>OU342839.1:2916555-5833110 GCA_910591585.2 Nysson spinosus | reverse complement strand
GTTTGACTTTCCTTTTAGTTATTATACTTTTTTATCGTATTATACTTTCTTTTTATCATATTCGTATAACCATCACAAAATTGTCAAACACGGTAAAAATGTTATGAATATTAATTTTAATTCCGATGTTTATACGTTTCGCCTATTAAAATCGTTTAACATAAATTTCATATAACTTCTGAAATATCGTTTTATACATGCCATCATTTTCGTCCGCCGATGAAATTTCCTGCGGATATTAGTAATAATTCATAACTTAATTTGGATCTAAAGAAGAAAAATAAACCGATCGCTGAAGGTAAACAAAAAACATCGTGCGTCACATCCTTAATCACGTCGAAGTAGATGGAACTCCGCCTGGATTTCTACCAATCAGATATCGTCGAATGAACCTCTGCCAAATTATTGTTTGTTCTTCTTTCGATTGACTCTAAGAATTTTGATTAATACTTAATTATTTGAAGATATTTCTGGCAATCTTACGGATGTATATATTTCTTATTGTTATCTTCTTATAATTTTCGTGCCAATTAAAGAAGAAGATTATTAACAGTATATTATTTTTGTATACTTTGTTACTGAACTTATGTTGCAAACATAATGTAATTAAGTAGAATGGTGATAAAAAAATGTTTAGTAACATTGTCTTTCTGGTTATTTTCAGAAAATGCAATTCTAGTCTTCGTATTATCGTGTTGTTTCTGCGAAGCCGACGAAACGTGTGTTTTATGCTCGCCTATCATACCGCCATAAAACATAATTACTGGATGGAAGTCCAACGTAGCAGAGACGTGGATGTATTTTCAGGCTCCTAATTCGTAAATATGGCCTTTCGCACCCAGTTCGCGGACGAAAGGCAGAAACCTAACGTGTATACAAATCAAATCTTGTTCCAGAAACGCGTAACCAATGCCATCCCACACTACACGATCGTTAACCCAGAATCATGGATCGTGTATCGATTCGAATCTTCCTGGAAAAATACTCGACCCTCTTTAATTGCGCAATAACTCACTTCTGCTGAGAGATCGAAAATGTATGGCTTTCTTGGAAGATATATTTTTCCGCCACATGTAAGTGTGATCGATAAAATCTTAATTCTCGATCTACATTAAGTATTTTTAATAGAGTCTTAAGATAGCGGTGGAAGAAGAAATATGTTTTTAGAATATAAAGAGTTGGAGAAAATTTGACATCATTTAAGAGATAGATAAGAATATTTAAATTATGATATTATTCGGTTAATAATAATATTCAGCACTATTAATGCTAGAAAACATAATGACATATTAATGTGAATATTTATTAGAAGCTGAGAATTTTAAAAGAACAATTTTTGCCAACCTTCCTGTAAATATTGTATTTTACGATAAGATCGTAGCAGCCAATTATATCAACCTTAATTAAATTCGCCACCACCTGCCGCAAATTGTTCCCAATTGTTAACAAGCGGCTTCTGTGGTAGCACGAATAGTGGCAAGAGGGAATACTGCCGCAAAAGGTCATTCGGGGGATTATTAATAATTATATTGTCGCGTTACATGCACGAAAATTAATTGGAAAGTGACGAGCCTCAACATTTCACGGTTACAAAGTTTATTATTTTACGTTGAAAACTTTCGGGCCGGAATTAACCAGTCGCTTTTTCGATTACAGCGAAGCGGGATGAACTTATTTCCCTTTTGTCTTTGTCGGATGGTTTCCCTGCATAATGGATTTCAGGGAATTAATTCACGCCTTTGCATCAACTCCCGTGGGAATCTTCTTTGCGCGAAGAAAAAAGTGCATCGTCTAAATTAATTTTCACGAGACTTTATCTTCGATACTTGTCACGTAATGCTTTTAATATCTAAAGAAATTACGACAATGACGCTTTTATCTGAATTTCCATACATTCTTCAAATCACCATCCCTTTTCACGTATAAAAATATTTTTTCTTTCAGCCGATATTAATAACAATTGTTTAATCATTTTCATCCACGTGAACTGAGTTAAAAATACATTTTTATTCCATGAAATCCATGAGCTGAATTTATGGAACCATCGCACTCCCACATTCAAATTCCAAAGCATTACAGGACATTTAATTATAGATTTCTATGATCATATATATAGTAAAGTAATTTCGAAAGTTGAGGATAAAAAAACATCCGTTAAAATGTCTGATTAAATTCCAGTAAAATATAATTTACAGTGAAAGGGCAATGTCTGACCAATGATGTACCTTTTCTACTTACAGGGCGAACATTAGTCAGTTCAGTAGATCGGCTAAAAAGTGATGTTAAAATGAGTATATCGCGAAACAATAAATTAATGATTAAATTAATCTCTGTTATATTAATTGCTGTATGAAGTTCATCAATATGAATATTCGTATTGCGATGAAAAATGGATACACGAATGCATTTAATTACGAACTTAAATAGACTAAACCGTCGGAGGGGAGAGTCTTCCGCATAAACCGTGGAAGATATGTTTTCAAACGAGATAGTAGTCTGCAGAATGCATCTCCCATACAGATATGCAGTCTGAAAATAGAAGTACGATCACGGAGGGAGTCGATGGAAATGCATATTTATCCTCTTCGCCATAACCAGCCAGTAGAATGAAGACGTCAATGGTGTTTTCTTAGAAAGCACTGATGCACCCTCGTAACACGGTTAATGATATTATTGTAGTCAATAAATTGGCCCAATTCTACGTGAATTCGTATGTTTTGCCAGAGAATCATGTAAATTGCACGACTATGATAGTATCAATGATAACAGGGCTGCTTTTCAATTAGACGAGCTTCACATTAATGGAGAATATCTAATAAAGGTCGACGTATGATGGAAAGTTATCCATGTAGGACATCTTAGATAACAGAGTAATGTCACGTGAAATATTAAGCGAGGCTGATAAGCTTCTGTTGCAGGTTTCGTGAGGATCGACTTAATAAATGGTACCCGGTATACAAACCATATACTGCAAATTCAGAAATAGAAAATTGGAAGAAATATATTCGTGAAATATCGAAGGAGAATATTCATATTATAAACTCCAAGAAGCAAGGTTCGTTGAGAGTCTTTCAAACTCGAAAATTGGATTGCGAAACTTCTTCGTCTCCTAACAATGCGACTCTTTCAGGTAAAAAATAATGCAGAAGAAGAGTCTTTTGTGCGAGATCGCTGTATGGCATATGGGAAAGGGGGATGGGGGCCCTTAATTAATTCAGTAAACATCTTAATCAGGTAGTAAGAATACCTCTTTCCTGAGAGCACCCTTGAGCGGCGCTTGCGGTCCTCCGTTCTCCAGTAAGAGACTCTTGGTGCTACCACCCTTGACCCTGACGCTGCTCCACCTCTGACGTGGTACATCGGACAATCTATCGGTTCTTTCTCCTTCCTTCAAAGATCCACCTTTCACTCTGAGTGCACCTAGAACCGCTGGTGTCACAGGGACTTCGAGTTGCCCCAAGAGATGCTCCGACATCGCTCGAGGGGACTTTATGCAAGTCATCGTCGCTGGGGCGAGCGTGTTTGCCGACGAGACAGACTTCACTAATAAATCCTTTCCCTCTTTCGTCCACGACGTGATTTTTCTACCAGGTGATAAAGTGGTAGGTGCTGATGACGGTTTTCTAGGTACTCTAGATAACTCGACTGACAATGTTTCCTTATCAACGTGAAGTTCGTCGCTAGCGTGAATATACTCGGGTCCACCTGGTGACTTCACCGTTGACGATGACGAAGAGAACAATGAATTCTCGCGATGTCCTAGTAAACGATCGCTAGGTAAGAAATGATCCTTCGAAGCAGAGGTACCAGCTACCGTGATTCTCCTTCTGGCACCAAACTTTGATATCCTATTTCGACAGATGCTTAACGGTGTCCTGGTACCTTCTATCAAAGCGTCTCTCTCTTCGGATGACAACTCACTCTCTTCTTGAAAATCAGAGGATGTACTGTAACTGATTCTAGGGTTGAAACGCGCACCGCTTGAAGTACCAGGCTCCCTTCGGTTCTCCAACGAAGAAATATCACCAGGACGATTAAGTAGACACTGAAGATCTCGATCGTACGAGGAGGAACTAGTCGACGTTGTTCCAGCCTCCGTAAACACTCTCGCTGTTCCGTTGGTGGATGCTGACTTCGAGAGGAAATCCCACCTTCGTTTACCACCTTGCTGACTTCTCTCGTTCTCCGTAAGTAACCAGGATTTATCTCTGTGTTTCGTTGTGCCGTACGAAGAGCACTCGGAATTCTTTCTGTCGAAGATATCGCTCGATTCCTCCTCTTTCACTGATCGAGGACCCTCGTCCGAGACACTGGAATCCGCGACACTCGAGTCTTGCTGTTTGGCTGACGTCGACTTCAGCGGGATTTGCTTCCTTCTTATCACGACCGGCGGTGGTAGACGATTCGCCGGCCTACCACCGATTTCCAATTGACCTTTCACCGATCTCAGTGCTATCTGCTCTTCTCTCGAAGAGAATCCCGGCGGCTGGGACTTCGACAGTTTTTCCTTGAACAGCTGAATTTTGACGAACTTCTTGCTGACTTATGGGATCAGGACACTACGACCTTTTCGTGCGGTCGTACAACTTTCAATCTAATTCTTTATCGCCTTTCACGATGCTTGGTCAACTATGTTCTGAGTCCTTGATATTATTCTTAGCCACAACGAATCGATATTAATTAATAGCCTCGATAATATCGTATTTTAATTAGTAGCTTTTTAAACTTCTTATTCGACGAGGTTCAATACAAAAATGTTTCCATATAATCCTAAAGTTACGACACTTTGAAAGACGATTGGGTAAAGTTCCGTTTACTTGTTTTTTTCGCTAGATTATTATGCTTGAAAATTTATGATCTTCGAGCGATACGAGTTTGGCTGATATTTTATCGATCTTAATATTCTTGTTTTTATTTATTATTTATTTTTGAACTTAATACTTGTGGAGACGATCTGCAGTATGGCGATCGCAGGTTTCTTGTTGATTTGTGCTTGTTTCGTGCGCGTTAATATCGTGCTTCTTGCAATCTTTAAATGTGCGCATCCATGTACCTTAGATTTATATATATTTGTGCCATCGTATTTTATCGGAAACAATCTCAGTAAATTATTGATATTATCGTTAATAATAATAGTAATGTTAATACGTGATTTCGTGATTACTTTAACGACGTAGACACTGGACAACTTAGAATATTAAACTTCGTAAAAATCTTGTCACTCGCTGGGGTGTCTTCTTCCTTAATATACAACAGATACTTTGACTTTTCCACGAAGATTATCGAAATTCTCTTTCTTTCTCTTGCATTCAAAACATCGGTATATAAAATATAAAAGGGTCGTTGACTTAAACTTATTATTATCCCTCCTCCCGCCACCGAAGGGTGAATGTTCAAATACGATAGAACGTGATTGGTAATAATTAGTAATTAGTAAGAAGTAAATGGATGGAACACGACGACAGTCTCAGTTTTGGGAAAAAGTAACTTTCTGAAATTCAGTCTCAATCACAATTGTCCTGTTTCCTCCTTTTCCTTTCATTTACCCTGCATACTTCTCCCTTCGTATCCCCACTCTTTCGATATTTTTCTCTTCTTTTCTCGTCACCCTTGCTGTCCTCTCGCGGAAATATTACGCAATGCGTAAGAAGTACGAAAAATTGTTGAATATTAAAGAATAACAATTCTTCCCGATTGCTTTCTTCCTACGTCTCTTCGCTCTTCTTCCTGTTTTCTTCCGCTTCCTTCTGATAACAGTCACGGTGTTTTCCTTATCATACAACGTGCAAATCGTGCTTCAACATTAACAACAACAGGCGTTCTTTTTCTCTAAGAAAAAACCGCTAATAATAATCGATGAACAAAGACGGTGGGGTCGAAGAGTGAGGCGAGATTTTTTGGCAATTAGAAATAAAGTGCAGGTACAAACACTCGTACGTGTATCTCTAGATACGAATAGACTCCTTTGTTTTAAAGTCTTATCAAATATGTTATACACCGACGTGATTCGACGGAAAAGAATGTCTCATTCTCGAAGAAACTGTCGATGGATTTGGCACGAGTTAATACTATGGAATCCTCGATGGATGCGCGAGATTCCATCGTTCCAAACCAACGGTCGTTAACGTTCCAATTTCCTGTCACAGAAGATATATTGTATTCCGTGAGTTTCATATATCTTTCGGCCTTGTTTCAAAGAAATGGAACGTATAGCCAGGTCGATCCAATATTTCCACGAAATGCGATCTTTTTATACGAATATATAGTAAACCCTTACATGCAATCCTTACGGTTCTTTGTTTCCTCTTCTTTGATCATGACAGAAGTATATTATCATTATTATCGTTATCGTTAAAATTATTCCATAATATAGATTCAATAGTTTATATGATTTGTCATCGACAATGAACTTGGTAAGAAGATTGGTTTCCACGGAGTTTTTAATTAATCACATCAAGGCAGGATGAGCTCTTATAACACTTGTTTCTGATAGAATCATAAGGATTTCCTTTACTTTCATAATCTATCGACTGATCATCGTGCATCGCTTGTATCTCGTTGAATAAATTCAATCGACGTATCACTTAATCAATCTGAAAATCAGTACCTCGAATCGTTGATATATTTCAAGTATCTTGGATGGACGTAGAATTTATATTCCTTTCCTCTATTCGCTCGAAAATGTTTCTTCCTCCTAATCTTCTTATATTAACTTAATGATCTTGCAGGCTGGACGGACAACACGGAAATAAATACTAGACGAGTCCATATCATCAACACGAACTTCCGATCATTAACACCCCCATAGCTCAACCAGGTCGTAGTATCATCAACCAGAACAGTCGCGCCAAACAACCAGAAGTAACCCGACACTGCTTTCCCGCGAGAATCACAGAAACTGCACGAATCCAAGGAGACGCGCGACAAAGATGTTCTTCCGACGCTATCCAACGCGCAGATGTTCAACACTGTACCAGAATCCTTCAAAGAATCTCCGGAATCTTACCGCCACGAAACGCGACTCTTGTTCGAAGTGATCGAAAAAAATCGGGAGTCAACGGACATCGAGATAATCCCGCGGGAACGTAGAGAAGCATGGAAGATATTTCATCTTGCGTTGGAGTCTTCGATGGAAGAGAATTCGGAAGTTCCCAAGCTCGGAGCAACCACGTTTCGTACTCAGAGCGTGGAGAGTTCAACACGTTCGAAGGGGATGAATCCGTGGCACCAACTCGTCTGGGATCCTCCGATAGACATTAATCCAATGTAGCCTTGAACCAGTAACATCAAATCTCTCTCACCCTTCTTTAATCGTTTACTTTGTTATGATAGGAGAAGGTGTGACGATTTAACAGTCGAAGGGATCGTTTAACACGCGACGAAACCACCCTCGTGACTGTGTTTTGAGTTTCCTCGTTCCCTTCGTGACACTGGTCCGTCCGGTTTTTTCGGTGTTCCCGTGGGCAGTCGTTTGCTCGTTTTCTGATGCGCGCCGTGGACGCCAGCACCGTGCCGCCGCCGTCGACGTCGTCGACGACCCACCTGTGCTTACGCTTATTGATTCGACGCCAGATCCCCGACGAACATCCCCTTGCGTCGGCACCCTTTGCGCTTGTGCAACCCTCAGGATTCTGCGCGGATCGAGCAAGCCGTCGGCAATTCCAAAGCTCCAGCTAACCACTCGCCTACGGATATTCTTCCCTCGCGCGTTCTCCCGCTTTCCTTTATTTCATATTTTCATCCCCTTTCTTACCATCCCGCCGCCTTAGGCTACCAATAGACGACTCCGTTTGCAGTTCTAATTGTTAATACCGCTAGGTCTAAGTGCGATTAGATCTTAATAATCGCCATTCGCCGCGAACATAATATACTTCATTTCGCAAATGGAGGGTGAGAATTGATTAATTTTGTAGTTCAGAAAAGCTTCGCTTATTTCAACGTGTTCGTAGATAAACACAGTGTGATAACATTGTTATGGATCTGTTGACATTTCGCTATAGAATTTCTTCTACCTCGCGCTTTCTTTTGCCTCTTTCTTGCGTCGCTTTTTTTTGTTGTTTTGTCTCGTCTTGTTCCACTTTCAATATTACATGTTGATAGCAGTAGGAGTGGAATGTAAGTGTTTCAGTGTTTCGAGATTAACCTTGACACCTTTCCACGAATAAATATCAGATACTTGTAACGAAAGACATTTAGGGTTGCATTTCCGGTTCCTTTGATATCTGGACTTCTAAGTATTATCATCCCAAACTTAGAATCGTCAATATTTAATATAGTTCGTAATTACTTGTTGATACGTTTCAGAAGACAGGAACTTCGGACTACAGAAGAGTCTAACTTTTTTAATAATAAATGTGGCGAGTCTCGTAGCAACGAAATTATTAAAACTGTTCAGCCATTGTCAGCGGTCGCATCAATGTCATTAAGTTTTACGAACTACTTGACAACGCAACTGGGTCACGCAGTTTTGCCTTGGAATAAAAGGTAGTAAATCATGTAACATCGATAACTACGACACCAATCTGCTTCAACCACGAATGCAAGAGAAATGTATTAGAACTTGCATTTCTGCGGTGCGAAAACACTTGAGAAAGAATGTGAGTTGCATCTAAATTACGTGGACTAGTACCTTGTCCACCATAACGAGGACTGCATAAGAGGAATCTACTTAAGTCACCGAATCTTCTCGTATTTAACGGAGCAACTACTTCTGCCAGCAGAAAATTAGTAAGCCTTGATGAGTTTACGAAAGGTTTCGAGTTTACACCAGTCTATAAACAGCAGAGTTGAGGAGAAACGAAAACTAAATTCACTTTCAAAGAATAATGATGGTAGTAATAGTGTCAATGTTAACAAATGTTTGATTGTATGATCAATTAATATTTTGATGAAAGAGACAATTTGTTGTGCGTAGAGTTTGCACTCAATTTATCCCCCGATTTAATCGGAGTTAGTTAATTAATAGGAGTACTTGGAAGTATTTAAGGTAATGAAAATGTTAGGTTCGTATTTGACACTAAATTTCAGGTAATTTCGAATCAGAACCAAGATTCACTGAAATTGATGTGGAGATTAAAGGGTTAGTTATGTTGAAAGAATTTTTAAGGTAAAGTATATCTTGGCATAAGATATTGATATGTTCGTTATCACACCATAGCTTCTTTAATTCAATTTATTAACTTATTTTATTAATTATATTGAATTACAGAAATTAAAATTGAATATATTATACTTGTGATTCAGACATAAAAAATTCATGTTCGCCAAATTCTCCTGTTAAACAAAATACTTTTCTCCAAACATGAAGTTGGTTCCACATACTTACAACACGTTCCTAATAAATAATAATAAGATACATAATTTTCAAAAATATTCCGTTATAAAATAAATTGATTAAAAATAATTCCTAATATCTCATCATAGTACAATGTCTTAATAATTTATTAAGCATTTTCAGAACCCCCGAATTACGAAAGTAAATGCAGTACAGCATCCCCCAGAAACTCGTACTAAATTCAATCCCATTTCGTTTACATTACTTAAATTACGTGAATCACACTGATTAAATGAAAGTCCAATGTTTTTAATTACGTGGGCAGAGTAATCTGTGGCCAGAAGTTGGCACCGATCAAATGTGTTTGAATTCGTGCTTAAGTAAAACGATGGTTCGTGGTAGCTCACCTGCTCAGCACGCGGTTTAATCTTCTCATCCTGCTCCTTGGTGAGGTCCTCGACGAGATCATGGAGAAGCCTGATGTCCTGGGGGCTGGGGGAGTCGACCCTGCCAGCCCCCAGGCTCATTGTACTGTGGGGCGCCAGTTCACAACACTCACCACCGCCTCCCTCTCTATCCCTCTCGCTCTCGTTTTCCCACCAACCCTTGTGGGACCACTCCTGGTCACTATCAGTCACCCTTTCGTCGTCATCGCTCATTTAGGGCATTCAGGCGGTAAAAGATGAATATCAGACTCAAACTACCCCCTCGACTTTTCTTATTCTACCGCCAAAAACTCTTCACTTCTTCACCCTTTCACTCGAAATACTCTTGGATTGGTTCCTTCGAATAATCTCAAGAAACACTGCAGCTCTCTTCGGAAATGTCCTTGGCTTCGATCTCTTGGGAAATGACTTCTTTAAGCGTATGTTGACTTTGTTTATGAAAAGATCTTTTCAAGCATGGCTTTATGCTTGGCTTCGTTTTATTGGTGGATATGTGAGTATTCTTGTAAGTAGGTCGTGAGATTCTGAGAATCTAATTGACTCGATTCATTAATGAGGTCTTCGGTTGCCTTGTTGGTATTATAAAACAATTAGTCTGGTAGTTTGGTGTCCGATGGAATTAATTAGGGGGTGCGAAGTTTCTCGTGCGTTGACAAACTGGTTTATTGTCGAGTTGAGCAGTGATCGTGAATTCCTTGGTTTTCAACAGCTGATCACTTTCCAGACGATTATAAAGTCATGATTTAAGCGTATAATTGCGCATTACTGATTTTACGATAACTAACACAACTTTAACAAGTATCTCAAATTCCCCGAGTCTTATTGCTTCCGACGTTCCAATGCACTCCTCAAAATTGGCAACTAGCAGGTTTCAACGTCAGAAATCAATTATTTTTTATGAAACCACGAAACCCTCGCAAGTAGATAATTCTCATTAATGCATTCCACAACACCCAACTTAAAATCAACCACTCATCCCTTCACTCCATCAACATCAACTCAAACACAAAATCGCGATCATCAAATATGAAATCAATTAACTTATACAAAAAGAAGTCAACAAGAACGATGTCTCCATCAACATCCAATCAATTCAAATCCAAGCACACTTCGCGTAACATTTCAACCCCTTCGATCCTTTCCAACCATCAGACACAAATTTCACTAATTCCTTCACCCGTCTGATTAACGAATGATAGTGTATGATAAGAAGATAAGAGAACATGGTGTACGTTCCATTAGTGTGGCGACATTACACCGTTGCGTGTCTGCATGCACCTAGCGTTTTGCAAAGGGTTCGATCCTGCGCGGCATCGTTCATAAAAGTGGGACTTAAACTACCTCAGAAATAATGTAAAATGTGTTAGAATGGGGCGGGTGGCGTAGGGGGTGGGAAGGGTAGGTCACATTTCTACGTGTTCTTTCAGAGGTTGTGTGTTTTAGCCTCAGGCATGTGTACGGACAGAGCTCGCGATATATGACACAAGGACGCCAACCATTGATCACTTCGTGGCTATGACCTTCGTGTTGGCTACTCCGTAGATACAAAGAAATATCAGTTTAACCCTAAGATGCTTGATAATGTTCTTCTATCATCATTTCTATTATTAAAGAATAGTTTTATTTCGTGTTAGAAATTATTCTTTATGATACCACCCGTGTAACAGGATTTGGTTGAGGACCCTTTCGTGAACACATTTTACTGTAATTTCGTGTCTGGAGTATTTGAATTAGTGATTAAATTTTAACTATTGTCTGAATTAGGAAGTTTATAGTTTGATCGAGAAGTCATTTTCAAGTTAGTTAGTCGTGGAACGATGTCCATATTTTAAATCGAGGAAATCATTAGAATATTTATTGAGTTAATAAAGTGAGTTGTTCTAATGAGATGAGTCGATTTTCTTTCGAATTAATGGATGAAATAATTGTTCAATGTTTTATAATGAATTATATTCGATTAAATATTATCTGATGTCAATGATGATTGATGTATAATAATGAATATATTTACTGTAATTTGCTACACTTTGGTGATTAAATATAAATTTATGTGTAAATGCAAATCAGGAAGCAGCTCCAATCATGAGAAAGGAAACGAATTTGAGTAGAGTTATATTGAGTAATAAATTATTCAGTAGGAGAAAGACGTATCATTTTCTGAACGCGAACCATAATGGAGCAATTATTCTGCAATTTTCAGAATTGATTATTTGAATGGTAAAACTATTCCAATCGATAGGACAGGAGAGCGATATTAAGTAATGAATGAAGGGATATCTCAATCACTGAACTGTCTGGAAACCTCTTCTGAAGTTTATTCCGATCGATAACGTGAGAAGCTAGAACCTATTAATTAATGAAACGATACCGCGAACATTTCGATTCCGCGAGATCTCATTGATAATTCATTGAATTCGTCAACCTCGAACTGGTTTCTCAAATTATATTTGGATATAAAAAATCAAGCAATTACGAAATCGAGATTAAAGGTCACTTCGACCAACTTCGATTAACTCGATAAGAATTTACACTGCTGATAAGAAAAATAAAAAATATCAACATGAAACTATCAGGGAGAAATCATATTCTAATTCCAAACACTAGCACACACTTCCCATATACGACATAAAATAAATGATTTATAAGAACACAAATCTTCATGAAACCCTTCAATGTTTCTTAAACAACACAAGCCGACACATTTCAGAAACAAAACATATCCCGCAATAAAGAAACTCATCAACCCCTGTTTTATACCAAAGCATTTACACAAAAAATAACAAACAAACTTAACACACAGACGACTATTTGCCGAAGAAGATTTGAGCCAAGAATAAATGTCATAAATATATTAACAAGATGCAGAACTCGCGGTGTTTGGTCAGGGGATCCTGTCGCACTGTTTGTCACTCCAGGAATGCAGTGTGTTTGCAGTTAGAGCTTTTTTCGTGGGTCCACCATTCTCTCTCTCTCTCTCTCTCTCTCTCTCTCTCTCGTACTAATGGTTATCAGGCATAAGTGTCTTCTGGGTCGGGGGAATATTTTGGCAGGTGGCCCGCACCTCGAATGGAGGCCATTGATTTTGTCGGCAAAAGGGGAAGTGGACTTCCCGCGAGATCCATTTGGCACGGGTGGACCATCCTATTCGCAAGGCGTATTACATGCGCTTTCTATACATCTAATCCCCGGAGCGGAAAACACGGCTGCCTACTTAGCACTTTCATTTACGACTTCGAAATACAGGATGATAGAACTTGGCTAAAATCTTATCCAGCTCCATGTTTCCCCGGTTGTCCTAGATTTCTCTCTTACTTACGGGGCTTTGGGTGCGGCCATTTTAAATCCCTTCTTACATAGGTATGTACTAAACTACCCTATTCTGCATATCTTAGCACTGATTTTTATGGAAACACGAAGAAGAGCTGCGTTTGGTCAGAAAGTTCGTACGGTTTGCATCAGTGTTTTTTTCTCGAGATTATAAAGCTGTTTAAAAAATAAGGACATGTTATGAATAAAAACACACGATTTATTATAGAACAACTAAAATTGAAGGAGTATATAAAACTGAATATAATCGCTCTCAGTTTATACGTTAAAAATTCACGAACTTTTTGCCAACCCCATAATAACGAACCACGTCTTTTTCGATGAGTTGACGATGGAAATTGCAGGCATACATTGTTCAGAGAAATTGTTGTTTTGTGATGTATAAATAAATAGTATAAGTCTTGTTTGTTCGAGAATATGTTCGCTGATAAGGAAGCGCAAGGTTGGGACCAATGCCAATTAGCAGAACTAATAATGAGAATTGCAGATGTGATACCTTCATGTTCATAAATTTATTCACGCCGACTTTTATCTTATTATGTTTGGTACTTGCACGTGTCAACACTTAATTACGAGACAGTTGGAGTGCGTCGAAGTGGACTCATTAAATTTCCCAATTAACGTACAATAAAACAGTATCTATACGATTACACAACGTGCCCTTTTCAGTCCACCAAAATGTCGTATAATTAAGTGTCAAATATGAAGATGGTGTTCGTAAGAAAAAGTATTAAGTTATGGGAATACAAGAAATTATTGTACAATATTTCCGATAAAAGACTACCTTACATTTTCTTTTTCATATTGCATAAAACAAAGTATAATTATGTGAATCATATTTGGACTGTTTTAAGTGTATAATTAATGGAATAATGAGAACGGATCCTCATAAAAATTCAAATCAACTGAAAAACAAAAGGTGATAAGAGTCTTTTCATCTAAAATATTGTGTAATTAACTGGTAAGAATAAAGGCTATGTAATTAATGAGCGTAGCGGCAAACAATTCGGCATACAGGAGGAAATTGCGAGATATCGGTTTTAAGTCTGTAAATTACCAATTAAAGGAATAATGAAAATTATTAATACCGAGAAATACCGAGTGGAAGGAAACTCTGCGAGGTAATAAACCGTACTAATATTCATTGCGAAATGGTACTTATTAAGGAAACTGTGTAGCATTCAATGACTAACAAGCTGGTACTTCATTAATCCGAGCGAACGACTAGAGAAAACCAGAGAATATAGAGAAGTTAAATGTTTCTGTCTTCAAACTGCGTCCCTTATAATTCCACTGAAAGAAGCTACTCTTCTCTAAACTAAAATAAAGGAAATGAACGGGGACATTTTTTTGTCGTGAATTAAACATCGCTCCAAATATTATTATGATTGCCAATGATTATTGATATTTTCTATTTCAGTTAATGTCGTAATATTTTATTAGAAATATTCAGCAATATTCAAAATATCGAAATATTTCATTAACAATATTTCACAGTATTCCTGGTATCGTAATATTTTAATAGAAATAGTTGATAGTATTCCAAATATCATAATATTTTAATAGAAATATTTGCCAATAATCCAAATATCGGAATATTTTATTAGAGCACATATTTAATTCCCTTCTCTGGTCTTCTCTTCATGCAGCATAAAAATTATTTTTGATTTCAGAATGATGTGAGCTTCTACATTTGCTTGATATTTCGGTGAAAGAAAAACAATATACTATAGTTATCTTCTCTAATTCGTTATTTATTAATGTGTTAATAGAGGTTCGTAGAACACGAGTTAAGCAAAGCACGTGGAGGGTGAGCATACGATGATCAATGTTCAAGAAGCAGTAATGAATCACAAGTAGGCACTTAATCCTAAAATACCAAACGATGAAGATGTAGCGATGGAAGAAGTTCACGAAGTTAACAACCCTTCATAGAGTCGTTTATATCTTTCATTAAATATCCGACCACTTTTCCCGATCAGGTTGCCGATCATCTCATCCATCGAAATCGAAGTATCGTTCGAAAGGTATTTTCAAGAATGTCTGCAAATTTGCCGACTGAATTTGAAGGTGGACCGAACCTTGATTGCTTCCCGATTGAAAACTCCGTCTTTTCAAGGGGTTGAAACGTAGCTCGACATACTCCCACACAAGATACACAATCACGCCGATACTTTCACACGATTCACAACTCCTCGATATTGCAATTGTGACATCGTCTTCTTTGTACTCATCCCTTCGTATCGCGATCCCTTCTGCCCCTCTGTTTTTGTTGAGGTACGCTGGAAATCGATCGAGGATCTTCCGCCTCTACTCACCCCTTCTTTCACCGCTATCTCACCCCCTCAACTTTCTCCCTCTTTATCGGTATCTCCGACACACCGAAGAGCACGACCTATCCCAACGTCGATTCATCGGAGGAGCCGTGAATCGTAAGAAATATCGCCGGTTCCCGACAAAAGGAACTATCCGCGACTCTATTCTCCGCGGGACACCGAGTCGTGTCATCCCCGACACTTACAAGTGCAATTACACACAAAATGGTGTCTTCCAAGTTTAAAGAGATGTTTCGTTCTCTCAGCTATGATCTCATCAATCATCATCATCCATTGGACCACACACAAAGAACATTAATCTTCCTGTACACATGCTGTCCCTTCCGTTATCTCTCGCGGTGTCTTCCTTACTCTCCTCCCTCCTCATTCTATCTATCTCTATCAAAACCCACCCTTAATTACCCGCTTTATTAACAACGACAATATTCGCGTGCCAACGCGAGATACTTCCGATTACACGGTCAAAGTGATCACCGAGCCCATTGCCAAGTGGCGATCGCATTCGCGGCCCCACATTTTTCTGATCCACCCCCGTACTTCCTCGAGCGGTTCTCGTACTGTTATCACCCTTATCACATTTACATGTGCGGTGTTCCTTAGGGGACGATGTGGACGGAGTGGTGCGACGATTTCGCCTACCGGGCAGAACGGGGGATACTGCGACACTGATGTTAGCGCATTCTACCGAGCAGCTTCTGGTACCAGAGCTTTTCCACCCCCGCAATCCGCAAGCACAACCCACTGTCTTCCTCGATTTCCCTCTCTCCATTTTCCTTCTGCCTCTCTTCCTACCATTTTATCCATACACACCTATCCACCTTTCCATCCTTTTTCCTCACGCCTGCGCTACTCAAGCTTTTCTCTCTTCATTTCACCCTTTTTTCTTCTTTCCCATTTTCTCACTTCCACCCTCACCTCTGCCACCCCTCTTTTGATCAGCTACTACCGTGTCAATTCGACTACCTAGTCGTTCACCACGATTGGCGAACTACTCCACTTCCGGTTCCCCGATGCCTCGGGTGAAGCACGGTTTTATGACATTACTTTGATGATCGTCACTCGTGTTCGTGGAAGGGGCGTTCTCTTTTCTCTTTTTCGGTTATTATTGCGATTATTAACTGATCTTGATTAGGTTTTAGCGTGGTAGTTTTATTGGCGAATAAATATTTCGTGGCGTTTATCGAGTAGGTTAGAGAAGGAAGCTTTAGTTTACGAGCTTTCTTGGTATACTTTCGAAGTACAACTTCGAAGTATTATCATAATAATCGTAATAAAATACTTCGTGAAAGAAGATTGATCATCATAGATACATTTGATCCATATTTAATTTTTATACATATCGTATGTAATAAAATTCATTAATTAGATTTGAAGCACCGGCGACGATGATGCCGAGGTTCCAGGAAATAATTTCATAATATTCCTATTTGTTAATTAATTACAACCAGCAGAATTGGAGCGCTAAAATGATTGAGTTAACAAAATGAATGAACCGCTGCAGTACACAAAGCGTTAGATTTTTCAAAGAGGAAGCATGCGGAATATAATGCTTCGTCACCGTATGCTCCGTTAATTCTTCCGGTATAATATTCGTAGAAGTGTAATTTTAAAGCGACGCCGTGATCAATCTGCTGGATTTTCCATGACGATGATGACGATAAAATATGTGCAGTAAAGTACGGTGCATGAAGGTAGATTAAAAATGAATAATTCCCTCGAAGCAAATAATTCAGCGACATAATTGCTCGACTTAAGAAATTATTAACTGGTTTCAAGTACCGTGAAGAATTAATAATTTATTAATCTCCCTTTTTATTATTTATTAATAATGAATTATTAAGATTAGTTATTAAGAATTAAGAATTTATTAATCTCCCTAGAGTTTCCTGGAAGATAATATATAGCTTACTGTTTAATTCCAAAATTCCAAATATCTTATTAACTTCAATATTCTAATATTTCAGAATATTAAAATATTACATATAAATGTTTCAGGGACTTGATGCATTTATGCAATTAGCCGCACTAGTTTCCGCGGCATTTAAAACTAACAAGCTGCATAATCTTTGCAGATGCTACCAGTTTCCAAATTGCAACATATTCCCAAAAAGTTTCGGTGGTGCGAAACTAGTATTCCGTGAATCGGCGAACTTTGTTATTTCGTACTTGTCTTCGCATACGTAAGATAAGACTGCGAATTCGAGGAAAGAAGCTTATACGCGGCAAAGCTTGCTGATGTCATGGATATGCTCTGCCTCTGCAAGCTCAACGAAAAATGGCATGTTAAAGCCTCTCCTCCTTTCCCGCCAAACCCCCTACATAATCTACTTGGTCAGTCACTAGAAGTAACCGCGATATTTTACGGAATACTTCGTGCGAGATAAAATTCTTGTTAGAACGGTCGCTCGAGTGTAAGAGGGTGACTTATGATACGATCCAAACATTTTTTCCGGAACCTTAAGGACGCACTATGGAAAACTGTTCGAGTAAATCCATAAAAATGAGTATTTTCATAATACATAAATCAATAATAGGGCGAATACTAGATTAATAGAGATAAGAAATAAAAGATTTGAAATTTTGTCCGGGACGTTGAGGATACGGTATGGGAAACTATTGTTCCGAATATCCAAATATTCAAATATCTCAATATTCTAAAATTTAACTATTCAAATATTGTAATATCTCAATATTCTAAAATTTAACTATTCAAATATTGTATTATCTCAGTATTCGAAAATACAAATATCTGAATACCCCAATATTCGAAAATCCAAATATCGAAATATCGCAGTGTCCCAATATTGAAAAATCCAAATATCATAATTCCCGAATTCCCAAATATTTCCATTTGGATATTGTGTAATTTCCTATCGTAAACAATAGAAAATCAAAGAAGAAACGAATAATACATGATATTTCCATAAATCAACAGAAGCGCGAACATCTTATTAATATAACCAATAAATTGATATTAGAATGGCATAATTCCGTAACTTTAAGTAACATCAGGAACTTCGAATGAAACGAGATATTCATGCACCAATAGCTAAAAGGATATTTCACTATATTGAATAAAAAGAAATTGGTGTTATAAACCCTCTGTATGCGGTAAACAATAAGGGTTCGTGGTACTTGGTCATAATAATTTCCGTGACATCGTAGCAACAATGTTCGAGGGGGAGGTAAAAAGGTGTAATATTGGTTATCGATATCTCGTCGGCTTCGAGTTTGTACAACAGAAATAGCTTTAACAACGATGATCAACTTCATCGTTTAAATATCCAACTACGGCAGACGAAATGTAACTTGCTTCTATCACCTTGCACCCCAAAATAAACCCTCAAAAGAAGCGAATTTTCGAGTTTAAGTAACATTTTCAATCTCGAGTAGCCGGTGAAGAATATACTTTTTCTATCCGAAAATATATCTTTCATAACATTTTACATTACGTTACATTATTATTATTCATGCACGAGATATCTTTACTAGATCAGAATACAACCAGTTTGTCATAGATAAACAATTAATTAATAACGTTGTAAATGAATTGCAAAATTTGAATTTAATATAAGCCTCTTCATACCCATTAATTCAGTTTAAATTCGATTAATATTAAAAAAATTATAATACAAAATTTGATTTAAATAATTATTTAACAAATAATATTAGTGCTTCACAGAAAATGGTTGCAGGAAATAAACAGAATTATTAGGATATCGAAATGTGAGGCACACTGAAGAGAAGGGAAGAAATGAATTGTTATCATCCAATAATTACACTGTAATGAAAAGGACGACTTTACATTGTTATCAGTAAGAACAATCTCTGGTGTTATCAGTTAAATCAACTTCCACGACAATATATGCGCTCAAAGCATTTGCTTAAAGTCCACAGAACAGGAAGCATGTACGAGGATAATGTCTAACGATCTACGAGCTTCCACACGTGAAATCGATGATAAGCACCATCGTCCAAGTCACGAAGCTATTTCAAACAAGGAAATTGTTTAAAGGCTGCTGTTTCCTCGGGAGTCTGATCGAGTGGCTTCTCAACCCTTTCTACTATCGAGTTACCACCCAGGAAGGACGAGAGTGTACAAAGTCCAAATCGATACTTGAACTTTCACGAGAACTTCCATCCAAAGCTTTGTTCCGCGACTACGCGAGAGTCAACGACTCACCTTTTATTCATGGCACGTAACGACAATTAAGCTTCTGCTTAAGATACACGCTAACTTTTCGTGCATTGCTTCTGGGACATTAATCTCCCTCCTTTCAAATATTTATTTACTTGTCCTCTTCATTAACACTTGTATTAGCGATTGTATGGAATGAGAGGTTGAGATGCTGTATTATGCAGAAGTTAGGTAGAGAACGTATTTTCGTAAATCGTAATCGTAATTTTAAAGCCTTTAATCTTGGTCCTAAATGGCCCAAATCGATGGTAAATGATGTATAAACATAATCTAGAACGATTTTGGGTCGAAAGAAGTGGTTTAAAAATTTTTTTGGCCCGAAAATGGGTCGATCGAAAATCGCAAAAATGTGAAGGGGTATACCTTCAAAAATTGTCAAAAATTAAAAGTCGCCAAAATCGCTTCTACATGACCCAAATCGATGGTATATGATGCCTAATGATGTTCTAGGACCGATTTGGGTCGAAAGAAGTGGTTTAAAAATTTTTTTGGCCCGAAAATGGGTCGATCGAAAATCGCAAAAATGTGAAGGGGTATACCTTCAAAAATTGTCAAAAATTAAAACTCGCCAAAATCGCTTCTACATGACCCAAATCGATGGTATATGATGCCTAATGATGTTCTAGGACCGATTTGGGTCGAAAGAAGTGGTTTAAAAATTTTTTTGGCCCGAAAATGGGTCGATCGAAAATCGCAAAAATGTGAAGGGGTATACCTTCAAAAATTGTCAAAAATTAAAAGTCGCCAAAATCGCTTCTACATGACCCAAATCGATGGTATATGATGCCTAATGATGTTCTAGGACCGATTTGGGTCGAAAGAAGTGGTTTAAAAATTTTTTTGGCCCGAAAATGGGTCGATCGAAAATCGCAAAAATGTGAAGGGGTATACCTTCAAAAATTGTCAAAAATTAAAAGTCGCCAAAATCGTTCCTACATGGCCCAAATCGATGGTACATGATGCCTAATGATGTTCTAGGACCGATTTGGGTCGAAAGAAGTGGTTTAAAAAATTTTTTGGTCCGAAAATGTGTCGATCGAAAATCGCAAAAATGTGAAGGGGTATACCTTCAAAAATTGTCAAAAATTAAAAGTCGCCAAAATCGCTTCTACGTGACCCAAATCGATGGTATATGATGCCTAATGATGTTCTAGGACCGATTTGGGTCGAAAGAAGTGATTTAAAAATTTTTTTGGCCCGAAAATGGGTCGATCGAAAATCGCAAAAATGTGAAGGGGTATACCTTCAAAAATTGTCAAAAATTAAAAGTCGCCAAAATCGCTTCTACATGACCCAAATCGATGGTATATGATGCCTAATGATGTTCTAGGACCGATTTGGGTCGAAAGAAGTGGTTTAAAAATTTGTTCGGCCCAAAAATGGGTCGATCAAAAATCTTAAAAAAATCAATCATGGTTGATTTGTGAAATTTCTCGGGGTGCATGGTATTCCCGCCCACGAGACTGCGGCACAGCCTGATTGACGCCAGTCAGGGCCATTTTATATGTCGTGTTAACAGTTTCTTGGTATCACGAGGCAGTTCTTAATAAACATAAATAATTCTGACACGATACATCGAGTTTGAACATGTCTACCACTTCAACAGTCTATTTATTTTTTAATAAAAAAATCCCCATCGAAACTATCGATGAAGGAAATGCACCAGTGAATTTTCTGCGAAAGTAGATCAATTAATTAATACCCCAGGAAAACATAAATGTAAATAAACAAGAGGGATATCGATAAATGCAAAAATAAATTAGTGGATGAAATATTCGTATACAGTAATTTGTTAGTATTTTTGACATATTATTTCTAATTGTATTCATTGATTCGTGTGGAACATTATCAATCTTTGTGTATCGGAAACCTGCCTTATTCAATTGTCTACCAAAGTAATCAATTTTCGTAACTCCTTATTTATGTTATTTCACTGTCTTCCGTTGTAATCTGCTGCTAAGTACATTGCATAAATTATCATCGATTTTTGCAACTACCTAATTCCGCGTTTCACTTACTGGAATTTACGCGGAGCGGAAACAAATGAAAATGTCGATGCGAAGACGTTTGTTCCATTTGAAATCAGGAGTAATAAATATTCTTCCCTTTTTGTGAAACTATAACTTTCATTACTGTAATCTTCAAATGTGATAATACATTCGTCGATATTTAATATAATAATTGATATTCAAATAGGATTGATATCTTCAATAATTTTTATTCTATAAATTCTAGTAAACTAAAATTTGATAATGTATTCGATTTATGGTACTAACAAAATTCTATTAGTAAATTTGGGACTTAGAGATTATTGAACTAAACTTGTTGGACTATTATTAATTAGAATTTATTATTATTATAAATGTATAACGTTATGTTCATAAACCACCCACAATTTCCACAGATTTCCTAATACAAGTTTTGCAACCAACTGTACGTAATAATTCTTTGTCATTCAAAATTCCATCGTTGCCAAAAGAAGCTTTTTATTCTTTGTAGCCCAGAGTGTGGAAAGTCGAACGGGGCGGTATTCAGTTGGACAAGGGATACGGAAATAAGTAGAAAAAGAACGTATGCTGTCAAACAAATACTGAAAGAGTTAGTGGAAGACGACGGTCCGACAGCGGACACAAATCCTGGCAAGCAGTGGAACAAGATCACATATGTTGGACGAAATAGAACCATCAGTAGAGTGAGTCTCTCACATTCAGACATTTTTTACCCTTTCCAATAAAAATACTTTATTTTCAGCGTTGGAATTCGTACTTATATAAAACAGTTAATACATTCGTTTTTAGTTCATAATTAGTTTATGTAAATAACCTCTGCGGGACGAAAAATTTTAATATGAATATCATTAACCTTCTTGAAACATTAATTAGTGGTGATAACGAATTAATTTTATATTAACGTGGGATTTTCCGATTTTTTAAATTAATAAATCCCCTAAATTAAATACGAAATTTTCAACATTTATGTGGGTTGTTTAATTTGTATTATTTCTTATCTGTTTTATAACGAAATTAAATCGGGAATTATTATATATCGTGTGGTAATGAAACTGATATATTTATTTATTATTAAGTACATGTTGTTGTACTTTATTTATATAATATTTATCAGTATTGAATTGAATAAGTTCGACGACATAATCAGGAATTCTGACTAAGTAGGCATTAATAATAAATTTTAATAAAGAAGATAATAACCACGGAATTATGAGAATGCGGTAAAGTCGAAGCCATAAAATGTCCTCTACAGGTTTTTAATATTCCAGATCGAGCGTGCATTAATCACGGGGAACTTTTCCTTGGCTCATTTTTTAGCATTAAGGTCAGATCCATTTTACTGGAGTCACGCGTTGCGGACATCCATAAGGTTTGCGGCAAAACCTTTAAAGTTTTAAACATCATTTAACGTTTATCAACTTGAATTCCAACGGAATCATTCGCTAAGAACAATAACATAAAAAACAGACATTTCTCCATCTCGCATCCTTCGATTAAACGTTTCTCGACAACCATCAAGGATAACATGTCCCGTTTTACTCGGAAAAAGTTCAAAACTCTAAGAAGTTTCTACGAAAGTCTGCACGAACAGGAAAAGGAAACAGGTGGAATTTCAGAACAGACTGCACATTTTCTGGAAGCACGATTCCTGGTGGAATGAAAAAAGTCTGTCCGACTTGAATTCTGTAAAAGTTTACTTCTCCCGGGAATATTGTGCTTTTTCCTTCTTAAACTTCCAAGGAAAGTTATATTGTAAGTCATCCTAATTTCTATATATTTTACGCTAGAACTACCAGCCATAATTTGTATGTAGGTACATTTTACGATGTTGAGTATATGTGTGTCTGTACGAGTTAAGGATAGAGTGTGGAACGCAACGTATTTCAAGTGCGTTTATTTTTGTTGGAATGTTTGGTTTCGGTGATAACACCGATCGCCGTGTTTTCATTTGAGAGCGAAAGGTAAGTGTGTCCCGAGCGCCATAGAGTGAAGACGTTCTTCTGACAGTTCCAATATTATAATCGTCCCAGTTATAATACAAGTATACTATAACTATAACTATACTCGGTTTTAACTATAGATTTACTTATATATAAATTATTGTAATGTGTGCGAGTGTCTTGTTTATGCTGGTAACTGCGATCGTCATTTCTGTCTTCGCGAGCGAAAGGTTAGTGCGTTCAGAGACATCATACAGTTAAGATCTTCTCTCGACAGTTCTGCTATTCTAATATTTCTAATTTCTAATAGATTTAATTATGTGCGTCGTTTACATTAAATAAGAACATATTAAATCTCGAACAATGTGCCGTCGTATACTGGAATAATTTTATTAAAAATTGCGGACCAGTAATTTTGATTGCGTTTTGGTGGTTCTAGTGTTAAATATAGAATTTTATTAATAGTAGACAATAGTAGATATTAGTAATATCTTTCGGGTATCGTAATCGATATTAATTGCGTTATTAATTTTCACGTTTAATTGAAGCTGCATTATTGGTGGTGGTTTTAGAATATTTATATCGTTAATATATGCGTGATTAGTATAATAATTCTCTATTTCAAGAATTAAAGAATTTAGAGAATTTTCTATATCGGTGTCCTAATTTAGAGATCTGTTGGTATCGTTATTTTAATCTGGAGAATTTGAAAGAATTAAATTTACTCGGTTGTGCAAAAAAGAAAGTCAACTTACCTGAGCAACTTTTTCCCCCATATTCGGCGTGTGCATGGCTCCCTGGAAATACTTTGCGGAACCATTGTCCTGTAAGGAAAACTGGAAAAAAATAGTGGTGAAAATATAATATTAATGACATCTTAGTTCTTAAATACTCGAAATAATTGTAGAAGTTATAGAGAAGTCTTTCTTAAAATATCTCATAAATAAAATGTCGCTTACAAACATAAATATAATTAAACGTCAAAGCATCATTGATGTAAATAAAAGAACTATAAACAGAAGAACCACAAAGAAAATCAAACATAATAAGAAATTTAGTAACTGTATTTCCTATAATTAGAAAGATTATGAATAAAAAAAAAGCAAATATAATAAGAAACTTACTTTATGTTTGATGGAATCTGGTCCCATCTGACTAAGAGACGGTGACTTTCGGTCCTTCGATGTTCGCCATTTTTGCAAGTCACTTTCGGACGCGACACCGGGAAAGATTTTTGAATGTTTAGCTGCTAAAAAAGAGGAAACCACCGTATCAATCTCAAGTGCCGCAATTCACTTATCAAGCATTTCGATAAACCTATTATTATAATGAAAACTATAGATGTATGAAATACAGGCTCGATTAAATTTCAAACTATTCGAATCTCCAAGAATCCTTCGGAAGTATCAACAACAAAGATATGCTGGCAGGCTAATACGGATCTCCACTCGAATCTTACGTAACTCTTCGTGCGCCTCTAAATATCACAATTTTTTATAAGCATTCGCATTAAAACTCGTGTACCGAACTTCTAATTATTACTGTGTCTGTAATGTAAACTCGCAATTCGTAATACGTTCTCTCAACAAACAAACTAATCTAATATAAATACAGTGTATAATAAGCACACAGGTAATATGTGTCGAATTGTTACTATTTTACAAGTATGAATTTCACAATGTTTTACTGAGAATAACATACTAATGGTGAACCGTATATCGATATGTGTATGCAAGTATATATAAAGAAAGGAGTCGTATATATATGAAACGTATCTACAAATGTGTAAAATAAATGATAAGAAACGCAAAAACCGAGCCTATATCTCAATCTAAAAGCGTTAAATAGTGTGTTCGTTAACGAGTTAATCAATCCGCACTATAAGCTGCATACCTGTGAAAGAAAGTTGGTTTAAATGTCGATAAAGACACCGTGTGTTTTATTATTTAAAGATGAGAAATGCGATAACTGCTACGATACCGAGTTGTATGTAATGTTATTTATATAACATTTATATATATAAGGTAGATATTTATATATATAGATCGACAAATGGGATACGTCAATGATGATGATTTTATACAATGATTTAGTGGTTCGATTTGTCATTTGTTTTCTGCCCTCGTATACTTATACTTGTACCGGGATTCCCAAGAATTTCCCGGATAATGTAAACGTGATTGGAGAGAGAAAAAGCCGTGTGGTTATCAGCCAGTTTTGACCGATTGTGATAGAAGCGAAAACTAAGAATTTGACTCCTATGCTTCGGTCAGCCTTAAGTACTCGGGACATATTTTTTATTCGAGTCAAAGTATTTTAATTTTATATATTTCAATTCGATAGATTATAATTTAATATACAACGTGTCCCACGTTAAACTAACCAGATAATTGTCCCCTATTTGTGAGGATGCGAAAAATATTTCTTGCGTTATACGAATGTCTTCAAGAAGTCAACACCCTGAAATAGAAAATATTTTCGGTGCCATAACAGTAAAATAATTAATATTTACTGAAACTAAATATTTATATTTAATATAAATGTTTGATTTCTACCAATATTTTTACAAAGATTTTAGTCACCCGCATTTTTATACCGAAGATATTTTTCTGTTTTGTATAAATATATGGTGTGCTTTACGTGGGACACACCGTATTATGATTTAATATATTGTAATATATTATAGTTCATATATGTACTTATTTCTCTTTAATCTATTTTTATTATAAAATAAATCAGTATAAATTAAAAGATTCCAATTTATGGAAACTTAAAAAATTTGATGAAAGATTAGTGAAATAAGGCGTACGTGATTGCAGCCATCTTAATAACAGTTTTAACTAAAATTATAAATAGTTCATTAAAATAAAGTATATTTCATACGATATAAGATTGCAACTTTCAAGTTAAAATTTATAAAAAGACTTCGATTAATATCAAAGCACCCTTTAAACCGAGAGTACGAAAATGGCTGACCGAGCTTTTCTACGGTGCTCGTCTGAAAAAATATTACGGCAAAATGTACGACAAGTGGATACTTTCGTATCATACGATATTAAATGCTTTTTAAGAAAAATTATATCATGTATATAAGCAGGACTGTTTTTCTAGATAAAATTTAGTTTCTACTCAAAAAAGACTGCGCGAGATTTAGCATCGCGCATTGAACAGTGCAATAATTATTTCTCAACTTCAAAGGTTCCTAATTAAAAATATATCAAATTAATAATTTTTATCTTTGACTAATTACAAGTCTACAGCCTCCAATAAGAAATAAAAAAGAAATGACAACGATCCAAGTGCTTAATTCTGAAATATTAATAATCTAATACCAGTTGGGGTGAGTTTCTCCAGATCGATTGGAAGTAATTCGAAACACAACTATTTATGTTCTATACAAATTTATTAAATTTTTGTATAACTTATATATTGTCCCATAAATAGTGAACATAAATAAAAAAATTAGTATTCCACGGAATAAGATACAAATAAAACTTTAGTTCTGAAAGTAGGGAAGTGCGATCTACACTCCACGAGTGCAATCATCCCCAGAAAAACAGCCCTGCGTATAAGTAGTAGTAAGTAGAGGTGGGTGAGCAGTAAAAAAGGAACAGGCCTATGAAAGCTCAATCGGAAAACGGTACGTTATCATCTCGAAAAGCTCATGACAAGAAAAAAAAAGGTAAAAGCCGCAAGCGCATGGTAAGTTGTAAAAGGGGTGCAAACTCGCCGGCGCTTGGTCGGTTAAACAAAACCAAGGGATGCACACACAAGGGTGTGTTTTCCCATCCTGTTTTACCTTCGGTCAGATTATCGACTGTCGCTGGCCGTCGTTCGAGGGTGACTTGTTCGCTCCCTCGGCCCGCTACTAAAATACGTTTCTAAGGTTTGATTTTGGGATTGACAATGCGTAATCAGGGGACTCGAGTTTGCCTGATAACGTCAGCGCGAAATGTGCCGTGAATCGTACTAATCAAAGAAAAAAATCGCGACGTAACATTCACTCTTCTTTGCGCAACGGGTACCAGGAATCAATTTTAATCAAATAGGGGTGAGTTCTCGGTAAACAGGCGCCGACTCTCGTCACTTTGCTGAGTTAATTTGTATGTTCGAGGTACATCCGACTCTAAAAGCTCTGCTTTTTCGTTGGCAGATAGCGAACCAAGAAATATTATCCGTAAATAAATAACTACTGATAAACAAATGTTGGAAGAATAAAGATCGATGTCAGAATAAACATACTTCGGTCGATATTATTTCAAAACATCGATTCTTATGTACAGGTTTCGCTCTTTTACAGATCAAACTCACCCTTTTGCAAATCAAGCTTTTCTACAAATTGGTTTTCTTAAGCTTCTGTAATAAAAATAAAATCCAATGTAATGTGAAACGGTGAATTTGATTTGCAAACAGGTGAATATGATCTGCAGAAGGGTTAATTTCGAGTATAAAACCTGTAGTTTGATCTATGCACTAACAAATTTTATAATCGTTTTTATTTCTTTAATATATTTGGTGTCGACTGATCGGAACAAGGTGAAAGGAAGAAATATAATTGATTGTCGGATTCGCCGCATGCGAAAGCTCGTAGAACATAGTAAGCACTAATTATACTTGCAAGCTTTCGATATGGAACATTTAATTCGCGATAGGTCCCGCACGGAAGGCCGGATGGTCACTATCTGTCAACAATTCCACGACACGAAACATTGCATGCAACAATATTGTTATCATCCACGGTATCATTTAATTGTAATTTAGCCGCAGTATGCATCATTGTTTTGCGTATACGCTCGTAATTAACGCGTAAACCTTACGTAAATACTCAGGTTGGTATGCTGATAGTTTTGTAATATGAGTATGAAGTGCGTTCCAGGATCATAATCTGAAACTAGATTATTGGCTACATAATTATATCATATTTATAACGAAGCTTGATATTATTAAATCGATCACGTACAAATTAACGTTCATATTAATATATTATTCATAGGAATATACATTTTATTAACCCGATAAGCGTGCTAAAGAGAATGGATAATCAAGAATCATCGAATTACTAGTTCCGCTTATAATCCTATAACACGTTGTACATATATACGCAAATCATTAAGCTGATCGAGTTAAAAGTCGACTCACTACGAGAACATTCGATTCTATAATCTCTATAATACCAACCAAATTAGATTCTCGTTTAACTGTATTCCACGAGCTCTCTCGTTATCTCTTATCAGTGATATCGTTTGAGTCCAGGATACAGGTTCGAATTCCGATCACTCGTCCGGGTAGACGAATACGAGAATTACGGGGGGAAAAAGAGAATAATGCGACACTTCTAACGAGTAGTATATGTATATATTCATCGGCCAGAAAAAGAGACACTGGTTCCACAGAAAGCTCGAGCTAATGTCAGAAGGCGACTCACGAAATACCGAGAACGTAGATAGAGTAAGAAGGAGAGAATACTAGGTCGGGGAATGGTAACTACTTACAAACGCTGCAGGTGAGACTACGACACGGCGCCCTCGCCGCTTCCGGTTTCACGACCCGCCTCGATATCGCGTCCAAACTTGCCGCGTGAGAAACACTTCGGGAGGGACCCTCTGCAGCCCCTGCTGCAGTGGAATTCGCACCCTCCCATAATCCTGATTTTTGGGAGACCTGGAAAACGTATCTTGATAAGGTATTTTAATATTCAAATTCATCAAGTTCGGACCCTAACGAGTTATCTTGCAATTACATTATTTTTAATTCCATCGCAATTTGTTATATCTCTGTATGAATTTTACAATTTATTTCACATTATTATATTCCGTCATGTGTTATTATAAAAATTACCATATATTTATGGAGCGTTCTAGATTTTATTCTGATAAAGAATTAAATATAATACATGGTATTTTTAGTACAAAAATTTCGTAGATCCGTTTCATAATAGTATGACATCCTTACTTTATCGTATTATAGTCAAAGAAATACAATTCATTAACTACATTTTAAAAAATTCGTTTCTTTAATTTATTGCTTTAATTTATTTTTCTAACAGAAAAAACATAATTTAACTTAATTACGTGAGATATGACTGTAAGATGTTTGAAATGCAAACACCTCTATAACTTGTTTACTTGAAAATGTTGGTTAATGGATTTCATTTTTATAACAATGGTAAGCGAAACATACAATTCTGAAATAGATTTCTGGCACTTTTTGTATTAAAAATATCGGGGATTATAATGAATTCTTACAACAACGATACTGTAGTATGTCATATGATAAGCTTCAACTGCGAAAGCAATGTAGATAGAATAGGAAAGCGGGTATTTAAAAGGACGGATATTTGAATTATTCAAAAAGCCGAGAATTCTCTTACCGACATCAGAACCGAATACGTTTCATTGATCCTATTAACTCGATTCTATGCCACGGCATTCGTCACCGGGCGACCACCGTGGATACTCGTGAAATTGAAACCAGCGGAAGGAATTGCTACGAGCTTTATCCTGAATGCCTCAATAGCTACTCGTGTCCCAATTGTGATAGTTATACATATATATCTATGTACGTATATAACTCGCGATTTCAATCGGGAAATTATTTTCACCAATTATTCTCGCAAGTTATAACGAGCGACGTATTCTAAAAATGTCCCGATATATATTTTGTACCAATATTTCCAAGTCAGTGATGCTTGACGTTATTCTTCCATAGCGGCGCCTCAAATTATTCCGTTTCCGCGATTTAATGAAATACTCTGATTTCTATATATATACATATTTAAAGTCAGAATTTTAAAGATTAATTAATCACGATAATTAAATCGTCATAATCAATTTTATACGTATACTTAATTCTACTTAAACTTACACTAATTCGAATATTAATATATGTACATTCAAAAATTAGTGGAATATTTGTATTTTAATAGTATGTCGACTTACTTTATCGTGATATTTTTCTATAACCGAATTTCACTATAAAATTAAATACTTTATAAAATACTGCATTGAGTTATATCTATTTTCCTTCTTCGATTCTTTGCTACCTGCAACGTCTCTGCATTCAAGGATTTCATGCGGAACACTCTGAGTGCGCAAAATAAGATAATGGACTGAAAATCCAGGGGTGAAATATGGGTTTTGCAAAAAATATATCCGAGTTGTGTTTGAATGTTTTATTCGAAAATTTATTGTACTCACGTCGCTGACTCCCTCTGGGCTGGCAATCGGGGCGGTGGTGCTGGCCTGTGCAACATTTGCGGTTGCTGCAGACGTTGCACCACCATTGTTGCTCCCATTTGCTGGTGCTGCAAGGGAGGGAGGGGGTGTACCAGTCCTCCCAGGACCCCAAGATTCCATCATTGTGGGTGAACCACATGTTAGTGGGCTAAAAAATATAGAGATTCGATCCATTAGACAAAAACTGATATCCGATCAGATGATACTTCAATATTCGTGAAATCCGAAAATTCATGCCCTGATTTTTTGCCTGTCGATTATTTAATTATTATCAGTGTTTGTAAGTGCGGGATGTATAAATATTTCGACATTCACGAATCGTGAAATATCAAAATTCATTCGCTGATTTTTTGTACGTCAATGATTTAATTATTACGAGTGGTTTTAAATGAGTTTTATAAATATTTATTATACATCTATTAGTAGACTAAAATATCAAAATCTGAGCCAATAGATAATAATTGACAGGAAATACCTTTCGATATTCAGGAATAATACAATTTTAAATTCATTACCCGATTTTTTGTACATCAATTACGTAATAATTGCAAATGCTAGTGAATGTGAGACGTGAGACGTGCAAATATTTGTTATATAGAATATTGAAATGAACGTCCATCGGGAGTCAATAATCGTAAAAAATAATTATTGAAGGTACATCTCTTAATGACTGTACCATGATGATAACACACGTTCTGATTAACCAATTATCACTATCACTGGTGAATTAACAGTGGAGTAGCACTGTGTTCGTAGCGAATATTCGCATTTAGCAGTACGAGTTGAGTAAGATTTAATGTTGTTGACTTCCGAAACATTATCGAGTCTAGAATCTGGGATACAGTCGGTTAATGAAAATAGCAAGAGTGTTAATTATTCCACTGATTCGCGATACATTAATTATTTAGCAGCCGCATGTAAAGGAATTAAACCATCACCAGCTAAAAAGTACAGTTTGTACTTCACCAAAATTGGAAATATTTGTTCCTCAAACATTGCATTGTTAAAAACACGATCTATAATTATTATTATATCATGCGAGTTGCTAGTTAAATTTATAAATATCACTATTATACATATCAAAGAATTAATTAAGAAAAATATATCAAAACTTCAATACAAGGTTTCATAGCCCATCGTAAAAAGTAATAATTATTATCGGAATCCAAGAATTATATATTCAATGACCAACTGTATTCCTAGTAATTAATAATACTGTATTAATAACTTTCGCCAGTATAAGTCTGACTGCAATGATTCATAATCCACTGTAGCACGGACTACAGTCAATATCCATTTTCCAGAATCAAGGTACAGCGAGTGGATCGTAAAGTGTATTCCCAATAATAAAAACCGATCGCACTTATCCTCGCGATGGTACACGCGCCAATCTCTAATCTCGAAAATGGCCGAGCAAAATGGTCCGCGATAAATAGTATAAATCCTAAGATTGCAGGAATGGTCGATACACGATACGGAACAGAGGTCAGCCCTCGGCAAGTGAAGTGTGTCAGTGTTAGGTCAGACTTTGCCAATCGATAGGCAACCTCAAGCCGCAGCACGATACAACTAAAGGTTTATGGGTGTCAAACACTAACAGAAACCCTCGCGACTTTCTTGTTTTTCTGCCGTATTCGTGAACAGCAACCCCTATGCAGTTTCACTACCCTTCTCATGCACCCAAGTTTCACTGTGTTGTCTCCCGCTAATACACTGGAACTTTTTCGGTCCTCGTGCTACTTGACTGTTGTCCTTCTTGACTTCGATTATCTCCGAGTAACATATCATCGAGTTTGTCTTTATCTCGATGAAGTCGACAAAGGTCATAGGTTATGAACGCGATAATTGATTTAAGTGGGTGGAGGTATACGGGAGCAGTAATTATTATCATAATTAATTTGGAGTATATGAGATATTATCTCGAAAGGAAAATATTCTACAATTTAATAGCGATCATAATATAGCATGCGAATAGAAAGATGAGTACGAAAGTATTGTGAATAATGCAACTTCATAAAGGCAAACAATATTCGAAATGCAACATAAACCAGCCCACAGGAAATACGGGATGCAATAAACTGCATAAGAATAGAGTCATTTATTTCATCGACCATACTCCACGAAACACCGGTGGATTTAATGCTAGATTTTCCATCGGACGCCACATGTGCAAGGTGATAAAGGAAGTTCCGTAATCGGGTATAAAAGTCGGTGGTAGAACGGAAAAATATTAGTCTCGTTCCCCGGAAAATCGAGAAAGAGGGTTGTTTAATTCCGTGGAAAGTTCTCTCGTCAAGCTCGAATATCGCGCGGCCTGACGTCGAAATCGAAGACCGGGCAAGAATTTCATAATGCCGTGGAACCCACCCTTCTCTATTCACCCCTTGCATTCCCTTCTAACCACCGGAAACGGAAAACTTGTGGGTTCGATGGGAGGACAAGTTTCCACGATGGTGGGCCCCGCTTGGAACACTTCCAACCTTTCCGAACGCGTAATGAGCACTTCTCTCGCGGGTTTCGAAATTCTTCCGACCATGGATTCTTTATTCCGTCGATACACGTATGTACAACGTATATGTACTTGTATATGTACGTATATATGCATGTATATACTGTGAGTTAATGAAAATAGACACTCGTGCCATACAGGTCCTAAACTGTTCATAAATATTGCCTACCATCGCAGAAATGATTTGCACTTAGAAGTAAAAAGCATAATATTTAATGCCCCAAGAATATGAGTTATAAAATTCATAACAATATTTTAAAATTGTCTGCAAATAGTAATAATTTGTCCAAAAAATTGTACACGTTGAGAAAGTTCAAAATAGGGTCGTTGGGAAAATTCTTGTCTCTCATTGTTTATATATCTAACACATTATATATTACATGTTATATAGATTATTAGATATTAAATATCATTATAAGCTTCATATAAAGGTCTCACATATTTCGTATATTTTATACATTATACATTACGTAGATATTATATATCATATAAGAGCTCTCCCATAGGCAAAGTATGTTATATATTATATAAAATATATTTTATAGCAGTTTTTACTCATGTAGGGAATATTCTTCCCCGTCATGCCACCGCGTGCCTTCTTTCCAAAACCCTACGGTACGTATCTATATGTATCCACGAAGAAATGATTACTTTTTTAACCCCCTTTCATTCTTTCTCGAGTCTAGTCGCGCCAGTCTGTCTCTCCTCCGCCATTTGTATGCATGCCTCGGAAGGTCGAATACACGACACTCGTAATTTCGTTAAATGAAGACACGATTTCAGGGAAATATATTTTCCACGAGAATTTCAATGGTAAGATATTTGTCATTCAATGACTTCACCCTTTTATTGGATTCAGCCGTCGCGAAAGAATCGGGCATTCGATAAATATTTTGTTGAATGGGATTGGAAGGATTGGGTGTAATTTAAGGACAAATACCTCGCTAACTTGTATCCAAGTATTTTCTCTTAATTCTATCCAAATATATCCTATGTGCAAAGTATGAATGATTCTAATCAATCTAAAATATTATGCTACGGTTAAATGAAATATATAAAAAAGCTTTGATGAGAGATACTCGGAATAATTAATAAACAGTTATTCTAATTAACAATTAAAAGAACGCAAGCAAAGATAAAATCACTACAATTACCACAAACAACCACAAAGTGACTAGAGTATTCTTAGTTGCATTAATCATAGTGCAGCGATAATTATTACCATTCGAATGGAATCCAAGACAGAAAATATTAATTTTCCTATTATAGTGATATTATTATAGGATACGTATTATCGTGTTGGAAAGGAAATAAAAATTCCGAACATTTCTTTAATACAACAATCTTACAATGATAACAATCTTTATCTTCCCATAAGTAAAGCATTACGATACCTCAAACTATCAGTTCACGGTTCTTGGTGTATCACGAAAATATCTTCGCAATAAAAAAATCCTTCGCACGATAACAATAAAAGTCGAAATCCCATGCGAGAGTTTGTTCGATGTTCTCGGGGGGTACTTGAGAATTCGGTGCCAGGGTACGTAAGGGTTTAAAGTTTATCGTCGATTGAAATCGGTTGATGGCGAAAAACGTGGTTGACTCGCATGGCAGGACTTATCGACGTTTACGGGAACCCAGCTGAAGACGAGGGGGGTTGCTGCAACCCTGACATCGATTCTTCGCTCCTCGTGTTGACAGAGTGATTTCGTAATACAAATAGATCCACGTAATGGACTGCCGGTCTTTTTTTCCCTTCCTTTTTTCACCGCGACACTCTTACACACCCTCCCGGCCAACCACCCCCTTCGCCTTCAGCCGTCCAACTTTTACCTTGCGGCCTAGCACGCTATTGTTGGGTGGGTTCAAGGAATTTACATGACTAAAAAGTGGCAAATTGCTGTCGTGCATTTGCATGTCCGTTGTTTGAACGTGATTCATTATAGGCCGAACTAATGACACTTCGTCGTCCCCCCCCCCCTGCCGCCCCATATTGCGGCAAAATCATGTCTTTTTTAAAAGACTCCTTTCGTGACACCGTACCGTTCCCCGCGAGTCACGAATAATATTTGTAGTAATATAAACACGAATTAATTGTATTCTGTAAAAGAATTAATATGTAATCGATAGAGTAATCGATGTTTCGTGAAATTTTTTAAAACTAATATTTATTCTAAAATCATTAATCTTAGACTCTAATTAAATTCTACTTAAATTATTCTACGTAAGAAATATTGCAACTTAGCTTGATTCTCAGTTAATTGGCTTATTGATATACGATAATTTATATGTAATATAAATATTATTATCTTTTCTAATAATTGATCTAACGAGCCGAACCTTTTAACTTAATTATAGAGTGATTATAATGTTTATTAACGGATTAGTGTTTCATTAGAAGAGTAGCTCGTAATGAATTAAAATTTTTTGTGGCATTTTTAAATTTCTTCTACTTTCAAGATAACGTGATCGAATAATTTTTATAGAGTAACGTAAACTGACATTTGCATGTGCGTCGATGAAACAGTGTTCACTGATCTTCGCCCCGATAAAATGTTGGGGAAAAAACACTATCTGCGTTCATAACATTCCTGTTACACATATTTTATTACAAGGATCAGGAATTGCATCTTTCATAAATAATTCAAGGCGAGTAACGAGAATATTTTCAATAAAAAACTGTAATGCGTTATTGAACTAACAATTAAACGGTTGAAAAACAAATTAAACTTTAAAGTACTCGGAAAGTATGAAATAAATACAAATCAGAGGAAATACGGAATGATTATTGAATTCCAATAAAGGAGAATTAAAAGTAGTATTAAAAAAATTCAAGTTCCTCTGTCACGTTAATTTTTATGGATGCCTTTTATAGCTGTTTTTCATAATTATTTTATTGAGATTCTTACGTGGAGGGCTATTCAGATTTAATGAAGTTTACTTCGCAATTTCTTGCTAATTAAGGCAGGAATTAAATCTGTCGATAATTAGAATTAACGGTGCGTGTTCGCACGCGAAGGGCTCTTAAAAATATAGTAAATGTGACCTATATAAACCCAGTAGGTTTAGTATTATTACAATCTTTATGGCCCATTAATTTAAAAAAAAACTTTCCATTTCACTCTATTTGGCATTCTTTCTTTTAATAACCCTTTTTACTGTAATTCAACTCGGCAATCTGGTTCCTATTGGCTCTCCTCGAACCTCAATTTTTTCACGAAACTCAATATTCCGCAGAATATTGGAACTCGAATGAAATACCGTAATAATTTAATATATAAAGTAAAAGATCATAATAATAGAACCTTAAACATAATTAAATAAATTGAAGCAAATACAACATTTAGTCGGAATTATTTACAAACAATTATCTTGGTGAATTAAGTTAATCTTTTTAGTTCGATTAATATGGAAAACGAATTTTAAATTAATGTTAAATGGTATGAATAATGGAAGTTATTATGGTGCGATACATTAAATGTAATATTCAATAATAGTAGTACTATTAATATTTAAATATTCAAGGTTGTATTATGAGGATCTTTTACTTCATATATTAAATTATTATAATTTAAATAATATAGTCAAATAGTATGAATAATATAATTAAGTAGTATAAATGTTTGACAATTATGTAATAGTTAATAATAAAGATGTTTTAGTAGTATTACGCATTAATACTCACAATCGGAGAACAATTTAAATGCGCTTAATATCAGAACACGTTAAATCGATGTTCGAAATGATGTAAATAAATAAATTAAGTTGCAAGACAAATATGAAGAAATCACCGTGGATAAATCAATTGACTCACCGTGTATCAGTGACATTAAATCACGGCCCCATACAATACATCCGAAATTTATTCAAGCATTTAATCAAGATAACTTCCGTCCTATCAGCGACGTAGACGATTTTCAGCGATATATCACTCGACGCGTTCGAGTATTTTCCCTGTAAACGATTCGTATCCCCTATAATCAATCATACCGTCATCGAAGTGATTACCAGCAATTGTCAGTCCATATAATTTCCCGGTAATACGAGACTCAAAGCGTTCCGCAAACATGTCGTGACGATTTATCGTGTTCTTTGGCCCCCATGAAAATATTTCACGCGGTTACCGGGTATCGTGACATTTCGATAAATAGCCGGGGACTCTGAGCTTTCGAGCTTTCCACGTAGCTTCCCTTTTGTCGCATCGTGCCTGAAATTCTACCGCACGTACTATTTGCGTGCTTGCAAAGCTCACCCTGAAATACGCGCCCTCGCCTTGAAATGCAACTGCCTTGCCTAACGTTTCCACCCCCCGCTTCCGGTCTTACACGCATCCGCTGTCCGAACTACCAGGTACAAACCTATCCAACTACGTTTCCCACTGCCATCCTGTCTCACGGCTTAAACATCTTGTACTACTGCCATGACACGAATGCGGGAAACTTTGTACCGGATCGTGTAATGACGGTGTACTTGCTCTTTTGCGAACGTGTACTGCGGGGTTCTGGAGAGAAGACACTCGGTTAATGGTATGCGGAATTTCGATCTCTTATTGGATCTTTTAGTTACTGATTCTGTAGGTTATAAATTATGGAAATTATAGATTCTATAAGTTATAGATTATGGAAGTTATATATTCTATAAGTTACAGATTATGGAAAATATAGATTCTGTAATTTATAGATTATACAAGTTATAGATTATTTATTATATATAATAAACGCAGAAATTATATACTACAGAAATTAAGGATGATAGAAATGATAGGCCACAGTAATTATTAATTATAGAACATATAGATTATGTAGAAACTTTGTTATATATTATATATCGAACTTTCTTCTTTCCATCGAAGTCTTCACCGTACATCTTCTTCCCAGAACCCTGAAGTATCATAATTCTAAAATTCCTATTAAATCAAGTAATCTTTTCATTCATCTTAAATAGCAATAAATTTAATAATTTTATTCCAGAAAGGTCGCAAGGTAGATCGTCAACAAAATATCTCTTCGTTCTTTTTCCTAACCGAGTAAATTTAAACCTGTTCCCAACGTTTCCATAATTTCATAGAAATTATAATTTCAACATACATCGCCTGGTTCCCACAGTTATATTTAATCCCCGGATCCTAATATTCCTGAAGATGCTTAAATTATACGCGGAATAATATCAACAGAAACTTAACCGTACTAAATCCTTGTTCTGTTTGCAATCCAGTGGTAGCATTAACCGAACACGAAACTGTCCTCGAAGACGAGAGATCTACAACTATGCTGAACGTTTCTCAATGCCACAGTAAATTAATAGCCTTTGAGAACCATTTGGTTATCTTGCCGAGGTTCTTGAAATACGTGGAAACTCGATCTGATAATCGTCTTAGTAAACAATGAATCTAGAAGCTCCGTAAAATAAGGTATAAAATAATTTTAATTCTAACTGCCTAAAATCGATGTTGTATGATGTATAAATAAGTTCTAAGTAGGTTTTGGGTCGCAGGAAGCGGTTTAAAAATTTTTTTCAGCCTCAGAATGGGGCCTCCCAAAATCGAAAAGTTGAGAAGGGGGGGTAGTTCTCGAAAAAGTGGATCCTGGGCCAAAAATCAAACTCGTCAATTTTAATTCTAACTGCCCCAAATTGATGTTCTATGATGTATAAATAAGTTCTAAGTAGGTTTTGGGTCGCAGGAAGCGGTTTAAAAATTTTTTTCAGCCTCAGAATGGGGCCTCCCAAAATCGAAAAGTTGAGAAGGGGGGGTAGTTCTCGAAAAAGTGGATCCTGGGCCAAAAATCAAACTCGCCAATTTTAATTCTAACTGCCCAAAATCGATGTTATATGATGCATAAATATGTTCTGATTAAGTTTTGGGCCCCAGGAAGCGGTTTAAAAATTTTTTTCAGCCTCAGAATGGGGCCTTCCAAAATCGAAAAGTTGAGAAGGGGGGGTAGTTCTCGAAAAAGTGGATCCTGGGCCAAACATCAAACTCGTCAATTTTAATTCTAACTGCCCCAAATTGATGTTCTATGAGGTATAAATAAGTTCTAAGTAGGTTTTGGGTCGCAGGAAGCGGTTTAAAAATTTTTTTCAGCCTCAGAATGGGGCCTCCCAAAATCGAAAAGTTGAGAAGGGGGGGTAGTTCTCGAAAAAGTGGCTCCTGGGCCAAAAATCAAACTCGCCAATTTTAATTCTAACTGCCCAAAATCGATGTTATATGATGCATAAATATGTTCTGATTAAGTTTTGGGCCCCAGGAAGCGGTTTAAAAATTTTTTTCAGCCTCAGAATGGGGCCTCCCAAAATCGAAAAGTTGAGAAGGGGGGGTAGTTCTCGAAAAAGTGGATCCTGGGCCAAAAATCAAACTCGTCAATTTTAATTCTAACTGCCCCAAATTGATGTTCTATGAGGTATAAATAAGTTCTAAGTAGGTTTTGGGTCGCAGGAAGCGGTTTAAAAATTTTTTTCAGCCTCAGAATGGGGCCTCCCAAAATCGAAAAGTTGAGAAGGGGGGGTAGTTCTCGAAAAAGTGGATCCTGGGCCAAAAATCAAACTCGTCAATTTTAATTCTAACTGCCCAAAATCGATGTTATATGATGCATAAATATGTTCTGATTAAGTTTTGGGCCCCAGGAAGCGGTTTAAAAATTTTTTTCAGCCTCAGAATGGGGCCTCCCAAAATCGAAAAGTTGAGAAGGGGGGGTAGTTCTCGAAAAAGTGGATCCTGGGCCAAAAATCAAACTCGTCAATTTTAATTCTAACTGCCCCAAATTGATGTTCTATGAGGTATAAATAAGTTCTAAGTAGGTTTTGGGTCGCAGGAAGCGGTTTAAAAATTTTTTTCAGCCTCAGAATGGGGCCTCCCAAAATCGAAAAGTTGAGAAGGGGGGGTAGTTCTCGAAAAAGTGGATCCTGGGCCAAAAATCAAACTCGTCAATTTTAATTCTAACTGCCCCAAATTGATGTTCTATGAGGTATAAATAAGTTCTAAGTAGGTTTTGGGTCGCAGGAAGCGGTTTAAAAATTTTTTTCAGCCTCAGAATGGGGCCTCCCAAAATCGAAAAGTTGAGAAGGGGGGGTAGTTCTCGAAAAAGTGGCTCCTGGGCCAAAAATCAAACTCGCCAATTTTAATTCTAACTGCCCAAAATCGATGTTATATGATGCATAAATATGTTCTGATTAAGTTTTGGGCCCCAGGAAGCGGTTTAAAAATTTTTTTCAGCCTGAGAATGGGGCCTTCCAAAATCGAAAAGTTGAGAAGGGGGGGTAGTTCTCGAAAAAGTGGATCCTGGGCCAAACATCAAACTCGTCAATTTTAATTCTAACTGCCCCAAATTGATGTTCTATGAGGTATAAATAAGTTCTAAGTAGGTTTTGGGTCGCAGGAAGCGGTTTAAAAATTTTTTTCAGCCTCAGAATGGGGCCTCCCAAAATCGAAAAGTTGAGAAGGGGGGGTAGTTCTCGAAAAAGTGGCTCCTGGGCCAAAAATCAAACTCGCCAATTTTAATTCTAACTGCCCAAAATCGATGTTATATGATGCATAAATATGTTCTGATTAAGTTTTGGGCCCCAGGAAGCGGTTTAAAAATTTTTTTCAGCCTGAGAATGGGGCCTTCCAAAATCGAAAAGTTGAGAAGGGGGGGTAGTTCTCGAAAAAGTGGATCCTGGGCCAAACATCAAACTCGTCAATTTTAATTCTAACTGCCCCAAATTGATGTTCTATGAGGTATAAATAAGTTCTAAGTAGGTTTTGGGTCGCAGGAAGCGGTTTAAAAATTTTTTTCAGCCTCAGAATGGGGCCTCCCAAAATCGAAAAGTTGAGAAGGGGGGGTAGTTCTCGAAAAAGTGGCTCCTGGGCCAAAAATCAAACTCGCCAATTTTAATTCTAACTGCCCAAAATCGATGTTATATGATGCATAAATATGTTCTGATTAAGTTTTGGGCCCCAGGAAGCGGTTTAAAAATTTTTTTCAGCCTGAGAATGGGGCCTTCCAAAATCGAAAAGTTGAGAAGGGGGGGTAGTTCTCGAAAAAGTGGATCCTGGGCCAAACATCAAACTCGTCAATTTTAATTCTAACTGCCCCAAATTGATGTTCTATGAGGTATAAATAAGTTCTAAGTAGGTTTTGGGTCGCAGGAAGCGGTTTAAAAATTTTTTTCAGCCTCAGAATGGGGCCTCCCAAAATCGAAAAGTTGAGAAGGGGGGGTAGTTCTCGAAAAAGTGGCTCCTGGGCCAAAAATCAAACTCGCCAATTTTAATTCTAACTGCCCAAAATCGATGTTATATGATGCATAAATATGTTCTGATTAAGTTTTGGGCCCCAGGAAGCGGTTTAAAAATTTTTTTCAGCCTCAGAATGGGGCCTCCCAAAATCGAAAAGTTGAGAAGGGGGGGTAGTTCTCGAAAAAGTGGATCCTGGGCCAAAAATCAAACTCGTCAATTTTAATTCTAACTGCCCCAAATTGATGTTCTATGAGGTATAAATAAGTTCTAAGTAGGTTTTGGGTCGCAGGAAGCGGTTTAAAAATTTTTTTCAGCCTCAGAATGGGGCCTCCCAAAATCGAAAAGTTGAGAAGGGGGGGTAGTTCTCGAAAAAGTGGATCCTGGGCCAAAAATCAAACTCGTCAATTTTAATTCTAACTGCCCCAAATTGATGTTCTATGAGGTATAAATAAGTTCTAAGTAGGTTTTGGGTCGCAGGAAGCGGTTTAAAAATTTTTTTCAGCCTCAGAATGGGGCCTCCCAAAATCGAAAAGTTGAGAAGGGGGGGTAGTTCTCGAAAAAGTGAATCCTGGGCCAAAAATCAAACTCGTCAATTTTAATTCTAACTGCCCCAAATTGATGTTCTATGATGTATAAATAAGTTCTAAGTAGGTTTTGGGTCGCAGGAAGCGGTTTAAAAATTTTTTTCAGCCTCAGAATGGGGCCTCCCAAAATCGAAAAGTTGAGAAGGGGGGGTAGTTCTCGAAAAAGTGAATCCTGGGCCAAAAATCAAACTCGTCAATTTTAATTCTAACTGCCCCAAATTGATGTTCTATGATGTATAAATAAGTTCTAAGTAGGTTTTGGGTCGCAGGAAGCGGTTTAAAAATTTTTTTCAGCCTCAGAATGGGGCCTCCCAAAATCGAAAAGTTGAGAAGGGGGGGTAGTTCTCGAAAAAGTGAATCCTGGGCCAAAAATCAAACTCGTCAATTTTAATTCTAACTGCCCCAAATTGATGTTCTATGATGTATAAATAAGTTCTAAGTAGGTTTTGGGTCGCAGGAAGCGGTTTAAAAATTTTTTTCAGCCTCAGAATGGGGCCTCCCAAAATCGAAAAGTTGAGAAGGGGGGGTAGTTCTCGAAAAAGTGGCTCCTGGGCCAAAAATCAAACTCGCCAATTTTAATTCTAATTGCCCAAAATCGATGTTATATGATGCATAAATATGTTCTGATTAAGTTTTGGGCCCCAGGAAGCGGTTTAAAAATTTTTTTCAGCCTCAGAATGGGGCCTCCCAAAATCGAAAAGTTGAGAAGGGGGGGTAGTTCTCGAAAAAGTGGATCCTGGGCCAAAAATCAAACTCGTCAATTTTAATTCTAACTGCCCCAAATTGATGTTCTATGATGTATAAATAAGTTCTAAGTAGGTTTTGGGTCGCAGGAAGCGGTTTAAAAATTTTTTTCAGCCTCAGAATGGGGCCTCCCAAAATCGAAAAGTTGAGAAGGGGGGGTAGTTCTCGAAAAAGTGGATCCTGGGCCAAAAATCAAACTCGTCAATTTTAATTCTAACTGCCCCAAATTGATGTTCTATGATGTATAAATAAGTTCTAAGTAGGTTTTGGGTCGCAGGAAGCGGTTTAAAAATTTTTTTCAGCCTCAGAATGGGGCCTCCCAAAATCGAAAAGTTGAGAAGGGGGGGTAGTTCTCGAAAAAGTGGATCCTGGGCCAAAAATCAAACTCGTCAATTTTAATTCTAACTGCCCCAAATTGATGTTCTATGATGTATAAATAAGTTCTAAGTAGGTTTTGGGTCGCAGGAAGCGGTTTAAAAATTTTTTTCAGCCTCAGAATGGGGCCTCCCAAAATCGAAAAGTTGAGAAGGGGGGGTAGTTCTCGAAAAAGTGGCTCCTGGGCCAAAAATCAAACTCGCCAATTTTAATTCTAACTGCCCCAAATTGATGTTCTATGATGTATAAATAAGTTCTAAGTAGGTTTTGGGTCGCAGGAAGCGGTTTAAAAATTTTTTTCAGCCTCAGAATGGGGCCTCCCAAAATCGAAAAGTTGAGAAGGGGGGGTAGTTCTCGAAAAAGTGGATCCTGGGCCAAAAATCAAACTCGTCAATTTTAATTCTAACTGCCCCAAATTGATGTTCTATGATGTATAAATAAGTTCTAAGTAGGTTTTGGGTCGCAGGAAGCGGTTTAAAAATTTTTTTCAGCCTCAGAATGGGGCCTCCCAAAATCGAAAAGTTGAGAAGGGGGGGTAGTTCTCGAAAAAGTGAATCCTGGGCCAAAAATCAAACTCGTCAATTTTAATTCTAACTGCCCCAAATTGATGTTCTATGATGTATAAATAAGTTCTAAGTAGGTTTTGGGTCGCAGGAAGCGGTTTAAAAATTTTTTTCAGCCTCAGAATGGGGCCTCCCAAAATCGAAAAGTTGAGAAGGGGGGGTAGTTCTCGAAAAAGTGGATCCTGGGCCAAAAATCAAACTCGTCAATTTTAATTCTAACTGCCCCAAATTGATGTTCTATGATGTATAAATAAGTTCTAAGTAGGTTTTGGGTCGCAGGAAGCGGTTTAAAAATTTTTTTCAGCCTCAGAATGGGGCCTCCCAAAACCGAAAAGTTGAGAAGGGGGGGTAGTTCTCGAAAAAGTGGCTCCTGGGCCAAAAATCAAACTCGCCAATTTTAATTCTAACTGCCCCAAATTGATGTTCTATGATGTATAAATAAGTTCTAAGTAGGTTTTGGGTCGCAGGAAGCGGTTTAAAAATTTTTTTCAGCCTCAGAATGGGGCCTCCCAAAATCGAAAAGTTGAGAAGGGGGGGTAGTTCTCGAAAAAGTGAATCCTGGGCCAAAAATCAAACTCGCCAATTTTAATTCTAACTGCCCCAAATTGATGTTCTATGATGTATAAATAAGTTCTAAGTAGGTTTTGGGTCGCAGGAAGCGGTTTAAAAATTTTTTTCAGCCTCAGAATGGGGCCTCCCAAAATCGAAAAGTTGAGAAGGGGGGGTAGTTCTCGAAAAAGTGGATCCTGGGCCAAAAATCAAACTCGCCAATTTTAATTCTAACTGCCCCAAATTGATGTTCTATGATGTATAAATAAGTTCTAAGTAGGTTTTGGGTCGCAGGAAGCGGTTTAAAAATTTTTTTCAGCCTCAGAATGGGGCCTCCCAAAATCGAAAAGTTGAGAAGGGGGGGTAGTTCTCGAAAAAGTGGCTCCTGGGCCAAAAATCAAACTCGCCAATTTTAATTCTAACTGCCCCAAATTGATGTTCTATGATGTATAAATAAGTTCTAAGTAGGTTTTGGGTCGCAGGAAGCGGTTTAAAAATTTTTTTCAGCCTCAGAATGGGGCCTCCCAAAATCGAAAAGTTGAGAAGGGGGGGTAGTTCTCGAAAAAGTGGATCCTGGGCCAAAAATCAAACTCGTCAATTTTAATTCTAACTGCCCCAAATTGATGTTCTATGATGTATAAATAAGTTCTAAGTAGGTTTTGGGTCGCAGGAAGCGGTTTAAAAATTTTTTTCAGCCTCAGAATGGGGCCTCCCAAAATCGAAAAGTTGAGAAGGGGGGGTAGTTCTCGAAAAAGTGAATCCTGGGCCAAAAATCAAACTCGTCAATTTTAATTCTAACTGCCCCAAATTGATGTTCTATGATGTATAAATAAGTTCTAAGTAGGTTTTGGGTCGCAGGAAGCGGTTTAAAAATTTTTTTCAGCCTCAGAATGGGGCCTCCCAAAATCGAAAAGTTGAGAAGGGGGGGTAGTTCTCGAAAAAGTGGATCCTGGGCCAAAAATCAAACTCGTCAATTTTAATTCTAACTGCCCCAAATTGATGTTCTATGATGTATAAATAAGTTCTAAGTAGGTTTTGGGTCGCAGGAAGCGGTTTAAAAATTTTTTTCAGCCTCAGAATGGGGCCTCCCAAAATCGAAAAGTTGAGAAGGGGGGGTAGTTCTCGAAAAAGTGGATCCTGGGCCAAAAATCAAACTCGTCAATTTTAATTCTAACTGCCCCAAATTGATGTTCTATGATGTATAAATAAGTTCTAAGTAGGTTTTGGGTCGCAGGAAGCGGTTTAAAAATTTTTTTCAGCCTCAGAATGGGGCCTCCCAAAATCGAAAAGTTGAGAAGGGGGGGTAGTTCTCGAAAAAGTGAATCCTGGGCCAAAAATCAAACTCGTCAATTTTAATTCTAACTGCCCCAAATTGATGTTCTATGATGTATAAATAAGTTCTAAGTAGGTTTTGGGTCGCAGGAAGCGGTTTAAAAATTTTTTTCAGCCTCAGAATGGGGCCTCCCAAAATCGAAAAGTTGAGAAGGGGGGGTAGTTCTCGAAAAAGTGGCTCCTGGGCCAAAAATCAAACTCGCCAATTTTAATTCTAATTGCCCAAAATCGATGTTATATGATGCATAAATATGTTCTGATTAAGTTTTGGGCCCCAGGAAGCGGTTTAAAAATTTTTTTCAGCCTCAGAATGGGGCCTCCCAAAATCGAAAAGTTGAGAAGGGGGGGTAGTTCTCGAAAAAGTGAATCCTGGGCCAAAAATCAAACTCGTCAATTTTAATTCTAACTGCCCCAAATTGATGTTCTATGATGTATAAATAAGTTCTAAGTAGGTTTTGGGTCGCAGGAAGCGGTTTAAAAATTTTTTTCAGCCTCAGAATGGGGCCTCCCAAAATCGAAAAGTTGAGAAGGGGGGGTAGTTCTCGAAAAAGTGAATCCTGGGCCAAAAATCAAACTCGCCAATTTTAATTCTAACTGCCCCAAATTGATGTTCTATGATGTATAAATAAGTTCTAAGTAGGTTTTGGGTCGCAGGAAGCGGTTTAAAAATTTTTTTCAGCCTCAGAATGGGGCCTCCCAAAATCGAAAAGTTGAGAAGGGGGGGTAGTTCTCGAAAAAGTGAATCCTGGGCCAAAAATCAAACTCGTCAATTTTAATTCTAACTGCCCCAAATTGATGTTCTATGATGTATAAATAAGTTCTAAGTAGGTTTTGGGTCGCAGGAAGCGGTTTAAAAATTTTTTTCAGCCTCAGAATGGGGCCTCCCAAAATCGAAAAGTTGAGAAGGGGGGGTAGTTCTCGAAAAAGTGGATCCTGGGCCAAAAATCAAACTCGTCAATTTTAATTCTAACTGCCCCAAATTGATGTTCTATGATGTATAAATAAGTTCTAAGTAGGTTTTGGGTCGCAGGAAGCGGTTTAAAAATTTTTTTCAGCCTCAGAACGGGGCCTCCCAAAACCGAAAAGTTGAGAAGGGGGGGTAGTTCTCGAAAAAGTGGCTCCTGGGCCAAAAATCAAACTCGCCAATTTTAATTCTAACTGCCCCAAATTGATGTTCTATGATGTATAAATAAGTTCTAAGTAGGTTTTGGGTCGCAGGAAGCGGTTTAAAAATTTTTTTCAGCCTCAGAATGGGGCCTCCCAAAATCGAAAAGTTGAGAAGGGGGGGTAGTTCTCGAAAAAGTGGATCCTGGGCCAAAAATCAAACTCGTCAATTTTAATTCTAACTGCCCCAAATTGATGTTCTATGATGTATAAATAAGTTCTAAGTAGGTTTTGGGTCGCAGGAAGCGGTTTAAAAATTTTTTTCAGCCTCAGAATGGGGCCTCCCAAAATCGAAAAGTTGAGAAGGGGGGGTAGTTCTCGAAAAAGTGGATCCTGGGCCAAAAATCAAACTCGTCAATTTTAATTCTAACTGCCCCAAATTGATGTTCTATGATGTATAAATAAGTTCTAAGTAGGTTTTGGGTCGCAGGAAGCGGTTTAAAAATTTTTTTCAGCCTCAGAATGGGGCCTCCCAAAATCGAAAAGTTGAGAAGGGGGGGTAGTTCTCGAAAAAGTGGCTCCTGGGCCAAAAATCAAACTCGCCAATTTTAATTCTAACTGCCCCAAATTGATGTTCTATGATGTATAAATAAGTTCTAAGTAGGTTTTGGGTCGCAGGAAGCGGTTTAAAAATTTTTTTCAGCCTCAGAATGGGGCCTCCCAAAATCGAAAAGTTGAGAAGGGGGGGTAGTTCTCGAAAAAGTGGATCCTGGGCCAAAAATCAAACTCGTCAATTTTAATTCTAACTGCCCCAAATTGATGTTCTATGATGTATAAATAAGTTCTAAGTAGGTTTTGGGTCGCAGGAAGCGGTTTAAAAATTTTTTTCAGCCTCAGAATGGGGCCTCCCAAAATCGAAAAGTTGAGAAGGGGGGGTAGTTCTCGAAAAAGTGAATCCTGGGCCAAAAATCAAACTCGTCAATTTTAATTCTAACTGCCCCAAATTGATGTTCTATGATGTATAAATAAGTTCTAAGTAGGTTTTGGGTCGCAGGAAGCGGTTTAAAAATTTTTTTCAGCCTCAGAATGGGGCCTCCCAAAATCGAAAAGTTGAGAAGGGGGGGTAGTTCTCGAAAAAGTGGATCCTGGGCCAAAAATCAAACTCGTCAATTTTAATTCTAACTGCCCCAAATTGATGTTCTATGATGTATAAATAAGTTCTAAGTAGGTTTTGGGTCGCAGGAAGCGGTTTAAAAATTTTTTTCAGCCTCAGAATGGGGCCTCCCAAAATCGAAAAGTTGAGAAGGGGGGGTAGTTCTCGAAAAAGTGAATCCTGGGCCAAAAATCAAACTCGTCAATTTTAATTCTAACTGCCCCAAATTGATGTTCTATGATGTATAAATAAGTTCTAAGTAGGTTTTGGGTCGCAGGAAGCGGTTTAAAAATTTTTTTCAGCCTCAGAATGGGGCCTCCCAAAATCGAAAAGTTGAGAAGGGGGGGTAGTTCTCGAAAAAGTGGATCCTGGGCCAAAAATCAAACTCGTCAATTTTAATTCTAACTGCCCCAAATTGATGTTCTATGATGTATAAATAAGTTCTAAGTAGGTTTTGGGTCGCAGGAAGCGGTTTAAAAATTTTTTTCAGCCTCAGAATGGGGCCTCCCAAAACCGAAAAGTTGAGAAGGGGGGGTAGTTCTCGAAAAAGTGGCTCCTGGGCCAAAAATCAAACTCGCCAATTTTAATTCTAACTGCCCCAAATTGATGTTCTATGATGTATAAATAAGTTCTAAGTAGGTTTTGGGTCGCAGGAAGCGGTTTAAAAATTTTTTTCAGCCTCAGAATGGGGCCTCCCAAAACCGAAAAGTTGAGAAGGGGGGGTAGTTCTCGAAAAAGTGAATCCTGGGCCAAAAATCAAACTCGCCAATTTTAATTCTAACTGCCCCAAATTGATGTTCTATGATGTATAAATAAGTTCTAAGTAGGTTTTGGGTCGCAGGAAGCGGTTTAAAAATTTTTTTCAGCCTCAGAATGGGGCCTCCCAAAATCGAAAAGTTGAGAAGGGGGGGTAGTTCTCGAAAAAGTGGCTCCTGGGCCAAAAATCAAACTCGCCAATTTTAATTCTAATTGCCCAAAATCGATGTTATATGATGCATAAATATGTTCTGATTAAGTTTTGGGCCCCAGGAAGCGGTTTAAAAATTTTTTTCAGCCTCAGAATGGGGCCTCCCAAAATCGAAAAGTTGAGAAGGGGGGGTAGTTCTCGAAAAAGTGGATCCTGGGCCAAAAATCAAACTCGTCAATTTTAATTCTAACTGCCCCAAATTGATGTTCTATGATGTATAAATAAGTTCTAAGTAGGTTTTGGGTCGCAGGAAGCGGTTTAAAAATTTTTTTCAGCCTCAGAATGGGGCCTCCCAAAATCGAAAAGTTGAGAAGGGGGGGTAGTTCTCGAAAAAGTGGATCCTGGGCCAAAAATCAAACTCGTCAATTTTAATTCTAACTGCCCCAAATTGATGTTCTATGATGTATAAATAAGTTCTAAGTAGGTTTTGGGTCGCAGGAAGCGGTTTAAAAATTTTTTTCAGCCTCAGAATGGGGCCTCCCAAAATCGAAAAGTTGAGAAGGGGGGGTAGTTCTCGAAAAAGTGGCTCCTGGGCCAAAAATCAAACTCGCCAATTTTAATTCTAACTGCCCCAAATTGATGTTCTATGATGTATAAATAAGTTCTAAGTAGGTTTTGGGTCGCAGGAAGCGGTTTAAAAATTTTTTTCAGCCTCAGAATGGGGCCTCCCAAAATCGAAAAGTTGAGAAGGGGGGGTAGTTCTCGAAAAAGTGGATCCTGGGCCAAAAATCAAACTCGTCAATTTTAATTCTAACTGCCCCAAATTGATGTTCTATGATGTATAAATAAGTTCTAAGTAGGTTTTGGGTCGCAGGAAGCGGTTTAAAAATTTTTTTCAGCCTCAGAATGGGGCCTCCCAAAATCGAAAAGTTGAGAAGGGGGGGTAGTTCTCGAAAAAGTGAATCCTGGGCCAAAAATCAAACTCGTCAATTTTAATTCTAACTGCCCCAAATTGATGTTCTATGATGTATAAATAAGTTCTAAGTAGGTTTTGGGTCGCAGGAAGCGGTTTAAAAATTTTTTTCAGCCTCAGAATGGGGCCTCCCAAAATCGAAAAGTTGAGAAGGGGGGGTAGTTCTCGAAAAAGTGGATCCTGGGCCAAAAATCAAACTCGTCAATTTTAATTCTAACTGCCCCAAATTGATGTTCTATGATGTATAAATAAGTTCTAAGTAGGTTTTGGGTCGCAGGAAGCGGTTTAAAAATTTTTTTCAGCCTCAGAACGGGGCCTCCCAAAATCGAAAAGTTGAGAAGGGGGGGTAGTTCTCGAAAAAGTGAATCCTGGGCCAAAAATCAAACTCGTCAATTTTAATTCTAACTGCCCCAAATTGATGTTCTATGATGTATAAATAAGTTCTAAGTAGGTTTTGGGTCGCAGGAAGCGGTTTAAAAATTTTTTTCAGCCTCAGAATGGGGCCTCCCAAAATCGAAAAGTTGAGAAGGGGGGGTAGTTCTCGAAAAAGTGGATCCTGGGCCAAAAATCAAACTCGTCAATTTTAATTCTAACTGCCCCAAATTGATGTTCTATGATGTATAAATAAGTTCTAAGTAGGTTTTGGGTCGCAGGAAGCGGTTTAAAAATTTTTTTCAGCCTCAGAATGGGGCCTCCCAAAACCGAAAAGTTGAGAAGGGGGGGTAGTTCTCGAAAAAGTGGCTCCTGGGCCAAAAATCAAACTCGCCAATTTTAATTCTAACTGCCCCAAATTGATGTTCTATGATGTATAAATAAGTTCTAAGTAGGTTTTGGGTCGCAGGAAGCGGTTTAAAAATTTTTTTCAGCCTCAGAATGGGGCCTCCCAAAATCGAAAAGTTGAGAAGGGGGGGTAGTTCTCGAAAAAGTGAATCCTGGGCCAAAAATCAAACTCGCCAATTTTAATTCTAACTGCCCCAAATTGATGTTCTATGATGTATAAATAAGTTCTAAGTAGGTTTTGGGTCGCAGGAAGCGGTTTAAAAATTTTTTTCAGCCTCAGAATGGGGCCTCCCAAAATCGAAAAGTTGAGAAGGGGGGGTAGTTCTCGAAAAAGTGGATCCTGGGCCAAAAATCAAACTCGTCAATTTTAATTCTAACTGCCCCAAATTGATGTTCTATGATGTATAAATAAGTTCTAAGTAGGTTTTGGGTCGCAGGAAGCGGTTTAAAAATTTTTTTCAGCCTCAGAATGGGGCCTCCCAAAATCGAAAAGTTGAGAAGGGGGGGTAGTTCTCGAAAAAGTGGATCCTGGGCCAAAAATCAAACTCGTCAATTTTAATTCTAACTGCCCCAAATTGATGTTCTATGATGTATAAATAAGTTCTAAGTAGGTTTTGGGTCGCAGGAAGCGGTTTAAAAATTTTTTTCAGCCTCAGAATGGGGCCTCCCAAAATCGAAAAGTTGAGAAGGGGGGGTAGTTCTCGAAAAAGTGGCTCCTGGGCCAAAAATCAAACTCGCCAATTTTAATTCTAATTGCCCAAAATCGATGTTATATGATGCATAAATATGTTCTGATTAAGTTTTGGGCCCCAGGAAGCGGTTTAAAAATTTTTTTCAGCCTCAGAATGGGGCCTCCCAAAATCGAAAAGTTGAGAAGGGGGGGTAGTTCTCGAAAAAGTGGATCCTGGGCCAAAAATCAAACTCGTCAATTTTAATTCTAACTGCCCCAAATTGATGTTCTATGATGTATAAATAAGTTCTAAGTAGGTTTTGGGTCGCAGGAAGCGGTTTAAAAATTTTTTTCAGCCTCAGAATGGGGCCTCCCAAAATCGAAAAGTTGAGAAGGGGGGGTAGTTCTCGAAAAAGTGGATCCTGGGCCAAAAATCAAACTCGTCAATTTTAATTCTAACTGCCCCAAATTGATGTTCTATGATGTATAAATAAGTTCTAAGTAGGTTTTGGGTCGCAGGAAGCGGTTTAAAAATTTTTTTCAGCCTCAGAATGGGGCCTCCCAAAATCGAAAAGTTGAGAAGGGGGGGTAGTTCTCGAAAAAGTGGCTCCTGGGCCAAAAATCAAACTCGCCAATTTTAATTCTAACTGCCCCAAATTGATGTTCTATGATGTATAAATAAGTTCTAAGTAGGTTTTGGGTCGCAGGAAGCGGTTTAAAAATTTTTTTCAGCCTCAGAATGGGGCCTCCCAAAATCGAAAAGTTGAGAAGGGGGGGTAGTTCTCGAAAAAGTGGATCCTGGGCCAAAAATCAAACTCGTCAATTTTAATTCTAACTGCCCCAAATTGATGTTCTATGATGTATAAATAAGTTCTAAGTAGGTTTTGGGTCGCAGGAAGCGGTTTAAAAATTTTTTTCAGCCTCAGAATGGGGCCTCCCAAAATCGAAAAGTTGAGAAGGGGGGGTAGTTCTCGAAAAAGTGAATCCTGGGCCAAAAATCAAACTCGTCAATTTTAATTCTAACTGCCCCAAATTGATGTTCTATGATGTATAAATAAGTTCTAAGTAGGTTTTGGGTCGCAGGAAGCGGTTTAAAAATTTTTTTCAGCCTCAGAATGGGGCCTCCCAAAATCGAAAAGTTGAGAAGGGGGGGTAGTTCTCGAAAAAGTGGATCCTGGGCCAAAAATCAAACTCGTCAATTTTAATTCTAACTGCCCCAAATTGATGTTCTATGATGTATAAATAAGTTCTAAGTAGGTTTTGGGTCGCAGGAAGCGGTTTAAAAATTTTTTTCAGCCTCAGAACGGGGCCTCCCAAAATCGAAAAGTTGAGAAGGGGGGGTAGTTCTCGAAAAAGTGAATCCTGGGCCAAAAATCAAACTCGTCAATTTTAATTCTAACTGCCCCAAATTGATGTTCTATGATGTATAAATAAGTTCTAAGTAGGTTTTGGGTCGCAGGAAGCGGTTTAAAAATTTTTTTCAGCCTCAGAATGGGGCCTCCCAAAATCGAAAAGTTGAGAAGGGGGGGTAGTTCTCGAAAAAGTGGATCCTGGGCCAAAAATCAAACTCGTCAATTTTAATTCTAACTGCCCCAAATTGATGTTCTATGATGTATAAATAAGTTCTAAGTAGGTTTTGGGTCGCAGGAAGCGGTTTAAAAATTTTTTTCAGCCTCAGAATGGGGCCTCCCAAAACCGAAAAGTTGAGAAGGGGGGGTAGTTCTCGAAAAAGTGGCTCCTGGGCCAAAAATCAAACTCGCCAATTTTAATTCTAACTGCCCCAAATTGATGTTCTATGATGTATAAATAAGTTCTAAGTAGGTTTTGGGTCGCAGGAAGCGGTTTAAAAATTTTTTTCAGCCTCAGAATGGGGCCTCCCAAAATCGAAAAGTTGAGAAGGGGGGGTAGTTCTCGAAAAAGTGAATCCTGGGCCAAAAATCAAACTCGCCAATTTTAATTCTAACTGCCCCAAATTGATGTTCTATGATGTATAAATAAGTTCTAAGTAGGTTTTGGGTCGCAGGAAGCGGTTTAAAAATTTTTTTCAGCCTCAGAATGGGGCCTCCCAAAATCGAAAAGTTGAGAAGGGGGGGTAGTTCTCGAAAAAGTGGATCCTGGGCCAAAAATCAAACTCGTCAATTTTAATTCTAACTGCCCCAAATTGATGTTCTATGATGTATAAATAAGTTCTAAGTAGGTTTTGGGTCGCAGGAAGCGGTTTAAAAATTTTTTTCAGCCTCAGAATGGGGCCTCCCAAAATCGAAAAGTTGAGAAGGGGGGGTAGTTCTCGAAAAAGTGGATCCTGGGCCAAAAATCAAACTCGTCAATTTTAATTCTAACTGCCCCAAATTGATGTTCTATGATGTATAAATAAGTTCTAAGTAGGTTTTGGGTCGCAGGAAGCGGTTTAAAAATTTTTTTCAGCCTCAGAATGGGGCCTCCCAAAATCGAAAAGTTGAGAAGGGGGGGTAGTTCTCGAAAAAGTGAATCCTGGGCCAAAAATCAAACTCGTCAATTTTAATTCTAACTGCCCCAAATTGATGTTCTATGATGTATAAATAAGTTCTAAGTAGGTTTTGGGTCGCAGGAAGCGGTTTAAAAATTTTTTTCAGCCTCAGAATGGGGCCTCCCAAAATCGAAAAGTTGAGAAGGGGGGGTAGTTCTCGAAAAAGTGGATCCTGGGCCAAAAATCAAACTCGTCAATTTTAATTCTAACTGCCCCAAATTGATGTTCTATGATGTATAAATAAGTTCTAAGTAGGTTTTGGGTCGCAGGAAGCGGTTTAAAAATTTTTTTCAGCCTCAGAACGGGGCCTCCCAAAACCGAAAAGTTGAGAAGGGGGGGTAGTTCTCGAAAAAGTGGCTCCTGGGCCAAAAATCAAACTCGCCAATTTTAATTCTAACTGCCCCAAATTGATGTTCTATGATGTATAAATAAGTTCTAAGTAGGTTTTGGGTCGCAGGAAGCGGTTTAAAAATTTTTTTCAGCCTCAGAATGGGGCCTCCCAAAATCGAAAAGTTGAGAAGGGGGGGTAGTTCTCGAAAAAGTGGATCCTGGGCCAAAAATCAAACTCGTCAATTTTAATTCTAACTGCCCCAAATTGATGTTCTATGATGTATAAATAAGTTCTAAGTAGGTTTTGGGTCGCAGGAAGCGGTTTAAAAATTTTTTTCAGCCTCAGAATGGGGCCTCCCAAAATCGAAAAGTTGAGAAGGGGGGGTAGTTCTCGAAAAAGTGGATCCTGGGCCAAAAATCAAACTCGTCAATTTTAATTCTAACTGCCCCAAATTGATGTTCTATGATGTATAAATAAGTTCTAAGTAGGTTTTGGGTCGCAGGAAGCGGTTTAAAAATTTTTTTCAGCCTCAGAATGGGGCCTCCCAAAATCGAAAAGTTGAGAAGGGGGGGTAGTTCTCGAAAAAGTGGATCCTGGGCCAAAAATCAAACTCGTCAATTTTAATTCTAACTGCCTAAAATCGATGTTGTATGATGTATAAGACAATGTAATAATAATAATGTAATAAGACAATGAATATCAACTTAGCCGTTTTCTGGAATGTCTTTGGAAATAATTGGTTGCATATAATGTAATGGGACATGGAACTTTTTCAATTTAGCATAATAGATGATAACTTAAGTGTTAATTTAATTTGGCATAATAGATGGAAGAATTAGTGTCAAACATCTTTGATTTTCGCTTAAATAGATCTTATGTCGGAGGATTCAGTTGTAATTTTCTTTAATTTAGCATCAACTGGATCAAAGATTCAGTATTAATTTTATTCAATTTTCGTTTAAACGGATGGAAGATCCAGTGTCAATTTTCTTTAATTTGGTACAAAGAAATGGAGGATTTAGTGTTCACGTTCTGTAATTTAAGTTTAAATAGATCGCATGTTGGGAAAATTCAGCCAGTTTTCTATGTTTTTCGCTTAAATAGACAAAAAATTCAGAACTAATTTCCTTCAATTTTCGCTCAAATAAATGGCAGATTTAGTGTTAATTTTCTTCCATTTTCTTTAACTATTCGCGATCATTCGCGTGCTGATCTTAGCTCAAAGTCAAGGAATGAGGATCCCGGGATCTTCTTTTAAGCGTAATCTCCGAGAGACAAAAAACCACAACCTTGGCACTGATACACTCGGGATTATCGGATCTCATTTGGATTAAGATTCTCGAGAGTCGAAATTAGTCCTTTTCGAACGAGGTCGGACTAAAGTTTCCTTATTTCTGACCTTCCATAGTGAATTTGTGTCATCGATCGTTTCTTCGAAGTAAAAACAATAATCGTCGTGTCAACTTCTCCTTGGAACTCGCATTAACATAACATTTAAATAATGTATCATTTTACTTTCGACAATTCCATGCAAATTTCGTGAAATCTGTTTCTCGAGGAAGATATCGCTTGCAAATATATTAATAAAGAAAATGTTGAATATAGTATATGATAAAAACTGATGAAAATGAAAAGGAATAATGGTGTCAGTGTTTTATGAAATAAATGTACAGCAACTTCTTAATTAAACGAAGTGGACAAGTAATTAAAGTAATAAAGTTTCTTATATCTCACATAAAAACCTTTGCGTGACGCGTTGCGTGCTAAATTATTCTTTAATTCCATTATGATGTACTCAAGTTTATTCTCGTGTTGCGTAAACACAGTTTAGCCCGTCAAATATAATGTAATATAATAAATCCGGCGATATTAATGAACCGGGAAATGAATTTTAATAATCTTAATATCCAATGCTAAACTTCTACCAGCATCCGACAAATAATCAAAATATCAAGATGAAATTAAATCTTGAAATTAAAGCTTTAATCGATGTTCATCGAAAAAGAAAAATTCCGATAACATAATAATTATAAAACTTCGATAAATATTCCATATTAAGTCAACATCAATATCCTCCAACTTGAATTCAATCTCATCTATTAATCAAAACAAAAAGAATAAATAATTGATTAAGAATAATAATTAAAGGATTAATCAATTACATCTTTTTCATACAGAAGGACTTCATTCAATATTTTATAATATTATATTTACTAAATTACATCTACAAGAATATAATACTTGGTAGAGAAATAAAAGAGGAAATTAATTCCTGGAAATAAAAAAGGCAAGGAATATTCGAAGGTTTAATCATCGAGGGATTAAATTAGTATCCATTTTCTAGGTCCGAGACATTCAAGTAGAGTAGGTTGCGTGTTAACGAGGTTCCACCTTAAAACGGTATATTGACCCTCGGTACCGGGAACTTCGACTTCCGGTCCGGTAGCATCCTACAGACGTGCCACGTGCATCAGATTCAATGTATTTCTCTCTGTCAACTGTAACTCGGTACTTAATGCGCCTTTCAAGTCACATCACGGTCACGCACAGCTCCTTCACGTCAGATAAAATCTTCGGCTTCAAACGAAACGGCTTCATTCATCCTTTCCCTCGAGCTTTTCTGCTTTTAAGCTCGGCTTTCATTCACCCGCTGCGTTTTATTGACGTGACTTTCACGTGTCAACGGAATTAGTCGCTCAAAGCCAACCCTGCCGCGATAATTGCGAGGTGCAAAAAGGAATTAACTGTTTACGTCAGGGAACCGGAAACAGCTGGCTTCGAGTTGGATAAATAAAATTCTGAGACGTTGGATGTTAGATGTTTGCAGATACGGAAAGGATATTGAAAAGTATTTTTCGATTATTTAGTTTGAATCTGAATTTATAATGGCATCTGAGTCTGCGATAGATTTTGGGTTTGACTTTAGAATTGGAATTTAAATAATTTTTTATAGTCCTTTTAATTGATGTGTTTTAAGTGGGTCTGGAAGTACTGACATCGAATTTATATTATTGTTAAATGGTAGTTTTTATGAAGAAGGATTATTATCATAAATCTTAATAGAAGATGTATATTTATTACATTATAATTATCGAATGAAATTCTCACATCCACTTGTAATTTGTATACTTTGTGTGTCACTGAAATTTGTTTTAATATCGAAAGACATAAAAATATAGAATAACGATTCTACGAAATATTGAAATTTAACTAATTAAATTCTATTCCTTATTCAAAGACCTTACTTCAAATCATGGCTACATATTATGCCTACATAAAGAACCTAATTTTAATAATCTACTGAAAATATTCTATAAAAGATTAAATTGAAAACATTTAATATTACTTTCATCTATCAAAGCAATTCCAATTATTATAATTGCAGTAGTTTTCTTAAAAACATTTGTCCGAATCTTTGAAGAATATCCATTCGGTTAACTCGTAATATCGCGATTCAAAGCATCGAGTGAAAAGAAATCGATGAGAGGAAGGTATTCTTTTTCTGGAATCGTATTAAACTTCGTCTGTGCGGAAAAAAGCAAGTTTAATGGAAGGTTCGAGGCACGAAGGAATAAAACGCATTCCTTTTCCTCCCGCATAGCCTTGCAATCCTTGCCGCGTTCACCTAGCCGTTTCTCAATCTTTTTAACCCTTTCGTTACGGCAGTCCGATCCGCCGAAGTGACGCCACTGAACGGGGCACCGCGCCAAAAAGTGTGCACATTGCAAGTAGATAGTCTCCGGTGTTCGCCGGTGACGCCGGATATATCCGGCACCCGTACACACAGTTCGTCGCATGGATGCCGGATATATACGGCACCCGTACCGAAAGGGTTAACGTAAGGGTTGCGTGTTAATTTCGCCTCGGCTTGTAGTGCGCAGCAAAGCCGGGATATTCCACTTTGTCACCGTTTCTACGACTTTTAATGATGCTTTCAGATTAATCAGAGAGTTGTCTGCCGACTAACTTTTCTTTCGTAACACTCGTAGCTCTCCAACTTTCTCCCGATAATAAATCCTATCTATCGATTATTTCGGCTTCGTACGCAATCAAACTTCCAGAAATTAATGGCGATCATTGAGTGGACTCAAATGTCGAATTTTTGTCTCCCTTATTTATCTGGGTCAGATTGTCGCGAGATAAAAAAATGAATCGATGAATCTTATTATTGTCATCCTTGATATTTAGTAAGAAAAAGTAGCGGATACAGAAGACGTCAGAAATTGGTAATCTCTGATACTTAATAATACAAATTTACAGGTAGACAAGGTATCGATTCTAAGAATTAATTAAATTGTTTATTTCGTTTGTATTCTAACAATTGATTAAGTTGTCAGAATATTGTGATGGTAAAATATATTTGTGGATTCTGGAGAATTATGATTGGAGTTATTAAAATTGAGAGAAAAATTAATTACTTATGATACTTAATATTAAAAAATAACAGATACAGAATGTACTAAAATGGGTAGAAACTTGGTCACCTTTATCACTTAATAACAAAAGAAAAAGCAGATAAAAGAAGTACCAGAATATTTAATTAAACTAATTAAATTGTTGGAATATTGTAATCACAAAATATATTTCCAAATTTTTGAAAATTATGATTCAGATTATTAAAATGTCTGCATTAATTAATCAATTATCAAACACATTTCTTTAATTCGTCTAAGTGAGTCTGATAACGATGTATAATAGTAACGACGATAAGAACTTCTGAATCGGATACCTTTAATCACAACGATAAGTTCATTTTGTTTTATATAATTAAACTGCTATAACTCATGATCGCTAATCACGACAATTAAATCGTCAAATCCTACAGGATAAAATTTGCATAAACTCCGGTAATTAACAAGTTACTAAAAGTCTTAAGAATCAACCCTTCATGTTGTTTAAATCCCCAAAGCCTTATCTTGACAATAAATAGCCCGAACAATCCCAAAGAAATCCGAAGTCATTATTTATAATTCTCTCCTGTTTCCAGAAGATTTCTATCATCGACCACTAATTAGGATCGCGTGTCGTCGAAATTCTAACGAGATTGATGCGAAACTTTTCTCAGGGTTTTGGTTACTGATAACTATAAATCCCGTTATCGGAATTATAAAGCGAACTTGTCATCTTTTGTGAACAAGTTTGGAGGATATACTGTGAATGAAAATAAAACAGGAAATCTAATCGAAATCTACTGCTTATTAATATTAATGCGAAAGATATAATATATGTAATAAAATTGATAGTCGTATTAAATTATTCGAATATAAACAGAAATAATATTTCAAATATTTTATGTTATACAATATACTAGCTACTTTTATGAACATTTTCGACTTAATATATTTTAAAATTCCATATATATCGTATCTATACATAATAATGGTAATCCATTAAGGGGCATCACCTCTGGTATAGAAAAACAATAATTATTATTTTCCAAATACTTTTTTATTTGGGATTACAAAAATGTTATCAGTCGTTAGATGAAAATCACTGTCGGCCAATTTTTTATTGAAAATTTATCACGTCTCCTTTTCAAGGTTCATAAGTATATAAAAATATTCCTTTAACGAATATTATTTCTGAAATATTTATACATAGTAATAATGATTTAAATTCTTCTTTATTATTTTATTTCATTCCACAGGAAATCATATTAGTTAGGTGAACTAAATATGACACCTCGCATGCAAATCACAGGCGGCTAATTTTTTTATTGATACTTTGTCGCGTGCCCGTGGCAAGGTTCACCTTGAAGAGAGGAACTGGTGTCTTCGTTAGTTCCTGTCTATTACCAAGGTCGCATTACTCTCTGTCGGTTTTCGTGCTTGCTTCCCGGTTCCGCGAGCATGTTTATGTTAGAGGTATTCTCGCATTGCGTGATGCCTACTCCATGTATTCAACTGTAAACCACGGGATGTCGTACATTTTCCGACTATCTTTCAACCATTTTCAGCCATGTCACCTTGACAATGCGACACCACACCGAGGAATCCCGCGCAAACCCATACTTCCGACGGATCGAAGTCTTTATTTTTACCCCCAATTATGATTAAATGATCCATCGATCTGTTTTTCCGACTCCCGCGAAGAAAATTTATCCCTCATTATTTGGAGCTTAATGAGATTAATTAGTGGAAGAACATAGAACCGGTAACTATGACTCCAGTAATACGACAGGAACCTTTGAAGTAATAAGATTGCAGATATCTAGGATTCGATTCCACGGATCTTGAGTTTAATGCTTGGATTTAAGTAGTATTAACCAAATATTGTCAGACTATACTTAATAGCATATTAATCTAAATTTTGAAATTTTCTTAATTAGTGAAATAATTTAGGATCCCATTCTATTCTTGTATTTAAGTAGTATCACTTAAATGGTCAGACGCAACTCAGTGATATTAATCAAGAATTTATCATAATTCAAAATAATTGAGAAAACTGAACTGTAAACATAAATATTGCTATCATAATATCCAATAGAATATAATATCTGTATATTATATTAAATGAAATATAAAATACAGAATATTTAGAATATCTGTACCTGATATTTACATCATATACTCAATAAATAATAGAATCTAATAAACTCATAACATCGGCTTAGTTATAACATACATATAAAACACAAACATAAATTAATGATATTCTATGCGATCCACGTTACTTCTTATCGCGATACCTAATATTCATAGAAATTCAAATTTTCACGAAGGAAGAGAGGATCTCGAGGAAATTCTTCTCCGTGGAATTAGGTCAATGGGAATTGAATGTATGGCATTCACGTAGATTATTGGTTCCCCGAACTGCTACATAGAGAGGCTAAGATATTTTGGAGGACTAATGAAAAACCGGTAAGTTCGAAGTCTTATTGTTTATGTTATTTGTTGATGGAAAGTCTGCCTGAAATATAAGCTGCATCTGTCACGAAGGATTCAGGTTTTCCGTGAACCGGCTGAGTGCGGGTCAGGTGCCGTTTATCGGAAATACCGTCGAAAACATATTTTTCCACCAGTCACTGAATCGGGTCGTGGTAAACACAACTACGATTTACAAACCTGAGAAATATCGAAACTTTTCTATGAAAGTCGAAACTTAACTCGTCACCTTTTTATAAAGCTATGGTGTCGATATAATTATTTTTGAAAATCAATCTTGCATATCGCAGTCACAAATTCAATTCTTGGTATTCAATTTTTCAGTTGAATTAAAATTCAGAGTTTCAATTTATAATTAATAAATTCAATTTACAATGCTGAGAAATATGGAAACTCTTTTATGAAAGTGGAACTTAACTTATCACCTTTAAATAACACCATAGTGACGTTGCAAGTGTCTATTCTAATATGTGACATAAAAAGTTAATAATTAATATGAACATGTTATTAAATGAGGTAGAAACCTTGTAAGTGCACCGCTAATCGATTATACAAAAGTTATAAATATGATGCCCTGTAAAAAGCTGTCACCTTTTAACATCCCTTTCTATACTTTCTCTCGCCCTTCATTGATTCAAATGCAAGTTAAGTACTCCTTAATCAACTTATGCATAATAATTTTCGTTCTCGTCGTATCCCATTAACTCGCTTAAAATTAAAAGCGGAGAAAGGAGTAATATTCAAAGCTGTTAATTAATCCTGTAACTCCAAAGACGTTAGAAAATTTTGAAATATTCTCAACTGCGTCGACAGAACTTAATTAAAAATGATTCAGCAACAGTTTCTTAAGTAATTCAGGATACAAACGAATTAATATCAGTTCCGTGAAGTCTGATAAATATTGGCATAAATATAATTACAGATATGTAGTTTTGCTTGGACAAAATTAATATGGACATAAAGTAAACAAAATCTTTTGGTAATAATAATACAAGAATTAATGCAACAAGAATCTATGTAAAATTAATATCTTGATAAAAACAAACCAGATAAATGTTAACGTTAACAGAAATGGAAATTAATATTATAAATATATATCAAATTTATATATAATAGAAAAAAATGAAATAGATAATATTTAACGTAGATGAATATCAAAATTAATATAATATAACTATACATAAAGTTAATATATGAAAAATTATGTTTATAAGACTGAACTAAGTAGATAGCAGTTCTGCAGTTACAAATCGGTCTTTCAGTTCGCGAGATCCAACATTTGCGAAACTCGCGTAGATAAAGGCTTCCAAATATCAGAAGGAGATACGAGGAAAGTTTAAGAACCGGCGCGAAGAAACACCGTGTGATAAAGCCGATTACAGTGATAATAGTGTCGAGAGATCACTGGAAAGATTGGTGTCTCGGTTAGGAATTGTGGCGGCACAATTGCCAAGGCCGGAATCGCTCGCAGCGAAGAATATCCAATCGATCGCACGCTTTCCAAAGCACGGAAATAAGCTCGGAGGACGAACGAGCTTGCGAAGGGAAAAAACGACCACAAAGAAATCTAGTTACTCATCCAATTTCGACACATCTTCTGGCTCGATGATAGCCCGATAAACGTAAATCGACAGGAAGGACATTGAATCCTGATGACGACTTTCTCTCCACTCGAAAGAATTCGGTTGAACGATTTGCAATACGTTTTCTCATCGGTGCTTCCACTTTTTTGATTTATTTTGGTTTGTAAAGTGTGTATTTTTATAGCTCGTCATTTGAGCGTGTTAAATTGAAAAAATAACTTCTCATAAGATCATACAAAGTGATGTCAGAATAACGTACACATACCATCAATAAAATTATGATAATCCGGTGACTGAATAAAATAACAAATAACAGATATTACTTTGAATGGAACTTATAGTGATTGTTACAGTTTATGTTTCTTATCGGAATTTAATATAGATTATTTAACATAGTTTAATAAAGCATATCTACATTCCATAAATTATATTCGAAATTAATTTTATATCGAAGTTTTTTTCTGAACTATATCATTTTTTCTGCATATATATCATACATCTAATAATATTCTAATAATTAGCTGGTAATTATTGAAGTAAAACAAATATTTCTAACCGTATGAAGTTCTGAAATTTAAGGCAAGTGGAAACTATAATATGAAATAATATATCAACAAGAAAATTGCGTAGATATTTTTTGCTTGAGTATATAACATTGACACTGCAAAATAAATTACTATTGCTTTTTAATGAATAAGAATAAAATAAACAAAGTAATGAAAAATGAATCCCCGACCAAAGTGTAAAATCGTGCGAACCCCGTTTAGAAGAAACCTGAATGGCAGACAAAATTTGGCGGCTTTTTATTTATGAAATCTATTAATCTATGTCACGACTATCTTAACTTATCTTAGAAACTATCGAAACTAGGTCCATTTTTCTATTCTATGTGTGACCCGACTTAAAGTATGAAAAAGGAACTTTGAATTCCACAGTTTCTAAGTTCAAGGATGATAAATTGATAGTCCAGATACATTTAGATTCGAATCATTAATATCTCTCGTGAATTACGCTTCCCTTCTCTATCCGATAAGAAATTACCATTACACGTGCCGGTCAAAATCCAACATGAAATATAACCGCCATTAATTTCTTATGAAATTTCTACCTCCTGCAACTTCGTCCTGTCGACAAAAAAAAGGGATCCTTCGAATAGAAATACCACCAACATAATTATTTATTCATATAAACTCCGTGGTCACCGCACGTGAATATATCACTAGGACTTTAATGTCAAAGGATAATTTCAAATTGCAGAGCTTACATCTGCGGCGGAAAAAGCTCGGCAAAAAATCGGCGGAGTTTAAAACAGAAACGTCTTCAGCATAAACAAGGAGCGTCAAACTTCAAATGTCAAAGGGAAAGTTTGAGAGGCGCAGGAAGAAAATCGAAGAAAGATAAATTAGTGGGCGATATAGTTTTATAGTTGATGTTAATCTTTCGTTCGTGGCACTCTGGTCAACTCGAGGACCTATTGAAATGCGGAAGTGGGAGAAGGACGAGTGGAGGAGGAGATGGAATGAAATGTATCGGAATGGCTAGTTCTCAATTTGCTGGGTAACTCGCTGATTGGCAGTCTCATTTCCCAGACTTTGAGAATACGATGAACGCACTCAGGACAATGCGGTGTGTCATTAACGAGCCAAGAGTACTTTTAGTTAGGTCAGCTTCGTCAGTTTCTTAATTGGCTTCTGCACAACACTGCAGTACGACAAATCACCACTCCTGCGATGCCAACCAACCAACCAAACCCTTCCCTCCCCCGCGGGACGACTTCTGAATCACGGGACTCAAGGGTGGACGTGACGAGATGAAATGAAACTCTTTCTCTTTTATTCTAACTCTATCTTTAGTCGATCCACTGGATTCGTTCTTTACCTTTGCCCTATCGTGCTAATTAAAATCGGGCTATGTACTTCGAACGATATCGGGACTTTTAATAATACAGAGATTCTGAGGAATGTAAATTTTAGCGAACGTAGAAACTTGAACTTTGGATAATACAGAAATCTGAAATTTGATTCATATAGTAATGTCAACGTTGAAAAGTATAGAAATTTAAAATTTGAGAAACATACAAATTTGAATTCCGGATAACATCGAAATTTTAAATAATATGAAAATTTTAATATTGGATAATAGAGAAATGTGAACTTCAGTAATATAGAAATTTTAAATAATATTCCCCGAAGTACAAACTAAGACATTGTCACTCAAACATTTTGCTTATCCAGCTCTTAAATGTTCTTCATTTATCAGTTATTAATTAAAAGCACTCTTAATTGACACTACACTGCAGATTATTCCGTGATAATTCGCTTCCAGGAAAGACTTGGCAGCGGATCATAATCGATAACTACAATCGCGCAAAATAGAGAAGTATCGTTGATTAAATTATCGATATGTCGTGGGGTAACTGGAACTCGGAATTGCTGGGTTTCCTTTAAATCTGTCGCATTCGGGATGGAATACAAATTGGAAGGATTCGTAGCAAAATGATTAACCCTTTTATAGCTATCATCAAGAGAAGTCACGTTGATCTAAGTAAACGTACGTTTACAACAAACGTGAGAGAACCGATCTGATTTTTTATGATCACTATTAATGAATGAATACCCAAAAATTATTGTTACAGTGCATTTAAATAATAATTTTATTACCATTTTCACGTAATACAGTTTCGTTAGATTCGAGTTTATCTGATTCCACTTTATACGATTTTCTTGTTGACATAAAAATATTGAATTATGAGGTCAAATAAATAAATATTGGGTTAAGATTATTAAAAGCAAATTCGAGGGGGATGAATTTTCAGTTATGACAACTTTTAAGGGTTAAAAATGAACGTCTTGAACTTACCAGTTCTCAGAAGCGTCCTCGTCGAGGATGGTCCCGTCAGCAAGTCGATGAGGTAAGTTGGTAGTAGTGGTCCTTGGTCGATTTCTGACCCTTGGTGGACCAACGACACCGGTCCTGGAGAGCCCGGCACGAAACGACGCCCTTGCCCTGTCGACTGCTCCCGTCAACGTCATTCAATCTCATTAGTTTTTGTTAGTCAAAAATACTACAACTAGGTAAGAACAAACATTTCATTGCCACCCATCAAAATACACATTGCAATGCCCCCTTGTCAGTTCGAAGCGGTGTCTCGTAAGCGATCGTGTAGACATTTTTATTAATACAGGAACTTGAACTTTTAATAATATATGATGGAAATTCCAATTTTAAGTAGTAATGACATTTAAACTTTGAATAATATAACAATTTTAAATGGTAGAAACACTTTAAATAATATAGAACCTTTCTGTACTGTGCATTGAAATCTGATACGAAAGATGGAATAATAAAATAGTAGAATAATAAATTGGCGTGTAGAGTAACATGCGCAATCAAAGAGAAAAAGGATGAAAAATATTAATATCCACGTCTCAATATATTTTTAATTTATGATTTATAATAGAATTTTATAATCGCATAATTTTCGGAGATATCGATTCTGATAGCAAGTAATAAGTATATTCAGTAAATTTATATTCCAAATATTAAATTTTATTCCAAAATTTATAATACTTGCTGTCGTTGGCAGAATTCAAAATACTGAATTTTTCCCCAATTTTTCTACCCCTTCGTGTCACATTTTCTGTCGAGTTGATTTATAAGATCCGAAATAAGGGTTGGATTTACGATCACTCGAATTAAGTCTGTTCTTGTAGAATCAATTAGGTTGTATAATGGAAGACTTTTTATAGTTTCAATTGTGTAAAACTATGGAGTTAACAAATATTTGGTAGCACGCCTAAAATTCGTATTTAAAGTTATCTATATTCGTATAATGGCCTATATATAAGAAGGAATTTTCTCAAAGAGTAGCCCAAAGTTCCTTGATTTTGCGCCAAATCTAAGTCGTTGAACTTTACCAGAAATAAAATATCCGCTTTTGAGTTTACGCCTCGGGCATGCTGCCGAGGGAAAGTCGAAATTCTTGACTTTGAAGTACAAGGAATAAGCACAGATATTAAATTCAAAAAGTAAATCCTTATTTACTTCGAATAATATTCGAACATTAATTGCAAATAATTACAGAAAGTGCTTTCATTCCATTTCCAAATAAAAATAAGCAAACTTGCATTCCACATATAAAAAAGCTTGCAGAATTTAATATAAAAATTGCAATCTACACTAAAATTTAACAATAATATTTTACGTAGAAATATACGGTAGATATTGGAAAAGCATGCAAATCCTTATTTACTTCAAATAATATTAGAATATTAATTGCGAATAACTTTAAAAGTTGCTTTCATTCTTATCAATATCACCAATAATAATTATAATGAATATATAACTTAGAATTAAAACAACTAGATTTGCATTAAAAATATAAAAAGGCCTACAGAATTTAATAAATAATTACGATCCACGCTGAAAGCTAATAATCATTTTTTCATGCAAAATATATGCGATAGATCTTCCAGAAACATATAAAAGAGAGTTTGTGCTTAATCGAATTCCACGGTATTTTTGTGATTCAAGATTTTGCGCGGTGTTAAAGGGGTAACCAAAAAAAGCGGGTGTGATTTGCGAAACGAGATAGAAGTGCTCTGATTAAAAAAGTTGAGGGACACGTAAAGTTTTCAGGGAGAAAATTAAAAGGACGATCGGTGTGGCGATTCTCGGCCACGCTGAGAAAGTAGACTAATAGAAACAAGTGGGAAGAAAAGTGTCGGTGATTGGAAGTGATGGTTGCAATTTTCTCGAGTGCACAGCGATATCGATTGTGATTAAATGCCAAAGGAAGAAACGGTTTGTCTTGTCAGAGGCCCACCGAAATAACACCTCGTGAGAAGAAATTAACCGATGATTAATTAAATGGCTCCTTAATTGTCCCCTTCTGAGACGTGAGAGACTTACTGATCGTAAGAATAACATTTCTGTGACAGGACGATAAAATGCAATACTTGTTTAATTATTAAATGGCGACGATAAAGAGCAAATTTGTATAACTTATAGGGAGATAATATTATTATTAGTTTATCTATATTTTATTGAGATAACATTATTTTTGATATCTCAATATTAGAATGGTATTCTATAGATACCAGGTAGAACTTATATTGCGTAATGATAATGATATTATCTGAATATTAGATATATAGGGATAATAATATTATCCCAAGCTTAGAAGTTTCCATTTTGTAGTGTCATATATGAAATACTTTTATAACGCAGCATCATTTATTAGATTCAGAAATGAATCAATAAAAAGTGAAACTATATGTAAGAACATAAAATTCTTCGGTTGAATTTATTTCATTTTCCAAGAAATAAAACGAAGGAAAATAGTATCAAGTAACGAGGTCACATACTACATCATAATTAATCAAACTAAATCGATAGTTCGTAAGATGATGTGAGACCGCGGATATTAAAGAGGAATGTAATAATTAAGTGAACGATCAAGCGCTAATTACTGATCTAGGTAATTACTTCTGACTTAAACGAGAAAGAGAACATCCATTAATTAATCGCGTAACGCGGACCGCGGTATTTTATTTATGATGTCCTATTCTGAGAATAATTGACCATATTCTTCCTGAACCAATTAAATTATAATCAAAGAATGCTATGTTAACTCAGACATTCCATCTGGTATTTTCCATCGATTAGAAAAATATCGAAAGTCAACGACAAAATAAAACTTCGTTCCAGAATCGTATAAATCATAAATACTCAAGAAGTATCTAACAAATAATAAATAAATATAGTAATATTATAGGATAAAATACACTGTCACTGATACATACACATCACATTGTAATAAAATATAAAATACATATCAGATAAATATCGCGAGTAATAAATCAAATGAAAACAGTAGTAATCCATGGAAATAAAGGAACAAGCTCCAGGAATTATTTCTGTCGGAGCAGCTATAAATAAACGAGGAAAAAAAGAGAGAAGTTTACGAAAATCCATGGAAACATGGTTCGAGGATTATTGTAAGCATCTCTTGGAAAAAAAAGCGACCGTCCGGTCGATCGTTCGGCGCCACACCAGAACCCATTTTAATAATCAATTTCAGTCGCAGGGTTGTAACCATCAGCTGATTCGCCCAGGGGGTGAATTATCAACCCCCTTAACCCTACTGTCTATAGGCCTCTATAGCTCCCTATACGGGAGGCATAACATTTATTACCGGGTCAGGGTTAAATGTTCGACTCACTGTTCTGCGCCGTCGATCTAAAAATAGTTTCGCAAACACTCTGGATATAAAACGTGACCACGTCCCTTTCTCTTTGGGATATCAGATGCGAACCTCGGGATGAGACATTTTAACTTCCATATTAGATGTATCTTGTATTGCAATTATATTAAAAATATTCTCGCGACATTAATACAGATTTTTCTACATGTAAAAATTGTATTTTAAATACTCAGTAGGTGGAAAAATAGGGATGAGGCATTTTAATTTCCATTTTAAATGGACTTTATATTGCAAATATATTAAAAATATTATCGCGACATTAATACCAAATTTTCTATATGTGAACATTGTATGTTAAATACTTAGTAGGTGGAGAAGTAGGAATGAGGCATTTAAACTTCCATTTTCGGCGGATCTTATATTGCGATTATAACAATATTATTATTATTTCAATATTAGATAGGTACAGATAAGGTTATCGCAATATTATATGAAATAATTCTTTACCCCTCACGAAACAATATACGAACTCTATAAAAATCAAAACTCGTTCCTATAGTGGTGCACAAATTATTCAGTTTCGAATAATAATGGTGGCATTTGTAAGACCTTCTTCACGCAGATATTTTAAATATACGATCAATGTCAAGACTTATAATCCCCGATGCGGCTTATTCAACATATGACACGCGGAAGGGCATGCATGATAATAATAATTGGAGGGGGTGGCAGGATCACAGCAAGGCTCATTATGCGGGCAATTCTGACCTCGATCTATGATCCTAATAATCTTCGTTACAGTAAAAATTTGATTAACATGCATGTTGTATTATTATACATACTCGATTACTTGTAAGTATAACAGCGGTGCCCAAAACTGATATCGATAAAAATCGCTTCATTTTATTTGCAGATAAAGAAGTCAATAGATATGAAAATTGTTCTCTTTTTCAAAACGAAGAGAAATATGATAAACAAATATAAATGAGAGTAACAAATTCTATTAATCCAATATAAATATACGCACAGTAATCGAAGACATTGATGATCGCGATAAAAGGACTTCGTTTCGTACGATAAGAAAAATGCATGCATACGAATCAGAAGATAAGAATAATTCCCAAAGTTTTCATGAGAATTCCGGAAAAGCTTTCGATCCGGAGACTACCCAAGGGACCTAATTTGGGCACCACTGTATTATATCATAGATATCGGTGCAGCCAGGAAATAATGATCCTCGAGCTTAAAAGCCGCAAGGAGATGCTATGCGGTACCCGCATGAAATGTCTTGCCAGGATATATCATCCTTCGAATGATAAGTGTGAATTATTTATTCGTAATCTCCACGGAAATCTAGGTGGCACCCTCGAAAGATATCGTTGGGGTGAATACAATTTTCCAAGCGAGTAATAAAAATTCAACTATTCTCCTATAAATCGATCTTAAATGTGTATTTAATATTTAAAGATCCCGAGAGTTTTTTTTTCGTGGAAATCACTTTATACTTCAAACTTGTCAGAAAATCTTCCGGTTGAAGTATCCTGTCTATATTACAAGCATATAGCTTTGAGGGGCGTTTGAGCACTCTTCTACGAGAGATTGTTATTCTAATTAGTTACTACGTGTTTTATTAGACAAAGGGTGCTTAGAAGATTGCACTCAGGGCACGTAGAGATGTTCTAAGAAAAACTAATGCAAAAATGCGGTGTAATATACATATATTTGCTTTCGGTAACTAACAATAATCAACGCTAATACGACAATAACAAACAATTGTTTATCTATTTTGATGCATTTGTCTTATTTCGAAGAATATGTTATATAAAATCTGTAGACTATCCTGTTTTAACTAGGAATAATTAAATACGACTTGGTATCTTAAAATATGAAATAAATATTCCGCAATATGAATAATTAAAATATAATATAAAAATTGTAATTTAATGGATCCAGCATTGTTATATATTTACACAGTAAAGGAGTTATATTCGAAAACTGTTATACCTTCGTGTAATCAGCTGACTTAAATTCAATGGAGACAATAGATACGAAGATACTATTGTAATTACGAGGTGGGATATTATATTAATAAAACGTAAGTAAGCTTCATAATTCTTCCATTAACATAATAATATTCCATCGTCTTCGTAGCAGGAAGGCGTAATTCCAACAATTTGGTTAGTGCTAGTTTATCCGTTGGCTCATCCAATCACTTGGAGAGTCTTCACGGTTAAGCTTCGTTTAATGCTTCAATCAAGTCGGAGTAATTGGCTTTGAGTAAAATTGAATTCTAAGTCGTGGTATTTCTTGAATATACGGTGTACTGGAGTTCATTATCACCAGGCGATTAGCTCGATAATATGTTTCTAAGGATCATATTTTTATTAGAAAAATTCGACGTAACAGAATTTTATACATTAAAAAATTATGCATTAAATTCTATTCTAGCGAGGAAATTCTTAATCGTTTGAGAAATAAGGACGAGACATTTAAACTTCCATTTTAGATGGCTCCTATAGTGCGATGATAATAATATTATTATGTCAATATTAAATATGTAGGTAGAAATAAAAATATTATCGCGACGTTAACAAAGGATTTTCTATTTTTCAAAAATTAAAATTGAATTCTAACTAGTGATATTTCTCTAACATACTCGAGTTGATTATTGCAAGTTAATTATCTCGAAAATATGTTTTAAAGAATCATAGCTCATCATATTTCATAAGAATAAAGACTCTTATCTAATTTGCATTTACCAATAACCAGAACTATTCTAAATTCACATTCATTTTGCAAGTAATATATAGCACATTTTAATTACCAACATTTATTTATGTATCAATAATATCGACTTCTGTGCACAAACAGTAACTCGAAGTTAATTCTACTTTAGGGGACTATAAACTTCGGGAGATAAAAGTGTCAGAATTTCATCTATGATAATTTATATTTCGTGGGGTATTTTGGTTCGCTTTTCGAGTAAAATCGAGAATATTATATTCCACCAATTAAGGAGTAACTCGGTGGTAAATTTTTCCGAGTACCTTCTTACGTCACTCACGTAATAAAGAAGGTCACAATGCGCTACAAGTACGCTCCTACTGACACACCCTGTGTTAACACTTAACTACACGACCTGGTCTACTCTTTCTTTTATCCAACGAAAATAAAGCTAGCGAAATGCCACTGGCGTTAAAAACGAAGAACAAACCCAGAAGAGTATTATTTTTATCACGAAAATCAAACTTTTATGTTGCATCACGTTTGTCTGCTTCATTGCATTTCTCTACTTCCGGAGAACAAGTTTAACCCTTAACGGCCATCATGGGTGAAAATTCATCCCGTGCAAAGTTTGTTTTAATCATTCGAAACAACGTAGCAACTGGTAACACAATTTTTTTGGATATCTATTCGGACTATCAGTAGCGACGAAGTTATCATCAAAATAAAAAACATACATTTATTTATATCCACGTGATTTCTTTCGATGATAGCTTTTAAGGGTTAATTAAAACGGTGGAAAACCCTGAATTCAAATAAGAATAATAAAAAAACCATTGTATTCGAAAATATAGCATAAATTTTCAATCAAATAAGTATTTGTAATATGACATAAAACTTGTAACTTTATCAGATTTAAGGTAAACAGTTAGATTATATTAAAGATTTAATTAAATACTTCTTTCATGAAGAAGTTATATCATATTCGAAAATTAATATTAATCAGAAGAAAAATTTGCAACCCTTAATTCGAACAAAAATGTGTTAGGGTAAGCAGTTAAAGTGCAAGTAAAGCTGAAGATGCAGAATAAGAGTGAAATGTGGAAAAGCATTTATAAGCAGTGATAAGAAGAAATCTTATCGAGGTATATTAGAAAAAGGTAAAATGGAGAAAATAGTAAATGAAATCTGAGCGAAACTTACAGCGTGTGACAAGCCTGTTGTTGGTCTGGCTCGGGGGTGGATCTGCAGGTTGCGGGGGTGGCTGGGAACTCAGATCCTCGAAGTTTATGATTTGCAAGCATATATCGTCCACCTCGCTCCTGATTAGTGCTATCACCTCGCTGCACAGGAACTTTGTGCCTGATACAAGAAATAAGGACATTAGGTGATTCCAGAGTCGTACGTAGAGTACATAGTTTTTTTTCTGTTTTTAATCCACTAGTTTCGACCCAAAATCGTCCTAGAATATGTTTATACATCATCTACCATCGATTTGGGCCAGTTAGGAGCGATTCTGGCGACTTTTAGTTTTTGACAATTTTTGAAGGTATACCCCTTCACATTTTTTCGATTCTGGATCGACCATTTTTTGGCCCGAAAAAATTTTTAAACCGCTTTTTCCGACCCAAAATCATCCTGGAATATGTTTATACATCATCTACCACCGATTTGGGCCAGTTAGGAGCGATTCTGGCGACTTTTAATTTTTGACAATTTTTGAAGGTATACCCCTTCACATTTTTTCGATTCTGGATCGACCATTTTTCGGCCCAAAAAATTTTTTACCCGCCTCTTTCGACCCAAAATCGTCCTAGAATATGTTTATACATCATCTACCATCGATTTGGGCCAGTTAGGAGCGATTCTGGCGACTTTTAATTTTTGACAATTTTTGAAGGTATACCCCTTCACATTTTTTCGATTCTGGGTCGACCCATTTTTGGCCCGAAAAAATTTTTAAACCGCTTTTTCCGACCCAAAATCATCCTAGAATATGTTTATACATCATCTACCATCGATTTGGGCCAGTTAGGAGCGATTCTGGCGACTTTTAATTTTTGACCATTTTTGAAGGTATACCCCTTCACATTTTTTCGATTCTGGATCGACCATTTTTTGGCCCGAAAAAATTTTTAAACCGCTTTTTCCGACACAAAATCATCCTAGAATATGTTTATACATCATCTACCACCGATTTGGGCCAGTTAGGAGCGATTCTGGCGACTTTTAATTTTTGACCATTTTTGAAGGTATACCCCTTCACATTTTTTCGATTCTGGGTCAACCCATTTTTTGGCCGAAAAAATTTTTAAACCGCTTTTTCCGACCCAAAATCGTCCTAGAATATGTTTGTACATCATCTACCACCGATTTAAACCACCTGGGGCTGAAATTGTCGACTTTGAAATTTTTATCCCAGAATGATGAAATAGTGGACAAGTATTAGATGACGTCCCGTAATAAATATTTGAGATTAATTTAACAAATGTTTATTAGGCGTTTAAGAATTTCGAAGGTTTATGAAGATGATATGTGACAAGATGATGTATAAATGTAGGTTTCTGACTGGTTTAATTTACATCCATTAGATGCACTATTCGATGCAAGTCACGCAAGGTGGATAAAAGAGTCGGACAATAAAATTCCCGAAGTTCCCATAAAACGCATCTGGATTCGATCCAAATATTTGTCTTGCCGTAATAACGGCAATGCTGCCGCAATGTTGAGATTGTTGCAAAAGCTGCATAAAATTGTTAAGTGGGATAACGATAAAACGGCATTGCGTCATGTAGTTCATTCTTGCCCCCGTAATACCGGCTGCACAGACGTAATATTTCATCGTCTTATATCGTATCACCTAAATTCTAACTGGACTTCCTTTCGGGATACAATAATAAATTCGTTTACGCAATGCCAGGAAAGATCACCCCGAATTGCACATTCGTACTAGGATTTTAATTATTTATAATAATTTATGGCTATAAATGTAGATTTGATACCTAAAACCTTAAACATTAAGTATCCAGATCAGTTTTACATAGTTCTCATAAATTTATCTGTTCTTGGAAATTGAGTGTCTCCATCAGTTTTATAAAATTTTATAAACTTTAATTAAGTCTCGTAACGAGTCTAATCAGGTGAACAATAATTAAGAAACCACGCCCAAATAAATATAATTAATTCAGTCTTCCTCGACTAGCATTACTCTATCTGTATTCAGGGCTTCATGCATTTAAGTTGAGCTCTAAAATGTTATTAATATTCATAAAGCTCGCGCAGATCACTTCCGAGCATTTTCGTCAGGTGACTTGTATAAGAGTCATGAAGTTAATGAAGAAAAAATAGCGTAGTTTTGAAATTGTATTTAATTAGGTCATTAAGACGTACAGTGGACTTTAAGGTTCGGTGTCAAGGTCAGGAAAGAGGGAGACTAGAAGGAGCATTAACAATGGCAAAACGAGTCAAGTTTTGTCAGCGAGTGTCTCTCCACGTACGCTAATTAGGTACACTGTTTACGAGTCAAGGTACCTTGGACCAGCTCCAAAATGGATCAACAAAAGGAAAGTGTGTCCCGTACGAAAACGTAGGGACGGTAACAACCTTCGGATTCTCGATCCGGATGCGGGTCATTACGCAATTCACCAAGATGGAAAACACATTGGTATGCTATCGCGTAAGCGGATAAGCCTGCCAAAAATGCCACTGACCACCTGGATCTTCGATCACGAATATTATCCGTGCAAAATGGTAACGATCCATGATAAGTTTTCGTACTCGCGCCTTCATTGGTTTCTCGATCATCAATCCTGCCGTAAAGTAAGAAGAAGGAAGTCTAAATATAAAGTGACAATAAGTGACGCTCCGTGATAAGTTTCGTACACACATCGTCATCGTCATTCTTCGATAATGACTCGTATGAGGAATTCAGGCGCAGAACAATAATTTAATCAGTAAGAATTTACAGAAATTTCAGACTCTATTTATTATGACATTTCTGATTATTTTTGTTGAAAATGCATTTTTCAGTGAGAGAACAGGTCTGGTTTCATATAAGTAATTATCTTGAATTATATGTAAGCATTTAATTGTTTCATTTGTTCCTGAAGTGTACTTTAATTTCTTCGTTTAAGAAGATCATTGAAATTAATTCTTACCGAGCGAATTTCATTCGTGAATAAAAGTTTATTCACCAAGATCGTTGACAATATTTTGATAGACATACAGGGTGTATCATTTTTTTCAGTTGACGAAAAAGCTACTACATATAATCATCTTTAATCGCCTACACTTTGTGATATAATTGTCTGCAGTGGGAATAACAAGGTTAAGAGCTATGCTACTCTATTGTTATTAATTTATTAATCTTAAGTGCGAAATTTATTCATATATTACGATGTATAGTTAATAAAAAAAATTTGCGACAACCCCCCGTTCCGAACTCGGGGACGGCTTGACCCCGACTGTGGATGCGGGATGGAGCGGGGAGGGTTATAGGTCCGTAGTATTGCGCAACCGCTAAAAGTTAAAGGGCATGTAGGTAATGCAACATGGCTGCATATCCACAGTTGGGGTCCCGACGTCCCCGACTTCAGAACGGGGGGATTCACGCAAATTTTTCTTATTAACTATACATCATAATCTACGATTGAATTTCGAACTTGAGATTAATAAATTAATAATAACGGTGTAGCATATATTTTATCCTTATTGCGAGATTTATTAAAGCCTTGTTTGAACCATTTTCGAAATCTTTCATCGTCATATTAACACGTGTACTAAAATTTTTTCTCGAATGAAGCTTCCTATCGTTGTTAAAGCCCTTATTAGTTCACATATTCCCTATTGTGTATTCTGATCGACACTTCCCTGACTCGCAATCAACTTAAGCCGAGCTTTCACCAAACCGTTAATGGCCATTTACCATGATCACCTTAAACAACCGGATCACCCAGTTTCCCCCGTCAGTCAAGATTCTGAATTATTAATGTATCTCTCGGGTCACTCGAATAAAGAGTGCGAATAACGTATATCTCATTCAACCGGCTGAGAACGGTCTCGAATATCTATTCAAGCCATTTCCACTTAAACGAAACATTAAAGAGCCTCGTCGCTTCGTTGAGTAAAATTATTCCCTGCCCTTTGGCAAACAAAGAGGGTCTCGGGACAGCAAAAGAGTGTAGAAAGGAGAGAAAAAAAAGGAGGAATTAAATGGTTGCTCCGTTTTACTTGGTGGAGACAATCCACTGGATAGATCTTCTGTTCGTCCAACCTCGTTCCTCGTGTCTAGATAACGCCTAATATGTGCAATACGTGTGGTTTCTTCGGCAACGTCACAGCAAGCTGTCCTATTGATCCGCCACTATCCCCTTTCTCTCTTTCACTCACCTTACTACTATACCCCTCTACCACCACCCTCACCTTTGTCCCTTACAACCCCCTCGTTTCTCTTTCTTTCCGTGGAGCTTTCTCTTTGTCTCGGTAAAATTACGCACGCAGCCGGGTCACGCACAGCTGGCTTGTCAAGTCCAACTGAAATGGGACCGTCAGAAACTGGGGGGAACCGTCGGTGAAACTCGAGCAACCTCGTTCCCTGTTCTGTTTTTTTTTTATATCCACCGTTTCCGTTCCATTTCTCATATCCTCGCCCACTGACCGGGACATTAAATTTGTATACCACCAGAATATTATCACCGTGTAATAATGTAGTCCAATTAAATCTAAGTTTTGTTCGACGATGTTACAGACTTTGGGGACATCAATGGTTTACGATCGTGTTTTAACCCTTTCGTGGAGTACTCGATTACTTCATTCCTGGTGTCGTACTTGTTTTGATACTTCATTGTTGGAGGAGAATGGAGGGGGAGAGTGAAAGTATTCATATTTGAAGAGGATGGAAACTAATACAAAATTGGGGTATTTAATTTCCTATAGATATATGGAGAGGGATACGTAAAGTTCGTTTGAAAGATTGACCTTTCGTAGGGCGATAGTCCAGCCGAAGATTCGATCTGACCTAAAAGCGAGAAGAAAGTAATTCGATGGATGGACTCCTGTGGCTAACACGCCGTGAGGTTACGATATTAAGGGATATTACAAGAAAACAACGGTTTCCACTTCAAAGTGAAAAGATAAGAAGAGAGAGAAAAAAAAGTGGACGAAGGACTGCTGTTGGAATCGGAGGCCGATTACCGATATCCATATCAATGGATTACGTTGAAGAGAGAAAAGAAACGGCCGACTGGGTTTACGAGAAGCTTGTTTCGAAAATACACAGCCGCTCTGCAACGAGTCGTAAAAATGGACAGTAAAAGCTGTTTCTCGTCGTGACGCGAAACGTACGCAGGGTAAATTTAAAGCAACAAAAAGAGAGGCAGAGAAACGAGGAGAAATATTGCCGTGCTTGCCAGGTATGGCACGCTTCGAATATTATGACAGAATTCATCTCTCCCAGCCGTGAAAAAGGGCGCAGGCTTGTCCGTTGTAAATTTTCTATTTAAAGCGGCAAACCCGCCAGATTAAAATCATGCATTCCAGAGTAAAATGTAAACAGTGACGGAGAGAGGGGCGGGGGAGGGGGGGGGGGGTTGAGAAGTGTTGTTTTCCCATCTAACGACTGTTTTAATTATCGCCAACGATGTAAGCACAACTAAGGGGACGAGGCCACTCGCTTTGTTATGACCTCATTAGATCCTCTACTTTCTTAAGTTTCTTGTTATTCAACGAAAGCTCAGGGATGAAAGCAAGAATGTAACAAAATAAAGTTAATTAAGATGCCACCTGAAGGAGGCCGTTTGAACGGGTAACTAAACCAGATAATCCTCGTTCTAGTATCACTCAAACGATTATCATTCATGAATATAATCAAGCGATACACCAAACTCTAATAAATGAACGGGAAATCGATAACAGGGTAAAGCATACCCACGATGTTCTTTCTTTCTTTATTCCACTACTATTTTTTTAAAACGAACAGTCAGAAAGTCTTTTAACGGGGAACGAAGAAATTCCTTTAAACCAACTGTACTCCGATTTCTTTGTGTTAGGAAGAATAAAATGAAAGGAGGAGACAAATCGTTTGCCAGGTCGCATGGAAGAAAAGTATTCACCTTCGCATGGTTCACTTCGGAGTCTTTTACTTCATTGATATCAGAACGGTTAGATGGAAAGGATGAAAGATGTAAAATCGAAAGGTTTGTTGATAAGAATCCAAGATGATGGTTCCAAGAACACGAGGCGTTATTCAGGGTGGCAAGTTGAGAACACTTGCTTTGTTTCAGTCGAGTAGTCTGGGTCTCGTTAGATCCTCGTGGAATGACTTTTAGAAGAAACGTAGAATTCGCAGCAGAACTCCGGATGAGATGACACGGCGGATGGGAAAAGCGGAAGGGAAAGAATACTGGGAAAATGAGAGAATGCGCAAGCAACGAGGGGTGAATGTACCCGAAGTCCATTCAATAGGACCCGCGTAAGAAAAGGGAAAAAGATGTCGTAAGGAGAAACAGTGAGTTGGAAAAGGATGAGGGGGATGATGCTCTTTCATCGATCTACGCCGACTCTCCAGGATATTTTTCTTCGTGGAAAAACCGATAATCCATCCAGTAGATAAAATATTGTCTTCTATAAATCGGTTTCCACGAGGAATAACTCTTGCTGGATTCGGGCTTAACTTATTTCTTTGGAATTCTAAATGGGTGGAACTACCGAGGGTAGTTTTATGATGTGGCAGAGATATGAATCATTTATTGTCTTGCGATGGGTTGCACATATTTTTGGTAGTATCTTGATCAGGTGTTCTTGATGAATTAATTCAAAAAGATTTCTTATTATAAATCCAGCCTTATTCAGAGAATGTAATTAGCGAATAGTTGAACTGCTCCACGCAATTCCATCTGAACGACAGTATAGAATGTTCAACACCTCAATAGAAAATGTGCAATTATACTACTATTTGACAAATGTCAATATTCAAATACGTGGCTGTTTCCGTAGAAAACTTTTGTTATTTACTCATCCGTGAGCTGAACACGGATTGAATGCTGAGCCCATTGTCTGCTAATGAAACTCGTTTGGTTGAACTTTCATTCTATTAAAGTTATTAATTCCACGGGGTGTCGGTGCGTATACTTTGAAGTGTTTTACGACGAATGCCGTCGTAACAGTCAGCAAGCGTGTAACAATTTTGTGATGACTATACCTTCGAGAGAGTCCAGTAGTCTGCATCTATTTCAAGAACGCCTCGTGCAGACGCTAATAAACTCCTGTTGATACTTCTAATGCTATCACGAATAGAATGTATCTCCGCGAATTATATTACACGATTACACAGAAGGATGAAATTCCCAGAAACAATTCCCTCTGCCAATTACTGAATAAATAGTGGACATATTTATCAAAGAACAAATGTCACGATAGTTGATATTGATAACTATGGGTAACCCATAAACCGATGAAGTCCACGGAACAACCTGGCTGGCAGTGAACCAAAGAGATTCGTGTCACAGTGGATCGACAGACACAGCTCGAAGAAGAAAAAGAAGCAACTTCGATAATACACGCCGGACAGAAGATAGCCAAATGAGTTTCTAAAATTGCCTCGGCACACAACCGTGCGTTTGCTATTAATACACATCCCCTTCACGGTACACCCTTTGTCCGAAAATACACCGAGTCCACTCTAACCAGTACGACCAACATAGACATGGCCCTTCCTGGTCCACCTACTACACGCTTACACAGTGACCTTGTACACGATCTACTCGATTGATAACCAACATGTTAACCCTCCGTTAAAGTTCGTCTTGACGTTTATTGATGCCACTTACCGAGCTGAAACAGATCCTTTTTCAAGGCAAGTTATTATTATCTCTAATGAGTTTGTTGTAGAATCCTTGCTATTGAAGCTTTGATAAGGTATTTCAATCATATCTTTATAGTGAATAGGTTTCTGTTGAATATATTGAAGAGTGTATGTAATAAACAATAAAAATAACCAGCATCGTTAGAGATAACTCAGAGATGGGTTTAAGTAGAACGAAGCGTAAAGATATGATTTTTATCGTGGCCCAATTTCATTAACTTTCAAGGGACCACCGGTTAAAGTTAGGCTGTCATAGAACAAACTGGCACATCAATGACAGCCTTTAATGGAAAGCAGTTCCAGCGAATCGAAGGGAAAAGTCATGAAGGATGGTTATTAGTTATCGCGTGAACGTTGGAGGGTAAATGATTGTTCGATGACGAAGAGGTCACGATAACGGACTGGGAGTGAGAGCCGACTGTTTAATGGGTTAACGGCACCTTCCAATTGGTCGATGACGCTGTGCCCTCGTGACGTCATTGGGTGCAATGCCCCTGTGACGTGGTAACGTGTGCTTGCAGGCCAACTACTGCACAGAAATAGCATACGCTCTCCTTCCCTTTCTTCATCACCCACCTAAGTTCCACTCTTTCCCTCTTCCTTACATCCTGCCTCTCGTTGTTCCTCTTCATCCCTCTCTTTTCTTCTATCTCTCTCCGTCAGAGCTTCGTTCCCTTTTCGAAGTGTGCTTTCGGGCTTGGCCTCGCGGGACTCGAAAGCTCATCGTCCGGTATACTTGCCAGAAATGGCCACGTGACTGTCCCAGGGAAATGTCAACCGTCCGAGAAAGGTCGATGGAAGGAGACGTTCACCTGGTTTACTCTAAATTGACCCTAATTACGAAGGACTAACAAACGCTTCGACAAAGCCATCGTGGTTTCGGATGAAATGCACAAATGGACCATCGTATTTTGGCAAGAAAGAATACTTGAAAATCATCAGGAAACCTTTGGAAGGAGTCACCTGATCCCATGATCTTTCAGGGGTTGATGAACTCCGAAGACTTCAAGGGTGACATTTCTAGTCAATTAACTTTAGTAGGGTTTATATATCCTGTGTGATTATATCTCGATAGCTCGAAGGATTTTGTGTGTATAGTTGATGGGGATTAGATTATGTCCTCCCAAGTGCCCTTTATTAGACCCTTCTTATCCACGGCTCTAGATAAAATTCGCTGGACAAGATTATCCTAGTATTTATTATAGGCAGCTTGATCCTTTTCGATTCTTTCTCGTCGTTTTGTTTGACCTTTTCTAAGAACTTCCACCACAGGTGAATATAAAGGTGACTATGATAGAGGATATGAAAGTGGCAGATAACTCCGGATGAGACTAATTTTGCTGCTACCTTTAGAAACGCGTTTCTGCCCTCCTTTCGGGAGAATGAGTGGTGCCTGGTCATCTTCTTCAGAAATAACACGTCTTTCGACGATTGTCAGCCGGGACGGGTTTCCTTCTGGATAGACTATTTTCTTCTCTCGGAGCTCAGCAGTTTTGTCCATTTTTAGGTGACGATAGGGGATGTAATCAGACCATAACAATAGGGTGGATCTTTTCTCGTTATTCGCCCCTTTCACCAAGGAGGATTCTCTATGTCGTAAATTAGGTCTGTCTGCTATTCGATAAGGCTATTCGATTTCGGAAAAAATCCACTACTAATAAAGTCCCATTCCTGGGATCGAAATACTCGTGTTATCTTAGATAACCCAATTTCGGATTATTTTAATGTCGATAAAAGATACCGAGATTCCACGTTATACAATGAATATAAGTAACATAAAAAAACTAAGTAATTCAATCAATAAATCACGCTATAATTATTTAACGAAGGAGAAATTCAGACTTAGGGAAAAAATGTAAATAATGAAGATACGGTGTATAATGTTATTAGCTACCTCCAGACGAAGTGGCTGTTATAAATCACTGGTTTTATATCGTTGAAAATTTATTAAAATCAAACAGCAGACGTGGCTCCTAATTAGATTCACTAGCTTCTTCATGCTGAATATGTCTCATAAAAATGTAACAGCAATTTCTTCTACTCCTTCGACGTGTTCTTATCCAAGTTGCTTCGAATTCATACCCTCCATCTTCTTTTACTCACGAAATGAATTTCTGTTCGTTCGAACTGATTCGAACAGAAGCAGACGTGAGTCCGCATACGAAATTCTTCCATCTTCCCGATACGAAAAGAGAGTGGTAAAATAAGAACCAAGAGGAACGACGAATTTTTTATTTTTTGTTGATGCCATAGGAAAGAGTTATTTCAAATATTCATACATCTCTTGAAGGATTTGGACAACGAGATATCGACGGCGCACGTCATCGCGTATAAAACCGAACCTCTTGAAGTCCCAGTGACAAAGTAAAACGAGACATTAGACACAAAAATATTTCTGCTCGGAATGCTCGCGAAAGCTCGCGGCATTCTAGACGAAAATATGAGCCAACTAACGAACCGTATAATCGTCGGGAAGTAGCATATTTCTGGCACTTCGTACTTCAACACTTAAACCTCCTACTTGAGGGCAGTTTCATACGGAAACATTGAGAACTCTTTAATACAACTTCTTTCACCAGGGAATACTTTAAACTGGTCTTGAATACTTCTTTCATGTTCCTACGGCGATTTTACTTGTTTAATGTTGCAGCGAACTTCTCAACTTATTACTGTATCGTCGAGCATACTTTTCCCTCATCATTAATTTCCAACAACAACCTAATCTTAATTCATAATTACGATAACAAAGAAACACTACAATGGTCCAAGGTAATATAATATTTCATAACCAACGTGATTTATAATTACTTCCAGGAACATAGAAAAATATGAACTCAACTCTCCAACCACCCAGATTTATTATAAGACAATAGGAACAAAGAAACTTAAATACTTTCAATCCAAAGGAATAATTATATTTTCATTTCCAGTGACATTAGAAAGGACAATGAAGAGATTATCGAAGAGGATGTTCCACGCAGGCGATTCCGCGATATGAAAACATAATTTCATTCCGCGAAATTAATAGCTTAATGGAGTTTCCTTGATGGAGTTAGAAATAATAATAGCTAGTGAAATTAACCTACAATTTCATGGATATCAATTGTTGCCGTACTTCTGGGGTTTCTACGTCGCAGCTCAACGTTCTGTGTGTCGGTGGTTGTGCGACGTAGGTGTGTGTCAAGTGTGATGGTAGTTCCCAACGGAATCCCGGTGAGTTTGGTATGCAGAAGATGGAAATCGATTCGGTAAGAGTAGAGAGAGGAGAGAGAAAGTATAAAGAGAGAGTAGAGAGAATTTCTGCAGAGGGCCAAGAACGAATGAGTCTCTTGCCAGGGGAATGGTCTTCGCAATCGAGCTTACGGCTTCTCCGGTGTAACATAAAAGATTCAGGGGCCGGATCTGTTCTTCGTTTCACGTATACACTGGCGGAACCGTGCCACGGAAATTCAAGCCACGATGATAATGTCCGTTATAATTCAACAGGTAATATTCCTACCTTCATTTCATTTGTTCCGATGAATTTGCGTTATCGCGCGTCCCACTGCAACCTCCACTCTACTTAAACGATTAGAGCTCTTTCGGATTATATTTCAACCTTTTCATCTCTTCCTTCTTTATCACAGAAATCCAATTCAGGTATACCCCGTAGCTTATCTGGTTCTTATTATACAATCTCTACGAGGTCGCAGATATGCTTTCTGTTTTTTAATTAATTTAGAAATGAAACCCTTTGAACACAATTTATAAGAGATTTCTGTCGGAAAGAAGAATATTAAGCTAATTTCGAAGGAATTGTAATCTCATTTATTAATTCGTATCTCGAAACTGGACTCGGAAACTGTAAACACTAATCGTAACTTCGAGCTGGTTTCGTTTCTGCAAAGTAAAAAGGAATATGAGAACGATATTTCAAAATGTCGTGCAGGAGCTTCAAAATTTCCTCATCTCGCATGGATGAGAAAACACATGGTTGCTTCATCGTCCAAGCGAACTATCACCGTTACAAGGAACTCGTTTACTCCGGATCGCGCGGGAATTAGTTTTAAAATAGTCATGAACCAATTCTCGATGGTGTGCGAATTTTTATTACGAGTGCTCTTGTCAAAATAAATCAGATGCAGCGTGCTGTGTGTACTTTTAAAATTCCCCATATTTCACGGCCGCGGAATAATCTTCGCGGATCACAATCATCCTATCATCGGTTCGAGGAACCCATTTATCAACGATCTAAAATACCCTTCTGCAAACATTTCGCGAGTCTACGCAGATACTAATATCCGCCAAAATTCCGCGAGTACAATAGACACAGAAAAACAACAACAAAAACAAAAAATCGTATACCGAACTTTCATGCGCGCAGCAAAAAGATAACAAACAAAAAATCGTAAGAAAAGTACCCAAACTTTCAAACATCGTAGAAAAAAATGTTAAGAAGAAAGGAAAGCTTAGAAAGTCGCGGTGATTTAAATAAGAGTACATAATCTTCTACTAAGAATAAAAAGAGAACAACATGTAAGATAACAATTCGGAGAATAAATATTTGATTAAAATTAATATCGAATTCAAAACTGGGGGAAGAGAAGCTTACCGAGCTCTATAATACCTTTTGCAACTAAAGTCAGATACAAATATGAAATTCAATATCAAAGAACCAAAGCTTCGACGCAGGGTGCATAAATAAAAGCGGAAACAAAAATTAACACCTGGTCACTGAAACCTGGAGTTCACCTTCGATGAAGCCTCCAAACATCCTCTGGTATGAAATTGAATCACAAAATAGAAATAAAATCGAGAAAAGTCATCGGAGTTTAAGTAAACTAAGCTCGAGGATGCGATTTCCGGTGAAAATCCCGTAAGCGGTCAGTAATCTCAGGACGGAGTCATCGCGGAGACTGCAAGCTCGTACCATAGCCGGTAGGTTACCTCGTGAGCTTTCAGTTTCCCCGGCGGAGCTTTCTAAAGAGAAGCTCGCGAGATGAGTGGATGCCGCGTGTAATACGCGGGCGGGCAGAGACGATCGACCAGCCGTGACGCAGCTTGAACGCCACCCGAAAGGGTCGTTGTCCTGTGACGTCACCGACGGAAAGAGAGAAAGAGAGCAAGAGAGCAAGAGAGCAAGAGAGAGAAAGACAGGGAGAGAGCTTTCGTAGCCCGCGAAAACCGAGCTTGCAGCGATCACAATTGTCCGTGTCAGCGGCCCAACTAAAGTAGGGTCCTGGGACGAAGGCACACGGTAACTTTAGACGGGGAAGGTAATCTTGTGTATGACCAATGGAGGAGTCCCTATATAATATATAATATGTAATATATAAGGTATATGATAAGGGGAGATCGAAATTCCTCATCAGACTTATGTCACGAGTGATTTTTTGCCAAAACCCTACGGTATTGGATCCTGTCTACTGTTGGGTTCTGGAAATAAGGGTCTTATGACGTATGTGTCACATGGAATTTCGAATCTCCTTTGATTATATATATTATATATGTCTGCATGTTATAGATTACATAAGTTATATGTTATATAAGGGCTTTTTCATAGATTATATATGGAACCCGTGTACGAATGTCTCCCAAATAATTTCGTTCGAGAGAAGGAACCTATGGTACCTAAGATTTTGGTCAGGCTTTTTGAACTACTACTTTAAAAAAAATCTACACGTTCTTGTAAGGTTATGTAATAGTGTTTGAAGAACCTGTTGTGTCTGAATGGTGCTATATTTGACTGATTGATTAGCTACGACATAGTATCTATTGATATAGTATCAAAATGATTGATTACGATCATTTCAATTGCAGAGATAACTAGTTAAATAATTTCAGTATTTGACCTATCAGTAATTAATTTTGATTAATGTAACATTCTCATTTCTCCGAGTCAGTAAAATCTGATTACGAAACACCACGATAACGTCCATATTTTTTGAGGATTGTCAAAATTCTACTTGAACAAAATTCATCGGTGACATTTCATAGAGAATTTCCAACGAGTTATAACAAATAAATAAATTATATCGAAATAAGAAGAAAAAGAGTACTTCCTAAATACAAGAGGAAAGAGCTTGCAGCGATCCCGGCTGACTATGTCAGTGCTTTATCTCCTTCCGGTGTAAATTAAAAAGAGAAAGAGTATCAATAAGAAGAGGTAGGAAGAAGGAGTTGGAAAGAGATGAGAGAGGGCGTCGAAAGTGACGTCACATTCGGCAGTCGCTCGGGAAGGAGAGGTTGACGGCTTTCTGTGATGTCATTGACTACGTGTTGGACGAGGGTGGGGACAGACGAAAAGGGGTACGATCGAGGGAAGGGGCGTAAAACATTTCGGGAATAAGAGAAGGGATGGAACACGAGCGCGACTATTCTTGGACGCTTCAAAACACCGTCCTCGCGGTTCGCGCCGAGTTGCGTAACGATGCGAGAGCTTTTCTGGAAGATGCCTTCGCGAAATGGCCACAGCTGCTCGTGGGACCGATACTTTCACGATTGATAATCATTTCTGAGTATTAAGTAAGAATTTCGGCGAAATTATCATCCCAGTTTTAACGAGCGGCAGCTTGAATTAAAATTAATGTGACGTAAATACTTCACGATACATAGATTATGATAGATGATCAAACAATTTGAATAGTTAAACTAAAAATTGCGGACAAGCCATTTTGATCCTTTTAGTAGTTCTAGTGTTAAATGAGACATCCAAGACTTATGGCGAAGGTAAATTATAGAAATTGGTTGCACGCTTAAAACACATAATGAAGATTTTCATTTAATCTCAGGTATCGTGCCTGGAAGTTCATAACTCAAAGAATCAGTTATCCAGCCTCGAAGTTCGACGCTAGGGATTCATGAATTTTTCAACAGTTCGACCTAGAAACTATCAACGATCTATTTCCTTTCGTTTAATCTAACTTCCAGATAATTAGTCTGTGTACCTAATGTATGAACTCAAAGTTACAAACTCCGTACTCCATTGATTAATTTTCTATACTCCTGGAAGACACGATGTGTGTAAAGCCACGCTCAAGGTCGCTCGCATTAAACCTACGATAGTCGCAATCTCCATAACACGGTTGACAACTTAGAAGGAAATAGGAAACCGGGACAAAAATCTAGCACGATATTCAATCTATTTATGTATTTACTTCATCACAGTAACCCATAAGTCCACTCATTTTAATACACCTGGATACCCGAACATGTTTTAATTCCATATCATATCGGTACAAGTGAAATACCACAATATTTTCATCAGATTTATATTTCCTACAAAAAAATACCAATTTCAATAAACACGCTCCAAGTCTATTTTAGAACAACGTGCTCAAATAAGTATATCAAGCAATATCAATTAATAAACTACTATTTGGATATATAATTTTATCTAATATTAATCAAATAAGTTTGTTCAATTGAAGTATATAATGAAGATCGTGAACTTAGTTACCAACCTAATATTAATGGTGAGATACATAATTCGATACTCATGGAAAGACTACATCATAAACTCCCTTTTAAAAATGATCGAATTGAAAGAGACTAGTATAATAATAAAAGGAGTACAAAGATGGAGTACTTGGATAGCATATCCTTACGAGTTCAACACCGCGTACAACTAAAGTTAGTCGTATAAAGGACACCATAATTGCAGGCAACAGTACGAAATGCGGGTAATACGTTGGTTCTAACTGAAAAGGTGGTTGCAACTAGTTGACTAGGTTCTACCCCTCGCAATCACTCCAACAACACGCTCCATTCTTTGACGAGAGAAAAGCGGTGGGAATGAGAATGAGCATGTTCCATCAAAGTGGGAAATGACTCTGGCGTATAATGTATCCGTGAGGGTTCAGTGGTAACACACCGTGCCATGCCAGCCTCTCTAGCAAAGGTGGCTGCAGGTGGTCGGAATCGACTACTTTTCTGCCTTTCAGCGTTTTCACGCCCCACTCGCCTTTCCTTTCTTTCCTTTTGTACCCCTAATACGTGGATACATATGTTCCTGCGTACTCCTCTTTACATTTCTTACTCAATTCCTCGTCCCTTCCCTTTCATCCCTATACGCTTATCCCCTTAATTCGATATATCCTGGCTAATTGAATGTTCAAAATCTCCTTTCAGTAATGGCGCGGATATAATAGCATTTCTAACGTATTGCGACAGACTACGGCACTTTATGTTAGCGCTTTACATTTTGTATTATATGTTACACTTTGTAGTAATCAATGGATTATTACGTAACTTGTGTTAGTTCATATATGAATTTTAATGCGAAATATGATTCCTGTATAATCATTGCAATATAATAATTTTTATATTATAATTCGAGGTATTTAGACCGCTGAGAATTTCGATTAGTGAAAGATCAAGTTACGTTTTACTTTGTGAACTTTGTTTGTCCGACTATAGATGACTTATTAATTCTATATTAGAATTTATTAATGCATTGAATATATTGGGATTTCTATATTAGTATATATTAGAATTTCTATCTTTATGGTATTTTCATATTACAAAATGTAAAGCAATTTCAAGTTTAAAGTGTACTCAGGAATGCGCTGAATTTGCAGAAACACAGAAATGAGAATCTAAACGTTTACATTAATTTTACAGGCACTGTTATGAGGTGTCACTGAAAATTATGGTGGGAATGTTAAACAAACGATGTAAAAGAGCGAATCAGAGGTGAGGAGGGTTGAGTCGAGTAAACTCAGGTGAGGCCTCGGGCTATGACTATGATAAATTATACAGTAGTGACTATTGATCTCACCGCGCCTAAGGTCGGACGATACGGCAAAATCAAGTCCGAGCTAACCGACGGTTTGCAAACAAATTCAATTTTCTGCGTTATAAATAACGAAACACCACTCACAACCCCTGAGAATTCTATCAGCTATTTGTGTCAAAGAAATCAGTGCTTCTATAGAAGTATACGGTGACTCCATTTCCTGCAAACTAAAACGAAACCTAAGCCTATTTCGACTTTAATAATATTTACGCACCATCCTAAGAAAACAATTCATTCATTCGGCATACATCTGTATACAAAAATATAACAATGTTATATTATGTTTTTAATATATTTACAAAATGTGTGACTACAGATTTTATCGTAATTCAGTTTGAAGTTGGTTATAATTCAACGTGATCTTTTAAATTGTAAACGATTTTCAATCTAGATTCTAAATGGAGTTGTACCACTTTGATAGTAAATTGCTTATATTTAAATTGTTTGCATAACTGCGAAATGGAGTTATCTCATTCAACATACGTATTTATATAAACGTAAACGCACTTTGTATTTAATGGATCAGTGGAGATTGTGTAATCAGTACGAAACAAATATTGATCGCAATACACGATGACGACAGACTAAGAAAATGGTTGGACGTTTCCAAGATAGATCTTGGCAAGAGTACAAAACGCTTTGTCTATTCTTGAAGATCCAAGAAACAATGTCCCTAGAAAGCCAAAAGGGCTTGCCAACTCAAGATTATTGTCGATGCATCGAATAGGTATTCAGGATATCCGGATTTCATTTTCATCTCAGAACTCGTTAACACTTAGTAGTACAAGCAATTTGTGACACGAGATATTTGGCTTTTAATCAAGGAAATGCATATCATTTTCGGATTTCTTGGATCAGACTATTCTACGAAGGAATTTATATATTTAAACTTAATTCAGTTTCACGAAAGTAACACTTCTGTGAGAATTTATATTTCATTCAAAAGTATTTATAAATTGGCAATTCAGTGTCCCATAACAAATGTCTCTTTCTAAATTAATTTTATTAGATTAAATTAATATGAAAATTTCCAATGTTGTTTATCGTTGAATATAAGTCAGTAACTCATAATAAAAAATATATGAAGAAACTCAGACCAATGTGAATAATATAATAACGTAATAAATATATTAAAAATATGTGAATAGTCTTCATAGAATTTAAAGAAATATTAAAATTCATGGACCCAAGATTAATTATTAAATTAACTTAAATGAATCCTATCACAAGTATAAGCCATAGAAGTGTATTTCCTGATATAGCATAATACTTCAGCAATTAGTTAAAAGTGCTTCCATATTATATCACGAGAAATTCCTGACCAATCAAATATTATATTTATCTCAATTATTTTACTGTTCGTTAATTGTAATCAATTAAACACGGGCTACCAAATTAGTTTCTTCATAGAAGGCAGTTTAGAGTGTTATTTCCGATTAACTTAAAACGATATAAATCACAGGAGACATTATTGAGCGAAAGTATGAAATTACATAGTCAAACTAATATGCGGTTTGCCGGCGATTTCGATCGAGTTTAAAAGGTTAAAGCACAGGATATTAAGTTCCAAGGTGTAATTAGTTGGAAGGAGATTGAAGAGCCGTATATCTTACCGTCCTTCCTGTAATAAAGGATCTCGAAGTGCTTCTCGACTCCGGCTGCTAGGGCATCCCTTAGGGCAGCCACCGCATGGGGTGATGTCATCGGTCCGTGGAGGAAGTCGCAGACCGCCGGCCTCTGCATCACTTCCGCCCTCGAGAACCCCGTCAGCCGGCAAAAACCATCCGAACAATAAATTATGTGACATAGTCCCTGTTGAGCATTCGCCACTAAAAAACTTCGATCTGAAAACAAAAATGTTTTTTGTCACCAAAGGGGGTTGAGTCGGATTACATTCCATAAAGGGGTATTTATTTGAACAGGGAAAACTAAAAAGGGTGGGTTCATGGGTTTATTTGATCGTGCTTTATGAAGAGTGACTCGAGTATCTTAATGACTTGGAGTAGCTTTGTTATTGTTAATGGAGTTAAATATTAACCCGTTAACCGAGGATGACGAGTTAACTCGTTATTCAAATCTACGCTTATCTCGAAGGTTGCGAATTATATTATAATTAACGTTAGTGTAATTCTTACATTTTTGCCGTTTTTTTAGAAGAAGGAAGAAATTGTATAATAATTTTTTTCCGGGGTCTGTTTCTACTTTCAGATGCGAGGAATGTTTTAAGTAGTTGAGTCCGGTAAGTCAGACTTTCTAATATTTGACTACACCTTCTGTGTAGTTATTAATATATTTTGCATGTTTATTATAGAATTAGTAAATTAAATAATATAAGGTATTCTTAAAATAATATTACAATACATAAATATTTCTTGGAAGAATTATTTAGAGTGCATATATTGGAGTCAAATATTTAAGCAGAGGTTTCTTGTTAAATATAACAATAGTTGAGTAATTTTTATAATTTTCATAAATAGTCGAATCTATCTTGTCGAAAATAAAGCGGCCCCTTTAAATAATAAATCACAAGATACTGACGATTAACAGAACAGAATACAATTAGTTGAGTCTTAATGAGAAACCCGAATAAACGAGCAATTATTTCAGAGCTGCGGAGGTTTGTAGGAACACAGAAAATAACGAGATTCTCCTCGTCGCAGAGAATTTTCATCGGCTCATTAGACCACGTGGTTCGCATATCTTCCCAGAATAACTAAAATTAACTTTTCTTCTCAGGAACGATGGACAAGTAACTCGTTAAGAGAAACGCGGGACTACGAATAGTCATACTTATATCCACGTTTCCACGAATCAGTGGCGATTAATCTTCGAAAATGCAATTCCAGGCATCGAATTAAAATACATCCACCGCGGAGGGTTGAAGGTGGAAGAACTAATTTCGAATAGTAAAATCGCGAGATTTCTGCCTGGCATATGTGACCTTCGTCCTAAAACCAGCGCGATCGTTAAAGTGCAAACCATAAAATATTTGGGTACCAACCATTAAAACTGTCTGTCGCGAAACGCGGCTAATTCGGCACGTTTTCATGACTCGACACGGTTTTGGTCATTTTTTATGGTTCCCATCAAAGAAGACCGTTTACGAATAAAACATCCATTTCCTTTGCGATCTTACGTACCAACAAGACGAGCGCGGATTCACCGGTCCTTTCAACACCGATGGATAATGAACACCTTATTTATACGTTCGTACCTTATTTCCTGTTGACAAATCTAATTGGCTACGAGCACCTTAACGAACAGCTTATTCCAAGTATTTTACTAGCAGTGGATATTGTACGACGAAATAAAATGGAATGCGAGCTTGAGGGGTATCGCGTCCGCGAATAGATGTGAACTTTATAGATTCCGTTGAGAGGGTGGATTTATCTAATGATTGCAACACGGAACGCGTTAAGCTCCATGAAATTATACGATGTCTATCTTGGTTTGGTGACAAACCTATTTCCGTTTCTTGAACATGTAACTCGCTCATTTCGAAATAATACCTTAATCACTTATGTATTTTAGATTGTAACCGAATGTAAATGTTCAATTTATTATAAGAAGATAAAAGCAAATGAAGGGAATTAAATTCTTAAAACCAAATTAAAAATAAACTTTCAATGTTAGAAAAATAAATTCGCATTTTTACGTTTAATTAGTCTTCAATAAGTTTTAATATTTTCCGGATGAATTATTCTAAACTTAAACCGATGCAGGGAGAATATAATTTAAGAAGCGAAGGCTTTTTCAATTTTCGAACTTCTCATTTATGAGATTCAAGGATTATAATTATTATGCTAATAAATTTGTAGCTTATAAAAATATCCTGGCAAATATTACATGAATTAAATTCCTACAATGGAAATAAAAGTTCTACTCTTCGAAAACTAAAACCACAATTTTATATTTAATAAGAGCTAACTTGTATATTTAATAATCTTTCTATAATACTCTTCACAGAATTTCAGTGTTATCTTCAAAATGCAGAGTGATCCTATATTTTTCCAAGAGTATTACGTAATTAGAGGATAAGTCTTAATAAACTGTCGTTTACGGGGTCGAAGAATTTCTTGCATGGCAAGTAAATTCGTTGGTTCAGGGTATATTAATGCGAGACAGGATATTCTAGTGCGTTGGTTGTCTGGTAATGGCGTACCAGAATCCAAGAGAAATGTTGAGCTTCTGCACGTCAAACTGTTCAGAATGCTTTGGCTGCCATCGACTCACCCTTCCTACCTTCGAAACTGACGATACCCGGAGGGAGCATTCTAAGAAGGACAACCCCGTTTAATGAAGCTAAATTGAAAATGTGCCGGAACGTGTCCCTCGCTGGAATTGTTAATCGACCTAACCAGATATTCTGACCAAAAATAAAGTTATGTCCCTGATATTAACACTAGAACTACCAAAGAAGTCAAAATGACTTGTCTCCAATTTTTAGTGAAATTATTCGAATATACCACGGCGCATTGTTTGAGATTCAATATACTTTTACTTTACATAAGTAACGCGAATAATCGAATCCATTAACTTACATCATCCAGTCATAATCCATATGTAAATAAATATGTAAGCATAACTTTGTAACTAAGTTTAAAACTCATATCTGGCTTTGATATATTTATTAATTCAATTTAAATTAATTTAAATTCCTTATATCAAAGTAAAATCTGAACTATCTTTGGAACGCGGAGTAGGATTACTTCCAACACCGAAGCTTCTTGATTATTCAACTCAGCGGGTCAACAATTCCGAATGAATTTGTTCCTCGTAGAATAAAATATAATATTAGACTGAGGAAATGAAACTAAGGAAAGACCTAACCAAATGGGAACTAAATTAGGAAATAGAAGAAACTAGAAAAATTGCGAAAGAAATTATATTCTAAAATAGCAACTTCTGATTCTCACAGAACTCAGCACCGAGTAATTAGTAAGCAGCGTCAACTGTTGTACTGCAATTTTCTGAGTTGTTTAATGATGATTACCTAGCTCCACTGATCCATTCCTTCTAAGCAGAACCAAAGCAAACGGTCTTCGTATACAGTACTTTAACTATGATTAATATTCCTTTTTAGTATTGTAGTCTGTTCAGGCTAATGGAACACCATAGTTCCACGTCGGCCGGCAAGATTAATCGGCATCATTTTTCGAATCCTTTATCCTTACTGCCCGCTTAAAAATCAATCGACCAAGTGCTTGAAACAGAGACCATTTTTTGTTTTACCTTCGTATTAAATGACCTACTATAACGATTAATGTCGTATAATTTCTATGTTTATAATGTATTTCTCGCAATCATTTTCATATCGATCCTCGTCCTCGTTTCGTTAATGATTTCTTATAAGAATTATAAAGCCTCCTGTTTATTCATCGGGTTAAACTAACAAGTGAAGTAAACTCACCAAGGTCTCATGTATGATTTAAATTTCGTAATCAGTAGAATCATGGACTACTCTTTACACGTGCACCGGCAAATAGAATTTCTATCTGAGGAAAAGGTCAGGAATATGAATTATGCATAGCAGAAATTTTTCCTACTGTTATGGATTAAATCACACTTCACCGGAAATTATTCCTAGTGATTTGCATTAAAAACTCCTTCTGTTGCAGTCTTTGAGAGTAAACTGAAAAATCTATCGAAAGTAATTCGTTCATGAATCATAATTATACACGAGACAATTATATTTCTGAAACATTATCAGTATCAAGGAATTAATATTAGCATAAAACAAGTACTTTCTAAAGAAATTGAAATAACTTACTGTAAACAGGATAAATGTTATGAAAGTATCAATACAGTAATTTCAAAAATGTTGACTTCTCGAATAAGAAATAATATGCGGAGGAAATTAGTTATTTTCTCTGTATATTAATTACTTTTCGGGAAGCCAATATTTTCTGTATTCTTGGGAAGGCATGCATATTGATGAAAGAATAATATTTATTCTCTTCACAGTAATTTATATATTTTTATTTCTATTACATAAATAACTTCTTCTATAGGACGTTTGAATCCATTCAAGAAAATAATGATCCTCCGTTGAAATCTATTCGGACACTCGAGAGGAGAATGTTGAAATTTGGATAGGAAAGTCGAATCTGGGTAAGGACGTATAAGGACATTCGACGATGATGTTAAAGAATAATGGAGGAGGTCTGGGTTAGAGAATAAGCAGATAGATGCAAGAGTTCTTTTTAGGAATCTCATCTGGACGAGTTTATCGGGCGCACTAGAAATAGATTTTGCCGAGTTCGCAACGGTAGCCTCGGCAACCTAAGCAGGGCTGGGCCCTTTGCCAAGGATGTCACTTTGCCGCGAGAACTACTTTCCTATCCGTGCCGTTCCAGAATACTGACCGCTTAACTCCTTATCTTTCCGATTCCCTAAGCCCCAACGGCGCTCTTAATTTCAACAAACTAACATTTTTGTAGGATCCACGGTGACTAAAAAAATCTGCCCACCATGCTCAGCTTAAATAACGAAATACGTCGTGGTTGAGTTATGAGCCACTCATTAGAATGGAAGAAAGTACAATTGGACTGTTCATTCTCGGTTTTGTGGCGCGTGGAAACTAATTTGTATGTATTCTTCATTAATCTACGATTATTTAATTACAATTCATATGTATTTAGTAGATTCTTAATCAATTAACATAATATTATTAAATTTCGAATTAGGATTTTATTAGGATATTATATGTATCATATTATTTAAATATTTATACAAGGAAACTAACTGGGGTTAAGATTTGTTTAAATCTTCTAAATAGTATTATTATTAAATATTTTGAATGGTATTTATTAAATGTTGGGGTTCACGAGATCATTTTTCACGCAGGATACACTATTACTTCTTACTCGGTTCATTTATGCTGACATTAAAAACACTGCCTCCGAAAAATAACTAGCAGAACCTTAAAAATAGTATTCATTAAATTCCGACAATAAAGTGACGTCCTGCTTTTGTTGATAAAGAATTCGATCATTTTTTACGGCAGCTCGATAATTCCCGCCTGATAAGGCCTCGATAACCTTTCACGATAATTTTCGGTTCTTTCCATGGAATCCACGTGAGACTGATATTTTGTACGCTTTTAACTTTAGAATTTTACATTGTAATATTATGTCGATTTCGAATAATTTGGAGACCGAAGAATATGTTGATTGTGCTTGCTAATGACTCTTCTAGTATTTTGATATTTTTGACTACATAATTTACTAACATAAATTCAATTTTAATTGTCGCAAAATTGATTACGTTTTGAAGAGTAATATTGTAAATTTATTGTACGTGTACGTAATTATAATTTAGTAAAAAGTAATATTATAATTGATTGTGTATGCATGTAATTATAATTTAGTGGAAGGTAATATTATAATTTGCTATATGTGTATATAGAAGTATAATATATAAACGATATATAATTTATGGTTCTTTCCGTGGAATCCGCGAGGCTGATATTTTTTGTAGTTTGAACTTTGAAACTTTAAATTACAATTTTGCTTCGATTGCGAATAATTTGGAGTACACATGGAACATCAAGCGAGATTGACCGCTGATCTATTTCGAATCAATATTTCATATTTATGACTGAAAAGACGATGTTCCTCTTATCTTTCCGAGCTACCAATGTAACGGACGCCTTTAATGTCCTTCGTGTTATAAACGAGCAAAATTTATCGCGTTTTTGGTGGCGGTTCTTGCCTCGGGAAATCACGATTAAACTTACAATATTTCAGTCGTTAATAAATCACATACCCTCATAAAAAAAGGAATGTTTTCTTGCTCCATGTAATACAGTATATTCCATTATTTAATTTGTTCTGCAAAGTCAATCTTTTTTATCCCTTCACTGTAACCACGCGATCTTAAAAATCCACGAAGAACCAACGATTAAGAAAAATGATGTAACAAGTGTGAAACTGAAAAAAATATAAGATGTGTTTGGTACGACGGTATTGCTTATCGTATTACTTGTAATTGTAATAACAGGTGATTTATGAACCCGTTTTTCAGCTTTTATTATCCGCACAATAAAATCGATCAGCTTTGTGCTATCGGCGAAGGTATTAAATAAAAACTAGTGTTTCGGGAATAATTCTAAAAAAGCTATCGCATTGAACGAGTTGTAATATGTGGTTTTGTATGAGTAATAACATCGAATAATTTCTAACTATTTCGAATAACAGTTCTTATATCAGAAGTAAAAATAATTATATCAGAAGAAAATAATAGTTGGCAATATAAATAATTAAAACAGAAAGAAAGAATTACGCACAATATGAAAAATATTCCAAGTTTTATTCAAAGCTAAAGAAATAGTACAATTACATCAAATACGAATCATAAATATTGTTCTTCATATTCTCCACAATACTTCAAATCGATGAATCGATTGCCGCTAAGCTCAAGGCATCTACAAATATAATTGGCATACATCTTAATGGCTCGAATTAGTTCGATAATCCCACGACATGGTATTCAGATCCGTACATAAAGGGCGGCTTCCGACGATGGAGGTTCATTCACCGAAAGTTCGTCAGAGATGTTACATCGAAGTTATTTCGTGGAGCGACGAGAAAGAAGACGTCATGGATCGACGTCACGGTAATTCTTTGATTTAATGTTTGGCCGTCCTTGAACGATAAACGCCGGTCCGATTCGTCTTACCAAAAACCCGAAAATACACGGAGTCACGCTAACCCTCGGCAATGTTGTGACAAGCTGGAGGCGACCTTGCCGTCGCGTTAAACTTAAATCCGCTCACGCTGTTCGATTTAAACACCCTATATATAAACACAAAACCGGCCCGTGATCCGACTGTGACCCAGGTCGAACGAGTTTCCCCGGTGTTCGCCACATGAAAACGAAAACCGAAGAACGTCTCGTGGACGTCGATTCACGCATCGTGAAAGCACATCCGTGGAATAAATTCAAACGTCGCTCGAGAAAAGTGAATGATCGTTTGTAAGACGAGGAAAACTTGCAGACGCGAACGCTTGTTTCTAGTCGAAAATATAACTGGTAGCTTGTAGTTCCGTGTAAGAGGGGGGGTAGGATTTCTCATAAATCTGCGGAGGAAATTATATTCTATGTTTCTCTAATTCTAGGATGAATTCCATATTTTTTACAGATTTGAAATTAATCTGTAAAAAATATTAGATTAAATTCCACATTTGTTTATTAAGAGGTCCAGAATTTTTCTGTTATATTGGTATATTTTTTGGGTGAATATGGCATATTATATATATTGTATATAACATAATTCGAATTGAATATATAATTATAGTATAGTCCGTTCTATAAAGTAAACATTATTTCGTATGTTTACTATATAAAATATGTTACACCCTAATTATATGTAATTACAATTTATTTAATATTTTATCTCTGCTCTACAGGATATACTTAAATTAAGTATGATTCATAATTTACTATATTGTACTAAAGCAGTAAAACATAATTTACTGTATAATCTAAATCTATCAACTAGTTATATTTGCTCTCCTTTTAAATTTCTGAATATAATAAAAAAATGGTGGACTGCAATAAATCAGGTCTGAATATTTTAGTAAGTTTTTCAACAGTTCGTTAGAAGAAATTTTTAATAACCTACGAGAATTTATATCAATCCAGCATTAAATTTCCTCCGCAGTAGAATATGAATCTAATAGCCAGACACGCTTATTCGATCTCCTGCAGTCCACGACGATACTGGAAACATATTTCTGTCCCGATTTTAATAACTTAAATCTGGATTCCGTGGTAAACACGACATCAAGAAGAGACACTTTTTGACAATTTGTCAAAAATGATGGATTGCTTTCGGAATTGTTACAAAAATAAATATACTATAATAGTATCGAGCGTATTGTAAGAGCGCCCTGTGTATTTGCGTGAGGGATGAAAATGATTATCTAAATACATTGCGAAGATGTGATCCTATTTTTCTATGAATCTGAAGATTGTAAGCTCTCATTTTCGCACGAAAATATGGAGAATCATCTTCTGTGCTGTGTTGTACCAGCCAGTATGAAAGAGTAAAATTGTGTACAGAGAATGGATACGCGGGGAATACGGTTCTTACGTAAGCCCTGTACTTGAGAAAATTGCAAGAAAATGCAACTGATTCACGAAGCTGCATCCTTTCTTGCGATATTCGAGTTCCATGTAAAGAAGTATGCAAATACGTGGGAAAATGAGAATGTAAATATTACAATTTTATCTTGCAATTTAGGTGTATGAATTTTTTATACCGTGATATATGATGAACATATCAATGAACATAACTATTTCGACCGCTATTCTTTAACATGTGTAAGTTCAAAAAAACAAATCGTGAGAAGCAATGCCCCAACAGATGACATTAATAACTCTCTTGGAAGAAGTATATTAAAAAACGATGTTAAGAGAAATATTACTTGCCAAGCATAATAAGGAGAGAATGAGCGATTGCTTACGTCAGTACTTTGGGGGGGTTCTGGGAAGAAGGCACGCGGTGATTTTAAACGAGAAGAGACACTAAGTAATATATTATATATAATATAACCAATATAAAATATATTATATATCGAATATAAATAATAAGAGATGAACATTCCACTTGATATCAGTATGCCAAGTGCCTTCTTTCCAGAATCCAACAGTAAGAAGAGGGGGAATATGTTAGGTCGGACTATAATGTTAGGGTTGAATTTAATTGTAATCAACAAATTACATTTGTATCGTCAGCAGCGTGGAAAATGGGTCGGAATTCTGTGACGGGAACAAACGGTTTCATTGAATTACGGGATCCCGTGGATTCTCCGTGTTTCTAAGTAGATCCGGTGAATGGCGAAATTTCCTTCCATGTTCGTTTTGGTTTGACGATGACGTTATTCATCGTCGTGTGAGAGCGGTTTTCTTTAAAGCAAACGATGTCCACGGGGACCCCGTGGAAGAATGCAGTCCGCCTACCGTGCCAAGAACGCACTTTCTGTGCGTTCATGTCGCCGAAGAAAATAGAAATTCTACGAAAGAACGACAGTTTTAAGATCTGCACCTCGTAACTCAAGCCATCGGAATATTTCGAGAGGCTGCGTCATTGAACATCAAACGGTACCCCCGAACATGCGATAATTAGTTCCGTTTATGCGTCCTTTAATTATTATATGCTTGGCTGACCAATTCTGGAACCGCCGAATTTGTGTTTTATTGAAATTTTCGGTGGTGAGTACGAAATCCTAGTTTGTTTAATTCGAATCGTTATATTTCTTTATTATAATTTAATTTTACCCTCCGATATGGAATTCTAAGCGAATATAATATATTTGACATCCAATTATGCAGTATGATGTAGTAATTTTTATAAACTAGACCATTAAATGGTTAATTAATTAGAATATCAAGAATATTATGACATAAATTAACTGCGCAAATATCTGCAAATTAAACTCAGAGATGATTATTTAATATAAAATCCTTCATATTTGGCTTACACGAAATATAATATTTATATTGAAGGAGATAAGATGAATCTGGAAAGTCATGTGATGGAAAGCAAATGGGGAAAGTAAGGGAAAGTAAGGGTGAGTAGTTATAGAAGCGGGGGAATATCTGTAAAATAAAGGGTAGGCTTAGAGATAAAAGCGGGGGCTGAAAAGATCGATAAAGATATTAGGGAATTTTTCGATGGAGTTAGCAAAAAATTCGGTAGAAAAAGAATATTACAGAATAATATTATTCGCGAAAAAGTATAAGATTTCAACATAATCAAGTAATTATTTAAAATACCCAATTCTCAAGATACAATTTTTAATATCGAATTTCCTTATTACATAAATAAATTCGATAAAATTCACTACAGCTTGCTTCGTTTATTCAATTGATTTATGAATCTAAGAAAAACTGTGGACCTCTTAATACCTAAATTCTGTATATTTTAGGAAACCTTTTAATAGGTTACTGAAATAGGTGTTTAAAAGTGTACGAGAATTTATATAAATATAATATCAAATTTCGTCGTTACGCGGATAATAAATATGTTACAAATCCTTAAACAAACAAATGCGACACGTAGATAAAAGGGCGATTCACAACAGTTTATTTATAATAGTCCCCGAATCTTGGGAGCGGAGGAACCGAAGCAGAGATTTGTGGAAAATTCGCCAACGTTTTATCACCAGAATGTTTATTTTGATCTCATTGGAACACGGAATACGATCGAACTATTAGATACGATATTTTTCAATAGCAAACTTTCGTTAGAAGAAAAACAAGCGAACCGATAATCTTTGTGCATCGAATCGTCTGTAAATCTTTGGATCCTTTTATCGTGAGAAAATCATCGTGAAAGGATGCGACGTTGTTTCTGACTGCCGGAATACGGTTCATCGAATGCAACGAGAGAAGTCCATCGCGCGAACGAAGGGTCAAATCTTCAAAGAACGTTGAATCCACTGCACTGTATCCTAGTGCCAAAAAACAATAAACTTCTAGAAGTTTACTGTTACTTCAAAGATAGAGAAGTATCTTAGGGCCGAAAGTGATATGTAAAACATGGTGACGTAATTATTAGCGGCATTCTCATTATTACCTTTGAAATTGTGATATTAAATACTGAATAATATAAAGGACACTTTCGAATAATAGATGCTTAATTATATTTTGTATTTCAATCTAACTTATTTTAATATCTGATACTCGAAATATTACTTTGATAACAGATATCAAAGAGATACCTGCAGATACTTAATTATTATGGTATAATCTAATATTTCAAATATTAGATATTAGAATATAATTAAATATCTAATACCTCCAGTATTATAAAAAGTGAATTATAATATTAACCAATAATTGACTTAGTTAGTTGTAATATTAAATATCAAATATTCCAAATAGCTAGGTATTCTAATTAAATCTGCGGAATATTAACTTTTTATAACCCTCGATTATATTATCTAAAATAAGATGAAATTTTACGAAATTATTATCATTTATATTGATACCTCAGTGAACAAATATAAGATATGCAAGATATTAAACCTGAGAGACATTAATATAGCACTAAAACTTAAATCTATATAGAAATGTTTAGAATGTCCTTCGAGTATGAAATCTTCCTGTAAAAGCTGAAAATCGTTTGACAAAAATTCAATGAAATTTCGGACGAATTAAATGCAGAATTCGAGTGAAGTCGTTAGACGCACAGTTAAGATCTTATTGAATTTACAACGAAAGGAATAAGGCAGAATTTATTTATAATTTTAGGTGATTTCCGAGAAGTGGTTCTTGTAATAGACGAATGAATCCTACTGCGCCGCTTGTCAGGCATATTCGTAAGCGTTATAACGCGATCTTCAAAGCCACCGAATCCTTCTGGCAAAGAGAAACATTCCAAAATTAATGATCTCTTCCCCGCCTCTCGGACGATCGGGCAAAATAAACAACGGATCCATCTGGTGGCAGTAAGTCGGTGCATAAAAGAAGTGAAAATTCGCAAACCCCCCTTCTTCCACCACATTTCACTAATTCCTATTAAAATTCTCCACTTAATTGAACTCATTTCAATGTTTGATTATAAGTCAAAATGAACAACCGATTCATCTAGTAGCAGTAAATCAGTGCATAAAAGAAGTAAAAAATAGAAAAACCCCTTTTTCCACCATGTGGAAGTCCGAAGAACGCCGCAATAATTTAATTTCAATTTTAATTCAATTATATAAGTCGAGTTTAAATGGAATCGTCAGATGACACCGCAGAATCTAACAAAGATCCCTGACCTAACCGAATCCGAAATATTCTCGAGAAAGTAGCGAGTTCGATCTTCTGGAAATGAATGAAAGGTTTATAAAGGCGGAGGCAATGAGTTTTTGAATTTATTGTTTTAAGAGTAAAATAAAATCTCCGAGGAGAAGGATACTCTTCGGCGGAGGCAAAAAAGAGATGGGATTGCCTTGACTGTAAACTAACCCCCCCACTCACCCTCGGAGGTTTTCCACGGTTAAAAATAGTGGCACGCGTATACCGAAGTGGAAATAAATGTGTAACTACGCAATTCGAAGGATTCTGAAGAGTACGGAGGCATTGCTGATGGACAATCTCAGAATCAAGGTTGGGAAAAAGTAATATGATAATATGAGCGGATAATATTCGAGGGACTCATAAACCCAGCTACTTTGACGCTTAGAATGTAACACTGTTATAATTCCGCGTTTCAAAATAATGTTTAATAACTGATTTATTCCAATGGAATAACAATGAAAGATCAACACACTGCAATAATCCCCGGAGTATATTCAATCACTTCCTGTTACGCTTTAAATAAAAGCCGAACTTAAATTATTGTATAAATTAAAGCTCCGAAATCGATATACCCCGGTACTGAAATAATTAATACTAATGGAGTACGATTCATGAACCAGAAATATTGTCCCGTAAAATGGAAACGAAGAATATTGCATAAAATGCAGTCAATAATTGACCGATTTTCGATTTCGAAAATCAACGTGGAATTCTCGTCGCCAGAATTAGAAACTTCGAAAATGAGGAATATATAATTATCACCGATGGTACCGAATTAATTAACTTGTTGGAGCATCGTACTGGATGCATAAAACTAACGACAATCGATAGTTTAAATGACAAAAGACACAAGACAGAAGACGTACAATTTTTTCTGAACCACTATTCGAAACCGAGTACTTTTCCAATTACATATATTCATCGCTATAAATCCAACTATTTGAATTCTTAAAAAAGTGTAATTATATTTTCCACACGCGAATAGATAAGAAGCTGAGTATACAAAAACTACTTACAAATAATCACGCCACTAATTCATTTATAATTACTCCACAAGGGAGGGTGATCAATAATAAAGTCCAGCAATGATTAATTATACCAATCGGCTAGATTAGCCATTACCTTGACGAACTTGTCCATTAATATCTATAGATCCACCGATTGCAATACTAGCTTCGTCATCGAGAGAGCGAGAGAGAGAGGGTAGGACCGAATGGAGGGGGGAGGGGGGCAGGAAGGAAAAAACGGCGAGGGTTCGCGGAGGACCGCGGAGGAATTTTAAATATCCATCCTGGCATCGGCCCAAAGTTTCTGGACAAATTTATCGCGGTCGCACACGTACTCGTGTTATTATGTACACGTATACCTCGTATAGGCGAAGAAGCCGAGAAAAAAAGAGTGGCGGAATGAGAGGAACGTCGGAGGAAGGTCCTCGCGGTGGTTCATTGTGATTTCCGTCAACTAACGGAGTCACCGTCATCGACGCTCCTGGCGAGCGTATCGCAACCGTGATAGTATCTCGGCAAGACCTCGTGGAAGACGGTCAAAGCCACGTGACGTAAAACACGTTTTTTTATTCAGCTCGATTTTTTAGGAATCAAGAAAAGAGAAACGGAAAACTGGGTCAACCTAGCCTACCACGCTACCCTCCTTCGTCACTCAGGTGATCTAGATGACCCTGATCCAATACATTTCGATGAATCATCGACACTTATATATCATTCCGTCGATACGTCGAACCGGAAATTCACTGATTTCTGACCGATCCGGTGGGTGAGTGATCTGAATAGTAGAATAGATATCCGGTTGATATTTTTAGATATACTTCGATTCTCGGACCTTTGGTTTAAGGCCTTTTTAACTTAATCTTCCATGAATCCATTTTTTCGTGTTTAAAAGGAGATTCTATAATGAAATTAGATAAATGCGAATCTAACCAAGCTGCATTAATATGAAAGTAGCAAAACAATTATTACTTAAATGCAATGAAAAGGAGAATGTTTTTGGGCATACTTTTGTAATTATTATTATAATGAGAAAATGGAACAAGATAACGATACATAGATGAGTATGTGACTGCGAAGTTCTGTGGCGTTATAGAGGGTTAATTGAATTTTTATAAGAATAGAATTATAGAATTAGAGGGCAAATTTTCATAACTCCCTTCAATGAAGTTTGTTTTTATCGCGTATCATTTTCAAGATAACACGAAGGGGTTGGAACTTTGGAAGCAATTTCACCACCTGCACGTGAACCATTGCTGATAAAAGAATATATGTCCCGAAATTTATTTACTTCGTAAATAACCAAAGTTTCGCACGGATTGTAGCATGAAAGGGACAAAATTTGGCTTCTGGAATTTGATCAAAATCTGGAAGAAAAGTTAGGGTCTCGATGATAAGAAAGTTTGAGGATTATCGTAAGTTTGTGTTGATACTTAGAGCTTGACAAATATTGTGATCTTTAGTGTACATTCAGTCCGCAAATATTCTTACTTTATTTCGTGTAATTTCGGTATAACTGTCATTTGCGAATACGATCTTTTTCCACAAAGTTCCGAAACACCGTGAGAAGTTTGCGGGCTCGTGGATCTAAAGCGTGGTACCTTGAAGATTTCGGAAGGCTGAATAAATTCTAGATAAGCCACTCGTCGAATTTCTAAGCAAAGGAGCACGATACGAACCACCCGCAGTGAAGCACGATTCAAAGCTCGCGCAAGTTCCAATTGTCGACTTTTAATAGCTTCATACACGAAAACTAAAGCCGGTGCCAGGTTCCTGGTGTCACATTTTCAAGCATGTCGTATATGCGTGAGCACATTTCAGGACAAGCTTAATGAACTACCTGTCCTTGACACGAATCATGTCTTAACATGGATTAACCACGACATTTCGCTTTAACGTTCATTTTCTAATTTAACTCTCTACCCTTCATCCCCCGGTGGAACTTAAAAAAAAGAAGAAGAAGAACCTATATTCTCGAAAGCGATTTAATACCGTCTACCATTTCACGAGAGTATAATACACGAAACGGAAACACCTCGGTGATTTCCATCTCTTAAGTGGTAATGTCACTCTTCCTCATTTATTATTCATAAAAGAATACTTAAAATGGAGGAGTAAGGTCGCGAATGTCATCAATTACGTTCGCTTTGATTCCAATGTTAAAGAATTATGTAGACATTTTAGTTGACGGTACGTGGTGCCAATGGGAATTTGTCAGTGTTTGCGCGTGAAATGGATTGCCCTCCGACATCGTATTCGATTATGATTTAAGAGGACAGCTGAAGAGTATCGAGACGAGGAAGGTACGACGAAGAACTAGTGTTGGGAAGCCGAAGTTGTGGGAATAAAGACGGTGGAAAGGAGAGGAAAGGAAAAGGAAAGGAAAGTAAAGGGTGTGAGAGAAGGTGGAGAAAAAAAGTGTGAACTCCGTCGGATGTAGCATGCTATAGAGACGACGTCAGATTAGAAGCCAAGGCTTGACGGACAGCAATGCCACTGGGGCAAAAGCCCACCCTAAAGAGGCTGGCATACATATTTTTTATTATATAAATTGGCGTTACAAAGGTTTCCCAAGAATTTATCGTGTTAATGCCTATTACCGTGCGCCCTTCTATCCACCACACCGCCGGACCTTTTCTCAACGAACTCCTGATATACGCCACGTGGTTGCTTTAACTCTTTATACGTTAATATCATATTTCTCGGCTCAGCGAAAACGCGAGAAAATTATGTATCTGTAAATAATATTATAGTGAACGCTACGACGGAGATGGGTTTCATTTTCGCGAGATTCGTTACTTGCAAGTAAGCAACGGAGGATTTTAATTGGAAAGAAATTTTCATGGAATATGATGCTCGTTATTTACTGATATAAAATTGCACAATTTTGTAGTAAATTGTGACTGCAGAAATTACTTTATTATAAGTGTAATATTAGTGTGGCATTGGTTTAATTAAACCACAAAGGCATAATCTGATTTGCAATTGTTTAATTTTGTTTATTTATGTGAATTTTAAAAGAAATTGAATCGACAAGTTTAACTGGATAATTTAATTTCAAATATAAATATTTAAGAGCAACTATAATGAAAGCAAATTTTATATTGAAGAATGAATATCATACGAATTTTTGAAGCAACAATGTAACGGAGAAAAGGTAAAATATGACTTTTTCCTTTCACGTGTAAATCGACATTCGTAGAAATAATTCTCCTGTACCTTCGACAGCTGAAAAACATACCGCGCACATTTTTAATCCAGACATACTTGGCAGGGTATGACATGGAAGTTTTTTTGTTTTCCTTTTTATTTTCCAGGGGAACCGACTCGCGAAAAACTGCGAAGAAATCCGGCGGGTTACGAGGCGGAGCGGTGATACCACGATATAAATATAGCGCGGCTTTTAGACGCACGATACATTAAGAAAGTAGAACACTTTTCGCGCCGTTCTCGCAAACGTGCTGCCGTGAATTCTTTCCTTCATATTTCTCAAGATTTCCCGTCTCGAAGTTACGAAATCCCGGCGATACGATTAACACACGGAAAACCGAACGATTCGATCACGGGAGTGATCTCAGACTCGACATATTGATATTTCATGATTCGACATCCGGAATTTGATTGCAAGCGAAGCGAATTTCCGGATCGCCTAGAAATAACTCTATTTGCGAGAATAAAAGCATGCAGCGATACGCGCTTCTGCAATCGGAGCTTCGTGCGCTTGAATAATTCCTGTGATCCACGATTCACAAATATCGTGAATACATTAATGATTAATAATTTTGTAAACTAACTTTTTAAATTAGTAATTATATTTTGAATTCTATTAAAACAGTCTTGCTATTTCATATACAGCATATAATACATTAAATTGTTTAAAAGGCTTGGAGATAATAAAGATTCCTTCGTATTGAACATAACCCATTAAAACTTAAGAAATATTTACTTTCTGACTGAAGGACATGAGATTATAAAAAATATTTTATTCGCATAGAAAATGATACCTTTAACTTTGCAAGATATATTTGTCATTCTATATATCACACACAATATATTAAATTATTAAAAGAATTGGAAATAATAAAGATTTCTTAATATTGTATATAAAACATTAAAACTTAAGAATGATTTCTCTGCTGAGTGAAAGAAATTAGATAACAAAAAGTATTTTATTTACATGCACGTGTATACCTCTAATTATATTAATATTAATATTCCAGGAAATAACAACTATTTCTTAATATCGCATACAAACCATGAAATTTAAGAATTATTTATTTTGGATTCAAGGCAGCGGGGCTAAAAGAACTAGTTTATTCGCATGCACATAGCGACGAATACACTCAACGGTGTTTAAATATTCAGACTAATATTCTGGAATACATTTCCCCCGTTATTCGGGGCGATGCGACAAAAATGTTTAGCCGGAAATCGGCTTTTTTTTCGCGTGCAGGTTCGTTCTTTATGCAAAGAATTACCGGCACTTTCAAAGGCTTTTAATCCGCGGGAGCTCAACTGTAAATGGGCGCTACGCCGAGTCATACTTTAACAGCCGACGAAATTTGTATTCCGTTACAACGATATTACAAACTAATTGTTGGTTGCTCACCGAAAAACATTCGTATCACTTTTTAATGGAACCAGCGATTAAGTGCCATTAGCAAATAATTCCAAATTATAATAGTATTCCTCAATTAATCCAGAAGTAATTTATTTGTTGAATGATGCTTTTTAATCACTTCCTTCTTATATTATTCTTTATGAAATATTATAATATCAAGCTCGAATATTTCAACGAAAAGCCTTATAACGTATCAAAGATTAATTCTCGTTAAAGAATAGTTGCTAATTATTGAATCCTATAATATTATAACTCTGTATATTTAAATGGAATTTATTTGATGAAAGATACTTTTATAACGAGACTTTATTGCATAACTTTTCAAAATTATAAAAACCCAACTTTTCAACATATTTGTCGCAGCCATTCATAATCGTTGGGCGAAATAAATATTGCAAATTCCACGTATGAATAACATATACACGTGGGATAAAAAAAGGAGCTAGAAGTTATGATAGAGCGGTTTATCATCGGTTCATAATACCCTTTGTTATCATGTCACCGGCACATAAATCGTTCGACGAATAGTGTTTTTGTTGTATGTACAATAAAACACTGTGGAAAACGAACATTTTCCAGATCGCTTTTATTCCAAGTTCCCGTACATCTCTGGTCTTTTGTGAAATTTAACCAGAGACGTATTCGTCTTATTATAAAAGGCTTCTCATTTATATTATTAATATATTAACCCTCCGAATACTGTGCCGGAGTCAAAAATGACCCGAGCTTATTTAATCCAATGTCGAAGTTGTGTGTGTCATCGTCTTATCTACCACTACAAGTACGACGGTCGAGTAGCTTCTTACTTGTTAGCTCATTCGATGTTTTGTCGAATAAACATACAATGTACGTGTTCCTGCTTCTTCTGCGCTCGGAAGGTTTCCAGTCAGTCTCTCATAGAGATTTGAAGGAGAAAGACGTGTGTAAATTCATAAGTTTATTCGACCAAAAATTTCATTTTTTATTATTTTTATTGCTGACATTCGACGCAAACGAAGAAAATCATACGTTGTGCTCGTAATCCTGATGCGAATGAATAAAAAAATCTTATTTTTTTATAATTTACGGTTTTTTACTAAACATAATCCCAATTACAACAGCATAAGAAATAAAAAAATAAAAAAATTCGGGAGACCGTCACTGTGAGTACAACATGGATGAGAAACTTGGCTCGCACGAGTTTCACTATGTTAGTACAATATCGGTGAGGGCCCCGCATAGTATTCGAATGTCGGTGTGGGTCAGAAATGTCTCCGGCACAGTCCGTGGTGCGAGGGTTTAAATATATATTAATATATACTTTAATATGCAGGATGTCCCACGTGAAATATGCCATATAACTGTCTCCTTTAGTCCCGATAACGTAAGAAATATTTCATAAAATAATTCCTGAATGAACGGAACTTATTTATGTCTTAACTCGATATTAGTGTTTCCGTGGAAAAAAGCTAATCAATGTGGATTAAGTATAAACAAATATTCGTACCGCTATTGATGAAGGGCCATTCTCAAATCGACAATTTGGCACAAGTACACGCGATATATCTTGATTCGTGTGTTAACATCAGTGTTCACTATCACTCACTCTCTACTCTATCTATTTCAATTGCTTTCCAACGTCACTAATCAAGGAAATGGTTCTTATCGAATATAACCCACGAAGCATCTTTCAATCTCTCGAATGTGTCCTTATTCGAAATTGTTAACGGCACTTGAATATCATCGTACTCTTGCGATAAGGTAAATTGATATCCAGGAAATATGTTGCAGTTCAGGGAAACTACCAAGTTTCGAGTCGGATATCGAAGAACAATTAAAGACTCGATTTAGTGGATTAGTTTGGAGAAGTTGGTAAGATTCGTCGAATAGCGGTGGTTTAAAAAGCAGGTGCGTTTGAGGAAATGTATTTATTATAAAGATAGAATATAGAATAAGATTGAAATTGAAGAGTATAACGGGAAGTAGTGTTACATTCTTTATGTTAGCTTGTTTGAGAAATACAATGAATTATAGAATTAGAAGTTGGAGTTTAATGCTGTAACAACCAAAGTAATCTAAATGTCGTGTATGCGGTATTTTAATATAAACATACAAATTTATAACGCTCCACTTTCTTCACTTTTATGCGGCTCGAGTTGCATACTATACATAATTAAATCGCTGAACTTATTTTATCAGCAGTAATTTTTAAAGACATATATATAAATGTACGAATACAGCTAAATATACTGTCGGTAGTTCCAGTATTAATTACACCTGATGATACACTAACCAAGAAAAAAAAGATTCTTATTAATAAAATATTATATCGTGACCTCCATATTTCTCCTCATATATCTTCATTCGAAACGTTGTATAATTGATCACCAAATAATGAACAAACTGAAAACAATTAACAAATAACAATTGTTATTGTATTACATTACAAAGCAGGTCTCCGATGACAGTTTCAAAGATATTAGCCGGTAAAGTTCAAAATTAAAATCAAATTCAGAAACCCAACCCTGCAGGACAGCTAATGTTTCACGAAGAAGCTCACGTCAGTAAGTCGATACAGCTCGAAAGAAATCGGCGCCTCCGGACTTCTTCGTTTTTTTTTTACAATCAATCCAACTTCCATCCATGTGCACCCCTCACCCTTCGAACCTTCTACCTTGCAAGGAGTTGAGGCATCCGTCGAGTGATATTGCCAGTGACATGCATTGTCCTATTGTCAGACGGAACTACCCCTTTCCTCCATTTAACCGTGCTCTCTCTCTCTCTCTCCCTCTCCCTTAGCAACCCCTATATATATCCTGGCCTACGAGAGATGTTTTAAATAATATTGAAAATGGAACTCCCTGGCTCGATGCCTACTCGTTCCACATTCCAGGTGGAGTTTTCCGAAAGTTCGATTACGTCGACGCAACTCGATAACAGTTACGAAACCTGGTAACTTCATTTTAATCTCCGCCAATAAAGAAGTTATTACTCCTCGAGAAGTTCCGTGGAAGTTCGACGGATGTAAAATGTTGTATGGATACATATATATATATATATATATATATATATATATATATATATGTGTGTGTGTGTGTGTAATATATATATATATATGTATATTTGTATGTGTAATATCGAGATATATAAGAAGCGGTGGAGGAAATATCGCATATAATTGGACACCACGATAGTATCAGTTCAGCCGAGATAACATCAAATATACCGGGGACCATGCAAATGTATGCTAATCTATTACAGTAATTTTCTCCTCTACACGACAGTGTTTTTTAATTAAAACGAGAATAAAAAAAAACTCTTCGTCGCGAATCCACTTATTACGGCAATTTCCTCTGCATATAAGCGACGAACCTAGTGAATTAATCACCGGTAAATGGAGTATTTTGTGTATACGCGCGTGATGGAACTTATATCCTAGTTCGAGTAATTATATCGATAGTGGAATTTTTCGTATCCGGTTGATGTACAATTACTTTTATATCAATGATAATAATTGCGTATAGAGTGTCCATTCTTTTCCAGTCAATTTAATGAATACATACTCGGGGAAAGAATGGAGCACTGTTGAGTGCTGTAATCATCGATTTCTCTCGTTTCCTTTTATGAAAGTAGTCTATGCAAATTCAAAATGAGCATATTGGAATAATGTAATGTATGTGGGAATTAATTATTTCACTGTAGTTGGCTTCCACAGTTTCTTCCAGTTCTCAAGATCTTTTTATTATGTTTATTGGTATTACACCATTTTTGTTCTTCCAAGATAAATAATACTCCACATTCATCGATTAACACTAGAACTACAGAACATACGCTCAGTTATGCTTACACATTTATTTATATATATAAATTATGGCTGAAGGATTTAAGTTAATTATTGGATTCAATTATTTGTGTTATGTATATATAATAACAGTCTATAAAATCTGAAACAATTTGCCGTGGTATATTCGTATAATTCAACTAAAAATGGCGAACAAATTTTCACTCCTTTGGTAGTTCTAGTGTTAAAGAATTCTACTTTCTTATTCACTTAGAGTTAATATTTGAATGTTTTATTTCAGAGTTTTGGTGACACTGGATCTCGATGATCAAAGGTGTTTCGATGCTCATTGTCAGGTAGAAAAAATCCTATTCAATTTTATCATTTAAGAACTCAGGATAAAGATTGTTTAAAAGGTCTCAGAATTGAAACCACGCGTTTGATATTATTATGATATTGCTAGTAACCGGAACAGGGTTATTAATCTTATTAATACTATGCCGCACAGTTTGCATTGTAAATCAACAGAGTAATCTTAAGTACGAAGTGAACTGTTCAGGAAGTCAAACTTAGAAATAGTAGAAGTTTTGCACTCCAAATTAATCCTTTTGCAGATCACATTCACCTTTCTTCCAATCCAATTCACCTTTATATTGGATTTTATTTTTATTCCAATACCTTAAGAAAACAAATTTGTAGAAATGCTTGATTTGCAAAAGGATGAATTTGATCTGTGAAAGGACGAATTTGATTCTGCAAAAGGATTAATTGAGAGTGCTAAACCTATATGGACCTTAAATTTAAGGTTACAAGAATGTTAAAAAAGGGACTTACCGTGAGTATCGAATTTCCTGATGATGGTTTCGATGATCGTAGTCCTGGGCGCGACATGACCTCGTCTAACAGGCATCTCAGGATAATTCCCAGGTGATCTGGGCACTCGAGATTTCCGCGTACGATCGAAAAGGGCTCGTTAGGCCTAATCTCCCTTTACTAATTACCGCGTAAACACTAGACCACTGTGAAAACACTCGCGTTATGCGTAGAACCACGGTAGAAAAAAGCACAGCACGAGTTGAGCATAATGATCCTCGAGGATAGGAGAAGCACCGGCTAATAACGAGGACCTCGACACTGTTCGTTCTCCTCACCTTCCTTCACGGTAACCCTTTGTTCTCCTCTCAAGTTAGAAGGAAAAAAAGATGAAAAAATTCGTTGCTAGTCGGACGATGAATATACTCTTGTATTTTCCCTTTATTACTATTATTATGATTACTTCTCACACACCACTCTCTGCCTCTCGCTTAGGCTTCTTAGTAAGTAGAAAAAGAACGATAGCAAGCGAAGAAAAGTACCCAATTTCCAAGGTACCACTTTCTAGCGACGCCTAGTTTGATTATTTACGAAAACCTTCTCACTAAAGCGATCTTCTTTGTGTTAATAGTGTCGTTGTTATCCGCAAGTGCTTTGTTTGAGTTTAACCTCGTAGAAAATATGGATACGTAGATTCGCGTGGACAGAGTGAACGTGTTTATCTTTTTGTCGCCTAGGAATAAAAAGCTGGATGTCTTCGTGCGATACGGTTTGGACCCAGTTCCCGTTTATCTATGTGATCTATCTACGATCGGAGCGAGGTTTCGCGTGGTGTTTTTTTCACTGCTCCTTCCTAGCCATTGACCCAAGGACACGAGGAAGGTCGTTCTCGCGTTGTCGTCTCGACCTGCGTGTCACAAGGCTCTGCGTGTCTATATATCTTTCTCTTTTACACTTGCACCTTTTTCCCTCCGATGTCTGCCCTCCCCCCCGTTCCTCAAGATGTACGATCCACGCGAGAAAACATCTATTTATAGTTGATATACTTCTCTGGCACACAGTGTTCCCACCAATTCCAGAACAGGATACCAAGAATCTGGAGAACGTCGTGTTGCCACCGATGATTTAAGAGGACCTGTCGTTTGTGCACGAGGACGTTTCTTTGATACACGCTGTTCGCTTATCGGAGTCACGTGCCATATCAATCATTCGCGAACATCGGAAATGTTAAAAGACAGCGTTGCTTACACAACCAGCCACACGTGTTAATTTGATTTCTTCTTCGAAGTTTTAAGTCTATCGACGACCTTAGAACGGGCAAGGAACGGCGCAACGAAGGTACTTCGGTGTATTCGTGTCGTTGAAATGATTCGAAACCTGCCTTAACGATCCTGATCCAAAAGATCGTATCACCTCGCTGATAACAGCTACTCCTTGGAAATTTCGGAGAAGATTCGACCTCGTTGGTTCGAAGTCAAACTTCTCTGCACCCGGAGGTATGAACAGTGGACGTCTCGGTGAAGCGCATTGTGCGAACATTTCCACAATGTTTGCTGAAAGAATTTTACTCGTCCACGTAATTGCTTTCAGTGCGATGTGCGTCTCGTTGATTCCACGAGTTCGTTCGCGAGGGATCGATGATTTTGAAAAAGTACCACCTGCTTTTGATACCCGTTATCATGTATCGGATGGAAATCCGGAATCGTAATTGTCATGGCCGTAAGGAAAGACAGAAGAAAGTCTTCGTTGACCAATATAGATGTCCACGGTTACGATGAAAAAGGCACGTGGTGTTTTGCAGTCGAGTTTATTGAATATGCGAAAACGTATTGCAATGGATTCACTACGATCACTGGTCTCGATGCTCCCAAACGTGTATAGCTACCAATCGAATCACTCGTTTTACTTGGGTCAGCCTGTTGTCCCTTTCTACTTAAACTCGAAGAGAATTATCTTTCGTAGTTCACCTTTTTAACAATATTTAAAACAACGACTACGAGTAGTTTCCACCATGGCTGGTATCAGGAATTCGGTTGTTGTTGCTTATCAAAATACCCGTTAGCCCGTGAAACCTGTTGGCGACGGCCACTGACACTTTCCAATAAAACCAATACTTCATGAACTCTTCATTGTCTTCGATTCTCAACTTCACATGAGTTACCTCGTACTCATATCAAATAAGACCCAATTGTACTCAAGAACTTGATCAAAATTGATAGTCAGACCTTGTCTTATCTAGCATCTGTCGTTCGAGTTAACGTTCTCCAGCAGGATTTTAACTTTAGATTTTTGCTTGGTGTAGAATCCAATCGTATTTACTATCTAATCAATTGTCCAGTTCCAGAATGCGGAGTACCACGCCTCGTGACCCGACCAATCGGTGCCAACGAAATTTCGTACTGGAAAGATCTGTCCACACAAAGCACCGTCCTCTTCTATTGTTCTCCAAAACAGCTCGTTCTCCACGACTATCGGTTGAAGATTATAGCAAAGACCACGTCCCTCTTGAAACCGGCACTTATCTCGAGGGGTAGGTTGACGAACACTGTTGCTTTCCCGCGTGCTCCCAAACCTTCTCTTCCCGTTTCCTCGTGCGTGATACCGGTAATGGTAGAGAGGAAAAAAAAGGTGTTACTCGCGAGCCCGGTGCCGAGCGTGTTCTGAAGGTGGCAAAAGCGGCGAAAGAAGACGGGCGAAAATTGCTTTCTTTCTAGGAGGGATTTTCCGTGGTTTAGTTAGTCGCCGTCGTACGATCGGAACTGAAAATACGAAGAGGCGCGACGGACCGACGTCTCTCTCTCGGGCGACGGCGACGACGACGACGACGACGAGGAGGACGAAGACGACGACGACGCCGGCGAGGTACGCCACGTACAGGGGGGATTCCCACAAAGCGCAAGCGTGCTTTCAACATCCCCCACCAGCAAACATTCACCACCCGATTACACCGCCCTATCGTACCCCTCTTTTGCCTGCCACTGATAATATTGATAAGGCTCCTCTCTTTCCCTTACATTTCACTTCTCTATCTATCCCTCTCCTCTACCACCCCCTCTTCTCTTTCGTTTTACGAGCTTCCCGTAGAACAGCCCGGATGCGGAACGTACGCAGCAGCCTGCAAGAGAGTAGCGACGTCACGGATGATGCTCGTAAATTCTGCTTCCACGTTATATGTCACCCGTAGGGAACGAAGAATTTATATTTTTATAATGCAAGTATTAGTTTCAATGCAATTTTTCATAGATGCAACGACAGGTAACTGCAATAATTATGAGTTTAATACCTCATCGGGTGTTCAATTTGAGGGTATATTATAATAAGCATTCTAGTTATTTGATCACTAAGTATGTGTTCGCATCTTATTAAATATTCACGAGATATTTGTACAGTAAACAAGTAATTCAGGCCCTATGGAAATTTCAAGTATTATTATAAAGACTATAATTAATGTGCGAAGATAATCGAAAAGAGTTTACGTTCTAACGAACATGAATCTATGTATAAAAACAATCCAATACCTAATCTGAAATTTGTATTATAGGTAATTTTAATTGTAATTAATTTGATTTCATATTAAAGCAGTGCAAATGTATATGTAACACGAGATACATTTGACATTGTAATAATAGTTTTATACTATATACGATGATTAATTTACATTGATTTCATGCAACAGTGGTTTACGATAACTAGTAATTATGCAATTTTAAAGGTTTTCATGATTCCAAAAGATACGTACTAATAACAAAATGTTTGGCATAGCTTTAACTATTGGATTTAACATTCCCTACTCTTAAGTGAGCGCATCGCAGCTTTCACTATTCGAGGTGTTCCCTAATCTTTATATAATCGAGAAAATCAAGAATGTCTTTGCAAGACACTGTAAAAACATAACAACATCATTTAGTCACAGAATCATACGGAACGTGATGCGATTGACACAACAAGTTGCAATTGCAAATTAAAAAATTCCCGCATTTAATGTGTTTCCACTAAAGAAGAGAAACTTACGTGAACAGCAGCTGGTATTAAAGCTTCCGAATAGATTTCCCGACAGAGCCGACAGACGAGATATAAATAGGCAAAGTACCTAAAGAATTCAGTAATTCGAGAGTTACAGAGTCCTAAAGCCCGGTAACGTTTTTCTTGTCACTGGTGACCTTAACCACCAAAACGCATAAAATAACCGACGAGATATAAGCAGACCAAGCACGCAATTCAAACTGTAAATTCGTAAATACCAACAACTAGAACACGGTAACGATTACTCAATCGCTCTTGACGTTAACCAACCAACACATAAAATAGCCGTTCTTTCAAAAATAATATTTATAAATGTTTACACCGTTTCGTTTGACCTAAAACCGTCCCGGAAGATGTTACCTGTTCACTTTCTCGAGAACAACCCCCCTTCACAACTTTTCGGTTTTGGGAGGCCCCGTTCTGAGGCTGAAAAAAATTTTTAAACCGCTTCCTGCGACCCAAAACTTAATCAGAACATATTTATGCATCATATAACATCGATTTTGGGCAGTTAGAATTAAAATTGCGGAGTTTGATTTTTGGCCCAGGAGCCACTTTTTCGAGAACTACCCCCCCTTCTCAACTTTTCGATTTTGGGAGGCCCCGTTCTGAGGCTGAAAAAAATTTTTAAACCGCTTCCTGGGACCCAAAACCTAATTAGAACATATTTATACATCATATATCATCGATTTGGGGCAGTTAGAATTAAAATTGGCGAGTTTGATTTTTGGCCCAGGAGCCACTTTTTCGAGAACTACCCCCCCTTCTCAACTTTTCGGTTTTGGGAGACCCCGTTCTGAGGCTGAAAAAAATTTTTAAACCGCTTCCTGGGACCCAAAACCTAATTAGAACATATTTATACATCATATATCATCGATTTGGGGCAGTTAGAATTAAAATTGCGGAGTTTGATTTTTGGCCCAGGAGCCACTTTTTCGAGAACTACCCCCCCTTCACAACTTTTCGGTTTTGGGAGGCCCCGTTCTGAGGCTGAAAAAAATTTTTAAATCGCTTCCTGGGGCCCAAAACTTAATCAGAACATATTTATACATCATATAACATCGATTTTGGGCAGTTAGAATTAAAATTGCGGAGTTTGATTTTTGGCCCAGGAGCCACTTTTTCGAGAACTACCCCCCCTTCTCAACTTTTCGATTTTGGGAGGCCCCGTTCTGAGGCTGAAAAAAATTTTTAAACCGCTTCCTGGGACCCAAAACCTAATTAGAACATATTTATACATCATATATCATCGATTTGGGGCAGTTAGAATTAAAATTGGCGAGTTTGATTTTTGGCCCAGGAGCCACTTTTTCGAGAACTACCCCCCCTTCTCAACTTTTCGGTTTTGGGAGACCCCGTTCTGAGGCTGAAAAAAATTTTTAAACCGCTTCCTGGGACCCAAAACCTAATTAGAACATATTTATACATCATATATCATCGATTTGGGGCAGTTAGAATTAAAATTGCGGAGTTTGATTTTTGGCCCAGGAGCCACTTTTTCGAGAACTACCCCCCCTTCTCAACTTTTCGGTTTTGGGAGACCCCGTTCAGAGGCTGAAAAAAATTTTTAAACCGCTTCCTGGGACCCAAAACCTAATTAGAACATATTTATACATCATATATCATCGATTTGGGGCAGTTAGAATTAAAATTGGCGAGTTTGATTTTTGGCCCAGGAGCCACTTTTTCGAGAACTACCCCCCCTTCTCAACTTTTCGGTTTTGGGACGCCCCGTTCTGAGGCTGAAAAAAATTTTTAAACCGCTTCCTGCGGCCCAAAACTTAATCAGAACATATTTATGCATCATATAACATCGATTTTGGGCAGTTAGAATTAAAATTGACGAGTTTGATTTTTGGCCCAGAAATCACATTTTCGAGAACTACCCCCCCTTCTCAACTTTTCGATTTTGGGAGGCCCCGTTCTGAGGCTGAAAAAAATTTTTAAACCGCTTCCTGGGACCCAAAACCTAATTAGAACATATTTATGCATCATATAACATCGATTTTGGGCAGTTAGAATTAAAATTGACGAGTTTGATTTTTGGCCCAGAAATCACATTTTCGAGAACTACCCCCCCTTCTCAACTTTTCGATTTTGGGAGGCCCCGTTCTGAGGCTGAAAAAAATTTTTAAACCGCTTCCTGGGGCCCAAAACTTAATCAGAACATATTTATGCATCATATAACATCGATTTTGGGCAGTTAGAATTAAAATTGACGAGTTTGATTTTTGGCCCAGAAATCACATTTTCGAGAACTACCCCCCCTTCTCAACTTTTCGATTTTGGGAGGCCCCGTTCTGAGGCTGAAAAAAATTTTTAAACCGCTTCCTGGGGCCCAAAACTTAATCAGAACATATTTATGCATCATATAACATCGATTTTGGGCAGTTAGAATTAAAATTGACGAGTTTGATTTTTGGCCCAGAAATCACATTTTCGAGAACTACCCCCCCTTCTCAACTTTTCGGTTTTGGGAGGCCCCGTTCTGAGGCTGAAAAAAATTTTTAAACCGCTTCCTGGGGCCCAAAACTTAATCAGAACATATTTATACATCATATAACATCGATTTTGGGCAGTTAGAATTAAAATTGACGAGTTTGATTTTTGGCCCAGAAATCACATGTTCGAGAACTACCCCCCCTTCTCAACTTTTCGGTTTTGGGAGACCCCGTTCTGAGGCTGAAAAAAATTTTTAAACCGCTTCCTGGGACCCAAAACCTAATTAGAACATATTTATACATCATATATCATCGATTTGGGGCAGTTAGAATTAAAATTGCGGAGTTTGATTTTTGGCCCAGGAGCCACTTTTTCGAGAACTACCCCCCCTTCACAACTTTTCGGTTTTGGGAGGCCCCGTTCTGAGGCTGAAAAAAATTTTTAAATCGCTTCCTGGGGCCCAAAACTTAATCAGAACATATTTATACATCATATAACATCGATTTTGGGCAGTTAGAATTAAAATTGCGGAGTTTGATTTTTGGCCCAGGAGCCACTTTTTCGAGAACTACCCCCCCTTCTCAACTTTTCGATTTTGGGAGGCCCCGTTCTGAGGCTGAAAAAAATTTTTAAACCGCTTCCTGGGACCCAAAACCTAATTAGAACATATTTATACATCATATATCATCGATTTGGGGCAGTTAGAATTAAAATTGGCGAGTTTGATTTTTGGCCCAGGAGCCACTTTTTCGAGAACTACCCCCCCTTCTCAACTTTTCGGTTTTGGGAGACCCCGTTCTGAGGCTGAAAAAAATTTTTAAACCGCTTCCTGGGACCCAAAACCTAATTAGAACATATTTATACATCATATATCATCGATTTGGGGCAGTTAGAATTAAAATTGCGGAGTTTGATTTTTGGCCCAGGAGCCACTTTTTCGAGAACTACCCCCCCTTCTCAACTTTTCGGTTTTGGGAGACCCCGTTCAGAGGCTGAAAAAAATTTTTAAACCGCTTCCTGGGACCCAAAACCTAATTAGAACATATTTATACATCATATATCATCGATTTGGGGCAGTTAGAATTAAAATTGGCGAGTTTGATTTTTGGCCCAGGAGCCACTTTTTCGAGAACTACCCCCCCTTCTCAACTTTTCGGTTTTGGGACGCCCCGTTCTGAGGCTGAAAAAAATTTTTAAACCGCTTCCTGCGGCCCAAAACTTAATCAGAACATATTTATGCATCATATAACATCGATTTTGGGCAGTTAGAATTAAAATTGACGAGTTTGATTTTTGGCCCAGAAATCACATTTTCGAGAACTACCCCCCCTTCTCAACTTTTCGGTTTTGGGAGGCCCCGTTCTGAGGCTGAAAAAAATTTTTAAACCGCTTCCTGGGGCCCAAAACTTAATCAGAACATATTTATGCATCATATAACATCGATTTTGGGCAGTTAGAATTAAAATTGACGAGTTTGATTTTTGGCCCAGAAATCACATTTTCGAGAACTACCCCCCCTTCTCAACTTTTCGATTTTGGGAGGCCCCGTTCTGAGGCTGAAAAAAATTTTTAAACCGCTTCCTGGGGCCCAAAACTTAATCAGAACATATTTATGCATCATATAACATCGATTTTGGGCAGTTAGAATTAAAATTGACGAGTTTGATTTTTGGCCCAGGAGCCACTTTTTCGAGAACTACCCCCCCTTCTCAACTTTTCGGTTTTGGGAGGCCCCGTTCTGAGGCTGAAAAAAATTTTTAAATCGCTTCCTGGGGCCCAAAACTTAATCAGAACATATTTATACATCATATAACATCGATTTTGGGCAGTTAGAATTAAAATTGCGGAGTTTGATTTTTGGCCCAGGAGCCACTTTTTCGAGAACTACCCCCCCTTCTCAACTTTTCGGTTTTGGGAGGCCCCGTTCTGAGGCTGAAAAAAATTTTTAAACCGCTTCCTGGGACCCAAAACCTAATTAGAACATATTTATGCATCATATAACATCGATTTTGGGCAGTTAGAATTAAAATTGACGAGTTTGATTTTTGGCCCAGAAATCACATTTTCGAGAACTACCCCCCCCTCTCAACTTTTCGATTTTGGGAGGCCCCGTTCTGAGGCTGAAAAAAATTTTTAAACCGCTTCCTGGGGCCCAAAACTTAATCAGAACATATTTATACATCATATAACATCGATTTTGGGCAGTTAGAATTAAAATTGACGAGTTTGATTTTTGGCCCAGAAATCACATTTTCGAGAACTACCCCCCCTTCTCAACTTTTCGGTTTTGGGAGGCCCCGTTCTGAGGCTGAAAAAAATTTTTAAATCGCTTCCTGGGGCCCAAAACTTAATCAGAACATATTTATACATCATATAACATCGATTTGGGGCAGTTAGAATTAAAATTGGCGAGTTTGATTTTTGGCCCAGGAGCCACTTTTTCGAGAACTACCCCCCCTTCTCAACTTTTCGGTTTTGGGAGGCCCCGTTCTGAGGCTGAAAAAAATTTTTAAACCGCTTCCTGGGATCCAAAACCTAATTAGAACATATTTATACATCATATATCATCGATTTGGGGCAGTTAGAATTAAAATTGGCGAGTTTGATTTTTGGCCCAGGAGCCACTTTTTCGAGAACTACCCCCCCTTCTCAACTTTTCGGTTTTGGGACGCCCCGTTCTGAGGCTGAAAAAAATTTTTAAACCGCTTCCTGGGACCCAAAACCTAATTAGAACATATTTATACATCATATATCATCGATTTGGGGCAGTTAGAATTAAAATTGCGGAGTTTGATTTTTGGCCCAGGAGCCACTTTTTCGAGAACTACCCCCCCTTCTCAACTTTTCGGTTTTGGGAGACCCCGTTCTGAGGCTGAAAAAAATTTTTAAACCGCTTCCTGGGACCCAAAACCTAATTAGAACATATTTATACATCATATATCATCGATTTGGGGCAGTTAGAATTAAAATTGGCGAGTTTGATTTTTGGCCCAGGAGCCACTTTTTCGAGAACTACCCCCCCTTCTCAACTTTTCGGTTTTGGGACGCCCCGTTCTGAGGCTGAAAAAAATTTTTAAACCGCTTCCTGCGGCCCAAAACTTAATCAGAACATATTTATACATCATATAACATCGATTTTGGGCAGTTAGAATTAAAATTGACGAGTTTGATTTTTGGCCCAGAAATCACATTTTCGAGAACTACCCCCCCTTCTCAACTTTTCGGTTTTGGGAGGCCCCGTTCTGAGGCTGAAAAAAATTTTTAAACCGCTTCCTGGGGCCCAAAACTTAATCAGAACATATTTATACATCATATAACATCGATTTTGGGCAGTTAGAATTAAAATTGGCGAGTTTGATTTTTGGCCCAGGAGCCACTTTTTCGAGAACTACCCCCCCTTCTCAACTTTTCGGTTTTGGGACGCCCCGTTCTGAGGCTGAAAAAAATTTTTAAACCGCTTCCTGGGACCCAAAACCTAATCAGAACATATTTATACATCATATATCATCGATTTGGGGCAGTTAGAATTAAAATTGCGGAGTTTGATTTTTGGCCCAGGAGCCACTTTTTCGAGAACTACCCCCCCTTCTCAACTTTTCGGTTTTGGGAGACCCCGTTCTGAGGCTGAAAAAAATTTTTAAACCGCTTCCTGGGACCCAAAACCTAATTAGAACATATTTATACATCATATATCATCGATTTGGGGCAGTTAGAATTAAAATTGGCGAGTTTGATTTTTGGCCCAGGAGCCACTTTTTCGAGAACTACCCCCCCTTCTCAACTTTTCGGTTTTGGGACGCCCCGTTCTGAGGCTGAAAAAAATTTTTAAACCGCTTCCTGCGGCCCAAAACTTAATCAGAACATATTTATGCATCATATAACATCGATTTTGGGCAGTTAGAATTAAAATTGACGAGTTTGATTTTTGGCCCAGAAATCACATTTTCGAGAACTACCCCCCCTTCTCAACTTTTCGATTTTGGGAGGCCCCGTTCTGAGGCTGAAAAAAATTTTTAAACCGCTTCCTGGGACCCAAAACCTAATTAGAACATATTTATGCATCATATAACATCGATTTTGGGCAGTTAGAATTAAAATTGACGAGTTTGATTTTTGGCCCAGAAATCACATTTTCGAGAACTACCCCCCCTTCTCAACTTTTCGGTTTTGGGAGGCCCCGTTCTGAGGCTGAAAAAAATTTTTAAACCGCTTCCTGGGGCCCAAAACTTAATCAGAACATATTTATGCATCATATAACATCGATTTTGGGCAGTTAGAATTAAAATTGACGAGTTTGATTTTTGGCCCAGAAATCACATTTTCGAGAACTACCCCCCCTTCTCAACTTTTCGGTTTTGGGAGGCCCCGTTCTGAGGCTGAAAAAAATTTTTAAACCGCTTCCTGGGGCCCAAAACTTAATCAGAACATATTTATACATCATATAACATCGATTTTGGGCAGTTAGAATTAAAATTGGCGAGTTTGATTTTTGGCCCAGGAGCCACTTTTTCGAGAACTACCCCCCCTTCTCAACTTTTCGGTTTTGGGACGCCCCGTTCTGAGGCTGAAAAAAATTTTTAAACCGCTTCCTGGGGCCCAAAACTTAATCAGAACATATTTATGCATCATATAACATCGATTTTGGGCAGTTAGAATTAAAATTGACGAGTTTGATTTTTGGCCCAGAAATCACATTTTCGAGAACTACCCCCCCTTCTCAACTTTTCGGTTTTGGGAGACCCCGTTCTGAGGCTGAAAAAAATTTTTAAACCGCTTCCTGGGACCCAAAACCTAATTAGAACATATTTATACATCATATATCATCGATTTGGGGCAGTTAGAATTAAAATTGGCGAGTTTGATTTTTGGCCCAGGAGCCACTTTTTCGAGAACTACCCCCCCTTCTCAACTTTTCGGTTTTGGGACGCCCCGTTCTGAGGCTGAAAAAAATTTTTAAACCGCTTCCTGCGGCCCAAAACTTAATCAGAACATATTTATGCATCATATAACATCGATTTTGGGCAGTTAGAATTAAAATTGACGAGTTTGATTTTTGGCCCAGAAATCACATTTTCGAGAACTACCCCCCCTTCTCAACTTTTCGATTTTGGGAGGCCCCGTTCTGAGGCTGAAAAAAATTTTTAAACCGCTTCCTGGGGCCCAAAACTTAATCAGAACATATTTATGCATCATATAACATCGATTTTGGGCAGTTAGAATTAAAATTGACGAGTTTGATTTTTGGCCCAGAAATCACATTTTCGAGAACTACCCCCCCTTCTCAACTTTTCGATTTTGGGAGGCCCCGTTCTGAGGCTGAAAAAAATTTTTAAACCGCTTCCTGGGACCCAAAACCTAATTAGAACATATTTATGCATCATATAACATCGATTTTGGGCAGTTAGAATTAAAATTGACGAGTTTGATTTTTGGCCCAGAAATCACATTTTCGAGAACTACCCCCCCTTCTCAACTTTTCGGTTTTGGGAGGCCCCGTTCTGAGGCTGAAAAAAATTTTTAAACCGCTTCCTGGGATCCAAAACCTAATTAGAACATATTTATACATCATATAACATCGATTTTGGGCAGTTAGAATTAAAATTGACGAGTTTGATTTTTGGCCCAGAAATCACATTTTCGAGAACTACCCCCCCTTCTCAACTTTTCGGTTTTGGGAGACCCCGTTCTGAGGCTGAAAAAAATTTTTAAACCGCTTCCTGGGACCCAAAACCTAATTAGAACATATTTATACATCATATATCATCGATTTGGGGCAGTTAGAATTAAAATTGGCGAGTTTGATTTTTGGCCCAGGAGCCACTTTTTCGAGAACTACCCCCCCTTCTCAACTTTTCGGTTTTGGGACGCCCCGTTCTGAGGCTGAAAAAAATTTTTAAACCGCTTCCTGCGGCCCAAAACTTAATCAGAACATATTTATGCATCATATAACATCGATTTTGGGCAGTTAGAATTAAAATTGACGAGTTTGATTTTTGGCCCAGAAATCACATTTTCGAGAACTACCCCCCCTTCTCAACTTTTCGATTTTGGGAGGCCCCGTTCTGAGGCTGAAAAAAATTTTTAAACCGCTTCCTGGGACCCAAAACCTAATTAGAACATATTTATGCATCATATAACATCGATTTTGGGCAGTTAGAATTAAAATTGACGAGTTTGATTTTTGGCCCAGAAATCACATTTTCGAGAACTACCCCCCCTTCTCAACTTTTCGGTTTTGGGAGGCCCCGTTCTGAGGCTGAAAAAAATTTTTAAACCGCTTCCTGGGATCCAAAACCTAATTAGAACATATTTATACATCATATAACATCGATTTTGGGCAGTTAGAATTAAAATTGACGAGTTTGATTTTTGGCCCAGAAATCACATTTTCGAGAACTACCCCCCCTTCTCAACTTTTCGGTTTTGGGAGACCCCGTTCTGAGGCTGAAAAAAATTTTTAAACCGCTTCCTGGGACCCAAAACCTAATTAGAACATATTTATACATCATATATCATCGATTTGGGGCAGTTAGAATTAAAATTGGCGAGTTTGATTTTTGGCCCAGGAGCCACTTTTTCGAGAACTACCCCCCCTTCTCAACTTTTCGGTTTTGGGACGCCCCGTTCTGAGGCTGAAAAAAATTTTTAAACCGCTTCCTGCGGCCCAAAACTTAATCAGAACATATTTATGCATCATATAACATCGATTTTGGGCAGTTAGAATTAAAATTGACGAGTTTGATTTTTGGCCCAGAAATCACATTTTCGAGAACTACCCCCCCTTCTCAACTTTTCGGTTTTGGGAGACCCCGTTCTGAGGCTGAAAAAAATTTTTAAACCGCTTCCTGGGACCCAAAACCTAATTAGAACATATTTATACATCATATATCATCGATTTGGGGCAGTTAGAATTAAAATTGCGGAGTTTGATTTTTGGCCCAGGAGCCACTTTTTCGAGAACTACCCCCCCTTCACAACTTTTCGGTTTTGGGAGGCCCCGTTCTGAGGCTGAAAAAAATTTTTAAATCGCTTCCTGGGGCCCAAAACTTAATCAGAACATATTTATACATCATATAACATCGATTTTGGGCAGTTAGAATTAAAATTGCGGAGTTTGATTTTTGGCCCAGGAGCCACTTTTTCGAGAACTACCCCCCCTTCTCAACTTTTCGGTTTTGGGAGGCCCCGTTCTGAGGCTGAAAAAAATTTTTAAACCGCTTCCTGGGGCCCAAAACTTAATCAGAACATATTTATACATCATATAACATCGATTTTGGGCAGTTAGAATTAAAATTGCGGAGTTTGATTTTTGGCCCAGGAGCCACTTTTTCGAGAACTACCCCCCCTTCTCAACTTTTCGGTTTTGGGAGACCCCGTTCTGAGGCTGAAAAAAATTTTTAAACCGCTTCCTGGGACCCAAAACCTAATTAGAACATATTTATACATCATATATCATCGATTTGGGGCAGTTAGAATTAAAATTGGCGAGTTTGATTTTTGGCCCAGGAGCCACTTTTTCGAGAACTACCCCCCCTTCTCAACTTTTCGGTTTTGGGACGCCCCGTTCTGAGGCTGAAAAAAATTTTTAAACCGCTTCCTGGGACCCAAAACCTAATTAGAACATATTTATACATCATATATCATCGATTTGGGGCAGTTAGAATTAAAATTGCGGAGTTTGATTTTTGGCCCAGGAGCCACTTTTTCGAGAACTACCCCCCCTTCTCAACTTTTCGGTTTTGGGACGCCCCGTTCTGAGGCTGAAAAAAATTTTTAAACCGCTTCCTGCGGCCCAAAACTTAATCAGAACATATTTATGCATCATATAACATCGATTTTGGGCAGTTAGAATTAAAATTGACGAGTTTGATTTTTGGCCCAGAAATCACATTTTCGAGAACTACCCCCCCTTCTCAACTTTTCGATTTTGGGAGGCCCCGTTCTGAGGCTGAAAAAAATTTTTAAACCGCTTCCTGGGGCCCAAAACTTAATCAGAACATATTTATACATCATATATCATCGATTTGGGGCAGTTAGAATTAAAATTGACGAGTTTGATTTTTGGCCCAGAAATCACATTTTCGAGAACTACCCCCCCCTTCTCAACTTTTCGATTTTGGGACGCCCCGTTCTGAGGCTGAAAAAAATTTTTAAACCGCTTCCTGGGACCCAAAACCTAATTAGAACATATTTATACATCATATATCATCGATTTGGGGCAGTTAGAATTAAAATTGCGGAGTTTGATTTTTGGCCCAGGAGCCACTTTTTCGAGAACTACCCCCCCTTCTCAACTTTTCGGTTTTGGGAGACCCCGTTGTGAGGCTGAAAAAAATTTTTAAACCGCTTGCTGGGACCCAAAACCTAATTAGAACATATTTATACATCATATATCATCGATTTGGGGCAGTTAGAATTAAAATTGACGAGTTTGATTTTTGGCCCAGAAATCACATTTTCGAGAACTACCCCCCCTTCTCAACTTTTCGATTTTGGGAGGCCCCATTATGAGGCTGAAAAAAATTTTTAAACCGCTTCCTGGGACCCAAAACCTAATCAGAACATATTTATGCATCATATAACATCGATTATGGGCAGTTAGAATTAAAATTGCGGAGTTTGATTTTTGGCCCAGGAGCCACTTTTTCGAGAACTACCCCCCCTTCTCAACACTTTCGGTTTTGGGAGGCCCCGTTCTGAGGCTGAAAAAAATTTTTAAACCGCTTCCTGGGGCCCAAAACTTAATCAGAACATATTTATACATCATATAACATCGATTTTGGGCAGTTAGAATTAAAATTGCGGAGTTTGATTTTTGGCCCAGGAGCCACTTTTTCGAGAACTACCCCCCCTTCTCAACTTTTCGGTTTTGGGAGGCCCCGTTCTGAGGCTGAAAAAAATTTTTAAACCTCTTCCTGGGACCCAAAACCTAATCAGAACATATTTATGCATCATATAACATCGATTTTGGGCAGTTAGAATTAAAATTGACGAGTTTGATTTTTGGCCCAGAAATCACATTTTCGAGAACTACCCCCCCTTCTCAACTTTTCGATTTTGGGAGGCCCCATTCTGAGGCTGAAAAAAATTTTTAAACCGCTTCCTGGGACCCAAAACCTAATCAGAACATATTTATGCATCATATAACATCGATTATGGGCAGTTAGAATTAAAATTGCGGAGTTTGATTTTTGGCCCAGGAGCCACTTTTTCGAGAACTACCCCCCCTTCTCAACTTTTCGGTTTTGGGAGGCCCCGTTCTGAGGCTGAAAAAAATTTTTAAACCGCTTCCTGGGGCCCAAAACTTAATCAGAACATATTTATACATCATATAACATCGATTTTGGGCAGTTAGAATTAAAATTGACGAGTTTGATTTTTGGCCCAGAAATCACATTTTCGAGAACTACCCCCCCTTCTCAACTTTTCGATTTTGGGAGGCCCCATTCTGAGGCTGAAAAAAATTTTTAAACCGCTTCCTGGGACCCAAAACCTAATCAGAACATATTTATACATCATATAACATCGATTTTGGGCAGTTAGAATTAAAATTGACGAGTTTGATTTTTGGCCCAGGAGCCACTTTTTCGAGAACTACCCCCCCTTCTCAACTTTTCGGTTTTGGGAGGCCCCGTTCTGAGGCTGAAAAAAATTTTTAAACCGCTTCCTGGGACCCAAAACCTAATCAGAACATATTTATGCATCATATAACATCGATTTTGGGCAGTTAGAATTAAAATTGACGAGTTTGATTTTTGGCCCAGAAATCACATTTTCGAGAACTACCCCCCCTTCTCAACTTTTCGGTTTTGGGAGGCCCCGTTCTGAGGCTGAAAAAAATTTTTAAACCGCTTCCTGGGGCCCAAAACTTAATCAGAACATATTTATACATCATATAACATCGATTTTGGGCAGTTAGAATTAAAATTGCGGAGTTTGATTTTTGGCCCAGGAGCCACTTTTTCGAGAACTACCCCCCCTTCTCAACTTTTCGGTTTTGGGAGGCCCCGTTCTGAGGCTGAAAAAAATTTTTACACCGCTTCCTGGGGCCCAAAACTTAATCAGAACATATTTATACATCATATAACATCGATTTTGGGCAGTTAGAATTAAAATTGCGGAGTTTGATTTTTGGCCCAGGAGCCACTTTTTCGAGAACTACCCCCCCTTCTCAACTTTTCGGTTTTGGGAGGCCCCGTTCTGAGGCTGAAAAAAATTTTTAAACCGCTTCCTGGGGCCCAAAACTTAATCAGAACATATTTATACATCATATAACATCGATTTTGGGCAGTTAGAATTAAAATTGCGGAGTTTGATTTTTGGCCCAGGAGCCACTTTTTCGAGAACTACCCCCCCTTCTCAACTTTTCGGTTTTGGGAGGCCCCGTTCTGAGGCTGAAAAAAATTTTTAAACCGCTTCCTGGGGCCCAAAACTTAATCAGAACATATTTATACATCATATAACATCGATTTGGGGCAGTTAGAATTAAAATTGGCGAGTTTGATTTTTGGCCCAGGAGCCACTTTTTCGAGAACTACCCCCCCTTCTCAACTTTTCGGTTTTGGGAGGCCCCGTTCTGAGGCTGAAAAAAATTTTTAAACCGCTTCCTGGGACCCAAAACCTAATTAGAACATATTTATACATCATATATCATCGATTTGGGGCAGTTAGAATTAAAATTGGCGAGTTTGATTTTTGGCCCAGGAGCCACTTTTTCGAGAACTACCCCCCCTTCTCAACTTTTCGGTTTTGGGACGCCCCGTTCTGAGGCTGAAAAAAATTTTTAAACCGCTTCCTGCGGCCCAAAACTTAATCAGAACATATTTATGCATCATATAACATCGATTTTGGGCAGTTAGAATTAAAATTGACGAGTTTGATTTTTGGCCCAGAAATCACATTTTCGAGAACTACCCCCCCTTCTCAACTTTTCGATTTTGGGAGGCCCCGTTCTGAGGCTGAAAAAAATTTTTAAACCGCTTCCTGGGACCCAAAACCTAATTAGAACATATTTATGCATCATATAACATCGATTTTGGGCAGTTAGAATTAAAATTGACGAGTTTGATTTTTGGCCCAGAAATCACATTTTCGAGAACTACCCCCCCTTCTCAATTCTCGGTTTTGGGAGGCCCCGTTCTGAGGCTGAAAAAAATTTTTAAACCGCTTCCTGGGGCCCAAAACTTAATCAGAACATATTTATGCATCATATAACATCGATTTTGGGCAGTTAGAATTAAAATTGACGAGTTTGATTTTTGGCCCAGAAATCACATTTTCGAGAACTACCCCCCCTTCTCAACTTTTCGATTTTGGGAGGCCCCGTTCTGAGGCTGAAAAAAATTTTTAAACCGCTTCCTGGGGCCCAAAACTTAATCAGAACATATTTATACATCATATAACATCGATTTTGGGCAGTTAGAATTAAAATTGCGGAGTTTGATTTTTGGCCCAGGAGCCACTTTTTCGAGAACTACCCCCCCTTCTCAACTTTTCGGTTTTGGGAGGCCCCGTTCTGAGGCTGAAAAAAATTTTTAAACCGCTTCCTGGGACCCAAAACCTAATCAGAACATATTTATACATCATATATCATCGATTTTGGGCAGTTAGAATTAAAATTGGCGAGTTTTTAATTTTTGGCCCAGGAGCCACTTTTTCGAGAACTACCCCCCCTTCTCAACTTTTCGGTTTTGGGAGGCCCTGTTCTGAGGTTGAAAAAAATTTTTAAACCGCTTTCTGGGGCCCAAAACTTAATCAGAACATATTTATGCATCATATAACATCGATTTTGGGCAGTTAGAATTAAAATTGACGAGTTTGATTTTTGGCCCAGAAATCACATTTTCGAGAACTACCCCCCCTTCTCAACTTTTCGGTTTTGGGAGGCCCCGTTCTGAGGCTGAAAAAAATTTTTAAACCGCTTCCTGGGGCCCAAATCTTAATCAGAACATATTTATACATCATATAACATCGATTTTGGGCAGTTAGAATTAAAATTGCGGAGTTTGATTTTTGGCCCAGGAGCCACTTTTTCGAGAACTACCCCCCCTTCTCAACTTTTCGGTTTTGGGAGGCCCCGTTCTGAGGCTGAAAAAAATTTTTAAACCGCTTCCTGGGGCCCAAAACTTAATCAGAACATATTTATGCATCATATAACATCGATTTTGGGCAGTTAGAATTAAAATTGGCGAGTTTGATTTTTGGCCCAGGAGCCACTTTTTCGAGAACTACCCCCCCTTCTCAACTTTTCGGTTTTGGGAGGCCCCGTTCTGAGGCTGAAAAAAATTTTTAAACCGCTTCCTGCGACCCAAAACTTAATCAGAACATATTTATGCATCATATAACATCGATTTTGGGCAGTTAGAATTAAAATTGGCGAGTTTGATTTTTGGCCCAGGAGCCACTTTTTCGAGAACTACCCCCCCTTCTCAACTTTTCGGTTTTGGGAGGCCCTGTTCTGAGGTTGAAAAAAATTTTTAAACCGCTTTCTGGGGCCCAAAACTTAATCAGAACATATTTATGCATCATATAACATCGATTTTGGGCAGTTAGAATTAAAATTGACGAGTTTGATTTTTGGCCCAGAAATCACATTTTCGAGAACTACCCCCCCTTCTCAACTTCTCGGTTTTGGGAGGCCCCGTTCTGAGGCTGAAAAAAATTTTTAAACCGCTTCCTGGGGCCCAAAACTTAATCAGAACATATTTATACATCATATAACATCGATTTTGGGCAGTTAGAATTAAAATTGCGGAGTTTGATTTTTGGCCCAGGAGCCACTTTTTCGAGAACTACCCCCCCTTCTCAACTTTTCGGTTTTGGGAGGCCCCGTTCTGAGGCTGAAAAAAATTTTTAAACCGCTTCCTGGGACCCAAAACCTAATCAGAACATATTTATACATCATATATCATCGATTTTGGGCAGTTAGAATTAAAATTGGCGAGTTTGATTTTTGGCCCAGGAGCCACTTTTTCGAGAACTACCCCCCCTTCTCAACTTTTCGGTTTTGGGAGGCCCTGTTCTGAGGTTGAAAAAAATTTTTAAACCGCTTTCTGGGGCCCAAAACTTAATCAGAACATATTTATGCATCATATAACATCGATTTTGGGCAGTTAGAATTAAAATTGACGAATTTGATTTTTGGCCCAGAAATCACATTTTCGAGAACTACCCCCCCTTCTCAACTTTTCGGTTTTGGGAGGCCCCGTTCTGAGGCTGAAAAAAATTTTTAAACCGCTTCCTGGGGCCCAAATCTTAATCAGAACATATTTATACATCATATAACATCGATTTTGGGCAGTTAGAATTAAAATTGCGGAGTTTGATTTTTGGCCCAGGAGCCACTTTTTCGAGAACTACCCCCCCTTCTCAACTTTTCGGTTTTGGGAGGCCCCGTTCTGAGGCTGAAAAAAATTTTTAAACCGCTTCCTGGGGCCCAAAACTTAATCAGAACATATTTATGCATCATATAACATCGATTTTGGGCAGTTAGAATTAAAATTGGCGAGTTTGATTTTTGGCCCAGGAGCCACTTTTTCGAGAACTACCCCCCCTTCTCAACTTTTCGGTTTTGGGAGGCCCCGTTCTGAGGCTGAAAAAAATTTTTAAACCGCTTCCTGCGACCCAAAACTTAATCAGAACATATTTATGCATCATATAACATCGATTTTGGGCAGTTAGAATTAAAATTGGCGAGTTTGATTTTTGGCCCAGGAGCCACTTTTTCGAGAACTACCCCCCCTTCTCAACTTTTCGGTTTTGGGAGGCCCCGTTCTGAGGCTGAAAAAAATTTTTAAACCGCTTCCTGGGACCCAAAACCTAATTAGAACATATTTATACATCATATATCATCGATTTGGGGCAGTTAGAATTAAAATTGCGGAGTTTGATTTTTGGCCCAGGAGCCACTTTTTCGAGAACTACCCCCCCTTCTCAACTTTTCGGTTTTGGGAGGCCCCGTTCTGAGGCTGAAAAAAATTTTTAAACCGCTTCCTGGGACCCAAAACTTAATCAGAACATATTTATGCATCATATAACATCGATTTTGGGCAGTTAGAATTAAAATTGGCGAGTTTGATTTTTGGCCCAGGAGCCACTTTTTCGAGAACGATGATGATAAAGTAGTACCGTATTTATGTAATAACTATAGAATAATGAAACATATATGTATATATCTGGTAAATGTCGAGTAATATGTAAGCTAGCAGATGCAAGAATAATTTCATGTTTTATTTTTGTATTTTCAGGACTAAGAATATGGAAAAACAGCTATTTTGTTCTGATTTGTAACGTCACCCGTGGCACAAAAATCGTTACCGGGCTCTAGGACTCGGTAACTCAGAAATTACAGTGGGCATTGCGTGCTTGGTCTTCCTATATCTTGCCTGTGGCAATAGCATTCGAATATGATATAATTTAATAACTTTCGAGATCGTAAAGGGCAAACAATTTGAAAACTTCTGTTGCTAAATTTTATTGCGTAAGATCTATTTGTCCTTATTTGTTCCAATCATAGTTTAGTTCCACGATAAAAGACTTTTCGGATTGTTCCACCAATCATTCAAAGAATTTGAATACGAACACAGGTATAGTGCGTTTATTAAACTTTTATTTAATAAACCAATGTTGATAATATTTAATTATAAAATATTTCTTCAGGTTTCCGTAAACAAGCAAAATAAACACGACGCTCACATAACAAACATACCTCCAGGTGTAGTAAAGATCATATGGAATACATAGATTGTTTAAATAAAATCAAGCAATTAAAGACGTTCCATAATCAGTTTATTATAACTTAATATATAGTACAAAAATAACATTGTATTATTAAACTATTAATATAACAATCTGGTGACTTCGACAGGTCGAAACGAAATTCAAAAGTCGCGGAACATTTGAACCAGTGGCGCCATATTCGTTCGGGAATCTCCGTTCGTCGGCGAAGTTGGGGTTGTACGGGGTTCACGGGACTCGGTGCACGGAGCCCCGCCCTGCCGCCCGCCAGAGCCGTGAAGCAGCAGCAGCAGCAGTCCGCTTGCTTCGAGCAGTTCCTGTGCCATCCATGAAAACAATCGCCGACGCCCGTGCGCCGTGCTTTTCGATTTATTCGAACCCTTTCTGTGCTACGTCCTTCTAAAGTTCGCGGTTATACCGATCGTGTATCGAATACGTCTCGACGATTTTTTTTTGTAAGCAGGTTAACCTTAAAGGCAGTGTCGGTACGCGCGTTAGTGTCGCCAAGAATTGTTCCGAGGTAGTCCGAGGATAAGATACGTAAATTGCGTTGAAAGGCGTCGTCGACGAGTGCGTTCGCGCCTTTCCTTGTCTCCTCGCGAAGGTGTTCGAGGCGTAGAGGTGAAAAAAAGGAAAGTGCGTAGTCATCGATGTGAGAGGAAGAAGCGAGGAAAGAAGGCCCCGCCGCAACAGGAGTGAGAGAGAGAGTGTGTGAGAGGAGCCGTAAGTTGGTGCGAGAGGCCGATACACCGAGCCGGGAATTTAACCAGCCGAGGCTCCGTCAGGGAGCTCAAGGTAAAAGGATAACCACATTCTTAAGATATTTCGTTCCCCTGCATTCGTCTTTCGTTAGTAATAAGAATCCCACGATACGCATGATACCTCACGAACGACCCTTTTCCCTCGACTCGATACGACGAGTAGCTAATATGGCGGCCGCCTAGGCTTATACTGTCAAAATTTCTTCTGTTTCCGTCATCCCGGTTATTTTTATTCCACAAGACTCCACTAGTCTCTCGACGCTTTCTTGTTCTTCCACGAGATTCGTTTCATTGGTATTCCCTCGGACAGGCGTACTATCACTCGATAAAGGATGATTTTAACGGTTGGTAGCTATCGACTTTTTCGAACGTGAGTCAGAGTGCCGGCTCCCGCAATAATGAGACTCTTCCTGCTTAACTTGAACTTTCCTCGTTCAAGAATTTTTACGGTGTGAATAAAAAAAAATGGAAGACTGGCGGAAACTCTTAATGGCGTGGGTTAAGTACTCGCGATACGAGTACCGTTTTAACGGAGCTTTACACTGTGCTAATGGTATCTAAGGTTACTCGAAATTTACATAAGCAATCAATAACCACTAATTCGGAATACACCAGGCAATGCGTATTCAATTACAAATTAAGGTACACGTGCGTTAACAACGGATATCTGACGTCCTTAGAGATGAGTTATATTTATACCGATTATGAGACATCGCCGTTGTTTCTTTCCTTCTTACGTGTGATTTTTAATCGACCACGGGATTTACGGTGGAAAAGAAATACAAGTATGTGACGGCCATTATGCACATCATTAACTGCATTCGACCTTTGAGATCCACTGGAAAATATGCTCGCCGAGTTTGCCTACTGTCATTCTAGAAAGTGTTTACGCACCGCGTTAAAGAATTAGCACCAGGAGACGATATGTTTTTCGTCAACAGTATGTCGCCAGTGACGTTTGTTTAGTAATGATTCCTCGTCTCTCGCATAACTTATCTCGCGGTACAATAAAGCGTAATAAAACGTGGCTTGCATAATGCACCAGCCACGAAACTCGAACGCGAAAACACACGCCGCATTTTCCTCGACACGACGTTCGTTGCCGGCCTGTGAATCGCGAGCGAACATCGGGGATCTTTTGCAAAAACGGGAATACGCCGGATAAAAATACCATGGCGCGTCTTTGTAGATCGGATACACGTGTTCTCCAAAAATATGACACTATCGTCATCTTGAAAATCTCGCAGTAATTACAGCAGTTTAAGCTCGCGATTTTATGATGATATCGTGAAATAACAACCGCCGAGGCTGTGGGATCTTAATAACATATTTATTCGTATCTGAGTATTACTTAATTGTAAGATCCATGCTCCATGATAATTGGCACGAGTATGAGTTAATAAAATTTGTACAAGTGTCTAGTTAATTTTATTTTCAGAAATATATCTTATACAGTGTCAGTAGGGCGGTCAAATTTGTCAGAAACGAACACAATAACATTTGTATTATAAGTCAGACTCGAATCAATTGCTCGTAGTGGACATTAAAAGTGAATATTTTGCTATCGCAACATTACTTTTGCCACAAACTTGCGTTACGGACACGGATCTGAGTCATGCGTGGAAAAGGATGAACCTTGGAAGAAGTATGATAGTGAAACACAATCGTAATCGTTGAGAATTGAACATAACCGTAGAAGTACTAAATCATATTATAATTTTATTCAATCATCAAAGTGGTAATTGCAGTATATTAAGGATATTTTTATCGTAGAATCAGATAAGATTATGAACGCACGCGCGTTATTTATCATATTAAAGGAAGACACTATATGGTGGATTCCTTTGGTACGAATATGGTGAAAAAGCAGATCCGTGAAGAATAGTGTTTCCTACGATGTGGTTGGTTGGCCAATTGGCGATGCAGCTGTCTTAATCAGTTTTAATTGCTTCGGAATATAAAGCCAACGTGGTCCCCCAAGACAAGTGCTGTCTTCGTCTCAATTGTCAATATTCCACTTAAGACAACGCGGTGATAATATCTTGATTATCAATACTGCATTCTTGATTACTAGTGACCGAGTCGATAGCATTCGATGAATCGTGATTCATTGTTTACAAAGGTACTGTCAGAAACTTGCGTCGCTTTAAATTTGGCTCGAATTAGATTTGAATAAATTGATCATTTGGAGAATGCATGATTATTAATTTTATATTGATTTTATGAAGATTTTAAACCCCAGAATAGTCTGAATATGATATTCTATGAATTTCACGTTTGATGTTAGAATGTTATTGTTTCATAATAGAATAATATAAGCAACATTTCTCGGTAAATTTTATCATAATTAATTATGTTAGTATACTATTAAAATTATCTATGGTTCGAACATATTTAATTACAGACTAATCAACAATCTCTGGCATTAAACTGTCTATATAATTCGGTTCTATAATAACATAAGATTCTAGTACCAAAACTGGTTACAATTCTGCATTTGATTAAATTTCACGTTACATTCTAGCAACAAATTTAGTTGCAATAAATAAATAGATAAACGAGTCCAATAAGAGACCTAGATTGGAATGAATTCAGAAATTAACAATTATAAATAACAACTTCCGATATACAGGTCCAATATTATCAGCATTCAGACGTCGCTAATAGGAGATTGTTAAGATGCAAACTAAGTAAAGAGCGCGGCTTTTTGGTGGAAAACACGATCCCTAATGATAATCGTATTTTGTAGGATGGTTAGTAGGTCGTACTACTTAACCAGTGAGAAAGCAATGCCAATGATGTATTCCTCTAGCAAACCCCTGTTCCCTTCCTTCCTGGCACTTTCCAACCCTCCTCTCTTCCGCGGGGTCACGTCCTGTTCCACGTCCCCCTCATCTGTCACGAGTTGTCCCTTCTTCTGCTTCTTCTCTAGACTGGCCGCAGGAAAAAACAGGCCAGTAAAAAAAAGGGTTGTTGATTTTAAAGGTCGCACGATACACGACAATTCGAGATAGGAGTTAATGTTGAAATGCCGGCCATATTGGCGGATTTGGTTTGAATGTTAATTTATCGAGATCCATGTAACTAGTCGCGTGGTCCAATTTCTTGATTTAATTCTTTTCTTTAAGATTCTTGTCTCGTGGCTTGGAACAGTTTCTCCTCTTATTTGCATATGTAATCACGAGATAAATTGAAGATTCTGAGTACATTGCGCGGAATTCCTCGGATGGAGATAAAGCATTTTTACCGCGGTCGAAAGAGCACAGGTGGGTTTCTGAGGATGGCGGAGTTACGTTAATTTAAGTTCAGCAGGAATGGCGAATTTGGGGGAGTAAGAGAGGGATTTTTTGTTAACTTAGGAATGTTGTTGCAGAGTAGAATGGATAGTAGTGTGAATAATGAGTGTACTAAATGCTCGAAGAACCGTATCCGTCTTTAGGAGTCTCTAATTTCCTCTAAGCTGGTCCACGAGCCTTCTGGATTCTTGGGTAATCCAAACATTCAAGTGCCAGTTTCTCTCCCTTCTTCTTCTGACGTCACTGTGGACTCGTAAAAATAGCGAAACGATCTATTTGCGGCTTAATTTCTTAACAGAAACTTGCATCGGTTGCGTCGCCCCTATGCTACTCGGCTTCGATCTTTTATGTGTTAAAAGATACTAAGTGAGGGAGGAATAAAATCCGCGCAGAAAATATCTCTTCTTTTCGTACGCCGTTCTCTTTGACTCGTTAAAAATACACGCGTTATATTCGAATTAATAAGATCGAAGTAATTCATGGAGGTTGGAGAATTGGTAAAAGAAAACGGTAACGTGAAGTCCTACATTCAGGTTATGTTCTGACGTCACGGTGCGGCTTCTGACGTCATTCACCTGCCGTCATCTCACCCCCGAAGTATCGCGCACCCTATCTCGCTCCGCTTGGGTTTCGATGACCCAACGTTTGTCCTCCTCTTACTTCAATCCTGCCATCCTAACGTCCGGCTACGATATGCTCTGCTCAAATCGCTAGCCTGGGGAATCTACGAATTTTAGGTTGGCTCGACACTCGTTACCCTGCGGCCGTCTTCCGTCCCTCGGGATTCTTGGTCAACTCGATCTATCTCTATGTAACGTGTATACATACATATAAGCACGCATTTCCACATAGATACCTCTCTCCTTCTCTCTTTATATACATAGATTTGGGACAATGTTTTCCTTGGTAGAAAACATCGATCGAATCTCATGTCCCCTCCACCCAGTACGTCTCCCTCCTATACGGCTTTTGAAGTATGGTTTCACCGTCGACAACGTACGGGGGTAGTTCTAAGGGGTAACTTCTTTCGCTCGAGTCAATTCGCGATTTACAGTATACACGCGTGGATGGTAAAAAAGAAAAACAACGTAAATATACTTTCGAGTGTGTAGACAGTAGGAATTCTCTTTAGCCGGCGCACACATTGTGCAAGTAATTTATGGCCCGCCTTTTACGATCGATGGTTCCGAGGAGAAAAAAAGGACGTCGTGCAAAAGGAACAAGAGTTTCTTGCGAGGTGCAACTTGCAGACGATTGATTGATAGATCGATCCACTTGCGTCACTGGTTATTTTAAGATGGACTGTGTTCTTTCTGCATATAATGTTTTGATACTTTGTGCCAAAAGATCGAGACCTGCATAGAGAGTTGTTTCGCTTATAGAATCTGTACGCAAGTAAGAATTATTAGAGTGTGGATTACCATTGACCATGTTTTAACAGTTTCATTGTTCTTGAAATAGAATACCATCTATTTTCAGATTTCCTCTTTGTTATATAAAATAAATCGAATACGTTATGTTTATTAATGTGAACACGCGTACTCAACAGCCTCCACTCATCGTTATTGTAACTGGAAGCTGATCCTCGTCGATTCTATGCGTTCCGAAAGTAGGTCGTACTGCTGCGAATTACAGTCATCAGCTGCGACAATACTACATCATTCTTCAGCCAGAACTATGCAACATGTGTTGTCATACATTTATTTATCCAGAATAACTCGTTATTAAAACTCACCTTTAATTCGGGCCGTGTGAAACCACACTGTGCGACTCCGCCAAGTAAAGAATGCCTACAATTCAGTTCTCAATAATAGATACTGTTCGATGGTTCTTTAGAAAACCGCCGTAAACTGTGAAAATGCAGTTGCTAGGTAAAAGGCAGGTAGAAACGGACGAGCGTTCAAGACGATTACTGGCAGGTGTGCCTTAGTTTTCACCGGGTGGCCAGCCGTCCAACAACCCTCGACGGGTTCTACGTTTCAGTAGGGCTTTAGCGGCTTATTTCATTCCTTCTTAGCATTCCAAAGAGCGTGGCGAGGTATGCCAGGGACTTACTCGAAGTGCAGCTTCTGGTGTGGGGTACTTGGCAACCCCGAGGTTGTGTACAGTCGGCTTCGGAGTAAATGGGGGGAGCAAGAGAAAGAGAGCGAGAGAGAAAGACCATATTGGACGTTGACCCGCACGATTCAACTGTTGCTCCCATTCGCGCATCCGGGAACGCGTGTAGGAAGACCTAGGGATCCCGATGATAGAAGACTCTTCTGTTAGCTCGGTGTATTACCCGCCTCCCTATTCCCTATACCCCCCACTTTCTCTCTCTTTCTATCCCCCTTCTTCCACATCAGAATCTCTCAGGGATGCCCGACCCACTCGATTCACGCGGATATTGCGAAGAATTCCTTCCAAGGTTCGTCCCTTGATAAGGATGATAAGAGGAATCTAGGTCGAATTCAGTGGAACGACCTTAGTTTTTCTATTCTGAATTTCACACGTGTGCCCCTTTTTTAATTACGCATTTCTATGATTCTCGTGCGGGGTGGTGACTGTTAAGGCTTGCTTTCTAGTATAGTTCTGGGGAATCTAGGGATAATAATGTTGCTTGACGGAAGTTTTCGATCGTTTCGGAATAAAGAATTTGTACCGTTGGTAGTTGTGAAAGGGGTTTTATTATGTGCCTACTAGTTTCCGTGTAAAATGAATCTGCTATATCATTTACAGCCGCGATCGATAAGCAATATCAACCCTTTGCGAGGTAATGGAATTCTAAAACACGTATGAAATACTTATCCATGATGTTGTTTTCTATAGATACAACATGTACTAGAAAATTGACGATACTGACCAGAATTCTTGACATTCTTCTCCATTTTTAATCCTTTCGTCAATTACTCATTATATGCCCCGTATTTATATTCAGGTAATTATTCCTGTTTTGTTGATTTCTTAATCCTTAATAATGTGATGGATTTTGATAGGAGTTTGGAGGAACTTTGGAAACAGGCTTAATGAAGTTCAGGCATCAAACCATAAGCGTCATAGAACTTTATTTCAGTGTTCATTCTATACAAGAAATAATATTTAATCTTAAAAAATTTGTATACTTTTCATTCTTGAAAGATATCTGCGAGTTTAAGGTGGTGGACGGTTTTATAATTGTGGTCTTCCGCCTGAAAAGCATAGCATAGCAAGGAGTCATCCGGGGGTATGAAAATTCTGCATGACATTAGGATTAAGAGGGTAAAAAAAAAGTTCAGTACGTTCAACCCAGTTTCGAAGTGGTTTTCATCGGCAGTGTCAGCGTCGAGTTATTTTTACCCGCGAAACATTGAGCATCGGGTGAAACGGTTATCAAGGTATATGTATATATATTTGACACGCTGCCGCCAACGGCAACCTGTCACACGCACGACAATGGCGTCCTGTCGACGCCGGTAGTCAGCCGGTACACGGGCGCCGTGGCGCCAGCGTCGCTATATCCCTCCCCTCCTTCTTCGTTTCATCCGCCCAGCCGGTCTTCTCTCGAAACCACGTCCTCCCTGGGTGTGGTTCGAAACCGTGGCTCTGAAACGGTCTTTTAACCAGAAATACGCGCTTTATTTTCTTCCGATCAACCACCCGTATCAATCTTCAAATATCCCAGTGTAATTTTCAACGGTACGCGAACCACCCCTTTGATTCTACGCGCAAAACGATCGTCCAGTGCTTCTCACTCGTGTGTGACCCTTACGAACGTAAAAAGAGAGGCAGTGCGTGCGTGCGATAGAGGAGGAGGATACAAAAGCGAGTATCGGCAGTAGATAGTGAAAAAGAGGGAGAGAGAGAAGGGTGTAGCGAGCGAGAGTGAGAGAGGTCGAGTGGGGCGAGCCATGACTGTTCATCGATTCGCCGCTTCCACGGTTTTGTGAACGCAGTATTAAAAAAAATCAAACGGTTCCTTGTACCGATGAACGGACTTCACCGGAGTTTACACACGTGTTAGTGATTCGTGCTTCTTCCGTGTTATTTTCTCGCCGACGAGGTAGTGGCTTTTTTTTTACTCCCCCGATCGTTTTGGTGCGCTCGAATAATCTCACCCCTAGACATCAGTGAGCCTCCGGTGTTCGATCGACGGCGCAACCTGGCGGTAAAGAGTAACGGTGTCTTTTACGGGGCTATTTCTTGGCTTCGATTCGCTGGACTTTTTACTGGAAGAGGTTATGTTCCGTCGAACCCGATGACGCTCTGACAGAAGTGGAAGAGGGACAGAGCGAGTAAGTTTCGGTGTTTTATCTAGTTACGCTTTCGATGTGCCCCCCCTTGCGCCTTAAACGTTTCCTCTCACTGCGATCTGTTGCGGCAAACTCTAAATTGATTCATCAAACATTTTTATCATTATCTTGCCTGTTCAAATATTTCCGTTCCATTCGTTTAGTTCATTCGTCCATGAAACAAAATATCTCATCATCGATGAGGGTATATCGACAATTTAGGGATTTATTGACGAGGAAAAGTATGTTGGTCTTCAGCCGGGTTTAAAGTGTTCATAGAATTCATGGAGTTAGTTATAAGATAATATAAGTGTTGGTGTAATGTAGCGAGTATTTTTATTACTCGTGGAAAGTATGAAGATTCTAAATAGATTTAGCAACCCCTGAAACACCCTGTATTATGTTAAATTCCTGTTATATTTACGCATGCGTCAAACGATTCTGCCGGCTCCGGAAAATGAGAACACCTTGCGTTGGATCGACAACCCTCGGTTTTCCCCGGGTTGTGAGACCTTTTCGAGGTGAAGGACGCTGCTTGCCACCGAATTCCAATGCAGACTTAAGCGTTTCGACCAATTGACTTTAATTACTGACTTTAAGCTTCTAGAATTAACGGTGTTAAACCGGTTCGTTTGATACGAGGGGAGAATCTTTAATACTCAATCATTGTATTACACAAGTATCCCAGAACAAAAAAATGCGATTGAGTTTCTTAGTTCGGCCACGTTATATCACAGCAGCATAAATATTCATCGATTAAGTCGTACTTTTTTTTGGAAAATTCATACAGCAAATTTACTTCTAATTGCAACTGAAATTAATGTGTCGCTATAAAAGAAAACGTTACGATAGTCTTAAAAAATAGCTAAGAGCGTAATAAGATTGTAAACAAAATTCCTGTTTGTCTCCACAATTTTTGCCAGGTTTAAGAATGATTGCCGATTTCGCAAACACCTGGAGTATTGAAAAGCTACGTGGTTGGGGAACGCGAAACAATTTTAATGAGAAAAATTTCGTCGAGCATTAATTAACGCCACTTTGTAGACGCTAATGGATGAAAGGGTGAAAAAATAAAACAACCGCGTCACAAATCTAGCAATGAATATTACCGATCAGTTAGGAAAATACTGTTAAACCAATGTATCATTATCATCGGTGTGAAGTTTTTATTGTTCCTTTAATTAATTCACAAGTAATTCAGTTCAGTTTATAACACTTTTATGTATTATTATTAAATACAATTGTGGTATGAATTTTATTAGAGTGCATACTGTAAATCAGTATGTATAAAACAAAATATTTTTAAATATTTGTAAAGATACTTTCCAACTTCTATAATTTAAGTAGCAAAAATTGCAAAGTACTCTTTCTCAAAGTTACTCCATCGTAGATGGACGTATCTAGGATCATAGACATTCTTGCATTCAATCAGAACACCGCAAAATAAAGAAATAGAATCTTACGGTTAAATAATTAGGAGATAAACTAGTGACTGTTGATACTAATTAGTTTGAAATTGTTATTTTTCAGAGGTGGCAACGGTCTCGCTAGAAGGTGTCGAAGCTGGCGCGTGGGGCGGGAGAGTCAGCGGTGGCCTGGCTCTGGTTCCGGTGGTAGCGGCGGAAGCGGAAGCCGCGGCAGTAGTAGCATCAGACAAGGAGGAAGGGCTGGGAAAGGCTGGTGGAACTTATTGGAGGAGAAGATTCAACCTCCTTCTTAGGGTTCTTCTTCTTTTCCTTATTCCCGGTGGTGAAATTCTCGTGGAATCCCGTTGGCCACCGGAAGAAGCGCCGACGGCGTGACACCGGCCCTAACCACCTTCCTCGTGTGAGAAGGCACAGTAGATAGGAGTCACATTCCCCATCACTCATCGTTATTATCGAAACTGCGCTTTATTCCTCCTTGGAGGTGTGAAACAACCTCCTTATTAAAAAAAAACACACACACCCTCTATCACCCCGTAAACGGGTGTTCATAAACCTCGCTTATCACTAAACCGGAACCATGAACGAGCTCGAGACTCTTCGGCAAGAGGCGGAGGGACTGAAAAATATCATCCGGGTAAGCGATTATATTATAATAGAAATAATCGTACACATTGTTTTACAGGAATTAAATACTTCAGGTATTATACTTGTAGATTAAATGTCAGAATATGAACTTAAGACAGTTCATAATCAGATCTTATTTCTATTAAATGCAACGTGCTATTTCCATATCTATCATGGAGTTTCAGAAACTATGACTCGCGTACGATTGAAATACATAAATAATTCGACAATTTCAATTTGCCGAAAATCAGTGTATTAAATACATTTTTATATGGCGCATGGTATTTAATTATATTCAAACCCTTGGATATAAATTGCTCGATATTATAGAGTGTGCTTTGTTTTCCTGTCATCCGTCGCCTATGAAGTTTCATATCGCGGTAGTTTCCTGCCAATGAATTATCTCCAAACCGTATATGATAATAAAGCCAAATGCTACTGTAAGATATCACCGTACGGAAAGTCAATCTCTGTGAAGCCTTCCACGTTAAAGAAGGAATCGTTTTAACGTGAAATTATTAAATATCATTTTCACGCTCGTTTTAATCCTCGCGATACGAAGAATATTTTATTGGCGCGTTTCTCGAAACATTTTCGCACGTCTTCCTTGTTTGCTGGCAAATCTTCACAGTGTCGAGGACAAAGCAACAGTTCTACGCGCAACAGCGCTGTATTGTCTTAAAGAAAAAAAGTCTCGGGCATCTCTCGGCCGAAGTGCACTTGGCACTAAACACAACCGACCCCTATTCACGCAGTAACGAGTCACCGTCCTTCTTTTTCTTTCTTTTTTTCTTTTTTTCACCGGTTTTCCAAGCCTAACGATGAATGGAGTCCAAAAATCATTTTTATCAAGTAATTCTGTATCAATTTCATTTGAGCTCAATGTTTGTCACGCGTAAGCTTAAGCTCGTATAGATCATCGGCTTTTATAATTTCAAGTATACTTATTTATACGCGATGTTTTAATAAGAATGTTACTATCAAAGAATTATACTATATTTCATGTTTTTCGACCACTGAAAATCAATATTCTTCGGTATCATGATAGGATCCTTCTATAAATAGTATTATCAGATCGCCTGCTCTATCTCTTGTAAATCTTCTTAAATTGGGACACATACACCACTGCTCTACGCTGAATACTTGTAACTCGAATCTTTGCGAATTTTGGATATCAAGTTTGAGGGGAATATTTTTAATGGACTTATTGGGGATAAGAAATTTTGTGGGATTATTTTTTTGAGGCGATAGATCAGAAATGATGGTTGCGCATTTCTTATCAAACCTTTTATTAGATAGTATATAATAAAAAAGTCATAAAATATAATACAGTAATTATAGATGTTAAATATAATTATTAACAATATTTAATATACTTTAGTATAAGGAGATCTTCATTTTTATTCAGCTTCCTTTCTTTAGATCGATGAATTAGATTTGATCACCTTCGAAATATTTCCTAGTAATTGACTATCAATAGCTATATGAAAGACAAATTTCATCTTGATCGTGAAACATTTGGAATTCAATTTATTCGGAACGATATCTAGAACAACTAAAAAGGATTTAATTTCTGCAATAATCAATGCAAAAATCCAATAATAAGCTCCAGCTTTACTATGAACAATATTTGATGTCGATAGTGATATTAACTCACCTCTTAAATATAATAGAAACAAATATATAATGTAAAAAAACGAATGCAAGACATATTTCCAGAATGAAAATGTTCTTGTAGCTCGAAAAAAAAAACTTGTTATTACTTATTTATATTAAAGATATACTTATATTTATATTGCGAACTGAATAAGTCTCGACAGCGGCGATATTGGCTTATCTCCGTTAAATAAAATACAGGAAAACGTATTCAATAAAAAACTAACGCAAGATATATTTCTACAGCGAAAATGTTCTTTCAGTTCGAAAGAAACTGGTCATTAGTTATTTATATTGGAAAATTGAGTATTGATCCTGTTAGTGATGATATTGACTTATCGCCATTGGAAGGAATAGGTGAAAATGTGTTGAATAAAATAAGTACAAAATACATTTTTAGAGCGAAAATTCTCTTGTAATTCGGAAGATTAATTTATACGAAGGAAGTTATTAGTTATTTATATTGAAAAATTGAGTAGAACGAGCATAGGTTTGTGTTGTATGGTGTTGAAGAGATGTGGGGTTGGTGGTGGTAGGGCGCGGCATAACCGTCGCTTCTCTCTGATCAATACGCCACCATTCCTCTCTCTCTCTCTCTTTCTCTCTCCAGCTTTCTCTCTTGTTTCTTCTCTCCCTGTATTTCTCTCTTCGTCCCTCCTTCGTAACACATATGTGCGTAAAATGACACGTATTGTCATGCATGTATCCAGTAATATGCGGTCACGATAAACAGAATGAACGTTTTTAAATATCGCACGATAATATTTCAATGACGTATAATCAGCATACTTCTTTTTCCATACCATATGTCTTTTTTCTTGTTTATAAGGACAGGCGGTTTTACATCGGGATTAAAATCCATGCTTTCCGATGCGGGAATTTATTTCTTATTTACACTTCGGAAGTTTACGTTCGTGTCATCTATTTGTAGCACGGTAAAGATTTCATTTTGATAGAACAGGAATGCTAGACACTCTATTATTGCGAACGAGGTGCTTGTACTGTCAAAGACAGTTCATCGAAACATTTGCCAGAAGTAAGGCGGGTTGATATTTACATTGCGAACTAGCAGATGTTACGATTTCAGTACGCTGGAATTATTATAAGAAATTTTCTTACGACGGGAGGTGATTAAACTCTGAAGTCATATTCAGTGTTATCAATAATCGTATAATTTTGTTGATTACAGGATGCTAAGAAAGCAGCATGCGACACGACTCTGGTCCAGGCCACGGCCGGCATGGAGCCTGTCGGCCGGATACAAATGCGTACGAGACGTACTCTTCGTGGTCATTTAGCTAAGATTTATGCAATGCATTGGGGCAGTGACTCGAGGTAATAAATAGTTAATAATTCCCTGTATCAGGCATCAAGAAGAGTTGTCAAGATTCGAGGTTTACGAGTGGCACACTTTTCCCTTTTGTTCATAGAAACTTGGTCTCGGCGTCGCAGGATGGTAAATTGATCGTTTGGGATAGTTACACCACCAATAAAGTTCACGCGATTCCCTTGCGCTCCTCATGGGTGATGACCTGTGCATACGCGCCGTCTGGTAGTTATGTCGCTTGCGGTGGGCTGGATAATATTTGTTCCATCTATAGTCTGAAAACTAGGGAAGGAAATGTGAGAGTTAGTAGAGAACTACCAGGCCATACTGGATACTTGTCCTGTTGTCGGTTCTACGATGATAATCAGATCGTTACTAGCTCTGGCGATATGTCTTGGTAAGAAATAATGCTTGATCTTAGATCTTCGTATCACCACACTAAAGTATAAACACACATCTCGATCGTTAAATAATAGTTTATGCATGGAATAAGTGATCAGTGATCGAAGATTGGAAACAACAATTTTCTGTTAACACGTTCAATCTACTGTTATCGAATCGAGCGTGTAAAAATGTGCAGAAGTGTACTTGAACCTCGTATTTTGTTTCTGGATCAGTGCCCTGTGGGATATTGAGACCGGTCAACAGTGTATCTCATTCATTGGGCATACGGGTGACGTGATGTCCTTGTCTTTGGCACCTGATACACGTACTTTCGTTTCGGGTGCATGCGATGCTAGCGCGAAACTTTGGGATTTCCGTGATGGGTCATGCAAGCAGACTTTCCCCGGTCACGAGAGTGATATAAATGCCGTAACGGTAAGAAACTTGGCATTACGAATGCGGGACTTTGGTCAAGGTTCGAGGATACGTGATGCAACAATCTGTGTTTCTTTACTCTGCGTAGTTCTTCCCGAATGGATACGCGTTCGCGACGGGTTCGGATGACGCGACTTGCAGGTTCTTCGATATTAGGGCAGATCAAGAACTGGCAATCTACAGTCACGACAATATCATCTGCGGCATCACCAGCGTAGCTTTCAGCAAGAGTGGTAGATTATTGCTGGCCGGTTACGATGACTTCAACTGCAACGTCTGGGACTCCATGAAAGCTGAACGGGCTGGTATGTTTATTCCCGTTATCAGTATACTACGTGCAAACTTCTTTCCGAGGGAGAAGAGAAATTTTATTTGAAGTCCTTCTCTCTGTGTCCTTGTATACTTACCTCTCTCCTATATATTAACTCAGTAAATGTATTTAGTTTCATTTGTCACGGTATGTTTCTGCAATAATTTCAAATGAATTCAATCTCACTGTACTAGTCGAACAGTAGTTGGAAACGTCCTACATTATTCTGATCTTTTTTAACATCGTCGCAAGTTTGTAGACCTGTCGTCGTGAAGGGGGGTGTTTCGAAGTATTTCATTTTGTTTTGCAGGAATTTTGGCTGGTCACGATAACCGCGTTTCTTGCCTGGGAGTAACGGAAGACGGTATGGCGGTGGCTACAGGTTCCTGGGATTCGTTCCTACGCATTTGGAACTAACTTGGAGCCGATCCCAAGACGTTCCTCCAAAGAACCAACTGCAGCCAATCAGCGTACAGTATAAGCATGAAGTACCACCACCTGACCACTGAACAAGTCGGTGTGCCCGAAACTACGACGGGGGTGAATAATTCGCCAGGTTCCCCAGAGTTGACGTTGATCAGAAAGTTTGGACATCCGGCAAGCAGTAGGAGCAGCAGCAGCAGTAAAAGTAATAATAACAGCAACAGTAGAAAAACCCACGGCAGCAGCAGCAGTAGCAGCAGCGAATTTAAGAACGTTTTGGGTTGTGGTGGTAAAAAAGACTACCGGAGGCGCACCGTCGTCGATTTGACCTGGCGACGTGGCAAAGTCGGTGATAAAAACACTCGCGAATATCAGCGCTTCTAGCAAGAATAATAATAATCGTTCCGAATTGCGAACGTTTATGAAGAATTGAGAAAGAAGCGTGGCAAAAGGAAGGAAGAACGCTAGGAAAATATGGGGGAGGAGTACCAAGGCTGATTTAAGCCATATCTCTCCGGTGTTTAACGCGCAACGACTTCCTTTTACTCCTCACCTTTCTCAAAGTATAACTTTCGCGAACCTTCGAAGAGATATGTGCTGTTAATATATATGTTTATCTTGATAGCTTCTCCTCGGAGATCTTTTCTGAGACGAAGGTTGGAATTAAGAATCGACCGACTAATCTCCCAGTTAATGTCGTCGTTTAAAGGGGTTTCAAATATGAAGGGAAAGCATAAAAAAGAATTCCGAGCGTTCACTGCCGATGAAGCGCCGACACGGCTGCTCCGGCGGTTGACTTTTTAAGTTCTTTTGACACGCACGAAGCAAAAGTCGTACCAGACGAGACGCGATATAAAGAACCAAATCGTACGCTCGTGCACGGCACAAAAAGCAGATGATATAGTCACGAAACGAAAACACGTATGTCGGCGAGCAGCCAAGATTACGATAATCTCGTATATTGCATTCAACCTACACGCACACCGTACGCACGTGTATTAATACGTACATAGGAAACTACATACTACATTTGCACACAAAAACGAATCACCGTAAACAACAATGGGGTTTACCATCAAAAAGGAAAAAAACTGTCACAGTGGGATTTATCCACGAAACTTTTGACATATACCCAGGTCACTTACCTAATCGTACATTCTTCAACTTTCGTGTATTTTTTTTGTATATCCTTCCTCGTCAACTTATCCCTCCCCTTCCCTTCCAGGTGAGCGAATAAGTGGGGTGGGGGTGGCTTTAAGAGAACGACGGACATCACCTTTCTTCTTTATCGCGATGTACGCCGACTTTGCATTATTATCCTTGATTAATTTTATAGATGTAACATTATTTATTTTGTATAGACCTCTGCCATAGGCCATCCAACGCTCTTGTTTGAGAAAATGTATGAATGTTTGAATTTAATTAAGATTGTTAGAGAGCGAACGAGTATACAAGAGCGCAAGAAAAATGAGCGAAAGGTCTCGAAGGCGCGGCCCATTTGCCAATCAAAACAATGAAACGAAAGAAAAAGATGATACTCCCCGAGTCGTTCCTTCAGCCAATTCTTATAAATATATATATATATATAAATATCATATACACACGCAAAGGCAACCGGAATACCTTTCACCGAACGAAAACAAATTTCGGACGTCATAGAGAGTGAAAGGTCGAAACACAGTCGAGGAGCGATGGACGAGAGAACAGAAAAAGAAAATCCCAAAATTTGGTGTATCTCACCTCGCCGCGTGTTTACGACGCGCTTCGCGAGGGACCAGCATAAAAGCACGAAGAGAAGGGAATATTTAATGTAACGTGTAATCGTTTAGTTTGTAGCCTCTACGCCCTATTCCCCCTTATATAGAAGACAAGAGCGAGGCCGAGAAGAGTTCCTCCTACTCTCGCTAACGCAGAAAGAATCCCGCGCCTTTCTCCATGATGCCGGTCTTCTACCGAGAAAGAAAATCCTCTTAAAAGAGGAAGGCACGCATTCTCGACGAAGAAACGAGTGGTGTTTTAGAAGTTCCTTTGAAATAGGACCCAAAGAATCATGGATCGAAGAAAAGGATCGCGAGACCAGACTCTCTTTCTCTCTCTTTCTCCCTCTTTCTCTCAGTGCTCTTTCTCATACTTTAGTTTACCTTCCCTTTTCATGGATTTGTGTTCTGTATTTCACTTATTCCATCTCGATCTCTTCTTATTCTACTACTTCTTCCCCCATCTTTTTGTCTCTGTCTCTATCTCCTACTTCCTTTCATCTTTGTCTTCTTTACTTGTCTCATTACCTCTGTTCCCCACCTACACTGTCCAGTTTTTGTCGAAAAAAAAATAGGTGTTTAAACTGTGTATGCATTTAAAAGTAATAATATTAACGATAATGTTTAATATTAATATTAATGATGATTGTAATTTATAATTATTAATATTTAATATATAAGTATCTAAGGAGGTAACGATGGATCACTTGTTCAATAACCGCAGGATAACGGTCCAATCGCTTTCCGGCGACCACGCTCTCCCACCCTCCCGATTCAGTTTCTTTTTTATGGAGAACTTTTCTATCTGGATAACGTAATTCTTCATTTCGCTATACGTAATTGTACTTTAGTCTTCTTTGATTCGCGTAACGCGTACACTTTGGCCGATGAAGCGAGAGTCAAGGAAAACGGAAAGAAGTACTTGATATGATTTATATAAGTCTTTCTTTTCAGTGACTTTTTCTAAGTTCTTTAACTAATGCCTTCGATAGTTTTCCAAGGTGTATTGTTTATGTAGATATTCTAAGTAATTGTTAATTTCTGTTGTACGCTGTAATTGAGATTATCGGACGCGCGAAAGGGCTGAATCAAGAAAGCTGCGAAACAAAGCGTGGATTCCGGAATGCGAGTACCCAACGACAAGAACAAAATATTGTTTTCTTTTTCCTAAATAGAACAAGAACGTAATCCGATTACTGGTGAAACTAAAAAGAAATGAAACGGACGAGGAACGAGTCCCTGGGGTTTCTACGGATGTTATTCCATGGTCCTGTTGTCGAACAGTAACATTTATAATGGTTTTTTTTATATATATATATAACTCTTTTCAACTAATCTCGCTTGCGTCACATTGCCTCCATATCTTGTAGCGACCAATTAGGCGGAGGGAATTTTTTCTCCACGCAAACAAAAAAAATACAATGGAGAACCTTCTTCCTTCGATACTCTGCGACATGTTTCTCCGAAACTTCGAAGTTACATTCGAATTAATAAATCGTACAAAAGGACTGCAAGAAATCGTAAACAAAATTAGTTCTTTAAAAAAACGTTACCGATACCCGAATTCCTTAAACAGGAAAATGTTTTCACCCGAGTAATCACGAAGGAAGAAGGGTATTTATAGGAAAAAAGTAAACAAAAACAAATGGAAACGGAAGATCTGTGCTTTTTGTATTTCGCGATTCCGTGGCCTCTCGGAAGAGGCTTCTCGTTTTTGTATCTCGAAGCCTCGAGCCACCGAAGCAATATGGTTTCTTATTCTTTGTACGAATACAAATGAAAAAAAAAATATATATATATACACTGTCGACGGATAGCATGCAAAATTAACAATTTATTAAGTCTCTAGTCATAGTAACGGCACGCGCAACAACAAAAAAATAAGAAATGCAACAAGTTAAGAACGAAAGCAAGCAAGGTAACAAGTCGGGAACTTTGTACGCGGAACATCTCCATTCTTTTCTGGAAACGTTTATCTTGTCGAGAAACGAGCCACGGATGCGAGAGGTGAATTACGATCGGATTTGATTCCTTAATTTCGTGTGTATGGGACACGGTACCGCATTGGTTTCTTTGTGGAACAAGAATAACAACAGCAACAGGCGAGAAAGCAAAGAGAAGGAATCAGCCTTTTTTGAACCGTAAGAAGTATAAAGTGAATAAAAGTACTTGGAAAAAATCAAACGTGACGTGTCAGTTACTTTCTCACCGGTTCTTCGATTTCTGTTTCTCCTCTGATTAACTACTCGTGCACGCGAAACTTTCTGTTCTTTGTACGACATTTGATTTGAAACTCCGGACGGGGGAAAGATAAATAAATTCGTAAACAAATAGTTTGAGATCGAGAATGAAACGGGAGAGTTCGTTGATGAGGGAACGATCTAATGGGTCCTATTTCAACGAGAAAATTAAGTTAATACTATACGACGAAGAGGGAAACGGATGAAGTAATTAAAATAGATACGCGAATGGCGTGCCGATGACATTTTGGTAACTCGTCTTTTTACGATAAGAGAGAAGGGCGAGGAGCCATCAGGAATACTGCCTCTTTCATGTTACAAACACAAATTAAAGTACGACATATATATAGTACGTGTATTATATATACATATATAAATATTTAAAAGAAATACTTCAATAACGCGAGGACGTGGCCGGATAATGTGGACGACTATGAAAGTCGAAGCAAAAGATAGGAGAGTGAAAGAAGTTGAAGATGACGATGATGAGAAATAAATGGCGAAGAATGAAATATGGGAATGTAAATTCACCGACAAAAACCACGCGAGATAACTGTGAGAAGTACGTCTTCACTGTTAAACGGTAGATAGTTATAAAGGTTTCATCACTTTTTTATATATAAAAAAGTATATATATATATATATATACATATATTAACAATAATAATGAATTACTATCGACTGTTAGACTAGCTCATTTTGAGTATCATCCTTCGCGTCATTGTTCTTTTCACGAGGCACGAACTTCACGATTCCTTTCTTTCTATTCTTTGCCGCAAGCACGGCCGAAAATAGCTCGCCGGAAATGATCTTTCGCCCGGATCTCGCGGAAGAGATCTTTCTCTCGTTATCTCAATATGTTTCAGCGGAATCGTTTCGATGAAATCATGCAAAGATGATAATCCTGTGGAACTTATTCAACTTAGAATCATCTTTTATCGAAGCAAATTGCAACCGGAAATTAGCTCTGGAGAATATAACAGACTTTGTATTTCAGATAGTTATATTAATTATGAATGTCCATTTTCATATAGGATTTCAATTAATCCTTGTACCCAAGGATTTCCTTGACACTATAAACGTTATATTATTTCCAACGTATAACAATAATACTTATTAACATATACCAAATATTTAGAATAACAATCGAATCTTTGAAATCTCGCGAAACGATTCCTCCAACATCTTCGAATCACCTGAAATTTCTCATTAAATTAGATAAAGGAGTTCGAGAGATTGGATGCGAAACAGAAGGTTTATTCGACAACTGCAATTAAGGATATTGGCTGATGAATGTTTCTCGTGCAATTAGGTATCGTCATTACTGTATCTGTAATATCTGGTTACTTCGGAGATAAGAAAAGGGGTGCGTAGAGATCTTCGAAAGTTCGACGAGTAAAGTTATTGTTATTACTATCATTATTATTCGTGCACGAATAATAATTCATTTCAGCCGATGACGAGTGTGATCGAATTCTGAGTGATTTCTGTGCTTGAACGAGACTGAAACGAACGAAATAGTCGCTTGAGACTTGTCCTTTTTTTACGCGCTTCTCTCCCCTCCTTTCCGCATTTACTATTATCGTGCTGTAATTATCATCATTAACATTACGGAGCAACACTTTACACTCGTACGTACACACGCATAGGGAAGAATAAACAAATCATATATAATCGCTCGAAGTAAGAAAACAAAAAGAACAGAACACAGTTCTTAAGAAACGCAATGAAACGAGAAAGAATGTCGAAGATCAATGCATTCGTACGTTGAATGCGTGAATTTTTTAAGTCGTCGAGGGAAAGTGTTAAAGAAAATTGATATTTCGTCGGATTTTATTAACATTATTATTCAGGCGTGGTAGATGAATTGATGACATTTTTGCGAATGAGACTAGTGCTTCTCTCTCGACAGGTCATCGACATCGTTTTTAATTCCGTGTATGTAATTAGTGTCGTAACAATGAACAGGTTTCTTTGATCGATCTGTTATGGTTTTATACGATTAATGAATTATATAAATATGAAATTTGACGATTGGGGGAGAATATATCGGCGGGCCAACGCGTATATTGCATCACAAATTATTACAGTTTCTATTGATATCGTTATAAGCAGTCTCACATTGTTTATATATCTTAAGATTTTAACATTGTTCACGAGATAAGTAAATAGAGGTGTACTTCTTATATACATTTCACTACGAAAATCTAGTTCGATATGATTTTCAATTATCGGAGAATAAACACCAAATTTTTTAGATCGAATCGACGAATTGCTAAAAAGAAATAATCATCCATAAACCACGAGAATTTCACAGTTGTTCGAAGATAGAACGGGAATTTTCATATTCATCATCAAGTCACAACATTCCATCGTAAAATGGTGGGCGTAGTTTACGAGGAAAATTTGTTTCGACATTTTTTCTAACTACATTTTTTAGTATGAAAATTAATAATATCGATTATCCGATATCGTAAACTTTCTAGCTTCGAATATGAATTTGTTGCTTCGTACAACGATGGTCCAAGAAATCAGTGGAAAATGGAAAATCGGTAGTTCGAATTCCACCTGGAGTCTGATTCGATCGAACGCTTTCTTTCATTGCTCGTTTTTCCGAGAAATCGGAAGATTCCTTATAATATAATTCTTTATATAACTGTGTATCTTCTCGCAGATCGTACGATTCGGTAGATGAACTAAACAATTAACAAACCAATTTTTAACCCGCTGAATCGAATGCTTAATAACAATACGTATTAACTATTTGCGGTTGAATATTGAAAAAGAAAGACGCAGAGTTTTAGTGTTACCTTAAATCACTTGATTTCAATAAAATCAAAAGTGTTTAAACAACACGTAATCCAACCGCAAACTGTTAACCTTCTCTACGAATGGATCGAATTTGCAATCACGAAAGAAAGATATACGTAAAAAATGATTTAATATACCAAATAAATCGCTGATAAAAATGATGCGAATATTTTCTAATTTATGCTCGTTTCTTTATTAAGAATACGGAACATGTATAACAGCTTTATCATCGATAAAGCGCAGTATACAATGCAGATTATTATAAATAAATTCGTGTTCCACCATCAATGTGATCCGACAATATGTCGTAACATATCTTTCGCAACAAAAAAAAATTTTACCATTACGTATCCGAAAGAATTGTAATTGAAACCTTTTCGTTTTGGTATTTCGTACGGGTTCTGCGCGAAAACACACACAAAGACAATCTTCTTTAAGAAAAACCAAAGTAACGATCGAAGTACAAAGGAGAGCGGAACATTATTAGCGAGGAAACTATATTGCGAGCGCTTGTTAATCGCGATACATGGGTATCGTTAATTATTTTGCAAATTCTAAAGCACGATACGCGATGAATTAGCGTTATGACGACGAGTTCGTCCGAACAGGGAACAAGATGAGAATCAACGAGATGCACGTTATTTTTCTTGTATCAAACCAAAATCGACAAACAAAGACTGACTCGAACGACGATGAAAGTTCGACGTTTCCGCGAGGAATTTTACGAAGAAACCGACCGCGCGAACGGTGAGAAAGAAAACCACTCCTTCGATCCTGATTGCAAATTCCCCAGTAATTCCATTATACCGAATCCGCGAGACGCGAGAATTCCGCGAGTTTCCGTTTTAACGTGCTCCTCGACATCGAAGATGAAAAGGTTCCACATTTCTCGCCTCACTTTCTTCGCCATGTAGTATCTGACCAGTTTATTTTCAAAGTGGCCTAAATCCATTTTTAAAAAGAATTCGTGTCGACGTTTATAATAGTTACAAAGTAACTTTGCCTAACTATTACAAACGTTAACTTGATTTTTGGAAAACCGACTTAGGTCATTTTCAAAATAAACAGCTCACCTGATCTTTAGAATCGAAGGTATTCGATCGCAATTTTCGAGATAGATGAGTCAGGAAGAAGAGAGGAAGGGAAGGGGGACAGGTAAAACACGGTAGACGTCGAGTAGCCCGAAACTTTTTCAATGAAATGAGAAACAAGAAAACACTCTTTAATACTAAGGGACATATAGTTAAGGTAATCTCTGTAACGTAAGATTAAATGAAACAAGAAAGCGCATAAACGTGTAACGGCAGTCACGCATCATTACGTCGATAAGAGAATCGCGAAGGAGATAACAGCAGTCACTACGATTCAAAGAAAAAAAAACAGTGCTAAGGATAGTAAGTCGTAGTATAAGCCCAAAGAGACTCGTGGAACGCGGACGTCACGGAGGAAGCTCAGTCGATTAACGCACATCGAAGATCGTCGTTTCTTCTTTTTAATTGATCCTCGACTCTCTTCCGGTTCACGGATTCCAGTGATAAGGAACACCGTCAGGAATCGACTGCTTCTTCCTCGACATCCGGTATATCACGATCGGTGAATATAAAACTTACAATTAGGGAGCAATCGGATGAATGCTTAACTGTGTGCGTTTTCCGCGAGAATGAGTGCATGGAAGATGTGCAAGTGATATACGCCGCACGACACATATTCGAAATGCGATTGCAGTGCGAAAGAGTTTGTGCATGCGCGTGAAAAAGATCGGTGGGAGGAGTTGACATTTATAAGTCTATTATTATAACGATTCTAGAGACACTGGAGCATAATGTATCTGTAAATTTCTTTACTTCCATGCGGTACGTGGCAGACAGTAAACGTAGCTTTTAAGCGGAGCAACCGAGATGTAACAAGTGCGGAGATCGTTTCGGGAGAAGAAATATATATCGTTTATTACATAGATGTATATCGTGGATAATCGTAATATATATCTATATAATAAAAAAATGGAAGGTATAAAAAGAAATTAATGGAACGAGGATAAAAAAGAAATTGGAGGAATGGGAACGTTCGAGGGTGAGAAACGAGAATGTCGTTTTGGGTATGATCCTATATAAATATAATAATGTCAAGAGCTTTCTGCCAAGTATGAAGACGAGAAGCTTTAAAGAAGATAAACGGGAAGGACCTTTCGTGTCCTTTCAGGACGATTGAGAACGTCGGATACTATTGTTTCTTTTGCAAGCGAACGATCATCATAATGCATAATTACGGATTAATTATTATTACTATTAATTACGGTTCACCGAGTCATCCGCCATCATCGTTATTATTATTATATAATTGATGTGAGTGTGGACAAAAATAAAGTGTACGTAGTAGAAGTATCCTTGTACTTTGACACCCGGTGTTTAGGTTCTGTTCTTCATTCGATTTTAATTGTTCAGTTTGAAACCAATAATTCAATATTTGGGGACTATATTTTCAGTACGAATTTTGTGAAATATTCCATTAATTCGGCCGCTGAATTATTAAGAAAATAATAATAACTTTTACTTGGTGAAAGGAAATAATTGTGACACAAATAATCAGCTTGTAACATATTTATTCGAATACAAAGGAAATGATTACAAAGCGTGCTAAAACTTAACTTACAAAATCGTACGAGAGTTCAAAGTTTCCATCGAAGAATACTTTCGGAGATAATAATCTGAGAACTGAAAGACTCAGGTTATTATCTACGTGGATACTTCTTCTTTAACGTTCTTTTTTTATTAATTATTAAACAATTTGGAATCCCTCGCGTTTCTTGCTATTCATTTAAACTACAGCTTTGTAAATGCTTTCAGGTACACCGCGTAAAGTCCGTCACTTCTCTTGAAGGACTTGCAATTCCAAACTCTTCCTGACCTTATCGGCGTTTCCTCCGCAAGGAATTCCTGCTCCGACTTCTTCCATATTTAATTTTTTTTCTGCACTAACAATCTTTTCTTCATCTTCATCTTGTTCTGGCTTGGAAACATCCCCGTCTTCTTCTACTGCTTCTAAATTCTTGTTCATCAGGTTGTTGAAGAACTTCCTCGTGTCCTCGAGTCTCTGGAAATATTACAAGCTTAACATTCGCAATATTTACAACAAATGGAAAGTATTTTATTTGATCAATTACCCTAGTAATAACTTCATATTGATAGATTGCAATTTATGTTACTTCTTTTAAAATTATTTACTTTGTCCTACTTTAATAATTAGTACCATCTTATTTATAATAATTCCAACTTAATTCAGCCCATTTTATTTTTAAGTACTTGGTTATTTAAAGATTATGAATTGCTGAATTGAAGTTAGAATAATTGGAATTAGAAAGTTAATTAGTATGATATGATATAATTTAATACTAACACATTCCTCATCGATTATATTATCACTTTGATTAGATAATTTTCCTTTGGCCATAGCTTCTCTAGAAATTTTCATTAATCTATCGGCAGACTTCTTGGCATGCGCAATTTGTTCATCACTTTTTGGTGCGCACATATTTTTTAATATTCGATCCTTCAATACTTCGTCCATAGTTGAGTCTTCAGGATTTCCGGTTTCATCAATTGAACTCGAGGAAATCTCTTCAATTAATGTTCCCGTTTGTTTTTCTTTCGATTGTTTGGTTTCTATTGGTGATGCTTCACTAATTCCTTTCGAATTTATTTTTTCGTTTCTCATGAAATCCGGTTCTATAAGCAGCTTCCGGTTTTCCTCCAAACCCTCCAAATGATCACAAAATTCCTTGTAAAGCTCGATATCATTTTTTAAATTCGATTGCTGCAACTTTCCGGCATCCTCGGAATTTTTCAGTAGTTCTGCAATCGATCTGATGTCTGAAATATTGTTGTTTTATTAATTATAAATCATATCGATATTATAAATACATATTTCATATCATTATATGCGACTTGATTAACATAAACTTATTCCAACTGTTTGTGGCATAATTATATAAATGACATAAAACAATATATTATTACATAACACTTATGTGTTATGTAACATTACACAAGAACTTATTACGTAACATGCTACACAGATTATGTAAGTCACATCAACATTATACCAGGATTTTTACCAGGTTCTTTATTTCCATGCGACCCCTTCACCTTGTTTTCTTGGCTCCCAGTGTCACCAATATTTACATTTTGTTTAAAACTTCCGTCACAATATTTTTCAGACGGTTCGGCATTCGCCTTTTCTTGGAAATCCCCAGATGCTTTCTGAAACGCCGTCTTCGAAGAGATCAGACTTGACGCGATGAAATCCGAAAAACTTTCCTGGTCCCGTTTTGCAAAATCAACGCTTTTATTCGTCCCGATACTCTTTACATATTTATCAATTAACGGTGACTCCTTCTTCAAAAATCTCCTAGCTTCCCTCATCAGATGTTGTTTACACCTTTCGGAAACTTCACTGCGACTTCTTCGATCCGTGCATTCTTTTGCTGAATTTATTTCCTCGATCAAGTAAGACTTTTTTATACTGACTTCCGGGTTCTCACACTTCAGAGATCTTTTCTCGGCTTGCCTTACTTGAGGCGATATTTTACTCGACGATTCTATTATTTCATTGAATACTTCGATTTCGGAATTATTATCCTCTGTGAGTTCTAAATATAAGTTTTCCTTATTTTTCTCTTCCACTTCAGAACTACAAGATTTTGTTACATCTTTTAGTATTTTTTTTGAGGATTCAGTAACTTCACGCTTCTTTTCTACGTCGTCCGACGTTTGTTCCGTTTCTTTCAAATTATCGTCGGTTTTGGAATATCTTGTTTCTTTTAATTGTTCATTGCCGGAAATAAGAAGACATTTTTCCTCTTCGGATATTTCGATAATTTTTGAATTACTTTTATTTTCGAACTGTTCCACATTTTCTTTGCTTTTTGTGGTTGCAATTGGTTCACAATTACTTGAGGTTGCTTCAAGAATTTCGATCTTAACTGGACCTATTTTTTTGCTCGTTTTATTATTATTCCCTGGAATATCTTTATCATCATTCTCTTGTTTAATTAATTGAATACTCCTTCCATCATTTTCAGCAACTATTTCCCTGGAAACACATTTTTCTTTCGTCTCACAATTTTCCGGTGTTTCTTCGAGACTATTATCAGCTTCTTCTATCGTCAACAATTCGCGCGAAATATTTAATTTTGACGACTTCTCAAAGCTTTTATGATATCCGCTTTTAATATCCAGTTCTTTAAACAATGAATGAAAGACCCCAGTTGTAACTTCATCTTTGTTTACATTCAATTTTTTATTGTTTATATGCTCGTCTGCATCTTCTTCATTTTCGGGGTACGACTTCACATTTTGCAGAAGAATCTTCGGGCAAGTCTGCAAAGTTAGCATATCATAAACTTTATCGTTTTCTGTTATCTTAATTTCTCCTTCTGATAAATCTGATTCGTATTCTGTTAATTTATTTACACTTCTTTCTTTGGGGCTTTCATAAATTTCTTCGATTATGGAATTTTTTAATATTCCATTAGAAACATTATTTTCAACATTCGTTTCTGTACTTTGTAGATCAACATTTTCCTCCACCTTCTTCTTTATCTCCTCTTCCCTTCTCTTCATAATTTCTTGGACTTTCTGTTTCCTCTCTTTCGTACTCCACCATTTTAATTTATCATCTTCATCGACACCGGATATTTTTATTTTCCCTTCATTATTTTCAGGTTTATTTGCAGATTCAAGATTCACTTCCTCGCCCCAGAATCCCTTAACATCGCCATTTTTAAAAACAACTTTATTATCCTCCACAAACTTCTCCATTTCATCGCAGAATTCTTTCATATCCTGTCGAATGCTACTCAAATGAGTACTCAAGATATGAGTTTCTCCTTTTTTTTTATAATCCTCCGCAATATTCCTAAAGCAGCTCTTATTTTCCGTGGGTTGCAAACTTTGTTGTTCTTTCTTATCTTCTTCCTTATCAGTCGCATCCAAGGAAGCAGAAGTCGTTACCGCTTCATATTGTTCACATTCTACAACATAAAAATAGATCGCTGAAACATATCGAGAAACAATGTCGTTGTTACAGAGGTAAAATTCACTAACTGCAATTTCGCCATTTTCCTCTTCAAACATAATAATCTAACAAACACAATTTTACTAGACAGTACAAACAGTATATATAAATTACTTGTTATATTCATATATTTTATTTCGTACATTTGAAAATTTCAATTAAAAAAATATATACAAATACCTCTAACTCGCTTACATAAAAATGTTGGTTAATGAATTTTACCTGTACAACAACAATATGATTGTATATGTAATTCGAGGTTTATGTTGAATTTTGTGTTCGATGTAATTGAATTACTGTAAACATCGTCCTTATTCCGAGTGCTGTTGGAAAGACGCGGGGTGGGTTGATCTTCTTTGCTGGATTCCAAGATAAGTCTCTCGTAATGAACCAGTTCTCTTCCCAAAGGATGACCACCTGGAGGATCACTTGCACTTCTTCTCTCGTCCAAAATTTTCCTTGCCAACCTCTTTTTCTCAGCATCGCCAGCAACGTATTCTTCGCTATCGCTTATTTCTTCTATGAGCTTTTTGGGGACCGTGTCATTCCGTCTCTGTTATATTAATAAGAAATTATTTCATTATTCCACCTGTGTCTTTCACAGTTACATCAGTCTCTTGTGAATATAATTATATTCAGAATCAGGTTATAAAGTGTACATAAATGTTCACTTTACGGTAATATATTATTAATAAGATTCATTAAGATTGCAGTGTCTGCTTGGATATCATCCCCTTAACTGTCGATGGTGAACTATCTACTTAATACTTTAAGTAGACAATATAAAAAAATGTAATATTACAGAGTAGTTAATGAATAGTTATACATTGTGTAATATATGGTAGGATTGAGATGGCAGAGGTAATGATAAGATTTACTTCAATTTCCCAGGGCAACAAAAGCTCTCCGTTGGTCTCGTAGTAAGCTTTTCTTTCTTCCTCCGCCATTGGCCTCCTTCCGTCACTTTCCTCGACTCCTTTTTGCCCCATTTCATCCATCCGTTCGTCGTTCTGCTCGTTCTCTTCGTCCGATGACGAGGACGCGGAGGAGCCGAAGGAGAATGGGACGCCCGACTTTTTCTTCTTCTCCAGGTTAAGCTTGAACGTTCATCAAGTCCGGCATCAGGGGGTTTCACGTGGTGAATGATCAAATAGTCGATGGGACCCGAATGGATGATATTATTCGAAGCACGAATTCTGTACCAGACCTTGACGAAACTAGTTCTTACCAGTTGGTTGTTCGTGCACACGAGCTCCCTCCTGGCTACTTCTTCATCCTCCTCCGTCATCTTCTTCTTCTTATCCTCCGCCTCCTTTTCGGACGTGCCGACCGGTTTGTACAGCTTCCTTTTGTTTATCAGGGCTTTCGAGGGCGGATCGCCAATCGACAGGTAAACAAAGATCGGACGAACAAGCGACAGGTGAAAGCGAGTCCAACGGAACCGATAATGCAAACCATTCTCGGGTTTTAATCGTCATGGTACGAGGGAGAACAAATTTCCTAGCTCTCGGAATGAGTGTTGGTACTAATTGTTTTTAATAATATCTTAGACGGAACATATAGTGGTCATTTATTTATTTCTAAGACCAAAGTCTATGAAAATGAATCAAGAGTCAGTCGGAAGCATTTGATGAAGGTACCGCTGCAGGTTTCGGAGAAATATAATAAAACTGAGATAAGTAAACATCATCATCTTAATTCGATTTTAATGGATTCACTAATTTTTAATTTTATCAATTTCTCCGTGTGTCTATTTTATGACAACTTCTTCTAAACTTCTTCTTATTTGTACTACTTTGTTCTCCAAAAGCACAGCAGCATCATTATCATATACGAAATTAAGTTTATCTTCATAGATTTTGCAAAAAATCGTAGATAAATTGCTATCATTTTTGGAAAGCCATGAGGAGTTTGTAAACATCCTGCATTCCGTTTATTACTCACCCGTTACGCTGTCGTTGATTTTCTTCTGCTCCCTCTCGATCCAACGCCGCCTCTCTTCAGCTTCTTCCTCGGAACCCCCTCGCATCCTATCTTTGCAAAACACTCTTCTTTCAATAATTCCAACCTTCCAATATTTCTATCACTATATCTAACATTAATATATCTAATAATTGGATTAAACGAGATTAATTTCGACGAAAGGTTTACCAAGCCTCCGCGCAAGCGCGATCACGTGGAAAGACAGGTCGGTCATCGAGATACTGAAGATTCTTGCACTTCAGGATCATAGTTTTTCGGTAAAGCTTGATCATCTTCAACACCGGATTGCCCATCAATGTTACCACCCTTAAATTCTTCATGTCACCTAACACCTGCAAGGTCACCAATTGTCGTAACGAGTTCTTCAACAATATCATTAATTAACATAATACAAGTACAATATCCAAACATTAGAACATTAAATAACATGGATGAGAACTGTTGGTGTCGGTTCTGAGAAACGGAAGAAGTTCGTGTAGAAGTTGATGTAGAAGACGGTGAGGGGAGAAAAGAGGCCATAACGGACTCACGTTAACTACTTCGATGGTGTCGATCCTGTTGTGTGAAATATCGAGCACCGAGAGGGCATCCAGCATTCGAAGATGCTCAATGTCGGCAGTTTCTTGCAGATAGTTGTGTGACAGGTTCAGGGTATTCAGGAACTTGAGGCTGTCTGAAAGCAGAGGCACGTCAAGGTCAAGGTCACCTAGGATACTCGCTTCGACTCGAGTCACCGAGATTCTCAATCCTTCGGATCGTGTTGTGAGAGAGATTTAGAGTGTCGAGCTTCCTCAGGTAGTCGAGGTTCTCGATTTTCCCGATCAGATTGTGATGAAGGTAGAGGCACTTCAGCTCCCTTTGGTTCTCCAAATTCGCGATTTCCCGGATACCGTTGTTCTCCAGCCACAGACACTTCAACCCCGTGTACTTTTCCAGATTCTCGATAAACGAAAATCCTGGAAATTATTCGTATTTTTAATGTGGAAGATTTCATTTCGTTTGGATCTTCATTAGCAAGATAAAAATAAACTGTTTCGAGAATATTGAATATCGATGTACTATAAAAATGAGAATATCAAATATTGATATCTGAATTGTAACACATTAATATCTTATCTTATTAGGAAATTCATTATTAAATTTTATGTGTTTGTGTTAAAAATGAATAGGTATTTTTAAAGGATTGGAAAAATATTAATGAAATATTTTCGGAAATTTGTGAACTTGCCTTTATAGTGCAGATAAAGGACATCATTGAGATAAGGAGTCTGATAAAGTTTGTGCTCCTTGCAGTGTTTTTTAATCAGATCTTCTGTCATTCTAAATTATAAAAAATTAATATCACTTTTTATTTGAACCACTCCTATAAGAAATTATTATCATAATTTATCATAAAATATTCATTAACATGAGTCAATTATAACGATTCGAAAATAATTAAGTTTAGTTGATCTACATTCAAAAAACGACAGTGATACCAAATATTTATTATTTGGATACAAAATAATATATTTTTTGGTACTTTGAATTTTACCTGATTCCATGTTTCTTCTCGTCAAAATCGTAAATTTTCCCCTTAATATACGTCTTTTCAGGTTCACTTTTCGAAAGCCAAAAAAGGGAGTCCTCCGATTCGGTTACAATTTCTTCGACAATATCCTTAATTACCATTTCTTTTGTATTATTATCCGACTGCACTGTCTCAGTATTTTTCATACTTTGATTATTATTAATGAATGAATTAGAGTTAAGCGATTCTTCTTGGATTTTAATTAATGAATCAGAATCTACTGATTCTTCTTGGGCGTTAATTAATGAATTAGAATCTAAAGATTCTTCTTCGATTTTGATTAACGTATTACTGTCTACTGATTCTTCTTGGACTTTAATTATTGAATTAAAGTCTAAAGATTCATCTTTGATTTTAATTAATGAATTAGCATCCAAAGATGCTTCTTGCACTTCAATTAATGAATTAGAATGTAATTCTTCTTCTTGGATTTTAATTAATGGATTAGAAGCGAATAATTCTTCTCGAACTGTTTTTATAAAATTATTTGTAACATCCGAGCTATTAGTTATTTCTTCTACAGATAATTTTATTAATTCTTCCGAATCATCCTTTATTTTTCCTTGCACGTTTAAGTCAAGATTAGTGTTTGTTGTGGTATCTTCTGTTTTTGTTTCAACCACTTTTGATTTTGTTCTTTTATTATCTCCTTCGACGTGTTCTGCAACTTTCGAACATTCCTCGAGCAATTTTGTCTGCAATTCTTCCTCGTACTGTTTGCGCGTATCTTTGACCTTGAAGTTCTCCACTATTACATCCTTCGTCAGAGGCATTTCAAGGTTGTCAGCTTTGCCTCGTAATTCATCGGAACTTACGTCAGATTCATTCCCGTAATCTTCGATAATTTTCAGATTATCATCCGAGTTTTCGCGATTATCCAAATCTTCTTCGAGAGCTGCCTTTTCTTCGGCAATTAATTTTTCAAATTCATCGAATTCTTTTAGAAGGTCTTTCAGTGATTGATTCTTCTCCTTTTCGATCTTACATTTTTCCTCAGCTATTTTCTTCAAAGTTTCTTGAACTTCTGATTTGGATTTGTGATAACCAGTTTCCGCCATCTCCGCCAACTTTTCCAAATACTCTTCGGTGGAATTTGGATTTGTATTTTGCATAAAGTTTATGTCACTTTTATTTTCAAGATTTAATTTGATATTCAAAATTTCATTATTCTCATCGTCAACATTTTTAATGTTTTCCTGAGAATTTTCGAGGTTACTTGGATCGTATGTTGAGGACATATTTGAATTATTCAAATCAGCATTATTTTCATGGCCATTTTCACAGACTTCGGATATAATATCCACCAAATTTGGATTAGTCGTGAAGTCCATATTTTCTATAAACTTTTCGTGCTCGCTAATGAATCTATTAAATGCGGAATCACTCGACAAATTAATATTTTTATCCTCCTCCGTATCGTCATCCTCAGAATTAGTGACGTGGAAAAAACTATCTATCAACTTCTGCAATTCTTGCATATCTATGCTGTCATCTTCATCTTCCGCGTTACTTTCTTCGACTTCACTTAAACTCCGCGAAGTCTCGGGATCTTCAGATTGTCCGAAATCTCGACTAACAATTTCTTTAATATCAGATAAAATTTTGTCTCGATCCTCATCGTCATCTCGATAATTCTCTAACAAATCATCCTCTTCGAGTTCAAGTTCACTTTCTACATCATTTTCGCGATCTTCATTTTCACTTATTTTATACGAATAATTATGGAAAGAACACGAGGGTTGATTAAATATATCATCATCTTGGATTCTAATTGCTTTTTTATCTTCTTCGAGATTTTGATGTAACATTTGATCTTTACTTGCAGAAATTACTTCGTTATTATCATTATCATTAAGTGACAGATTTTCATTGCTTTGATCTCTCAGATTGGTTTGCGAGAACTTGACGATAAGATCATCGAGATCTGTTTCGTTGATATCCTCTTTCGTGCAACAATCTTCGCAAAAGGAATCCGCGGCTCGATTTTCGCACACGTTGTCTTCCCGCGTCATATTTTCACCGTCTTCCGCATCATCGAACACCAAAGTGTCATCGGAGTCATTATCGCTACCCTTCTCAGCTTTCGTCGAATTGAAATAAGATAAATTCTCACCAGTCGCATCGTGAAAGGCCTCGCAATCAAAAAATGGTATCCAACAAGGATTATTATCATGATTGATATCAAATTCCTTTATCAACATCTCTTTATCCGATTGATGACTCGAAACTTGATGCTCCAAAATATACTCGTTCTTTAATAACTCCGATTCCATCCTCGAAAACATGTCGGATGATGAAGATGCAAATATTTCGAAGTCTGGGATGGAATTCTTCGAAACCTTTCAAAGTGAAAAACAATAATAATATTTTCATTTACAATTATTTTTAATATAAAGAGTGTCGCGTATGAAATTAATTATATCCTTTAATCGCGATCAAACGGTAAATATTTTATGCATTACATAAATTAATTCGACAAGCAATATCCTGAAAGACTGTTTTCTTCGATGTCGTCTTTTTACAGAATTTTCACGGAATCATATTTTTCACGTAGAAACAAATATTATTGTATAATTCGGTAACCTGTTATACGTGGAATACGCTGTATCATTTATTGTAAAACTGGTCATAATTTAGTGATTCATTTAAAATGATGCAAACATGTCGGATATCAATGAAAATAATTATTATTGTGGACATATTATAATGGTGACAAAATTCGAGCAGATTCTGATCAATTTTTACCTCTGTTTCAGGAGCCGAAGGATCACTGCTCGAGCTACCAGATAGTGCTTCATCAGAAGGAGATTCTTTATCACCATCCATCAGGGGACACTGGATATCCAATGGAGCTTCCATATTCAAGGGAATATTATCCAACTCGTTGATAACAGGAAAGTATTCCGTGGAGTTCAAGTTTAATATTCAGAATCGTAGGTCGACATAACCACCCTTCAAAAACAAGGTAATTCGTCATGGCAACTGTTTACAAACTGTTTGATCAATTCTTTGATACTTAAGTATCAGAGAATATTCGTAGGGGATTAATTGAATTTTGACTACGTTATATTATTTTAGTATTTAATTACGTTTATTGGGAGTAGCCATATTTGTTTTAATTATTATCTACTTAACAGGGTACAACAATTTTTATGTCTTATATCGTACATATTTATATACATATAAAATACATATTAATATGTAGCTGGATCTAGGATATTCAATTAGCTATATAAACTACGAGGTATCTTCAAATGATTACCATACTTAATTAAGAACAATCCAAATAAATCGCGACAATTATAAAATATGAAAAGAATAATTCTATTTACATATTTACAATATCTACGGATTAATATCGTACTTAATAAACACCTAAATAATTCGACACAATTATGAAACCAGGAAATAATAATTGTAACTCCTAATAATATGCATATCGAGTAACGTAATTAATCGAATAATCTTATCAACACGTAGTTAATTTAATTAATTGACATACATAAGATAATAAGTCACGATACAATCCCTTTATGAAGTCACAAGATGAATATCATAAAATTACTGATTCGCGGAATTTCATAAAAATGCTCATATTTATAAGGTTCCATTTTCAGAGATTTTGTGTGGCTTACGTTGCACAATGGATGTAATTAAATCGATTAATTTATTTCTTCCATTTATTCGATTTTCTAAGGACGTATACGGGAATGTATCAAAATAGCTGAATATATTGTCCGTAGTTCTAGTGTTAAGGGTGGTAACCGGTATTTCAGGGTGTGAAAATATTATCAGATCTGAGGTTTCCATAATTTGGAATTATAGGAGGGTGCAGGAAGATTGTTAGCGTTTATAGGGTATCTCGTCTGGTATCTATTCATTCGGGAAGTTCTCTTTGCTTTCGTTGCGTCTGCTTGCTCCCCGGTTGTCCACTTGTTTTTCCACCTTGTGTTTGAGGCTTCCTTTCGTTCCCCGTGGCCCACCCCCCACCCCCCCACCCCCCGGGTTCCCCCCACAGGTTCCATCTTTTCTTTCCGAGTTGGCTGGCGGTTCATGTTCGTGAACGAATGCTATCAACATAATTCAGCGGAAAAAGCCTATCCTCGCCGGCTACGATTCGCCAGTTCGCCGATTCGCAAAACGTCGCGACAAATCGGGATCTCCGATGGAAGCGGGAAATCGCAACTCATGGATCGGGACATTGTCTTCCCGTGGCTGCGCCGTGGCGCAATGGGATTAGCCGCGATCAAACTCTCTCAACACCATAACTCTACTTAAATGTGTGACCTGTGAAATTCCATAAAGTAAAACCATAATAATAAAGCAATGTAGCATTTATTGTTTATAATAGTAATTGGTAGAGTACTCGGCATTTGTTAAGGAAATGATCGCATTTCTTCGTATCGTATTATGACTGAATGCAATGCATGAATATAATGCATCTCTCGCGTACTCTATGATTAGTTGGTTATATTTGGGTGCATTTTCAACCCAATTTGAGGGACCGAGATAGGAAGCACCCCTTTATGACCTGAAAATGCAAGTATGATATTGATGTGACGGTTTAAGGTGCAATCGGTGATTTATTAAATAAATCCCTCCTACAAATTATAGAATATAAGTAGATAACTTTGTTTATTAAAAGATACTCTCTTCGAGGAATTCGAACGAACTTGCGTGGAATAATTAAAAGAACTTCGTATCGTATGAAGAGTTTTCCAACAAATCTCTAATTATTAATTATAATGCAATTTCTCTTTTTATATATCACAATTTAGATTGCGATATAGTATAGTATAGTATTATATTTTAAACACCCGATTATTAAATACAAATAGGCTAATATTTTAATTATTAATTCCTGAGTATTCTATAAGTCCCTTTTCCTTTGCAGTTGCATATTAATCAGCACATAAAAGTCGTATAATAAGGTTATAGTCAAAAGACATTGCTGTATAAATAAGCTACGAGACAGTAATTTAAACAGAAACATTGTAAAGCAGGATATGCGCGAAGACAAATTTGTCGTTCGCCGATAAACTTGTTAGAGGGATTCTCGATCGCTGCAAGTATCCTTGTTTATCCCCCTCAACGCGAATCCCGGTCGTCTACTCGTCAAACGCGACTTTCCACTTACTGTTGGTGCCCTGATTTAATCAGGAGTACCATTTCCCTGATTTCGAGTTATCGTTCTATTTTATCCTGCGGCCCTACTTTGGATTCCCTTGCCACCTGCTTCGACATTTAGATCGAAGTCGCTCGATCACTCGATCACTTTTTTCCCCTTCTCCTCTTTATTATTACTTCTAGCTAATCTATTTAAAATTCGTGGCTTTTTTAGTCCACTTTGTTTTTGGGTCTGAAATATTGTGTTGTTAATTTTAATTTGTTTTGGGAAGAATTAATTGGCTCGATCGTAAAAGGGAATATTGGGGTGGAAGATTATGGAAAGGGAGATGTATTGTTGGGTTTTGGGGGAAAATGACACTCGTCACGTGCCACGTGGCTATTCGATTCTTTTAACTGGTTAAATATACGTTTTATATATTATAACTAGTATTTCCTAGAATATAAAATTTATATTAGGATATAATATCTGAAATTTTATCCTAGAATTCTAAGATATAATATCTGAAATAACAAAATTCCTAAAATTCTATGATAAAATATCAGAATATCTAGAATATGACATTCCATATTCTACAGAATTCTAGAATATATAACATTTGTAAAAGAAGAGTAAATCCTAGGAGACTATATACGACCATTTAATAATATCTTATTGAAGTTATGTACCATATATTATATATTATATTTACTCGGTACTCCCCTTTTTCTAGGTGTTCCTCCGTTCCTTCTCCTCTTTCTTTTGCTACTTTTTTCAAGGTCGTACTAAGAATTCTGTGTTACGGTGTCGAGGTAATTAAGCCAAGGTTGCTATATCTTTTTGTCTGCCCCTTCGCATCTGCGAGCTTCTTTGATAGGAAACTAATCCACAGTGAGTCGAAGGGGTAAGAAATACTCGCTTACTTTACTGTGCATTTATTGCATTCCATTTATTCATTGATTTAATAAAAACTGAAAAATATTCCATCATAAGATGCAGATCTAAAGGCGAATTGAATTATTCTAATTACTATTGTTTGTGATTAGAACAAGAAAATCGAATCATCTTAGTTGAAACTGTGATTCAGAAAATTAAAAATCGATCCATCTTAGCAGAAACTGGAATTTCGAAAATTAAAATTCGAGTCATCTTAAATGAAATTGGCATTAAAAAAATTAAAAATCGAGTCATCTTAGCTGAAACTGATATTCGGAATATTAAAAGTCGAGTCATCCTAGAAGACTCTGAAATTCGGAGATTTAAAAATTGAGTGATCTCAGCGGAAACTGCAATTCTGAAACTTAAAAAACCTTCCTTATTTTTGGGAAAGATTTCCAGGAAAACTCGGAAAGTGTATCAGTGCAGGAAACATCTTATAATATAACCTTGGGTTAGATATCAGCATAGCGTACTTGAACAGGCAAACGATCTCGTGAATGGGATCAGGAAATAAGTGTTTCGCAAAGGAAAATGGATATCAATGTAATTCAGTGTAAAGGGGGGGAACACAGGGGTGATGAATTGTGAGAGGCTCGACGGAAACGGGAAATTGCACCATTCCTCCATATTCGAACTTCGTGTCTCTTTATTTCTTTCGACATCCAGTCGTCTGTCTCTTAAATGCGCCTTCCCGTTTTCTATTCTTTAACACTCTTTCGTCTTCCCGATATCAGTTTATAAAACATCAGGAAATTGGCCATTAACATTTTTACCAAAACAAATTCGAATTAACGTTTCTCGGATATTCCTCCCACATAACAATTATTATTACCAATAACTTCATTTGTTATCTGAATTACCGTAATATATCACGTCTAATTTTAATATTAATACGTTCCTGATCACGCTTTTAATCCCTTTGATATCACACTAATTACCGAAATTACGAATATTTTAATATACTGGAAAATGTATAAATTATTAGACCGTAATATTAATATTAGAGAGATTATTTATGAGACATAGCAATTAAAGATAAAAAATGATTATCATATAAAGAGTCGATATTAAAATTGTTTTATGCCGCTGTAAAATGCACCAAACGTGATGTGGTTTATAATTAATCTAAGATAATATGGGTAATGCAATTATTAACTTTGTTGATTCAACGCTTCTAAAACAGGTGATTCACTGTTAGAATTAATAAATAATTTGCAAGCGTTAATTGTTATTTGTATATTTTAATCGATCGTCAATCGTATCATGATTCTGTATTTGTAGAATTGGCGGATGAAGCGATACGCGTAATTAAATTCAGATCTTGATAAGTGACGATGCATTCATCGGTGGATTATATTTTTGAAGCGCTTAACTACTGCTGACATAGAAAGCCGAGAAGGTTACAAGGAAGTTACACGTGTACTTGACGCCGCGTAATACGATATTTTCGGTTCCAGTGATAGCAACGTGAGTGATAGTCTTTCTCACCCATCGAAGCATGCAAAGATCTTTCTTCCTTTCACGAGGTTTCTTTCCCTGACCTTAAACTTCAACTGATAACCGACTGATAAAAATGTATTTTTATATATTTCGCAGATGTCTTTTAAAGAATAGTTTAACCGTGCTGATCGAGTATCGACTCTTCTTATATGAAAATTCATTTCAAAACTTTTGTTCGTCAGAGTAATATTTTGCTTATACATGGTATGTTCCAATTATCTATATTGAACATTAATTAATATAACTTATTAAAGTAAATCATACATGAATCATTCAGTTGCAAAATAGATGAGAATATATTTTCAGAAGAAACAATAATATTTCACATAACTTTGTACATCTATATTCTACATAATAATTCATATAAAATGATAACAAATATGAGCTTATTATCAATAACATCAACGTAAATATTAATTGTAGATAACACAGTTAATCGAATGAATTAAAAATAACTCCATATGATAATTCTGGATATTTAAAACGACAGAGACAGAAATAGTATTATCTTTGATGAATTCTTGACAATATAATTACGTATTATCGAATGCTCGAAAATAACTGATATAATAATCCCGAATAAGAGAAAACGTTGAGAAGTTTGCGGATAAAATAGGCGCGATATGATAGGCGAATTGAAAAGGAAATAATTTGGATTTGCGGCCTGTTTAGTTTTCATGAGGCGGCGGGTGACCATGACCTCGACGATCCACGTCTCGCACGTCTCGTATTTCTAGACCGAGTTCACCTAGGTTGCAATCACTTTTTTTTTCAAACCGCGATATCGTATCGTTCCCAGTCTAGCGGCCAACTATTCCCCCATAAAAGTGGACAGCGAACTAGAAGCGTGTTCCACGAGCAAAAGGAAAGTCCACGATGTCCGCCGGTACTTCTTTATAATCGTACATCCTCCTCGATGATGGTTTCTTATCAGCGTCGAAATGGAATGCCAACTGAATTAGGATTTAAAGCTCGTTTTTTATTCGTTCGTTCATTTATTTATTCATCGTAATGAATAGGAAAGCACCCTTTAGTGTACAATGAAAAAAGGGCCATTGTAGTACGATAAAAAGAAAAATCAGTTTCGTTTTATACCCTTAATTATAATTATTCGGTGAAGGTAATAATAAAAGTACCAATATCATTTATTAGATATCGAAGAATTCACTTAATTCCATGAAACGAGTAAAGTATATCGATCACCAATCAGTTAGATTTTCGTGAGACACCCCGTGACCGTGACCTCGAGGCTCGCCCATCACTCGCACACGGTTCACACATCAATCCACGCACACACACAAACATATATCCCGCGTCGTTACACAGCTTGGAAGCTCGTGATCGCGATTCGAATGCATTATGTAATTGCCGTCGATCCTTTCGCCTCTCCCCTTCCCCTTTCTCTCACTCTCTCCCTCTCACTTCCTCCCGTGGTTTCTCTTTCTTCCTCCGACAATGTTTCTCTTCGTTCTTTTCTCGCCTTTGGATTGGTGCCCCACTCGCGTAACGTCCATTCCCGTATCGGGTCTGCTTTTAAAAAGCAAAGTAGCCGTGGGTGGCCATCCCCTTCTCCTTGAGAAGCCAAGATCGCCGCGTGACATGCGCGGGTGGAGGAAACGATGGAATTGTATTTGAATACGCTTTGAATCAAAGATCGACCGTGAACATCTTTTGCTCTCAAAAAATTCGAGGATTTAAAGAGCTCCAGATGAAGATTCTCGCTTCGGGAGGGGGGGGGGTGCGGAGGGGGCGGATCGGAAATTGATTTAAATGGGATTCATTTTGGTGAACGATTGTCGTGACATGCATATAGGATGTGCGATAATCGAACACCGGAGACAGCTATCATATCGTTATAATATAATTACTATACTATACTATTATAATATTTATTATTAGTAGTTATAAAAATAAATCCTTCCCGACTGGATTCACATAATCCATAGAGTCATTAAAATCGAAATATTCTTCTACCTTTTTATAAGCTGGATAAGCCAGAAAAATGGTAAAAGGTCATCAATAATAATGGAAGATATTTTTCCATGATTGACCAGTTCTGACTTTTTGTTTTAAATTAAATTTTAATTTATCAAAATGCAATTATAATATAAATAATAAATAACAATTTCCAAATACACTTAAAACTTGACTTGAAACCAATTATAATTGCAATACACACAAACTCCAGGATATATGTAAACTAACAATAACAATAACAATTTGACAATTTGACTTAATTTATATGATTTGTTATGGCAAACATCTGAAAAGTGTATATTTCCACGAAGAATGCGTAGAAATACGGGCACGTTTTTATGTAATTTTTGTCGAGGGTAATTTAAAGGACCGTTAACTGTATGTAAAGTGAACCAACCCGATAGAACTGTCTCGAGATACTTTTACTGGGTCTCCGTGAATTGATATACATCGAGGACATCCACGTGTATCGAAAACTTCGCAGAAGCCACTTCGCATGAGACACTTCTCGTACTTGACGAAAACTCGTGTAAAAATATCCGGCACGTTAAAATCGTTATCAAGTGTAATCGGTAGATCGTCTGACCTATGCCAACTATGGCCATCTCGCCATCGTTTCGAAGATCGCGCCGTCAAATTTAATTCGAGGGCCACCGAAGGGTCCGATCGTGATGAAATTTTGTATAATTCTTGAAGACACGAACTTGGAGAGGATTCAATCACAATGTTCGCTATCAGCAAGTATAAGTAGAACTTCGGATCGTGAATGATTATAATATAATTATAATCGGATGGTAATTGTAGTGTAGGTATTTATTGGTTGAAAGAAACTTTAGATTATTAGGAATATTTTATAATATTTAGTAAATAGTGGAGTTCAAATTACTTGGATATTAAAATAATAAGCAATTTTCTTTAGTTTCAAGGTGATAGAAACATTCGTTGATTTCCAAATAATAGAAAGTCTCTTTGAAGTTAAGATGTTAGGAAATTTCTGTGCTTTCAAGAAAATATAATATTTCTTTGGTTCCAAGCTAATGACGCCTTCCTTTAATTCGAATACTATAAAGAATCTCTGTGATTTTAACTTAATAAAAGAGTTCTCTAATTTTAAGATAATAAACAATTCCGTTGACTTTAAGACACCGTACTGTTGATAGTTCCTTTTTCTCTTCAATATTCCGCGAAGCAAAGACCATAATCTTTATTCTCAAAATTGTCGGAAAAATATTTTCGGTTACGAATGATATAAATATCATTTAAATATCGTAACACACGACATATTATTAATCAAATGTATTCTGTTTCATTATAATTTAGTATTAAAAATGTTATTTCTAACAAATTTGTAATATTCTGCATTGAAGGTAGACATCAAAATATTGTTCATATTTAATAAGATGAATTTAATGAGCATAATAATTAGTTAATTTCCAAGTGTCGAGTCGGAGGGTATGAGAAAGGTGGTAATCTTACTCGGTCATCAAAGCGGCTCACGTTGCAAGAAGAACATCAGGTTATCCTGGACGTGATCGGGGTTCCAATCGGAAGAAAGGAATCGTCGTGAGTTCGTCGTTATTCGCTGTTCCTCTTACGATTTATCGAGGTTGCATAATATTTGGAGAATCTCAAGTTTAAGGACGATTTTGCCGAGAAATTTCGAATACCGACTTACCCTCGCGTCTTAAAACTGTTCTCTCAAAGTTCCCAATTTGTCGCAGTGTTTTCAATCCAATAATTCAAGTCATACTATTAAATTAGTAACAAATGAAGTTATTAAAAATGTATTATCTATGCCTTCAAAATAATATCCGAATATGCAGTAAGCATTTTACATTTAATTAACTTCCCAACGAAAATTTAATTCACCAAGAAAGAACTACGAATACTCAACTTTTCAAAATGTATGTAATATTTACATTTACGTAAATAATTCTTGAAATCCAACTATTCGAAGATCTGTAAGAAAGCGGAAAATTCAGTTAATATAAGGAGACGATGAAACATCAGAAAACAGAAATTACCCGGAAAAAAATGATTAATTATTATTAATTATCGTAACCCCAAGGAATGCAGATGGAAGAATAAGAAAGCGAATCAAGATACTCAGCACTTCGGACGCAGCAGGAAAAAGATAATCTGAATAAAATTACGGGGAATTCATGAATCCAATCAAACGGAAAGGCATCCATCTGGCAAGAAAACGGGATAGGATCCGTGACAAGTGGACTCAAGAGAGAAGTCAGAGAGGAAAGAGAAAGAAATCGTGGAACCGGATACGGGTGTCTCTAACGTCTGAAAAGTCTATATCTGATGTTTTTACACCGCTAGGGAAAGAAAAGAAGATGAACAAGAATAAGAAGTAGAAGAAGTAGGAGGAGGAGGGAATAAGAGGAGGATGGTCTTCTACTAGCTGGGAGCGGAAAATTCATAAATAATTGATACGGAACCTGGAGACATCGAAGTTGCCGCACGTCCCTGAGACTTTCGATTCGTTTATTGTTTATAGATTTTCACTGATTCCAGGGCGATATAGGCAACCATAAATTGCATCGGCTGCGGGTTTTCCATAAATTTGAATAACATTCTCACTTCCTGCGGCACCGCGTGGACCCCCACCAACCGGTATACTTGTTGAAGAACAGCCTTAAGAAGCAACGATAAGCGCGTCACGGTCACCTCGCCCTTACAATGAAGGATTCTGCACTTTATCCAGCCGAATCAAGCATACTATTATCCCTCCTCCTATCTATTCTTTCTTTGCTTCACTTTCTTATTTACCTTCCCTCGCTGTGACTGCTGTCTCTCTCATTTAAAGAGACGTCCCTTTAATTGCATAAAATCGAGAAAATGAATTTCATTTTATCATCATTACTGTCGCGTGGTAATTCGATCATCTTTGATAGATGATATTTGATCAGCAATTTTAATTCTTCGATTTCCTGTTCGTTTTCGTGTTGCAATTGGGGTGTAATGTTTGGTCGATGAATGTGTTTCATATGTTGGCAAGATTAATTATTTTCAAGTATGAAAGTGGATTATTTATAATTCGAAAATAGGATGCTGGATTGGGATAATTGTATAAAATATCTTATCGCGGTAGTTAAAAGTTAAAGCTTCGTATGGAGTACATTGAATTTCTATTAGTAATTAATAATCGTAGAAAAATTGGAGAGGATAATTCTCACGGATTTTGAGACTTCAGAAATTTTCCTCGGATACAAGTTTTTCTTAAGTTTTCTTGGACATTTAGTGAACATAAAAAGAATGTTATTACCGAGAATTTTCAAATGTAGGCTATCGTATTAAACTCTATTTCTAAATACCCAGAAATATAAAACATTTAATTAATTAATCGAGTTCAAAAATGTTATAATATCAAATATTTATTATAAAACAGCATTAATTTTCCAAAATATGTTTTGTTGAATCAGTTCCTATTCCTGATAAGGAATTCCATATCCTTCTCATTGTATAAGAAAACAACCATTAATATAAAAGAATGAATTAATTGATGCAATTAATATCTCAAATGATCAATCTTAATGTCCAAGGCATTTATTATAAAACAATAAGATTCAGATTCCAGTATGGCAAGAAAGGAACTGCATCGGCACGCGTTACCGTTATTTCGCAATTCGGGGGACTTTCCACGGTTCCCAGTACTCGAATTTGGAAAGTCAACGTTTCGTCGGAATCACGCGGAAGAAATCATAAATCGGCGTCCCGTTTCGCATTCTAATCAGTCCCCTGTCGAAATTCTACGGCGCATCGAACGGTCAGATTTGAAAGTCGATCGGAGAGAAAAATCTGCAAAACACGTGGATCACCTTTTGCGGCACCTAGCCACCAAAAAATCTTTCCAAGACTCCGAGCCACTATCATCCACCGTTTTTCTTTTTTTTAACATTTCTTTCCCTTCGCGATTTACGAACTGTTACTGCAACACTCAGATGACCTCTTCTTCCTTAGAACTGCAATTCCTTTTCATTTTTATACGAGATTTTTATCAAATTATTTAGTAGATTTTGTGACTCTTGGTCCATTTACGAACTTCCATCCAATCATTTTTCACATAGCTGTGTCTAATACAGTTATAACTTTATAGCTTTAATTAACGTTTTTCAATTAGCTGTATTAAAGAAAAAATACTGTTTTAAAGATATATTATATATATTAAATATATGTCTTTTTTTTCTTTAATACAGCTTTAATTAAGGTTGATTATTTAGGATTTTAATTATCGCAAGGTTTGGCGATATTATTATAATATTATTATTATGTGGTGTTGCAAGGGTTCCAAGGATAATGCATTGATTAGAAGTGCTATTATAATAATAATTTTTGAGGTAGACAAAGAATACAGATTTAATTAATAATACCAAATTCTAATATTTATATGAAATATTACATTCTAGTTTGGAGGTGCTAGAATTGATTGGTGCACATTCGCGAATCAAGGTGTAAGATGTAAAATGAGAGGATTGCGAAACACGTGAATCGAGTTTGCGAGCCACCCCACCACCTGCTTCCCCCCTTCTCCCCATTTCTCCTGGCATTTCGCTTTCTTCGCGAACTATGCGTTTCTTACGTTCATTCGTTTCCTGGGAGATTATCGCATAATCGGGTGTCATCGAAATTCGAGTCGTTGCAAATTTCTAGGAATTCACGGCAAAACCAAGAAGAACGTGTTTTGGTTGATGTTATCGTATGAGAATTGAAATTTTGGTGTTTTCGGTACCGAACTTTGTTTATCAGTTTCTTCTCATTCGTCTTTTATGTAATCGAAGTAACTTACTCCTTCGAGAATAAATAATATGCAATGACATAAATGTTTGTTTATACAAATTCAGCGCATGAAAATACTTAAAAAATACTTCAGAAATTTGTGTTCATTTTTCTACGATCAGATTTATTTTTTCACTGATTTTATAATCTACAGTTTTAACAGTGCATGCTGGATTTACGGAGTACATAATTATAAAAAATAGTCAGTTTTAATTATTGTGAATCTTTTAAATTATTTTGAAAAGTGGACGCAAAATTGATTATCTTGGATACAGTGAGAAATTAAATTATTCCACTCAAATCTACTTTGTTTTTGGAAATTTCAATTTGAAAATGAACTTTCAATATTTCTCTTAATTTCTGGATGCTTTCCACGACTTCGAAATCAGGATATCGCGATTCTTGTGCTTTTCGCGACACGCGCGGGAATTCGCGAAATCGGGTCACTAAAACATACTCGATCCGGCGATTCGCCAGGAAGGGATTAGCATACACGCGCAAAACTGAGCATACCTTTCTGGACTCTTTCGGAAACGTTTCTGATTTTGAGATTTCCCGTTATATCCGGTGCCTCGTCTGTCTCCTAACGGAACACCCACTTCGCAGAAATTCCGTGAAAAATCACATGTCGTTTGTCAGACTAAAGATTTTATATCTTTCAATCAACCGTGAAATTAATCTCCCTTCGCCCCTGAATTTCGTCTCACCTTCCTATTTCACTTAATCTCATTTGAATAACAAAACACTCGGCACGTGTTATAATTTCTGTGCTTTTACAAAGTCGTGGTCTCCGACGGCGCAAGGACTGAATGGTCGAAGGATGTAAACAAATAAATTTGCCGCAAATCTAGTTACATCGTTAATCTTGAGTTAGTGTAACTTAAAATTCGTCCCTCTGATTATATTTCTTGATTCATCCTTAAATCGCATTAATTAATTTAAGAATAATTATTTTGATATAATAAACAATACCTGCAAAATAATATCGATTAATCAATCACAATAATGCAATTGTAATCAATATTTAATCGTTTAATTTCAATTTACATTTTAGAGTGTAAAGCATTTCAAGCGTCCAAGTTATTGTCTGATCAATGCAGAACCAAACTACTTACCGCTTCCTCGTCTCATATTTGGCTTCAATCTTTATATTAATATTTGTTACTATCAAAATCATTTTTTCATATATTCTGAATCTTGTAATTTGGAGAGTACATACTTCATTTATGCAATGCATAATTATTAAAGCTAGACAGTTTTAATTTTAGTAATTGGGGTTGTAACAAAGTGAGAAAGTGAACCGTATCCGTAATGTTTTTAATCTTCCATTTTCTCCATCATTCTTGATATTCAACTTCTGAATTCGAATGTCGGTTATTCATATCTCCATTAGGTACAAATCATGTGGGAAAGGTTTTGAGTACACCTGTACGTCGAGTAAGGCCAACAACTTTTTGCGGGCCGACGAAACCTTTATCTCTGGGCTCAAAAGACTGGGCTCATCGTTGGTTTGAATTTATGACAGAAAAAGAGAGATTCGTTAGCGGGTCGTTTCGTAATTACATTTGTTTGATGAACGTTTATCGAAACTCTTTCTTCGTTCTTCGTACACGAACGAGTAACTCGAACTCTTTCGAATTAATGGACACAATCTGGCAAATCTTTTTTGTCGGATTCGGCTTTGTTTTTCTCACAATGCTAAGTTCTTTTCATTTCACGGTTATATTTTTGCTTTTGTTCCGCGGAGTAATGGAGCGACTATAAAAGTCTTGCTTATTACATCCTGAAATAATTCTTTTCCCCTTCAAAGCCGCTATTTGTTGTAAATAAAAAATAGTTTCTGTGGTAACAATTAAAGTGAAGCATAACAGTGTTCAAATATCTTTTTAATATTCACATCATCAGATAATTTCATTACAATACAAAAATATTTATAATCCTCATCTCGAGAATATCACGAAGATGCAAGTAGAATAAGGCACTTTTGGTTCGCCCAGGGTAGCTGTGGTCTCCTAATACAATTTTTTAGTATCATCTAATTGCATTACGTAACAAATAATTTCATTACATATCAGATATTATCAACACATACAAAAAATTCTTATAATCCTGAATTTGGTAAAATGATCTTTCATGCAAGTAGAATGAGAAGTTTCTAGTCAGCCATGCTAGCGCTGATCTTATAATAGAGTTTTCTAGTATCAATCCTAGGCTGATAGTTTTGTTTATGTCCCCTCTTTTTCGAAGCTCGAGGTGCTCCCGTTTTCCAGAAGCTACGATCTTCAACGTCGGTTGAATTCGACGTAAAATGGAATTACCAATACAGAAGGAACTGTTGATAAGGATCACGTGGCCTAAGAGTAGCGGTACTTTCTTTTTGCTCGGAGTGACGTCGATCCGCGCGTACAAGTCGCTCGTGGATTGCGACACAGATTTGTGTTTTGGGAATTTCGGCGCGTGGACCGTCTAAACGATCTCTGTTTTTCCAAAATGAATTGATAAGCCTATCAACGCCCTACTTTAAGGGAAGCGTAGGTTCGATCGCTTCCTATTTTCCTGGCTTGTGATATAATTCGATGATGTACACAAATCAGAACTCTTGATCTCAAAATGTTTTAAAGGTATTGTTATTACTGGCGGAGTTCACGAAAGACATTTTTATGAATTGCAAAGTGATTATCAATTATTACTGTATCTAATGAATATTTATATGACTTCGGGGACTATAAGGTGTCAGCAATTTTGTATATATTTCGCAAAGTATTCCGCGTTAATCTGCACCCTTATCCATAATATGTGATACGTGTAAAAGTAAATAAAAATGTAATATGATAATATAGGAGTTGATATAAAAATCGTCAAAACATAATCAGATTCCATAATCACCTTAAATATTAATTTGATAACATTGCAAATTTATTAAATACTTTTTGAATATTACTTCTAGAATATAATATTACTTTTAGAATGTTGAGTAAGAATTAGAATCATTTGATTGGAAGATTCGAGTGTTAAAGAATATTAAAGATGGTAAGAAAAATGTCCCCGAATTCTGGCCCAATCAGCGGCGAATAAGAACAGAGCACGCGGCCTTATACTTGGAAAAATGTTGAGGCCCAGAGCCTTAGATCTCCATGACGTATCGTAAGATTTTTTGACCTAAAAATTAAAATCGGCATAACGTAAACGTGCGATCGCACATTCAAGTATACGCAAATGCATGCCATTTTGCATAACACGTGCTCATTACGCCATTGGTAACATAATTTTGTCTTCAACTCCACTTTTGATCTCCAATCGCTTCGAACGTGACACGAATATCATTTTAACCGCCCAGATTTCCTTTTCTTTTCCCTCGCGACGATATCTGATCCAGTTCACGATTAATATTAATATTACATCATTATTACGACATTCTTCACTGGATATTATAAATATTATATTTATTGGGCAAGCTTTATCTTAATTCTTATCAGTTCAAGTTCATCTGAATAAGTTTCATATTAATTTCTCTGTGGTTGTAACTTTCCAGTATGTTATGCGACACTTGTTTTTTTTTCATTTGTTTCGGAATTCGAAGATGTTTGGTAATTCGATATGGGCTCTCGGTTTACGCTTGCCAGCTGTTTTAACCAGCTACTGTCACGAATCGCTCATTTAAATGGTTCCATTTATAGTGATTTAAAGGATACTTCGCTCTATGAACTGTTATATAAAATATCTGAACTTCCGGTTATAGCAAGTTTGGCTTAAATGAAGTTCGCCACTTTGAAATAGATCTCTACTTCCATGAGCGTCAGTTTCATTTGTCTTCGCTCTTGAACTTCATTGCCACACCTGAACCGGTATTTCTGCTCCTCACTTTCAGCTTTTATTTTCGCACGTTTCTAATCATTTATGTCGAGCCTATTAATCGGAATTTGCGGATAAATAAAATAATCAAAAAAAGTAAATGGAATGGATTTTGTGGATCGTCAATTTCTCTATTTATATAATATATTAAATCGACTCACTGAAACCTTCATAAAGTTGTTAATAATCCTACGGATATTTAATTGGAAATCAAGTACCTTCATAAATTGATATTGACCTTCAATCATTCACATTAAATCCAACTTAAATCTTAACTTTCCAACAAATCCATCTACACGTAACTATTATATATTCATTAATCTACAATAATCTACTCTGACAATAAAACCCTGACAAATTTTGTACACCAATATTCCTCATACTTCCATGTACACCGAAAAGGGGTTGAAATGAAAGACCAAGGAAACAAGAAAGGGTGATACGGAGAATGCAAAGCAATTTCTTCCGCGAGGATGTTCGAAGAAACGGTGGTGTCAGCCGGTGAGTTTTTTGCGAAAGCGCGTACGAGTCAGGTGAAAGAAGACACCGATGACTGGCGATGACTGGTTTAGGCCTCCCCTTTCGACCGGTAAATTTAGAATCAGCGAGAAGTTGAGCCACGGCAGCCGATCGCCGGTCGATCGGCAGCACGTGTGTACTTAAACCACGTGCTTCCACTCGCTTCTTTTCGTTTGTCCCCGGCACGTACGTATACACGTGGTTTTACCTGTATTCCCCTTATGGGACTAGCATATATATGAAATACCTGACTAGTTCAGGGTTGCATGTTAAACAGCAGAATATCGATTACCAATCAAACACCGGTTTCAATATCCATCGATCGATCGTGATATAGAAATCCCTGTAGAATCTCCATGTAAATAACGAATCGAATACTAAAAGATTTCATTTTAATTCGAATTTACATATATTGAAAAACACATTGGATTTATATTCTTAATAATGAAATAAGTCTTCCAATACATTCTGGTCATTAGATTCAAGAATTAGAAACAGATACAATAACAACATAAATGATAATAATTAAAGTTATTGCCAGTTAAAGAGTTTTATAGTAAATGATTATTATTTATAGTTTTATAGTAAATTATTCACGGGTGTGGTTGTAAGGTAGATAGTTAATCCGGTCAACAGTACCGCATAACAGGTGGCCCCGATCGCACACTCGCAAAAACAGTTTCGCGAAGTTTCGCAGGGATTTTCCGCGGATGTTTCGATACCGTAACATATCGTAAGGATAGACTTTCACCCGGTGGCAGTCGTGCGTTCTCCAATCACGTGGCCACCCTGAAACCCGAGCTCACCTCGTCATCTGCAAAACCGAGACCCCGAGACCCAGTTTCCACCGTCTCAGCGCAATTTCTATTAATAGGTAATTTCTGATTCCTCATATCTTCAAGCCGATAAACGTGGAGATTATTGATTATTCACGATGTTCATGATATTTGGAGACAGGTGTCTTTCCAATAATTAATAATTTATTATAATATCCATTCGTTATCAATATCGTGTGAGCCTTAATGTCTATATTTAATGAAACCTTATTACTGTGTATAACATAATTATTTCTTGTTAAAAATTTGTTTCAATCTTAAGTATTTAAGTTAAAACTTATCTTGCATGAGGTTGAAATTATTTCTGGAATTAGAATAATCCTTCTAATTATACAATTATGTATCCTCCATCGATATTGATGGCAGACACCGAATACATTACGTAACACTGCAACCTGCATTCCCCCCAGATATTATATAATTCATTCACCAGCATCCACTAAGTATAACCACCTATCTGGTCCCATCGTCAATTACCAACCACTCCCAAAGATCCGTATCACTTTATCCCCAAGAAAGATCTTCGAAAGATCTTCGTCCTGGACGTATGAATAAATTGATAATCCAGAATCCGAAAGTAAGGCTTCCCAGATGATGTTCAAATGGTTTTCACGAGTGGGTCCCCCTTTTCCCCCCTAGTTCTGCCTGTTCCCCGGTCTCATCAGGATAGCAGAGATAAAAAAGGATAAAATATGTAGACAGTAGCCGAGACCGGCTTTGTTTAAATGCAACAAAGTGTTCGAGATCGAAGTCACCTTTTGAATATTCAAGCGTGTCTGGATAGGTCAAGGGTGTGGGAAGACAACGTAAGAAGGAAGGCTGTAGGAGAGACTCACGGAGAGATAGTGCAAGTAGGAAGGAGTGACAAGGAGAGGTAGTAGGAGGTTGGTAGTGGTGGAAGAAGAAGGAGAGATGTGAAATAATCGTGCTACCCTTGAGATCAGTCTCCTGTGCCGGGGACCATCTGATCCTCATAATATAGCGATTAAGGCTAATGCAGACGCATAAAAATGCCGTCGACCGAGAGACCGACTCACGAGATTGCAACAAAGTAAACACTGTCTCCCGCCTCGGGCAGCTGACTTTCAATATTCAAGGACGCAGATTGATCCTGCTCATCCCGTTGCAAAGACTCGCTGAACGCAACCAACGGGAAGGAACGAGGAGAAGGACGAACTTGGATCTTCCTTAGTGTTTGAAGAGGAAGGAAGAGACTTTCTTGTAATTCTTATGACATACATATCCGGCATAAGCATTTTGGTTCCATTGATGGATGGTTGGATTTATGAATATATTTTAATAGATTGTAAGACTCTTTAAATTATTGAATATAGGAGCAGTCCCTTTAAATCAATCTCCACGTGCTTACGTTTCCTTCGATTACTCTTATCAATTTTATTATCATCTTTATGTTTTCAGGCTAACAAAGGGCGCATAGAATGAACATCGTTTTTCGTGGTTGAAAAGCAGGAAGATTACAAAAATTCACTTAATAAACGATACAAATGCGTGTGAACCTGCCGGGCGTACAAACGAACACGGAATCACATATGATCGGTAGATGGATATGTATGCAAGTGAGAATTTCATTATGCATGGATTGACCCCAGATCATGCTCCAATACAACATCAGCATAGATTGGGATCGAATCGGTGTTTTTTGGATGACTCCTTTTTTTTTGGTTCGGTCACTATGCCCGGCATAATCGGGTCGCTGATAACATATCAAGTCCCAGTCATCCTTTCTTCCTGAAGCCACTTCCTGCGTCTAGTTTCCACCGGTGATATCCTACCCTATTTTTTATGGCGTACATCGACAACCAACATTCCTTCGATTGTACTGTATTCCTCCTTCCACACTTTCTCATTCGTTCCTTTCCCCCCCGGCTTCTTTCCGGTTTACTAGAAAGTGAAATTTTGAGGCGATTTTCTGTCTTTCCAAAGGTGGATTCACAATCCGTGACATTCTATTATATAATACTTCCATTTTCAGAAAAAAGTTAGAACATTTTTTTGAGACCCGTTATTATTTTATGCTTCCTATTTAATTGTCTATTATTCCAATATCGATAGTTCCCTTAATTCTGATTTTATATTAGATTTTTCGTTGAACATTTTATCTACTATTATATCTAAGTCATTTCTATTTGTGATGTTTATTTTTATTTAAATTATCCTTGGAAATGTTGTGTGTAGATCTTTATTTTATGTTGTCTGTTTTTGCTATTATTTTATATTAGATTTTGTATAGAAGGAAATGAAATATTTGTTTTTAATTGAATTCATTTGCTAGCCCAACTTTTCGAGATTGAAACTTTGTAGTTCTTCCACCCTAATATATTTCCATAAAGTATTATATTACATGGTAAATTAAAAGACGTGAACGACATAGATTCCCGTTGCCTATCGCATCCCTGAATCTACACAGGATTCCTGCTACTATAATCTGTACATCGATCTTGCTTCTAACTTTCCCTTTTAATTGGCTGCATTCTGTTACATGGTTGTAAATAGGAATATTTAAAGCCATAATATTTTCATCCCTGTATAACCAAAAATTAATTCCACTTTAATATGCTGCTGTTCGACTTAAATATCTGACATAAATGAAAACAATAAAAGAAATAATTTTCAAAGTTCTAGGAATAAAGACGGCCAATTACGATCTTGAAACAAAATTAAAAGATTTTTTTAGAACAATTAATTTTGGTACAAGATTGTAATTAACCATCTTTGTACTTGGATCCTAGAATATTAAAAATCATAATTTAATATGAGTTTAAATCATAACTAACTTAAAGAATATTATATTACTAGCGCGACAAATGTACAGGACTTACTTTCCTATGTGACTCGAAATGAAATTTATAGTAAAAATAGGGTATCAAATAATAATTAAATGTAATTACATGCATTATACCTAATACGATAAATATACCGAGCTTCTCTCCATCTGACATGACATTAAATCTAGCCTTATTAATTCTTACGAAGAGGAATTGTTCGTTTATTTAAATGTGAAAGGGATGCAAGAATATTGGCAAGGGTGGCGGAAGGAAGTGCAATATTTTGTGATGGAAATATAGGGTAAGGTCACTATCTTGGCAGTGAATGACACATTCACCGTGAACGCCGACAGGAAAAGCTTTGGAATGGGCTACCAGTATCTTCATTCTTGTTGAATGGCGCCTGCATAATACTCCTCGGTCACCAAGATATTTTCATATTCTGCGAATATCTTGGAGGCTCGCTATCGATCTCGGACGTAAAACAAGAGAAATAAACCACCCCAGACGAATCTAGCGGATGTCAGTCAAAAAAAAGTCTTTATTTTATCCGACCTCACATACCAAGCAAGCATTTAAACAACCAGATCATTTCCATTATCATTAGACTCTGTTTTGATATAACAAAACCTTCCTTGTAACTAACATATTCTAGGAAGATTTTGGGTCGAAGGAAGCGTTTTAAAAATTTTTTCGGCCAAAAAATGGGTCGACCCAGAATCGCAAAAATGTGAAGGGGTATACCTTCAAAAATTGTCAAAAATTAAAAGTCGCCAGAATCAGTCCTAAATGACCCAAATCGATGGTAAATGATGTATAAACATATTCTAGGACGATTTTGGGACGAAGGAAGCTGTTAAAAAATTTTTATTGGTCGAAAATGGGTCGACCCAAAATCTCAAAAATGTGTAGGGGTATACCTTCAAAAACGGAAATGAAATCAGCACAGTAGCAGACTATCAGTCAAAGGGTAATCAATATCGTGATTCATACGAAGCCAATAATCGTAATTAATCGCGCAAATGAAAGGTGCAGGGAAAGTCAATGACATCGTGATACGAGAATGCCATTGCAGTCGTAAACCCGTCTCATCGGTGGCATAACAGGTTTCGGTGAAATTGGAACCAACACAACAACCTTGCTTCGACACAGGACACATGTTCGATCAGAGGAAATCCACCCGTGGACGACCTGGAAGCAAATTACGTCAGATCGACCTGGGGTCCAACGAACTCGGATCACCATCTTTCATCATTCCTTCCACGAATGAATCGTTAAATTAATTACAAATGAAACACAGACAAAATCATCGAATTTTACCCAGGCTTATCGAGTCAAACAAAAAAATACGAGCCTCGTAAGACGCAATAGGATCTCGGTGATAAAATGTTTCTTCAGAGTGTCCCAGTGATACCAGGAATCTCTGTTACGTGTTTGATTACGTGGCTTTGCTAATTGGCGAGATACGAGCTTGTTTACATCTGCGATGTGAATGGAAAATTTAAAAGTCTGATATACTTGTGTTGTGGTTGGTCGAATATTTGATGGGATTCTTTCCTAATATGGCAGAACGTAGATGTAATTAGGTTCGAGGAGTCCTGATAAACAATTCTGGTTGGATGATACGAATCTCGTGGAGGTCTGATTACAGTCTTATTCTAGGAATGGTGGATACAACTAGTTATTTTAAGGCCGTTTTCTTGGCACTTGTTTGTGTTGTCATAGTTGAAGGAATTTGAGATTTATGGTGTTTTATGGGAGTTTCTTTCTGATGAGATCAATGGTGTTGTGGAATATTAATAAGTGGGTCATTAAATGTCTTCCTAGGATCTGATAGTAGAGTTGTTAATATCTGAACATGTTGGGAATTATTATAATATTTGTTAGTAGAATATTGTATGGTATATATTTTAATGTATCATCTACGATGATACATTATATGGTGATTAATTATTGGTGAAGCAAATAGTTATTTCTCTTTTTAATTTGTCATATTAATTATTAAAGTCTTATGGAATGTTGGATATCATTCTTAGTGCATGTGATACTTTATGAAACATATTTTATATATAAACTTATAATACCTGTATTAATGAAATATTCCTATACTGAATACCTTATTATAATTAATATTGAATTAATACTTTTTATCGGTTGCTTTAAATTCTTTGCTATTCATTTCTATTTCTTATATTCTTTCAAATACAATTATATACCCAAACACTTAATTACTGAATACTTAATTGCATCTTAATTTAAGCCAGTTTCTTCGCACTATTACAGTAAATATTATTCCCATGGTCCTCTTACCACATCTTCCAACAAATTCGTTCCCTAAATTCCTCGAAAGTCGTATGATTTCAGGAAACGATTCGAAAACAACGGTCCCCGACAAGAAGAACGGTAACCGATATCTAAGGTTGCGACGTAGGCAGTGCGTTTACGCACATATTCAATAAAACGATGGCAAACATAAGTTTGACCCAGGTACGATGAAAATTCGCATTGTAGCAGATTACCGTTTTATTGCGCGAACCGGCAGTGCAATCGGTGATCTTTCTGACGTATTGTTTTCGAAAGTGTCCACTGATTCACCATCACTTGTCCTCTTACGAGCTGAAGACCTACTTCTTAGGCCCTACGGTGTACTCTAGCCACGTAAATAATATACGTATGCAGTGGTTGCGCCTGCAAATCTATCACGTTCGTGCCAGTTTCTATAAACGAACCATATTCGCGCGGTTTCCTTTCGTGAAACTCGCGTGAACTCCTACGTAAGGTGTTAAGTAATTCTGGGAGCTTCCTGTCGTCTTGTACGTCACTTTCGTTATAATTAAGATGTTCTAGGACTATTCTGGGCTTAAACATGCGGATTAAAGTAGTATTATAGTCAAGAGATATGTGGACCCAAATTGGTAAAAGTAGCCGAGGGTATACCTTCAAAAATGGTGAAAAATTAAAAATCGCCAATTTCGCTCCTAGATGGTCCAAATCGATGGTATATGATGACTAATGATGTTCTAGAACCGTTTTGGGTCGGAAGAAGCGGTTTAAAAATGTTTTCGGCCGAAAAACGGGTCGACCGAAAATCGCAAAAATGTAACCTTCAAAAAATGTCAAAAATTAAAAGTCGCCAGAATCGGTTCTAAATGGCCTAAATCGATGGTAGATGATGTATAAACATATTCTAGGAAGATTTTGGGTCGAAGGAAGCGTTTTAAAAATTTTTTCGGCCAAAAAATGGGTCGACCCAGAATCGCAAAAATGTGAAGGGGTATACCTTCAAAAATTGTCGAAAATTAAAAGTTGCCGGAATCGGTCCTAAATGGCCTAAATCGATGATAGATGATGTATAAACATATTCTAGGACGATTTTGGGTCGGAAGAAGCGGTTTAAAAATTTTTTCGGCCAAAAAATGGGTCGACCCAGAATCGCAAAAATGTGAAGGGGTATACCTTCAAAAATTGTCGAAAATTAAAAGTTGCCGGAATCGGTCCTAAATGGCCTAAATCGATGATAGATGATGTATAAACATATTCTAGGACGATTTTGGGTCGGAAGAAGCGGTTTAAAAATTTTTTCGGCCAAAAAATGAGTCGACCCAAGATCGAAAAAATGTGAAGGGGTATACCTTCAAAAATTGTCAAAAATTAAAAGTCACCAGAATCGGTGTTAAATGGCCCAAATCGATGGTAGATGATGTATAAACATAATCTAGGACGATATTGGGTCGAAGGAAGCGGTTTAAAAACTTTGCAAACCTATCAAGTTCATGTAAGTTTTTATAAACCGGCCATTTTTGTGCGTTCTCCTTATGCGAGATTCGCAAGAATTCCTATGCGTTAGGTAATTCTGATAGCTCCTTGTGCACTTAATGCCAACGTCAAATACACAGTTTTCCATGGTAAAGGAAGTACATAATATTTACTTTGGAATTTTTCACATGCGGTAAAATTTATATTTTCTTGACATTGAAAAACGTGAAGTATTCCGAAGTAGTATTCCAAATTAAATTAGAAGTATTTCAAATTAAAATTATTCCAAATTCGAAGTCTTTCACTTTCGAAGTATCCCACATTCGAAGCACTGCAAACTTAAAGTATTCCAAACTGCAGAATTTGAAGTAGCTTGCGAATTGTGATCAGTTTGGAAAATTCTGAAGATTACAGATTGGAATATGCAGAGTAGTTAGATAATGTACGGGGCTCCAAATTGGAAAATTGAGAATTTGGTGATCGTAAGAGTGAAAAAAGAAAAAGAAAAAGAAAAAGAAAAGATGCAAATTGATATAGAGGTCGATCAAGATAAACGAATTGTTGGAGTGCTTATATCAGCGTGTAAAACTTGAGCAAGGAAGTTTCTGAAGTACTACCTGACCCAGACGATCGGGACTCGTTCATCCCTACTCTACCTTCCTGGTCGGTCAAGGCCAACATCATCTCCCGCATCTCATTAGTTCTTTTTGCACTTAATTTCATTCACTTATCCTGCAAAAACATACTCCTCTCTCTCACAATTAAACATACCTATACATCCCTAAACCAAACTAGCAACTTGAACAACTTCGAAAACTCTCTGAAAATAATGTATAATAGTTTTATATTCGAGGAACTCCAAATCGATTGGAACACGAGTAGATACTTTTATATTCGACCTGAAGTACTTCATCGTGCTCTTTAAATTATTTCGTTCATTTAAACGTGTCTTCAATTTCACGGCTTATTAAATAATAATTGTCTTGTTATTAATACTGAATTAACACTTGTACTTATGTTTGGTGATGATTGGAAATGATTTCTTTTACTATTTTAATGCTTGCAATTTATGTTAGATTCGGAGAGAATCTTCTTCGTGTTCTTGACTTAAATCGTTGGATAAATTTCGCGAAAGAAACGTGGGTCAAACTTGACTCACAGATATTATATTTAATATCTGGTTTTTGGTATGACATGGGATCATAAATTATAATGCCGATCTCGGGACATCGTGGTAGCGGACAGTCATTAATTTGTTTCCTCCGATACTACGGAGCAGGAGAGCCGGTGAATGTCAAGGCCAGCATCCCCGTTCCCATTGGCCGATGGCCATTACCCCGGAAGAGAGTTCTCTTCTGGGTCCCGGCTTCGATTCCACTCTTCCTCCACGAAAAAGGTCATCCGATCAACTTTCCTCGTTCATTCCTGGTACAGGTAACTCTCGTGCAACCCGGTACTTCTACAACGCGATTCACAAATTACGATTCTCGAATACCGCGACACTTATACAATGCGACTTCGATAGAACGCGTGTATATAATCCATGCCTCGCATAATGCAATTTTTATTACGCCACTACTTTAAATGGCGACTGAAGAATGTGATATTCTTTCACACATTGTAAATGGTATATATTATAATAATTTTTGTTACATGATCGTTATTAGCCGATTATATAACTATATCCTATAATTAGAGGATAGAGTAAGAATATGATTTAAGAATATTATCATATTAATCGAATACCGTGGTGGAAAAATATCCGGTAAAGCGGTATCCATTAATATTGGTTCGAGATTCCAGGTAAGGCCGGCTGGAAAGGGAATCCGGCAGTGATTCGACGTGCCAGGAAGGAATCTCTCTTATGCCGATGATGCAATCGGTATTTCGATCGACTTAAGGCACGTCGAAATCGTATCCCACGCGTCACACTTTTTTATTTCTTTCTGCTGTGCTTCCTTCGGAGAAAATAGAGCCAAATATCTTTGTGCAGGTCTTTATATTGAAGGTACCGGAAAGTAATCAATTATTTTTCACATACCTTACGAAGTTCCATTTATTTTTTCATATTAAACATTATTCTATTAGATAATCCCCATCGTTATCTATGATGCTTGACCGACGATCCTCCAAAGCCAGAATTCGCTTTTTGAAAAAATCCGATTCCCAAATTTTGATGCGATATAAATTCTCCACTTCCGAATTGATTAATTTTTGGTACTCCTAATATTTTAATGTTTCTAAATTATACAGATTCGCTATATTATTATATGTGACATTCGAAATTCTTTTAACGTTGGTCTTTTAAAGAAAATAATTATTAAGTTATGTGTTATAATTATTAAATTATCTGAGGTCGTATTTATTTCCCATTTGACATCCAGACTTTGTAGACAAAGGACTCGTAAATATCATTAACAATCGTGCTCATATAATTATTTAAAATTCAACGTCAACAGTACCGTATAACAAAATCGATCAAAATCAGTTCTTCGTATTGGAAATTCTACAACTTGAATCATATCTGTTATGTAAGGTATTTGAATATCGGAGAATACGTTTGATTTTTAAAGCTGGACATTTGTAAAAAGCTCCCCGCGATGTTTGGATTGTAAAATTCCTCGCCTGGAATTTATATTAAACTATAATTTCGCTCTACTTATATCATAAATTTATTAACACCAATTTTGTCCGAGATTTTAGATTTAATTTCTGTTACACTTTCTTTCGAGAAAATTGAAGAAACCATCATTTATTTGCGCATTTTGATATAACTAGATAGTATTTATATATTTTTTAATTATACAGATTTGCTGAATTATTAATAAATGGGGTTCAGAGAAATATTTGTTAACTTTGGTTGTGACGAAAATATATTTTCGTCCTTTAGAAAAAATAATTACTAAATCATATGTTATCAGGTTGCAAACTGAAATTGTCATAAAAGTGACATACTCTGTTTGTTCTTTAATCGGTATGACGGCTAATGTGATTTAATATGTAAAACACGTGCTATCAGTCCGTTGAACTCTATCAAAGAAGAATCTTAACAATTCTAATCCCTTAAATATTGGATCTATTGACGTAGATTCAATGGCACCAATTTCACGTTGAAAGTACGTCATTCGAAAGGTTAACGAGATCGATAAGGATTTGGTAAATGCATCGCCTGTGACGGGAATCCACGTCATACGAATGACTTACCATTTTATAAAACTAGTTACCATTTTATAGACGAGGCTTCTTACTATTTAACGTACCGGAACATGGTACTTCTAATTAGTCTGCTCCGAAGATTATAGTTCATTGAACCCAATCAGAGTAAAAACTTTCAGAAAAAGTACAGATTTATGTGACTAAATTCATTTTGAAGAGTAAACCAAGATTTGAAATCAGAGGTAAACATGGCAATCCAAGTCCTCGTGAATATAAAGGTATTAGAAATGCATTTTCTTATGCAGCATTTTGGGATACTATTTTTTGGTTTGTCGATGAAATTAATTATAATTAAACATCAACCTTCAATGATTAATGTTTCATAATTTTTTACTGGAAATTAATCAATAAACATAAGTATAGCCAGAAATAACCGAATATTATAAAACTCTATAAATCGAACAAAAATATGATAATTATACAAATATTTACTCAAACCATCTCACCTGAGTTAGAACTAGAATTAGATTCCTTACATTATTTATGTCTCTCTTGCCCTTTCTTTTTGTATAACTTTATACCAAAATGTTTCATCCCGTTAATAATAAAACACAATAATCGAGTATCTTTCGCATCAGGTATTTCTTCATAAAACTACAGGATATGTTTACTAATATTATTAAACAAGTCAAGTATTTAACTCCGCAATTATCGTTGATTAGAAGTCATAGAAATAGATGAAGTCTACGTGGAGTTTTCTAAACACAAAGTAACAATTTGGAATGTCGAATAATGTTGGAGTATCTCGAGCACGACGATGTACATCGTAGAAAAAGCTGGTCTATGCCTTCGTGTAGCAGCTCCGCTGGACTACGGATAAAATCTAATCCTGCTTTAGAGTCTAATCCTGCTTAGAGACCGGATTCCTAGTAAACGATTTCAACGACTAGTCTAAGCACAGTACTCTGTCAGGAATCCTCGGATCGACGCCGAGTAAAAGAACACCTCGACTCTTTTTAATGCAATGTCCGTCCGTTCCGTCGGGATAATTCCTCCGCTCGGAATAAGGACTACATGTTTCTCAGTGGATGTTCTATGATCTATAATTCTACGATCTAGAATGAATAGTGTGCATTTGGTTGCATCGAATCTTCTTTAAATATCCAATGTTTTCTATAGAATATATTTATTTATTTCATTTTGTTATCTTATACTACTTGGTTGAGTCATAAGTAAGTAACCGTCTTTAAAGATGCAGTTTATTCGGCAATAAAATTATTATTAGTAACTTCTTGCCGTTCTTTAAGCAACTTGTCATATTTATGACTCAACCTGATATATGACAGGAAATAATTCATTGGTAGAATAAGAATTATTATACTGTAATGTGGATAATTACATTACGGCACCTGTAAGATTTAATTTGGAAGAATCCAAATAGCATTTTAATAATACTGTATAATATCGAAAATATTAGAATAATATTGAAAATTTAAGAAATTCCGATTAAACATAATTCCTTCTTGGCATTCTTTATAATCTGTAAGTAAAAGGTTAGAGATTATTATGTTATCGATATTGCATCACAATATTAAACCGAGTCCGAGAATATTTGAAATAAAAAATTCCATATTTAATTTAATCTATATTATTCATAATAATTATTATAGATTCTATATCATATATAAGTATACATTCCACCCAACATAATCTACGAAATCAATCTTCATTCTCTCCATTTAAAAGCAGAATTATTTCAGATGACGTTAATCCATCGAAAGATAGGAAGGAAGAAAGAAGAAAGAAGTAAATCGGATCCAAGTGGTTCGCTACTGAAAACCGACAGTATACTTTCGCTAGCGAGGAGGCTCAAAGGTAGCGCGTGAGATCCTTTAATGATAAGCCACGTGAGGATCAGGATCCTGGAAGGGGAGGATATGCCCACACGCGTCTGTACTCCTTTCTTTAGCAGGTCAAAGTAGGGTCAGATTGATCGAAGTTAAAGATTCGATATGGCGTTCGTCGTCGTTGGTGTCTCGAAAGTCTCTGCATCCAGATACGCGTTACGTTTGATCCTGAATCGAATTGAGATTCGGTGCCTCCCGCGCATCAGGACCACATGGATTTATGTGCATGTTGATGGTCAACTGGTGGTCTCGTGGGCGTAACCAAATGCTTTCTGCAAGGCACTTGTATGCGCGAATTTCGTAGAATTACGTATAACAGACCCGCAATTGCATATCGAACGATCCTATCAATCTAACATTTCGCCGTCATGCGTCCTTCGGGCTACTTCAATATTTTTTTCGTTAGAACTACCTGTTCCACTCTTGATCCTTTTCGGTGATAACTGGCCCGTACTTATTCGGCTGTAGTTACTTGCAGAAAATCATTATCGATGTGCTGTTTTTTTTACCTCTTCGGGTTGCAGATCCCATTTGATAATCAAACACCCGCAGTTTGGCTATTATTCTTTGTAGAAAGTGATTATTTCGGGACAGTTTTGTGACAAGGATATTCGGCTACTTTGGAGATCGAATTTCGTAGGTGAATTCTTATTAATTAATCAATTATTTCTAGAAAGTGATCATCGACGAACTGTTGAATTCTAATTAATTAAGACACCAATAATGAGTAATCATTTATTTACAGAAAAATCATCGATGATGTTTTTCAGAATTAATTACCGAGTAATTGATTTAGTATTCTACGGTGATTTAAATATGAACTATTTTGACAGTAGACCTTTTTCTGGATTAGAAATTCGTTTACTATTTCTTTCATATATTTTTTCTGTAATGCACTTTCAATTACTTTTCCTGTAACGTGCTTTAAATTTGTCAAAACTCTTCAAACTCGACAGTGATATTTGTTACACTTTTTCGCGACATTATCAGTGTCACATGTCGGAAGAATGCAAATTCGGAATCAGCAAGTTCGACGGACTGTTTCGTAGGATCGAGACAGAACAGGACGCGGAATTATACAAGATTTTTTTTTTGGATGCAGCGAATGGTCCATGCGGCATTGCCCGTGAATCGTGATTCGAGGCTAGGACACCCGAAAGTTAGGCAGATGCACCCGGGCCACAGATTTGAAATCCAAATTAATGTCGCTGCATCAAAATCGTCGGTCGGTCGGCGAATACATTTGTATCTCTCTTTCCCATCCTTTTTTTCTCAGCTTGCTTTTTTTAGTCCTCGCGCGCCGACGCGAGTGGAGACAAATGGAAACGATCCAGCGTGAAAATGACAAACAGTGGCCAACATTTATGTCGCGCCTTTCAAAATCTTCGACCACCGTCGTGGATCTGAATCATTTATTTACTTCATGTTTTTTTTCGTGATTCCTAGAAATCAGGTACCTTGGTACTCGTTTACTTGTACTTCCTTAAAGTCATCCGACATTTTATTTTCCATTGAAACCAACGTGAATATGGAATTCTATGAATATTCAAAATGAAAAGGACGAGGAAATACAAAGTATATTTTAATTGAATATGATTTATTTCTTAAGTTGTATAAGTATAATTTCTACAGTTTCATGATATCAGAAAATTCTAATTATAATAATATTGAAATATCTCGGCTTCAATCTTAAAATAGGAAAAGAAGAAACAGAATAAATAATTAAAACTAGAACTACCACAGCAGTCAAAAGGATGGATCCACGGCATTTAATAAAAATATTCAAATTTCTAACGTTTCAAATAAAAGCGATTAATTTCTTTCTTTCATCCATCCTTTTTTTAAGGACGTGCACATAAATATAGAAACTCAGCTGAATACATCGCCGGTAATGTTAGTGTTAATATTCCTACATTCATTCTGATCAGAAAAATGTGTAACGTAATGAACAGAAAATTCTGTGCTTATTTGAGTCGAATACTACTTGATCGTGGAAAAGTATATATTATAGTATTTCCTGCATTAATATCCGCAGAAATGAAAAGTAACGGAATTTATGGTGATTGCCAAGACTTATACATAATTCCGCTCGAAAAGAGATCCTACGAAAAAGTTCCATTGTCAGTCGATTCTTCTACCCGATGTGGAGTCGCAATTCAACGTTCCAGATTGACCTCGGCGTGCGTTGTACGCTCGATAAAGAGAGATCGGATGCAAATCTTACTTGTCGTAGGTTTTTGAAGGAAGCCGCGTCTACCTTGAGAGGAAAAGGACACCGGGCGTAGATACCGAAGACGCTATCCTCGAAGCAATCGAAAAACTTTTTACCGTGCTTACTGTCCTCTTATTTTAATACCCGTCCAAGACCCAAAGGAGGTTTCATGCCATGATAATTTTAGCCCGGCCTTGAACACTACAAAAGAGTTCGTCGATTACCTTGAAAACAAATCATACGCCTTGCACTACGTGTATATGTTTAATCGTACATTTATAGTTGTACACAATGGGGAAAAATGGAGCACTTGTAACGCCAAGGAAAAACAATGAATTCGTGCACGGAGAAAAGGGTAAAATGCCAATGGTTCGAATCAAGAGGATTAGGTTCGAGTTTTGATCAATGCCACGGACTCGTTTAACCAGAAAGTAGCTAGGCTCTTCTTGTAGAAGATCCACTGTGAGCTAGTAGTAAACGGCTGGTACGTCTATCTTAGACTAAGGACTTGGTCGTGACCTCGGATTGCTCGATAGATAGGATAGTCGGGGAATACTACTGCTTCAGCTTGTCCTAGGTTCCCGTGTATAAACAATTTGTTATCTTTCGATGCCGTTGAAAGTATTACAATGCTTTTGATAATTATGATTTTGTAAACATTAATTTAGACTCAAACTTCTTTGCGCTATTCCGCATGAATTCGTGTAGATTGCATTTAATAATTAATTATATATAAAGAATTTGTTATTGATCTGTGCTTTTGAAATTATTCCAATATTTTTGTTAAATATGATTTTTAAAAATGAATGTGACTCGATTTCGTCTTGGATGTGCCAGAAATATATTTATACGTCTCACACTTTTAATATTGCAAATAGAAATTAATGAATATTACAAATATCAGATATATACATATAGACGCGGAAATGGATTAAGCTTCGAATGGAATGAAATCTTAACTTGAATTTTAAATGCCATGGCAGATCGTCAAAATCTCAGGATTCCTAAACTTTCGATTTTCCACGTGAGAGAAGAGTCCGCAGAGGGCTCGAACGAAAGGGATCGTTTAAATGGCATGAAAGGGGTCCAGGCCCCACGACTAATTTCCCTTTTTACCGAGGGAAGGGCGGCGGCCGCAATAATTGGCCGCTCCTCGCGAAAGTTTGTCCCCGGGTGAAATTAAACGGTGCGACATATTCCAAGGAAAGAGGGCCCCGAAAACCGGTTCCCGGGATGCTCGTCTTCTCGATCGTAAAGGATCGTGGATCGGCCGAGATCTCAGCCGGCCTGAGAGATAAATCGACACGGAAGAGTGTCGTAATCGGGGCCGGGGTACCGTGGAGCCCACGTGGTGGGTGACGCAGGTGCAGCCAGTGTACCACAGTCTCTTTCTCTCCATCTTATCTCCCTCTTTCATCAACCAACTTTGTTTCTTTTCTACCACGTTACGAGTTCCCTTTTTACCTCCTCCCCCCTCCCGCCCTTTCTCCTTCCTGCATGTAGAAGTCGTTCAGTGGAGAATCGAGTGCAGATCCTCGGACTATCAAGCGACTTATATCCGCCATGTAAGTCAGCAGGATCAGATCCGAAGACATCATATCACTGGTCATTCGTGATATCGGATCTACTGGGAAGAAGGATATTCCAAGTTAAATTTGCACGAACCACTTTTTGTTCCTCACACTTTTTCCTATCCTTATTCCTCATTTGTTCTTATTTCTGCCAGGACACCATACCCCTTCGACATCTTGATTCTTGTAGGAATTTCAACCCGTATTATGATTATGATAATTTCGTACTCCTCTAAATGTGGCTAGATAAATTCCATCTCCGTGGGCTGCGCAATGCCGGAGTATCGAAATTTACATTCCATTCATTATGGAATTTCGCATTGCCATTGCAACAATTTTAACACTAGATTACCTTAAATACAGGTAGATGAAAAGTAGTGATATTAAGGGATATCAAAATCGAATGATATCACTGGAATTCATAAGTATTTCCACGCGACCGAACAAGAGCCTCATAATAATTCAAGTAGTATAAGTCAGTCATGTATCAGCCGCGAACATAAATCCAGTTCAGTGTGAAACCGAGGGGAATCAAGCATCCTCGGGGATGCATTAAATAAATACATGAATTCAACATCAATTATAAGGATCTCCTACAGCCTCGAACAATCATTTCACACAATTAAATCATCGGGTAACATTCGTTTCCTAGTGTTACACAACCTCAGAATTCTGCTCTAAAATCCATTGCTCTAATGACGGTGGTTCGCGTGTAACAAGTGACCCGGGTGAAAAAATGCATGCTCCAAAAGGAAGAGTATTCGTAGATTGGATCGATGCCGATCTTAAGATCGACGTTGATTGAGGGGAATCGGTTCTACACGGTGGTTACCCAACGTTCCAATTCCGGGCCTTGAAGTTCGCGAAAACCGCGGTGGGACTTCCTATTTTCCGAGCGCGAGACAGAAAAAATTTTTATCTTCGATCGGCATCAGCATGTCTAACGTTACTTCGTAACGATCACGTGGTGTAACGCGGCCCCGCGCATTTACACGCTCACGTACAGGATACCTACATAAATGTATCCGTCGCGAATTTTGCGAAAGTGCATATTTCAGCCGGCCTCGCAGTATCTGTTCCCATTTGCCCGTTGCGTTATGTATGTACTTATGTATAAGCCGCCTATCTGAACGTTAGAGCGCAATGCACGACCGCTATATGCAGATCAACGTCACCAGGACGCGCGGTTCTTTGTCGCTACATTATACGGGATATCCTAAACTTTCGAATTGCGGTCATCAAATCTGTTCGCTACATTATTCATTATTTCTAATGCAACTAGGTTTTCCCAGATTCTCGTAAGCAACGATGATTTTCCATAATTTTTATTCAAATATGATCTGTCCATATTTTTTACTGTGGTATGATTTCCCTATAATTTTTCTTGTTTCTGTAAGCAATCATGATTTTTACATAATTTCTAGTATTACTAATAGGAAGTAATAAAATCTTCCGGCTTAGTTAAAAAATTGTATACTACGATTGTGGATCTAGCGGAACCTCAGATGATTAGATATTTTAATATATTTATTGTTACATTGAAAATATAACAAAATTTTTCGAAGAATCAACATCAATTATTATCTAATTCAAAAACCCTAATCTTTTGTATAATTCAAAAGAATTACATATATAAATTATTTAAGTAATTACATGATTAATTAGAACTATGATTCAGAAATGGAATTGACATCTAGATTTCCAAGCACAATGTAGGAGATTATAGGCAGTGCGCGGTGTGTTATGATTCGATTATCACGTCGAAGCACGCGCCAGTCAACGATACACCGTCGATGGAAATAATGTCGAGTACTCGTCGTATTCTCCCAAATCTTGCCAAAATGATTTACGTCGATTGCACGGCAGACGACCACCGCGATCTAACCGATCTTATTCATTGCTAATCCGGGCAACCTTGATTTTCGGTTGCCGGTCGCCTTCGTGTCCAAACATTCGGAATACCGACGAGGGCTCTTATCAGGACGATCTATCTATGGCAACGTCGACGGTGCCATCATCCAAATCTGCCGAAAATAAATCTTGAATTCCTTTACTTCCATCGACTAGAAATCGCCGATTCATCGGACACATCTTCGATAAGGTACTTGACAAATTTCCGTTCTCATATGTAATGCTTTACACGCTTATGGTGCTCGATCTTGTATTCCTCTTTTTCTACAATTTACAAAACTCTGCTTTTTTATTTGTAGTCTTAAGTAGGTTCTTATTACTCGCTGATATTCAATATAATTAAAATTTTATATAATAACACCGGGAATGACGAGTTAACTCTTCGTTCGGTTCTAAACATATTAAGAAAAACACGAATTAATTTACAATTAATTTCTTCACATTTTTTATGCGATCATGGTCTGCCCATATTTTTACTCTAATTTGATCTCCCCATAATTTTTTATGAGTCTAAAATTTTTCCATAATTTTTTTTGAAAAATTGTTAAAAAAATCCATAATATGTACCTTACTCACTGAAGTGTTCCTGATTTTTTTCACAATTTTTCATTTACTGAGTTCGAAGAAATTGGGCAAAAACGTAATTTTCTATTTTTGCCCTTTACTCCCCCCCCCAGTCGAGATACAAAGTTGAAACTTGACACAGATTGCTTTTTTTTTATAAGCTATCGAATGACCTATCGCAAGTCCAATTTGGTTTAAGGGCACTTTTGACCACCTTATCCGACTAGACCTTTTGTTAGAAAGCCTTCGACATATCTTATATTAGTCTGAAAAATCTTCGATGAACTTCAAATAAGTTCGAACACCGTGTTTGTTGTAATACGGCAATATTACGTGGCATATGACAAATAATGGCCATAATGGCCCCCATAAGTGTATTATTTCGACTCCGGCCTTCGCTGGTTGCTGGGATTTCACAAAAGTGTGTCATCGTGCCACCTCGGTTATAACACTTTCTTCGGATTCACTCTTCTTCCTGAAATAATCGGCGTCCTCTTCTTTCCACTTTCTTCTGTTACGTTCCACTCGGTGAGATAAGTGTTACATAATGACTTTTCGTTACGCGAAGGAGAGTTAAAGAGTAACGAATCATTGATTGACGCGCGACATTACCTTCCACCACCCTTAGCATTACGAATTAATATATATTAACGTACTTACTATTAATCTGACACAAGTTTGAGTAGGTCAGTGAGATAGTCAAATAGCGAGTATATACGTCAGAATAAATATTAATAATTAAATTCATTAATTACCTACCGACATCCGGTCACACATTTTACATAAATAAATGTATAAGTATAACTAAATATATTATCGGCATTTCTAGTATTAATATCATAAATCAAGGTGTATATTAACACTAGAACTACCGACATTACATTCAGCCATATTTATACATTTACCTGTACGTCCTTAAAAATAAGGGTGGATGGAAAGAATAAATTAATCGAATTTAGAATTAAAATACATTTATTATGCAACACGAGCCACAGAAAATCACAGAATACAGAACTTGGTACATTTCAGTATTTTTATTAACAGTTGAACACTCGTCATTTTGATTCCTTCGATAGTTTCATTGTTAACTTGTCGGAGTCTTGAACCCTTGATTCATAACATGTCAGTAATATTGTAATCTGCAATGTTTCGAAACATTCAAAATGACAAGCAATAAATATGACGGAACATAATAATGGCATAAAAGTAGATGTTGTTCGTGATGTACATTCATTGTTGATGGCGCGGCGTAAGCAGAAAGAGGTAAGACATCCGGTGTCGTTTCATTGCTAATCGAGGCAGCCTTGATTTCGGGATGTCGAGGGGGGCCTTCGTCTGGCTTCTGATACGGTGGCTTCGTATCTTTCTATAATCATATTCCCCTACCTCTCTTGAAAACACACCGTCTTTCTTGCGTTAGCCTCCTCGCCGATTCGTCGATTCGCGGACGCGCCGCGATCTTGAAATTCCGCGGGTCCAAGGCGCTCTCCGCGGGAGATCAAGATCGAGCCAAGATCGCGAGAAAACTCGGCCGTCTTCTACGAATTTAACCAGCCTTTCCAGTTAACCAATCATCCTGTTGCGATTAGAATGACGGGAGTTAATTGTCAATGTTTAATATGCACGGATATTAGTAATGTTGAGTTAGTATTTTTTGTGAAATAATTCTAGAGATACAACGAAGTTTAGAAAGTAACACGACGAACATTATGGTATTCGCACCCCTCACGTTCTTTGGCTTTTATTGTTTACATGTTATTCTTCGATTTATTGCTGACATAAGAATTATAATATAAAACGTGATAAACAAAAAATATCTGTTAATTTTATTAAGGTAACGAGGCACACAATTATTAATCAGAGTAACGTGTCCACTTAATATGAAATTAATGCAAGCTAGGAGGTATCCCCCTCGGTATCTTAATATCAGATCATCCTCATTCAGATCATTTGAATATCTATTCTGGGGTGACTGTTTTAGGCGATTCATGGTGGATCCGTTCTTTATATTCTTACTTTTAGCTGGCATTAGAATTCGAGGTGAAGGATGTAAGAGTATTGAATGATTTATTTTACAATCTATAATTCCCTTACATTGTTTTAATTTAACCTCGGATAATGATATGTACATTGTATAATAATTCACAATTCAACAACGAAAGAGTGAAGTTCCAAAAACGAGACTGATTAATATATTAAGAGAACTGATTAGTGTACTATCTCGTGAGAAACTCGAACAGGTTATAATAATTATTAATTCTGCAGATTAATAATGAAATTATATTCTCAATTAAATCACTACTAGAAATAATTAAATTATATACATATTACTTGTTCTATATACCTATGGGATAAATAACTATCTCGGACCAGATTTCAACAAAATCAATTAATTATCTAATTAACAAAATAATGATATTATTCGACAAGTAAGGAGGTAAAAGAAAATGATCCTGTTGCCGGCATGCAAGAAGGATACCGGGTCACACGATCGATCGAAAGCGAAATGAAAAATCGGGTTCGCGTTTATCCCGGCAAAGCTTGAAAGCAAAAGACAGCAAGAAAGCTTGACGCGTCAGAGTGAAGAGAGAAAAGAGAGCACAGTGGCAGATGAGAGAGGAGAGAAGAGAGAGCTTTCCCGTTAGGCGGCTCCTCTCTAAGCCGATTTCGAACTACCGGGCAGAGGCCGGTACCGCTAGCTTCCCAGAAATCGAGAGAGGCTCGATAATGTCTCTCGATACGGATGAAGTAATCTTCTACTGTCGCGGATCCCTGAGAAGGGAAAAAAAAGGCTGTCAGAAAGGGGTGGGGACCAGTGTGTCGCTCTTACGTTTCTTCGTCTTCGTGTGTGTGAGGAAACATCACACATAACCGACCCTACTACACCTCATCTTTTATTCATTAATTCGAACGAATTCGAGGTGTACTCCTCCTCGTGTGTGCGCTTCCTCATCGACATCCAGCTACGATGATACCTCTTATCTTTCGCCATCCACGATTTTCTTGCGTTATCAGGGCGTTGCGTGATTTCGTTACCGTTGCCAACAGGTGGTCTCTGTTTTCAGGGTCAACCCTTAAGTACCATGGAAACGAGCTCTTTCAGTGGACCTAGCTCTGCAAGAAGATGACCGTGAAACTCTTGACCCATTAATTCGCGGTACACGTATTATGCCATTGTTTTATCCACGTTTTAGTTAACTTGATACTCGAAGTACAATATTTACTCATGTTCCTGGCATCGGAAATAATTTGTTCTTTAATTTTTTTAAATAATTTCTATATACTGGTATACGATATGATACGATTATAATATTATTTGATAATGGTAATTAAGGGTTAAGGAGATTTCTGATTGAATGAACATGACATTTCGAATGAATCCTTTTTATGGGTAATCTTCCTAATTTTCCAATTGACCTAGATATGACTATTAGGAATATATTGTTTTATTAAAATAATATCACTTAATGAACTGATAGTCTAGGATTCAAATATAATTTGAAGGTGAATCTTTTCTATATATGGAGCTTGATATAACTTTTATTATAATTGATAGGATAATAATTATACACTAACAAAACAGCGTAATGTTTACTCTTTATTAAAATACAATCACCAGTACAAGTATTTCATTGCAAACTTTTAATGATCTACATACTATGACGTTGTTAATTATCGAGTGTTATTGTTGCTGGTGATGGATTGTGTTTTGTGTATTTGTTTGACGTACATATATGAGAAACGAATATTTCATGTGAAGTGATCAATGATATTCGTATAGTAATAGTAGTATGACCGTCATTCCTAGTTTTGCTGTCAGTGGTTGCGTTGCGTCACGCATGTTGTAGTTTCCAGTGAAAGCATTCTTTTTCTTCTCCCTTTGTGCCGATCAAACTAAACGTATTCGCCTGGAAGTTCTCGTCACGCGCATTGCGTAAAGTCCATTCAACATCCTGCAGAACGATATTTCAGATTCAAAAGCTCGATCGATTTTCTCGATCGGGAGTAAGAGGTAAAAGAGTCTCGTCGATGACGTGTTTAAATTTGCAGACGTAAACAAAGTCTCGGATTTACACATCGAGTTACAGAGAAGAAAACCGAAGCCATTTTTCATGCGCGACATGCACGAATATTATTTGATCACTGTATTAAAAACATACGTGTAGAATGAATGTAAACGAACGGTCGAATGAATTAACGTTCCTCGGCATGTCGAAGAAAGATTTGTCTAAAACACCTTATACTTTTTCACTTATCAGAAGTATGATTTAAAATGATGTATAATTAACATTGATCTTGGCACCATGATTTTTGTCCACGTATAGTGCTTTGTCACCAATTAAATAGCACGTTTCGTGTATGAAGTAACAGACGACGTAGTCACAAAAACAAATTGAAACAACGTACGAACGAATGGTTTCCTTCACTTTTCAATTGTCCGAAATTTAGCTACGTACCAATGGCATCTCGATGTAGAATTCCGTTTCTTGCTTAGCACGTCGTTGGCAGCATACTCATGAACCGCGAGCATGAGCAGGAGCATGAACAGCCACCCTAAAAGGTCGATCGTAAATGCAAAGAGAGTTCTTGGTCGGTATTCGTTGAAGTAACCAGCTCCTTGTTCACCGGGTGAAAAAGAAATCCGGGGAGGGGGGGAGGGGGTTGGTACGGTACCGGAGGTAGCGGATGAGAGAGTTTGAGAGAGAAGAGTCGGCATCCAGGTGGACCAACGAAAGTAAGTAAGGTGTACCAGTTGTATATGTATGTCGTGTGTACTCGATGCTCGACTACAGTAAACGTCAAGTTATGTCAAGTACCACATCGAACAAACGATGATGGTATACCGAGTTAGCCGGTTGGTACACAGAGCAGTATAACTCTGGCAACTCACAAGGATGCTCTCACCACCTTGCTGCCAGAAAACCCGATGGCACCTTAAGGAGAGAAGTCGAGGGCAAGAAGCGTCCCTTCGTTACCCAGTCTGGCCCAGGTTGGGCCCTATACTTGAACCCCCCTCCAACGACTGGAATCGCGCACACACCCTTCCCCGTCATCTTTCTTCTCCGTATATACCTCTCGTTAACTCTCTCTGTTCCCTTGCTCCTCCAGACTCCTTCTTCACCTTTCGTAGTGAATCTCCTTTCCTTTCCTTTCCCTCCACACCTTCTATCACCCCTACGGTACATTGCTGCTCTCTCCCTCTCCACTCATTCCAGCCCTTCTTCTTCGTGCTCATCTCTCGTTTCAACTTACGAGGATAGTAGCAACAAGGATCTCGGTGTTTTCTTGAAATTCGTCTCTCTACCAGCAGTAGCAGCACCAGCAGAACCAGCATCAATCCAGCAGTTCGCGGGAGCAGCGGCACACCAGTATCACGAGGCACACATCGGGGAATACTTACGATCCATACGACAGAGAGACACTCCACCTCCTCCCCCTTTTGCTGGCTTCGGTTCTCTCAACACGAATCCATATGTATGGGGTTGAGGCGCACAGGCGACGCAAATGTGCTGACTACATTACGCCGCTATATAAGATAGCTGGCCAACCATCCTATCCCCACAGACCGAGCCAGATCGGCAGACCGTTCACAGACTGACCAACCGATCCGCTACGAAACATCTTTTCGTCCTACGGACTCTGATCGCGGACGACACGCTTAGGGGAGAATTCGTTATACCGCTTACGGGGTGGATCGAGCACTCTCACGCCGAGCCGAACACACACCTCTTCACCTTCTCTCCTTCGAAAGGGTGAAAGTGATTCACGTTTTGATTCGAACGACACACACTCCGAGGGGGTTGTTTGCGCTTCGCTATTACCGGGTTAAACGATTCCTTCAGATACAATCTACGAGTAGATCGTTCTTAAATCAAAGTGAGATTTCGCAGAACGTTAGATCGCTGAGTACACACGAAGATTCACACGCGGAGGATATCGATCTTCAACTTCATAGGCCTTCGAAAAAATACATATTAACGAGGCTAGATTAAAGAACGTTCAAGATTCTTTCCGTGACAGAAGTATATCATTAATCGGTAGAAGACGGTACAAGGGTTACGTAGAAAAAAAAGAAGAGTCCTTTTAGTGAGGAGAATTGTGATTGTGTATCAAGGAAGAGCAAAGAATTCGTAAGGTGGAAAAATGATCTCGTTGAGCGTTACCACCTACTTGTTGATCGCTATCACCATCGTGGCTCTGATCTTGATCCTGGTGGATCAAATCAGATCGAAGAAGGCACCACCGAAAATCTTTGATTCCGAGGAACCAACGTTACCGGATCCACCTGGACCAAAACCATGGCCGGTTCTTGGTTCTCTTCATATTCTCGGCCGATATGATGTACCTTACAAAGCATTTGCCGACCTCGTCAAGGTTTACGACAGTCAAGTGATCAAACTCAGAATGGGATCCGTGCCATGCGTGGTTGTCAACGGATTGGAGAACATCAAGGAAGTTCTTATCAACAAGGGCCACAACTTCGACTCCAGGCCAAACTTCACCAGATACCATCTTCTCTTCGGTGGAAACAAGGAAAACTGTAAGGAAACACTTTGATTATTTATTAACACCCTTCTTTAACTCACTCTTGTCGCACGTCTTCAATTCACACGCATTGTTTGATTTGATTGAAAAGAAATTAGTTTTATAGTATATTAAGTGCACCTGCCTTATTTTCGGTCGCGAACGTTTGTTGTCCTACTTTCCACCCGATATATATATCGTTCAACGTGACTCAACAAGTTAGTAATCTCTCGGGAAACTATCACTTATGGATTCCAAACACGTTCTTTAATTATGTCTGACTAATGCTTCACCCCTTCCGCGAATTAATAATAAATATTACATAACATAGCATTAACACTGAATTCCACTTCCGTGGCTCGATGAAAGCACAGCGAATAATGCACGATCGTTTAAAGTTCGCCGCGGAAATCTAATCTCCAGATAGGATTTCAACGAAACGAGTCGATTATTGCGGTCATACTTTTAACTATAAAAAGAAACCGGTCACGTTGCCGGTTAGACGAAAGACAACGAGTTGTCGGGCCGCGTAAAATCCAGATGGAAAAGTGGTCTCCGAACGGATTGACGTAAGTCAGTGACAAAATTGAATTTCTCGACACCTCGTCAGGGTTCCTGAAAACTTGTTTCCCATGCTAACGACCTTGCCACCGTGCACGACACGTGAGTGCTGTTCCGGTCAGTCCGCAGAAACCGCAGGCCTTTGATTTTTTCGCGTGGCTCGTACTTTCGTTTCGTTCACGGAACACCGAAACTCGTGTTAAGGTCAACGACGAAACGGTACCAAGTGCAACCCGGAAAGGTCACGGTACCACTTTCACGCGTTCCTGGCACACCTGCCAGCCGGCAAACAGGATCAAGGCTGATACCACTAGAAACAACCGGCATACGCGATTCCCTCTCGCGAGTTTTCACCGTGAATTACTCTCTTTACTTCCCTCTTAATTAACCGGTTATGTAACTAATTAACTTGACCAGTTATCGTTAAAGTACAGCTACCACATGATGTATCTTCATGTTCCTTGATACTGTGTCAATCTCGTACATTCACATGTAATGAAATATGAGTGAAATGTTTTTATCATTGTTTCTTGTTTACTTTTATACATAACTTGTAATACTTTGCGATTGGAGTAGGAATTATTGTAGATGGTAGATGACTTGATTATTCTCTTTAGTTCTCCATTTTGGAGAACGTGTGTTGTTAATTGTTGTAGTTAAAATACTTGTTACGGTAAAATATTCGGTGATCGAAAGTTGGGAGTTTATTTAGAGATTGATAAATTGGATTTGATCGTAATTAATAGAAGGGTAATAATGATAGTGGATTTAGTTTTTCGTATGAAAGTGTAGGAATGGTTGCCTTGGTTAGTCCTGTACGAAGCAGAAGAAACCAGGTCACTTCCTGTTCTCGTCTCCTCTCTCCGCGGTTGCTTCGATTTCAAATCAAGCCGCTCCTCGCGCACCGAATGAATCGACTTTCTGCCGAGTCCGCGCGATCGGAATCGCGAGGAGGTAAAGGACGGCTTACATTTCCGCGTGCGCCGAGGAAAGGAGAAGTAAAAGAAAAGGAAAAGGAAAAAGAAAAAAGAAAGAAAGAAGTCGCGGCCGACACACGCCGGAAAGGGAGAGGAGAAAGAATAACGCGTCGACGAATTTTTCCCTTTTCTTTTCTGCTCGGCGAACGATATTTCGAAACGAACTGCGAGCGTCATCGCAAGGCAATACCAATAGAAGGTCAAGTTTAATGCGGCTGCCGATGTGTATTCTATTTTTGCTTCCGCAACGTTGTCAATAGAGCATTGCGTGAACCATTTCTTTCCTTCGCTTTTATCCTGACAACTTATCGGGCTTTCATTTCGCCATGAATTTATTGAATCCCAAGATATCATTGTCATTCATCCGACTATAAAAAGAATTGCTCGCTTTACCAATTATTAATGAAATTATAATACACTCGAATCTCCTGTAACTGTTTTTGATTGTCAGTCATGCTCTGTGCATTACAATTACTTTCTTCGAGAAAGATTTTCATACGACATGTAAGAATTGATAGATGGTGTACAAAATGATATCCACTTTTGATAATAGTAATTTGTCTAACGAAAAGTGTTCTTTTCCTGTTACAGCTCTGGCTTTCTGCGATTGGTCGGAGATCCAAAAGGCCCGAAGAGAATTGCTCAGGGCACATACCTTCCCCCGTGCCTTTACGACCCGTTACAACCAACTAAACGGCATAATCGGCGGGGAAATGAAATTCCTCGTTGATTATCTAACATCCATATCCGGCACGGCGATTCACGCGAAGCCCCTTTTCCTTCACGCTTGCGGCAACGTCTTCATGAAGTATTTCTGCTCGAAAAGCTTCGGCCTCGAACACAAAGCGTTCCGTAACATGGTCTACAATTTCGACAAGATCTTCTACGAGGTGAACCAGGGTTACGCTGCTGACTTCATGCCTTTCCTGATGCCACTTCATCATCGCAATATGACGAGAATGGCTGGTTGGAGTCACAAGATTCGATTGTTTGTCGAGGAACATGTAATCGGTGATCGCCTTGATTCATGGAAATCCGTTATCCCTGAAGAAGATTATGTCGATTGTTTAATTAATCATGTGAAGACTAACTCCGAGCCGAACATGTCGTGGGAAACTGCTATGTTCTCATTGGAGGATATCATTGGTGGGCATTCTGCCGTTGGAAATTTACTGATTAAAATTATCGGATTCCTGGCTACCAGACCACATATTCAAGAAGCTGCGCAGAGGGAAATTGATTCCGTCGAAAATTGTGGTGACTTTGTTGGATTGGAGAACCGGAGTTCCATGCCTTACATCGAAGCTATCATCTTGGAAACTATTAGAATAATTGCCAGTCCTATTGTTCCACACGTTGCCAGTCAGGATAGTTCCATAGCTGGTGAGTTAATGTTTTTTGTAAAATCACTTGCTTAGTATTCAATAATTTATATATTATTATTCTTTATTATACTTCGATACCGACTACATTTCTCTTTGTTCTTAACATAATATCTTATGATTACTTCATCGAATAAATGCTAAGTCCATCTTGATATTTCTGTTTCAGGCTACAGAATAGAAAAGGACACGTTTATCTTCCTAAACAATTACGATCTAAACATGTCCGACGAACTGTGGCAGTCGCCAGGTGAATTTATGCCCGAGAGATTCGTCCAGAACGGAAGACTCCTGAAGCCCGAATACTTCCTTCCGTTCGGCGGTGGTCGAAGATCCTGTATGGGTTATAAAATGGTACAGAACATCAGTTTCTCCACGATTGCCACATTACTGAAACACTTCACGATACTGCCAGTAGAGAAGGAAGACTATACGATCCCGATCGGGAATCTCGCGCTACCAGAACTTAGTTTTAACTTCCGGTTCGAGAAACGGTAGGACTTCACTGCGAAGAACCAAACGCCAGAACCGTGAATAGGTGAAAGAATAGCCGAGATACAGTCGAGAACTTCGACTTCCGGGTGCTTTAGACGAAGCTCAAGAATTCCAATGTGAACGATGTGGATTCAACTGGAAGAAGCTTCAACTGATATTAGGAGTAACGAAGAACCCAGCAGCTAAAAAGAGGCTTTCTACTCCGATTTTAAAGCTTTACCGATATTCGAGGGAAGATTGAGTGCCATTCGCCGATAGGAGTCAACGTGGATCTCGATCTTCACCGGCGACAGAGCTTTATTGACATTACTAGATCGTTAAGCTAGCAAATTTTCTTTGATCATTCCGAGACGAAAATGCAACGTGAAACTGTTCGAATACGATCGTCCTGATCATTGTCCTTATCCAGGTTACTCTGATCAAGATATTGGAATAAGAATTGATGAGAAAGGACTTTTCACTTTGAACATCTACATCAACCAGGTCTTGCCAATCTCATTCGCTTTGACTCTGCAATTAATACCGGTATTAATTTACTTGGTAAATGAAACTGGTATCGTAGACTACATAAAGGAAGACGTTGATGATAAGGTTTTAAAATGAATTTCAAGGACACGTTTCGTGTCGGTTGTAACAGGAAATATCCTACTGTCGTGACATTGTTACGATGACTCATTACACCTTCGCGAGAAAGTGTCCTATCGCGATCAGAAATAGTCGAGTCTCCGATCTTCTGTTGAATTAACGATCACGTACCGACTATCTCTGATAACAACTCATTTGAAAGACGAGAATCACATTGGAGAACGTGAGTGGCCAGCCTGGTGGATGTAAGTTTGGCGTCCTAACTTCGTCCGAACTGACGATAAACGAAGATCGAAGATCAAGAAGTGGAGAAAGAAGCATAGAAAAATGGGGACGAAGAGAATTCGATACTCGAGAGCATCACGAAGACATTCAAATCAGGTAGAACGTATTCTTCGGTCTTTCAAGTTTCCTCGCCCGTCGTCGATGTAGAATTCAGCCGCCATCTTTGAAGCTGGTATAAGTCCAACATTTATAAAATCTTAATTGAAGATAATTTTCCTCCACAGATTAACATCTTCATATCAGTCGCTCAAATATCAAAGTGATTAATTCCACTTTTTAAAAATCGAATGCTTAACGTTTCGTAATTATAAATTTTCACTAAGCTTTGTTTCGTGGAGTTAATCACTTTGGCTGTTCAATGGCTCATTTATTAGTTACAATTTGAAAATCAAAAGAAAAATGGACTTATACTATCTTCGAAAATGAATACTCTATTAAATCGTTTTCTTTTCTCTGATACTCCTTATCGATGCAACATTCCATCACTTATGATATTAAGAGTACGATTCGATGATCGATCACGGAAATCGAGTGCAAGATTCGTAATACTTTATCATCGATATTCTAACAGCGAGTGTTACATCGATATTGCTCTTCTGATTTGTGATATTAAGTAATCTCGTGTTACTGGCCTTGATAATGCTTCTAGATCGAGTAACAATTCGAATGATTATTTAATTACCGATGATGTCGTGTTAGTATTAGATAATTGTATCGTCATAATTAACATTTCTTCGAAAGCATCATCTTTATTCCTGGCAGAGGTACAGCTGACCCGTAAAAGTATTGAGTCGTACTACTTAACGCTTTGACGAGTACTTATTTTATTCGAAAGACAATCACGAAAGTGATTAGAAATAATTGCTTTCTGTTGGTTCCTCCATCAGCCTTGTAATTAAAATTAGATTAGGAATAACAATTTTTCCAAACAGACCAGAATTTCAATTTCAAAGTATCAATAGAATTTTCTAGTTCGTCAAAACGTTAATCAAATTGAACTTCGAATGAAAATCGAATCGGGATTGGTTTACTTCTCGCTGGGAATTTCAATGCTTGATCGAAGCGGAACGACGGGAATTCCGCGATTAAGTCTCTCGAGATCATCCATTTTTCTTTCGCGCGCTTCTTCCTCGGTTATTGAACGAAGACATTTTTATTAGCGTAAATTGTCGTACCTCATCGTCTTCGTGATAGAATCTGATAAATTAGGATCTTCGTGATTCGGCGAATGATTAAAGAAAAGTAAACGAGAAGAGGGAGAGAGAAAAGACGTTCGAGAGTGATGACGAGCAATCGATTTTACTCGGTATCGACGTTTTACATGACTGACTATCTTGTTGTCTTTATTATTTTTTGTTCTCTCGAAAAGAGAAAGGTTTATCTTTTGCGCGAGTTACAGCTCGCATAAAGTAATTTATTTCTAATATCGTGCGTCGTTTTATTATGTTATTATTATATTATATTATATTATTATATTATTATTATTAATATTATTATTATTATTATTATTATTATCGCTTGCTGCTATTATCATCACTATTATCAGTAATTAGTGTTATCGTCATCCCGTTTTATATCATCTCGTTTCTATCATCACATCTCATGCCCCCACCCCCCACCTACATCCATAAAGTGTACATTATTTTGTGTTTGTTATTTAATTATCGTGATTGTTACGACATTTGTTAATTTATTATTTAAGATTTTAATAATAAAAGACACGGCACGGAGTGAAGTTATATCGCATATGTTTCTTTTATTTTTACCATTATTCGCACGGTGATAAGATAACTAATCGTCATCACAATATTGAACTATGAATACAGACATTTTGATTGTGAATTCAATTAATTGATTGGTATCTAATAAATATTCCAGTTTAAAATCATTTTATTTGAGGTCTGAAAAAAGGACTAAAACTTCTGCATACACGTAATATAATACGGATATTAATAATTTATTGTGTACTTCTCAATTTTGTGCGGGTTGAAGAAAATGTAAGAAAACCTTGTTTAATAACTTAATATTTATTATTTAAAAGTGAGAATCCTCTATCTTGGCACATTGCTCTGACAATCTTTCAGATGAAGTACAAAGTTCGTTACACTATAGATAAATATCATAATTTTCTGCCTCTGGCAAATCTTCGCATGATTTGCATCACAGGAGGCGCCTTTTAAAGAACTCAGAAGATCTAATAATTCATTGAGATCGGTTGTTTTTAATTGACACTAGAACAGTGTCAATGCAATTTGTTCTTATGATTGTCAAATATTTCTTCTTCGAATTCCTTCTTCTAATAATGTTTCTTGTTGTTTCAAGTGAAACATCAAGTTGTCATTCTTACTGGAGCTTGGCAGTGAGCGTGTGATAATAAACTTCGGCGTTAAAAGTATTCGTTCGGTACATTCAGATGTTATCATTAATTATATAAGTTACTGAAATTCTTCGTTGCTTCTCGTTGAATTTCAAGTCTTCTTTCATTTTATGGTGGGCATATCGATTATGCGAATTATTTATGTTTGGAGTATTATTTGCTCAATATTTTGAGTAACATTAACTCAATACTTTGAGAGTTTTTAATTCAATATTCTCAGAGTCTTTAGCTGAATATCTTGTGTGGTTTCATTTCAATATTTTGAGCGTTTTCAACGCAATATTTTGAATATTATTAACTTAATGTTTGCAATGTTTCCAATTCAATATTTTTAATATTATTAACACAATATATTTCAGTACACAGTTTTCTTGAGAACCTTCTATCTGTTTCACAAAACTTTCTTTCTTTAAGTACACACATCAAAGTGTTCTAAAATTCTTCTCTGCAATATTTATACTTTTAATAAATTATCAACACCAATAACAGTCATTTTCTAGATTCTCCAAGGACTTTCAAATCCACATATATTTCTTCTCCCTTCCCAACCCGAGAATATAAATAATCTTTTTCTAACAAAGTTATTTTTTCAGTTTCACCATCAAATTCCGAAACACCAATCTCCAAGGAACAATGAAACGTCCCACGAACTCGTCACCACGAATCCTATCAATGCATCCTTACAGGATAACAGATGGCATCCAGGTACCAACATAAAACCCAACAGTTTTTTACACTCCCGCCGACATATCCTTAAGTGGCATAATCTTTTGTTTCTCTTGAACATGTCCAGGTTCCTCCTTCCTGGAGAACATGTCCTCGATCTCTCGCAGTGTCTTTCCCTTGGTTTCCGGTAGGAAGATAAGAACGAAAAGCGTGCCAATAAGGGAAATCACCGCATAAAACGAGAAGGCACCATGTTTCCCCATAAGTTCCAACATATCAGGATAAGTTTTAATCGTAATCGAACTAAATATATAAGCGATGCAAGTAGTGAGTCCGGATAAAACGTCCTTCACCTTCGTCGGATATATTTCACCGACCATAGCGAATGGAATAACTAAATAACCCAAGGTGCTCATGAAAATGTACATCATAACACAGATCACAGGAATGATGCCATTGTCAAGCATAATAAAACCTCTGTCCTTCAAGAAGAGATAAATCGATAGTCCTCCCATGAAGATCGCCATTCCAGTTCCTGATATGATCGATGGAATTCGTCGCCCAAATCTTCTGGATACACCAGCGATTAAAAGGCTACCAAATAATCGAGTGACTCCTATCAACACTGCTCCCAAGTAGGGATCCAATGTGATGCCAGCACTTTTTATGATGTCTACCGCATAATAAACAACTACGAAGATCCCCGAGAATTGCTGGAAGAAGAAGTAGCTGAGCATTATGGCGAACGGTATTTGAGCGTTCCTTTTCAGCAGATGCTTCATCAGGTTTTGCTTCTTCTTCTGGGGACGTTGACGGAGCTCGAGATGTAACTCCGTTGTCGGTGATTTATCCTTCGGAAGACCGCGGAATTTCTTTAAGACTTCTAGGGCCTCGTCCAGGCGACCTCGGTCCCGCAACCATATCGGGGTTTCTGGGACGACGGTCAAGGTCAAGGTTGCTGCCACCAATGGGAAGATACCACACATTAGGGCTACCAGTCGCCAGTTGTCCTTCGCAAAAGAAACCAGTCAATTTCGTAAGTATACTGATCTCTTGAGAAATTCATTATTGGTCGAACGAGTTTAGAGAAATCTAACGTTAACGGTAGAACTACCGGGTATATATTCAGCTTTGTTTGTTTATTTATGCAACGTGAACCGCGAAAAATCGGGGGAAATGAAATATTATAAATTTAAATATTTTTGTTAAATGTTGTGAACCCGTAATTTTCACTGCTTTGGTAGTTCTAGTGCTAAGTCTCAAGTTTGTTCTCGATATTATTTGTAAAATGAAATTAATTAATTCTATATCTAAGTATATAATAATTTGATGTAATGATATATTGAGAAAATATTTAAGTAAGCAATTTAAGAAAATTGAATATTTCATAGATAAAATTATCATTTGAGATAGGAAAATATATTTATTTATGTACTTGCAAATGCAACTTTGATAATCATAAATTATTATACAGATAATAAATTTCCAATAATATTCTTCCATCAATTTCAGTAGAATCAGTCGATAATAATAAAAATGCAAAATTTAGAACTTTAATATCAAATACTAGCAGATGTCTAATAATATTTTATTATACTACTAACCTTGAAAAAAATTATTAAATTCGTTATACCAAAAATTTCTTTAAACTCTGTCTGCTCGTCGTATAATATGATTATTCTAAGAGTAATGTAATTATTATAAATAACTCAATAAGACCATAATAATCATCGTAAATACATATATAAAATTGAGTTTCGAAACTCAATAAAACTTTATGCACAGTTCGAATTAATAAAATAGACAGAGTAAGAAGTAATAAATATTGTAATTACCGGCAATATGTAACCAAAAATGTAGACGATAAGAACACCAATGGCGATCGAGATACTGGTCCAAGTAACCATAGTACTGCGCCACTTTGGTCCCGCGATTTCCGCACAGTAAACGGTTGCTGGAACCGAAGCCAATCCGGTCGCGATACCAGAGATTATCCTTCCACAAAGAATTTGCTCGTAGTTTTGCGACATGTAAATTGTCAGCCAACCAATCATTGATATGATCGATGTAACTAAAAGGCTTAATTTTCTTCCTCGTCTCATCACATAACTCGATAGAATACAGCCAACTGGAGTACCGAGTGCTGAGGCTGTTGCTGTAAGATCAGAATCGTTGCAATTTATTTAATAAAATATTAAATATTTTGTTTAATATTAACTGTATCAAGTAACGTAATATACGTCTATATAATTCCATAGAATTATAGAATATATATTTTATAGAATTATATAGAATTTTAATAGTTAATTGTTGAACGTGTAGAATGTAATATTTAAGTGTATTCGACTGGTTAATCAATTTTAATCAGATTATATTCATTAGATTTTCTAATGATTGGAATAGTTGAATATAAAACTGGCGGAGTCAGTATTCAATTGTCTTCTACAGTTTATAATATCTTTAGAGTTTAATCAGTTTGAAAAATAATTAATAAAATAAATTACCTATCCAGTTCGCTTGAGAACTATCGACACCCAATCCGTGTATCGGGGACTTTAATGGGCCCAATGCAACTGCACTGTAACCAAAACCCATGGCAGGTCCCAGTACGGAAACATTTGCGCATAAACCCATGAGAATCTGAAAAATGAAATAATTATTTTATCAATTTCTGACTTTTCCAACGAATTAATTAATTGTACCAAATTTGATGTAAACGTAAGAATTTCGATAGTTCGAACTTCAACTCGCACTCCAGAAATAACGCAAGAAAATATTTATTATTTATAAAAGTTAAGTTGAAAATTATGTCTGATTTAAAATTCCTCAAATGTTAGGTCTATCGGTTTCCATTTATTATATTATGATATTTTAATACAGCAATTTAGATACATTACTTCAAACATCAGTTCCCAGCAACTTTAACATTACGTAACAAAAATTACTTTTTCTTCCATTATTCGAATTTACATCCTCGAAGTAATTATAATAATATCATCCCTATATCTCCGGGACGTTGAGTGATCATCAACGACCTGGACTTATATAAAGCGTTACATCTCGTAATTCCTAATTACGATTACGAAACTTGTTCAAACAGTTTATCGAACACCTATAATTACTTTACTTGTGATTCCTAATTAATCAAACAATATGTCAAGACCTCTGGCGAAGTACAACGAAAGAACATGAAATTACATGAAAAGTAACCAGTTGACAACTTAATTTCTACCTGCTCATAGAAAACTGTCGAAAGACTATAATCAGACTTGCTGATTTGCTTTAATCAAGATATAATTAAAGCGAGCTATCAAACACATCGAATCAAACAAGTACGAGTATATGCTAATTTAATTATAATCGACTCCAATCGCCAACAAAACGTCCAATTAAAAGCACGTGTCTGAATACAAGAAGTAAACAGAGTCTTAATCACGAAAATGTTACGTAGACCGATTAAATAGTATCTCATTAATTTTAGTTAATTTCATAATTCTCCGTGATAACACCTCTTTTTATCTATTGTTCGTTTGCCTTATTCGAACATTTCGAAAGTAATTATTGGTGGTCAGTGATATGCTATATATATTCGCGTATCAGGTGTCGATGTTATTTTCACTGGGCACGATATATTTATAAGTATTACATCGAATTAAATACGATGATATAATAAATTGTTGTAAGTGATTTGTTAAAGTGAATGGTGTATTAGTTGTGGACTTATCTAAGGTTCAATTGAAATCGAGAGTGTATTGCAAGTTCGTCCGCGAATGAAGAAGGTGATAAGTAAATTTCCATAATACGAATATTTATTAATCGGTCATAACAATGATGTGAACATAACGCTCATCGTGTTATTCCATGATTAATAAACAACTGGGACAGAATAGATACGTATTAATTAATACGCGCCAACAGGATTTTGTTTATTCGATTATCGACTCAAAAACTGGTATCTAGTCTTCGTTATTGATAAATAATGCGAATTTATTTCTAGTGGTCGTCAACGTTCAATTCGTGTTTACAATAGTCATAGATAACAAGTTATCAAACTATGTATTCCACAGTTAAACACATTCCTACAGTTATATCGTCGTTCATAAAACATAATTGATTTTAATAATTTTATTAATAAGTCATGCTTTATGGAATTATCGTACGAAGTGAAGTCACGCATTCCGAAAAATATTGATTAATATTCAACTCGACAATGTAACTTATTTTAAGAGAGCAACCGATATAGCGTTGACCTTAACATGCTTAATAATAATATATTTCTGCAGTGTGATAAACAATATGATAAATAATATCCTGCTTCTCCCGGACGTTCAGCGACTCGAAATCGTATCGTGTTAAATGAAAACGAGTAAAAAAGGATTGGAATTATGAAACATAAATTGAAACTTTAAATCGAAATGAATTGTCTCGATTTATATATATTAATAATATATTACATTAACAGAAGAATTGTAGTCTTTTAATATATAATAGGCTTTTAATTTATTCCAGGCAGAATTTGATTAGTAGATAATTATTTAAAACATTCAATTTATTTATTTATTAGTAAACAAATTGAAGAGATAGACAGAGAAATGGTATTTAATAAATTTTGTTTATTTAATTTATTGCCATCGAAATTAAATTTCGATTCAAATAATAATCACTGGAATCGAGATTGTAAAGTGAAGTTCAAAGATTATTATAATATTCAAATTTTATTATTTAATTTATTTCCATCGAGATTAATATTAATACAAATTATAACTCGCAAATATTTTGATTTGCAACTTGAATAATTCCTCTGAGACTGCATTAAGAAGTATACCATAATAATCTCGGAATTTATTAGAGGAAAAGTTCCATTAGTAAACAATTAGTCAAAACACTCGATCTACGAGAATAATTGGCATTCATCAATTATGTTTATTTAATTTGCCTCCATCGCAATTAGTACCGATTCGGTTACTTTCCTTTGGTAGTTTTATCTCGACGAATTGTTTTCGTCCTCGCTGATAGCCTCACAGATTAATGTACGATTACACTACGAAACTTTCGTGAATTTCGTGGACCGAGGGAAAAAATTCCGCGTTAAATGGCGACAATTATGTGCGCGGTAATTTATTGCGTTGATAACGGACCAAGGAATGGAATTTTTTTACGTAAGTCAAGACAACCACCGTATGTTCGCCTCTCTCTTTTTTCTTATTATTCTGGAAACAGAGTGGCTTTTCTTAAACGAACAATGGCAATCGTATCTTTGCATAAGGATATCCTGTAACGAGTTCCTTCCTGGTACAGGTACAATTTACAGGAAGAATAATAATATAACATTTGTTTCATCTATCACAAGAAAAGTTTCACGTGTCGAATTTGGTTTATTTAATTGGCTTTCATCGATATTAACATCGCCATTTACTTCTCGTATTATAATATAATATTATTACTAATCGTTGTTTTATAATTTTCATAATTCAATATTCTATAAATAAATAATATATGTATGATAGAATTTTATTTAGAATAATGGACTAATAAAATAATAGAATGGTAAAATAAGTTGGAGTAACGATTAGAATAAATTCGAGAATAATTTGATCATTTTAATTCGCATTCGATTTATAGTCTCCACTTAGTATTAGTTTAAAGGCTAATTGTAATTAAACTTCGATCTGCTCTGCGACGATACCAACTTATCTCGCCTCGGAAGAGTACGATTTAACAATAGAAACGATTCATCGGAAGAATCGGGAGCTGATGAGTAACACATTTCTACATATATTTCATTCCACTGATAAGAGATTATGGTTGCACAAATCGTTGCAGTTCTTAGGAAAACATTGAGCCATTACTTTTTAAGTGGTATAAAAACAGTAGCCTGTTCCTATTTATAATATTATATTACAAATCATAATATCTTAATAAATGTTAAGTACAATATATAATCTCAATTCATTAATATTAATTTGAATTTGAATTTAATTTAGTTTAATTTGAATTTTATTTTATTAATATTAATTTCAATAAGTAGCAATTAATATTCCTTAAGTACTTAAGAATATTGAATATTTATAGTTAATTAATGACAAGAATAAATGTTACGAGACATTGTTTTATTATTTAATAAAACATTAATTAAACGAAGTTTTATCTCGTCGTGCGATTTAATGGTCTAGATTCTATTTAATATTGTAATATTTTTATTATACTGCGATTATTACTTTATGGAATTATTATTTTATTAATATAATCGTGAACATTATTTCGTGAACATTCAAAGGGCTCGTCTTCTTCGAAGTATAAAATGATTAATTAAATATGAGTCACGCTGAAAACATTTTGATTGAAACAGCTTGCGTTATTAGAATGAAGTCTCATTGGACCAGTTTGTCATTGAATAAATTGTGGGAAACAATGCGTGGATGTGTAAAATAAAATGTTGATGCTTGGAGTACCAAATCTATGTACATACTTCAAGTACATCAATTAATTATATCACTCTCATTACATATTATGTGGTAGTCGGTTATTTACTATTATGTAACATAATACGCAAATAAAATTAACACTAAAACACTTGTATATTTATGAGTACGTCTTTAAAAAAAAGAATGGATGTAAGAAATAAATTAGTCGATTTCTTTACAAAAAAAGATCTCAGAATACGAAACGTTATAAATTTTAACATTTTTATTAAATTTCAAGGACAATAATTTTGACCACTTTGGTAATTCTAGTGTTAACATAATATGATCTGATATATTTGTATATCAAAATTAAATTATTATAAGTAATATTGATATTTATAAGATTATAAATGTAGTAATGCATTTCCTTTATAATAGATTACAAAAATCTTCTCTGTCGACCGAGCATATTAAAAAAATATATATATATTTAATATCTGCTAGAAATTTTATAAACGAAATTTGATTAACAATATTCGATTAATTTTTGAATATCAGAGATAATGTTGTGTCGGATATTATTCTTACCTGATAACGCACACCCTTTCGTTCTCGTCTCTTTTTTTCCTCGATGTCGACTTCCACCTGGAAAAACAGAGAAATTACAAAACCCGAAAAAAACGGCGAGGATTTTGCTCGCGTAAAAGTATTCCGTTGGTGATAAACGATAAAACAGTACGAAGTTTTGAATATTTTATTTAAGCCCCCCCCCCCCCCCCCCCCCGGATTCCAAGTTCATGCACTTTTGCCGATAAAATAAACTTGCGCAATTAAGTTTAATTACAAAACGTCCGACAACCCGGATTTCTTTTTTAAAGTGTTTATTGAATACCGTTTGGAAAGCATGATTTTCTGTCGATTTAGTCCGCAATTTTTGTGCGACTTTTTGCAACCTTTTAGTAATTGTTATTTACTTAGTTGGTTCATTTATTCATTGTGATAAGTATTAGTCAAATTTCCCTTTTCGAGTGTGATAAGGTTATCTTGAAAGTCCACGACACTTTCGTGAAATCAGAAGACTCAAGGTTCGTTATGTAATACTTTGCAATAATTTGTAAGGTTCAACTTTAAGATCGAAAAATTTGTATTGATATGTGTAGATGACATGCAATTAATAATGATATTACGAGGAAATATAGAAATATTTTTCATTTCATAAATGTTTTTTTATGAAGGAGAAAGAGATAGTTATTAAATATCCCTAGAAAAGGATCCTATAAATTGCTGATATTAATAAGTTTCACTTTCTAAAAGCTACTAATCAGTTATACAAAATTCATTACTATAAGTTACTAAATGTAAATCAATTAAACTGACAATTTTTGTGCTTTAATTATTATAATTACCGCAATACAGTGTTTCCAATAATTCTATTTTACAAGTATTCAAATGTATTATCGTAGTTAATAATAACTGATAATTAATTTTGTAAGATCCTATTTACTCAGATATTAAATTAATAACTTATTAATTATTATTAAATACCGTATTACATTTTACAAACTCCAAAAAGGGTTTCCGTGCAATAGATGTCATAAAATATATTCTAATTCACATTAATTCACTTCATTTAATTGACTTCAACTTTTCTCTGATTAAACAAATATTACCATTTTTGTAAAAAATTACCTTTCTCCCCGAAGGGATCTCGGTGTGGCCATTCGCCTGATGGACCACGTTTTTGGTACTCATTTCGATAATCGGTTCTTCACTTGATATAAAGTTCATTTTATTCCTCAAATACGATATTACAATGTCAATTGACGAACAATAAAAAGTTTCAAATATCAGAAATTCACACCGCAAATCTTGATTAGATTGTATTTAATCGAACACTTATCGTTCCTGCGATTTTCTTTTATCTACGTACAAATACTTAATCATGTCATCCACCTTTGTCACTTGACTCGCGTTTCCTTTCACCTTTCACTTTATCAAGGATTTATTAACATTCCAATACATTGATGTTTTTCTTTGTTTCGTCAAATTTATTCTACGATTTTCACGTCAAACTTTTCTCTTCTGTTTTCGATTAAGTCTTCGTTAATTTTAAGTCTCTTCTAACAATATTTGAGGAGGTGTCCTTTTTATATTTTTACGTGAATATCGCAGTGCAGGTTAATTAATAGTTACTAATTAGTTCTTATAACATTAAGTATTTTTTTATAATTCCTTTCAATTTATTGTTTTATTGAAACTCAGAAGTAGATCTTATTTCAATCTTTATTTCCTTTTATATGTTTCATCCACAGATTTACAACTCACATAATTTATAACAGAATAAACTAATTAATAATTTTCAAACATAATCAAGAACTCAAGATCTTTCACAAATCACTTATAATAATTACTCAATAACACTTAATCCACTTCCTTTCTTCAAACTCAAAGAGTTGCAATATCTTTCTTCCCTCAGAATTCTCAACAAATAATCTTTCGGATCCCAATTTTTTTCGAAAATGTAGCTTTCAGTCTTCTTTGCTCCTCTCTTCCTATTCTATGTCTTCACGTGTAACAATTGCTCCGAATCTCTTCGTATTAATTAATATTAACAATCAACTTGTAATAAATCCAACCAGTGAAATTAATATTCAATACGCGTATCGAAACAATATTTTCCGAGTGTCTCAAGAATCGAGTGCCTCGATTTCCATGATTCCAATAATTCCAATCGATTTGAAATTATTATATATTTGTTTTCAAACACGTAACGAATCGAATCGAATTCACGGAAAATCGATGACACAAATGATCGAAGGGTGTTACGTATTGAATGGCAAGGAGTTGCAATCGTGTGGAGTGCCAGTCGGAGACTCGTTATTCACTGAAAGCAAGTCCGGTTTTATCTGCTGCAAGCGACTCTGCGTTTCTTCGTCCCCATTTTCTCGATCGTCGGGGACCATTCACATTCGCGGTAACGTTTTACGCTTCTACGTCCTCCGCGACACGTGAATGCCTCTCGTTTACCAGATAAACCCGACGCACGCAATATCATCCAACTTTTACCCACGAAAAATTACGTCTGATAAGCTAATCGATTGCGTAACTATAATAGATTCGACGGCTGACTATTTCGGTGCGTTATCATCTTGCAATATCATAGCCGCCGCCGAGAAGAATTGGGACATCTGATTTCGATGGAATTCATCGATTTTATTAGCCTCCTTCATTTCGTACTTAATACTTTATATGGATACTGGATATAATATTCCATATTAATAATAGGAGTAGTAGATCGATTGTTAATATTACTGATACAGGTTTTGCACTCCATAATTAAATCTTTCGCAGATCATATTCATATTTTTGCTAATCAAATACGATCTTTTGCGAATCAAGCATTTCTACGAATTTGTTATCTTAAGATGTTTTAATAGAAATGAAATTTAATGTAAAGTAAGAAGGTGAATTTAATTTGCAAAAAGGTGAGTGTGATCTGCAAAATGGTTCAGTTCTCAGGAAATGTCTTATCAATAAATGAAGTATTAATCGAACTTTTTGCTGATACGTTCGAGCATTAATCATCGATTTCCTTGGAGGCAATATATCTGAATTAAAAAATATCTTCGATGTCAAACACAATTTAGCACTTTACACTTCGAGTCGGATTAAACATCTTCGGCAATAATACAACTCTATTTTGTTTGACAATAATCTAAAAATATCCTGGACTCTCAAGATGCCTAGAAAGCTTCAATTTGATTGGATTACTATTGTATTATATCTCGATATTTATATATAATATTGAGTAATATTTAATATCAAGTGAATGTTATCAATATTGAATACTAAATTAATAAGCGGAGTGAAATCATTCAATTCGATTAAAACGATGGATCGAAACTTTCAACAATAATGCCACTTAATTAATAAATATTATCATTTTGATTCAAATCCTTTTCAATTCTAAGCATATTTTTGCAACAATAATTCCTATTTGAAAAATAAATATAAGTAATTGAGATAATAAATACGTGACTTTAAGGAATACAAAATATCACAAATTTTTAATTAGACTGTTTCAACTCTGAGCATAAACGTTGCAATAATAATTCGCAGTTAAATAATACCTGTTATTAGTTGATAAACGAGACCATACAAATTAAAAATAACATTTTCCTAATTAGTCCCTTTTAATTCTAAGCATAAATTGCATCTTAGAAATGATATATTATATCTTTTATATTAATATACATTATAATGTAATCAATATATTTTCCATCTTAACGAATCGAATTATAGACTCGTAGAATCATTTCAAATAATAATTCGAAGAAATTTCGAAATAATTTGCAGAACATTGAACAGTTAAAATTAATAACATATTATCTTACATCATATTACAAAGATATCATACCTTCCCAATCAGTCTTTCTTTAATCTTAACCCATAAATGTTCCAACAATCATTCCTTCTTAAACATTAAACATTATCAGTTGGCACCAAATACGTGACTCCAAACAAATAAAAGAATCTCGTCTTTAAAGCTTCACGCTTTTAATCTCGTGGCAGCAGAAGTTTTTTAAGCGCGGAAGTGTAATCAGGTAAAGTCATAATTAGAAGGCCAGGTGATTTGATACCTGTTAAATGTGGCAATTCTAAAGGCAACCTCCATATGTAATTTAGATAGAGCGCTGATTACGCAAGCGAATTTTGTTGACACACGAGCTATCTGCGTAAACTGATTTGCAAAGAAGTCTCTTTGTACCATTGTTTTTAATCGGCCGAACCTTGAACCGAAATTATTCCTCCGGCATCGTCATCGAAGTGTATTTTCAAAGATGTCGACTTGGTGAGACACATGGATCTGGATTAAAGGAGATTACAGGGAAGCTTGGAGGAACTAATCATCCGCATTTTTCTCGCGTTTTATCGGGTTAAATCGATGGATCGGGTTCAATCGTAAGATCAATAGAACAGATTTCGTTCCTTGTTTCGGATGATTCAAGTATCAAGTACTTCCTGTTGTGGAAGTAATCTTATATCTATGTTATTCGTTTGCAATTTTGGTTGATTTTAGAAATTATTTTTGATGATATTAACTTCTTTGGAGTACACGAGACAAAGCGGAAATTGTATTATTTATTTATTTCTATGTTAGAGTATTGTTAGACAATCCTTCCGGTTATATTATATTATATTATATATATATATATATATAATTAACAATTATATAATTAGATAGATATGATAATTTGCTCCAAATTCTTACCCTATTAGAAATAAGACTTAATATTTTAAATCAGTCAAAACAGACGACATTCTATTTGATATTATTTAAAATTTTCTAAGATATTTTGCTATTTGATAAAAAATCAATGCTATTAACTTATTTAAAATCAAATAAACCATGCTTTAATTAACTTAACGTTACAAATGCATTTCCATCATTCAATGATTCAATATTAACTTGATAATATATATTCTCTAAGGGATGAGATAGGACTTAATTAATTCTAAGCAGGGAGAAACGAACGAAGATAGAGAGGGCGAACACTGACCTCCCTTTACTACTCGGTAGTGGCCTTGACCTTGAAATGAGAACGTGTTTCGAGAGATGAAATCCAAGCGAACAGGTGGAACGATAATTGGTTGCCGTCATAGCGAACGTAAGCTTCGAGTTTACCTTCACTTTCTCGTCGATTCATCCAAAGAATCTTACTTTTACGTACTTACTTACGTACTTTTTCCTTATGTTTCATTATATTAAGGATACCGGAAAGTAATCAATCACTTTCTGCATATTTTATGAGACTCGATTTATTTGTTCATACAATCATTATTCTCTAAACTCCCCATTTGATACAATCATATTCTTCTCTTCCGATGCGAAAAGGGGTTACAAAATAATTGCTTAGTTAGCGATGCCCCTGATATACTTAATTATAATAATTAACGTGCGATATTAAAAGCGTGGTTGGGTCGCGGATCGCCACACAGCCACCATGAGGGTCTCTGCTAGCAGCAACCACGATTAATTATATTATAATGAGACTTTATTAATTTATGATTATTTAAATACACTACTGCATATTCTTATTAAATAATTCAATAAAATAATATTCATTAGCCCTTATATTCTCTAAACTCATATAATGTTCTCAAATAAGTTGGTAATGGAATTTATTTCATACAATTATTGGGCGGATTTTACATTAATTATTTCATGCAGTTTATTTTAATGACATAATATTTAAAAGAATTTAATTTAATTAAATTTAATAATTGTTTATCCTTCGGACACAGCTGCTGGATTTTATTTATCAATCGATTGCTTATCTGTAGGCCTTAATAAACAAATCCATTAGTTATACTTTAATTATTTCAGATTTACAGCTGCTCTAACGTAAGATATAAATTATTTCATGCAACCTGTTTTAATGAAATCATATTTCGAACTATTAAATTTAATTAAACAATATTTGAAGTTTCGGATCATGCTAATTATGTTTATTAACTAATTTATTAGATTTGTTCACTAATCTGGTTTGTTTTTTTAATGGTTACAGGGTGGCCACTGCTTTTTTTTGCCGAGACGTCTACAATCAGTGAAGATAGAAGAACGAAGGGCCATCATCAAGATATTTTAGGTATAATTGTTTATTTATTGCATATATTTATATATTTATGTTTGCCATATTATAATATTTATTAGATGTATGAAAATTGTTGTATATCGTGAACTTTACATTTACAATAAATGAATTTATTACAAATACATTGTTATATTTTACGTATAAGCCCATATTCCTCGAAATCCTTGATCAAACACGTGAAAATTCTGAAATTTTGCCGTAAAATCGAGGAAATGTATCAGGAGAACATGAAGTGCGAGAAGGTATTCGATTCGCACAATTCCTGGAATTTGACGTCATTTCTTGGAATCGGAAAGTTCTTCAGAAATTCTGAAATTTTGCCGAAAAATCGAGCCAATGTATCAGGAGAACATGATATGCGAGGAGGTATTCGATTCGCACAATTCCTGGAATTTGACGTCATTTCTTGGAATCCACGAAATTCTCGGAATTTGACGTCATTTCTTGGAATTTACGAAATTCTCGGAATTGGACGTCATTTCTTGGAATTTACGAAATTCTCGGAATATGACGTCATTTCTTGGAATTTACGAAATTCTCGGAATATGACGTCACTTCTTCGAATCCCCGAAATTCTCGGAATTTCTCGGCTCAATTCTGAAATTTTGCCGAAAAATCGAGCGAATGTATCAGGAGAACATGATATGCGAGGAGGTATTCGATTCGCACAATTCTTGGAATTTGACGTCATTTCTTGGAATCCACGAAATTCTCGGAATTTGACGTCATTTCTTGGAAATTACGAAATTCTTGGAATTGGACGTCATTTCTTGGAATTTACGAAATTCTCGGAATTGGACGTCATTTCTTGGAATTTACGAAATTCTCGGAATATGACGTCACTTCTTCGAATCCCCGAAATTCTCGGAATTTCTCGGCTCAATTCTGAAATTTTGCCGAAAAATCGAGCGAATGTATCAGGAGAACATGATATGCGAGGAGGTATTCGATTCGCACAATTCTTGGAATTTGACGTCATTTCTTGGAATCCACGAAATTCTCGGAATTTGACGTCATTTCTCGGAATTTACGAAATTCTCGGAATTTGACGTCATTTCTTCGAATTTACGAAATTCTCGGAATATGACGTCACTTCTTCGAATCCCCGAAATTCTCGGAATTTCTCGGCTCAATTCTGAAATTTTGCCGAAAAATCGAGCGAATGTATCAGGAGAACATGATATCCGAGGAGGTATTCGATTCGCACAATTCCTGGAATTTGACGTCATTTCTTGGAATCCACGAAATTCTCGGAATTTGACGTCATTTCTTGGAAATTACGAAATTCTCGGAATTGGACGTCATTTCTTGGAATTTACGAAATTCTCGGAATATGACGTCACTTCTTCGAATCCCCGAAATTCTCGGAATTTCTCGGCTCAATTCTGAAATTTTGCCGAAAAATCGAGCGAATGTATCAGGAGAACATGATATCCGAGGAGGTATTCGATTCGCACAATTCCTGGAATTTGACGTCATTTCTTGGAATCCACGAAATTCTCGGAATTTTACGTAATTTCTTGGAAATTACGAAATTCTCGGAATTGGACGTCATTTCTTGGAATTTACGAAATTCTCGGAATATGACGTCACTTCTTCGAATCCCCGAAATTCTCGGAATTTCTCGGCTCAATTCTGAAATTTTGCCGAAAAATCGAGCGAATGTATCAGGAGAACATGATATCCGAGGAGGTATTCGATTCGCACAATTCCTGGAATTTGACGTCATTTCTTGGAATCCACGAAATTCTCGGAATTTGACGTCATTTCTTGGAATTTACGAAATTCTCGGAATTGGACGTCATTTCTTGGAATTTACGAAATTCTCGGAATATGACGTCATTTCTTGGAATTTACGAAATTCTCGGAATATGACGTCACTTCTTCGAATCCCCGAAATTCTCGGAATTTCTCGGCTCAATTCTGAAATTTTGCCGAAAAATCGAGCGAATGTATCAGGAGAACATGATATCCGAGGAGGTATTCGATTCGCACAATTCTTGGAATTTGACGTCATTTCTTGGAATCCACGAAATTCTCGGAATTTGACGTCATTTCTTGGAAATTACGAAATTCTTGGAATTGGACGTCATTTCTTGGAATTTACGAAATTCTCGGAATTGGACGTCATTTCTTGGAATTTACGAAATTCTCGGAATATGACGTCACTTCTTCGAATCCCCGAAATTCTCGGAATTTCTCGGCTCAATTCTGAAATTTTGCCGAAAAATCGAGCGAATGTATCAGGAGAACATGATATGCGAGGAGGTATTCGATTCGCACAATTCTTGGAATTTGACGTCATTTCTTGGAATCCACGAAATTCTCGGAATTTGACGTCATTTCTTGGAAATTACGAAATTCTTGGAATTGGACGTCATTTCTTGGAATTTACGAAATTCTCGGAATTGGACGTCATTTCTTGGAATATACGAAATTCTCGGAATATGACGTCACTTCTTCGAATCCCCGAAATTCTCGGAATTTCTCGGCTCAATTCTGAAATTTTGCCGAAAAATCGAGCGAATGTATCAGGAGAACATGATATCCGAGGAGGTATTCGATTCGCACAATTCCTGGAATTTGACGTCATTTCTTGGAATCCACGAAATTCTCGGAATTTGACGTCATTTCTTGGAAATTACGAAATTCTCGGAATTGGACGTCATTTCTTGGAATTTACGAAATTCTCGGAATATGACGTCACTTCTTCGAATCCCCGAAATTCTCGGAATTTCTCAGCTCAATTCTGAAATTTTGCCGAAAAATCGAGCGAATGTATCAGGAGAACATGATATCCGAGGAGGTATTCGATTCGCACAATTCCTGGAATTTGACGTCATTTCTTGGAATCCACGAAATTCTCGGAATTGGACGTCATTTCTTGGAATTTACGAAATTCTCGGAATATGACGTCACTTCTTGGAATCCGCGAAATTCTAGGAATTGGCGGCAAATTCCAGGAATTGTGCGAATCGAATACCTCCTCGCACATCATGTTCTCCTGATACATTTTCTCGATTTTACGGCAAAATTTCAGAAATTGCACGAAAACCCAAAAATGTAGGAATTCACTTTTCATTTGAATGGCGCCGGCGAGTCGCCACGACTGTTTTCACGGTTAATTCGTAACGACTTTTGACCCCCAACCGTTTTTTTCCAGTTTAACGGAATGGCGACTCTCGGTCGCCATTTAAATGAAAACTGAATAACGAGAATTGCTTGGAACTCAAAATTCGGCCCGAAAACCCCCAAAAATATGTGGATTTCACTTTTCTTTTGAATGGCGCCGGCCAGTCGCCACGAACGTTATTCGTAACGGTTCTCGGTCGCCAACGGATTTTTGCAGTTTAACGGATTGGCGACTCTCGGTCGCCATTTAAATGAAAAGTGAATAACGGGAATTGCTTGGAACTCAAAATTTGGCTCGAAAAGCACTAAAAATATGTGGATTTCACTTTTCTTTTGAATGGCGCCGGCCAGTCGCCACGAACGTTATTCGTAACGGTTCTCGGTCGCCAACGGATTTTTGGTGTTTAACGGATTGGCGACTCTCGGTCGCCATTTAAATGAAAAGTGAATAACGGGAATTGCTTGGAACTCAAAATTCGGCCCGAAAACCCCCAAAAATATGTGGATTTCACTTTTCTTTTGAATGGCGCCGGCCAGTCGCCACGAACGTTATTCGTAACGGTTCTCGGTCGCCAACGGATTTTTGCTGTTTAACGGATTGGCGACTCTCGGTCGCCATTTAAATGAAAAGTGAATAACGGGAATTGCTTGGAACTCAAAATTTGGCTCGAAAAGCACTAAAAATATGTGGATTTCACTTTTCTTTTGAATGGCGCCGGCCAGTCGCCACGAACGTTATTCGTAACGGTTCTCGGTCGCCAACGGATTTTTGCTGTTTAACGGATTGGCGACTCTCGGTCGCCATTTAAATGAAAAGTGAATAACGGGAATTGCTTGGAACTCAAAATTCGGCCCGAAAACCCCCAAAAATATGTGGATTTCACTTTTCTTTTGAATGGCGCCGGCCAGTCGCCACGAACGTTATTCGTAACGGTTCTCGGTCGCCAACGGATTTTTGCTGTTTAACGGATTGGCGACCCTCGGTCGCCATTTAAATGAAAAGTGAATAACGGGAATTGCTTGGAACTCAAAATTTGGCCCGAAAAGCCCTAAAAATGTGTGGATTTCACTTTTCTTTTGAATGGCGCCGGCCAGTCGCCGCGAACGTTATTCGTAACGGTTCTCGGTCGCCAACGGATTTTTGCTGTTTAACGGATTGGCGACTCTCGGTCGCCATTTAAATGAAAAGCGAATAACGGGAATTGCTTGGAACTCAAAATTTGGCCCGAAAAGCCCTAAAAATGTGTGGATTTCACTTTTCTTTTGAATGGCGCCGGCCAGTCGCCGCGAACGTTATTCGTAACGGTTCTCGGTCGCCAACGGATTTTTGCTGTTTAACGGATTGGCGACTCTCGGTCGCCATTTAAATGAAAAGCGAATAACGGGAATTGCTTGGAACTCAAAATTTGGCCCGAAAAGCCCTAAAAATATGTGGATTTCACTTTTCTTTTGAATGGCGCCGGCCAGTCGCCACGAACGTTATTTGTAACGGTTCTCGGTCGCCAACGGTTTTTTGCAGTTTAACGGAATGGCGACTCTCGGTCGCCATTTAAATGAAAAGTGAACAACGACATTTCCTTGGAACCCTGAATTTTGCTCGAAAACCCTCAAAAATTAGAGGATTTCACTTTTCATTTGAATGGCGCCGGCCAGTCGCCACGACCGTTATTCGTAACGGCTTTCGTTCGCCAACCGTTTTTTGCGGTTTAACGGAAGGACGACTCTCGTTCGCCATTTAAATGATAGCAGAATAACGGAATTTCAATTTTCCCGGTTTTGCGCAATGAATTTCGAGAAAGTGTTTAGGATATGTGGGATTCTGGACATCGTGGAAACATAAAATATAACACAATATATTTGTAATAAAGTGATGTTTTGTAAATATAAATATCACGAATTACAACAATTTTCATACAACACTGTATGCCAATAAATATTACAACAAACTTAAATATATAAATATATGCAATAAATAAACACTTGTAACTAAAATATCTTGATAATGGCCCTTCGTTCTTCTATCTTCACTGATTGTAGACGTCTCGGCGAAAAAATCAGTGGCCACCCTGTAACCATGAAAAAAAAAACAGATTAGTGAACAAATCTAATAAATTAGTTAATAAACATAATTAGCTTGATCCGAAAGTTCAAATATTGTTTAATTAAATTTAATAGTTCGAAATATAATTTCATTAAAATAAACTGCATGAAATAATTAATGTAAAATCGTCCCAATACTTGTATGAAATTAATTCCATTATCAACTTATTTGAGAACATTATATGAGTTTAGCGAATATACGGGCTAATGAATATTATGTTATTGAATTATTTAATAAGAATATGCAGTAGTGTATTTAAATAATCATAAATTAATAAACTCTCATTATAATATAATTAATCTTTATTAAAAGTACCAGAGCAAATCGAAAGATAGTTAAGCAATATCCGAGTCGTTGTTCCTAACTTATTCGCCAAGCGAGGTGTCTAATTTCTAATCAAAGTAACATACAAAGCAACTCGGTTATAATTGTAGAAGAATGTAAATGTAGAATTTTAATTCTGTACAATTATTACCGATTACCAGGTCTCATTACCTGGAGATTGCAGCTAGCTGAGATCCTGAGGGTTATTGTTTACTTTCTTATTTAATTATTGTTCATTAACTTTGCCTTATGATATTTAGCAATATCAATTTTCTGCTCGCTCATGAAGTTTATATAACTGTTCATTTGAGATATATTAAATAATATTTTTTGGACGCGCCGAGCTTCATTTCATTTGTGCGTCAAAGAGTTACAAAATTATGGTTCGAATGACAACATATGAACTCGTCTTTCTACCGCTTAAATCTAACTTCGATTTTACCCGCAATTCTTATCAAGGAATTCGAGTTGCATAATTGATCGTAGAACTGCCATCGTTCGGTAGCCTTGCGGAATGAATCATTTACAAATAGGAAGTGCAAACGATCGGGATATTAATACCTTCGGCAATGGGATTATGCAAAATACTTTACGTAAATCTAGCTGTCGCATCTGCGGCTCAAGTTTCCGATAAGATTTTGTTGTTGCTCTTCCTTAAATGTTTGGGAAGGGTCAAGGCTGTGAAACAACCACACTTTGACTCGTTCTTTTGCCGAAGTAATACACTAAGTACTGACTGTTATTATATAAATAATATATTAAATATTGTTGTTCTTGTAAATGAATAGCATGTAGGAATTATTGTAATTATTCTTCATGTTGTTATATACAATCTATTACTGTAATTATTGTATAAATTATTGTGTATATTAAGTTATAATTAATTATAATAGCATAATAATTTTCGTTTGTTGATTTACTATTGTTATATATTTATCACTATATAAATAGAGTTTGGAAGTTTGCGGTAACTCAATTAACTTATTAATGAACTGATAATGTATGCAATATTCTGGTTACTTGCTAAATTATTTATTTATGTGGTATATATGTTCGAATTTTGGGAATATTTAAATTAAAAATCGTCGGGTACTCTCATTTTACACGAGTATTTAATTGAAAGTACTTATATTAATATTTTACTGCAAACTACTACGAAACATTTGACAAATAATTATTAAACGGAGTAACAAACCCCCTTTCATCCGTTCTTGCGGAGAGTCCCCGCGTTACTGACTCGTGTATGGAATTCAAACTGAATACTACGTTAGTCAGAAATTTACCTTATTTAATACAAGTTGTTATTTAAATATGCAACTCATAATTCTTGTTTAAATATCACGCATTTAAAACAGTGAAGCTATTAAATCATTACATATAATGTATGTACATCATATAAAATTCATATCATAAAGCAAGTTCTGATTAAAGTAGTGGTATACTTTAAAATATATCCGACAGTACCGCGGAATCTGTCCGCCAGTGAAGAAAGTGGGGGAATTGTTGTCCTTTTTATGAAACTTTCGTAAATAAATCGTCTACGACTGATATATAATATTGATAATATTAATAAATATTCCAAGTTTCGAAGCCTACATTACAGAAATTGTTTAATAAATAAAACCACTGTCCTCAGCTACCTTTATTCCTCTGAGGTTGTCCACACTGTCAACCCTCACTTCGTACAAGTTCACGTTGAACCCACGTGAAGTTGATGTAAACTGTTATTCAGCGATCACGCTTTCCGCAAAGAGAAACAAATCACTCGCGTTTGATCGTTAACATTAAAGTTCACGATAATTCATAAAAATGGCAGATGACGATTTCGATGGAGACGAGTAAGATCTTCGCAATTCATCTTAAATCTTACATCTTACTGCAATATTGATAATTAAATACTGTCATCTCCGTTATGTATTGTTTAATATATCACGTATAAAAATATCTGCATGTAATTTATTTCAACGAAAACTGAGTTGCTTGAAACTTATTATTTATGTTAGACAAAATATCGTGGATGGTATTTTCGATAGTGAAACGATTTCATATACTACGAGGGATACCTAACCTCAAACACACTGCATTTTTTGTACGCTTTTTTTTGTTTAGTGTCGTAGATGATTTCGATGACGTCGATGACGATGACAACATTGAATTAGAACCCCAAGAAGAAGATGGTGAAAATATCGAATTGTTAGCAGCTGGAGAAGTCTCTGGAGGTGTCCAAAGATCTAAAAGAATTACTACAAGATATATGACAAAGTATACCTAAGTCATATTTCATTCCGCATTATACATAATATGCACTTTAATTCGCGGATCTTATCGATGATACGAACTATATAAATATGAATAATAACAATGTACATATCAATACAAAATATTTTGAGAGTAGAACAAATGGTACAGTAATTGATGTTCAGAAACAAATATTTCTATAAACATCGAAATAATATAAGTACACATTGAATTGTTAATTTAAGTCAGTTAAATATATCGTTCTTATACAGATAAAATTCATTAACAACATTTTTGTCAAAAACTCTTTTTGCATTTATTGCTGCAACTTTTTGTCATGTATCTACTGGAAAAGCAGTGATTTCTACATAAAAATATTAGTTAATGAATTTTATCTCTATAACAACGATATATTTCGCTGTTAAATATAGATACAAAAATTTGGTTTTATTGGTCAATTTGTGAGTATAAAGATTAATATGTTTCGCAGGTATGAAAGGGCAAGGGTTTTAGGCACAAGGGCACTGCAAATTGCAATGTGTGCCCCAGTAATGGTAGAACTGGAAGGGGAAACAGATCCTCTTCAAATTGCCATGAAAGAGTTAAAACAACGAAAAATTCCGATCGTAATTCGCCGCTATTTACCAGACAACAGCTATGAAGATTGGGGCATAGATGAATTGATTATAATAGATCATTAATTTCAATGCATTCTGTATATTTAATAACTAGGTTTAGGAAAATGAGATGAGGGGGGGTAGATACTTATTAAACATTCAACAATTCAGTTCATCATCATAATTCTGACAAGAGTAGTACAGTGACAGAAATGGATGTATCATATTATTTGTATTTGTATAAAAAATAAATTACTTTGATCTCTAAAACTATGTTGTACTTATTGTCAACCATTCCACGATCCTGTAAATTAATTCTATACATGTTTATTTATTATATCTTTTACGAAAATCATAGAATGCTTGGAGCAGTTTCCAAGATCTCTCTTAATATGAATTCGTTTATAAACTTTCGATGTAATTATCCATAGTAAAATACTTCCGGTAATATTTGATTTTATCTACAATATTTTATTAGTATATCTATAGTGGATATTGCCAAGTTATTTATTTTCGGAGACATCTATTACATGTAAATATCGGGCACTAAAAAGAGAGAGAGAGAGGGTGGCGCATAAAATAGGTTAGGAAATATCGACGTCACCTGGGACGTCTTAAATACGTCAGAGAAATTCCTAGCATTATGCTAACTATTGGAATATTTATGTGATATTGATAATATTAAAGCATGGAAGTGCGTGATTCCGGTTATCGGAAGTCTTATCTGCCTGGCCACAGATAAATAGTGATTAACCAGTCGGGTATACACCTACACGTCGTGTGTCCTTTTTTATTGACAACTACATACCACTGTTTACCACAAGCCCTTTTCGCTGTACTGAAGGAATATTATGTAAATGATTGTTGTTGTTCTTTAGAGTACATATAATATGACGTGGTGAGTGGATGTAGTTATGTAATGCATGGCTGTATAAATCAGGTAATATATTAACCTAGCAAGAACACTGTTCATATGCAACAGGAATCCATTGAAGAAGAATCATTTAACGCAAAGACCAAGTCCGGCACCACCTTTATTAACACATGCGGAGGATAGGGAGTTAGATATTGCGGTTCAGAGATTGATATAGTAATTATTATTATTGTTCTGCTATCCATTACTTTAGGAATTTCAATGACAACTGAAATTTTGCCCTTCCAATTTTATTTCAAGCGTCGAAGAAACGATTAAAAAATTGATTAAAGAGATGAAAAAGTATATCGAGGCAGTAGTAAATTTAGATAAAGCTGATCAGAGATTAACATTGAATTTAACAACGTGTGGTCTGGCGCACATTAGCGATGAATTTCGGAGAATCGTGGAAGACTATCATTCGGTTACAACTCAGGTATATTTATAATCCTACGAGATATTAATTATGAAATAGATTTAAGTAAATTAATACGATTTTAATAGGTCGGTAAAACTGTACAAGAAATGGCGAATTTATGTCAGAAGACGTTTATAGAGCCTTTGAAAAAATTGCGGGATGAATTCGCGCTAATCGCTACCGCCATTGCGAAACGCGAGGAATTTGTAACGGCATGGAAATATTCTCATAATCGGGTGAAAAAGTTGCAAGAAAAAAAAGATAGAACAGCAAGCCACATAGCGAAATTGGAGAGGGAAAAGAGAGCAGAGGAAGCAGCTGCTAAGGACTTGAAGACTGTGCATGCTCAACTACTTGCAGACCTACCTGCATTTCTTGATAAAAGACTGGAATATATCAAACCAAGTATACATGCTCTAATTATGATACAATTAGATTATTATGGAAGTACAACGCAATTATTCGCGCATCTAATGCCGGTTGAAAATTCTACGGGCTCGCCGTCGAAAACTATCATGCCCGAGAACGAGTATCAAGAAGTCATTGATACTGAATTAAACAAAATAAAGGGACTTACAATCGTAAAGGACCATTAACACATTCGCGTCGGGCCATTTGCTGCCGAATGTTACGCGCGTGCCGGAGCAAATTCGCGGAATTTTGCTTAATAAAGTCATGCTGACAAAAAATACTATAAACACCAAGATATAACTTTGTCAAAAAATACTCAAACGATTTGAGATCGAAGCATATCGTATCTAAAGACTCACATTTGAGTTATCGCGGTTCCGGTAAAGAATCCCGAAGACTCACGTGTGCGTCATCCGGTGCAATCGCATTATCGAAGTTATAAAAATATAATTAATCGGAAGCAATACGCGCGATTATACAAATAATAGTGATCACCATGAATGGGTACCACTGGATTAGTGTATTTACGAATATTGTATTTATCACTTGACAGTATTTACATTGTGAAGTCATAGGATTTCGCCGGATACAGATGTGATTCTAGCAGGTTTTAAGATGGAACCATTCCTTGCTTCCGTTTCCATTGTGCGCCCGAACGACGATTGTGATTAGCTCTCGTCGCTTTGTGAGCGTTCTTATGATTTCTATTCACCACAACTTCCTTCTCTTGCCCTTGACCTTTTGTTTTACCTATACAGAAACAAATACACACTCCATACAATATTATTTGGATACTTGTGGTGCATAACACATTGTACATACTCTATTTATGTCAGTAAAGTGCTCCTGGGAGGATACATTACGGAAAATTCAACTCGAAAGGTTCGCGGTTTCAATTACGTGGTGCATTGGATATTACGGGAATATATTACGCATCGTTTTATATTATAAACATATATATTATATATATTAAGTAAGGCAAACTGACGAATGATTTATATATATTTGATTTATAAACGTACCGACTACGTTGAACGAATGATGTCCACCGCGGGCAGCTTGTCTCCTTTGTTCAGCTCTGGCACGCATCTCAGCTGGGTTTTGTACAAACTGATCTTTGCCATTCTGCTCGCTCTCGTTTTCATCTTCATCTTCTGATTCATCATCGGATGCTTCATTCTTCTGATTCGATAGCAGTACCTAACGGTAATAATTACGATCCTCTTTTACGCGACAGTCCGATGAAACGTAATAATCGAAATGATCAATTTACTAACTCTCGGAGTTCTGAAAGCCATGGACTCTATTTCCAAAGCATCATCCTGAGCTGTGCCGCGTACATCGTTGCTGTCATACGTATCATCATACTCATCGTTATAATCATCAACTAGATTATATTTATTATAAAACTCAGAAGCCCTTTTAACTTCAGATTTGTCGTTCAACATGTCGTTTATATTCTTATATTTCTCCCTCCTAAAAGAACTCTGTTATATCAACGCGTTTAAAGAATACTTCTTTATGTAAAAAGCTCTACATAAAGAAGTATTCGGAAGGCGAATAATATATTCACTTTGTTGTATATGAGAAATGCTGTCAATATACTTTACGAATGTATAAAGTATTTTCAAATGTATCTGTTATATATGTTATAAGTGTCACTATTTAAATGTTATGTACAAATAAATGTTATTTCTTATATTTCTTTTTGGTGTAATTATTGATTCGATAGCGGAACTTACTTTTTACCGAGGTATACTCTGGATTTATCAATATCGTCCCGAGTCATGATATCAAATTCATCGTTATCAAACACATTAAGTCTTTCCACGCCGAGAGCGAGATCGACATTAGCCGACGCTTCCTAAAAACAGCCGACATTAAAGTAGATTATGAAATTTAGCAAATATTAATCCTTTGCACCCGCAAAACGACTCTGTCGGCACTCAGTTTATTACGGTGATTCAGTAGGTGACATTAAGATTTACTTCAATTATGTTTTGTTATTGGACATTAAATCACCGACAACTAAAGTAAATCTTAATGTCGTCTCTCTGCCGCCATTCGAGTTGACGGGATGAGTCTAAATAATAATAAACAGTCTAGAGTGCAAAGGGTTAAAGTATATAAAATTCAATAATATTTAATACCATCGGATCGGGTGGTATGAAAGGCAATGCTCGATCTATTTCTTTCAAAGTAGGTGGTAAAGTATCTTCCAACAGCGCGTTTATTACAGACTCGGTATTGTAATTATAGTGTTTCAAGCACATCTGAAAGTTGAGTATATTTGTTATTCTTCAGATCCACCAAAAGATATGTAAAATATAACTCGAGTTATACATCCGCTGTTACCTGTATAAAACCTTGGCCAAGATCACATAAAATATCTTTTACTTCAGAAATAAGGGAGGCTAATTCAACGGAACTTTTAGTTAAATTCTCCTTTTTTTCATTCGGTAAACTTATATTATTAGATACTACGGATTGAGTTTCTTGGAAACCACTAGGTCCAGCTATGGCTTCCTATAAATATAACTTGCATAGTTCGGTATGTCAGAAATATTGATAAGAACGGATATTTACAAGGAATATATACTCACAAATGGTCTGTGAGAATTATTTTTGACTAGCCTTTTCGGTTCCCCGGTAACTGCATAAATTGATTGCAATATATAATCATATTTTATTGCATCCCTGAGTATCATGTTAAGGGTGGATATATCGATTAAGTTACGAAATGTTAGAAGATATTATAATAACTTGGATAGTATTAAAAAAAGGATACACTTCAGGACATATATTAGATAATACTTCAAGATCACAACTAACATGATAAAATTGGTTGTAATCTGTAATGAATTCTTTCTCAGCTATGGCATTACTTAAAAAGGTAAAATAATCATCCACTTGTTTTTTTACCTCTGCCTCAGATATATCATTCCTACGTAGAATAATTAGAATTCGATGTATTTATTACTATTGCAATAAACTATTGCGTAATATACTATTTGCGTTACAACATAATGATTTCTCACGACAACAAACCCACATCTTTTCTTGAATTCCCCGTATCGGTTCGTACAGAATTATACGAAAAAGCTCTAAAAGCTCGACCCTCGTAACATCCAATCGATGTTTTATCTCCATGTATTTCGGCATATTGTCGTCATTATATGCTAATTTATCTAATCTTTTATACATTGCAGGTATTGTGCTTTCATATATTCCAATTATTCTAAATTACAACACGAAACGCGATTATTATTCCAACGATTTATAATCAGTTTCACGAGTACCAAGTCATTTATAATACTAAAAATCTATATTTACTTGTTCGTGAAATCCTCCCTGTGAAATATACTCACTGCGGGAGAATAAGTTTTTAGGAATACTGTTATAGTCGATGATATATCCAAAACATATAGTATCATATCTTCTAATTGCTCTAAAGTAGGCTCTGCAAAACTGTTGCCTTTTTGTGACAAGGAAACAACTTCATCATCAGGATGGTTTGAAAACCTTCTTTCAACATTGTCGAGGGCCTGAACTAACAAGACATTGATTTGATTCTATTTTATCATATATCAATTATGAAATATGAATGTCTACACAGTGTGACATTAAAAGAAAGTGTCCGACAATCCAGACACGTAAACAGTAGATAAATTGTACTTCACCTCCATAAGACCGGGAATTGCTTTTCGAAGATCCTCGCTGTACAGCGGTTCTAACGTGAATAAAGAACGTAAAATCCTTTCGACGGTTTTCGCGTTTTCTCTTCCATAGAGTTGACATAGATCGAAAATAATTGGTACCGTAAATACATAATTCTCGTATAAAAACTTCCCGAGAAACGCACGGCTCATGTATTCCGTAGGGCTTTCCTTATTCGTGACAAGACGAGCGAATACTACGAGGACGTAACGGCAAAGCGTTTCTAATAATTCTCGCATTTCTGGATTATTAGGGAAATTCTCTAAAGCATAAAACGGTGGTGCGTCTTGTAGGAAAGATACCAGCGTGTCGAGTATCGACTTATTGTATAAAATGTTGGACCAGAATCTAAATAAATATATAATATGTACAATATGTAAGTCATACGCGGTACAGTCGAGTCTCTTTTCATGCGGTGGATACGTTCCGCTGAAATTCGCACGAAGATAGATATAGCTTTCTTTCCAAAATTAGGGATAATCTTTTGAAATATCGGCAGCACAAAAGAGGTAACTTACGCGAAAAGAGTCTTGATTTGTGTATGGCAATTATTCTGTTCTCTTTTAATTCCCGAGAGAAAAACGTAAATAAGAACGAAAATATATGGATTAAGCGCGTAACGATGTTAAAACTTTCTAGATTTCTTGGATTACTGGTTTTTTCTTGCTTTTTTGTTTCACAGTGTAACTTCAGGACCTCAATAAAAAGATACGCATAAAAAGAGACTCTACTGTATATGAAACTTAGATTTCAATGTGACTCTATTTACCTATAGAATGGAAGACTAAGTAACCATTTTAAATCATCTATTATATAACTAACTATTTCAATCCAGTGTTCATTTGCACCAACAATCTCATGTCCATCCTTATTGTACGTATTTGGTGACTCATAATGTAGGAAATAACGCTCTTCAGCCCATCGCTTATTCTATAATGTGTATCACAGGAATATTTCCGAATTTTTTTTTTAATATCTGTTTCTAAGATTATTATATTTTCGAAAAAATAAATGCAGATGTATAATTTTCATATTGAAATTTGTACATGTTCATATGAATATATGCCATATGTGAGGTCTCAAAATATAAGAATAAACAGAATTTCTATTTCAAATTGACAGAAATGTTTTACATCTATAATCAGGCCTGATTATTATTTTAATATATCCATATTTATACATAGCCAGTTTGAGAATATGGAGTTCTATATCTCAACAGACAGCTGAGAGAGAACAGACTTCAAATGAATGTCTGAATTCAAGCATATTTGTATAATGGTTTCTGTTTAGATTTTGTTGTTTGCTACCCTAATATCTTAATATCTATAATATCTTTATCTCAATGTCATAATAATATCCTAATAAGGAGAACCAGAGTATAGTTCTGAAGGAGTACAAAATTATGTCAGAGAAATATGTATACAACTGCCAGACAAATAATTCTGTATTGCATTAAATGCATAGAATATATGAATGCTTAGAAAATATAAACCGCCATCTCTGCATTCGATATAACTTATTAAATATGCTTAACATTAGGCTTACCAGAGCACTAACAAATTCTGCGATACCGTCTGTTCTGACCTTAAGCTTTAAGTCCTCGAGAGGCAGGAAGTCAGGATTCTGTTGAATACACAAATGCGTTACCTCAATTCATAGAAAATACGAGATATTCGAGAATCTTTTTAAAAGCGGTATTTACACCTTTAAAGTATATAATGTCTTGCGTGTGAAAAGAATTACCTCGAAGGACTCCATGCCGCATACCGATGGATTTTCCGTCATAAATAATAGAGTACGATATCACACTTTTAACACAGAATTAAACTATTCTTTGACTAATCTTTCTTTGAGCATACAATTCCGCGTACAATACGCGATCAACGGCACTATCACAGAGTGTGATTTACGAATGATGTGAACGTAATCACGAGAATCATTCAACTGACACAGGCACACTGCATCGCGGGTGCATTCGATTTAAATCCGATGTTTGAATAATTGCGCAATATGTAGTCAATTATAGTAGAAGTCAATGATTTTCATTTGAAACTGTTTATTCTGCTTTCAGAAGAATGTTTAGCTACTGAGACTTATATATAAAATATTGTTTAATTGAAGAAACATTATATGGGCAACCGATGTTCGCTGTATATTTGTGTTCCCACTTTACGTATTGGGACCCTCGTACAATTGGGGTTAAAAATGTGTTACGTGAATGTTAGGAACACCCTTGCCTCTAATCTGTGATATTACTTATTTCTTACGCTTCTTCACAATTTCCTGATTTACAAAGAGACTTATGTTTCAACGACAATCAAATTAAACGAGTTATACATTGAATATCACAATGTCTAAGGATGCGAAATTCTGCGTGAGGCCGAAAGTTAGGTTTACTTCAGCGGTCGAAGGTGAACGGGAAACGGAGAATTCTCAAGGTTTATTGAAACCAAGGTCGAAGGGGCCAAAAATTAGAAGTATCGTGACTTTAGAGAAACCCGTTAAAATAATAAATGCCAATCGGACACCCGATAGAATTATCACGAGAGAAATTTCCGCTGATTGCCGAAACTCTACAGTTTTGAAGCCTAATACTAATATTAATATTTCTAAGACTGATCATTTAAAACCATTATGCGACAGCAGTAATTGTCAAAATATTCAGGCTAATTCTGATGATGATTATATACTTCATTCCCCCAGCTTTAGTAATAATGTGAGAAATACATCTTTGAAACCACCTACTGTTAAAGATGATACTTGTATGAATGAAGTTCTTCAGTCATGCACCAATTTTAATTCCGATATTCAAAAAGAATGTATTCAATCTAAAGATGGAAAGGAGAATAAACAGTCAATAATAAAAAAAAAAATTAAAACTGTAAATACTTCAAGTAAGGTATCTGACAATATGGGATGTCCTAAAACACCTGTTCACAAAAAACCCAATATCAATACAGCTGATAAAAAAAAATCAATTTCAAGTACTAAATGCATTCATAAGACTTTGACTAAAAAGCCTGTTGTAGCTGGTGTTATGCCTTGTCATAAATATACTAAATTGGCAAGCAAAGCTAAAACTTCACCAGTAAAAAAGACTGTTGTACGTGACATTATGGGTCACAAAATAAAACCTTACATTGGGCCAGGTATATTACGTAAAAAAGAAAAGCAATTCAAAATATTGGAGAGCACTGAAGATCACAGAAGTCATGCTTCAAGTGAAAAGCTTGCTAGACCAGAATATAATTCAATAATGTGTACAATTAATAAGTTGAAGGAAGTTAAAAAAGAAAAGATTGTTACAGATATAAAACACTTGCCAAATGCGTATAAAAATGTTGTAAATGGAAAGGTAAAAAAATTATTTCGGGAAAAAACTTTATACGAATTCGCAGATATCTATTATAGAAGATCGGACGAAGTTAGTCGATGCTGTTTTAGGAGCGAAAAAAATAAATCGATTTTTTACAGGTTTCCGCCGCTTTAGATTTTCCGTTAGAGGAAGCTATTTACAAAAATTTAGTGGATTTGTCGGTAGACGACACGCGATTACCAAACCGAGTAATGCGTAGTAAAGATCCAGAGCCAAGACAAAGAGATATTGTGCCGGTGCTTTCCGATTTTTTTACGCCTACACCTACCGAAGAATATTGCAGTTCTGTTTGTATCAAAGCACGTACACCAGAGAGCATAGAAGACTGGAATGCCTTTAGTATAAGCGACAAAATAGTTGAGTGGAAGTACAGTGTAGATCATGTACAATAATCGAACTGAACGAAGCCTGATGTAGTTAGATATAAAACACATCATACAGGAGAATATATTGAATCTCGATTGCCTTTTTATGTATAAGTTATTTATTACTCATTTGGAAAACCCTTACTTTGGTAGAAGTATGTTTTCGTAAATTGTAAAGTACTTCTCGATAATCATTATGATCGGATAAATTACGTATAGTTCTTTGCGGATATATTTCGATATCTTAAACACAATAAAAATCCGTATATACAACCGGTTAATACACCTTTCTTACTCGTGCAAACGAATCGTACGATTTTATTATCATTAAATAATATACTTTCGATTTATTCGCGTGAAGCACCAAGGATTTGCGGTCGTCCGTAACACATTCGCACTGTCTTTAGATACGTTATACTTCGGTCTGGAAACGTTTGAGTATATTTGGACTAAGTTATACGTTAGTGTTTACAGTATTTGTTTGCAGTTATATTGCCAATATAACTTTATTTAGCAAGATTCCGTGAATTTGCCGCGTTACGGGCGTAACATTCGCCTGAAAATGCCTCGACGCGAATGTGTTAATATCACGAACAGCAAATGCAAAAATGATAGTGTAAGAAACGTTCAGAGGAATTTAAATAACAATACTTATTAAGGTATTCATGGCAGAGTTACTCTCTAATTGAGACCAAGCAAAGCACTGGCCTTATTAAATCACGTTGCGTTTCACATATACTTCGATAATGCCTTTCCTGGCATTATATTTAAAAGTCCCAAACTTGGTCTGTTGAATAACATGTTTCCCTTATTTCTTCTTCATCCAGCAACGTTGACTTCCAATTCGATACAGCACGTAAATAATATTTATCTACCAAAGGGATTTAGGTTTCTATTGTAATCATCATCGTCGTCATCTTTAAATGGATTCATATCATTCGCATCTTTGTCTCCGGCAAAGGGATTTTTCGATTGATCGTAATCGTCTGCTTCGAAAGGATTGGATGGCACAATAGGTGTTTTCGGCGGTACGAAGGATTTCTGAATCGGCGATGATTTCGGCGTAGCGTTATTTAGAATTCGAGCTTCTCGAATAGGCACTGGTGAAGCCTTTCGCGAATTTCCAAGCGGAGTCGATATACCGCTACCAGTACCGGAAATATTTGCTTCTAAGGAAGAAGAATAACCATCTGGTTCTGGGCAAACTCTTAAGCGTTCTTCCGGAGGTAAGACATTCATACCTGAATAACTATCATAACCAGGACGGCGTGATTCTACTTTCCCTGCACGCAAAACGGTTCACGATATCGTAAATATTGTTTCACTCTGTATAAACTTAGAACTAACGGTGTTTACCTAACGTCGAATTCTTTCCTTCCGTTAATCGGATTCTGGCTTCTGCACCAGGACCATAATTCAATTTCGGTTCATCAAGCTTCATTGGAGGAGCGGTTAATGTTTTATCAGCATCCGTTATTACCATTAATTTCTTAAAAACTCCTCTACCGAAATAATCGGCTACCAACGAAAACGGATCTTCGGCACGATCAAGTAAACTATGAAACGTTTCATGAAGATCTTTCGATTGTTCCTGTGCTCTTATAATATCTAATAATTTTTTGTTATTTGGTAAACAAGCTGGACATTCGTTCTCATTCTCAGAGAAACTCTGGAAACAGCTGAGGAGAAGAGAAGCATTAGCACTTATACTTATAGGGACAATAATATTGTAATGAGTATGAAACTCACTGTTGATGATACGAATGTTGACACATAAAATGCACGGAAGGTAATTCTAATTGATGATGACAAGCACTACATCGCGATCCTTGGAATATTATCGTACTATTCTTAATAGTTTCTATTTGTTCCCGTATTTTAAGAGTATCGGCCCTATATTTCTCAGTCAATTCTACGTCCGCTTGCGTTTGTTCATGTTCCGTTCGCAACACGCTATATAAATATGTTCTAACATCTCCCAATGTACACGAAAGTGATGTAGAAATCGCATCAATCACCATTAAAGGGGACAGAAGTCTCTCTTGCGCTGTAATGCATATTCTTAACGAAAGTTCTAGATAGAGATTTTTAATAAATTAGGAATGAATTGGGACCGACCTATAAAAGCTAATATGTCTGCGAGAAGTTTCGGCGGTGCTTCGTTGTTTCTAGCTACACTCCATAATGCTTGAACCCATAAATTTGGATCTTGGTGACCAAATCTTTTACAAGTCGCTAAGACTTGTTCGCTGTCTCCTTCTCGTAAATGGAATCGCAATATTTCCTGATATCTGATAAAAGATTCGCATGAAATAAGCATGCCAGTATATTCAGATAAACCTTAGCCATTCAATGTGTTCACTCACAGTTTACTTTCTTCGTAAAGAAAGAGTAATCCGCGACGGAAATTATGCTGATGGCACAGGATTAATATTTGATCTTTATCATAACAAGCTTCTGAACTTTGCAGAAGTCGAACTATTTTCTGCTCGTATTGTACTTTAGTCACTTCGTTGTCCAAAGCCGACCAAACGTGCAAATAATGTTCTACCAATGTATTGTATACCAAGGTACTCCACTTGGTATCTGATTTAATTAAGTGTTCGAGAAATTCAACGAGCCGCTCGGAATTATTTAAAAACAAATGAATAAAATCTTCCGGATTAGCTCTATCAACATGTTGGTCTATAGTCCCGTCTAACGCTTCCTAAAGTAATGAATATCATAGCGAAATAAATTAATAAATTGTAAATTTCAATACCTCGTTCGCGTTCAATTTTTGTTTGTCTTACTTGATCTACAAGTGGTTCGTTGGAAGGTTTATAATTAGTGCAGAGTGCTTTTAAAAATTGTGTCGACTCGTTTGGCACATTTTCTATGAGTATGTTTCCATATTTTTTCATATTGGATTCTGCCTGGAAATATATTTCACTTAGTCAGATACACCGACATGTATCTTCTTATTCAAATATTAATCATTTTATAGACATACTTCCTCAAATTCCAAAGTCGCCATATATTCTAAAGCCTTTTTATATTCCCTCTTATCCTCTATTTGTATCCGAAGATACCATTCATGTTTACCGTGTTTTTGTGCGAGAAGCAAAGCATCCTCGGGCGACGCTTGTCGGCAAACTTTTATCGCGATTTCCACATCGAAATCAACTTCCCTATCTTTTGTCTAAAATTATATTTCAATCTTACGAATCGGTAATTATCTGGACGAAAGATTTAGCTATGTGTCTTATTAATTTACCATAATAAACTCCTTTAATTTATCGGTATGATTTAATTTCGTGTAACAGTTTAACAACAGAGTTGTATGATCCTCTGTTGCCTGTCCGTTTTTATGTAACGCTTGTAAATATGTTGTTAAATTATCTATGTGCTGCGAGTCTAAGAACTTTCTAATTACATACGACGGTTCTAATTTCCCGATTGTTTTTATATACTGTTCTATTGCGCCATTGTGATCACCCTTCGAGTACAGGTGATCGCCATATTGTCGGAATATATCTACGAGGCCTTCGGCATCGTATTGTTGATTTTTCGCTATCCTGTAAATAATATGATGTTACGCGACGATAATAGAATCTATATTAAATATAGTCCTTACGAAAGTACCTTATAGAAACATCGTAGAGATTCTTCTTGAATAGCAACGCTAATTTGGATTGCAAATCTTTTTCATCCAAATGATAAAGTTTACTGTCTCCGCTTAGTATAAAAAATCCACCCCATTCGGATAGAACCGCTTGCACGGATAACATTGGCGCGGAAAAGACAATAAACTTATTCTGTATATCGAGAACGGTAATCACGTGCTTATCTACCCCGGGAGGTATCGGTTCTATGGTACTAAAAAATTGAGATATATGCCGTTAAACGGATGAAATATTAATATTCGATTGGCCAGAAAGTTCGTGTGGTTTTTAACAAATTTCTTTATTCGATAACATGTCGTCCGTCTTCGCTTATAATTTCTCCTATCTTTCGGAAAGCTTTATAATCTCGCGTTCATCAAAATCTCTCCGTTTTCCAGCAAAAAAACTGATGCAAACCGCGCGAACTTTCCGGACAACGCAATATTTAGTATGTCGAGGAATATTCTAATCACCTCGGTTTCGCGGATATCGTAGTTGTTGTTCTTGGAACGTTTGCAGCTTCTTTTGCGATTATGACTAAGTAACTCCTAAACCATTCTAACATTATTTTTTGACCTTCCACCGCGTAACACGGACCCCTGCCGTCCGGCGTATAACAATAAATTGCCTAAGTTTGTACGATAATAAATATTATTTTATATAACTATAAAATGCCCCATGCAATTTAGTACAACATACATCATTTCTACCAATCATAAAGTGACTATCTTGCATAGATTCCGCAAGAACACTGCACCTCCTGGCACAGCCCATATTATCTAAGGAAGATTTGAACTCTTTATCTTTCACAGTAACATTGTACAGAAAGACACTGTTGGGTGTGGCAACAAACAAGTAATTTTGCTTGCCAGTTGATCTTATTGCTAAACCAGTAATTGTGACATTAGTGTCTTTTAACACTTTGATCTTATTCTTTCGCTCCCTAGTTAAATCACCCCTGAGAATAAAATCAATATTACATCCTAATTCCTATTTCTTCTTAGAGAACCTGATATATGTGTCTGATATTTCGTTCATTCACCTATAAAGCATAATGGAACCATCGCCGAAACCAACTGCCATTAAAGTAAGACTAGTATGCACACACAAAGCAGTTGCTGGAAGTGCTCTGTAACTAGGTATAGCTCTACTAATACGAACGCACGTCGGATTGCCCTGTTTATCAGGTTTAGCTAAATTCCAAACTTTGATAGTAGGATTACAACCAGGTTCATCTTCCTGAGGGTATCAATATTATTATACATAACCGGTCTGTTTTGTTTCCCTAATAGACGAATCTTTCGCGTAAGAATATACTAACACCAATAGTGAATAGAAAAGTGGAATGTTGTACTTGTTGAGCTAGAGTCAAAGTGATCTCGTAAGCGCGAAACGTCGTGACGTCATAGGTTCTGTTTACTAAGTGGACGCTCCCGGTGTTATCACCGAAAACGAGATTACCGTTACCACTAGTTGCCGCCGTGACCTGAGCATTCTAAATAAGAAATATCTCGGATATATTCGTAATATAGGAAAATATAACCTATGAAGAATACCATCCTCGATCGACTGAGAATTAATTCGCGGTACACGGAAACTCACTGCAAGCGCGCTCGCGATTTTCCCTTCGTCGACCTCCTTCTTAAGATCAAAGAAATTGAAACGCCTCCACTGGAAAGTAAATATATATCGCGTAATCAAATATAAAGGAGTAGGTTATGTTGGATGAAACCCTGGGTAGTTTCCGGGGGATATCTTTCACACAAGTTACACACGCACCTCGAGAAATGCCATGGTCGACAGCACGATATTATTTACAGATTTGTGAAGGCTCTGTTAATAGCACAAACACGGAATACGCTCGGCCTCTGTCCCGTTGACAGTTATCTGACAATTGGATTAATCAGCCGCACGGCTGCCATGTTTCGTGTACCCTAATCAGCTGATCAACGTTGCGAAGCGCTTTCCGTGGTTTCGATATCTCTGCTTGAATCATGATGCAGACTTTCGCTTGAGTTTATAAAGTTATGGACGGGAAATGACCTTTATTTGATCAAATCTGATCTTTTTAGAAGCGCATGGTTATCACAGGGTACCGTTGATATCATGGATACTATTTAAATCATTCAAATTATATGTGATTGATTATGTTAATTTATGGAACGCATAATTGACTACTAAGGAAAGATTATCCGGAGGTCGCAAATATTAATCTTCTTAAGTTGGATAATTTGATAAAACATTTTTATCATAACATATTTTTAATATAGAGAACTTGTACTTGGACATAGATATTGAAATAATTAAATTTCATTCATTTCCTGGTCATATTCTTTGATTTTTACAAATAATTTTTATGGAGAAAAGTCTTAGACGCTTTAGAAAAGTTAAAATCGCATGATCTTTTGCCGATGAATTTTGTACGAAAATTGAATTTTATTATGAAATTGTTATTTAAATTATATTTATTATTATATATGAGAGAAATAATATATGTTTTTAGGCTCGGTAAGATAAATTTATGATTTCATTTTTCTAATCTTCACCCTTTTATACCGACAGGATGACGAAGTTTTTTATGACTTCCGGAGAACAGGAACAGATGCCGTCGTCGGAAGATCCAGCTTTGGATGCCATCTACTACAAACTATTGTACAAAAAAACTTGTTCTTCGATTGTATGAAAAAAATATGTTAAGAATTAATAAAAAATTGTATGAATTATTCGAGATACTGCTATAAATTATTACATTTCCCAGAAACCAATCAATCTAAACATACTTCAGAACCGTATAAAAACAAGTAGACACATAAAAACTCTGACATCTATCAGCATTATAATCTTCATAAAAAATTCTAAAAGTTCGTCTATCGACGTATCATAAAATTCTGTAATAAAAATAAAATCATATTATTTGTTGACGGGGTGATAAAACTCCACGTTAATACAGAACGCCATAGCAACATTAAATATTCCAAGAATTTAAATACAAATTCCAAGAGTTTACACCTTAAATAAATAGAATTTGTTTAATTGAAATTCAAATTAGCATCAGGAATAATAAAATTATATTACGTGCAACTGCTAATGCGAAATAAATAAATCGCATTATTTTCTGTGAGAAGAACATCTGATTATAAAAGAATAATATTATTACTTCTGTTTTGAAGTACAAAATAATATAAAACATATTATAAAATGATAATATTGAAGAGAGTTTTATCTTGCGATGGCCTTCTGAATTCTCGTGTCGACGTTATTAGTAAGACGTAAGTTCTGTTATATTTGTTAAAAAGGACGAACAGTTAGTGTCAATGATGGGGCGGGAGTTCTTTTACAAGGTATCTTGCGTGAGACTTAGGGAATCAAGAAATGGTCACGTAAAAGTTTCATGAAAATCGATTATAAATACAATGAGTTGATATTACTTTTTACGGGTAGACGAAATTCTACGCGGAGTAATGCGACTCTTCCATTTACTTAATTAGCATTACTTTGACGATCCACTAAAAGTATTTCACGTTTTAACTCCACCTTTCGGGTTTCTTCATATATTTTCGTACATTTCTGTGTATATACGTATATACATGTATACATATAGAACTTTTAGCCATAGAATTCCATATATATACACATATCTATATCTGCAGAATTCTTCCACATATCTTTCTATATATATATAGAATGTATATGTTCCATATATTAACCCTCTATAGCTCCATGTAACTTTGAAGTCACATACTCGTCCATCCGTATTTTTCATTTAATTTTATGTTCTTCGTTGTAATAATAACTACAAAAGTACGCGCAAAAATTGTCACCCTTTTTTCGGTGCGCTTAAGTAATAATTTCGCTACTATTTTCACGTAATGTACCTTCGTTAGAATTGTGTTTAACTAGATTTACGTTGTAAGAGTTCGTTTTGGACGCGACAAAAATTGGGCTTTAGAGGGTTAAGTTAATTTTGTAATAGTTTCGTGGCGACAGTCTTTCCACGAAGACAAGTAGACCAACATTAGTTGCGAAGCATCGCGTTCACCTCCGCATAGAATTGACTTCAACTAATGAAACTTTATGGCGAAGTAGCACGGAATTCGTACACACGAGTTGTCCAGGAACTTTACAATGCGACTCGGGATTTCAGGTTTCAATTCCTCGAACTTCGTGGATATCAACGAACGCAGCAATTAACCCAAAACATAATAAACAGAGATAACTCTCAGAGTACTTCAACCGTAATATTAGTAACGAGAAAATAAAATACCACATAAGGAATTTTATTTTCATTATATTCATTAACAAATGATCACCTAATCTTATATATAAGAATTACGATGCAGACACTTTCGTAAATGTGTTGTTCCGCAATTAATAAATAATATATCCTCAAAGGAGACTAACGTTAATCGTATAGAAAAAACGTTATAAAAATGGTGGAAAGCATGTAGTTCCTATAGAAATATCGAATGAATTATTCTTTATTACTTTCGGTTAATTTGCATCGTTGAGAGTCAAGGAACAAATATGAATTATTTCCGAAGGATCTGTTTGTTTGTAAATGAAAATTTATGTACGAATTTCGAGCGTGTTGAGAGCGAGGCGCTCCTATTCGCCAGATTTTTGTACGTTGTCGTGCTCGGATTGTTTGGCTCCTTAAAAAAAGAACTGTTTCCTATTAGACGTTGAGACGACCGAGATTTCGGAAAATATTTCGGAACAATATCATCGTCGTTTCGTTGTATTCGATCGTATAATCGCGTCTGAGTGGTTTTCAATCCGACGATTATTTTGGTTGGACAGCATCTTTATTTGTTAACTGAGCTGATGATTCTCCTCGTTTTACGGTTACTTTTTTCAACGAGACTCAACGTGCCGATCCTCGAATTGCGGATCGTTCGGGAATTCGAAAATATTCTGGGCTCGCTAAAAAAAACGACATCCAAAGACGAGTTCGTGTTTTTTATATAACTAGGATAAAACTAGTACCACGGGTGTGGCGACTGCGACGCGATCAGCTTAAGAAACTTCCTCCTTTACTTTCGTATTTTACTGGAATTTCTCGTAAAAAAGTTGTTGATTAAATACAACACGGATATCGTAATATTCATATTCCGCGAACATTAATTCAAAATAACATCTTTAATATTTCGTGAATATTCTTCATTATTAATTCCAAATATGCACAAAGAAAGTGTACCTTTTTTAATCTGTTATCTTTTAATTTGAACTTACATTGATATTGAAATATCGAATTAAATTCTAGATCTGGAATTAATGAAATTATATTATTTCCGATTTATCATGAAACTAATCATTTTCTTATTTCTGGATCCTTTTTGGTGCTTCAAAGTCAATGCACAGATTAATATTATAATACAATATTAAAATATGTAATATCTGTTAATTCCTTCAAGAAATGTAGAACAATGATAATTTCATTTCCACGGCCAAAAGTCAGTTACTTAGCAATGATTAAAATATGAATAAAAATGTATCAAGATAAATAACAGATTCTGTATAAAATACTCGATTCTCAAGTCTCTGATTGGTCGCAGTCTACGCTATTACTTCTCTTTCCTACATAAATGTAATAGTAACGCCTAACTGTATTAAATTCCATCAATCTTTCACCATTGAATCCTTTATTCGTTTCATGGATGTCCTTAGCGTCTCTTGCCACGTCATCCCTTCGGATCTCGATCGATTTTGGCGATTGAACATTATATCGGTGAATCGGTGTGTCCTTTTTCTACGTGTACTCGGGAAAACAGTATACTCTTCCGTGCCTCATCTCGCGCTTCCGGTGTTAAACTCTCTCGCTTATTATATACGCATCAACTTCCTTTTACGTTCTTAACCCTTTTAGTACCTCAAAGCCGAAATATCGGGCTTGTGTCTTTACCGAGAAATACATTGAGTCAATATATCGGCTTTCCATTTTAACCGCTTAACACTCGTGTTTTTCAGGGGTGTACAAATTTTTGGAAAATATCTCCCAGTTAGTCTAAGCGTCCTGGTAGTTTTGATACTCCAGATTTATCGGAAGAAGAGCTATATTTTCCAACGCAAATATTTGTATTACTTAATAATGGCGATGTACGTACCTACGTTAAGCGGTTAACATAATTGAAACACATGTAATGACATGCAAAAGTTAATAGGTACTTCAAAAATCGCATATTTTTTAAAATATTTTTTGACGGTACCCGGAAAACTTATAAGGTACTATAAGGGTTAACACGTTAACTACAACGCCGATTTTGCCTCATTTTCCGTTCGCGCCACTCGGCATCATCCAAAAACCTTGTTACTCTTTATAACACGTGCAAAGGAAACCCGTATCATTGTTTAAACAGTTTTAATAAATTGCATTCATTTCTGATAAAATATCATGTGTTCTATTTAATACTCTTACTTAAGACTCGCACCGGCATGGCAGTTAACGTGTTAATCATGGGTCAGGGTAAGAAACGTGCGTTAATTCGAAACTCGTTAACTTCGTTCTCATTGTTATCTTTCTTGACATTGTTAAGGTATAAGAGGAAATTGGTTATCTGGTGAGGGACGATCAGTGACGCTTAAAAGTGCTCTCCTCGTTCCATTGAAAACGTTTACAGACATAATTATTACTTACGTTTAAGAACTATTCGTTTACTTGCCTCTTAAAGTCTGTCCTGCAATATGTCGCAATGAGATCTCGCTTAATCGGTTTCGTCCCCCCCCCCTTCCCCCTCGTATCCCTCGCGCGCCACCAAGCCGCTTCCATTTTTCTCCCCATTTTCTTACGAAACATTTAGTTTAATATTATAATATACTTTACAAACAGGAAACGATTAGACACTACGGCGCCTGCGATTGGCCCGATAGAACGGCCGAGTATACCTTTTAAAGTTGAGATTGGATCGGACTGTCTAGCATTCTGTTACTTATTTCTTCGTATCCTCGAGTTGTAACACTCTTTCTTTTTTAGTTAATATCTTTCGTCCTTTCCCTCACTTGTTTCTTTTTATTTAATGGCAGATCCAACGAGGTGATATTTAATCCGTTAATAATCTATCCCCACCCTCCTCTAACGGTGTTTTAGTCTGAACTCAAGTTCCAAAGGGATACCCGGTAACACGTGTTCCGTACAATTGCGTTTAATGGCTTAAGGTTGCACTTCCTTGTAAAATACAGTAATATTCCGCTTTTTTCTCTACGTAGTATATCCCTTAGAGATTTTTCATCATATTTTTTCATCTTTTCTCCGTAAATTTATACAATAAAATATCACAGTTCTGTTCGTACCACGCAATAATCAATATATTGTTTTTCCTTACGTTTTCCTATGTACCTCAATCTTTCTCCTCGCTCGCATCGCCCCCCTCGTTTCTCTACCATCTTTATTCGCCATCTTTTATGGTACAAATTCTAACCTCTTCGTCAACGACACGCGGTAACACATGTACACGTACACACACACACATACGTACAATCGAGACACGCATATAAAGATGTACTCTCTCTTTCTCTCTCTCTCTCTTTCTTTCCCTTTCGATTAATAGTTACATAATATACACAACTCGTAGAAACATTCGTTTTTTAAAGTACTAACGGTATACGCCCTAGAAATGTGTTAGTGTGTATGCGAATATGGGTGTCGGTGTACTTATAATTGTAACGGAATAATTACGAGAGCCGAACAAAATGGACGAAGGCGAGAACGTGCTTCGAGAAAGCGAAGAAAAATACGTCGGGCAAAAAGACACCGAGGAGAATAAAATTCGTTCGAAACGAGGAAATGAGTCGGGTTTAATCTCGCGCGATTCCACCTCGTCTCTATTGATTTGTTCTTCGTTATCTTTTACTTGTAGTCGATAGTAATATTATCGTTACTCGTTAATTTATAGTATTATTATTAATCTACTCGTTTTATTACGAAAGACATCGCTCACTTCTCGAGTATTGCTGTGTTTCTCGCCGCTTTCTTCATTTTGCTTCTTCGGTATCTTGTTTCATTGAAAACGAGTAAATCCCGATTGTTGTGGGTTTCCTTGTTTCTTAATCTTTACTTGTTTTCGATGAACATCTTGCGGGAAATTAATATCGTTTATTATAAGGAACTAATTGTAAGCGAGGAGCGAAACGATAATTCACCATCTTGTATAGTCTCGTGTGAGGACGATGTGGAAGAACGTTTCCGCTTTGTGCGCGCCATCTGCGAAATCTTGGACTTCCGGTTGATACTTAACTCTTCGATGGAACTAAGTAAGAACTCAAAATGTTCCTTGATTCTCCGTAAGAATTATAAAGTAATGATGGACGGAAGGGAATAACTGATAATTAATTTCAAATATATATGAAACATATTTGAAGTCAAATAAGTAATTATAATTTCTCCGAGAAAATGTTTTTCATAATTAATTTTAAGTGGATAGGTCGTGGGAAAAGAAATGAAGTAAACTGAAATAAGATGGTAAACAGTTAAAGAAATGAAAAGCATTCATCTTGTTCCTCGAAGAATTAAGGAACCGGAAGTCCGAGCGAATTCTTATCGTCGCGATAAAATGATCATGGACAAAGAACTTCTTCGAGAAACTTGCGAAGCGAAGAGCTATTTCTTTCCGCGATTTCGTTAAAACGATAATGGACGGCATCTGTCCGCGAACTCCTGGAAATCAGAGTTATGCGCGATTCACTTGCATTTCCGGAAAAAACACGAGGAAGGGATTCGAAATGTAAGAAACGAATTGAATCGATATGATTTCGTCGCGAGGGAAGGCCGAAAACGAGAAGAAAAGGAATAATATTCCATAAAAACTATCGCAAAAATATCCCTTCTTATTCTTTCGATTCCACAAACATGAAGAGTCAAATCAACTATGAATCTTATAAAACAATTTCCTCATCAAATTCGGAACTAAATATTGATTTAGTTCATAGATATATCTGAACGTATTTCTAAGCACATATTGGAACCGAATTGCGAAGAAAAATTAATATGAAATTCCCGAATTACGCGAAATAATATATCTCGTGAGGAAAGAGGAAAAATGAATGGCAAGAGAACGAAAAGGAAAAAAAAGGAGAGGAGAAACGTGATCGGGCGTTGTAATAATATTATGAAATAACAAAAGAATCAAACGAAACAAAACGACTTCTCTTTTACGAGAACACGTCTGCTCGACAATTCTTCCAGCACACCGCTCGTGTCTTTCTTTTAACGTGACAGTTTATTAAACGAAATCATCATTATAATAATAATAATATTAATAATATTAATAAAATAATAATAATAAAATAATCATCAATGAAACTAAAGGATAGACAGAAAAAAGATCACAATTAAAGCGCGGGGGATTTCTTCCTCAACCTGGTGCTCTCGATAAACCACCCACCCCCTATTTTTATTATTTCTCCCTAATTTCGTAACTCGTACCCTCCCCACCCCGTCCCCGGATACCGATTTTCACAGAATAACGAAAAATCCTATTATCTCTCTCGCTTCCGTCTTCCCCGCAATTTTGTAGCTTTACATTTTCTATCGTACGGCACCCTTTTCTTTATCTTCTTCATACTCTCTCTTTCTCGCTTCGCGCCCGGACTCTTACATTTCCCTTCCAACCACTTCTTTCTCTTTTTACTTGCACATTCAAGCTTTCATGGAAACCGTGCGTTTACCTCGTTTATTTTGAATAATCGGAAAACAACTAGTTAAATGCGACTTCACAAACTGTACTTCGTAAACCTTCGTTCATCCTTCCCTGTTCTTCTCGCACCGCTCGAATATCGTACTCTCTTCGACACTCACTCACTCTCAACACTCACTCGACACACACGTATACTCACACTCGTATCGTCTTAGTAACAAACTAATAGTTTTTTTTAAACAACTTGAGCACAGGTGATTGCGTCAACGTGTAATTTCGTAGCAGTTTTTTTTCCCCCTTTCTTTCTCGCGAACCACCACCATACGACTGGAACACCGCGTATGTTTGTCTTTCGTTTATATTTTTTTCCCTTCCATTCCAGGATGGCGGAACGTTTTTCTAACCGATCCAGCAGGACAATCGAGCCCTTCCGACGAGGAATACATTTTTTCAATTAACTTCGGACGAGTTGGTTTCCAGGGTGATAAGGGGGGTTCGAGGGAACGGTGGGGGGGATCGGGTGGATAGAAAAACGGAAAGAAAAAGTAAAAGCCCTTTCGTGATCGGTAACGTTAAAAAACAAAAGGAAAACTTTTTAATTATCGGGGCCTAGGGGGGGGGGGTAGGGTTTCGTCCTGCGCTCGAGGATCCTGCCGGACGGAAGGATAAGAATAAAAAGAAAAAAGTGCTCCGAAATGGTACACGCGCGGCGCCGTAACAAGAAATTATCTACAGTGTTTTCGTACATATTCGCATCCTCCTCCTCGGTCTCGCAACTTCTCCCTTCTTTTTACTATTCTCGACGATCGTCTCGCAAATTCTTTCCCTACTTTTTTTTCGTTTCGTTTTGTATCCTCGCGATTTGGATCCTTTCCGGTGCGACGCTTCGATATCCGTCAATAACGTACGATCGTTTAAGGAGACGTGATAAGATTAACTTTATAAAGGAATTTCATATACAATGGAGAACAATTCGAATCGTATAAGTTAATAGAAAATGAAAGAAATATTAACACTAGAACTACCAAGGAATTTGAGAAAAGTATTCAAATTTATAACTTCCCATTTTATGAGATCTTCTGCGCATCAGGTTTCATAATAAAAATAATTGAACTTGATTTCTTTATAAGGACTTATACGTAAGTATATAAATATTGCTGAGAATATTGTCGGTAGTTCGAATGTTGATATTGGTTTAATAATAATATAACTTGAATTCGTACTCGTCGCACGAGAACAGGCTCCGCAATCGCGCAGAAAGAAACATCGCCTAAGAAAAAGAAAAATTACTCGTTAAATAACTTTGGACAACGATTGCTAACTTGTTTTTCCCTCCCTTTCACCGTCCCTTCGCTACTCTCTTAATATACTCTCATCCTCGCTCTCTAACTCACTCTCTCATTAGACAAGGTACTTAGAATATCTTCAGTTAAAGTCTATATTCTTCATCTTTTTTTAAACCTTACGCACCTACCAAATATCGATCAATTAATTAATCAATTAATAATAATAATATATAATATTTATTTATTCATTTATTTATATATATATTTATATAATAGCTATTTACAAGGAGGTTCTCCATTAACCGCTCTCTAACTCTCTCTCTCTGTCTTTTCTCTTTCTTCTTTGTGTGTGCGCGTGACCGCCGCTCATCTTTTTCTTTGCTTAATAATTCGTTAATATTTATATATATATATATCTATATATATGCGTATGTATGTGTGTCCCTTCGCGCGTTTTCCTCTCCTCATCGTCCCGTGTTCGGATTCTCGTTATTTTCACTATTATCCTCGTTACCTTCGCGACATACTCGTCGAGTTTACTCTAAAATCGTACCTCCCGTTTTTCGTTTATCTCCACCATATTCTAATCGTACAAACCCATGTTATCTTTCTTCTCTTTACAGCATATACACATACACATACACACGCGTCATACACGCGGGGAGACAAAAAAACCCGAACATACATAATCAACTCCCTCTGTCCTCACGCATTTTCACACGATTTTGTGCCCTCGTAAAATGTGTACGTGTGTAACCATAATCATCCGTTCGTTTATCGCTTAAAGGTGCGTGCCATCTTCTTCTACGCTGACCCCCCTCCCGCCCCTTCACCCTCCGCTCCGTTTATTACTTTTGTAAACCCTAATTAAACTACGCTTCGAGTAAAACGACGAATGTACACGCGGTCGAGGGTGCCTCGACCCAGAAGGTAAAAATCTCCCCTCCTCCGCATAGACGTTTCTCTATATTAATTATTAACGAAGAGGGGGTGTGCCACCCTTGGAAAATAGGTACCTCCGGCACGGCACGGATTTCTTTAATATCTTTCATCCCCTATCTCTCTACACTGACGCGCGCCTGTCGAACATCGACACGACATCCATACCTTGCTCGTGATTACCCTCTATCTCTTTCTCGGTGAATGGTTGGTAGAATAATGATTCGGAACGAAAGTTTTGCAAGAGAAATGGAGGAGGTACGGGATGCGTGAGCCACTGTTGCGAAAGGTGACTCAATAATTAACCTATGGAGATCTTCGTCAGGAAGGTGTGCGAAGGATTTCGGAGGAAGCGTTTGCGAACGGTTTGCATGGAACTTTGCGGAATACATCAAGAGGAGGCCTGAGTTTAGGAAGAGAAGAGTCAGGCTTCCGGTGGAGTAGTTTAAATTGCTTTCCATTGGATACGCGATGCTAGAGAGCTGCCTCGGAAACTGAGATCCAAGTGCTGGACCACTTTCCGGGGACTACAGGGTGACTATTCACTCGGGAAGCTTTTCTTTCGGACTTCATGAAATCATTGCCTGGGATACGAACCGTAATCTCTTCCACTAATTCCGAACGTATTACTTTCTACCTTCGAATGTGAAAGTTAATCAGTGGTAATGCTAGCTTGATGTACATACGTCGTGTATGTATATTTATTATGTATATGCATCGATTTCAAGTCAATTGGTAATCAAGATTGATCTTGGTAAAGAATGATTCTGGCGAGTCTTAAAGCAGTCGTTCCGCAGCGGAGACGATTTTTTATCGATCGATATAAAACCTATCGAATCGGACTTTCTAATATTAACTTTTCATGGATCGATGACTAGTGGTATTAAAATTCTGTTAAAACTCGTTTATGTCAATTGTTAATTTCTAACCAAGTCTTAGCTGGTTAATGGACGGTCTAATTCTCGGTTTACTCAATTCTGTGTATTTATCTCTAATTTCGTTAGAGAGAGATCACAGTTAATCAATGTATTACCACCTTGAAATTGATCATTTCACCTGGCTTGATTCGTTTTAGATAAATATCGATCGTGATAAGTATACTAATACTATGTAACGAGAGTGAATTATTTCCCTTCCCCGTGATCGGCATTCGGTCGCCGCGTAAAACTTAATTACGATCACTTAAGTCTCATAAGTGTTATCGGTTGTAACTAATAAAACAAACTAAACATTCTCTGACTCAACGCGAGTATAAAATCCAACTTCGTCGCGAATCGACGAGTGGGTAGTGAAACTCCCGAAGCAATTAGTCACCCTTAGCCACCGTATCGAGGCAATGCATCTAAAGAAGAGGGAAAAAAGATAACAAAAACAACAAAACAGGAACGATTTAGAATCACTCATGGTCGCTACGTATCCCATTATAAGATACGTAATTACTGGTGAGTTAAGACTAATGATGCTCGTACACCATGATCGGAGTCTAAACGGTTATCACTAAATTCTAATCCGTCAGAATGACAAGCGAATGATGCCTAAGAAAGCAGAGGTGATTTCAAGTAAAATGAAAAAAGGGACATGTATAAAACAATGTGCCACGAACGTGGTTCTATCACTTTCATATTTGCAAGGCGATAAAACTACGTTAGCACGAATGCGGGATTCGGTGTACGTTCTTCGAGGTGAAGCATTGAAGAGGAGGGAAAAGGACGTAGAAGGAGGAATAGGAAAGAAAAGAAACCGAGAAGGGAAGTGATAGTTCTCCTAATCTCCAAGACCAGCCGGAGTTACTGTTTCTCCTTGAGTCCCCCGAGTAACGCGTGGCTCTCCATAGTCGCGCTCAGGTTACTCAGATTACTGAGATTCCCTAAATTCCCGAGGTTCCCGAGATTCCCGAGATTCGGTTGATGAGCATAATTCCTGATCTGATGAAGACTGATCAGTTGATTGGGGAAGGACGTAGCATTCTGATTACTCGTCGTGCCAGTGGTGATGCCGGACGCCGAGGATGCCGGTGATGCCTTCTGCGTCGAGTTAAAAGCTTCGTAGAGATACGGCCTGGACGCAGGATGATGGCTTCCAGGATAATGCAAATGGTTCAGTGGGTTCAACGGATGCTGCATACTGGAGATCGAGTTTATCGAGATCGATGATATAGGCGTGAACGCCGAACTGCTGTTGGGATGATGATTGGCACCTGGCTGCGGTGTCTGTTGCCTCGAATCATTCTCGAGGGAGTCACCGCGATGTCCGTGACCAGGTAACAACATCTCGGGATTCGGATTCTGATGATACTCCGTATGATGATGTGGCAATCTCTCGTGAAGATCACTGATCACCGAGTCCGGACTAACTTTCGGCCAATAGTGATCTTGATGGTGTACTGCCATCGCGTGTATCGACGGCCTTAAGCCTGTACCAATGATCGGCGGTCTCTTATCCGTCCTCTCTGCGTGCTTTTGCATGTGTTTCGCCAAGTATGTCTCCTGCGTGTAACTCTTCCCGCAATATTGGCAGATGTGCGTCTTTAGGTGCTTGGATTCCTTGTGCTTGGGTATGTGCTCGAGGAGGCTTGGCTCGTCGGAGAAGCACTTATAGCAGGAGTTACACTTGTAGGGCTTGTCGGTCTGGTGGCAGCGCGAGTGGCTCTGGAGGTTGCTCAGCTGGCTGAAGGCCTTCGTGCAGCCTGGATGCCGGCACTTGTACGGTTTGTCGCCGGTGTGCGTGCGGATGTGCTGCTGTAGGTGGCTCAACTGGGTGAACTTCCGCTGGCAGATCTCGCAGCGGTACGGCTTGATACCCAGGTGGATCCTTGTGTGCTGGGACAGGTACGAGGAGTTTGCGAACGCCTTCGAGCATTGGGTGCACTTGTACGGTTTGGCCTCTCGCATGTGGATCTGCGTGTGGAGCTGCAGGTCCGCCTTGCTACCGAAGATCTGAAATCAAAATAGATCACTCATTAGAACCCATTTTATATATCGCTTCAGAGTGCTTTATAATCATGGTTCATTATGTCGAAGTACTGGTAGACGCGTGAAGCAAGTCTTCCGCTGACTCTCATCGGTATAATTTTGGGAAATTCGATCTCGAATCTTATGATTATAACTTGCTATTAAGTAAAGGAAGTATCAATCAGATTTGCAATCGTCTTTCTTCCTGTTCGCACGGACACTCATCTGGTCAGCACACTCTGAATATTAAAAATCAATTTGCCTCCTACAGATGTCTGTTCGAACTTCGTAAACACCTAATGTACTGTGTCCATATTTGGTACACATGTTTCGGAACGAAACCCTCGCGGCCAAGCAGCACGGGTACCACATGGTAGACGAATAATGAAATTCTAAAATAACGATGACAAATGTCACTCACGTTAGGCACGATAAGGCGTGAGGATTAGATTCATGAATGCTATCGGCAAATCGAATTTCATCGGTTACTTTCAGGTGCACCGTTTCGCGGCGATTAATCACACGATAATCGAACCAAAAAGAAGAAGAAAGAGAAAAAATGGACCGACAGGTGAAGGGTTTCATCGTCGTCCAGTTATCCGCTCCTGTTTTTCTCTTCCACGGTATCTTTGCTCTCCTTCCTTCGTCTCGATCGGCGCATTAGCCGTACGGTACGGTGTATTTATAAATAAATAAATGTAAACGAGGACTGGCAGTAGCCGGAGCATACGTTTAAAGCAGGGAGAGGATGACCTTGTCTATCATGGCTTAGCCTCAAGGCATACCTGACTGACTGGCTTTAGCTACCGCATAGAGATATCTTGTTCCTTCTCTCTCTTTCTGTCTTAATTCCCCCCGATCCTCCCGCCCTACCTCCCCGTCCACCATCCACGCTATCCTTTTATTTCGTATCACTCTCCCTCTCTCTCTTCCTCTCTTTTACCGTCCACTCTTGCGCCTTTTTATTCCTGTTTGGTCTCAACCTGGATATACGGTAGTTCCTTACTCGCTAATTTTAAATACCCTCTTTTTTACCTCCCTTTCTCTCCGTCACACTCCCTTTATCATTTTTTTTCTCCCTTGTACACTGAAAGTATGGGAGAAAAAGAGGTGGTAGAAGGTGATACGATGGTTCATTACCGTCCGTTAGTTCCAATTCTTCTGATTATCAATATCGTACCCATTGCAACTGGTATTCTAATCAGGCCGGTTTTAATTAATATCACCTTGTTACTAATGCAAGACTAAATCGCCGTACCAAACATCCGTTTGCCGGGGGAAAAAAAGTAGGCGATCACTTCGTTTATTACTCGTTCTTAGAATCGTGATCTTCTATTTGCCACGCAAATTGAATTACAAAATAAACATATAAAATTTGAGATTCATTCGTCCATAGAAAACTTGCCATAGAAAAGGACCGGATTTTTCCGGTTAATTCGTTGATCTGTATCACGAAACGTCTTAGAATAAGTCCTCATTTATAACCGAAATATTCTTCGAGTGCGAAAGGGTTGATATTCAAGAAAGTCGAAGCAACAAGTAATTCATGCGGGTCACGAGATTCGTGGCATTCAGGGATTTCGTAGATGCGTGATCCGGGTTTCGTGTCGAGGAAGGTAGGAGACCTTTTTACCGGATATCGATGGAAAAGAGAGGAGGGTATCGCACCGGGATGACGTTGGGGAGTCATGGAAACTATCCTGGACACGCGAGAAATCATGTAAAAGGAACCAGTTTCCTGGCATCGTAGATCGCTCGAGATTGTTACGTAAAACGACGAGGTTCCTTTCTAGGATCGATGGATCGTTCCGCGCCACGCCCGAAGATCCAGGACCCTGTTACTTTGAACGACCTTCGAAGGATAATGCTTCGTCCTGGTCGATGATCCACAAACTAATCCCAGTTAATTCATTCCGAGAAGGATCATTAGATATTGCCGGGAGTCCCTCGTGCACACGAATCATTAGATTTGACCCTGATGATCGATATAAATCTATAATTGTCTCTCGATCTAGATTTATATAACGGCTGCGCTTTGCTGCGCTATAAATTTGATTTTCATAGGAAATTATTAAGTGCACGTGTAGCGAGTGATGTTCCAATTAAAATCTCTCGAAAGTCGTTGAATAATAATCACGAACGATCAATCGACATTCGATAATATTAGATCCTGTTTCCTGATTTCAATATTTTTTATTCATTTCTTCTTACGTCTCATTTGATTATTCACGCGTTTGATGTTCTGTTGATAAAGTAATTATAAAACGTACTAATCGTATTAATCGTATTAATCGTATTAATCCGATAATTCGATAATTAAAATAAAAAATTCCTATCAAAATTCTCTCGGTGAATTAATACCATTTCTATTTTCGAGTCTTAGAAGGAACCGGTATTAATTCAGTCAAATCGGCTAATTAGCGTTAATTGAAATTAGTCATTTTCTTAATGCCACTTCCCTTATAGATATTCATTCCTGAATTCGATTTAATCTATCAACCGTATCAATTAAATCGATATAATTATTACGGGATCCACGAGAGTTTGATATCACGATTACGTAATGGTGCTTATGCATATCGAGCGATTAAGAACATCGATTAAAGTTATTTATTGGGCGACGATATGATATTTAAGTAGCGATAGCAGTCGGCAGATTAATTCACGAGCACTTTGCCGAAATTCTGCTGTGCCCACCGATCAGGATTCATTTATAACGGATTCGGTTTAACTGTTTCATCCTGACGAGGTTGGTTTATGAGAGGCATACCGATCGTTCCCACAATTTTACATGAAAACAACAGATTCTAATTAGTCGCGCGATAACATCGTTTCCTTTTAAGATCCGCCTATCGAATTGATTCTAAATCCGCTTAATAAGAATTCCTAATACCAATTATCGTATCAATTAACAGCTACGTTTCTTCGTAATCACGTTCCACCAACAGTGCAGTTGAACAAAATCTACCTAAACAAGTTAACTATGTATAATAATATTGATGTTGCTGTTATGAAATTATAAAGGTTGCTCGGATCAAGGACGATCGGTGAGATAAATGCCAATTAAAATACAACAGAGACTAAAAGACTCGGGTGTATAATTATGATACCAAAAGCGAGGCCTTAATAATTTATACGTGCAGCTACGACTGAAAGGTTAATTTAATAACCTTTAACCTCCAGAAATTATTAAACAGGACTGCGGCCCCGGTGATGTCAGAATTAGGATGCGCAACGGCATAGAGATTAATACGAATTTAAATCAATCAAATATGCAACACATCTTGGAGAAGTATTCGAGTACAATAAACATTTGAGTTCGATGGAAATAATTATCAGATGGCGATCAATCCTGTGTTACTAATATTAAGTCTTCGACGAACTTCAAACATTCACTTCAATTTAATATATCAATATAGAAGTCTCTTAAAAAATTATTCCCAACGAATTAAATAGACTCTATATTCATAAAATATTTATTTGACAAGAGACAGAATAATTATTCTTTGCAAAACTTTCATTCGATAATTAATACCGGAATTTCTATAACTATTTACTATAGTGTCTAGATTTAGAATAATTGATATCATCGTCAATAATTATTGTAATTCATAGCACAGTTTAATTAATCAGATTGCAGTGTACTCGATCTTAATATTAAATTAATAATAATCCTCTGGGATTTAGATTTTATATCAGCGATGTGTTTGACTCGAGTTTTAATAAGTTCTAATAAATGTTTCATAAGAAACGAAATAAATTCAAAGTACTTTTGAATACGATTACGTTTATTTCGCTAATCGTCTTAGGATCGCGAAATCATCCTTAATTCGTTTGGCAATCTCGGCGAGAAGGTCGAAGGATACTTGGAACCGCGATCCTTTTACTTATCTGCCGGTCGATTTATTCGCGTGATCGATCGACGTATCTCGCCATGCTTCTTCAACAGCTGACTCGCCGTGTCCTTTAACGCGGCTGAAACTAGTATTTTTTTTATTTCCTCCTTTCGAAAGGCGTCCTTGCCGGTGTCAAGTTCGTACACGGCCCACGTAACGCGATCGTCTCTTTCGTCTCGCTTTTTCACATTGGGCCTCGGTCGCCTTAGGTTTTCGCATTTAAGGGGCCTCAACGAAACAATTGAAAGGATCAAGCCATTGCCAAACTTCATTCTTAAACGCGTGAATACCCGATCACGATTAAATAATATTCAACGCCACCACTTCTTTAATCACTCTCGAGATGTCTTTGTTAAGTCCTTCCAAGGATTTAATGTCTTCTTTTCGATATTGAAAGAATTGATCGAGTTTGATTGATGGATTGAATCGATTAGTTGTTCAGTATTTCTGGAGATTTGCGGCGAAGACGATTTTACTTGTAGAGCAGTGTTTTTCAACGTTGTTTTTATTTCAGGGCACAATTAAATTATGATGATTAATATATTTTTTATTATGTTATTGTATACGTTTATTGTAATATACTCGTATAATTAATTTAAAGGTTTTAATTGAATCAATCAGCTTTAAATATTTTCGCGGCAAGCAGTTAGAAAATCACTTGATTATTAATTATTATGTATGCATAGAATGAATTCATCAGATTAATAGAATCAAAAAGCAAACGAAGATCCACCGGAAAATGAATTCCTATTAAACGGCTGCAGAATTAATTCTACTTCTATTTTATCGTCTATCAAATCTATTCCAATAATAATTAATTATTATATTGATTATTGTGCATATAAAATATTATATTTTACTGGGAACTTAAAGTGTTGGTTCTTGATGTGATTCCAGTGATACATATTTTGTAATTCACGTAGTGATTTAATGGATTTATTTGGTTTTTAATAATCATTTTTTCCTCGGATTTCACTTTCACGCCTTCTTCCGACAAAATTCATTTGCAATAACCTTTTTTTCCCCGTGGAAACGTGAAACCAATAAGCTCTCTTGTCACCGATCAGAATCGTTACTTTCGAAAAGGAATATTTACGAGCTCGTAAATTCATCCGCAGATAGAGAACTCATAAAGCGTATAATTAACAGCGTTTCTAAGGTGCCGATAGGAACTTTACTGCTGAACTACATTTCCTCGTCCTTTAACCCTGAAGTTTTCCATTGATAAACGTTATCACTTATCATTAACGACTATCAAATCTACTGAAATACCGTGAAAAAGCACAACTTAATTCAGAGAAAAAAAGAAAAATATTGTCAACCACCGAATATTAAATGAAATATATCATTATCATCATAATCTGCAATTAATTTCTTACAAATCTCCAAGCAACAATATAATTACTTTATATAAGGAATACAGATTTAAGAAACGAACATTCTTGAAAAGAATTTCGAGTGGACGCAGACGAATAATCGGTGAGAATTAAGTGAATTAAGTAAAAATCGAGAAATACTCGATCGACGGATTCAATTGCAACTTAATCACGGAACGTCGTCGTTCGAATCCTTTCTGACACTAAACGGACCGTAACTGAATTAAAGACTGTCCAGTCGAATAAATTCTCCGGCGTTAACCACGTCGGATGCAAATTACACGTCAGAGGATAAAAATTGGCAATTCGACTTGATAGATTCCGAACGTATCTTGTCCCTTCTCCCCTTCCGCCATTCACCACTCTCTGAGATCAACACCTAATCCACGCGAGAAATATAAGCACGTGCAAAGTCAACAACATTCAACTTCCTCTTATCACCCCGCACAGTACTCGATAGTCCATCGTCATCGCTTCGATATTCGTAAATAAAACTGCCTAAAAGTCTGCAAATATATGTACCTTGCATATCTGAATTTTGCATTAACACTTAACGCGTTGAGCACAAAAATCGAGGCTTTTTACGTAAGACTTAAAACCGTGTATTAAAGTATTATTCTTTGGTAACTCTGGGAACTTTGATTTGTTAACATTTAAATATTTCATTTACTGGTTTAAGTGAAACCATTTTCTCGGAGTTCTGGGTGGAATTCTTGATATCCTTTTTTATTAGAATATTTGACTTAGCAACTTTAGGGACTGTAAATGATTAAAATTCGAATATTCATTTACTTATTTAATAGCATTAGCGACTTTCACTCTCTCTAATTCTTAATCTCCCTTTTTAGTAGAATGTTGGATTAATTACAGTGTTACGCGTATAATTAGTAGAAATAAGTATCGTTTAACTCACACAACTGTGTTTTATTACAAATCTAATAATAATAATCATAACGTGCCAAATCATATAAGAATGATAAGCCACAGATAAGAACAAAGAGGATTAAATGGCGATCGTTATCCAGGGAATCAAAATCGAATATAATCCAAGTGGTCGAATAAAATGGGCATGATTTCGGCCACCGGCGAGTCTTGGTAGACTACAAAAGGCCTTCACCTCATAATTCAAGTCTAGAGAGAAAGAGTTGGTGATTCGGATGAAGCTAGGTCCACGGAAAGGGTTAATTGATACAAGATTTCGTGCGGATCAGCCGCAGGCTCCTGAGAAATCAGCTAATTCGCGAATCCACGACGGTAATTCGAATGGCGGAGGGAAGATTTCCGAGTGACCGAAAGAAATCAGTCATCAGTGTCCTGGTAAATGCCAGTAGAAAGAGAGCCCCGGTGCGTAGTATTTCGTCGGAAGGTACGGAAGAAAAATAGTAATGATAAATCCAGAAATTGCGTCGGCAGACCACGCGAAATTAACACTTTTAATTGCGAAAGCCACCGTGCGCGATTCTCGGTAGCCCGAGGCTACCGCTGATACCGCCGCCTCTCTGATTTCTGATTAATCGCACCAAGATTTACTCTCCTCGTAATCTCTCAAAATAAAGCCTCCTGGTTATTAAGAGAATCGTGCTACTTCCTACGAATATCTCTCCTGGTTTTGAGATTCTTAACCTTCGTCCGACGAATACAACCTTCTTTCTAAACTGAGGAATTTTTTTAGTGCAAAATATTAGACACGATGTAAAGTTATACAATTGATATTGTATACCGAAATATCTAATATTATGGAACAGCTAATATTATCGCTAAATCTGCGCACAATTTGTATATAATTATAATGATTTGTATTAATTATTTTTAAGCTGATGAATCTTTCAGTATAGTATTATATATTAGACACGATATAAAATTATACAATTAATATTGTATACCGAAATATCTAATATTATGGAACAGCTAATATTATCGCTAAATCTGCGCACAATTTGTATATAATTATAATGATTTGTATTAATTATTTTTAAGCTGATGAATCTTTCAGTATAGTATTATATATTAGACACGATATAAAATTATACAATTAATATTGTATACCGAAATATCTAATATTATGGAACAGCTAATATTATCGCTAATTCTGCTGACAATTTGTATCTAATTATACTGATTTATATTAATTATTTTTAAGCTGACGATTCTTTTAGTGCAGAATATTAGACACGATATAAAGTTACGTAATAAATATTATAAAGTCACCGAACGTCCTTACAACTGTCGGAATACAAGCGCGATTATAATGTCGACGATTCTCTAATCGAGAAATCAGGGAGCCACATCATCGAGAGATAAAATGTCCTGATAAAAATACAAAGTAACGAGGAGATAAAATCCACGCGAGGATGCCAGGATCAACGACATCGCGATGGTTATCCTTAATATTTCTTTCGATCGTACAAACAAGTGGAAGCAACATTTCTGCAGTAAACAATTCATCATCTGACATCATATTAGATATATCAATTTATCATATTTATGATATAACTTTATATCGCGTACAATATTTTTCAAAGAAGAAGAAGAAGATCGTGGAGAGGAAGTAGAATAAACAAAGGAAACAGTAGCACGTTCAGTAGATGAAGAAGAAGAGAGAGTACTAAAGAAATAAGAAGCAGAGGAGAAAGAAGAAAGAGCAGCAGAAGTAACAGGCACGGAAGAAGAAAGGATATAAGGTGTAGTAGATGGAGAAAGAGAAGAAAGAGAAGAAAGAGAAGAAAGAGAAGAAGGAGTAGAAGAGGAGGTGGAGCCCGGAGGCAGACGAATCCTTCGTGGATAGAAGAACCGTGTCTGGTTCCTGGTGAAGCGTACGTTTTAGCCTCGGGCCAGGACTCGTAAATTCAATTTAAATATTCGACCTTAATGACCGTCCGCCAGGCGCGAGAGAGTATTCGGTAGTCGTCAGGGTCATTCGGTATGGCCAACGTAGTGAGGGAGAGAGAGCAAAAGAGAGAGGGAGAGAGAAAAAAAAGCGATGGAGAGAACGGAATCGACTCTACCGAGTTAAAGGATTTCCTTTTATTCTCCCCTCTTACGCCTCCGCCTCCGCCGCCATCACAGCGCGGAGTAATTAAAGGAAGTGCATGGATGGAAGTACGAAATTATTTATCCTCGCTGTGTGATGCTTAAGGTAATCAGAGACTTAGAAAAAATCCCGAATTATTTATCGCTACATTAACAACGGCTCGGCTCGAAATAGTTTGCCGCCTTGCATCGATTTCCTTTTCTTAAGTTGTCCTCCTTTGATCTTGTCTCGGAAACTTTGTTTTAATACCTGAACTACCAAAACCCGTCTAAATGACCGGATCTGCAGAATGTATTAAAAATAGTTCAAATTCATATCGATCCATTTTTTGAGATTTTTTGCGACTCACGTTGCATAACAGATATTATTAAATCGGTTGATTTACTTTTGCTATTCAGCCTTATTTTTAATATAATTAAATATATTTTCGATAGTTCTAGTATTAATATTTGCTATTAACTTCGTAGGAAAAGATAATCGATTATAATATCCAGATGGCAATGAAGATTATAATAAATATTGATTATTCAATCGTAATAGCAGTCTTTGTATTCGTATCCCATATTAAATTTTAATATCTGATCGAAGACGATATTTTTGTGAGAATTACGAGATGTATTTTTATTCGGAAATCAACTTTGCGATGGACAATAATGAAGTAAATGAGAGATTGTAATGGATGCGAATTAAATAATATTTATTTCGAGACATAATTAATAACGCAGGGAATCATCCGATGTGACAGTGCACGAGATATATTGGAAATGATTTATTCCTTTATTAAAAAGGAGCACGAAGACAAGCGAAATTAAGGTGAGAAGGAAAAATTGATTTCATGGGAGATTTATGTCGCTTAATATAAGTTAAATATAAGTGATGCTTGATTGTTTTATCTTATTACGGGAATTATATTTATGATACGGTTGAAGTCCATCGTCCCATCGATTGGTTTCGTTTAATGAAACTTATTAGAGTGTCGATGGCGTTGATGAAATAATTTTAGAAAACTTCAAATGTCCATCTTAACGTCATTTAGATAATTAAGAAATTGATGAAAGTATAGATTGCTGTTATAATACATAAAGTTGTATTTATCTCCTTTATTACTTTATATGTGTATATATCATAATAATAATAGTAATAGTAACACTAGTACAAATAAATAGAATAATAGAATAATATATCTATATATTCCATTAACAGTAATACAGCTAAGTATAAATATTCAATTAGCAGGAACAGAAATATAACTCTTCCGTAATAATAATAATTGAATTAATAATTCTCACCGCGTATAGTCAAATTACGGGGTATTAAAAGAACGATTAATTCACCATGCAAAGTTCGAAATTCGGGATTCGATGGAGTCGGTGATCCGCGGTGAGCAATTCCCAAAACAATTTTCCGGGGCCAGATTGGGGGAGCAACAAAACGGACGGATGATCGATACGGTTATTTAATGAATAAACGCGATCTGCCACGCATCAATTTCCATCCGCAGGATACAAACAACAATTCCATTGGCCCGGTTTTAAAAGCCGCGTCCACCACCGTGACAACCTGTTGATAGAATTTTACTCTGCCAAACACGGGTTACCACGGTGGCCTCTTGTTGACATATCGCACCGAAATCGACCTACCACTCGCACCAACTACGATAATTCTATCAGGATTGTGTGCAGAGGATTCGCGAAGAAGAAAAGGCCACTTTGAAGATATTTTAAGAAAATTATATCAATTTGTTTTGTAATCGAAATCTTTAGTGTAATAAAGTGATTATGAATTATCAATTATGATTTATGAAGTATTTTTGAACGTTTTGTGCGATTAAAAATAAAAATTCTACGATTCCAAAATCCTAGCTGTTATTATTTCGAATATATTTTAATAGCAGCGAATTCCATAAAGAAGTTCATCGTCGATTTTATATTTTAATTCAAGAATAGTTTAATATTTTAATGTCTTAACTTTGAAGTATATTTAATCCACTCGATTTTAAGTTTCAAATATGAAGAATAGAAGAATGAAATTAAGATAATAATTCATTTTGAAATTGATTCGAGTCATCATTTTTAGATCGAGAAAATGTTGCACTAAGAAATTCTAGTTTAAAGGAATTCTTTAGTTTGTGTGGCGGAATGAATTTCCGGCTTTCAGTCGACTTTCGTGTTCGAAATATTGGGCCCACACGTGGGCCGCTCGAGAAATCTTCACGTCGAAATGAATTAAGGGTCTGAGACGTTGAAAGGATCCCGTTTAACCGAGAAATTGGCGAATGTTTCTCCTTGTGTGTTGCTCACGAAGAATCACAAGATTACCGGTCGATCTCGTGTGGCACACAATCCCCGAGGAAATTCAAAGAGCCACTTACGAGCACCCTCGAGGGCCTCACTGGCCCAACTGGCCCCGTGGACCAAAGAGCCTCATGCCATCCGTCATTCTTACGCCGGACTTAAAACTTCGAGCCACGGAAATGAAAATATTTCTCGGCGATGGTTTTCCAAACACATACTTTTCATCCGCTTTGTTGGACTTTTCCAACTTTATCCATTAAGTTATGTGGATCTTTTAATTCGTGAGGAATTTCCAGCTTTATTATGACGGTGTTTAATAAAGTAATTACTTATTCTTTGGAAATAATAACGTATTCCATGAACTTAATGCAATCGTAATGCAATACTGATTCGAATCATAATCAATTATATTATATTAATTTGATCAACTAACAATCGTCTCCAAATATCAACCTTGCAATATTCTCAACTTAATCATTTCCCAAAGTAATGAATTCCGCCAATAAATTCACAATTCAATTTCAAGTCTCATATTTGAAGTATATTCAATCCATTCCAGCTTAAGTCCCCACTTACTCCTCCATAATCAAAATAACAAATTCAAGTAAAACAAAACTGGACCATTAAACTCTTTTTTTCTTGACACAAAATATGCAATAAAATTAAGTCAGTTTCTTTCATGGACAGTTTATTCATTTTCATAATACTCGCTCTCCTTAAGCCGCTTTATACGTCGGAGGTAGCGCATTCCGGCGGGAAGTACAGCTGGTTTCCATGATTCCATGATTCCAGCGAGAGAAACGCGAGTATTGTTCGTAGAAATATTTATTCTAATAAAAGGAAACTGACTAAGCGGATTCTCGGCCCGTTCCGAACTCGGGAGTGTACGATTTAGCAGAACAATATTGTGCAACTCGCCGCGTCTCGGTTGACAGGTTTTCAAACCATCGTTCTAACAGTCATTACCAGTTGTTAACCGTCTATGTTCATGCGTTGTTATAATGATATACGACCATTATATACGAAAGTGAAAACTAAACGAGTTTCGTTATGCCGTTGCCACTTCACAAATATCAAAGTACCTTCACGTTCACCACTAATTAGTTATATTATTATTATTTATTGTTTCGCTCAATTCTCTGCTTATACGGCGGAGCACGTTAAACAGTTCTAAAGTGAAATTATGATGTCTGCTTTGGTCTTTTCTTAGAAGTATACAGATAGATATAAAGAAAAATGGATAATCCTGACGTGTTATATATAATATAATTATAATATTAAATAAATACTGTAATTTAATTAATGGACTGTGGCTAATTTAATTCAAATTCTTTGCAGAACTGGCGAGCTTCAGGAATATGAAATATTTTAATTTGTAATATTTATGTCGATTGAGTTTGTGCGATATTTGGTTTTCAAGGAAATTTATTATTAACACGTTGAGAGTCGCACCGAAATCCGTGTTATACGGTACCTCGTGATACATAATGCCTCTAGTATATATTGGTGACTTTATATCGTTATCGTATTGTTAGAAATATTAAAAATTTGAAGAATATTAGCGATATATTTGTTTCGAGTTTTAATAATATAATAATAAAAATGAAATTACTACGATATCACGTGTACTCCACAATACATTACACGCAACTTACGCCACGAAAACGTCCCTATTTCACAAGGATCCCGGTGATAAAACAACCTTTCCGTCGAAAGGCCCACAAAGCGTCACCACAGAATTACGTACGATCTCTATTTACACTCGGTGGTTCCTTCTCCCCTTCGAAAAGAGAAAGCAAGCAAGAAGAAGGACGCAGAAAGGGAGATAGGACCCTTTCATCGTTTCATGTACACGTGGGTCCCAATGGGTCCCAGATGACGGGACCAGCAAAGGGTGCATCCCAGGGCAGCCTGAAAGGATTCCTAGATTTTTTCCTGGGACAATCGTATTCACATAAATCGCCGTATGGAAAATCAAGTAGTCCTTCTTTGATTTCAATTGTACCACGAATATCTTATTGGATAAGCATTCGAAAGGGGATTATTATTTTATGATTATCATAATGCGATATCTCGAGATTCCGATATCTCTCTTAAATGTTCGGTGAACTGTTAATCGGAATGGAATTATTCTTTAAATTATGATATAATTAACATCGAAAATTAATAACTGCTGATATAGTTCGTATTTATCAATTCCATAGAGATATTTGTTTTTTAGAAATTTGAGGATTTTCAAGAATAGAAAATTCCCGATATCCTTACGTCATTCGTGTTTCTCAAACGTTCAGTGAACTGTTAATCGAAGCGGGATTATTCTTTAAATTGTGATATAAATGATTGAAAAGGGATCCATGGATTGCAAAAAGGAATCCAGAAGGGAAAGGATATCGCAGGAATCACGAAGACACGATTCGAATCCTAGTTGGAGCAGAAATGCGTGAAATCGGGGGATGAGCGGCGCCTTTCGATCTCGTAACCCTATGGTGCTTCGATCGAGAGGACTAACTGGTGTTTCGAGTGGTTGGTTGGAAAAAAACCAGGTGTGACTTGTCATAGGTTCGTTAAATGCGGATTAGTCTGTGAAATTAACCCACCAGATGATTTATTAGGAATTTATTTCAACGGGGAATGTGCTTCAATTTTCATTATGTTAGAAAACCGATCGTGTTCTGTCGCGATTCTTCAGAGTCCCTTGGAATGTATTTGTAATTTCCTTAATCCTTGTAAGTCTATTAATTTTTTCATTATTATTTCAAAGAGCATTAAATTCTCTGCTTCTAATAATCGTCCAAAAATTCGTCCGATTTTTATCCCATTATTATCATTAATATCGTTTCAAAAAAAGCCTATTCCGATCGTGCAGTTTAATATGGAAGCACCGAAAGGACGCTTTCAATATGAATGTTCGAGATTGGCATAAAAATCGTAAAATATTACGTAATAACGACAAGTATAACGTCGAGATAAAGTTACAACTAACAAGGGAACGAGACTGCCGAGAACACGACATCGGGACGAGATTATAAAGGTAAAAAGTACGAGGAGGATGACGAGGTGGATGATGAGGACGAGGACGAGGATGAGGATGATGATGATGATGATTCGATGGTTCGTTGGTTTCTGCTGGTACCTGGAATTCTATTTGTTCCCGCGTATACGGAGGGCAGCTGTTAGGTGGCCGAACCAGTATCCGGCCGATACTTTATCTACCCAATTATACAATCCTCTTTCTAATTGGCCTGGCCGACCACCCTAACGAAAAACGAAGCCGACACCGCGGATTCTTTTTCACGCCACCGCTTCGCCTCTATTCCCTTCGTCATTCGAATCTCAACCCTTCGTGGATTTTCTAGGTCCTTTAGAAACCTTATTGTATCTTTAATATATTAGGGTTCTATTAGCTTCGGTTGTTTCATTATTATTTAAGGTATCTTAATCACTTTTGCGAATTAATATCTTGCCAATTTAAGAGTCGAGGTTTAATTTTTCATTCTTAATCTCAAGATTCAAGATGTACTAATATTTTCGATGAATTAAGAATTGCTAGATTTAATAATTACTGGGTTCTTTAGACACCTTGTTGTATTTTTAATATAGTAGGATTAATTAGCTGGGGTTGTTTTCTTGTTGTTTAAGGAATCCTAATGATTTTGGGGAATTGATTTCTTGGCAACTTAAGAACCGAGGTTTAATTCTTAATCTTCAGATTAAAGATGTCTTAATATTATTATGAAATTAATCATTCTTAGGTGGAATAATTATTCCGAAATTCCTAAGTTTCAAGACCTACATATTTGGAAGAAGTATATCAAGGAAGATATATACTCCTTGCAAGTAGCAATATTAATTGCTATACTTCCTTAGTCGAAACTAAGTTAATCACAATAAAAACAATCAAAGAAAGAATATTCCATATTCGAGTACCCAGAAAGTACTGCAATTATTCTACAAAATGTAAGTTCGTTGAGTACTCGATTACAAAGTAACCAAGCGATGGAATTCCAAATTCTTTTTCTAGGAAATCGAGGATAATTCTAATCAAAACATGATTTCCTCGGAGCACAGAGCTCTTAAAGCAGCGAGAATTACATTTAATTCCGAGAACTAAAACAATTCTACGGTTAAGCTGGAATCGCGCTTAAAGCTGGTCAACGGTTACCCGCGAAACCGCCATTCATTAAACCACCGAAGAACGCCATGCTCTCCGTGAACTACGTCATTTATACGCAGGGCTCATAATTAAAGATCACATTAAACCGCGCAATTTACAATTCGTCGAAAAGGCCCTTGCAATTTATATTCCCCGTTTACCGGGGTTAATCCGTGTCCCGGTATTGTTTAGGTGCCCGCTTGTAAAAATGTAATCCCACGGATTATCACTGAAGATTCAGGATTTTTTTTATGGGACGTATGATAACGATGGATTATAACGCGTGAAGAAATTGCGAATTACTTTCGAGGGAATTATGATTTTATTCTTGTTAATGAGGTTTACTATAATTGTTATTTTCGGAGTCACATGCGAGTGGTGATATATTATGTTTTTATGGTATTTTTTGGATACCGATATTATTGGTTGTCATTAGTGTCCGATATCGGAGATTAATCTTGTTAATAAAGATAGTAGTATTATAATAATTAAAAACAATTATAATAGAAATCAAAGTTGGCATTTCAATAATTGGAGACCTATGTAAACATAAGTTTGAAGGTTCGAAAGACACAATTAATAAAATTATTACTAATATATCCAGCATTCTCCGATAATTCAAAATAAGATTATATACCATGATAAAATATGATAATGCGTGAAGCCAAAGAGAATAGAAAATTCCAAGATAAATCTGTACGCCAAAAACTAGATTAAAACGGAATAAATCAGGAATAATTATAAAAAAGAAACATATTAATTCGGGAGCAAGAAATATATACAATTAAGAGGATGCTAAATAAATGATGAATAAATAATAATCTATAAATCAATAAATTCATAATAAACCAGTCAACCAAATTTGACCAAATCTCATAAAACCAGTACTTCATCAAATCACCTAAGTTCAAGAAAAATCATGTCACAATACAACCTCTAGGTATAATTATGAAATGTTAACGTCAAACGAAGCCTGTCGTGAAGTCGTGTGCGTGTAAACGAATGAAACGCGTCGTAGAAATAGTAAGAACGTCGATATCCTTTACGGAGAAGGGGGTATCGCATAATCGAACTTCCGTCGGCAGCGGCTCGAAAGGAGAGCAGTATCCGCACCTGTGGATCGAGCTCGGAGTCAGCCAACAAGCCATTCTCGCCATTCATTACTTCGGTCCGCGTTCCTAGGAACGGTGGTCCAGGATCACGAGAGACCGCAGAGAAAAACGAACGGATACAACCAACACCGGAGTACCTTACTTCGAGAAAGGGGAGAAAGATTAACAGGAACTTCGCTGATGCTTTTTTTCCTGGAATCCAACCGATCGGACTGGCCCAAATAGCTTCTGCGAATTTGCATGCTTGTATCAACATTGAATTATTGGAACCAAGCACTTTGACGAATAATTATGTGGATGTTATATTTTCTTAGACCTTTTATCCTGCGAGAAGTGGAGTACTACTTTTATATGCTTTTATACGATTTATGTAATATTTATGTGTATTTTAATAAATTAATGTGGAATGGAAGTTGCATGGCTGTGTTTGAATTCTTTCAACCTTCGAGTTTCGTTTGAAAATTATTTCTGCGATTTACAGGTGATTCTTTTTGGGGGGGTTAATTAATTGGAAGAGATTAGTGATGTCTTGTTTTAACTTTGATTTTACTGGAATTTAATATTTGTAGATTTTTGGAATTACAAACTATTCCTTTTTTTTGGTTGTAATAATACCTTGCTACTTTTACTGATTCTTATCCTCCGATTTATCGCCAATTTATCCTTCGAAAGTATGACACGAACGAGATAAACACACAGGTCTAAGGAAATTACAGAAAGAGAGAAGAAACGGAAGAAAAAAAGAAGGGACTACGAATATTTTTCCATGGCGTTTCCGCGGAATGGCTCGGTGAAGAAATACCTTCGAATGCAACAATTACGCGCCGTAAACGTAGTTTCTCACGGCTTCTCTTTGCTGAGATTGAATATAAAGAATTCAGTTCTTATCTACTTTCGAAGATGATAATAAAATAAACTTGATTGAAATATAGAAAGTTATTACATCTGTTAGGAGTTTAATACAAAAATAACTTAAGAATTTGAAGCTTTTCGAAGGGTTTCAGTGACGACCTAAAAACACCGCCGCTCGTAATTAAGGTTTTAACGAGTGAAAATTTATCTTCGTCCTTTTTTTATCATAAATGGTCAATCAGTTCCTAACATGATGTACAATTATCCCTTTATGTTTTAAAAGAGTCAGAACCTACCACTTTTTCCATTTTTACTTGATATTCGACTCAAAAACCCACAAATTGACAGTCGTCAATGTGAGTTACTAAAATTAACAAAATATCGAATCTTTTTACTTTTTATGAATAATATAAAATAATAATAATATGAAAATGATTCAAATTAGTAATATTTCGTTGTACTCTGACTTGTGCGATATTTGATGCACCGGATATTTTTAAACAAATTAATCGAAGATCATATTTATATCCTCGAAGTGCCCCAGTTTTCGGATCTCCAAATTTACGTTGGAAAATTAGTTCACACATCCGGAGGTGAGTTATAAAAATGCCTGAAACACTGAAATTTTCCACCCTTATTTGACGTCCGAAGAAAAGTGTATCCAAAATGGCGGATATCAACGTAAACTAGCCAAGGATTGCTAACGAAAGTCTCCAAGTATCGTGGACATTTAATGGGGGGAAAAAAGCTGAAGACTCAATATGAAGGACAAAATGAAGCGGAGTGGTTGACGGTACCATTCCATCGAGCGAGGGGGGTAGTCCAGGGGGGGTTAGTCGAAGGGAGGGGGTGGTGTTACAAGGGGTGACTGTAAATCCACAGCAGGATCCACCTCCTCGTAGTGGAAGTTCCACGGGATGCCAGGAGCAACCGGGAGATCGGGGGTTGGACGTTTCGATCGTTTCGGGGTGGTATCCCTTGGCTAAACTAAGCGTGGATACCGAATGCTCCTAGGGGAGGATTTTTTTAAGCTAGGACACTCAATGGTTCGCTCGTACGTGTGCGTATATGCGCGTATGTGTACATAAAAAAACGCCGAAGAGAGAGGAAGAGAGAGCGGCCATCTGCGGCGTTCAAAAGGATACTTTTAACGGTTTCTATGTAAGGATCCAGGTTTTTCCTGAATTACGAAACGAATGGTGCGCCAGGTAGTTTGATGTGTAACTCATTTTTGTATTTTTCCAAAAAATGGTGAATAAATGATAATCTATGAATCAATAAATTCGAACATGGTTAAGTAATACTATTGTAAATTAAATCTTCGAAATCTTAATATTAATTAATATTAAAATACTGGGCCTAAATTTTGACATTTATCATAAGATTTATATTTCCCCGATCTTCTCTCCATTATTTCATAAAATCCGACGATTTCATGGAACTCCAACAACAAAATTCTTTCGCATCAACGAACAAGAGGGTGAACACTTCGCGATTACATCAATTATCGAACACCAAAAATACCCGAATTAATTGAAACTTGAGGATAAATGAAAGAAAAAGAACACAAATGAAGAAAAAGAGGAGAAAGAATTGTCTAACGAAGGAAGTCGAGCAAATCGGAACGACGGCAGGTGAACGGCACGTGCGTAAATGGTGAAAGGAGAACGCGAGGAACAGTGCAAAAAGGAATACGGAAACCAAGAGTGGCGAGAGGGGAAGAAAGGGGGAGAGAGAGAGAAAGAGAGAGGTGCACGAGAGAGGAGAGTAAGGACACTCGATAAAATGAAGAGAAACCTAACGAGATCGGGGATAAAAAGAAAAGATTGGAAAACGAAGAGGAGGAAACGCAGAAAAAAAGAGACGGGGTGGATGGTGGAAGGGAGCCCGTGAACGTAAGAGAAATCGAGCCTTTAAGCAAAAATATTCGTATTATTTCGTTTTTTTCCTGGTACGTTGATGCCCGGGGCTTAAATCCACGTGGAAAAGATAGGAAATAAGAGGAAGAGGTGGAGTCTCGGTAAAGAAGAAGAAAAAGCACCATGCGTGGAGCGGACGGAGGATGCCAAAAGAAAAGTAACCCGGCTCGAATTAAACGGAACGGAGAAAATGCAACGGGACAAAAATAAGTTAATTACGCGTGCAAAGCTCGGGGAGAAATTAGCAGAGTAAACACATGAAAACGGATAGGAAACTGCGGGAAAAGGAAAGGCGGAGGGAGGGGGAGGGGGGGAAGAAGTAACCGGAATGTAAAGAACTGTAAGAGGAGACGTAAAGGGAGAAAGAAAACATTGAAAAATATACTTATTCGTACCCGAGGAGAACGCGGGAGCAGCTTCGATAAAGACGATGACAAAGCTCGCGAAAAAAGAACAGGATAAAAGGGAAGAAAAAAAAGATTACCAAGGAATAAAGGGAGACCAAGAAAACAAGAGCGATCCATTAAACGTATTAAAGTTAAAAATCAGCCCACGCGGCTACATCTTCGACATGCTGACTCCTACGAGGACAAGAGACCGAAGCGCAAAAAATAAACCAAGAAACCTATCTTCTCGATATCCAAGAGAAGAAAAGAACAGAATTACTGGGGCAACCTTTTCAGACAAGAAAGATCGTCGAAAATGTGTTATGGCGTATCAGGGAATTATTTAATGGCGGGATAAAACTGATATGAATAGATCAAGAAATATGAGATTATATTCTTGGTATTAATAAAGATATCTAGAGAAGCAGACTAAATATGTACTCGTTGAACAATGAAGAGAAGGAAGCTAACAATGTCACTTTACATTATGAACTCAGAAACACAAATAATAATATTAATATTAATAGTAATAATATAACGTGATGTAACATACAGAAAGTATCCAAACTATCCTCTTAGAAGAGTCTCCAAAAAGGGAGCAAAGTAAGCAAAGAAAAAGTGAAAATCAGGTATGAAAATCCAGGGAGAACACCAAGAAAAGCAGAGCCAAGATAACAAAGCGAAAGAAGAGACTGGAAAGCAAAACAAGGAGGAGAACAGGGGGGGGGGGGGGGGATGAAAGTTGACCGAGGATATTGGAGAAGATAAAGGCAAGGCGAGAGAAGAAAGTGAAAGAGGAGAACGTAAACAAAGAAGAGAGTAGAGAGTGTAGAAAGAAAAAGAAGAGAAAGAAAAAAAGAAAGATGAAGGAGGCTAATGAGAACGGCCAGCACTAACGATTCCCTAATGAAAACCGAGGCACAACCTGCGCGGGTTTCCTGATCCACGGATTCTTTTATATTTACTAGGTTCAGGTAAACGCATTTAGACGTACTCGCACGCACTTTAAGTCGCCGACATAAACCGCCGGATCATCTAAATCCACGGAACTCGCGGAAGAAATTTTCGGTGCACTCTTTTCCTTCTGGTTTTCACGCGTATCGATTCGTGCAACGCGATTAATCATGCCTCGGCAATTCGAATTCATTTTCTAACCGCGCTCGCCTTTCAGGAGAACCGCCATCGCGCTACCAAATAGGAATATTTTGCGGATCAAATGCCGCGTTCTCTGAGCCTGCTTTCGAAATAATTTACGGAGGATGATTTATGTGCGCGGATTTTTTATGGGGTTGAAAATGTTCGTCCTGACATGGGGAGTTTTAATTGGTACTTAGGTCGAGGTCGATGGAAGATTTGGAAGTAATTAGATATCGTATGGTTGCTGGAGATATCTGGCGATTAATGGAAGTTGCATCGTTAATGATATAAGAAATATATCAATTAATATAATAATTATAGTAGAGTTCATACTAGGAATATTTTTGACTGTATACATCGGATTATTAATAAGTTGGGTTTCAATATTATTCTGCAGAACATTCTGCGATATAATTGGTGCAGTAAAATGATGGAAGTTATGGTAGAATACAGTATTTAATTAAAATGATTAATTTTCATATTTGACTGATTATAGAAATAATTATTTGTTAATATTAATACAGATAATATAACTGTAAATAGATATAACTATAACATAAAATCGACACTCCATAATTTAAATATATGTAAGTTTCCCTACGATGAAATAAAATAGCAGCAGATCCGGTGATCAGCTGATTTCAACTTCACCCGCTTCACTACTTTAAATCCACCGTCTTAATTATTTCAAATCCATTCTTCCTAACTCAACATTTCCATTCTAATCAACATAATAGCCGCACTAAAAATATGTAAATAGATAATTGCTCCTTTCCATGTTAAACAATGACAAGTTTACAGCGTATTGTTAATTATTGTAATTCCGTTGGTAACAACAAACAGAAAAATCCTGCGCAAGATAACAACGATGAAATCCAAGTAACTCGCGAAAGTTAGGGTTCTATATTTAAAGAGATTTCGGATTACGGGTTTGTGTATCATCGTCCGTTTATTATGCGGATTGTTTCCAATGGAAGACGCGGCGGAAAAAAAATCGCGCGCGGCGCAAAGTGCAAAAAGATACCATTAATTTCAGAGTTTGCCGTGACGAAAGATACCGCAATATCGTTTCGTGGCGGGGAGGGGAGCAGCAGGGAGAAAAAAAGAGAACGATAAGGGAAGTTCGAAAGTTATTCAATCTCCGCGGGACAGATGACAAAAGTTCTTTGACCGTCGGGGACACCAAATTTTGCGAAACATCCAAAAAATCCTGCTCCTTGATTATTCGGGTAGAAATGGAACTCGAACTGAGCATTTTGCTCTGCGGATATCGCGCTTCCGGTGGCGATTGGTTTTAATTGAATCCTTAAATAATTGATTCTTGAAAGTATAATAATCAGTAAATATTATATGCGATATTATTTCGATATCTTATCTTTAATCGCTTCTGAACTTACTTCTGGAATGAATTGTTCTGAAATATATTCGCTGTTAATTTATTCCACTATTATCTGATTAAGAAATATTTCTAATGTTTTATGTTCGATATTTTTATAAGAAATTGATTATTAATTTGTTCTAAGATCGAAGGAGTATTATTGTTCCAACTAATCTGTTCTTTGAACAAATATATCGAGTTTAAATTTTTGTGAAATTTTTATTTCTTCGATGTATTTGGGTTTGGATATGAATTTTGAAAATGATTTTAATGGAAAACTTAATATTCCTGAGGCCGCAAGAATTTCCAAAGTGCATCGAATTACTCGATCTCGGTGGCGCGCAAACCAAAGGGAATTATCTTCCGACGGAAGACTTATTAATTACGAGTGACGATTATTAATCTCCGTTTGAAGTCTAATTCTTGGGGTAATTTGTAATACAAGAATTGCCTCCTTGCTTCATTCATTGATACCGTGTTATACAATGTACATGATTCATAATTATAATTAATGTATGTTTGGATACCAATGCGGAGAGTAATTTCAAACAATTCTTTAAACATGTCAGCTTTTATGCTACAGTTGTTATGCTTATTTGATTGATTAAAAATATATTTATGAACTAATAATAAACTATACGATATTTTGTAGACAATCTACTATGAATAATATACTTCTATCATCATACTTCTTGGTACTTTAATCTCATATTATTAAAAGTAACATTTAGAATATATATTTAAACTAATATCATTTTTGTGATATTTAATATATTATAATGAAAAATCTTCAGTATTACGTTGCAATAAATATTTCATAAATTAATATGCAGCTTAGAAACTGAGGTTGCTTATTTAAGGCTTCAACCTGAAGTTACTATTTTTAAAAAAAATTTATTATTACATTCCAATGAATTAACACGAAATACTTAATTAATCATGCAAGAATTTGATCAGAATCCTATCATAAATGTGAAACTGTCATAAATTTTAAATCAGATGTATATCAAGTTCTCATAAAATCCCTAGCTACCAATAATCTCTTTACAAAGTCATTTCAACACCCCCCATTAATTTTCAAAAAGCGAGAAATGCCTTCCAAAAAGACTGTCCTATCTCGTTGACAAATTGAAACCGGCTTTCGAGCAATTTCCCTCTCGTTCTTTCCATTCTCCCCGACAAGGTTGAAGGTAAAAGATTCAAGCAGGGTGGATCACCAGGAGGCGTCGATGGAACACGAGACTCCGGGTAAAGGACTTTTTAACAGGTCAAGTTTCCAAATCTCAGTGACGCACAAATGGAATTACTCACCGACACGAGTGGTAGAGGAAGAAGAAGCCGAAGATGAAGAGGAAAGATGAAGACGAAGAAGAAAGGGGCTACCACCCTCACAGAATTTTACGAATCGCGCACGCCCTTTTATTCTACGGTGGCCAACATTCAGAGTCCTTCATCTTTCGGCGTGCGACAAGACATCGATGAAGGAAGAAAGAAAGGACGCAGAGTAGAGGGGAATGAGATTGTATCGTTTATACCAGTAGTCCCGAGAAACGAACGATGATTTTTTTCTCCTCTTTTTTTCTTCTTCCAAGGATTGCATCGACGAGCCTTGCCAGGCTTTATTGTGACAGCGACTCATTGTCGTCCACTTCTGGAAAATTGCGCACACTGAATGAGCCTTTAAGATCACCCGGGGTCACTGGATCCTCTTTGATCCTTTCAGAGGCCTTTACGCCGGGACTTCTTCGTGAGAAGATTGCACTCGGCTTCGGGAGATTCCGAACTACCAACCACTACGTTCTGGAGTGCCTTTTAATTATCTTACGATGGCGGGAACACGGTTTTGTGTGTGCCTTTTGTTCCGTGTTTACATCGAGTAATAATATCGCGAGGCGTCGGGCGTTTGTGTTATCACAATATACATTGCATTATTGAATTCTTAACACTAGATCTACCGACAATATTCTCAGCTATATTTTTATACTTATGTATGAGTCCTTCGAAATAAGGATAGATGAGAAGCATATATAAATCGGTTCAATTATGTTTATTAGACAACTTGAACCTTGTATGTCAATTTTATATGCTCATATTATTAAGATGTTGCTTTTCGTTGTTTATTAGAATTCTGATATAAAAGATGGCTACTGGCGATAGAAAAAATTGTATTGCTAATCCCAATGTACTAGGTTTGTATATCCAAATCCTAATCTCGCGGATTTAAATATGAATTATATCTGCTATTGTTGATATTATTAATTCATCACTATTTCTTATTTATTTTCGGACACAAATATTTTTAATCGTAAATAATATTTGAGAGTGCATTATGATAGAAGTATTATTATTATAATAGTTTATCGTGATCTTATTAAAAATAGTGAAAACAGAAATGCCTTTGCGTGCATTCAATCTTAAATATTCGCAGAGTGTGACATATTTCCGTGTCCACAAAGAAAATAAACGAAGCTAAATCTGGTAATCAGCTGATTTTTCATATAAATCCTTGTTCCACTTCTTTCGTATTTTTATCCGTGTGAATTTTTCAATATGCCTGCTATAATATTAATAAAACAAAGTCGGATTACGAGAATACTTTTGTTCCAGCCGATTAACGCTTTCGGTGGAAAAATAATTGGATTAGGTTCCACTAGTTCTCGCCATTTTTATACACTGAGAAGTTTATTATCAGTGAAAGGTTTACGGCATGTTCTGACCGCCATATTTTTATGTCAATTTGCATACAATATTTAGTATTTATCATATAACAATTGAGTTCTGCGAGAAGTGAAAAAAGCGTAGAAATACTTTGAAGACTGGAAGAGCTTCAAGGCGAGCTATTATCATAACAGTTTTACTTTCTTGGACATAAACATAATCATCGCTGGTTACATAATTAACTATCTCCAAAGGAGGACACAATTCAAGCATAATTTTTAAATACACTCCACGCGTACGTTTTTAGCGAATTCACAAAATTGAGGGAAACAAATCTTCGAAAGTAATTACTATCCCAGTAACCAACTTAATTTATGTAAATTATTATATATATATTAAGTTAGAAACCGATATTCGTTCGTTCGATGTTCGTGTTACACGAAATGCAGGAAATTGTAAGAAACTGTAAAATCGTTGGTTCCGCGAATTATCAAAAATTGGCAATATCAAGGAACCTCGGTGGAAAAGGAAAATCGAGGGAAGTCGATTTCCCGGGAAATATCAAAGATGAAGGTAAGTTGCTCGGTCCGCGGTGCATAAAAGGCATCTTGAATTCGAATCGTATCCAAACTTACAATTTGATTTCAAATTGAAAGTTCCGCGCGGCGTAACGAGAAGGAAGTGCACCTGTCCTCGAAGGAAGTTTACTACAAGAGAATTCACAGGAATCTCAGGATGAAACTGTGCCGGGAAAGAAAAAAAAAGAGGAAACAAGGAGAAACGAAACTCGAAGCCTCGGTGAATACAATTTTCAACCGTCGGCGGATATCACGGGACTTCACCTCTCTCTATTTCAATCAATTCACTGAGCAATCAAACATCCAAGTACACCAACAATTCTTCACTGTGTTCTTTACATTTTCTCTCCTCAAGAAAAAATATTCACGATTGTCTTTTTATGGCTGTTTTGCTTGAAATCACCTCGTTTAATGTATGACAACGATGTTCATTGTTATGAATGAGTAAACGAAGCTTTGTACGACAATTTTGGTTGGTTTCTTTTAATTGATCTTTGATGAACATTATTTGTAAATTTCGAATTAGATATATTATGAATAACATAAGGATTCGCTCCATTTAATGCTGTGATAAGCGTATGAATTAAAATTATAATAAACATAAATAATGACTGTGTTGAAATACGGTAAAATATATATTAATTAATTATTTAAAGACGTATTTTAATCTGGTTTATGAAACTAAGTCAGAGATAAAATGGACGTATTATGATTTTAATAACTAATTAAGCTTCCCTTAATTCTTGTCAATTTATAACGGGAACTTAAAACATATCATCGACGATTAAAGATATATATTTTAATATATAACTGAACAATATTATTTTATTTAATTCTGGCACTAAGTAGAGCGCATGTATTAATTCCAAAGAAATTGAATTCTACCAAGAAGCGAGCGCTCTTTTTATGGGTTAGAATTGGGAGTCTTTTTTGAAGGCTGACAACTGATTACAAAATCACCAAAGTTTTTGGTCGACAAATGATGAAGAAATTAAATGACCCTTGGAAAAATTATCTTCCCTTTAAAGGTCAAAAGACAGTGATAACGAACGATACATTCAAACTACTTCCACAATAAATTCGTTTTCCAGCTTCTAGTTTTATCTGGTGCAACGCGGAGCCGTAATTTCGGAAGAATACATATTTATGCGTCTATAATAAATTAATATAAACAGGGCAAGTGTGGTCTTTCTACGAAAGGTACTTCGCGGGTAAAGCTTCATTCAAGAACCTTTGAGCAATAAACTTATGCCTTACTTCAACTTGTGTCACGGAGGGCATAAAACTTTACGAAGAACTAATCCGTAAAACATCTGGACGTATTCTTCTCGAGGATTTTCTCCTCGAAAATGTCCGGCCGAACATATTTCACCGTAAAACAGTACTTTGAATTTCGAGACCGTTCTTTTTGCACTTTTTTGGGAGCACGATATAATTGCGAGGGAATTTTATTTTTGAAGAATTTTAGGACGCAGAGATACCTCTACCCGAAAATTCATTCTAAGTCGACCGAGTGCAGTTTGTTATTTCAATATTTCTCACATTGTCGAATTAATTTCTGACATAACGAAGAACTCATTTCTTTGATGAAATTCATAATTTCATAAAGATATTCATGAAAGGTGATTTATGGACAGAACTAACTTGAATTGACTTACAAAGAATTGATGAGAAGTTCGACTAATTGGAACCTCGAATTAATCGAAATGAACCACTTTCGCCGCGCAAAACTATAAACCTTCTTTACGCCCGCCATTGTACTCGGACATTTACGTAGTCAGCGTAATACAGTCGAATATTAAAAATACTCGAATGATGGTGTATTTTAGAGATTATATATCGCGTCCATATATAATCCATTTAATTATGGATCATGGTAGCGCGAATATAAACGAGTGTTTAGTTGGATGAATGAGAGCGAAGAGATATAACCTTGAAAGAAGAGGGAGCATTTCTTTACCTTGTCATCGTCGTGCGGCGTGGGTGGTGTGGGTGGTGTGTACATACGGGGTGCATAGTCTCCGATCGAGGAAGCGCCACCGGTAGAAGAGCCTTGGCTCCTTGGTGGACTTAGATCCGGGATTGCAGTGTGATAATCTTGAAGACCGGTCGGCATCACCCCCGTGGGTACCACAGGACGATATTCCATCGCTCTCACCTCCATGTTTCTTTGGATACTTCACTTCTTTGATTATTTTGTACACCGAGTTCAGGACTCCTCTCACGTGTCGTTACCAGCGGGAATAACCGCGCCGTGATCTTTTTGGTCTTCGTGATTGTCGTCAATGTTGCGTTTCGTGTTGAGCCGTAAACGGACAAGCACACTCTCGAGACACACAGGAAACGCGAGGGTTGACCTTGAGGTGTCTCGCTCTCGAAAGTCTCAGCTGCGACGACCTTGTCGGACGCTGCGTCTCGTAATCACACCTCTCATAACAACGGTCTTATTTTTTTGGTTTCTTTCGATTCGATCGAATTCGGTAGTAGACCCCTGGGGTACGAAAGGATCCGTTGAAGATCAGGGAAAGATGGAGGAGTATGATTCGCAAGAAAACAACACTCCTCGATGTTAATGTCACACGGTACACTGGAGGACACCGATGGATGTCGATCAAGAGTTCACGTTTTAAAAACCGTCACGACGGGGAATCACCTTCGATGTTACACGCGCGAGTGTCTGTCACGGTATGACTGGTATTCGGCTGTGGAATACTTTCTTTCAACTAGGAACAAGCGCGTCTACCTTTTTCCTTAAAATCCTCTTCTCGTGCCACTAAAAAACAATCACCCGCGAGTATACAAAACAGGAGTTCACACTCTCGAGTACACGTCCTCGATATTCACGGGGCTTTGTGCGAAGACGATGTAAATCAGCCGTGAAGAAGAGTCACGAGGAAAATGAAAGTCGTATTAAGCAGGGAATATATTCGTTAACTGAATACACCAACAAGGTTTCAGTTGCGTTCCGGTACCTCAGGGTGATGCTCACCCCTTGGCTACTTTTTGCCGACTGAATGTTTTGCGCCGCCGTAGCGGCCCTCGGAGCGGCTGGAGCGTGCACTACCCCCACCCCGACTCACTAAACCAAGTGCTCTCCTAACACTGTCTCTTTTTAGCCAAACGTTTTCTCGCTTACTCGTTCTTTGTCCGTCGCACGTCTCCACGCAGCTATCCCCACCTCTCCTACTATACTTCTCTCCCTACGCCGCTAGAATGAGAGAATCTAGCATTAGAGAGAGAGAGAGAGGCATATGAGAGCTAGGCGCATACACGTGAGGGGGGGAACGGAGGGATAATTAAGCGGGCATATCGCGTCCTACGTATATGTTCTCTCCGTCTCTCTTTTTAACGTCACTTTTGTCTTTCTTCTTCACAGTTTTTCTTTCTCCTTCCATTCGCTCTCTTCTGTATCCCTCCACCGTCTATTCCCTTCTGCTCGCTCCTTCCCTCTTTCTCTCGTCTACCCTCGCTCTACACCGCGTTCTGTCCGGGGGTAAGGTTTCTGTCGTTGCTCGTTGAAATCAACGAAAATCATCTTTCGGTTTTTTAAACCCTTAAGACACGTATCGATATTTCATACTCGATCGTCTATTTCTCTATAAATCCTTGGACAGTTAAATCATACCAAAACGACATCCATCGCGATGCATTCCATGGTGGTTTCAGGGTGATTCAATGGGGGTTAAAGTAAACAGAGTATATCAAGTTTCGTTTGACTGGTCTTGGATTATAAGACGATGGCCGTATTTGATCGTAATAATATTCATTGGATGATCGATGCATAAATCGGTGGATCTGGGATCCATATGCCGATGGATCGAGATGGAAAGCGGGGTTATTATAATCGAAGGCAGTTGGGGTATTGTCAATATTAGCTTTGGAGGACCTTTCGTGGTAAAATTGATATTGCTTAAATAAGAGACTCGTGAAGGGGGTTAAAGGAGAGGGAGGGTTAATTAAGCGGGCATGTCGGCTTCTACGAGTCTCCCTTTCTCTCCCGTTTCATTCGACTTCGTCTACCTTGCCGTGTTCCTCCCTTCGTTTCTCACCCTCCTTTAGCACGGTCCTCTCATCGGACGGCTTACATCGTCAGACGGAGTCTGCGAAGAAGATCGTTCTCCCGCGAGAAAATTCCCAACGATTTCCATTTACTACCCCTTTAGGTGACGATGTTATTGTATGCGCGAGGACGACGAACAACTTTGTTTTTGTTCCAAGATCCTCTTTTTAGTGGTCGATAAACAATTTTATTGATTCCCGATTCCACTGTCGACGTAACATTGAAAGAATATTATTAAGATATCGAAAGACCGAATTCAATCGCAATCAACAGCTCGATCGACGAATTTTAGTGTAAAATATAAATGCAAAATTTTGGAGAATAAAAGACTAAGTCAATGGAGCCCAAACATTTCTGGCCGCAGAGATCATCAAAATTTCCATCAATGAACAATAAAAATAAGAATGATGAGAGAGGTATTTTAATAATTTGTTAACTTCGAGATTTTTGAATTTACATTCTACGACTTCGAATTCTGCGGATTGCTAAGAGTCACTCGAGAACAAAAGTGCACATAAATAATACTCAAACAAAATCGTACAATTCTAAATATTCCCTTGTCATTACGAGTATATTAATGTTGTAAAAACACAGGTGATATCCTCGTTTAAAAATAGATTTAGCAGCGCGTCAGATTGAAACCTGATCAATATTAATACCGAACCACGATGGATAGTGTAATTTGGCAAAAGATAGGTCCAGGCAAAGTTAAGGACACCGAGAAACCAGTTTTCATGATCGATCGTTCGTGGAATGTGAACTTTACCTCATCTAGCCAAACTCGTATTTATATAACAATGTCGACGATATAAATTCATAATAAACGCCAGTCCGGTACCGAGTCACTCGAGTCACTCGAGTCACATGCAACGTTGGGCTCCTATGCATTTTTATCATGCTCTCTCTCTCTCTCATTTGGCCTTTTGTTTCTTCTCGGCTCTCAGGCGGTCCCTCCTTTCGTGTCACTCTTTTTTAGCCGTCTCAAGATACGTCTAAGATACGGCCCGACACTTCTCTCTCCTCTTTTCACGTTCCCTTTTTTTTCCCTTCCATCCGCCAGCTCATTTACAAGATTTTCGATGCACCGAGAATCTAATGACCGTCGTGCGTGCGCGCGCTTATCTTCCGCGTCCTTTGGAACCAATTTTCCCTTTTTTCCTCTCGCACTGATAACCGACTGATTACCCTCGCAGAAACGCGTGCTGAGGAAATTTTTCATCCACGCTTACAATCGTTGACACAATCTTTCAATTACGAAGAACAAACGAGATAATGTTGGCTGAGAGGGATGTTGATATAGATTATTAAAATAATATCATTATTTCCCGGGTGGATGGACAATCTTGTATTCTTCTTTAACAGAGCGTCGTATTTATGATATTATTAATTAAATCATTGACGATTATTTAATTTATGAAGTTAGTGCGAATTGAAATATACGAGATCATTGAAGTATCCAGGCAAACCATTGCTTCTCTTTAATACAGAATTAATTCTCTTCATTATTTGACTTCAGTGGAACGGACGCATGTGAAGAGCAGGAGTCGCTTTGATCAGAATCGAAGGAACCTGAACCCGGTGAAAAAAAGGAAGTACCGATGTCCGTGTAATTTGGATCGTTACGTTTAGTGAGAATGGCTCTCGCAATCATTCGGATTTCCTTTCGGGCCTGTTAGCGGGGCCCGTAAGATCCTTTCTTAGGAAAGCGCATCGTCATAGAAGGTTGCCTTCTGTTGGCCAACCGTTCTCCCAGATCGACACCTCCAAATCCACCCGGGTGCAAAGTGACGCATCAGATTTTCCTGCCGAGAAATCGTTTTCCATCGTGATCCGGTCCCAGCATCCCGTTCACGCAGCAAACCTCTACGAGAAGTAATCTCCTCGAAGGACCAAAGTAGCACGTGACTATAGTTTGCGCGCGGTGAAAAGTCAAAATTTGTCATAGGCCCACGAATGCTTGTAACGTCTCCATAAAACTGGCTCTCTCGATTTATTCACCGGCGATCGTCTCCATCTTTTTTCCCTTTCACCGCGCGACCTCCCTTTCTTCTCAACCCTCAACCGCTTAACACTTCATTCTTCGAAATGACTCACCACGATCTTCCTACCGGTTGTTGCGTATTTTTTTCCATCAACCAGGTTCGAAGGTCGGAAACAGTGGTGCGTTTTTGGGGAATAAAAAAAACGTGGAGAAAGGAAGAAGTGGCGATGAAAGATCCTGGCGCCATGGAGAAAAACTACGATGGTACGTGTGCTGTTTTCCTTTTTTTTCGACTGCAACGCACCAGGATGACTCAATTCGTCTCTCTTTCCTTTCTTTCTCTTCTTCCCCTTTTTATCTTCCTCTCTCTCTCTCCCGACCCGTGCTATCTGCGGTTGACCGACTTTTTTGCAATGTACCAGTGGCCCGATGTTGTTCTTCCTTCTACCCCCTTTTTTACCATCCCTCTTTGTTCCACTTACTCTTGCACCCCTCGCTCGTGCTTTCTCCTTTCTCTTTGCTCGCGTGCTTCGGCATTTACGAGCCACTAGGAGCAACGGTGCAAGCGAATTCTGGTAAAAAGGACCACGAGAGCCTAGGAGACTATTGGATGCTTATAAAGGGAGATAAAAATCATTGGTTGATGCCACATAGGGCGATCGTCCGAGTTCTCCTCTTCCAAGAGATATTTGATTTTTTCGCTTGTTGTGATTTTCTCCCCTCCGACACGATCCATCGTTTTTTTATACCTTCCCTTCTCCTTCACGTTTCCGTATTTGCGGAATGGGACCGAATGACATCTGGCATAATTTTCCGTGGTTATATATTCAGTTTCGGTGTGATATATCGGTTAATTAGTATCGCTGCCAGATGTTATTAATATCATGTTTAATTCGACGATCCAACGATCCAACGATTTATTACATCTTCGAGATTAGTGTTTAATAATGCAGGACAAGATGAAGTACTTATATACTTCTTAGGCAATGCAATTTACATTGAAGTACAAAAAGTACAAATGAAAATCAATGAAGAAATGCATAGATTCACGAAATGGTACACGAAGACAGCCGACGAATACTGGAGGGCTGTTACGATAATTATCTGACTATTCGTGCGAAGGACGAGTGACGAATCGCGAGGCACGTAGCAAGGGGAAAAAAGGTAAAAAAGAACGATTTTCGGAAATGAGCTCACCCGTGGTGCCAAGCGGAAAGGAATCGCGCCGCACGGCTGCCATATGTCCGTATTTCGGGCCATTTTCGCACCAGGATACCTCACCTCTCGCTTTTACCAAGGATCCTCTTCCTTCCACGTAGACCAAGTAAGATCGGTATGATTATCGGGAACGAAGAAAGGAATCATTATTCCGACTCATCGTCGCGTAATATCGCTATTCCATTCTCGAATCCCGATATAAGTTCACCTTTATCCACCGGTATCTTAAAAGTCGAGGAATCCGCAGATTCCTCGGCGATCCCTTACCGATCCCACCGAAGCTGTTTCCCTGGCGTACGCCAGGGATGTTGCGCATAGAAAAAGACAAAGAAAGAGGACAAGTAACGAAAGAGTATAGAAAAAAATCGAGAGGAAAAGGAGGCTGTTTCGAAGGCACCGAGATAGAAATCGGTTTTAAGGTGTCCACGTAAGTAGGCACCTTGGCACGTTTTATTATGATTAGGAGCAACCAAGCGTAGCTTCGACATCGGCGGAACGACAGGCCATTCTATCGTCTAACCTCACATCCAATACCAAAAAGCAACGGAGCGTGGATCGTGGCCGTTTTGTCGTCGAAAGTCCACCAACAGGAATGGCGGCTGATCGGTAGCCGAGCACGGATTCTCTCGTTGAAATCTACTGCAAACGCGAGATGCGTGTACGTGCTCGTGGATAATGATCGGTGAAATCGTCGGCTTGGTGACGATCGGACAAACCTAGAGGCATATCGGCTTTTTGCTAGCCGGTTCACTGTTCGTGCGTGAGAAATCAACAATACCGATCCACCGATTCGATATCCGCAGGAAATCGCGGCTATCCTGGACTTTCGACCGACCAATCCGAATGGTTCTTTTGTCAGAAGTGTTGAGAATTGTGCTGATAAGCATCCTTGCACTTGGTGTCCTTACACGCGCGGTTTCGAAAATGTTTAAACTTGCTTGAAGGACCTGTCACGCTAATTACACGAATGATAAATAGTCATGGAACAACATTTATTATTATGGCGAGACTTATCACACTGCGGAATTTATTGAGACGTAGGAAAGAAAAAATATTTATTGAAATAGTTCAAGAATTTTTGGAGGATTGATTTCAATACTTGATTGCAATCAAATATTCAATGAAATTATTGGAAAGAATTAAATTGATACGTATATTTAAGGCGACGTGTATGTTCTATTAATATATTGTTAGTGTCGGAAATATATTTGGTGGTTTCTTATTCCTGTACCGAGGCCAGTTCCATTAATTCCATCAATTAGATCGATTATACCTAATATTTAGTAATTAATATAATTCATAACCACAACTTATCGTTAGATAAACTTAATAACCTTTTCTACAAGGTTTTTAGTTCACATAATCCATAATGCAATACAAGGTCTTCGTATTTAAAAAACTATGAAATCGATGATTCCAATGACTACACATCCTTCTTTATACACCATTCTATCTAATAGTCGTTTTATTTTGACACCGGTGTTACAGGTAGCAATTTTATGGTGATTTAATATTCACTAGTTTCTTGTGCACGTATCGATAGGGAGGTTGTCATTTTTTGCAATCCTGTTGCGGCTCCCGAAGTACATAAAACGAAGGTTTGAAAGAAGCGATTATAAGAAAGATGTCATCAAAGAGCTAGGGGTTGTATCATAACGATCGGGTGAGTAGACCGTCCACAAAGACGGTCAAGCGCAAAACGTTCTTTCTCCCCCTTTTTTTTTCGTTCCCCGAGCACCGACGAAAAAGAGGGGACCGACCAAAGTAGATCCCCACCAAAAAACCGGATTTTTCGTGTGCACGTTACGTTACTCACGAAAGCATCTGTGCCCTGATCTGCATATGGTCCAAGCACCTAGCAGCATCCCCCTTCACGTGGTTTTTCTTCTCCTTTTTTCTTCCACGTCATCTACGGGGTTTGCCTGTCTTGTTTAACTCCCCAACTTTTGTCTGAGGGGTCTAAAACCACCGAAATCCAAGGGGCGGCCAGGGGACCGGTGGGGGGCTTAGACGGGAAACCGCCCTAATTTTAAACCGACCGATCTCCTAGCTGGTGTACTTAAAGTCGTTTTTGAATGACAATGATTCCTACGGGGTTAATGCCGGATACCGTCAAGACGATTTTCCACTTCCGTCGTATCTGCACACCGTAACACTCTACCAACTATTTTTCCCTTCTGCCATCTCGAAGTCTACCCTCCCCTTCCCCCCCGCGGCCCGTTTTCGAGCGACACGATCGATCAAATTGGCTGAAAATGCTTATGCCTGCAACCCGATATGCAAATATTTTCAGTGCGACTCCACTTAACTACGGAGATTAATGATAGCCGCGGAAAGAGGTGAATCTTTTATTCCGGATATGCCCTGATTTCGTCACGGGTTAGGCAGGGGACTTAATTTCCGATTTCTCTTCGACTAGGGCCCGTGGGAGCTCCGTATACGAAGGAACGACGAGAGACACTCGTTAACAGGAACTTGCATTAATTACGAGTTCTATGAGAAAACTTGTCGAATTGTAATCATAATAACTCGAGGAAAAAGAAATGTTTAAACGAACCACCCTGTCGTCAATATTTTTATCTCGTATTTTTAGATGTAACGTGTCTAATATAATTTGATTAGAAATTTTCAGAAAATTGCGAAACAGAATACCGATCATTATATTGTCATTAAATAGTAATATATTTATGTAACAATTTGAGTTATATCAATTTTATTTGAATACAGTTTTAATAAATGATTCTTATTTTACCGGCATAAATCATTTTCATTCTGAGCTACTGAATATAATATAATTACGATACGATTCTTGATTATTTATTGCGGCATAAATTTCTTCTATTTAAACCAGGTACAAATCAACATCAGAAGAACAATGGAGTCTTGTTCAAGCATGAACGGGGACAAAATTGGGTCTACAAAACAGGGGCACAAACCAAGAACAAGAGAGGGGATGTTCTTTATTCTGTATCCAAGGAAAAGTAGAGAATTTTGGGTCGTGCATGAGACACGGTCACGGATTGACACCTTCGTCACGAAACACTCCGAACAACAACGAGAACAGGAGTTCGGTGGGCCCAAAAGTTGGTCTGTTTTTTTTTCCCGGCCTCTTATCCGAGTCGGCCCCCGCACAGAGCCCGCGCCCGGACGAATTAGAGACGCGCGTCAAACCGTACCAGGGGCCCGGGCCCTGGGTCCGGTTCCTTTCGAATCTCTGACACCCGGTAGCGCGTTATTGAGAAATGCCGAAACATCCGATAGATCCGATCCAACCTCCTCTACCGCTGAAGGAGACGCCATGACCAATTTTAAAACACCTCCGCTCTCGTATCGTTCTCTGGCCAGTGCACTTTAGATTTCTTACGTTTCTTTTCGGCGTAACGGGAATTAAGAAGACTTAATTGAAAACCCTCGACCAATAACCACGCGAGACTTCTTTCGTGCATGTCTGCCATTGCGAAATACTACCGGAAGCTTTATGCCTTTTGTAACAGGAATCTTTCTGTATTAATTGAATCTTAATCGAATACTTTCTGATGGTTTTCAATATTAATAACATTCTATATATATAAGATATATAATAATTAATAACGTTATGTTATATACATAATCGTATCTATTATATTTCTTTCATATTCCGTTATGCAAACAAAACGGCTCATGCTCGTCAATAAAGTATCGATAAATAAATAAATATCCTTCTTTCAATATCTTAATATTGCCATATATCAATAATTGACAGATAATATTTCTTATTTCATTCTAGCATTAAAAAATAAGGCTCTTGAAAATGATATACATATAAAATTCTAAATTATAAACATATAATTAGTTCCAATTTAGAATGAATCAACCGCAAATATTTTTGTAAGATGATCGACAATTGCTAAATATTAATATACGTCCGTATTAAAATATTACAGAGAGCATATATTATATATAATATATTGTTGTTATATATTATATTAGGATATAATGTATAATAATACATTAGTAACGGAAGAACCTTTTCATTTCTGCTACACGACTGTGTCCAAATATTATTCGTAACGGCATACGACAAAATTGCCCTCCGCACGGAAATCTTTTTTTTTTTCCCGCCACCTAGAGTCCCATTTTGTCCAGTCATTACGGACAGCCGGTCATGGTGGTGGATGAGGTAGAGATTTTTTTGCGAAAGCCCCGTAAGATTCCCGAAAATCAAGCATATCCGTGGTTCCCCTCGAGCGTGGATGAACCGCGCACGAAAAAAAAAGAGATTCATTCTAGGAACGAAGTTTAAGGCCGTACCGTGCAAAAGTAACAACGACTTTGTTGGCACAGCACGTTCCGAAAACATTGGAAAAAAAAGCAGTGAAAGAGGCGGCACTTAAATCGGATCGACTCGTGGAAAAAAAATCGTCGGGAAAAAAAAAGCGACACTGGGTGACCAGAGGAAAGGGTTGACTATGAGCGTCGTAAGGAAAAAGGAAGAAGAGACACTGTAATGTTGAGGAAAGGGTTGCGCCTGGCTTTTATGGCACGAATTTTCACTTTACGATACCGTTCCTCCTCCTACTGCACTCGCGAGTATATCTTCTCTCTCTCTTCCCTCCCTTCACCCCCACCGTTCTTGGTTTAATCCTTTACCTCGATGGAAAAAAAGGGGCATTATGGGGTTCTTCTTCCGTGAGGGAAGCGTGAGTCGCCGAGAACTAGCGGATTATCCTGTTATAAGCTTCCACGGTAAGCCAGGATTCGGGGGTGACTATGGCTATCCCTTGCATTTTTTTTCCTTCCCTTTTTACCCCTTTCACTACCGAGTGGTTCCCGAAGAAAGGCCGGGTGATAGTAAAGTTTTATTGGGCCCGGTATCCTACTTCCATGGAGGCCCCTTTCCCCCGCGTAATTGCATTCTAGCCGAGATTATGTCGAAAGGAACGAACGGATAAGAGGACTAAAAAGTGATTCGGCCACGTGCTACCTAAGGTGGATATAATCCTACGAAAAAGACCGAGGACACAATGGACTCCATTTTCTTCCGGCGTTATCCGCGCGATTAATATCAGGTTAATTAACGGGATACTCGAATGTATTACCTTTCACGCTCAAATAATTACGTGGATTATTATAATTCAGTTATAATTACGGGTGCATAATAATTCTTGTACACGAATGTATATCAAATATTTAGTATAAGATATTAACTTACAGACAATATTCTTTAATAAAGATGTAGTTGGTGTTGTTTAATGTTAGATTTTTCTTGTCAATTAAATATAAGGTTGATTAAGTATCGATGTTTAGTGTGAGAATTTAACATGGTAAATATTAATTAAATATGTAACATGTGATATTGAAAAATGTCATACATTAATATTTATTTTGCAGACAATACATTAGTTCATTAATTCCAATGTAGATATCAATAATAAAAATAAGGCACTGTATTATTATCGGGGATGCAAGTAATATATTTAATTGCGTAAAATTATTAACTTGGAAAAAAAGAACATTTTTTGTGAAACTCTATAATAGTACCTTGAAGAAGATATTAATTGCATAATGAAATTATTTCCCTGGAAACCCTTTAAGTTCTTACCGCATACACGTATCGATGATAACCCAGGAGCTATAAATTACGATAATTAAACACGCAATATCTCCACGATTCCTAACACCGATAAAAAAAGAAGCCATAATAAATCTTCGAAGATCATAAGGTACCAATCTGAACGTAACAAGGTTGTCCGGGAATAAATTTATCGCGAATTAATCTAACCGTACGTTTCCATAAAAACAACCCCCCTCGGAATAACGGTCAGAAAAAACCGCTCGTGCCAAAGTTCCTTTTTTCGAAAAGAGACATCGCCGTACCAGCAATTCGAAGGAACTTGAATCGTGTCGAGGAGTCAGTGAAAGGTCACCGCGGTGTCAGCAACGGTCACCAACCGAAAGTAAGGTTCTTTTTTTCCGATTTTCCTCCAAAATGCTCCATCACCATGACACCGAGTGGCATAGAAAATTATGCCTGTTTCGGTCTCACAAACCTGAGAATATTATCTCGACATCCACCCCTCACGATGGGTCCAGAGGAGGGTTTTAACGGAATTACCTCAATACCTAATACAAGGATCCTTCTAACGTAAGAGGAGGGGCGTCACTCAAAATTTTTGGGAAAATCTTGCCTTTCGCATAGGAATTACCAACAACGGACTTAGAAACATATGCGTGACCTCTGACCAAGGTCAACCCTGAGGAAAGTTCTCCAACCCCCTCCGTAGGAATGCCGAGGACACCTTAAGGGTAGGGTCAACGGAGGTCATGGGAACCCATGGGGGTCTAACAAATATGTGGGCCCTTACCGAACTACCCCTCTGGACCCAATGCACGGTGTACATCTCTCGGATGTCCGAGTGACGGGGTGTTTTTCCTTTGACATTGGGGATCGCCAGGTGACCGAGAAACTTTCCAACTTCCTAATAGCTCGCTGGGGACCTGAACCTTTTTTGGGGCAATGTTCGATCGAGCCGGATAAGGGAAATTAGAAAGCGCAAGTGTTTTGATTGTTTGATGAAAGAGATAGCTTTGTCAATTCTATGTTGTGTGGTGTGTTATTATAATTCGCGTGATTTGGTGGTTTGAGAATATACTAATTATATTTGTCGCATCTTAAACACCTAAATCACGTGAGTTATAATATAATAGATTAATTATATTTCCCTAAATCAAACAAAAGCTTCGAATCAAACAAAAAGCGAAAAGCTTATAATAAATAAGTAAAACTTATTTGACCTAATAAATAATTCTCTAATTAAAGTTTGCGATTCCATTTACTTTTATGAAAGGAATCAAAAGAAATCAGAGAGTGACTCTGGGCTCACCTATATTCTGTGTTATATTATATTATATTTTTCTAAAAAATCAATTTTGATCCGACTAATCGTTTTTTCACCAGGATAACAATAGACACAACAGAAGTGTAAGTGCTGCCATGGTTAACCGATCATCGCAGGTATTCCTTATTAAAGGCGTGATCTATTGTAATGCGAAAGATCGTCGAATGATCTGTTATCGACAGGTGAACCAGTTCCACTAAAGTTTCGATACACCGATTGTGTTTCCTTTTTAAGCCCGAGGAAAAGGGGTTGAAAAGAGGGGTGCCGGTCGTTAGACCCATTGATTCTACCCTATATTTATCGACCGATTTGCCTAACTTTGCCCTTTTCTTCGGGTTTCTCGCAGGCTTCTGTTATTCGCTTGATTGAACGATGTAACGAGCTCTTTCTAGTACCTCGTGACACCTTTTGTTAATTCCACACTCGAAAACAATATAAAGTGCATCGACATTTGTTACACATTACTCAAAATATTATTTATTTTACGGCTCAAGCTAAATTGAATAATATCCATGATGATATACTGCACCCTTAGAGCCGTTCCTTTCATAATAATTTTGTTATAAATATTATATTTATTAACACAGCAGAAGTGGATTTTATTATGGAACAGATAAAAGTGTACGATTATATTTTAATTCAATATTAATAATTCATTATTCCATACATATCTTGGAGATGTTCGAAGAGACCTCAATTAAATTGGCAAGATTTAACTAATTTCATTTAATCATATAAATTAGTTTACTAATCAGCCGACTTAGCCAACAGGGTAGTCCTCTTATCACAATTAATAAAATTAATAAAACACTTCAACTACACTTATACCACGATAAAAAGAAAATTAACAAACTTTAGCATATGATTTTTAATATACAATACATTTCAGTATACAATCAATGACTGATAAGCAGGAGCATCATTATCACTGAAAAAACTATTCCCAGTAAACAAAGTATCAAAGACAGTCTCGAGTGAGTATGAAAAGCCGCACAAAAAAGGGGGTTGATTATGTTAGGCGCGAGAATGGAGGGGGGCACGAATCGATCGTCGGAATAACGAGGCGCGATCAATTGATTAGGGGGGAGGGGGGCAATATCGAACCCTTTTTTCGGTGCGAAGAAACACGTCGCGACAATGGGAACCCAGGAAAAAAAGGGAGGAATCGATGCACCTGTTAAAAAAGCGCGCCACCCTTAATATTTTGATGGCTCAATGCCGACGACAATGCTATCGAGGTGGATCTATGCCACGGAACCCTTTTCTCGATTGCAGTTCAATACCCAAATTGGTCCCGCGCGACAAAGGGCCCTCCGCAAAATCGTGGGCCCGACACCAGTCGAAACCCTTTTCTTCCCTTCGAAAATCGGGGCACACGCCGTCGAAGGAAGAAACGGAAGGTGTTACAGATCACGAAATATCAAAAGGAATCTTTGTAAGGCGAACGATCAATAGAAAAAAGGACCAAGGTTCATCGAGTTTGATTCTCGATCGTTTTCTCTTTGTACACTTTTTGTTACTGTCGACGAAAGGGGGGGACTTGTGGTGACAAAAAAAAAACGACGGCCCAGTTGTCGCTTTTTTGACTTCTGGGAATTATTTCGAGATTTATGGTCGGTGATGTTCAACCGAATTTGTATGTCAACTTTGATTGGTGTATAAGTGTAATGAAAGATATGATTTGATTCTGTTAATTAAGTTGATTGTTTTAATTCATATGGTAATAAGTTTGTATAATGTAATTTGGGTCGAGTTAGAATTAAATTAATCAACATAATTAATGCAATGATATGATATCTTCCATTGCATGTGTATTTAATTGTATTTACATTTAATGTGTATTTAATGTATTTAATTTTTATATTAAGTACCCTAAATAAATATCTAAGACCTGTATTCGATCTACTTTTAATTGTCCCACTTAGCATCTATTCACTTTCCCAAAAGACTTTTTGTAATCTCAAAAAAAGGGATCCACCACAACATTGACAAAAAATCCTCCAAAAAGTTGAGGTACAATTTTTTATCTCCTAAGCCTCCGTTCCCTCGATTATCAGCAGCAAGTTTGATTTTTTTTGAATTAAAAGAACTTTCGAAAAAAGTTATATAGGTACAAGTGGATAATCCAATGTGAACATCTACCATCTAAAGGAAATTATTTAGCAATACATGTAATATAATTCTTTTACTTCACCTCACAAGAAATAATCCACGTAAATATTATATTTTCTTATTCTTGGTTTACAATCTTAATAAATATTAATTCTAATATAGTGAAATTATTGCAATAATAATTATGAAATTTTAATTATCACACATTCTCATCAACAAAATATTATTTCCTCGATAACCCACAAATTTTATATAATTTATGTCCAATAATATAAACAGTAGTTGTAGCCAATTAATTTAATTCACCTAAATCATAATAAATTAATTCAATCAATTTAAAAACCCTGCCGTATGAAATAACCCTGTCCTACAAAAATTCCAATTTCGTATTATCCTATTCCGGATGAAGTTGGTAAGAATCACAAGGAAGCGTGCCAGGATAGAGTCCTTCGTGACAAGGATCCAGGAATGTCCTGCGAGTTTATCCAGCCTCCAGGAGAAGCCGCGTGTGTCGAAGCCACCAAACAAACAAGCAAACAAACACGAAGGAGGCGGTCAAGGAAAAAAAAGATGGACCCCCGGCACGTTTGATCTTACTTCGAGTTTCGGGGGTGGCCCGAAACCGAAGCTTGTGTCTGTAGTGGCCGACGAACAGGGCCCCAAACAGGGCCCTACGAGGACCCCGAAACAAGTGCACCGAGGTATCTTTCCTTGACCTGTTATATGTCTTTCTGTTTTTTTAACTTCTGGGCAGAAATTCTTTTTCCAATTTTGTCTCGGTCATTTCGTCACTGTCATTGTCCTGCTGAAAGAGGACCCTTTCAGTGTCCTTAAATTGGTCCGTGTTTTGGTACTTTTGCCTCGTCAAATGAGAGTGAAATGAGGGACATTTTGTTCGCCTCTGGGTTTATTATGTTTATAATAAGAGAACTTTATAAGATATATATTGATTAAGGATACGCCAACCGAGCTGGCATGTATTACTGTAAATGTATTATTGTATTCAAAGACAGTTTACCGTCGATAAATAAATAAATTATTACAATAATAATTATTAGGTTGAAGTTACTATTTGAATATACAGTAATAATATCATTCTATAACAAGTTACAATATTAGTTCTTCGCAAACAAGTATTTCTTTTAAAAACTGTTTAGCATCTTGAAAAAGATATCTCAGATTTCCAAATAATATATTATAAAATCTATGAATTTTAATCTATTATTATATTTATGATATATGCTGCTAATCTATCTCAAATCGAATCTCAAATATCACAAATCATTCGCGTTCCAAGTGTCTCGCGAGATTGATTTAAACACTCCGCCAAAAGAATCTTCCAATTCCGCAAATATCTGGCACTGAACTCGCTGAATTCTATCGCGCGTTCGCGAATCTTTTTCGTCCCGTTTCTCGTTCTCTTTGGCACGGTGCCTTTTCTCGATTTCATTCGAGTGGCTAGCCGAGGTCCTTGTTTAAAGAGGCAGTCTTTGGAAACGGATCCAGTCGAGGCAACTACGAGACTGCGGAAGTTAAATGCAGATGTTTGTAAAAGGGATTTCGCAAAGTGGATAGTTACCACTGTACAAAGCTCGAGGTGGAAGGGTATAGTGTTCCTATAACGGGTTTATCCACCAAAGGGAACCTGTCACCTCTCAGATTTTACGGTAATTTTCTTTGCACTCAAATAAAAATGAAAAATGGAACTTCGTGACTTTTGATGTTTAAGCTGAGACGTGCAGATATTTTGTATTTCTGATATTCAAAGATTCATCGATATAATATTGTATTTTTCTCTAATTTTGCTCCTACATGGCACAAATCGATGGTACACGATGTATAAGCATAATCTAGAAGGATTTTGGGTCGAAGAAAGGGGATTAGAAATTGTTTCGGCTAAAGAACTGGGTCGACCCAAAATCGCAAAAATGTGAAGGGGTATACCTTCAAAAATTGTCAAAAATTAAAAGTCGGCAAAATCGCTTCTAAACGACCCAAATCGATGGTAAATGATGTATAAACATATTCTAGGACGATTTCTGGTCGAAAGAAGCGGTTAAAAAATTTTTATTGGCTAAAAATAGGTCGAAACCAAGTCGAAAAAATGTAAAGGGGTATACCTTCAAAAATTGTCAAAAATTAAAAGTCGTCAAAATCGCTTCTAAACCACCCAAATCGATGGTAAATGATGTAGGAACATATTCTAGGACGATTTTGGGTCGAAAGAAGCGGTTAAAAAATTTTTATCAGTCAAAAATGGGTCGAAACCAAGTCGTAAAAATGTGAAGGGGTATACCTTCAAAAATTGTCAAAAATTAAAAGTCGCCAGAATCGCTTCTAAGTGACCCAAATCGATGGTAAATGATGTATAAACATATTCTAGGATGATTTTGGGTCGGAAAAAGCGGTTTAAAAATTTTTTCGGGCCAAAAATGGGTCGACCCAGAATCGAAAAAATGTGAAGGGGTATACCTTCAAAAATTGTCAAAAATTAAAAGTCGGCAAAATCGCTTCTAAACGACCCAAATCAATGGTGAATGATGTATAAACATATTCTAGGACGATTTTGGGTCGAAAGAAGCGGTTAAAAAATTTTTATTGGTTAAAAATGGGTCGAAACCAAGTCGAAAAAATGTGAAGGGGTATACCTTCAAAAATGGTCAAAAATTAAAAGTCGCCAAAATCGCTTCTAAACCACCCAAATCGATGGTAAATGATGTAGGAACATATTCTAGGACGATTTTGGGTCGAAAGAAGCGGTTAAAAAAATTTTATCAGTCAACAATGGGTCGTAACCAAGTCGTAAAAATGTGAAGGGGTATACCTTCAAAAATTGTCAAAAATTAAAAGTCGCCAGAATCGCTTCTAAGTGACCCAAATCGATGGTAAATGATGTATAAACATATTCTAGGATGATTTTGGGTCGGAAAAAGCGGTTTAAAAATTTTTTCGGCCAAAAATGGGTCGACCCAGAATCGAAAAAATATGAAGGGGTATACCTTCAAAAATTGTCAAAAATTAAAAGTCGGCAAAATCGCTTCTAAACGACCCAAATCAATGGTGAATGATGTATAAACATATTCTAGGACGATTTTGGGTCGAAAGAAGCGGTTAAAAAATTTTTATTGGTTAAAAATGGGTCGAAACCAAGTCGAAAAAATGTGAAGGGGTATACCTTCAAAAATTATCAAAATTTAAAAGTCACCAAAATCGCTTCTAAACGACCCAAATCGATGGTGAATGACGTATAAACATATTCTAGGACGATTTCTGGTCGAAAGAAGCGGTTAAAAAATGTTTTTAGCCAAAAAATGGGTCGATCTAAAATCGCAAAAAATTCCTGTCCTGAGATACGAATGCTGATACCCATTCTAGAATCCGAGGAGACAGGATTCGCAAGTAGAATTGCTAGTTGGAGGGTTAAAACGCATATGGCTCACCGCGAAATAAATATAAGCACGATCAATCATCGTGATGTGTAGCAATAACGTCCACCGTCATTGCTGGCACAACGCTCTCGCAATCAGACTGGGGTTTCTCAATGATTTATCGTGATTAACACATTTCGAATTACCGTGCGAAAACTGTCCCGTGAATAAAAGGACACCTTAAGAATCATCGAATTCGTCGAACACATAAAATCTCTTTGAATCAGCCTCATTTCTCACACAAGAAGTTTGAATCAAATTATGCGTAGCAATACTACGATCGCAAGGTGTTAATTAACAGATATAATTATATATTCCATCATTATATAATATAGCATATTATAAGGTAAAATCAGATATTATATTATACAATAAAAAATCCATAAATCGACCATCTGAATCTGTTATATTCATATCATTATATAATCTAATAGAATTTCATAAATTAATATCATTTGAATTACTGATAGAATTATCGCAGAATTATAAAGATTTGATTCCACGAAGGCATCAAAAAATATTTAATTCCACAAATATAAAAATCCTAATCGCAAGGATCAAGAATATTCAGATGACTCGGAATATATCAGTACAAAAGAAAGTCCACAAAAATCCAGGACAGATATCCATGAAATTAATTTCGGGCCATGAAAAACACGGAATCAAAATATACAAAAGCATTGCGGCTCAAAGATGTCGTAGGTCCGAAACGTGTCTCACGTACCACGTGCTACGAAAGCTGCAAGAAAACTGGAAGAAAAGGGCGAGACGAATAAAAAAAAAAGGGAGGAAGGTGAAGCAGAGAGAAAAGGGATGGTTGAATAATAAAAAGAAGGTGGAAAAACGGCGGACGTTTACGCGGCATTAGGCCACGGATTATTCATAGGTAGTCGAAATATTCTGAATGCATCTTGACGTCGGATGACAGTCGTCCGATTGAAGGAGAAAGCAAGCAAGAGAGAAAGAGAACGGAAGAAAAGGAGAAAGGTGGTAGGACGTGGAGAATGGGAGGCAAAAGTGGACGAAATAGATGGGCCGATTGATCTCGGCGCGAATCAAGGAATCGCCTCGAGAAGACGACTTTCCGTAAGCTCCATTGTGCCGATCGGCACGAAAACATCTGTAATCCGTTTAACCGTGCAAATTTCCTATTCAATGAATTGGTCCCTCCTGTCAAAAATCCATGCTGATCCTTAGACTTTTTATCCCTCACCCCCGAAATGTTACGTCGAAACGCCGCCCTGTTTCGATGCATAATAGCACGTATGATGCGCGCTCGATGAAAATCTCTTGTTCGACGTAAAAGCCGATTTTCGAGGAAGTTACTTCCTTGGGATTTTATTCGCGGTAATCTTATTTCTATCCATCGAGTTTATCGGTATTTTCATTATTAAATAATTAAAGTGAACTTTGTCATTAATTTGTGATTTAATTATATTAGTGTAACTAATGGTAAGATCCTAATAAGTTATATTACTATTGGAATGTTCAGTTTGAGATTAAGAATTGTAGAATATTTTTGGGAAATATTGATAAGTCGGGGAAATTTATGAAGTTAATAATATTCTTCGTGTAGGATCTAATTATAATTTTAAATTTAATATACTGTTACCAATATTAATATAAGGAATATTATACTTATAGTAGTACTAATTAACATTATACTGATTTTTATATATGTATCGTGTAATAATTATTAAAATTATTACATCATCTGATACCTTAGCGACACTACCACATTATAATAATCTCAATTATTAAAATGGTGTCTTCATTGTATTTATTTATTTGAACAACACTTTGAAGATACTCCGCAAAACTTTATCTCGCAGATCTCGAAGATTGAAATTCATTTTAATTCCACATTGATACAACTTTATCTAAATACATTCATCATTTTCCAACTTCCGCAAATGAAATCAGAAATGAAACTCAATATTCAAAATCGCTGATATTTTCATTTAATAATATATTCTGTTCCAAGAAATCCGAGAAAATCAGGAAATGGTGATTCACGCGTGAAAACCGGTAACGATCCATCATCGGAGATTATCAAGTTTCAATCCGGTAATAGAAAGGCGGTTAGAAAAAGTCTGTAGTTTCACTCGAAGGAAATTCAAGGTGCACTGTGCCAGATTTAAAAACGGTACCACATTAGAGTGACCATTTTTTTGCGGCCCTTTCCCCGTCCATTGTGGACGAACCATCACCGGTCACAAACGCGAACGGTTAGGCAAATTTTCAATGAAAACCTTTCATTCCCTCTTTTCTCTCGATGATCGCGCGTGGAAAGAAACGCGTAAAAAAAAACGTTCACCCTGTAGGGCCCCGAGTTTTGCCGGACGCTGGGCAGGGCCCGATACAAAGGGGTCCGAATCGAAGATCGAAAACGAGGGGTGAGAAACGTGGAAGGAAAAAGGGAGGAACAAAAAATGGGCATAAAACGAACCATGTGGCGCGTGGAAGGAAGCTGTGAGTTCGTTTTTTTTATATATAAACGAATTTCGATCAAATCCGAACGAGACGGAAAGAGACGGAAGAACAACAACAAAAAACCCGGAAGGGGAAGTAACCCCTGGATTCCAGAAATTCGAAAAAATCCATAAATTTCGATGTATAAAAAAGTACAGGCTGCGCGTGGCCGCTTTTCTTAGTTTGCTCTGCCACCCCTCTTTATGATAGTTTTTTGAAGGGTGAGGGGGGGCCCACCGTGTATGAAATTCCGTGGATCGTTTGCACGCGACACTGTTTTTTCGTCCCTCGTCGTTTTTCGAAACGACCGAATTTTTGTCGCTTTATTCGGAAGAAAGGGGCACGCGACTGGCGGGCACAAAAGGGGTGGCGTGTGTCGGGGTAAAAATGTGGGTTTCACCTAAGCAGTGGAATTTATAAAAAATTCCATTCGTGAGGGCTTGAGAGATGACTTAATTAGTGGACGCGATTCGAAGATGAAATGTGATTCAATTAATCATTTAACATTGTTACTAAAATTATTCTATAACTGGATGTCTATTTATAGCATTATTACTGCTATTATTACTATACGTATACGTTCTTTACTTCTAATTATATTGTTACATGGGTATCGCATATATTCATACATCCCCATCTTGCTATTCGACCATTCGTTTCTAACGCATATTCACTAAATAAATATTTAATATATTCACAGCGTACCAGCATAATTATTATTATGCACTCTTATGCACACCATGCGTAAAACACGTAAAACTACGTATCTTAAAGCTTCGGTTGTATCGTTTATAATTGATAATAATATTACTGGTGGAATACCTGTGTAGCCCATTGTTGGCAGCACACGGTGGCCAGCCAAAATCACCAAAAAAGGGAGAAATTATAATCACAAAACGAGGTAGAATCACGAGAATCTAAATCGCGGCGGAACGCCGTAGCGTTGGAACGAGGACTGGCTTGGCAGCGATGGGATTTACGGTAGCGTCATTGATACCGAGAACCAAAACAAAGCCGAGCTGAGGTTACGCCGAGCGATCGAAACACAATAAGCCTTCCAACGCTATTTATATACGTTATTCTTGCTAGATTTTACTAAGATATTTTTCCTTTCGAAATGAAGTCGGAGAGAAAAGGAAAGCTGATACTTTTCGTTTCCATGGATAAATGAACTGTAATTATTGAACCTGCGTGGAATATTTCGCGAATCAGTCATTCTGAGGCTCTACAATTTATATGAAACCATAAGAATGCGACTTCAAAATAATTCTATAATTACTGTTAAAATTAATATTAAAATTATTAATACAAATTTGATATGATTTTGATATAAATTTGATAGATTTTGTTCTATTCTTTTATGCGATTGTTAAATAATTGTGGAGAATACTTTGCAGATTAATTCGTAATGAATATTTGAAAAGTAGACTGGGTAGATTAATTTATTATATATAATATTATATTATATTATAGTATGTTATATTATATTATAATATTGCGTTATATATTTTATGTATGTCTGTGAATTTGTGTACGAATAATTAATGATTGAATGGAACCTTTTAAAATGATGTAAAATAGTTTACCATTTCATTTTGAATTATTTTATAATTTAATCGGTATTCAATTTTTTTCTAGTTTAATATTAGATTATTTATATATATAGTGTAAAATAGTGTATTATGTTAATAGTTTCATATATGTTTAATGTTGCAAGCTTCGTAACTGTGGAAATAAAAGGAATATGGAAAGAATGTGTTTGTTATTTCATTATTATATTATATTGTTCCTCGCGCATTTGTATTAATAAATAATAAAGTATAGCAACCGATGTTTCCAATTCATTAATTAATATTTATATTTAGTTCGTCCTGGGTCGTATTCCAAAATGGCAGTCTATTTAATATTAGAATGGCGGTCAAAGTGAAGATTCTATTTTAAAATTGATTTATTATGAACGAACAAAACTAATTGAAATTGGGAAGCAGAAATTGATTTAATGGCAGAAATAGCAATCAAATATTGCCACGGATAAACTAAGGTTAATCGAGTGATATGCAAAGTAATGTTATGCAATGAAAATTTCATCGGTAATTAGGGAAGCCAGGAGAAAATAATATCAAACAATTCGATAATTACACGTCGAAGTCAAGGAATCAATTAAACGGAAAGCTGATACTACGCGTTTCCATGGATAAATTAACAATAATTAATCAACCTACTTGCAACATTTCACGAATGAGAAATTCTGTGGCTCTCCAATTTATATGAATCCATAAAATTCTGATATCACAATAATTATACAATTACAATTCAGATTAATATTAAATTTCTTGTATATAATATTATATTGTATTATAGTATATTCTGTTATATTATTACGTTATATCTGTTATATTATGTATATATCAGTGAATTTTCACTTACATAATACTTGAAAATTAAAAATCTGAGATAATTACAATTTATTATAATTACAACTCCCTTCTATAAAAACTACAATCCCGACTCCCCAAACATGTCGCTAGAAATGAATATAAACATTTTGCCCAAAGTCCACTGAAAACAAAATCCTAAGAAAACCGGCAAAATGAAACAAACTGATCAAATAATTCCAATCCAAGTCAAGAAATCAAGAACAGTTAACATGAAGAATTCCGTCCTCCATCAATTAACGGTAACACAATATCCAACATAAAATATTGTACAATGGAAAAACGATCTCTCGCTGGTGCAATCAGGGTGCAGTGGGGTGCGGAGGGGTTAGAAATCTACCTGGTTCGGGGCCATTACGCGATAGTCTTTTAAATAGTTCCCACAGCCGTGCACCGGCACGGCACCCCCGAAAGTCCATATTTGATAAGGGCCTACTGGACTTTTTTGTGAAACAAAATCTGACCAGATGTCGAGGGAGAGGGGGGGGGGGGGGGGGCGGCGGTGGTGGAAGAGGAGGATCGAGGCTTCAAGGAGACCAGGTAAAAAATACCTTTGGGAGCGAAACCGACCGAAGCCGGCTCCAGATTCGTGTGGGAGGCTGGCTCCGTTCGTCATTAGCTCACTAAATCAATCCTCCTCGTGCACCCACGGGATCATTTTTATAGGAAACTCGCCACGGATGAGTTAAAGGGGTTGCTACTTTCATATCAGGTAGAAAGTAGAACCGCTTCTGGAGCAACATTTTGGGCCATGATTTGGGACTTCTTTCTCTTTGCGGCTTCGAGGTGTTCGTTACTCGAGAACGAAGAAATTGGGTTTATAAATGAGATGCATGAAGTCATATGTTAATTAAACTATATCCTTTATTGTGCTAAGAAATTATAATTTTAAAATATGTTAATTAAATAATAATATATATTATGTCTTTGGAAAATTATGGCTAATTAAGTTTATCTCGATAAAAGAAGATCAAATGTTTCTTGTATAATTAATAGGAAATATGTGGAGTATGAAGCGTAGAATATTATGTAACTAAGTTAATATTATGATTGATTTTGGAATACTGAATTATATTATACGAATATTAACGATACATATTTATTTTAAATATGCGAGGACAAATTCTCCTGTCGATATATCTAACTGACATGACATGGGAACTCTATTTCTCTGTTCTAAAAGTAGCGCAGGATGATATTCGCTTATTCAAGCGAAAGAATGAAAACTTAGTTTATTTAAATAATTTAACATCCTATTTTATATCACATTTTATCGAAAGAGAGAAATATGAAAAACCAAAACTTTCTGACGTGCCTCTTAATTTTAATATAATTAATTAAGTCAAAGTTAAAGAATGCTTTACAGAAATATATAACAATTCTACAATAATTAGTTATATAATACTCTCCTCATCAACAATATTCAATCTTCTATTATCTGATAGTAAGCAAAAAATATGTAATAAATAGATCATTAAATCATGATTAAAAAATCGCACTGTCCAAAATGTCCATAAATGAGTGATTAATTCGATCCTAATTGCTCTAATTATTGCTCTAATTTCCTTATCGCAATTCCAATTGCATTGAAACCCACAACTCACCGAAACGCTCTTTTAATCCTCCCCCATCGAGCTCCACAAAAAGCCGCAAAAAAAAACTCTTTGCCAAAGAACATTCTGAAAAAAAAGACGGGGCGGCGGGGTCCAGAACGAGGAGGCGAAGGAGGAAGAAATAGAAAACGAAGAAGAAGAAGCCGGAACAAGAGACAATGGAGCAAGCACGATGCATGTTCTACATGTAGGAAGACATCGTTGCTCCTTCCAGACGTAGGGACAGGTGGCAGACTGGGCCCTACCGTCGAGAAAGAGAGGGCACGGGTACCAACGTGATCGAATAAGGATAACCGAGTTGAGGGCATGGGAACCTGACTTTCGGGGGCAGCATCCCTAGGAAGTGAGCAAGGAACCCCGCTCCCTTTCCCTCCTGATCCTGGATCCCCCTTCGAGGGAGAGAAAATGAGAAATAGAGGGGCCCACGGATAGAAATAAGGCGGCCGGGCCACGTATACTTAAACATATAGCATAGGATGGACTCGGTTCAGGCTTTCTCTCTCATTCTTTCTATCTCCCTGTCTCTCTGTCTCTCTTCCTTTCCCTCTCATAAGATCCAGGATCCCGAAGACTCATCAGGCCGTGTGATACCAGGCTAAATAAGATGGGACCGATCCTATTTTGGGCGGTTTCCTGCTACCTACTCCATGTACTTTAATTCTTACTTACTTTGTAATTCTTGCATCCAATGAGTTCTTAACCCCAATTTTGAACCTCACAATGATGTTAATTAAAGAGGTGGAAATATATCCTTGGTTTAATGTGATTTTTTACTCCAAGATATAGGTGAACAGGAACTGTATTATTATTTTTAACCATCGTAAAAATATTCAGCGACGTGTATGCCACGTCAAGTAATACAAAGATTTTAACTGGGAAATATAGTTCTTCCGGATAATTCCCGATAATTGACAAAACGACATCGACGAGCAAAGTGTTCCCATGGAAGATTAAATCTGGCCAATTAAAAAACTTCACAATCGCAAATGAGGAACGTAAACCTTCGCGAAGAAAGATTATCGTAAGCAAGGTGTTACACGTTATACCGATATTACAATGATTACGATGCAAAGAGAATTTACAAGAACCTGTTAATAACCGGTTACAGTGTATCTCGTGGAAAGCGGACATCGATTTGCTTCCGTTTTGACGATCGTTAATTTGGCAGAGTTGTAAACAGGTGAGATACAGCGGGCAAATAGTAATCGTAGAAAATAATCCATAGATAAAGCGTTCGATGGAACTAGCTGTAAAAAGCGTGGCTACTCGATATATTAATCTTGAATTTCGTATCCGGAATGTCGCGCATTTTAATAAATCTGCGTGCCGGCATTAAAAGTTTTACGAGCGCGAGCAATTTCTGCACTACCCCTACCCCACGGCGTTTCTTTCCCCTCTGATTCCCGACCATCTCCCTCCACCCATTGTAACCGATATTTTGTATTCGAGAAAGACTAATTACAACTAGTTCCCGGTAATAATTAACGTAAACTCGCGGTCGTAAACTTAAATGGGCCAGAGCAGCTCTCTAATTAATTCCGTAACGTCGTCCCGACCCGCGGAAAGGAGCTTCATTAAGGACTGTTAAATTTTAGTGTGAGCGACTTTTAAAATCCTCAAAGAAAACGTGCATGCAGATCTGCGTACAGAAAAATCCACGACCAACGAACCAATCGGATGCTACGTGTTCCATGATGGAAATAAGATATCCTCGATTATAAAATATTAATTATTATGCAATACTTTGATAAGAAGATCGAACTGGTTTCGATGAGAAACGACTCGTAAAGAAGTATTTATATAGGTTTTCCACTCAAAATTGAACTATTTGCAAAGCAAATTCACCCTTTTGCAACATCAAATTCAACTTGTTGTAAATCAAGTACGTCCGTTTCCAATCCAAGTTTTTCTACGAAATTATTTTTTTAAGATTTTGTAATAAAATTAAAATTAATTGCAAGTTTATTGGTAAGAAATTCCGAAGTTTATTGCATGTAATATAAAGATGTACATGAAACACTTATTTAATTTTAATTACCAATTCATTACATATCTAATTACTATTGCAAATGGTTGAGCTTGATTTGGACAAGTATGAATTCGGTGTGAAAAGTCTGTATCTTAGTATTTATATAAAGTAGTTGGCTTATTATATATTATGATAATTATTTCGTTAATAAAAATGTTCGATGTATATCTAACAATATGATAGAACAAGGATCTCGATTAATGTATTACATCCTTGTCCTTGCTGCATGCAAACATTATTAACATTAATTATATCTACTATGTCCTGCATTCCCTAATTAGCACTGTTATTTGATTAAGGCATCGGTGATAAAATGTAATTAAAATTGCATTTAAGTATTAGGTCTCAGCATTAAAGCTTCGTCGTTTAATCAGGTTTTCATCTAAATCGGTATTCATATTTTACTACTCTTGCGTTGGCTACTTTTCTTGGTATATTCAGGATTATTGAGTGCCAAGAGAATCCATGTCTCTAATAGGACGTGGAGGATAGGGGATATTATTGAAATTATTAGATTAATAGAAATTATTGATAGAATCATGGCAAAGTGATAAGCCTTGAATCTCGATTACTATATTACTCATCTGTTTTTGCCGCGTCGATTAAGGCGCCGCTAATAAAATCAAATTATACTTGCAAGTATTACATATGGGTATTAACGCACGGATGTATAATCTCTGCTTTTTATCTAAATCGACATTTATATTTTGCGGCTCTTTGCCTCGCTTGCTGTTCTACCTTAATTAGTGTAATCTTTATCAACTTTCAGGAATCATCTGCCCCGATGCCACGAACCATGAAGTACGCGTTGCACAATTCGCGAATATTATTACGCGATTCCTACGAAAATCATTTGCAATTAACACTAGAATTATCAAAGCCATTAAAATGACGGGTTTACTGTATTTAATAAAAATGTTCAAATTTATAACGTCTTATTTTCCGAATTTTTTACAGCTCATATTATATAATAGACATAATTAAATCGATTAATTTATTCTCATCATCCATTTTGGTTTTTAAGGATATATAACATGAAGAAACAAAGGACTAGTATAAAAAATAGGGTCACAAAAATTAACGAAAGTATACTATTTTCTTTTCACAACTAACAGAAATATGTTTATTAAAATACTCAATAGTTAATGGAAACTATTACGCATTGATAAACCGAGAATGCATCTAGGTTTCTCCGGTTCTCGAATCGTGTTAGAAATAATCCGTGTTGTACGGGGGCCGTCTGTATAGGTTAATAGAATAGATTGAAGAGGAAGTAATAATGATAATGTAATAGTGACGGAGATAAAAGATATGAAATTTAATCTCCATTTATTACCTAAACGTATCAAAAATCGACACCCGAAAAAGATTACAAGATCACCGGTACCGATTTCCTGCTTGCAGTTCTTAACCCCTTCCAAGGGTTCTGCATCTCCTTCGGTCTCTCGAAACCACGATAAAGGTTCAGGAATAAAGAGAGAAAGAGAGAAGGGAAAGGAAGAAGACGAAGATGAAGAAGAAGAAGAAGAACCTGAAGAAAGAAGCGTGCAAGGGAACCGCGGTAGGGCGATAAAGTACGCTGGATAATTAATTTTATAGCTACTCAATTTCCGAGGGAATCGGCTACCGGGGCCCGCAAGGCCCATTTTCGTTAGTCGCGGCTACAAAAAACCAGATAAAGGCCTCTCCGTGAGGCTAGAAGAGAAAGAGAACATATCGAATGCTTGGGAAAAAAGTGAACTGAAGAGAGAGTGAGATGTTGCTTCTGCTGTTCGACGATGAAGAAAATTCTACGAGAACGGCATTGGTTTGAAACAAGTTCAAAATCAAATGAGGCGAAGATCGACAATTAGTTATATCGAATAATTAATTCGTAGGTGGCTTTCTTAATTCATGATATTATTAATTCATAATTAAGTCAAAATTAAGACCTCTTATAGATTAACATTAATAATTTGTATTTTCCATTAAAGCGGTTGAAATTCTACAAAATCATTAATTCTGAATTAATAACATTTTTTCATCGTGTACTTCTCGCGTCCAAATTTATGATTGGATAATTATTTAATATCTATAATTTTTTATGTTTCTAAGACCGGGCTACTTATCCGATTAATGCAATTTATTATTTTTGATTGAGTATAAAATACAATATCAAAATAAATAACATGCACAGCATATTAAATAAATAAGGATTCACCGAACACAGTATTAATAAATACTAAAGTAATGATGATAAGTGGTACCAATTAATTAATATTATACGGCGGTAGAAAAAGTACTGTAAATAAAATAACATAGAAATAAAAATGGAAAATACTGGAAAAAATGGTGCGAAAGAGAAGTATGGAAAAGAAGGAAGATAAAAATTCTTGAGTGGGAAGAGAATATTCAAACCGTGATGAGGCCCAACCACAGATTTACGAGCGGCAGCCTCTGCGAGCTGTACTTATTTACTCCCTTTTCTTCAGCTCGACCTCTCGTTCCTATCTCCCTTTCTCTCCCGAAATATTCAACTCCCCTCAAACCGTTTCCATGTAACCACGGCTACCGAACCTGCACCCGTTTTTTATCCGTTCACCCGGTAGATTAAGGCCCTCCGAGGGCCTCCGAGTCGTTCCTGCCACCACGTGAAAACTGCCACGCGACTGAATGTTCCTTCAAGGGGGGGTTCAAGGAACATTTTTCGACAGCCACCTGAATCACGTTCTTCTTCTTTTTCTTCGTTTTCTTCCACTCCATTTTTTGCCCCTTCCCTTCACTCTCTTTTTCATAATTTTCTGGGATGTTATTAAATGGGTCCTTCTTAATACCTTCTTTAATTAATTGTTGTATATGCCGCGATGGGGTGAAGCGTGTATTTTGTTTGCGGTTACCAATGTTATTTTTGCGGGAAACTCGTGATTTATTTAGAATACTTCAACCTTTTGTAATTATTTAGTCGAATCGAATTTTGTCAGAATCTTATCAAATATTGTCACGTCTGAATTTTGGAAAAATTATGTATGTTTCCATATTTATTTATATATAAATTATGGCTGAAGGATTTTGGTTAATTAATTGATTCAATTATTTGCATTGTGTATATAAAATAATAGTATATTCGAATAATTTAACTAAAAATGGCAGACAAGTTTTGATTCCTTTGGTAGTTCTAGTTTTAGTGGAAGGGATTAAAATGTGGATCATATTTTCTGATATGAAATATAATAATATGGGGTTGGGGTGTAACGGGGGTTAATGGATATCAAATTAAATGGAGTTTTCTTCTCGTAGATGTTACCCCACGTGGAAATCATACAAAGGGGGTGGAGTTTAGGGGTGCACGAGGATATGGAGATTAATTGAAAGGATGGTAGATTGAAAAATCACTTCATCTACCTACTGTTTCGGAAAGAATTTAATCTTCGTACGATAAGCTTATGCTATAAATTCCAGTAGGTTTCGAAGCGATGTAATAAATCCCATGGTACAACCAGCACGACAGATTTAGTGACCTTTTACCGAATCACCTGAATCCGGGGATGTTTTAAAAATATCCAGAAAGAACGTACTGTTTTCTTTATAAAAAATCGTGCTCCTTCACCAATGACACGCCGCAGGCATCTACCTTTTTTTCCTGTAAATGGTCCTCGAACTAAAGGAGGAAACTGAAAAAAGGGACACCATCCAGAAAGATAGCATGGGGGTTGAAACATCCCGCAAAAAAACGAGACAAAATCCGGCACGCGCGACATGGTGGTTTAAATTCTTAAAAAAGGAACAGTTGGAACATCCATGTATTATTGGGTTCCAGAAAGTTGGCACTCGTGACTGTATATATGTGACGTGGAATTTGGATCTCTCAATAATTATACATGTTATATATTATATATTATATTAACTGTGTATTATGTGAATTATAGTAAATTTTGCTGGGAACCACACATTTACCTTTTTAGTAAATTAATGTAATACTTGAATCTTAATAATTCCTCAATTTTTCTGATTTTTATCGACACAATTTAGTGTCAACTACTGTCACGCGAATATCGCATCGTACGATGTTAATGGTTTTCTGTTAGAACACGCCACAGTGAAGGGGTTAAAATAAATATATTTACAATTCTAGTCAATATGTAAAACTTCTATTGATCCTGTGATAAGGATATTGAAAGGTGTCGACAATAAATAAATTCTAAATGAGAAGGTTATATCTTTTCATAACTTAAAAAGCTTATAATGATTCCTTCCGGCAAAGTGACTCAGGCAACTTTCATAATTACCGGCACATAGCTTACATATTATATAAAAATTATATATCATATAGAGATTCTCACTTAGATTATATACGCGACTCCACTCTTCCCACCTAAAGTCACCGAGTACCTTCTCCCCAGTACCCTACGATAGGTGACCCTTTCACAAACGATTTTTTTCGTACCTCGAACCCCGAGGTTCACCCTAAATCTGCATCGGACGTATTACATCGTGCGCTTCTGCCAATCAAGCGGCGCTCTTTCATTAATTACTCAGGAGGGCGTAGAATTGAAAAGAGAGTAGACGCCGGATCCCAAAATTGCCAATATCCACTCGTCTCCCGTACGAGTGGTTCGTCCAGGAAGTAGGAAAAAATTCCTCCGACAAAAAATGATGTGCCGAACAAGAGAATAGGTGAGCAAGTGGAGGAAGAGGAGGAAGAGAGAGAGATATGAAATGATCCGAATAGGAGAGGAGGAGATTGAGAGAGTTAAGAGACCAGGACAGAGACTACTTTCGTCACAGATCGCAGGTTGGACGATGAAATGACGAAATGTAGAACCTCGTGAGAGGTAAGAACGAAGAGAGAATGATGGCGCGAGGAAAGAGGGGAGAGGAATGTGTCGGCGAGGGGGGAAAGCAAAAAAACAGGTGAATCGAGTCAACTAGTTACGGTACGATGAGTATATACGAGTAACCACGTTGAAGAGAAACCAAAGCCAGGAGTAACGAAGACAGTGAAGAAATCAAAGGATGAGAATAGTGGAAGAAAGGAGGGCTGATACGGAGGCACTTTAATCGCCTTTCCAGCCATCACGTGATCGCCCGGCCATAGGTAATTGCAAGTAAATTCGAATTGTCACGCATTATCACGGTAGCCCGGAGATGTCGGAACACGGATCTCCACAGTGGCTCTCATTCCTTTCGATTCGATCCACGTCGATTGATCGACTCTGTATGAATTCCTACGTTCACCAGGACGAAACCTGAATGGATCGTATTATCGATATATCACCGGCAATTATTTTCGTAGGAGACTCATGTAACACCTGAATAGGAAAACGTCCAAAGCTGCATTACTATTAACCCTAACAATATCCGTGGCACGTGATAATATTCGCACTAATAATCGACGCTATAAATGCATCAATGACGATGGAAATATATGAACACTTCTAACCATGTAATTAAACACGTAGAAATTCAAAGACATTGAAAAATGCCAAATAATAAATCACACCGTAGCGCATCCATGTCGAATCAAACGATGAAAGAGTTAATCAGCCTTCAAACGTGTCGCTCTAAGAATGCAGTCAAAGAAAAAAGAGTAAGACGATAAGAGGGGTCTATGTTGGGAATCAAGAATGTTTCCGATGATCTCGATGATCGAATCAAGACATTAAATACTGAATGCTCGCGAGGAAAGATCAACGGTAGTCATAATCTCGATGGAAGATCGTCCCTTTCCACTGATGGCGGATCAGCGTGGACCAAGCGGAGAGTGCGTTCACACCGAATCAAGAAAGCTATCGTCCTCCTCGATCCTTTTGGTCCATTCAAAGAAGAAAGGAGCTTTTCTGGCAAGACGCAAGAGAGAGGCCGGACAGACAGACGTGAGGACGGTTACATAACTCCGAAAAAGAGGAACGAAGGGGGCAAGACGATGGTAGGAAGAGGAGAAGGAAAAGGGGGGGCATTGTACTGTATGGCAGCACATAAGAGACCATAGAAGAGGGAGAGATTGGACTTAGAAATTTAGTACATAGACGTAAATGGGGTATCATGTTCAGTCTAAGGCTTAAGGACTTTTGTTCGGCGTGGGAGGCTCGCTCCGATGTACTGCCCGCTGGGCCTCCACCTGATCCTGAACCTACGGACCCAACCTGACCCATTCAATGTCAGTTTTCGTTTTCATTCGATTGCGTTTCGTAGCTACTCTTATCCGTACCCTCCTTCCCGAAACCAATACTATACTTCGTTGATTTAATTCTTGATAGAACGATCCAATCGGATGGTGGGAACTCATATTTACGATGATTTGTGGATTCGATTGTTTACTTGAATCATTTTCGACCTCTATGTTGATAATGATAACAATAAGAATAACAATGTTGATATTAATGATAAGTATAGAGATTGAAGTTTGTTGGGCATGTTACAAGAATTATTTATTTGCATTATTATTATAAAATGCTTCATTGACTTATTACTTCAATGTTTGCTTATATTATTATAGTGATCATATATTTTTAGGTTGGATAAAATAAATTCTTCAATTTTATATACATTAATAATCATTTTTGTAACACGATCTACCATTTTCAATATGTATTTTATGATTATTATTAACATTATTATTATTATTAGCTAGGGTCCGCGGGTTTGCTAGGCCCGTGTAGTTGAGATCAACTACCCCTTGCGGGATTATTATTATTATTATTATTATCACAAAAATAGAGATTGCAAATAATCCCAGTAAATAATCCAATCCATAAATCACGGTAAATTTATGTTTTTATCAATAAAATTATTCATATGTAAGGTATACAAATTAAATTAAATCAGTTCACCATGATTTATTAGGAATTCTTATTATTCCATGTTTATAATTGGAACATAAGAAGTGCTGTTTCAAGTCACAATAAACGACTGCCATATTATTTTATAATATTTATTTTACAATAACAGTTTATAATAACAAGAAATAATGAAACAGTGCTTCATTACCGAAGTAACAAAAGCGCGGCAAAGGATTGGTTTCCAGGTGAAGTAGTCCCATTCTCGGGGGCCTCAAAGGGAGGGACTCGATTAAAATTAGATCTAAGCCGATGTTTTTGAAACGGTTGGGCCTCATCTCTTGCCATCTCGTTCTTCTTCATCTTCTTCCGATGCTTCACCGGCGATGCCCCTGCAGAGGGGGTGCCGGCCACAAAAGGGAAATAAAAAAAATCGAGTGGAAAAAATGACGGCCCTCTCGCTACCGTGGTGCGTGATCAGGTGAGGCCCCTTATGTGTACCGATCTTCACGCACACATCGTAAAAAAACTTCATAAGGCCTACACGTCCGTGCTTATGAACGAACCTGCGCGTGTGTGTGCGTGTGTTACGAATGAATTTACGTGTACACATGTGTGTTGCGTGTGCGTGTGAAGTGATTGTGGATGTGGCTTGAAGGAGCTACCACTGCGAGAATGAGGAATGGGCCTTGCCGAGGCCAAGTTTGCGAAATCACTTTTGTCTCTCAACGTGGAGACTTCTCTTTCGATAATGACACTGATCTTTTCTAATGTTGTGTAAACTGTTAGGAAATTTGTAAAAAGAATTGTAGATACATGGTTATTAAATTATTAGATTATATAAGAAAAGTTGGCGCAAATTTGTCGAGTATGTTTTATTTAGTATTCTTTACGATTAATTGTTTCTAATTTATGATCAATATTATTTAACCTGTTACGATTGTTTAGTGACCGATATGATTATTAAGTAATTTATTATATGCTATATAATTATATTATTTTTCTACAATGTTTTACTTCGACTTGAATCAATATACAAATATTTCGATATTTTAATAAAAGCTTATTATATCAGAGAACAATAAATTCTTCTCGTTTTTATTCGACTGTACTTTTCTTCCGATTAATTTGTTTACCGGATACGCCGGACGTATGCGTACATAAAAATATCCACCACCCTTTTCCACCGTTCGCTTTGATTTTAATTAACATGCTTCGATTCGCATTATCAGATGCGTTCTCGTTCGTGCCGTTATCTTTGTGATAGATTACTTTTATTGTTTAATATCCGAGCAGTTTATTATTGCCATCTCCCTCGTAATTTTGGTGGCAGCATTAACGAGACATTTCGCGGAACAAAGTGGAGCCGGAGTGACATCGTTGATAGGACGATTATCTTGATAAAAGTTGGTTTTACCCGGTGGAACGAGACTTTGGCAGTTTTATTGTCATTTGTCAATGAGCGGTCGCGACACCGGGACGATTAAAGAACGTGAATTACCGTCGGAAGGGAGAAAGGGAGAAAGGGTGGAAGGGAACGAGAGAAAGAGGCTCGTTATCCACGAACACTTGGCGGTCGATCTGTTAACGGATAATGCTATTCATTTCGAATGTCCTGATCCTCATGACGAAGGTTAATAATTAATCCCATTCGTAATCAGTGATTAGTAATCACTGAATAAACTGTCTCGTTTAACCTGTTAACCGAGTTTTTGTAAAAAACAACATCACAGAAGTACTTACAACTTATTAATACACAAATCCATACGATATATTCGTAATTACTGCGAATTTATGAATTTTTATGTTTGAAAATGGTGGAAATCCTTTTTTTAAGAAAACGGAATTAAACATAATTCTCTTTAATTATCACTATACATTCATTATGAATATCATTTATTAATTGTGATAATGATATAAGGACAATTAAGTAGTAATACACTAATCATCAAAATTAATTATTCGAGTTATGTTGTATTATATACAATTATTAATAAAATCCGTTCATTAATACCATCAAGTTATTAATATCCAAATAATAAATACAAATTATTATCTCAAATTACTCATTAATTAAATAATCTTACAATAATCCTTTTATTTAAAAACAACTCCACAAGAGTATAGTATTTTAATTGCAGAAAATGGAGACTAAAGCATATAAATATATTAATTATCCTTAAAAATCATGCTGCGGAACCAAACTAGGGACTTCGCTTTACCAAACAAATACCACAAACATGGAGATAATTGCGATCGAAGAACAAGCCACGAATTGAAACAATAATCAACGGCAGCCGATTAGAATAAGAGAGAGTCATACCGAGATCCTTATCGAAAGCAAAAGGAGTGGAAGCAAGGAGCCGCAGGATATCGTAATATCAATGCCCTAATCGATTCGCCTGTCACTTTGCAACACTATAATCTCTTTGGCGTCAGTCCCCTTCGTCCAACGTCCTTCCGAGAGACCAGCGAACACCGCGCGTCTCTTTCTCTTTCTCTTTCTCTCTTGAATCACGAAGAAGAGGAAGACAAGGTAAAAGGAGGAACGTAAAGGAGATGCGGGGAGGCAGCGGAGAGGTAAGAAAAAAGGGAGAAATAAAAAAGTGGCTGCCTCCTGAATGAAGCTATGCACCTCCGTGGCCGGAGGGCCCGGATTCAAGTCCGGAGGGTAGTGTACCGTGACGAGCACAGCATCCTGCCTCACCCTCCTCCTCGATATTACTCCTCTTCTTGATTCTTGCTCCACGATTCATCTCCTTTCTCCTTCGTCCTCCTTCCTTCGCCATGTTTAACGTCCTATCAGTCTACTTTACTTCGTCCGTCGATCCTTTCAATCGTTCTTCCTCCATCATCTTATCACTAAGTCCTCCTCTTCTTTTTCCATTCGTTTCTTTTGCTCTTTCACTTGACACTGTTTTCTTACTTCATCTTGTGTCCTCCGTTCCTCGGGTGATCTTCGTTTGTCTTCTTTTCGCGGCATTTTTATATTCTTCGTAATATGATATACATATCTTTGTTCATTATTTTGAAGTCATTTTGAGAGTTTTTATCATGTTTGATTTGTTAATATGTTAACTGGGGATGACGAGTTAATTCGTCATTCGAATCTACGTTTATCTGGAAGGTTACGAATTAAATTGCAATTTTTGTGCGCATAAATTGTCCGAAACAAACAATAAAATATATAAATCATAATTCTAAATATATCGCAAGGATTTATTTTATTACTAAATGTCAAGTACCACTGTGACGTCGTCTTTCGAAAGAACTCGCGCGGTTCAAATGTTAATGAAATGCATAATTGAATTCGAGATATTACGTAGTTTTTAATGGTAGTTTTTGTGGTTTTCGTTTAAAGTTTTTTAAAGTGATTTTCACACGCATCTCTTTTCGATTCTTAGTACAGTCGATTTGTTCTTTCGGTGGCACGTTAGTCCACTTCTTCTGTTCTGGTTTCTGATATTCGTTTCCCCTCGAAGTATAGTCATTATCATTATTATCGTCATCCACTATCTTCGCTCGATCGACATTTCAAGCTACAACCGCTACTTCCCCCCTCTCCTGGAAAACCGCAACGCGGATCTAGTTAACCGCGCCGCGGAAATTATTCGCGGAATAATATCGGCCGCGGATCCCGGAAATTCATTTCGTGCGAATCTTTCGAGTTCGCCTTCGGTGTATCGATGAACGGCCATTGAAATCAGCCAATTTTACTTGCTTAATGGCGTTTCTCGATATAAGAATGGAATTTGTATATCAATGTTAATGTTTTCATAATTACATGTTATATTAATAATATCATTAAAATACTATATCGAGAAAATAGATTCTTGGAATGCAAGCAGAATCGAATGTAGAACGTTCGATCGGATGAGACGACGATGAATAAGAAGATCGGCGGAGATCGTAAAATGACAACGACTCGATTAATCTGAGAGGAGATTAGGGCGACGGTACCGTTGGCTCTCGCGAGAACCCGTGATTCATTTTTGTTTCTCTTTATAGGGAGGCGTGGCATTCTAGGCAATTTGTAAATTCCTCAATTTTGAATCGGCCGACACGTACGTTCACCATTCTCATTCGATTTCCGGCCGACTCACTAATTTCGACGACACGAAACTGGATAAAGTAAAGGTATACTTTTAATGACTCCGAACATTCTCTCCTCGAATTCGTGGAATCCATTTCCTATATATATATTATTTAAATATTATTATTTCCATTATATTATAAATTCGAATATATCTGTCGACCTATATATAGAGATCTGTAACATTTCAATTTAATAATAGATCTATAATATTATTATAAATTTCGATGAAGCAACAACTATAAATCATCGACATATAATATTCAATTATTATCATTATTATATTGCAATAATTTTTATTTAAGATTTTAATGTATTACCGATTTACCTGGACACCTTGAATAAAAGAATAATAATGTTGTTTTCGATTTTTAATTATTTTCAATTTGAAATTATTTTGTTGATATTTAATTTCACAGTGTGTCGGCTGTAATTCATTTCCAAATATGATCGTAAAATCTGATTCAAAAGTAATTCTAATCTCCTCGCGATTCCAAGAGAAGGTGCTGGTAATCCTTCCTGTGGTTTGCTTTTCGCGAGGCACCTCCTACTTTATTTATTATCACGGTAATTTCTTCAATCAGAGCTAATCGAGGAAGTCCGTGTAATTATCTCGACGGATGCATCTCGTAGAGGTATTCGTTTTGGTGAAATTCAAGCAGAACATCTTTGTAACACGGCATCGTAGCCTCTCTCGATTAATCGTCGAGTATATATTCAGGAGACAAGTACCGTTGTACGAAATCTGTGTAATTTGCCAATGTTTTTTTGTCCCCACCCCGAATCGAGATCTGTAATTTTCGTCGATTTAATCTTCGTCTCGGAATGGTATCTCCGCTCGAGCATTTACTATTTATAACTGTGTTACGCTAATAATATTTGCGAGCTTGTAAGTCCGAATACGTAAATAATTAATAAAGGAAATTATTCGGTAGAAATGTTTTTTACTGAAAATTATTTCGTATAATAAAATAGAATATAAAATTATAACATCTATTTATATCCCGGGATAATATTAAAAGAATTTAATGGTTATAGAATAACCATATAATAATCCATTAATTTTATCTAAAGCATTACCGCTCTAGAATTCCGCAAAACCTAAATAATTCCAACAAAATCGATCATTAAATCAAACATTAATAGGCTTCAACACCTTAAAAAACTGCGACTTTACATTATCATAATCATAATAATATGCCATTAAACTTCCAGGAAGTATCAGTAAAATGTATAAAATCGTGATACTTGCAATAAAATCAGCCATTAATACCAACAACCACCTTTCAACTTTCTCATCCTAATCATTACAATATCCTCATTACTTGCACGGTTAAAAAAGGAATATAGAAAGTATTAGAAATGATGTACTAATATAGATACTCTTCGGAATCCTTCGTTTAAAGGATATCAGTAATCGTATCTCGGTAATAAAGAATATAAACCCGTCCCGATAACTCGGTGGAAATCGTATTACTTTGTACGTATAACACGTAAACACACGTGTAACGTGCGGCAATGTAATTGCTGTTTTTCAACGGAAGCTGCGGAGCACGTATATGTGTCATATCAGTTGAGATGTGTTTCACTGGCCTCCGTTCTATGATAATCTGCCATATTCTATAACCATTCGGTGAATATCATTAAATTTTAACGATCCGCATCGTGGAATGTCTCGCTCGTGTCCTTCGATCTCCACTTTTCCATCTTACTCTCTCGATTTATTCCTCTTTTCCGTTTCAAATGTTTAACGTAATTATTAACAGTAGAAATACCGAACATATAGTCAGTTATACTTTACACATTTATTTATATATCAATTATGGCTGAAGGATATAAGTTAATTAATGGATTCAATTATTTGCGTTATGTATGTAAAATAAAAGTACATGAAATTTCAAAAAATGTAGTGTGGTATGTTCGAATAATTTAACTAAAATAGCAGACAAGTCATTTTGATTCCTTTGGTAGGTCTAGTGTTAACCCTTTGACTGCTTAAGGCAAAGAGTTAAATAAATAGTTATACATTTGAAGGGATTAAGAATTTAATCCAAAATAAAAAAGTTCAAAACCGAAGGAGGAGAGTATTGACGTCCTGGCGAGTGAAAGGATAAGAAAATTAAATATGATAATCCTGAGAGTTCTAAGTACTATTAGGTTGTAAGAGGAGAAAAAAATCCGCCTCATCCCTCAGTCGATTTCCTTCATCCTTCGGGGTAGTTAAAGGATTAACAAGTTTTTTAAGTCGGTAAACAGTCCCCGGAAAAGGGTTAAAGAATCGTGCTTAGGAGGATGTACCCGTAAAATCCGGTCGTAAATGAACCGGAAAAACATTGGCAACAGCTCAATTTTCGAAAATCGCCTCTCACCCTTTCGCTACCTGGTGCGCGACCGTAACTTAAAAAAAATACCATGTAAAATAAAGAACTCCAAGAATCACGATAAATAAATATACAATGATTTAAATTAGAGATCCGGCTATTAAATCCTTACACATTAAATACGACTGTTTATTTTTGTACCTTGCTGTTAAATAAATATTCTGCTGCTGAAAGAAGAGTATTCTGAGTATTCAGAATATTCAAGATTCGAAAGATAGAAGAATATTTATTTCTGAATATTCGAGATTCGAAAGAAAGAAGAATATTTATTTCTGAATATTCGAGATTCGAAAGAAAGGAGAATATTTATTTCTGAATTTTTCACATTCGACAAAACCGCATGAACTTAAGTACCACACCAATATAACGCGACTGCGCAATGGAATTAAAAAATAATCCTGGCCGTTTGAAGTAAGAGGTCCTTCCGAATGGAAAGTATTACGGCGAAGACAAAGGACGAGTGTAATTGAGGATGTTTTAAGCGTGGTAATCCTGAGTAGTCGACACGGTAATCCTCGACTTCGACGTGGATTACGAGATGTAAACGGCAAGTCCTCGTCGTAAACGAGCCGTGCGACAGGGTCGTTTCGAAAAATATTAGACGAACTTCGAAAACCAACCCTTCCACTACCTGAACCCAGGGTGGAAAGTCTTCGGGGTGCACTCGGCGAGAAAGAAAGGGTGTAAAGAAATAAGGGATGAGAATGAGACGAGATAAGCGTGTGGATAAACAGGCAAACACGAGTTAATCTTCTGAGAAAATTTGTCAGCTAATATTTTTAGGAAATTAAAGAAGATGACTGGGAAATGCGATTAGCTGCTTGGGGTTGTATTGTGAAGTCAGTTAATCCTGGATAATTAACCGTAGAAATCATAAAAATGACGATCGGAACATTGTTCCAAATGTTTCAATTAATAAATTCAAAAGCAAATATAACTTTTGAATTTCATTTACCCTGTTGCTTTATAAGATAAAATATGTTTGTCGTTAATCCTTTATAACACCATGTAACTTTATTTTCTGGGAGTAATAATAATTATAAAAGTACGCGCAACAATTATCTCCTTTTTGATTGCGCTTGAGAAATAATTTTATTACTTTTGCGTGTAATGTGACTTCGTCAGACCCGCGTTTAGCTAGTTGACGTTATAAAATTTTCTTTAAGACACAAAAAATATTGGGTTATAAAGGGTTAAATAAAAAAGCATAAAATAAAAATATTGAAAATTTTACGAATTTTAGCGATATATTTGATTCGTGTTTTAGGATAATAATATTGGCATCGATGATCACCGGTGATCGCCATGGCGTTGAACGTTTTAATAAAAGAAATAATATTATCGAAATAATGGATAACTGAGATCTAACAATTGAAAATCAAGGGTGCCAAACTAGAGAATGGGAGGGTGGATATTGAGTGAGGTAAATTACAACGGGAACAAAATAAAAGTGGTTTCGCTTGGTGAATGGCCGGTGTTTTACAACAGTGGCAAGAGCCGAATAACCCTGGTGGCTTTTGTCATGTCGCGTACACCGAGTGTACCTGCGGTAAAAATCAGCCACTACTCTGAGCTCATCGTACACACAAAGGACTCCCCGCGTAAGCCTACAGAAAAACCGTAAAGGGGTTAAAGCGCTATAAAAAGGGCCCATTATCGAGGAAAAATGTCCAGTTACGCTTTCACCCCTTTCACTGACACGATGCTCCAACTCCTTCCTTTAAATCCTTTCAATTTCTTCGACCATTTATCCCACTGCCTTTAAGTGCCACTTGGATTAAGAGTTTTTTAATTAAATTCTTGCAGTAGGTAGAAGTCCCGTGGATTAGTTTCTTCGATAATTTCCGCTCAATTTTGAGTATTTTATATACCTTGATTTTGTTTATTATTATACGGCGAGTTTATAATTATATATTACGACATACAAAACTGAGTTTATATAACAGGTGCAGTATGAATGAATTGTTATTAATAATAATTCATAATAGATATGAAGAAATGAATGCGTGGAGCACAAGAATGTCATCCAAGATGGAGTACAAAGTCCACCAGTTTCAACATAATTAAATGAACACAATTGTGTAATGATAATAAAAAATATAAGTAGAAAGATATTACCTTCCATTTCATTATTCCCGTCAACGTAATTATTTAGGTGCACACCAAATTTCAATTCCATATAACTTCATAGTTTTTAGACTATTAAAGATTATATATTAAATATGGAATATTAATCTCGACTTACCTGGGGACACATCTTGCACTGATACTTCCTAGGGGGATGAGAGTGTGGTCCACCAAGATGGGGGTTGAGATGCGAGGGATGAGAGGGTTTGACGGTGAGGGGTTGCGGAACCACCAGAAGACTCGCCGGTGGACTTCCGCTACTGGAACCACCGGCACCACGATATTGTTCGTCACCTGGAATTATTATAATAATATTATTAGATTAACGATACTCAGAGCCACCGCATTTACATTATTCGCAATATTCGAAAGACTACACGGTTCACCTTGGACGATTTATTAATTGTTATCGAGATCATTCGTTAGCTCGATCGAACATTCCGAGCCTGTTCTTTGCTAACCGGAACATTAATCAGCGATGTTAATTATTTCCGTTTCGCAATCTAGATTTCTCGATTTTTCTAATCGAGAAACGTCGAAAGTGATTACTGCAATAATTGTGATAAGCTTCGTAAATGCGGCAAATTAAAAAATAATGACTCTTGCGAGGTGCAAATATAATGTAAAAAGTTACAATTATCAGAAATTAATTTAATATACGTTTAATTTGATGATTTATAATGTGATTTTATGAACATATTTTATTACGAGCGATGTAATTAATAAGCTCCTGGCAATGTTCTCGTGGAATTAATAAACATTTTTTTAATTTAACATTAATGAAACTCAAGTAGAAATATTGTAATATATTTTCTAAGTAGTTTCATGTATTAATATCGCCTTATTTTATTCAACGATCATTAGAATATGATAAAAAATGGCTTACAACATTCCACCCTAAATTAATGTACTCCCACATTAATAAATCCGATATCAATAAAAATCCTATATTTCTAAAGAAAAATAATTCCGGAAAGGCATCCAATTAATTAACCGATAACCAGAGTATTACATGATCCAAGTGTTATATCATTATATTAACGTTCATCAATAAAAACTATTAATATAATACATTAATACTATATATATATATATATATATATATATATATATATATATATATATATATATATACGATTTCGGAAAACCCGCAAGAAATCACTAAAAGTAATCACATCGAACCGTTTCTCGCGAGGCGAATCAAAAGACATAAAAATAAACGGAAACAACATCACGCTTGATATGAAACGCATTGATAAGAAACGATCGAACCGATCCAAGGCGACCAACCAATGCGTGCATTGCAAAATTCGTGGTATGTCGCATCCGATTTGCGGCGACGGCGCGTAATTAATGTAGGTAATCGTGTGTATGAAGAATTGCAATGACACTCGGTGAGGAGAGTTATTGCTCCTCGCGGCTGGTCGCGCGGGGGGCGGGAAAGGGGGCAGAAGGATGGGGGGTAGGGGGTTACCAGGCGGTAAATAGACACGAGAGAAAGACGATCCGAGATCAACTGACGCAACAGGACGGCCGGCAAAGGGGCAAGGATCCTGCAGGTTGCAAGGACGAGTGATCCTGCATTACGAGTTGCCGTCATTAAAATCGAGTTCTCAATATCGAGCGCGAGTTAAGTGTGCAGGTGCATCCGCTACCAGTGTGAGTGCGTTTCCGTACTCGGGATTCCTGCAATCTCAGCTTGCCGATCTTTTTGCTTTCTATTAAACACCATTTTTTTTGCTATTTCACGATGACTTATTTCTCTTTTCTGGGATTTTTAATTCACGTTAAGCATATTATATTTGGATGTGTAGATGTGCGGATTAATCAATTCTGCATTGTTAATAATTATTAATGATATGTAATAATTTATATTAATATTTAATATATGATATGTAAAATATATAAATGACTGAAAGGAGAGTAATTAAAGGCTCTCATAATAGAAGTTTAATAATTATACAGGGTGTCCCAGCTAACTTGAGCACCTTAAATATCTCGCTTACTTTTTAAAGAATACTTAGTTCGAGGTGGCGAATACTATGATAAATCAAAAATGTTACAAATTGGTAATTAATTAAAATGAGCAGTGCTCTTTCTAAGAAAATGATATTCCTAATATCGTAATAATTATACGAATGATATCGAATTATTTTAACGACATTAAAGCATTCATTGATCGCAACTATGACTTCCAAAATCGTCTTTAATTAAGTCGTTCTTTATTCCAACACTTATTTCCTGATTATGTCCTGATTATGAACGGAACGAAATAACGGCGAGTCAAGGAAGCACTTCCATTTATCTTTAGTTAAAATCTAACGCGAGTGAAAGTTTAAAGCACTTCGGAAATACGATTAAAAAGCGCGATGCTTCTCAAACTATTTCTGCGTTTAATCTTGTTCCACGTGCAACTGGATTATTACGATCCCCGATTCTGTTTCTTTTTCTCCCTCGCTCTCACTCATTCTCTCTCTCCCTTTCTCTCCTTTGATTCCGTTCTTCCTGTAACAAGAATTTTAGTGCGCCAAGAAAAGCCGAGTAACCAGGTTTATAAAAACCAACGGAAGTACTGGAAACATTAAATCGAAGAAGCTGCCCGGAATTACATATCCAATCCGTTTCCTCTTACTAACAATAAAACCATCGATACTCGTCTTCTTTCAATACTGGACTTTATTTAAACGATTTTATTCATCCATCTATCGAATCACTTAATCTTTGATGCATCATTTATTTCAATTTCATCGACATTATCCTATCTTCTTAAAAGTGGTATTTATAAATATTAATTATGATTTTATATTATACTTTTATACAGCTCATCCCACCTGAATGGGACGAAAAAATCATACAAATTTGAATAAATAAAATATCCAAAGAAACTCGAAGGAAAAAAAAGGTCTGCTAAACGGCACTGTTATTAATGATGTCTGAAGCGACGTATCCAGTAATAATCCAGCCAGTATTAACAACAATAAACTGTTATAATGTCAATTAATCTTGTTGTTAATCCGTGACGAGCGTCTGCGCAGTATGGCGTTGTATTTTTGCAAATCACGATTCGCCGTACTTTTTATACGCGATCCATTGCCGTGATATTATCCAACATCGCTTCCATCTAATTGGTCGGTTCACACATGTAATCGGCCGGGTATTCATGTTACCTTCATATCACGACGCGATTGGCGAACTGATATTTTTAAATGGCAGCGATACGTATCTTATGCAAGTGACAATGTTACCATTTCTCAATACTACCGAGTCTTCGACTCCTTATGTAAATCATGACTCAAGGAACTCCATTTCGCGAGACGGAATTATATGCCTGTGTTTTTTTTTATGGCGCTTTGCAAATGAAATAAATTTCAAGCCGCTCCAAGGATGCAGCGAATAATGTATACTTTTACACGTGTTTTAATTAGTACTTTTAATTATATACTTTTAATGCCCGCTGTATTTAATTGGCATCTTTTAACTGCTCTACCTTTACACGACACTACGGGATTAAGGACTATTTGTTTAATTGGCACTTGTTGTAATTTGTCGCAGAAACTGTGGATATTGACATGGCGGAGGTATAAGAAATGATAAAGTTATTGGAACCAATGTAATGGTAATAATTCGAGGTATAATTGATAGTGATATGCGACGATTGATATGGATATGTAATAATAAATATTATGTATTTAATATATTAGGACTTTTTAGAATCATATTCTGATTACATATTTGTTAAAACTACTGACTCGAATATTTAATGCGGTGATATTAGTTACGGTTATCGTAGTAATTCGTAAAATAAGGGAATAACTGAAACGAGATTAATTAAAATTGCTCATCAGCCCAAAAATCCCCAAAAATATAAGTACTCTTTAAAATATCCGCTAAATGCCTTCCTATTACCAGAACACAAAAAATCCTTTAAAAATGAGAATTTGATTCAGTCCATCATGGAAATCTCTTGATTTTTCTAAAAAGTCAAATCGAAGAATATTCTGCTAGTAAAGCCAAATTATAATTTAAAATCAATTATCGAATAAATGATTGAATAAAAATACTATCATTAATAGTCTCAATTTTGTCGATCGATACTTCCAATTTTGTGAAAAAAAGCCAAGAATTCTTTGAGTAGGAATGGCGATTGGTAGCAAAGCCAGTGATTTGTAGTGCACTGGAGAGATCCATTCTCGCGATATTACACGTCGCTCTTTTCGTCTAATTGCCCGGTATACATCGTAATGGTACGTACGGTGTACGTACGATAAAAGACGTGTACGTAGAGAGATAGCAGATACGAAATGCGTACACGTTACGTTCTACCTCGCGGCATAACTAATTGATCTTTCCAGCGTGCTTGAACCCGATAATTATCATTTACATACGTGATCTCGTGCACGAGAACCGCGATCTTCTCTTCGCGGAGAGAACAGGAGGTTCTCCTTCGATTCTGCATACTCGGTCTACGCGATATTTGATCGCGGATTTACGATTCTTGATTGTGTCCTTTTATCGATGACATTTATTGAATGTACAAACATCGGTTTCTGATAAGAATAAGAACTATTAGTTTGGCAAATAAAATCACGACCTTTTGTTTTTGCACCTTCTTTTTTCTGTTTATAAGAACTATGATCGGTAATTTAATTCGATAGCTCAAATTATTGTGATTAGTTTGATACAACAATTATTATTTCATATAATTAAATTTGTTTAATCGATGTTTATAATGAATTTGATTTAATTCATTTTAGGTTTAAATCAGAGATAATTTGGGGGTCGCGAATTTAGTTGCCAACTTAATACGTATACTTTTAATAAAATTGTTGTTATAAACAGGATCCATTACTTGAACAGGAATTTAAATTCACTGTTCATAAAACTCTTCGTGTTGTTCAACGTTCAATTTTTCAGTACATGATTCTCGATGTAATTTCATAATCATAAGATCTCGATTGAGAAATGGAGTCAAAGATGACCACTCGATGTCCATCGTAGTGCGATACGTCTCGAAATGAAAATAAAGTCGGGGTCTAAGTTTAGATGCAACGTAAGCTGCATTATTTCTCGAGTAGTTTTTTTTCGCCCAGATCCAGCCGGATAATATTTGTTTTTCGAATGTTTTGCGGTGGGATGATCGACGAAGGATGCAGAAACCCGTCCTCCACGGTGTTTACAATGCAACATTCGCCGACGATTAATAATTCCTTTTTTAATTTTGGCTACGATCGATTATGCTCTAGCAATTTAAAACGTCTGCGATCCTGAAACGGAATTGGATATCGCGGCCATTTTCTTGTCTGCTCGGAACAATTCTCCACGCGAGAAAAAAGAGACGTCGCGACTTCAACTTATTTTTCTGGCAATCAAATCTTTTTGCTGTTGCGAACATTTAGTTTTTGATAGAAGACATTGTATTAAGACGTGGAACAAGTTCGAATCGCGAGAAAAAGTGAATTATGTGTCTGGTTATATTTGTAGCCAGTCTGCACTTGTTTCTGAGATTTTTTTTAAGGATGCTCGTTAAATAATTATTTTTTAACATTGCATATATTAAATGGTACTTTTATAAGGACGAAACATTTTGAATGGAATCAATAATGTCGCTACTGCAATTCCTAATATTTTAATATTATTATGACCGCAAAACAACTCGAACGGAATTAATAATATAAGTACAGCGATCTGGAATATTTTCAATTATCTTGTGCCAAGATCAAAGATAAAAATACATTCTTTGTCTTTAGATTTTAATGAAATACGAATTCTGCATTGCGTGTCAAAATTTACTATATTTAATAATTGTATATAATATTTAATAACACCGTCTCTTCTTAAGACAATAATCAATCGGAGTAATTAATTAAAATTAATACACTCAATTTTCTTTTACACGAATTTCGTACAAAAATTTAATAGAAGCTGAAGTAAAATTCTTTCTGTTTTACAAATAATAAAACGATAATTCTGAAGTTTCCATAGATACAGTATTTTTTAACACGAATGTTTTCGCGTATTTTGGGAGAACGTATTAATTAATATCTATCGTGGGAAAATAGGTTTGGGCGTATATGATATATTAATTCCATGACACAGATCTATGTTATCAATATATTATTTTAAATCAGAGTCATTAGTAATAGCATAATAAATGAATATCATATTAAATTATTGTTAGAGTTATAATATAGTATTATAAAAAAAGTTCGTCCTCATGGACCAAAAAGCGTATTCTGACTCGCGTTTCCAACTTCGTCGATTCACACTCACAATGTGACACGTGATCAAACGTATCCGTGAGATCATTAATGGCGTATGACGTCACAGAGCTCGCGGCATTTTACGCGGTGCGTAACTTTAATGAAATTATCGCGACTCTTTCGGCGCCTGCCACCGTAAAAACTCTTTTCTCACGACGAGCCAACTTCTTCTTCTTCGTCTCGCTTTTTTTATCTTCCTACACTCCTTATCTTCGATCCGCCGGTTTTTCTTATCCTTTTTCTATCGACTTCGTTTTTCCTTGCATTCCTTTCAAGAACCGTTTCTGTTACTTTTCTTCTTTATTTCACAATTTTTGGAACGAGACTCGGAATTAATAGTAGCTGGGAATTCCCTCTTGTTAATTATCCCGATGAACAGTTGAAATTCAATTATTAATTCTTCATTCTGATTTATGACAATTTTAGTTTTACTGGCTTCATTAGGTTTTTAAGTTTCATTAGGTTTCAATTCAATTATAAACTCAGTATTCTGGAATTCTGATGAATCTTTAATTTAAGGCTTTCAGTTAAGGAATTTAATTTAAGGAATATTTTTATTCCGAGAATTAGATGTAAAGTATTAAATTCAGAATTTTATAATTAGCATGAAACAGTGTCAAGTTATTAAATAATGAATTCATCTATTCGTATTAAATAATAGTAAATTATTAAATCCAGAAATTAATAATGTATTAAATAAAAAATTTAATAATTTAGTACGAAATAGTATTTAATCTCTAAATTAAAAATATAAGCATTAAATTAAAGGTTCTTTTAATTAAATTTTTTAAATTAAACCCTTAAATAAAAGGCAGAGAAAATACCAGATAATTGAATTTACAATAATTATTAAATTCAGAATTCAATCATTAGCATGACAAAAAGAATTCCCACATCCACAAGTAAAATTGCGAAAGGTATTATTATTATTAAGATACCCGCAATTAAACATGGCATAATAGCGAATCTCGGGAAACGTGAAGACACGGTAAAAGAATAAATGGCTAAAACGTGAGATTACTAGAATAGCAAAAGCAGACGGTAAACTTGATAAGAAAGCGTGAATTAAAATAATTTCAACGGCACGTTATATTAACGACAATTCTTCAATCCGAACAATGAAACACATTATTAATAATAATTATTCTAGTCTTTCATACACTTATTATACATTTTCCGTACCTATTAAAATTTCGTTAGTTCATAATTACTACTTTAAACCCAATAATCGTCAAACTTATTAATTGCAATCAATCAAACGTGTCATATATATCTAAATAAATTAAATTATCAATTTATTAATTATAATATGTGAGAGCTATATGTAACAATTATTATTGTAGTATTATAATATTATATTACAGTATGAAATATAGTATACAATAATATAATATTATAATACAAATTTTTCCTTGTGGACAACATGATCTATCGACATTAATAATTATTAATTTATTAACAATAGAACTACCAAAGGAGTCAAAATGACTTGTCATTCATTTTTAGTCAATTATTCGAATATACTACCGCGAATAGTTTAACATTTTACATACTTTTATTTTACCTACATAACGCAAATAATTGAATCCATGAAACTTAAATCCACCGGCCATAATTTATATGTTAATAAATGTGTTAATTATAATACGTGACAGTCTAAGAAACACAGGCAACCATAACACAAAAACTTCCTCGCAACTGAAACAAGATTAGAACATCAACATCGATCATCTTAAAATGGAATTCTTCACGGAACGATGGGACTGCGTATCAGAAATGCTTTAAATCGCAAAAGCTGGATGATTCCATAGGAGCTGGAACCCTCGGGAAATGTGGCTAATGGTCGTGGGAGCCTGACAATTGTTTCCATTGTGAGAGATATAATTGTTTACCAGCTGCGTCACACCGAGACTCGGAATCGAGTGAGTTTCGTCGATTTAACTGTCCACACGTTTTCCCTCCGAATAATCCAAACAGGTGCTCTATCATTATTTTAGTGTAACTCGCATAATTATTATTTAATGCGAGTCAACTTTTAACGTCGAGGTCACACCTGACGTCTTTTCGAAATCATTTATCGAATTTTTATTATAGGAATTTCTGACCCTTATTCACCATTTTGGTACTTTTATGCCAACTTTTATGTCCCACGCCAAAACTGATTATTAATTTACAATATTTCTGATTATATTGAATTTGTCTGCAATTCGAAGATTTCTTCAAAAGGTTTCTAGAATTGTACAGTTTGAGTGCATTTTAGTGTTGCTCCGTGTTAAAAATGATAAGTGAGAAATATGTAATTGATGGTTGCTATGGCAGTGAGGAAGTATCGAGGTTTTTTTTTGTTACTCGAAATTATAAATGAAGAGATGAAATGTACATTTTCTGGTGATTGCAAACAAGAGGAAAATAATGGAATGAAAAAGGTTCGATGTTATCATTACAATTCTCATTGAGGTCATTAAGATTGTCATAATACTATACGACGTTACGGCCTGCACTTGTCTTCCAGTAGCTCATGAATATTCGATTGATCGATCGATCCTGACGTCATTCTACCTCCACGTCCGTAGGATCAAGGATTCTACTTCCACGATCACTTTTGCATTTCGCGTTGCATCGCTAAATCTCCTCGTGTACCACCTTATCTATTTTCTTTTGAATTTTCGCTACTCTTTTACTTGCTTCGTATATCATCTATTGATTACTTTATATCCGATGATGTAATACTGATTACCCGACGCGTAAGATCTTGCGATTAACTAATTTCATAATTTCTGTGGTTGTATAAGTTTCATACATTTGGGAAACTCTGTAATTTTATGAACGTAGAAATTCTGCATTCTTCGAAATTTAAAAATCCTTTAGTGTGACAAATTTTCTGTTATTCATAATAATTTTTCAATCATTTCATAACTTCTGTAGGAACTATAAATAATAAATTCCATTAAAAACGAAAGAAATCCGAGTTTCCTATTTTTATTATTCCATATACCATAATTCTCAATAATTCAAGAAATAAATTCCCTTCAATGATATTCTTTCGAACTCATCTTTCTCGTTATAATTCCGATAGTATAAATATAATAAATAGTCGAACAGTGGTTTGAAATATGTGATCGCACCGCGGCCTTCGTGAATCCTAATTACGTATTATTAATATAAATACACCGGTAGTAGATATATATGAAATTCCATGAATACAAACAGGGTTGCTTATTATTAACATTTGACCCAGGAAAAACTTGCTTGATCACGTGCATTACTTTCAGCTGTAATTCACCTGAGATGGGTTTTTTTTATCTCTCCTTGCTCGCTCGTGTTGTTCCTTCGGAAATTGATAGTGGAAGTAATTCGAGGAACTCGGTGTCAAGCAGTTTATAATAACTGGATTATGAGACACTGAGATATGTGGAAATTTTCGAGCAATTTAAATATTGTTGTTAATTATTATGCTAAATAGTATTCACTCTGAATATTTATTAAGTGAGTAATTATATCATGGATTTAAGAATATTGATTACTCCTATTTGCTATCAGCAAAAGTACATATTAATTTAATATCTACTTGTAATACATTCGTATTCACATTGATATTCATGTGTTTCCATAGATTCTTTAACCTCCATTAATTTTTATTAGACTAATAGCAGTGTTAATAGTAATAAATCTAATTTTTATTAGGTACCGAATACCATTTTATTCCTTTCAAGAAATAATGTTCAAGTGGCATTTAATATTATTTAAATATTAATCTAGGTATTATCAGATTAAAAGTAGTTCGTTATTAATCTATCGAATATGATTGGATTAATATTAGCCTGGATAATAACAAGTCCAATATTTATTAGACACCAAATACCATTTTGTTTCCTGCTAAGAAATAATTTTCAAGTGGCATCTAATATTAATTAAATATTAATCTAGGTATTGTCAGATCAATAATAATTCATTAAAAATCTAATGAATATTCTAAAATTCATATTAGCCTCAATAATAATAAGTGCAATACTTATTAGACATCGAGTACCATTTTATCTCCTTTTCGCGAATAATTTTCATATCATCGTATCATCGAGGATTATCAAAATCACGAAACAACCCTCCCCTGGTGCAGTCAGAGATTTAACGTGGATGTTCGCAGTAAATTATGCAAATGACTAGCTGGAAATGTCAGTGGATAAAAAGGAGGACGGTCGATCCATCGACTCGCCGCGATTCCCTTCTGATGTTCATTGAAGCGTTACGATGATTCGGCGATCGACAACGGAAACGAAGCCAAAGGGGCAGAAGAAGAAGAAGAAGAAGAAGTCGAAGTCGAAAGAGAAGACTCCCAATATATGAATAATATAAAATGGTGCACAGAACCAGAGACAAATCCATGCTCGTACGTGTGGAAACCTAGATTTCGTGGAAATCGAGGATATTTAACGAGAAATCGTGAAATCGTGCATGGATTCGATTAATTGTGACGTTATTTGTTGTCGAATCTTTAGTGCAGTATTATGTATTTGTATTACTGCATATTTATACTATCATTATAACTTTATAGTATTAATGTATATGCTCCCTAGAAGAATAATGTAGACGAATATGAATCAATTAATTGAATGTGTTAATTACGAAATAAATGAATAAACTATGAACACCCTATACCTGGTTATTTTTGAACAAATCCTATCAGCTACTGTTGAAATTATCCTACAGAATTTCATTAGCAATTTCCTAGAAAGAACGCAACACTGCAGCCGAATAAAATACGTTAATCCTGACGCAAATGTTAAATGAATAATTAAAGATCATTCTAGTAAATTCGACTTTATCTTAAAGCAAACTCATTGGACATTTTAGGCGATGAGTCGTCGCCGGTGGCGGCTATTGTCCGGTCTTAAAAGGTCCCAAAGCGGAATGGCAGTCGAAATTAAAATCTGATGCACTTTTAAGAGAAGCAAGGTCGTTATGTCACTTCGCGACTATTAAACGCAAGTTCTCGGGAGAATGGATTGGTCGACGACCATGGATTAACATACGTTCCAACCAGTCTCGAAAATTATTTTCGAAACAACTAACCAGCCTTCCTTTTTTACGCTACTATGATAGCATTATGAATGCATATCCTTGTCTATAAACATATACGGGGTATACAGCGTAAAAGAAACCATCTACATTGCCTTCTGGATAAAAAGCATATGTTCACTTTGAATGAGATGAGGATAACTTCATGTAAAACTTAATGAATATTATATGATATACGTATTGCAATTTTGAAATTATTGTAATTTCGAATAATTAGATACCTTGTAACTAATTAAAGAGCGAACCTAGTTAGATCCTAATGAGAATTATTAATTTATGCAGCAAATACTATATTTATATATCATTTTTTTAAATCAGTAGAACTAGGCCACTTTCAAAATAAACGATTCAATTATTTTCTTTAATTTCGATAATACGGAAAATATTTGATGTGTTATATGAATGACTTGAAATCGCCAATTTCTAGAAAGAGAACTTTTTCGGTGCTGCACTTTTACAGAATTTTTAAGATCATCCATATTTGTATATGGAAATAATATTTTCTTATACTTTGTCTATTTTAAGCGGGGCACCCGGTATATGTATGTATGCATGCGTGTATTTTAATTATGTGCATATGTGTGCTTGTTTTCCAGGTATCCAATAATAATTTTGAAACTGGTCGAGGAAGGAAATCCCCTGGAATTTAAATATGTTCCCAAAAGTTTATTAATTCCGTTCCTCTAATAGGGGAATCCACCGAATCTTCCTTTCATTATATAACACCGTTGACAATTTCTTATCACGTGCTTGATAAATACTCGCGGAAAAAAAGGGTTCAATTAATTATTGACATTTATGCTGTACATAGGTATTTGTCTCGTGTCTTTTTCATCGTTTCATCGCTTCATCACAGCTGTATTAATTTGCAATTTTGTCACCTCACCGACGCCGAATAAATATAAAATGGCAAATAAACAGTGATAGATTAAACGTAATTAATCTTCATTTCTGAAGTACGACTCTATCGTCATCGTGATGATGACTAAACCAGCCTCAAAATAAATTCCAATCGAATCGTATTTTGCGCTGACTTTCGGCATGATATAATAAAGCTGTTCCGTAATACCTGTTTCGGGACTAGTTTCCAACCAATCGCGAATTAAACCACCATTTTTCTGCATTTTCTTGCAGCTTGTTTTGCCACTTCGTTCCTTCGTCTCCCTTTTTTTTATCCACGTCGGCTAAAATCTGAATGAAATTTTGGACGATGATGATCATCGCGTTGATCTTTAAAACGTTCGGGGATAAAAATCGGTGATTTAAATCCGACTATTAATAATCCTCCCGCTAACACGAAACAATATTTATCTACGTGATTTCCTTTTATTTTGCACTTCGCCATGTTTTCATTGCTTGATTTGTCTTAGCCGATTTGTTTTCACCGTTATATCACTTTATTTTTCAATTCCCCCCCACCACCCATCCTTGCCTATTTTGGAATACCCACTTTCCGCCCTTTGTTTGCTACATAAATATGCGCCATATTGCCATCCTGTTATTTAATGTTGTTAGCAGGATTTCCGTGCAATTTCGGTACAATTCCATGTAAAAGTCGACGGAAATATTCTGATAGAAGAGGATGATTAAAAACTGTATTTTAAGAAAATATTCTGATAATAAATCTAACGGAATTATGTTCTAATAAAAAGGGAAATATTGCACTTCATATCAATCATGTCGCTGTAAAATCGTTATTAATACCAACATAAACGTATCAATATTAAGCGTGGAATATCATAGAATTATCATATTACTATATTGCTGTGATATCATTATATTAATACTGACAACAAATTGATTAAATATCAAAATCCACTTGTTCAAAATATTTCAGGTACTCTTACTGACAGCAATATAATTATATCATACTCTGCAATTAATATCAATGCCGTTACATTGTTACTCACAATAATATAATTATATGATAATCATATCACATTCCACGCTTACCATAAATACGTTCAATATCAATAAGCAAATATCACTATCACTTTTTTCAAATTTATGTTAATCTTATCCCAACCGTTACAATCACAGACAAAATAAAACCCGCCGAAGTGATACCCGGCGTATAAGTTCGATAAGTTACGATTTGTGATTAAAAACATTATTATAATTCGCTGGAATAAAAAAACCGTCTTAATATTCGTCTCGAGGGGAAGAGGGGGGCAAGTCTGGTAGCCTCGAACAATTAAGAAATCGCGCTAGAATGGAGCGGAGTTTGTTTTTTATCCCATCAGTTGGAATCCTAAGAAAAAAGGATTTTTTCTAGCAGACTCGCCGTCTGGCGATCGTCTGGCTTCGTCGTTCGGTAGTTCTGATATTTTTATGGTTTTCCTACTACTATTTTTTTTTCTCTCCCTCCTTCGGTTTGATGGCTTTTCCAGAGATTTTACCATCGGTAAAAGCACCCGCACCCCTGCGACCCCCGCGCCGTCATCCACCAACCACCTCTTCAGCTCGCAGTTTTACGATGTCGTTTCTGGATTTTATATCAACGCCCGTTGTAACATCGATGAGGAACGAGTCGATTTACACGTCCCTTTACAGAAACTTATCCGGGAGAATGATCCTTTTCCACTTCTTCATATCACTGTCAATATTATCTCGTATTTGCCGAACCCTCGATATTTATTGGTCCCCGTAAAAGCATTATAAACCCGCGATTTATCTCGCAATTATTATCTGAGGCATTTAACTAATAAGCTCTCGGACACTCGTTAGTTCGCGTAAATTATTTTGATACCGGATAGAGTCGTTCGGTGAGGAATGTTTTTTAGTTTTATAGGGTGTTTTAATCTTTAATGATGAAGAAGGGCTGTCTGTTTAATAGGGTTGATAGTTAAGAGTGGTGTAAATAATGTTTTATGTATGCGTAAAGTTAAAGTATAAGCGAAGTGGAATACTAACTTGTAATATTTCACGTAAAAAGAAATTTACATTCACTTGTTTTGACCCGAAATGGTCCTAGAATATGTTTATATATCATCTACATTCGATTTGGGGCATTTAGGAGCGATTTTGGCGACTTTTAAATTTTGACAATTTTTGAAGGTATACCCCTTCACATTTTTACGACTTGGTTTCGACCCATTTTTGACTGATAAAAATTTTTTAACCGCTTCTTTCGACCCAAAATCGTCCTAGAATATGTTCCTACATCATTTACAATCGATTTGGGTGGTTTAGAAGCGATTATGGCGACTTTTAATTTTTGACCATTTTTGAAGGTATACCCCTTCACATTTTTTCGACTTGGTTTCGACCCATTTTTGACCAATAAAAATTTTTTAACCGCTTCTTTCGACCCAAAATCGTCCTAGAATATGTTCGTACATCATTTACCATCGATTTGGGTCGTTTAGAACTGATTTTGGCGACTTTTAATTTTTGACAATTTTTGAAGGTATACCCCTTCACATTTTTTCGACTTGGTTTCGACCCATTTTTGACCGATAAAAATTTTTTAACCGCTTCTTTCGACCCAAAATCGTCCTAGAATATGTTCGTACATCATTTACCATCGATTTGGGTCGTTTAGAACTGATTTTGGCGACTTTTAATTTTTGACAATTTTTGAAGGTATACCCCTTCACATTTTTTCGACTTGGTTTCGACCCATTTTTGACCAATAAAAATTTTTTAACCGCTTCTTCCGACCTAAAATCGTCCTAGAATATGTTTATACATCATATACCATCGATTTGGGTCGTTTAGAATTGATTTTGGCGACTTTTAATTTTTGACAATTTTTGAAGGTATACCCCTTCACATTTTTTCGACTTGGTTTCGACCCATTTTTGACCAATAAAAATTTTTTAACCGCTTCTTCCGACCTAAAATCGTCCTAGAATATGTTTATACATCATATACCATCGATTTGGGTCGTTTAGAATTGATTTTGGCGACTTTTAATTTTTGACAATTTTTGAAGGTATACCCCTTCACATTTTTTCGACTTGGTTTCGACCCATTTTTGACCAATAAAAATTTTTTAACCGCTTCTTCCGACCTAAAATCGTCCTAGAATATGTTTATACATCATATACCATCGATTTGGGTCGTTTAGAATTGATTTTGGCGACTTTTAATTTTTGACAATTTTTGAAGGTATACCCCTTCACATTTTTTCGACTTGGTTTCGACCCATTTTTGACCAATAAAAATTTTTTAACCGCTTCTTTCGACCCAAAATCGTCCTAGAATATGTTCGTACATCATTTACCATCGATTTGGGTCGTTTAGAACTGATTTTGGCGACTTTTAATTTTTGACAATTTTTGAAGGTATACCCCTTCACATTTTTTCGACTTGGTTTCGACCCATTTTTGACCAATAAAAATTTTTTAACCGCTTCTTCTGACCTAAAATCGTCCTAGAATATGTTTATACATCATATACCATCGATTTGGGTCGTTTAGAATTGATTTTGGCGACTTTTAATTTTTGACAATTTTTGAAGGTATACCCCTTCACATTTTTTCGACTTGGTTTCGACCCATTTTTGACCAATAAAAATTTTTTAACCGCTTCTTTCGACCCAAAATCGTCCTAGAATATGTTCGTACATCATTTACCATCGATTTGGGTCGTTTAGAACTGATTTTGGCGACTTTTAATTTTTGACAATTTTTGAAGGTATACCCCTTCATATTTTTGCGATTTTGGGTCGACCCATTTTTTGGCCAAATAAATTTTTAAACCGCTTCTTTCGACCCAAAATCGTCCTAGAATATGTTTATACATCATCTACCATCGATTTGGGCCATTTAGGAGTAAAATTGGCGACTTTGATATTTGGTGATTTTTGAAGGTACATCACAAGATCCAGTGAAATACATAATAATACTCTTCCAACGTCACTATACGTAAATCAATAATAATACTCACAATCTCATTAATAAAACTTCCAATAGATCATTCATAAAATGACGGCACAAAAATCAGAGAACTCCTTATCTAAGCAAAGTTTCGCCGTTATCCGGTAAAAGAAGGTAATTCGTATCGCGTTAATCTGTAGCTCTTTTAGAACCCAGAAGAGACGAGGCGTTAGCAGAGAACTACCGGCATCATCAGGGCTCCGCAGACTGTTTTAATTGGCAGTAAACTTTTGCCGCGTACGTCGCAAAAACATGAAATACAGCTACGGGGGAATACCGACTCTCTTCCACGGTTTATTCTTCTCCTCTCTTCCTCCTCCATTTCTTAACTTCCTCTCTTTTCTATCTCCTTTATTACATCTTTCGCGTATGCACAATTAAAGGCGCGAGGATCGAGTGCACTGATATTAGATTTTATGCTAAACTTGCAATTTCGCGGTGTTAATATGTGATATTAAGAAATCATTCTAAATAATGCAAGTAACAATGTTCCACGTAACTACTTGATTAATTACTTCACTAATGACTGTGGTATGGAAGTAACTAGTGTTTATTATTAATAACATTCTTAGTGTTAAACAGTTTTATTAAATCCCGGGGTCCCGTTATTCTCACTGCTTTGGTAGATCTAGTGTTAAAGTTCTAACATTTCATTTTTTGAGATTTTCCGCGGTTCAGGTTAGAGAATGGACATAAATAAATTCATTCATTTATTTCTTAACTCTATCGTTTTTTTTAAGGACGTATACGTAAATTTACAAATATAGCTGAGTATATTGCCGGTAGTTCTAGTGTTAAGACGAAGAACGGAAATGAAAGTAAGATGTTATTTTATTACGCCAAAGGCAGTGACGACCGTTAGATGGAAGCGAGAGTGAAAGATCGAAAGTGAAGGCGATATCATATATCTACAAAGATCTTCCACACGCATGACAATTCACCGTTCGCTTCTCGTCTCGGCTCTTTCGATATTTATCTTCATTAAGTTGGACAGATTTAATAAGGGAAGCTCGTGTCGAGGAAAAAAACCGGGCGGAACTTGCGGTTGTGAAATCCGCTTTTCGCAATGGTTTTCTAATCACGAGATCATCCTCGATCCCTATAATTCATATAATTCAATCCGTCGGATTATAATATAATACATCGCTCCTCGAAGATCAAACTTGAAACTTCAGTTTTCTGACAAATATCAAGGTGAACGATAAAATGAATAATTAAAGTGAAACTAATCACTACACACTTGGAATACAATTTAGCAATGAGATAACCGGTGAATTATTTATTCGAAGATGAAACTTAAGGTTGATTTATAACGCAACAATTCTAATACTTTTAAAAGGCGAAGTTATTTGGAGGTAATGTGCTAACATTAATCTTGGAGATTAAATAATCATTTATTATGCTGATGGTGGATCTTTATTTAATAGGTGGGGATCTATGATTCATGCTGAATTAAATATAGTTAATAAATTATAATGAGAGTTGTGGAAAAATTTCAAGAATACTTTCAACATCGAGTCGATCCATTTATTTATGAATCAGAAATTATCGAAATATTTCAAGTTCATGTGAAGGGATTTCATTATGAAAAACCAATTTTCATTGTCAAAAGCATAAAACCAAAATCATAGTAACTTAATGCAGTCACTAATTATACTAATTAATTATTAATCAAATGACTGGTAATCACACGGATATAAATTATAAAAGATCAAGACGGAAATGGAAATAATTCTCATCATCATAAAGTCATAAAATCATCTAAAAACTTCGGTATCATTAGGGCGACTCATTCATCATGATTACGCGTCAAAAAAGGCGTATTCCTGGTAAAAATGATGAAATTCAAATTTTCCTACGAGACCACGTGACCCCGTATACGGTCCCAATATTTCTGAGAGGACCACAGAAAAATTTCAAAACGGCCGAGCATGTATTATTCGGTGAGTGAATACGATAATGAAGCAAACGCTAGAAGGCCTTCAAGGCCCCCAAAACCCCACCAGGCCCCGATCCACGTCTCTCTCGTGTCCCACGGGGCCAAGATTTCGGCGTCATGCAATCCGTGCATTAACGAGAATAGTCCACCGTGAGAGGAGTTTTACGCAACTGGTGCGCCATGGGCCTTGATTTTAGGGCCCCGATGATGCTTGATGAGGCCGAAACCGCAACCAGGATATCCCCGCATCAACCAGAATTTCGGTCCCCCCGTGACACGCGATCTAATAATGATGTTTTAAGCGAACCAACCACCGCAGACCTATCGATGTATTACTTTTATTGCCTCACTTCAGGAACGTCGTTACTTTGCGAGTTCTCGAAAATGATCCCAGAAATTCTTTCTTTCATATATTGGATAATTTACGATGTTTCGTGTGTACTTATAAAACCTGATCTAGCGAGAGATATGAAATTAATGTATAACAGTCCTGATTCCTATCTATTTTTGGAATGCGATGGTGAAACCGGCTATTTTAATTGGCAGGGATTTAAGGAGCATGAAATTTGGCTTTCTTTAAAATGATAAGCGAGATTGCGGACCATTTGACGCTACAAGGAAATATATGATTTAGAATGTTGGTTTATGATATTTTTAAAAATTCTTCGCATTTTTAGAAATCCTTAGGACGAGTTTATCTTGCGATGTATATTAATGCCTGATAAATATGAAAATTTATGGGGAATACAATAAAAGAATGCAATGTTTGAGGTTGAATGGGAAGTGTTAAACGAGGGAAAAAAGTGACTGCTGTTGATATTACGAGGTTGTTTTTGTTGGCCAGTTTGTTTTTACTTGTCCGATGAATCACAGGACATGGGACCTGGTAAGGCCCAACCGGACCAGTGGTAGGGAAAGCTTGCCTCGTAAATGGACAACCTATGGAACCCGGGACGCGTGCCATTGACAGTGAAAAACACTTATGGAAACGTGCTTCACCTTTTACGAGAGAAGCCACCGATTACTTAATCCCTTTCTGGAAGAGACTGGGAAAAAATCGCGCACCTAACTGGTCTGGGTCATTGATTTCATTTATTACTGGTATCGTGTCGTTGCTTCATCTTTAATTAATTAAAATCTATTCTAAGAAATATTAAATCCGAATAATAATTAATTGCACGTACGTTCCGTTTGAAATGGATGATTATGTATTTTATACTTTATATTTTATAATATATATATATATATTATATATATTATAAAAAAATATATATTATATATATATGATTTCTTTTATTACTATCGTCTCGTTCTATCATATTAATCCATTATAAGAAATATTAATTCAGAATAATAATTATGTATATATATTCTGTTCGGGCAAAATGAGAGAATATATTTTATAGTTCATTGTTTGCATAATAGTTTTTATATTTTATTATTCCAGTGGTTCAAAGGAGTACGCACATTAATCGAAAAAAATAGAGAAATTTCTATATTAGAAATTTGATAAAGAGCCTTGTTAATGAATTACATAAATGGGACACCCATGGAGAAGGTAATGAACTCACAAAACCTAACTGGATAGGAGACCCAAATATTTACGGTCAACTTGCTCGACATCTCTTTAAGAAAAGTGTTAATCCTGTTAGAGAATAATCAGTTGATACCTGCAGGGGGTGTCGAAGGAATACGATTTACGACTTCCCGAATATTTCAATGGTGTTACGCCATTCAAACAGGAGACCACTCGCGAGGAGTAGTAGAAGGAGGCCCGCGTTATGAATAGGGTCTTCTCGAAGACCCTAAGAAAGTCGGACACGAAAGAAGAAAAGGCTAAGCTGAAGAGAGAAAGAAAGCCAGGTAGAGAAAAGAAAAGAACGGCAAAGAAAAGAGTAGTCGAAACGGTCCCGTAACAGGTGAAAAACAAAAGTTTGGAGATGGGCGTCCGTTCGAGTGATAAATTCGCGTTCACACGTTTCTCGTTCTGATCCTTTTTTTTCGACTGTCCCGAGTCGAAACCTCCGGGTTTCCTTGTCTCATTCTTTTCGATCCTAATCGACGATCTTACGTCACGGATGCAAAGTCACAACCGGTTTCGGAGGGAACACGATGAAGGGGCCAGGCTACAAGTGTTTACATCGAGCGTGCGTCATTTTGGATCCGCCAGAAATCTCGACATCCAAAGGTCTCTTCTTGGATTATCTAATAATAAACTTTTTGGTCATGCTTTTGCGCGATCCTTACGCGGATATCACTTTGAGACCTGTACACGGTTGTGAATAAATAAATGATCCAATGAAATAGTCTTATTTCTGTAAACCTCGAAATGTCCCTTTCCATTACATAAGTGATAATATTATCACGTTATTATTATATCTTCGTCAAAGGTGAATCGCATAATTAAAAATGATACTGGAAATATCACTTAAACAACTTCACGATAAATCTCCTATAACCGCGCAAACTTAAAAACACTACTATAACTAATACTGGCAATTATTAAAAATTAACCGATTTATCTATTGACATAGTGCCCTCTATGAAAACAAGCCATTAGAATATTAAATAATTCATCTAAGCCCGCGGAACCTTCGAACCTTCGCATTTAGCTAATGGAAGATGGAGTATCAACATTTAGCATGAATTAACATAATACTTGACGAATGGCTGTCCAATGATAATTTTTTTGGAGGCCACACTTTTCTGCGAATTATTACACGCTTGCGGAGTGATATTGATTTATTATCGATTATATTGTGTAATGTAAGTGAAATACGTCCGTAAAAGGACTCACCTTTTTGCAGCTGGCCGTGGTCCGCATTCATTTTCGCCTGCAACAGAAAGTGCTGGGATTCACCAAGTAGAATGAGCACGAAACGCGCGTTGGTACCAACTAATCTACTTAAATATTTCCAAGTTAATTCCCTCACCTCGTAACCTTGTTTCGCACCACGTCCACCACCCCAGTAGTCGGTTTCCTTGTCGTGGGGGTTGCATTGCTGCAACAGAAATAACATCCCTATTAATATCACGGTTATACTTTTGACTTGTTGCTTAAAAACTATGCCGAGATTAGGTTCTCGAATTAAGCAAACAAGATTCACCATTAAATTACTGAATTATTAACTCGAGATTTATATGAGATCTAACTTGTAAGAGTTCATTCTCGAAATGTCATAATAATTTCTTTTTATTATCACTATTCAGCTCCTTATACATCGCTCATTTGTAAATTTAAAATTAATGATGTAATTCGTAAATTATATGTATAATAAATAAATTGATTATGCAATAATATTTGTTTCTCTATCAAAAATATGGGTGGCTGGGAAATTCTGGAGAAAATTCGCTGTTTGGAGTCATTAATATAATGCATATAATATTTCTTGTATTATCGCAATTAAAGGATGTAACTAGGTGGTTTATTTCATACCGGTAACTCTGTATAATTAATGATACAGATATAATTGTCAATTCTTTCCTATTGTACTTGACATTAATTGTAGTCCATTATTCTAAACTTAACTAGCACGACAATTTCCAACCCCTCACCACCCTCGTGAATTGACGCCGCTCAAACATAACATGGTTCTTTCAAGTTGTCTCGCTTACAACCCTTTGTCCGAAACTAGCGTGTGTGTATACGAAGCACACTTAGGGAGTGTGAATCGAAGGGCACGTACCTTATATTCGAGGGTGCCTGAGGTGATAATAAAAGGGCACGTTACGTAGCCAATACCGTTGACGATAAAATGAGGGAAAGTAATAAAGTGTTCAGACTCCACTTTCCTATTGAACTTACGTCTACTCAAATTTGATTTAGGTTTCGAGTCGATTAAATCGACATATAAATTGTATTAAAGAATTGGGATTCGGTACATGTGACCCTGTTTTTATTCGTATTATTATTACGGTTCTTTTATTAATAAGAACGAGTGCGTTCAGATATTTAAATTGTGATTGATTTTGTATCTCTGTCCATTGAGGTTTTTCTAAAAGAATAGAACTTTCACTTAAACCTTTTAATTTAAGTATTTTTATTAATTGCAAGAATGTTACATTATATACATATTACTATAACTGTACTAAAGTATAAGTATTATACGATATTCCGCGAAAATGTATTATGTATGAAATAAAAATAAACCGAAGACGTAAATCCACGAATAAAATAAAACTAGTAGAATAAGCCCCTTCTGATATTAATTTATCTCCACCTTCAAAATAAAATTAAAAAATCCGCAATTTCCAGCTTACAACGATAAAATCCTAAAGTTCCAAAAAATATATATTTCGCAAACGACTTCATTAACCAACCAAAGAATACCAAACCGCAATCAAAATCCATTGTTCCCATTAAACCGCCGAAGAATAACAAGCTACCAAAATCAACCCCCCTCTCCTCACAAACATCCCAAGTCAACCACCCCAAACAAATTCGAACAAAGATAAGCCTCGTAAAACCTTGAGGTAAGAAGGAGCAAAAGAGAAGGGGAGAAAGGGTGCTCGGAAAAAAAGAGAGAGGGAGAAAGAGAAAGCACAAGAAACGAAGAACGGGGAAAGACGTGGAATAATTGGCGCGCGTTACGATGGAATGAGTCAGACAAGGGTTTGGTGGATGAAAGCAGGCGAGAGGGTAAGTTTGCCAAGGTGGTAGAATGTGATGTGTCGGTGGGAGAAAGCGGGGGTGGTTGAGAGTGGTGGTTGTTGGAGAGGGTTGGAGAGGGTTGGAGGGGCCACGGTCTAGACACAACACAGACGAGGGTGGCAACCCAGGCCTGTGACCTTGGGCATCACTCGGCCTTTCATGAAGATAAACAACCCATAGACGAATCACCCTTTTGCACATAACAAATTACCTCCATATCGACCAACGTGTGTGCAATTTTTTGGCAATGCTCCCCGCCTGGCGAAGACACTCCTGTAAATGTGATACGCGAACTTCGCGAAGACATATGACATCGCAGTCATTGGGCTTGTTATGAAAACACCGGTGAAACGGACATTTATATTTCTCCCAAATATTCTGGGAATTGAAGTATTTACTTTAATGTTCGATATTCGAGCGATGAATTTTATTGGGCTGAAATGTTGATACGAGTATGTTGCTAACATGTTTTGTTTATAAACGTAGTTAGCTATCTTTGATTTTATGTCTTGCAATATATAATTCTGTTGTGAATTTCTTCGTCAGTTTGTAATATATACGCAAAAAATATTTGTTGATTATAAGAATCAAAATGAGAGCAGAGCATAAGTGCCATATATATAATGTTGTAAATTATTATAATTACAGTATAAATGTCAAAATGTCTTCTATATTTCACAGTAAACAAACCATAATCAAATTCATTATTTTCCAGTATAAGTATTAATAACCCGCTATTTATGCTTAATTAAATCTTCACAAATTAGTTCTAGATTCTGATATATTTTGGGGGGAAAATTCGTGGTGAATATGTTGTAAAATGAAACTCGGGAGTCTCATATGTCTTTCAAATTTGTTCTCACTAAATCATTCGGTGTGGTACTAATTGCTAGTCGAAGAAGATTTTTCTGGTTCGAGGGTGGAATATTCCCATAAGATTAAGCGTGTCCACCCACAAGGGTGAAAAGTAAGCAGGACAGAGTTTAAATAGTAACGGAGCTTAGAAGGAACTTCGTAGGACACAAAAAGAATGGTAGGAATATTAAGGGATGACCTCGTTTCCCTTCTCATGACCTCCTAAACCGCATCCAATCCCCTACACCACATTCGACCCTCCCTATCTCGAAGGACCTTGTGTGTGGTCACGTATCCTTCTCTAAGGATTCCGAATCTACCGTGACCTATAAAGTAAGATTTAGAACGGTCTATCTTTGATATATCTCGGAATCCTTCACCATCGATACCACACCATGAAGTAACCCGATATCGGGAATTTCGTTTATATATTAAGGCCATTATCTTTGGAACTTGTACCACGATCTACATAATTTATGATCCGCTAGATAAAGTAACATTATCTTACACATTAATTAATATCCTAATCATGGGACTGTAAATCGATAGCTTTTTATTTAACGACTTGAGTACTGTGTTTCTCTTTAAATTGATATTTCTCGAGAATTTTTATTAGATGAGGACTCATGATATTTTACAATAATTTAGAAGATAGTATACAGTAATATTATTACCAGTTAGTTTTTGTTATTGGATCTTAAATCACTGACGATTGGATGTCGCAACTAAAGTTGACACGATAAATCAATAAATAATGGTAAACAATCTCGAGTGCAAACGGTTAACATTATTAATATTAATACTTGAAACTGAACGATTTCACGTAACTGGAATTAAGTTAAGTCAAGTCAAAAAATTGGATATCGAAGGGTGTAACGGAGGGACACCATAAGGTTAGAAATGGTCAGAATTTCCGTCTGTCGCGCTACAGGTGGCACATGGGAGGATTCGATTCTTGTGAGAAAATCCTCGAAATAAGGAAGGATATGGATTTTTGAAGAAACGTTGGCTAGTGTGGGCCCTACTACCAAAGACCTAGGGGTGACCCAGGAAAGTTTAAGTGGGAATCTCCTCGGGACGTCTTCCTCTATATCACGCTTAAAGAAGACGAAGAAAATGAGAAAGGACTACTTGGAGGGGTGAAGATTGTCCGGGCTTCCGGGTAGAACCGGAAATCAGCACTATGATCCATTCCTATTTTAAAGATGGGAAACTGGAGTCCCGGTAAGGTGGATGCACCGTGTGTGCTTAGTGGAAAATCGTTTTTAAGCAGGAAAAAGAGACGAGATCCTGCTGTTGATCCCTGAAATCCATTCCCCTTCTTTGGCAGATGTTATCGGTACTGGATATCGTTCATATAAAATTGGATCCCATAACGAGGAACGTAAACGCGAGCTTCCATTCGCGGTGGAATAATTGAAAAGTTTCGGCTGAAAATTCTTCGTGCCACGACTTCGTATCGCGAATGTCATCCTCTGACATTTCCCTGACATTTACTTTAAAGGGTTAACGGTAGAAAAAGAGATCGCACGAAGGTTGCTACTGTTATTTTAAAGGATGAATCGCAAATTATATCGGACAACAATATTGCGCCGGGATTTCTTAATCAGCTTCAAAGGTTTCTATTTACTTAGATAGCTGATACGGAGACGCTCTTTGAAGTTTTCATTAAGTCACGTACCATCTTCGGAATTCCTTGGGACTCGATATTACGAAATTCCTCAGATGACCTGTAAAACAGTACTTTGCTCTTTTAGTCAAAGCCCTTGGTTAATCCAATTAAATTTCAACTATCGGACTAAGCCTTTGTCAACGGCAATTCCCTTAATCCTTGCAGATTTCGAGACCGTGTTACCGGATTTCCTCCGAGTATTAACGGTACCCTGGTACTTCCGCTTTCTATGGTATTATCCGATACACGCGTCAGACATTATTCAAGACAATTATTGAATAATGTGAGTATTATTTAAAAGCACTAAGAAATATGATACGATAGAATTGATCTACTTATAGACAGTTATTACTTTCCCCTGATGGTTCATTAGATTTATTAATAATAATGGGAATAATTATTAAAGGACATACTTGTATGTCCTATTATATTCGTCAGACATTATTTAAGACAATTATTGAATAATGTGAGTATTATTTATAAGAGCTCAGAAATATTATACGGTAGGATTGATCTAATTATGAACAGTTATTACTTCATCTTGACGCTTCATTGGAGTTATTAAAAGTAAAGGGAATGATTATTAATGGACATACTCGTGTGTCCTATTCAAGGATTTAAATGCTTAAAAACATGCATTGATGTCCTACATAACGTCCTATCATTATAAATTTCTTCGTTCTCCAGGTTGAAAACAGCCCCGGTACACTTGAAAAAATTCAACTCGATAATTTTCATGCAGATAGCGAGGTAGAGGGATATAAAGAGTGTACCTTCGAGCGATCTGCCCATCGAACCCTTACGTCCACCGACCTACGGTTCTCGGTGTAGAAGGGCGGGCTTGGAAACGAAAAAAAAAAGAGAGGAGAACCGTGAAAAAGGAAAGGCAGAGAAAAAACGGAAAAACGTACACGACGAACTCTCGGATTGGTAATCCAACCTACCACGAGCAGCTCGAAGGGAAGATAAAGAAGGGAAAAAAAATACATTTTAGCTCGCATCCAGGCGCTGCAGCTAACCCATCCACCCACTCCATTCCACCCCATTCCTCCTCCACCCCTTATGGTTCTCCATCTTTGTCTTCATCCACGGATTTTCATCTCTCACCGTCTCTCTCACACTCTTCTCCTCTCCTCGACCAAAGCTCGCCCTCTCTCTACTCTTGGTACGTCAGCGTAGGTGGTTGGGCCGATAGTCGAGAGAGCGTCCCGATAGCAAAAGGACGCCGACGCCCGGCGTCGGTGGGTGGTCGGGGTGGTTGAAAAAAAATCAGAAGGATAGAAAGGTGGAAGCGGTTGCCCGACGGAGATGGGGCACCGAAACCGAGAGAGAAAGAAGACACGGTGAGAGGGGGAGGAGGGGGGGGTGGCGGCGAAGAAGAGTAGTAGTAGTAAGAGGAGGATGAGGTGGAGAAGAGTAAAAAAAGGGGTAGAAAAGAAGAGAAAAGAGACAGAGAAAGAGGGCGCTCGAGGCAACCTGAGGTTGGTGGTGGAAACCAGGAGGTACTCCTCTGCCTGGGGAACCAAAAGGGGGTAAAAGGGGAAGAGGGTATATTAAAAAAATATTGAAAAAATCCTGCCACCGAAGAAGTGGAAAAAAATCAGCTGGTTTTCAGGATGGAGTAACGAGACCAAGAAAGCTGGATGTGTATAATCAAAGGAAGATCCAAGAGAGTGGACCAATTAGGGGTAGTACCTCGAAGGTATAAGCAGATAAACATCACCGAGGTAAACGCGAGAACAACGAATGAAATAAGATACGCGCCGAGGGGAAAAGTTGTTTGCAAGGAACGAGGGATAAGGAGAGGGAGAGAAGTGGATGGCTGAGCGAAAGAAGGAAAGAAAACTGGGGCCGGGGGGTCGGGGAGGGTTTGTAAGGGGTGAGGAAAAAGGCGAAAGAGAGGTACCCACACCGTGCACATGCGTGACCGTCCGTCCGCGTACGAGGCGGCGTGTATTGATCAGCCAAAGAGCGCCACGACGCCGGGCGTCCTTTCTGCGAGCCTTGCTTTTTTCGGCACGACGGCCGAGGGTGGAGAAACTGGTGGATGGTAGACGGTGAAAGGGGGTGGTGGACGCCGCGCCACGACCTAACCCAACGGGCACCCTAACTGACGTCACTCTCTCACCTACCCTCTCCTCTCTCTCACCTCTTCCTCTTTCATACACTTTCTTCATTCTCTTTCCTCACCACCCTCCGCCTGCCTTTCTTAACGTTTACTCTCTGTTTCCCTTTGTGTATACGCGCCGACCACGGACCTCGCCGTCGCGACGCCGCCACCGACGGTCAAGAGATCCATAAAAAAGTTTCGGCTATCCTCGCGGTGGGCGTACGAGCTTTTTACTCGCGGGAAATAACGAAGGGTATATTGGGAGAGGTGATTTAAGGGTGGATGGAGTTAAGTTTCTTCTAATGACGGAATTATTCCGTTTTGATGTGCAGATATGACTTGGGGGTGGTTAATATTTATTGGGTATGCCCGTCATCTTTAAAAACAATGGTGATATTTCTTTCTAATTGTTATCTAATCAAAACTAATATAAACCGAGGCTTGTGATGATGATTTTAAAGTAATACATTATGCAAGTATAAGCATTAAATTGCTGGATAATTGTATATATGTAGATAATTATTTCACGATTATTTGATTTGCTAATTAAAAGTTGTAATACTTGGCAGGTCATAAACAACACTGCCACGCGAAAAGTGTAGTTAAGAAATTATTTTTAATATAGTCTCAAGATGTACGAGATTCTCGTAATCGCAGTATGTAGTTGATTAAGTCATCGATCAAATTAATTGATTATAACAAATGATTTATCTCACCTACAAGCGCGACAAAATTTAATACCCCGTTCCACGGCTGCGTTAAAAAAAGCAGCACTCCAATTTATCGTATTACATGAATTTCGCTCAACTTTTTCTTCGAAGTTTAAGACAATAATCGTCAAGTTTCAATCGAGCTAAACGAAACTTTCGCTACGGCGACTAGGAACCAGATACTGTTAAGTATTCCGTAGGAAGATCGTTACGAGGGAAAAAAAAGAACTTGGGAATCAAACGGCGCTTCTTTTTTAATCTTCGAGAGAGTCCCACTCATTTACTCGGTGGTTTCATTACAAAGGTCCGAAGAGGAGGAAGACAGACGGATGGATGGATAGAGAGAGGGGAAAAGAATCAGATTGTCCCAGAGGAACTGGATATCTTTAGAAAAAGTTCCTCGCGGGGGGAAGGGTCGACCTACAAAAAAGTTTGAGACCAAGTTTCTCGCAGGCATCAGCACTTTACTCGGCAAAGTGCATCCACGGTGTCTTACTGGCCCGATGATGGCCTCCCGAAGATCCACTGTTTGGAAAGGACTACTTAATTCTTAATGCCCCCGAAGGATCCCTGTATTTAACGATCTGCCGAGGATCAATATTTTTCTCGATCCATCTCGAGTGCATTTACTGTCTCGATGAATCTCGGTCGGCCACTTTGATGCATCTCGCTCGGTGCAACTGGATACTCGGATAATAAAGTTTCGAATTTCTCTGTCGGGTTGCATCGCGAAGTTGCAGAAGTCGAATCACGCGATTCAACACTAACAATAACAATCTACTGTACGTAGTTCGTAGTGAATGAATCAAATCAATGACAAAGGAACAAGTAAATAAATGTCAGAAATAAATGTCGAATACCAAAACACAACAAACACTTTCGAGCTACCGCACGTGCAAGAAAAATGACAAAATATTATTAGCCGTGAAAGCGGAGCGAAAGAGTCTCATCGGGCTTCGAATTTTCTAGGAGAGAAGGTTGGAACGAGTTACAAAGTGAACCTGTTAATGACAGAAGCGGAGGAACGATCCGGTGGGTCCTGGAGGCAGGATTCCAAGAATGGGGTAAGATTTGACGGAGTGAAAGAATATCGTGGAACGAGGAACGGTTTCGTTTGGGCGAAGCAAGTCGAATACTCGTGGAGTCGAGTTTCGTGTGCTGATAGAACAAAACTGCGGATCAACCGAGAAAGAAGGTCTTCGACTTTTCCTCGGCTCGGGGATCCTGATAAATTGCTGGCAGCTGGCAAAACTCGGTTCCCTGCATCAAGGGTTACTGGTACACGTGTGGAATGAGAAAGACCTGTTTTGACTGCCGATCTACTCGGACACCCAGAAGATTCCTTCGACCTTTCCCAATTTTCTCCCCCGAAGACAAGTGAAACAGATTAATCTTCACTCTCGAATATCCTTCGGAACAACAACTGTTCTTAAGTCTGGATAAATTTAGCACGAATAGTACCCTGTTTTTAAAAGGATTTATTAAATCTATCAATAAGATGTACATATCTGTATTATTCGTTAAGTTGTACCGCATGTATGAATATTTATATTGAAATAAAGGATTGTTATTAGAACTTTTTCGTATTTAGATTTACTAATAAACCTAGTCTGATGTAATGATATTTGTAATCATTAATTTAGATATATTTAAAATAGTAACATATTATTAATATTTTGATATCAATATTATTAGAGTTTTAATAATTTATTACAAATTCTAATGATAATATGAATTTCTTGTATAATGAATTAAAAGACTTTTGTTAAACGTAGTCCCACATTTAACCGTAACTTTAATCCCACGAAGATCTTCCAATATTTAACTTCAATGATGAAAGTGATTTTTACAATCTTTCATTCTTTGTTACGAATATTACAGGAATAATGATTAAAGAGAAATTTTATTTTCATAGTCGATTGACTTAGACACTTAAGAATCCTTTTATCCTTGCTAATGAATACTTGGGTCGACATAATAGTCCGAAACTCGAGTTAAAAATATCGGAGATTACACGAACCGTAGATTCCTCGGAAACCTGGAATTTCTGGATCGAACAATAACTCGGGCTCCTTAAATTATATTGTTCTTTCCTTGGAGGGAATTCTTTAAACGATAGAATTCAAGAAGAACGCAACCTCATTCCTTTTAATGCTCGGCGAATGGCAGTCAAGAAACAGCAATAAGAAGGAAACATTGAATGGAAAGAAGGAGGTTAATAGAATAGAAGTTTCCTTGCCAAAATAATACAGCTGTTAGGATGGTTGTCCAAGAACAAGAGTATAAGAATCGGAATAAGAAGAAGTATGATAATAATAAAAAGAGAGTCTCAATGGATCAAGACGAAGAATAGTCTCCGCAATCATAAAAGAGTCGAAACTTCCGACTAATTAAAGCAATGTATTTATCCCTACAAATAAAGCTACTCTTCGCGAACTTCTTCAAGCACTTAAACCCTCTTCAAGGAATAAAAGTATTCAACATTTACATCTCATTTATGAATATTAACCCTTTGCACTCCAAGAATATTTTTGTCATAAAAAGGGCTTATTCCAAGATGTTTTGTGATGCCGATTAACGAATTACAAATTACAAATTATAATATAACAGATTACAAATAACAAATTATAATACAGTAATATATTTCGTGTCAAGTATGACGAACCCAAAAAGCAACCAATTTCAACCAGATTGGTAAAAAATAATAGGAGTTGTAGTGACTTCCCAAACAAGCACATCAATTTTCGATTTTATATTAATAAAATCTTCTGTGTTTATTTTATTAATTTAATCCGTGTGACGATAAGTGAGTCTCGAATTTCGGTTTCATCGTCGCGAACGCATTCAATTATAAAACAAAGCAAAACACCGAGTTTTGAAGGACGCGAAGAAAGTTAGCTCCCTCGAAGAAAATTTTGGAAGTTCACGATGGAAAGATTGGGGTTCAATGGATTATCTCAGTTCGAAGACCCCGTCGTTCCTCGTTCTTCGTCCGAGAGTATCTCAAGGCACACATGTGTTCCCACAGGGTGTCAGAGCCGTATCGCTTTCGTTGGCTTTTTTTGTCGAGTTAGAATCTAGAAGACGAGAGACGTAGGGTGGCAAACGAGACACATGTGGTCTGTGTCACGTTAAAACTTTACCGCGCCCCCCGCCAACCCCCCTCCCAACCAACCCGCGCCCTTTTCTTTCTGACCTACATGAAACAGAAACCACGGAGGGAGAAAGGGACAGGGAGACAGGGAGTGATAAAATTCAACAGTTGGCCCCGAATTGGCGGTTCTTCTCTCCCTTCTCTCTCTCTCTCTCTCTCCCTTTTCTCTCCTCGCACGGGATACGTTAACCGATAAACGAATGACGGAAATTTACGTGACTTTTGACTCCTATCTCTTCGCCCGATTTTTTCGACATTCCTGATAGCCGCCAAGGCTATGGAAAACAACGTCCTAACTTTTTCCACGGAAGCCGTTCGATAAACGACGTCCAACGAGATGCATCTACGAAGTGTATATTCCGGGAATGTTTTAACATTGTTTGAATGTTTTAATTACGATATTTTATAATCTAGTATTATAAAATGTATGCATTTTTCTAGTATTAGTGATTTTTCTTATATTTGTTTTATACGTAATATAGTAATATCCCAAGGTTTCAGTAAATATAAGTAATCAACTTTTATAACATGTTACAATTAATTCTTTGTAACAAGTCAATTAATCCTCGCCAAAAAAAACACACACTCTCCTCAACCTCACCATAATCCCACAAATTAACATTTCAAAGATGGCCTTCGCTTGAACCGCCATAAATAAACATAAACACTGACTTCATCCGGGCGCAATGAAAATCTAGCAGATAAATGAAAAATCGTATAGTTGCAGGGTGGTGGTGAAAGATAAGGCCGCCCACCGATCAGATCGGTGACCCAAATGGCGTATAAAGAAGATAGAAAGAGAGGGAACGAAAAGCCTCGTGAAAAGTAGGGGCGAGCGGGGTTGAAAGGGGAGGAAAGAGATCTGACCCAGACGAGTTTTTCCACCGGTTTCCCGGGGGTTTCCTATTTTTCCCAGTCGTAACGTCGGGCGGTGGGTCGAGTCTGCAGACAATTCGCAGTAAAATTTTTACAGCCAGCCCAACCCCACCGCGACAGGATGGTTAGGGGTGGTTTAGGGGATGGTTAGGGGGATGCTGCTGCTAGCCGTGCTCCAGACGCGCGGAATGGCCGCGGCCTGCTCGCGGAAACTCATAAACCTATACGTCTACCTACGGCTACTTCAATCTCCTGCAACTTATCCTTCGACTCTCTTTCCACCTTCGTCATTTCCACGCGTTTCCCGGCTCCCGTGGAAATATTTTACTGCTTTGATATTCGTATTCCTGCGAAATGCTATTTATAGCTTCAGCAATCTTCAATTTTTCTAATTAATCCTCCGAGTTCTTATTTATTTAAATTAGAAGTGGATCCTATCGGTACAAGTATATTGTTGCAAATACTCTAGATTTCTTTTGGTAATAATTAATTTAAACTCACCGATTAATAAATTTTCCTATCAATATCATCATCATGTTCCTATAAACACAACGCAACAAAGTCTAAGAATAATCCACATCTAACTCTTAAGTGAAAAGTTTGATAAAGAAGTATTTCCGTATGTACATTGAAGTGGATACTTCAAATGATTAACCCTTGATATACGCGTTCTAACAGATCCGCGTCATCCCACATAAATCTTATGATTTTTTCCGCTGATTTAGGTCCGCGTAATAAATATCGCGATGACATAACGCTTATAAGTATTACCTATCAGTAATGAAGTTTCTATGGACAGTGCAGGAAGCAAGATATACAGATGGTTTATTACCAAAAGAAACTTTACAGCCGTCTCAGTGTCTAGCGGATAAGGATAGCGAAGGTTCAGACACACGGATTGGCCGCGACCAGGTCGCGGAAAACCCATAAAACTCCACCGTCTGCAGTCTATACCTAAAACTTCCAATCTCCTCTAGCAACCGGCATAGCACTACCCCATAAAATACTATCGCGACGGAGAACATCAAGTACATTTCCCATCTTGATATTCATTTAATTCGTGCACACTGGAAATTTAATCTTCCGCCGGTATCCAACAAGATTTTGATGAAGAACGATTGCCGCGACTCCACGGTGATCGAAATTTTCATCATTCTCGAAATATTAGAAAAATATTTATTATCTACATCGAGCTTTACTTCTCACTTCTGTGTCCTATCGGTGGATCACCATTCCGTAGGTTTTATTTAAAATAAATGCCACGCTGCGAAGTTTCGAAGACTTCGCATGATCGCGATAAAAGTTTATGCGACTCTATACGAAAGAATTATAAACGATCGCGGTTGGAATTTCTAAGGAAATTCTTTTCGACGCTGGGAATACAAAGAAGAAAATGGAGCGTGTGGTTGGATCGTGGAAGGTTTTCTACGATTTTAACATTATAGACATTACCTTGTGAAATGTTCGATTTCCATATGAAGGCCCAACATATGTTGCCCTAATGCCATCAACTAAATAGTCTTCTGGTCCCTTAACCCTGCCAACGACGGAGCTTTCCTCTTTTCCCACCCTTCTTTCCATTTCCCGCCAAGTTTTCCTTTTCTATCGTTTTAGAGGTCCCAGGACCATTATTTTCATTCTAATCCATTTTCTCTTGCATACTTCCCTCACCCTTTTCACGTTACATGTGCAACTAGTATGTTATTATTCCATAATTTGTTAAATTCTATATTAACCTTCTATATTATTATATCATTCTAACCATCGAAGTGTCCGAGATGACAAGAATTTTGTTTGCTGTGATATATTAAATAATATATTTCCAACGTATCGAGTTCAATTTTATTTGTATGTCAAAGTGCTGAAATTCGATGACACTTTAACTTTAGATTTAACAATCGAAAGGAGAATGAAGCGTGCGTGGCGCCAGGAGATCGTTATTTATTGAGAGACTATTTGTTTATCCAGGAGCATTTGGAGAACGTATGTTCGTTTATTAGTTCTAGCTTCGGAAGCCGCGTTACTTCTCGAGGGTCTCTCATAAACCTTATAGAAAAATGTTCTAATGGAAGGAGCGGTGTCTTTCAAAGGAACACATGGTTCCACTCGTCTTCTGAATCTCCTTCGTGGCCGTCATTAAATCGGCTCGTACAAGTAGTTACGCCGAGGTTAAAATGCGACTTGAGATGAACCACTCGAACACTTTTCCCTATCTCCCGCACTTTGCCTCGCCTGTCGCCGTATTGTAACTCTATCTTTCACACGTATACTTCGTCGTTTCAACTCATACATCCGAAAAACATCCATTTACGTGAATGTTATTGGCTGAAGTAAATACACCGGCTTCCATTGGGATCCCCTCGTGAGACGCATCGACGATTCTTTCTCCCTCCCGGATTCTATTACCACGTGTTCTTGGAGCAACGCGAACTGAGAATTTGTATCGATGCGATTGTAAACGGAATTATAAAGAAATTAAATGGAATAATAATTCATATTTTTGAAAGGATGAAAGCAAAATTATGAACTCAGAAAGAAGAAATTAATATAATTATTATATGATTGTGGAGAGGAATTTGTAATGTAATTAAATGGAATAATAATTCAATTATATATGATATCTCTTTCCCCGACCAAACGATTGAAATAATTGAAATAGTGAATGAAAGTTTAATTTAGCTCTGGGAATTATAACTTCTTCTTAGATTTCTTGAATTATTTTAAATTGGACAGAAAAACCAATGTAATTAAAAAGTGTTCGAATCTTTGACTTGGCTCCCGCAATTATAAATTATTACTCGATTTACCGATATATTTTAATTGGTATAGATTATAATAAGTTTGGGTGATAAAATGTCATTACTTATATTACTCTTATTATACTATTATCAAATGAATATAAGTTAAATTTTATTAAAATCCTTCTCATCGATTAAATAAGTAACAAGCACCAAAGGATTGCCAATAAAGTCTTCGAAACAATTGGTAAAAGGGGCCGCGTAAAACTTTCATAGCAAGAAAACATTTTCAAAAATGAATTTGGCCAATGTAAGCCGAGTTTTCAGAGAAAGCTGAAATTCTCCTTTTCATCGGTGGGACCGGAAATTTATAAAGCCCAGACCCGTATCCACCGAATTATTTCTCGAGTACAAGTAAAGATCCTCGAACTGAATTCCACCCTCTCTTTCTTTGGAGTTGAGAGTTTTTCCTCGCGTATCCAGAAAAGGTTTTCCACTTTCCACCGGTCCTTGGAACTCGATGGTTTCCCGCGGTTAGCGCCGAAAAACGAGAACGCCGTTGGTTCTTTCAAATAATTCTCGCAACGCTCGCGCGGTTCTCTCTTTCGGCCCTTCCACTCGTTTTTGCCAAACGAGTTTTTTGCCTCGGGAACCCTTTTACGGGCAAACGTAAAAATCCCCTTCCCCCTTTTTTCGAACTTCGCGTTTGCCTACGCTTCGCAAGAAGAGAAACCTCCTGGAATTATTTTTCAAGGGTGCAATAAGTTTTACCCACTTTCGACTTAATTGAATCCTCTTACTACGCTTGTTCGCCTTCGAATCCTTACACATTCGAGATCATAATACTTCCGGGAATCTTCGGAAGGATTCCGAACTGATTTCACCGCTTTGAGTACCGGAAGTCGAGTTAACTTGCTGAGAAAGTTTGATAATTACATTTTCCCGAAACGTGCTCGGATATCGTTTTATATTCGCTTCTAACACGACTAGTATTTTTTGTATATTTCATATTAAACTAAGCAATTAATTTGATAAGAATTACACGATTCTGATAATTTCATTTATAATTGTCTACTTCCAAAATTCTACCGTCGAATTAATCATATGAATAATTGTACCAAACTTGAAATTAGTACTTCGATATTTAATATTCAATGAAGTCATTAGTTTGATAAGGCTTAGACGACTCTAATAAGTTCATATATCTCCATCTATTTGAAAAATTCCACTTAATATTTAACGAATTAATTAATTTAACAAGAATCACACAATTGCAATAATTTCATTCATCTCCATAAATTCAAGAAATTCTGTCGACAAAACAATCCTACGATATAATTATCCACGAACTTCAAAAGCCCGAATACAAAATGTGAAAACCAAGGAAAAGATTTCAAGAAATTGTAAATAAACGATATAATAAATTGTAGATTAAAAACGTTATGATATAAATATACTTAAACTCCCTCATTTCTTGAATGAAGACTACAAAAATAAATCGCAGATGAAACCACACGCATTTTCTCACGAGTTGCAAGGATAGAAGTGCAAGTAGATTTACTGGACGTTGGTGGAAGACGGGTGAGGAGGACGAAAAAAAACATCTAAATTTGCCAGGTTTTTAATTAAACGTAAATTAAATGTAATTTGATGAAGTAAATGGGATTAAGTGGAATCTTCCTTTTTAGCTGGCTCGCGTGGGATCTTAGATTTATGATCAGAATTACAGGTAAACCGTAGTAATTACGGATGCATTCAGAGGGGATTTGAGCAGTGGCTCGTTTAAATTTTTGCTAGCGCCGCCAGATGAAAATCTGCGTGCAAGTAGAAAGTGCTAAGGGCATAATTTTCGTTTATATCAGACCAGTATGGGAAAGAGAGGGAGAGAGAAGACGAGCGAGAATGAGAGAGATGTAGGAGAAGGAAAAAAAAGTTCGCAATTAACGTTAAAAGGTCCATGGACACTTCAAAACTCTCGGAAATTCTGCGACCCGTGGGCATACTCGTTCGTGGTTTTCAAAAGGGCCACGTGACTCCCTTTAGGTCCGACTTTCCGTTTGACCGAGTTTTCCGGCTTGTATAACCTCAAGGACGAAAGTTCTCGAGCTTCGTTTTCCTCTATAACCCTTTAGGCCCTATTTTCTGAACCTCATTGCCGCAAATGTGTCGAGTACCTTGGCTTTATAATTAATTTCGAGACCTTATTAAAAAAAAATCCGTGTATATATACGTGTGTACGTAATACGACAAAGAATAGTGATATCTCCATCGTCCAATTCAACCCGTTAGGTTTCACCCGACACGCTTAATTATATCTCAAAATATATCATCGTTAATAGGAAAATTCAACGTGTTACTAATCCAGCGATGCCGGAGACGTAGGGATTTTTTTTCCCTCAAAAGTTCTTCCGTAATTAATTTTCAAGGATTACTTCTGATTAAAAAGGGCTTAATTACTGTCGCTATACTTCGAAGGGTTGACTCCAAGGGAAACGCGTGGAAAGGTTTCTATTAAAAGGGTGCCTCCCAATGAGATCTTTCAACTAAAACTAACCATAGAAACCTAAATAAAATATTAACATCCTATTCATACACATTTATAATAATCTCTATTAAACGACATTTTACCACTTTTTATTTAAACCGCTCAATTAGTGTTCGCAAGATTATATGATAAAATTCAATTCGAGGTGGCTGCGTGGTTATCCCTTTACAGGACTTTTTTTTGTGAAACATCGTACCCGTGGTCGCGAAGGAATTCAGGGATAAAATGAAATTCTTATTTTGCAACAAAAAGTATGGCCGATCTATTTTCGGGGCGATCTAACGTCCGTGATAGCGGTTTGAATAGAAATACGCGGAGAAAGGATGGCGAAGATGCATTGAAATGAAATTCTTGAAGGGCTGGGGGGGGGGGAAGGGACACACACCATCGACGGCTATTCACGGTAACCCTTTGCCCCAGATTCAAGATCTATCCAAGCAGATTAAAGTGACTTGCCACTCGACTGTCTACCCAAACAAGTTTCATTTTCGTTCCCCTCCTTCTACTCTTTTATTAAACGTCCGTTCGGCACAATCCCGATGGACATTTTTGTTTAACAATGCTTAAAAAAACAATCTACAACGACGGTTTTTGCTTTGAGACTAATTATCATGTAATGGACTCGCTGGAAGCAAAGTAGTTAATTGTGATAAAAGGTAAGCATTTCCGAGAAAGAAAATTTATCGTGTTTTGAAGAGGACAACTCCTTAAATGTTTCCTTGAGTGCCACTTGCCTTCGAGTTTGAATGTGTTGGTAAATGAAAATATTTGTTTGGATTATGGTTTTTTGGGGGTTGTTTGTTTCGGTGGATGGGGAGGGTTTATTGTGTTCAGATTGTTTTGTTTAATAAATCTTTTAGAGGGATTTTTTCATTATTGGGGAAGCCTATTAGTCGCCTCTTACGACAGGCAGGGAATACCATGGGTGAATTCTAACCCCCACCCATAGGGGTAGTTTTGGAAATGTTTTGTAAAAATATTTGTATCTATTTTGACGTAGAAAAGAATGTTGTCAATGTAAATTTTCATATTATTTATAAAATTGCTGAGAATAATTAATGACTCAATATCCTATTACAAAATATTTCGTGTTGAAAAAATAAAGATTTCTTATTCATAATTAAGCAATTAATTGACATACTATATGTTATATCACATAATATATAAAATTGTTTATGTTGTTACATATACTTGGGGGTTTGATATAATAAAATATATGTGCTCTAAAATACCAAGTTTAACAAATATGACTCAATATTGGGAATCAAATAGCAGGAGTTTATTTTTGAGTATCGTCGTAAGTGGGATAAAAAGAAAATCCCATAAAGTCGTTGGATGCATCTGAATTTCAAGGGAGTTTCCTTTAAACTGTTATCCGATAGAAGGATCCCGACGTCTGGAAGTGAAATTCCAAGAAGGGTCGAACGCCCCTTCAACGTTACGACCCTCCATAACTGCGCTAGGGAAAGGAAACCCTTTAGCCTAGTTTTGAAGGTCAATGGTGCGCAGGTTAAGGAACCTTACGTACCTTTCATTCAGGAATCAAGAAAATCCAATATCTTACATTTTCTATTACCGAACTACCGCCATTACAGAAATGCCTTTCCGATAAAGATATCCTCCGTAATCATCAACTTAAGAAATATTTCTTGAAAATACCTGACAATTTTATTTTGTCAGTATTACTCTCAATATTGGTATCTCAGTGATAATAATGATTAAAAATAAATTATTATGATAAATATGATATGCCGATATTCTTTTATTAGGAAAAGAATATTATATCACCGAATGATGATTTAATTGAAACTCGAAAATGTCACTCAATTTTTAAAGTATTAACTTAAAATTTCCATCATTTCATTTACCATGAATTTAATATTGATTTATTATTAATATATAATATAAGACTTATTCGGTCTTCCTTCATATGATATTAATATATATTATTGTTATCAGCTCTGTTTTATACAGTTGTAGAAATGTTATTACAACTTGTCGTGGCTCTACGATACCGTTACAAGACGTTAAATAAATCGTATATTAAAACAGAGAGGTGAGTGGAAGAGTTTCTCTCGTAATCCATTTTCCAATAAAGATATCTCAAGCCCGAAGTGAAATTCCTTGAAGGGTCGAGCACCCCTACGATGTTACGACCCTCCAGTACTGGCGCAGTAAGTAAAGCCAACCTTTTGCCCCAGTTTTCAAGGTCCACGATGCGCAACTTGAAAGACGGTCATGGTTTAGTTAAAGAGGATCTTGTAATCTTACTTTTATTGTTAACTCTGTCAACTTCTACTTTCTTGATTCTCTTTACGATATCCCAGGGCTCTTGAATCTTTTCTCTTACGATTAACTTTAATTGTTACTCATTCTCTTTAATCTTAAGGTACACGAATAAGAAATTATCATAACAAATGAGAATTTGTTAGATGTCTTATTTTAACGTTTAAGAATAATTTGCGAGTGTAATAGCTCGTTAAAGAAATAAATAAAATTATATGGTGTCTTGAATTTAAGTAGTATATTCTATTGTAAATAATATATTATATCCATAAATCTGAATTGACAAATATTTAAATTGGAGCCGGAAGATTTACATCGTTATAACCTTACATCATATTTATCATAAAAATGGAAAATCCTTTGAAAAAAGGAACCTTGGGTCATTTCTTCTATCTCGAAGGTTTACACTTCTATTATAAGTTAAGGGAAAGGGGGTACAAAAACAGTAAGTGGTACAATAATTATTGGGGTAAACAGAATCATGGATTCACACCAGGGTTTCCAAGGACTCAGTCGGAGGAACCCTTTATTGGAGATTCAAGGACCCGACCAGTTTAGGGGATCCAAGGACTCCCGGAAATAACGACACAATTACCAAGGAATATAAACACGGAGTTTCGCAATAGGGTTGCATCGTGGACCTAAAACCAGCTCTCGGAAACCCTTTGGCCCAGATCCCAAGGTCTACGTTGAGGAAGTTAAGGGATCCAAGGGTTTCCGGGTTTCGAGAAACAAGAAGGGAAGTATAGGGGGATGGTTAGTGGGGTAAAAAACGAGTGGAGGAGAAGGGAAGGAGAGAGATCGGCAGTCGGGGGTGAGTAGGTCAAACTTTACGGCCCTGGTGTCTAGACGTCGTTGCACCCCCGTGCACGGTAGTAAAACCATTTTAAGGGGCTGTTTTACCAGCGTACTCAGCGCGACCTGTTCGAAAGAGCTAGTGGTTGCAACCAGTTCCTCTTTCTCCTCTCTCACTACCAACCCCCTTTAAACCCCAACCCCTTTCTCTCTTTCTCTTTCTCCGGTTTAACGTGCAATAGAGTCCTATACGTGCGTTCTCTGCATCCAGACGAGCCGATGCTCGTAGAGGCAACGTCGGGATAAAATGGCAGGGTGGAAAGTAAAACGAGGGAATCGTCTACGAGAATCTCATCCCCTGCTTCGTTCTACCTACGTGGCGGGGAAATGCGACACCGCTGAACGATTCTTTAACTCGAATTAATGTATCGTTTTACGGAGGACAATTGCCCCCGTAATTCCACGGAATTCGTGGATCTACTTTCAAGACAGATGCAGGAAATATCAACAATTTTTCTTCCATTGTCTTATAACTATGTTAGTTCTAAATCAAATTATACCTTGATCTTCTTCGTGCGTTATTTTGTGTTACGAAAACTTTCATGCTAGTTGCAAGCATTAATGCACGTTGTATATACAGAGTAAAGACTAGTAATAAAGGTTTGGTAATTAAGAATATATTTTTCAAGAGATTGTCGGTTTAACGTACGACTCAAAGTACTTGCAGTAAATGGAAACTCGTAAATGTAATGGATACTTGACGATGGAATGGTCCATTATTCTTTTATATTAGATATTTGTCTACTTTGAACGAGGTTTCGTGGTTTATCTGCCTTAATTCTACGATTATGTTACGGAATTAAAGTTTGCTGGCGAGGTTAGATTCTGGAATGTCTCGTTAGACATAAACGTAGTACTATCATAAGTATTTAAGTACGAATGAAGTAAATCGCATTTACATCATTTATAATACACACTAATTATATAATAATAATATACATCTAAGATGTATAAAACGAAAAACTTACATCCAGGTTACGAATCTTCTTGGAAATACTTCGTTTCTCGTAGAGTGCCAGCCATGCTGGCAAAATCGATTAACACTCGAACGATCAACGACGTGCTAACTTCTATTTTTATACATATTTAAATGTCTAAAATCGACGAAGGATGGCAAAATTAAGTTAACTCACTTAATTACAATTATTATGCAAAACGAGGCACAGAGGATTTCAGAAAATGGAGCGTTATAAACTTGAATATTTGTATGAAATATCGTTGACCTGTCATTTCGACTACTTCGGTATTTCTAGTGTTAACCAAGACTAAACACTAACCTAAAAATGATGCGATGTCCTACCGACGCCCGGTTACTATTCCTGATTTATAGGCTCGGGATGTTTGGATCCTGAGGGATATCTTAAGAGGAGTCTTCCTGGCCAGGAAGAGACACTTGGCATTGGCAGCACTCGAGAGTAGGAAACAAGGAAAAGAAAAAACGCGGCGATGTCGAATGAAAAGGCTGGGATGGCAGGCTGGCACGGCTTGGGAACACAGAGGTCCATTTGTTTCGTAAAATTCTCTCAGAGTAATGGAGTTATCAGGAGTGAAAAGGGCCTTCGCGTGAAGGGAAAGGGAGAGTGAGAAAGAAGGACGGTGCTTGAAGATCACGCCGACACTCGATGACGATAAGTGTGACACGATCGTTCGAGCCTTCTAATGCTTGCGATGACGTCTTCACGATACGACTCTATCCCCGATAAGTAGCTACTCGAACCTTTCTCGAAAATCCTCTCGAAAGCCATCCCCACTCCTCGAATAATGCCTCGTTATACTGCGTGCAAGTACATTCCACAAACCAGGATAAACAGACCCGCTGTTATTGATATCACCGCTAGGAGTTTCTTTTGCGTTTGTGTTTAGCTAAATTTAAACCTGATAACAGATGTCGACGAGTTCAACGCTCACTGAACTCTGTATTCATTGAGGACGTTATAAATGAATTTGAAATAACTATTATTATGCCTTTCATATTCCTTTACTTAGGGAAATTATAATTAATACTAATTATTTCTCTGATATTCTTCTTCTTGGAGAATTTATAAATTAATTATAATTAATTATAATTATCCCTTTCATATTCTTCGATCTTGATTATAATGTTATATCTATAATAACCATATGTATATTAATGCATTTATTTATTTATTTATATTTCTACGGGGCACCTAAAAGTATCATTATTTTTTGGAAGCCTTAATAAATGTATGGTTATTTAAATAGAGGATTAAGGTATTAAATTTTTATTTATATATCACCATAAATTAACTAGTATCTTCTACGTTGTCTACGTAATTTACGAACATAATTTCAAATAAATGTATCATTTTATTATGTGACTAATATAATATTTATTGTACGAATATTAGTATGGGATTATTGAAAGGACATTGACTTTTATATTAAGAGGAACAATTCCATGAACAATTTCGTTAATCCAGCCAGAAAATATCGGTCCAAAAATCGCATCCTGAATCCACCAAATCCAATATTATGGCCTCCCTACGTTCCCGAAAATGTTCATTTTCATTTTCACCGTTTATTTGTGTTTCCCCTTCGTCCGATCGTTTCCCGACTTCCATATCGCGAAACGGATCGAGAAGTATCGATGAGAGTGGCTAGTTATTTTGGGGTAGGTGCTTTGATGCCGGCTTCATTGTCCGATGGGTGCCTTTTATTATTTTTTTTTACCCTCAAAAACCACGAAGCTTATTCGACAGGGCTGTAAGCAGGTGCCGGCAACCTGCTGCCGCCAAATTTCGCATCACCTGCTATGGATATCGAGACAACGCGAATTTCTGCGGTTCCTTCGGTGAATTTCTACTCGCTGATCTTATCTTCAACCTCTTATTATCTTTATCGCGGAATAATTATTCTTTGGCTTCTGAGCCTCGGCTACGATTCGGGTGTTTCGATTAGCCAGGTTCAAAGGATATTGTTGGAAGATATTATAATTATAGTCGGAAGTGAATGAAAGGATTAACATTGGTATGCAAATTAAAATTTGGTCCTAGTATAACTTATATCTTTCGACACTGGAAGTGGTTTAATTAATTATAATATTATATGTAATATTAGATTGATTATAATTTAATTGGAAAATGAAATCTTAATTCCAGTAAAAATTAGAAATTATAACATTTCAGAACCGTAGAAAATTCATTATATCCCTCTTCAGATTTTATAAGATTATATCGATTGAAATATAATTAATATAATATTACTTATAATGTTTACATTGATTACAATCTAATTAATTTCCTACATTTCTGAGAATTTAATAATTCCTTATTCTATTATAATCAATATTTCATTTTGGCACAAATCGCTCAGACTTTCGATTAAACTTAACCGAATTGATAAGAATACATTATTAATAATTCTTATCAGGAATCGAAGATTCGAATCCTGGCACACTAAAGATTTAATGGGGGGTTAAAGAAGACTAGCTATTCGAAGGAATAATTTATTTCGAGTACCGCGAATTCATCCAGCCAGAAATCAAACCCGACAAGATTTGAATATCCAAGCATGAGAAGAGAAAAAGAGAGCAAAGATTAATATGTCTATCAAGCTCGAAAGTATCTTTGACGGGACACGATCGGTTATATTTTTCAGGAAGAAATTAAGGATCCTGACAAGCATCGTCCTTGGGGACGCCTGGCGTCGACCTCCGATCAATCTGACACACAAAAAGATCTCCTTTACAAATCGTCGCCGTGCGATTTACATTAAAGAGATCAGTCGTCGGCTCCTTGCCGTATGATAGATCGATGATTATTCAATCGGTATTAAAAGGCGCGTCGAGTTGCCAGATGAAATTCAGGTAACGAGGTAACCCTCTACCAACATCCGGCAGAAAACTACCCCTATTTCGAATCGGAAGAACACCCCGATGTGGAACATTACCGGATCAGAAGATTAGCAGGCTTACTCAAGGAGAAAGTGGTTCTTAATTCTGATAGAAGCGAATGATTTCTTATCAATCACTATCTAATTTTAATACTAGTCCATTTCGGATTGTATTCGAATTGATTATGCGCTAAGACAATGCTTTATAATTAAGAAGTAATATAATGTTGTTGAAAGAAGGGAAAGAATTTATATTTATTGTTCGTAAAAGTTAATAATAAAGAATAGAATTTCCACTATTATCCGTCATATTTGTCGACTAAGAATGTAATTTTCATTACTTTCAGCTGCACCTAATATTTATTTTATCGCAACATTGCTGGTAGTTTTTGCTTGACTTATGCATTATATAGTTAAAGAATGAACATAGAAGAATATGTAAATAAAGCTAAGAGATGTTCAACGAAATCCCGACTCATTAAGGACTCCCACGACACAACCCCCGAGGGATCCCCTCGCGCATTGATTCCATTTCCCGGCAAAACATCAACAAATACAAAGAACAATCTTTTTAATTTAAGCGTCCTGTCATCCTAATGAAATTCCACGGTGGAACGAAGCAGTCGTTCGTCCAGAAAACGAAGAAGAAGCCACGTTTATTATGATCTGAAAGGGAGAATTTTACGGCTCGCACGAATGTCCTTGGTTCTTGTAAATATTAGGAAGAAAATGCTTCGCCATTGTACGTTTCTTCAAAGTGAAGCCCCGGGTTCTCTGGCGCTTCCTTTTTCTCACTTTTTTTTCTCTATCTCTCCCCCCCCCTTTCCTGTAACCCCTTTAACTCCCTCTGCCACCCCTTTTTTCTCTCTCTCCCGAACACCCTCTCTCACCCCTTTTTTCCTCCTTTCTCCTATCCCCTGAAACGGCCGCTGCTCCTTTTTCCGGGTCGAATATCGATCCTGATATTTCTTCTTCCTCGTTTTTTCTTCGTTCGTACGAGCGTCATTTCCAGGAGTTCTTTCTTCTTCGTTCACTTCCTGCGCAACCCACCGGTAACTTATATTCTACGATCCACATCGCGGATCTCCTCTTCCTTCTCGGTCACCGGGAAATCCTACTCCTGGAATTCCACTTGCCACGTGAAATGTTGTCATCCTGAATTCCTACGTCGTTTCCTTTATTCACGCGGAATTCCTGATCATCATCGAGTGGCTTGGAAGATATCGTTGTTGTAAAGGAAAAATCCATTAACCCTGCAAAGTTGAATTATTTTCGGGTCCAAAAGGAAATCATATAACGCGACATTTAAACACGACTTTAACGAAGGTACATTACGTGGAAATAGTAACGAAATTATTACTTAAACGTACCGAAGATGTTGACAATGGTTACGTGTACTTTTATAATTATTATTACAACGAAATAATTAAATGAAATGAAAAAGAAAGACGAGTATGTGACTTCACAGTTACATGGAGCTGTAGAGGGTTAACCCGTTAACGAGGGTGTTCTTCCAAAAAACGACGTAACGCAGGTACTTTCGATGTAGTGATAAAATAAATCCGCGCGATTTATTATAATCGCGAGGTATACGTGGAATCTTCGTAATCTGTTAAAAAAGTGTTTTCCACAACGATGTATCTTATCACTGATTAGGATAATCGAATTAATTTTAGTGAATATAAAATATCATGGAAACCTGTCCATATTTTTTGTATCCCACTGTTATTCCGTTTCCTTTATATTTGCATTTCTATGAATATAAATAACTAAATGAAAAAGGACGAATATCTCTCAAAGATTGAAAATCGAATATGAAGCATTACGAAACATTTATATTTAGTTCTCGATATTTAAGTTTGATTAAAGAACATTCGACAAATATCCGTAGTTTCTTGGCACGAAAAGAATTGCATTATTTAATGCAGCAAAGACATATTGGATATTCGAGGAAGAAAAAAGGGGCGGTATTCCAGGATCGAAGGGAAAGGATTTAAATGTCGCGAGTTCCAATAATATTTCCGTAAGGTCTCCTGTATGAAAATGTATTGAAAATCTTGTTTTATCGGTAGCCACTGCTGTTCCTCAAAGCCCGCGCACTCGCCGACTCCTCTTTCTCCCTCGATTTCTTCCCTTTTTTGTACCCACGTTCCTTTCTGCCCTTTCCTTTTTTTCCCTTCGTACTTCAATATCGATTCCTTGCCCCGGGAATTTTTCCTTTTTTATTTCTGCGAGTGCCCGCCATTTCTCTACCTTTCCCGTTTCCATCAAACTGGAGAACCATAGGTGACCCTTTCGGCACTTCATAATTTTATTAGAGATAACTCGAGTTTTCTTTAATAATCATCATTTGGTAGGATAGGATATATATCCGATAAATAAACCAATTATTTTTATGAATATCATCATAGAAAGATAATGATCATTAGATTAATCCAATACGGCGAATGTTTCGTCGAAATGTTCACTGGATAAGAAATTCATTTATTTATTTAAAGGAAGATTTCCAAGATGTTAATTCTTATTAACTCTATTAAATAAAATATTAATTTTATGTTTTTTGAGATGGATGGCAAGAGTGAATGATTCGATTTAATTATGCCTTTTATGAGCCATGAAGAACAGTAAAAAACCTTAGCAAATCGAGGCTAATAAATTAGAATACTGTTATATAAACAAATAACAAACGTTCATTTTTGATAAAACTTTATAAGTCAACCTTAGAATTGGAATCTTATTTATCTATTTTGTTAACTGAGTTTCTGTTATAATAAATATGATATGAATTTTAACATAATTGTTGAAAGAGCATGTCGTCATGTGGGCATACGGGGTGCAAGGGTTAAAATTGTACCTTCGAGCCGTTGTAAGTTATTTTTTTATCTTCAATAATAAGATACTTTTTGCCTTTCATTCTTCATTTTCGACGGTGGTCGGGAAAATATTCGTAATACTCGTTTTACATGATATTTTTTTAATCTACGAAGCCCAACGATGGATAACTGTGACCCTTCGGCCTTCGAAGTTCACTCTCCCGCTGAATTGCAGTTTCCTTTTTTTCGCCGCTCTTCGCATTTTTTTCGAGATATCGATCTTCATTAGTTGTTTCACCGGAGTTCTCTGCATTTTTTTTCTTCCACCCTTTCGAACTGAAAACTTCCAGCGATCTCTTTCAAGCATTATGGACCAGCAAGAAAGGCTCTTGTTGAAACAGCTTCTCTTGGATTCGAAAATCGACGATCGTTCGAAGGGCGAAATCACATTTCAATCCGGCAAATTGATACCTTGACGTTACGTAATAATTAATCCATTCAGAATATTTAATTTATGTTTATACAACGGGATCGAATCTCCGCGAATTATTAACTCTATTCAGTCATTGGCAGCTTCAGAAATTATTAAATTAATATTTAATTAACTGGTAATATCTTAAGTACGTAAAAATGCTAAAATATGAGAATACGGTACGATAAGATTTGTGTATGATAAATAAAGTAATTACCTCTATAAATAAAATAATCATAGAAATAAAAGAACTCGATAGTCGAAAATGAAGATTGTTGGCGATATAGAAAAGTATCTAAGATCTCCGAACAGCTGATACTCGTTTCAATCCACGACTGTAAAAAGAGTGCAGGAAAGTAGCGTTATCAAAGTAGATCGGGTGGATATCGAAAACATGGCGGCAACATAGGTAAAACTAGGAATGTCGAAAGCGTAGTTCGGAGCAGCCCGGTTGGGTTTTCCTCGATTTCCGTTCTCTGTCTTTTCCCTTGGTCCTTCCTTGCAGCCGGGTCAAATATCGATTCTGATATTTCCACCGTCGGTTTTTTTTCCCTCCTTTTTCCACGATGTCGTTCGCCATCCTCCATCCATTCTTCCCGTGTCCCTTCTTCGTCCTTTCCTCTTTTTCATTAAGCGTGGTTCCCGAGGAGGCTCGTATCAGAACCAATGAAAAGGAAGAGGAGAGAAGATCCAGTGAACGATGTGTGCGCGAATATGTGAATACGTGAATGCCGAAGCAAAATGTCGGATCGATCGACGAAAGATGAAAAACGAACGAGAAATATGTTCGCCGACTGCTCCGCGCTGAGGAACTTTTCGGGGTTTTCCTTCGGGTCGACCGGAAGTAGACGAAAGTCTCCATGGGACAACGGAAGTTTTGGAAATCTCAATTCTTGCGCGGCCAAGTATTTCAAACTTTAATCGTGTAACTTTCAATCTCCACCGCTTTTCGTTCTCCGCGTCCTCGGCTTTTCGTGTTTTCTCAAATTTTCACTTATAACAACCATCCATGCAATGAACGCTTCGATGCTGCTCTTCTTCTCCTTCTTCTTCTTCTTATTTCTCCTTCCGTTTCTTTCAACATTTCTTGGGAATTCTTTTGACTCTCTCAACCAATTTACAAACGAGGACAAAGTGATTCCCTGTTTTGGACCACTTCCTTATTTCTGGGAGGAACATTTTTGGAAATTGTGAAAAGCATTTTGAACAGATATTCAATGTTTGCTTATGATAGAAAATCAATTCTATGCGGAAGGATTTGCGAATTTCATCCGATATTCAATGATATTCGTAGAGAGAATAATTTCATTAATTTAGATTTTTAATTCATCGTGAAATCCTCAAATTAATATTTTGATGAATAGAAAGAGATATTTTTTAAATATAACTTAAATCAATTTGTTGGCATGTATTTAAAAAATATATTCCATAACTAAAGCATCAGCTGTTACAGTACGTAACACATAAAATATTATTATCATTCGAAATTAAGAATTAATTGGAAATCCAGAAATAAGGATAAATTATAAAAAAATGAATTAATAGAGTAATAATGACATAACACATATTTTTTAAATCAATCTTGGATAAAAAAATATGTCAAATATAATTAAGGAATGTGATATTATAATATGATTATCTACGATTAAACGCAAAGTGGAATATAATTCCCCGACGGATTCTGATGTTGATTAATTACCCGAAGTACACGTGACTCTTAAGAGGATTCTTTTCAAAGTATTAATAAAAAAAATGTTAGGGAAACACTGGTTGGTCCGATCGATTCAATGAAACTCCATGGCGTCTGTTACTCGTCATTAAAAAACACGTGGCCCATCGAAAACACTGGACCTACTGTTTCTCCGCGACACTCGCTTCTACACGCCACTTTAATGAGCTGACAACACGAGATGCATTAATTAGATCTTTCCATTCCCAGCTTCTGACTCCTTGGAAATAGAAATAAATCATCGTAGACGCCAAAAGAATTCAGTCTTACGAAATTTCTGAACGCTTTCACGATTGACATTAATTTTGGAAATTTCACGCGAAGAACGCGGATTATAGAAATTCTTGTATAGACAAAAACTCTGCTGTGTGTTTTAATGCGAGTATGAATATAATTTTCCACTCCTCCATTATTACTATCTTACTCAAAACCTTATATTTTGAGTGCATAAATGAGATTAGAATTCAATATGTTACATATATGTAATAATATATTATTACTTTTAACGTAATATTACAAATCAAATTGCTTTAAACTTGCAGATCAGTCATTCATTATTACCCTTCAACGTCTGTATTATTATTTCTATTATTTAATTGATGGACTGAATTGAATTCATTATATTTTCTTGTACACTGTGGAACTAATTATGAAATTAATTGCGTACGTTATAGATGCGATTTATATTAAATTTCATTTTTATATACTATTCTTAATAATATTATTACTCCGTGCCACTTTAGATGCAATAAGACGTGCGCATCTGCAAAATTGAAAATAAATAAAAATAGAATAAATATTTCACCCCATCGTATTAAAACCTCGAATCCAATCCGCACCAAAAGTGCACAACCCCATCTAAGTCCCAAAATTGTTCGCATCGTCTTCGGCACCAAAAAGCACCCCGTAAAGCGGATAATTATGATCGATGAGGACGGACAGCGAATTCCGATGCACCGTTTGGAATTCGTGTCTAAGCATGAGCCTAAGGGCCTCACTTCCTTAAAGGCCGAGGGCCCAAAAAAAAACACGAGGCACCGTGCAAGGTTCCCATATCACCGATGCAGAAATTCAAATTCGTTGTCATTAATAAAAATTAAAGAGACATCAAAGAGAGGAGGGGGCAAGTAGACTGGGTCGTGGTCCTGGTGGCACGTAGGGCGCCCTCGGGGTCCGAACGAACCTTTATCTTACCTGGGCCCACAATAGCGTGAGACTATGGGCCCTTTGTACTCCACTTTCACGATGATCTGCATACGCACCCTGAATTCTTCCTCTTCCTCCTCTACTTCTCGAATCTACCCCGAAGCATCCCCTTCCGTGCACCTTTTTTTTCTCTCTACTTCCTAGCACTGGCCCTGGGACTTGTAATCTCCGGAAGAAACCTATGAGGTGGTTTTTTTCATCCCGGCTGCTAATTTTTTTTGTCACTCTTCCTCTCCTCGTAACGGTGCCTCTTCGGGAATTCTTGGTCACGTTTTGGGACCCGAAGTTAACGGTTCATGTTTCTTTACCGTTTCACGGGGAAGGATTGTTTTTGCATGTGTTTCGGTGGAAAGGGTTTTCCTCTCTTCGATCACGTTGCCGACTTTTGTGGGGACTCCTCAGGTTGTCACTTATTTCTTTAGTTTGAGTTTCAAATAATGTTATTTTTGATTTAGCACGAAATTTAGGATTTTCGATATGTTTATCCTCCGATGTTGTTCACGAAGAATAATTCATTAATGACACAATGTCATGCTACTAATAAAGAAATGAATATTATTTTCCATGATGGTGTTTCTAATGCTTATTCGAGTCGACAGCTAAATTGAATTCATTTTCTGAATACTTACATATTCTTATATATATTTTCAATAAAGATGCTATTTATAGGGGCCTGATTTGATTATATTTTATGCCACAAAATAAAGTACTAATTATGTAGATTATAGATGGGACCTACAGTAATTTCTATTATTATGTGCTATTATTAATATTATTATTATCATGCATCACTATATATACCATATATACATGGTTTTAAAGAAGTTATTTCTTCGAATATTATTATAGATCTGGTGGATTGTAAATTTTATATTAATGTATTGCTATTAATATTATCATTTTAGATACTTGAATATGTAAAACCAAACCATATTTACATGGTTTTTAAAGAACTTTTTTTTTGGGATATTGGTTAAGGAAGATTATCTTGCGGCAAACACTTATTTTCCCCATCAGTGGGGTTTATCTGTTTCAAGTTTCCCCGGCAGGAAACCTCTCGAGAAAAACTACCCCCCGCGGTGAAGATGACTCGAGAATCCCGGTGTTTCGGGGTACAACAGAGACAATGAAAGACTTGTACCAGTGACAGAAGTACCGGCAGGCCTTTTTCGGTAGCAGTGTCACAACATTTGGGCCCAGAAGAAAATTATGGCGCTCCTTTTTTTCCCGCGTTTTCATCCACCGATCCGTCCTACCTCGTCGTTCATCATCGTCGCCTGTTCAACCAGCCAGAACGATTCCCGTTCACGCAGAAAAAGAAGTCTTAGATGCAAAACTTCCGGCTGCAATTCCGCTCTAACGAACTCGATTTTGCGATACTATTTTTCCATCTTTTTTATCTGTATTTTTCAATTTCCCTGGAAAACCTCCCTTCGTGAAAAATCTCGGATTGTTGTGACCTGATTTTCGACGTTAAAAGTATTTGCTACTTCGATGTGCATTAATGTCTTTCAGCTGCATTTTGGAGGTTTGAATTCCGTAATTTATTCGTGTTTCTTCAATTCATTCTTATATGGCGATTTAGAATGAAAAGTTTTAGAAATGAATATAAAAAGAATAATAAAATGCAAGGCATAACTTTGCTCCGAAAAGTTCATAATTATTTACGAATGCCAAACAGCAACGTTGACTATTAAAGGAAATATGTGTTCACTTAAAGTGCACGATAAAATAAAACCGTACGCCGTCATAAAAAAATACTCAGGAATCTTACAGTCGAAGAATACGGTCAAAAAGACGGTCCTCCGTGAGACACGAAAACACCCTAATAAAAAAAGTTACAGCCGTCCGTAGTTGAATAAAAAAATCATAACTCAATCCCCCATCGAATAGCTCCATCCGCATTAAAAAAATAAAAAAACGCGGTGCAACAACGTTCATATCTAATTTAATGAAATAATTCACGCTTTGAGTTCAATTGTTACTCGCCTCTCATTCGCGCCGTCAACGAGGTCCCAAAACACTGATTCGATTAAAAGGAGAATCCAGAATGGCAGCTTGTCGTCGGAGATTCTAATGCAAAGGCGACACACCATGAAACATCAGAAATATTCAATGCCAAAAAAACCTCGCAACCGTCTGTTCTCGCATAAAAAAGTCGTAACGCAACACCGTAACCCCTTTCCTGAATTTTTTTTTTCTAGCCGACGAGGTACGTACGTTAGAGGAAAAATTCATTAGACTATCCGTGTCCTGACCCAGATCCGAAAAAAATCCTTGCTAGGGGATGAATCTACGGAACTATCAAAAACGCCCTTCTTCGTTTTAACTCCGTAACGAACCAGCCCCGAAGTAAACGAGACAATGAGACTCTCTCCCTTCCACTTCCACCGTCGCCATCCACCCCTCTTTCTCCGGCACGATTTTTTTTGTCTCACGTCGAGCAGAGACAAAAATGCCGTTGCACGATTTGCATCCCCGGCTCGGAAGAGCGTGGAGAAAAAAGTCGATCGAACGAGGTAAAATAAAAAAAAATTGGCAGGAGGGTCGGAGGGCCATTATTTTAATTTTGGTACCCCGGCAGCGTGGCGCGAGGGGTAAGAAAACCGAGGACACCACCGAATGCAGATCGCCCAGCGTACGGCACGGAGACGGGGTGGATAGTGAAACTAAAAAGGGGTGGAAGAGGAGTCTTCTTTTTTGCATAATCTTCCTGAGGGGGAAATAAGGTAGGGCGAGGGGTGGGGCGACGCGGGGTGGCAGGGTGAAAAAGACTAAGGACTCTCACGCGACGGAGAATTCCAGTTAGATTGCTGCGGGGCTGGTGTTTCGAAGGTGTTTTGCATCTTCGCCGATGAAAGGAAGCCCTAAAACCCTTGCGAAGGAAATTACCCTAAAGAGCGGCTCTAAGCGTTTTAAGGGATTACGGTCGGGCAGGCGTAAAAAACCATGGAAAAAGGGTTGACCACCCGCTGGGCAAAACCGTCGACAGATTACAACCTACGAAAACGTGTTTACAGCCAGACATCTACTTCTGCACCACTACTTTTTAAATCCCCTTTTTGTTTCCTTCCGCGCGCGCGATTATCATTTTTTATCGACATTTAAATGACTAGTTTAAATAAAATAAAAGAGTTTAATAATCACTCACGAATCGTGGTTACATAGAATATTTTCATCCGAAATATTTAAGCAGCAACCGAAATTAATCAATGAATATAATAAAAGAAATATACAATCAAATATACATACAAAGTAAGATATATAAAGAAACTTGCTACTTTAGACTGCACTCATCCCACATGTCGTGATCCCTCAAGTTTATTTCACAAATAAAGCTCCAAAATTAAAACCTTCCATTAATTAGAATTAATAACGAGTGCAATTATATCTTCAAGGTACATCGCAATGAACAAAGGAAATCAAACAGGAACAATGGTACGTTGACTCGATTCTAAGGCACTAATCATCCCCAGGTGAAAAGACAAGGTGAAAGACATAGCAGGTTCGAGGTAAAGAAGACCCGTATGAGTCGGATGTAGATTGCTCGATTGTCTTGTCGTCCTTATTTCTTTTTTCTCTCGTCTATCATCCCTCCCCCCTTCCCCTCCATAGCCCCCCCCCCCCTTCTTCGGCAGGGTGACCCGTGAGAATCTCGGAGGCATTTGCATGCCGCGGATTATTTAAATCGTTCCCTTATTGTCGTGGCTCCTTGTTTTTTCCTGAGGCCTCCGCAAGAGTCCCATAGCGTGGGTCCTGCGGGCGCCTCGTATAGACAAAAAAACCGGCTGATCCTGCGCCCCCGGGAGGGAGGAAGGGGTTCAAGGACCTCTGGATTTCTCTTCCGCATCCCAAGGATCATACCTCGAGCACCTTAGAGGATACTCGTCCGGTCATTTGAATTAAAACCGTCGTGGAAGACAAACGTTTTTTTGCGACTCGTTTCTGGGTGATTCTTTTGGAGAACTTGTTTTTTTGAAAGTAATATTTCGTGTTGAATTTTTGGTGGAAATGATTCTTTCATTTCTTTGTTACTTAATTTTGAATAATATCTTGTTTCTTCGCATATTAATGTCAGTTGATTTTCATTGTATGTATAATGCAATGTTTTCATTTTCTTTATAAAATGAATTGAATTAATAGCAAGAAATACGAGTGTTATTAAAAATGATTAAATGGAGTGTAATTAAATGGTTGATATTATTTCCAATATTTAAACTTCTTTTCATTCGTTTTGTTTAATTGTAGATTGATTTTATCAATTATCATAAGGCCTGATATTTGCTAAAAAATATTATTAATTTCACTTTAACTAAACCCCAATTTCATAAACATTTTATCTCGCCAAGAAGCAAAGGGTGTAGAACCAAATTCGTTAAACCAATAATCATCCCATATCCATAACGAATCAAAAACAGGGCCACCTTGGATCACAAACAAAAACATACCACGAAGACAATCAGAAGGAAACAAGCACACCGTGGCTCAGCCAGAAAAAATTAGGGTGCATTCTGGAAAAAAAATCATCCCTTAACGCGCCGTTGGTAGACGCACGGAAAGCTCCGCAAGCCCGCGAGTATTTATTCAAATGAGTTCCTTTCTCTCAGTCTTTTCACCCCTCTCATTTTCACCCTTACATCCAAATACACTCGAATATATGTACACATTGCACACCGAGGATCCCCGTGTCTCACCCCCTCCCCTTTCATCCATCGAAAACTCCTTTTTTCGCGCTTCCGTCTGTTTGTTTTTTTTCTTCATTTTGAAGCGGAGCCTAGGCACTATGCAAAGCGATCTTCAACCCTTTTCGGCGCCCTTCCACTCGCCTCGCGTCTTGTCCCTTTTTTCACCACCTCCGTTTTCTATCCGCGCGTTTCTTCCCTTTTTTTTAAACAGACCCTTTCGAGCCGCTTCTTTGTCTTCCGCTCGTTTTCTCGGCCTTCGTTCTACGGACCTCTTCTTCAACCCTCTCCTTTCATCTCGTGGCGCAACCCCTTCTTCGCCGACTCTAATCCAGCCGCGTCTAAATTATGCAGGATTCTCGTCCGGAGACTGCCAGAGCGAAGGGGAGTGGAAAACAAAATCAAAACAGGGGTAGAGTAACCCGTTCCCCCCACTCCTCCAGCGTTCCAAAAAAATGAGCAGGGTGATCGTTTTTTTTCCACTTATTTCCAAGGTTTTGGTGCACCGTCGTTGCGCGCTTAACAGCGTCTTCTTCCGGCCATTCTTAATTCAGGCGTCGTTCCTTATTATTCGATCTCGCAAGCCTTTTTTGCATCCACTAACGGTTTCTTCTTTCACTTTTTTTATGATGGTGTTTTTGGGGGACTTGTACAGGAACCGTTAGTTCTGACGCGAAAACTTGCGCTCTTGGCAGTGGTGATGTTTAATATAATTGTTTAGCAGATTAAAATAAAAGGAGTGTGGTGTATTCATGTGAGATAATTTCTAGTTTCACATTGTGGAGTGGCATAAATTTAGGGTAACACAATGTTATTTGAGTCAGTCAAGGGAACAAGTTGGTTATAACATTTTTTCGATTTTGGGTCGACCCGTTTTTGACCAATAAAAATTTTTTAACCGCTTCTTTCGACCCAAAATCGTCCTAGAATATGTTCATACATCATTTACCATCGATTTGGGTAGTTTAGAAGCGATTTTGGCGACTTTTAATTTTTTACAATTTTTGAAGGTATACCCTTTCACATTTTTTCGATTCTGGGTCGAGCCATTTTTGATCAATAAAATTTTTGTAACCGCTTCTTTCGACCCAAAATCGTCCTAGAATATGTTCATACATCATTTACCATCGATTTGGGTCGTTTAGAAGCGATTTTGGCGACTTTTAATTTTTGACAATTTTTGAAGGTATACCCCTTCACATTTTTTCGATTCTGGGTCGACCCGTTTTTGACCAATAAAAATTTTTTAACCGCTTCTTTCGACCCAAAATCGTCCTAGAATATGTTCATACATCATTTACCATCGATTTGGGTAGTTTAGAAGCGATTTTGGCGACTTTTAATTTTTTACAATTTTTGAAGGTATACCCCTTCACATTTTTTCGATTCTGGGTCGAGCCATTTTTGATCAATAAAATTTTTGTAACCGCTTCTTTCGACCCAAAATCGTCCTAGAATATGTTCATACATCATTTACCATCGATTTGGGTCGTTTAGAAGCGATTTTGGCGACTTTTAATTTTTGACAATTTTTGAAGGTATACCCCTTCACATTTTTTCGATTCTGGGTCGACCCGTTTTTGACCAATAAAAATTTTTTAACCGCTTCTTTCGACCCAAAATCGTCCTAGAATATGTTCGTACATCATTTACCATCGATTTGGGTAGTTTAGAAGCGATTTTGGCGACTTTTAATTTTTGACAATTTTTGAAGGTATACCCCTTCACATTTTTTCGATTCTGGGTCGACCCGTTTTTGACCAATAAAAATTTTTTAACCGCTTCTTTCGACCTAAAATCGTCCTAGAATATGTTCGTACATCATTTACCATCGATTTGGGTAGTTTAGAAGCGATTTTGGCGACTTTTAATTTTTGACAATTTTTGAAGGTATACCCCTTCACATTTTTTCGATTCTGGGTCGACCCGTTTTTGACCAATAAAAATTTTTTAACCGCTTCTTTCGACCTAAAATCGTCCTAGAATATGTTCGTACATCATTTACCATCGATTTGGGTAGTTTAGAAGCGATTTTGGCGACTTTTAATTTTTGACAATTTTTGAAGGTATACCCCTTCACATTTTTTCGATTCTGGGTCGACCCGTTTTTGACCAATAAAAATTTTTTAACCGGTTCTTTCGACCTAAAATCGTCCTAGAATATGTTCGTACATCATTTACCATCGATTTGGGTAGTTTAGAAGCGATTTTGGCGACTTTTAATTTTTGACAATTTTTGAAGGTATACCCCTTCACATTTTTTCGATTCTGGGTCGACCCGTTTTTGACCAATAAAAATTTTTTAACCGCTTCTTTCGACCCAAAATCGTCCTAGAATATGTTCGTACATCATTTACCATCGATTTGGGTAGTTTAGAAGCGATTTTGGCGACTTTTAATTTTTGACAATTTTTGAAGGTATACCCCTTCACATTTTTTCGATTCTGGGTCGACCCGTTTTTGACCAATAAAAATTTTTTAACCGCTTCTTTCGACCTAAAATCGTCCTAGAATATGTTCGTACATCATTTACCATCGATTTGGGTAGTTTAGAAGCGATTTTGGCGACTTTTAATTTTTGACAATTTTTGAAGGTATACCCCTTCACATTTTTTCGATTCTGGGTCGACCCGTTTTTGACCAATAAAAATTTTTTAACCGCTTCTTTCGACCCAAAATCGTCCTAGAATATGTTCATACATCATTTACCATCGATTTGGGTAGTTTAGAAGCGATTTTGGCGACTTTTAATTTTTTACAATTTTTGAAGGTATACCCCTTCACATTTTTTCGATTCTGGGTCGAGCCATTTTTGATCAATAAAATTTTTGTAACCGCTTCTTTCGACCCAAAATCGTCCTAGAATATGTTCATACATCATTTACCATCGATTTGGGTCGTTTAGAAGCGATTTTGGCGACTTTTAATTTTTGACAATTTTTGAAGGTATACCCCTTCACATTTTTTCGATTCTGGGTCGACCCGTTTTTGACCAATAAAAATTTTTTAACCGCTTCTTTCGACCCAAAATCGTCCTAGAATATGTTCGTACATCATTTACCATCGATTTGGGTAGTTTAGAAGCGATTTTGGCGACTTTTAATTTTTGACAATTTTTGAAGGTATACCCCTTCACATTTTTTCGATTCTGGGTCGACCCGTTTTTGACCAATAAAAATTTTTTAACCGGTTCTTTCGACCTAAAATCGTCCTAGAATATGTTCGTACATCATTTACCATCGATTTGGGTAGTTTAGAAGCGATTTTGGCGACTTTTAATTTTTGACAATTTTTGAAGGTATACCCCTTCACATTTTTTCGATTCTGGGTCGACCCGTTTTTGACCAATAAAAATTTTTTAACCGCTTCTTTCGACCCAAAATCGTCCTAGAATATGTTCGTACATCATTTACCATCGATTTGGGTAGTTTAGAAGCGATTTTGGCGACTTTTAATTTTTGACAATTTTTGAAGGTATACCCCTTCACATTTTTTCGATTCTGGGTCGACCCGTTTTTGACCAATAAAAATTTTTTAACCGGTTCTTTCGACCTAAAATCGTCCTAGAATATGTTCGTACATCATTTACCATCGATTTGGGTAGTTTAGAAGCGATTTTGGCGACTTTTAATTTTTGACAATTTTTGAAGGTATACCCCTTCACATTTTTTCGATTCTGGGTCGACCCGTTTTTGACCAATAAAAATTTTTTAACCGCTTCTTTCGACCCAAAATCGTCCTAGAATATGTTCGTACATCATTTACCATCGATTTGGGTAGTTTAGAAGCGATTTTGGCGACTTTTAATTTTTGACAATTTTTGAAGGTATACCCCTTCACATTTTTTCGATTCTGGGTCGACCCGTTTTTGACCAATAAAAATTTTTTAACCGGTTCTTTCGACCTAAAATCGTCCTAGAATATGTTCGTACATCATTTACCATCGATTTGGGTAGTTTAGAAGCGATTTTGGCGACTTTTAATTTTTGACAATTTTTGAAGGTATACCCCTTCACATTTTTTCGATTCTGGGTCGACCCGTTTTTGACCAATAAAAATTTTTTAACCGCTTCTTTCGACCCAAAATCGTCCTAGAATATGTTCATACATCATTTACCATCGATTTGGGCTATTTAGGAGCAAAATTGGCGACTTTGAAATTTTTACTATTTTTTAAGGTACATGTACTATAATTCCAGGGTCTTCAGGATTCGAGTCTAATAACGCTCACGTTATAAATGAAAATAATTCAATAATAAATCGGCATCACATAAGAACATAATAAGGACCTATATATTTAATTAAACATTTGAAAACGACTCACATCACTGGAGAGACCATTGTTCCAAGGATACGGTGGTTGAGGCGGCGATTGTTGTTGATGATGAACACCACCCACACCAGCTGCAGAATGGGGATTATGAATATGCTCCGCCATAACACTGACCCAGTGTGCCAATCCACCACCACCACTTGCTGTTGGGCCCGCACTTCCGGTACCGGCACCGCCGGTACCACCACCGCCACCACCACCTCCTCCGCCGCCTCCACCCCCACCACCATCATCGCCACCCTCCGACCAGGCGAAAGAAGCCTTCTGTCAACAAAACACTTTATGGTTAATACAATTATCCAACATCTATTTTCTACATTTATAATCCAATATTAACAACATTTCTTTATTCAGAATTCAGGATTTTTGTTTAATGTGCCATTTCGAATGTAACTGGTTACAAAAATAATATGTCTCGGGACTTAAACCACGGTATTCTTTCCAAATGAGTATTCACACATATTTTGTTTATTACACCGGAAGAACCAGAAATAAAAGGGTCGGCCAATCGGAGAGCACAGGCACATTATAGATTTGAAAGACGGAATTCTCGTGGCATTAATCAGAGCAATTATTAAGCTCGGCCATCTGTCTGACTGGCAAGGGCTCATTAGATATTCATGATCGAGTGCGCGAGAAGAGCCGATCCATTAATAAATTGATCGATAAATCAGCGAGCGTAGCGTCAGGAAACGCTCCGTGTCGAAACACCTGAATACCCTAAGAGCTTTCTTTTCCAAGATATCCAGGCTCTGTGCCATTCTTTTTCTTCCTGTTTTACGTACCACGCTCTAACGTACTAGCAACTTGTAATTTTGCTTCCTCATTGGACAAGAAGAATATTTAATATTCGATGCATTATGTAATACACGAGGTGTTTAGTAATCTCCTTAGAAAAATATCATATACAACATATATTGTACAATTTTAAGGCTAGAACTACCAATTATACTATACTCATTTATTATTACACATTTATTTATATATAAATTATGCCTGGAGGATTTAAGTTAATTAATGGATTCAATTATTCGTGTTATGCGTATCAAATAAAACCATATCAAATCTCAAACAATTAATTAAAGTTTGTTATATAATATATTAATGAATAATATTAATTACTGATGGAAAATCATTCAATAACTCATGGGTATTATTATATTAAATATACCTAATATTATTATAATACTAATATTTGATAATAATTTTCAGATTATTGTATATTGTACATGGTACTATTATGAGACGTGGCAATATTATTAGTGGCATTTTACATATATTATAAATAATAGTACGATCATAAGTCCCCAGTAAAATTTATTCGTGTTGCCCTAACCTCAGCGAAAATGAAAAAATAAATGACCTTGATCGACAAAAAATAAAATGAATTGACGGAATGAAAGTTTCAGACATCGAGGATGAAAATGAAATAAATTGCTCTCGAGTAAGTTTATTCACGGTGAAATTGAAGGGGAGGATTTTATTGGTCTCGTCGATTTCGTGACAGTCGATAAAATATACATTAGATTTTTTGCAGGAGATTTGTAAATTCAAGTATATATAATTATAGCCATCTAAAAAGCCGGGCATCGAACGGCCAGGCAACTCCTCGTAAGAAATTTATAGAGCCAGACAATCCGGAGAAATGTCAGCTGATAGTTAATCAATACGTCGTCGAACGCACGACCGATAAGAATTATAAAAATAGATCTTTTCAACGTGATTATATAATCTTTGATCGCCCTGCAACCATAAGAACCCTTTCCAGTTCTAAAAATATTTTTTTCTTACTTATATTTCATACAATTGACATCAGTTTATGATCAAAATCGACTTTACTTTAAGATTACTCTTTCACTAAAAATAGTTAAGTTTTCTCAATTAAATATTTTTATTCCCACGAGAATCTCGATTATAAAATAATATACATTCAATGTATATAATTACAAAATATTATATATTCGATTTTAAACGCATACAAATAATCCCTTAATTAGTGCTATATATAATATAATATTCAAAAAATGCAACAGGTCACCATAAATAATACTTTCCATGATCAAAAGCCTAATTACTTGTCAAGTTTAATTGAAAGCGAAAACAAAACGAACGAATGTATCGAAAGAATAGAATATTAATCCAAGAAGCGTTCCTAGACTTCTCTGTTCGAGAATATTATGGCAATTAATTAATGGGGCAGATGTAATTAGCGGGTCGGTAGATATTGTCGTTAATTAATCGCGCAGCACGCATCGTGAGAAAGCTCGTTAGAAATCGTTGCGTCGATTGCTGGTTCCTTGAAAGAAGCATCCCCGTTGGGGCCGCAGCAAGGGTGTTATTTTTTGAATAGCCGCGGAAGGGGGATGATGCGTTTCATTATTACACCGAACTTAATTACACGTTCTCGAGCACTCGACCTTCCTAGCTTTCTCTCTTTTTCCCGTCCTCCTCACCCTTTCCTACCCCTACCACCACTTTTCACAGTAAAACCATCGTCATTTTGTTACGCCGTAACAAAGCCACGAATCACGGAAGCTTTCCGAATTCAAAAGAGAATTTTTCTTGTCGAAACTTGTCGCGGAATTTTACATTTCAGGAAATGAAACTGCGGCGGTTTTGTGGAGCTAAAATGTGCGGTTGAGTGGAGATTTCGAGGAACATGTTAAGCTAATTTGTGTTTGTAATAAATAATGGAGTTATATTCTCTTTTTATTATATATTGAGATATTATAGGGGCAGATTGTATTATATTTTCCTAGTACTACTGTAATGATTTAAGATAAAGTTATTTCATTCAAAATTATGTACATTGAACTAGTTCTATTTGACATATATATTTTTTATAGTTTATAATAATACTTTATATTATTTCTTACGGAATATTACTTGAATATCATTGAATATTATGGAGTAATATTGAAAATTATAACACAACGAAGAGTAAAATTAATTCATCTAAAATACCAATCTCGGAGAACATATTAGTTTAAGGATACCAATAAAAATATAGAAATAAAAATAGCAAACTACGATCTTTTAATTAAAAAGAAGTTGTATAAATTTCGGAGGAATTAAAATATTTTCAAGCGTATTTCGATATGAAGTCCACGAAGTATCAAAGCAAGCGAACATTGACAATCAATATGACCTTTCATATTTATATTTATATTAGAAATCCCGGCGATCGAGTCACTATAAATAATAAATATCAATCGAACTAAGAGACATTCCTGTCAAACAAATATATTCTCACTATTTCAACGTACACCCATCCTCCACATAAATCCAACTAATAACGTCATAGTTATTAAAGTAACGCATTAATAAAATCCGGTATGAAACATAATTAATAGATCATTAGTGACACGAAGGAGCTCGTGGATCATCGAATGATAAATGAACGCGACAATCGATTCAGTCATCGATTGCAATCACGAAGGAAGGAGTCCCTTACGGAAGAACATTTATTATTTCATCTTCGATGCGCCATTACATCACTCGAGCGATTAATAAACATTACAAAGTATCCTTGTAGAAATCTTCCATAAAATCAAATCGACTAAATACATTACAAGCAACACTATTTTTTGCATCTCGTAAGAAGACCTTTATTAATATTATTAAACATCGAATCAAATAAAAATTATTTAATTCTAAATATCCATAAAATGTTCGATATTTTTTAAATTACTATAACGACGTAATTAAACCAATGTATTGTGGAGCGCTTAAAACAGATTTATTTGTAGACGTTATATAGATGTTTCGGTCGCGTATCGCTAGGTATCGTATAACACGGATTTCGGCGTGGAACTCAACGTGTTAAGGGTACTAATCTCCATTAGCCACTGAGTAGATAAATGGAAAAATGGCGCGAGAAGTCTATTATGTATTTGGGTCAAGAGTTACCGTGGAATCAACTAAGCCGAGCCAAAAGTACGAACGTTGCCAAGAAAAGTTGCCCCGTGGCGATAACTCGGCCACCAGCAAAAGGAAGCAACAGGAAGTCGACCTGGAGTACCAACCCCGCGACAAATTAATAAATTCAACTGAATCCTTTTACTTACAAAGGAATCTGCTTTGGGGGAAAGGATCTCTTTGTAACGTAATCCTTTGCTTCTACGAATTAAGGGAATTAATAGTATTTTATAATAGTGTTAATGGTTTACTTGAAAATACGTTTAACTGATATCATTGGCATCCAAGATATATGTGTGGTTAATTGAAATATTTTACTTGTATGATTTTAATTGACTGTGTTTTAATCGGCTTTAAGTTTATCCGAAAGTTTACCTGAACAATGAAGCTATGAAGATCTACATGTTTCTTGTTTTTTTTTCTTTTTTCATATTCCACAAACGACTATAAATAAAAATCGAATAAACTTTAACTCCTATCACCTTCCAAATCGAGGGAAACACTTTCGATTCCACGAATCTCTTTCCCCGAATGAATATTTAATTAAACGTCCGCTGTAATTTCTCGATTTAATTACAGAAAAACGAAGTAATCCATAGTTGTTCGCGGTAGGAAATTCCGAGGAGATAAAATTGAATGTAATTTAAAATTCATGATGCGAAAGGGGGGAATAACGAACGGGATGAAATCTAGTCGTTAAAAGGAGTCAATTCCGCGAAGGAGACGAAAAGTAATTGTCAGGTAAACAGGATTTTCTTCCGGCAAACGAAATCCCGTCTCGACCGCGCGTTTTATGCTCCCTTTACGGGGAAACTCGAGGTACCTAACTATCCACTAACTTTTTAACTGACAACTTATACGGTGGACGCTTTGTAGGAGCCACTGTAAAATATACTTTATCTACGAAACGATTCCAAAGACATGTCAACCTCACGCTAACTCCTCGCTAACTATCACTACGATTCCCAACTACCATGATATTCCTACTTTTTTACTTAATATCCTATAGTTTCATGTACGTCATTCCACTTTTTAAACCCCCCCTTTCAAACTCTTAAGATTCCATTGTTTCCTGTTCCTTCAAATTTTACGGAGATTTTGAGTAGCGAAACTTGAAGATTTTAATTGTTATGTTATCAGCTTTTTTATCTTATCTCTTCAAACCTTCACTTGTTAAATACCAGGGGTGTAGATGCAATACTTTTTTGGCAATAATTTATTAAATTTTAAAATTCCATCGATTACCCAAAGTAAATAATTGGTATCTTTTTCCTTTTTGATTAAGGAAATTCCTTGCCAAATGTAAAGTATAAACAGATACACGAAACGAAGCCCTTTAACGCAATCACAATAACTTAACGGAAACAAAATCTTTCCTGAACTCGTCGTGCAAATTTTTTATTTTACTTCAATTAAAACTCTCCATAAAAAGCGTTATACTTTAACACCAGAACTGTAGTTCTAGTGTTAACACTTAAATATATTCAGCTATATTTCTGTATTTATGTGTACGTCCTTAAAGAAAGAATGGATGGAAAAAATAAATTAATGGATTTATTTATGTCCATTGTGCAACGTAAACCGCGAAAAATCTTAGAAAATGAATTATAAATATGAACATTTTTATTAAATTCCGAGGACCCGTAATTTTGACTACTTTCGTAGTTCTAGTATTAAATCGTTCGGTGGGCCGTGCTATGTTATACGTTTGGTTTATATAATAAATAAAAGATATTCGACGGTAAGGAAAACAAAGGAAGAACACGAAGATCGAGTGTTCTAACCTCGTCGTGGTCCTCCCGATGGAGGGCTAGATTCCTTGGGAAAGCTGGTACGCTGCTCACTGTCAATCCCTTGAGATCCTTTAACTCCTTAAGGGCGCCGAGGGCGTTCAGGTTATCCTTGAGATTGGCAAGATTAAAATTAATCCCTTGCTCCTTGAAATTGAGATGCCTGTTGAGCACGGTCTTGCCGAGTGCACTGGCCAACAAACTGTTGTAGAGCTCATTACGCAGGATGAATTTCTGCTCGGCAGGAGCCTCGTCCTTGCAGGATATGTCGTTGGAGGAATCCGAGTCCACCTCGACCGAGGAATTCGACACAACACTCATGGTAGACATTTTCCTCCCTCTTTCTATCTCCGTTTTTCTGAATGAATTTAAAAATATTTTCTCTCGTCCTTCGTCCTTTATCCTTCTTCTTTCTTCCTAGTAAAAAGTGCCGAAGGATGTTCAAAGCACGCGAAACGACGACGGAAACTTCGAAATATCTATCCTTCCGTAATTCGTAGTTTAAAAGTCACTGGGGCCTAATAAAATACCTGTACATGTATTCCGTGTATATGTATAGGAATAAATATATATATTGTATGTATATATATATAATTAAATACGCTTTTAAAGTGTGTGTATATAGATATATATATTTATTTATTCATTTATCTTATCTCTTTGTTCTCTCTATTATATATCTATTCAATTAAACTCGCGTAATCGTTTGAGAGAGGTTTAAAAACACCGCACACTTGGTACGCGGTTTTCGAAAATTGCTTCTAGGAGCCACGTGGCGTTGCTTTATTAGAAATTCTAGGGATTTTCAAAATGGATTAAAAGGAGTTGACGAACTTCCTCGTTTAGCGTGAGATCGTCCTTTAATCGTTGCTTCCTCGGATAAAATAAGGTTCCTGGTGCACCGTTAGAAGACGAGTGGGGGCGAATGGAAAACAAAGATCAGCGGCGCGATGCCAGGAACAATTCCCTTTCGTGGATCTCGATCCTCCCTTTTTATTCTTTATTGCCTGACGTTAATTGAACGCCGTAAGACACAGTAACGTTGCTTATTTATTTCACCTATCGGAACCTTTCCGTTCCTCCAGCTGTATGTCCGTCAGTCTATCGTTGTTTCCCTTCAAGAGAATCCTCTAGTTCCGTTAAATAATTCTTGAGGGAGCACCTTTTTACTATCATTATGATTGTTCGAGGATGAATATCGAATCTCAAGTTCTTCGTTCCCATGAATTCGATCGTCGAAGGACTTCGAGCATCCTTCGTCCAATTGTATATCGATATACGATCGATAAACTTTAGTAACTACTTAGATTTATCTTATCGGTAACGTATTTAACTAGAATCGCCCGATTAGCAATTAGGTAGGCGAAAATCTTCGAAGGAAAATCATCGCGTTGCATTTAGGAACTTTAGCGCGCGCAGCTCATTACGCATGGCCACGGGATTTCTAATTGGCTGGCTAATTAGCGCGGGAGGGCTCGCGCCTCGTTTCTCCACTCCCGGCGCGGACACGAGGTTTCAACGTGCGTCTTTCAGCTTTTTCAAAACTCTCTCGCTCCTCTCGTTCTCTCTATCTTTATGCTCTATCTGTTTTACTCCCTTTTATTCCCACCTTCCTTGACGCTCTTATTCTTTTAATCGCCGCCCCTCCCCCTCACTCTCCCCTTACTCCCTAGGCTTGTGCTAAAACACGTGAAAAATAGGAACTTTGGTTGTGAATCGCTTATAGTCGCTTCGTAATCTTATTGGTACTCTCTCATTTCCTTTTTCTCTCCCGGATACTGAGCTTTCGGGACTCGAGGGCTCGCCCTTAACGCCGCGATATTAATACTTCGAATTTACTTCCCCGTAACCGCCCTCCTCCACCTGGTCGGATGCCTCCGTAGCCAGGAAGTAGAAGAGGAACAAGAAGAGGAAGTCCACGTAGATGATAAAGAAACATCCTCCTCGGTTCGATTCATCGAGCGGGTAACCTTTCAAGCTGACCAGGAAGAGTTCTTTCCTCCAATGGAGAACGTAGGATCTTCGGTGGGCCTTCAAGTTATCCAGGAGGCCCCACGGCCTCCCTTCTTCATCTTTCGGTGAGGCAGTTGATACGTCGAAGATGATTTTTTGTACGGGGACCGATAAGGTGTCAGATACAAGGGTGAATGATCAAGGAACCCTAGGTACTGGGCCTCAAGGCCTCTCGTATGCTTTCGTCAAGATCCGTCTGTCCTCGTGGTATTCCAGAGTCCTGGTGGAGGGGGTAAACGACAAGTTAGTCGTGCTTCAACCCTCGCAGGGTACAGACTGACTTGTATTCCTTCCGTCTTACGAAGATCACGCTTTCTCTTTTCCTTGTTCCTTTGACTGATGATTAGCGGCGGTTGGTTGGTAATCCCATGAGTGTTTGGTAAGATGTTCTTGTTGGTTAGGGTGCGTACACGAAACCGGATCTTTTGAATGACAATCAACGTAGTTCCTTCCGCTTTGGAAATCCGCGTCGCGGATCGAGAAGGGGGTCGGCCCTTACCTCTCGAATCCCAGTTTCTTATGTGAGCGCGACCGCGCGACTGGTTGATGCAGTCCGCGGCGGAGCATAAGGAAGCGGAAGCTCGACGCTCTTTCTCTCTTTCTCTATCCTTCTCAGTTCCTCTCCTTCCTACTCCTACTATACACTATCTCCTTCCTTTTTCCTTCGTTTCTCCTACTCGCACTCTTAGCCAAGGAAAGGCGCGCACGCTTCGCCGCGGCCGCCCGGCGTCGTCGTCGACGTCGTAGTCGTCGTCGTGGTGCCCTCCGTCTTTTCCTTCTTTTTTCCCTTTCTATCTTTCGTCCTTTACTTCTTCTATCGTTCGACTTTTCTCTCCTACACTCTCCATCTTCCTTTCCTCTCCAACCCTCTCGCTTCCTCTTCCTCGAGTCTCACACTAAGTCCCGCCACAGCTCCGTGGAGAAAGGGGGTGGTAAGGTGGAGGTAAGGAGAAAGTAAGGAGGAAAGAAGGAGAGAAAAGTTCGAGGAAGGAAGATGCAGACTTCAGGAGGTGGAGGAGGTGCAGGAGGAAGGCAGAAAGAAGCCGAAAGGAAGGAAGAAGGGGTGCCGGAGGAGACGTAGCCCACGAAGAAACAGATAAATATAGATATTTTTCCTTTGGCCAACGTAGCCGAAGGGGATGAGGAACACAAAGATAGCAGGAGTGGGATGAGGTGGTTGAAAGGAGAAGATGCAGCCAAGGGGTGGTATACGGTGGGTGAAAGGGAGGAAAGCATCGTCGGAATGACGAGGTGGTACGAGACGAGGGAGGAGAGGGTGTTGCACGTTCGTTTCCCGCCCCCCGACCGAATTGGAAAAATGGAAATATTAAGAGTCCCCTCCTAGGGGGTTGCATGGCGGGCTGCATGAGCGGCCAAGGGGGTCGCCGAGGGGTTGGAACGGGGATTGAAAGAGAGAAAGGGGGTGGGTGGTATGGGCTTGTAGGGGGTTGTGCGCAGTGCAGCATGCGCCTTGACAGCACGGGGATAGCACACATCGATTCTCGTAGGTGTATTAGTATCACGTGTGTTCGGTAAGAAGAAAGTGGGGTTGCTAGTAGAAGATCGAGAAAGGGGGACTCTATGTTACGGGGGAAATACCTTGACGGGTACGTCGAAACCAACATGGCCACCGGTGGTACGAAGGACTACTTTTCCACATTCCTTACATAAATTAGCCACCTCTCCCCGAAGAAAGTGCATAAACAAGGGAAGACAGAATGTAAAAGGAAGAAGACCGTCAGTTAACGCGTGCCAGTCGGTGGTCGGTTATCGCCAGTCCTTTATTTCCCTTACTCCAAGATTCTCTTGGGAAGAACAACTGGAATCAGGGGTGGGTTCCGCTAGGGGAGGACTCTTCGTTCCAGTTTCAGCGTTGGTGATCGAACCACTGCATTCTTCCTTCACACTCTGGGAAATGATTGTTTGCCTGTTTGTTTGTTTGCTTACGGGGGATGTTTTATTGATGGTGGTAACGAGTCGCGGACTAAACGATGGTTCCAGCTACCACTGGATTAAATAATGGACATCGCGAGTAGTCATTTAAGGTTTTCCCTGGACATAAAACACCACTAATGTTTTTCAATCAATTATCAATATGCCATTAAAGAACTCACGGGAAGTAATCATTCTTAATCATAAATAGCACATTACTCTTCCAAAACCCGATACCTCTTCCTCGACACCTAATCTTTTCGATCACCGGCGAGCAACGTAAATAAATCTAGCGCAACGTCTTCCACTTGTTACTTTAACCAATCGTCATAAAAGATTCAAAGCGGGAGCTCCGTTATAATAGATACCACGGGGTAGAACGGTAACTCTATTCTCCCAGACTCGGGGCGTACGCCTAGAGAAAGCATCCGCATAGTCTACCAAATAACAGATGGGTCACATGACCAGGTAATACCGTAGTTCCTCTCGAGTGGTATCAGCTTTTGAGGTTTGCCTGGATATACGGGATATACGGTAAGAGGGAGAACCACCCTGGAAGAACGTGACTCTGTCAGCGTTCAGGAGATGCTCTTTCACGTCCTTGCATATATACAACAGAAATATGCTGGAGAAAGAAAGGAGACCGAAAGCTATCGAGATAGAACGGGATGGAATCCTCTCACCCTTTAATACCTCTAACGGTGCATCCCCAATTACCATTGTGGGTATTCACATGCAGATACCTTCACACTCCTAGAACCCCAACCTATTTCATATTCCCTCTAAATAGCTCGATGAGACCTGCGAAACCCTTCCGTACATTGCGGCATCTTTCGCACAATAATTATTTGTGTTTTGGTTTTTCGGGGTGGAGCCATCCCGGAAGAGGTGTTCCTTGATGCCTCACAATTGCCCCTATTTCGAGAACTCGAGAATGCTTCCTTTCCCTGCTTTTTATTTCCGGGACACCCAACGCGCCTTTCCTCGATCTTCTTTACTTTGCACCCTTCTTGCTGACGCTCTTTCTTCGCTCTACTACCCTTATTGCGTTTAGGTGAGAGCGTAGGGGTGCATCTTTTTTGTGGGAGCAGTCAACCCCAGTTTACGGGGACATGTGCTTTATTAGCTTCCTCGGTGTCATTCTATTCTCGATCTTGTTAATTTGCTAATTTAAAAACACTTTTTCAATTGGGAATTCATTAATAATATTAAGTTTCTCCTACCATGATTAATGATCGTGCTGATTCAAAAAGAATATTTGCTATTCATTATCTTATATTACATATGCGGTATTATTATAAATTACAAATATTAAAATCAGAATCTGCAGATTTCTTTATCAACCCTTCCATAGCACGACGAACACTTTGCCTTAAAAAACATCTCGAAAAGCCAAGTGGCAGAAGAAGAGCGGAAGTGGTAGAAAAAAGCGTGATATTAAAATAATCGGGCACCGTTATCTCTGGCAGTGAGCCACACAGATTTCATCTTAAAACAAAACTTCGGTTCTCTCTCCCTCTCTCTCTCTCTTTCTCTCAGGCGGTGATAAGACGCAGAAACCAGGAGAATGGTTTTACAGAGTTGGAAACTAGAGAGGGCTGTAAGGAAAGAGGGGTAGGTGAAAATTAAAGAAGCGCTAAGCCGGCCGCTAAACTGAAGAACCACTTGTTGAGCGGAGTTGCGGTGGTGGTGGTGGCGGTGGTTGGTTGGAAAGAGAGAGAATGACAGAGACAGGGGTTGGAAAAGCGACGAGGTGAACGTAGTGGAGGAGAAAAAGGGACGAAGAGAGAGTAGGTTGACGAGAGGGATGAAAGAGTACGGATATGCAGATGAGGGGTGGCCACCCCCGTGTACTTCTAACTTTCGCGTAAAGGCCAACGCCGGTGGCCTTCCGCCAGTTATACACCCGCGACTTCTACATAAGGGCTTTCTCCTCTCGTTCAAACTCCTACCCTCTTTTTTCTCTCGATGCTAAATTAAATCTTCGCACTACCGACCATCCATGTCTACCCTTAAATGAGTACTACTCGAGACGGCAACTTCTCAGAACTGTTTCTCCCAAAGAAGTCTTCGTAGATGAACTAACTCCCTTAAGAGTCTGTTCCATGATTAAGTGAATATCACTGGGATCAGGTTTCACTGAAAAATTTACCTTTTGTCACTTAATGGAATAACAAATTGCGCAACAACAAATTGAGATCCCAATGTTTTTCTCATCCTCCTTTGCGACTAATGGTACGACATTGTTTTATGTAACGCAAGAAACAGAGAAGAATAAGCCCAATAAACTAGATGAGCCATCGAATATGATTATGGAATATTGCAGAATTATCTTCTCCAGAAATTATTAGAAGCTGCGATTAACATTAGAACTATCGACGATATAGTCGGTCATATATTTATTCTTATTATATGCGTTCTTAAAAATAAGGATGGATGGCTCGGAATATTGTTCAGTAGGCAATCAGATGATCTTGTTAATCTTCATACTTCGATCTATGTTTAATTAAATATAGCTATTAGAATACTGGCTCTAATCATCCAGAGAAAATTAGATTTATAAACTCTCGAAGATCTACGCAAGGAGTAAATAATTCTTTGCGATAACAAAAGTCAGAATATTCCATGAATGAATAAAAACACCGCGAAAAAGTGAACGACAAAAGTCCAACTACTTAACGCGGGAATCTCATTGAAATCGTTCCAAGTGCTGGTTCTTGCCTTGAATTACAATCTCCGCCGTGGCAGAATTTGACTTATCATCGTTCCGCGAAAGGGTTCCCTAAAAAAGCTAGAAAACCGCGAAACAACGAAGCGCGCCGGTACTTTCCTCTCTTTCGACGTTTTTCCTCGGATGGTTCGTAGCCGAAAAAAAGTCAAAGGAAAAGGACGCCTGGCGCCAGAACGTCGGCGACGACGAGTCTCGACCCAGATATCCCGTCGTCGTCGTCGTCGTCGACGACGTCGTCTCCTCCGTGGCTCCGAGTTTTCTTATTTCTCTCTTTTGCCCACCCATTGCGAACGCGCACCCAGGCTTCGTTGGGGTAGGTTTTTCCACTCTCGTCCACCCCCGATGCCACCCCTCGAACACGATACACACACCGCATTCAAAACATGCGTACCCAACCTTCGTTTTTATTTCGTCCACCACTCTCCATCGTGTGTAACCGTGTTTTTATCAACGACTTTTTCTCCAAAGTTAATTCGCCGGTTTTGTGTCAACCGTTCTTGCGCCATGTTTATCGTGCTAAGAATTCTGCACTGTGGAAATAACGATACTGGTTTGCAGGTTGAAACGAATTTATTGTGTATGGAAACAAAAAGATTTCTTTAAGCTTGGCTCACGAATTTTTTGTGATTTATTTGAATTTAGAATGGTATTATGGATCTGATTAATATGAGATAATTTATTCGTCGCTGAATTAAAAATAGGATTTTATTATGTATGTAGAATAAATTCAATTCTATATTATAGGACCATTATATAATACTGCTTATTAGAATAAGTTTATTAATTTATATTAAATAGTATTGCACGATATAGAAGTACTTTATAATACTCCTAAGCAAAACAAAATTATTAATTTATATAACGGATTCTAATAAATTTGAATAAATCCGAAATAATTTCTAAGTTCTTCCAGCGCAATTTTAATACATTTGGGATACATAAAATCCACTTTCTTTCTTCGTTTTCCATATTTTGTTTCCTAGAAGAGTACTAATTCTTGGGAACAATAAACGTTAAAAAGACTCTGTAAAAAATACACCAAATCTTCCCATGGAAGTTGGATAATAGTCAAAGGTAGTTTGAGGAAATCAATGATCATATTTCTTCTGGAAAAATGACGAAAGAGAATGCAGTGTATATCGGTGAAAGTCCTCGATCTTGCGAGAGGAAGGCGCGCGCAGGAAGAAATCTGCAAAGATCGAATGAGCTTTTCCATCGTTTCTTGCAGAGCTTCCTCGGCGGTGCCACCCCCTCAAGATTTTTCTTAGCTGGCCCAGTTCACCCCGATTGGCTACCGGCTTCCTTCCACAAACATTCTATCGAGAACCTATACTTCGCCGCGAAAAACGACGCCGTTATTTTTTTTCTCTTTTTCGCGAGCCGGGTCTTCGACCTCTCGAGGGATTTCCGTGCAAGGGTGGTCGGGGGTAAATTTTTGTTGCGGATGAATATGCTTTGACTGATGTAATTAATTCAATTTATCTCGATAATCTCGATTATATCTGCTTGCGATTTTGCAAATTATTTTGTTGAAGATCAGAATCTGAAAAGGTCCGATGTTTATTTTATTATTCCGTTTTGGAAAAATGTATTCCTTTATTGGATGCGACGGAGATGCGTTGAATATTTTATTTAGGTCTGATTTCGATTATTTCCGATTCCGATTTTGTAACTTATTGTTTCAAAGATTATTATCGAAGACAATCCGATTAAGAACTTTAGTGGAATATAATATTCGTCTCATTATTCCATCCTGGAAAGTTTTATCTGTTTATTGGATTTCTATAAAACTTTATCTAAACCGATAACGAAAAACTTTCGATATAATATTTGAAAACTGCTTTAAGAATATCGATTTAAAAACTGAGATATAATTAAATAATTTATAGATGAATATTTAATATATTCCATGAATAAATATGTATTGATTGACTTCGTAACAAAGTCCAGAAAATGTCAAGATTTAATAATATTTATATCTATCTTCATCAATACACTAAATATATCAAATTCATGAAAATAAAGTTATTAAAAAAATAATCAAATAACTTCGCGCGATAACAAAATCAGAGGTGTTTCCCATAAACGTATTATTATTCGCATATATTTACAATAACCACAAAAACAGACGGGAAATGGACTTCTTTACATTCGAGGATATAAAACGATTCCAGCTTATATATTTTCATATCTTCAGCCAAATATTTTCATACAGCGGAAAGTCTATCGGCCTCCGCAAAAACAAGATGTTTATTATAAATCGCAATAGTACCGTCGCCGGAATGAGTTTCCCGCGAAATAAATATTTTTCACGATGAAATATCCAGGCGGGATATTTTTTAATTCTATCCACGTTACGTTTCAGATTACAAAATATTTGTTCGAGTAATGCTTTTTATCATTATTGTTATTCCCACTCAAACAAAAATCCTATAAGAAAAGCCAGCGAATTAATATGGATTTCCAGGAATTCCGATGAAAACAAATTTGTTCCATGCGGATTAATAATCCATTCGAATAATACTAATGGAAATTAAAAATCGCGATTCCCACTGATAAAACGATGTTAATTAAATTCTGTTTTCGAAGAAGGGTTTCGTACGCCGGGAAAAGCGAATTCGCGTGTCGGCGAGTGATTCGTTTATGATTAATATATGAGAGTAAAATATGATCACTTGTGTCGAACAAATTACTTTTATGTCGATGGGAGACGCGATCTTAAAACGGCGCACAAATTGAACCCCATAAAACTGAATTATCGCGCGTGGTTTACTTCACCTGGCAAATCTCTGAAAACGAATCGCATGTCGACTGATATCAACATTCTGCTATTATTATCATTATTAAACAACGTTTATCACGTGTTTACATCGATAATTATTGTCATAACGTGTCCACAGAATTCCATATTAACTGTCATATTAATCGCAGCTCTCAAAAATAATTGTTTCTAATACTAATAATTGATTTGATTATTAGACATATTAGAAGTACCGGAAAGTAATCAATTCGGGAATGGAGAATTTTTTCACATCGCAAGTTCGAAATTTTATTTTTTCCGAAAGGGAATTAATATGAAAAAATAAATGGAGCTCCATAAAGTATGTGAAAAATTATTGATTACTTTCCGCTACTTCAAATATTATATTATTTGATTATCAGCTGCTAGCATTATTTTCCTACAAATTTCATATTGATCATTATATTAAGCTTAGTCTTGGAAACAATATTTAACTGTGATTAACAGACTAATATTATGACTAAGAATCCAAAGTTTTATACAAATTATTATTAGTCAGAATTAAAAATTTGCTCCAAGCCTACTTAATATAATAATTAATATAAAATCAGATGATATAATTCCTACATTTATTTCGACTAATAATCAAAGATATTTATCAATAATTATTGCATGCAACATTAAAGTTCGTAAGATGCTGTTTCATTGCAATGCAAATGGCTACTACTATTAATGTTCCAGTCGTTACGTGAACAATAACAATTAATAAAATACGCATTTTCACAGCTTCTAATACTCGATCTATGAATATTAATATCGGCGAATACTTTTCTGGCATTCTGCTTCTCCGAGCGACACTTCAAAGAGAAGTTTTGCACGCGATGCACCATAGTTGCGTGTACGAGTTGCACACGTGTGTGACGAGTATAATAATAAATTAAGTCAGACGATACGATCGGACCGGGCTACGATTGGTCCGCCTCCAAAGAGAGGGAACCCTTTATATATTTTTTTTATCGCGCCGTACGAATCTCTTTGCCGGCAGCCATAAGGGCTCGACATTCTGACGACCATCTTGAATTGCTAATAACTCACCAATCGGGAATACTCAAATTAAAGAAACAGGAGTCGGACTCATTGTTAAGGTATCGCTATTAAATCAGACTCCTCCTACTTTGTTGTAAAAATCGTCTTATTGGTCATCCGAAATTTGATTCCTAATAAGATCCAGTTTTATTATCCAGTTAAATGATTCATGTAGAATAAACATTATTTGCAGTGTGAAAGAACGTATTTCTAAGAATGTTGATGTTTCAAGAATTCTCAGAACTTTCTATGTTTATCTTCCATTTAAGTTCTGTTTCCATTGGAATTTAATAGAAATAAAATATTACTTGAATTGAAGATTAATTGAATTGAGCTGATTGAAAGAGGAAGTAGAAACTTAATATTTTATGTTTATATTGATTAATATATTATAAAGATTACTTATTAATATCGTACTGAATAATTTTTAATACCTTATGATTCGTTATAGAATCGAATGGAATGTATTTTTTAATTCTTTATTTTATTACTGTAAAAGTCAATAATTGAACGTTTAAAAACTATTTCAAGATACCAGATAATTTTAAATATCTTACAGTTTCTTTTTATTTATTTCTCATTCAAAATTTCTCGACTTTGTCTTTCCACTTGAAATAAATAAATTTCCCAAATACAGTAGATAATGAAATACACATAATTCATACGCCTATAAAGACAAGGCACAATAAACCAATAAAAAAAATAAAACATATTTAAACGGTTTCCTTAAAATATTACTTTGCATCAGATTTTCGTTGATCTGACACATAGACGCGTATAATTCATTGACCAAATGACAATCTTGATTTCCCAACTTATTGAAGGAATAAACGAGCAGAGTGTTAAAACAATTAATGGCAACGTGCAATAAAAACTCGATGAAATATTTAACCGGTTAATATGGCTAATAAATGATGTGCTTATCGCTTAATCGGGTACAATTTGTTGTAGCAGGGTCGGGGCAAGTAGATATGTCGTGCAATAGCCAGACATCGGAATATGTTTACTAGACTAAGCGCAGATTAGAGCATTAGATTAGATTATCTTACAAAGAGAGAAAGAGAGGGAGAGGGAGAGAAAGAGACGAATTGGTAAGCTTCAATAAATTAACAAGTACAGTGATAATACAAGTACGAGTCTGAACAAACTACGTAGCCACGATGTGTGAATTGAATCGTCGCGAGGAGAACAAAATCGTGCTTTTCTCACCCACGGCTTCCAACTCAAGAAGAAAATTATGCTTTAACTCTAATTGGAGGGTTGTGAAACCGATCGATTGAATTTACGATGTTTTCCACGAGAGAAAACAACGGCTTCGATCTCGGAACAACCTACGACGTACTGCGATAGAGCCTCTTAAACTGTGCGTAGTGTTCATTACAAGAATGAATGATGTCAATCGTGTAATCGATCGATTACTTGTTATTGAAGTTATGTAATATATATGTTCTGTAATTCATAAAATATGGATTGCGTTATTATCCCCTTCATAGAATTCAAACTAAAATAATCAAAATGATTAGATTTTCATCGGTGGATTTGAATTTGATATTACTGGGAATTAAATAACGGGGATTATTATGAGACCAAGTAACCGAATATTTACAACATATTTGAAAGTACTGAGTAATTTTTAATATCATCGGACTCGTTATAGAATCGAATAGAATTTATTTTTTATTTTTTATTATGTTACGAAGAAAGTCAATAATTGAAAGTTAAAGAATTATTCCAAGATGTCAAGTAATTCGTAATGGTTTAATTTCTCGTTTTATATAATTACATTAACGCATACATATAAGCTGAATCAGTACGAACAAGCAAATATGATAATCATACAATAATCATTATCAAAAACATGTCCCCTTGACACAGTAACAGCAAACTCCAATAATACCAGCCTTAATATGCCAAGCATAATAATAATAACCGCGAGGAAAATGCCAAGGAAAACAGTACGTAAGTGGAAAACTAAAAGAAGCAGAGGAACAGGGGTGGAATATAGTCGTCATCCCCGATCGATCGGTAATTCCCGGTCGACGTAAACAAGGGCGGGTGCTCGGATTTCATGGCGATACAAAAATGCGTCTCAGGTATGCAGAGTAAATTGTTTAAGGGTCGGGGTGTCCTTAAGCTAAGGTAAAAGGTTGTCTGGGGCGGCGTCTAGCCGTGTCTATCGATTATCCTCCATCTTCCTCCCTCTCGTCCGATCTTACCAACCCCCTTTTGCACCCCAAACCTACCCCATACCCTGTCACCGTCTCCTTTCCTCCTTTACCTATCCCGTATCACTCCTCTCTCTCCTTCTTTTCGGTTTCAACCCCTATTCTCTCCGATATGCTGCCACCCACGCGTACCAACACACGCACATATTTCAACCCCCACACGGTTTCGTCTTTCTCCTGACCTGTCGCAAGGTAGCCGCGCACTTACGCATCGGGACTTTGGCCTTTCTTACTTGCGACACCCACCGTCACCTTCGACCATCTTTCGAGACGATGCTGCGTGGGCGGTTTCGCTCCCACGAGCAACCGCATGGATGATTGTCGATGGATTTATGTTTTATTATTATTACAGGAGGAATATTAACGGCTGTAATTCCAATATTGTTAGTTAAGTGTTTAAACGTAAGGTATAAGCAAATTATTTAGGTGTCTATATGACTAATAACTATCAAATAATAAAAGATTACTTTAATGATTTAGCGTTTGAAGCCTAGAATACCAACAAGTCGAAGAAATCGTTTTCATCGGCTTAATAAAATTATTTTAAATTGAAATGTATTACCATCGTTTTGTGCTTGTTTAAGGTTGGTATTGAACTTTCTAAAATGCTATTTATTATTAGTGGACAACAATTTCAAGGTGATTGAATGACATGAGAAAAATTCGGAACTTCGGAAAGAGTAAAACCTTGCACACATTTAATTTGATATTATAGGAACCAACTTTCTTTTTCTATTAATAATTTCCATGTGAAGAGGCAAATCAAATATTAATACAACTAATAGGAGACTAATATTGAAATTATAGTTCAACGTCGTTCTTCGAACTCGGTTTTCGTGCGTTTTCTTTCGACAGAAAAAAAGTTGGATTGGAAGATGCGAGATTAAGGTAAGATGTGGTAAAATCGAAGCAAGTGATTCTGACGTAGGTTCGGTTTTGACGAGGAGGGTTTCAGGGTGGAGTGGGGGTTTGAATGATTCTGGGGAAATTAATGAAATCGACTTTTGAAGTCTGCAGAGGAATGTGCGTCAATTCGGGTGGGCTTTCAGCCCTTAAAGATGATGGGGTGAACTGAGAACAAAATACGTATTAAAGCGAAATTTAGATACGTTGACATTTAGAGCTTACACAAATTGCATCACATAACTCGATCGATGAAATTAACTTTTTAAATGGTTTATTATGTCAAAGACGAAAATTAAGGCGGCTAATATTCGCCTAATAAAATCCACATGAAGTAAATAAAGAAAAGGATAATTGGAACATCCGAACTTACATTACACTAAATGTGCTTTCTATTCAAAGAGAATATTAAAATTTTTCGTTAAAACAAATTTATAAAAAAGTATAAAATGTATGACTCGACTTAGATAAGTATTTAATCGTAAGTCTTGTCTTCGTCCATAAATATTACTAATACAATAATAAACTAATTGCATCTCTCAGAAATAAATAAATTCACCCAACCACTAAAAGACCGGAAACATTATAATCATGCAACGAGTGTAATATTTAATTTTGAGTACACGCCGCTGACTAAACTTGGGAAACTTGAATTTCTCATTTTTCCACCTTTCTCCGGGAAGAACTTTCTCATTCGGTCGACGGCGGGGCGAGCATAAATTGTGAAACAATTTTCCCATTTGCGATTCCGCGGAGTGAGTTCCACCATGGGAAACGATTCACTCACGCAATTACGGCATTTCAAGTTCCAGCCAATGAACTCGGCCCGATCAGTCATGGAAACGATAAAACCACCGATTTCGCGTATCGTCTGATTTTTTTTCCACTCGCCTTTTCGCGGCGTGGAAAAAAAAGAAGCGAATGCCAGGAGAGAAGGTATGAAGCGAAGTTTAATTAAAAATGTCATCGAGACTGGAACGATCTGTCATCTCGAGACCTACCATACTTGGGAGTCATACATTTTTATAGGATCTTTTCAGAGCTTACTACTCGTCCTCCGTCGACCCTAAACCCTTAAAAGGACTATGGAATCCTACGGTAAGAGAAACCACCACGAAGTGCCACGGTAAGTCGCTCTCATCATCAAGAGTACTTTTAACGAATCACAAGATTTTTTTGTTTCCCATTCAATTCTTCTTTATCCATAGAAATTCAACTGGATCTTCGACAAGAGAACCAAGATCTATCCTGATGGATTTAGTAGGAGTGCCAATGATACGCTCGAACGAATATTTTTCTTCTTAATTTCTTCGCGGACGCTTTCGAGTACTTCTCGATTTACTTTCAACGATCCTTATTTCTTCGTATTCGAACAAACATAGAATTCAAAGGACTTTCAACTACTCCTCTACTGCTTCTACATTTAATTCCATTTAAATTATGTAATCATAAGAATTATGTTACAAAGCCAGAGTTATTCTTGCTTTCAGAAAACCATGGCGATTAAACGATTAAAATGGCTACTTTCATTATTCCTGATATCCTGAGACTGAATTTGGATCTCCGAAAAAATGATGTGTCAAATAATACTATAAGTTAATAATATTAATATAAATTGAGATAAACGACTGAGTGAGCCAAATGAGCAGTTCAGAACTTTAATTAGAACATTGTTTTAATTATCTAATTCGATTGAAACGACTACGTATATTTTCACATTGCATTGCTCTATCCCTTTAATTAATTAATCGATATTATTTAAATGGCTAATTTCAATATTCGTGAAATCTTCAGACTTAAACTCCAAAAAATGAATAACATTAATATAAATTTATATAAACAACTTAGTCAGCCAAGTTGAGTAGGTCCAACTTGAATTATAACAGTGTGTTATATCAGATTAATTACTGGTTCGCATTAATTATTAATGATCTAATTCGATTGAAACGACTACGTTCCAAATTGCACTGCCGTATTCCTTTAATTAATTATTCGGTAATATTTAAATTGCTCCATTTTCGGCAACCAAAGCGTTCGCTTTCGACCAGACAATAATTCGGAGCACCGATGGCACTAAAATAGCGACTTTTTATATCGCAACTAAAATCATCCCCAAATCCGGCAATTCGAAAAATCCCCGGCGAAGGGGTGTTCTACATAAAACAGAGAATAACCGAGGAATCTTAAAGTGCGGAGGAAAATATCCAATAAGAGAAGAGAAGGTGTAACCAACACATGGAAAGAAGGGTGTAGAAGTGTTTCGTAATACACGTGTGTGACGGACGGGTCGTGACCTACGCCGTCTTGAAGGGCAGACATTTTTTAATCGATAACCCACCCTGTCCTCCTACACCGACACCCTCCAAGGCGCAATAGGGTGAGGTGGTCCCTCACTAAAGTCTACTATCACCGAGCTCCAAACACGAGGGAGAAGGAGAGAGAAAGGGTGGTAAAGCGTGGGAGAGAGAGAGAGAGAGAGGGAGAGGGAGAGAGAGGGAGAGAGGAGGGAGGGTAATGCTAAGGGTGAAAGGGAGAATCGTGGAGGCGTACAGACGCAACTGTACTTTGGCACTCCCATACCAACAGCCTAAATAAAGGCCCATCCCTTAAAGCAGACCGGCTCGAAAACATTGTTAAAGGGGATGTCACCCCGAAACTGTTCTGACTCGAGGATTCATTGGGGGTGGAATGTCATTCATGACTTCCACGATGATCGAAGGGGAATGGTGGAATTGTTACTCGCAATATTGTGGTAGGTTGATAATGTAATATTTGCTTGCGATTTTTGGAGTTCTTCATTTGATTAATTTCATTAATTAAAATATAAAAATACAGCAAATAAATTGCGAAGCCGATTCAAGGATTTTTAATGAAGAGATTAAATCGCAAATCTAATCAGAGAAATCTCAGAAATATAATAGTGAATTTCTTTCGACTCCTGCGGAGGACATCTAAATTTGAAGCTGGAGAGGCTAGCTAGTAGTCCTGATAAAGAGACAAAAAGAGCGCAAGAGAAAAAAGGGGGGATGGATAGATAACTCGAAGCGAAACGTCAAAATATTGTTTTTCCATTCTTCTCGCGGAGGACGATGGCGAGACAAGGTGGCAGTGGTGTTTTCAGAGAAAATACACTTCTCCCGCCCGCGGCTTTCGATCTGTATTTTTTCCCTCCCTCCCCCCTCGCTGATGTCTTTCTCCTCTGGCGAGTTTGCAAATTTCCAAAAGTAAATAAAGTCGATAGTAAAACTAGAGTTTTTTGGGATAGCTCTGCTTCTGCCAATTTTTGAAAGTCGAAGGAAGCCGATGATACAAAATTCGGAGAGTTTTCGGTTATTTTGATTAATGTGTCGTGGTATTAATTTTAATTATGAAACTCTATTATTTATTGTCATGTTATTTCGGTATTTCTTCAAGAGAATGAATAATTATTAAATTGATAACTAAACCTATCATTTTCCTGAATAAAATATTGTATGTATAGATCAATTAATTTTATGTAAATAATAATTCCAAACCTTGAATTTCTATTTATAAAGGAACATTAATAAATATATATCAATTTCTCTAATTTCTATGAATTGAAAGTAGAAATATTCTTTTACTATTTAAAAATCATTCGATGTAATTGTTATATATTCATTAATATTCTTTTATAGATCGTAAATCAAGAGTTAAAATTACAATTTGAACAAAATTAATGGGAACCTTTTACTTTCCAAATTCAAAACCAAACACAAAAATAACTAGGCGAATTAATAAAGTAAATCAAAACTTAAGGAAAACTATGGATACCTTTTACAATACTTTTCAAATTCAGAACCAAACACAAAAATAACAATCAATATTAATAAATACCAATACATTATCCCGCGATACATTATTCACGAACCACTCGATATCGTTTTATGCTAACTAAGTAAGTTAAGAAACACCGAATTGTTACAAAAAATTACATCTAATCCGTGGAATAAGCGAGTCGTTTCAAAACCTTCTCATTAAATTCGCAGCAGATCAGTTCGATAAAAATCCGGTGGAAAGGAATAATGAAAATAATTATGATATTCGTAACGACTGGATAAGTGGTTCGGTAAAGAGTCATCGATGTCCTCGAGAGTTTCACCTGTAACGAATCGTGTCGTGTCCTTTAGACGATCGACGAAATAACTCACCGACGTAAGCGGGGATAATTGTCGTTAACTTCCTTTATTCTTCGTACCGATTCAGGATTGCCAGCTGTCAAGCCGGCTCGCGAAATGTGCAACTTGCGAGGGCAGGAAAATTCTCATCGATTGACAGAAAGGTAAAATGTACTACCATCAAAAGGGAAAAAGAGAGAGAGAGAAAGAGAAGGAGGCGAAGGGGGCAGCATTAATGTCTCGTTAGTAGAAATTTTATTGATAGTTTTATTCATGAGACGAGACTCACCTGTTGCATAAATAGAGCAACGAGGGATGCAGTTGCCGTTGTGCCGAAAGCTTTTTGCATTCGTCCCGCTTCCCCACTGAGTTAATGATATTTTTATTTACGTTTTATTTCGACTGTTTGTGATCGTCCTACGTGAAATTTACGCCGCGAATACTTCGAACTCGCTTCTCCGAGAATCGTTGAGGAATAGTTGTGGTTTGTGGTTTTAATAAATATTGAAGTTGTGGGATGTTATGGAATATGAGAGGAAAGAATTTGGGAGAACTTAAGAGATTGGTTGATCCAGAAGAATGACTATATACAGAGTATATTTTAAAGATATGTCGATATTTTATATGATCTATATAAAATTAAAGAATAAAGTGAAAGATTGATGAAATTCAAAACTAGAATTTTTTGTAAATATATTGTTATTTATCGCGATTATTTAACCCTATTAGTCGCCTCTTACGACAGGCAGGGAATACCATGGGTGAATTCTGCCCCCCCACCCATAGGGGGTTATAATAATTAACTTTCATTTAAGAAATGTCCTATGTCATCAAAATTAATATTATAATTTGTATACATCATAAATAATTCAAATTAATATTGTATTTTCTAGTAGAAAATAATTCAAATTAATTATCATCGCATTCTCAATTGTTTGTAAATTAATATGAATTCAACTTTAATATAAAAAAGTTACGTTGTGGATTATTTAACAAAGTATTCCGCAAGTTGTACTAAGGACTGGATTTGTTAAATTTTTATTTGTTGTTGCAATAATTAGGATGTAACGTAGACTGTTATTAATGCTGAATATTTTATGATGAAATAATCGTGACTTATTTGATTGACTGATTATGGTGTTATTTAAGACAGAATTTATTATTCCATTGTTAAAGATTTTTTTGCAATCTTTCACGACATCTTTGCTTGATCATCCAATGAGAGATCTAAGAATTTCGTTCATCTATATGATAATATTCTGTATTATCTTAGATGGTTATCCGAGAGCACTGTTCCCGCAAACGGTTCCCACCGCCGAATTCCTCGGATTCAACCCCCATTTTAGGGGTTGGTAATTCAACCACCCTTTCTGTTTTATCCGCCGTGGATAAGGGTGGCCAACCACCGAAATTCAGGGGTAAACTGAAATCTTCTACATCTCACGGTGGTAAACCTAACAACCCCTAAAATATCCTTCTATCTCTCGATAACTTTTCGACGTAACAATTACCCTTAATTCTCACAATTCTCTTCAAGATATTAATTTTTAAATAATATATACAAACGCTAAGAACACCCTAATTGGTTCCAAAAGATATCCACACATCGAAAACAAATCTAATTTGAATACAAAACATGAATCCTATCCATATTAAAATTATAGTTATTACTTAAAAAACATTAAGAATTATTTCGACGAAGATACAATTTTAAAAACGGATTAAAAGCCGAAACTGAAATCGACATGTTTCACTATCTAAAAATAAAGGAAGTACAAATACAATATAAATAGAAATCATCTAAAGTCATTTTTAACATAATACCTTTAAATTTGCGTTAATAAAAATACGAAATTATCCACAATTTCTTCCACGATTTTCCGCGGCACGTAAGTGAATGGTTCAGTGATATTAGAAAGTCTTTAATCGTAATTGCAGCGGTTATTCTAATGCTGGTTTAATGAGTATTCAAGGAGTACTCACGGAATAATAAAATCCTCGTGAATTACGATCATTTGCAATATTATTTACGAGGCTTGCGTGGCTTTTATTTATGGCGGATGAGAAGGAAAGCAGCTGAAACGATTGTTACGTCAGAACGTTTGTATACAATCACGTGTATCCAATCTAGCCACCTTTGTTCTAACGCCATACGTTGACCCCGAATTTAATCAGGACTCCACTTTCTCCTTCGTCGAAACGCCATGTTTTCAATAATGAATATCAACTAATCATAATTGCCGGCTTTGTACATCCACTTCTTAGTCTTTATCTTAATGAGCCTCGTTAAATCAATTTTTATTTCTCTAATAAAGAGAATCGTAATATACGTAAATCCTGCAACTCTTTTCATTAATATGACATGTCTCGATGTTTAATTCATTATTAATATTCGTAATAGGTAGCACTGAATCTCGTCGTAGGAATAAATAGAATGATATTTTTCAATATTATAGAAATGAAATACATCTGATGACACAAGAAATAATAGGAATATTAAATAAGACTTGAAAATGTATCCTTAACAATTCCTACGGTCATATTTTATATTACGAAGAATTAATAATTAATTTCATCGTCTTGTGGATAGCAAGTCAATTAATTCCCTTAATATATATTTACATATAAGAACAAAATTATTCTTTAAATACCTGTTCGCTAATTAATTCCACAATATTTACGCGCTCGAGAACTGTACTCATTGTGCAATCTTGATGATGCTATTACCGATTCGACCCTTGATTCGAAATGCAGAAGCACTTGCATCCCCATTAACATCAGCATCGAGCGCTGTAATTTACGATGCAAACCGAGGTTACTAGTTGCCGATCAATCATGATTCGGCATTGAACCACCGGTCATAACCCGAAGGCCTAATACCTTCATCTCGCCACTCTCTTTTCTCGCTTCCTCTTTCCTCTGATCGGAGAGCATTAATGACGATATTTAAACCTACCAATACATGCCTACGAAATTGCTACTTTGTGCTCCAGATTCTGTACTTTGAACGGCCGGTTACGTGAATTCCATGGGGAAAAAATGTGCCAATAATTAAGCATACGATTGATCTAGAAATCTATGCAATCTGATACAAATCACTCCGCAATTAAGTACTAATTACTTGACGATTATGAAATCCTGTGAGCTCTCAAGTAGTGTAAGTCATTCGAGTCTGTTCCAGTATACTTGGTATTTGCGAATATTGATGATCAATAATTTTCAAACATTTTTTTATACTCGAAATAAATAAAGATATTAATGTGGTTGAAATTCATGGATCAAATTTAGGTGAAGAAGTTTGATCCACGATTCATTGTAATATTTTAGTATTCATGCTTGAGTAATAGATAATGTGCTTAATCGGAACAAATAAAAGAAACAAACAATTCAATGGTAACACAATTTCTTTTCTGTTTATAAAAACCAACTACTTTTATCTCGCAAACTTTCCTTGAGATAAAAACGTAGGCGACTGTAGGGCTTAATATAAAAATTACAAGGTGGCTCGGAGAGTTGCATTCAAATGATCTGAAAAACTAATTACCCGTAATTAAATCGGGTATCTTCTCGCATGCGACATCTCATTTTTTGCTCCGTTATCCGTGTAATTCGCTGACAATTAGAGTGACCCGTTTACGCGGACAATCATTAAGTCCTGTGCATATCGCAGCCTCTAAGTCGCATAGAATATCTCGGGTTCATATCTTGTCCGTCACCTCTGGATTTTTCCATTTAACATATTAAATGATAATATAGAATATTATTGATAGGAAATCTTCCACTTCGCCATCGGTCGCAGTAAAAAATTGTGTCGCACTATTATTCGAGACATTCCACTATTAATCGCGGCCAACAAATTAAATAGCTCTGGTATTTAAGTAATTCTGTCTTTAACGGAAATTAACAAATAAGATCGCAATATTATCGTAAAAATGTCATCTTTAATGGCGACTAATAAATTAAATAGCTCTATTACTTAAGTAGTTCTACCTTTAATGGTAATTATTAAATTAAATCGCTCTATTATTTAAAACACTGCACCTTTAATGGCGCCTAGCAAATTAAATCACCCAATTTTTTAAATAATTCCGTTTTTAATTGCCACTAAAAAATTTAATTGATTCGTTTTAATATTCAGTATTAAGACACTACGAATTCTTTTGTATTTGAGGCTCTCGATTAGTTAATAATCCGTATAATTAATAATAAAGATAAAAAATAATGATAAATAGCATCGTTCGCAACTCTATTGTTAATAATAAATAGACAAAGAATGAAGCCTAGTGTCGACAGTCGAGTCAGTAAGCAGAGTGCAGTAGTGCACAGTGTCGCGATGTAAATTACGTCGACGAGGCCGCGAAAATAAACGTGGCTGGTGTCAATAATACCGAGAATGGCTATTTACGTGTGCAAACTGCAATTTGCAGCGTGGATAGAGAGGCGCGTGTTGATTGCACATATAAACGTGCATATGATTGTCACCTATCCACCTCTCGCACTGATACACTCGCGCTTAAAGGAAACACGAATGTCGGTTACTCACTCGTGTCATGCCTCGTGGCAAAAAAAAACTATTTCCAACGATCGCATCTGCGAACGTTGCACCGATTTTCTACGGCGATTTATCGAGAATTAATTAGTGTCAATAATTGTTTTTGAGTACCTTACGTTTATCGTGATGAGTTGGACATTCAATAGGAAATATATTGTGCACGTGTTATAATTTATGTTCAGAATATGTTTCATGTAATATCTTGTTGTGCTTAGTTATTGTATTTTAGTTATTACATTATGTTTCGTCTATGAAAATTATGAACGAAAATTGAACGGGAATTAATTGGTGTGTTGGATATGTTTTCTGTAAGAATATTATTTTTATCGTGTTCGTATTAACATATTTAATTTGTTGAAAGTAAGGTTGTTTTTCCATGAAAAGTTCAACCATGTTTTTTATTGTTTAAAAATGCTTTTGTCGAGTTAAAGGTACACTAGTTTGAAGTTACGATTTACTTAACACGTAGAAAAAATATGGGTTATTATTATGTTGTATGAATACAATCAACAAATGTTTCAAACAAACGAATCTGAATCTGAAAATGAAATAAAAACCTTGGCAAGTCGTAAATATCCTTTTAATGTGTTAATGATCTACGAAAGTCAGCCACACCATAACCCTTTGATTCCAATAATAGAAGGGCTTTAAAGCCACGAGAAATCTTTGAAAAAGAAGCGCTAATGCGTTGGGTAGGAAAAAATATCCTTTCGATCATCGTACGGTTTTGGTAACGCGTCTTTAAGTCGCGCCGAGTTCCGGTTTCCGGAAGAAGTGTCTCCTCTCTCTGCCCAGTCTTTCCTACGTTTCCTTCGGGATCCTTTTTCGAGGAACACCCCCCGATGGAAACGCGTTCCGTGTCCCCCGAAGCATGCAGCCAGAGATTTAGGGGAGAATCCTTGGATTAATGGTACACCCTATGGCACAAACGACTCAGGCTTTTCCTCCAGAATTCGCGATCGAAAGTCGAACAGCTGATACGATCTATCGTCCTTCCTTTCCTTTTATCCTATTTTCGCGATGCTTTTCACTTTCGTCCTGCAGCCGTTATTTTATTCGAAAGACAGGATAAAATAAGACTGTATCCGAGTGAACAAAACTAACATCCAGCTATCCAATGAAATATCAGATAATTCCAAAAGTTCTATCGTTCACTGGCAAACTTTTTCAACTTTGTAATCAAACATTTCTACGAATAGAAAACTTGGTAACAGAAAAGAATTAGAAGAGGACATTAGAAGAAAAGTAAGAAGATCTTCAGTGACGAACGAAAGTACCGCAAAGGGTTAAGTAAGAGCGGGCATCAAAGTAGAAAGAGTTCCCCGTCGCGGTCGCGTTGAACGACATCGGGCGGGAAAATATTTAGTGTTTTTACGTGAGTAGCCGGTTAGGGACCGTCGGTTCCTTCAGTGGCGAGGGGAGGCGAGAGACGAAGGGAGGAAGGGCCCGTTAAAAGCGGGCCGAGAGAAGCCGACGCTCAAAATTCCGCGGCGGTGCCTTTTGTCCCCGCGATGCCTCGCCTTCTCTCTTTTTGCCACGGTTAGAACAGCCACGGGATTCACCAGGATCGCGGTCTACCTCTTTCTTTCCTCCTCGCCTCTCCTCTCCAGCTCCACGGAATCCTTGCCCATTCGTTGTTCGTCCTCACCGGCATCGAGAATGACGAGGTAGGATATATTCTACACGATCCTCCTTCCACGTAACCACTATCGAAAGGTGGCCCCCCCTTTTTCTTTTCTTTCTTTTCTTTCTTATTCTCTTGATCCTCGATTGACTACCGTTCGTCGGGTAGCACGCGCGGATTCGCCTTGAGAACAGAAACGGGCATCAATCTCTCGTCAAACCTCGACTAGTCGTAGAAATGCCGATGCAACCACGGAGATCACAATGCCCGTCCTTTCAACCTTGTTTCTCCTGAACCACCTCCCCGCACCACCTTAAGTGCTCCTTTATGTATAGAAAGAGATCATCCTACCTCGTTTCACCGCTCTTTAAAGATGTCTTTACGGCGGCACGGGTTACACATCCAATGGAATTTTCAAATTTTTCTTACCACGGATACATTCTCCATGTCCTCTACCTGTGCCAGACTGCCTGGCATTTGCCACGAATTATGTGAATGCTACTCGTACTTTACAGCGGATTCGTCGCTAAGTGTTTCGTGGTAATTGTTAAGTATTACGGTTGCCAGGACTTTGACTTTTGTACGGGTCTCTGATGATCTCCCGAGTGATCGTGATTTTGGTGAGGTACTGGAAATATTCTATTTAGTTTGGTTTATGTTCGAATTATTTAAATCTAAGATGAAGTAGCCTATAGATTGCAGCAGTTTCGACTAATTTTGAACGAATTATGGTACTTTGGATTAATTTTTTACGAACTGTCGTATTTAATTCGGTCAATAATTGCAATTCTGGATTTGAGTCCAATAATTATGTTACGGTAATTATTATACATTAAGGGATTTCGAACATCCGGAAATGATATTTTGCGAAAGTCTGAAACTCATTGTAACTTAAATAATTTAAAGGTCATTTTTAATATGATAGTAGGATAATAACCTAAGTCGATTCATAAGCTCAGAAGACGTCGAGATCGAAACAGATCTTAAAATAGCAAAACAAGTGGAAAAAGTCATCACAGGAGATTATGGCCCTCCAAGAGAGAGTGGATTACGGACCTGGCACCGGAAGTTGTGGCACAATACGAATAATCCGAGTAAAAATCGTGTCAGCGAAACGATAATGATTCTACTCGAGCGAGAATCGGGCACGATTGGCGGGGCCCGACACGTAATCTTTTCACGCCCGAAAATTATAACGACGTTTCCGCCGCGCGCGAATTCGCGCGTTATTGTCGCCGGCGAATATGAAACAAATAATAAAAATACAGACATAGAGAATAATTGGAGGCACAGTGGCGAAACGAACGAACCGCAGGATATTAGGACGTAATTTTTGTCGGATGGAACACTGCCTCCCTTCCACCACCACCCCCCTCGGCTTTTTCATAAATCACTTCTCCGACACGCTTCGACTGCCTCTCTAAATTTCGACGGTATTTTCGACGGTTTCCTGGTATTCGATAATGCGAATCGCTGATTGAAATTTTGTTTCATCTCCGAATTCTTTCGATTAATTATTCCCGCAACAAACAAGCATATTTAATGTTGCGTAATATAAAATAATATATTACGTTTACAATATATATACGAAGTATCCCGTATGAAATAAGACGCCTAATTATCTCTTTTAATTACGGTAATAATTATTTGAAAGTAGAGATATTTCTTATGGTAATAAATATTTACTATTATTAGATACCTATATATTAAGTAATATTTGATAATAGAAAGTATTGATAACAATTTTCTCTCAAAATTATGCAGAACAGTTGCATTTATTCCATACTTTGGATAGAATCAATTTTAAGTTATATATTGCGGTTACAGAATGCGGTTAATTAATTGGATGGAATTATCATCCACGAAATCATGGTGCAACTTCGACGATATTTATATCAGGTGAAACAAGACTCGAAATTCTGATATTACACGGAAACATCGTTCCTTGGTTGAAAAATACAGAGAGACACTGTCGAATTCGACGATAAGCCAATAAATTATCAGACATGGGTGACGCAAGCTTGAATTATTGAGCTCCAAAGTGCAAAAATGAATCTCCGGCGAGCGTCTCCAGACAGCTAGACGAATTTAATCTTGCACTTTGAAGCGACCACGATAAATTGTAATCGCTCAGGTAAAGGAAGTCGTGATTACTGCGCTTATTATAACTTATTATAACTATAAAGTTAAAAATTTAATATTATAAGTTCAATATATAAGTATATTAATATTTCTCGAGTAAAAAGCGCCAGAGTTTTACGCCAGAGGAATCATTAAGTTACCTAGAAAATGGCAAGAAGTTATTAAAAATGACGGCTAACATATATTAGATTAAACTCCACTGTAATTCATTTTATTGACGAATAAACTTCAATATAAAAAGGAACTTATTAATGAGTCAACTCAATACAAAGTTCGCTTCAATCTCATACAAAATTCTAATGAAACATTATTCATTAGACCCACCATTATAAACTCACAAGAAACGAACCTGTGCCTTAAATACATTTTATCGAATAAATAATACATATTGATATTAATTATTGCCAGCTATTACTTGTATTAATAAATTCAGAGAAAAAATTCTAATTCGAGTGTAATATCGACATATCAAAATCCTTGGTTGAAGGTGAATTTTTGTTCTCCGTGAACCGGAAGTCGGTAGCATGAAAAAAACCAAGGTTCCCACGAGACAGAGTCATTTAAAGAGAGCGGGACGATTTTCTAAATCGCCGACTATTTTCACGAAAATAGCCTCATCAAGGACGTCGATTCTCTCCGAGAATTCTGTGTTTATTTGCGGAGGGGAATTCTTCTTGAAACTGATTATAGATGAGCATAATTAAAAGAATGTATCGCGGAAGATTTTGGCAATTTACTATGGGTCAGTTATTGAACGACATTCTTTTTACGTTGAACCCGGATTAAGAACGATCGAACTTCTGACATAATCGTCGATTTTACCCACACATTTGCGCTTCTCTTATGTTGCGTTACTTGCAACGAATTTCGGTAAAACACGCTACTTGCGTAATGAGTTGTACGCAACACGTGAGAGTTTCGATCATTTTCTCACGTGATGTACTCTTTTTATATTTCAAATATGATGTAAGTATCAAATCAATTATTTATTCGTATTTCAAGTACGCTTCTTAATTCCTAAAATAATTACGCAAATATTAACGTAGATACTGATGTAGTTTCACGAATTCAAGTAATCTCAAAATATGTAAAATAATTCAGATGAAGTTGGATTGTTGTTTGAAGGACGCTTGAGAAATTGTCTCAAGTGATGTTTTCGTTTTATATTTCCAAACGATCGAATATAATTTCTGCGATGAATACATAATGGAATCCCAAAAAGACTAATAAACAAACTTATCATTCAATTATCTCCCAACTGCGACAATGCCAACAATATTAGATGCATTACGAAAGTCTTTAAAAATCAAAGTAATCTTCCTTTCATTAAACATTCTAATAAGTGCACAAAGGTTACATAATAAATTCCAAAAATGACTCCACCACCAATGTTTAACTACAAGTAGTCCAAACAACACAACACCGCGATATTAAGTCCAAAACCTAATTACCTCGTAAATTAGCGAGGCCAATCAAGCGGGCAATCGAAATCCTCGGCGCAGCATCGTCAAACGTACCCGGCCACCGTACAAGGTCTTAACGATAATACAGAAATTTACGTTGTAACATCGAGGGCTTAACAGAGAACTTTCGTTCACCTCAAGGAAAATAGCCCTTCGAATGAACACAAAGAAACAGGTAACACGTACAGCCGATCCTTAAACATCGAAACGCGTGGCTCACCAAAGTATGTGTGCGTGTGTGTGTGTGTGTGTAAAAGTCCGGCGTGTAACTCGGCGGGCTAATGATGATGACACTCTTATTTCTCGGGGAGGACGCGGGTCATTTTTCAAAGGGCAGCCAGGGAGAAGAGCTTCTGAACGAGAAGAAGGTGGAGAGGAAGCAAAACGAAAAAGGAAGAAGAGACGATGGAAACGAGTGGGAAGGAAGAAGAAGAGGAAGACGAAGACGAAGTGGAAGTGGAGGTTCTCTCTCAGCACGCAGAAGCTAATGTCCGGAACGACTCCTAAACCATTAGACTTCTAAGAGAAAAGAAGATGGAAGAGAAAAGGATCGAAGGAGACGTGGTTCGCTTCTCTTTCCTCATTTAACTCCAGTATGTCTCTCGGCCTTTTCCCTGCTCTATAATCTTCCGCGAGGGAGCAGGGGGATGGATGGTGGGGGGTGGGTGCAGAGACAACTTAATCATCCCCGAGATAACGATACTACTGGGTTACTTTCCTATCGATGCAAGCCGGAATCTTACTACTGCAACCCTGAGTGTGCAACTTGCAATTTGTACGGGATTATGTTCGATATGTTATTGTTAATTGGGGAGATGATTAAAGATGTGTCGGTTAATGAGCTGCGTCTAGTTAATATCAAACGGAATTAATAATTTATGGTAGCGCGTTAATTCTGACTAATTATTGGGAGTATCTGAGAGACGATTCTTTCGTGAAATATTCCATCTGGGAATTGTTTTGTGATAATCCACTTTTTATATTTTTGGAAGTATTTTTATGGTGTTTGTTTGCAGCATATTATTTATGATTTAGTAATCGTTATTAATTAGTGAAATAAGAAATACTTAATTGCTGGTTATTCGAGACTAATGAAGAAGTAGCTTCAGTCACATCTAATGTATAATTAGGTACAAATATAAATTAAGATGTAATAATAAAAAATATTAAGTACTCGGAGGTAATAAAATTAAAAACAGACAAGCTTTTAGTACGTGATAATAATCATTGATAAGGGAATCGTCTACCATCCTCATTGGTCAGACTTTAAGTAACCTTCCACCGATTAATTATTCACCATACGTCTCGGTTTAATTCGATTCCAGTTTGCCGCAGGGTTCGCGGTGCTTCGTAAACATTGTCAATTATTTAAATAACCATCCTGCAGCTACCACATCCTTGCTAATTAGATGTCATCTTTATTTACCTTCCTACACTGATCACCGATAATTTAAACTGTCCTCTTATTCTTCCCCACTTTTCTTTACCTCGTGCATCAAGATTATCATTTAAATCCCCCCAAAAAAGTGATCAATTTATACCGGCAAATATCGCGTCATAAAGCGAACGTAAGTTTCAGAAATTCCATGCAAAACACGAGTCTTTATCAGCGATAGAAACCGTGAATCAAGTGATATCAAAGAACGATCGGGTATTTCATTTATTTATGTTACACGGTAATTAATTCCAGGTGTAACACCGAGTCCCAAGCGAACTGTAAAATAATTCGCGGTTGTAAAGTGGTGCGATTAGGATCGGCGATAAAACCGGGGAGAATGAGGGAGGCAGGGAGGAGAAAAATAAATTCAAACGTGAGAAATGTAATTCGTCCACCTGTCCTATTGTTGTAAATTCCGTGCGAGGCGTAACAATGTATTACAGGGGGAAAAATGAAATGCGGCTTCGACTCGCGGCAGCGTGAAAGTCCACCTCGCGGGCAGCTGCAACTCCTTTGGCTACCTATAGCCATAATAAATCTCCATTAGCTGCTGAAATTCGGCGTACGTGCGTTTTGCCCAATTACCGTCTTCCTCGTCGTCCTTTTTCACCAAACTGGACACGATTTTATCGACGGCCTAATTGAATCGTCCGATGGAGAAAAACGGGAGAACGCGAGCAAACAAAACGCTCGGCCTATTTCGAGTTTCTGTAATGTTACACCGCGGAACCATGATTTTAACCGAATTCTTTGGTAATTGAGTCTGTTGAGGGGTTAAAGTAAATATCTGTGGTGTTTCGACTCGAGTAATTTCTTAATCCCTTCAGATCTACCTACAATAATCCGAATATTAAGTTTGTCGAGTAGGAACTTAAAATTCCATGTTTGGAATATGGTGTAACAGTAGTTTTTTTAAAAATTGTATTGGGTTTAATTTTATATATATTTAATTGCGTAAATATCAAATTTTGTGAATATTTAAATTTACAAATATTTAATTTTGCCGTTATTTAATATTGTAAATATTTAATTCTGCAAATATTTAATTTTTCGAACATCTAATTTCACCAATATTTAGTTTCACGAATATAATACAATAAAAGGCACACTATTTTACTTTGATTGACTTTCCTCAAATTTAGTATTCTCTCAAGGGGTTAAAAATCTTATGCCAATAACAAAGTGTCATCTTAAATTCAGCAGGACCCTCGACTCAAAGGAAAGAATAGTTGGCGCAGAGGACAGTCTCTGCTTTCTCAAATTTGTTCAGGGAGACGGAAGTGCAGGGTTGAAACGCGGAGACAAGATAGATGTGCGTCACTTCCGGCCGCGACAGGGGGTGGCGTCTACGGGACGGGCACCCTTACTCGCCACGAAGGGTTCCCAGTTTTCCAGAATATAATTACCGAGTAAGCGTGTTCGGATTCCATGGCACACACATGTACTAACACCAACCATTAAAAGGACAGTTGGAAAGGCAAAACATGGAGACCGAATTTATTCCAAGCCGATAAACGAATTCACCCCGTAATACATCATTATGATAATGACGTACAAAGAGCTGTATAATTGATCGAAGATCAACATTTCGATCGATGAAATTGAAATGGACTTCCTATCGAATCATTAATGCGAGAAGCAATATGTCTTTATGCGATCCTGCATTAAATCAAGGTGACGGTGGGGGAACCACGGAGGTGTGGTTCTGGTAATTCCATTTCATACCCCTAATTAAACCACAAAAAAGGGCTGAGGGCGTGGTGCAACATGGGTGCAGCTCCACCTTTTCAAGGGGTGTAAGAGTACTGCACCATAAAGACGATGACCACGGTCGCTATAATTAATTCTGCCCTTTAAAAATTAAATATTACATATCTAATATCTGTATCTAATATAACATCAAATCTAATCTAATTGATTAATCCTTGAATTATATTTCACTACGATATAAGTTATTTATTTGCCTTTCAATATCAAATATGTATTCTCTAATACAATATTAATTGTTAATTTCGTATTATATTAATTTCTAATATTGTGTCATGTTAATTTATAACATTATGTCATAGTAAGATTTACTATTATATCGTACTACTGTCGTACATTTAATTTCGAAATATTTATTTTCTTGCTGAAAGAGAAATAAAACAATATTATATTTATAAGTGCGACTCAACTATGTTGTTATTTCTTGCAACATCAACAAGAGACATCATTTCCAGGCTCGATTGAAGTCAATTCCAACCCTGTACAAAGTGGAGAACAAAAAGAGGGAAGACAAAGGGACGAAGAGGAGAGAAAACAGGGAGGCTCGTTAACGCGGTCGCCTGCATGCAGAGCGGGTATCGAAGGGTTTCGCGGCTGCGGTTGCGGCAGAAATCGAGCATACGAAAAAAGAGAAGTTTCCGCACCATTTATTGCGCGATTGTACGTTTAGTCACGGATGCAATCGTTTAGCTGAATTATCCATCGATCCGTGTACTTGGTGCATCGAGATACGTGTAATGCACACGGATTAAAATGATCGTCCTTATAAAAATAATTGATGAATTTTCCTAGCAATAAATACCAGACTTACATGAGATCAGATTTAGCTTGCGAAATTTTTTTTGTAAACATTAGCTATACCGGCATATGAAGAAAAATTAAATCGCAGACATATAAAAAATAATTTCTATTCAATCGTAATGCAACGAGTTAATATTTGAAGACTCCTTCTAGGAAACACTGTAAGTAATTATGCCAAAAGTCCAATTTTTCGGAAGAAAGAAAAAGCATTTTTTAGCATTATTATTAATTATTTATAAATGGAAATTGCACTAAAATTCTATACTACAGTATTACCACTGGTACTTCAGTGTTTTCTGGGAGTCTTCATTTAAGCAGATAATGCAACAAAAATCATGGCTTTTCCAATAGATGGATAACAAAGTAAGGATGTATAGGAAGCCACGAGGTCCAGCAAGTAGTGATGCTGCTCGCGATATCCGATAATCTGTTGCAGGCCGTGTCGGTGAGAGATTTTCTTGGTAATGGCCAAGTCCTTGGACCTCGGAGTGCTCGCCTTGGGGTTCGGTACCCGCCCAGAGTGTGCACGCGATCCTGGCTACCGCGCGTTTCATCCTCGATCAATTCAACCCGCGATTCAAGAAAAACTACCGAAACGGATCATTTCACCGACGATTATTTCAAAGCTTTTAAGTAGATGATACTTCATCGACGTACTACGAGTGTATTTTGTGATACCTTTTACGTGGTACTTTTATTTGGCACTATTGGTAATTAATTGGTAATATTCTGCACTTATATAGTAATAATACGGATTACTTTGCGATACCCTTTTTATATGTGATTTTTTTCACTTCTAGAGAAAAGACCGCTCTTTCGAATGCACTTTGTTGCATCAAAAAATATTCACGCACTCCTTAGTTATGGATGATTATTCGGGACATTCGTTCAACTTTGTCCACGAGTGTCACCCACCGCTCAAAGGAGGTCCCGTTTTTAATTAATTGCAGAAGAACGAATCGTGCGATATTTTTCACTTTTTTTTCACATTTAAATTGGTCATATTTTGCAACGCCTCTATTTAATTGGTTGAACATTTTGTAAATAGTATCATTGTTATACATATATCACTTTTATAATATTTAATATATTAATATAATGTCACCGAGTATACTGGATGTAGATATATTGCAATATCGAATGGTTAATTAAATGCGATCCATGTGATATGATATTAAAATAGATAATGGCTATGAAATATTAATATTTCACTGGCAAATTTTTATCCATCTTATTAATAACTATTTTAATATAATACAACAGTGGCAGTGGTAATAGGGTCGCTAACAATGTCACCGATATTAGCCAAGATATCGCTAATCACACGGATGACATTGCAGTTAATTGATACATAATTATCAGATATGTAATCCAGGGTAATATCATGGTAATACAACAGAAACAGTGTTAGTAGTACGAAATACCATTGCACACATTATTATGCGAGTTTATAAAAATTTAAATAGACATCAATTTATGAATGTGTAAATAATAAAATATTGAAGTTCATGAATCGTTCCAGTTAATAATTCTATTAAATTATTAATTACTGGAAGGTTAAGCTTCATTTTAAGAAGGTGTAAAACATAGGATATTAAATTGATATGGGGTTAAAGTTTCTCGTAATCCTGCATTAAGCCGTCGAGGGAACGATCAGATTTATCCTTGGAAGATGCTCGTGTCACCTGTTGCGCATTCCACGGGCAGCCGAGCTGCGCGACATCGATAACAAGAGGCACTGGTCCGCCACGATTTAGCATATATTAATTATGCATCGCGCTCGAGTTATGACTAATTGCATCAAGCTAATCGCGCCCCGCCGGACTAATAAACATGATCTCGAAATCGCACGATCGTTACGTCTTCTTCGACTGGATCCTTGAAGCCCAGACACGGATGTCGTTACATCAAGATACACCTATTTATTGAGCTCGGATAACCGTTCTTTGCATCAACAATTTTATTGGAATTATTTTTATTCGACTATATTGAATTTACTTCAATTATATACTGGAATTATTTCTACTCTGATGTATTGAATTTACTTGAATTCAATAAATAAATGGATTGAATTACTTACTGAAATTAGATTTACTCGATTATTTTTACTCAAATATATTAAAATTGCATGAATAATTTCTCTTCGATAAATTTAATGTAATTGAATCAACTGCGAATTAATTAACGATGATCTGCGTTAATATTAGACCTTGATATTAATGCAGAGACTAATGATAAAAATATATAAATAATGAACGAACTTCCACAGCACAATTAAAAGAGTCGATTCTCTTCATGGATATTATTACCGTTTAATAGACGATAATTATTCTATTCAATATTTTACGATCCCAGGAAATTATTAAATGTTTCGACGCATCTAGATCCTAGATTAGGTAACAACATAATTAATATTGACCTCCAATATAGTTGTATGTCATCGAGCACAGGAGGGCTAACTTCTGATATATTAAATCTGCATAATTGCCATTTGTTATTGCAAACAAGCGAGTCGTGCATCGCTGAAGATGTAAATGCAATAGCTATCAGGATTATTATTCAGTCCGCCGGGAGGAAAAAAATATGCATGAATGGAGCCATTTCTGTTTATGATTATCACTTGTTAACGCGTTAGTGTTAATCACCAATAAAAAATCCTACTATTATTTTGCTAATTTTAGAATCCTTAGGTTTCTCGAGTTAAATATAACTATAGTATGATTTTCACCGTATAATCATTTGAAATCTAATTATTAAATATTATATGCAGTATAGTAATATAGTTCATTATATCTTTATCCATTTTTTCAATTGTACAGAATTTATGTTTATATAAAAAAAACGTTGTTCGAGGCAATTAATATAATGAATAAAATATTGTCTATATTATCCTAATTAAAGCAGATAATTTGGTGGCTTATTTCATACGGGACAACCTGTATAATTTTTATATCATACTTATGTATATAATGTTTAAAATATATTATCTTTTAATTGATATAAATGCATCAACTGTATCCGACACAGGCGACATATTCACAGCAATAAATGTTTATGAAAAGCAAAGTTAATTGAGAAATTAATCCGTATTATGGAAAATTAATGAAGCCCGCGAGATGAGCGCGAGGAAACTTTAATTAGCTAATTAAGACTAGACAATTTCACCGAGGATTATTAGGAGCGCCTTAACGAGCTTACGAGCACGAACTTTATTAGAATTTCCCCGTTTAACCACTCATTGCGTCTCGACGCTCTCGGAATTGCGTTCTCGTTGTTTCCCTTTTTTCTGCAGCTCGCTCGAAATGCGTTTTACTGCTTCGCAGTCGTTGCAAAAAGAACGAGGCGAAAAGGAGTCGGTAGATGATGGAGGTGATGAAGAAGTAAACGAAGAAGAAGCGGCGGAAGGTGCTCGAGTGAGACATAAATGCTCTTCGAGTTTCATCCACTTGGGATGAATACGTATCTCCAATTTCCAACCGACAAAAAAGTCTATGCATTTCTGACAGTGTAAACAACGGATGCACACCGCATTTTTAATAATAGTTAATAATAACATAATTGAATCGGGATAGAAAATGTAATAGAAATATCATTTAAAACACCCAGTGGAACTATAATTATTTTAAGGAAAGTTGGTTAATAATAACATAATCTAAAATCGGTAATAGAGATATAACTTGAAGTGCATGATAAAAATAGAATTTAAAAAAATATTTGAATCGTTGTTATTTATGTCATAATCGAAAGTTATGAATATACCAAGTCGAAGAATACGTACTTGAAAGTGAAGCACAAAATTATTAAAATACTGCGATGAAAAAGTGGGACGTAATTAATTATTTGGTTAATTTGGATCGACACCATTTTCGACACAGAAAAGTGGAAACTAACAAAAATCAACGGGTAATATTCTGTAAGAAAAAATACCGAAGTGTTTGATACCACGAGATACGTTAAAGTGATAATTTTCTTCAAGGGCTATAGGTCAAAGCCCAAAGGTCGATGTGATAAGAAATCGACTTCGATAACTTGTCCCTTAATTATCGACGGGTTATGAATTTTCCTGTTCGAAGGAAAACATTCTCATACATAAAGAATACATTTATGAAATTTATAATTGCACCTGCATTATATACGTGTCTCATATAATTAAGAATAATTTAACATTGCATTAATTGATCAAGCACGCGTAATCTATGCAACGTTATTAATTACTTTCCATATCATTACATTGAAATAATAATAATTAAAACATATTAGATCACTGGATTTTCAAAATGCAACAGTTTTAAAAATGAATCCATTATGTACTATCATTATTATTAACAGGAAAATAATTGTCACTAAATACCACAATTATAACTCAAAGTAACGAAGCCAAGATTACTATACTTTACATTAATAATTATATAGTCACTCGCACGATAACTGCCTCAATTTTTTTCTTCTCTTTATCATATCCCCATGCACCAAATAATCTCCTCACTTTCCTCAACACCGACTTAACATTTAATCAAATCTAGTCTCGAATCAAACATCGGTCTCCGTTCCAGACACTATTTGTTGACCTTTTTTAGAGCGGCATTACGCAAACGCGCGACACTCGCATAATTTATCAGCGCGGATACGCTCGATTGTTTTTATTTTTTTCAAAGCGTAACGCGTGCCCCGAAGAACTAAGTAAGTTCTTCGGGGCGCAAAAAAAACGAAGGCAAAGGTCACGGAACTTTGTATTTCCTGAAACGAGAGAGAGTGGTGAGCGGCGAGCTTTTTAAAAAAGGCGGACGAACGAAAAGGGGGATGGAAGATCGGTGCACGCGACTGTGGCGAACGTGATGATTGGACCTCGAAAGAAGAAGAGGTAGACATTAAGGTCTCCAGGTGTGCAGATTGGGCCAGATAAAGCTCGGTGGTCGATTAACCTCTCTCTTTCTCTTTTCTCTCTCCCTTCCTCTCCCTTTCTCTTTCTCACGCGCCGGAGAAGAAAAATACCGCCGCCGAAATTACACCCCTCGAAAAAAAAGACCTCGATGCGGATTATTGCCTTCGTGACAGTAACATCGGATAAAGTGGTATCGCCTGATTAATTGCTCCTTTTTTCCCTGTCATCTCGCGAGGAAAACGAAGAAAAAGGATTAGCTTTCGAGAAGGAATTATTTTGAGGTGTCTTTTGGGTAATGCGTTTACTAGACGAGATTTTGTTGGTCGTCGATGATTGAGTTTCTTGATTTGAATTCTTTTTATTAATTGCTCCTTTTTCCTTGTCATCTGACAAGGAAAACGAAGAAGTGGATTAGCTATGAAAGAGAAACTATTTTAAGTGAAGATTGGATTGGTTGATTTCGAACGTTTATATGTTTCTGTATTAGTAGTTATGGAATATTATATTATAAGATGGACGGCTTTATTCTGTCGCTTCAATTCGGTTATATTTGAATAATGCTTCTGGAACGGTATGTAAATTAGGTTTAGTCTGTGGATTATGATAATTATTTAGAAATATGATTTCCAGATGGTGATAAATGTACTGGAAGAACTCTCGGAGTTGAAGTAACTAAAAGTAATCCGTGACTGGAAATTTACTGATGGATTAATTAGTGTATTTATAGAGTGCCCGAAATAACAAGTGAAAATTGATTTTTATATATCTGTCTTCTTTCTTTTTAATTTTGATTTTATTTTATGTTAGTTTGGATACGATACTAATGAACTCTAAGTACCATGTTCCTTTTAATAGAATTACTGAAGATATACTCAGTTTGGCTTACACATTTATTTGTATATAACTTACGGCTGTATGATTGAAATTAATTAATGGGTTCAATTATTTGTATTATGTATATTGAATAAAAGTATATCAAATCTCAAACAATGCGCCGTGATATACTCGAATGATTAAACTAAAAATAGAATATAAGATATTTTCAACTCATTGATAGTTCTAATGTTAAAAGCTGAATCGAACCTGATCAATTTTACATTTATTACTATAATACTTATTAAAATACGGTAAAAAAATGACGACAATAAAATCTCCATTTATAAGTTCAGAAGTTGCATTCATCAACAACATCCTTCCACGTCCCTCCAAACCAGCAATTATAAGCAGAAGGTAGCAATTCAATTCAAGTGTACTTGTTCACTAAACCAATTATTATTTAACACTATTATTACCACTACTCGTACTATTACATTACATCCAACACTTGGTCGACAAAAAATTGGCCTACTTTTCAGTACTCTCGCTATCTCCACTGTTTAAACAAAAAATCGAGTTCCATCTACATGTCGAAGTGTAGAGCATCCACGAATAATGAAGTGAAAGAATAGAGTATCTCATCGATGGGAATAACGAGGAAGGAGAAATTCAGGCGAAGATGTGGCCCGAAGAAGAAGACGAGGTGAATCCATTCACCGGAGATAATGAGGTCCTCGCCACCAGGAGGCATGAATGAACTCTAGAAAGAACCACCGAGAAAGCCGGCCGATAGGTGGTCGAACAAGGATGAAGTTAAGAGGAAGAACTCTTAAAGAAGAAGGACAAACCTCGTAGCAGAGAAAGATGGAAACTAAGATGAATCTCCCTGCAGGATATTGGAAATACTTGAGGGCTGTTGAACACGGGGCCATTTAGGGGCCACGGCACTATTATAATCGAGTTCGACACGAAGCATATGCAATAAAACGAGCTAGCGGTAGCCTACGCCACTGATGGACTTCCCGAGGACGTCGCTTCCAGAACCCACCTCCGTTTAATGCCCAACCTTTATTCTCCTTTTTTCACCCGTTTCCTGAGATTTCAATTTCGGACGGTCGGCGTATTTAATTAATGGGATATCCACGGATAAGTATCCCACTTCTCAAGGATTAAAAATGAATAATTTAATATAGTAATTAGACCCTCGGCAGTGCGCGCTTATTCCAGGCTTCTGGAGAACTCAAGGTTGCTGGAACACTCGGAAGTTTAATCGAGAATCTGCTGTTTATCTACGGTTATTTTGATAGATATTTTTGTTGCGTCTTTTAATGATGTTGATAACAGAGTTAATAAAAATTATTATTCAACATTTTATAGCGAGAATGTAATTTAAAAAAGATTATTTGACCACATATAAAATGGTCCCTAAACAAGCCCTATTAGTCGCCTCTTACGACAGGCAGGGATACCATGGGTGAATTCTACTCCCCCACCCATAGGGGTTAACTTTATATCATTATTAATGTTAAATAATAATAGCACATATCGTGTGTGTAATATATACCACATTAAAACGTGGACCAAAAAATGGTCTCAGAGGAGCAATGATTAGAAGACATTAATCGAACTTGAAGTACCGAGTACTCTTTCAAGAACCAGCAAGTTAATGTCACGTGGTATCATTCTTTTAATGACATTTCGGGCACAATGTCCCCGAAATATCCAATGATCGCCCGATCACGAAGAGGAGGCTAGTACGAAGAAAGGGACGATCAGGATCCATGGTGCCAGATAGTCTGGCTACGATTTTTTTGTGTCATTTCTCGACGTCATCGGCAGATCCACCCCAAAACCGCAGAGCCCAGAATTCCTGTCGTGTCACTTATCCCAGCTTTCATCCCGTTTTATCTACTCTCATCGGCCCCCTTCGTCCCGCTCCCCCCGTTGCGGCGAATCACACTGACAGCTTCTGATTAATACAATCCTTAATACCGACTTTTCCTTCGCGATAAGGGTGAAAGGGTATCGGGGTAGTTACTTATACGAGACGAGAAGAATAAACTAATAAAGCGAATCTTCCGTGAAATAATTCTTTGCGGATGAATATTTTCCATTGTATCATCTTCCTGTATTTTGATTGGAGTCGGTTATGAATTATTAGTTAATTATACTGATATACTTGGTACAACCTCGAGAAATATTATGCCGAGATTATATCTCATTTATAATTGGAAATAATAGTAATAATTAATAATTATGTATATTTCTAATTTGAAACTGTATTATGTTAGGAAATGTATTTGAGAAATGTTATAATTTGATCGATGTAATATGATATAATGAAACTGATCTCGTTAACAATTAATTTATTGGGTCTCTATATTATGAAGAGAATGTTTTAATTACTGAAATCATGTAATATTGAAAATGAAATTAATGTTTAAGGAAGATGTTCGTAGAATGCAGTTTAAGGTACGTAACTACGTTTTTTAAGTAAACTCGTTGAAATCGTAAGGGTCAACAATCGATACGGTTGGAACCGGTCCACGACATTATCACGAATTTGAAAACTGGTCGATGATAACTGTCTGACCTTTTAGACTCGGTGATTCACGATTGGTCCACACATGCCCCTAAAGCGTGTTTCGCTCCACGGAATTTTGATAATTCCCGACAGCCGCTTCTTTTTTCAATGAAAAAAACTAAATCGCAATTTGTCTCCGTAATTGGCAGACTGGCCGAACCAATAATTGAAAGAAACAAATTCAATGTCTCGGAGATTCGATTGCGTAAATTCTGAAGAAGTTCTTTCCAACTTATTATAATCTCCAATTATTAATAAAATTAATAAAATTAATAAAATAATTCTAGTTTTACGGAAAAATGAAAATTGACCAAAATCAACGTGTGATATTTTCTGAAAAAAAATACAAAAAACTTGATAACACGAGAAATACGCTGAAATGATAATTGTCATCGGGGCTTAAGATACAAATAAAAATTGCTTTTTAGACTTGCTTTGGTGTCGCATTCGAATTAAGAACGCTTAATACGATTTAAATGTCCAGCCTGGGCACACGCAGCGATCTAAATGTTAACTACCACTTGACACGAGTATTTTAATATCAGTAAAAGAATCGCAAAAGACGATTAATGAGGTCACTATTCCGCCCATGTAGTCGAGATATCGTTTATTTCGTACCGCCTTCCTTTTCTTCGTTTCCGCGTTTCTTGCATAATTAGACCAGATGACTGATGCTCTGGTCGTTTAATCCATTTACATATTTATTTCGTTAAAGGCGCGGCTCCAAGCGAGCCAATGACAAACGTGACACGCGATAAATAATAAAATTTCGTTTCGACTAAATGTCAATTTAAATATCGACGAAGACGACATTGAAAATAGTTATAGCTTTAACGAGAACTTTAGCAGTCGTTCAAAGGTCGTGACTTTTTCTATAGAAAGCAACGTAAATGTATTCTTTAACGTGTTTATAAATATGTAAAAATAAAATCATATTTCAACGGGATCACCGGGTTTACTATATAATGAAAATGTAATATTAAAAACATATTGCATCAGAATGGTAATCGCACTGGTAGACAGAAAACAGGTAGAATCCAGATTTACTGGTGAATCTACATGAAATAATCGTGCGAAATATGAAATGATGAATATTGGAATTAATTGGACGGTACGTCGAAATAATGTAGTATGATATCGTCGTGTTTTAACGAGTATCATGTCTATGATAAAATCGTAGGATTTCCAGCGTCGAGACGATGATTATTCGAGTTAAAAGCTACAAACAGGATTCGCCGGAGTGGCTGACTCTTATCGTGGGAGTCACTGATAGCCGATTTACTCGACTGACTGAGAAATCATTTCCAGACGTGTACACGTGTACAAACTTATCGTTTTCACTTCACGAAATTGCTCTTTATTTCGAGCACTGGCTAATAATATTTGCCGTAAATAATACAACGAACAAACACATTGATACTTCGTGTTTAAAATTGGAAATCGTGGCACTACTTCGTCCCACATCCTGAGAAGCGGAAGACATTGAAATCAATCAATTATTCCGATATCTAATCTCACCAGAATCAAAGGAATTCTTCGGTTTCGCGCAAGGAACGTTATGAGAAAAAAAGGGAGAAAAAAAGGTAAGAATTCCAGTAGCATCATTGATTCGCCCAAAATCAATGTTCCCAAAGGATATCTGGTATTGGTAGCACGACAAAGATCAAGAATCCCTCGTCATTCCAGAGATCCATCGGCGTCGGCGAAGGAGCATCCTTCCTTGGTTCTTTCTATCGCATTATGCTGAACGAAGAACACCAGGAGGAGCGAAGGTAAGAGAGAAAGAGTTAGTAAGAAGAGATCCAGCAAGAAAAAGAAACATATGAAGAAGACGAAGAAGAAGAAGAAGGGGGTGGTTAGCCAAGGGGGTCCATGGCATTAGTATAGCACGCCGGAATAATTGGGTACAGTCTGCCCGGCTACCGTACGTAACGTCGGCTCCTTTCAACCCGGAATAGAAAAGGAGAGAAGACTCGCTGGTGATCTTCCTTCATCCAACTTGTCCTCATCCTCATCCTCATCCAGGCTCGTCTCAGCAGGCCGGCAAAAAGATCAGTCCGACTCGCGAGAAGGAGACCAGAAGAAGGCGACTACTGTACCCGGTGGACGCCAGGGTGGAAGAGAGACCATGGCGGCCGAACGAGAGAAACAAATGAAAACTATGATGAGGAGGAAGACAAGAAGATCCTAAAGACCACGAGGAGGCTGAGGGAGAAAAAAAGAAAGTAAAACAAGGATGGAAAGAAGTTGAAGCTATGAGCTGGAAGGAAGCTCTTCGATATTGTTGGTGTAAAGGAGACAGTGGTAGAACTAGGAGAAAGAACACCCTGAAGATCGCTGGGATCGAAGGAGACCGACGAAGCTCAAGGAAAGCAGGATACCGAAAGTCAGAAGAGGAAGAAAGAAAAGATGATCTTCGAGATCATCGTGGAGAGAGGATCAAAGGGAAAGGTAAAAGGGAGAGAATGAGAGAGAGGAGTGAGCACACAGTGATTCCTGCGGTGGAAACAGGAGCAAAAGACCAGGGCGCTGGCACCGCAACTGCAACCAAGGAGGAAGGGAACGGCGGAGAGGGGAAGGAGAGAAAGGAGTTGGAACAAAAGCAAAGGAACAGTCGACGGGGGTAGAACAAAAGCAACGAGATCATCGCAAAACAACTGACGAGTCTGAGAAGGGGAGAGTCATAACTGTCTTGATGCCCAGTGGCGCGGATGTCCTGCAAATTCGAGCTCGAGTTATCCCCTTTCCGTTTCTTCCTTATGCCAGATTCTTCTCCGTTCACTCATCTTTGGGATGTGGGAAATATGTATTTCGAATCAAAATCAAATTGGAGGTTCTAGTTTATAAAACGTACGTAACAGTCGCCATTGAAGTACTTCTACATCTTAACACCTGATCCAAGCACGGTAGCAAGTCAAGTAAGTACTTGTTACTCAGCTTTAGTTTAACTACCAAAAGAGTACTCGTTTTCCCAGAGTTTTGGTATGGAAACCAGTCTCCCTTCTGACTTCTTTCCAAGTATTTCTACCTTATTCGTAGTTCTTTCGCATTCGGCGAACTCTTCTTTACGTCCGCCGGAAACGTCCGTGGAATTTTATCCGTTCTGGGCCACTGCACGCTTCGGAGCAGAGAATTCTTTTCCCGGCTATGAATGCAGGGGGTACCCATAAAAGGTCCCCTGGAATGGTACCTTTTGCTAACTTTACTTTAAACTTCCGATTCTGTCTATTATCCCTGCTGGAAAATCACTCTTTAAACGTTCCACTTGATCTTGTTTCTGTGGAACTATTATTGTTCCACGGATAAGTGTTTCCCAGTTTGAACCTCGTCAAGGATGGGATTCGGCTTAAGATTTTATTGAGCGCGAATGTGAATACAAGATTCTTTCATTTGGAGTACTTATTAGATGCATATTTAAAATACCGAGTGATTCAAAAAATTAAACTGAAAGTACTACGGATGTACTAACTCATTAACCCAAAATAACGAGAGTACTTAATCAGCAACCAAATTCTTCTAAATCGTATCAACACTCAAATTGTCATGGAACAACCTAATGATTTCCAAAAGCAGTTAGAAACAATGGAGGATAGGCAATATCTTCTATTCGATATATTACATAAAATAATAATGAGATTGTGCAACAAGCTGATAAAAAGCTTGCATCGTAAATGTTTACGTAAAGTTCATTAAAATGATAATGTCACCGATGTAAAGGAGCATCGAAGCACGATGCTTATAAGCTTCGATAATCAATCATTGGTAGACCAAAAGAATTCTAATAAAAGTAAAATAATAAAAAAATAAAAAGTAAAATAATCCGACGAGACCTAAGCGACGGAATATTTTACCCCCATTTAACGTGTAAACGAGGAAGCGAAGTACAGGCGTGCCGGTAATTTCGTCGGATAATGGAGAATCGGAATTACTGTCAGAAAAGGCGAATAGAGTCGTCATCTTTGCAAAAAGTCCATTCACACGCAGCAATGACGTTGTTTCTACCATATACAGAACTAACAGTAATTCCCCTTTTTCTGAGAGAACTGACATTTCTTCTTTTTCCCGGTTAACCGCGACATTTCTATCATATACTCCGCGAAGAAATATAAATCGTATTCCGTTAAGTTAATACTCGGAAAAACGAACGCTTAATAAGTTATGAACCAGGAAAATATTTTTTAAGCATTCAAATATGACGGTTTCTTATGCTCGTAATTAAGATTGAGATTTAAATGCTTACTAATTGGCTATTAATCTAACAGTCTTAAATCGACAAGTTGATACAAACACAACAATCAAAATCAATATTAGAAATTACATAAAACAGAATAAAAATGTTGAATATTATGCTATGTTTACATAATTTGAATGATTTCCATAAAGAAGATACATGCGAACGTACTTTTTGGAACAACACGAAGTATCTTAAAGCAATATGGTTCTCGTGGCGTAATTCCTTCGTTAAAAAAATTCGACATGACGAAGGTTGGCTACGCCGTTGTATTTTAAATAGCTTGTTTTATGCGACCCGAAATGAACTCGAAAAAATCAGCGGAGCCGCTCTTAATGGAGTCGTAACTTCTGGGATGCTGCATCAACGGCAGTAACTGCATCCGTAACAGTAGCGTATCTTAACAAAGGACCCTCCCCTTATTTTTGAATCAACAATCAACATTCTTCGAGCCATCCATAATTTATAATAAGAGGTTCCTCAAAACATATCACTCTTCACAATTGTTCTACAAAAACTGATTTCAATACTTCGCGGTGCACAGACTTAAAGAGTACTTATTTAATAAACATAGATTACACGGGGAAGTATTTCGGAGCATAATGACTCACTTAGAATAATCACCGGTAAAAGGAAATTAAACAAAAAAGGAGTTACATTATGCTTCGCTTGTGCAGTCTCTAAAATTAACTTCATCGTATACCGATGATCGATTTTCTAGGGAGTTGTGTTGCTGCGGAAAAAGGTGGAGGCTTAAAAAAGTTTAAAAGTAAGGAATAAAAGAGAAATAGCGACGGAAAGCGTGCCAAGAAGGTCACCGAACGACCGGGACGGAAACAACGTGCAATTCACCGGAAAGGCAGAGTTCATCGCTGTAACTCGATGTAACTCGATTTAATGTTCATTATATTACACTACATAGTAATTTACGGCGAAGAACATCGTATACATAATTAGATCAGGTTAAAAAATACCAATTAATTATCTTTGATAATATCTACGAGTTTTAAGTTCCCTCGAGATCTTGATATACCTTCCTGATTTAAATTTAAATAAGTAATGAATTATTAATTACAGGTTCTTATATTTTAATGGTCTTTTAAATGGTGTCTAATTAATCTCATATTATCAGTGATTTAATGAGTCGCTTAATTAACCTAAGTTAATTCTAATTGATTTAGGGTGAACTTTTAAGAAGTGGAGGAACTAAATAGCTAAGTTCTTTTTCTTGCTTCGCTGACATTCAAAATCATGATATTGGGCGGCATAAAAAATGTTCAAAAAACGATATTTTTTATGTGGTGGTATTTTGATTTCTGAAAAAGGTAATTAAAAGATTGATAGGGGATGAGGGACTTTTTTAAAGGCAGTAAAACGTGTAACTCGTAACGCCACGCGACGGTAAAACGTAGAACTGTTTTAACGTCGCGAGTAGAGCTTGGATGGTACAAGTCAGCCTCACCTTTTATCTCTTTTCTTCTCTCTTTCTCTCCTTCTTCCTCCTTTCAAGTAGTCTTCGAGATGAGATCAGACCAAGGAGAATAAATCTCCGTTTATATAATCTTACATAAAAAAGTACCCGCACTGTAAAGCCGGGACTAGCACTCTCAAAGAAGCACGTGGTTTTGACGTTTCTAACACAATATGTTTTTTAAACCAGCGTACTTTACAATACAATTTTTTCAACGCTATAATATGACCTTATTTGTCCTCCCATTTTGCTGTTTATAAAACTACACCCAACTTTCTAGTAAATAAAAAATAATTAAAATAACAAGCAAGCGAAGATGCGAGTGTAGCACGCCACGTGGTTTTGACGTTTAAGACGTCAATGAACCTTAATTTCCAGATACACTTTAAAACTGATAAGGGATGAAATAAACTGATACAAATGTTATATTTTATCAACTGTGGCATAAAAACAGTAGTTTCGAATGTCTAATCAGAGTAAGAAATTTCTACCTTAATTGAGGCAATTATAACCCAAACTAACAAGTATTAAAGATTTTCACCAGGAATGTGCAGAATCTACTTAATCCAGAAATTACTTTCGACAAGATACTTTATAATTTATATCACCTTCAGGAACTTCGACGATAATTTATCATTTACATACCAGCAAACTGTTTCTTTAAACATATCCTTCCACTCCTTTCATGTTCCGATATCAAAGAGAGCAAGGATAGGGAAAGCGAAAGAACGACCGAGAACAAGGACGAGGAGGATGAACAGATGAACAAGAAGGAGCAGCAAGATAAAAGCAGAGAACAGGCGTATCTCCGTTTACAAGCGGTGCATGCTCGCTTATCAACGGATATCGGATCTGTGAAATCTGGTATTCTTATCTGTAATCTTAACAACTTCTCGTGGAAGCTGGTTTACCTGAACAACGAAGACGGTACCTCAGTCCAGGACCCTCTCGGTATACCTTCTATATAGACGTACGAATACAACACAATAGATACGTGTGTGTAGATAAAGGACAGATACCACGAGGAAGATTACGCCCGGTGGACCACGCTGACACTTAACAGGACCCAATTAAAACCATTACACGATTAATTATCTAATTAATTAATACCTAACCTTACGGTGAAGCTGCGCGATCGCCGAATTCACTAGTCCTTCGTGCTCCCGTTTTGCGCGGTTAATAGACCGTGTCAAAACACTTAATTACCCGGGTGATTAATTAATTGGCAAGCATTTATCTACTTGTTTCCTTTGACGATCATCCTTGTTTACATTATTCTTGTTTACCATTTAACGTATATTATTCTTTATCTTATAAACTTAGCACCAAATCACTGGAGTCCACGATATCAAAAAGTATACAGGATCTGCATTTCAAATGAATCCTTTTGCAGATTGTATTCAACTTTTTGCAAATCAAAGTCACCCTTTCACTTTACCCTTTCACTTTATATTTGAAGGGTCAAGTTATCCTATTTCTTTGACACAAAGTAACGTCGAACAGACTGGTTTTTCCAAGGCAATTAGTAAGCAGAAATATTTATTTCTACTACGAACCCTTGGTTTCTATAATTTGTGGCAATAATATCGGATGGTTTTAAGACGAACGACAGACAGGATCACTGAACAAACATGTTCCTCTCGGATGTTTATTCATAGAACCTCTTCTTTTCCACTACCCTCCATTGTCCCTAGCTCTCGGAAGATCCCACGATATATCAGTCGCTGTAACTTATACCCGGACGATGGTGTCGACAGGTTTTCATTTGTTGTGGGCGTGAGAGGGTATCGCGAGGGTGCCATTGTATACAGTTCTATCAAGGCCGCAATTATCAATTAATCTACAGACACGCTATGATCCCTGATAATTTCATAATTGCCACTTCCGATGGATTTAAATGCAAACCTTGTGTAGCAAGTTTTATGATTTTTTCTATGGAATTGCATGAAACATTCTAGTATCTGATTCTGGTTTTTAAGATTCTCTCGTTCGCGATCCATCTTTTATTCGCCGAAGAATTTGTAATTGAAGGTTATAATTATAATTCTAATTGAAATACTATTACAAGTTAATTATCAGCTTAAAAATGATACAAAGTAAATAATGAGAATGAGAATCGGATGACCGATTACACAAAGAATCATTTATTGTTTATCAGGTATAATTATACTTTAAATTACCGTCACGAATTAAGGAGATGTAAAATAATATAATGAATCTAGCACTTCGACAGTGCTACAACTAATTCATTAACTAAAGCATCTAAAATGCAAGCAATAGAAGCCAAGACTCGTGAAGTTCATATAAATTCCGGAAACTTAAGTTTTCCAAGGGAATAGTCGAAAGGCAGTCACAAAAATCGGGAATACTTCAAATTCTTTATACGGCCCTGTACTGCACGCATCTGTCTGACTGTCAACGACCCCTGAAGACCGACAACGAGGACTTCGCTGCCATTCTTCTCACATTTCCGTCCATCAATCCTAGACGAGACATCGACGGTGGAATGCACCGACGGAATATCGTTTCTCCTCATCTCACCCACGATACACGAACCTTTCTTTTTTCCTTTTCCTTTTCCTTTTTTTTCCTTTTCCTTTTTCCTAATAACCTAAACATCTCTCCTCGGAAACTCACGCGAACGTTCGACTCCCACTTTTCACTTCTCGGTACCTCAAACTTTCCAAACACTATTATTTCTACCAATTAAAAATACCGCGTGGAACTGACGAGTTTCGCGGGTGAAACAAAAGATATGGAATCCTGATATCCAACTATGCTACATTTTGTCTAATTACGCATCTTATTCTTTGAATTACGATAAACGTTCGCTGAAGTGATTACTCGATGCAGAAACCGTGGTGGAAACTTCGGTGAAATATTTATTATTAGATTACGTGTTCTTCTTCTTCTATATACTTTGAAGTGTTAGATATAGTATTATTTGTAAATTGAATTTATGAGATGCAGAATTTTGCGTGGAATTCGAAGGAGATATATGTGTGTTAATTTAAAAGATAGTTACAAAAGTAGACACTCTTGAAGAAGGGTTTTAAGGATGCAAGCGTGAAATGAGATTAGTTACGCATTATGTACTTCTTACTGGTACTGTAATTAAGAAGCTTGCCGAGATAAGAGTGTATATTCTGGTTACAATTTACTGTTATCTGTTTAGTAGCACTACGGTTTCCATGGAAACGGTAATGTATCGTGTCAGATGTGGTGAGAGAGTTTAAGTAGAATATGTCGGCCCGTCGGACAGTGGTGTATGTTCGTTCGTAGGCAGACAGTAGAATATGGCACGACATAATCGGACAGTGGAACTGGCGGTTTATGTCAGACGCGTAGCGGTAGTTTGGAATATTATCCTAATTAATATTTCGAAAAGAAAATGAATGACTTTCGATAAGAAAACTTATCTTTATATTTGTTTCTCATCTAAATCATGAGCTTCGACACTAAAATTGGAAAAATTGATGCATTTATACATATATATCTGTGAAGATCATAGAAAATTTGATATTCCTAGAGAATTAAAACCGACAGTCGAATACCGAATGCAGAATATTCTCATGGAATTATTTGTACTACTGTTAATAACTAAAGCAAAGGCAATCGGAGTCTTTCAGAAGCTAAATGATACAACTATCGATATAGAATTTCGTAGAATCTTAATTGTTCAATGTTAGAAATATAACACAGATGATTCTATTTCGTTCAAACGAACACATATCCCTTCATGAAGTTCGAATCTTAAGCCAATGGAGTACAAACCTATCTCTGGGCTAAACTCAAATTGAAACACATGTGGAAGTTAATTATTACCTTGCCAATAAAGCAACGTAATTTAATGAGCATCAGATGAACAATTATAAGAAGAATCGTATATTTGTTCATGAGGTAGCATTGAATCGAAGCAAAATGGAGGTCGTGAAATTGGAGGCAACTCGAAAGAGAGATGTAATTCACCGATCGATCTGAAAGCTCGGATCAGATAAAGGGTCTTTTGACTATCGGGTAAAAATCAGCGACGCGACGGTTCGATATCGCGTTTGTAGGGGATATACGTAGGATTTCATAGTGGTGTGCTCGCGTGCAAGAGGCAGTAACCCTGAAGGTAAGGCGAAATGCCACCTGGCAGGTTTTTGCTGGGTAGCGCGCGAGATGCGATATTGTTTTTGCCTTTTGCAACGGAGTGGAGGAACCGGCAGTTCCTCCCTTGTCCTCTCTCCTTTCCTTTTTAAACCCCACTTCCGGTGTGGGTAGGTACGCCAGCCAATAGGTGGGTACCACGCCTCCCCCACCCACGCGCACCTGCGTCACGCCCACCAATCGGAGGACTGCTACCTGGAGAACCCGTGACAGGTCGACTAACAGAAATCAAGAAAGGGAGAGAGGAACGAGAGTTCCGGTGGTGGAAGAAGGAGAGATTGATGTCCTCTGGGTAGAAGCCGCGCACGCTCCAACCTCACCTTCCTATTCTTTTACTTCCCTCCACTCTCGCCCCCTTTTTTTTCCCCTCTTATACTTCGTCCAGATCCATTCCAACCTTCTCCGTGATATTCTCCTCTTCCTCTCCTTCTTCTTCGTCTTCTTCTTCCTCTTCTTCCTATGCTTCTTCTGCGATATATTCTCCTTTGTATGACCTCCATCGTTTCGCGATTTCGATGCACCCGCTGTGCCTTTGTCGTCAGATATTCTTGCATCCAATGGGGATGTATTCCATGTACCATTTTATTGGATATATGATTGGAATCCGGTGGTACTTTCGGACGAGGATTGGATGAATTCGATGATGGGGTTGTTTTAAGGTATACTTCGACGGCGGAGATAAATAAAATTATTAATAACCGTCTTCCGAGGATCTGGTTATGTTGCCCTTCTTTGGTTTTCATACTTTTACTTGGAAAAATGGTGAACGAATTTGATATCAACGGAGAAGACAAACGTGTCTTCGATGAACCAGTTTTGATCGAGATAAAGCTGGTCAACTTCCCTCACATGCGATATTTATAACATAATCATAGCAACTTTTGCCGTTACTATAAATTATAGATATTATACTGAAATTCAATAGCGATAAAGATCCTGAGATAAGATTCTGATCAAAGATCTATGAAATAATCGGAAGGGTTTAAACATGTCTTCTAACTTCGGAATAAATCTATTTAAAACCCCCGAGTTCATATTCGAATATGAAGAAGATAATTGAATTCTGAATAACAATAATTTGATTCGAGGGTTGACAACAATAATGATACGATAACTTCCACGCGAAATAATCCACCCGCTGAAAAACAAGATAAACAATACGCGCCTTGAACTTAAGGACGTTGTACAAGGGAGGAGCGAGCCTAATATATCAACACGGCCATTTTTCGCAATGAACTTTGCAAAAAGATCCTCGTAATCGCCAAATTTGGAAAGCCGGCTGTGCCCAGGGGCAACCTTTTAAGGGGGACCCGGCCACCAATGGCTGCCTTCAACTTGAAAATCCAGCAACTTCAACCGCCACCATCCCGGCCGCGGAAACAGTGTCAAACTCGTGTTTTAACGCCCATTTTACATTTCCTTAAACTTAATTCATTTTCCTTGAATCGCTGGGATTATTAAAATTAAATTGAGTCGTGGATGCAATTTTCATAACATACTTCATTTATGTGGGCCCAAAGTATTTGAAGATATTCGAACAATTAAATATATAAAAATTATTGTATAATAGATTGCATTCAACTTCAAATAATTCATTTTCATTTAATAACCTCATAAATCGGCTTGAAATTATATCTAACTTAATAGTAATATTATTTAATATTATTACAGTGGAATAATAATATTTCTCATTCATCAAAGTCATACTAACGCAAATATTTAATTATTGTAATAATTATTATCCGTTGCTTCAAAAATAATTTAAATATCGTTTAACATACAACGATGCATTATCATGTGCTTTATTAAAGTATATGTTTTCCACTAATATTATTGATTGTAAAACATATATTAGTTCAAAAATTGAACCAAAACGGCTTGGATTCTATATGAAAGATATTACCCCAGCATTTCATATGAATTTCGAGTAATAGAAATGAAATTTGTATTCGGAAAATTGACCCGAAACAGAACCTTCTTCCGCGTGTTCACAATTTCATGTAGTAGAATACAATGTTTTTCTTAGAGGAGTCCCTCTTGAGCACTAGTCGGCGGTTTTCCAAGCGGAAAAATCAACACGGCCAGTTAATTTCATTCAGATTTATGAGAATTAATGAAGACTCCTCGATCCCTTAATTTCCATTTCCGTCGAGCTGAACCGCTACGATCCCACGAATTTTCTATCTTTTCCTCGACTCCTTCGCGCACTTACAGTCGGCTCTTATATATTTTCCCTTCTCATAAGTTCCCGGAAAATGCACATAACGGGAAAATCTACTTTCTAGTAAGAGATTGTTTGATACTGGAAAGTATCAAATATTCACGTTTATTCGACTCAAATTGAATTACTACTCTTAATATCGTAGTCGAGCTTATTATTTTTCCCTAGTAATAATTATATTGCAATTAATATCTTCCAATATATGAATAATTAAATCCCTAATAATATCGAATGACATCGTTTGAATGATTACTATCATTATTATTACATATAATCACACTTATTATTTTTATCTAGTAATAATTATATTATAACGAACATCTTCCAACATATCAGTAATTGAATATCAGAGAATGTAGAATGATATATCGTTCCACCGATTATGTCTCAAAATTAAGGAATAAAATTCGAGAAGAGCCGAGTGGAAGGAAACACTTTTAGTGAAGACATCGTTAAAAAAAGAAGGTGGAATGAAAAGTCGAACAAAAAGAGGGACTAATGTCTAGGTTTCCGGTTGATGGTAGGAGAGAACGTACTTATGGTCGGCAAACGGAAAAGTGGTGAGACAGGACGAAGGGGAAATTGGTTGCACATTGCACTTTCAGAGCCTTTTTGTCAGTCGACTCGAGAGGAGCCAATGAAGTTCTCTTTCGTTCAGTGTTTATGGTTGCCGCTCCTTTTCCGCACTTTTGCCGCCAGCAAACGCGATTTCTTAAGTAATAACGAATTAAGGACGATAATTATGATCATCATATTTTACAACTTTGATCTGTGACTTTATACACGTAAGAATTCAACTGTTTTATGTTCTTTGGTATGCGTACGTTTATAAGCCTTCTCTCTTTCAACCATAATATTATATGAATACTGTATATTTCATAATATGATAATTAATATTAGTAGTTTCGTATCATTAATATCTTACATGTATGTATTATAATATTATATGTTCTATATATTAATAGCTTCATATAATTAATAAATTAAATACCTGGAATTATGATCGAGGTTTATCCTCTTCATTATCCGAGTAATTAGTATTAATTTTAATTAGAATGGATTTATTAAGAAAATAAAGTCCAAGTTCTGGGCATACCACTGTAATCGCTTCTATTGTCTCGATATAATTCAATCTACGATCAAACTGATCGAAATCTCTAATAAAATGCATCCAACTTAAGAATGAAATACAAAAATATGAAAAATATAATATTACAGGATTTAATGAGAACAAGAGTCATAATAAAAATGACACCATTTACTCATTAAAAATGATCCGTTCCGGCGACAGCTTTTCGCGGTCTCCAGTGAATTTGTAAATTCAATGGAGAGAAAAATATACGAAATTAAAATATGTAGATGAGATACATAACGCAAGTCAATATAAAGTAATATGGAGAAATCGAGGGGTGCAAATAGCGTATATCGTAAAAAAGAGAAGAGGTGGATAGAAATATCGATAGAACGCCATTACCATAAAAATATGGGAAACCCGCATTGACCCCCAGATTACGAGAACGATTACATAGTAAGTACGACAATTAGTCACGGCGTCGTGACCCCCGTACACACATCGCGCCGCAATTATTCTTATAATCTGCTGTCATCGCGTTTTCCCGGTAATCGCTCGCATTTAATTCATCTCCTTGCTTTACTCTAATCACTGAACGAATATAGAAATATAGAAAGAAACGAAGGAGAAACGCACGAGAAGGGAAGGAGACGGAGGGATATATAACATACATAATTAGCAAGGAACTCGTAACTATAAAAGCAACTACACGTTGCAAGGATATTAATTTAAACGAGCAAGCTTGCGCGAGCTAAAACTAAATATTAAGATTGTCGAGATAAGCAAATATAGAAATATGGAAAAGATTAATTGGAATTGACGAGAACCAAATTTCTATCTCCAGGTATTCGAGGCCATTCATATATTTTTTTTTAAATATTTGGATTATCAAGGTAGATAAAAAAGAAGATGAATAAAAATATTATGGTACTCGAGATAAGCAAAGATGGAAAGGTATTCGAGGCCTTTGCCATATTTCTTTATCTTGATTATCTGAATATTTCTATTCAACTTATGGGAATATAATAAATTAATTTTACCCTCGCCATTTTCTACGTTAAAAAGTTAATCTTAATAATAGAGTTATTTTAATTTATCTCAACCCTCACCAATTTTGATTCTGAATAGTCAAAATTATTATTTAGGGTATTTAAATTCGTCCAACTCTCCATTTTCTTGCTACTTCGTAAATAAAAGCCTTGTGATCAGATTGTTATATATTATTATCAATTATGCTTTTATGTAACTAAGATCGGCACTCTATATGGTAATGTATTATTATATCACCGATTTAGCATTTACCAATTCAAAGACCTGATTAAAGTTTCACACTGACAGACAGTTGCGATTCGTAAAAATAAAATAACCAAGTTTCTTTCGACACCGTGAAATATGTAATAAAACATTATTCCACTTTTATAATAGCCACGGGGCGAAAAGTAAAAAGTATTTAATGGCACCCTGCGGAAAATCTTTTTGTCGTGTCGCTAATTAATAGTGCGTTATATTATGTCGTCGTAAAAACAGAGAAGAACAAGAAATTCTATAATAGGTGAAATACAATAAAAAGGTGTGTCGATGTCGTGACTGTTAATACATACGTTTATTTATATCTAAATAATCATCGGAAATTATGATCGATAATAGATCATTATCACCTGTTAATGGAGACAAAGTCGTCAATGCTCTACTTAATTATCATCGTTAACTATTAACGAGCGAGTTACGTACATCTTAACGCTTCCACTAATTACCATTTTCTTCGATAATAAAAAACATCCCTCGTCACTCACCGATCAAACAATCATGGAAATTAATATTCATCATCCTGCATTTATATTATCTGCCATTACTTCTGCGAGAAAAATTGCTGCAAGAACTATTGTCAATTCTATTATTGTTATACTTACTTGTAACATATCTACTTATGTCTTCTAATAATATTTCTTTAGTAATTTACGTCACATAATTGATTACTCGAAAACAATTATTTCCAGTCATTTCCACTTATTTAATTCTTGAAGTATCAAATATAATTTAGTGTGGAATTTAAATAAGACATAAGAATTAATATTAAAATGAAAAAAGATAATTCCTTATCATTTGGCATAATTAATTATTTGTCTGAATCGAAATTTTTGATCCACCATAATTCCAATAATTTATATATTAATTGTGTGAAATTAATATGAGATGGTACCACTGTTTCTTATCTTATCGAGATACTTTTGCTAACAGTTTTTACCTGTAAATCATTTTCACAGATTGACACGGCGGATTAGTTTTCTTGTCGTGGCAACTGCACCGTGGATTTATCCGTTTTTCCAGAAGAAATGCTCGCGGGACGAAAAAAAATGGATAAAGTGGATCTAACCCGTAATAATTGGCGAGTCGATTAAATACAAAGTCGATAACTCGCGATTCGATATCCTGACAATTAATCCGGATTTCTTCGACTGACATAAAGGCCAGGTTTTCTGTCGTGTTCAACTTGTATATTTTTCTTCTAATAGGGTTATTAATTTTAATGTTAACAATAAAATGGAGAATGAAACGAATCCTAGGATTAATTAAAGTGCACTCCTCATCTAACGAAGAATTTTCTGGTTTTTAACAATATTTTGTTGACAATTAATTTCACTAATTAGTTAATCACGACTTGAATCTACTATTCTTATGAAGGATGTAATATTAATTATTTTGCTGCAAAGAAATATAATTGATTTTAATTATTTGAAGTTCTTAACTCTCCATTGCTTTATTGGATCTGCTATTTTATTAATTTATTTTTGTTATCAGATAGTTCTCGATTTTAATTGGAAGGTAACTAATTACATTTAGGGATATCATTTTTACATATAATTAAAGTAAAAAATATCCGTAATCTCTTATAAGTAACCTGATGTACACCCCAATATATTAATTCAATTCTATGCCAACAATTTTCTTAAATAGCAACAAATTTCAAGGAATTACGAAGAGTCCTAAGAATAATATTCTTATTTATACAACCAATCAGAATTAATTACCATCTCACTTCCTAATCACACCAATTCAAATGGCATCAAAATGACCAACAAAATAAACGAATAATTTCCATCAAATAAATATTCCAATATGATGATCTTATATCGTAAACTATATCAATCATATTTCTCGTAAATCTTCAAACATTCCGCAACACCGTCACGCCTTGTATCACATTTTCCACGTAGTGATAAGCGAACTTTTTACACGGAATATTATGCAACTGCAAGGACATGAATAAAGGATCAAGACGAAGATGCAAATAAAGATATCAGGAATTGATTCACCGCGATAAAAGCATTGCAATTAGCTTCCGAAGTATCGGGTTCATTGCCACCGCGTGATTATCAGGATATTAATCTTCGTGTTTGATCAATCGTAATTCTATTATTCTACTTAATATGGAGATAATCTACGGATACAAAACCAGCCGGAATACGCAGCCACTCTTTTTCTGTAACACGACAACGATACGAAAGACAAACGTCTATGATAATACGATTATTCGACAAAAAGTGATAGCGTCACTGATAAACAAGTGTAAAGGTGAGCCAACTTTTTAATTAATTCACTGAATACGGCGACGTTTCTTTTAAGGACTATGTAATAGTTTCTTTATTGGTGTTCGAGTTATGTCTGAGTAATTCTTCGCTTCGTATTAATTATATTTTCTACGTTAAAAGTTGTGCGAGCCTAGTTTTGAAAATTATGAATTGAACTATATTCGTGTTAGACATCCTTTTTACTGCTTGAATATTGGAGTGAAGATATTTAATAATCGAAGTAATTAGTTGATGTTACTTATTAATTAAATTGCGTTGGATTTCAAACACTAAATAATATTAAATAGAAGCACACTAAAAAAGATTATGAAATATTATAAAAATTCAATGATTTCTGTGGTAATCCAAGTAATGAGTCGATATTAATTATTAAATGGATGTCTACTAATTTTACCTTCGACTTTAACTTTGGCATTTTGATATTTCGTAAAGTCCCACACCTCCGAGAAGCCACAAAAACTAAATATCGCAAAAACTACACACATTGAAGTTATGTAAATGAAGTTCTATTAATACAGAAGCCAAGGATCGCATGATACATTAAGTTTTCAGGTAAGCCGAAGATAACATTGTAGAATAAAAAAAGGACTGCACATAAACTATTACGGTAGTCGATCGCAACGCATCGGACTGATAATGGCTGACCATTTCCAGAAATAATAATGATTAGAAGCTCTTAAAATAATAGGTTCTTCGTTCAGACATAGCTAGTTTATTTCCTTTTTGTGCATTATGTGATCACTCTGGTATGAGGATTCATTATACGAAACACACTGGAAGTCGATTGCATGAATCCAACGCAATCCACGGGGAATAATAATCGCAATAAATAACGGACATTGGTGAGAATTATAAAAAAAAATAACACCTCCTGAAAAAAGTGTCAGTAATACTAGAGGAAGTAAGCCGGTTTCTCGAGAAAATCTAAAGCGGTGTCTATTTATTGCCTAACGAAAACAGTCGACGCTGACAATGGAACTAATCCGGCCGAAGTCGAGCTGAGGTTACACTTCGATTTCCAAAACAAAACAAACCGAGGAAGAAATGCGTAGTTACGAATAAGTCGAATAAGACTTTTTAAAATATTTTCTGCCAGGGAATAATATTTCGTCGAATAATATTCCGTCGTTTCGATATTAAAATCGTAATTTATATATTATATTTAATTGATTATAGTATGATCGTAATTATGTTGCGAAAAGTGATGTTATGCTTATCGGGGAAATATAAAAATGGTTAAATTATTGAATAATGGTAAAGTGATAATTACCATTATTATAATAATTTGTATAATTTATATGAAGTGATACCTTGAAACGTAATGTTCTTGATACGCTTCTTTCTTAATCTATGATGTAAGAATATCAATAATTGGACCGATTAATTGATTACTTTATGGACAAGTTAAATATATGTTGTTACGAAGATCGTTTAAGTACTTAATAACGTAATATATAGTTTCACGGTTCAGTATCTGTCAGATAATATTATTTTAAGTTTATCTAGTGATACTGCACGTAGATTAAGACAATGAGATGTGTGCAAATAATTCTATCAGATAAATAAGTAGCATTAAACGATCTGCCGCTATCATTTTGTTAACGAACCTGTAATTAACTTGTTATAATATTTATTTGATTAAGTCCTTCGCTCTGCAGTAACTCCTTGTGGTTTCTTATCAAATTAATTCTAGTACGAACTTTTATTATAATTTACGAATAAGCTGGAAGAAGGTAACATAACTATTCTTCGATGTATATATTTTCATAATGTGGTCATAAAAATCGTAAGTTCATGCAGAACTTAACTGGATTATGCGACTATGATTATATCTCTGTAATAATTAGGTCCGTAAAGTTGAAAACCTAAAATTTAGGTTCCACAAAAATGTCGATCCAGTGAAATGTTATTTCATATAAACGCGTTATAACGCAAACGCGTTGGATAACTATGGCGTTATTTGAGGATCGTTACAATTTGTAAACTGCGTTATATCGAAACCGCGTTATATAAGTATCGTGTAATACGGGGGTTGGCTGTACTTGAACTCATATACGATTTATCCAACTCATCTAAGTTCAAGTACTCATAAATAACAGATCTACCAAAATGCAGACAAGATATTGGATATCAGTGGTAGCTTTTGCAGCAGCTTTTGCAGCAGCTTTTGCAGCAGCCAGAAATTCGTTCGCACAACAGTGCCACAGATATATGCGACATATCAATAAATATTAAATGAAATATTGAAAGCAATCCTACCTTACTCTGGACGTAATCGAGGGCCAGCATGCAATCCGAATATCCGCTTTCGGTTTTGATGGTGGTACCACCTTGTCCAGGTCCGGTCGAGCAGAACCCGGAACCAACAACGCCGACGGGACCCCCGAGTCCAGCGGCAGCAGCCGCCGCGACGCTATCCCGATACCACGGATACATTTTCACAAAAACACGATTGTCCTTTACACCTCACACACTAATCGTCTCTTTTTCATACAATGTCTTCGAGACCAGATACTCTATTATTCATCCAACACTGTTCCTTAGAAAAAAGGAACCTCTCTAAACGCTAGGGTGAACGTTACTAGGTATACGTTACTGCTTAACTCCCAATACCGATAAACAATACAGCGATACTTATTGCACTATGAAACTATGTTCCCGTACGGATACGGAACGAAAGTATTACACGATACGATTACATGGAACGTGTTTAGTCCAAAGATCTCCGAAGCATTCTACTTAGAAAAAGTAAGTAGAATGAGGCGGAAGAAAAACTCGTGGCCAGCACGCACGGTTTCTCAATGGACGCCGAAATCAGATTCGTTCGACGTTGTCTCCCTCCGTTTGTCCTTCTATGTAATGGATATACATTATTGAATGTTTCACGCCGAAATCCTTCTGAATTCGACGGAAATAATGCTGGGAAACGTGATACGTCGGGCTTCGTGAAATCCGGCAACGTGTGCTCGCGTCTGATCGCGAGGACGAAAACAAATCGACTGAGCAGGTAGCCGAGCACAGAATGTCAACAATTATTCGTCCGTTATAGCGAGCGTCAAGGGTGAGCACACCAACCGCGTTCGTTTAAGCGTTTAATACGTTTGTTTCTCTGTTTGTTACACGACCTTCTTGTTTACTGACATACCATCACCGCGAAGTAAACGAACAGAACGATTCTTCGGTTTTAACGTGTATATTATATATGTATATGTGTATTGGGTTTGAGGTCTTTTTATTCTCTCCTTTGACTAGATTATTTATTTACTCTTTATACGTACTTGTTTTACTTTATACTACTCGATTACTAGCAGCGTTCTTGGATGTCTTGGAAGCCGATAAAAGTTTAACGTATATTGCACCTTGCAGATACTCTCTTGTTCTCTTCGATATTGCACTTCGATTTTAAAGATTCTAAGTTCTCGATAGCGATCGTTCTTCTAACAGGTTCGAGGATTCCTCTTACCTCCCGTGAATCGGCTCGCGAGAATCCACGGATTTCGGGATCGACACCGTCATTGCACTGTCACTTTTTGACTTAATCCAAAAGTGTCACTTAATCAGTAGATAATATTAACGTCTTGTTCCTTCTTCTTCATGATTTATCATGGGCACCTCCTTATCTGTCACACGCGTACCGATGAGTTTACAAACACGAAGTAACAGCGATTATTATGTAATTCCTGATTCGCTGCTCCTTGAAAAATCTCTACGGAAAAACCGCCGCAATGTCGACTCCCACTGGTAGTCTCCACGTAACCAATACCACACCGTTATATTTCATACTATGAAGCTTCCTAATCGTAGTATTCCTAATCGAAATCCTTGGTCTCTGAGCACCACGACAATGTATGCCAAACTCACTAACCTAACCACGAATAGCATCAAACTCACGAGTTCGCGCGGAATACTGTCGCACGTTGACCTCCATGATCGCGGTATCTTGAAAACTGGCGGGAAAGCGTCGCTCCGTGGACACCGTCCATAAGGAGTAAGGGAGTTTTTCTCACTTGGAAAAATCTTCGATTGATCCTCGCGACCTTTCTTCGTCCACGATGACTTCGATGCCCGCGCACACCCCTCTTTCAAACTATATATTTCCTTTTTTGCCCGGGGATAAAGCACGAGAACCCGAGCGAGAGGAAAAAACAGCAGCGCGACGGGGTCCGGAAATCGTGAACCGTGGACCGCGGACGCGGTTTCAGCACTGACGCGGGAGTCGCGATTCGAACGACTGTTCGGCCGTGCTCGACAATCTTCGCCGACGTTCGGCTCTACCCCGGTCTCTATCCACCGGCACTTGCTCGTGCTGCGCGCTCGATGGTGGGGGTAAGTAGTATCACGCAGGAAGGCGGGGACGAGTGGTGGGGGTTACGGGCGGGTATCCTCTCTCTCTTATCAACTCCCCCTCTTCCTTTCATTATGCTTCTCATTTTCTTCTTTCCTCTCTTTCTCTCTCTTATCAAGTCTCTCCCTTCGTATCATTATGGCCAACGTACTCCTTCTATCACTCTTCGTTCTCACTCTTTCACTTGATCCTTCGGGGAGAGGGAAAGACCACTTTTCTTCGAAGGATCCAACCGCTTTGCTTAACGTAGATTAACCCTCTCCTGGTCTCAATGGTTACGATGGTAACCATTTTTATCCTAATTGGTAGTCTGCTTTTTCCAAATGATTAGGTATTAACCATCATATTTTAGCCGATTTGTAATTAAATTACATGGTGTACCAGTTCTCCATCTTCTTCCGCGGTCTTCTTGCATTGAAACTTTGCAACGAAACGGTGGAAAGAACTATTTCTTCAATAGTACAATATTCCAGCGGACATCAGTTCCCACCTGAAACAAAATAATAACTGAACTAGTATAAAACATTGTTAAGGAAAATATCCAAATTGCATCAATATACCAACAAATAATATTCTAATATACCACGTAATACCCCAAGGAAAAATTCATGAACCAATGATAAGAGAATACAGCGAGTGTGAAAAGTATTCGCAGCGAGTTTTAACAAAAACTTCGGTATAACTTTGTTTATTTAAAACATTTTAACAAACAAGTGGTATGTACATATTCTTAGAGATCTTCGCGATGAATTTCATAAAAGAAATATTATTTATCCCTATTTTTTATGAAAATATTCCGAATTCGTTTCATGCGGAAACGAAGCTCTACAATGTTATTAAAATTCACTGCTGTACGAATACTTTGTGCACTCACTGTATTTGTAATTTTTAGTAAGAAATCAAAACAGAGCGAAAGGGTAGCGAACGAAAATGAATAAGAAGCAAAGTGTTAAAGACCGGAAGTCTAGATCTTGACCTGGTCCAACTACATTTCACGGTAGCACTTGTTTGTGCCGAGGTTGGAAAAGGTCACGAGCATCGTGAGGTATCATGCAAAAAGCAGCCCCTGAAACGGTCCACGAATTCCTGTGGAATTTCTTCGTGGGACCCGCTCCGGAAAAAAAACGGCCCCTAGGATAAAAAGTCACCCCAATAAGAAGGGAGGGGTCGGTGAACGTATACAGAAATATCTCTTAAATAGATCACTTCTTATGTCTCCTCTCCCCTCTTACTTTTCATGGTAGTAATTATGTGCGAGAAACCATAAGTTGTTAAGCCACCATGGAACCAATCTTGTTTCAAGTTGTATTATATTTCTATATCATTTTTGTAGTATTAAATAATATTAACTCTGCAAATCAATTCTTCCTTAATTTATTGATACCATCTGAGTTAGATCTGGATTAGGTTTACGTTATTAATAATAATTATTTATAACCCGATATTTTAAGTGTTATTTATAACTTCATACCGGTTATTCAGTCATATTTCAGGGTATTTTTGGAATTTTATTAAAATGAAGTTTCATAGTGAAAACGATTAAAGACGATGGCGGTATAGTATGGCACGTGACAAGCAATTTGATCCTTTATTTTCGAACTTGAACCTTAAACAGTTTTATGTTGACTCGGTGGTAAAAAGTGATCTACGGGAAACGATGTCGTCAACCCCCGTAGCGTGGACCAGAAAAGAGCCATAACCACAAATCTTATCGCCAAGGGTGGTGGAACGTAAGAATGGGGGTTGATGGTCATGGTTACAGGGTCACTGGACTTTGGATGTTCCACTTTCTTAAATGTCCACAGTTAATGTCGTCGTACTTCTCTAGGTCAGTTTGAAATAAATTCCAAGTTAACGGCGTTAACCCTTGAAATACGATCGGAAAACTTTTAAGGGTCCTCGTAAAATACTTTAATAGAGAGAAGAATAAAACCAACTACCAGCTACACAATTTGCCAGCTACACAAAGTAGACGATTTTAATCGCTTCCCTTGTAACTGTTGAAAGTTATACAAATGTTGCTTGCATTTATAAAAAAACATTTTGATTATCTTTAAATTATTAGTATTCCTGATGTATAATTGTGCTTTTATGAAATGCGAAATATTTAGTAGACACGTACTTATATTATTATGTATCACGCAGATGTTATAAATAAATTAACCACTTGAAATAATGAATATCTTGTCTTGTTTACTTAACCATTACCACCGTCATCCCTTACCACACACTTCCCTTCGGTAGAACGATAATGAAATTAAATAAAACCAAATTCCCATTCACCAGAAAAATGATTAAAAATATCGATTCCATTCACTGATACGATTCAAAAACATTCACCTCCTTCACCAACTAATTCACCACCAGCGGTATCTTTGATGAACCAATAAAATGAGAACTGCACCAGCGAAAAACACCCTGACGTAACTCGAAGTTGTTCATTCCGATCAGTGTCTCTAATTGCTCCAATAAAAGAACAGAACTGAAGTGTCAAGTTTAAAGACTTCATTCAGCATCCACTTAACCACCATTTCCATCGCATCCCGTGATACTTTGAGTTCACTAAAACCGCTGGCTAAGACCCCTAGCAGGGTTGGTCCAAAAACGAGCTATAACCACAAATCTTATCACCAAGACGAGGAGGGGGTCGTGGGGGACGAAGTAGAATAAGAAGAAAGCGTAAAGGGGGTAGTCGGTTAGGTTAAACTGAGGGGGTGAGTTTGTCCCACCTTCGAAGCCACCTAACAAGTAGCCTGTAAGAAGAGCCGTTTCGCCCGGTGATTCGTGCTCGTAGAGCTACTGCCACTGCTGGTGGTGGTGCTGCCCGGGGAAAAACTGCGACACGGTTTTTCGGCCAATGGTAGACTACCCCTCCAAGTTCAAGGCCATTCCTCGAAGAATGGAGAAGGGGCCTTTTTTGTTTTCACTCCGGGATACGCTCTACGAGAAACGACCGACAGACCGACACACCCGGCGTCTACCTCCTTACTGGCGCCAGACCATTTTTTCGACACCTGTTCTTTACCCTTTGTATCCTTGACCCCTTATGAAATTTTAGAAAAACACCTACTTAACACCCCGACTTTCATCCCTGCCAAGAGATCGTAATGATTGATAATCATTGTTTGTTCGGAGGGAGAAGGTTTTATGAGATGATTTAGCGCTTCGTTATCTTGGGGTGGTTTGGACTTGTATTTTAATTGACATTGATAAGGTGTTAGCCAGAATGGAGTTAGAAAAAATAATATTTGTGGAATTATTATATGTATCCACGGGTTGTAGAATCATCTGTCGTTTGTTTACTTCATTATGGACCACATTTGTTGACATGTTAAAAAGGAAGCTATAGATAGCAGTTTCGGGAGTTTGCTTAGAATACATTAATTTATGGTTTGTTATATGAAATGATAATTAAAATATATCGATTGAATGATCTTCGGAGGATCGTTAGAAAGGGCTGTGCTACGCATAGACACCATAAATATTGAAGACTTCAGACGCATCCAGGTAAGTCTGTCCGCCATTTCTTTGGATAACAGATGTTATTCTTTTTCCGCGATTTCTAAAGTACGGTGCCATGATACACCCGATAACCCATCATGTTCTTATGGTACCGGAAATGGTGCATTATTTTCAATCCAAGATAGATAATAAAACCAAAAGCCTCGAATAAGAACGATGGTAATAATCACAGATATGTTTCCATGATCGAATCTGACTGGTTCTAATCAATCAAAGGAAATTCACATAAAATACTGGAAACCATCGACGAATTGATTAAGGGCAGTTGGTCCAGGATCGCGGCCATCTTACGGGCCGATTCCCGTCCACCAATCGATCGTCGAACTGGCTGAAATTTGAAAAATTCAAGGAGGAATCACTCGATGGTGCTCGTTGGTCGACTGGTCGGCCATGTTGTTCCGAACGGAGGGAATTGAAAGAGGGGCAAAGAGGCGGCGAGGAACGTAGCAAGAAATCTCGAAACAGAGCAAAAGGGTGGAGACGGAGATTAATGAGAAACGAATCCAGCCAGGAGAAGCACCGACGAAGGGAGTTGGACGTCAACCAAAGATCCAAATTATATTCGAGCTTGGTCCTCCGAAAGTGTTCGCCATCTTAACAGAGAAATAGATGACCCTTACTTATAGTGCCATTGGCCCAGGTCAGGGTTAAACTGTGTCATGAAACTCCTCGCCAGAAGACATCGTAACTCATAAGGGACAATGTCTTTGATAGTTTTTATCGAAAAGTATTATACACTTTAGCGGAGTCATCCTAACCATTTGTAACTATTCCTTTCACATTACACGTTCAGAAAGAACCAGCAAATTAGTGGTAATTATTAAACCAGATTTCTTTCAATATTTGTTAAAAAAATGTCAAAGTTAAAGAACCATAATGTTCACCCTTCTAGGAGCATAATATAACTGAAACAGTTTGTTGTATTTCTCTCCTTATTTATTACGAAAATACTTAACGTCATAATACCTTAAAGACACAAACGTAATCTGATCAATAATTAATAGTTCGTAATCTATGAATTGTGCTAAACATAACTTTCGCATTCAAATTATTCTATGTCGAATATAGATAATAAAGGATACAGACAGAATCATTTATGATCGCATCAACCATCAAAAAAGAAATACTTCATAAAACATTTTTCTCTTCATTGCTGCATGAGAAGGCGTCTTATTCGAACCCTAATTTTGATCAAACAACCCTTTCGTGTTTCGAAGTAAAATATGAAACTCCAGATAATTAAACCCATATTTATCCAACCAATAGGAACTGTTTATTCGATTCAAGGGAGCAGCACGATCATAATGCACAAACAACATTCTCATTCGCATAAATGCGTGTCATTAGAAATTCCACATTTTTTCGTCGTAAATCCACGGGGTCTGATAAGACCGATCCGCGAGTCTGGTCACAATGGAACTCATGCATAATTAATAAAATGGATATGCAGTTTCGATTGCAACCCCCTCGCAAGCTACGGCGAGTAGAAGGTAGCCAAGCCTCCAACCCTCCCAGAGGGTTGGGTTGCTCATTTAGAAAATGAAATTGCAGGCTTGCGAGAGGGCGTGCACCCTCTGGGAGACACATGCGCACCCCGTTTACCTCATCCCTCCTTGTACACGGAGGAACGGAGCTTCGATCCTCCTTCGAGGATTCTTGGCTCTCCTGTTCTCTATATTGCCAGGAAAATGGAGGACTTTTTTGTTGCGCCACATCGACGTGCTCGCAATTTTAAAGCTGAGCGGAGTGTGTTTTATTTATTACTGTTAATGTTCGTTCTCTTTAATATCCGGGCGATAAGACAATGGATATTCAAATTCGTCGACGAAGAATGATGCTTGTTAAATGCTGTTGAAAATTCATATTCCTGAATCAATTTGAATTGATACTTTTAAACAGTGAACAGACTCTGCAGATACATCTTTCACATAAAATTCGATTCTATAGGAAATATTCCTATAATATTTACGGTTATAACAATTTATATTATTGTGCATTCATTATACCTGCATATAAGTATATAAACTTCGTCAACTAATTCAACTATTTAACTTCTTAGAATTCCAAATCTTATAGTACTCTATTCTTATCACCGAAATAATATTATCATATACTAAACCATATCAAATAATATCACCACATATTCTAGTATTATTTGATCTCGCACAGCACAATATTACTAGAATCGTGTGCTAACATAATATTATTATATTAAATTGGTAAATAATCCAGAGTTTTACAATTCATTCCATTACCAGGATCACTGACCCACCCCAATCAAACCGAAACTATTACAATGTAATTCGAGGACGCGACATTGGGTTTCCTTGGCGAAGGACATGAAATGCCAGGCGATTCTGAGAGGAAAACCGCGTCGGAAAAACGGGGGCCATAGATTTCGTGCTCGTTCGAGGATTCCTTTTTGTCGGAGTTTCGTGGTGTTAGCCACGAAGCGGAGGAACGAACCGAGAGGATAGTTCGCAGATGGTGCAAGGACGAGAGGATCCGTGATTAATTAAAACTCGTTTCCGTGGGTTTCGTAAACGGCGAAGTCCTACGGTGAGGAAGATAGAAACGTGCACCGCGAGGACACCGACCGGTGTACTTATATTTTAGAGTCAATGGGGGTGACCGCACCCTTTCGAGGAAAGGGTTGGTCCTCCCGTGCTAGAAGACTCTACGGGAGGTCTCCTAACGGAAACTGGCCATGCGCACCTCAAATCCACCCTGAAAACCACCCCCTATTCCACTGCTAGAGGTACCGGGAGCATTCAGGGTCGATGTTACTGAATCAGACACACCTGTGTCATATATCACTGAATTTTCGTCGTGTATGTATAATCGGGTGGATAACTTTGATTGCAGATAATATAGTTAAATTACATCCCCCATACATCTAAGAAATCTGTAATAATTTGTAGTGTCTTATAAAGAACTCCTACTTTATATTGTAGATTTAGAAAATATTGCTTGCGATGGAAATACTTTTTAATCTTCGATCCAAGAGAGTGCTTGAAATAAATCAATCTATCCGCACTAGATTCTTGTATATTATCTTATACTAGACACCGGCCAACTCATTTCAGCATAGCACCAACCTCCATTGGAAAAACAGAGAAAATCTCCCAAGAATAGAGTGAAACACAGTACACGATTCATTCAAGGAAAGACAGAGAAGAAGAGAGAAGGAGGGAAAAGCGCCGGAGGGAAATTAATGGAAAACACTGATACGGGAGTAACGGAGGCTACTAGAGCCGGTACCAAGAGTGACAGAGACGGAGAACGCGAGAACAGTGTGTCGGAGAGAGATAAACATAGCGAGGGTTACGAGCGAGGAAAACGGAGAGGCAATCAAGTTCAGGCTGCTCTACTCTTATCGGAGTAAGAAAGACGATCTCTTCAAGAATGAAGTGAGACGGAGAACGTGCATTATGTAAGGTGAGAGAGAGAGAGGGAGAGACGATGAGCAGGGGAGTGAAACGTGGGGGAGAAATTAATGAAAAAGACCAGTGCAGGAGTAACCGAGGCTACTAGATCCCGTGCTAAGAGGTAGAAGGATGGAGAACGAGGTACACCGGGAGTTAAAAAGAGACGGATGTACCGAGGTACTCCAGTGAGGAAGACGAAGAAAGAGGTTCTGACCGATGAGGTCGATGAGGAAGGCTGCCTCGGTCGGCGCACTCGAGCAGAGGCGTAACCGACAGAAACCGCTGGATTGGTCGAGAATGGTGCAGCCTCGGTTTCCACCCATCGCAGGCGCACCCTGAAAAAATGATCTCCCCTCCAGCCAGAGGATAGGAAAGCGAGGAAGGAAGCCAGAGGTGAACGAAGAGAGGAAAGCCACGACGAACGAAGGAGGAATCGGACAATCGGACGCAGAGACCCGCTACGCGGATTCTCCGTCTTCGGCAACCCCGCCCGAGGGTTGACTTCCAGGTCCCACCGGTCCTCGCTTGCCGCCATCACGGACTCCTACCGGATCCCCCTTCACCCCTTTCACTTCCTTTATACCTTATGCCACGAAGGATACTCCTCACGGGGGTAACCAGGTCCTGCATCTCTTCGATCTGCCTGTCTCCTCTCGGTTTTTACTTATTCCTATCTCCGATGGGATTTTGCCATTCGTCTATGGGACTATTTCTGTACTTGTTGTTAGGGGACGTGATAATTGGTAGCATTGTGTGGTTTAAATTAAGGGTCTGTAAAAGGCACACGTTTAGATGCTTTTATATGGGTTTGATGATTATTTGTGGGCAAGTAGGACTTTTATGAAAATGGGACTTCCATGGGACTGTGTTATTATCCGGTTCTGGGGGACTCGATTACTGATGATATTAAGTAATTTGTGTAGGGAGATTGATCGATAATTATGGTAAATCTCAAAGTCAAGAGCAAGAAGATTATGGGATTATATTTGGGAATTAATAAAACGTCCGTGTTTTAATGAATCTGATAGTTCTTGAAAAAAGGAAGAAACTTTTAGTCCTAATAGAACCCTGGAGCCTGGTGTCATCCATTTTTCACAAGTTCATTCTTTACTATTACTTATTCCTAACAATATCCATTACCATTTTCACACAACGTTCATTGAACCAAAATAATTAGAGCACACTAAAAAGTCAATATCTTCTCACATTGAATATAATATTTACAGCCCATCTCATAACTTTAAAGAGGAAGCTTATCCTTGTTTACACACCAAGCAAATTGAAATATCTAATTTAATCGTTTCGCTCAGTGTAATTAAAAGCAACTCCAATGTAAATCGAAGACGTTTGACGACTACAGATTACTCGAATTCGGAATCAAAATTAGGGTGACCAATGACGGCTGTTTAACGATTGTCGAGAAAGAGGCTGCCACCGAAATGAGCTGAAAATGGGCTGAAATAAAATTAGGATGCCGCACGGCGGTAAGCGCGTCGGTGACCGTCTGTCTCCAGGTAGACATTGAGTTTGGGATCGCACATTCCTCGTCCTTTTGCGGCAACTGGAATTGGAACTAAAATCCTGAAAGGATGTGCACGGAATCGCATCGGGACAGCCCTTAAGTAATTCCGAGCGAACTCTTCTAAAGAAAAGGGTGGTAGCCGGGAAAAAGTTGGTAGCAGTTTCGGGAGTGAAATGGCCGCGAAGATTGTCAGCGATCGTTGTCCTCTTAAACTTCCAACCATCGACTAACGAAAGAAAGTATTTCGCCAAATGATACGTTTCAGTTTGTACAATTCGACAAACGAGGTTCTTTGAACAGTCGGGGACAAGGGATGAAGGGTTGTAGAACTTATCGAAAATTGAATGGCGCTGCGGATATTATTACTTTATTACGGATTGCAATTTCACTAATTATTTTGCTACTTCAAGTATTACGTCTGTTATCCGTATTCAGTGATACCGTTCAACATCAAAAATCAACATTAAATAACAAACTCAGCAGCAACATTCAGCAACAGCATTCGATAATAATATCATAGAGCAATATTGAACTGCAATGTTTAATAAGAATAATTTCCAAGAATATTCTGCAGTAATAATCGACGCCAAGATTTAATAGCACCACACATCATCGATATTCAATAATAAAATAAACAAACAAAATTCAGTAGCAAAACGTACCATCAATATTCAGTAATAACTTAAACCAGCAAAATTCAGTAGTGAAACACCCCGTCAATATTCAGTAATAAAATAAACCAATAAAATTCAGTAATAACATACGCTAGCAACATTTAAAAACAACATACATCTAATAATTCCACTTCCTCGTAATATTGATATGACACACAACATGACTCGTAATATTTTACGAGGTGAACTTGTTGAAAACGAAATATGATACTGAATTATATCATATATAAAGATAATAATAAAATAGTGGTCTGAAGATAACATTTTCCTCGATGATCGCAGGAGGAAATATCTTTAATACCACGAAGCGGTAGACTCGCGCAATCTTTTCCTATTCCCATATAGAAGAGCATTAATTACGGCATGGCGATTCAGAGACTAGCTTTCCATAGAGGGAAATGGAATTTTCTAAGCGCGCAGAGTTCAAAGTCGTCGGCTTTCCTGGTGGCCGGAAAGATAGTCCACGAAGTCAACGACACCGTGATCCGAACGAAGTATCCTTCCTATCGTTGCAACATTCTGCAGAGACATTGAATATCATGGTCGAACCAACGGTCCATAGATGTAGGACTTTTTTTTTACCGGAGATCTATGGCACTCCTGGATCGTCGGGATCGTCAAGATCGAGTGTTATCGCGGAATCATTAGCTAGGAAATGTCTGCTTGCACCTATTAACGCGTGCCGATCTACGATCGGAAGATTTATCGATCTTCCGGAATATTATTCGAAGATGTTCGATATTCTTTAATTATAGATATATTCCAACGGCATTGCTTTTCAATTTTACTCCTAAATTTGTGCTGTCTTAATTACCAGACATAATTTAATTAGGAATAAAATAATAATAAAACAAATAAATTGGTAGTCACTGATATTAGTATCTGTTGTTATTTTATCATCCTAAACAGCAAATGCGAATGCAAATCTTTTTTGATGAGTGTATAAATTACACCTTTGAAGGATAATCAACATTTTCTTGTATAAAATTGATAAGCCAAATCATTTTATTCGATAAGCATGCCGTTCCTTATCGAATAAATGTTGTCAGATAAAAATACACCATTTTTCTTGGATCCCCGAATTAATGTGGATGTATCGTGATCCTGGTTTTCCAGGAACCAGTACGATAATGCTGATAACTCGTTTAACGATCGTCCGTAGAATGAGAAAAATCTCGAGTCATGGGAAAAGGGGATTCCCCCGTGTAAGGGATGAACGACAGCAAGGAGGGCCACGCGAGATTACACGGCAGAATCCGCAAACGAGCGAACTTAGGCCACCTTCTAATTGCGAATATGACTCTGCTTAATTCCCCCTCGCGCACTTACACGCAAATCGTCCTGCGATCGCCACCCGAATTATATCACCACGATCTACTCCACCGAATTGTTTCCGCCATCAATGCGATACACCGTGAATGGCAACATTATGATTTTGTATGCCGGAGTACGAATTAGTTTCAGAAACACTATTTTCAAAATATCGAATGAAATATTCTGTCATTGACTTCTGTTGATACTTGTAGTTCAAAAGTTATGGATTTCTAAAGCTTCTTAATATTTCAGCAAAGAAATGTTGATTATTCTTTCGTGATGAATTATGTCTTCATTTTAATTAATTTCGAAATTTATCAATGTTATTTATACATATCTTTGCTGAGAAGTCTATGATAAGTTATTAATTATTATTAGTTAGTTATTATTATCTCGGTACAAGAATATCGTTTTTGTATATGAATCATATAATTAATGAAGTTCCCAAGAAATAAAACGTAATGATAAAGATTTTGAATTTCACCTCGAATCAAATTCAGGATCAAATTACGTTATTTATATAATTTATTGCGAGTATACATGACATACCTTTATTAAAGTCGAAACGATTATAGTTCGCATATGAACACTTCAAAAGCCCGATGGACTTCAAGTAAAAGTTTCAAATCTCGAATGATAATAGACGGCATTATGTTTGGAGAACAACGTAAACATACATTTACATGCATATGCCAATCGTTAACTTATTCCCCGAGGCGAGTGTATTATCAAGATTCATGTTATAACTTGAAGTCAGTTTGAATCACTCGTATCAATCTATCTCGGCTCGAAGTTAAAGATTTAGACCTTGGATTATCACCGGCGAACGGTGTAACTCCAGCGTGAAAATTGAATTCGTAACATCCGTAACCTCGAATAGACCGAAGAAAAAGGAGGAATATATCGAGAAGAGGAGAAAACCCTCCTACACCATAGCCGCACCATTACTGCTACGAAAGACGGAAGCAAGAAACCGATGACCAACTTTAAATCCGCGGCTCGTGCGTTTTCAACTACCGTTAGATGTTATTGACACCTATTCACCAGGCTTTTGTGATACCGTTCTTTCACGTGATACGTCCACCTTTCATCTAAACCGTGAAAGCTGCTTAAAAAGAACCAAATAATAAGGCGTTCGATGATCCAACAGCATCCATCGTTTCGGCTCACTATTAATTGGATAACTATGAAGAACTATGCAGAACTAATATTCTAGTTGGATAATTAGAAAAATGTCGACATTTCGACAAAGTTTTATGTAATGATTATTTCTATCTTTTATGGAGAGAATTCAATGGAATGTAACAAGGTTGATGTATCATAGAAATACATTACAGAGTGGAGACAGAAGAATAAGGAAACAAGTTGTGATAAAAGCATTGTTAATGTTATTGTGGATTAGCATTGTTTCACGTGGAATAAGAAAGAGAATAATTAGCAGTGGTACTGATAATGTCGACGAAGGTAAAGGATTAATTTTGTGGTCCATGGTATCCCTGGGATTAGGAGAATCCTTTAAAAAGAGAATTGGGAATCAAGAGGCTTGGGAAGTCACAGGAATTATCCTCTCCTTTGATCCGAAAGATAAGATTAATTTCAAAATTTCTGATCCCGAAATCTATCTCCGTGAAACAGATTATTTGAACAACATAATCTGCCACAACAAACAAGAACTTTTCAATTATAAACTCACTTTCAAAATTCCCCACTAAAATATTTTCTCGCAGAAGTCAATCGGACGAAGAAAATGGTAGAAATAACTAGCGAAGGATGAAAGGATCACGCAAATTTTCGCGACTAGTACACAATTATTAAAGGTACTTTTCCAAGCACCAATGACACGCACGAAGAAGTCAAAAGTCCGAGGATAAATTCCATGGCAGTAGCTTCCTAAAAAAAGGGGCGAATAGAAGGTAGAAGTAGAGAAAGGAGGTTAAAAAAAAGGAGGACGAGTCGAGGAGAGACGAGATCGTTTCGTAGCGGCAGAACAGTAGCAATATCCTTTCAACCGGGCGAACCGCCCTTCTCCTTTTGCCCTCGTGGAGCCCTTTTTTTCCTAGGTTAGTCCTGTACACAGGATCCTTCCTCGCTTCTTAAATTCATCCTCCGGGTCTGCGGGTGCTTTACGAGTGTGAATAGACGCCCGTCCAATTATGCGGCTTAATTTAAATGGGATAATTGCGTCCAGCACACCGTCGACCCCTGGCATTATGCTCGCGCGGATATTTATATATGTATATTTCCTCGTAGAATCCTACTTCTCGATGGTGTGAGTAATGGGGATGTGTTTTACACGGGGATCACCGTAAACGTACGTGTAATTGGATCGTTTCGAAATATTCATTTCGTTTTAACAGCTCCTGCTTTCCACCGACTCGACTTCCCTTGGCTTCCTTTTTATAACGTTGATTTGCTTCAACCCTTTATCGGAGTTTGTTGATTAACGATATCAGATGAAATAACATTTGATTATGCGATTTTAATTACAGAAATAAAGTTCGATTGTCACATTTTAATTATGAAAATCAAGGTCTATTATTCGATTTTAATTAGGGAACTAATGATAATGAAACCGATGTAATAAAATATTTATAAATAGGAATCGCGTTCTAGCGGGACGAGGTATAATTAATAATAAAACGATGTTGGCAGGATTAAATGATGGAATGTAGGGATCATCAGGGAGGAGCGTAGGAATGCATCGAGGGAGAGTCGTCTAGGAAGGGCCATCAGGGATTTTTAAAGAGCAGTACGGCATCTCGGAGACAAGCCTTTCGGCGGGAGCTCTGCAAAGGGCTTCCTGGAAAGTCCTGAAAAAGTCTACGCGTTCCAGAGAACATAGACTCGAATATCTTGAATTTAAAGGTACGATGCAATCCAATATTGATACGTGATTCTAATGAATTTATAATAACTTCAATAAGAATTCTAAATTTTATATTATAATAATAATATTATATCCTTGAATTGTATGTTTCTTAAAAATGCTTTACTTTAATCGAAATTATTTCTAATTGTACAACTGGATTATTAGGGTATCATGTTTTTATAATTGAATATTTAGTTTCGTGGGTAATAATAATGACAATTGTATTAATGAAATATGCTCACTGTAATCTGGATATTAATAAATCATATTCATAATATATCACTATCCACTTCCAGCCACCCTGATTATTCAACTTTATTTTTAAGGCTATTTTCACATAATTAATGATTGCACATTAATTTATTATACCCATATATTGGTATATATTGAATCATTATTTGAATTCCGACGAAGAATTATTTAATAAAATTTCATGATGAAAGAATACGTCAAGTTCGATCAGTCCCTGGGTTCATCATGAAACAATGATCCCACAATGTAAAGACCAATTAGCAATAGCCGGGAATTAATGCAATCAGTAAATTGGCGCCAATGTCGCGGTCGACTGCTTTCCCACAAAGTTTCAAGCGGAAGATCGGCCCAATTACGCGTTAGAGCGATAATTGTTGAATTTATAGTCGGCGGTGTCTCGCTCGACGGTCGAGCGATCTTCTCCATTGGCCTGGGACGAGGAATTAATTGTCTAATTATCGTTAATACTGGCCCTCCGTCGAATCTCTCTCGCTCTTATAACTCCTTCATCGAACATTATTGCCAACCAAGTATCGTCCTGGCACTTATCAATTCGTCATTAGAACTACTTCTATCTTTCGTCACCCTTTAACTCCGATTAATTTCGGCATTAAAAATCGAGAAGACAAATTTCAAATCTTAATTCCATATATCATAGATTTTAATTCAAGCAATCTTTAAGAAAATTATAATCTGAACTCGAATTGAGTTGAACAATGAAACAGTATTAACTTGATAATATAGTTAAGAGTTCAATGTAAATATTAATATAGCATTAATTAGACAGGTCTACAAACATCGGTTATTAATAACCTTCAATAAATTAATGTCACTCAACAACGAAGCAATCAGTACGGCTGCAGGGTACAGAAAAAAAGTATGGATCATCAATATTAAACTATGAATGATCTACGACCCCCTAGAATCCTTAAATATTGATATCCTTAAAAATCAACGACGGAGAACGACCAATAAGGAACCGTTCCCCACTCTCCCCCAGCAAATCCCTGATCGGTATTAATTCAAGATAGTAGAATTAGAAATGGTAATCTCCCGTTAAAAAGGCAGGGGGTGATTAGTTTTTGCGGAGGACTCGCTGCCTCGGATGGACGACTAGCACTCGTTCGAAATTAGTTCCTCGCTGCATGCCGGGCCCAGAAGTCGAAGAAAGGTGGACCATGAGAGAAAGAGAGTGAAAGGCGTATAGTGAAGAAGCCAAAGGAGAGAAACAGAGGGGCAGGCCCTACGAAAGAGAGCCAGAAATGAGAAGTGGGAGGGAAGCGGCCTCTTGGGAACATCACAAAGCACCCGGCCACGTCTTCTCCTCCTATCCTCCTAACCTTTTGCTTTATTTCACTCCGTTTTTAATTCCTCCCAATTCCACTGTCAAACCATCTCCCGGCTGCCACGAAAAACCCGGACGACGCGCCGGTATCCTCGACAGGCCCTTTTCTATCCTTTCGAACCTTCTACCCTAATTCCTGCCTAATCGACCAGCCCTCGATGATACTCGATGCTCCTCGTCGAGATTCACATTTTATTCATCCTCATATCGATAATTAGCCATTTTTAGTACACTTAGTTTAATGTAATAATCGAATAGTAGATGATTTTAGAAAAAGCATAATTAGTACAGTTGACTAATAGATACTTGGAGACACGGACAAAATTCAAATGAAAATGGGGTAGTTTGGTTGAAGCAGGATTTCGGAATATTTTGGGTAACCCTTGCACAGTGCTAATGTCATTATAATGGCCCGTCAAGTCCTCCGACCATTTGTCTCGAAATTGACGAAAATAAAGGATCCAAGGACTTCACCGACCGACTTTCAACTCTTTAAATTCCGTGCTTCTTTTGACGAATCCTCCGCGAGGATTGTAAACAATTGTAGACCGAGAACTTTGAAGAATACTAATATTCATAGCGTAAGTACTACGCCATTCTACATTAACCAGTATTATATAATATTCCAATACTTCAAATACTATCATTATAAATATGCCTAATAAAAAAGCATGAATGAAATATGACTCGACATAAATTCTTATTCAATGAACCACGGTGGGCATATGAAGCAAGAAGAAACATCAAATATAATATTCAATTGCAAACAAGAGTATCGTATGAAGAATTATGACAGAAAATCTCTGAAAGGGGCCAGCTGTCGGTGGACCGAGTCCCAAGCAGTATAGTGTCCCAAGGGTACCCCGTTGATCAGGGCCCGTGGCTCCTTTCGATCGCTTATTGGGCCACCTTCCACGGGGGGACTCCAAAAAGTTCATCCTCCCGTGTCCTGCGTACCCTTCCACGATCTTTCTTCCTCTCTTTCCGCTCTCGGAGTTTGTGGAACGACGTTTCCAATTCGCGTCGCCGCGGATTTTTTGTAATTAATCTTTCGTCCACGGAGAACGGAGAATGGAGAGCGAAGAGAGAGGAGAGCCGCGAAGGAAGGGAATAAACGAAACGAAACGAAAGGGAATAAAAGTAAGGGAAGCTTACTCGCCGAAGAAAATGCCAGATAGAGGTTGAAGTGAAAGAAAGAGGGGAAAGGTGTGTGTGTATGTGTATATATATATATATATATATATATATATATATATATATATATATATATATATATATATATATATAATTAAAAGAAGAAGAATAAGAAGAAAGAGTCGCGGAGGTTAAGAGGAGAAGAGAGGAGGAAGCCGGGAAGACGGAGACCAGTCTGCCGCGGTGTATCCGGTTTTTGCGGGCGTCAGATGACAGTCGCTTATTTACCGGGCCCCGCGGCCATCTTGCTGCGATCTGACTTAAGGAGGAGGCCCTACAAGTGGAAAAAAAGGAAAAAGAAGGGAGAGTGGTTCGATCGTAAGGCGATGGATGCGAACTCCGGCTCGAATTAATCGATCGGTTATCAACGTCCCCGGGATTCGTGGAACGGAAGAAATATGGCAGCGCTTCTTGGTTTACCTCGTACTCGCCTCTTTACACCGTAACCAACGATTGCCTCTTACTAGGCTTTTTATCCAACGGAATTACTATCCGTCCGACTACAAGATCGTATCTCTCTATGGTGTTTTACATTAAATTTTATATTGACCAGAATCTTGAAGGAATTGTTGGTAGTATACTATCAATGATTAGTTGGGGATTGAGTTCATCGTTCGCTCCCGTGAGAAATACACTCCTGAGTTAGTAGACCTTTCAGTTCCTTCTTTCAATCATCCGTAATATTCACAGCCTATTTCGACAGTGTTATTACTATTTATATGTTCAAAATAAACAATAATATAATCCCAATTATATTATATCCAGAAAACTGAAGACGTGGCTGATCGAACTACAGAGTTCAGAATCACTTAAAGACGCTTATGTTATTTAAATTAGAAATGATGGAAGATGAGGGAAGAAAATAAAATTCGATATTAAATAACCATATTTGACGTCATGTCACTTCAAGCATCACGATATGACGAAGGAGAAAATGATGGAGAAACTACGTCGCTATCAGAACTATGAACCCTTATCCCGCCATATTAAAACAGCGCGGTGATTCTAATTAAAGTACTCCATCCAAAGTCTTCTCATTAACTGCTCGCTCGATGGTTATTCAATTAACGAGCCGCGATGCGAATAAATTAATTCAAGCTCGGTGAGATAAGAGCGTGCGATGTGTCTATGAAGGAAAGAACCATGGGTTCTTCCAGGTAAAAGGCAACCTACTCGAACAAACCTACTCGAAGGAGGAAGCGTGGAGCACCGCTCCATCGAATGCACCGCGAATAACTGCTCGGCGAGCGTGCTTTAATTATCGCTAATTAACATGTTCCTACTACTAGTTCGAGTCACTGCCATTTACGGGTAGAACTCCATTGGAATGTTAGCCCGAAGGTTACGGAAACCCGATTATTATACTTTTCTTTCTTTATTACGCTTGGTAAAAAAATGGGTCGACCCATAATCGAAAAAATGTGAAGGGGTATGCCTTCAAAAATTGTCAAAAACTCAGTCACCAAAATCGCTCCTAGATGATTTAAATCGAAGGTATATGATGCCTAATAATGTTCTAGGATGATTTTGGGTCGAGAGAAGTGGTTTAAAAATTTGTTCGGCCAAAAAATGGGTCGACCCAAAATCGTAAAAATGTGAAGGGGTATACCTTCAAAAATTGTCAAAAATCAAAAGTCGCCAAAATCGCTTCTAAGTGACCCAAATCGATGGTAAATGATGTATGAACATATTCTAGGACGATTTCTGGTCGAAAGAAGCGGTTAAAAAATTTTTATTGGTCAAAAATCGGTCGAAACCAAGTCGAAAAAATGTAAAGGGGTATACCTTCAAAAATTGTCAAAAATTAAAAGTCGCCAAAATCACTTCTAAACGACCCAAATCGATGGTAAATGATGTATAAACATGTTCCAGGACGATTTTTGGTCGAAAGAAGCGGTTAAAAAATTTTTATTGGTCAAAAATGGGTCGAAACCAAGTCGAAAAAATGTAAAGGGGTATACCTTCAAAAATTGTCAAAAATTAAAAGTCGCCAGAATCGCTCCTAACTGGCCCAAATCGATGGTGGGTGATGTATAAACATATTCTAAGACGATTTCTGGTCGAAAGAAGCGGTTAAAAAATTTTTATTGGTCAAAAATAGGTCGAACCCAAGTCGAAAAAATGTGAAGGGGTATACCTTCAAAAATTGTCAAAAATTAAAAGTCGCCAAAATCGCTTCTAAACGACCCAAATCGATGGTAAATGATGTATAAACATATTCTAGGACGATTTCTGGTCGAAACAAGCGGTTAAAAAATTTGTATTGGTCAAAAATGGGTCGAACCCAAGTCGAAAAAATGTGAAGGGGTATACCTTCAAAAATTGTCAAAAATTGAAAGTCGCCAAAATCGCTTCTAAACGACCCAAATCGATGGTAAATGATGTATAAACATATTCTAGGACGATTTCTGGTCGAAACAAGCGGTTAAAAAATTTGTATTGGTCAAAAATGGGTCGAACCCAAGTCGAAAAAATGTGAAGGGGTATACCTTCAAAAATTGTCAAAAATTAAAAGTCGCCAGAATCGCTCCTAACTGGCCCAAATCGATGGTGGGTGATGTATAAACATATTCTAAGACGATTTCTGGTCGAAAGAAGCGGTTAAAAAATTTTTATTGGTCAAAAATAGGTCGAACCCAAGTCGAAAAAATGTGAAGGGGTATACCTTCAAAAATTGTCAAAAATTAAAAGTCGCCAAAATCGCTTCTAAACGACCCAAATCGATGGTAAATGATGTATAAACATATTCTAGGACGATTTCTGGTCGAAACAAGCGGTTAAAAAATTTGTATTGGTCAAAAATGGGTCGAACCCAAGTCGAAAAAATGTGAAGGGGTATACCTTCAAAAATTGTCAAAAATTAAAAGTCGCCAGAATCGCTCCTAACTGGCCCAAATCGATGGTGGGTGATGTATAAACATATTCTAAGACGATTTCTGGTCGAAAGAAGCGGTTAAAAAATTTTTATTGGTCAAAAATAGGTCGAACCCAAGTCGAAAAAATGTGAAGGGGTATACCTTCAAAAATTGTCAAAAATTAAAAGTCGCCAAAATCGCTTCTAAACGACCCAAATCGATGGTAAATGATGTATAAACATATTCTAGGACGATTTCTGGTCGAAACAAGCGGTTAAAAAATTTGTATTGGTCAAAAATGGGTCGAACCCAAGTCGAAAAAATGTGAAGGGGTATACCTTCAAAAATTGTCAAAAATTAAAAGTCGCCAGAATCGCTCCTAACTGGCCCAAATCGATGGTGGGTGATGTATAAACATATTCTAAGACGATTTCTGGTCGAAAGAAGCGGTTAAAAAATTTTTATTGGTCAAAAATAGGTCGAACCCAAGTCGAAAAAATGTGAAGGGGTATACCTTCAAAAATTGTCAAAAATTAAAAGTCGCCAAAATCGCTTCTAAACGACCCAAATCGATGGTAAATGATGTATAAACATATTCTAGGACGATTTCTGGTCGAAACAAGCGGTTAAAAAATTTGTATTGGTCAAAAATGGGTCGAACCCAAGTCGAAAAAATGTGAAGGGGTATACCTTCAAAAATTGTCAAAAATTAAAAGTCGCCAGAATCGCTCCTAACTGGCCCAAATCGATGGTGGGTGATGTATAAACATATTCTAAGACGATTTCTGGTCGAAAGAAGCGGTTAAAAAATTTTTATTGGTCAAAAATAGGTCGAACCCAAGTCGAAAAAATGTGAAGGGGTATACCTTCAAAAATTGTCAAAAATTAAAAGTCGCCAAAATCGCTTCTAAACGACCCAAATCGATGGTAAATGATGTATAAACATATTCTAGGACGATTTCTGGTCGAAAGAAGCGGTTTATTACGCTTGCCTTTCTTACCCGTTTCTTTTTCTTATTATTAATGATCCCTCGTATTTACATTCGTTTTTTGTTCACTCCCTGATTCGCGATGTTGTTGTAACTGTTCTTGAATTATATTCTTCGATTGTTACAATTAATTCACGTTTGTGTTGGTGTAAACATTCGGTGATACTGGCATTATAATAAAGGCTATAATATAATATTAGCTATCAATTTTCATGAAACCAGTGGAGATAATAATAGAAAGAATAATCTCACCATATAAAATTATATAAAATATTAGCTGCTACTAATATTAAATATCTATCAAATATATACTGAACCTAATAATAACTCGCTAGATCCAGATATGAAATCAAGAACTAATAATTTAATTCCATAAACCTTAACTTCTTAAATGCCTCAATGTTTCCCCAGTTTTTCCTCGTCTTATCAGGAAAAAGAATTATTAAAGACATCCCTCTGAGTCAACACATTGTTCGTACGTCAAAACACGTAGACCAGAATAAGAATCCTTTTATTCCGGGGGGTGGTTTCTCGGGGAAGACATCCGGAAGTAGGGTGCGGGAGGGGTGGAAACGAATAGAGACGAAGAATCTCGCGATATATCCCGGCTACAAATGAAACAGTCTCCTCCTCGCCGCGAGATCTCCTTTCATTTGTCATCTCAGCTTTGCGTTTGACTCGCCAGTTTCTCCCCATTGTCTGCCACCCAGAGATAGTTTTGTCTCCCCTCGGGAGGAGGCCCTATCGGAGAGATCAGAGATGTGATCCTTCAAGAGATCGCGAGCAGAGATGCTGAGGAAAATCACCAGAATCGCGTGAGATTCGAACGAAACTTTCTAGCACTCTAGGGTTCGGAAAAGAAGGCAATTGATGACTTTGATCGAGGAGTGGAGAATTCTACACTGCACATGGAAGGGTCCCAATATAATATTTAACCTATATTATAAATAATATCTAATATACAAAGTATCCCACGTAAAACAGGGTACCTAATTATACAATATTTATTTCGCTGTATAATAAATGTGAGATGACAAAAATTCTGAAAAAAAGGACAAAGAAAGGAATTCTCTTTCAGGATATCAGTCGTTTGAATCATTTACATAATGCATAAAATGTCTTCCGTATCAGTGTGGTTAAAGGAGATAACACAGTGGCTTGGTTCGCATGGGATACTTTGTATAACTCACATAATATGTAATGTTTTATGTAGACGACCAATGGGAGATCGAAGTTTCATGTGATACGTTCATCATGAATGCCTTCTTTCCAAAACCTAACAGCAGATAGGATCATTCCTACCGATGACCTTGGATATCGAGACCGAGAAGAAGCTTTCCAAGGTCGCGAAGACGGTCAACATTTCTTTGGTACTCTTTCTACCTTTCCTATCTCTACAATGACGCCTCCCTCGTGTTTTTTCTCTCCCTCTCACCTTCCTCTTTTCTCCTTTCTCCGAGTGGCTGACTGGAGTTTCTGTTTTCTTCCCGACGAGCAAAACTCCGGGAAGCTTTTTGCTAAGTCCTAGCTGGACGACTCCTCTCCCCTCTGACACCGGCAGAGGACAATCGAAGCACGAAGCTACTCGGGGATCGCTTTAATCTTGATCCTCTGCTGGGATTTCTGATAGAGCTCGACTTGTGCTCGTGAAACGGTAAAATGCCACAAAATCATACTTTTTATTATTCTCGATTCGTCAATTCATCGGAATTGAAGAAAATTTAAGCTGACAAAAATATACGAACCCTCTGATATTAATTTCCATAAAACAAGTGTGATGTTGGACCCGTACGGGATTCTCATTTTTGTTCCCAATGATGATCATATAAAGACATTTTTTAAGGACTCAATATTTAACTGCATAATCAAACTAATAATATGTATTACATATTAATAAAATGTCTTCCCCAAAAATCAATCTATACAAATTCTGACACCTTCATTTTCCACGATCGAAATTAAAAAGGTTTTAGACACCACCGAACGAAATATGGATTCTATAGCTCGACATAAATCGATCATATTTTGAGTCATTTAAGTGACCATCTTTTATAATTCGACACGTAACGGGCGGTTATTAAATAAAGCGGAGATGAAGTACATATTGTAGGAATAAATAATAAAGGACGAAACATCGGAGAAATTCAGTGAACCGATAGATTTCCGTGAAATGTTCTGGCGTATCTAGAATAGGGTCAGACTAGAAGGATATCGTGTATGCGTAGACGACTGCACGTTAATTAGTTGGCGAGGAGTTTAAAGGCGAAGGTTGGAAGGACTTGGACTGGTTGGTAGGTGGTCCCGAAGCCTCGAGTCATCATTGGCTCATTTACTTCGGAAAACAATCTTGCCGGCAGTTCAATGGGCCTAACTACATTAAACTTGGCACCGCGTAATTAAACTTCCTTGTAAATCGCCGGCGAACCGACTAGATTTACGCGGCTCGAAACACGGAGCACGAAGTACGCACCAATAAAACGCGTTAATTAATTAACGGCTACCAGTCACCCGAATTGGATCATTCAAGATTGTCCATTCCTTACCTACATCTTCATTGGAAATCGATACGTTTCTTCTGCGTTTCTTACACCTTAGAAAGTACTTTAAAGAACTCGTACCTTCCAAGTACTCTTTAGACTAATTGGCCATCTTTCATCCGTCCGTTTCCTATCCAATTAATTTTTCACGGTGTTATTTTTTTCATAGCTGAAAAGTTGTGTTTGCGCGAACATCTATTTCTAATTAGACGACTTTAATCATTTCACTAAGGAAGAGCGATTATAATTTCACGGTTTAATTAAAATTGTGCAGAATTTAATATATAATAAGTATTATTTAAGAAACACTGACAACCACCCAGGATTCATAGTTTTGCTATTCACAATTTTTATATGGGCAGTTTGTTGGAGATATTGATATTATATTATCTATATAATAAATAAAATTGATAATGAATTGCATGTAGATTATTGGAAGGCTAATTAGTGCGGTATAAATATATTTCAAGTGGCACTTTCAGGGTAAAAGGAAATTCGAGATCAGATTCAGAGAAATCGCCACGGATTATTAGGGTGTGCCAGATTTCGGCGTACCGTGTTAAGCCCCTTTTTTCCTTATTTTCTTTGTAATCCTTACAAATGTCACGGTCATCAAGCTTTTTCCCTAATTCGTATTACCAAGGACCCGCATGCGAGTGTTAATCCTGACGAAACGGGTCGCGGTTTTCTCTGAGACACCATTGTTAAACTTTCCGCGTTATCAACGATTTAAAGACTTCGTTAGAATTCAATGGAACCCAAATATTTTCTGATTAGCCAACTCTTATACTATTTCATTGAAACAATATTAATTATAATGTGAAAGTAAAGTCTTTATATAAAAAGGAATCGAACTGCAAATAATATCTTAAGTTCGTTTGAATTGAAGAAAGTAGTGGAAATTAAATTTGTCTGATATTTTAGCTTTTAGTTTATCTTCTATTTTTGTCTGCCTCTTATTTTTTCATATTGACCAGCTGCTAGTATTTCATTTCATTGTTCATTTTATGTTGGCAGTAACTACGTTTAATAGTCGATTATTATTATTAATACTAACTATATTTAATAGTCCGAAAATATTACTTACATAAACTTACACCGTGGACGTAGCTGGAACCTACATTTCTACCTGCACCTACAAACCCACCAAACTAACAATGAATACAAAAAACACAAGGTTAACACAAGTAAACCAATCTATTAAATGATATTAAAAAACACGTTTAATGAACAACCAAAAGCATTATAAGTGTCCAGACATTTTGCGCTTGGAACAATTAATACAATGGATAAAAAATTTCATCTACCATCTACGACAAAATCGGAGCGAGTAAGTCAACTATCGGATAATGCGGAAGTCACGATAGAAGAAGAAGTAGATAGAGGATACGAAATAACATAAAACATACATAAAGATAATAGTACCAAAGAATCATATAATCGAGGAAACATAAAATCTTATCAGTTCCAATGATCGGGATAATAATAAAAAAAAATTCATCTAATTCTAAAATAATCTGAGAATAAAAATCAAAATCTTGATAACAATCGAGATACTTTCCATGATAACATAAAGAACATACGTCGACTCTTAACCGTTAAAAATTAACAGTTACGAAATTAACATCATTAAATAATAAACCCCTTCATTAATAACGCAATTCTAAACATAAGAGATAACATGCGAATGAATACACGGATTGCTACGAGAGAATTTTATTGCCGAGAGAAACGTAAGTCGCAGGGCACATTCTGGTAAAGCAGTCGATATCCAAGTTGGTGTTAGTGAAAAATGGATAAGAAGGTCCCTTAAAAATTAAGATCACACAATCGTTGGATATAAATCCTTTCAACCTCCACCGATTTTTTATAAACTTTTACAACACGCTTCCTGGAATTGGCACCTATTCTCCCACACATGTATTCAGTGTCCCTCGCATTCACAATCGCCGAGTGATAAGGGAGTATGATAAGATTCTTAGGAGCACCGTGTCTAGCACGAAATACGAACATTATTATTATATTACCAATAATAATTAATATTCATGATCGTAAAAATTAAAGTAAAAATGAATCTTTTAAATCACTGCTTTTGTGTCTTCGTATAAATGTTAAGTACAGAGTCTTTGAAAAGAATCGAAGTCAAACATGCTTTGCAATGATGTTAAATGTCGTGTTATTATTTATATTGAAATATTACTTCGGTGGGTGGAAATTAGGGTGATTAATGTTCGTCAGGTTTCTTACGATTCTTTGCGAATTCTCTGTACTCCGGTGATGTAAAAGTGTGTTGGTTTCTCGTGTTTTATCGAAGAGTAAAAGCCGTTTTCTGATTAATTCTGGAAAAAAAAACCCAGGCTCGATCCAAGGAAAAACCAAAGGACATTTGTTTTCGTCGATCCGCTCGAAACTTATTAGTCAACTGATTTAATCCTGTCGATTGCGAGCCGCGACTCCTCAACGCTTTCTACTTAATCCGTTCTCCATTTTCGAAATTTTATTTCTACCGATTTTTATTCGCTTCGATCGCGAACCATATTTTTGCCGGCATCTTCTATTTATCTTCTATTTAATCTTCGTTCTGATTATGGAATTATTGTTCGTCGCGTAGAATATTAAATAAAAACGGTGCTTCTTTCTTCTCCTCGAATCTTCATTTCTTAATTGGAAGTTGCATGTATTTATTATTTTATATATATCTTCTTCCTCCATAGTTTTAAAGGTTCACTGCTAGTTGCACTTCTTCGATATCTTCTCTATATCCATCATTTATTTGTTTATGGGAACATATAATTATTCAACCTTTTTACATAAACATTTTTATATTTATGTCACTTAATTTCCTCCGATTTCCAGCTTGCTGAGTTCGGGTTATAATTCTTCGTCAGTTTAGCAGTAAATAAACAATGCTAATTTAAGAAGATTTAAGATTTAAAATAGTTGAAATTTGTAGCAAAAATTCACGAGCAATAATAGAAAAGATAAAATTCTCTGCTATCGGTATCTTCAACATCCAGGTTTTTATGTTCCCCAAACTCTAATATATTTTTTTATGAACTTCATTATAGCTTAATTTTTATTTTCTTCGAATTTATCATTGTCTTTTGTCAATTTTCCACTTTTTTCTCAATATATAAAACAGCAACAAGGAATAATAGATTGCATCCATTCCTGATCCTCTTCTCGACGACGAGATACACGAAGAGGATCCTATATTTCGCGATATATCTATATATATACTTTTATACGTATTCTTGTTCTATATATATAGATATATGTTATGTAATATATAATATTTTTATATATATATGATAGATTGTGTACAAAAATATTTTATGTTAGATCGACTATCGTTATTAAACGGTTCACTTCAAACACAATTGGCTATTCCCTTATTTGGTGATACAGATCAGCTTGGTACTAGTTCGGTTCCTGGAACAATAAACCATATCATTTGTTAGTTTAATTAATCATTAACCATCATTGGAATATTGTTCCTCAATAATTGTTAGACGCCATATAAAATGAATAGCTGAATAAACTAAGATTAATGATATAATTTTGACAACAGAGATAGATAGGCAGATGGTACTTGATTATAATATACTTATACTGTAATTAATATAATATATTAACACTAGAACCACCAAAGGTATCAAAATGACTTGTCTGCCATTTTTAGTTAAATTATTCAAATATACCACGGCGCATTGTTTGAAATTTCATATACTTTTATTTTATCTACATAACGCGAATAATTGAATCCATTAATTAATTCAAATTCTTCAGCCATAATTTATATATAATTAAATACGGAAGCATAAGTGAGTATATGTTCGGTAGTTCTAGTGTTAATATAATAATTAGAGAATATAATTACTTTTAATTATAATAGAATATAGTCCTGATATATATTGGCAAATAAATTATTGAATTATATAATTTCCAAGAATGGCGATCTTAGAAGCATCAAGAAAATTGAGGAACAATATGATTAAAAATATAAATAATACTAAATACTTGCTTTAAAATTAAAAAAATGCAAAATAAAATTATAAGAAACGTATTCAAAATATAAGAATGAAATGATAGGGTATTATATTATATTTTTACCTACTTATTTATGGATAATCTTGGTACAAAACGTGGAAGGATCAGGATGGGTTCAGCACTTTGAAAACCGATCACGATATTTTTTACTCCTTGTTCAATTTGCAAAGTGATTTTCACGTTTAAATCTTCATTAAAGTGAAGTAAAAGTATCGCACCTAACAGAGTTGTTGTTTTATCACAAAATTCTATTATCACGTATTAACCAACAATTAAATCCACTCGCGTCAAATTTGAGATTCACTATTTTTTGGCTGGTCCTTCTTATTAAATCCAGATGTATTTCAATAATATTTATAATTTATAGTAATTCCAACGCACAGTGCCATAAAAAATATATCTTCTCTGGATCCATTTAATTACATATAGAATTTATTTCCACGATGTTCCTCGGAGCAAAATTAATCCGAATTACTTTCCAATAATATTCCAATATTTCATAAATAATTCTATCAACATCCGAGGCACAAATAACTCCACATTTCCCGGGATAAATAATCCTTCTTTTAATCCGATATTCACCGACATCTTCCAAAGAAATTCCCATAGAAATGTGCGAGGATTTCTTCCGCGCGGCGTGTCTTTCTTGTTAATCCTTTCGACGAGCGAAATCAAGTCGTTACTTTCAAGCGCTGCATTATGGATCAGGACAGGGAATAATTAAATTGATACGCGATGATTTGATATCCATATTCCAGGCGGAAGTTGCCATTCGATTGATCCAGTTTCACGAAAATAAAGACAGCTTTTTCTAAGTCTAGAACGTGGAACAGTTTTTCTTTGGACACCGAAAGGGACTTTCGTTCGCTGCGGAGAAACCAAGCGGCTTGAGACGAGAGTTCATTCTATTGTTTTATGAAGGGTGTATCCTTTCACGAGTTTATTATATGGCCGTGTAGCTCTACGTGTACGTGCGATATGTATATACAAAAATAGAGAGAACGTTAGGCAGCCATGGAATCGAATGAAACGTGTTTCACGCTCGACTGACTTTTCCGAAATGTTTTCTTCGCGGAGCAGGAAACGACGGGGCTCCGTTCTTTCGTTCTTTCGTCTCATTTTCAACCACGGATTCCTTCCTCGCGATATCACTGGAACTCTTACGAGACAGTCTTTCCTCCTTTCTCGTAAAATAATGAATAAATTCCATATAATCGGTAGTCCGACTTATAAATAATTATTATCTGATAATTATTCCATAAATCAGTGAGAAACATTGATGCGCGGAAATTCGATTTCAACTATAATATTGCAGGGAATAAATTCATTTTCTGAACCAAATATAATTATCATAAATTAAGTTTCAGAAATCTACGAGAAAATTATAGATTGCCGATCTCTTTCGAGTACATTAGTCGCAAGATGAATCCCAACATCCCGAAACTCACGAAACTTCATAATGATATGAAATCATCGTATTATAAGTCAATTAATCGAAATTACTCGACTTCTCACGATTTCGACAAAAACCCTATAAGGGGTCCCAAAAAAGTTGAGCAAAAACAGGCTGCAAAAACGGCGGATTCCAAGGAGGCCATACTTCTGGGAATGTAAAAAAGGTGGGATCAAAATACGAGATAAATCTGTTCGTTCACACGCCGGTAGAAAGCGCGTGATAAAGAAAGAGGTAGAGGAGACAGGGAGGGAAGGAGTTCATAACGAAGATAGGACGGAAGCATGGAGAATAATTTAAAAGGAGCCATGGAAATTCACGGTGCAACTCGTGGCGCTCCTTAAAATCACATTAAGGACGTGGTTGGAAGAAAGGCCGCCGAAAATGACCGGGCGGAGGGTGTCACGAAGGTTGCATCAAGGGATGCGTTTAGAATCCGTGGCGATTGCATCTCCCGGAGATGATCGTTTTCGACCCAGAATTTAGGAAACTCCTTTCGAACTCATCTTCGGGTTCTTTCGAGGTCAAACATGGAATGTCTTTCTCAATCGAGGACCTAACTTTTGAAGAAGCTGTGATACAATATTTAGTAACATAAACAAGTGAGGCACTAAATTGTGTCCATCACTGCTCGTGTTTCACTATTTTTGTGAAAACAAGATTAAATAGGTGTATCCCAAAAATTGTATTTAATTCTGATGAGCATTGGGCCCTGATGTTAATTTATCGTAGTACTTGTTAATAATAACTTAGTGTACTGTGATAACTATATAATTATAATAAAACTTATCAAGTCTTAAAACCGGATGCGCGTAATTAATAATTTCCAGAATAATTACTAATAAATTACCAACGAATGAAGTAATTAAGTACTCCTTAAAATCCCAAATTTTTGCCAAGTCTCTTCTTGAATGATTTGCAAATTAATAAATAAACGAATAAAGAATCTTAATCAGAGAGGGAATAATATTTAAATTCCCCCAAATGAATACAAAATGCTCGTCTACCAAGAAACAACATAATGAAAGAAACGTCATAGTTGACCTATTTGTTTATCGGGTGAAGGTCGGCCGGCGAAAAAAATGGGAAGGGCGATCACGGTGAAATTGATGAGAAGGTTTTATCCTGAAGTGTGCGAGGGTGAGGTTCGTGGCGTAAGATTCATCCCTCCGCGCGTTCCTCGCACCACTTTTGTCTTCTCTTTCGTCTTAGCTGACTATGACAAATAATTGCCGAAGCTTAACATAAGCCAGAGGCGGTATACTTAGCTAATAGCAAAAAAGAGACGGGGAGAGAAGGAGAGAAACGAAGAGAGACGGAATGGAACCTAGTGTCTCTACATGTTTGAGTCTAATGTCTCCGACACGCCATCCGAAGACACAACGTTCCCTGAATCTCCATGGTTTTCCTTCCCCTGAAACCATCATCTGGTATTTTAAACAAAAAACACCAATGCATTTGCATTCTGCGGAGAACTATGATGTTTTCTGGAATGCGCGATGTCGGTGTGGGGTTGGTTTGCAATTTCTCATCGAAGAGAATGTTTACCGAGGCATAATAACTTTATTGTAATTTTCAATGGCGCATAGAATAATATATCAAAGTACTCCGTGAAAAAGCAATTTATGATCAAGTCCCAACTGTTCAATATTATATTATATATTCTATCATGCCATCGCCTCAACTTCTCTAAAATACTGGAATAACTTGAATTAACAAGTTTTGAATTGCAATTATAACATTTCAATACGTAGACGAATAATTCACTCAAACCCATCAGAAAAAGAAGATAGGACGAAGTGTCTAGTAAAACACAGCGAGGCAGAATAAAATTGCAAACTTTGACTACGCATAAATCCATCGCACAAAAACGTTCTGCAAAGTTTAACATCAAGAAACCAATAAACCCGAAAGAATACATTCTCCAGGTGCAGAGAACCTCGAAGAAGACATCAAACGACTCTATTCCGAGTAACTTCTAGACTCGAGCTGGTAGTCTTGCGCCGGTTAAGTAAAGGTAAACGAGGAAAGGGGCCTCGAATAATTCTATCTTCGGCTAACAGTATCGAAAATCACGAACCATATATTTTCTTCGAGCACGAGAAAATGCTCGAGGCCGGACTCTCGGAACGACATAATAGTCAGCCGGCAGGGAAGATTGCGAGGAAGACTCCCTTTCCATCGTGTCGGGGCCCTCTTTCTTTCCTAACTTATACTTATTATTGCATTACCTCGTGTTCTAGTATAATTCCAGGCCATGGAAGCTGCCGAGGAGATGATGAGTCTCCTCGTAAGAAAGGGAAAAAGGTTCGAGAAGCTGATCCACGTTTTGCGAACCATGCTGCATAATCCGCACCCTAAGGCCCAACTAGTGCACTGGTGACAGCTGGAACTACTCTCTTTCTCTTTCTTCTCTACTATCTTCCTTTCTTTAACCTCTATTCATCCAACTATCCTCCACGGCTTTTATTCCGACGCGCTTAAACGCGAACAACGATCGCGATAATGTCTTCATCTCGTACTTTCCGCGTCCGATGAATCGCCCGGACGCGCGCGAATCTCGAGCTTTATCTTCCCGCGAACTTTTTGTGCGGATGTTACGTGCAACGAGAAGGGTGATGGGGGAATAATGGCTCGATGAAACGTAGGTGATAAGGGGTTTTCGAGATATGACTTGATTAGAGAGGAATATGATCTTTGTGGCGAAGTTTTGTTGGAGTATCGACAGGTGTTCGGTGGTTTCGTGAGAATTAAATAATTTGGGAAAATATAAATATTGGTGATTCATGGAAATGGATATTCCAGCCTCGTGAAGTTTATGATTAGAATAATATAAAAATAAGGCGAGAATGAAATGATGCAGTTAAAATGTGGTTTGATAAGAAAAGAATATAAGAATGCGAACTTTTCTAAACAAAAAATAAAGTGAGTTAAATGTAAAACAAGCTATTTTTGTTCACTCGAAAGAACCCGATATTTGTAAATTTATTATATTAATTTAATAATTACTTGAATACTATATTTCTTTATAAACACCAGTGAAAATTTGAAAAAGTAAATTACTGTAAATCTGTAAATTAGGTTCAAAGTTAAGAGGGTTAAGAAGTAGTTCACGAGTAGAAAATAATATACGTTGCTAATTTTCAAGTAGAAGCACCCTTTCTGACACGTCTCACACGAGAAACCACCACCCCCTAAATACATGGAAGGGGTGAGCCTCTCATGAATGTGCCGCGGAGTTTCGTGAGCTCCTTAATGAACCGAGTTCGTGAAAACCATTAATAACAGAACGACTTTCGGAGAAGAAGGGGGCTGAGAACACCGGAAAGGGATGAAACCAACCACCCCGTGAGAAACTCTCGGAGTGATGACGATCGAGAAGATCGCGCCTCCGAAGATCGTTTAACGATGATGATTCTTACGTTAAACTCACGTGAAAAATGAAAAGGTACAAAAGAATGTTTGAATTTCTCACCCCTTGGGAAGCATACATTACATGTTATCTTTAAACTACGGTGCTCAAGTGATTTGAGAATAATCCAAAATAAATATCAAATTTAATACACATTTAACGAAACTTAAAATCTGACCTTACTATTACATATCTTTTAACTTGTAATTCTGTATATATATAAAAAAAACAACTAGCTTGTACTTCAAAGAAGTCCCACAGTTTTCAAGCAAATTCTCATCGAACGAATATCGAATATTAAAATCAGAATTAAACGCTGCCATAAAGAAGAAATCATGAAAATCGAAGTAGTTACCCTCGCGTCTTGCAACCGAGTCGTTCTCACCCTCGAACCGGAATACGGAGTAAGTACCAAAGAGAAAGAGAAAGAGAAAGACATCGAAGGGGGTGTCTGGCAGCCCTAATGCGACGTATCAATATACGTGGGTGGTCGTGATGGGCCAATATCGCATAAGTGGCCCGATTCGCCGTCATTTGTTACGTTTTGTTCGGTCTAAGTAATTTAACAGTCACCCCTTACGCCAACCACCCTTCGCTCTTCCTCCTTCTTCGCCTGTGAAGCAGGAAAGAAGTGGAAGGCAACGAAAGAAGACGAAGAGAAAAGACGAGGGTGGTTGGTTCGATAAAGACGAGAAGAATCTTCGGACTTCTCGGGATATGGTTTTCTTCGGGGGAGGATGAGCCTGCACTTCGCTTCCATTCTTCGGCAAATCGCGGCATATTTGTCAGATTTTTGTTCGAGAACAAAACCTCTCGGCGACCTTCCTTTTCGTTGCTTCTCAGGCCAGGGGGATGATCGGGGGTTAGGGGTTGGGGGTGGGAAGTTAAGTGGATTGGTTTCGCTCGAGATCGGTGTCTATGTCTCTCTACACGACTGGCTTAATTCGAACTCTCCTGGCAGCCACTTGATTTCACGACTTCCGATTCACGGAGACGATCAGCGTCTGTTTCATTCAACCAATTCTAAGGGCGCTTTTCTTTCCGGTATGCAAAGTTATTGAACATGATATCGCTGTTGAGATGGAAGTCGAATAATCTAATTCGAACTGGATCGAGTCTAATAAATTGATTCACTGCAACGCAATATTTCAAGTTGCACGAAAATTCCAAAAATAAATGCATAATTTAAATGACGCGTAAATTGCACTAATTACACGGGAAATTAGACAGTTTTCTATTAATTTGATAAATCACTTCGAATATATGAACTCGTAGAATAAATGTTCTTCGTGCATATTGTTAAATAATTTGGGGAAATAATACTGTAATAAGTGATGAACAAGGATGCTGTTTCATAATGGAGATTATCAGGAAATTCATGGTGTATATGATCAATTAACATCAAAATTGAAATAATAAATAGTGCGATAAATATAAATAAATATTTGAGGAGTATTGGACGACTCACCCTTGAAGCCCTTTTCAGGAGATACGGACTCGAGGTTGGTTGAATCGGACTCGACATCAGCCTCGTTTTCTAATGGCGTGTCGATCTGCAACAAAAAAGAAATACTTAATTAATATAAAAGTAACAGGGGACATTATTTATTAAACACTTCAGCAGTGCTGACAATAAAAACATATTTAATTGAGGGAGTAGTATATTGTGCTATAAGAGATATTAATATTTTATCGTTCACAGTTTATCAATTTAAAAATCACCACTAAACTACTGCGTTACCTGGCCTTATTTAATGCGCAATGATTTTACAACCAAATCTTTTTTGTTGACAAATATGAATTTGATTAAATCCACGGATATGTGAATGAGTAGTGACATTTAAGAAGAAAAGAACCTGGCGATTTATTTATCGAGAAAACACATCGAACAGAGAGAAGGAAACGAGTGACAGACGCTTGATTTTAGCGATCCGCATAAAGGACACGTGTGAACAGCTGCCGACGGCAGTAACAGCGTCTTCCCACGCGTCTCCTTGGATCACACGTGGGATCTAGAATCTCTCCATATGTACTTCGAACAACGTAAATATCTAGATTTCGTAATCACGCAGAAATGACGACTACGAATTAATTAGATTCAAACATCGAGGAATACAAATTCTCGAACGGTAACTCTAATTCCGTTTGTTTCCTCTTCAACGAACCCTGACCCGGGTGAACGAAGAACCGAAGCTGCAAAAACGATCCGAGCCTTGGGAAACCTAAAAACGGGTTCAGGATCGGTTACCGCCAAATGCGAGTAAAAAGTTCGCGAAGTAAGTTGCATCTTAGGTGGATCTCGGTTAGCGATTGATAAAGTGGGATCATCGTATCAATCCACTGATGATTTTATTATCATCAAGCTTGTCGGTTGAACTTAAATTCAATGCTCTTAGTTCGGTTATTTTCGTATTATTATAAGAGAATGTTGCCTTACTTAATTTCATAAGTGACAAGTCAGAAATCAATTGTAATGTAAGATTTAAAAAAGTGATTCGATTATCAAAGGAAGTTTAAAGCTTCCTAACAAAGAGTACCCTTCGGGGTATTCTTTCAAAGCCAACCTTCGAACCAAAGGTAAACCTCGCTACCAATCGAATCCCTCCTGATAAGGCGTTGAAACCAAGCCCGACAAGGCAATCACCATTTCCACCGCAGAAAAAAAGGACGATTCACCATGAAACCAAAAAACAAGACGGCATGGCCTACCTTAAACCGACCGACAGAACCCCGAACATAAACACCATTCTACCTTGCACATACATTATGCACCGTCGGTGGATATCTCGCGCGGGAACCAACACTCGGCCGCGTCTCTCGCGAGAACATTTCTCTTACGAGGGGAACCAGCGTGGAAAAAAAAGTTTATGTTAACCCGAAGACCAAGACTTCAGCTTCGCCGTCGAGGATTAAGACATTCTCGAGCTAATAATTTTCATGCTTCGCCCGGAAATGTTTTGTCCACTTTGCTTCCATGCCATTCTACATCCTCGATGAATCATTGCAAGACTCGCGTCATCATTCGCGGCACGTAATAGACATCGGATAAGAAGAGGGTTGTAAATAAGACTTTAGTTAAGTTGTTTGATGGATACTATCGGAAGTTCATAAGGTGACAATGGAATGAATTTTCCTCTGGACAATAGGTGTCAGTCGAGAAGAAGCTAGTGCCTGAAGGTGTACCGTTCCAAGCCGAACTCTACAATTATGAGCTATACCACGTCGAGCCGAGCCTCATAACGAACTCGCTATATTGCCCACCATTTCAAAACTCGCCTTATATCCGTGTAGGCGCACCTTTACCCGCCTTCTCTTCACTCCACCTTTACTTCGTTCCCAACCACTGAAACGGGGGCTTCACTCTTGCACCATGAGAATGAATCGGTGAATCATTACCGAGGAATGAACTGAACTTCGCGGAACTTCGACTGCGCTAGGAACTTATGATTTCGACCTCCATAGACAATTAAAATAGCAACTTTATAACGAAGATTATACGAACCAGTCAACCGGGGATGACGAGTTAGAACTACCGACGATATACTCAACTGCATTCGTAGATTTATGTATTCGTCCTTAAAAATAAGGATGGACGCCAAGAAATACGACACGAAGAATCGATTAAATTATACCTATTATGCAACTTAACCGACAAAACCTCGGAAAGAGAAATATTATGAATATAAATATTTCATCTCGAAGCTTACGAATTAAATTGCAATTATTTTTCTCGTAATTATGAAATTTTTATACACATCAATTTCAGTAATGAACTGCCTAACCCATATATACTTTGGAAATATAAATATATGGTGCGGATTTATTTTAATTCTAAATTGAAAGTACCAGCGTGATGTTGTTTTTTGGACGAACTCTCTGGTTAACAGGATAATATTTCCTTAGCTTTAAGCATATTGTATATTTCTTGGAATGCTTTATTGCAGACTACGTTGGAATGTTTGTCTTGCATATAGTTTACACAGTTTTTACGTTGGAGTTTTGGTGACTGGAATGAAGTACACGAGAAATTACTGGGATTCCAAGTCTCATAAGTAAATCATATCGCAGAAGATGCTAGGAGGAAACAGCGACCAGATGTGGCCGACTATAGGAACGTCTTCGAAGACATGTGTGTCCAGGCCATCGGATGACACTTGCTATATTTAGTCCTGTGGGAAAAAGGGCTCCCAAGACATAATTACACCTACGTGAACCCTGCTACTCACTCTGAGAAATCGTTTTGTGTCTCGATCTAAGAGCATTAGCATTTTTTATCCAACTACAGCCATTTCCGAAATAATGGTCCCGTGAAGAACTTCGGTTTAGAAGATATCATTACGGAGATCATATAATATCGATTAATAACTCGATTAATAATTTCTTCCTCTCTAATGGTCTTGTTTTAAACATATTTGAATGTTTCATATCTTTATGTGTATAAAGTTATTTTTCTATAGTTTCAATGAGATTAGAAATATGACTCATCTTTCATTTTCCGGACATGAGATTAATCTTTGAGAATCAGTTTTATTAAATTTTATTGATTCAAAGGGGGTGGTTTTAGGAGTGATGCAGAAGTGAGATTAGAAGATTTTAATGAAGTTTTCGAATTTTCTACGCGAGACGATTCGAGATCCCACTCCATTCTCATCTCGGATGCGAGTCTTAAGTTATTCCCAGGCTGTCTTGAGTTATTTATCTGTCTACACCAAAGGGGTGAATCTCACCCCTCCCCTTTGACCGCGTCTTAATACTAGCTGCCACAGAGTAAATAAACCTTGCTAGAAATTATTCACTGTATACTCCAAAATGTAGTCGTCCAAAGAATTCCATTAAATTACTGTCATAACTACGTGACACGTTATTTTGAAATATTGAGTTATCAATCCGTTACCTCAAAAAATACAAATCCTTGCATCAATCCCAAATCTCCAAGCAAATAAAATAGTATTCTGTTATTATGAATGCAATATAACTATAAATCACAAGAATTAATAATATTACAATATTATTACCATCTCAAGCCCAACATGAGGAGTTATATAATTGTATTATATTTAGCAATTGTAATGAAATTCTTCCTACAGAATATTATAATTACACAATAAACGAGTAGTGCCAAGCATGAAATCCTGGAAGCAAGTTCCCCTAGAAAAGATAGTGAAAATCGAGAGGAAAACTTAATAGAAGCGAAGTTACGTGGCGGAAGACCGCACGGTGTATAAATTCAAAGTAGATTAATATTGTCCCCACGGCTGTCGCGGCGGCAAACTTATGGCGCTAATTCGGCCGAGGAATTATTACTCGGGGCTGCCTCGAGTCAGCTCCACTGGCACTCGTGTGTTTTGCCAAAAGGGGGGCACCCTGTCCTTAATAGAACGCGTACGTGCCCTACGGGGACACTCAAAGACGTGTCCTTAGATATTAGAAGGACTATCTTGATACTAAAGTCGAGAGACTTTCAGGTGCAATAGAATCAAGGTTCTTAATGGATGAAGAACTTACTGCAATATTGAAACTCTTCTAAGTCAAGTTTATTCATCCAGTCATAAAATACTCAGCTAAAATTAAACTTTCATATCTCGGACGTAGAACAGAAAATATATTAATATTCTAAATTCGAAGATATAAGAGTCGAATGCCAATAATTTATCGTTTACTTATCAGATATGACTTAATTTAAATCTCTAAGGAAAGTATGAAATGAATTATTACTTATGTGATCTTGAAAAGAGGCAATTTCATTTTAATTCAATGCATCTCCAGATTTCCGTTCAAGATTTTAATATTCGATATGATAAATATTTAAAGTTTGAATTACGGAAGCAGTTATAATTACAGGTATATAATTCCGTATAAAAATGATTCATATTTGTTAAAATGCTTTTACATTGTTATGAATTCAAGCAGTTGGTATTACAAGGAATAAGAAACCATTAGAACTACATTGATATTGGTAACACAAGAAGCACCGATCGGAAAAGATCATTTTTACTAAAGTTTAAAATATAAACTGCGAAACACAAGAATGTACATTGTGATTGTAATCGCGCAAAGAAAGTAGATGCACCGTGGAAGATGTTGAATGTCTTTTAAGGAAATTAACGTGGCCCTGCATTGTCTCCCGTCTCATCGCCGAGCTCAAAGAGGACCCGGAGACAACAGCTGTTTAGCATCCCCGATGAAAAACACGAGGGTAATTATTCAAATTATTTAGAAGAAGGAGCACGGCTTTCGGTCGGCCACCGGCAACTTTCCTGGCGGATGTCTTTATACTTTACTCTCCCCCTCGTCTACCGGGTGTCCAGGAACCACAGTGGAACCCTCTCATCGGCCCGTGAACCGACCAAGAAAAAGTCAGAGTAGAAAAAAATACAACAGTCACTTTGTCCGCCTCCTGCTACCCAAAAGACTGCCTTTTAAGTCGGTCCTACTACAATTTTCATTTTGCTCCAAACTAAAATCCGACGAATAAACTTGGATACCATTTCCGGTGATTTTTTATATCTTTCCATGTTACTGATGACTTTATTTACGAAATATTTTATGTTATATGTGAGATGTAATTATATTCGTAATTAAATCAAATGTAAGTTTCAACGATACCTCAGTTAGAGACCTTTAAATAAGTTAGTTTTTCTGATAGTTTGTGATGTAATCAAATATTGTTTATCACATTATATACTTCTCATGCTAGGCGCGAAGCTAACGAGAACGAAGAGGAGAATTCTAATGACTGAAAATTTGGTAAATAATCAATTTTCATCGGGCTCTCAAAGGAGATAAAAAACCGAAACGTTAAGGGTTAAGGCGTCTCCGGACGATCGCATGAAAACTGGATCAAGGCGATCGTAATGAACAAAAAAGCGGATGAAACAGGGAAAAAAGGAATGAAAGGAAGGTGCGAAGGTAGAGATTAGACGAAGGAGATGGTTTTTAGACGGTCACTGACACCATAGACGTGTTGTGTGTGGAGTGACTGATGAGTTTTCCGCTCGATTGGATAACGGGTGAAACCAACACTTACTCATTTTTCTACCTTTTTCCACCCCCTACCGTTCACCATCACCGTCACTGGCATCGTAAGATGACGGTTGACCTAAATCCTCACCAAATCTGACGGAGCTTTGATTGAACCGCAACTTCCGGTTGGTAGAACCATGAATTCAGTGAACGACAACATTAATTGATTGACCACGAGGTGCCGTATGTAGAAAAAATCAACTGAATCTAATTAGTAACTTTTTTATCTTTACACCTGAAAGACTAGTGGAAGGAATGTTACCAATACTTTTTAATAACTGTGAAGGACATAATGTATGCGAATCGAATTAATTCGTGGATTAAACTAAATGAATTAAATGTAATATTAGACACGAGCTATGCAGAGAACAAAAAGAAAGCGGCACTATTATGTGATACCAGTGAACCAACCCGTTCGAAGGAAGAAAAAGTTCCTTTCGACATGGCCGGTAGGTGATAGCCAAAGTCAAGAAAATCACGAAGAATACAGTGACGATCCAATAAAGGAGATATCAGAAAAGAAGAAGTTTAGGCACGTCGCCTATCAAGAAGCGAGGCATGCTTCCGGCAAAATACAAAGGCTGCCTTCATGCTGGCCAACGTTCCTCGTCGTTTTCGCCGTCCTGATCTTTCACCAGCAACCGTACCAAGTAATGGTGTCTGGCCACGTCTCTCGAATACCGAACTAATTTATCATCAACGTGTTCTAATGTCGCGAATATTTCCACATGTTAGCCTCAATTCTTAGAACAAATTCGATAAACTTCGCTCAGTCTCTTTATATTTATTTCTATGCCATGTGAGAGCCTGATTAAAATGATAAGGAAGCTAGTAGTAGCACATTTATACTGTTTCATTTATAGAGTGGGAAATTTGATAAAAGATATTATTTTCTTCCGTTTGTAACAGAAGCACAAAAGATACAAGAGAAAACAAAGAGGGAAATATGGAGGAGGAGGAAGAGGAGGTAGAGTCAGAAAGCAACCCTCTAAGAGACAAGCCGATAGTCGGTGGTCTTAGTGTGTCGCTTAGCACCCTATCTGCTGGGATCTTCGAGCAGGTTCAACCCCCCCACACGGTTTCTCCTTCTCCATCCCCTTAACACCCACTATCTCTCTCGTTCCCCTCTTAACCTCTTCAACCCCCTGGGGGCTGCGTTTGTCGTGAGCATTACTCACTTTCTAGACGCCTACTTGGGAACCCCATCGTCGACCCGTCCCCGAGGCTCACTGACTACATTACGGAACAAATCTTCCTTCTCTCGAGGCGTCCAGGATTCGGGATTCAGGATTCGGGGGATGCTGAATTTGGCTTCCAATGCCACCCTTCCACACTTGCCGGACACTTTCCTCGACCAGGACGACCAGGACGACTGGTGTAGGTGCGTGGACCAAAGCAGACCCGATAGGCGTGAATCCTTCCTTCAGATTTATGGCTTTGTAGTTTTGTACTCGGGGACATTTCGCGAGATGCAGTTAGGGGATGTTTATTCTTAAGTATGATATGTGTGTGGCTCCGGCGTGGATTGATGGCGGCATCGTGGAATGCCATATTAATGAAGCTTCATATTTGTTCCTGAGTTTATCGCGAATTGTTTTTAATATCTGGATAACAGATAGTTCAATCTAGAGGATATTCAATGAATCTATGAACTGTGATGTAATAAAGAATAACGTGTTGTATTAAATATAATGCAAGACATAACTTGATAACACATATGAGAGTTATCCGATTGAGGACGAGTGATCATGATACATGACTCGTAAATTGCAAGAAATAAGAAAGAAATATGTTGGAAACTGTTAAAACTACGAAGTGCAGTTATCAGAAGATCTTTCCAAGAGATTAACGAGATCCACGTGTCTGGTATTATCGGCACGCACCGAAGCCAAAGACCACTTGTTCGAAGGAGCAACCTGTAGACTCGGACATACCGCACGGTTCACAAGTGCGTACGAGAAGCGCCGTAGGAATTCAGGGTTAGTTACGCGGCCAAATATAGATCGAAGTCTATGTGGGAACATGTGTACATTCCCATAAATATCTCCTCTCCGTTTCGTGAACAAAATAAGAACACACCGCACAAAAAGTCGGGAAATGGTGAGAGTTATTCAAGCAGCATGTTTAAGAATAAATAGGCTGATAGGTGAAAACTGCCGATGAAGAATGGCATGATAAATCAATTTCATTATAAATGTATCTATCCGTAAATCATCAATCTGTTAATTTTTATTGGTTAATTTTAATGTCTTCGCGATGTGTATTCAAATATTTAACAAAAACTCTTGTGTAGTTTACATAAAAATAGAAAATATACCGATTGTTTACCTCCATTCTTTGAGTACTAAGTGTTTCGTTAAATACGGAAATATAAAGTTTAATGCAGAAGGTAAACGCGGCAAAGGGTCGAGTAAATATTCATGAACAACTATAAAGTATACCAGACGTTTCTAACCGAAAACGGATGTGGAGACTAAAATATGGGAGCACTTGTTACTTCCATATATTGCAATGAGGGTTATAAGTATTTATATTTGTACTACAAATTAATTCCTCTATGAAAAGTGGCGAAAGAAAGGCGAGGCATATCAGCATTTAAATCTCCGTTGGAATCCAACAACTCTTCTAGCATAAAACTATCCGACAATAATAAAAAAAAGAATGATTATTCCAATTAAAAATCTACTTAATTTCATATAAATTCCATTTAATTCGACGTAGCAAAATACTGAAATTTTCAGTGTTTATTCGGACATCTAGTCCTTCCATGATTCTCAATCTACTTAAATCTAACTATCTGATTCTACTTAAATCTAACTATCTGATTCTACTTAAATCTAACTATCTGATTCTACTTAAATCCAACTATCTGATTCTACTTAAATCCAACTGAATCTTCTTGAATCTACTAAAATCCACAGTCACACAACTTTGATGAAATAAATAATTCTTTTACAACCACTCGATGCGAACACCGATCAGGGAGCTCAAAATGCACACACATCAAATTATATGAATCAAAGGACTGGGAATCGTCAGAAGAAGAAGAGTAACTCAGAACGAAGTACTTCGGGGCACATTCAAGCGGACGTAATAAAGTATGCCCTCTTCGTCGAAGGGGCCCCAACCGAGCAACATGCCGGTCTACCAGGGCCACATGTCCCTCCGCGAAAAGCAGCTCTTCCTCGCGTCATCTGCCATCAAAAGAGGAGAAGAACGAGAAGGACAAAGAACCAAGAACGAACGGGGAACGAGAGAGAGAAGGAATAACCAGAGGACCGAAAGCTAATCTGGTGATGGTGGTCGCCCGGTTATGACGAAGCCAAGCATTAACAAACAAGAGCTTAGTTGTTTCTACAAGGATGATGAGAGGAGATATTAAGTGGCCAGGATACGCGTGATTCTCCTGAGATTAAATTACTTGACCCTTTCGTTAATCATCTTGTATATACTTGTACATTTCTGAGACTATATAAAATAAATATTGTAAAAATACTGTGAATTACTTTTGGAATAAGAAGCTGGTGTTGTTTCTCTCCCAACCACCTTGGTTAAAATGGTGTCAATTACAGTACTCAAGTCTTGGCATTAAGTTATTTCTACTGGAGTCAATTTTGCGTGAAATTCCCATGAAGTTTAGTCGTGTTGCTTTACACGAATAAAAATGTAAGAGTTTCATGGCCATTTTCACAATTAATCATGCGTGAGATTAAAAATACGTAACGTACATAGCTCCGCTATAAAACCTTATACCATATAATGTTGTATGACACTGAAAATTAATATGAATATAAAGCGAAATAATGATATATTCCTCGCAGAATTAGGTGTCGATTACCACATACTATATTTTCGTCAATAAATCTAAACGTATCTCACACATTTTCTAAATTGACTTATGCGGCTGTCAACACCCCAAACAAGGGTTAAATCACGGTACAACCACCACCGGAATCCATGGTGAAAAAGGGATCAATTTCACGTAATAATTCCACGGTTTGGTGAATTTCTAAGCGAGCGGAAACTGGAGCACGATATGCGGATCGAAATAAGAATGCATTCCCCCGACGGACCATAACTTATTCAGCGTTTAAGGGAAGAGAGAGAGAGCGAGAGAGAGAAAGTCAGAGATGAGAGAGGACGGGTGAACTTCGACCAAGGGGTGGGCCCATAAATCATGGCATTTTCAGATTTCCTTTTATCAGTGGTTCTCTAGCCTTACTGGCGGTCACCACCGTTGACCCATGCCCATAAATATCCCCATTAATATTAACTTAGGCTAGCCTAGAAGGCGAGAAATCGCGAGTGACCAAAACGAGCTCGGCAAAAAAATCCGTGGCATGGGGTGCCACCGATGTTCGAGGAGAAAGAAAAAAATCTCGTATGCCAGGGACGAATCTCATATTGGACGCAGCTGGGAATTGCTCGATCGAAAAATTCATGGTGAACGGAATCTGCGACGGGGTTGGTGGCCCTTCGTCCTCCACCCTACTTTCCAGGAGACGCAAAATAGGATGAAGAGAACATTAGCTTTATTTTCTGTTATATTCCTGTCCCCCTTTGAATTTGTCATTTTCCGTGTTTCCGCGAATGTGATACTCTTATGAGTCCCATATTACGATTCCACTGAATTGCTATGGAAATATTAAATATTTTGAATATTCTTCCAGCTTCACTGAGATATTTTATTCTTGTAGTGTATGGTAATGAAAATTCTATCGTTCGATTTTCTATTTATATTGTAACCGAAGTGTGCTGAGAAATAAACTGTTTATGAAAATATCATTATGATATTAAAAGGCATTTATACAATTATCCTTGATACTGTTTTTAATACGACACGTTATGACTTCATTAAAATATTTGGATCGAATATTATTCATCTGATGTCTTATTCCGATTATATAAATTAAATCCTAGGTTATAACGGATAACTTATAGGAAGAGATTTATTTATTGGCAAAAATGAAAAGTTGATTAATGACATTTGTTTATGGCATTTGACACTCGAATAATTCTCACGTAACACTTTCTTACGGGGGTTTCGATACTTCCCCGTAGAATGACACGCGACGGACTTTCTCGTCGCAAGAATCGTCGCAAGAAAAGCGCGACGCACGTCGCGAAACCGAGAGAGTAATGCGTGAAATGCAAACACCGATGCAGACATCATTGGCACGCGTTCGACAACTAATTAAATTAGCCAAAAACTGGGGAATTATTGCAAAGAAAAGAATTCCTCTTTTTCCAGATTACCGTCGCCAATTCCACTTACGTAAGTCAGCCACATTTTTACCTCATTTCTTCCAGGCTGCTTGTATAATATTCAGCGCGTAATATCATCATATTTTATTAATTTATTTCGCGATTTAAAAGTTCTAATTTAAAAGTTATCTTTCTTATTATTCCATAATATAAATAATATTATATATAAACACTTGCGTATGCATGAGCCGAAATAAATATTATTTGCATCTTCGAATTTGCAATCTCTGCTAACTTTTAATATTCTACTTCAATTTAAATGTGAAAGTAATTAAAAAAAATTATAACAAATTTTTGTATGAAACTCATCATATTCATCCATATTCTGACGTAAGCTAATTTTTAATATTGTTTACATGTGACGAAATAAAATATAAAATATGTCAATCATGTACTACATGATCTTAAAGAAGCACATTATTAGATGGTTCCAAGAATTTGGCGAGAATTTCTGAGGATACTAATATTAATTAGCAGATGTTATTACACCGAATAATCTCGGAATTAAGTAGCAAAGTGTTACAGTTACGTTAAATTGCGTTTCACAATGAATACCACGAGTGGCGATGAAGATTCACCCGTTCGATTATTTTCAGCTCGAAGGGAGCAGAAGGATGACGATGCCTTTTAAGCCTGCATCGCTTAATTGATTTATTTCTGAGAGGGTCCAGAAGTCAAGGAACCAAGATCACCGATTGGCTAGTAGAAAAGGGGCACGTCAGACAGGATCGTCATCGCGAAGGACCTCTTTCTCCACGGTATCCTTTCTACCGTCTTATCCTTCCAGGGATCGACAATTAAGGATAATAATTATGGTATGCTAGCCACTGATCTCCGGCTACCGGTCTTCCTCCAAAGAAATTCACCAACGATATTGATAGGTTCTTAAGGATAGTAAGAAATTGAGTAACGTATCAGCAGTTTGTAATTATAGTTGTTCGCCATTAGAACTATTACGTTGGATAAGTGTGGAAAGTGCTCGGATTATTTTTATTTGTCATCGTATTATGAAACTTTTATGCTTGAGTCATTTTACGGTTACGAGAATATCAATTTTTATTAGTTACTACAACTTTTCTTAACAATACAAATAGTCGCATTATTTTGAGCCTGTTATGATATTCAAATATTATTTCATGCTGTGAATTAAGTAATTAAATCAGAATAAAATCCGTACTAAAATATCGTTTATTCCAAAGAATTCAACTGTAATCTGATCACCGTTAAATAATTATTAAGTAATCAAGGGACCTTTGATTATATAAAGAATTAATCTCTTATAACAACCTATTAATATACCGTAAAAACATCAACTGCTATTCTTACATTCTGCAGCACTCCACATATTAAATAAATAAGAAAATACAGAACATCAACATACACCGACCATGAAATATCCGCCATAACAAGAAGATCATTATTTAAACAGCACTCGCTGATTATTTATTCATTACCGTTTTTCTCGTGAAATTTAACGCACTACTGTAACGTATTTTCTGGAAGGAATAAAACCATAATAATCTCGACTCGACAACCCTTTTTCAAGGGAACTAAGTGTTAATGACTTCATCGTGTTGCGTGCTTTAAATCCTGTTCGGTGGAAGGACAAGTATGGTAATATTGTGAAGAAACATAAGCGGCGAAGTTTATGAAGAGAATCAACGAAAGTGATAGGCCTAATAAGCCAGGAGCCAAGTAGAATAATTAAAAGCACATTACTGGTCCCAACTACATCATTATTAACGCGTACCAATAATACATAATGCATGGAAGATATAAATTAAATGATGTTTAACCGACGGAAAAGTGCTTCTGATATTTTAACATACAATTTATGCTAAACGAAGTACCTCAATAACCTCGTTATTTTATACCTCTAATAAGATTTCAGTTAAGAATGATTTCAGGTGTTTTATGAACTCGAGATTAATTATAAGTTTTTCTTGATTTGTGGAACAAAAAAGTCCAGGAAACGATGACCTCGTCAACCAATGGAATTCGAAATTACAGAGATGACGACGACTAACCGGATTCTAAGGGCTCAAGAAAGAGAACCTAGGAATTCTTGCGAAGTCCTAAAGAAATCTTCGTCCAAAAGGAAAACCCGAGTTTTCGCGATCCTGTTGGTAATTAAATTCGAATTAACTGGCTAAGAATTACACTCGGATTACGATTTGACGTAGATAATTGTAAGCAGTAATTAACTGTCTATGAAGATACTGTTGACATCTTTCTAATTTCTTGGATTAGAGAAACAACAGAAAGTGAAGGCAAAATTAATTCAATATGTGGACCATTAAATATGCTGTTTAAGAAGCACACTTGGTTGTCCATTACTTAAATAAAAAATATTAATCTCTTAACAATCAAGAGTACTATCTGAAATTAATTCATTACTTCAAAATGTGAATAATTTTAGAAGAAATTATTTTGTATACAAATAAAGATAGCAACATTGGAATGTGATTCTTAGCCAAAGATGCCATAGCATGCCATGGAATTTCGTTCGCGGAATTCTTCTACGTTCGAAGGCCCTTTGGGCCCTTTGGGACCTTGTCACTGAGGGGGAACCAGCAAAAGGGACGACAGCTACGATTACTGGTAATGGCTACTTAATTAGTCCTCGGCAGTTAATGTACCAGGAGAACGGATATTAACAAATTTGTAGTGCAATTGAAACTCAATTATCTTAATCGGTTACCCTCAGAATCGCGTTCAATGTATTATATTATTTGTAATTGTTTGCGTCAGATATCGGAATTAAAAATGAGCATCCACTATAATGGTCATATATTTGATATTTCATTCGAATGAGAACTGACAAAATTGTTAAATGATTAAATTATTATATTACATTTTTATGAAGTTCAGAAATAATTGATTTTCATAGAATTTACTTCAATTATTTTCCGTTCGATCATATGACTCCAATTTACTGGAATTATTTTATAAGAGAAGCTCGTGTGACGTGTCGAGTAATTTTAGTATTTAATCAATGAATCATTCTATTTTAATTTAATCATTTAACAATCATGTCAATTTTGATTCGAATTAAGTATCAAATATACGACTCTTATGGCGGATGCACATTTTTCATTCCGATTAATATTACATAAACCTGGTTCACCTAAGGAATCGAACTAGACGATATTAAATCGACGAAAAATACAGATCGAGATTCCATCGAACGAAACGATCGAGTCGATCGTGTCTCGCGCGGTCCCTGCGGTGAATCGACTTATTTTGCAGTCGGGACTTTGGCGGTCTCGAGTTCCTTTTTGCCATACCTTCGCTCGCGGCATAAAGACCCCTATCTATCGGATGTTTCCAATTTTCTGTTAGCGCGTCCCCATAATACTACAAACTATCTCCTGGAATCGAAGACCACACAAAGAACAAGTAACAACAATGAAACCCAATATCAGCAATCCAAAACAAGTAATGGAAAATTCGGAATGGAAACCGTAAGTCTCACTGGCGCAAGGAAGCATCCGAAGCTCGATTTAAGAAATTATGTTCGGTGTAAGATTACCTGAATATTATTACAAAAATATTGAGTTTTTAATATAATGATATGAAGTAATTGAAACTTTATTTCCAATCATCGACGATAAAGGAATATAGAAATATAAGTATTAGGGGTAGCGGAAAGTAATCAATCATTTTTCACATACTTCATGAAACTCCATTTAGTTTTTCATATTAAACATTATTTTAGTAGATAATACGCATTGTTATCTATGATCCTTGACCGACGATCCTAAAATGCCATCATTCCTTTTTCGAAAATAAATCAAATTCTCAACGTTCGATGCGAAAAAATTCTCCATTCCCGAAGTGATTACTTTCTGGTACCCTTCATATAATAAAGGAATATAATAACACAGATATAATATACCAACAAAAATAATATTGGATAACAAAACTGAAGGAATATGGACTTCACTCCATTTTGACTTCATCATATTTCGCCATAAACAATCCGCGAAATGTAAGCGACCAGAAATCCGAATCAGAGATAGTGACGAGGAGAAAGAAGAAAGGGGAAGAAAAAGGGGTATCGAATCAAAGGGTAGAAAGGAGGGTACCGAAGACGTGCTAGAGGAGGAAAAAAGCATATAACGCGGGTAAAGTGGAAAAGAGAGAAAGGAAAGAAGCGAGAGGAAAGGGAGGAGGTAAAGGGCGAGCCAAGAGAAGGAATATAAGGGAGAAGAAGAGTAAGAGAAGCGCGTCCAACGCGGACATTCGTCACACGACATCAAACGCGACTGCCGCCCCGTTCGAGAACTCGACCGACCGACTCTAAAGACTCCGCTCGATCAGCCATGAAGAGCACACTCACGAGGAATTGCAAAAAAATCGGGGAAAAATTACCAGGGAAAGAGGAAACGAGCTACCAGACTTTGTAAGCAACTGTCCTCCCCTTCGTTCCCTCCCCTGCCTACCCTACCTCCTCTTATCCCTCCTCGATTAATTTAATACCTTTTCGGCTCGAGTGAGAATACTAATTACTTCGTTAATTAGCTCATTATACAGTACTTGTCCTGCTATAAACGGAGGATTTCACTGCTTCGAGAGTTCGGCGTGAATCGATCGTTTGGAACGAATTGGCTAATTGTTTAATTGCTCGACTTCGTAAAAATGCAATGCTAATTAAATTCGCAGGGTGAAACGAGCATTGAAATTATTATTTGACCTTCCATAAATATCGTAGTGCTTCCATTTCGTGGTGAACTTCATGTTCCTCCAATTTGTATTATCTCAATTTTATAAATGATATCATTTTCAGGATATCAGTTTCGAAATCAATCGGTACAGATTTCACTGATATTAATAATACTAATTTATAATTAATTTATAATTAACGAAGAAACTCAAACCACAGGCTTTTTTAACACCACAAGAATCACGTTATCTCCGCGTGTATCCAGTCACGTCTATTTTCAGAATGTTAATGAAAAAATTCTTTATATACTGCGAAATCTAGTTTTCTGCACTCGGGCTACTAGAAAAAAGTTGATATAAAAAGACACCGCTAAAAAGTGTCCAGTATTCAAATATGTCTTCGACGAGAAAATAGAGCTAAACGAAAGCGCGCAAAAACGACTAGACAGAGTAGTTTGAAATGTCGTTGATCTCCAAGTAAGATCGAGTAGATCGCCATAATAAAAAAAAGCGCGGTCGCGCGACGTAAGTGCGTGGCAAGATGTATTGGCTTTGTAACCGCGACCTTGAATTATTGCACGAACGATGACGAAGCGGTATTTAATGTATCGAAAGACGTTCCATGCTTTACTCTCCGGGCAAGTCATTCCAGTCATTCTCTCTTCCACGATCCTGGATTGGTCACTTCGCTATCATCCTTTGATCGTTCAATATTCGATATACGAGAGATCGAAGTGATCTAGTTATTTCTAAATTAATAATTGTCATGTTGGATCATTAGAGAATGACTGAGAATTTTAATCACAGAATCTATTATTACTTAGATAATCGAAGGGAAATTCATTTGATTAACTTCTGTAATCGAGATAATTTATATAATATAATTTATCTTTATTACTTAATTTTCTAATTATTTGTATATTTAATTATGATTAAACTGAGAATGAAATTATTGTACAATGATTGGGATACTATTATAATAAAAGGAACTGGTCTGAATTGTCGACTTAATATCAAAAAATATTTATGGAAAATTTACTATTGGAAAAGAAATAATGTAATTAAGAAAATTTGTAGTTTAATAAAGAAGCAAATTCTAAGAAATACTAAATTTTGAAAGGTGCAAATAAATCCTAAATTCTACCAAGTATTGGGAGATAAAAGAAAGAATTTTCTAACTTCGATTTCACAGTTAGTCCATACATATTTTCCACTGTCCAATTACTCTGTCTTCGCAAAGAAAATCCTCAATTCCAGAGAATCAATATCTCTAAAATATGGTCCCATAAAAACCTAGAAGAATTTACAGCTCCTAGTTCTCCGAATATTTCATCGTTAATGTCTTCGAGTTTCTGTTTCTCCTCGAAGGTAACTGGCGAGCGAATTAATTCAGAGTTACAGCTCGTTTGTAGCAAGGGACAGTAATCATTGCTTAACTAAATTTCATATGATTACGCGGCAAAAGTCATTTCAATATTCCTCGGTGAACGAGCAGGATTTTACGAGGGAAGATTTCGCGAAACAATCTTGTAGCCTGGTAGCTTCTTGTATACCGTTCGAACAAGCTTATCCGCATTACGGCAAACAATTATCCGCGAGTTATGGATTTTTTCAACGCGTTATGGCTCAGATAGCGAGCAACTGCCGTTAAAACCAGTTAGGTGATCCTTACAAGGATTTATCGCTATCTTTACATCGACATTCAGGATCGACAGATTCTTCCTCGGAGATAATGTTATGGATGTTTAGGATAATTATAGTTATAACGATTAATAATTGTAGCGAGAAATGATAGCGTTCTTTAACATTGGCATAATCTCGTATACAAAATTCAATACTTTAATATCTTTATAGAAGCCGAAATTAAAATACAAGAATTTTATTCTTATCAAACATCGACTCGACTTTACACAAAAACGGCAAAGAATTTTTGTAACTTATTAAATTTATTGTATATATAAAAAATTTTAAATTAACCTGAAACTATATATGAGACTTATGACGTATCTTTCAAGAACGGTTCACGCAACGGACCAATAAATTCGCTATAATGAATTATTATCAATAATTGAAGAAAATACATTGTTCTCCGCAGAATGAATTAATGCTAGATGACATTTAATTCTGATCTGGAACGTGTCGAATTTAATATACATATTTCCGAGGTTCCGGAAGAACGGATTCGTCGAAGAAACGCGAAACGGCCGAGTGAATTATTACCGCTCGAAATTAACCTGAATTCTCCGTGACGCGACGGCAACAACTCGATTAGAGTTTTATCAGGAGATTAAAACTGCTCTGCTCCCTCGAGTGTGGAGCCACCGAGCAAAAACGAATCAGGAATTTCCCCGTGAAATTCGATCCTTACGCTGTGCAACATACCAGAGCAACCAACAATTTATCCAGAACGAAGGCACACCTTCGGAGAGACACACTCCGTCGAAATCACAAGTACAAAGTGTAACTGAGAGATCGTACGGAGAGTAGAAAAGAGGAGAGGAGAGCGAACAAGGAAAAAGGAATTTTTGATGAAACCGCAAAACCCAGTAGAGCGTTTAAACCGGTAGAATCGTTTCCAGGTGGACTTCTCATCGACTAAACTGGATTCTTTACGGCAAGGTGGCAATTAGAATTCACAACTACTGTAAAACCGCAACCCGTAAGCCAATCCTTCAAAGATTCATCCCTCAATTTTTATCCCTTTTTCGATTACAGAAGCGACATAAACTCTGCCAATCGACCAAACCGCAAATTGAAAAAGAGTAAAAGAGGAAAAGAGTGCAGGAGTGCACCGCTCTTGTGAGAAATAGGGAAGAGATTAAAGATGAATCATTATACTTGCTCCGACATTGATGATAGTCATCTAAATGAGCATATTATGAGAGTCACCTGCGATTTCTTGAATGAATATTTTGATCTTTGTCTCTAATCTAACGATCGGAGTGTGTTCTTTAGAGTGTATCCTATAATGCTGTTGTTTTATTAATTATTATATTAATAATTGAAGGATTCGATTCTCCTCGGAGATTCGGAATGGTAGCTTGACTCAGCAAGTTGCTTTCATAAAATCAGTCGGCTGTGAACGAAGGAATGTCGAGGAATGCCAGAATTATTCCGGCGGGTTCAGGACGGGCCGATGCCGAACGGCAGAATTTTTCTTTCCTCCTTCAGGCATGCTGACAGCTTTTGACACGACAAAAACCGGCAGCGCTCGCTGAATTTTTGGCCGAATCTTCGATCCTACGGGAAAAACCTCGAAAGGGTTCGGGATACCTTGCGTGGTCAGTTTGCTTCAAGATTCGTTTCTACTTATTTCATTTGTGGTCGTGTTTTTCATAAAGGGTGTCATAATTAAATTCTTTATAAATTATGCCTGGAAGACGTAAGTCAATGAATCTCTATTCAACTATAAAAAACAGATACATAAGATCTCAAACGGCGCGTTGTATATTCAAATAATTTGATTGTAAATCGCGGACCAAACATTTTGAGTGCTTTGGTAGTTCTAGTGTTAATTCCGAGTGGATTTTTCCTGGAATAAGCTTTTCCCTGATGAAGTGTCTAGTTGTGTGTTAATTGTTGTCAGAAGGATACGTTTGTTCCGGCGTAGGAAGGGACAATGACAAACTGATGCAATTTAGATTTAAGATCTAGCTACCATTTCCCTTTAAGCCCGAGACAATGGATAAGTAACGTCGGCAATGCTCCAAGATAACGGCGAGACCGCCGATTTCGTCTTGGGATTACTCGAAAATGCCGCTACCGAGATTAGAAGTGTTAATTGGTCCACTAACACCAGAAACGGGAGCCACTAACGTTTAGATACAACGCGGAAAACTCGCATTTATATACTAATTCATTCGCTGATAATTCTTCGTAAGTAAATTTCCTAATGATTAAGCTTGAAATTATTTCAAGATCGAAACATTTTAATTCTCGAACTTAATAACTATTAATTTAATTATGAATTACCAGAAATATTCCTTAACGGAGTTGGATAAATCTTTCGAAATTTTAGAAATGTTCTAATTAATTAAATTTTAAACCCCAAAATAAAACTAGTATTAAACTTGAATGTAATCATTTTCAATCAAGATTGTTCATATTGAAAAATTTCATGTCACCCGATATCACGAAACCAGAAAATATGCAAATAATAATATCACCGTTCTCCTATTTAAAATCTGCAGATTAATGTCTCCAACTACGCCTAATAATAACGCTCTAGGTAATATTGGGTAATATATATAATATTAATTATCCCGTATCAGCAAGGCGATTTTTAAATGCGACTAACCGGAGGAGTAAATGAATACTTGGCATGTTACACGGAATAAAAAAGAAAACATGTATAGAGCTACAAAGTTATAAAATAATTGCAATAGATTTCCAACAAGTTTGCTGACTAAGGCACGAGTTATGCTCGGCTCTGTAGATTTATATAATGCCGTGCATTTATCGAACTTGTCGAGCACCATTCGCTTCCTCTCTCTTTCCTGCTCTTACGATTGGAGAACACGACGAGATCCCGTCGTTTTACTAGATTTTTCAGCTAATCACAGGTACGCGGATTAAATGATTTCAACAACGAAAAATGATTTCAAAACCGATGATAAACTGGTTGAGTATCCGGCTTCGGCATAATGCGCTCGAGATATAATATTATACCGGACAAACTGGCTACTTTGAATCTGACGAAGTTGGTGATAATTAGGAAACGTCTGACAAGATAGTCGCGAAATTGCGAAATTATTTAAAACACTTGATATTTAGAGACTCGTTGAGAGTATCGTGTTCTCACCTTGTCGTTAATTCGAACCGATTTATACCATATTACGGTTACCATTTTTCAAATGAATTTTAAATAAATCGTAGTATTATTATTGCTATATATAGCAATTGTAAATTGCTGTATGTCACATAGTAATTACGGCAAACAATTAATAATATTTTGGAGGAAAAATAACCGTAAACGAAGCTGTAATAATTAGTTTCAATTTAAGTATAAGTGTAGAACTAAATTTTTCCCGACATTTTCGTGCAAACAAAGTTTTATTTCAAAAGAATGAAAACGGATCGATCATCGAAATAATTTCCATTATTATTGATGACCATTTGTCATTTTTCTGGCAGCTTAAAAACAAGCAAGTATATATTTTGATTTGTATGGCTGTGCTGATTATATGAATCCAGTCGGAAAGAATTCATTTCTACATCTTATATTATATGAAATAGTATAAATAATATTCGAAGCCCTGTTAAGGGTCGTAATAAATAGTTAAGGGTTGCAATAGGTCCTACCTTTAAGGTGAGAAGTGCACCAGGGAAGATACCAAGGGATGAAAGACTTTGACTGTGATCTGTTAACTCGTGTTCGCCAAGCATCAAGTGTTGATCGTATGGACCTGCACCGCAGATTTGCATCGTCTGAAAAACAAAAACATCCCATACAATGTAATAAAATACTCCAATTGCTTCTAAATAATTTCCTGCATTATCAGCGTAAAACCTCAGCAAAGTATTCATGAATTAGTAATAATTAAATATAAACACATAATCCAATTATAATTATAATTATTGTCGGGCCGATTAAAGGCAGCTCTGAGGAGGTAATAATTATAATTATAATAGAATAAAAATTCGTGGTAATTAATTATTTAAAGTACCAACGATATCCTCCAAAAGAAATCACGAGTGCAAGATCTTCGCGAATAATTCCCAAAGTGAAGTCGCACACTTTGAAATGCGGAGTAGTAGGAAGTAGATAAAGAAAGCGAGTACTTGAGATTCTAAAAGTGAAGAAGCATGTGTGCCGAGCATGCGACTTGGTAATTGCTTAATTTGTCGAAGGCAGCACCGGCTTTCGTCTCTTTCCAAGGCACATAGGAAGTTCCTGGATGTCGGCGCGAACGTGCACCTCGCAGTTTCTGTTTTACGAGCGCGTAACTGGGCAACCCACGGAGGAAAAAGAAGCCGCGAGAACGATGGAGAACAAGGGGGATGGGTGCACAAAGAGAGAGGATAAAAAAGAGGGAAAAAATCAGGGAAGAAAAAGGCGAGAGTACGTTGTGCGAGGGAAGATGTGCATGCACCCAAACCCCAGGATAAACCTAGTTATACTCTTTTGCAACGTAAACTGAGTTAAACTGTCGGAAGAAGACCCTCTGAGTACCTATTCTTATTCTCGTCTTCTTACTTTGTTTCTTTGGGGGTTTCATTTATATCGCCTTGATTCTTGGATTATTTTCATGTTTTATTAGAAAATATAATTGTAATAATCTACTGAGTATTGGTTTGTGTAATTAATTGGGTGAGTAGAATCTCGAATTTAGTTGAATTTCGAGTTTGATTGAATTCCAAATTGATCGCAACCTTGAATTTAATAGAACCTTTTTAGTAGAATCTCAAATAGTTGCACCACGAATTAATTCTTGAAATGAATTGAGAGATATTAAAAACTAACAACTAACAACTGATGTCGAATATTAAAACATTAATATTTTAATGCTACGGTGAAGGATTCATTACAATCAATGATCAATGATAACTATACAATATTTGGAATATCCGGTGAAATTCAATTGACGCAGAAGCAAGGATAATTCGAAGTTCTCAGGAAACGAGATCAAAATGAAGAATATGACGAAGGAGAAGAAGAAGAAGAATGTTTGGTTGGGTCAAGAAACTTCGAAGCTCCCTCGTTAAAGTCTCCTCCTCTTGGCTCCCTTTCCTCGAGCGCGGAAGGTGCTCAGCCAGAGCGATAAATAGAGGTGAGTTTAACAAGGTTGCAAACTGGAGGAAGGGTGAACTGGAAAATTGCCTTAGGGTCGAAGAACTTTTGATCCTTTTTCACTTCCTTGAAATTATCAACGGCAAAGAAAAAATGGAACTCGGGTAGTAAACTCTAAAGACACTTCCGATATGCCTCTCCTCGAAACATCGTCGAACTAATATTTAATAAAATCCACTAATAAGGTAAACATTACTTGATCAAATAAAGGACGATATTTGCAAAATATATACTGTTATTCGTCCAAATATCCTCTGTGTTTTTATAATTCTGACCTTATAACTGAATAAAAGATAAGATAAAATGTGGATGAATATACAATAATTGTATCTCCTATAATTACAGTCATTTAGATTTTTCTCAGAAATAATAACATTAGGAAATATTGATGTAATAAATGCTCAAAGAAATCGACTAAGAAACATACTCAAAGGGAAATTAAAATGTTGAAAGGCCAAAAACAATGAAAGGAGAAATTACTTTCGTAATGATCCAATTTGTCTTTGAGCCGAATAACGCTTCATAAATATACTGTCGAATGCCCGGACAAGAACTTGACTCGCGGTGTTAACAAACGGTTTTTTTTTAATTTGAGACACAATAGGATCCGTTTCTTGATCTTTATGAAGCAAGAAAGGAAATCGAGCGGTCCACGAAGAAGAGGATAGAAAAAAAATAGATTGCAACCGGTGACACGGAATGTGGTAGAAAGTAATATTTAAACCCGGCACTCGGCGTTACGACGATTACGTAAAAGAGTCGCCGAGTCGGGCGAAGCGCACCGAAACACTATTCTCCCGATTTGCTTCCTTGCTCGCGACTTGTCTGCATTCGACCATGAAATTCGAGCATTTTTGCCGGTAAGCTTTTTGCAAGCGCGCAAAAACCAAAGAGAGCCCGCATTTTTGCTGGGTGCAAGCCGAACCGTAAACGCCGGCACCCTTGAATCGCGTGGCGATACTTTCGAAACCCAAACGCCGCCTAATCCTCCGAGTTCTTTCATTGTTTTTCAATCTCTTATGACAATCGGCCCTTTTTTATCTAAATGTGGAAACCGCTTAAAAAATTCCTGTGTCACAATTTTGAACGCTAACCAATGGGATGATGAAGTAACTAGTATGCTTAAGATTACAGTATATTTAATCTGTGAATTAGGGAGTTCTTCCAAAAAACGATGGGTGATTAATGTAATTTAATTCGTAACCTTCGAAATAATTTATGTGCAAGAATTAGGGATCGTTTTTTGCTCTTACAAAACATCATTGAATCACACTCAAAACAAGTATCCGATCAATGAATGAAAAGAAGTACAAACTACGTCCTTCCATTGAAGTCCAATGGACATCGGGGGAAAAAACCTCGCAAAAGGGAAGATCGCGCAAAAGAAATAACACGGAAAGAGGATATAAAAGTGCAGCAAAGCAGAGTGAACGAAAAATCGGAACTTCGGCGAAGAATATCCTGGTGAAGGGTTCGTCCTGGCATTGCGGAGGACAGAAAAAGACGGAAGGAGGAGAAAGGGAGGAAGAAGCGAATGAAAGGGCTGAGCTGAGCGAAGTAGAGTGAAGCCAAGTGGAGAAGTCGGAGGTCTGTTATTAGCGCGAGGTTTATGCTCTTTCGGGTTTTTGCCGGTGGCCCCGAAGAAGAGGGAAGGAGATGACCAAGAGGTTCGCAATATAAATACGCTTAATAGTTTAAGCACACTGGCCGAACCGAGGCGTATGCTAACCAGCCATAACTACGCTTTACTACTTTCCTCCACCAAATAACCGAACCTCCTTTTCAAAGGGGTATCTGCCTGCCTGCCTTGTATTCGTGATACAAGACTCTCTTTCGTTCCTAACGGCGTCTATGCCGATGTTTATTTCTAAAATTACGATACCTCGTAAAAACCCAACACACTTTTTCCCTCCGTAATCTCTTTCAATTACACCAAGATTACTGCCATTGCGAGAAACTATCGACAATTTCATTGGTACTGGGTTGAGTTCGGGGGTATGTTTAGATAAGAACGATTTAAGTGAATATATGTTAACTTTCAGATAGAAAATGAACTGTGATCATAAGTCTTAGTTAATATTTGTATTAAAGAGATTACTGAAAATGGTCCGTTTACTGTGAAAGATATCACTTTTTCATATATGTTGTGTATTGTATATATATCTAATGAGTTGCAATTTTAGTAGAAATATTCGACCGAAAATATTATTGCACCGGAAATAATGTGAAATAAAGGATGTAATATACATTCTTATTCTATGATGTTACTGGAAATATTAGTGGTAGATTCATACGAAGGGTGAGCATTATTATTTATATTTAAAATAATAATCTATATTTAAGACTCACCATCACTTTGAGCTCCTTGAGGGTGATATCCGAAGAAACTTTCAGTTCGTGTGATCCCTTTAATTTTCTTCGAGTTCTCGAGGGCCTTGCACTGTCCATTTTGGGCCTCTTAGCTGCTACCTGAAACCAAGAAAAATCGAAGTCTTATTATTTATCTGGAACAAAATTCATTATTGAACGCATCAAAATAAAATCAGAATATAATTCTCCGACTTTGAAGACCGAAATTCCTTTAAATGCGACTGAAATGAGATACAAGAATGAATGAAAGGAAGACGAAGAGAAGCAAGGAATGACTTAAGATCATCCAGGGGAAACGTAATAACGATTATTATCGTGAAATGGATGAGATGGGACCGATCTCCTTATCAGTCGGCATCAATCTGGGTTGCCGACTGGTTTCAAGAGATTCAATGACTCGGCACCTTATCCCATTAAGAAAAATTCCTAATTATCGTCTAGACAACGCCAACTTCACGAGAAATGACTCGTGGCAAGAATTACAAAGTGTTGAGATCATTTCCGGAGGATCTAACATTTTTTGGTATTAAAACCAATTTAAAAATAAATGTTACAAACTCCGTACAAGAACATCCAATCTGGTACAACGTGATGGACTTTCTAATTACAATAAGATGAAATAAATCTCTAAATTTTATACTTACTTCAACGTCATTTTCTTGCTTGGAATCTTCACTATCGTCAACACACTTTATGTAGATCGTTGCTCTGTCGTACTTTAAGCTTTCTAAACGCTCCTGTTCCACTCTGGCCAACATACACGCCGCACAGAGACCTGGAACCAAAACAAATACACTGAGGTTATTAAAAGTATTATGAAACTGTCATTCACAACACGACAAACTTTATGTCGAAGAATCAGTATACAGTATGCATCCTTGTTTAGATTCAAATAACAAATTTATTATTCAAATATATTTAAGGATTCTTGAAACCTGACTTAAAGAATAGGGCATTCAATTTAGTTCGTTAAGTACACACAATTATCGAAAGCTATTTCCTTTTCCAATCATTACAAAACTAATCAAAGTCAGCAAAGTCTGCGCCCAAAAGTCAACGCAACGATGACCAATCTTAAAATTCCTTTAACACCCCCAACGGGGCTTACTCGTGCCCTAAAGTAGCGTTAACACCCGCGAGGGTGTTAGATTACATCGAAGCCCTCTCAAACATCGAAGTTACGAAGTCAAAGAGAAAGGGTGAGAGAAAGGGAGCGAGGTAGAAAGGGGTGGACGAAGAGAAGTAGATTCGGGGGTGTGAGTGGGCGTTTTGACGATGCTGGCGGTGGCTCTTATCCCATGTATAATAGATTGCTTAAGGCCGGTGAGATTAATACAGTAATTAATAATATACGGTGACCAGGGCGCCGTAAGAAGCGACCATTGTTGCTGGCCGGACAGCGCAAAAACTATGGCGAACCTCCTATCCAAGCGGCTTTCAGGAGCGTTACGTCATGTTCAGACAGTTTTCCACTAAAGGGGCTCCAGGCTGCCCTCCTGGAAACCCTGGAGGAACGTTCTGACCCCAAATGAATTCGTATGTCCACCCACTGGACCCCTAATTACCTTACTACACCCTGATATCCTGATACTCACCGTGATCATCCTTTAAGAAGTTCTTCAGCTACCGGACCACGAGGATGACTAATTTAGATCGTACGATAAAGCTACCACTTTAATATGCAGCTGAAAAAGTTGCTTTAAATAATGAGTGTCTACTTTAACTATCAACTCCGCGGTAGAAAAAGTTGAAGGGGAAAAGGGGTTGGATATCGACTCTTTAAATAGTGATCATTTTTTGTGACGAAGAACGTGTCAATTAAAGTCATTCCTTGAGCAATGCAGAATATGTAGACAAATTTACGTTGGTATTGTAATGGATTTAAAATTCATAGTTGAAGAAGGCAAGATGAACATTGGTTGATTAACGGTTGATTTTTCTCCGAGAAAAATCTAAGTCCAAAATGAAAGGTTTATACAAACGGTTTCGTTCCTACTTAATTAACATGTTTGACCATTGGTTTGCTAATTATCAAGGACAAGGGAATTTCAAGTTAGAAAAGGGTTACCTGGCTGAGCAAGAAAGGCTTCATCTACTAACGAATACGAAGGCTTGCTGTAAATTCACGATTGCGACTTTAATTAATCTTCGAAGAAAAGAAAGTGAACCAACTAAAAACATAATCTTAAAACTTTAAATACCGGACATGAATCTCGAGAAAAATAGTATAAGAATATTTCATTTATGCAGACAAGGGTTGAATATAATTCACCTTTGACTTTTGCAATTAGAACAGGTGCTCAAAGTTGTATGCATTCAATTAAATTAAGTGTAATGAAATACATCTGATTTAATTGAGTATAAGTTATACATTAAAGTCTGTATACATTTGTTTGACCCCCTCTGTACTTGGTGGATATATATGTTACAATTGAATGATAATAAAAAGCCTACCATTTCTATTAGTTCAATTGAATCTTACACCTGAAATGTATCGTAATGGATAACGTTGTTAGAGAAACTAGGAAGGAGGAGGTCGATAGAGTCCGTACTCGAAATGAATTCAAATGTCCACCCTTAGGGTACTAATTACTGAGCATCGTAGGGGTATATGGACGATAGGATCGTTTACCATCGAATTTAATCGGGAATTCGAGAAACCTAATCTAATGAGAAAGGCATGGAGTTGGATACTAATCAACCGCTCCGGAAATATTTCGATCTCCAAATTTTCAAATATCCAATTATATTCACTCGATTATCATTAAGACTTTTACATACTTCATTAATTCCTAGCTCCAATCTCATCTAAGATAAATTTCATTAATTAAGATGGGATATTAAATCGACCATAAACTAATTAATTGTCGTAGTTTAAATACTGTAAATATTAATCTAAGGCACAGAATACTGCACCAAAGTAATGATTATTTTAATTGATGGATGTACAATATTATTGTTATTGTATTATTCCAAGTCAAATATTCCATAGTTATGAAATAATAATAATAGGGGAGTTAAGAGAAGGTTAACGAACCGAGTACACAGAAAGAAAGAAGGACAATAATACGATAACATTATGAAGTAATATAATAATAATAATATAAAGAGAAATCCAGAGAATTCTAAGGAAAAGCGATACGTCGAGAAAGAAAGTTCAGGATTCGAGAAACGAACAGGGAAGCGAGTAGGATTCCGAAGAGGCATTTTACGTGCGTTTCGAACAAACAGCAAGTGGGTTTTATTGGCTAATAATACACAATAGGCTCTACTGGTTGCCAATAGAAGCGAAACCGTGGTGTGGGTTTTCTCCTGTATTTCCCTAAAGTGCCATCCAAGGGTAGTCAAACCATAAACGGGCGTCGAAACGAGGCAAAAACTTGGAGAGAATCGACCAGGAGAACTTTCGTCAACTCGAACCTCTCTGATTCCTTTGGATTTTATCGCGAACTATGGAGAACACGGCTCGTGCCGAACTCCCATGTGGATTGAACTTTTCTTCGGCTTCAAAGATATTTACCGCGGAATTCCGATGAAAATCGCAAGTGCGATAGCCACTTTGGTTGTCGCGATATTATCATGCAAAATAAAGTGCAACTACTTTCTTCATCGGGGTATCGGCTTTCACTATCATCTTCTTAGTCCCTCTTTTGATATTATTGTTCTGACTTCTTTCCGCGTATTGCATTCATTTACCCTCTCTTGGTTCTATTACTATCTTTTACGCTATAATTGTAGAATATTTTATTTCGTTTAATTATCGCGTAGAAAAGCGAAAAAAAATCTGTTTTACTGCTACGTCTGCCTTACAGTATTGCATTTACTTTTATCTATTTTTTACGAAGAAAGATGTAATAATATAATTTGGATTATAATATATCTTTGATTAAGAATGGCAGGAAAATTCTGGTTTATATTGCTAAGTATTGTCTTATTTTTTTCTGCACGGGTATTATAGTTCATGATAAAATATTCAATCATCGATCACAGTGATAATCGAGATTGATGCACGCAATACTTTAATACTTCAATTAATGAATTACGTTTCCTAATCTCTAATCGGTCATAGGAGTTATCTACATCGGATGATTGAAAAAATTAAGTCATTCTGGTAATCAGGGTGTTAAACACACTTCTGGTAATCGATGATTGCCGATATACCAGGACATTTACGGGCCAATCAGACTGACCCCTTATTACCTTTGAAATTAGTTGGGAAATATCCTAGGGGAACGAAAAGTGAGAAGGAATTGTAAACGAAGGGAACGTGCACCTGGGTCCCAAGATATTAGCAAACTAATCAATCGCATGAGTGATAATGATTTCAATTACTTAAATCATTACTGGTGTTCTACACAAAGCAACACTTAATTTTTTCTTATATATGTCTGTACTCAATTTGCCGTATACCTTCAAAAATTGTCAAAAATTAAAAGTCGTCGAAATCAGTTCTAAGTGACCCAAATTGATGGTAAATGATGTATAAACATATTCTAGGACGATTTCTGGTCGAAAGAAGCGGCTAAAAAATGTGTATTGGTCAAAAATGGGTCGAAACCAAGTCGAAAAAATGTAAAGGGGTATACCTTCAAAATCGTCAAAAATTAAAAGTCGCCAAAATCGCTTCTAAACGACCCAAATCGATGGTGGGTGATGTATAAACATATTCTAGGATGATTTCTGGTCGAAAGAAGCGGTTAAAAAATTTTTATTGGTCAAAAATGGGTCGAAACCAAGTCGAAAAAATGTAAAGGGGTATACCTTCAAAAATTGTCAAAAATTAAAAGTCGCCAAAATCGCTTCTAAACGACCCAAATCGATGGTAAATGATGTATAAACATATTCTAGGACGATTTCTGGTCGAAAGAAGTGGTTAAAAAATTTTTATTGGTCAAAAATGGGTCGAATCCGAGTTGAAAAAATGTAAAGGGGTACACCTTCAAAAATTGTCAAAAATTAAAAGTCGCCAAAATCGCTTCTAAACGACCCAAATCGATGGTAAATGATGTATAAACATATTCTAGGACGATTTCTGGTCGAAAGAAGTGGTTAAAAAATTTTTATTGGTCAAAAATGGGTCGAAACCAAGTCGAAAAAATGTAAAGGGGTATACCTTCAAAAATTGTCAAAAATTAAAAGTCGCCAAAATCGCTTCTAAACGACCCAAATCGATGGTAAATGATGTATAAACATATTCTAGGACGATTTTGAGTCGAAAGAAGCGGTTAAAAAATTTGTATTGGTCAAAAATGGGTCGAATCCAAGTTGAAAAAATGTAAAGGGGTATACCTTCAAAAATTGTCAAAAATTAAAAGTCGCCAAAATCGCTTCTAAACGACCCAAATCGATGGTAAATGATGTATAAACATATTCTAGGACGATTTCTGGTCGAAAGAAGTGGTTAAAAAATTTTTATTGGTCAAAAATGGGTCGAAACCAAGTCGAAAAAATGTAAAGGGGTATACCTTCAAAAATTGTCAAAAATTAAAAGTCGCCAAAATCGCTTCTAAACGACCCAAATCGATGGTAAATGATGTATAAACATATTCTAGGACGATTTTGAGTCGAGAGAAGCGGTTAAAAAATTTGTATTGGTCAAAAATGGGTCGAATCCGAGTTGAAAAAATGTAAAGGGGTACACCTTCAAAAATTGTCAAAAATTAAAAGTCGCCAAAATCGCTTCTAAACGACCCAAATCGATGGTAAATGATGTATAAACATATTCTAGGACGATTTTGAGTCGAAAGAAGTGGTTAAAAAATTTTTATTGGTCAAAAATGGGTCGAAACCAGGTCGAAAAAATGTGAAGGGGTATACCTTCAAAAATTGTCAAAAATTAAAAGTCGCCAAAATCGCTTCTAAACGACTCAAATCGATGGTAAATGGTGTATAAACATATTCTAGGACGATTTCTGGTCGAAAGAAGTGGTTAAAAAATTTTTATTGGTAAAAAATGGGTCGAAACCAAGTCGAAAAAATGTAAAGGGGTATACCTTCAAAAATTGTCAAAAATTAAAAGTCGCCAAAATCGCTTCTAAGTTCCCCAAATCGATGGTGAATGATGTATAAACATATTCTAGGACGATTTTGGATCGAAAGAAGCGGTTAAAAAATGTTTCTGATCAAAAATGTGTTGACTCCAATGGTCGAAAATGGAAAACTGTAGGAAATAACTGATTAGTAATAATATCAATAATAAAATACAGGACAATTATATATTCAACGTACAACGATTGATAAAAATGTCGGCGAAGCCAGGTAAGGGATAAACAACGATGAAAGTATTAAGTCGAAATATAACAGAGGTCCATAAGAGTAATGAAAACACAGGAGGTTGGGTTGGCCATTAGCAATTTTCATAGAATCCTGGACTAATTAAGGTCGATAAATCAAAGGGACAGACGGACAGCCGTGTCGGACGTCCCGCAGGAGGAATTGCCGTGACATAGAAACGAGGGGGTCGGCTTAATACCGAGGAAAAAAAGAATATTTGGTTCGGGGTAAAAATCGGTGAAAGAAGAGAAAAAACAGAAATGAGACCGGTGCTCGAAGGAAACTCGAATCGCGTATAAATACTCTGCTTTTTGACATACCATGAAATACGATGATCAATGACTACCATCAATGCCAGTGATATCGAAATATAATCAAAATATAAATGCTCGTAATAGCCTCATATCAAACAAATATATTTTAAACTGCTATTTAGTAAATATGATGGAACACGTATAAGGAGCCAGACATTTTTGCTTAATCAGATATCTTAAAAAATATATTACGACTAAAAATTAATATTTTGATTTCAGTTTCATCGAGATCATCAAGAGTAGAATATTAGAATATTCTCTCTGTTACTAGTTAATTCGTTATAAACATATATTTATTCAGAACACCAACTTAATATTGTCATCAATCGGCACCTAACTTCGAGTGTCATCAAAATTTCGAGTCAACGTCGCAAAAGTTGTCTCGACGTATGAGGAAGTTTGTCGATAGCCAAAGTCTTCGATCAAAATCGAAGCCACGTTAAGCGAAAGGACAGGCGGCGTGGTATTATATTAAAAGGGCTGAACGCGTTTCATTCATAACTCCGAATTCATCCTGTGAATGAAAGATTGATGCTCACCAACCCCTCGCAGCGAGTCACCGAACCACCCAAGGAACCAAGGACCACCCGCACCCTCGAATATGCCTCCAATTCTTTCTTACTTCCGTCGCGAACGGGAAGTAAATAATGATTTCTTTTATTCTATAAACTGGGCGATTTAATCTCCCTATGAAAAGGACGGATCATTTTCTGTCTTGGTAAATAAATATTATTATTTTAATGATGTTGAATCACAAGATGCTTCATCGAGAAACACTAAGTTCACCTTCGACAATATTTCTGTTGCACGTTGAAGAGTTGGGAAATATTATGTCAACATTAAACTATTTTTATCATGTTAGTGATATTAAGAATATTATATTTTCAAGGAATATTAGGCAACGATGTGGTATTTTACTTAATGCGAAACGTTTTATGCTTTAAGATAACAACGCGAATAATTATTCACTGCGAACGTGCACAGCGAAAATTGCATTAAGTGAACACAAAAGAGGAATTACCGAATCCAAGGAAGGTGGTTTCGCGTTTTAGTTATCTCTAACGATGCCTGCCGAACACACGGCCTCCGTCGAAGAACGAGAAGATCGTCGGCGTAATAATGATTTCACTAACGAACGTCTTCGAGTGCCACAACAAAGTCGAAATATAATCCTCTTACACAGAAGCTCGGAGGCTGCGCGTGTAATCGGGACTTAAAAGCGCGGCTTTCCGGTTCCGCAACCGGGACTCTGCGTTTCGAGAAAATCGAAAGGACCTTGCGACAAACTAGAAACCTAACGGATCACTCGATCAAGGAGTTAATTAAACTCGAGCCTAGTAGCTTTTGTGCTTGCGGAAAAACTTATGTGGTTATTATTTAAACTAGTTTAGCTACTGATTTAAAGTAGCTATTTAATTTAATAACTATATGTAAATGGTAAAAATATTTAAGAGATATGTGTTCATAAATAAACGATACTTATAAGTAATTATGGTGAGTGGTGTTTAAGTCTTTCACTGTGACATTAATTTGAAAGCTTGATGTAAAGTCTATATAAAGGATTTCTATGTAATACGTATACTGACAATGAAGGACTACCCTTCAATCACCCTATCCAATCCTGCATATCCTGCATAATCGTCAACCCTTAAAAGCCCTTCTGCTTTGAATTGATTATGAGAAGACTAATCATTTTATGAAATGCAACAACATTCTCGTCTACAAATGAGTATCCATCTCTAAGGAATATTAATAAAACCACTTATGCTAGTAGTAGTTTGAAATAGAAAAATTCGTAAACTTTCCATCGTAAATTTTTAATATCTAAGAGATCTACCGAGCGAAAAGTGCAAAAAGTCGCAGGGTGGTTTAAGTCAGGCGATCCAAGCGATTAGACGATTAGACGGTTGTGGATTAACGAAGGCTCCTTGCGTTGTCAGTATCGCAGCACACCCCAGTGGGATGTCACTGCTAAAGGGAGAATGGTCTAAGCGAGCTTTATCCTTGTTTTATCTTGTTTTCCATCCAACCGAACCACCCACCCCCCCCCCAACCCCTCCACGATTCAAGCCGGAGGACGAGCATCGGTCATCTAGGCGCTCCATTTAATCCTGCAGGAAAAGGACCCCCGTGGAGTAGAGACAAGTGGGGATCTCCTACAGGATAAGAGAAGGACCAAGAAGAAGAGTGGAGAGGAAGGGGCCGGCAAACCGGCAGGATGTCGCTAATTCGACCCTTCGAAATTTGTCCTGCTTGACTTTACCAGTCCACTTCTACCTTAATCTAAGATATTATTTTCTTTCGCCGCAAATTAATGCCTTTTCCTTAAATTATCCGTGTCTGATTATATTTTTTTAGGCACCTTATTTATTTCGTACCTAGGCCTATCATTCGTCTCCAGTTGATACACTGGTCCCGTTGAGGAGTATATTTGGTTCCTAAAGCACTTTTTATAAAGAAACAGGTTTTACTGCATGTGATTAAATGCGGATTTATTATAGCTTTCATATTGAATTTTTGTTGGAAACAGCACAGAATGCAATTTTTAAGTTGACTGCTATTGGTAACATTGTTAAGTTGAATAATATCAAATAATAGAGGGTAACAAGTGATAAGGTCGTCGTTCATTGGTCAGTGGATGCATATATTAAGACGTGTCCAGCGCACTTGTCGCAAAGGGGGTAGTTAACAAATGTCCCTCCTGAAGCGTTTGACCCATGGTAAGTTCAACCCCCCCAGGAAAGTAAATCTCGAGGCCAAAAGCAACCCCCTCCAGGCTAAGCATTTATGGAAGCCCGACCATTGCACCGAGTCGGAGTCGACCGCATCCTCCGGAGGAAACTAATCAGCAAATTCGTGTTCTAAATCTAAATCGCCGTCCGAATATTAATTCGAGAGACCTTACTATCTCCGTTCCTCCGGTATCTCCGTTTACTCGGCTACGTTCCGTGAAACGACATCACCGTTTCTCCACCTCTCTTCCTCGTTTCTACTAGGTTTTGCGATACAACCAGCACCGTAGCTACTCCACGGACACGGCTGATTTGTGGCACAGCCTGGCGCCTAAACGATATTTACGACTCGCCTTCATGGAATCGAAACACCGTGCTACTCTAACTCCTTTCCAGAATCGCTTTTAATTGCATCTAAAACCGGGACTTCCAGGAACGCCGATCTCGAGTGATCAACGCGCGACTATCAGCAACTATGTAAAAAAATCTCACCGACTACTTGCGAAAATTGGATCAATCAGTGTATACTATAAAACTTGAGTCTCTTGAATACTTGAATTAACATGTTTGCCATGAATTATTCGTCGATCAGTGAGGATGTTATTGCTAGGATAAATCATTGACCATTGGAAGCAAGAATTAGCTACTACTCCCACGAATTCCTTATCGTATGAAGATTTAATGATAACACGAGAGTTTGCAAGATATAGAGTCATGCAAGAAGGAAACGACGAACGTCTTTTGGTGGTTCACCATTAATCGGGTGCGCTCGTACGAGAAACATTTCCTTTCCCCGGTTTTCCAGGCGCGTCATCATCGTCGGCACTGGAAGTTAACCAGGGAAAGAGCCGTAGGGTGGTATTCAATCGCGTCACCTCCGGTTCTGTCAACCGACAACCGAAGAAGGAGACTACGTTCCAGGGTAGTCGAGTGATTGATACGAGGTTGGACGGTGGCTAATGTGCCTCCGCGAAAGAGAAAGAAAGAAAGCTGAAGAGAAACGAGGGGGATGGAGAAAGAAAGGACCACCCTTCGAGGCTTTAAGAGTGGAACGATCGTCCGGCTGAGGCTCGTTAGTCAGGGCCGTATCAGTCACCGAAAGCAACCCCTGATTTTTTGTACCATAGGACCATCCCTCCCCCTCTAGCTTTGTTCACCGAGACCGTCGAGCGTGCCCTTAAAATGAGCTAAATTGTCTGTTTGTTCTGGACCTCCCTTCTACCTCTCTCATACGTTATTCTGGATACCGTTCGAATTAACACTGCACGTACTTGTACGTCTTAAAATCGCCGATTAAAAATAAACAATTGTACGTCATCATAAATACTGTTCGCTTGCATGTCTTGGATATCTTAGGGACTTTAATAACAGAGATAATAAAAGAAGACTCCAATCGTAACCTCAGAAACTATGAATTCCATTCAGCCCAACATTCGAAGAACGCGTATATCAAAGATGCCGATTACAGTAGATAACTATAGAATAAAAACTAAGCAATGAGTACGAAAGAAGGATGTGTATCAAGCGGCACGGATTCTGTGGATAGAATAGCAAGGAAATCAGTTCGTTTTAACCGTAAACGACATCTCCATCTGGGCGATCCATGCTTGGAGTCCTGTATCCCTGCCACTGGAATACCCTTCAACCGAGATACCGGCTACTCGTGGATCGAACGAGTCCTGGATCTTTGCAATTCAAATGTCGACGAAGACGAAGACCCAGCCAGGCAGGGCCTTGACAAATGTCGTTGAAGAAAAAGGTGGGCCATCCGCGGCTAAGAGACGGACAAGACAATGGGATGTTTAGAGATCTCGAGTCTCTTACAACGCGAGATACGCCGGTGCTTTCGAGCGCGAGGAACGATGTGAACATCCCCCGGTGCTACCTTCGGGACCCAATTTGCCTGCCAGCCGGACAAGGATCACTCCTTCGACAAAGTACCTTTACGCGTGCCTCACTCCAAGCACGTAAATCTACCTCACGTTTCTTTCTACGTTTCGCCTTTTCTTTCAACCTTACAGCGATTCTTTATTCCTCTTTATTCTACCATTAAATGTAGCCGATACTTTATTCGTCGTTTTAACTATTTCTTTTGCCTTTACGCTTCGCGTGGAAATTGAGAATGGAAATTGTTTCAGGCATAATTCTGTCATAGATGTCTTGTAAGGATATAAACATAATAACTTGTATTGAAAATTTTACGAATATTAGTGATGTATTTGATTCGGGTTTTAGTGTTAGTAGTATTAGCTTCGGCAGCCAGCCGCCGGTGACCTTCCCAGCGTTCAACGTACTGAGTTAATGTAATCCTATTAAATAACTCGTACAAGCTTCAGTATCAATTAAAATAGAGATATAAATTTATATACGTTTAACCCTTTTAGTGCCAGAGGCCGATATATCGGCCCGTGCTGCACTGGCGAGAAGTGCCAGAGCCGACATATCGGCCCGCACCTTGTAGCGCTTTACTATTCGCATTGCGAGAGAACTCTATCTCAAAATAAATTTATAATACGTTCTAAATGGTCTAATTTCATTATGAGAGAATTAAAAAAAATAGTTTTTCGTTTTAACCCTTTGTGGACGACGACTTTTTCGGCCGGGCGAGGTGGCAGGTCGACGCGATTTTCGCGAATGTATTGGGCGCCTTATTTTTACAATCAAATGATCTTATACATAAATTATATTACCAAGTTACCTTATCTCCGATGTGTCATTTGACACTTCATACGAAAGAACATCAACAGCTAAGGAACCTTTTCAAGAACCAATACTGCGTTCCTATCGTTTGGAGCTAACGAAATCTAACAAAAACACCGATTGTCGCCGCTCAGGCGCCATCCAACCTGCGGCGTGAATCGTCGTGGCGTTGGCCCCTTATGGGGACATGTCGAGAGCTCTTTGAATTGTTATTGATAAACAACTCTTTGAAGACTCTCACGAAATAAGATCGCATTGAGGCAGCGAGACGTAGGACTAGTTAGTTTTTCCTTGATCGTTGTCGTGAGCAGTATATTTCGTCCCAGTAACAGTTTGAAAGTGTCATTTTTGTTATTGCCGTTGTTTTCCGCTTGTGTCAAACAGTTTTGTTTTTGACGAACCAATAATTAGCAAGACAGGATTTCTAAAATTTTGCCACCACCCTTTTTATACAAAATACATTATATCACAAATATATTTATGACAACATAATTTTGTTTCAGCAATGTTATATTACCTATAACAATTACTTGTTTCGGAAGAGATACTCCGTCCGGCGCTTGCCATGTACCTTCGAGTTATTCTTTATTTTTGTTATGCAATATTATTTATCTTGTTACAAAATATATTAGAAATGCAAAGTATATACTTTGTAATAAATGGTGTATATAAAGTTATGATGAAAAGATGACGTTTCGTATGTGCAAATACGTTTTGTAAGAGGGAACTCAACTTTTACTTTCTTTATGATCTTTTATACCTTTGTTCTTTATATAATTTTCAATGAATATAGAAAAATTAGTGTCATTGTTTTGTTCTCTATTTCGTCCTTAATACACTGCTTTTTGAATTATGTAAATATTATTTTTTGTTTGATTTTTATGAGCCTTTTCCCAAACCCTAGTAAAACCGTGAAATTCGGCCGGTTATTCTCGCATAGGCACCTCTTTTTCGCCCGGCACTAAAAGGGTTAATATCAACGTATTGAAAAACTGAAAATCTAAATAATTCTTTAAAACCTACGAACTAAAGGGAACTGCATAAGACAGCGAATAAAGGCCGATCGCGAGATACAGGGTGAGAAACTTTTAGAGCCCCATTTGGACCGGCACCACCCACGCGCACCCCTAACGGCAGTGGTTTTTCTGTCGGTTAATTTTCAGGATACTTCTTAATTATAATGAGACACTTTGGGGTCTGCCAGAGAAACCGACGGAGGATGCTACTAAAGAGAACCGGCAAGGGGGGATTTATGTAAATCGGCAGCTAATGTCTTCTGGCATTATTCCTTGGGTTAGGTTCAGAGAGCGGAGGGTGAGAAGATGGAGAAATGGGTGCACCGAGAACGCCAGGCACATTTAGTCTTCAAAGATATAGCCGTTTCTATTATCGTTTATCTAATAATCATTTTAATTTAACAATTTATCTATCAGCTTATTAAGTAAGTTACTTTGATTACATCGAAAATATCATTTTTCTGGAACTTGCTCGTAATCTAACGTCAAGTAATTCAGAGCTACTATGATGCAGATTTCAATAACAAAATTATATAAATATTAATCTCAGCCATTACATCAAATTGACAGAGATTAATAAGATATGATTCAGAACTATTTGACTATATTTTAGTGTATTACGAACGGCATACTTAATTCGTTCAAAAAGAATTTTTATGAAGAACCTATTCAAAAGAATCTGCATAGATGAACACTTTTTGCGAACGTATATATCGATGATTAGACACAGACGAGGACACAAAGGAAATAAAAAGAAGGCATATGGGGGGAGCATCGGTAACGATCCGCCTAGGGACGAGTCATTTACATAATGATCCCCTCGAAATCGCAGGAAAATTAATTGCCGATAAGATCGAACGGTCCCAGGACGGAATAAAGAGAATGCCGTTAATTGTACGATCGGTCTTCGACATGTATTTTATCGGGAAATTGATATGTCTATTCTTGGAGATGTGCGATGTTAGGACCATAACGACTATGTTGTAATCGATTCTATGATCGACTTTAATTTTTTATGGTATTCCGGAATTTTATGATAGGACATAATAAGTGCCTATGAGATATTGCGCATTATCCGTTATTGTCAAATATTTTTGATAATAAAATTCTTACGATAGTACTTTTTTGTATAACTCGATAGAGTAAGATATGATATTTCTGAACGTGGTAGAATTAAAAGCTTGTTAATATAATCACAAAATATGGAAGATATAAAAATATTATCAAGAATTATCACTCACCAGGATGAGTCTGGAAGTCCGAGTCGAATTTTCTTATAACAATTGGATAGTCAACATCGTAGAATTGCATTAACTTCGACCACTCCTCAGCAGTTACTATACTGTACCTGAAACAATAAACAGGAAGATGTTTGCAACACGTGTTCAAGATCAGATTAAAATAGGAAAAAATAAGAAAATGTGCTTGAAACTGGGTGCCGCAATGGAAACGTATATAAATCGGAAAGAGAATATCGCAAGGTGAAAATTCGCGATTTTCCTACAACGGCGTAGAATCCGTGATGGTTTTTGTCCCGTCTCCCTTAATTATACCGCAAATTAGAAATTTCTTGCCGCAACGCGGCTCCAGCTTTTTGCCGTGCAATTATTCGCCCGATCCTGGCGCGGTTCCTGAACCTCGCGTCACCACGGAATCTCGGGTTTGTATAATCGATAACACTTTTTAAAGTCCTTTTCAAAGATACGGATATCCTTTAAAGATACTTCGATTGAATCCCAAGGAAATAATGTCGTAAAGAAACAAGTTGAAGTTAAAGTTACAATCCCCAAGCACGCAATTTTGAATCACTTTGTAAGAAACATTGTAATCTCGAGATACTCCTTTTATTTACGAACATTATTCATTATTTTATATAATCAGATTTATGCTAGTTTGCTTGTTTACTATCTTCTATTTTAATAATCTATAATGAAATAGTCGGGTAATTAATGATCCAAATAATGGCATAATAATATTTTTCATTAGCACTAGAAATAAATAAAATAAATTGACACTGCATTAACGAACACTCGTTACCAGCTGCCTATCAGGAAATATATTTTATTCTTACAATATAAAACAGAGAAAAAGGGTTTATAGCGGCATGTTTCGAGAGAGCGGAAGGATAATCGGATCCTGGTGATACGAAAGGATGACGGACCGACCGATAATTAGTTGCGCGACATTAATTTCGATTCAGCGCAATATGCCGCGCGTTCTCATTTGAATTTTCACGAGGCAAAAACGCGCGGACGAGGTTGTCGTCTCTCCTCTGTATTTGCCTAACGCAGAAATAATCGTTGGTGCATCGGGGAGAGGTGGCGGAAAAAAGGGAGGAAAATCAGAGAAACCCTCGTAAAAGAAATCCTCAAACAAGATGAAATATGTAAATCACCGAAATGTCGTTCGTATGTGAAGTATCCCGACTTCATATAAATTCATCCCATTATGTAATTAATGCACTTCATTTCGTACCATGTTCCGTGTGTTTTCTATTATAATATGCTACTTTGCCGTATAACGTAACTATTTAATATTATACGAACTAGAAAATGAATAATACGTTGCCACAATTAATCTAAGATGTAAAGCATTCATGGAACAGCAACTTTAAGTAGCAAAGCGCACTTTAATCAGACAATTATTATTATAAATTATTATTGATGAAAGTAATAAATATGGTGCCCTTTGTACACAAATATCATACTTCTAATTAATTCTCTTTCTCATTAATATCATACTTGAAATAAAAACTTCTAATAATACTCTCCAATCAACATCGAATTACTACTCGATTCAATATCAAACGAAATCAAATTCGATATAAATCAACCGTCAAAATAATAATCCTAAACAGTGTTCTTATCACCACACTTTTGTACACTTAATAAAGCCCAACCAACAAAGATGTAAATACAGTAATCTCATAAATTCGAGTCTCAAAATATTAACAGAAAACCAGCTCAAATTCAATTTCCCAAAATCGCCGATAAATTTGCTTTACGCGGAATTAAGTAACCCGAAGAATCACAAGTGACTCGAGAGGTCGTTGCGTGACCGGGCGATAAATCTCGGTGAAAATTCGCCAGGAAGTCGAAGGTCACGGCGCGGAGGGAAAAATGATTTTTTAACGGTCGTCGGAAGGGCAGAGGGTAGAAAGGCAGACGACTTAAGCCAAGCCGTCGGCTATCTTAGGAAGATAGTGGACAATGGTTTAGCATAATGGTCAGGCGGGTGTTGGATGGGGTGTTTGGTTCGGGGGCGTGCGGGTGACATTTTCGCGTATCCATCACCTCGCAGTCGCCGGAGAAAGGGAAAAGGGGGAAAGAGAGGATAGGTCGTGTGCCAGGAGGTCACTTTCACTTTATAATATAGTGTCCTACGAGAAAAGACTCGGGAGAAGTTAAAGAAGTTTGTATTTCTCTTTGCTTCTTTGTTTTTGTCTGCTTATTAACACCGGAACTACTCATGGAGTGAAAATGACTTGTCCGTCTTTTTTCGTTAAATTATTCGAATATACCACGACGAATTGTTTGAAGTTTTATATATTGTTATTTTATATGCATAACGCAAAAAATTGAATCCATTAATTAACTCAAACCATACAGGCATAATTTATATATAAATAAATGCGTGAGCATAATTGAGTATGTGTTCGGTAGTTTTAGTGTTAATGTGCGATATTTGAGTGAGAAGTAGATCGATTAATTAAGCTAAGTAATGTTTGATACAAAAAATTTAACTGTTGATAATTTAGTATGGAATAAATTCAGCATAATCCATTATTATTATCCATTATAACTATAAATTATCAATATCCATATCACCTTTTACTTAAATAGAAATTACCAAAAACATAAAAGACAAAATACTTACAATTCGTTGTTCGCCGACGGAGGATACAAGAATCCTTTATGCGCCTCGCAAAGTAGAACAGAATTCTGTATCCCTGCAGGAGGCGTTCTCGATCTGCAACAAACAAGAAACAACTTATTATTACATGTTCAACGATCTTCAACATAATATTGCACATTGTTTGTTTTTCAGTAATAAATATCGGAGAAACATATGAAACAAGAAGGTTCCCATTCCGGCTTACGATTCCAACAATAAATCAAAGTGTATTAAAAGTATACGTTAAGGGAAGAGGGATTATTTTTTGGAAAACTGTCGCGCAGTTAATCGTTTCGAATATAATGCAACCTCGTCCGTGACATGTCTTCTGGATCGTGGAGCAGAAAGACGGCGACGTGGAAGCCTTCCTTCGGGACTTTCCGGGGCGGATGTGTCGGGGGATTGGGGTTGTGCATCATTTTTCACATACCACGAGGGGGCGGATGGTTTTTGCCATCTCCCTACCCGACACGACCATCCAGATAATGCTCTTAAAGACAGATATCTCCCGCGAAACGAGTCAGGTATGCGATCAAACCGAAAGTAGAATAACCATCTAGCAAAATCTCGCACGATCCTCCGTTGTTCTCGAAATGGAACCTTTTTTTAAACTACAATTACGACGGAGTTTCTTAAGCCTTCTCCGGGAATATACACACACAAACTTGCTCTAATCTATACACTAATAATAAAGCTTATAACATATTTTATAATACATAATAATAACGCGTAGTATTATGATCGCAAAAGACTAATTTTTTATGTGAAACGTACCGACTAGTCCGAGCAATGCAACTCCCGAAAAAATCTATTCACCCGGGAGAAAAGGGGGATGATACGAGAAACCACGAGGAGCATTCACGAGGAAGCCGGAGGAAGCGTAGGACCAAATATCCATATCCGGATTTAAAAAATATCTCCTCCTCCACTCATGGAGCCTCCAGCGAGTTTTCCAGAAGCGAATACGCATATTAATTATAAGCCTTGTTCAAACAGAACAAATGTAGGAGAGAAGGAGAGGAAAGGAGGTGGAGGGTAGTAACTGGACACCCTTATTACGCTCCGAACCATGGACACTCCTCTGTTGTCCGTGTCTCTATATGTCCCTATATCCCTCTGTTCCTCCCTTCCTCCCTCTCCAAAACGGACTTTCCTCTCAGACACCGCCACCCTTTTTTTTATTCCTCGTTCGAGGCTTTGTTTAACTTCTGTCGCGGAATTTTTCCGGCCCGCGGCGATTATTGCTCCCCGGAGATCCCGGAGATGGTGGAGGAAAACAGGATCCCCAGGACCGGAGAGAAATGGTCACTCGGTTCGATGGCACTACGAGCTACTATGTCAGGCGCAATCGTTTGGAAAAGCCTCGATAATTCGATTGAAAACACTCCCTGCTAAGAGGACCTACCAGGAACCCGATTTTCCACGTGGACTTCGATGATTTAGTGCATCGCAAAGTTTAAGTGCGATGACTTTAACCGCTTAACGTGCAGCGATGTGACATATTTGTCCACGCCTAACTATCGTAAAATATTCACCGTCGTGTATGTCATGTCCATTGCCATTGTCAAGTAATACAAATATTTTAATTGGAAAATATAGTTCTTCTAAAAAACATGGACGATCAAAACTACCACAACCCCTTAAAAACTCGGGTTCCTATACAACCTTGCGTTCTGGTCATCAATATTTAGAAGATAATTGATGGACACCTTTTGCACATTATTTAATACGAATAAAAATAAGTGTGTAATGTACAGTGAAGGATACCTTATATTTAGTGAAAATAATAATAGAATTCTCTATTGGAATACATTTAGATAATTATCTAAAACGTGATCAATAATTATGATTCACTGTCTCGTGAAACATTATAATTTCTAAATTATTGCACCGTTTTATGCGTTGACACTTTGCCTCGTAATATTAAGAGGCAGAAAAGCCAGATAAGAGGCACAATCGAAGGGAAAAAATAATACGATTCTTTCCCTTACATCCCTTTAAATGATGGTGGTGGTTCGATATTAGCTCGAGCAAACCGCTCTCGACAAGCGACACGATTATTCGACCGAAACAAGGGTGAGTCGAATCCTCTCCGTTTCACTCACCGACACCCCCATAACCATCCCCCTCCCAGGTTTTCCGTACCCTTTTCTCCCACGATCTAGATTTTTTCTCTCCTTTCATCTGGACCACCATCCACGTGCCATAAACTAAACTTCTACTCTCTTCATCCCTTTTCTCTCTTTAGATCGTCTTGTTTGACTATTCTCCTGTTATCAATCTATACGCGTGTCTATCAGTTTGCATCCCCTATTTACACTTCTCTTTATTATAGTTAGTCGTACTTCTCGAATTTGTCTTTTGACGTATATTTCCGACAACTCATTGACCCGTTTCTCTTTCGATGTTCTCTTTAATATTCTGCTTAACCCTTTCGTTACGGCAGCCCGATCCGCCGAAGTGACGCCCCCGAACGGGGCACCACGCCGAAAAGTGTGCACATTACGTCGATAGTCTTCGGTGTTCGCCGGTGACGCCGGATATATCCGACACCCGTACACACAGGTCGTCGCATGGATGCCGGATATATACGGCACGAGCGCGAACAAAGTTGAAATAAGGTTCCTAAATAATTGTCAATAACTCAGGAGTCCGTGAATATTTTTTGATGCAACAAAGTGCATTCGAAAGAGCGGTCTTTTCTCTATAAGATCATTGACGGACAAAAAAATCTCACGATTCGTTCTTCCGGAATTAATTAAAATACGGGGCCTCCTCCGAGCGGTGGTATACACTCGCGAATAAAGTTGAATGAAAGTCGCCGAATAAATGTCCATAACTAAGGAGTCCGTGAATATTTTTTGATGCAACAAAGTGCATTCGAAAGAGCGGTCTTTTCTCTATAAGATCATTGACGGACAAAAAAATCCCACGATTCGTTCTTCCGCAATTAATTAAAATACGGGGCCTCCTCCGAGCGGTGGTATACACTCGCGAATAAAGTTGAATGAAAGTCGCCGAATAAATGTCCATAACTAAGGAGTCCGTGAATATTTTTTGATGCAACAAAGTGCATTCGAAAGAGCGGTCTTTTCTCTATAAGATCATTGACGGACAAAAAAATCCCACGATTCGTTCTTCCGCAATTAATTAAAATACGGGGCCTCCTCCGAGCGGTGGTATACACTCGCGAATAAAGTTGAATGAAAGTCGCCGAATAAATGTCCATAACTAAGGAGTCCGTGAATATTTTTTGATGCAACAAAGTGCATTCGAAAGAGCGGTCTTTTCTCTATAAGATCATTGACGGACAAAAAAATCCCACGATTCGTTCTTCCGCAATTAATTAAAATACGGGGCCTCCTCCGAGCGGTGGTATACACTCGCGAATAAAGTTGAATGAAAGTCGCCAAATAAATGTCCATAACTAAGGAGTCCGTGAATATTTTTTTATGCAACAAAGTGCATTCGAAAGAGCGGTCTTTTCTCTATAAGATCATTGACGGACAAAAAAATCCCACGATTCGTTCTTCCGCAATTAATTAAAATACGGGGCCTCCTCCGAGCGGTGGTATACACTCGCGAATAAAGTTGAATGAAAGTCGCCGAATAAATGTCCATAACTAAGGAGTCCGTGAATATTTTTTGATGCAACAAAGTGCATTCGAAAGAGCGGTCTTTTCTCTATAAGATCATTGACGGACAAAAAAATCCCACGATTCGTTCTTCCGCAATTAATTAAAATACGGGGCCTCCTCCGAGCGGTGGTATACACTCGCGAATAAAGTTGAATGAAAGTCGCCGAATAAATGTCCATAACTAAGGAGTCCGTGAATATTTTTTGATGCAACAAAGTGCATTCGAAAGAGCGGTCTTTTCTCTATAAGATCATTGACGGACAAAAAAATCCCACGATTCGTTCTTCCGCAATTAATTAAAATACGGGGCCTCCTCCGAGCGGTGGTATACACTCGCGAATAAAGTTGAATGAAAGTCGCCGAATAAATGTCCATAACTAAGGAGTCCGTGAATATTTTTTGATGCAACAAAGTGCATTCGAAAGAGCGGTCTTTTCTCTATAAGATCATTGACGGACAAAAAAATCTCACGATTCGTTCTTCCGCAATTAATTAAAATACGGGGCCTCCTCCGAGCGGTGGTATACACTCGCGAATAAAGTTGAATGAAAGTCGCCGAATAAATGTCCATAACTAAGGAGTCCGTGAATATTTTTTGATGCAACAAAGTGCATTCGAAAGAGCGGTCTTTTCTCTATAAGATCATTGACGGACAAAAAAATCTCACGATTCGTTCTTCCGGAATTAATTAAAATACGGGGCCTCCTCCGAGCGGTGGTATACACTCGCGAATAAAGTTGAATGAAAGTCGCCGAATAAATGTCCATAACTAAGGAGTCCGTGAATATTTTTTTATGCAACAAAGTGCATTCGAAAGAGCGGTCTTTTCTCTATAAGATCATTGACGGACAAAAAAATCTCACGATTCGTTCTTCCGGAATTAATTAAAATACGGGGCCTCCTCCGAGCGGTGGGTTACACTCGCGAATAAAGTTGAATGAAAGTTGCCGAATAAATGTCCATAACTAAGGAGTCCGTGAATATTTTTTGATGCAACAAAGTGCATTCGAAAGAGCGGTCTTTTCTCTATAAGATCATTGACGGACAAAAAAATCCCACGATTCGTTCTTCCGCAATTAATTAAAATACGGGGCCTCCTCCGAGCGGTGGTATACACTCGCGAATAAAGTTGAATGAAAGTCGCCGAATAAATGTCCATAACTAAGGAGTCCGTGAATATTTTTTTATGCAACAAAGTACATTCGAAAGAGCGGTCTTTTCTCTATAAGATCATTGACGGACAAAAAAATCTCACGATTCGTTCTTCCGGAATTAATTAAAATACGGGGCCTCCTCCGAGCGGTGGGTTACACTCGCGAATAAAGTTGAATGAAAGTTGCCGAATAAATGTCCATAACTAAGGAGTCCGTGAATATTTTTTGATGCAACAAAGTGCATTCGAAAGAGCGGTCTTTTCTCTATAAGATCATTGACGGACAAAAAAATCCCACGATTCGTTCTTCCGCAATTAATTAAAATACGGGGCCTCCTCCGAGCGGTGGTATACACTCGCGAATAAAGTTGAATGAAAGTCGCCGAATAAATGTCCATAACTAAGGAGTCCGTGAATATTTTTTTATGCAACAAAGTGCATTCGAAAGAGCGGTCTTTTCTCTATAAGATCATTGACGGACAAAAAAATCTCACGATTCGTTCTTCCGGAATTAATTAAAATACGGGGCCTCCTCCGAGCGGTGGGTTACACTCGCGAATAAAGTTGAATGAAAGTTGCCGAATAAATGTCCATAACTAAGGAGTCCGTGAATATTTTTTGATGCAACAAAGTACATTCGAAAGAGCGGTCTTTTCTCTATAAGATCATTGACGGACAAAAAAATCCCACGATTCGTTCTTCCGCAATTAATTAAAATACGGGGCCTCCTCCGAGCGGTGGTATACACTCGCGAATAAAGTTGAATGAAAGTCGCCGAATAAATGTCCATAACTAAGGAGTCCGTGAATATTTTTTTATGCAACAAAGTGCATTCGAAAGAGCGGTCTTTTCTCTATAAGATCATTGACGGACAAAAAAATCTCACGATTCGTTCTTCCGGAATTAATTAAAATACGGGGCCTCCTCCGAGCGGTGGGTTACACTCGCGAATAAAGTTGAATGAAAGTTGCCGAATAAATGTCCATAACTAAGGAGTCCGTGAATATTTTTTGATGCAACAAAGTGCATTCGAAAGAGCGGTCTTTTCTCTATAAGATCATTGACGGACAAAAAAATCCCACGATTCGTTCTTCCGCAATTAATTAAAATACGGGGCCTCCTCCGAGCGGTGGTATACACTCGCGAATAAAGTTGAATGAAAGTCGCCGAATAAATGTCCATAACTAAGGAGTCCGTGAATATTTTTTTATGCAACAAAGTGCATTCGAAAGAGCGGTCTTTTCTCTATAAGATCATTGACGGACAAAAAAATCTCACGATTCGTTCTTCCGGAATTAATTAAAATACGGGGCCTCCTCCGAGCGGTGGTATACACTCGCGAATAAAGTTGAATGAAAGTCGCCGAATAAATGTCCATAACTAAGGAGTCCGTGAATATTTTTTGATGCAACAAAGTACATTCGAAAGAGCGGTCTTTTCTCTATAAGATCATTGACGGACAAAAAAATCCCACGATTCGTTCTTCCGCAATTAATTAAAATACGGGGCCTCCTCCGAGCGGTGGTATACACTCGCGAATAAAGTTGAATGAAAGTCGCCGAATAAATGTCCATAACTAAGGAGTCCGTGAATATTTTTTTATGCAACAAAGTGCATTCGAAAGAGCGGTCTTTTCTCTATAAGATCATTGACGGACAAAAAAATCTCACGATTCGTTCTTCCGGAATTAATTAAAATACGGGGCCTCCTCCGAGCGGTGGTATACACTCGCGAATAAAGTTGAATGAAAGTCGCCGAATAAATGTCCATAACTAAGGAGTCCGTGAATATTTTTTGATGCAACAAAGTACATTCGAAAGAGCGGTCTTTTCTCTATAAGATCATTGACGGACAAAAAAATCTCACGATTCGTTCTTCCGGAATTAATTAAAATACGGGGCCTCCTCCGAGCGGTGGGTTACACTCGCGAATAAAGTTGAATGAAAGTCGCCGAATAAATGTCCATAACTAAGGAGTCCGTGAATATTTTTTGATGCAACAAAGTGCATTCGAAAGAGCGGTCTTTTCTCTATAAGATCATTGACGGACAAAAAAATCCCACGATTCGTTCTTCCGCAATTAATTAAAATACGGGGCCTCCTCCGAGCGGTGGTATACACTCGCGAATAAAGTTGAATGAAAGTCGCCGAATAAATGTCCATAACTAAGGAGTCCGTGAATATTTTTTTATGCAACAAAGTGCATTCGAAAGAGCGGTCTTTTCTCTATAAGATCATTGACGGACAAAAAAATCTCACGATTCGTTCTTCCGGAATTAATTAAAATACGGGGCCTCCTCCGAGCGGTGGGTTACACTCGCGAATAAAGTTGAATGAAAGTTGCCGAATAAATGTCCATAACTAAGGAGTCCGTGAATATTTTTTGATGCAACAAAGTGCATTCGAAAGAGCGGTCTTTTCTCTATAAGATCATTGACGGACAAAAAAATCCCACGATTCGTTCTTCCGCAATTAATTAAAATACGGGGCCTCCTCCGAGCGGTGGTATACACTCGCGAATAAAGTTGAATGAAAGTCGCCGAATAAATGTCCATAACTAAGGAGTCCGTGAATATTTTTTGATGCAACAAAGTGCATTCGAAAGAGCGGTCTTTTCTCTATAAGATCATTGACGGACAAAAAAATCTCACGATTCGTTCTTCCGGAATTAATTAAAATACGGGGCCTCCTCCGAGCGGTGGTATACACTCGCGAATAAAGTTGAATGAAAGTCGCCGAATAAATGTCCATAACTAAGGAGTCCGTGAATATTTTTTGATGCAACAAAGTGCATTCGAAAGAGCGGTCTTTTCTCTATAAGATCATTGACGGACAAAAAAATCTCACGATTCGTTCTTCCGGAATTAATTAAAATACGGGGCCTCCTCCGAGCGGTGGTATACACTCGCGAATAAAGTTGAATGAAAGTCGCCGAATAAATGTCCATAACTAAGGAGTCCGTGAATATTTTTTGATGCAACAAAGTACATTCGAAAGAGCGGTCTTTTCTCTATAAGATCATTGACGGACAAAAAAATCTCACGATTCGTTCTTCCGGAATTAATTAAAATACGGGGCCTCCTCCGAGCGGTGGGTTACACTCGCGAATAAAGTTGAATGAAAGTCGCCGAATAAATGTCCATAACTAAGGAGTCCGTGAATATTTTTTGATGCAACAAAGTGCATTCGAAAGAGCGGTCTTTTCTCTATAAGATCATTGACGGACAAAAAAATCCCACGATTCGTTCTTCCGCAATTAATTAAAATACGGGGCCTCCTCCGAGCGGTGGTATACACTCGCGAATAAAGTTGAATGAAAGTCGCCGAATAAATGTCCATAACTAAGGAGTCCGTGAATATTTTTTTATGCAACAAAGTGCATTCGAAAGAGCGGTCTTTTCTCTATAAGATCATTGACGGACAAAAAAATCTCACGATTCGTTCTTCCGGAATTAATTAAAATACGGGGCCTCCTCCGAGCGGTGGGTTACACTCGCGAATAAAGTTGAATGAAAGTTGCCGAATAAATGTCCATAACTAAGGAGTCCGTGAATATTTTTTGATGCAACAAAGTGCATTCGAAAGAGCGGTCTTTTCTCTATAAGATCATTGACGGACAAAAAAATCCCACGATTCGTTCTTCCGCAATTAATTAAAATACGGGGCCTCCTCCGAGCGGTGGTATACACTCGCGAATAAAGTTGAATGAAAGTCGCCGAATAAATGTCCATAACTAAGGAGTCCGTGAATATTTTTTTATGCAACAAAGTGCATTCGAAAGAGCGGTCTTTTCTCTATAAGATCATTGACGGACAAAAAAATCTCACGATTCGTTCTTCCGGAATTAATTAAAATACGGGGCCTCCTCCGAGCGGTGGTATACACTCGCGAATAAAGTTGAATGAAAGTCGCCGAATAAATGTCCATAACTAAGGAGTCCGTGAATATTTTTTGATGCAACAAAGTACATTCGAAAGAGCGGTCTTTTCTCTATAAGATCATTGACGGACAAAAAAATCTCACGATTCGTTCTTCCGGAATTAATTAAAATACGGGGCCTCCTCCGAGCGGTGGGTTACACTCGCGAATAAAGTTGAATGAAAGTCGCCGAATAAATGTCCATAACTAAGGAGTCCGTGAATATTTTTTGATGCAACAAAGTGCATTCGAAAGAGCGGTCTTTTCTCTATAAGATCATTGACGGACAAAAAAATCCCACGATTCGTTCTTCCGCAATTAATTAAAATACGGGGCCTCCTCCGAGCGGTGGGATACACTCGCGAATAAAGTTGAATGAAAGTCGCCGAATAAATGTCCATAACTAAGGAGTCCGTGAATATTTTTTTATGCAACAAAGTGCATTCGAAAGAGCGGTCTTTTCTCTATAAGATCATTGACGGACAAAAAAATCTCACGATTCGTTCTTCCGGAATTAATTAAAATACGGGGCCTCCTCCGAGCGGTGGGTTACACTCGCGAATAAAGTTGAATGAAAGTTGCCGAATAAATGTCCATAACTAAGGAGTCCGTGAATATTTTTTGATGCAACAAAGTGCATTCGAAAGAGCGGTCTTTTCTCTATAAGATCATTGACGGACAAAAAAATCCCACGATTCGTTCTTCCGCAATTAATTAAAATACGGGGCCTCCTCCGAGCGGTGGTATACACTCGCGAATAAAGTTGAATGAAAGTCGCCGAATAAATGTCCATAACTAAGGAGTCCGTGAATATTTTTTGATGCAACAAAGTGCATTCGAAAGAGCGGTCTTTTCTCTATAAGATCATTGACGGACAAAAAAATCTCACGATTCGTTCTTCCGCAATTAATTAAAATACGGGGCCTCCTCCGAGCGGTGGTATACACTCGCGAATAAAGTTGAATGAAAGTCGCCGAATAAATGTCCATAACTAAGGAGTCCGTGAATATTTTTTGATGCAACAAAGTGCATTCGAAAGAGCGGTCTTTTCTCTATAAGATCATTGACGGACAAAAAAATCTCACGATTCGTTCTTCCGCAATTAATTAAAATACGGGGCCTCCTCCGAGCGGTGGTATACACTCGCGAATAAAGTTGAATGAAAGTCGCCGAATAAATGTCCATAACTAAGGAGTCCGTGAATATTTTTTGATGCAACAAAGTACATTCGAAAGAGCGGTCTTTTCTCTATAAGATCATTGACGGACAAAAAAATCCCACGATTCGTTCTTCCGCAATTAATTAAAATACGGGGCCTCCTCCGAGCGGTGGTATACACTCGCGAATAAAGTTGAATGAAAGTCGCCGAATAAATGTCCATAACTAAGGAGTCCGTGAATATTTTTTTATGCAACAAAGTGCATTCGAAAGAGCGGTCTTTTCTCTATAAGATCATTGACGGACAAAAAAATCTCACGATTCGTTCTTCCGGAATTAATTAAAATACGGGGCCTCCTCCGAGCGGTGGTATACACTCGCGAATAAAGTTGAATGAAAGTCGCCGAATAAATGTCCATAACTAAGGAGTCCGTGAATATTTTTTGATGCAACAAAGTACATTCGAAAGAGCGGTCTTTTCTCTATAAGATCATTGACGGACAAAAAAATCTCACGATTCGTTCTTCCGGAATTAATTAAAATACGGGGCCTCCTCCGAGCGGTGGGTTACACTCGCGAATAAAGTTGAATGAAAGTTGCCGAATAAATGTCCATAACTAAGGAGTCCGTGAATATTTTTTGATGCAACAAAGTGCATTCGAAAGAGCGGTCTTTTCTCTATAAGATCATTGACGGACAAAAAAATCCCACGATTCGTTCTTCCGCAATTAATTAAAATACGGGGCCTCCTCCGAGCGGTGGTATACACTCGCGAATAAAGTTGAATGAAAGTCGCCGAATAAATGTCCATAACTAAGGAGTCCGTGAATATTTTTTGATGCAACAAAGTGCATTCGAAAGAGCGGTCTTTTCTCTATAAGATCATTGACGGACAAAAAAATCTCACGATTCGTTCTTCCGGAATTAATTAAAATACGGGGCCTCCTCCGAGCGGTGGTATACACTCGCGAATAAAGTTGAATGAAAGTCGCCGAATAAATGTCCATAACTAAGGAGTCCGTGAATATTTTTTGATGCAACAAAGTGCATTCGAAAGAGCGGTCTTTTTTCTATAAGATCATTGACGGACAAAAAAATCTCACGATTCGTTCTTCCGGAATTAATTAAAATACGGGGCCTCCTCCGAGCGGTGGTATACACTCGCGAATAAAGTTGAATGAAAGTCGCCGAATAAATGTCCATAACTAAGGAGTCCGTGAATATTTTTTGATGCAACAAAGTGCATTCGAAAGAGCGGTCTTTTCTCTATAAGATCATTGACGGACAAAAAAATCTCACGATTCGTTCTTCCGCTGTTAAAATAATTCACGAATGTCTGATTCTCATAGTGACAATTCTTCATGAAAAATATTATTAATAGTTCAGCAATATTGTAAGCACCTGAAATATTCGGAATTAAATGCGAATAAATTTAATTTTGATCTTAAGTTAAATTATATATCCACTGAATTAAATTAAATTAAATATCGGCTGATATTAATTGGAGTAATTTACTGCAGTATTAGATTTGAATAAGTTTGCCGGTTTCGGTTATGAAAAAAGATTTGCATTCGCATCTATTGTTGGGATAATAAAACGATTCTATTACAATTTTATTCCTAATTAGTGTATTCCTGGTAATTAAGACAGGAAAAATTTAGTAGTGAAGTTCAAAAGCCATGCCGTTCGAATAATTCTGAGCGGTAGTGTATACGTGAGAATATTTATAAAACCTGATATTTCTTCATTTTTATGTAATACAGGCGTTATTAGTCGTTGGTTTAAGAGTACATCTTTCACCATTATATTCGATTTTATACGTCCATTTCTATCCGTTGATTGGGCTCTCGTATACAGAGCTTTTTTCTTGCCGGGTTCTCCTTTTCGGCGGATATAAATCTTGTGTTTTCGCGTATAACCGGCCTTTTAATATCACCGGGCTTGATTTACCGCCGTAGACCATGCATCTACGCGTAAGAGAGCCCATGCCAACCATTCTCTCTTTCCCTTTCTTACTCTCTCTTCCTCTCTCTACACCCTGACATTTGTCTTCCGGCGACCCAGGAAGAAGAGAATACGACTGTCCCCAGGTTTTCCTTGATTTACCACCCCTCTCAGTGGTATTTGACTAAACGCTCTCGAATCTCATCCCTGTTTCTTGCACGGCGAGACAAAATCATTTGGTTTATCGATGGAACACTGCTTCGTTCAATTCTGATCCCCTAATTAATTGCTTTGGGTTACGTTGACAGAGAGACGTTTAAGTCCGATAGAAATATCATGCCGATGTATATAAACACCGATTAACCCGTTAACTGGAGGTGACGAGTTACCTCGGTCTTTAACCTTTTGCACTCGTAGAATATTATGGTTATAAAGGAGGACTTATTCTAAGACGAATTGTGATACCGTTTAGCAAATAATAAACGGTCTTTTCCTATGGCAAATAACGAACGAATCTTGTAATATAAATCTCATATGTTTATTTTCTTAATTCAGATTGTGTGACAAATAGAAGAACTGAATTTAGCAAAGGGTTAAACCTGCACTTTTCCCGGTTATTATAAATTAAAATCGAATTATTCCTCTCGTAATTCTTACATTCTGATACGCATAAATATCACTAATAAATAATGAAAACTATATATTCACATTAATTATGAATATATCGTATAGATTTATTTCATTATTAAAGCGTATGTCCATCCATGATATAATTTTTTTAGAACTCCCCGAGAGGTTAAGGATGCTGTACATTATTTGATCCAACCAACCGTAATGTAGCTTATCAAAATGACCTTATCGAAATGATTCGGAAGCTAGGAACACTTGTCGAGCATTCGATACAGAGGTATATCGGGATAATAATTTATAACATAACAATCGAGACACGAAGGTAAGAGAGGAAATTGCACGGTTTCCGAGATGCATCCTTCGGTTATGCATCTGCGGAGACTGGGTGCATCGGAGCGTTACAGTCATTACAAGGGGGGCCAGTACGTGTCCGTGGTAAAAGGTCCACGATGTCCAGGAATTAAAAAACGAAAGCCAAAACTCCTATCCACGGATAAAGGGGAGGGAACGATGAAACGTTCGAGTGAGAGAAAAACAATGTTGCACTCGCTACCGCGGGACATCCAAGAAATAAGAAGACGACGCGATGATGAGAAACAGACCGTGCGTCGGATGCACCGCGGTTGCATCAACGAGAGTGAATGTAAAATCATTGCCGTGAGCCGAACTTCAAGGTTGCTGCTTTTCAATATCAATTTTTAATCGTATTTAACATGTTGAACGCCATGGAGGTCACTGGTGAACACCGATGTCAATGTTATTAAAATTCAAATGAAATATATCAGTAATATTCGTAAAATAAAATGTTCAATATTTATGATTTAAGTAATAATCATCACTAATTTCCCAGATATTTGTTCACGAATTGATAAAGATAAAGTTATTATTATATTTCGAGGATGCGTTACACTAACAGCAAACACCACGTCCTTCATTATTCCCGGATGATATATGAAGAAACTTATACTCGCACAAGTTCTAATTAACAGCAATCATCGTGAAGTTTCAATTAATTAATAAACCTGTAATTATTACCAAGCGATAAACACACGTTGTACTATCAGTGAGGAACAGGTTGTTAATTATTAATGAAGGAGCTACGAAGGGAAGCCAATGTGCAAACAGAATTATGACTCGAGCTTATGTTAACTGCAGCCATAATGATTTAATGCACGGACGTTCCAACAAAGTTCGTGGCATGCTCATTGTTCGAAAAAGTGATCTTCCACGTGAGGTATTTACAAAGTTCGCTTGTAACGAGGCTTCGTTAACGGTACAGGAAGCAATAATCGCTGGAGTTGCAGTCAACCCACATTCCTCGAGTTATTGGCGAGAGGGCTGTTCGTGCTTGTTGCTGAAGAACTGCGAATTCCTTGCGATAAGAAGAATACTGAGATTTTCGACACGGTGCGAAGTGAAAGAACGACCGAAACAACCGGGATTCCATTAAAGACGATGAAACGATCAGCACTATTTCTTTTACATCTTTCGCGAGTGCTTGATTAAATAATATCCATCGGATCATAGGTATGCGATTAATGTAACATTCTTATAATCGTACTGTTCCCTAACCTTCAGCAAGACATAGTATATTATTACCGATTCCTCATAGATCAATCAAGTATTTTTTATAACGACACATAAGTATAATGATATAACTAACGTAAAATATAAGGAATCATCAGCTTCTTTAAAGCACTCGAATTAGAAGACTTTCAAGTAGTTTCAGCTTAAGGGTCAGACGTTCGTTAAATAAGTTTAGCTCGGTACAATCATTGAATTCATCAGAGCTGAAAAGCAGCGGCAGGATAGTGTCCGTGGAAAAGGACGATACCATAAACGGGGATTACAGAAGAAAAGGTAGAAAGAGGAGGAGGAGGATGGAAGGATAAAGGGCCGAAGGACGAAGGTAACAGAAGTGGTCTTGAATCGTTGTCAGCGGGCGGAAGCCGGGTGCGGTGCGCGATAGAATAACGAAAGCTAATTATGCGTTCGACTCGAAAAAGGGGAATCATGGCAAAAACCGTCGATAATCGACATCCTGCCGCAGTCCGTCGGTCAACGGTGGCTCCCGACGGCGTAAATTTAGTCGGAGGAGTCTCTCCACTCTTCTCTTCTCTGCTGGACCGAGTTACTGTCTCGCGACCAAGGAGTCCCTCCCCCCTTCCTCCCTCTGAGCAAACAAGAAGATCAACCGGAGAGGCTTTAGTCGATGTAAAAAGGGAATCCGTGGACGATGCTCGAATGATCACGGTATGCAGCCACCCTACTATCTCGAAGCGGAAAGGTGCACTCGCTCGAAACCGAGCGCGAGCCCTGATCTTCGACTACCGATCCTACCGATACCTCGAATCCCATTTTTTGCTATTTTTCCTCTCCCTTCTACAAATACTATGACAAGAAACTATTTCATACTAACTTCGCGTTGTACTGAATACTACAATACATCAACAGCGATTGAACAAAATAATGGAAACATATCGTACATTAAAACAATCTGAATTCCCCTTCTCCACATCGCAATGTATACAGCTTCTCGACTAGTAATCTGAACTACACAATACACTACTTATAAGCAATGTTTACATTATTTTGTCCAACCCCTGTATATTCTGCCGTGGAATAAAATGATGAAGTCCAGAATCACTCAAAATACTGATTTATGAATACCTTTAGTTTGTAGTTGGAACCTGGAGTTAAGGTTTAACTATAATATTTAACTAGCGAAGGATAAATGCCGATAAGTGGCTGATAATGAGGAAGATACTTTAAGTGACAGAAGTATGATGAAATTACCGGTGGTACAAGAACAATGATTGTAAACAGTAATCAGTGTCGAGCAGGAGGAAAAATATGAGGGAGAGTCGTTTCGGGAAACGAGGCTGTGGCAAAGAGCTCGGTCGAAGCATCAAATCGTTGCACCGGCTGTGCCTCGTTTTTGCCCGATTTCTCAAAACCGATCGACCGTTCCCCGATCAGGGAACAACACGCGTAGGTTGCACGGCAGGCGTGACCATTGGCTACCGCGATACACCACGAAAAACCTAAACCGCCTGCCATGCTCGATCGCTCACGTCTATTTACATTGGCACCGTTGCGGAGAACACAAAATTGGAACCCCACTCGAACATACCTTCGATCATTAACTATTTGAAATCACTGCGTTGAGAAATACTTTGTTTAAAAAACGAGAGGAATTTTTGGAGTATTGCATTACACTGGCGTCTGTTCAATGGTACACGTTTCATTATCTGTCGTTAAAACTATGCGTTCATTACAGAGAAACTTGTGATAATTAATTAAAAGAATTTAGGTTATTCGTCCACTAGTTGTGAGTTTTATTAATTCATGATTTAATAATCCATATTAAATGTTTATGATATATGTAAGATTGTCACGTTCATCCATTGATAATATTAAGATAAGTATGTGGATATCACGAATACGAAAAATAATACATCATCACCAACCTCGAAGAATTCAATTTAAAAGAGTGCCGAGTATTTTTCAAATAATATTATAAACTTTATTAATTCCTAATTTCCTGAAAATAGTGAATAATGTGATTCAACTGTGAGATGAATAAGATCACATCTTAATCGAATCCTGCTGAAGTAGAGTATCAATTTAATCAAATTAATTAGCCCACATTGGAGTAGTCGGAAAGGGTGAGATAATAAAATCATCGATTATGATTAAACACAACTATCAAGATGTACGAAACACATGTGTGATCTTTTACAAAAACAGTGTGCAATTTCGACAACAATTAGACCCGATGTACGACAAAGGAAGAAAAGAACTGGGAGAAAGTATTCGATTGGATAAATACATAAGGCGATCGTGAAAAATCAGTATTAACGATCGGTCTGGTATCTGGACACAAATGCAGACGCACGTACATAAGGAATTCTTCCGGAATCAGGATGTATCTCCCTGGTTCTATCTCTTTTTCGCGTTCTCCTGCTAGGACTGGGGGGTGGCCAGTGTCTCGGGGGCGGTCATATATCATCCACCCTCGAGGGGGTGTGGGGGTGGAGGCAAAAAATCTTACCGAGCAAAAACTATCATCAGTGCTCGGCAAAGCGATGCCTGAACCTTTTCTCTCTTTCTCTTCTCCTCTCCTCTCCTATTTCTACCTTCTCCTGCCTTTCCTCCCTTTTCTCCCCTTCATACTCCTTTTATATATTCTATGTTCACCCGACTACCACGAACTTTGGAGGATAGAGAAAGGAGAAAGCAGAAAGAGAGGAAGTCTACTGGGTTGAGCTTCTCAAAAGGTCTCGAGCAGTGTTCATTAGGATTACGGAGTATGCTTTTGGCAGCATTTAATGAAAGACAAAATGTACGACGAAAAAAGAAATGGTTTCCGCTTTCCTCAAATACTTGGCAGTGGTCTTTGCTCGCTGTTACTTCTCATGTTATTGACTTCAATTTGTTAATGAACTTCGTGTATCGTGCATGGTATAAATCATCCTTGATCTATGCTCGTATTACTTCATTATCGAAAATAATTCATAAGGAAGTAATAAGAAAATGATGAAAAGTATAATTGCACTCGTTATACTAACCAATATATTCTTATATATTCTTAGTTCTATAAATCTTGAACATTTATTTACATATAAACTGTGGCTCGCGGATGACAGTTAATTAATGCACTTGATTATGCGTGTTATGTACGTAAAAGAAAAGTAACATCTTATTTCTTGTATATTCAAATGAAATTGTAAAAAAACAGATGAATGAAAGTAAACAAAATTGTCGCTGAACAATGGCGTATATCCTGTCGATGAAAGAGCTTCATAAACCAGATGTCAATTATCCTGTGACTGTTCGTAATCGTGCAACCCCTAGTTTCTAATGTTAAAGAAAGATGGAAGCTTATGGAGCGATATAAACGATCCTGCAAAGCGAAGAGTCGATATTTCATCGGCGGAAACGAGACACGGAGACACCCAGTTAAATTTTCCAACAAGGTTAACGGAACCGCCCCCCGAGGGTCGGATAATCTCTGAGGAATTAGCAAAATACGAACGAACGACAAGAAAAATGAAGTGGAGACTTGAGAAACGAGCAAAATAGGCAGATAAATAAAAATAAAAAAGATACTGGAACCTGGACGAATGAAGACGGGGTGTAAAACAAGGACGCGTATCATCTGATAACTAATTACATGAACGTAGATAAGTTACGATTCTCATAAATTTTGCTTTGCTAAATATAAGCAATGTGAACTTAAATTAGTAGTTTGAAGTCCCTTTTTATTAATTTCATTTTATTTCGAATCATAGTAAAGTTATGATTTATCGCCAGTTTTGGTGTTTGTGTACAGTTTATGTTAAGTTTCGGGTCCCGATTTCAATGCCTTGTATTATTTAATTGGAACAATAAGAAGAAGAATAAATAACATATGTCCGATATTTACAATTCCAGCTAAAATTTATAATTATCGCAGGTTTGAGAAGAGGAAAAAAGAAAGGGAAAGAGAGGCGAGTCGAGTGTTTCGAGAAGACGAAGAGTGGGGTGATTTGAGTTTATGGTGGGTGCAGAGGCCTCCTGCAATGAATCAACTTATTTAAGGGTAGTTGGATTTCGCGAGTCGATGCACGACGGCTACGAGGAAGCCTGCAACCCCGCGATTCCCTCCTTTTCTAGCAAACACGCCTTGTAGAATGATTTATAGTTTTCCTTCCGTGGCCACCCGTCTACCTACCACCCTCCTCTCACCCCCCTTGAAACTACCCTCACGGCCAGAACGGCACCCCTCTGCCAAATCTACGCAAAATAGTAGGAATTTGTTCGGCACCCCCCGGCGGAGCCACTCTTTCGACGGCAACAGGAAGAAATGCATTAAAATAGACTGTTTGTGTATAATCTTTCGTCTCGGAGTAGTTAAGTGATTTTATACTATTATTTTAATGACACTAATTCTTTCATTTTTTATGTGGCATGGAATTATTTGATGTAATAGTTGCAATGTTATTATCGATAGAATTATATCACTACTAATAACATTACTGAATAAAACAATAAAACAGAATAAAAACGATAATTCATAGAATTGTAATTCCACTCGTAGAGATACGAGCCGTTTATTATTAAAGTGCGATGACTCCAGAAATGGAGTTGCCTTACTTGCATAACAAACAACTCATATAATTCTTAGAGTTATTAATTTTAACATAATTTACGGCATCCTTCTGATGTTCCGAAATAAGAGAAATTAAATTGTATCTAATAAATATTTCATAATTGGCGTGCCACGTCTAGCCTGGTAATTAAATGATACTAAATCAATTAATATGCATAGAGTATCTGATAAAATTATTAGCACAGGTGAGAAGACAGGAGAACCAGAAAGTGATAGGTAAGATTTCCCGATTTCCCACGTAAGTGGACCAAGCAGAGGACGAAGGACGTCGAGAATAATTAGTCATTTATGAGGCCGCAAATCGGTCCCTCTCAAAGGGACAACGACGTAGGGACCTTAGAGGGACGCCAGCGTTATCTCAAAATTATTAATCATATCGTAACGCGGCCTAAGAGAGAGGAGGAGAGGAGGAGAGGGAAAAAGAGAGAAAGGGAGGGAGGAACACCCAGCAGCTACCGGCTCCATGGACTTATCTGACACCTTAATCAATTCCAAGTTATTAATTACGGCCCCTGCCCTTCCTCCCACCTCCTCCTCCTCCATCAACCTCCTGGCACACGCTTCAGAAACCCACCAGAACCATTGTCTGCGGGGTTACAATGCGGTGTCAACACGATCGGAGTCACATTTATGCTCGCACCCTCATTAATAATTATTTACCAAACCTCCAAAGTCCATGTGTACCCGAAGGTGTCACATTTTTGGAAAACCGAGAGTCTTAATCTACTTTTCTTGTACTTCTTTCGAAGTTATGGGAATAATAATTATTATTATTATTATTGTATGAGCTGTTTGTTTTAAGAGTGGTGTAAGTCTCTCATTTTATGTTTAGAGATATTTAAGGGTTTGGATTTCAATCGACTAAAAAATATTGATAAATACAAACATACGTTGCTGTAATAATTTATGTTGCTAATCGATGGGAAGGAATGCCGATATTTACATATTTGTTTTATCCTGCATAATAGGAATACTTATATTATGAGGGAACCTTCAAAAATCCTCAAATATACAAAGTCACCAAAATTAGTTCTAAATAGTCCAAATCGATGGTGGGTGATGTATAAACATATTCTAGGACGATTTTGGGTCGAAAGAAGCGGTTAAAAAATTTTTATTGGTGAAAAATGGGTCGAAACCAAGTCGAAAAAATGTAAAGGGGTATACCTTCAAAAATTGTCAAAAATTAAAAGTCGCCAAAATCAGTTCTAAACGACCCAAATCGATGGTAAATGATGTATGAACATATTCTAGGACGATTTCTGGTCGAAAGAAGCGGTTAAAAAAATTGTATTGGTCAAAAATGGGTCGAAACCAAGTCGAAAAAATGTGAAGGGGTATACCTTCAAAAATTGTCAAAAATTAAAAGTCGCCAAAATCACTTCTAAACGACCCAAATCGATGGTAAATGATGTATGAACATATTCTAGGACGATTTCTGGTCGAAAGAAGCGGTTAAAAAATTTTTATTGGTCAAAAATGGGTCGAAACCAAGTCGAAAAAATGTGAAGGGGTATACCTTCAAAAATTGTCAAAAATTGAAAGTCGCCAAAAGCGCTTCTAAACAACCCAAATCGAAGGTATATGATGTATAAACATATTCTAGGACGATTTTAGGTCGGAAGAAGCGGTTAAAAAATTTTTATTGGTCAAAAATGGGTCGAAACCAAGTCGAAAAAATGTGAAGGGGTATACCTTCAAAAATTGTCAAAAATTAAAAGTCGCCAAAATCAGTTCTAAACGACCCAAATCGATGTTAAATGATGTATGAACATATTCTAGGACGATTTCTGGTCGAAAGAAGCGGTTAAAAAATTTTTATTGGTCAAAAATGGGTCGAAACCAAGTCGAAAAAATGTGAAGGGGTATACCTTCAAAAATTGTCAAAAATTGAAAGTCGCCAAAAGCGCTTCTAAACAACCCAAATCGAAGGTATATGATGTATAAACATATTCTAGGACGATTTTAGGTCGGAAGAAGCGGTTAAAAAATTTTTATTGGTCAAAAATGGGTCGAAACCAAGTCGAAAAAATGTGAAGGGGTATACCTTCAAAAATTGTCAAAAATTAAAAGTCGCCAAAATCAGTTCTAAACGACCCAAATCGATGTTAAATGATGTATGAACATATTCTAGGACGATTTCTGGTCGAAAGAAGCGGTTAAAAAATGTTTATTGGTCAAAAATGGGTCGAACCCAAGTCGAAAAAATGTGAAGGGGTATACCTTCAAAAATTGTCAAAAATTGAAAGTCGCCAAAAGCGCTTCTAAACAACCCAAATCGAAGGTATATGATGTATAAACATATTCTAGGACGATTTTAGGTCGAAAGAAGCGGTTAAAAAATTTGTATTGGTCAAAAATGGGTCGAAACCAAGTCGAAAAAATGTGAAGGGGTATACCTTCAAAAATTGTCAAAAATTGAAAGTCGCCAAAAGCGCTTCTAAACAACCCAAATCGAAGGTATATGATGTATAAACATATTCTAGGACGATTTTAGGTCGGAAGAAGCGGTTAAAAAATTTTTATTGGTCAAAAATGGGTCGAAACCAAGTCGAAAAAATGTGAAGGGGTATACCTTCAAAAATTGTCAAAAATTAAAAGTCGCCAAAATCAGTTCTAAACGACCCAAATCGATGGTAAATGATGTATGAACATATTCTAGGACGATTTCTGGTCGAAAGAAGCGGTTAAAAAATTTTTATTGGCCAAAAATGGGTCGAACCCAAGTCGAAAAAATGTGAAGGGGTACACCTTCAAAAATTGTCAAAAATTAAAAGTCGCCAAAATCAGTTCAAAATGGCCCAAATCTAATATAGATGGCCCGGTTAACGGGCTCATTGTAGTTTAATCATAAATTTAGAAGTAGCTGGTGAAAAAAATAAGTGCTGTAATGCAAAGACATAACAACAGTGAAAACAGAAGGATATTTAAGGACCGATTTAGGAAGTGCCGGCGGATGAGAAAGAGGAGTAAAAGGGCCAATAAAAAGATGGGCTCCTCCTCGACGGAAGTTGAGCGATCGTCTATGCAAATACTTAATCCTTTCGAAGATCCATTCAGCCGACGTTGACGGATTGACGAAAGACTTTGTTTGAACCGAGTCCCAACAGATTGCAATCCACGGTTCCATTTGTTTCCGTAAGGCGTAAAGCGTAAAGTGTAAGGCGCATGGAATTTCCTGTTCGAAAGAGATCTCTTCGAGGCCGATTAACGGGTCTTTGTTAATTGCCGATAAACCGTATAAAACTCGGACTACTGGTTTTTTACGTGGAAAGCCGGAAATATCAAATTAATTCCTCGCTTTCGATCAAATCACTCGTGATTCGTTGTGGCATTAAACTTAAGACTGAGGCCACCTTCGTCGGCCAAAAAAGAATTACTTTCGCTTCGATTACTAATTAACGGTACTCTCTTACGTGTAATCGAACAACGCGATTTAACGGTGCCATTTTTCTACGCTCTGAAACGCCTTATTAATTACTCGACAGTGTGAAGAAACAATGGCGGTACCGTAATTAGAAACTATGGTTAACCATCGACTTTATTCGGCCATTTTCCACACTGCACTGTTTTAACATTCAGATAAACGTTGAACCAAAAATTAACAAGCGAACCAAAATTAAGAAACCTCGTGAAAATTGTTGGAAAATGTGTTATTACTTATAACACTTAACTAATATTAAATATTAATCTTGAAGTAATATTTCTCAGAGGAACATAAAATACTTCGTTAAAAGTGTAGGAAAGAAAATAATTAGAAAAATGATACACAAGTTTTCGAGCGAAAAAGGAAGACGAAACTGTAAACCGATTATCACTGATATTTTTTATACTAAAAAGGGGAAGGCAGGGTTGGTTCACCGAAGAATTAATCGCTAATGTCACAAAGAACACGGAGGAAGACAATGGCACCGGTTTTGGGAAAATATTTGTCACCTTTTCCCTCTTTCGAGGGTGAACTTTCGATAATGAAAGGACGACGAAACTTTGCGTGGTTCGGGGAAAAAATTTTGCAAATACTGCGAAAATATGTTATTCAATAGCCTCATTATTAATTTTAAATGTAATAATATCGAGGAAGCTATGATAAGCCATTTTTGTATTTCTAATTGGCGTCAGTAAGTTAATAAACTACAATAAATTTAAATTTGAATTTGAATTGGAATTTGAATTAACAAGAACTATTATCTACTGACATATATTTCAATTGCGGATCATCTCGTTTCAATAATTTATTTAACAGTTATGGACACCCTTAATTATGATATATTAATTATTAGTGGCAATTTTTAGGGCATCCCATAATTAAGAAATTCATTACTTGTGCAATTAACAGTGATAATTAACCTTACTCCATGTTAAACCCTAAATATTTAATCATCACAGTACATCGCCAAAATAATAAACTCATAATAAAAATTACAATCAACTTAATTTAAATCCATTATTAACCCGAACATGCAGAAATAATAAAATCAAATAATGAACCTATAAAATCGCATTCCAGCGTTTCATTTCATATAATTTCATTTAACATTTCCTCTAATTAGTTAATAAACGAATCAACTCACCAAACCCTGCTTATTTATCCCGCATTTCCCACGTGCACTAATATTTCCAACATGCCACCGCGGAAGGGTGTCGGTCCCATTTGAAATACTTATCCGGGGAAAGAACAAAAGGTAGCGGAGGGCCACTTATTTTGGGGTTTTCACACCCCTGTCGGGGGTGGGTACCGAAATCAAGCGTGACATGCGACACGCGTAATCCACGCAAAGGGTTGATCCCAGTTTAGCGGACCTGTCGGAGGACCGTTGAATCCGCGAACTTAAGCCCCGGCAAATTTGGATCCGTCAATCCTAAGTGTCCGGTCACCGGGAGAATATATCCTCGTAATACCAGCCAATTTTTTTAGCCCACGAAGATTTAACTCCTCTTTCGAGACGAGTCTTTTTCGAAACGTTACGTGAATACGACGCAATTATACGTCCGGGTAATGTTTTTTAATGAGAGCTTAATTGAGGTGTAGTATGCGGGTAGAATAAGCGAAATGGTAAGAGATCTTGTTATTTTAATTCGTTTTTTAATTGATGTTGAATTATATGCTATTTAGAACTTTATTAGGTGAGTCGTGGGGTGGTCGCACTTAAACTCTGGTTCTTTAAGGATTTTAATTAGAATTTACTATTAATTAATAGTGATAGTAATAAGAATGGTGGAAAATGAATGGCATTAAAGAAAGGTGAAATTGTGGTTCGTAATTGATTCCAATATTTCCGACACAAATCTCAAATCGATTATTATGCACAAAATTGATACTGAAGCACAAACAAACTCTCGTTGAAAGACGAATTAATTAGAAATAATTAATAACTTGGAAGGTCCAATTCTTGATCGTAAGCCACTTTAAACGAAGTTGATTGAGTCAGAAAATTGTCGACGCGTGGAATCATTATTCGTTTGATCGACGCAATACAAAAAACAATAAATCATTCACACGAGGCAGGTTTTCGATCTTCGTTCGACTTTGCAATTACGCCCCGGAGACGTGTGTCCTTCGTCGAGGAATACGGGAGATAGAGAAAGAGAGGAAGAGAGAAAGAAGAGGGAAAGACAAAAGTAAGAGAAGTAGGGTAAAAGTGAGAAAAGACGAAATTGCACCGACACTACTCACCGAGCGTAGAATAAAGCGAAACGGTATTAAGACACGGGGGTCGGTTTCCACCGGGTTGATGTATCATTTGCCGGTGGATCGTTAGGCGGTTTCAATTAGTTTTCCGTGGTGGTCCAGCCCCAACATCCACACGAGGACGAGGGAAACCTACCATAGTCCTTAATCGCGCAGTCCAGTTTTTTCTCATAATTAGGAAAAGCTCGTTAATGTGCCCCGTACTACCACCCTCTCTCCCTTCCGCCCTTTTCTTTTCTACGTATTAGGATCACCGCGACCACTGTCCTCGAAGATCAACAAACCAGCCTCGATTACTATTCTATCCCACCGAAAATTAATTGCCGTGAAATCGTACCTTAACTTTGACTTTTCCGAGGTGAAAATTCTTAGAAATAATCGTGGATCTTTGCAATTTTTTATCATTCGTTGCGATGGAAGATTATTTATAACTACAGTAGGATATCTACCGACAAAGAGAACCGCGAGCATACCGGCCTCGAATAATGCAGAAGCAACTAGTTAAGAACTTCTTTTAGAAATAATTTTCTTTCGATAAAATTCCGTGAATAATTATATCACGGAAATATTTCGGCTAAGTTACATTTGCGAGCAATATACCAACACCAAAAGCATCGTCAATAAATAATCCACAATAATTATTAACACTTAACTTTTAACACTGTTCAATATTTAGTGTACGTAACGAAACAGTCTAACGAAATAAATAGGAATACACGCACAGTAGTACAAACAGCTGTGTGACTGCGAGCGAAATACTTTGTTTTGATTCCAGGCATGCTCGCACAGTGTAGACGCAATGAAGTGTTAATAATTTGCTGACGCGCAGCTGCGCGTATATAAACACAGGTATCAGTATACACCAGAGAAACGTGCAATGGAAAAAAGACTCACCGAATGAAGAAACGCCAACTATCCAAGAAGCCTTTCTCTACGATGTAAAACAGCTTCTCCGAATCGTCGCACTTCAGGATTTCATTCCTGTTCCTGCCGTAGTATAAATCGCTCAGCTCGTCCTTTTGTTGCTTAGCTTTTATCCGATCATCTTCTTTCGCCTTTTGTGCGTTCTCGAGTTTCTCCTGCACAGAGAAATGGCACAAAAGTATGAATATTTGCGTACTTAAAAATAAGGATTTAATACAGTCGTAAGCAAGAGACGTACCTCACATATGGAACACGATGCTGATCCGATGGGATATTCTTTCGCAATCGGAAAGTATTTCCGAAGAATTAACCAGGCTTCACGGGACACAATTTTCCTCGACGAATCTGGTGTTTTTAACAGATTATGTTCACACAGTAGATCTTCGTTAAAGTTTATAATGCCTTCGTTCTCTTCACTCCCTTCGGTTTCTTTTGTGCTTTCACTATCTTTATTAGAACTTTTGTTGTCGTCTACTGAAACGCCATCCTGGCAGTCTTCATCTTGAATTTCGTGTTCCATTGTTTCCGTGAATGTTTCCATTGCGAGTCTTCTCCAAGATCTCAAGGAATCAGCACCGACTATGTAACTCGTTTCCATACTGCGGAAAACGGAATAATAGCAATAATAAATTAGCCAATTATAATAATAGAATTAATATTTCTACAGCAATTATTTTGGAAGAAAGATACTTACGGTTCTTTAAAGTTACGTAGAAGCTCGTTGACTTCTTTATGATCACGTTCCAGGGACATTTTGAATCGGAGCATCTTGCAACGTCGTTTTACGCAGACTTCGCAGAGAGAAGTTTGATCCAATCTTGGTCCCCCGCGATATCGGTCGTATAATAACTTTGCTGCTGCCACTGGCAAACATTTTGCACGATTTACTTTAAGAGGATCCAGTCGAAAATGTGAGCACATTAACGTGGAATTGTCGATTGGCGCGATTATTTCACTGCCAGATTGTCCATTTAACCATTTCGACAGCCAATCCGTGGGTATCCATTGGTATTCATCCCAGGAAGTTGTATTCGAAATAATATTATATACATCTATGACGAGTTGCCGTTTCGAGTTCTGGTCTTCGATTTCTTTTTGCTAAAGAAAAAACGTTATGGATTAAGATATCGTCTTTTATTAATAAATTAGGTCACCTGTAGTTATAGATACAAACCTTTTCTTGCTGGATGGCCAGTAAACTCAATTCGTGTTTCACATTTTCTTGTCTGACAAGATCCCGCATCGTGCCGCTTACTTCCCAACTCTCGAATTCCATCTATACGGATAAACATAGCAAGAAGTTATTAATAGCATAGTTCACTAGTCGACATTGAGTGTAATGAAAACACAATATTTACCTCTTCATAAAAGTCACGCTCGCCACAACTCATAGCTCTGTGCGCAGCGCCATTCAATCGCCTGTAATCTACCTTCGCATTTTTTGCATATGGTTTCTTTCCTACAGTTTGATTCTGTCCTGGTTTATCATCTACCTCACACTGTCGCGACTCGCGATCCTGCGAATTGTTGTACACTTCCGAGTCGGTAGTATCAGGCCCGTCGTCAGAACTTGGTGAAACTACGACGTTTTCCATTTTCGTTTTTATTCCGCCATCTAATTTCAATATCTTTTCGGGACTGCTACTCCCCGAGACAGCAAAATCATCGGTGCCATTTTTGCGTTTTCCATCGTCGGAAGATTCCGATTTATCCCTCATGGTGAGTCTTTCTAAGTGGATCATTTCATTATGATTTGGTGATTCGACTTCTGATTTCGATCTTGATTTAAGTCTTCTCGCGTTACTCAAACGCCACTCTGTGGTTATTTTTTTGTATACTAACATATACGCGGTATTTGATGAAAGAAATCCTTTTGGAATACGACCTCGCTTTACAACTTTCGATGTTTCTGTAGGGGAGAAATAACATCTTATTACCCTCATCATATCTAAATCTCCGTTCGAACATTTCGATGTTATATTCTTACCATTAACGCTATCTTCGATTCGTTTATTCTGCATTCTTTCGACTTTGTCATCGCTAAATTGATACCATTCGCCGCTTGAATTACATATATTGGCGATATAATGCCCGGAATGCGCCGATGGTCCTTTGTGACTTAAAACAGCGACCAGGCTGTATAATTGAGTTTGAGGTGGACCTCGGACGTATTCAGACATATCGAGATCTTCTGGGAATTGTATGAATGAATTTAACTTTCGTTTTTGTCCCGAATCTCTGGAAGAGGAAATGATCCATTTGTTACGATAAACAAAGTTCTTGGATCGACACTGCAAAGTGGATGAACGTTTAAATAAACCCACCTATGAAATACGAAACGCATTAATTGTATGTTTAAAGTATCGGGAAGGGATTCTAATCGAATAAATCGCCGGGCATCCATTTTGTCATTGCACGTGACACAATGATATTGGTTTGCTCCAGTAAGTTGTTCCTCTGACAAATATTTCTCTATCGCCTCCTTCAATGTGGGGGCCAATTGCAGATCCAGTTCGTAGAATGTTGTTGAAGTCGGGTATTCGGTACCGCAGGTACAGCAACTGCATCAAACATTAAGTTCGAATTATTTCCGCGGGAATTGATGCTTCTCGGCCAGATCAGTTGATCGCACCAGTCACCGTAGCGAGCAACGTGTCCTACCATGTTTTTCATCGTCAAGATCATCAGCATCATCATCGTTTAGGACAATTCTCATTTGTTTTCCACTTCAGAAAACCCACCAATTGATATAGCTGTATTTTCCTTGGCTCAGCCTCTGCAACATCTGCTTCAAGTCTGTGTTTTGCTGTAGCTTTCCTTCAATATGGCAGAGCAGCAACTTCGAAAATTCCTGCGCGTCCTGCTGCGTTCTGGTATCCAATGAAAGCGCGATCGCAAGATTCATTGGATCGAGGAGACTTCGATTTCCAAATTGCATCATTGCGAATATATATTGCAATTGCCCGACCGCCGTCACTGGTTGATATGGTATCCCTGCCTCTTTCGCTTGAGCTTGGGCATCCTGTTCCTCCAAGTCCTCTGTGATGTCCCACTTGTAAATTATCCTCCTGGAACCACCATGAAATTTTTATATCATATAACTACATTTTCACAATACCATCACGATCGCAATATTATTAAAAATATGGCAATGACGGAAAAGTTTTGGAAGACTTAATTGCAATACAAAAATAGATGTTTCAAGAGTACACACCTCATATCTTCGTTATGGAACCACATCTGAATTAAACTGTTGACGTAACACGTTGCACCTAGGTTCTTTAAACCAACGTATTGTGTAGGGTCCCGTAATTCAGATAAAGAATTTTCTAAGGGTGTTACTTCCGTGGGTTGAGATTTCATATACTTTTCTTCACCTAATCCTGTTAGGCACTGAGGATTATGTGTACAGTTGCGTCTACGAAAAAAAATAAAAATCGCGACATTGAAAACGTATATTTTTGTACACACACATACACATACATATACATATACATAAACGTCCTTCTAAAATATTATCACAGTATGCATAAAGATGCATTTCACGAAAATTTCTGGCCAAATTGTGAATCAGCGAACAGCCCAATATTAGTGTGTGGCATTGTATATAGTATATTTATTTCGTTTTGTAATTAATTGGCCACTTATCCTATGTATATTATTTGTATATTATATATATAAATAAAAATAAATAAAAAATAACATGACTTGAAATGCCTCCCTTGAAATTTAACCACATGTTGTCGCACCACCTTCTATATGCTTAGGAGACTTTTTTTTACTAAACTTACTTGTTAAAGTAAATAAACTAAAAGGAACTTACTTGCAATTTTTGCACGTCTTCAAGCCTATCCTATAAGCAGTTTCCAAATGAATTCGTTCTATGTCGTCCGGTTCTACAGCTTCTACCCAAGCCCAAGCTAACTTATCTAGATCAGTCTTCTTTGTAGGTGGCATGTTTATCTAGAAAAAAGAAATGTAGGCTTTTAAATACCGATATCATCTTCAGATTGACTGAAAAATATGAAATAGCCGCGTAACATTAATTTATATTCGGAATATATTTCTATTATAATACGCCTTTGCTACTGACGTGCTAAAAAAACGGCTGAATTACAAAATTAGAATTATAAACGAAAACTTACTTATACAAACATGACATGTTAGTAAACGTGAGTTAAAAGTTTCAATATTTATAATAAAACACGCACAAACTCTCAAAAAACCCATTAATAAACTTGTAACTCTGCACGCGTTTCACTGCACTTCGATACGCTTTCCCGATCTTTTGAACTCTTCCCCGAAGGTCCACTTCCGGTAAAAAAGTTACATTCGCTTTCCCGCCAAAAAGGCGCATTACGTTACCGAAAAGAAATATTAGGATTTACGTTCGTTTTAAATGAAGACATGGAATATAAGTAATTATTACTTAAGTTATTACTTAGTTAAATTCTAATAATGCCACTAATTAATAAAGCATAGTCTACTTTTAATGGCATATATAAATTTCCAATTACTGTACTACTAAAAACGATTGGAGTTCTTCATTTCCTGTAATCGCGCGCATACAATTTACACCACACATATATATATATATATATAAATATATACATAACATAGCTGTCTGAATAAACAAGATTTAATATATGTTATATGTTATATAGCTGCAGCATGTATAGCTTTATAACGATTAAGTTACGAAAATGATGAAATACTGCGATATATCACATTATAAGGGCATGATATCGAATATACAAGTTGCGTTCGTGTGAAAATTAAATCAAACTGACAACGCGTGTCAGATATCCGGTGCAGCATCCATGCCTTTTCGCGCCATGAGAAACTAGCGATTCATTTGAGAAATAAAAATAAAAGGAAGGGTGCCACTCGAGATAATCGATTCCTATAATTTCTGTTAAAGAAGGCCGAGAATTCTCCATAAAACGCGAGTAATACGATTCTAATAATATTGGGGGAGGTCGACATACGTCGAGATTCGAGCGTCGGAGAGAACTACGAATTTTTACCTGCGTTAAAGCGATCCCCCTCGATGAACGTACGAGGTTAGAAGAAACGCCGATATTATTCTTATAACATCGTATCTTCTAGCGCCTACGTTATCTGGTTCCAAGTAGCAGGTATCGAACGCACCAATTTCTAGAGCACCACCGGTTATTGTTACTTTTTAAGAAAATCAAAAAAAAGTATTATCAAAACACTTCAACCGTCTGTTGTACGCTGATCGCCATATGCAATCGGTATCCACCAGCGCGCTTCAAATCAATCTTCCGATTGTACCAACTATATCCCAAGTTTTCTCAACTTTCCATAATTCCACATTTTTGCATTACATTAATTTTTATATTCGCGAAATAGAACGTAAGAGGATCGAATTTTTGTTTAAAATCGTAGGGAAGCTCGATACATCATTTAATTCGGCTTTTAAAGTAACAGCTTGAGAACAAAAATGTCTCAGGATAAAATAGGTAAATAAATGGAAAAATATGCATTTATTATATTTTCAAATACTAAACAAGCATGAATAATATTTGGATTCAGTTGGCAGTCAGATTTTCTTGGAATTTCTGGAGGTTGCATTCAATCATATACTTTATTTCCGAAATTTATACCCCAAAGAGATTTTCGTAAAAAAGAAAATATATGGCACACCGGTACAAGTCTCGGAGCATCCCGAATTAAATGAATATTTAAAAAATGTACTATGTGCCGTCAGAGAAATGCTCAAAGAAGATGAAAACAGTGTGAAAGCAGTACATCTAGTTTTTTATAATAAAGATAAACTACCTCTAGAGAAATTCGTTTTTGATCTAAATAAATTGAACACTAATGCCGGAGAGTACGTAACTTATTCAATGAAACTCACTTATACGAAAGGCACTCATCATTAATTTAGTTCATATATTCATTATTCAATCATAGACAAGACCCATATTACCTTAAAACAGAAGAAGCTCTCAGAACCATTTGCTTGAAATTGTCGATGTGCCAAGCATACTTAAAGCCTCTGCCAAAGGATGCAACATTTTCTATTGAAATCCAAACTTACGAAACTGCACATATCGCTTTGAGTGAGAACCCTCAGTGTGAAGACTTTCCTTGGATTATAGATGACAATCATCTGGAAATGATTAATCAAAACTTACTTCCACTGAAAAGTATAAAGACTGATTGTTTGAGCCTACAAATGTACGTTTTGGAGGATGAAGAGAACAAAAAAGCCGCTACTTAAACTTTTATACGTAATAAACTATTAACGAAAGACACTATCTATAACTACATGGTGTACTATTATATCATTGCTAATATAAGCCTCTTTAAGCTACAACACTCCTTATATTAATATTATTTCATAAAGAAATACCTTATTGTCTTTTACTCGCAGCGAATGCGTAGCACAAAGAATATTTTTTAAGCAAATGCACCCTTTTTTGGCAAACGAAGTTCACAATGCCGAAAAGATTTTAGAGTTCGAACGACAAATAGTTAGTCAAATCAGGATCTGTTTTAAATACCCTAGTCAAATGATCATTTATTTTTACTGCTGTAGTCATATGAGACTTTCCGCTAACTACGCGAATCAAATGAGCGGGAATATTGCTTGTCCGCATTCGTACGCCATATTAGAGACGAAATATAAGTAGACGAAGCACGCAAGCCAATCTACAATTCCAGAATTACAGAGTCCTAAGATCACTTCCTGCGAACTAAAACTTAATTAGGACATATTTAGGCATCATATAACATGTGTTTTATGTGTTGGTGTGTAACGTCACCAACGACGCGGAAATCTTTACGGGGCTCTAAGACTCGGTAATTTTGGAATTACAGATTGCATTTCGTGCTTGGTCTACTTTGCGCAGGTTTTTATGTGTAAATGTGTGGGTGAATTTACTAGCCCCTCACGTGTTAAAGATCAGCTGACGTCTATGCAATCAGTTGTATATCCGAATCGTGTTGTACGATTTCGTAAAATTGTTAATACTTTTTAGCGCAGCATGTGAATTGCGATAATGTATAAACTTGGTCTTCTTATCTTTATACAAAATTTAAACTCTCTTCCAAAACCTGCCAAAAGTATACATATTTCCAAGAAATATCACAATGTTTACTAACATTAAAGTTTTGAGTTTTATATAACAAAATGCCGTTGGAAGAATGATAATACTGTTTTCTAACGAGCGGTATTAAATTTATATATAATACCAAATGTGGAGAGCTTTAAAACAGTAGTTTAAGTGTTTGTTATATTAAAGTTGGATTTGTTATTAAGTTTATAATAAATCGTTGTTTCCTTTCTTGAATGTAAATAAATCAATAAGTTCGTCAAGATGATGACTGATATGGAAGAAGCTGAAGTGGCTGAGGTTCAAGCATGTATTGAAAAACATGACAGGTAACCTTGTTCTGTAATTTGTTAGTAAATCATCTTGTTTAGAAAGATCGAGAGTTTGAGATACAATCATAATACTAACTAATAAGTTATTCTTTACTATTGGAAGAGGCACAAAACAGCATAATTCACATAATATAAAATAAGTAATATTTAACTCGCAACATTTATTGTTGTTGAATAGTGAAACAAATGAGGTCGATTTTACGGATGCCACAAAAAAATTGGCAAACGGACTTTTAAGTATTTATCAAATGCCATTGGAGAAAGTTAGAAAGGAACTTACTGAATTAACGTAAGATTTGAACACAAGTAATTAATATCTCTGCTTGCATTTGCACTGATTACTTTTCTTTAGGAACAAACAAGAAACTTTGCTCAGTCAAATGCAAGTTGAAAACAAAAAATTAAATGAAACATTTGAGGATATTAAGTTGAATAAAATGGTAAGATTTTATCTGCCATTAATATTAATATATCTTATTTATAAATATACAATATTTTCCTAGTGTCATATTTCGATATATAGTATCGAAAAATGTTCGAAATATTAATTATTGTTAAATAACGATAATGCAAAAAAATATGTATTACAGTTTCAAACTGTTAGAGTTTATCAAAGCAAACTGGCCTTGATAAAAAAAGAGATGGTTTCCATTCACGAACGAACGTTCCGATTAAAGGCATGTTATTAAATTTATACGTAAAACTCAAAATGTAATTCATGCCAGCCCTTTTTTATGTGTATTTACATCGAAATCTTTTACGCAGAAACGAGCGTTACGCTTACAACAAATAAAGCAAAAAGAAGCATTAAATAGGGAACAACAGCGCGAGCAAGAACTTCGTCGCGAACAAGAGTTAATTGGTAAACCAATGTTGAATTGAGCAAATGTTAGAGTAAAGGAGGATGTAATATATATAATGTATATATATTCATTTTTGTGATGGCTGAAATATTTAGAAACCTGAGAAGATGTTGTATTTATACACCAATATTTTACAATAAGATATATATTGAAATTGAGAGTTGATGTTTACTTGTAAACCTCTTACTTTTGGAATTTACATTGTCACCATACTATTTCCCAACGTCCTGTCGGGCCGCATTTTTCTTCACCTTTACATAAACGATTAAAAGTGGAATCTGCGGGGAAACCCATAATTTCGCGATCTTCCTGTATTCTAAACGTAAAGGTCGATTCGTGCGTTCCTATGAAATACCTAACAAAATATCTCTGTAGTTCTTTTATATTCATATTTTCGAATTACTATTAAATCCATTCTTACCTAGCATAAGAACAAATTACTTGATCAATAATAGCAACACCCCCGTCTTTAAATTCGTTTAATACATAATCCGATGGAACGAATTTTCGAACCGTATAATCGGGCAGATATGTTTTCAGTTCCTCAAATTCTACAGAAGTTGGTTTAATTGTAGAAGTCACTTATGTAATCATATGAATATCTAATATTTTACCTTCTTCTGTTGCGTCGGTTGCAACAAATAAAACGTTCAACATAAGTTCACTCATTTTCTTCTTTAATTGTTCCGCCGCAAATTTAATTGATGGCACCGTGCTGGAACGGCCAACAAGAAAGTCGCGTCTTCGCAAATGAACTGATAAATATGGTCCTCCAATTGCTGTCCTTATGCCCTAAAATCAAAATATGCTGTGATTCAAATAGAAATCACTAATTGTAAGATCAAATTAAATACTTTTTCCGTGGTCCAATCTTTTGGTCGCAAAGTATTGTCGCTTTCGTTTGTGGAGTTAAGGAACTTTTCTCGAAATTCATTTGCAATGTCGTATAATTTCGCATTATAACGCATACTTCTTCTGGCTCTCCAATATTCTCGCGAACCATAATAATCGTGTAACGGTATTTCCATATGATCGAATACGACGGATCTGCACAAAAAATTCCTTACTTAGAAGAATTCATATATGTATGAAGATTACATAAATCATAATGTTATACATCCATAATACATCAATCTGACCTATAAAGTGATGGTTTGAGATTGGTTATTAAATCTGACATCATTCCATGGAACATAACACATTTAACATCTCTGGCAGTTACATTATTATATCCCCAAAAATATCCCGCGTATTCCTCATTATTTAATTTGCGATATCGTAACGAATTCTGAGGACACTCTGTTATTTCATTTTTATCCTTAAATTTACCAGTCTTAAACATATCTTCATCATTTTGCAAAAAATATACAACATCAAGTTCACTTGTGCCCTCCTCTGATGGATATTCTGAAATAACATTATTATTTAAGATTTGTTAAACGATATAAATTCGAAGAAATAATTGTAAAACATTAACTAGAGTTGAGTACCTCTGAGAAAATTATACATTTCTATAACAGGAATATATTTTTGCAAGCTTCTGATATCAAAAAACAACCCCCATGGCAATTGAATTTGAGATCCAATATTTTGACTTCTCCAGTGATATAAATTACCTGCAATAAAGATATTACAAATTAACTGGGATATATGTATTAAAATTAAATAATTATTTGTATTTTGCATCATTATTAATAATCCTGGGATATTGGAAAATATAATTTCTAAATAAATAAAATATAGTTGTAAGTAGTTTGGGAATATCGTAATATAGTATTTAATGAAATATAATTATACTTCAATGTAGCAAAAGTATTAATTATTAGAGGAATAAAATTTACCCCATGGTGGCAAGACAAGTTGCCAATTGTATTCTTTTTCTTGCTCAATTAAATTCCGTATAAAAACTGCAACCCGTACGTAGACATCTCTTCTGAGATTAAAACCCTCCGGTGGATTGACATCATACAAAATATAACTGGAAATTATATTTCAGTTAGGAGAATGCTTATTAATAGTTCCAGAATAGAATCAATAATATTTCCCAACCGGTTTCGTGAGAAATGCGATTGAATTTTGCATTTACTTTCCTCATTATTGTCCGATTTTGCACAATATTTCGACTCACTGGAAGTCCGGAAAATAATGTTTAGAAATATAATAAAATATAGCAGCCTCGGTGCTAATAACAAGCCAAGCATTTTCAGGTTATATTCTATGTGTTTCAAACAAACGAGACACATGGATGAGAATCTTATAAAACTCTTTATCACTTAACAAAAATGATAAACAAGTTTGGAGGATTCTGATATCTGAAATTATTGCGCTAAACAACTTCCGAAGTATTCATCCCATTTGCTTGTATTTCAAAGCTTACAATCATTTTTAATGTCTCTCGTTAATTTAATGAATATTGTAAAACAGAACAATATATTAAACCTAGAATATTTGTAATTTCATATATAATCTCTTCTCAATTACAATATCTAGATTTATCGTAATATATATTATAATAAAAGGAGAAGAAATAATAAAACTACCCTTTAAATTGATTACTTAATGCGACCAAAAAACCAATATACTGGTAGCATTATTATACATGTTGCAAAATAGACTTATCTAATAAAAACGCACGTGTTTTTGTTAAGAATAAGGATAGTAAAAACAACAGTAATAACAACAACATTATACAGCTTGATTTTTGTTACACACGAATTACAGAGTCATATCTCCCTTACTCCAAACGTGATTTTGATGTGGGTAGATTACAATTCGCTAATCCAATTGATAATAGTTATAATAATGATAATAATTATTATTATTATTTATCGTCTTATACAATATTTATAATTCATAGTTTCAATTAACATAGTTCGTGCCCCTCAGCCTTCTCCTCAACGTGAAACATCGAGGGGCAATTATGTTACATTTATTTGGGGTGTGTCTCGTTATCAACGTCCCTCCACGTTTCTATCACCTTTTTTCCTATTTCTCTCCATCCCCCCCCGACTCTCCCCCTTTCGTTATTCTATTCAAAGTATACACTTGGCATATAAAAATTACAAGGACAATTTATAATGGTAATGGTAGTAGCGGTAGTTGGTAGTTAATAATAATGATAGTGGTAGCTCTCTAATGGTAATTGTAGTAATAGTAATAGTCGTAGTAGTAGTACTAGCAGCAATAGTGGTAGCGATCGTAACATTATCGTTTATAATATTATTTCTCCGATAACTAGCTTTATTATCTTTCTCTCGTTACCATTCTCACCCTCCCTTTTATTTCACTCTTTTTTTTCTTAGATTTTTATTTTGCATACGTATACTCAATATTTCGTATGAAATCTCGTGACCTAATAATTCTCCCTTTTCCTCGTCGTATCGCGTGAAGATTTCACAGTTAGATTTCCCGTATATTTTCTTTTCTTAGTAAAGGGGCGCGGAGGAGTCTTTCTCCCGATTTGTGCCTTTGTTGTGTGATCATTCTATCTTTCTCCATTTAGATTTAATCATATAATGCATCTCTCGTTTCGCTTGTTCCAAAGTTTTTTGTTAGCAATGACGTTAACCGGTAGTAGAATTCTCAGTCGGCAACCATTGGTACGTATCGTAATACTGAATTGTCGTCATTGATTAATATAACACGAAATTCATTCTCTATTTAAACTAATTCATCCTTTTTCACCCTCACTCTCTCGCTTTTTATCGCACAATCTCTCCCTCCCTCTCGCTCTCTTGTTTTGCAACTCTATTATGAATTCTCTATTGTTAACATCACAGCTAAAAAGGTGCCTTACGCCGACAGAAAACGCACTATCTTACATTCGTCAGCAGAAAACGTGAAGTAGTATAAATTACATTCACATCTCAACGCAAGAGGAATAGCATTTTATTACATACAAAACAAATTATTACCTAATCCGATGTAATACACAGTGTTTCATTATAAGTAAGACTTCTCTCAAATTTGATCCAAATACAAATAAATCCATGATGAGTAGGAACAATATTTTTTACAAATATAAAAGTGAGAAGCATTTCAAATAATTCTAGAAATCTTATAGTAGACCAATAAATAAGTACAAGTTGTGCTTGAAATTAAATTAGGTGCTTAATATAAAACCTATCGATAGATTTCGACGATTCTTAGTATTCAATCTTGATTTTCAATTATACAAGACTATCAAATAAACACAAGATTAAATATTAGATACATGTTTATCTGATAATGTTTTTTTTAATAATTTACGCATTCTATACACTGTGTATTATACTACTTCACATTTACAGAGGAATAGTACTTGTAATTTTTAATCGCTTGCTAGCACAATCGCAGTTTTATATGCTGGCACGACTACCTGTGTCACAGCTGACATAGATTAAAATCAAGATTAGTGTATCAGTTTTGACCAATGATTTCGGCATATATTGCACGGGATCACCGTGATACAAAGAATGGTAAAAAGAATGTTCACTCGGACGTCGAGATCGTTTAATTAAATTAGATGTTGTCTGTCGTCTCACGGGTGATACACCATCACAGTAAATGCCATTTAAATTAATTGTTCTTTTATTCCATTTATATTAAAACAAGCCCAATGATAACTATACAATCCACACTTTGCAACTATAAGTCCACTTCGGTCAATAGTTTTGTCTCTTTCTTTGCTTCTGAACAAATTTAGCTCAAATTTCGAACATTCTGAAACCCGATCATTCGACACTATATTTTATACGCTTTTTTTTAAAATGATACTTCTCACCTACTTCTAGACTTTTGTTCAAAAGATGTACAAAGTTTCTCATGTTCTCCATTAATTTTTCTTAACGTAAGATTCAAGTATTTTTAGATTAATATTTATTATTGTTTTATTCCATACTTCGTTCGACACCGACAGAACACTTTTGACTGTGAATATAAGATGAGTATTTTATATTTCATTTACAATCTAAACGACGTTGTATTTAAAAGATTTTAGAAATCTGGTACCCCTACGTCCTTCCGGGTATTCTTTAAAAATGAAGAGCGAATGGAATGGTATTCGGTTTACAAGAACTACTTGTTCTTAAACCACAGCACATTAGTGAGTTTTAATAAATGAATTTATTCAGAAGTAAAGTAATCGATCATTCAATTAGTGACTTAACATTGCTCGTATTACACTGACATCATATTATAGTATATTTCACTGCATTGGGCTTCTAATGAAACGCTTACAACTTACGGGATTGTTAATAAATAATTCATATATACACAGAGAAAGATATATATATATATATGTATATGTATATACACACACACGCGCATACATATGTACAGTAACTAGCCATTTTTTTTTCTTTAACACTCAAACATATGTCGTACAAAATCCGGAATAACGTCGAATCTGTTCATCCGCCAGTTCGGCCGAATTGAGCGTAAGAAAGGATGTACAACGAAAAAAACACGGGGGAATAGTTTGACTTCGAATGCATAACGATTATGGATGTTTACGTTACGACAAAAAACATTACCAATGATTAACATTATGTGTATGCTTTTACCACACAGTTTGTACATACTTTCCTATGGGGAACAAAACCGAACAACGAATACATGTAATTGCATCTAATATACATAATTTCTCGCACCACACTACGCTTTTTACAATATCGTGATATGTGTAAACCGATAATTGAGAAACTTAGATTTTTCATATGTCTTTTGTCTAAGAATTATCAGTGTCATACTCTTGGAAACCTATTAAGACATCTATACCCGACATCGTATCTTAGAATCAAAGAAAATTTCTTCCAGCATTGCTGAAGACAATATTTAATATTTTTGTATACTACGAACATACTTACGAATGCACTTTGCAAAACACAAATTCGCAAGCACACGTGTCTTTGTCACGCGACAATGGCAAACTTAATTGCAAGTTAACGAAGGCAAGACGAAACCCAAGCTTTAGCAATCGCCGTCATTCCCGGTAAAAACATTACGCATACGATGATGGATTAGTTGATTTTAATAAGAATGCTGCTTACTCAAGCTCTATTCGATACCGAGCAGTCGGAGCTTTAGATTTGGGCAAAACTTCGTATCTATGTATATATTCTTTTTTTTTATACTTAAATACATAGAAAGCTTTGAAGCTGCTACATGTCAATTCATGATGTACATATAAGTGATTACGAATGTGACTGCTTTTTTGGAAGGTCCGTTTCCACTTTTCCATTTATCTCCGTTTGTCTTGGAATGTGGAATGTCCATAGACACTACTAACTAGCGTACATTAAAAATAAGTTCAGTCATTTACACGTACTGCAGACTCTTCCGAAAGGGAGAGACGGCCATTCTGTTTCATAAACTGCTTCTGCTTCGTATGTCTCTGTTTATTTTGTACAAATTAATTCTATACAGTACCTAGTTAGTTATTTGCCATTTTTCTTCATTTAAAGAGCACATTGTAATACTACTACGGGAATGCTCTACTTCCAAGTACATTTCTCTATGATTTACTCGAATACCTATCGGTGCTGCTAAATGAAAACAACTTGCAAAGAATTCTTCTATGTCCCTTGCACTTTAGTAAATTCACTTCTCAATAGAAAGTCAATATATAAAAATCGCGTTTAACGTACAAGTATCGATCAATTGGAATAAAGAAATCCTAGATAGACAGATGCGAATCAACGGGAAGTAGTTCTGTAGAAAGACAAAAAAAGAAAGAGTACCACCGTAATTCAGTATTGAGGTAGCGTAACGTTGCTTTGGCTTAGCGAGTCTTTCTGATTATCTAGAGATATTTCAACTGATTGGTGGTACAAGATACAAAGAGATTATCCGCCGAAGAATGCAACTATACACATTTTCGAAACTTTCTTCCCCCCGTCGCAACCCTCACTCTCTTTCTTCACCTGAACATACGATCATAAAAATCATTGTGTTGTACTACAATGTCTTTGGTAGAAACTATTTGGTACGTTTGCGCCCATTCGGAAGGTCGTGCAGAGCCATGGAGCTACAACGAATGAACAGCTTGCTGGAGGGGATACTTCACAGGGAAACAAACATCAACAACAATGATTCCTCAATTATCAACAACATTAACAACATCGCATTTTATAAGTTATCATCATTATTGTAATCGTCTCTATCGTGATCAGGTTTCTCTTTCTTTTTGTTTGCATGTTCGTTTTGTCAATTACAGTCGCTGTCGTAGTCTCTGTCTTTCGCCACACCTTCAGCTTGATAACATTTTTAAATGCATAATTATAATTATCATTCGCAATCATTGTCTTCAGCAACATCATCACTACTGTTTAGTTAGATTTATGGCCATATATCACGGTGTAGTCTTGGCCTGTTCTTATCGTGGCCGTCTCCCTTTTTATCGTATAGCTTTCTTTTAGTTTACCTTTGTAACGCTATTCACCGTAAATTATGTTTTACTACCGATCAGATTGTTCGAGAAACCAATTCCTAAGACTTTCAACAATGTGTGCTTGTACGTGTTACCGAGCAAGGTACTATAAAACAATGATTCTTTCTGGATTAAACGACTGATACGTAGAGAGCGAAATTTATGAATAATGATTGTTCGATGATCATGGAATCATAATTCAAAAATAACGAAGTGAGAAACGCGCGACTGATCGGTAGCCCGATTACCAATTACAATTACGAAGTTGCTTAATTTTATAACACCTACTAACGCTCCATACACATAGTTATACATCGCGCAAATGTTTGGTATAAAATTCTGTCTTTAATCATCGGTAAATAAAAAGCGGATTTTTTGTTCTCTTTCTCTTAACACGCATATGCAACTGCTGCTTTCCTGTTTGATAATATTTCTATAATTACTGTAGTTGCTTCAGTGTAATTCTCATTAATATGTTACGCGTTTATAATATGTGATCTACAAACATTTAAAATTCATCGAAATAACAGAGGAGAACAAGTACTTTGGAGCTCCTTCTGTGGAAAGTAATATATATATATATTTTTTTTATATATATTTATGTATATGGCTTATTAGGTCACCATCAGACAGATGCAGAAATATAGAACGCAGTCTTTTCTTACAGTATGATGCAACCGATTTCCTCGATAGCAATAACACCACTAATATAATTTCGCGTCATTTCTCACTTTGTGCGGTAATAAGTGGTATCAAAATATATGTCGCTTCAAGTATTTCATTACGTGATGTAAATGCACGTTTAGTACAAGTAGCGTGTCATTACACCGTAAAAATTTGTATAAGTTCCCTCGTGATGTTGTAATAGCCAAAGCTACAAATATTTCACTATGAATCTTAAAGACAAATTAAATGGAACTAAATAAACAGAATTATTGTCATATAATTATCTGCAACTGATATTGTGCCTCTGAGGAAAGACGTACCACATTGTCGTCCTTATTAAAAACACTTATATGCACGATTTTTCTGACCGCCTACTACATTTCGGTATCTATATGAAAGTAATTTCAGAATAATTATTCTCCATTGATATATGTAACAAACGGTTTATGAACCACGCATCCGATGACATAATTCATAAAATGTTCTCTTTTGTATTCTTAGTCCAGAACATAGAATCGTTCTTACCTTAACAGCATTATGCCCGATCACGCTTCCATATCACCGCTCGTTACAATTCTCACGTAACAGCATGAAGATACCCTTAGAGTGATACTTAAAGCTCTTACAACTTTTACAACACACTTGCGTACAGAGAGTAGTAATAGCTGGGGTTTTGGACTAGACGTGATGTGGTTGAAGATGAGGCAGCCTGCTGGATGAGCAGGATCAGGATTTCATACTATTCGATTCATCAACCCGCCTCTCGGGTCCTAACGTTGGTAGATTTGCAAATTCCATTTCTAACAGTTGACGCGCCTAAACAAAAGAAGTACTTGCTTAGTTAACATATCACGGAATAAATAGAATCCATTTCATTACAGTCGTGATATATTTAACTTACTTGTGTATTTTGTGTTGGAATTTGTAGAGTTAACGCAAAACCATTCGCGTCAAAGCTTTCATCAAGAGCTATAAGAGCTCCATGTACTCCTGACTCCAAGAGATTGTTTGCATAATCCTGAATATTATTATCATATTATATTTGCTTTTTGTTAGCTTATGTAAATTGTTGAAACTATGATGTTTTGAACGTTCAAATTACCTTCAGGCCGATAGATTGCACCCACTTTATAACGCGGTCATTGCTCCAAACCAAAACATCGATATTGGCACTTTCGGCCTTTCGTCTTCTTTCTTCTAATTGTTGCCTATCGAAGTTTAATCGCTTCAAACACCCAATACCGTAATACAAACTTGTTCTGCAACATTATATTATATTAAGTTATATGATGTAAGACCGTTTCAGCATCCACATGACGAAAGGAATTTTGACTGGCATTTATCAAATTTACCTGTGAAAATTATCAACCATTTTAAGTTGACCACGAAGGTCCTTCTTTGTAATATGATCCAGCATTCTAGCATCGACAAGGCACTCCATGAAAGTGGACCGGTATTGAGGCAACCCTAAACTCGGTAGCCAGACATTGCCTATCCACTCGTGGTTCATATCTCCAAATGCTAAGGTTGTGCGGGATGTTTGTGGTGCCGATGGACTTGTGAGAGACACCATCTCTTGTATAGCTAGTCTTAACTTCAATCGGTGCAGGGGATTACTATTATAAAATTCAATACATCATTAATACTTCAATATTTGGTTGCACTCTCCATTTTTCAATAATTTATTATAGTTATGCATACCTGATACCAATTTCTCGTTGAATTTCTGTGTCACTTAGAGCACTCATAATAGCACCACTTTTGACATTCGCTCGACAAGCTGCTACATACCAGGTCGGCATGCCCACCCAGAGTTCTAACCAAGCCACAACGGTTGGACCATTCCATAGAGCGAAGGGTGTACCAGCTTTCATAGCTTCCGCCAAAAGCTCGTGTCTTGATGAATCTAGCATACTACCAAACATACTAGGACTAGAAAAACATGTTTCTATTTGCGACTACATTTTATATTTCTCTTGTAATTAATCTCTTATAGAAAATACCTTTTCTTTTTTCTACGATCAAAGTCGCTCTTACTAGTGAGCGTTCCTGCTACTGAAACGCTATCTCCATAATCAGGATCTGCAGGAGTACTTACTCCTACCATGCCTGACATATCACCTGGCATTGTTGTGTCCTTTCCTTTTATCTAAAACCATTGGAACCGTAACTTCTGTTAAATCTTTTGCACTACGAAGCCATGTTCCATTTAATGTAAGGTGGCGTATCCACGTACCTTTTCTTTCTTACTAAAGAATCTGCCAAGGCTGCTCTTGATGCCTTTCTTCTTTTGAGCGGCTGCCACTGCCGCTGCAGTCGCAGGACTTACAGCAGTTTGCATATGCAAATGCGAACTGGGGAATTGTCCAATCATAGTTAATCCACCGCTTGATAAATTGTTCTTGTGCAAACTGTCCTGGCTGCTGTGGCGTGAGGACAATGGGGAAGGAGGAGTCCCAGAATTGAGTGCGCCGTTGTTATGCTGCCCATGCCTGCTGCATGGAGCGCTAATCTAGTTTCTATTTCTACTCTAAATAGTGCTACTACACTCTGGCCCACACGACAATACTATTTTATAATACATATTCTACTCTATATGCGTTTTACATTCAGCTAGGACAAATTCACAGGGAAGGCATTTGTTGTCAGACTTATGTGGGGATGCCTGTAGGTAGTTAATTCAACTGGCTTGCTATTCACAATTTATTGAAATTATTTCTTTGCATTAATCATTTAATAAAATGTCTAGCTCCCGATGTACTTATATACAAGTCTGAAAACAATATGCTTTGTGCATGAATCTTTTGAAACAGACTTGTTTGAAAATCACTATTATATTAAAAAATTTGTATGTGCTTTCATCAAGTGTAAAACGTGTGACTGGGGAACTTAGGGAGCCAAGTGAATTGCATTACTTCGAATACCTTTAGCGATATAACTAACTCCATTGTTTACACGTAATCCTACCCTATAAGCGGAAATACTATTCAGCAATAAATGTTAATAAAATGCACATCCCGTCCTATTTTTCTATGATGTAATGACCCATAAAAAGCAATAAATACAAATTCAGAGACGAGATTGCTAAGTTGCATTAATGATAAACGACTACAAAGATATAGAAAGATTAGTGGCGAATTAAATGTCTAATACTACGACTGCGTTCTTATATCAATGGATATAGCATTAAAAATCTGCTAAACTCTTAAACTACTTTATGCCGTTCCACCTGTGCGATTATACCGAAGAGATCTTGTTCTTATAAAATAAGTTAGGAAACAATAATATGTATAATCTGTCTATGTCTTTGCAATCCATTTGTAAAGAACAACCTTGTTCGAACAGGCGAATCGGGCACGTTGTGTATTCGACGCAATTCTTTTGGCTGCCTAATTTCCCTGGTCTGTCTGAGACAGCGATGTTTGTCGTGAACTGGGCAGGCTTGAATGTACGATGGATGGAAGAAGTAACTATCAATGTCTTCCAAGGATTCATTTCTATCAGATCTATCGGGTGGTTCGTCCGTGCTACTGTGCTCGAAAATTGAGGCTGTGGGCATGTATTGTATACTAATTCTTTATCCATTGTATCTTGTATAATAATCAGAAACTAGGCGAATCATTGAAATTATGCTATTATAAAAAGTGTATCACTATCGACATTGTTTTTAAAATTCACAATATAAATACCCTTTTAGACTGACTTCTAATTAACTTATGTATTACCCCATTCTCTATAAAATTCTAAGCTCGTGTGAGTAAATCATCCTCTTTGCCCAAAGGGTGAAAAAATATTTTTTACCATCGATGTCACTTAGGTCGAACTCAAGGGTGTTTATTTCATGCCCACTTGTATCACTCAAATATGTCGGGCACAGCGGCATTTGATGTGGAGAACATGCAGTACTACAATCATTAATTAACCTGTGTGCAGGAAAACCACTGCTGGAATATCCAGTATGTCCGCTTCGTCTGACAGCATAAACAATTCATAATACTATAAATACCAAATACGCATATCTCCCAAGGAAAAATTGAGGTTTATGAGAGCAATTATTTTCGTAAATGTAATTATTATGTTACTATGACACGCAATTATATATGTATAGTCAAGAAAATAGAAAATGTCTGTTTGATTCCAGGGGAAAACACATTTGAATAATCAAATTAATTGCATTATCGAAAGCATACCTTCTCAGCTCCTCTTGATTATGAGCGAGTGCTTGAACTGCGCGTTCCAGCCTCATTGATCGTGCAGTTAACGGTGAAGCTGCATCACTGCCACAACTTCCTGCACCTCCAGTGCTGTCTCTTTCGCTCACTGAATGCAGTTCTTCACCCGACAACTGCAACTGCCACAGGCAGAAAGAATTATCCTACTTTATAAATGTTTTACAGACATTGACCAAATGCGGCAGAGAAAAAAACATATGTCCAAAAAATTACACGATTTAATATCATATTAATGATCAATGTATATCCGTTGTAATTGTTATACAAGATTGTCAACGAACCTGGCTTGCAGGAAGCGATTCCGAAAGTTGTCCGGGACTAACTAAAGAGGCAGCATATTGATGAAGGTGCGCTGGTGACATTGAAGCCGGTGCCTACAAAAATAAAGGGGTTGCTTTCGTTGTAGATATAATTGGCATTTATGTTGTACCAATAAATATTGAGAGGACTTTAATACTTACAGTATGGTATTTATGTAAATAATCTCTATTAGGACTATGATGCGATTTGGGTGTGGATCGACCGCTTAAGGGTGGCGATGCTCTTTCCATACTTCGACCTCTTGCTAATAAATTCATATGTTCTAAACTACCAACACGGGACTCCAACTCTTCTGCACGGGCTTCCGTAGTTTCCTTCTCTACCTGTAAAATAAGTCATGATTTACGGTAAAAATTGATACAGTAAAGCTTCCGTTAAAAAGTCTCAAGTAATACACCAAATCTCTTGGAACTGTGAAGTTTATTAATTACCTGAATCAACCTAATTTCATTGTTAATTGCTTCTAATTGTTCTTGTAACATAAATGCCAGTGTTTCGGCATCGGCGTGATCTGTAGGACTAATTACATCTACTCCACAACTGAAAAGACTTTCGTTATCTCCATCTCCCTCTGCATCGCTAGAAACGTCAAATGCTTGTTGAACATTAGCAAGAACATGTGCTTGTTGTAATTTTTCCCACTCTTGTTCCGTCAATGTTCGTGCAACGTAACTCTGAAATTATCGGTGATCAATTGCAATTCATAACTATTAATAAACCCGTTAATTACATTCTTCCTAAAGCTGATACCTTTGACGTGTCGTCATCCATCGTACTTCGCTTTCCTGTTCTCCTAGGTAGAGAATGTGTGTCGAAACTACTATGACTTGCGCTTCTAGAGAAAGATCCTGGATCTACCGCATTTGGCGATAGACTTCTAGTCAATGCGTCAGTTTGTTGAATATTGAAAGCAATCTCTTGTTGCAGCATTTGTCTTTTTACATTGTCGATCTCAAGCCGTGCCTTTCCTAATTCTTTAACTATCTCCGCTTTTTCATTCTGCAAGTCTTCGACAATTTTCCTGGTTTTCTCGAGTTCTTGCGTAAGTGCGTTCTTCTCTTCCAATGCGTGCATTCTTTCTTTTAAATGCACTTGTAATCTTTCATTGGATTCTTAAAAAAGATGCGTGTTAAGGGATTATATCTCGTAAAACATCGGTACTTCTATCACGCATTGGAATAGAAATAAAATAATATAAGTAATATCGCGAAAATTACCAGATAACAATTTATCAACGGTTGTACTAAGACGCGTATTGTGTTCCTCATTCATCTTGAGTCGTTGATTAACGCGCATTACTTCAGCATTCTTTTCTTCCAATTGTGCCTCCAGTCTTTGTATTCTATCCTCAGCGCTACCATGTCTCTCCTGAGCCTGCTTATTAAATGTTTTACATAATTAAAATTGATTGCTGTGAATGAACAACCACGGAGATCATTAATCTTCCTAATGGCACATGAATGTTTTATTTATATGCACTTTTCGACATTGGATTAGTTCGTCACGTTAATCACAATAACAACTAAGTAATTATATCAATTTAGTAAATTACTCCTAAACTGATATTGCTTGGTAGCCAGAAGAATATACAATCTATATAAACAATATGTATCTATTGGAAATATTATTTCTAGTAATGCCTCTGTATTTCGTAAACGAATGAAAATTCTTTTAGCACCAGGCTTTTTTCCCACAAAATATGAAGAAGATTTTTAAGCTCTATTCGTCGGACCATCTAGATAAAAAGAATGGCATGACAAATCTAATAAAAATAAACATGTGCCTATAATATAAGACTATACAGGTAAGTGTATTAAGAAAATTCAAATTATAAGACGTAAACAAGCTTTAAAAATAAAACACATCAGTTGCGTGTTTAGATTGTTTAAAATGTTAAGTGTTAGACAGAAAGTAAATGCATCGATCATCGAAATCGTGATAAAAATTTCATTTCAGAGTAGAAAGTCGTAGGAGTTCCACGTTTACCTTTGTAATTCATGCTTAACTATTTTATGTTGTCACGTTCGTATTTTATACGAATCCTGCTAAGTGAATATCTTAACTGTTAGAAATCAAATAATAAAATCACTCATAAATTGAAAAAAAATGCGATTAATGATCCAATTCTTATAAAAGCAAACACTCAACTATATAAATTTTGGTACTGCCGGGGAAACAGTTATAAAACATATGTACCGTTTTATGATTAAGTGTTTGATGATGCGTGATATAATACATATATGTACTACATACACAGTGATATAAAATATGCAGAAAGAAAATGTCGCTTAGATTTTATTAGACAAAATCAGAGAGATAGAGTAAAGAAATCTTTTCACAATAGAAAGATATTAAAAAGACAAGCTCTCTAGAGAAAGATATAATCTAGGAGCATCAGTAAAAGTGCAGAGGAATAAATAGGGAAAACTGATGATGCAACGATATGATTCCCCTGCGTACCTGATTGGGCCTCCTCACCTGGGTCAGAGCCTCCATCCTCTGCTTCAACTGTTCTTCCATTTCAGGTAACTTAGCATACTGAGCCAACTTCTGCTCGGCGAGTTCGAGTTTCTCCTGTATTGCTGCTATTTTTTCTTCTTGGAGCTGCGGAACATTTATATTATTTTATATTAAAATAATTAATTACAATAAATCACCTGCACTATTAAATTACCTTTAATTGAGCCGTTTTGTGTTGCAGCTCCTGTTCCAATTTCTCATTGAGGTCGTGTAGACTGGTAGACTCTCTTTGAGCACTAAGGTATCGTTTTTCTAGAGTCGTTATTCTTTCTTCTTGGTCTTTCTTTTGGCCAACACTGTCGCGTAAGTCTCTCTGCAGCTTGACATTATTGTCCTGAGTTTTCATTAGATCTTTCTGTGCTTTTGATAGAGTTTCTTCTAATTCCGCCACTCGTCCACTCAATTCTGCTACTCGTCGCTGCCACGTGCTCAACTCTGAGCTCTAAAATAATGATTATCGAGTATTATTATTAGATGTTGATTCGTTAACACTACTTTTGTATATTCGTGGGAACGATTTGAAATCGTGTTAGTTGCACAAAATGATATTTCTGCTATATAATCGTCATTGCACGGTGAAGAACAGAATAATTGCACATCTTCGCTATCAAAACTGTAGGATATCCTATTCTAAATTTAACCGAAATATGTTGCAGTTTGTGAACTGTTAAGAAATTGTATGTGTGTTTCAGTTGTACATAATGTTTCGTGTCGTCGAACGTCACATCAATTATCAAGCTTTTCATACAGAAAAAGATTTGTTTAGGAAAAATTCATTCTTATTCACTAATCGTCATGCGAATACAAAACGTTTAACACGTATCATTATTTATTCATTCCACAACATGCCATGGGCATCAGTTGAAATGCTGCATCAAATCGGTCAGCTGAAATTTACACTGTGCAGTGAGATTTTCAAATAATATTTCTATTTCTTTCGTCGTTCCCTGAATCGCTATAAATATCCGTTAATTTCAAAACTACGTGTGATTCACTATTACAACATATGATGTACTAACAGAAAAATACCAACAATTTGTATCCTAGTAAACTTACACAGTATCCAAATAGAATTCTCTAAAATTGAACAACCTTGTAACGATTTTTAGCATTCTTCAAAATTAATTAGCAATTGAAGAATCATATTAAATAAGTACTAGAACTATTAAACATACCTGTATACTACAAGATCTAAAAGTTCAATATTAGATTCATCATTGGTATGCAAAACAGATTACTTATTCATATATTATTCCGACCCTAAATTAAGTAAATACAATGTGTTCAATAACTGTGACAGAGTTTACATAGTTGGGTGCATCATATAAAACTTGTTATCTTACTCCTCACCAATAATCTATCAATACGTAAATTACCACTCCACTTAATATAATTATCGTGACGGACAAGTGAAAACCAGTCAAAAAATCATGCAAAAAGACGTAGAATGCTATTCTCGTATAGCACATATCAAAATTGATTAAAAGGGATGATCAACGATGTTGCAGGTACAGACCATTAGAGGTAAATATGTATATCAGTTATTTTATATATTGAAAAATATATAAATGAAGATATCTACCTGAACCCTTTTAACGAACGAATTGATCGTTAGATATTTTAACTCCACGGTAGTTCCATACCTGCTTGTCGACAGTAGCTTGCAAGTCTATTACTCTCGTAGCCGAGTCCTGGTCCGCTGGATCGAGACTTCCATTGCTGAGCCTACTCCCGATCTCTGTCGACTTCTCAGTACCTAGTCTTTGTACCGATTGCGTCTGTTGCTGTATCTGTTGCTGAGGAGGTTGCTCTTGTTCCTTCTGGACCGTTGCTGCCTGCTCAGTCTCATTCTGCCCGATCACAACACTACATTCAGAATGCCTCGCTCGCATTGCCTGTCCTGCATCGCCGCGCAATTCCCAACAACTAAATGTATATAGCTACGCGACTAAGCTACTACCGTGCACTACCCTAGATACAATCTTATGGATGCAATGATCAAGATGAGTGACAAGAAAATCGAATAGCTGCAAATAGTTTATCGGTACAGATTCGAACTATACGGTAATGACGATGTCTTTAAGTTTTTTTAGAAGCTTCTTCTGACAATGAAAGTCAGAATGAATAGGACAGGAATTCCATGAACATCTACGTCTGATGTCTATTATGCCAGGGGTGGCCAGATTTTAATAACCGTGGCATAAACAAAATATGTACTGAAAGAGCTTAGAAATTAACATGTCAGTTTACAAGTTTTGTTATTGAAAACATTTTTGTGGAACTGAATTTCATTAATTAGATTATAATATTTAGGCTACGATAATATTTCAATATGTTTAAGCAAGTTCTTACAAATATGGATATCTGGTCACCCAAAAGAAAGTCATGTTCTGAGCATGATGAATTAATGAATTCTTTTGGAAGATATTTAAGCGAATGATTGACTACTAGATGTCAATTGCCATGACCGCTGAGTGAAAATGTACAACCGAAACTGACACCCGTTTATCCCCAACAGAAGAAGTTGCCGAAATCTGTCACCAATAACTTGTTATTCAGATTCACATCTAATAACGACTTGATTTGGTAGCTTATCGTACAAACGATCCAATGATGCGGGAAACTGTTGTTCCTTTGGTCCAAGTGATACGCCAGCTAGTGAAGTAACGAATTATGCTAAACATGAGCATGCAGAGTGAAAAAAATCCCATAAATGCAATTCACGAGTCTCAACACATCTTGAACACCTTCATATGTACTTATGATTATGTGAGGTATGAAAGAGCTCTTTTAAACAAAAAGAGCAGTGTATGTGAATATCTGTGAGTGCTTATGCATAGTGCGGTATGCATAGTGCGGGATGGAATCCAATGATTATTAAATACCTTGTTCTGCTGTTGGCCATCATCCGCTTGTCCATTCTCTTTCGGCCTGTCCTCAATGCTTTTTGGTGTATGCCCACTTATCTTATATTGTTGAAGCTACAATTAAATTTCATTGTAAATTTTGCGAAAACTGATATACTACTTTTTAAGATGGACTATTTACCTCTTCTTTGGTAATCGCCAGTTCATCTTCCAGGGTCGTATTTCTTTCAAGAGCTACACGTAATCGTTCTCGTACCTGCGAGTGAGTTACAAATGAGTATCATTCAAAACCGACTTTGCTCTTCAAAGTAACATTATTTGCAAAGGAACGATAAATCATCTCCTTAAGGAAATGGTTATTAACTTCTTAAAAATGTAAAGAATCAATTCGTACCTTCTCGTCTAGAGCCTTGTGATGTTCGAAGAGACTTTTAAGAGCTTTGAGTACTTCGACTTCGGACGATACCCCGGACTGGGCGGCAGCTTGCCGTTTCACTACAGTCAGCCTAAGTGACCGTTCATGTCGAGAGACCAGACACTCCAGATGTTCCAGCAGAAGCTGTTCAGAGTAATATAACGTCTTACTGATAAATACTATCGGGGTACCAGACTTACAATTTCCACGGAGAAACTTCAACTTACACGAGTGTTATTCCGCTCCGCTTTCAACTCAGAAATTTCCTCCTCTTTCTCCAAGATACTCTCGCGCGCTGCTGAGAGTTCCTTCGTCAATTGAGAGAATTCCTGGAACAACAGATAGAATATTTTAGTACTTAGTCCTTTCAAGTATTATATTGGAATGTATCTTCGCATTCAGATTATAAATAAAATTCAAGGAAATATTATATATTCATTTAATATACAATTTAATATTCATTACAATCTTTGTATTGATTTAACGCAATCAAATTCAGTCAAAAATCTATAAAATAATAATAATTTAGGCAATAATAGTAAAACAGTTAGATCACCTGTAATAAAATATGGTGAACGGAACAATTGCATTGTTTAAAGTTAGAATCTTGACTGACGCTTCGCGGAAAGCCGTAAACAAATACTGCACTTTCACCTTTTTCGTTTAAGCACATTTTATGCAAATCCCCTGAGTTATTATCACCACGCGACATTCCACCGATATAAGCGGTTGTTTATTTATAAATATCACTAATCGATATGTCCTTCCACACTCTGGCTACGAAAACACCGAACATCGTGTTGCATTCTCTGCACACGTGGATAATATTCAAATACGTTTATTATCAAATTGTTTATCAATTATATATTACATTTATAAATACGATAAAAGAATATCGTTCATTATTAAGATTATTAATGCTAATGCAGTGTATTAATAATTGCATTGAAAGCATGAGATATTCTGAATCCCAGGGGGGCAAGTCATTAAATAAATAATAAGTGTCCGTTTATATTTTGGAATAAAAAGGATATTACGTGGTCTCGGTTAATCAGGAATGCGTTTAATCCGAGCAACAATATGAAGGATATTGTGCGGTCTTTCAACGATGGGGAATATCATCTTTAAGTGGAGCAATATTGATGCTTTCATAAAGAACTCATTATCCAGTAAAAGGGCTGATTAATTACATCCCTGCAAAGGAATCCTATTAGTCCATCGCAAGTTGCGCCGAACAAAATTCTCAGTGAATACAGCCATATGGAAACTAGGTACACGAAGAAGGAGGATCCTAATTTGAATAACAAGTTTCGGAATTTTAATTATTTCACCGACCCCATGAAATCTTCGCTTATTCTATCTTATAAGTCCCAAAGTTATCCAACCTTCTGTCTGAATAATATTTCATCTGTTATTCGACAATGGCGAGCCACATAAGCGGGAAGAAAAATAGATTTTTGTTGGTTTAGAAAATACGACTTTAAATGAGAATAATTTCAGGAATTATTGTTAATCCTATTCAAAGTAAGGCTACTGAAAATAACGTTACACGAAGAGGCTTCCTTCCTAATTAAAATGGACATTTCGTTCTGTCCTATTTTTAAACTCATTACTGCCATAATGCATACTTTATAATTAGTTGAACTTTAACTGAAACACCATACAATTTTCATCGTGTTTCTTATATTTAATAATCTTGCGAATAATTTCTACCACATTCTACGCGAGTCAATTGACTGTTTCAATAAATGTGTTAATTAACTTCTCACACAAAAGTTTTGTATTGATAACAGTATTTGATTTTCTGCCGAAACGTTTGCCGAATGCAGATAATCGCGAAGGAACCATTTTGTTCTTGATAAACGAGCGTGTAATTTCTTCTTATATTTATCGAACATCTGCAAAAATAAATCACGGAGAATTCGCGATATCGACTGAGTGTGATATTCAATAAAAATGCAAATCTACAAAAACAATACATATTCTATATTTAATAGATCCTTCATTTTAACCCATTAATTAAACAATTTCTCAATTAGCATAATTAAATTGTACCTTTATATATATAGAATAGCGAAGACATTTAAACGGATCCATAAAATTACGTCGCCATTACAATTTGCATGGAGTACTCGGAGTACTCGGGTGTTTAAAGGACCATGGATGGAAACCATGGCTCAGCATGGTTTAAATCGAACAATACCCAGCTCTCACGTGCTTCACCTTTTACGCCTCCTCTTTATTCCTGAGAATATACTCCCTAAGTGGATTACGACTCTCCAGAAGATTAATTTCTCATTACTAATTACGGTGACAAATGAGTTTATCTCCCACGCTATTCTACCGTATATCAGCTCTCCTAACACAATAGGTTACTAATCCTTCTAATGGAAAAAAATTCTCCATTTCTTTGCTCATCAGTGATATGATCCGTATTATTAAAAAATAAAATGAATTTATAAAATACTACATATTCTGCTGTCGAGTAAATTCAACTATTGGAATATTATTTTAATTTGGTAATAAACTTTGATACCAGAGTAGTCATCGGGATGCAATTAAAATTCTAGAATTGAACGATATAATTAAATCGGACAATGCTCAAAATTGATCCAGCAGAAATTTCGGTGGTTTTAGTTCCGCAGCAAGGAGAGTAATCTAAATATTTGAGCCCGCGTGTCGGGGGTCATGCACTTCTAATGAACTGCAGGTGCATGGCTCTCACAGTCCGTTGCACCGTAGGCGCAAAGTGTATTCCAACACGCGAGTTTAAATCCCATTTTGTGTACGCATACTACACGCTCGATATCCTCCGCAAATTATCCTGCTACTCGCCATGACATCCTAGTTACGTCATGAATCGGTATTAATTATGCTTTGATTGATTAAATTAATTTTTCTCTATTTATGGTAATGCACAATGAAAATAATGTCAAATAAACCTCTTAACAACGACAAATATTATTCTGTCTTATTTCAGGACTTCGTATTATTCTCAGATATTTGTTCGCAATAGTTAAACTTTAAATTGCATTAATTTTTGTCAAGTAATTAGTTGCAAGTATCGATTGTCGAACAAGAATATTATTTTAAGTGCAATCTGATATTTATTCCGGATTGTTTGAAATTTATCAGTGTGCATTAAAATTTCTATTATAATCGGTGGATTTTAATAATGGCCATTTATTAAAATTTTAAACTAGGGCAAGCTTATTATTCCGTAATTGCGTCTTAGAAATTGCACGGAACTTCAACCAAGCTGCAAAAGTCCTTTTCCGGGATTATTAAAAAATCTCGATATTTTGTGTAGGTATTAAAAAATGATTCAACTAGTAATTTTGTAATTCAATTCTCCAAAGATTTTATAGTTCCACTACACCTGGAATGTTCATGTTGCAAAAAAACAAAGGATTACCACCTCTAATTATCAAAAACAATGCGGAGGGTCCTCCGAGCGAAATCTACGAAACCCCAAAAATACGAACTCACAATTTCACCGGTGAACTCGTTAAAGCCGTCGAACTTGGAAGTTAAAAAATACTGGGGAAACGGTGCATCCATTCGATTCTAACTCGTTCGTATTGTTTTTGTCCACGGCGTGAAAGGAGATGGAAAATAATTGGACGGACTTCCGAGAGTAGCTCGCGATTACATGATTACCCAGTTAAGCCAATTACAAGTGGAAGTTTGAAAGTTATCATTGAACGGTTCCGCGTGTTTATTCCCATCAGGAGCCCTTTTTTTAATTCCCTTCGATGGCATAGACGAGTAAGCTCCCTTTTCTCGTTCGTGGAACACGACTCTTGGTACACTTAACGCGAATTAACAAAATCGCCGGTGCAGAAGAGGCGCCGTTTGAAGTCCCACTAACTGCAACTCCTGGCTGCACAGTTGACGATACATTAAACCAGAAATATGAGTTAAGGGAGGTTTCTCTAGGTGGCCGGTGCGCGGTTCATGCGCACCACCATCACGATTATTCTTATCAATTCGTCTGCGATTAACACCGACAAATATTATCCGGTCTTTTCTTACTATAGTTCCGCTAAAAGCTTCCTAGTTCAACTTCAATCTCTTTCGATTTCCTACCACGCCGTGGAGTTAAAGATACTTCTTTTTTAGCGAGGTCTTCGCGCCCTTCTCACTTGGTATCTTTAGAATCTCGTTAAACTGCCCTGCCACTATTTCTGTTCTGTTAAAATTTATTCTACGGCGAATTAGATTTTTTTATTTCGTTCTGCTTAACGGCATGGTGTATTTAAGATAAGAATATTGTTTATAATTATGTTTTATAGACTTCAGATAATTTATTGTCCCCCGTGGTGAGCGTGGAAAATGAAAGTTAAATTCTGAAGTACGAAAATAATGATGTAGACATTACGTGGAAATATACATAGTCATAAATAATGATATTACAAAATCAAAATATTCCAAGGACCGCATTTATCTATCCATTATCATTCTCCATTTTATATACATGTTCATAACCAAGGTAACGCACTTTTATCACCGTTAACTTTAATACAACACATCCTTATCCACCGTATCACACAACATACTATCCCCACGTAATCACTCCTGTTACGTGAAAACCATTATTCCGCGATCTTCCACTGGCACAGTTTATAATCACGCAAAAGCTCGATGCAATTATCCACACACTAATAAGATGCATTTATGGAGATACGATATTTATTCGTCCCAAAAATAAAACTGTATTTGCTTCCAGTTATGGTTGCTCGAAATTATTGACACGTATAAGTGATAATATTCGGTGAATCGAGGCAAAGTTCATACAAATTCGTAACGAAAGGAGGAACGAGGACAAGCCGAATGTAGCAGGTGCAGTGGAGAGCCGAACTCGATTATTGCAGGCTAATGGTTCACTATAAATAGTTGCATCTACTATGACACCGTGTCGAGAGTACTATCTACTCGTGAAACCGTAATGAAGAATACGAGATAAAATTGTGGCTGGAAGTCGAACTGCGACCTAAACGAATTTTCAACTAACCGTGTGCAATTTCCATCGTCGAGTTTATATTTGCAGCGATAAAAAAGACACCGTGGATCTGGGCCAGTGGGCCACGAAGATCCACCCGTCGAGATAAAGTGCATTCCAGTATGCTCGCTCTTCTATAGTTTTTAATCGCGACCAATACCTTCGCGGATTGGAATTCTTCCATTTTTATGCAGTTAAGAAATATTTCATAAAACGATAGAGCGAGGTTTCCACTGGGAGATTAAATTGTGCGGTTAGGAAGTTTTGAAGGGCGCTCCTTGATGCTCCGTTCCATTGTTAAATGTTTGAACTTCCTGTTTGATTATCGCCGGTAAATATTAACACTTTCGAAGCGTTCTTTTTAAGTAATGTAAATCCTATTTTAAAAAGACTGGATTAAAGCCAGTTCCAGTCGAAGCCGATACCTTCTTCAGTGCTATTTAAATATTTAATTCCCAGTATTTTAATATTCCGACGAACGAAATAGTAATACCGAAATAGTAGAACTTTTAATAACTCCGAATCAGAGCAATTAGACTTAAACTATTTAAAAAACGTCGCACATACCATGAATTATTAATTTCAAATCATTTTCTCCATCGCTGCAAAGTGGAGGAGCAAAATCCGCTTAATCCACTTAATATAAAATTTATAATAATAATTACATTTAATATGATCCTGAAAGACATCTATCCATTAAAAAAAAACAGTTCACAGAATATTAAATACCAACGTTATGAAATATATGTTAACCGCGATATTATACCCAACTAATACGAAAGAATGATAATAATATCCTCGTATTAAACGTTCAAGCTTAACTCGACACAATATTACACGGAATTACTTAGTATCACAATTATCGCCAAGGAGAACCGCATTTTTTCCAAATTACTTTATCAATAGCATAATTTCGCGTAGAAGGATATTCCTCCAAGAAAATCTGATTTCCTCGAGATCGAACTATCGTGCAAAACGGAATCTCTGCCTATATCGTCTCATTACTATTTTAATAGTATGAGGTGGAAGTATGCAATGCGCAATAGCTGCATAATAATGAGAGGCCGTCACTTTATTACGTGACTTAACAGTAATCTCGCATCCCGAGATAAAGAAGTCTCGTTTTATAGCTCGCCTCGGCATTCCGCAGTTTTATTTCCAATTACTTGTTGCATACTTAAGGACAGACCTCGTCGATGTCGATAATATTGCGTAATCAATTAAATACGCAAAATTTCGCAAATACGAGAAAATCGATGATTGGAAACGATAATAGAATGTATAGTAAAAAGTTTTACGACTGAACGTGTTCCGAACGACGTTATTAGTTTTCCTGTAGAATAATTAATATCCGTAACTCTGTTAGCTGCATACTATTAATTTGCATAATAATGTGTCTCTATGTGTTTCGAGTTTATATTGCTCATCAAGTTTTTATTATTTCCTTCATTTTTTATTATTTTTTATTATCTCTTATAGTAGGTCGGAGACAAGTGGAATATTTATATTTTGTATCAGTCGGAATAGTCGAATATTTAATATTTCATTTTTAATCGAATATTAAAGTGTATTATTTTTATTCAAATTTAAGTTCGAGCTCGATGCAAATATGCATTTATATGGTTCTTCATATTTCGAGGACTATGACAATAAAAACAGTGCTTGTTTCAAAGATTAATAATTTGTGAATGCACGTGTTGATTTATGTTGCTACTCCGGTGCGACAGATATCCCTATTCGGCCCTGAATCATCCAACATAATTATTAAAAAACAAAATTTATTCATTTACTAATGATAGTGTTTTCAATGGAGACCCTGATCCTCCGACCCTTGGCACAGATTTAATGCACTTCGCGATGCAATCATAAAAACTGATCATTGACTCCGCGATTGATTGAAGTAAAAATATCGCAAACAGAAATAGTGATTTCATAAAAATATCACAAATAAAAATATTCTCAGAATATCCTCAATTTTGACCTTCAACACATTGTTGACCGGTAACGAGTTATGAATTATTAAAGCTCAAAACAATGTATGTTTCCATGATAGTGTTGTTGATTGTGTTGGATAGTGTTTATTTTATTATAAAATTAATTATTTTGTCTGGATCTTTAGCTTCTTAATCGCAATGTTAGTATTCGACAGTCGATGACACGCGTTTGTTTTTGCATAAAATTGCCGATCAATTAATATATTCGCTTCAAATTCTTTCAAGGAATGGTGCAAAATAACATATAACTTAATCCACGTGTTAATGGCTCAAGCACTAATTACATCGGCACCGCGATAAGCATAAAACAAACAAACGCAGGATAATAATCCTGCAGCAAGGACGAAGTACTAAACACAATTCCAGGTATTGTAATTAGAATCAGTATTAAATCTGCATTTCACGAAGGCATTAACAGTTGAGCGTGCAACGCACTGGGCGCATATATGCGCCCCGATAACACGGTACAGCCTGGGAACTATGCAACGGTTGCTGCAATTTCTGCACTTCTCTCATCCCACTGTGAGAAAAGACATGTTTTATTCTTGTGTTTTTATTACGGTTGATAAAAATGGTAGAATATTCTTTCTTAAAAGATGACCTTATTAAGCTTAAATACAATAAATTACGTAAAATCGAAGTGGAGAAACTGTATATTTCTAGTATATTAAATGAGAATTGTGGAATATAATTTTACTTCAATGTATTATTAAGTATGTGGAAGACTGGAATATTAAAAAATCGAAGGATGGATGTTGGTTACAAATAAGACTTAAATTGCATCGAGTCTATTCAAATCTGAATTCAGGTCACATTATTGAGATTTTAAGGCAACGCCTTAATGCATGCTTGTTTCTGGGTCACACTGTTGTATTATATGAAGAGTGTTAATATAATTTGATAAAGAATGAAGTAATGTGAATGTATTATTTCGTTTATTTATAATAATATTGTCAGTTGTGTAGGATATGCGGTAATAAAAATAAATCGTTTAAAACCAGATATTCAATGATGTCATACATGCGAATATGTCGTTTCATATATTTAAAAAAATTTTATTATCGATGGAAAATCATCGACCGACAAAATAATTGTTTCTTGGAATTATTGAGCTTTTGAAAATATTTCCAATATATAAAGGGAGTCCAGGAATAAAAATTGCCCGGTAGTAAAAAATAAGTTCCAGATTAGCTACGACTGCACCGAGTGGCGAAACGTAAATTTATGTATGAATGAAACTAGTCGCGTGCAGTGATGATTCAGTAGGAACTCGTACGTATATATCTTTCTTTCACCCTTTCGCACTCTGCCCTTCATATTTCTTTCCTCCTCCCTCGCACTTTTTACCCGACTAGTTGTTTTTACCCGTCTGCACAGCGAGCTTTCTTTATTACGACTCGACTGGTTCCATATGTTCCACAAATATAATGCGCGCACCGGAAACCACCGACTGAATTTTTAATAAGTTGCACCCAAACACTTATTTCCACCCGAAGAAACCTTCAGTGACGGTAACACCAAAACTTGTTAATCGTCATGCTCGATCCTTTGATGTTGTTCAAAGGACTTGTTAAGCTTTATATTATTTTCAAAATAAATAATCTCGGCTGTCATATTACAGCCAGATTGAAAATACTAAAAGAGTCTCCAGGATATTACTACGAGTTAAATATTGCATTATGGAATACATAATAAAAGCCTATTTACATCTCCAAGCTAAATATTACATAAATATGGTATTTAATATTCAATATTAAATGCAAACTAAGTAGCATATCCAGCTCGGCACTTAAGAATTTATTCCGCAAGGTTGAAACGAAGCAAGAAAACTAAGATCGGTATGCAATAAAATCTCGCGACGGCTTCTATTCCACATTATATCCAGATTTTTAATACTAAAATTATCTCCACGATATTTCTACAAGCTAAAATACTACATAAACATTGCATTTGATGTTAAATATTCAATATTAAATGCAAACTAAGTAGCATATTCAGCAAGGCACTCAAGAATTTCCTCCGCAAGGTCGACGGGGAGTCGAAAGGGAGCAAAAAGCCAAGGATCGGTATGCAACAAAATCTCGCGAAGGCTTAATCCTATGGTGGGACCGGTATATAGGCATAAAATAACTAGAATCTCGCGTTTCCCAGTGGTAGGTGTATCTGGTTGCTTATTAGGTAGGTATGCACATGAGGTGTGGCGGAAAATGGTGTGCAGTGTGCGTGTGTTTGTGTCGCGTACACGTTACTTTTGCTACCGCGTATCGATGCTGCAGGTCATTTAATGACGCCTACGAAAAGGAAAGTGCTCACCCACGCACCCCTCGATAGATATTTCGATGACAGGTTCTACGTCTTGTCTCGTGTTACCAGCTAATTAACCGTGACCGGATATAACATATAAAAAACGCCGGATAAGCACCGATAATGTTGCATAACGTGCTTCAATTTCATAGAAAAAATTATTAATAGTACTAGATATCGATACATAATTTCTCCGTGCGGTAGACATTTTGGGAACAAAAATCACGTTAATAGCACTTAATTTATTCTAATTAATGTACGACTTATACTTGATACTATTTAAATGTTAATACTGCGAATTTGATATGGATACTTGAACTATTCGTAAAGCTATCCTGGAATATTTGAAATGATATTATCTGCTGATTAATGAATCACATTACAAATAAAGTTAAAGGGAAAGCATTAGCCGAAAGTATTTTTGACTTCGTAGATAACAAGAGTTTTTGATAAGAAACCCAATATATTGACTCTATGCTAATATCCATTCGTGATAAGTATTGATGTTAATCTGATAAGAACAGTATAAATAATTAATACGATAAATATTTTATCACAGAGTAACACGGAGCTCTCTATTAATAAGTATTTCGATAATTACCTTAAATTTACTTGTACTCTTTTCGTCGTACTAATTCTTATTCGCGGAAAACTATATTATTGTCTACAATGGAATAGTTTTATCTCGAAGTACAGTTCGAGAAAATATTTTCTTGTATGGAATTAAATAATATGATATTTGATGAATAGAGGTGTGACTAGTGAATTGCAGATTAGTAATAAAATGGTTCGAGATTTCTGTTAGCCAGTTCGTGGAATTATTTCATAGGCAACATCGCTGCCTGTTAAAGACTGGAGTTCTGTTTACTTGCTAACTCATGATGCAGAGTAGTTTCCTCGGGTTGCATGTAATATGCACCAGATGCGAACTTGCACAGACTGCAAACACCGATATTGCGCTTTTACTAAATTCGATAACAATATTCTGTTTTGCGAAAAATCACTGAGAACGGACAAATTCTTGCGCGTACGGAAAGAACACGTGGTAAGATCGAAGCCTTTTAAAAATAATGTAATATCTGAAGGATTACAATTTTCAGGTACGGTAAGAAATAAGGAAAATAAATAAGTAATATAATGTCTAAAGTATTTAAATGTTAAGTCACGGTAAGAAATAAGCAGGAAAATTGTACATTTTCAGATTGTACAAAGTGCAAGTTATGAACGAAATAATTGTGCTTTATATTATGCCCAAGTTATGTTTCATTGAAAATAACATCATCCTAAAACTTCATAGACTTATCAGTAGGATAATGCGCCGGCGAGAGCAAAGGTTTGTTTGCGATAGGAGTCTATTGTTTACCAGGAAGCCACGTCATTTATTATCGTGGCAACATTTTCGGAGGAACTTGATAACGAAACCTCGGTGTTTGCCAACTAGAAGTGGAAAGGAGTAATTTCCATAGTCACGATATTAATAACGTTAACAATGGAAGAATGAACATAAAAGAAATAATGAAATTAACTACAGCTGCTTCCGAAAATTTTAGGCACCGAACGGAAGTTATTTCTTTCATTCTGCTGATATTAATTTTATATTTTACTATGTTTATCCTCCTTTATATTTTATATATGTTCATTTCGTGGGATAATCTTCCATAGTCGAGGAATTAAAAAGCTATATAATTATATTTAATCACAGTGAATATTATAAATTCACATGGTCGGTATGATGCTAAAGTAACTGTGGTATTGTTATAGGAACAAATGAAGTCATGTAACCCAGCGAATAACCATAATTCAGAGAATTTCTGGACGAAGATCATGATTTGCAACAATTGTGTACGATGAACTCAGCGCGCACGTGATCCCACATTATTCGTGTAATCGTAGTCGTCAGTAATAATATAGTGAGTGGGTGGAAGGGTAATGCTCTGATATATCTATGTAACGCGCTGCACGTCTTGCAAGTGCACTACGAACAGGTGGTTCTCAAATTACATATAAAAATAATTAATTCGTCAATGCAACATGATCTAAAATTTCAAACCTTAAACCAAACAAAAATTCAAAACCAACCTTTGAACAAGAAACCTATTCCATAACATTTATTCCACGAATTATTTCATTGTAGATCCACCAACTTATTTTCTCATCAAATCAGTCATCAAATAAATTCGCATATTTAATATTCAAAATCCTAATAATTACCTAATAATGTTGAATTAATATCCTAATAATATCCACCATAAAAATTCATCTAAATAATTGCAACGTAAGCTTCTATAATAGTATCAGTGACACGGACTGATAAAGCATCAAAGGCGAAAAATGAAAAGTTTACTAGAGTTCCGTTTTCCGGGAGGTTAAAGGGGAATCCAATAGCGCGATAAGATCCGATAAGGATTCTTCGGGGGGAGAACGGGGTGGGGTGGGGTATTTGGTGAATGAGAATCACTGGTTCGAAAGGAAAGGAAGGCGGGCTGGCTGGTGGCGTCTGCTTCTACTCGCTGCGAGTAGAAGCGGTGCGAGTAGCGAGCCGCGCGAGTAGAAAGAGCTACTACTCACGGAGGGAGAGTAGTGTGTAAAAGGCGAGGTTCATTCATGCGCCGCCGGCCAAGTAGGTGGGGTGGCTATTGATCGGACACCGTATATCGCATATGCCGGTGCATTGCACCCGCTCACTTCGTCCTAGAAATTTTTACGCTAAACCTTCTTTCTTCCTACTGCTGCTCCTTTGGTTAACTGAATTTTGTTTCCAGTACTATTATCATATTGATTAAAGAATTTTTATCATTAATATGACCCCCTACTCGCGTTTGAACCCTCTATTTTAGGAGTGTCTTAAGTCAGTTTCCTGAAAAACGGAGTTAAAGCTCTTTCACGGCTACAGAGATAAACTCTTTTGATCTAACAGCAATGTATTGTAAATATCTCTGAAAGTCTTTGATACTGCATCAATAAAAATTCCGACCTGAAGTAAAATCACGAATATATTTATTTTTCAAATGGCACAGTAAAAAGTGAACCTACATTTTTTCTTAAGAACCAAATTAAGATACTCCCAGGATTATCTTTAATTTCGCAAGACCGAATCTCGGCAGTACATACTTTCAGATAAAAATTGGAAAGCACTTTGAGAAAATATATATGCATATTCAAATTATTTTACATAAAGAACATGCTGTGCTTCGTACTTTACAGACTTGGAGAAGTCACGTACGAAGCTCTCTTTTTAACTCTCCCTCTAAATATAAGTGAGAAACTCACGTCTCCTGAAACTCTCGGCAAATAAAATTCACAACTTCGCGGTAGGAATACTTTTGCGCACCCCGTGTCCAAAAATATTGAACCCTCCGTCTTCCTACAAAGGTTTCCCGCAAGCACTCCATTTTTTCTCTTTCTCTTTCAACCCGGTGACTTCCGGTGCACGCTCCCCGAGCTTTTTGTGGCCCTCTGCCTGGCTTAACGCTGTGAAACTGCGAGCGGGTCAGTTTTACGTAGGTCGATGGTCGAGCAGGAAACATAAAAAAGAGTTTCCACCCTCGAAAGTTAATGCCACCGCCTTTTTTTGTATTCCGACCACCCTCTCGAGTTTGATACCACCAAACTTTCCACGGTATTAGAAACGAAACGGTGGTCTTTGTATCACGTCCTCACGTAGAGAAGCATGCTCCAAGCATTCTTGGCAACGAAACGTTTTTTTCTATCGACGTTGTGCCAGAATTGTTCCACGTAAGATACCGATGTTCAGCCAATGGACACTTTTACAGTTATTTGAAAAGATGGCATGGAAACTGTACAGTTATTTTAAAAAATTTACTGGTAAATGTACCATAATAAATGTACTATAATATTTGGCATCAATTCATTGCCTCACTAATAGTGGCAATAAACTCTTCCTAATCAAAATCAATAATCAGATTCTAATATAAAATAGTAATATAAAAAATTATGTACTTGGAAGTATTTGAATATTGTTAGTCATCTCACAGACATCTGCACTCAATAATGTAACTATTCACAAAAACCGTTTAAATGGAAACCAGTGGGTAGGAAACAGTATATCTGTGTGAGTAATGTCGTCAGCTGTGACTAGTAGCTTACATCACCATATGGATTACATGGATTATTTAAATGAATTCCAAACAATCGATCAATCCTTTCAGACTCTTTCATCCACGTCGATTGTTACTCTCAATCAATCAATGCTTTTGTTAACGTAGTGCTCATTCCAACGATAAGAAACAGTTCATTCTTCACCGTACTTAACTCGTAATAAATCAATATTAATAATAATGATATCGAAGATGTGTTAAAGCGTTAGAGATTTGTTCTTTGAACAGAAAGATGATTTGTGTTCCTATTGGAATAATGGAAAAATGGCTGAGAAAAAGTGCGGAAGGACGTAGCCAGAAGTCACGTAATGCGACCTGCTCGAGTGACTCTGCCCTTCGCACTCCAATTGCTTCGAGGCAACCTGCAATCTGGCGTGTATTACATCACGATATCCACACCCAATCTCCATATACGTGGAACGTAATGGATCGACCGTCCCCAGTAAATACATTTCGCACTTGGCTCGTCCATTGCCGCCGACATGCTTTCCTCACGCCTTTTTCTCGACCGATGACCAAAAATCTCACTCCTTTCGGCGATACTGACACATATATGGCGAAAAGTTTCGATCGGTATCACGTCATCTTGATTGGATTTGGGAAATCACTGAGTTTCTCTTAACCCTCTATAACGTCATGTAACTTTGAAATCACATATTCGTCTATCCGTATCTTTCATATCATTTTACTTTTTGCGATGTAATAATAATTATAAAAGTACACGCAATAATTGTCAGCTTCTTCGGGTACGTTTAAGTAATAATTCCGTTACTATTTAAGCGTATTTATGTAATAAAATAAATTATTGGCACTTCTTTTTATAATTCGGGCTTTGATTTGAATCATTGAGTCATAAAATTTGATTGAATAGACAAGAAACTAAGAGGGAATTATTGGTCCTTGCTTAATATAATTAATCGTTTCGTACTGAGATAGACACGTGGGAAATTACACGTGTCTGGAGTACAATTAAATTAATCCCAGACGGCCCGTAAAAAACCTATTTGCAATTGTATCTCATTAAATACTGGTCGAAGAAAAAATTACGTACGTCAGTTATAGAACGTAAACAATACGTAGATTTGCGTCGTACATTTTTTAATCGTGACGTATCTATACTTTTTCTAATGATTCAAACTTATCATGCTTTGAACGTCATATAAGTTATTTTAATATTTATGTGAATATCAATTAAATCGCTGTAATCTTATTACTCGATGGCCATTCTCCTATTTTTCCACTGAAGAATCTTTGTATAAAGCAACCTAAGATTTCACGGAGATTTAAACAACCCTCTTCTATTCCATTAAGCGAAGTCTCTGGTTCTTAGAAAAGAAAAAGTAGGAATACAAAAGAAAAATGCACATATATACTTATTTCTGTGTACTGGTATATCTATGCAAAGTGCCTTAATGGAAATTCGAGGTACGAATTTCTTGTTTCGCTTAAAGTACTCTTTTTAAAAGTCAAAAACTTCTGTTTGTCGCCTAATATTCAAATCCATTGTCACTCGACCATTGAATGAACCACAATAACGCTCGACTAACCGTAACTTAATTTGGCCAGTCCTCGTATTCTGGTCCACGTAATCCAAAATAAGTGAATATTACGAAAGCATCATATAAGCGATTTTAGCGACTTTTAATTTTTGACCATTTTTTACCAATAAAAATTTTTTAACCGCTTCATTCGACCAAAAATCGTCCTGGAACATGTTTATACATCATTTACCATCGATTTGGGTCGTTTAGAAGTGATTTTGGCGACTTTTCATTTTTGTCAATTTTTGAAGGTATACCCCTTCACATTTTTTTGACTTGGGTTCGACCCATTTTTGACAAATAAAAATTTTTTAACCGCTTCTTTCGACCAGAAATCGTTCTAGAATATGTTCATACATCATTTACCATCGATTTGGGTCGTTTAGAACTGATTTTGGCGACTTTTAATTTTTGACAATTTTTGAAGGTATACCCCTTCACATTTTTTTGACTTGGGTTCGACCCATTTTTGACCAATAAAAATTTTTTAACCGCTTCTTTCAACCCAAAATCGTCCTAGAATATGTTTATACATCATTTACCATCGATTTGGATCACTTAGAAGCGATTTTGGAGACTTTCAATTTTTGACAATTTTTGAAGGTATACCCCTTCACATTTTTTCAACTTGGATTCGACCCATTTTTGACCAATAAAAATTTTTTAACCACTTCTTTCGACCAGAAATCGTCCTAGAATATGTTTATACATCATTTACCATCGATTTGGGTCATTTAGATGTGATTTCGGCGATTTTTAATTTTTATTATAATTAAAAATAATTTCCAATGTCTCTCGTGAGAGAGATATGTATGTGTCGAATAAATTCTGTGAATAATTATCATAATTCGAAGAGTATTTTCTAAGATGAATATAAGTTAAAGATTTAACTAGAAATCCAAGTGGGAAGTCTATTTGAAAGATCGATTTGCGAACCACTGGCATGGTGCACGGGGTTATTGGATTTCCACGAGTCTAAAATGGACGAGTACGTCGTACTCTAGTTGGAATACGATGGGGGTTTCGGCCTTTTATATCCCAAATCATTCCGCCTGTTGTCGATAGCGATTTCGGTCGCGTGAGTGCCAAGACGTTCAAAGATTCTTACGATCCCGAAAGAAATAACTTGCTATGAGATAAAAATACACCAATTTCTATCTGCTCTTTTCACCAACATAAATACCAGTTGAATACCATTTGAATAGTGATTACTCATGACTCTTTAAGCTTATCGAATGTTACTATTCACGATCAAAGAACAAGCTAATTTTCAGCGTTTCATTGTAAATGGAATTTAATAATTACAATAAGGTGTGGAGTATTTTCTTCACGTTCGAAGGAACAAGCCTGCATTGCAGTTCTCGGGTCAATTAACAAAGAGATCTTACTCGACGTTGCAGATAGAAACGTTCGATTTTCTCCCGCTAATCAGCCGAAGCCAGCTACTAGCTCGAAGAACTTGAGCTGTTAGCACCCATTTAACAACCTAACACTCAACACTTTTCAATCTCTTCGTAAAAAATAGATAAGAAAGCCGATGCAGTTTCTACTTATGACACCTACTTGATACTCTTTTACGAAAGAATCCTTTCGTTAAACACTTCATTCTAATTATTGTTTCATTACTTCTCGCGGATTATCTTAACGAAGTCTTTTGGCCAATAATCGTACACCTAGTATTACTAAGGACGAGTAAGAGTGGGACATCTATATTAAATATTTTTAATTGTACTCGATAATTTATGAAAAGTATATAAGATTCCTTTTCGTACGACTTGGTCGATACGTCGTAGTAAGTCCACTCACTCGCTCATTTAAAGTTCAACTTAATTCAATCGCTTTGATTCATATTAAGGGTCTAAATTAACTCAAATTGATATTAAAATCACTCGTCTCGAAAGATCCGAGCTGAAGTAGCATACTACGTTCACCCACTGCATTTATAACTAAATCAAAATCTAATTTATAATTTGAATTTGTTGCAACGCGAAACATGATCGGCACGCAAAACTCTGTCGGGTTTCGTAGTCAACTGAAATAATGCAATTAAATTCGATCTAAACATACGTGAATATGAAATTTCGTATCTGATCGGAGCTGGGGGGAATTAAAACAACGATGTATCACAATTTGTAGCAAGGAAACATTTACATTTGTTAGATACCTTCGTGGCTGTGTTTTCACACGATTTCGAGTTAGGGGGAAGGAAAATCGATGCACACGATCGATCATGTCGTACTCGATAAAACTAGCTTGGGGGTGCAAACATAAAATTAATGGCGAGGAGAGTCAGTGGCCGCAGCTGCAGCACACGAAAAGCGATTTCTAACCACGAAGAGAACACTGCACGCCTCGTTCAACTTCCACAAAGCCTGATTAAAAATTTATCCAATGCTCGAATCGACTCGAAACTATCTCGGATTCACGATTAAAAAATTATCTAATTTATTCAACGACTCCGTAATTAATCCTAATTTCATCTTTACTTAACACGAATACTTCTTATTCCTAACATAAAGCATTATGTTATAGATACTAATATTCTCATAATTATGTGAATTTCAATACACATCTTTTCTGATGTATTTTTGATGCACATTATTTAGTGAATAAAATGCCGCCCGAGATGAATCGAATTTGGGAATTATATTCTAATAATAACGCTGGAGTGTACCGATAAAATTCCAGCGTGATGAGCAATTACGATAAATCGTAATGATCGAAATTAAACCGGCGGATTCGGTGCTCGTGTGCAATACGTTCGTCGATATCGTTAATTTAACCACCAACATTTCTCGGTTCCGCTGGTAATCGCAATTAATTACAAAACCCGATGAGCCTTCAATGGATACGAGCCATCGTTACGAGATTTCATTATGATCGGTGTAACCGGATTATTATAATTTATCGTTCAAATGCATCGATGTAATATGCAACTCGTAATTCAAATACACTTCACTACTTTCACCTTAACATTCTAAAATATCTCACTATAAAAAATACTTAAATTATAGAGTGGAAATAATAGAGATATTCTAGGACGATTGAAGAATATTTTCAACTATTGTCTATAATTGTTGTCAAATATTTATGGTTATTTCACATATAACAACTTAATCGTCCTAGAAACTGTTTTATTCATCCTCGTATTACGGTAACTTTTAAGGGCAATTCTCAATTTCTACGCTTTCTTTTCGGGAATACGGGTCACCGGGTCAAATTGGGGATAAAATTCTAGATAAAAGAAATCGGTAAACGATACGACTTTTTTCGGTATATAATACATGTATAATACTTTGTATATGGCCAATCAAAATGGAGCCAGTCTGAACAACCCTAATAATCGCTTAGTAGTAATAATACACAGGGAGATGTGTACTAAAAAATGAAGATAAAATTCGTGAAAGAGGAAAGAATCGGAACGAATAGAAGCTATGGTGGCATGTGCACAAATAAACGAGAAATCTCGGTGACCCTCCAGCATGGGGACTCTATATAAAATACGAGCGCGTGCACATAAAAGCCAATCGGCCGACGAAGGGATCGATATGGCCCCCGATTTCCCTCCCTTATTCCGCGGATATATCAATGCTCTACATTGTACCTCGGCGTTCTATATATACCTATACATTTTATATATACATATATATTCTTTTTTATATACACCACGGTCTTTAAATATACGCTTTAACCTTCCATATTTCACTGTGACTTTGAAGTCGCCTATATAAAAAGCAAACAAGCTAGTAAAGTATACTTCACGTGGTGGTACTCGTACTTTCCTCGGTATTCCCTGTACGAAATTCAACGTACAATTCACTAGTTGCAAAACCTACTCCTCTCTTCGATGCTACCACTTCTTTCAACATTTTCAATGAACCACGAGAGTACCTGCGTGAATTCAACTGCATTGTTAAAAATCAATGTTGCTGCTAGTTGTAAATTCAATTAAAGTTGGTAGATCGCGCGATGTAGTTTGTTCGGATTTGATAGCAATGAATGTGTTCGATTGTGAATTTATTGGTAAGAGAATAATATTTAAGGAGATATATCAGATTTGAAATGGTTTCAAGCATAACATTGTTGATAAGTTGAATAACAAGAGTTGCAGATTTCAAGGAAAATATTCGGTGACGAGGGAAATCTGTGCTACTTTCTAAGAGTTGCGCTTGAGTCTTATCAGTTGGTCGAGTATTTGCCGAGGTACCGTGTCTACGAATTCTAATGATAAGGGAATATTCTTCGAAGTAAGTATTATTTATAAATTACTAACAATATCTAAATCTATTCACAACATTTTATATAAATGATCTAGGAATTAATTTCACCGATATACAAGAAAATGTAACGGTTCTCTAACTTTTATTACGAATTAAAAATTGCATTCCATACCGTGATATCTTTAGGTTTCCTTTGCAGTCAAAAAGCGAATTAAACATAAAATCTAACGGGTTGGAATGGAAATGACATGCGACGAATGAAAGCTCGGTGGTAAAATTCAGCGATAAATGTGATTCATATATATATTTCTGAATATATATATCCGTATATCCGAAAGATAAGACTGCACCGAAGCCAATGCGGCCTATAGATTTTCGTTGCATCTTGCCAAACAGTGCAAAAACACACTGCAGCTACTGTCACGTTTTATCTGCAGAGATAAACATTCTATTCTACAAATATTCTCTGATTTTTCCCTTCCATTTATAAGGTACAAGTGTTTTACTTCAACTCACTTCGTTTCAATATATTATCGAACAGCTTCCGATATTTTATTGTCATTCGCACTCCACTGCCTTCTTAAAATGAACAACTAAAATCGAATTATTCAGATATAACGAATTTTAATTAAATTGAGATTCCCAATCGTATTTAATGAATTAGGTCGATTGAATATCCGTATAACGTAAACTCCGAAATACGTAAATAAAACCTTTCACAATTTCCATTACATTCAATCAAACGTTGTATTATATACATTTAATTTCCACGTTTATCTGATGCATTTCTATATCTTTCCCAAGCTGCTATAATTCTGCAAAAGTATTAGATATTGGATTTTAATATAAATCAAATAATTAGATGAATCCTAATTTTAATGAATAAACGCACAACGCGATTGTTCCAGGAATGGAAATTCTGTTTAAATTCCAGGCCAATTTCAGGTGGGTGATTAATGCAGGGGATAATCAGGTGAAACCTCGAAGACCGACACGTGGACGAATTCCTAGATACGTGATCTATTTGCATCGAAGGTGTACCTTAAGATCCACGATGGTTTCAGTGGTTCGCCATTGCATGGTATACATATCGCCTCGGAATTGAACCACAATCCAGCTAATATCGGATCCCAAAATTATGTATACTCACCGCCACCACTGATAAGAACCTTCGGAAAACCTCTCGAAAATGATAAATCGAACGCGACCGATGTTTGCATTACTTTCCAAACAAAATTACGAATTATTACTGGCAGGGTAATCAATTCTCTTACCCAACGCCTCCTCAATCGCGATCTCTATGGGGATTGTATTAATAGCAACATATTCATAAGATATCAGATGTGTTTCTGTGAATATTTTCTCTCCTTGTTTTGTGATTAATTTTAGTAATTTTAAAATGTCTATCTACATTGCGTATAATGTTGGCAATATGTAATTAAAAGATTAACAAATCGGACTTTAATTCCGTGAGTATTTTCATATATAAAATTATTATAAAATTGTTCTTCATTTTAATCAGATAGCGTTGCGGTGAAAATATTGTGTTATGTAAAACTAATGCTAGTGTCCATTTATAATTTATCCTCAATTAATTAAAAGTTAGTATTAAAGTTTCTTCATAAATCTAAATTATATCTGATCCGATTATGTAATTTGGCTTTATATTCAGCCATAAACTAAATTTCTATTAAACCATGAACTATCTATGATTTGAAATTATTATAACCAGCTTTAGTTTTAGCTTCTAAATAGATAAAGAATAACTATTACTGGAACTAACTATTCTAAAGTACTACAATTTCGACATATTCTTTTATAATCATACAAACATTATTTTATATCAAACTACTGCTAATAATCTTCGTATCTCGTGAAAACACGAGGTTCATTCTTGTTTCTATTTAATCAGATTTATCTTTTACGTTGAACCACCGGTACGTATAATTATCAAGTAATCTCTGCTCGAATGCACTCCTTCGAGCCGCGGCTGAATATACGCAAAATAATTCATGTGTAAAATGGCTTCATACAATTTCAGCGCATTATTCCGGGCGAATGCTCCGTTTGTGGAGAACAATTGCGTTATGATTACGCGTATTACGTGATTTTCTCGGAAAATCGTGGTACATCCGACTTTTTGGGACAAACGTTCGAGTTTCGAGGACACTATAGGAACCCATAGAAGACCGACATCAATATGAAACGCGAGCATCCTTCTGTCCGCAACAGATTAATCGATCAGAGCGTAAGCGCACGCCCGCAATTAGGCGAGAATTCGCGATAGAATGAAATTGTTCGATCGTCCCGGATAGAGACCTGAATTCTCTCTGCGCTCGAGGTTGCCTTAATTGCTTGCCACTGATAATTATTTAAACCGGCACATCAGTTGCAACGATCTTTTCCTTCACCGAAATGTAAATTGCTCGACGCGCTACGTTTAAAGCATTAGAATATGTATCTTTCCTATCGTGGCATAATACTTGAAATATAAATGGAATTTATAAATAATATACTATTTAATTAGATTGTAATTATATTGAGTTTAGAATTCAACTGTAATCTCATTAGAGTCAGAGTAACGCGGAAATATTAAATGAACTTCGTTACGTGTTTAATTTTAGTTAAAAAATGTATATCAGAAAAATTATTCGCGGGTCGACACAGAAGTATTCCGATAAAAGGAATAGAATATACTAGTAAGAATGATAGATAGGTGGTAATATCACTTGAATTCCATCAAATAGTTAAACCAAACTCTTCGTACTCTGCGACAGTTGAATTGCTCTTTTTCCCACGGGAGAATAACTAGCAATTACTGTACTTAATTACATAGAGTGTTCGTAATCCACAAAGTCTACAGAGTCGCGTGTACCGGGCTGGATTAATGAAAGAATTGCAAACAAAAATATTCTAGATCACATAAAACTTCCACAATATTCCATATCGTTTTTCATATAACATGTTCCAATTAGGTTTTGGGTCGCAGGAAGCGGTTTAAAAATTTTTTTCAGCCTCAGACTGGGGCCTCCCAAAATCGAAAAGTTGAGAAGGGGGGGTAGTTCTCGAAAATGTGATTCCTGGGCCAAAAATCAAACTCGTCAATTTTAATTCTAACTGCCCCAAATCGATGTTATATGATGTATAAATATGTTCTAATTAGGTTTTGGGTCGCAGGAAGCGGTTTAAAAATTTTTTTCAGCCTCAGACTGGGGCCTCCCAAAATCGAAAAGTTGAGAAGGGGGGGTAGTTCTCGAAAATGTGATTCCTGGGCCAAAAATCAAACTCGTCAATTTTAATTCTAACTGCCCCAAATCGATGTTATATGATGTATAAATATGTTCTAATTAGGTTTTGGGTTGCAGGAAGCGGTTTAAAAATTTTTTTCAGCCTCAGAATGGGGCCTCCCAAAATCGAAAAGTTGAGAAGGGGGGGTAGTTCTCGAAAATGTGATTCCTGGGCCAAAAATCAAACTCGTCAATTTTAATTCTAACTGCCCCAAATCGATGTTATATGATGTATAAATATGTTCTAATTAGGTTTTGGGTCGCAGGAAGCGGTTTAAAAATTTTTTTCAGCCTCAGAATGGGGCCTCCCAAAATCGAAAAGTTGAGAAGGGGGGGTAGTTCTCGAAAATGTGATTTCTGGGCCAAAAATCAAACTCGTCAATTTTAATTCTAACTGCCCCAAATCGATGTTATATGATGTATAAATATGTTCTAATTAGGTTTTGGGTCGCAGGAAGCGGTTTAAAAATTTTTTTCAGCCTCAGACTGGGGCCTCCCAAAATCGAAAAGTTGAGAAGGGGGGGTAGTTCTCGAAAATGTGATTCCTGGGCCAAAAATCAAACTCGTCAATTTTAATTCTAACTGCCCCAAATCGATGTTATATGATGTATAAATATGTTCTAATTAGGTTTTGGGTCGCAGGAAGCGGTTTAAAAATTTTTTTCAGCCTCAGAATGGGGCCTCCCAAAATCGAAAAGTTGAGAAGGGGGGGTAGTTCTCGAAAATGTGATTCCTGGGCCAAAAATCAAACTCGTCAATTTTAATTCTAACTGCCCCAAATCGATGTTATATGATGTATAAATATGTTCTAATTAGGTTTTGGGTCGCAGGAAGCGGTTTAAAAATTTTTTTCAGCCTCAGAATGGGGCCTCCCAAAATCGAAAAGTTGAGAAGGGGGGGTAGTTCTCGAAAATGTGATTTCTGGGCCAAAAATCAAACTCGTCAATTTTAATTCTAACTGCCCCAAATCGATGTTATATGATGTATAAATATGTTCTAATTAGGTTTTGGGTCGCAGGAAGCGGTTTAAAAATTTTTTTCAGCCTCAGACTGGGGCCTCCCAAAATCGAAAAGTTGAGAAGGGGGGGTAGTTCTCGAAAATGTGATTCCTGGGCCAAAAATCAAACTCGTCAATTTTAATTCTAACTGCCCCAAATCGATGTTATATGATGTATAAATATGTTCTAATTAGGTTTTGGGTCGCAGGAAGCGGTTTAAAAATTTTTTTCAGCCTCAGAATGGGGCCTCCCAAAATCGAAAAGTTGAGAAGGGGGGGTAGTTCTCGAAAATGTGATTTCTGGGCCAAAAATCAAACTCGTCAATTTTAATTCTAACTGCCCCAAATCGATGTTATATGATGTATAAATATGTTCTAATTAGGTTTTGGGTCGCAGGAAGCGGTTTAAAAATTTTTTTCAGCCTCAGAATGGGGCCCCCCAAAATCGAAAAGTTGAGAAGGGGGGGTAGTTCTCGAAAATGTGATTTCTGGGCCAAAAATCAAACTCGTCAATTTTAATTCTAACTGCCCCAAATCGATGTTATATGATGTATAAATATGTTCTAATTAGGTTTTGGGTCGCAGGAAGCGGTTTAAAAATTTTTTTCAGCCTCAGAATGGGGCCTCCCAAAATCGAAAAGTTGAGAAGGGGGGGTAGTTCTCGAAAATGTGATTTCTGGGCCAAAAATCAAACTCGTCAATTTTAATTCTAACTGCCCCAAATCGATGTTATATGATGTATAAATATGTTCTAATTAGGTTTTGGGTCGCAGGAAGCGGTTTAAAAATTTTTTTCAGCCTCAGAATGGGGCCTCCCAAAATCGAAAAGTTGAGAAGGGGGGGTAGTTCTCGAAAATGTGATTTCTGGGCCAAAAATCAAACTCGTCAATTTTAATTCTAACTGCCCCAAATCGATGTTATATGATGTATAAATATGTTCTAATTAGGTTTTGGGTCGCAGGAAGCGGTTTAAAAATTTTTTTCAGCCTCAGAATGGGGCCTCCCAAAATCGAAAAGTTGAGAAGGGGGGGTAGTTCTCGAAAATGTGATTCCTGGGCCAAAAATCAAACTCGTCAATTTTAATTCTAACTGCCCCAAATCGATGTTATATGATGTATAAATATGTTCTAATTAGGTTTTGGGTCGCAGGAAGCGGTTTAAAAATTTTTTTCAGCCTCAGAATGGGGCCTCCCAAAATCGAAAAGTTGAGAAGGGGGGGTAGTTCTCGAAAATGTGATTTCTGGGCCAAAAATCAAACTCGTCAATTTTAATTCTAACTGCCCCAAATCGATGTTATATGATGTATAAATATGTTCTAATTAGGTTTTGGGTCGCAGGAAGCGGTTTAAAAATTTTTTTCAGCCTCAGAATGGGGCCTCCCAAAATCGAAAAGTTGAGAAGGGGGGGTAGTTCTCGAAAATGTGATTTCTGGGCCAAAAATCAAACTCGTCAATTTTAATTCTAACTGCCCCAAATCGATGTTATATGATGTATAAATATGTTCTAATTAGGTTTTGGGTCGCAGGAAGCGGTTTAAAAATTTTTTTCAGCCTCAGAATGGGGCCTCCCAAAATCGAAAAGTTGAGAAGGGGGGGTAGTTCTCGAAAATGTGATTCCTGGGCCAAAAATCAAACTCGTCAATTTTAATTCTAACTGCCCCAAATCGATGTTATATGATGTATAAATATGTTCTAATTAGGTTTTGGGTCGCAGGAAGCGGTTTAAAAATTTTTTTCAGCCTCAGAATGGGGCCTCCCAAAATCGAAAAGTTGAGAAGGGGGGGTAGTTCTCGAAAATGTGATTCCTGGGCCGAAAATCAAACTCGTCAATTTTAATTCTAACTGCCCCAAATCGATGTTATATGATGTATAAATATGTTCTAATTAGGTTTTGGGTCGCAGGAAGCGGTTTAAAAATTTTTTTCAGCCTCAGAATGGGGCCTCCCAAAATCGAAAAGTTGAGAAGGGGGGGTAGTTCTCGAAAATGTGATTTCTGGGCCAAAAATCAAACTCGTCAATTTTAATTCTAACTGCCCCAAATCGATGTTATATGATGTATAAATATGTTCTAATTAGGTTTTGGGTCGCAGGAAGCGGTTTAAAAATTTTTTTCAGCCTCAGAATGGGGCCTCCCAAAATCGAAAAGTTGAGAAGGGGGGGTAGTTCTCGAAAATGTGATTCCTGGGCCAAAAATCAAACTCGTCAATTTTAATTCTAACTGCCCCAAATCGATGTTATATGATGTATAAATATGTTCTAATTAGGTTTTGGGTCGCAGGAAGCGGTTTAAAAATTTTTTTCAGCCTCAGAATGGGGCCTCCCAAAATCGAAAAGTTGAGAAGGGGGGGTAGTTCTCGAAAATGTGATTCCTGGGCCGAAAATCAAACTCGTCAATTTTAATTCTAACTGCCCCAAATCGATGTTATATGATGTATAAATATGTTCTAATTAGGTTTTGGGTCGCAGGAAGCGGTTTAAAAATTTTTTTCAGCCTCAGAATGGGGCCCCCCAAAATCGAAAAGTTGAGAAGGGGGGGTAGTTCTCGAAAATGTGATTTCTGGGCCAAAAATCAAACTCGTCAATTTTAATTCTAACTGCCCCAAATCGATGTTATATGATGTATAAATATGTTCTAATTAGGTTTTGGGTCGCAGGAAGCGGTTTAAAAATTTTTTTCAGCCTCAGAATGGGGCCTCCCAAAATCGAAAAGTTGAGAAGGGGGGGTAGTTCTCGAAAATGTGATTCCTGGGCCAAAAATCAAACTCGTCAATTTTAATTCTAACTGCCCCAAATCGATGTTATATGATGTATAAATATGTTCTAATTAGGTTTTGGGTCGCAGGAAGCGGTTTAAAAATTTTTTTCAGCCTCAGAATGGGGCCTCCCAAAATCGAAAAGTTGAGAAGGGGGGGTAGTTCTCGAAAATGTGATTTCTGGGCCAAAAATCAAACTCGTCAATTTTAATTCTAACTGCCCCAAATCGATGTTATATGATGTATAAATATGTTCTAATTAGGTTTTGGGTCGCAGGAAGCGGTTTAAAAATTTTTTTCAGCCTCAGAATGGGGCCTCCCAAAATCGAAAAGTTGAGAAGGGGGGGTAGTTCTCGAAAATGTGATTTCTGGGCCAAAAATCAAACTCGTCAATTTTAATTCTAACTGCCCCAAATCGATGTTATATGATGTATAAATATGTTCTAATTAGGTTTTGGGTCGCAGGAAGCGGTTTAAAAATTTTTTTCAGCCTCAGAATGGGGCCTCCCAAAATCGAAAAGTTGAGAAGGGGGGGTAGTTCTCGAAAATGTGATTCCTGGGCCAAAAATCAAACTCGTCAATTTTAATTCTAACTGCCCCAAATCGATGTTATATGATGTATAAATATGTTCTAATTAGGTTTTGGGTCGCAGGAAGCGGTTTAAAAATTTTTTTCAGCCTCAGAATGGGGCCTCCCAAAATCGAAAAGTTGAGAAGGGGGGGTAGTTCTCGAAAATGTGATTTCTGGGCCAAAAATCAAACTCGTCAATTTTAATTCTAACTGCCCCAAATCGATGTTATATGATGTATAAATATGTTCTAATTAGGTTTTGGGTCGCAGGAAGCGGTTTAAAAATTTTTTTCAGCCTCAGAATGGGGCCTCCCAAAATCGAAAAGTTGAGAAGGGGGGGTAGTTCTCGAAAATGTGATTTCTGGGCCAAAAATCAAACTCGTCAATTTTAATTCTAACTGCCCCAAATCGATGTTATATGATGTATAAATATGTTCTAATTAGGTTTTGGGTCGCAGGAAGCGGTTTAAAAATTTTTTTCAGCCTCAGAATGGGGCCTCCCAAAATCGAAAAGTTGAGAAGGGGGGGTAGTTCTCGAAAATGTGATTCCTGGGCCAAAAATCAAACTCGTCAATTTTAATTCTAACTGCCCCAAATCGATGTTATATGATGTATAAATATGTTCTAATTAGGTTTTGGGTCGCAGGAAGCGGTTTAAAAATTTTTTTCAGCCTCAGAATGGGGCCTCCCAAAATCGAAAAGTTGAGAAGGGGGGGTAGTTCTCGAAAATGTGATTCCTGGGCCAAAAATCAAACTCGTCAATTTTAATTCTAACTGCCCCAAATCGATGTTATATGATGTATAAATATGTTCTAATTAGGTTTTGGGTCGCAGGAAGCGGTTTAAAAATTTTTTTCAGCCTCAGAATGGGGCCTCCCAAAATCGAAAAGTTGAGAAGGGGGGGTAGTTCTCGAAAATGTGATTTCTGGGCCAAAAATCAAACTCGTCAATTTTAATTCTAACTGCCCCAAATCGATGTTATATGATGTATAAATATGTTCTAATTAGGTTTTGGGTCGCAGGAAGCGGTTTAAAAATTTTTTTCAGCCTCAGAATGGGGCCTCCCAAAATCGAAAAGTTGAGAAGGGGGGGTAGTTCTCGAAAATGTGATTCCTGGGCCAAAAATCAAACTCGTCAATTTTAATTCTAACTGCCCCAAATCGATGTTATATGATGTATAAATATGTTCTAATTAGGTTTTGGGTCGCAGGAAGCGGTTTAAAAATTTTTTTCAGCCTCAGAATGGGGCCTCCCAAAATCGAAAAGTTGAGAAGGGGGGGTAGTTCTCGAAAATGTGATTCCTGGGCCAAAAATCAAACTCGTCAATTTTAATTCTAACTGCCCCAAATCGATGTTATATGATGTATAAATATGTTCTAATTAGGTTTTGGGTCGCAGGAAGCGGTTTAAAAATTTTTTTCAGCCTCAGAATGGGGCCTCCCAAAATCGAAAAGTTGAGAAGGGGGGGTAGTTCTCGAAAATGTGATTCCTGGGCCAAAAATCAAACTCGTCAATTTTAATTCTAACTGCCCCAAATCGATGTTATATGATGTATAAATATGTTCTAATTAGGTTTTGGGTCGCAGGAAGCGGTTTAAAAATTTTTTTCAGCCTCAGAATGGGGCCTCCCAAAATCGAAAAGTTGAGAAGGGGGGGTAGTTCTCGAAAATGTGATTTCTGGGCCAAAAATCAAACTCGTCAATTTTAATTCTAACTGCCCCAAATCGATGTTATATGATGTATAAATATGTTCTAATTAGGTTTTGGGTCGCAGGAAGCGGTTTAAAAATTTTTTTCAGCCTCAGAATGGGGCCTCCCAAAATCGAAAAGTTGAGAAGGGGGGGTAGTTCTCGAAAATGTGATTTCTGCGCCAAAAATCAAACTCGTCAATTTTAATTCTAACTGCCCCAAATCGATGTTATATGATGTATAAATATGTTCTAATTAGGTTTTGGGTCGCAGGAAGCGGTTTAAAAATTTTTTTCAGCCTCAGAATGGGGCCTCCCAAAATCGAAAAGTTGAGAAGGGGGGGTAGTTCTCGAAAATGTGATTCCTGGGCCAAAAATCAAACTCGTCAATTTTAATTCTAACTGCCCCAAATCGATGTTATATGATGTATAAATATGTTCTAATTAGGTTTTGGGTCTCAGGAAGCGGTTTAAAAATTTTTTTCAGCCTCAGAATGGGGCCTCCCAAAATCGAAAAGTTGAGAAGGGGGGGTAGTTCTCGAAAATGTGATTCCTGGGCCAAAAATCAAACTCGTCAATTTTAATTCTAACTGCCCCAAATCGATGTTATATGATGTATAAATATGTTCTAATTAGGTTTTGGGCCTCAGGAAGCGGTTTAAAAATTTTTTTCAGCCTCAGAATGGGGCCTCCCAAAATCGAAAAGTTGAGAAGGGGGGGTAGTTCTCGAAAATGTGATTCCTGGGCCAAAAATCAAACTCGTCAATTTTAATTCTAACTGCCCCAAATCGATGTTATATGATGTATAAATATGTTCTAATTAGGTTTTGGGCCGCAGGAAGCGGTTTAAAAATTTTTGCCCGTTTTGAACGGGTTAAGAAAGTGAATTAAAATCCTTGCGAGGTGTTTACACGGCGATTCCGACGTAAGTTCCAGCATCATAGTTATGCAAAAAATGAACCGGTCTGCTAAGTAAAAGTCATAGCATGCAGGAATTTCACGCTTCTTGGAAGTCGATTAAGGACGCAATACAACGCTAGTTATAAACGAATTGCTATAATAATTATTTCCTTGCTCGGATCACTGTTAAAAAAAAGCTACTTATGCTTTTATGTAAAACATAAAACATGGAAGGTCGTAGATAATTGAATCTTTAAAATTAGAAGGAAATGGAGGCTGATATTGTTACGTTATCACCGTGTTAACTATCAAGTACGATTAAATGCATAATTACGATAGGATCTTGTATAAGAATTATTAAATTACACTATATACTTTGATTTGCTTCTTACATCAATAATAGATTATTGTCATCGATAAGACGGATATGTTATTTCAAAACCAAACCTGATCAACCGATAAATTAGTTTCAAAATACACTGTAATTTATTCAGTTTCTTCATGCACTCGAGAGTTGCATTGAATAAGAGAATTCTAGTATCAATGTTTATCGTGGATACACATCTGCGATATAATAAAAGATACGTTAAAAAGGAGGCTGTGTACGGTTCTCTGTACCGTGCATATCTCTAGAAAAGTGGGACACTGCGAAGATAGCATGGCAACTAGATTGTGTTAAATCGCTTCTACTGTAATCATTACGTAAACCCTTCAGCAATTAGAGATCCATACTCGGCATATATCGGCGTAATGTGACAAAATACCGAAGCCGTTCTATGAGTCCGCGGGAGTAAGTGCGAATGTGACGTAATACGTTCAACAATACGAGATACTTAATCGCACTCTGCGTAATACTATGAGGATCTTTGTCGGGGAACTGGTCGTTTCATATTATCGCACGGAAAATTAAGAACACCAACGACAAACATTATATACAGAGCGATAAACATGTCAACGATGTTCCACAGCTATCTCTACTAGATAACGTGGAAACGTTTTCTGCGAGCTTTTATCGCCACACGAATATTGATCTGTATTTCCTCGTTAATCTAGTAACGTTGACACGTGGAAATCCGGTTTCGATGGACAACTCACCTCTGCTCATCATTACAGACCGATAATTCTCGGCCAAACAATAATTGTGTACAAAACAGTGTTAAACTAAATCCAGCTACCTGAGATGAATCGTGAATCACCATAATTACACCCGCAACTACAGTAAAGACTTATTTCTCCTGTATATGTTAAACGACAATTAGTATTGTCTAATTCAATGTGTATTATGTACCATTAATTTCATATTCATCAACGTGCATTTCCTTCAGTTTCTTAAATTGATTATTATTCATGGGACAGCATTAAGCTTCCAATTTTTCGTATATGTTTTGCTAGATACGTTTATAGTGGATATTAACCATAGATATTATGGATGAATTTACCTGAGGAACATTGGCGTTGATCTGACGATTCAGGGAATCTCGCTCCTTCTCGACATCCTGCAAACGAGCCTCGGTGTCCTGTAGGCGTTCCTGAGTCTCTCGCAAGGATTCCATCAGCTTGTCCCTTTCGTCGAGCATTGTGACCATCAGCTGCTCGAAATTCGCATCCTCCCCGGAGAATTGCGAACCCCTTTGGGTAATGCTGTCCTCCGCGATAGTTGGCATCACGTCGCACATCATATTCCACATTTTGTGTATCCTGCTGGCACTCCTGGACACCGAAACTTGTCACTCTCAGCACGCAAAAATAAGGATTAACACCAACACAACACGCTGTACTAACAAACGTGCACACGCGGGGGGGGGGTCTTTTTAAATAATACAAGGATATTCTTGAAGGGTCCTTCCTCTTTTATCTCCCTTTGATCCTTTCAGTTGGTCATTTTTCGATTTCCACGACCCTCTATCTTTCTCTTTCTCTCTCCCTCTTTCTTTATCTCTTTCTCTCTCACTCTCTTTATTACGAGGCGATTCTAACGACATCCACACACGCCTATTTCCACACGACCAGTAAACTTACTAATCACTCCCGAATTCTAAGAAGTCAAATTTTAATGTAATCGTATCCTCGTCTTATGCTAATAGAAAAATCTCTCTTCCGTGATAGAAGTTCGTAGAGATAAAGCTATTTCCGCTAGCTGGTACCTACCGGCGGAATCATCGTACGTTTTCTAATTTGTCCGTGGTTCGAAATTCAACGTCACTTTGAGCCGGCGATAGGCCGACGACGATTCACCGTAACCTAAACTCATACCCCATTTTTACCTCCGTCAAGAACATTTTTCTCCTTTTTTAACCCTCCACAGGTTTACTACGCAGAGAACGATTAATGATGTATACCTGTGTACTATTATTGGTTGGTCACGAGGCAATTCTAAACGTTACTTCGATACACTTGGCTCGTAGGAGGGAAGAAGTACACCTCTTCGAAAAATCGATCGGTGCACGCTTCGAAAACTCAACCTCGTAGCACGCGATCGGTCACGATAGATCGATACCATCAACGAATCTCGTTTGTCTTCTTTATCCACGAGAACTTCGTTTTTTTTTTGACAGATCACCAAAGGTATAATAACTGATTTGGAGTTCGTCGAGTACGACACACTCCACACGTCCTCAAAGATCTTTTATACACTGACTCATTACTCGATGCTATTCCTTCTTTCCATCTCGTTGTCCTCCTCTTCGTCCTTGTCGATGTCGCGATTCTTTTTATTTCCCCGATTAACTGAACTTTCAATCGGAAACCACCTCGATGCAGACCTGACACCCACGGAGCACGCTCAGCTCTCTCTCCCGGAGCCGGGCCGACGAGACTGACAATCGTAGTAAATCGTCAAACAGAAACGACACTGGCCGATCGCTCGACGAAACACCGTTTACTTTCCACTTCGGTTTCATTCAGATGCAGTTTCACCGGCGTACTTCAAGCTTCGATCACCAACCGAATATCGCGGAGTAAGCACTAAAAAACTCTTGTTCGTAGGAAGATATCGGATACACTTCTCACTCTTGCTCCCTTTTCCCTCGCTCACTCTCCCGCTCTGTCTCTCCCTCTTTCTCTTTCTAGCGGTTTGTCTTTCTCCCCCTTGTGCTTGGCCGTAGAGAAATTTAGCGATTTATTATCACCATCCGAGACTTGGCCGACGGAACGATTCCTCTGCTACATACGAGCACTGCCCCGAGTGCGAGTCAGCGTCCAAAAATCGGCATCTCGATGACATTATCGCGGGAAAGCCGAGCACTGACACACCTACGGTTCGTTCCTACCGCCCAGTCTCTACGCTACTCCATATCCGATACCGGCGGCCATCTTGCGCCCTAACGTCACTCACTAGCGCCGCGAAGGTGCGCCCGACTCCACCCGACCGATACACCACCAATCAAAATCCCGCTTACAACTGCCGCGACTTTAATCGATGATCGAATTTAAGCTGTATTCGATATATGATCTGAATTTTCCATTTCCACGATCTATTTATTATAACACGAATAAACGATAGAAACATACCTCAATATATTGAATTCAATTTCTGAAATCTTTTTCGTACATCTAAGTACGTGTAATAATTAATATCATACATATTTTCACGTCAATCATTGATATTGGACTAAGTTTGTATATTCAATTATATTTCATTCCAGACAGCCACAATATTTAATAATTAGCATTAGTTGATTCCAAAATGTATTAGAAGATCGGATGGTTTTAGTTTCGTGTTAGAATTTGAAATGGACAATTCTTGAAATTATTACGCATCGAAAATTAAGTTCATACTACATGCAATCTGTACAAAATAATAAAATCTTTGAATAAATAATAACTAAGATTACGCATAAGAATGCTTAAAGAAAAATAGGCTTACATTTGTCTGTCTATAATTCGGAATTCGCAATTAATCTGACACCTTTTACTTTTCTTCCCGCCAGCCACCCCCTTCGTCCTTACCCTGATCCGTTGTAGAAATAAGGCGGTAAATTTGAACAAGTAACCGAACGACACATCTAAAAAAACCCAGATATGCGTGATTAATGTAATATTACATTCGGATAAAAATAATATAATCTTCAAATTAATGTATATCTAAATTTACACCGTTTCATATTACTATATAAATAATTATATTCATATATTACTTATGAAATTTAAAGAAGGCATCTCTTTTGTTAGTTAAAATATGTTATGTACCAGATATGCGTATCAGAGTATCATTTTTATTCTGAAATAACGATTACCATGAATCCCGGTATTGGTTTAATCTCGGTATTCCGATCGAAATGAAAGCAAGGGGGAAAAATCGGGGGAGCCTAGCTTTTCAGGAAACTGAGACTGCGCTAGAACCAGAGATGCTGGATGATCAATACCGGCCGTGGTATCAGACTCTGGACCAAGAAGTAGAATCGAGAGAGACAGAGAAAAGACAGCATCATGAAAACAGTTACGCATACCTGTATCCCAGAAGCAGCCGGTAAGTTTTTATATTTTAATTCATTAACTCCGTCAAGAAACCCTTAGAAATGTTATAGAATGATAGATACAAAAATTCTCCTAAAAACGACTGCTTTGAAGGAGATTATAGCGCCTGCGATCATCCTATTTCCCTGCACTCGCCCTTATGCAGTTCTTCCTGTCATAAAATAAACTATTTTCATTGTGATATTACAGTGCAAAGGTGCATGATAATCACTTCAATGTAAATAAAAAATGTGGCTGGCTGAATAATTTCTATGTAGCTAATTAATTTTGATCACTATATAAAGAATTTTGTTTAACGGAGATTAAAAATTTTATATATCTCCTATTACTTTACATTTGTTAAAGTTCTAGATCTCCCCGGGGGTGATTCGATCGAAGACATTGCCGAATCGGTGGATGAATTGCGAGAAAAATTGGCAAATATGAAGAAACTAATGGAAGAAAGAAAGGGCACTACCCTTGGCGAGATAAGCGCAAAGAAAAGGAAGGAGAATTCGGACATAATAGACGGGAACTTTCTGTCTTGGATTTTTGGCTCGGCATTGATCATTATTCTCAGTGTCAGTTTCTATGCCTTTTATAATCTCTATCATGCTGTCTTGAAGAAATTTCCTTCGCATCACACGGAGCTTTAAAGCGAACGGTAATTAAATAACGATTTTTCATTAAAAATATTTTCTTGGTAACTTTATAAAGAATTAGCAAAACTAATATGTTTGTTGCTATTACATTCTATCAACAATATGCACGTATATGATATCAACGAAAATGTATTAATTAGCAAATTAAGGCAATTATATGTTCACGAAGAAAATTATATAAATGTTTTCGTGCATCAAATTCCGCGGCTCAATAAATTTAATGCATCGAGAAATTGAAGAGAATAATGTGTAATATTATTCTAGTATTTATTTTGATTAATATAACGGAATACTTTTCAGGAGATAAATATCCCGAATGTGAGCATTCGGAGGATCAGGTTTTACGAAACCTACAATATAAGTGATAAAACATGTAAAAGAAATTTTTTCATACTCGCTGCATAATTCCACCTTGAGGAACGAAGAAAATAGCGACCACGTAATCGTATTTAAATATGAAAGCTCGGAAAAGCGACGTGTGATTCTGAGAGAAACTATTGAATAGCACCTCCGTTTGATACTGAGGCATATTATACATTATGCTATACATTTATCTCCTTCTCTATTTTACTTGGAAATAAAGGTTCTACGAGGCAAATGCGATTGTGTTGTTTCTCGCGTTTGCCTCGTAGAAATTTCACATAAAGTTATGAACTAGAGAAATGACTTACGACAAATTAGATGATCTCAGCAGCATAAGCGTCGAGAAGAGGTTCGCATCTCGTGCATTTAAATAGCGAAACAGTAAAGAAAGAGAGATAATTCAACGAAAATTTTATAGTATTTTTTCGATCGACAAACATTCCCTTCTTAAGTTTGCCCTAGGGATCAAATTGATTTCGCATGCGCCCGCGTAATAAGTATTTTTTATCCAACGATCCAATTTTTTCAAGATGAAATCTGTTGAAAATTATTACGTTATTCATTATGAAATACACAAGTGCCTTAAGACATCCCTCTGCATTATTATTTTGTATGTACGAAGTATAAGATTCAAGAGGTAAAAATACATAAACGACCTTTCAAATAAAGATCGTTTTCTTCTTCGTATATCAATGTAAATCTGCGTTCTAATATTGCACGGATACGGCACGCGAAACTTAATCTTATTCGACTAATAATCTGCTTAGTAATAATGTGTTATTCCATATTCGTATACTCGTGTAATTAACTAAAGAAATGCACGCATGATTAAAAACATGCGAATCTGTACTACACGCCTCTTTATCAAAATTGATCCATTGTATTCTGCTGCTTCCATGGAAAACAATTATTATTTGCATAAAAATACTTCGCCCCAGATTTCTTTCTTTAAGTAAATCCCATTGTTAACTGTAGTAGCTAAATGCAAACAACAATTTCATATCAAGTATCCACTACAATGTACATATTGTGAATACTCAATAAATATGCGATTCGATCGAATACTGTCTTCATTTTTTATACCGCAATCCCATTCAATTTACTTCAAATTTGTTAATTTAAAAAACAAATCAGATAAATTCCAGTCTCGATATTATTGCTGAATATTATTGCAAAGTTTTATTTTATAGATGTAAGACGTTTCTTAATAATGCAAAGGTCAACGTAAATAGATCTTTTGGAAATTTGTGACAACCTACATGATTTTTTACTGCAAACCAAAACAGCTTATACGAGAGTGAGTTCTGGATTTTTGAAAATTCGGTGCTAAAAATAAACGAAAATATCATTAAAAATGGTTGAAAACTGTCTACTCATTATTCCGAAAAGACTAGTATGATTCACTAATGAACGTACAATGTACCACCTTTTTGTTTTCTAATTCTTTCGTGAAGTTATTTAACATTTTTTGATAATCCTCTTGTTGCTGAAATAATTATCTTATCTGAAGCAATTACTCGACAAATATCTTTGTTATTTTCGCGGTATTCTTGTCCTTTATTTTCGAGATAAACATTTAATATTTACTGGGCTACCTTTATCACTTCACATCTAAGTGCTTGCCGTCGTAATGACAAATTAGAGACCTGATTTTGCAATATTCTCACCTAGACATTTTAACTATATTAAAATAAACATCAACAATTTTAGAATTACACGAATTATGTCGGACGCACCTCTTCTTCGGTTTTGTGAACATCTTTTTTTAACTCAATCATTAAATTTCGATAACGGTCCCGACAATTCGCAGTCTTATTTTCTAATTCGTTCAAAAGTCTTTCTGCATTCTTTATCTCACATTGCGAACGTTGCAACTATATTTTTCAAATAAAACATATGCGTATTCAAAGATTTAGTTGAATTGCTGAACAGTCGAAATGTGAAGTAATGAAAGTGATTAATTTTTACCGTATTCTCTTTTTCTATCAGTCTTTCCGTGAGTGCTTCTAACTTACGATCCACGCTCTCAGTTTTCTAAAACGATTGCTACACTATTATTAAAAAAGTAGGGAACAAATCTCGTTAAATAATAAGGGAACGAAAGAAAATATGAACAGGAGAAATGTAAAGGAGGAAGTACGTAGCACTAAAAAAGTAATGACTGACTTCCGGTAGAACGACTTCCGGTGGAAAAACTTCCGGGGTCCAAACTTGGTTAGGTAAAACCTAGGATTTAATGAATATGATTTAATGTATCCTAAACCGGCAAATAAATATTAAACGACCAAAATATATATAAATATTAACACTTACACATTTTCTTAATTCATCCTTTTGTGAACCGTGCTGGAATAGAAAATAACATTTTTCAACTCGTATAAAATTATGCAGAACTACTGATTAAACAAATTCAAAAGTGTAAATCATTTTAATCAATGTAATGAATGGGTGTTTTTATGCTATTAAAAAATAAACTTACCATAACCATGAGGAATGCAGTAACACAAATGATTACAAAGAGAAAGATCCACAAGACATTAATGATATAAAACTTGAACAACACGTACATGGTCTCAGTAAATTGGCAAATCCACATGTTGTCGCACAATAAACAGAATTAAATCAGTAACACGGGAATAACTCTAAAATTTGTAACACTAATCATTTTCAAGAATCGAGGGTACAAGACGTGACAGTTTCTCGAATGAATGCGCGCGCCAATCTCGAATAATCGAGATATCGATTAAGCGAAGAACTCCATACTATCGATGATTTGAAATTTTCCATTCCATAATTTAATTATATTCTTTCCGTGTTTTAAATACCACGTTTTCTTTGCCAACAATTAATATAAAGGAATAATTACTCCTTAAAATCACACCCGAGAAGTATTGTTGTTATTCCGGACCAAATTTTGCAGAATGGAATGAATTATGACTTTATATTAGTATAATAATTAGGTCCAAACCTGTGAAGTATTATCAACGTTTTATTTTGATAGAAGCATACAAAATTGATTATGAAGCATAATATATCCATGTTAGTAATCTACATCACGATTAGGGAATAATATGTTATCAATTATGATCAAAGTTATGATACATGAACGCGATACAGGAACTAATAATAGAACACTGTGGGTTCCAAGATTCCACAATTTCGATTAATAGTTGCTTTTACTCATTCGGGTAAAAGGTGGTGAAGATAAATTTACAGGAACTTTAATGCTAATGCGACAGTATAGGAAATGGATTTACATAAATTTGTTAGAAAGAGGAATTTTCAAACCGAATGAAATTTTCTCTCGTACTATAACCTTTAAGAATGGCACACTTCTTCCAGAACGAGCTACTTACGATGAAGATCGTAGAAATTTCAACAATGACAAACGTCCCTTACTGCAAACTACAGTTTTACCTTCGCAATCGCAAATTGTTATTGCCGGTGCTGGAACAGTGGCGAATTCGGTTGCTTATCATCTTGTTATTAATGGATGGAATGATATACTTGTCCTTGAGCAGAATAGGTATACCTGAAGTCCTTATATTAAGATCTTCCTTTATCCTAGAACAATATCTACTTATTAGTGGCACATAAAACCTCTTGTGCTATTTCATTTATAAAGGCCTTTAAAAATAATGAATCTGGTATTCCCAAAATAGAGTTCTTCATTTAATCACAAATTCTAATCAAATAATTTTTAATGTATGCCACTTTCAGTTTAGCTTCTAGTGTACCTAATAGCTATGATACATATATACTTTTACCCAAAAGAAAAGAATTCTGATTATAATTTGTTCATGTTGTATACAAGTTAATTAAAGAATGGCTTTAGGATTGGAAGTGGAACATCACACTTTGGCTCAGGCACCTTGGGTCTGTTTAAACCAATATCTCACAGGAACTTGATTGCATACAGCATTAAGTTATATCAGCAATTACATGAAATGGGATATGACATTGGTTTGAAACAGTGTGGTAGTATAAACTTAGCACAGACCAAAGATAGAATGATAGCTTTAAAGAGAAGAATGGCCTACAATGTACCTACTGGTTTACATTGTGAGGTAAGAATTCATTTTCATAGAATATTGCAAGTACACCTCTGTGATTAACATTGTTCATTAATGTATAGACACACACATATATATATATTTACTAAAGAATTTAAGAATGATTAATTGACTAGGTCTTAGGGAAGGAGGAACTTAAAAGATTGCATCCCTACTTGCATGTTGATGATATAGAAGGAGCAGTTTGGGTACCTGAAGATACAGTGGCAAATCCAAGCGCAATATGTGAAGTACTGGCAAAACTTGCAAAATTGGGAGGTGCAAGATATATTGAAAATTGTCGTATAGAGGAAGTGCAAACTGAAAATGGAGCTGTAAAATGTGTAAAAACCGAACGCGGTATTGTGTCCTGCGAGTATTTTGTTAATTGTGCAGGAATGGTAAAATCAATTTTCCATAATAATTGAAGTTCATATTCATTTTAATCTTATAACTGTGTAAATGTGAATTTCTTCAACTAATTTTGTAGTGGGCTCGCGAATTAGGATTAAGATGTAACCCTCCAGTAAGAATACCAGCTTATCCAGCTGAACATTTTTATGCAATCACTTCCTCCTTGTCACCAGAATTAAATACAAATTTGCCATGTGTTCGAGACTTTGATTCCTACTCATATATGAGGGAATGGCAAGGTAATTTTTCAACTACCATTTAATTAATATCTCATGAAGATTCTAATCAAATATATAAATCTGTATAGGAGGTTTATTGGTTGGATGGTTTGAACCTGAAGCAAAACCAGCTTTTGAAAATGGTAATGTCCCATTGAAAAAGTGGAAAAATAATCTAAAAAATGACCCTTCACATTGGCAACCTTTATGGGAAAAAGTAGTACACAGAGTACCCATTCTGAAGAAAATAAAAAATCCAAATGTATATAATTGCCCGGATAATTTTACACCCGATGGACGATGGATATTAGGCGAAAGTCCGGAAGTAAAAAATTATTTTGTAGCCGTTGGAATGAATGGAAATTCATTACAAGGTAAGCTGTTATATTATTTTATATATGCAATATAGTAATATTGTATGTGATCTACTACACAATTAGGAGCAGGAGGAATTGGTAAAGAAGTTGCAGAGTGTTTAATAAATGGCGAATCTACACAAGAATTACTCCCCTTTAATGTACAGAGGTTTTTGGATTTGCATAATAATAAGCAATATTTACAACAAAGAATAAAGGAAGTAGTCGGAAGGAATTATGCGATATTATATCCTCATCAATGCGAATATAAATATGCACGAAAATTACGTTGTTCTCCGTTATATTCGGTACTTGAGGAAAGGGGTGCAATTTTTGGAATAAAAATGGCTTACGAACGGCCACTTTATTTTGACTCAACTTATAAAAGTAAGGAAATAATTACTCAATATTTCAATGTCGCTACTCTACAAATAATTAATTATATGAATTGATTAAAAAGGAGGTCGAAAGAAGCCAGTTATGCCACCAGGGAATTTTTTTAAACCAAAGTTTTTCGATTTTATGAAAGAAGAATTCCAAGCATGCAGAGAAGGTGCGGGAATAATAGATATGAGTTCTTTTTCTAAAATCGAAGTGAAAGTAAGTTCATCAATCATGCTGCTTTAAATTGCTTCATTTATAACATAATTATTTACGCGCAGTCTAGTCGTTGGGAAGTCGTGGAATATCTCCAACAATTGTGCTCGAATGACGCAAATATTCCGGTGGGCGGTATTGTTCACACAGGAATGCAAAATGAAAGAGGAGGGTATGAGAATGATTGTATGTTAGTAAGACAATCAGAAAACAGCTATTTCATGGTTTCTCCTACCTCGCAACAAACACGTATTTATCAGTGGATGTCGAGGTGAATTATACTAAAAATTTAAAAAACGACTAATTTTTCTCTTTAACATTTTACAAATTCATTGTAAATAAATAATCTATTTGTTCCATAGACATTTGCCATCTGATCACTCTGTGGGACTGAATGATGTGACTTCAAAGTATACTGTTATTAATATAGTAGGCCCAAAATCGACTGAATTACTCTCTGAGCTTTCTAATTCAGACATTAATCTTTCTCCTTTTACATACAAGGTACAAATTAAACTCGGATTCTTAATTTTTGAAATGCAGCATGGATAATAATATTATCTTTTAAATTATTATTAACAGACTGTCAATGTAGCATATGCCTCAGATGTAATGGTAATGGCATTCACACATACAGGTGAATCTGGTTATTGTTTATATATACCTTCAGAGTATGCACTTCATGTGTACTCCAGATTAATGGAAGTAGGCAAGGATTATGGGGTACGAGATGTAGGTGTACTCACACAACGATTTATGCGAATAGAGAGATTTATTCCTTTTTGGGCAGAAGAATTGACACCCTACGTTACTCCTTACGAAGCTGGAAGCGGATATAGTGTTAAATTAGATGTTAGTAAATATATGCGCAAAAGCAATTATTTTAGATTACTTAAACAAATGGCATTCAAATAACTTGACATTTTGACGTTACAGAAAGAATACTTCATCGGTAAATTTGCGTTGCAACGTCAAAAGGAACAAGGACTGACAAAACGGTTAGTTTTATTTATTCTAAATGAGCTGGACTTAAACAAAGATGTCTGGGCATGGGGAGGAGAACCGATTTATCGCAATAATGAATTTGTGGGAACCGTTACATCGGCCGGGTAAATATTTATGAGTAACTAATATTGAGAACATATGTTAATAATCGTACTATTTTAACGTAATTAATTACAATCACAGGTATGGATTCGCCACAGATAAACTTATCTGTCTTGGTTTCATTAGTCTTCCTGGAGCAAGGCACATGCAACCAGATACAAGTATTGTTACTACAGACTTTATAATGGAACCTCAAGCTCGCTATGAAATTGACATTGCTGGAACCAAGTTTCCAGCAAAGCCACATACTCATCCTCTTCCAATACCTGCATTAAATACGAAACTAAATAAGAAATATATTCCTACTCCTGTTATATCATATCAAAGTGATGTGTCCCAATAATATTTTTATTGATCATGTAAATTAATAATAAAAATGTCCCTTGCCAAAATTCTTGTATCATTATTGTATTTTCTATGTTTAGCACTGTTATCAATTTTTAATATCTGTTTCAAGACTTCCTGTTGTAGAACCAACGGTTCTTTTATGTCTTTGAGCATACAGATTTAAAATATTCAAATTAAATTGTAATATAAATACCCATATAATATATATTTATTTTAAATGGATTTATTTATAGCAGATATATTTATACAAAGTTTAGAAGGCCATTTATAATTAACAATATAATGACTAAGCTACCTTCCAAAAAATTATATGTATGTACATTAAAATGACAGCTTAAGTTTGGAAAAAGCAATAGATTAGATTATGACCTATAAACCTTTACTATACATCGTGTTGATTGAAAGTCTGTATAACCTTTTTTTACATTGCAAATGTAAATCATAGTATAAGAATAATCTGTCGTTTTCAGCAGTTATTGCTCAGTTTATGAATTATATACCCACTTGTTATAATTCATATCCTTACTGTAATCAGAGTATATTGGCTAGTTAATTTACAAGTCAATACTTGCCTCTCATACTTCAAGCAAGGGTTCTCATTGTATCTGTGAGTAAAGCATGTTTTGCTTATCATAAAAATATAGAAGCAATACAAATTTTAATGTGGTAATGGTTTCATCACCTTTTAAAAACTGTGCATAAATAAAAAAAATACTGTAATATTATGCATCAATGGAGTTTCTTAATTAATAGAAAATCTAGAAAGTTAACATTGATACAACATCGTCAGTTGTCCCAGGGACATATGATTAATCTTTTCTATTAATTCATTAAACAATTTATTTTTACAGTTTTTATACCATCTTACGATGCCCAGGCTTCTAGTTCTTTCAAATCTTCATCTTCTTCTGGTTTGGCTTCTGTGATGAAAAGAAAATAGTGTTTATATAAGTGGAATAAAACTTATATTATGAAGAGATCCCTAGAATATTATTACTTGTGCGAGTTCTGGCAGGTACAGCTGGAATAGTAGTTGCTGGAACTGCTGGGAGCTCATCTGTGGGTTCAATCCCAAGTAATTCTTTGTCAAGCTCTTCCTGTTCAAGTTCCTCTAATTCCTTTTCTAATTCCTCCTCATCTACATCTTGTCCAAATGCTACAGGATTAGATATCGCATCAGATATTTCTCTTGCAACATCTTGTTGCTCTGCTATGTCATCCATCATATCATGCACTTGGTCAACATCCCTAAAATATAGATAACATTCTATCTGTATCTGTATTTCCTGTAGTAAGATTCCAACTGTTATCTTGAATTTTATAAAAGTACTTCTAAACTATAATATAATAAAGTTGCATTGCAACTTAATCCTCCAATGTATAAACTATTCTTATTTGTACATTTTATCAGTATACTTCTGTCACACAAAACAAACATCTTAGATAATTTCTTACATATGTTGGTGGGCAGATTTCAGTGCATCTGCTGCACTCTTCATCGTGGTAAGTACAGCAGTATTAGTATTAGCACTTTCCAGTGCTTCCCTTTGCATTTCAATTGTAGACAATGTCCCATCAATTTGTTGTAATTGTTTTTCATATCGTTTCTTTCTTTTGAGTGCCTGAATAGCAGCTACAAAGTATACAAGCCTTTTGTTAGAACTTTCACTTTAATCAATATTTATATTGTAATAAACATCTATCTTATATGAATCTCGAGCAAAGTAAATCTGAATAATTGAGCAAAAGGAAAACACAAGGAAAATGTCATGCTGACAAGTGACCTTAGATGTTGGAAATTACTCAAGAGACAATGACTTCCGTAAAGCTAATAAGGTGGAGAAATCCGTCGAATAAGCCCGACGAGTACCTCGTTTGTTCTTCGTTCCATTCTTCTTTGCTGTTTGAATCTCTAGCTCTATTTTACTCTCAAGGAAGTCCTGTTTTTTTATTAGCATATCTTCTGTCTCACGCAATTTTTGTATCGCCTCGGCTGTCGACGGTGCCACCGGCTCCTTTTTTCCTCCGAACACTTTACTGAAGAAGCTCATTTTTTCCTGTCTCTAATAGTTAAAATCTTAAATTGCAAACACACTTCTCGATCACAATCGAGCACCCTACTTAATCAAAATCGCAAGGATCAACAAAAGATCGCACACTGTCTCTGCACCATCGCCATATTCTCGTTGGCATTGAGTTGCGTCATGAGTCATCGCTAAGTCGGTTCGACAATTTCAATTCTTATCATATGGCACTAGGAATTTTCGACCTAATATTATTGATTTTATTAATAAATAAAATAAACTATGTACTACATACTCCTGATAGTTATCCTACAATTGAATTTTATTTATAAGTAATAGTAGTTAACACAAAGTGATAAGGGGCTGACTTGTTGCTACGTTTATAAGCCTGTGGTACGAATTGAAAGTGCCGATTTTAAAATGCTTTCCTCTTCGTGTATGATTCATTTCAGTAGTTTTTACTCTTTTTATTTGTATCATTTTTCCGGGGGATATTGATCCTTATCTATTTTATCTTTATCATTATAAATCTCCACCCAAACGAACAATGATATTGTTGTCATCGAAGTAATATCGAGTTGCAGTTTCAACCCTTGTCTATGATTTCAACGTATAGTCAAACGCTGAATCAGTATTGTTTATATTGCATTACCTATTTTTAGTTTGATCTATGATGATGAAAACCTGTATTTTACATTCTTAGTGTGCAATTCTTACTTTTCTTGTAAATTACTGGGCCCAAGTGTTGCAAATACACCTCGATCTACGTAATAAAAAATATAGCTAATGTTTCTATAAACAGGATTTCAAATAGGGGACAATTATGACGTTATCGATAAAAACATAATAAAGCAACTGGAAGTATTCGGCTGTTGATATTCTACGTACATTAAGAACAATATACAGGCATATATTATCGAATAACCTTTTCACATGGAGTCTGATTTATCGCCAAATGTAAGCTTATTTAAAATATTAAGATTCTATGCGTATTATTTACACGCAGATACATATACAATAATTTCTTATATTAGCTTGTAACTCGAGCTTTCTGTTTCGCATTGACCCTACAAACTACGTTTAAATTGTATAACATTTCGTAAGATCATTTAAAAATAAATATACCCCCAGTTGAAATTCTCGGTTTCTATTCCTACTTCTTTTAAGTCCAGTCTCCTTCCAGTATGAAGACCACATGGAGGGACAGGGACCGGGTAACTTTATTTAACGTTTGATTTCCTTTCATACCGCGTTATCTTTTTCCGTAGTATCAAACTTAAATCCACACTATACAATTTAAAGTAATTTTTTTTTATATAATCAACTGTGATAATCCTCCGTGAAATCACCTTTTCAAGCATTTAACTTTTTGAATAATTATATTTGGCTTCGTAATATTAATGATAAATGCAATGTATAAGTATTTATATTTGCAATTAATATGATTAAGAAAAACAACAATATTGTTTTGTTATCAGGACTTCCAAAAACATCTCCCTGGAGGAGAAACAACTGCAGATACATTGTTAAAAACTTTGCAGACTACACTGGTTGAGAACAAACCACTTCCAGGTTTTGATCCTAATAGGGATGATCTACAATATTTCCGTGCACAGCAAGGCATTGACTGTGATGAAGTATATCCAAGAATATACATTGGAGATGCGTAAGTATTTAGAAACTTGATAACAATACAGAATATTTAATACATATCATAATGATATTCTTCTAAAAATTAGCTACATGTGTATGCTTTCATTTAATCTTGAACATTATTTCTGTAGGTGTACTGCAAAGAACAAGAAGTACCTCCAAATGTTGGGGATAACACATTTACTTAATGCAGCAGAGGGAACTAGATTCGGTTATGTGAACACAAATAGGAATTATTATATAGATACACCAATAAAATATCTTGGTTTTTCTGTTATTGATTTACCCAGTGCAAACATCAGTCAATATTTTTATACTGCTGCAGAATTTATTGATGATTGTCTTTCAAGTGGAGGTAATTTACTAGATATTGTTATAAATCTCATAATTTTTAAACATGAACACCGATTTAAAAATTGTCTATGTTTGTGATAGGTAAAGTTTTTGTACACTGCATGGTAGGCGTTTCCCGAAGTGCAACGTGTGTCCTCGCATATTTGATGATTAAAAAGGGAATGCTTGCAGTCGACGCAATTCGAACTGTTCGCAGAAACCGTTTTATTCGGCCGAACATAGGATTCCTACATCAGCTATCGCAATTCGATAATCAACTAAGACGGCAACGCTTATGAATGAATATCGATATAATACGAACGATTCGCTAATTCGGGAATAATTTGTTACTGCGTACATACATGCAGTTTTATAAATATATATTTTATATAAATAATGAAATATAAGAGAAAAATCAGTATAATTAAAATGAGTATTTCAATTGGTACAAATTATTTTTAAGATGCTCGAACTATTTACTGGTATGCTATTAACCAGTTTACGAAAATTATTCTGCATTTTTTAAGTACTTGTAACCGTTTGTGTTTATACAAATATGTATTTTAAAGTTATTTAACATTCCATTTTAGTTTACATTTATTATATACAATTCGGAAAAAATGAAAACATCTTTTAGTTGCATGATTCTAAATTATATAACATCCTATATAAAAAAAAGATTGTCACTAATGATTTGATCAGGTCAATGTAAAAATTGTTAGACTTCACGATAAAACGCGAAGTATTATACCATTGTATTATTGTATATTATTTGTCTAACAATGGATTGTAATATTTAATAAGTTATCATATCAATACTGTGTCTTACGATTCTCTAGATTTTATATTATTGAAAGTAGTCATTTTATAAAATTCATGAGTTTACCACACGTGGTCTTTTCGAATTCGTCTCTACGAGTGTGGATGAATGGTTTGGTACACCAATTTCATTAATATTATCTATATCGGGCGGACCACTACGTTTCCTTGCCTTAGGTGACTTCTGTTTTAAACATTCCATATCATTAAATACAACTTGTGCTCCACCACCACTGGTTGGTAGGATGTCTCCCTGTTTAAATAATTATATAGAATCCCGGAAAATTGATTAGCTACATTTTACTCTAATAATCCGTTATTTCTACCTTGTATAACTTGGTCTCCAGTTCTCCATCTGTATCATGCTCTTGTGCTACAAGACAATACCTGGAAGCACCGTCTGTAATTTCTTTTGGGTCTGCAAGACGAGTAACACTACGTCTTCTACGCATTAAGGGTTGCAGAACGGTTCCAAGAGGAACAAGTGCACCAGGTCTGTGATCGACCCACCTATCTGCACTTTGAGATCGTCTATGCCTCAAATTTGGGGTTGCAGCTTTATCCTATATGCAATAAAACAAATAGTTGTTCATTGTTCGATTGTATTAAATCGTTAAATGTATTTGTCGTTGTGCATGTGTATATTTTTAAAAAAACTTGAATAACAACCCTCCGTGAACGACTATCTGTAGCCTTTGTTACTGTTTCTGCTGCATTTGTTTTCGGAGTTACAGGAATATTATTTAAACCATTGTCATCCACTAATATTTGTTTGACTAATCGTAATTTAGTGTCCTTTTCCTTCATTTGACTCTATCAAAAATATATGACATCTTGATATCTCTTATTTTATGTATAATAGACTTAAATTTGTATAAGCATTTCGCAATAAAATACCTGAAGATGCTCTCGCTGTTGACGTAATTTTTGCTCTAATTCTTTATTCATTTTATCAGTTTCTACTTGTATCTTTGTGTTGTACTTATTTTTTACTCTTTGTTTGTCTATTAAACGTTGGTTCAGAGCCATATCTCTCTCTTTTAGCTACACAAAAATATCTATATCTTAGATGGAATGTTAATTCGGGAGTTAAGGTAATATATTATTATACGTGCCTCCTGTTGTAAACTTCTGATTGTATCATTTGCGTGATTTAATTTACGAAGTAAACTATCAATCTGTTCCTCTGTTTTACATAAGTGTCCTTCTAAAGCAGATACCTAAAAAATTATCAGTAAAGTTTGCTGTATCTGTACCAATACTAAAAATATTTCCATTTACCTTTTTCTTTTGTTGTGAATTTGTAGCTTTTAAAGACGCATTTTCAATTTTTATATTTAAGTAGTCTTGTTCTACATTCATTAACATTCTCCTTAAATCAGTTTCTGAAACGAAATTGTGTTGTTGAATATTGAATGTTAAGCTACAGCAAATAACTTTGTAAGTCTTACGTTTTTGTTGCAAATCTGCGCGCAACATATTGCGTTTATTAATTCGCTGTTCTAAGAAATGCATCAAACTTGTGATAATTTGATCATTTCGTGGAGAACTGACATCTAATTCAGGGAATGGTCCACCCAAGCTATACCAGTTTCATAAAATATATATATTAGAAAATCTGTTTGTGTCACTGTTATCAAAATTAGTACAAAACACTATGCACTTGTACCTATATACTAAGCCCAAATCAATTTCTAAGTCAGCAGCCTCTGGGTGGCCATCCTTTTCCAACTTAGTGCGAGCTTCTTTAAATATCTATAAGGAATATAAATATTCGAAATCGGTCTTGGACAATAATTAGACAAACTACAATATTATGTACACCACCTTGTTTGCATGTCTTCTACCAGGTGTGAAACCAAGCTCTAATTTGGTAACTGTTGGTCTAGTCACTTGAACTTCCTGTGTCATCTCCGCAAATTTCATAACTTGCTATAAATAAGTTCAGATTACAAAGAAGATATTTAAATTATAAGATTTTCAGCTAATTTGCGATTTAAAATTCATTACATACAATTGTTTCATCATAATCATCTGCTCTAGGATTAACACAGACTACCATTCTGACTTGTCCCTCTCCATCAAAGTAATTTTTAAACAAATGAGTAAGCTTAGAATCCCGATAGGGTACTATTTTGCTTGTACCCTGAGTTTGGTTTTCCCTTAAAATCTCCAAGCAGGACCGCAGGGTCATCAGTGAATTATTAATGTTTCCTAAATAAAATCATAATTACTTGTACCAGCATAAATCTTTCTAATACAATATATTAAAAAATAAGAAAATTAGTAACCTGCTTCTCGCAAACGTTGGCCTGTGTTTTTTGTGCGATTTGTTCTTTCACTGCCTGCTAAGTCCACTAATGACAATTGAGTTATACAAACTACCCTTTTATCTTGTATGACTTGTTCACCTTCACAATCTAAGGGTGCCTATAATAATGATAACAGTTTGATGTGACTGGTAAACACAATAAAGAAAAAATAAGATGAAATATACCTGAACAAGACGTATAGTAAAAACACTATGTGATCTACTTGACTCTGCATTAAGTGCAGTATGTGCAACTCGTCTTTTTCTTTGACCACGTTGAAATATATCGAATGCTTCTTCTGCACTTTTTACCTCAATTTCTGTGACAGCATGCACGTACATATTTTTATTACCATCTTCTCTAACTATCTTACTTTGCAAAGTCCTGTAATTACAAAATTTCATTGCATGATGGTAGAAATATCATTAGAATATTTTTATAAATTATTTCTTTAAACTCTTACTTGGTTCTAAGATCATCATCATCTAACAAATCATATACACTATTGTTATATATTTCCACATATGTAACAAATACAGCATAAGCATTATCTGGATCCACTGTTATTGTCTGAGATTCATTATTCTCATGAATCATAGGATTACTATCACTATCACTTTCTGTCTTGCGTCTGTAAAGAATAATGATGTTAATTTCTACATTGTATTATCTAGGACATAATATAAAGCAACTATAATGTATTACGGTTTGCCTGATTTTCCATTTCTTTGTGACATAAGACCAGCATGCATTTCACTCTGTCTATCAAGCATTGCATCTGCTTCACTTTGTACATCAAATCCGTTCAATTTATCTGGCTTGAAGACAAATTTCTTTGTCTGATAATTAGCAATACTGTTAAAAATAACATCTAAACATCGCGGCATAATACCACTGTTCTGAGGGTCCCCAGTCATAGTATATGTTTTTCCACTTCCTGTTACCCCATATGTAAATAAAAGACTATTCCTGCCACGTATAACATTCTCAACCAAAGGAAGAGCAACTACATTAAATATCTCCTTTTGGGTAGCATCGAAATTGAAGACCCGAGTGAATATTGTTTGGATTTCCTTGTTACTTGTGTTACGAAAATTAACAGCAGATTCTGGTGGTGTGATGACTACAGTTGTATCAGATGCTACTTTCATGCATGACACATCTGTAGGATGTTGCATGGGTTTTAAACGACAATAAACTTGAACTGGATCTTTAGACATCATATTAGTTCCCTTGGGCCGGTTTGCTGGCTTTCGCGCCGAGCCTGGTGGCTTGATTCGTCTAAAATATTCGTATTATTTACAACAACTACTTAAATCTGAACACTTTAAATTCTGTAATTATACCCTAGCACCATTAGTCTATCTTATTTCAGTAGAAAGGGTGTCGCTATTTATAAAATTATTGTAAGACATAATAAATATCCTGGCGGTACATCAACTTTCAGGCTTAACGTCAAGTTCATTTTCGAATAACAAAATTCGGAGCTTATAGTTTTAACATGTCAAAAGTATAAATGCAAACTTACACAGACTTCATTTCTATGGAATAATATATACAAATTCTTGATTATTGTAAAAATATCGCAACGAATCTCCCTTCTCCTGACAGATGCGAGACGCCGGAGAACGTCGTTACAAAAACAGTATTTGAAATTTAAATTCCTTAAGAAGCGCCACCATAGGAATTACTGCCAACCCTCCAGAAGTGCTTAAAAAATAATATAGCTTTTTAACTAATTTCCCTAGCGTAAAGACCACAGGCTTTTGCATTAAAAATGTTGTTTAAACAACTTCTAACTTATCAGTCATTTGTCCCTTGTCCTTGCAACAAAATGTTTATACACATATTACAACATAAATATGTAATCAATTTTTTAGTAAAAATTTTGCTACAAAAGTGTTTATATAAATTAATTTCGTAATATAGCAGAGCGATTGTTTACAACGGAATCAGATCTCGTACGTCTTATAATTACACTGTACAATACTAAAAAATTTATAACAACAAATAGGTGATTGTTATAAATTTTGACGCACTGGGAACGAATTCACAAATCGTTTATCACCATCTCCGTTTGAACAAGATTTGGGACGTTTCGGTAAGGAAGAAATTCATGGGCAGAAAAAAGGCCGTCCATCTAGCGGTGGAAATATGGAACTAAATTCGATCCTCTAAGTGCCTCGGTAAGGACGAAATTCATGGGCAGAAAAGGCCGTCCATCTAGCGGTGGAAATATGGAACTAAATTCGTTCCTCTAAGTGCCTCGGTAAGGACGAAACTCATGGGCAGAAAATATGCCCTCCATCTAGCGCTGAAGATGTGGAACTAAACTCGCCCTTCCAGGCAATGATGGCTAAAAACTTCAAGTTTAGTTACACGCTCGCACCGCTAGATGGACGGCATATTTTCTGCCCATGAGTTTCGTCCTTACCGAGGCACTTAGAGGAACGAATTTAGTTCCATGTTACCACCGCTAGATGGACGGCATTTTTTCTGCCCATGAATTTCGTCCTTACCGAGGCACTTAGAGGAACGAATTTGGCCCTTATATAGGAAGTCTCGCACATAAGAACGCAAAATGTTTACTTCAAATATCTCGATTATTAGAGTAGATAGAAAGAAAATGTTTCAACAAAAATTGTTTGTTCCTTAACTAGGAAAACTTTCCTGCTAATAAATCCGTAAATTAAGCAATTCAAATTAATGTTTAAATATTGATTCAAGTTAGCACGCGGAGCGTGTCTAGCCAACTTTAACTAATGTTTAAACATATTTACAAATTCACATTGCAAATGTAATTTATATCATTTTATTCGGCAAAACTGCACAGAATTTTTAGCAACAATTAAATACTTTTATACTTACGTCATGAGTCTTGTTCAAATGACAAGATTGTTTTTTCTAAGATCGTTTTTTTTTTTCGAAAATCGAGGGTAATGGAGAAAAACGTTTTGCGGATTCGTTTTCAATCCGGCAAAATCTATAAGAATCACCTATCACTGTTACAAACATGAAAAAATACAATGTTATCGAAAACGGGAACGAATAGAAAATGAGTTCTTCCCAAAAGGGTTTATTTTCTTAAATTTGTACAAAGATAAGAAGCCTGAAATTACTTCTTCGGTACAGGCTTCTTATCCTTAGCGACCTTGGTGACATCCTCTGGATTTTCTGCAGCTTCCTTGACACGCTTAGCTCTGATACCAACTAATCTGGCATCAGCTCTAGCCTTACGAAGGGTAATGTACGCTGAGAATTTCTTCTCCTCGTCGGTAATAACGCGAGCCTTAGCCTTGGCAGGAGCATGGTGCCTGATTGGCATTACTTCTCCCTTAACCTGGGTGGCAACCTTCCTTTCTTCTTCAGTTGCATCACCCTTCTTGGGCTAATTTTATAAATATATCGATAGTATCAGATCCTGGTATTCATGTTTCATACAAATATACCTTCATTTTAATATCCTCAACTCACCTTCTTCTCATTCAATGGGAAGAGAATCAATTTGGCTTTGTATTCTTTAAGACGTTGGGCATTGGTTTGCAATGATTCAACAGATTTGTTACGTCTCCTTGGATCAACAGAAACTCCAATAGTCTTAGCAAACCTCTTGTTCAAACCACTGGCTTTAAGTTCTTCCAAGGTAAAACCTTTGCCAGCCCTGACTTTTGTGTGGTAGCGGAATGATGGGCAGTGTACGATTGGCCTCAAGAGCTGAACTGGTCTGATTTATAGTTTTACAGTTTAAATATTAGTTAGCAAATATTGTTAGAGGATCATAAACTGTTTTATGATTTTTTTATACAATATAATAATATTTAATATATTTATGTTGTTCTTATATACCTAGGTGCTACTCCTCGTGCTTTCTTTACACGGGTTTGTTTACGACGGTATTTCCTTGCTGGTTGATTGAACCAGGTTTTCACAAACCTTTGCCAATCCTTGTGGAAATGCCCATTAGGGATCATATTATTCCGTTTACCCATGATTGAGCTAAAATAAACGAGGGTTTTTGTTATTACCTGATCTTTCAACAGTTAAGACAATCAATCCAAATTATAGATTGATATTGTTCTTGCATTTATAACTAGTTTTTATTGCCCCATTTCACTGAAGTAAAAGAATTCATATAGATTATGGTTCAGCAAAGCAAATAAATTTATATACTTCTATCCAAATAACAAAGTATTGAAGACTCTTATATATTTGTTTGTTTAACAGATTAGAAACAAGTTAACATTCAAAACAATAAATAAAGAATTTTTAAGAATGAGAGTAACTAAACATTATCAAAGTGTAATTAAACAATGAGGCAGTAATAATATACAAAGGGACTACCAAATGGCAAATAGTATTTACTGGAACTTCACACCAACAGTAAAACATAACCTCTTAAAGAATGTCAAAAAAATGTTTTTGCTTATTTTATCGTGGAATTAAGATAATATCATTTAAATACAATGAAAAATATCAGCAACTACCTGTATTCGATGTTATACAAAGGAATAAATAGAGATTGGAATGTTTTAGCCGGATTTAAATTACAGAAATATAACTCACCAACTTGTTTATACGGCGCACACCGGAAAAGGAACTAACTCAAAGGAACGGAAACCGTACTTTCTGAGGGGAGAATTCGTATCGGTTAATAAGTACAATTTCAATGTTCTAATATCAAATACCATCACTATAATTAAGAATATGCAATATTTTACTTCAGAAATGTATAATCATTAAAATAATTAAAATAAAGAATATATATTTCTTAGAGTTGTCAAACAATATGGCAGCCCCCATACTCTTAAACAATCAAGATCTTTAATGCATCCTTTCGTTATTATTTATATGTACATAACAGAAAATTATTTAAAATGAAATACGCAATAGTATTTTGTAACAAATTGATCCCATATTATAAAAATCAACGGGTTTTCAAAAGTATTATCAGCCGAAATGCTTCATCCGGCGTAAATTTATTCTCGGTAACTATTTTTCAAAATTCATAAGGAGTACAAATTAAATATGATTCCTTATTTTAACGCAAAACTATGCGAAATACATTTGCTTTTGATATTATATTATATCTGATGTTGATTTCCAAATTGATTTGGAAATTATTGTTACAACTTCATTTTAGGAAAGACTTGGAACTCCAATAAAGAAGGACATAGAATTATATTGGAGGGATAAAATTCATGTTCGTAAATATGATGAAAATGATAAAACAAGGAAACCTTTTTATATACTTGCTATGTTCCCATATCCTTCTGGTGCTCTTCACATGGGTCATGTGAGAGTGTATACTATAAGTGATGCTGTCGCTCACTTTTATAGAATGAAGGGTAAATTAATATAAAAATACTCATACTTTCCTGGTCTAATTCTATATGAACCAAACTTATTAATTTCTTAGTTATACCTGTCTCATATTTAGAATTATTTATGTGTATCTACCAATTTTATTCAGTCATATGATTGTGGGTCATATAATTAACAAATAAGTTAATATGTATACAATGAACATAAAAATGTATAACAGATATTTATGTTTGATCTTAGGATATAATGTGCTTCACCCAATGGGATGGGATGCATTTGGCTTACCAGCAGAGAATGTTGCTATAGAAAAGAAAGTAGATCCTGCCAAATGGACAAAGCAAAATATTGAGACAATGAAAAACCAATTAAATATGTTAAATTATTCATTTGATTGGGAAAGGGAATTTTCAACTTGTGATCCAGAATACTATAGATGGACACAAGAATTATTCCTAAAATTATTTGACAAAGGACTGGCTTATCAGAAAGAATCATTCGTTAATTGGGATCCCATTGATCAAACAGTATTAGCTGAAGAACAAGTAGATGAGAATAATCGGTCATGGAGGTCTGGAGCCAAAGTAGAAAAGAAATTATTGAAACAATGGTTTATAAGAACTACCTCTATTGCCAAGTAGGTATACATCAATCTTGTATAGCATTGGTTTATTATATTTATTAATTAATTTGTTAAATACTAGGCCTTTACTGGAAGGTTTGAATGATCCAACATTGAAAGAGTATGGAGATATTATAAAGATGCAAAAGAATTGGATAGGTGATTGCAAAGGCACAAGTTTTGAGCTAAAGGTAATTTCCAATATACCAGAATTCCCAAAATCAGTAAATGTTTGGGTAGATGCTCCAGAATTCATAGAGTATGCAAAATTTATTGCTATATCTCCAAACAGTATATTAAACAATCAAAAATATTCACACGATATAAGTGTGGGAGTAAAGGAATTGGATGCCAAAGTTATTAACCCATTTACTGCCAAAGAATTGCCTGTATATATAACTGATAAAGTGACTTTTCCACGTTGGAGGGATGTTCATATTGGTATACCTTCTGCTTCCATGGAAGACTTAAAGTTCTCAGAAATAGTTGGCATACAATTTACTCGACACGCGATACGAACTTATGAGCAGCAGCAAGAAAAACTATCTGAAGTATTAACTAAAGCTAAAGAGTCGAAAATTGGTGGTTACCCACTTGGTTCAAGATTACAAGATTGGTTAATCTCAAGACAAAGATACTGGGGAACACCAATCCCAATTATTCATTGTGAAACTTGTGGTGCACAACCAGTACCACAAGAACAGCTTCCTGTAACTTTACCAGATTTAGGATTTTCATCATCAAGCGATAAGCCTTCATTACTTGATGCTAAAGATTGGTTAAATACTTTTTGCCCCAAATGTGGAGGACCAGCAAAAAGAGATGCTGATACAATGGACACATTTGTAGATAGTAGTTGGTATTTCCTAAGATTTATAGATCCCCATAACACAAAAGAAATGTTTTCATCAGAAAAAGTAAAGCACATCTATCCTGTTGATCTTTATGTCGGTGGAAAAGAGCATGGTATATTACAATCAGTTTCTAATTATTGAAGGACTTTTGCTATTCGCAATATTTTAATGTATTAATATTTTTTAATTATAGGTGTATTACATTTATATTACGCACGGTTTATAAGTCATTTCTTACATTCTGAAAGTCTTGTACCATATACAGAACCTTTTAAACAGCTTCTGGTACAAGGAATGATTTTGGGCCAAACTTATAAATTAAAGAAAACACGCAAATATTTAAGACCAGAGGAAGTTGAAGAGAAGGAAAAAGGAGTGTTTACCGAAAAGGGAACAGGTGAACCTGTGTTTGCTGTGTGGGAGAAAATGTCGAAATCAAAGCATAATGGTGTAGATCCACTGGAAGTATTAGACAAAAATGGAATAGATACAACTAGACTGTTAATACTAGGAGATGTAGCACCAACTTCCAATCGGAATTGGTCAGACCACAGTAAGTTACAGAATGATATGTTATAAACAGATATTGTAAGATATATTAACATAATGTATGGATAAAATTTAGCACTACAGGGTATAAGTAATTGGCAGAATCGCGTCTGGTTAACAGTACAAGCCTTTATAGATAATCGTAATATCAGTACAGAAGAATTTCAAAACGAACCGACCCATCCGAAATATACTGAAGATGATTTGTATATGTTCGATAGCCGAAACTATTTCTTAAAAGCAGTAACTTTTAATATAACAACTACACAACAGTTAAGCATAGCAATATCGAGGATGCAAGGGCTTACAAATAGGTACGTATATCCTTATCGTTGTTAATTAATATGGAATGAGGTATATTAATATATATATGTATTTCTTAAATTATGGTTTTCTCTGATTTTTAGCTTACGCAAAGTGAGCAAGGAATGTATGATAAAAAGTCGCGAGTTTGAACGAGCTTTAGCCGTTCAAATTATAATGCTTGCACCATTGGCACCACATTTTGCCTCGGAATTGTGGGCTGGATTTTGCTCGGCAAAACATCATCTTATAAGCAATGACGAAGTAAAACTTGATAAGGACGTGTTACAACAAAATTGGCCGGAAATAGATATGGATTACAAATTATGTTTATATGTTTATGTAAGTCCCAATATTTTTAAGTTCTTATACGTACTGAAGGAGATATGTATATTTCGTTTCATTGTCATTTAAAAGTTTGTTTACATTTTAATGTTTTCACGATCATAAATATATCATTTTCTTCATTATTTCTAATATGTCTAGATGAACAACCAAGAGGTTTTGAAACACAGCGTTCCTAGACGTATATTGGATCAGTTGACGGTCGAAACAGCGTTTGATTTAATAAAGGGCGAGAATAAGATCCAAAAACGTTTGAAGACCAAGAGAATAGCAGATGCTAAACTTCAGTTAGAGGCAGGCTATGGTGCATATTTACATATGATTACAGAAAAATGTTCAGACCAAGTAGCATTGTAAATTTACAATAATCAATAAGATGGTAAATACTGATTATACAATATAAATAGAAGAGTAACTAATTATTTATAAATATTAGAAAAATATCAGTCATACTATTTTGAAATATTGTACATAAATTGAATTAATCATATAAATAGAATCATTCTTTTTTTGTAAAGATCTAAATATAATATATCTGTAAAAAGAATTAAGCTTACCCTATATCATATTCTCCAACATATCCATTATCCGGTACATTTTCTAGAAAATTAATATACTCAACTGGCAACTGTTGATCCCTTGCACCATTTAGTATTGTTTTTCTAGAATTAATATTGAATGGAATATGAAGTTACAATGAAAATGAAAGTTCAAATTTGATTGTGTCAATAGAAGTTGTATGGTTCTGATCTTAATATTTGAACCTACAGATATAAAGGAGAAGGTCTCCTATCACATGGAAGTGAATGCAGTTTCGTATATTCCTCTGGATTCTTACATTGTTGATATACTCTACATTTTAATGTTTTCCCGCTTGTTGTTTCTACATCAACTGTTAGAGGAAAATATATCTTATCTGCAACACCTTCTTGGCAATCTAATGTAGAAATATGACATTTATTCAATTCCCAAATTACTCCCCACACATTAACATTTTTTGTAGGAACAATGGTTGCTGAACATCCTTTCCATCTTTTTGAATAGGTCAAAAAATCAAGTCTGTAATCCTAATAGAATTTAGTCCATTAATTTACAAGCCAATAGCTGGATTACCAAATGTACTGTTACTTCAATATATTCATTATTACATTAATTATATTATGTAATATGTGTCCAAAAATTTAGTAGGTCATAAGTTGTTAAAATCAAATATAGCAAAAAATGATTACATGTATATTATTCTGGTATGTATTTAAATTATCCTCATAGAGGACATATAGATTTACCTTTAAATAACCAACGTCTTTAAACATAGCAGATGGATTATTAATATGTATTCGTTTCATGAGCATATTACTGCCGTATGCAAAATACAAGAATGTATTGGACATTTTGAGGTATTTTTTTGGAATGAGACTTTTACCGTTACAACGCTAATCGGCGACTGATTAAACAAGAGTCATTGCCTTGTTTTAGATAGCGATCTTTATCTGATATTAAGATCTCGTTCTATTTATGGAATTAACTCGCATATGCATCACCAGAGACTAGTTTGCTTGTTCTTGAAATTTTTCAAGCCACTTCTATGGAAGTAAAAGTAAATAAGTGTCTCCTAACTTGTAGGTTATTTCACTGAGCTTGTAAGGCCATGACAAAATATGATTCATTAACGACAATATTTAGGGTCGAGTTCAATGTATTTGTGCTTATAAATATATAGATTTATTATGGCAAAATATACGTATTTCAATTTACATAACAAATGTAATAGATTTGTAATTTAAGCACACATGTGTGCACTACATATATTGTACCTGTTATGTAACAAATCTGTATATTTAATTAAGTTTAAAAGTAACGTTTTAATATTTACATAAGAACACCATTTCATAGGTGGTAGTTATAATTTTTAAAACATAACCGTTTGAAATCTTTATATGATTATAGAGCAAGGATTTTATTAATTACTTTTTTCCTCTGTGTTCCATAAAAATTATCCAAACTTATAGTTTGCATATACTTCGTGGAACATATCACGGCAGTTTATTTTAACTTTAAGCTTAGCACATAATAGGAATACTCCTGACAGCTTTCTATGCAAGCTATATATCTCTTCTGGTGGAGGACAAAGTCTATGATCCAATATTGTTGGAACTAAAGCTTGCATTCTGGAAAGAACGTTATCGCATGTTTCAATTTCAATACGAATATATTAAACGTGAAAAATAACACAATTTTATATACTCATACCGTTTAGTAACATCTTGGCCTCCAAAATCATAGGTCTCGCAATTACGGTCGAAAACCTGACCTAATGTCATTACTGCATCTACATGCGCTTCTTCCATAATCTGTAATTAACGCAATATTGGTTTGTTGTCTTTAAAGTTCATAGATCTTCAAATAAATGTTCGGTTTGAGAATAGTTATATACTTTAGATTCATAGCCCGTAAGAAAGCCCATTTCACGAGATAAAAGCAAAATTCTATCACGATTTCCTTCAGTTGCTGCTTTAATTACTTCGATATATTTATCCATAAACGGTTTCTCATAAGAACGACAAGCTCCAAAATCCAATAATATTAACTGCAAATGTTTATATTCATTGGTACAATGACAAATCGTAAGTAATGTGCTATTATTTGAATACAATTTGGAAACCTGTTTTGTGTCGGGATTGTAGAAAAAGTTTGACCAATTTGGATCTGTTTGCATATATTGGAAAACAAATAATTCCTTTAAACACAAACGCATTATTAATTTACATATCTGCTCTTTTGTTTCCATGTCCATTTCAACACACTTATCTACTGGTATGCCTTCTACCAATTCCGTTGTAAATACTTGATTAGTGGACAGTTCATCTACAGTTAAAGTTTTCTTATTATTTTTGTATCTTAATCATTGCTTTTTGTTGGACATATACCTATAACTGCGGGAACATGATACTCTGGATATTGTTCAACCAATTTTTTGTATTTTCGTGTACACTCAGCTTCTCGCGTGTAATCAACTTCCCATGCAAGTTCTCGTTTCGCGACCTCAACTAAGTTGTCTATGAACATACCTTTTGGAAATACATTCCAAACCTACAAAATTGTCTGATAAAGAAACCTGGTAGAATTAAGTAGAATTAAATAGTATTAATACCATTTATACCTTCATCACTCCTACTAAATTTTCAACATCACTTTGAATACCTAAAGCCACCCCTGGATATTGGATTTTTATTGCTACATTTTGCCCATTTAATAAAGTAGCATGATGCACTTGACCTACATGTGTAATGTTCTTTTAAATACTTAGAATGATATTCATAGATTGTTCAGTAATAATGTTAGAAATTAAAATGAAAAACCATCTTTATATATAATGTTGTATGTACCAATAGAGGCAGCAGCAAATGGTTTCTCTTCAAAAGTTGCTACTTTGTTCCTCCAATCATGACCCAATTCATTGGCTAATACTTTCTACAAACCATTATGGGAATCACTTGTATATTTTAGTTATTTTCGATATTATCTAATAAGAAGTATTTTTTTAATAATATGAATACCTCTACTTGCCATGTTGGCATAAAATCAGCACTTTGGCGAACTCTCTCAAAAGCTTTTTGTAATTCAGGACTTATAATACTGTCATCTTGAATGCTCATTATTTGGCCAATTTTTAAGGCTGCACCTATTTTAAAGAAATACTATAAATTTAGTAATTATTAGTAACTGAAATACAGAAATTTTGAGAATGTATTTACCTCTAACTTTACATAAAGTTGAAACTATTCTCTCAGCATTAGCTTTGGTGAGAAATAGACTATCAACTGTCTCACCAACACTTTGTGCCTTTAAACCTAAAGTCCTCCTTGTATATTCTGCAAAAGTTCCAACACCTAGGCCTACTCCTAATGTTCCAAAGCTTACCATCCTTTGTAATCTAGTAGCTGGAACTTTTCTAGCTTTTGCATTGGGGGATAACTGGGTAATGTATAAATATTATTTTACTTTTAAATATGTTATAGGTACTAGTCATACAATTAAATAATGAAGCTTACAGTTGTTTTTGGTTTAACTGTTGGCCTGTTTTGAGTGGCATGTTCAGTAATATTTATGTTTTCCTTAACTTCCTCTCTTAGAGAATTTTTTGCAAGCACATTAATCTCTTTTAAGTTCTTTATTTTAGTTTTTTCTTCATGTTCTAATTCTAGTCTTCTCAAAATTTCTTTGTCTTTCTCAGACAGTTCAATCTTAGGAATCTCATTATCCAAGTTAGTAATAATTTCAATCTTTTCTTTCACAGTAGTGTATCTTCTTACTGTATTATTTTCTTTTTCTTGAGAATCATCATTGTGTTTAGTTTGTGCATCCTGTTTCATGTTTGAAATATCTTTATTAATTGATACCTCTTTAGGATCTTTGGCTGCATTGTGAAAGTGTAATTTAGTTTTACTTTTGCTAGGATCATATTCCTGAAGAGGTACACCCAAAGTTTCATTGGCCCTTAATATAATATATTGATTTATGCCTTTTTCAACAACTTTCATACGTTCTTTTGCCTCTTTAAATTCTGTTACCATTTGCTCCTAAAAGATATATTTTATAAAGATTAATTTAACAAAATATCTTAATTCTGAATTTATATAAAGCAAACTATTAATAGCTCTATTGATAAAAAATACTAGCAATTATGATTGTAATAAATATCTGTTTCCAACTCATGTTGGAAATATTATTTCGTTGTGATTATTCACTCAAAATTGAAATCATTTTGGAAACTTACTGGAACCTTACTTGGATCTATATTACTAAATTTCTTTGCTGCATTTGTTAAACATTCTTCAGCAGAAGCTTTCAAACTTGAATGTTGAATAACATTTTTAATAGCCCCTTCCTGGTGCTTTACAATAGCATTAGTTACTGTTTGTGCACCTTTAATTACACCAATTAAATCAGAAACCCACGGTCGAGACATTTCTAAAACACAATTTAAATTGAATTTCTTACTGAATATTTAATTTATTTATGACATGAATCAACCGTTTCCAGATACTCCACTTTTCTACGTTAACTATCGTTTGGTTGTAGATTATTGAACAATTATCGAGGAATAAATCCACTACGATAATGGGATGAAATCCAAAAACTGCGTATATAAATAATTATACAACTGTACATAATGAGATATATCTAAAAACATCCAAGCTTTGAAATACTTCTAGAAGGTTATACAAACATTTACCGGTAATTCCTCGTTGAATAAAAATTAATATATCATAATATATTACACAGCTCTGGCAGTTATTATTATAATTTATCACGAATGATAATTATTCTTCATTAACTATTGTTTATTATTTCATCAAACAAGTGTTTCATATATTGACACATTGCACAAGTGTTTCATAACACGTGAGCTTGAGCGGCCTTTTATAGAAATTATAAAACGAAAGAAATTTAACGTAACATACCAATTCTTTTTATTATTGACTTCAGATTAACAATTGATGAAAATTTAACAAGTTGATTTTATTGACAGTTAAAGTAAATGTTTCTTGTTGTTGTATTTGTTCATAGTTTATTGTTCGATAAAATTACAACGGTCTTTCAGAATTCTCATTTTATTTTAATGCACATATATTTTTATTTATTTTGGTTTTACCACTATTTAGGGAATTACCCAAATACTAACACGTATACAATGTGCTTTTCCTAATAAAACCTTGCCTGTGATAATTACATTGCAAGATTTTAATTCTGAAACCCTATAAAAGTTGAACCTATCTTAAATATCGTAAAAATATGCTTCGTAATAATTACCATAACAATTTTCGAGAAATTCGGAAAACTCGAAACGCCTACATGACTCTTTCGATTTTATATTTATTAGTTTATCTTACAAGTTCTACAATAACTTCATCTTTTTATATACACAGTATATATTCCTCTCGATGTATTTTTATATACCTACAAATAAACAATTTATTGTACAACAAATTCTTAACAGCTTTGGGATGACATAGTTCTAACAATCTCTTGGAGTTCACCCTAGTACCAATTTTTATAGAACAAACGTCTTTAGACATGTTTATTTCCTATCTCGACCCTGAGGCAGTCTCGGCGAACGAAATAATTAACGTTCCCACATATCTGCTGGAAATATTTATAAAAAAATGCTGTTTACATTAAGTGTATATTAAATACGAATATCTGTATATATTTATATGTAGGTATGTATGTAAGTTTCATATGTGTGAAAACTTCTTAGAATCTGTCCTCAACACCATTCTCTCTAAGAGTTATCAGACTTCCCAAGAGTATATTAAAATTTGCATAATTAATTCACACATTATTACTACAAGCGTTTTAATTCTTTTCAAGTTTGTATTATTGAAGGAGACCACCTCTTCAGGATTAATGTCATGTTTTAATAATTTTGAAGGAGGAATGAAATCAACTTTACAACCGAATGGTGCACAGATGCATCCAGATATGATTACATGACATTTTGTTGATCAGGAATAAGTGACGCGAAAAATGAACTGAGAAAGGTCCAGGTGAAAGCAAGTGCACCAGGCCTTTCTTCTTCATTTTCTTCATTTGCATTTGTCCTTGCTTCAGCCTGTACTGTTGGCATTTGTCCATTTGGCTGTGGAGGTACAGCTTGAGGACCAACCCCTTCATTTTGGAGTACTTGATTATTATTATCAACTTGCCCATTATTATTATCAGGTAACAAAATTGGTTGTACTCTGATAACACCAGCTTGATATCTGTGGAATGTGTTAATATCACTATTATATGCTTAACAGTACTTTATCTTTTAATAGGACTGTACAAAACTGATATGCTGGTAAAATCTGTACAGTCCTATTCCATAAAATCTTCTTCAATTATAGCAGAAACTTACAAGTATATTACAAATCCAAGAAATGTGACAATAAGAAATCTTAATGGGGATGAGTAGAAATATACTATACTAAAGAGGACAGCAATTCTAGATAATATATAAATGAAATCTAGCCAATCCTGATTAAATGCACCATCCTCTGCTGCACCATTATTATTCCCAGCATTGACATCTGCAGCATCTTGTGCTGCAGGTTGTGGTTGCTCATCAGGCACATTATTATTTACATTATTCATATATGGATTTTGAACACTATCATTTGTATTTATGTTCATTTGTTGTACATATGGAATGCTTGTTTGTAATTGAATCCCTTGTGCTGCCATGCTATTTAGACATACAATTTGTTATATAAACAAATGAAATCTAAATTGATATACATGAAGCTCATGGAATAGATGTTACATACAGCTGCATATACTGTGTGAAATAATGTGTGTAAGCTTGTTGCATCCAAGCTATTTGTTGGCTGTTCCTTGGATCAAAATATTGTTGTGTCAAATACATTTGCATAGGTGTATTTTGCATGACATTATTGGTATTTTCCTGATTTTGATTTTGTGTGTTACGCGCAATATCCATTCTGATCAGATCTGTGGCACCTATTCTATTAGTTGTAGTATTTTGGTTCTCAACAACATGAGCTTGTTCCAATGTCATCTTATTAGCATTTGTTTTCTGTGGTGCACACACTAAATGAACTGTATATGATTGTTCTTCTTCTCCTTCACACTGTCTTAATACATCTTTCAAACAAGTAGAGTCATTTAACAATTGTCCAGAGTATATAAGTTTCTGACTTCCACGTGCCTAAGAAGTTTTGATACTATTACTTACAGACTAGCTATTATCATCATTTAATTTGGTATGTTCAAGAGTCATGTAAACAAATTTATTAATATAATATATAAAGATACATGTAGAAAAAAATTCTGCAAAGCTCAAAGTGACTCTATGAAAGCCAGGTTACTACATGTAAGATAACAAGTATGATCACAAGCCATGTAATAAAATACAATGTTACTCAAGGATAGTATTACATTATTTATATCAACTTTTTTGTACAGCCAATACATTCATAATATCAATGATAAGATAATATTTTTACATTACTCCAGATATGGAGGATGCAAAAAATGCATTGGTTTCACCCAGAAGTAATAGACTAGAACTTTCACAGAGTTTCACATAATCGAACATTGTAATAACATCATAACTCACAGGTTTACTAGGATAAACTTCCGATAAATATTCTTTTAAACGCCCAATGGTCCAGCCAATATCACAACTTATAATTTGATCCTTGATTTGTTGATTAGGGGCCTTTATTATTAGCTTAATTTCATTAATTCCTTCCATTATCACGCTATTATATTAGTTTCTACGTCCTCGATCAGCTGATTTGACTATCAAATATTTGGATGGTATCAACTAATATTGTCTACCGAGGCTTCCTGACGTTTCTATATCCCTTCACGATTAATACAAAGTATTGTTCAAATCTTCCGAAAGCTCTTGTCAATAAGTTCTAGTCACTTCGTTTCTTATTTATTTGGACACCAACTATATCATGTTCTTTACGAGATCTATCAAGACTATGTATTGTCAACGCTATTTAATTATTTATATACATGTATACACACACATTATCTAGATCGCGTCAGTAAATGGAATCACGTATTTGGCGACTTATCATTGGTTGTAGATTACGGTTTATTTATATATCAATAAGAGCTAGTTTTCAAGTAGACTTCTCGTAGTTTTCAATACTTCCGCAGTATTTTCTATTGCATCAATTGGTATTTTTTAAGACTGAATAATTGAATTGTCTAATTTAAGTAAGATATTACGTAATTTGATATTACGATCGGCAAAGTTGTTTATAAATGAATAGTCAGTTTTCTTGCAGAATTCAAGTATATAACAATGCTAATTTGACAAGAAAGTAATCGCTCTGATCAAAATTCTTGTAGAAGAATGATATTTGCTTTTGTTGTTAAAAATAACAGTTTTAAACACATTGATTTTCATTTAAAAAATGAGACGAGTAAACGTATTTAAAAATATTTTGAATAAACCGTTAAAGTCAGAAACGTTCATGGAAACCATACCAAGTCAATTGGCGCGTCAGCAACCATCGCGTACAAGACGATGCTTTTCAAATTTGTGTTTGGATTTTATTTGGTTTCTTTAAGTTATTAGTATAATGAAATGTAGGTATTCTTCATTTTTATTTCTGCACGTATGAATATATACCCGTACAATATTTATTCGAAACATTTATTACCTGAAACTTCAGACCCTGAGAAACAAAATGACTATGAAAAGAGTTCGTTGAATGATTAACCTTTGAGGAATTTTGAATTATCTACTTAATTATTTTATAAATCACACTAATATTGAACGTTGGTTGCTTTTTAAATGTTCTTTCAAAGTTTAAGAAATACTCGCGAAGTTTTTTGGCGTAGTCCAATTTCTTAAGTTAGAGCGACAGCTTCTTTGTAACATTAAGATATCGCAGTGTGATATTATTTGTGTTGAAAAACACATTTCAATGTGCTAAATTTATTTTGCTTTCAATACATGATATAACAAATTTGTATTTGCTATAAAATTAATTGGTATTTTTGTGTTGAAGGGTTCCTTCCAAATCGAGGCAGAGTAGTTCAAGGCGTTCGTCCGTAAGTAAATAAATATGTTTCTTTTTTTTATTCAAAAATAAGGAATGCTTATACATGTGCCACCTGTACATTGCTTGACACTTAAATAAATAAATCCAACTCTTTAACTTAATGCTTACTTGCTTAATCATTAGCTGGGCTGCCTTATTTGTACTGTGTTAATATTGCTTTAACTTATTTTATATAGATTCTTAAGCCCCCTAAACCGCGACAACCATTACAAAATGTAAACTTGAATTGTTCATCAAATGAAAATAGTCCAACAACTCTCAAACTGAAAAGACGTGTGAGTTTTGCGGAAAAAAAGCATGTGAAGTGAGTTATTTGGCTTTTTCTAATATTAAAATTGTATTTGAATCTTTATTCATTTTACTCAAATTAAGTATTATTATTTATTTCATGTAGAGAATTTTGTAATTCTATGGAACAAGGGACTGTCTGGGATAATACATATGAAGAGCATGATTTAAGTGACAATAAAACACCTTCTGTACAAACTAATAAGGACAATGAGTATGAACTTACAGAAGCTGCTCAGGTCCATGAAGGATATACTACATGCAATAATATTAGTTCAAGGAAACAAACAACCCATGTTGAAGACTATAATGTTCAACAAACTATTGTACAATCATGTACATATAATGAGATAAACCAAGAAGAATTGAATGCCACAGGCTGTGATTTAAATTTTACAAATCCAGTTGCAACCATTGAGACTATAAATATGACACACACTTACAACAAAGTAATTGAATATCAATCATTGAATTCAGCAACCATCCAAATTCAAAATTTAGTAGCAGACAGTAATGAATTGCATTTAGAAGAATTAAGTCCTACTAAAATTGATTATTGCATATCTAAGGATTCAGCTATCACTGTATATAAAGATGAAGATGAAAATATGCCTGATACTGTAACGAGTGATATCACTGAATTTAATATGGAACCAATTAAACATGCTAAATTGGATAAAACTTGCATTCAAGATATACCAATGGAGTTTACCTGTCCTATATATACATTAAATCCTTGCATGGTTGGTCAAGTTCTAGATCAAGATGAAAGAAATATAGAAGTCCCAGTTGGTGCTGTGTATCAAGATATGTCAATGGAAATAACTCAAGCAATTCCAACATCAATAAATTCCATAATATCAAATTTAAATTCAGTTGTACAACCTTTAGAGAATGATAAAACTCAACATTTCCATGACATGTCCTTAGAGCTTACTGTTGGTATACAATCCCTAAAAAAGCAGATAAGCAATGAAGTAAGAAATGCACTTGATGAAGAGCCTGATGATATTCAAGATATGTCAATGGATTTGACTATGGCAATGCCCTCCATTCTTAGGGCAGATAGAAACATTATTAAGCAAGGCAAACGAAGGAAATGCAATGATGAAGAGAAAACTGAAATATTTCAAAATGTATCAATGGACATTACTACTGCTATACCAACTGTTCTTAACAAAGAAAACGATATTTATAATACACAGCAAACCAGTTCTATATCAAGTATGCCCACATGTGAAGCAAGTAACAACACAATGGTTTTTCAAGATATATCAATGGAACTGACTAAAATGGTAAAGCCTGGTATTTCTTCCGTCGAAAAAGGATCGAAAAATGGCAAGGTAAACACGTGTGAGAAGACAAGATTACTCAATACATCCATGGAAATTACCAACATCGTTAATACGCGTGATATAATAGAAAATAAAGAATTAAATCAATTAGATGGGAGTATTAATTGTGGATACACAAATCATGATAAAACCAGGGTATATAACAATGACCCAATGGAGTTTACTTCAGCCATAACACATAATAAACTGTGTTCAAATATTATAGAAAGCAATGAAAATATGCCAGATAGGACTAAAATATTCTATGACAATTCCATGACAATGACAATAGCTGTACCATCTCTAAGTATGAGAAATAAGGATGGTGATATTACAAGTATAGCATTGAATAAAAGTTTAGATAAGCAAGAATTAAAAAATAAGACTGTCATGTACTCTGATGTATCTATGGAAGTAACTGAAGCTGTACACTCAAAGGGATGTAATTCTTCTCCAAGTATAAATAACATCAGGCCATCAATATTATGTTCCAATTTTGGAAATAATCCTTCTAACAACACAGTAATGAAACAAAGAGATATAATGGCAGACAACAGTATCATGCATAATGAGGTTTCAATGGAAATTACCACAGCAGTATCAACAGTTAATCCATTAATGAAATTACATCCAATGCTTGATAAAGAAAATTGTCCATTTATTCCAACTTTGAAAAGTTTTAAGAACAATAATCATCCTAATAAGCCCATAATAAATAATGCACAAACTACTGTAAATATCAGTGCTCGAATACCCTTACACACACAGCTTGGGCTGCATACTTCTTCAAAAGAAAATGATGCAGAAAATGCATGTCTTACAACTTTACCTAATATTGTTCCTCATTCGGCTACTCAAAGCTCTAACAATTATATACCAAGTGATGCTTCAGCAATTTTAAATCAGGAAGAATCCTTGGACACATATAATGAACAGCATGCTGAACAGGAAACTAATGCAAAGCATTCTATAACACACAACATTTCTCGAAAAATTTATAATGCAGAGAAAAGTAAAGTTCGAATAATGAGAAGTAATACTTTTAATTCTACAGCTAATGATAAGGAAAATTGTGCTCCTAGTACTTTAGAATACTTGGATAGTCCAGAATATTCAGAAGATAAAACTTCAGAGGGTCTAATAGAGAATGAATTTTTTAATAATTCGTCAGAGGCATTGGAATACATTGAACCACCATCATTTATCGGTATAAGTGAGTCCGCATGTGAGGATGCATTGGATTTTTGCAATAATTCTTCAAAAACCGCTATAAGTGGAAACGCCCAAAGCCTTAATTTCAATTACCAAGATTATAATCTGCTAAGAGACGAAGAAGTGGACGCATTAGATGATATTACATGTACTTCAAAAGCGTTCGTAATAAAGCAAAAAGCATTAGCCGCTAACGTAGATATTTCCAAGGTTGATAACGAGGATGAAATTCAAGTAACTAATATACAAAAGTTACAATTAACGTACTTGAGTAACACCAATACACAGAATCTATTACTAGATTGTTCAGCTGCTTTATGTGAAACTACTGAGCCAATACACATGACTCAAAATGTGAATGATCAGAACTTTGAAGAAGAGCTACATATAACTTGTACAAATATTTCTAGTAAGCATCGCGATATTTTCGAGCGTTCTTCATCAACAGTAAACAACGATGCTGAAGAATCCCAGTTACAAGACAGTAAGAGCGAATATTTTGAAGATATGTCAATCATAGGAAATATTTCTAAAAATGATACAATCATGAACACTGAGCAGCAGAATTTTGGAAATGCATCTGATAAAAATATTGTTTTAAAACAAAATGATGAACCCTGCTCTGACATGGGATTAATACACGGTACAGAGGTTCATACAAAATCAAGGCTACAGAGGTGCATACAAAATCAGAATTTAGACACTGATGTAGAAGCAGGAAAGACTATAGATACTAGTTTAGAATCAAGACAGACTTTGGAAGTTGACACAGAATTAAAAGAGGTATTAAAGATGGATAAAGGGACAGGACAGGCTTTAAACACCAATCCAGGATCCAAGGAGACTGTTGTGATTGATACAGAATTGGAAGAGTCTTTAGAAACTGATGCAGTGCTAAGCAAAACTTTAGAACCTTCCATAGTACTAGATCCTTTTGCATCATTTGTACAGAAACTGAAGAGTCATGCACAAAGGTATAATGTTTTATGCGATTTTATATTATGAGAACATTACTTATGTCTTGCAAACAAAATGTTACAAATCTCGCTTTCAGTAATGAAATTATTTGGGACCTATATCATGAGAATGCAGACAGGAAGATGATTGTTGTTGGTTTCATTTCCTGTTCACTTTTAGTAATTATATATTTAACTGATGATTTCTATGATCCTGAGAGTACTTTTATTAAGGAGATTAAGATTATTTCCAGGCTTGCTGGTAAGTTTTAATTTTTGCTAGACTACAACATTTTGTAAGAATCTATATATTAATGAATTTTTTACTATCTAGATGATGCAGAGACTTTAATTAGTATCGTCCATCGAATTATTCTGGAAAAAATTGATACAGAGAAACTAACATACGTTCATAAGTATAAGGAAGATGTTTTGCCAATGTTAGATGATATTTCTGTGGAAGTAAAGCTAGCTATGGATTTTATGTTTGATTTACGACGTTTGAACGATTTAAATTTAATGGAAATCACTCGCGATAGGTATTTCATCCTTGAATTATTTTGAAGTACTCCTCAAAATAATAATTTTATACCTTGTTGTCATTAATTCTAATATGATTAACAATTATGTGAAATATATTCTGTGATGTTTTTTAGGGTATCATTCATATCACGTACTAAACGAATGGAAATTATATTAAGTATCACAGTAGTTATTAAGCCATTTGATAAAATTGGACCGGATGACATTACTATTAACCCTATAATTGGATCAATAAGGTTGATTTAAATTTAGTTTTAATTTGTTTATTAAATTGTGCAATCAATTGTGTAACCAATTGTGTAACCATTTTAATTTCACAGGGAGGATGTTGTAAAAAAATTAATAACCAATGTAAAGAGGGATCACAAGTTCTTACAGAGATATATGAGTGATGTGAGAGATTACATATATTTAATGGAAGAATCTAGTTTGATGACTAAAATTTATTAGTATATCTTCTGTGAAGATAAAGATTTCATTTAAACTATGTGTACTGCAAAATAAAGAGAAATAATTTGATGCCAATATTCCTGATTATATTCCCATAATGAGGTATCTATAATAATTGTAATATACATGGTTTGTTTATTCTTAATATTAAACACTACATAACGATTGCATTCAAGCAAATAAAAATTAATTAGCTGTCGTAGAGCTAAGATAAGATAACATATTAATTAAAAAAATTCATTAATATCAGTACTTACAAGGTTAACTGATATCGGTAGAAGAATAATTTTCGCCTTAAATATATTTATTCTAACCTTATACAGTTGATTTGAATAATAGCAAGCATTCGATATACGAACATTTTGTATTATTAACTACTCAAATCTTCGAAATTTTTATTTTAGAAATGGTAGTCAACTAATTACGCAGTCCTAGATTATTTGGTTCGGATATTGTATCTTTCCAAGCCGTGTGTAGGTGCGTACGTTGTTAATATTCGCCCCCGCTCATATTCAATTTATGAAAGTGAATCAAAATTCATTACCATTCGAATTTTTATCTCCGTCTGGTGATTCTTTGTAAAACGTGGTAGAATTTAACTTATTGTAAAAAGAGTTACGTATTGTTTATTAATGAATCATAAAAAATAATTATTTAAGAAATATTTTCAAATGCACAGGCATTCCTGCTCGTGGTCTGACTGAATTCACGATTAAGAAATACGATACCTAAATGCCTTGTTGTTTTGTTTTTTAAATAAGATGTTGAGAAATCATTTATATTTTAGTAATATAAAATAGCTCGTTCTTGTGACCTTGAAATCGCTTTAATGCGACCGGGCCGGTAATTCTGTTACTACGTCAGTGATGTTTCCCATGAATGAAGTTTTATGTAAACAAACTGAGAATCCTAGGACGCTTAATTGAGCTACCGTGACATCAAAACATTGAGATTTTTTCAACATAAGGTATTTCTTAGAGTGCTAAATGTACTCTCTAACATTTATTATCGACAATATTCTGAAATGTAAAATATGCGTAGCCTTTAAAATGTTACAAAATCCTGTATTTTCTCATTTTCAAAGCTAAATATGCAATGATTCTCAATTATATCACTTTTTATGAAGATCTCGACCTATTTTCAATAAGATTCCGTAGAATATGATATAAACATACACTTATTTACAAGTTGGAAAACATTTAATGTTGTAAACGATTCGAATGATTTTACGAATATTCATAATTCTAACACAAGTTGTTTGTTGATTAACAACAAAAACCTTGAAAATGCAAACAAGAAACCGATGTTAATAATAATGGCATTCCTTTTTCATATGTGTAAGCTTCAAGCTCTCGATTTTTGTTGTTAATCAATAATAATTTTGTACCGATTTGCCATAACATCGTACATATTTTATTGTTTATTCCTAATTTAACCATCATTTAACAATTTATTTCGAGTTTTAATGCAGCATCAGACAGTAATAGTGTATATAAATTGATAAAATTTATACAAATTTAATCACTTGAAATATTAAACATGCTTATTCTAAGTTTATACGCAATACTTTCAATGAATAGGGATTAAATCTAAGACATAGTCATTAACGAGTTATATATTATTTGTTAATAACTCGCTAAAATTAATTATTTAAGAAATAATCCCATAAATGACGTCATTCTGAATGGCGTTATATGTGTGAGTACGTAAGATAGCTCACACGGACGAGGGGATTAAGTAGAGTAGTGGGGTCTACGTACTCAACGCGCCTGCTCCCCACTCCTGAGCATGCGCCGACCTTAGGCGCGGAGTGTGGTAAAGTCTCTCGCCTGTCGTTCCTCGAGTAGTACGGACGTGTTTTCAGCGTGCTCCGATTTTTCGGTTTTATTTTCTCAAAATTTTACTTTTTGGTTTCGAAACGTGTTTCCACAAGTGCCACGAAGCTTCCACGGTTCGGTTTTGTACTTTTTTTGGTAATTAAGTGGTGAATTTTCGAGTTTTCCGACATAGCGTCACTTTCTTCGCGACGTACTTTGCAAGCTTCGTGGTCCGCGATCATTCATTTCGACTTTTGAAGTAATTTCGTCATTCTAATATCAATTAGAGTTCGGTTTTCGTAGATTTCGGGAAATTAACTTGCGAATATTCGCGTGGAAGAGAATAGACAGCCAAATACGCAGTTCGACGAGGCAGTTTGGTTCGTATTGTTCCGTGACCTTTCAAAGTCAAATCTTGTTCGCGGCGCAGTTACACTAGCGACATTCGCTTTCTCTCTTTTTTGCTTGAACTTCTTTCTCTTTCTAACTTTGATCCATGCTTAACAGCATTTTATTTCCGATAATTATCATCAACAGTTCTGATTTCGCCATCCGTTGTATAAATATATAAAGGGCTTAGGATTTCACTCGAAGTGTGTGCCTGGTATGCAATTGTATTTTTGACTTCAAGTTTTGCGTATACATAAACCTAATTTCCATACGTCTTCTCAAGAAAATTTGATCTTGCCAATTAGATTTTCTTGAAAAACGAGGAAAACGGTTTATATCCTCATTTAAACATTGGCTTTATTACTCGATTTTGACTACGACGATAGTCATCCACCATGGATTGAGAGTATATTGAATATTATAATATGTGCGATACTTTTTGTATTACATGTATTACATTACATTACATTTTCGATAATTATTAAAGATTGAATTTTTATTGAAACGATCGTAGAACCGATCAAACGCTTGGCTTGAATATTTCTTGTGTTTAATACTTCTTCTTTCCAGCAATTTTTCGATCGCGCGCAATGCGATCTTAGAGTCACTTGCTACCGAAACAAAAGTTCGCGGAAATTAGAGTCAGTGTTGTTCGCCGGAAATAAGTGTACGTTCGCGATGATAGTATTTAGAGTTATAAAAATATTTTGCAATTTGCTCGTCCGCGATAATTAGAGTCAAAAGGCGATTCCTGCGGAGAGGATCTCCATCGGGCATGGCTGCAGCGAAGGGACCGGTAAGTTTCAAAATCCATATTTAATTTCTCTTTTTCAATTCTAATTTTCCAGTAACAAAATATTTTTAAATTCAATCTTTCATTATATTGGGTATTTTGATGAACGTTGTCTTATGATGTATTTCTCCTCTCATGTTACAGGATTCATCAGTGTGTGCATAAAATATCGCGAGATAGGAAGTGTTTCTTTTTTCGCCGGAAAAAATTGAGTCGGTCGCGACTTATACCTTGCTGAATAATGGACTCTAAAATTCGTTTCGCGAGTGTTAACTTCAAGTCCGTAGGAGGTTCCAGATTCCAGCTGTTTGAAATCCGTATTTTGTGATCGCGTGCAATGCGATCTTAGATCAAATTCGCGGAAATTAGAATCAGTGTTGTTCGCCGGAAATAAGTAGACGGCCGCGATGTTAGATGTTAGTATTCAGAGTTATAAAAATCTTTTACAATTTGCTCGTCCGCGATAATTAGAGTCAAAAGGCGATTCCTGCGGAGAGGTCCTCCATCGGGCATGGCTGCAGCGAAGGGATCGGTAAGTTTCAAAATCCATTTTTATTTCTCTTTTTCAATCTTTCATTATATTGGGTATTTTTATGAACGTTGCCTTATCATGAATTTCTTCTCTCTCGTTACAGGATAAAATATCGGGAGTGCATCTTTTTTCGCCGGAGAAAATAAAGTCGGCCGCGACTTAAAACTTGCTACATAATGGACTCTAAAATCCGTTTCGGGAGTGTTAAATTCACGCTCGTAAGTTCCAGCTGCTCCAGCATCATCTTCATCATTGTCTTCAACACCATCTTCAACATCAACCTACTACAGGCAGTTTCAAGACATCGCCGAGTGAGTCACAATGGTTTCAATATTTTTTATACCCTCTGACCCGATTTTCAATTTTCAAAGTTTTTAATTTAGAGTCTTGTCCCCCCGGTATCCTATGCCGTAGGACGATTGATCCGAATCGGTATGGGGTGCCGGTTATAATTGTTTCTAAATATTTGCGAGCATAGCGACCGCGAGCAGATTCTACTTGTGGAATCTGCTCGTGGGTAGCATCAACATTGAATGTTTTATATTTATTAGCTGAGGTAGGCCTTCTTGTCTTGTTTGTAGCTTCGCGGTTTCAATTATAATATGCATGCGCGGATTATTTCCGCCGATTGTAGAGTCTCGTACCGTGGAATCGCGAATCGCGAATACGCGACTTTATTTCACTTTATTCGATTAAAATTGGATCATGCATCCGATTTGATATTATATATTAGTCCTTATTAATTTTATTATACATGAATATGTATTCACTAATGTGCATTTCGCTTCGTCCGATTTTCGTTCGTACGCTTGACGCAAAAAATGATTTGTTGATATGAGCAAGAAGGCAATTCGCGACGAGTAGATTCCGGAGTCGAACGACGAATGTAATGTCTTCGATGAAGGGGTCGCCCGAGGTTACTTAAAGATTTCCATTTCCGTATGTACTTTTCAGTACGTACTTTCATATATATATTATTTGAACTTGAATTTTTCTGAATATTAAATGAAATATTATGATACCCCTTTGATACGCGTCACTGAAATAAAGAATACATCCTTCCCTACCCTCGTATAAATAAATTCTTTAGCCCCAAATGATTTAAAGTAAAGTCAATTTAGTCCGCTCAGATACTTATTCTTCCACTCTGTTAAGTGGATTATTTAGTCAGGATTTTCAGCAAACCTCAAGCTCCTGTGTACTGTGTTCATTTATTTAGTCTTAAGGCATGCCCATTTTATTTAGCTCGCAATTATCCGTGGATCTTAGATGTGATACGGATGAATGACGGGCGGTGGGCATGGGTTAATTTTGATATTTCCTAATCATGTGTGGCGGCTGGCGGAGGATTTCGCGGTCCGTGCACGACGCAATTCCACACGTGTGTATGACCGGTTGTTTTCGTGGGGTTGCGTCGGTTTTTAAATTTCAAGTAAAGCCATGAACTTCCTTGCGAGGTTGGCGAGCCCCCAGGGGTCCGTCTACCTCACTTGGACGTGATTCTCTTTACTTTTGCTATCCATAATGTCGTAATAGATTTTAAAATATAGTCATCTGCTATATTTTATACTTTGACGACTATGAATATTCATAGTCTTTAGACGCGAGTAGCTTCCTTTTATTCAAGTTAAATTAACTTGAGATAGAGTCAACTATCTTCCAGTTACTTCGTATAGTATCCCTCTCGACACAGCATTACCACGGGGCGCCGTCTTTCGGCATAAGTCGTCTCTTATGTGGTGACCCCTCCGAAAATACCTATTCCTAAAAAATAGCCTATACGAAGTAATTCTTGGAACGCGAGTTTATATTTGCATATATGCTCAAAGCATAAAAATTCGCAATGGACGGAGCCTCTGTCCAGTCGATTTCAGGAAAAAGGGTACGTACATTTTCGTGGTATGCGTTGGTATCGAGTTCGGGTGTCGGAGGGGTCCCGGGACCTTCTCCCTAGTGTAGGCTTTGCACCCAGGGCTCGTGAATGAGAACCGTGGAGTGGGTTGATGCTGATTGTGTTGGTGTGCCTGATTTGCTTTTTGCCATTTTAAATATAGCTTGAGGGAGGCAGGTAGCATATCTTCTCTAACTTTGTGTGCTTGATTATGAGTTAATTTTAAGTAGGTAGGGCCAGGGCTGAGGACTCACCTTCGGTTTAGCATTGATAGGCGATCTTTGTAAAGGTGTGATCCCTCACCTGGGAACTGTTAATAAATTAGTATATCATCACCGATATGCTAAAGTGTTAATGTATTCATAAGTATTAATCCTAGAACGCACGTAGTTTAACAGGCTGCAGTGGTTCTTAAACACCGGTTTCTGAATTCGCTGAGTCCTTAAATCACGGACTAGTAAGGTTGTTCTTTCAGCACGTGGATTGTATTCTGCTTGGACATTCGATTAAATGTGTACAGGTACGAGCATCCATTTCGTTAATATGAAATGGCTGGGCGTGCTCTGTGCTAGGATACCAGTAAACTTTTTATTATATATCTAACTTCATATCTAATTTCTGTCGAAGTAAAGTCAATCTCAATATTATCCTTTTAAATTGAATTAAATTCAAGTATTTTTCGGAGAATGTCACCGAAAATATTCTATTCGTGGGTACTCGAGAATGTTTCACCGCAGGATATTCCGGAGAACGTTCAATCTTTGAATGTTAAAGGGTATTCGACGGATGAATGTTCGCGGATATTCAAGAATAAGTAACAATATATAAATGTAGTAAATGTAGTTTATGAGCTGGTTTATTGCACCGGAACACTCGTCGTTTCTGTGGAACCACCAGTTCTTTGTACGAAAAGGGAATGTCCGAGCAAATACTTTTCACGCAACGCGGGATGAAGAGCCAAGTGCGAAGAGCCCAAGTGGCGAAGACCTATTTAATGACGATTCATCTTCGGATGGATCGTCATTCTTATGCTATTAAGTCGCTATGCTCGCTAATTATATTTTATTCTGACCACCCTGCCCCCATACCCCCATACCCCCTTGTGAACCTGGGACGCAAACATCCGCGTCGCGAATCTTTAAGAAATTTGATTAAAGTTATATTTATTCCAATAATAGTTTCATATCACTACAAAGTTTTTACTCTTTCAGGCAAACTTTTATTATAAATAACTTGAGATAGAGTCAATTATCTTCCAGTTGCTTCGTATAGTATCCCTCTCTACACAGCATTACCACGGGGCGCTGTCTTGCGACATAAGTCGTCTCTTATGTGGTGACCCATAATGTCCGAAAAGACACCCTTCCTAAAAAATCCAAACTATACGAAGTAATTATTGGAGCACCATAAATATTATTAAAATCGGGTGAATTTTTATATATCCAGATTACATAAATATTATTAGAATCGGGTCAGTTTTTATATTTCTAGGTAACATAAATATTATTGAAATCGAGTCAATTTTTATATTTATAGATTCTATGATTTGAAATCTTTTTCGAAGAAGTATATTATGAGTAATTTTTATTGAATTAGTAGTGTTCGAACTCCGTTGCCCCGCGTCCCCAGGGTTCACACACGAAAGCTGAAATTACGGCTTTCATTATATCTGGAATGGTCATATTTGGAATATGACAATAAGGCCTAAAATTGGTTGAATGATAGTTCCAACCAATTCATCATAGAAAGGCCTGTTGGAGAATATAGTAATACGAACTCCTTCAATACTCATTATTATAACGATTAATAACATTACTTAAATCAAGCATTAAATGCAAAATAATAGATTTCACGTTCCATGTATATATGGAGCATACTCAAATATCATTTCTGGCACATATTGTCTGGACATTGCAATTTTTAAGATCTCAAGGAGGAAGACAATATTTGTCTGCCAGCTCTTTAACGTAAATTGCAACTATGTATATAGAAATAGAAATATATAGTTGAAATTTATGCTGAAAAGTATGGAGGATGAATTTTGTTGGAATTCTTGCGCGATTAAAAATTGTTATCCGGCAAATATATATAAATGAAGAATTGTATCACAATATATATTTTGCCCAATCTAATATGCACTTGGCTACGTATCCGAATAAATACTTTCGATAAAGCGTCTTGAAGGAGTTCAATGCCCAAAAAGAGGCATGAGAAGGAAGGGACCCCCATGAGAATTTTGAACTCTCCGGCGAGTTGAGCCTTGTTTGCACAAAATCCCTTGGGGGGACGTAGGAGAACTGGTTCATTGCACGAGTATAAACTCCGAGGGCGGTTTGTCGTAGATTTCCGAGGTCTTGAACTGGATCGATTTAAACAATTGAGAGGGTTGTACGGAGTCCACTGTGGCAACTCTATCCGGATAGAGTTCGGACCGTCATTGCGAAAATTCTCGATGATTTGTTTGATCGAAACAGTTCGAGGTGCCGAGGGGGTCGTAGCGATTGTAAAAGCTAACTGACGAGTCACTCGAACCTGTTCACTTAGCTCTTCAGAACAATCATTTTTTATAAAAGCAAGACAAGTAACAAGTAAACAAGACAGATTTTCTATCTGTAAAATTGAATAATAATGATATGATGATTATATATTGATGAGAGAGAAGGTGTAATTAATTCCATATACATACATATATTTACTGATATTTTTAATGAATTTAATTTTGATACTGGAAATGAAGTGAAATGTAAAGAAGCGTAAAAGGAGGTTCTGGAGAGTTAAGCTAGCTCAATGAAAAATGATAATCGTCCAAATGACGATATGAAATCCCATGAAAGGGATTATTGACAAGCCAAGCGTTTGTGAAAGGTTGACTTTCATTGCATAACACTGTTAAACCATCTTATTATTGATAATTTATAATGAAGTTGTCTACTTTTTGCACCTTTCGTGCTTCAATGAAATATTTAAATATTTTCATTTTTACAAGTATCGATATTTTATATCAATTTTTTGTATGAATAAATTATTCCTTATATTAAAATTTGCTATTGTCTGATCAAAGATATTAAATGATATTATATGATTTCGATATTATTCAAACTTTTGTCCTGGTGGAGATTATCGTCACGGTTAAAACCGAGTAAAAGAAGAATTTTTATTTTCAATCAATTCTGGCTCTCAGTAGCTTTCAATAAATATATTATTACATCACGGCATATTCAGATATGAAATATAATATTCAGTTGTACGTTATACGTGTTTTTGCTTTGCTTCATATCAGTTTCTTGAGAGGTATATGGAAATTTTGTCACGTAGACTCGAGCATGTTGCTAATTTGCAGTTGCATATAAAAGCCATGCACGAGGGTGAAATTTGTTAGCCCTTTATCGCGGTTCCATGCTTTTTTTTCTAAGATTTTGAGGAATCAACTTCCACGATTCAGTACTTCGACTCTCAGTGAGTTTCATTTTCTTGCAATTCTGCATCTCGTTACAACGATTTGGAAGCCTGCGCCTTCTTTTGTTTCCCTGTTTCGATTCCACACCGTCTCGTTGGCCGCGAGTTGCGCTTTTGCTTAGTTTATTTCGAGAGTTTAGATCAATTACAGTTCCGAGAATCCCATTTTGTTTATTTAAACTTCCATTTCGAAATCGGTCCGGGATAAAAATCGTAGTTTATGCCATGCCCATTTTGCCTGGTCCGCAGTCAGCCGCGGATCTCAGATGTGAATCGGATGGATGCGGACAGTGGGCAAGGTTTAATTTTGGTATTTTAATTAATCACAATTTGCAACTGGCAGGGGTTTGTGCGGTCCATGCACGACGTATTTCCACATGTGTGCGTGTGCGGTAATTTCTGTGGAATTGCGTCGGTTTTTTGAGTTTTGGTAGAGCGATCAATTTTGTTGCGAGGTTGACGGCCCGAGGGCTTTGTCTACCCCGCTTGAAAGTGAATCTCTTTACTTTAGCCGACCGATTTAGTCTACTAAATCATAGTCTGCTTTTGACTATGTGTGTTTTTTCGACTATGAATATAGCTGGTCTTCGATCTCAAGTAGCTTCCTTTTAATCAAGTTATGTCTGCTTGATGTAGAGTCGATTTTCTTCCGATTACTTCGTACAGAGAGCTCCTGTATGAAGTAAATGGAATCGCGATCGTGGAATGTACCGCTAAAAGGTACCTGTAGTATACTTTGAATTTGTTCATATGCTTAAAGCATATTCGCAATGGATCACAGCCTTTTGCCAGTCGATTTCAGGAAAATTGGTGTCCTGTTTTTCCGTGGTATGAGTTTTGTATCGAATTCGGGTGTCGGAGGGGTCCCGGGACCTTTTCCCTAGAGTCGGTTTTGCACCCAGAGCTCATGAGTGAGATGTGTTCGTGTGATTGATTTGCTTTTTTGCTATTTTTAAATACAACCTTAAGTAGGCAGGTAGCATACCTTCTCTAGCTTTGTGTGCATGGTGAAGATTTAATTTTAAATAGGGCCAGGGTAGAGGATTCACCTTCGGTCAGCACTCCGAGGCGTTTTCGTAAAAGGTGATATCCCTCACCTGGGAACTGTTGATACCTTAGTATATCTCGGCCGACATGCTAAAGTATTAATGTATTTATAGGTTCATCGAATTTTGTTTTAAATTCCGTCTTTTAATCGTCCGGGATGAGAATTGTAATGTTTGGAACGATTGGCGAGACTATTATCTTGCTTCACAATTCTGGTAGAATTGAGGGCGATAGCTTTCCCTCGGGTAGGTCGAGTCAAGTACCTTTTTATAACTCGTGCAAAGCGCTGTATTGGCGTTTTGCATTGGGATAAAAAGGAAATTTTGCTCAGTTCAGCATATACTTTTTTATGCCGAATATAAGTTAGAGTTAAAGTTTTGTTGAAATGATTGGGAGGTAGGATTCTACCTCCCGCCCTACGCATAGGGCGGGTCTCAAAGCAGCAACCTCCACGTGGTGAGACCTGGGCAATCGGAATTGTTTGTCGTGTAATAATGACAGGAAAATTATTTTAAGGTATTGTTTTATAGTATCAAATTTATGTAGAATTATAGTAATTACAGTTCGTATTATTTTGCAGTCCTTTACGGAACAAGTACCAGCATTATAACTTATTTGCCCGTCTTATTACACCATAAATAGTTTCGAGCTAATTGACTGCAGGTTATTTTACATTTATAAGATGGGAATAAGGAATTAACATTTCATTTATAAATGTAAAATAACCAATCCATAATATTGGTAAATTGTTGATTCGTTATTATGAAAGAATTCAATTTAATATTAAGCCACCCATCTACCATTGACTTGGACCATTTAGGAACGAAACTGACCACTTTGAAATATTTACCATTTTTGTGATTTTGGATTGACCCCTTTTTTGACCGAAACAAATTTTTAAACCGCTTCTTGCGACCCAAAATCGTCCTAGAATATGTTTATACATCATCTACCATCGATTTGGGCCATTTCGGAGCGATTTTGGCGACTTTGAAATTTTGACAATTTTTGAAGGTATACCCCTTCACATTTTTTCGATTCTGGATCGACGATTTTTCGGCCAAAAAAATTTTTTAGCCGCTTCTTTCGACCGAAAATCGTCCTAGAATATGTTTATACATCATCTACCATCGATTTGGGCCATTTAGGAGCGATTTTGGCGACTTTGAAATTTTGACAATTTTTGAAGGTATACCCCTTCACATTTTTTCGATTTCGGATCGACCCATTTTTCGGCCAAAAAAATTTTTTAACCGCTTCTTTCGACCCAAAATCGTCCTAGAACATGTTTATACATCATCCACCATCGATCTGGGCCATTTAGAATTGATTTTGGCGACTTTGAAATTTTGACAATTTTTGAAGGTATACCCCTTCACATTTTTTCGATTCTGGATCGACCATTTTTCGGCTAACAAAATTTTTTAACCGCTTCTTTCGACCGAAAATCGTCCTAGAATATGTTTATACATCATCTACCATCGATTTGGGCCATTTAGGAGCGATTTTGGCGACTTTGAAATTTTGACAATTTTTGAAGGTATACCCCTTCACATTTTTTCGATTTCGGATCGACCCATTTTTGGGCTAAAAAAAATTTTTAACCGCTTCTTTCGACCCAAAATCGTCCTAGAACATGTTTATACATCATCCACCATCGATCTGGGCCATTTAGGAGCGATTTTGGCGACTTTGAAATTTTGACAATTTTTGAAGGTATACCCCTTCACATTTTTTCGATTCTGGATCGACCATTTTTCGGCTAACAAAATTTTTTAACCGCTTCTTTCGACCGAAAATCGTCCTAGAATATGTTTATACATCATCTACCATCGATTTGGGCCATTTAGGAGCGATTTTGGCGACTTTGAAATTTTGACAATTTTTGAAGGTATACCCCTTCACATTTTTGCGATTTTGGATCGACCCATTTTTTGGCCGAAACAATTTTTTAACCGCTTCTTCCGACTCAAAATCGTCCTAGAATATGTTTATACATCATATACCATCGATTTGGGCCATTTAGAATTGATTCTGGCGACTTTTAATTTTTGACAATTTTTGAAGGTATACCTTTACATTTTTGCGATTTTGGATTCACCCGTTTTTTGACCAAAATAAATTTTTAATCCACTTCTTTCGACCCAAAATGGGCTTAGAACATCATTAGGCATCATATATCATCGATGTTGGGCCATTTAGGAGCAAAATTGGCTATCTAAAATTTGTAATCTATTAATTTCGACCGAAATCGTCGTAGAATATATTTTTGTCTTTCATTCTCATCGTATTCTTTATGATTCTATACATCAAGGGCTATTCTAAACAATATTCTTCTAATGGCAAATAAGTTCTTAAAGGCAGTTAGCCAGTTTCAATCAATGTGAAGTTGGCCGTGATTATACTCCCGCGGGAATATCGGTTTCTAAGATGGGAAACTCGAGGGTTGTTCAGGAGACCTTTAATCGTTAATGGAAATAGGTCTGCAGGTTATGCAGCCAGCAAGAAAAATGGGGTGTGCAACAGGAGTGCTTTCACAGTGATATGTGCTATAAGTGTTTTCACTCCCAACCTGATTAGTCCTGATGGGGTTATTTGATATTGGGTAAATGACTATGTCAATCTTGGGATGAGTTCGGCTTTTCGATAAATCGGATAAATCACCATTTATTAAGGGCTTTTTTCGGGGAGAAAAATGTCAGGTTGGAATGAAAAAGAAAGTAACGTTTATGGACTCGTTACGGAACTATGCAAGCACACCCTCCAAACGTACAAGTCTCCATGGCGGGAAATGTATACAAATGATGAATATGAATCTAAAACTGTCAAGTATCTTCGTGCAAAGGCCTTTGAAATATTGTTGCATAAAACCAATAATATAAACTTTGGTATGCTTTACCATTAATGTACTTATTTAAAATATCACTGATATGACAAATGGGAAATAACCAACGCATATTGCTCCCTTTGAAGGTACATCCACTACACAAATTGATCCACTGTCCGAAATATTAAAATATGGTTTCGCATTGAAACTGGGACTTAAACGTTCCAGCGATGCGGAACTGCTCGAAAGACTATCCAATTATCTTCTCGATGAACCAAACTTCCATTCAGAAATTCGCCCTGCATTACAATTTTTACTTCAATTAAAGAGTTTCGAGTCGAAGCCGACACCAATAACCGTACGTTTGTCCTCGATCAACATGCTTTAAATACTTTCTAATCGATTGTTATCTTGCCACTTTGTGCTTTTCCAGAATATTTTTCTTTATGGCAAGACTAATCGTAACATACCAGAAGCACCTTTCACAACAGAAGGTGTACCACCCTTTCAGGCATACCCAATTGAAAGCTTTCTGTTGTCTGAAATATTTGAAGTCACACTGGGCAAGCAAAGGCTCACAATTAATCAGAATGCAGTTACTTGCTTTACCAGTGATTTACATTTTTCTGAAATACTAGAATCAGAAGATGCTATTAGAATAGAATCAATTAAGTAAGTCAACAGGAACATTAGTTTGCTACTTGATTCTTAAACTGGATCATGTTAACATAGATCTCATGAATTTCAGAGGCCCCACAATAAATAGATTTATATCTGATTATGCATTTGATTATGAAACACAGAGGCACATGCTTATGTCTTCATTATATAGTATTGCAAAAGATGATGGAACATTCATCCATAATACTCCAGACCAAATGGTAATACTATTGTAGTAACTAAAGTAATTTAAATTTGACTGAGCTTTATCCCTGTGTTTTCAGTTTTTTCATAATAGGCAACATCAAACTGATTTGAATTATGCACATCACACTGAACTTGATTTGCTTCCAATTGAAAGTGGCAGTACCCTAGATATATACAAATCATCATGTCACAGTGTTTCGGACAATTTAATATGTTCTATGAATGCTTTGAATGATATTTGGTATCAGGTTCACATTCCAGACATTCCAATACCAAGCATTCAAACTTGGGAAAGATTGGGTTTAAAAGAATGTATGAAGGAAAAATTATTTGCATCTGATATAGCACACACTGCAATCCACTTATTTAGAATAAATGAGGCAGCAAGTAGCTTTGCTCTGCTTTCAGGAAAGGTAATATTCTTAAAGTAAAATTGTGTCCATTTTATCAGAAACTAACAATTTCTTTCTTGCAGACTGTAGATTCATTAGCACTGTCGAACGAAGTCTCTGCCAAAGAATTCATTAACGACATAAAGTCATTGTTGCTTGGTATAGAATCGAATACCTTTGACTACAATGAGAAGGTACATTCCATTTATGCTGAATTCAGAATACAGGAAGCAGTATTGTTTCTATCTCACATTTCAGATGGGCTTTGTTTTGAAGAAAAATAGAACTGTTTATGGTGTAAGTCCAACTTGCTTGAAGCTAATTTGTCATGAGCCCATTGAATGGGGTTACTGCTTTAGATATCTTACTGACCTTATCACCCAGGAACCTTACACTGGTAAACTACAGCAAGAAGGCCTTATATTTCAGGTATATTCGTCAGTTGTAAAATTGCGATGTATTCTTATGTTCATATAATTTGATATGTTCTTCTCAATTGACGAATATACTTTCGCCAGGCTATGTGCACTAGCATTAAAGAAGTGCTAGCTTACTACCGCTCGGTGTTGCTACGAATATTCACTAATAAAACTGAATCTAAAGGACTGTTAGCGATACTTGGCCAAGTGCGTTCTGTGGCAGCTTTAATTTGTCAAGTCGCCAAGCTCTGTGGACGACACGAAGAAAGTCGTAAATATTTTATCGGTGAAGGAAACGGTATTTTAACTCATATTTATCGAGAGGTCACCCAAGTTACTAATCCCAGGGCTGCATTCGTGATTTACTCTATACTGAAGTCTTGTTGCGAAGTTTATTTTCGGTATATAATCTAAGTAACGAACATATAATAACGTATAATTGCACTTAACTTGATATCTACCCTCCATAACAGATTTCTGCAAAAGTGGCTGTTCGAGGGTCTCTGTGATGATGTATATGGGGAATTCATGATTAAAACGCGTCCTCAGTATTTACGCATTCGAGGTCACAAATTCTGGACGAAAAGTTTCAGTGTATGTACTGACGCGGTACCGGGGTTTCTGCATGATTTAACAAATTCTATTTTGCAATGCGGGAAAACTGTCAGGCTTCTCCGAATATGCGATCCTAAGGTAAAGAATAAACGGACCCTAAGTTCATTATGAGGAGAAACATTCCTTCGAATGTAATCTTTGAAGGTCTTCAAACAGCCCTATAATACTGATGGTCATGTCAATACAGAACCCTGCCTGTAGCGTATTCGTAAACGAGCAACCGGAGATAAAAGTTTGCTTAAGCGTGAGCATGCTGCGGGAGCAATTTCAGAGATGTGCTCAATACGAGCAGAGAGGATATGCAGCCGTCAGTCCAGTTATATCTATTAGCTCTGTTATAAAAGATAGAGAAAAATTCAAGAGAGAAACTACAGAGTTTATCGCATGTGTTTCGCGAAGTGCCTTAACTAGAATCGAGGGTATGATTATTTTGGAATTTTCTGTGTAATACAAACGCAAAACCCTTAATATCTTTGTAAGTACGTGAGAAAGGGGGATATAGAACACAGTGTTTTCTAGGTGAACGAGTGGAATTTTCAAAGAATACGATCCGATCTAAACAAGATCTCCCGGAATGTTTAGAAAAACAGATACCAGCGATGGGAAAGAACTTGAACAAAAAAAGTATATTAACAGACGAATTAAAAGATCAGGGAGAGAGACGATTCCTTCCTGGAAAAGAGTTTGTACAAGAGCCGCAAATATTCCCCCACGATACCAGCCGTGATCGGTTAGCAAGCATATTTAATAAGCATTCTCTGTCCTTTTCCTGGTATATCTGTTTACATATTTGCTTTCTTTAGAGCAAAGGTCTTAAAGTATTATGAAGATCTCACTATAGAAATCGAGAAACGACAGCTACGATCGCAATGGCGCGCAAGAAGAATGCGACACTATGGAGAACGTGTTGCAGCAATAGCAGCGGCTGCGAAACGGGGTCCAATCGATGATCCATCACCTACTACGATCATGGTCAATCCCATTTTACCCACACCAGCTTTTGTCACATACGAAGACGAAAACAGAAACTTTACAGACACTCAATCGATATGTCCACCACAAACCTCAGTCTCTATGCGAAACAACAACAATCGACAGAGAGAAGTGGATGTAGAATTGGAAAAATCGCCCATTGGCTTTCCTTCGAATGGAAATCAAATTAAAACTTCTGCGGCATACGACAATATTCTAGAATGTTGTCGGATTGAAAATCGCCCGAGTATCGAGAGGCCTACGACCCTGATTGTTACTAGAGCTGATATTACTACGACAAAACGGTCGACCGAGACCGATGGTTTACCAAAAGCATACGACATGACACCAAATAATAACGAAGTAAAACTGGTATACGCCAACAGTCAGAATGTACCAAAATTGGAACCATTCGGCCAGATTACAAACACATTTTCAAGTAATAGTAATCAGAATTTTGAAGGCCTCAGTGCACATTCCACCGATTCGCTTATTCGAGTGCACGACACAGAAACTCCAATGTCTTGCACAACCGATCACTTTACTTCATCGATGCAGAGTCCCTCTTCACAACTACAAAATACTGAGGATTGTTCCCCATCAGGTATTAATACGGAAGGGGAGTGTCTTGATGACGAGGACCTGTCAATAACGTCAAAAATGACATCCACACCTGCAGCGGCGAAAGACGTGGACCACTTGTGGTTGAATTCTTTCGATTTAGTAGGAATGGACAGGAAAAGTCCGCTAACAAAAGGCATTCCGTCAACTTCGTCATTAACGTTGGCAGATGTCGAAACCATTGACCACACTTCCCTGCAGGTTTATTTGGAGAAGTCTATCAGAATTCCTCTAATGATCCAGACTCGCCTGGTTAATCATGCGATTATTAAATACTTTCTGAAGGAGCATGATTTACTGTTACATTTGCACAGCCTTCGGAGCTACTTCTTTTTGTTAAATGGAGAATTTGCAAAGTGTTTAACGGATTCCCTGTATGCGCGTCTCTACGAAATATCTGTACCCCTCGAACTCTTCAATTCTGCTACATTAACGAACCTCCTGGAACGAGCATTTCTGAATTCGTTCAACAGTACATATGTACATTCAGAACTTCTGAGTCTTTCGGCTATCGATACACCACTTGAATTGCACGTAAGCAAGCATTCTGTTGTTTTTTCAAGAACCACACATTTAACTTCTCTATCAAGGGAATCAGTAACTAGGCATAATAACAAGGTATACTCATTTGTCTATAGATATCTGACCCAAGTGCGTTGGACTGCCTTTGTTTGAATTACAAGGTATCTTGGCCATTAAATATCATTCTTGATGAAACAGTGATGCAACAGTATGGTAAAGTATTCAAGTTCTTAATAACAAGCGGTCGTGTGTCTTGGGTTTTACAAGAAGATTTTAATATCATGAAGAGAGATAGGCAGGCGAGCATGTCGGTTCAATATCACAAGGTAATTCTTTACAAGTTTCGTACTTGCATCACGTGATGCAATTGGGGTATTAATGTAAATTCTTTACCACCTTCTTGTTGCACAATAGCTGCAACTCTACAGGCACTCGATGACGCAGTTCATGAATGCCCTTCACAATTACTTAATTTGTAGCGTATTACACGCCAGTTGGGCGGAATTCCAACGGGACTTAGAACAATGCTCCACTGTTGACCAAATTTATTTTGCACACGTTAATTATATTAAACGTATATTATCGAGGTAAGAACGGTTGAAGGAGATGCAAATGCAAACACAGTAACTGTTTTCAAAAGCAGACAGATTCTCTGTGTTTATTCTCTTTAAAATGTTAAAAATCTTATTCCAGATGCATGCTAAACACTCGTAGCGAGAAGATACGTTTATGTTTAACTAATATATTTAAAGTAATACTAAAATTTCACAATCGACTTCGATCGCAACACTGGATAGCCAAATTAAACGAATATGTGCATCCCAACTTCAAAAGATTAGAACAGATGTACCAGGCCTTCTGCGAATTACGGGCGTATATGTCGCATGTTGCCTTCAAATTGGCCACCAGTGGTTATCAGCCACACCTGATGCACTTTCTCAACGCACTTAACATAAATCCACTTTATGAGTTCAGTATGAAAAGTAATCGCCGGACTGCAACTGCTGTAATTCAACTTTAATGCCGTTCTTCTTCCTCAAGATTTTGCTTACAGCTGCTCATCTGGGCCACCATAGGTGAAATGCGTTATTCATATAATCACGAGCCATTACGCCGGCATTGATACCGTTTTATTTGTATCGAGAAGTTTTGTACACCTAAGACACAAGCTGTCTTTCTCGGTTTCAGGATATTTCCTACATCGTTCGCACAATTGCGTCTCCATAGTTGTGAGCTCGACATGTGTCTCGTCAATGCTTGATGGGTTTTCTATTAACCTTATCCTCGATAACTGCAAGATCTCGCACAGTTCAGAATTCCAAGGTTCACTCTCGTTATGAAGAAGCTGTGAATGAACATAGAGACCATACATGTAACCAACATCAACCAAATCTCAATTATCCATTGTATATACTTACAGACAATGAATTAAAATCTTTCTGAGAGGCATGTACTGTAGCTGAAAGTAGCCAAGTGTTTGTCTGTGCGGTCTTGTTTACTTGACCTCTTAAACGAAGAGCAGCGTTCATACTCTGCTCAATTTTCTCATCGTTCCAAAAGGCCGGTATTTCATACGACGAATAGTGCAAAGGTACCGAAGCTTGAACGAAGATCGCAAATTTACATCAATCAGATTACCTCTCGTTCAGACAGCTAAGAGAGCAAGGATAGGAACAACAAAACTTTCGAGGCTTACCAAGATTCTCCGGATAATGCAGCCATACTTCTTCTGCCAGATGTGGAAGGATCGGAGCAATAGTCCTTGACAAAACTGTAAGCATGTCGCGAGATACTTCCATGCAAGCTACACGTGTTAACGATGTCGCATCATCGCAATACAGCCTGTCTTTAGTTATGTGACAATAGAAAGCTGACACTTCATTCACGAAGAAGTTCATTATAGTCTTGCAGGCATTGTGGTACTCGTAATTATCGTAACACTCTTGCATCTGGAAGATCTCAAACGTTATAGATACTTCGCCGAAACACTGATTTCCGATACTTCAATTTGTCATTGTACCTGTGCATTGTATTGGTATAGAAGATACAGCATATACTTGTCGACTGCACGGTGTTGAGATTCAACGTTTACGCCCGTATAATGTTGATGCAAAACACCGAGAAGAAAACGCAATACCAAACGGATTTTCTGCACAGATTGCCGGCATCCGTTAAGCAATGTTTCCGTAACTGGTATTTGACTGTGTTGGCATCCGTGATTTGCAACCCACCATCTACGAAATCAGAGAAATCAAAAATTAATTACGAAATCAGATCGCCAGTTCTTAAATGTAAGAAGCCTGATAATGTATTCGTCAGTCTGGTTGGCTCACCTTAGTGTGTCGATACCGTAGACCGATTTGTTTTTTGAGTTGGGGTCTCCGCTCAAAATCGTATCGGGATTAATTACATTTCCGACCGACTTAGACATTTTTGTCGCTTTGTCATCGATCGCAAACCCGTGGGCGAACAACGCACTTTAAAGGCAAGTTTTTAGTTTTGATTATAAACATATGATTTGAAAATTATATCACTTTATTTATTGAATCATGTACCTGTATGGTGATCGATCCCTGAGTGCAATGGATGTAAGTAAGGAAGATTGAAACCAACCAGTGACTTGATCAATCCCTTCCATGTACAGATCAGCTTTTCCCTCCGGTAAAACTGCCGACCATGAGACGCCGCTATCGAACCAGATATCCATAATATCCTACAGGTAATCGAGTCCAATTATATACTCGTTCATACTGAACTATTATCTAACGTTCTATTAAATGCTATCGCAGAATTCAATTTACCATTCCCTTCTCTAACTCTTCAGTCTCAAAGCCTAACTCTTTAAGTGTATCTGGCCCTAATAACTTTTCCAGCCCGAATTCCCACCAACAATCCAGTCCATACTTGTCGATCGATTGGCACAACCGTTCAATCAATTTTCTATAAAATTAAATAGTGCAAAAATGGTCTATGGTTTCATAGAAAAAATGTTTAAAGAAATGCGGAAATACCTGCTTGTTACAACTTGGCCGTTTTTTTTACTGTAAAGTACAGGAATAGGTGTTCCCCAAGAGCGTTGTCGCGAAATACACCAGTACGGCCGTTGTTTAATTTGAGACAGTAAACCGTTAAGGACCGCCGACCGATTACATTCTGGGTATATGGTAACATTCGCAATGCTATCCTTACAGAAAATTTTTATCATTTTTTTTGCATTATGATGGTAGATGGGTATCGGTTGGCCAATGTAGTTCTTGGTTGTTTGAGTAGATTCTATTACTTACGATTGCTTTCTCCTTAATAGCATTTATATCTATGAACCATTGGTAGCTGGCCCGTATCACGACGGGTTTCTTTGTACGCCAATCATAGGGATAACTGTGTTTCAGCAACTCTATATGTAAAATATCCGCAGCGATATGCTCTAACACTTTTTCAGTTCCTTGTTTCAGTACTTCCAAACCGCTGAATATGGGACCGGCGGCTTTTGTGTATCGGCCATCGTCATCCACTAACGATAACTAAGCAAGAATGTACATGTTACTATAATTGGTCTTCCTAAAAAATAACCTAAGAGAGAGGTGAATATCGCCCAGTAGATTGACTTACGACAGGCAAGTTATTCTCTAGTGCTAGCAAAAAATCTTCCGGCCCATGCGCGGGTGCAGTATGCACGAGTCCAGTTCCCATATCTGTTGTAACATGTTGCCCAGCTAAGAATGGTAATTTCTCTGTGGTCAGAGGATGTGAATACTCAGCACCTTGGAGCTCCTCACCTAGTATAATAGTATCAAAGGCCTCTTGTTGAATCATCGAAAATGAGCGCGAAATTCATTCTTCTATTACTATAGTACATCATAGTGAAATTTACCATTGATACTTGTTACAACTTCCAACGCCCCCACCTTTGATTCCACACTTTTCAAAAGATTTTCGGCTATAATATTCAAGTTTCCTTGTGCATCTTTTGCAATACAATATTTGGCATCAATGGCAAATGCCAGTGCCTGATTGGCTACCAATGTCCATGGGGTGGTTGTCCATGCAAGAGCATATACATTGTGATCATCAAACGCTTTTAATTTTTGCGGTAAATTTATGACGCGCATTCGGACAATCACACATTTGCTTTCATGATGTTCATTGTATTCCAATTCCGATTCGGCCAGCGCAGTTCTACATTGTGCAGAATTAAGGAAGCCAAGTGTGCATTCTAGTTAATCTGTCCAAATTTTGGAATTGCTTACAGTTAAAATCTGATAGCCACATACTTGGATGATGGTGACCAATATACTGGTTTGAAGTCACGGTATACTAAACCTTTTTCATATAATGTTATAAACTGTTCCAATTCATTCTTTACATAAACAGAATTATTGGTATAATAACAACCAGATTCTTTCCAGTCAGCCATAATACCCCATGTTTCAAATGCTTGCCTTTGCTTCTTAATTGCCATCTCTGCATATTTACGTGCTATATGAATGCACAAAGAAGAGATATATTTAACAAAATGAGATGTCTGCATAGTTATGTGTATACCATGAAAACACTGGCAGACAATCTATCAGTATTTCTACCTTTGCGGCGTATTTCTAAAGGTTCTGTAATATTCCTTTCATTTTGCACCTTTAATTCTATTGGTAAACCATGACAATCCCATCCTGGTACATAATGCACCCTTCTCCCCCTGATAACTTTGTCCCTGAGGGTAATGTCTTTAAGGATCTGCAAACCCAGAGAGAGTAAATATATGTGTGTGTGGGTGTGTGTAAGTTAGAATCAGTATTCTGCATTTTTTAAAACAGTAATGCACCTTATTGATAGCATGACCCATATGAGGATCTCCATTAGCATAAGGGGGTCCATCATGTAAAACAAAGTCAGGCCCCTGTAGATTCGCTCTTTGCCACTGATACAACTCTGAGAAGCCAGATTTCTAAAAAGGGTAATAGCAAGAATTGAATTGAAAGATATGAGAGATTGTTTATTGATGCACGTACCGCATTTATATAAGCATCCATTTCTATTCGACGCTGTGCATTGAGATAGGGTGGAAATTGTGTTTGGGGTATTAACACAGTATTGCTATACTTTTTCTCTTTTTTCGGCGCACTGGCCTTCGAATGTTTGATAGACGACTGATCATTGCATTTGACATAACTCGTACAAAAAGCTCTACCTTGCCTAATTTTAAATAACTTATGCATTTTCTTGATTTGTTAGCCTCATAAAACGACAAAATTTTACATTCCAGGAAACCACCAATTGATGTTTTTCACGTGCAGCAGAATTTTGTCAAGTACCACTACCACCACTACCATGTCCCACCAACAGCTACAGCCAGTATCAAATTAAAATCCATTAAAACAAATATTTATCAAGTGAGTATCCTACTACAATGTTAACTAATTTTCGCCCCCCGAAATGGTGAGCATGGCTGGGATATACGAACTCTGTAATTACTTGTTCACTGGATTCGAAAATAGAAATTATAAGAGCATCTTACATATTTAGAGTTGACAACAGTCGCCAGATTACGATTCAGAGGTTAAGTATAATAATTATTCAAATGATTACAGATCTGTGTTAACTAGTCTAGTCGAAAGTCCATTTTTTAAAATTACTCTAATCATACAGCGAACCCTAATGATTATAAAATCTCCGCCATTATTGAGTCGTTTTGAGAAAATGAATGGTATTACTAACTCGAAGCGGTTATATTATTAAATGAAAAGCGGAATAATTTAAGAACAATTACAAAAAAAGGTCATGTATCCGCTTCACATCTGTAATAAAAATTTGTTTATTCGAATTTCTTATCAGTAGACTGCCGTCGGTTTAGTATCGCTCTCAATCTAAAAATAAGATGGAGGTTACCTGATGTTTGATTAAAAAGTACCAACTTACGACGTCCATCGAGATTTTCATTTGTACATTCCATTTTCGAAAGGTAATTCTACATAAAAAAGTGTCTGTATAACTCGGTGGTAGCCAAACTTTGCTTATTTTTACCACTAATTTTACTCGTTGATATTGAGATAGGGAGATCTTTGAATAAACGTATTCAAAAAATGTTGATTAAACCGTATGTATCATTCGTAGGCATTTCATTGAAATATTCCTTAGCAAAGAGATGAACTTAGTGCGTTTAAGGAATGTTTCTTAACCTGCACTACTTGATTACACTTTGAAGAACGGCTTTATTGCTGAATAATTTTAACGTCCTGCGAAGGTTTGATAACATACATAATAATTCATAATAATTAAGTGTAAGGGCCTACGCAGTTGAGTAATGTTCGTGAGCGTGAAATACTTGGGGAGATTTTTGTTCCAAAAACAGTTCGAAGGTCTCTCAGGGGTATGAAAATTGCAAACTATACATGTAGATTTCTATTTGCAATCGTGCGGGATGAAAGGAAGGAACAAAGCTCGTGGTAAAAATCGTGCTACGCGGATTTGGACCGTGCATTGGTAGTTACTCGGAACGGTGTGTGTATGTGATCGGTTGAGGATAAAGGGCGATTTCGCGTATGGCTAAGATTTCAAGAAGGTATGGCCACGGTTTCCGAGTGCCCCTTTCTATCAAGTAGGCTGCATCGAATGGAGGACCGATATGAGGAGCAAACAACCACCTTCGGCAGATGCGATTGTACAAGTTACAGCTATTTTGCGCTGAGCCTCCTCTTGTTCACCGTCGGAACGGCGATCACTGTGTTCGCCGTAGGTGACGTCGCTGATCCTCGCATATTCGTGCATCTCGGTCACATGTGGCTAATTGGTCCTATATTTGTCTGTTCGGGACTGATGGTAGCTGTCAAATGTATGTTATATCTCAGGAGGAAATCCGTTATACGTATGATCCTGCAACAGCGACAGCTTTTCAGGGTACGTGGCTAATGGTTTCAAATGTTATGTTTCGCGCCCCGCAAGAGATATCCCGAGATATCCCCGCTTCTTCATACCTTCCACTGACGAGGGCGGAGAGGGATAATGTCGCTCCATTTTTGTCCACCCAGCCTAATGCTTCGTTTATGTTGTTGGTCATTAGAAATGACTAACGACTAAATAAGCGAATGTCAATCAGTTAATAGTATTTCCAGGACCTGTCGGTGACGCGCACCGCCGGTACTCCCGGATTAGGAATTACGAGTCCACCCTCTTATGACATAATAACCCAAACAAATCCTATCAACGAGTCACCGCCTCCATCTTACGCAGAGGCTGTTGCACTTTTAGACCGAGGGAACGGGACTGGTTAGTCAGCTAACAGTTTTTGCGCGTTTTACAAACAATTCGGTTCGAATTGTTCTAACTGGATGTTTTAGGTATCAAAGCTGCTGAAGGCGTTGATGACGCAGAGCATATAAGGCCTAAACCTTGAAATGGATGTCTTTCCGATCGGAAGATCGAGCTCACAGGGGCGGCCGCATAACATAATTACTCTTATCTCTAATAAGTTTTTGCGGTACGCCTATCGTAATTGGCATTTTGCCACATCAAGGAACGTTAAGAACAACGTTTTGCGCAGCTATGGAGAACTGAGAGAAACTGATATAGATAAGAGAGGTTTACGGGAATAAAGACGTTGCACCATCGTTTCGAACAGTTTGCGAGTGGTCAACTGGTTGCTTGCACCCGTGCCTTTGAATTACTAATATTTCGTCATGTTGAAGTCATTGGTACGACTGATATGATCTAGGACAATGAAATAAAGTTGGTTCGATTTGAGCGATCGTAGATATCGCGTTTATCCTAAGTAAGGAATATTTTTGTATCCTGGTGTGGACAGTTAACTTTGTGAATAATTAGTTAGGTTACTGAAAGGTTGATGTAAAAATAATTGGCCATCTAATCCTATGTTCACTAGTTCACCCTTGCATAAGGAAGAGCTAGATGACAATTATGTAACATAATGCCTGTTATTTGAATAAACCGTATAAATAAGCGCAAGTTCAACCACTGAGCCGACCTTTTATTCCTGTACTAAGGGCACCTTGCATAAAAATCTTTCGAACAAACAAGTCCCGAATAAATTTGTACGATGTACATCGCTATAACGGGCTTCTTCGCATCACAATTCCTTCGTTCTGTCGTTGATGAAAATGTTCTTTGAAGCTGTCGAGCAAGGGAAGAGTATGGTAACGTCGTTCAATATAATCTTACGATTGGGCAACCGCTAACATTTCTTCTTGATGAATTAGATGAGTTGTATGATTGACCAAGCTCATCAATTTCGATAGCGAAGCAGCCCATGCATCTAAAAGCGCCGCGGGTTCTTGAGCACCAGTAAATCGAACAACTCCAGCCGGCCGATCTGTACGGGCGTTTATTACACCAGTTTCGACAAGACTGCAAAGGCACGTTTCTGTTTCTTCCACAGGGAGATCTAATAACTCAGCCATTCGCGTTAATGTAATTCTCGTGTAGTACTTCGCCATTATTCTGATGTTCTGAAAATTAGATTCTGTGAATACACTCAATCTTCATGAAGGTGAACTTATAACTTTCAGAGAGATGAAGAGAAGTTCTTACATGTTCTACAACGCGGTTTCGAAGATCAGCCCATCGCTTGCGACCTTCCTCTGTTTTGGGATCGAAAACTTCGGTAGCACGTAAATCTGCTTCATAAATTTCGCAGAGTCCAGACCATTTTATAAGTTCCGGGTTAACGAACAAGCGTAGTAATTCTCTAAAGCAAACGAAGGAAGCAGAAAGAAATCGATCATGAAATAGTTTCCAAACGATTCGTAAAAATAGTGAAATTCATGATGCACGAATTATAGATCTTTACTTGTACAATGGTATTTTGTCAAGAAGTTTGCTACCCAGTAGCCTGTGTGTTAAGTCAGCCTGCTCAGGTTCATGAGGAGCTAGTACAAGATATAGCACTGCACGTGAAACCTTTGCATACAGAGCCTCTGGATCATTTTCAATTGCTGGTATTTCAATTATTGCCAGGTTGTGTCTGCACAATTCTAAATGCCAACCTTCATGCCTAGCCAACTCCATCATTAATCTATAATTTAATTAGGTCTCATAGTTATTTCCAACAATCGTTTTCCACAGAAATAGCACAGGAAATAATTTGTGCAATTCATTGCTTGTTGTTGTTGTTTATACTTACTCATAATACTTCAATGTAAGTGCTTCTGTTTCATCATCTTTTTTTTCCTTAAAAAACTTTGGCTTAATCTTTTTTGCTATAATTTGGGTACGCATAAAATCTTTCTTTGCAAGACAGACCCTCATTTGCTCTAAAATAATAGAAACCTTCTCCTGCTGTGACATACTACCATATGTTTCCACCTATGAAAATGTGTAGCATTCTTATTATGTTCCAAAGATTCCAATAATCCTGCTAGTTTATTACATCATTCTATGATTATATACCTGTACTTCAAGCATCACTGCTGCAGCACCTGAAATGTCTCCCTCCTTTTCTTTTATCATGGCTAACCGATGAGTTAATCTTGCTCTTTCAACTTCCACATAGATCTTGAACAAAAGATTGTTTGAGTGGAAGCTAAAGTATTATCACACATAGGTATATGGAATCCCACAAAAAAAGGCTTTCATTACCTTTCCCTCAGTGACTGCACGAAGAGTCTCTATCAATTTACCCATTGTCTCTTTATCTGGTGTTTTGTCTATGTAGGTGCAGCATTCTTGAACCATTTTTGTAACTGCCTGCTTCAGCTGTGAACGCCTTTTAGACAGCAGAATGATGTGCTCATTTAGAGCAGCCCAATTCTTAGCTTCAAAGCATATTTCTACAATGGCCACAAGAATTCTGGATGTACATGCCACATCTGCAGCCTAAAATAATCAACAGGTCTCATTATGTTTTACCTAGTGCAACAAAGATTGGCATTGATCTGCACATGTGCAAGCTATATAAAAATAATATTCTCAACTGTTCTGGCAAGTTTCTCCAGTGCCAACAATTGGTCTAATGCATCATGCAACTTGCCCTCAGCAGCCAATTTTTTACATTCAGGGATTTTTGTATCACAAATGCTACTGTAGTCTACTTCCATTTTCGGCATTTTGCCGGAATCTGTTGTTGGTTCAGGCATATTTATTTTCTTCTAGATAGTCTCACTATCGAATTCGAACCTATTCATATTAAGAAATAAAAGTGAAAAAAACATAGGCGCAACCATATACAAAAAAACATTAATATCCATGTTAGAACGTCGAACGTTATACATTTCAATTGCATTTACTCACTCTTGCCTTTGATGCCGGACGATATCGAATCAAATTCAATTAGATCTTGCTACAATGAGTTCCTTAACTTTGTGAGCCGTTTTTCACTCACTAAATGTTTTGCTATAAGTTCTTCAAATGTGCTCAGATCTACTCCAAAGATTTTTGATCGCATTCGCTTCTTCAAGGTACGTTATAATATAATATCAATCAAAAATGACTGTCATGCCTGTGTCTGACTCGCACGTAATAGGAACGACAATCAACAGCTTGCAAAGCAAGTTGACTGTGCAGAAACATTGGAATAGAACCGATTCGATAGAATTCGATGTGTACTGGCTTCACACTGTTCTTTCTCTTGCTCCCCCTTCCACAGGCACTTAGGGGCACATAAGCCCATGTTAGGTACCCTTGATGTTATACTTCACATAAACATAATTTTAATTTTCTGTCAAGTGACAAGCCAGATATCTTTTTCATCGTAGTTTGTAGTTCTGCTTCTTCGGAATTTTAAAAAGATAGAAAAGAAAGAGAGTACGAGTAAGCGTAGGGAAGTTAGAACGAGTTTATTTAGATGACGTTAAATGGAGGTACTTGAGTAAAAGAGGTTTTTGAGAAAGAGCTCGCGCGACGTTGATATCGCAAACGCTGGGAAGGAATGTCTGGAAAGGAGGAAGTTTGTAAAACTGTCACGAACGAGGAAGCTGTAGGAAAACCTGAGGAACCATCAGAGAATATATCCAGCGAAGAGGCTCCTACCAGCCTGGAAACAATTGCCACAGAGGCACCGGCTCAGCGCAACGATGCCCAAAATTCCCCGAAGGATAAGGCAAAAAGTAAGACATATTCAACTGTTTAAAAGAATTGTAATCTGAACGCGTAATGTCAACTACAACAATTAATCTGTTATTTTTTGACTATTTTAGTCGACATATTATTAAAAGCTACTGGCAATGCACCAATTATGAAGCAAAAGAAATGGTCTGTTAGCCAAGATTATTGCATTGCAAGAATTTCGAGTTTCGTCAGGAAGTACTTGAAATTGGATTCTAGTGAAAGACTGGTACGTTTTCGTTATATTTCGTACCTCATAATATATTTTACTATTTAATATCCTGCAGTTATATATCTTTCTGCTTTGTTACAGTTCCTGTATGTCAATCAAACTTTTGCTCCTGCTCCAGATCAGACAGTAAAAAACTTGTATGATTGCTATGGAGCTGATGGAAAATTGATACTTCATTATTGCAAGAGTCAAGCTTGGGGTTAGGACAATCCAAGCATTGTTTTATCAATAGGCACAGTGTTTACTTATTATCTAAGTATCACAGACTGTGAAAGGGAGACTTTCAAACACAGGGAAAGAACAAGAAAATTTAATATTAGTCTTTTCTCTGTAAAAGTTATTTTATTTCAAATCATTTAGATTACAACAATAATTTAATGGAGTACATCTGGTTCATTGACTCTCCTAGTGGTGGAACCATGCACTGATTCAATCTTTCACATTATACCTGTTTCTTGTTTTGTTTAATTCCTATGCAATTTATGTTGTAACTGAGTCCTTATTTGATGCAGACATATTCAATGAAAGATGCTCAGATGATGTGTCCTATTGGTGGAACCATGCACTGGTTCACTCTTTCATATTCCACCTGTTTCTGGTTTTGTTTAATTCCTGTGCAATTTATTTTGTAACTGAACCCTTATTTGATGCAGACATATTCAATGAAAGCTGCTCAGATGAGGTATCTGAGTGTCTGATATTTTGCCAAATCATTATAGCACCATCTGCACTTGCAGAAACAATGACATTCCCATCTGGACTAAATTTACAGGCGGTTATCGCGGCCGCGTGACCAAGGCCTATTCCAACAATGCTTCCTGTTTTATAATTCCAGAGTTTCAGCATAGAATCATTTGATCCACTGAGCAAATATTTGCCATCCGGACTACAATCTATATAATTCAGTGTGCCGATCGCGGAACCTTCAATTTCTCGAACTAAGGAACCATCCCAAGTTTCCCAATAGGCAATCTTGCGGTCCGTCCCGCAAGTGAAAATTTGAACACCGTCGGGAGAGAAACACGCGGACATGTACATCGTATTCCCCATTAGTAAATGCTTTCTCGTAAACGTTCTGAGGATCGATTAAAATATTCATGGTTTATGAACACTGAGATGATCTTTTCAGTTATCACCATGATTTCCATATCGATACTTACTTGGCGTCCCACACTATACATGTACCATCTGTACTTGAACTAATTAGATTATCTTCGTCGCAGGGTACACGCACGCATGTTACCGGACCTCTATGTTCCTTCAGAGTAAGAAGTAATTTTCGTCCCTCGGATTTTGCATCCCATATTCGAACCTGAAAATCCGTAGCATGAAAATCACTCGCATGTTTTCAGACAACATGTGAAACGAAAAGTTTTTAATGGGGCAACAATTACTACCTGACCGTCGCAGCCGCCGCTCACCAATCTGGTACCGTCGTTCGTAATGGCAATTGCCGACACCGGTTTCGTGTGAGCATTACGAATAACAAAGACCACTTTTCCACCATTCAAAGAAAATCCCCGTATTGCTCCGTCACTCCAAGCTGTTTTGATGTGGCCGATGCATATAATTTTTTTTATTTTTCAAAAATATTAATACTTGTATATGTATCCCTTACCAGAGATGATGATTTGACTTTTATGATCAAAGCACAAGCTGGAACAGACGAAGTTTGGTACGGTGATTCGGAGTAATTCTTTCTGCGATTTTAACTTCCATAATCGGATGTCGTTTTTTCCAGCCGTGGCGAACACCGCAGAATGATCGCTAGAAAATCAACTGATTCAGAGCGGAACATTCATTATGTCATCTTTAAATTTGTGAATTTCTTATTCTTTACCGTGGAAATGCAATGTCGTATATCGCGCCAGTGTGGCAAGTAACGAGGGCTCGTGACCGAAAGGTAGACAATTCGATTTCATATATTTCACAGGAAATAGTACCGACCAGCAAAAATTTCCCTCTATGCAGTACCATCGACGTTATACCGCTACACACCTTCCCCGTACGGTGCTACCAAATGATATCAACTATTCAAGGAGGAAAATAGACAAGTTCTGTGTTCATTTTTGTACACATATGAAACTCAGAAAAGAGGGCTGAAGGGAGAAAAGTAAGAAAAGCATGCACAACGCTTCACCGTTAATATGCTTGGTGATATCAGTGATTTCTTTGATTTGCTACTGGTAGTCGATTCGTCCAGTATCTCGATTAATTCGAGAGTTCCATCCCCAGTTGCCACGATTATCTTCTTGTTTGGTAGGAGAAGGAGGTTCTTCACACCACCCGAATACAAGTCTCCTTCCGCAGTAACGAGCTTCCTAGGTCGCCGCGGTATTTTTGCGTAACAACCCAACATAATCGAGCACTTTCCTGATTCCATGTGCTTCTCTGGAAAATGCAATCTGTGCTTGCGTCGAAGAAAGACGCGTTAATTAACGGTTAACGTCGGGAAGAATTTTCATAGTAAAGCAGACCAATCATGGGGCACACCTTGCTTTCAAAATATCCCCGGAAGTCGTGCCGCAATAAGCGTTTTCATCATTTTCATCTATTACAATGCATTCGATTTTTCGTCTTATCTTCCCAACTTTGACATCAGTCGCGTATACTTTCCGCTCTTCTGGATTAATATGCCAAACTTTGAACGTTCCATCTCCTGCTGTCAGAAACCCTCCTTTTAGGACGTTCGTGCAACATATCGCACATGCATTTCCAGTTGTTTGGCTACTGGCTGTTGATCCTGCGTTAAGTAATCAAAGAATAATGAGATAATCAATTCACGAAGCGGTAAAACAAGACCTTCAAAAACTGCAGAAAAAAACGGCGTTACCAAAAAATGGTTCGCCCTTTTGGACGTCCCAAACGACCAAGTTACCGTCATCTCTACCACCGAGACTCAAAAGATAGTTACTGTTATGTGTAAAACACAGGGCTTCGATTGTTACTTTGTGGATTTCGTAGCTCATTTTCTTTGCGCGTTTCTCGTAGTCCCATATTATGACCATTGTCTGAAGCAAGTATTCAGTAGAATAAAAATTTGCCTAAAAGAAATCGTTGTGTGATGAGAATATGAAAAGTACTTTAAAGCCGTGGTGACTCGTTTGTCCAGAAGCAATATACTTCCCACAGGGTGAGACGCAAACAGCCGATACGAAATTTTGATGTCCCGTTAGAAAATTTTGTTCGCCGGAGACAATATTTTTTATAATCACGTTCTTTCCCATGGGATAAATCAGGTGCTCACCATCCGGGTGTAGACATAGGCCGTTTCTTATTAAACCTAAGTAAAACAGACTTGGGAACATTCCTTTCCAATGCTTTCTTTTTCAAATAAAACTTCTTGTTCCATTCAAGACTGTCTCAACATCTTCCCTTCAGGATTTTTTGTATAACAAATTACTGAAATATGTTACTAACCATCGAAAGCAATTACTCCAACCAGTTCCAGATCTTTTTTTCCCGTGTCCATTTCACAGTTATTCCGTTTCAAAATACACGCCTAAGAATGTCTTTTTCTATTTTCCGTGCACTCTTCGTCCACTTTCTGAAGAGCATTGCACCGGAGGACGGGGTATCGTCGTCATAGTGACGACTATTTTCATTCGTTTAATCGTTAAACGCATTTAGCACAACATTCTTCTAAAGGGATATTGCGAGTGATCGGTTCATTTTCGATCCTCCGAGTACCGCAGATCGCATCTGCCACATCTTCCTTAATTGGCAGATCATTTTAGTACATGACGTCTATTTTATACTTTTCGCGCTCATAGATTTAGACTGATCGTTTACAGACTCAATCGGTACAGATTATAGAGACTTTCCAGCTGTCGGAACTCTAGAAACCTAAACTTTCAACAATGACGGCGCTGCAGGGAAAATCCCACTTGACATTTAAATTGGATGGCGTCGATTGTTCCGATGGTTGCAACCGGTTTCCTCAGTGCATATGTGCAATTATACAAAGCAGAGAGGAGTGAATCGAACTAAAAACAGAACAGTAACGTGCTTTGTCTGTAATTTATACCTTTTTAACAATCCTTGTACATTGACGTAACCTTTTCTTGAGCAAAAACTTGTTGGGAATTCTTATTGTTACCGGGGTATCATACTGGGAACAGGGTAACGGTTGCTGCAATTGTCATTTGAAAATCTACAATCATGGATCTAATACCGTGAGTATATTGCATCCAATACAAATTTGAGGTCTTTTGTCATACGAGCACATTGTTTCTGATGATTTTCACAGAGGAGCCGACTCAATATTTTGGAAGGTCGGTAGGTTAAAAACTTTTGAGAACTGGCCATTTCAATCTCCGGATGTTTGCAACCCCGAAAGAATGGCTGCCGCGGGATTCGTAGCTATCGGCAATAATGAAGATCCCGATTTAGTTGAATGTTTTATATGCTCAAAACAACTTAATGGTTGGGATCCAGATGATGATCCATGGTACTTGCCATTGTCTCTTGAATTGATATGCTAAACTTATTTTTGATCCAGATTTTGAACACCTAATCAATTTCTTTCAGGGATGAACATGCAAAACATCAACAGGACTGTGCCTTTCTTAAATTAAACAAGCAAAATGAGGAGGAGTGGACTGTTTACGATCTGTTTGATCTTTTTAGAAAGTATACTGTGAAGGAATGTGTAAGTACTTACAAATTGAAATTCATTAATATTTTACTTCTAAGCAATTTCTCTTGCTAATCTTCATACATCATGGCTATTTTCTATTATTTTGCAGATGAAAGACTTAGAAAATGCAACGATTAAGGCAAAGGAGGAGAGTATAAGACTAGCAAGTGGTATACCAGAAATTTATAAGTCTTTGAGAAAGATGCGCAAAGATATCTGATAGCACTTTATACATGAAAACCTAGGTGTTTTTATTTGGTATTTTATCATGACACTACCCTCTGAGAAAGGATATTCATATGTTTTTAATAAAATTTTATACCTAATACATGTGGTAATGTCCTATAGTAACAGACATGTGATTTATCAAGGATATACAAAGAACATAGAGGTACTCAGTAAAGTTGTTAAAGCATATGCAATATAATCCTTTATTCTTGACAGTTTACATAAAGATTAACAAACTGATCTCGCGTGTTAATTAAAATGCGGCGATAAAATGATAATAGTATACATGCTAATAGTATACTTCCATATTAGATCCTGATGTTATTCACATTATGGTAGTCCCGCGGTGTATTTCATGGGTGTATGTATACGCAATCAGTTTAATATACTTTATAAATACGTGTGACGCGTTATCGATAGTCTCTTATTACGGCCACGTTATCTTTAAAATTGTTAAAGTACAATATTATCGGAGTAGAAATCGCCGATGGTATAGGCAGGTAAATAAACGGGTAAATACCGTGCTGAAGTTTTTCAATAGGAAATTATACTCGCGCCCCTCTAGCTCTATCCAATCGGATATTGTAAGGTAGATTGAAACGCGAGTGTAACGCGAACACTGAAACTGACTCGTCGGGAAACGAATTGATGATTTCATTTCTTGCAGAACACGATACCGACTTTAAGGAAAGAACAGGATTCGCCTCAAAAATGCGTCCGCGTCTCTTGGTGCAAAGCCAATGAAAATGTTGTTGGTATGCACGCGAGATTCTATTTACCGCGCGTAAGCATCGATAAACGATCGATTTATCTGCCGGACGCGTGACATCGCCTCTGATTTTTAAATGAGTTCAATCCTCACACGCTGTTTCAGAATCTATCGAACATTGTTTCTAGAGCAGAGAATTTCCGGTGCCGATTTTTCCTTGCATTCCTCAGAGGTACAATATATATATCCTACTCCCATTTTTAACTAAAAGTATAATCATACACGGATTACGCGTAACATGCAAATACTATGTGTTTTGAAATCAAAATTCCCGGAGAAAAAAAAATAATTTTCGCAGGACAATTTGAAAAGCGCGATCCTACAGAGAAGGTGATCGGGATCGTGGTCGCTATCGAAATTGCTCGATACCAAGGAATTGGCAACTCGTCGACGAGAGACAGAGGCAAATAGAGGGAGGGAGAGATCGTGGGGGAAAGGGAAGGAGAATATTGTTAGTTGCTTTTGGTAGGTGATTAGTGGTAAATTTGTGTTTCGTTTGGCGAGATTATCACCGATATGCCACTTCAAGTCCCTTCCCATTTACTTCTACTCGCGGAATAAAACCTCGGCGCATCCCCCCTCTTTATCGTTATCCGATCATCTGCTCGATCAAACCGATCGAAAAGCCTCGATATCGGAGAGGATCCAAAATACATACAGGATGTAGAACAGCGTTCACGATTCCCCTTCCGCGTCTAAGTAACTCCTTCCAAGTACCCTTAACATTTCATCCACGCCTCCTTTCTAGCTTGGAGTCTCGCGGTTAACATGTGCACCTATAAAACGAATTTCCGCGGAGGGTGTCTATTCAGTTGGTCGCAACAAGTAGCGCGTGGTGCAAAGTGTCTACTCATAGACGTAGACGTATTCCCAAACAACAGGGACAAGTTTATATACTTACGCACTTACGCACCGCACACCTCTGGGGAAGACAGTGAGCCCGTTAAGTGTACCCCCGGGCCTCCCGTCTTATCCCAAATTTTCCGGTCCCGTTTCTTCAAAAAACACCAAAGGCTCAAGAAGTGAAGAGCATCCTCGAGGCATACTTGTGTCACCAAAGTACGAAAGTGTGCGCGTCTCAAGAATCAGCACAAACACTCTCGCGTTTCTACTCGGTCCAGTTTTAATCCTGTCTTGCATCTCGAAATTGAGTAAACACCTTTCGCAGGATGATTTCTAGCTGGAAGGCATGCTGTAAGTATTGGACTTGATTTGATCTATTATAATCGATCGAACGTTTAGCGATTGTCAATCAGCACTACGTCGAACTTTGAAGTAGAAGATAAACTGTTTGTCAATCGGAAGACTTATCGGAAAATAAAATGTCATGTAAATATATGCTAAGTAAAACGGATATATCCTTTACAGAGAAACAGAAAATCGGCAAATGCAGATTAGACTAGAATGAGTGATAATCGTTTTGTAGGTGTGTCCACCACTTGACCGGAAATTGATATTCGCATCGCGCGCGCGCTTGTGCCTCAATCGAGGTCGTTTTTTTTCTTTGGGACAACCGCGCGCGTAAATTGCGGCGCAAGTAGCATCAAAATTAGTCTGTTCAATGATACCTAAACAGCTAGTTTCTTCCGTCGGAAAGAATAAAGCAAACATGCTAGGATGATTAACCGGGATCTTCCCGCGGATTCTCAAAACTCTTCCAACATCCCGATTGCGGAAGATCTTAATAGTATTGGAAGGGCAGAAGAGCATTTAATATTATAAGTCACCGTAAAGAATAGAGATTAGACGATTGAAATAATCTAGACTGTATTAGACCGTGGTAGATTACGAAAATTAAGAAACAGTAAAGCAACAATGCAACGGAGAGAAATATTTTGCACGTTATCTCTTCAGCGAATCAACGGTGTCGATCCGACCAGTAAATCACAATGGATATTATCGGTAGCACTCGGCTCTATCGAGAACGGGCTTCCCGTATATTAAGAGATAAGATAAAATTCGATGATGTTGAGAAGAGTTTCGAATACAACGGAAAAGAGTAAAGCGCAATCGCGTTCAAGGAATCGAAAATCGGTGTAAGACCGATAGCGAGAGTGAGTTCAATGGTAATTTCTCAGACGGGAGGGGATGCTAGAAATCGAAGATATGTGGCTGCTATAGTGATCATAAAATAGACTTACAATTAATTCCGGTTGCCTTTTTTTACCGGTTCACGCTATTATTCTTCTACTCCATAATTGATATTGGCGCACCGGTGCAATCCTTCAAGTAATATTTTCCTCTATTTTTCATTACTTCCTTCATTGCACATTTCTCAGAAATCAAATATCCATTACGATTTTTTCCCGGACGCAGCCCCCTCCCAGATATTTGTTTTATCGGTGATCCTTCAGACATTCTTAATTGCGATTGTTTTTCCTCAAAACATGAATGACATGCTGCTAAAGTTATTCGGAAGTAGAATCCAAAGGAGAATGTTTAGCTCAGAAATGTGTACACAAAAGCACTCTTTGTATTCTCAAGTGGTTGAATTTTTCCTTACACTAAGAAACATTCAGGACGATTAATGAGAGACAATCATTCATATAGGTAAATTTAATTAATTTACAGAGTTCAGAGGAAGAGTAGTATAAACAATAGCAGCGTCGTTCTCCGTCGTGACATTACAGACACAGTGAAATATAAAGAATGCATGACAGTAAATGTTATGCATGTTATGCATGTTATCGTTTCTCGACAAGTAGAACTAAGTTTCTATTTCCGGCCAAAAAACCATAATTTATCTAATAACTGGATCTATCTGTAATCCGCGACTTTCCTTATCGCATCGCGCGCTGCCGCTATTATCAAATTCCAGTACCGTTCAAATTCCTTTGCGGAACATCCTTATCTTACCGCGACTTTGATACTCTAACGATCTGTTTAGGCGGTGTTCGTCCAGCCACCGTCTACCGCCATTCTACAAACCTGTCACGGTTCGTTCTCATTTGTTATGCTAATTTCTACGTTATGACATTTACCTACGTGCTTTCTATATTCTAGTCAAAGGTATCTTTGGCTTATTAACAAGACCGATACTCGCATTGGAACCGTCCCTCCGCGCGCGACAGAAACACATGCACACCGCTCCTCCTCTGAGTTGAGTAAATTCGCATCACGAATTACCGATCGACCTCCCGCCTCAAGGTTTTTTCGCCTGATTTGAACACGATTATTCGAATGATTTTTAACAGTGCGCCCGCACGCGGCAACCTTAAAGTTACATTGTAATCGTGTCATCGCCTACCAAGTTTTTGACCTTTAACTACATCCGTCAAAACCCTGACACAAAGCCGATACATCCGTTCACCATATCGGGAAAGGCTGATCGTTATTCAGCCTTTAGTCCGAGGGTTTCCCGTCGCTAGTCCCCTCGCGATTCAAGATGACCCATCGACATGGGTCAGGATTAGTATTCATTTAAGAAGAAAGGGTAAATACCATGAAAACATCTAGAGCAGCAGTAAGAATAACACAGGGAATGTTTCACAGGTGGAAGAATACCGCAGCGATGGGTGTTCGCGGTGATGGGATTTTTTGCCGTGTTCAATGCTTACTCTATGAGAGTATGCTTGTCGATCACGATAACGGAGATGGTACGCTCGGAAAATAAGACGCATGAAGTTAACGAGGAACACACCTGTCCAATAATGGATGAGGACATCAAGAGTTGGAATGAGCCGAGTATATCAAATGCAAAAATCTACGACTGGGATCAACACACGCAGGTACCAATCATGAATTAAGCTGTAAAGAAATGTCAGAGACGGCGGACCGATGGAAAAAATAAGAATTGCCGAATTGTTCAATGATTGTTTAATAGGGCATAATCCTCTCGTCATTCTACTGGGGATACGTAATCACTCATCTACCTGGTGGAATGTTAGCTGAAAGATTCGGTGGAAAGTATTCTCTGGGTATCGGAATCTTATCTACCGCGATATTCACATTGTTGACACCGTGGGCGGTAGACTTTGGAGAGGCGAAGGCCCTGATTGTGTTACGTATTCTGATGGGTCTCGGTGAGGGCACAACCTATCCAGCGTTAAATGCTATGCTCGCTCAATGGACACCCCCGGAGGAAAGATCGAAGATAGGTTCGATGGTGTTTGCTGGTGCTCAACTGGGAACCGTCTTTGCGACATCACTTTCCGGCTTGATCCTTCATTATTCGACAATGGGCTGGCCTGCCGTCTTCTATGTTTTCGGTGCCGTAGGAATTCTCTGGTTCTTGCTTTGGGTGATAACATGTTACAACAACCCCAGCGAACATCCATTCATCTCGGAAAGGGAGAGCAAGTTCCTCGAAGAAAGAATGAGTGCGCACACCCACAAGAAGGTACCCGCGGTACCATGGAGGCATATCTTGACTTCTGTACCCCTTTGGGCTCTGATCGCCGCGCAGATTGGTCACGATTGGGGATTCTTCACGCTGGTGACGGATCTGCCAAAATACATGAGCGGCGTACTCAAATACTCGATTAAGAGCAACGGGTTCCTCTCCTCATTACCATATTTAACGATGTGGATCTGCAGTATGGTGACTTCTTGGCTTGCCGATTGGATGATCACTTCCGGCTTTATGTCTTGCACTAACGTCCGCAAACTGGGGACCACCATTGCTTCCATAGGGCCCGGAATCTTCATCATCGCTGCCTCGTATGCAGAGTGCGACAGGACATTGGTCGTAGCTATGTTCACCGTCGGAATGACTTTAATGGGTATTGCGCTTTTCTCACTCTGTATTTCTTTAACGCTCTTTTCCGAATTCTTAATTTCTCCCCGTTTTCAAATTAGTTTTGCCAGTGCGTTCACTGTTCCTTTCTCTTATCTCTTCGGATTTTTTCAGGTACCTTCTATCCTGGAATGAAGGTAAACGCATTGGATCTCAGTCCGAACTATTCCGGAACTTTGATGGCTCTGGTCAATGGATTAGCAGCGTTCACTGGAATCTTGACACCATACATCGTCGGCGTTCTTACACCGAATGAGAGCTTACCCGAGTGGCGACTCGTCTTCTGGATCGTTCTTGCTGTTTTTGTCGTAACAAATTTGGTATTTATTTTGTATGCGAGCGGCGACGTACAACCTTGGAACGATCCCGAGTTCCTCCTGAAGGAAAGGGACGAAAAACGGCAGCAGAAGACAGAAAAGAGTCGTGCGATCGAGAAAGGATTTACGTAAAGCGGTTACTCTTTCCCTTTTCGCTCTGCACCATTAAATCTACCTCCATGAATATGCGCGTGGTATATCGTTTCATTGAAACGAAAACGAAGGAGTAAAACGTGAACTTATCGAAACAAAATGTCGAAGAATAAGTTCATCTGGCAACAGCAACGAACGGCAACGCTACCCCTCGTTGTTATTGCCATTACCACGCCAACATCGTACAACATCGTATGTGCATTATAGGAAATTACCGATCTCTCCCACCTGTAATTACGGTGACGGTTTAGTCCCCGCGTCGGGGGAAGGAACGTAGAAATTTACGAGAGAATTTCTCGTCGAGACCGGAACCGAGTCTACGAATTGGCCCAAGAGTCAAACATAAAATTAACAGTTTGACACGGCCGATTTTTGACCTAGAGACAATACCAGCTGTGAAAACATTCACAAAACGTGGAATAATGTTCAAACAATATTTCCATGTGATTTGATATTCTCGCCTATGAATGGAAGCTTTATTTAGGATATTCAAATAAAATATACACGATCGTGCATCGAAGTCACGAACATTCCACCTTGGTATATTTTTTCCTGCAGGCCTGATTCACTGTAATATACTTGTATCATAGTGTTAAGTACTCGTTATCCAAGAGATATTGGACGGAACGCAATTACAATGAAAAAAGCTAGCCGCCGTCGGAAATATGTAACATTCATTTAGTACCATCCGAGTCACGAGCAGCACCAACCAACATATCTTAGCTATTCGCTTAAGCGGGGAAAGTGATCAGCCGTACATAAACCGAGCACTGTCAGATGGGTGGACGCTATCGAACGGTAATAAATGTGCGAGGTTATGTTTCACGAGTATTAGCACGTGCTGTAAATCACAATTGCCTCGTTCGTACGAGTGACATAAGCTTATTAATTTTTTTGCTCCTTTTCTCTCCCTCCCAGAAGTTTGCCTCGGCTCTCGGCACCGCATTCCTATTTCATACCATTCGTTCCCCGACGAATGGAAAATGTCCGTCCGTTTTTTGCAAGATTCGTGACGTAAAATAAGGAAGAATGGAGTACGATGAAGATATACGAGAGAACCGATTTTTCCGTGAGCTCGAAGAAAAATACGAGTCTGTGATTGCGCGTGCGATTCGGGAAGGGTCAATTGTTTGCGTGCCACGTCATGGAAGCTTCGACAAAACCGATGTCGATGAGAAGGATGTACGCAATCACGTACTACTACCGAGTACTGACTTACCAAGTACATGCTTTCGTACGTTGAACGGCAAGGAGATTACTCTTACGAATAAATTGTTAACAGTCCGAGACGGAGCTACCGAGTTATCTACGTCGCAGCTTCTTTTCGAAGAGATCTTTTATGAGCGGGATTTTTCAAAGTACCGCGTATGGTAAGCGTTCTCGATATCGAACGCCGGCTAATGCCCAAAATGCCCTGTACCTGCCCGCACCTCCAACATCTCCGCTCCTCTGCTCCTTGATTGTTGCAGGTGCATAGATCGGCCTCTGGAAGTAGTTTCGAATGGCTATTCGTCGTACAATCGACTTGCACGCGTGTCGAGCCTACAGGAAGCGATGTCATTCCTTTGGACGGAAATACATGAAAGAGAACTCTTTGGCGAACTGACCACCGCAATTGAATCCTTCGAGAGCACTTGGCCGGATTTCGAGAGCAAACCGATTGAGAGTCAAAGGACTTCCCTCGAGAGCCTCTATGCCATGTGTCGGCGAATATTATCAAAGGATGCGCAATTGAAACATTCTATTCAAAGCAGCGAACATTTCGCGAGAAACTTAAATCTTTCGCTGGAAACTTATCTTCTGCACCGTTTGCGCGGTATTCTCACGAGATCGGTGTCCGCTCGCACGGCAGAGGCGGACGCTGAATTGAATAAGATCTTGAGAAATGTCACCCACTGCGGGATATCCGATTTCGAGATACGCGCGGATCTGCACGAGCGTATTCACCTCGCAAAACTGAAATTATCTCAGTTAAATCGATTCGCTACAGTACTTGGTAAAACCGAGTGCCTAAAAAGAGCCGTACATACTCTCTCCGATGGACTACAGGCTCTGTCGTCCGATGATCTCTTACCAGCCTTGGTCTTTCTCGTTGTTAAAGCTGGCCTACCCAACTGGATAGCCCAAGTAATCTTTATGAAGCACTTTCGACTCTCGATAGAATCAGTCCACGAAACGGATGAAATCAGTTTCCTAATAACGTCTCTCGAGGCTGCGATTCAACACGCTAAGACTGCCGCTATCAAAGGAATGGACACATTCGAGAAGGAGATCTTCGGTTCCACACTGGGCCATTTCTTTCTCGCCGTTAGAGATACCGATGTTCTTCAACTTATAGAAATCCTACAACGCGAAACGCATAACACGGACTCATCTCGTGAATCTGCGGCATTCTGCCATCCTCTCTGTACTTGCGAAAATTGCAAAACAAATCGCGAATTGCGCGACCATCTCCCGACTCGAATCCATGTAAACTCGAAGGATGAAAATGGGCTGACTGCCCTTCACATTGCAGCATCTTATGAGCGTCGAGAAGAGGTTCTACAATTTCTTCTCAATCAAGGTGCAGATCCGAATACCATAGACAATCAAGCTTGTACACCTTTGCACCGTTCGTGCTCTTACGGACACACCGACGCGACCGTACTGCTCTTACGTGGAAATGCCGATCCAACGATTACCGATTCCCAAGGAAATACCGCGCTGCATCTAGCCGCGGAACACGGCCACATCGGTTGCATTCAAGCAATATTATGTTTCTCCGATCAAACCAAAAGTGCCGATCCAAGTCCAGCGAATTTCGAAGGTGATACACCATTACACCATGCCTCTAAATGGGGATATCTGGAAATTATACGAATCCTTTTAAAGTACGGCGCGAATCCTGCAGCAAGAAACAAAAAAGGGCAAACGCCTCTTTCTTTAGCGCACAGCAAAATAGTCTCGGATCTGTTCACGAATGCCACATTATCGGTTTCGCCTTCATCTTTATTGTTACCCGCGATTACTTCCGTCACCACAAACACCACAAGCACCGCCGCCGCCGCTACAGTCATCTCGTCATTTAATTCTTCCGCAAATATTTATGATCAAGTTGCGAGGGTTTCTTCTCTGGAAGATGAAAGGATGAATCGCACAATGGATAAATTGTTTGCAGCAATAAGCGATCGGGATACACGTTTAGCTTGTTACTATCTTGGTTTACAAAACCACCGGAGAAAAATGGAAAACCGTACGAGCGACATGTGCCATCCATTATGTGATTGCGTTCGGTGTATGCCGAATGAGGAATTTCCAGAGTCGCGCAAAACTATCGATAGCCGTGGTATTGCAATAAACGGGCGCAATCGAACAGGTGACACAGCCCTTCATGTCGCTTGTGCAGTAGGTTCTACGGAAATCGTTCGAATTCTACTTGACGCGGGTGCAAACGTAAATGCACGGACGGAGTTTGAGCAACGTACTCCCTTGCACTTAGCGTGCCTTTCTGACAATATTTCCGTACTCGAGTTGCTAGTAAATTCTGCATCTTGTGATCTCGACGCGAAAGATCGAAATGGCGATACTCCATTACACTTAGCAATTAAGGTTGCCGATCCCAAGCTCGTCAGATTATTAGTAAGACACGGTGCTAGCACAGATGTTAGAAATCATCGGGGTATCACGCCTTTGCGACAACTTCACGAAGAGATTTCTAAAGACGCTTCCTCCTCGATATCCTTTGTCGATATATCCAACATTCTTAAGAGAAACGCTTTCGAAAATACTCGGCCATGCCTGTAGATATCACTTTATACAGAGCTAAGTTGACCGAGACGCTGGGTGGGCTGCCACTTGGCAGATAGTTTTCACGATCCTCTTTTACAACAATCTTTTTATAATATTATTACTTTCTGTACAAAGGTAATGAAAGTCCCCTTCACTGTTTTATAGGAGTGATTGTAAAAAACGTTAAGTATACATACACGGATTTAATAAAAACATCAACTTATTTAACAAGTACTTGGTCCTATCAATTTGATAAACAACGAACGGTCCGTTGTAATAAATTGGGGTATCCACGATTTCTGTGCGTCGTCGTTAAACTCGCCTTTGTACAAAGCATGTGCTATACAGAATTCCCCGGCTTGATTTGCCGATCTATAAAACATACGAGCACCTCTTTTTGTTACTGGCCTATCTTTTAAATTTCTTTTTGGTTTAAGTCGGCGGTAACGTCCATGTGATCGGTTCCTGTGCTCGCTTTTTTTCCTGTTTTCTACGTTGCCCACGATACCTCGTTCTATTTGGACTCCAATTTACGGTATCCCGTATTCTCCAAGGGGGGCTCGTTGAAACCGCGCCATTCGCGGGACGGAGTTCAATTGTCCGTTTAAACTCATAATCGAGGTAATAATAATTTCGCAAACTCGGTTCACTGCGGAAAGCTTGCATCGCGCACCATACGTGACACAGTAGACAAGGAAATCTAGAGAGCCAGTATTCTGCGAACTTGTCTGGTACTTCTCCTAGGCTGAACTGTGCCTCTGGGCTTAATTCTCTATAGTGATGTTTCTGAAATACCAGTCAAATCCAGATGATTAATCACTAAAAAATATTCGATTTGCCGGAAGGCGAACACTATGCGAATTCTCTCAGTGTACCTTGTTTCGTAATGCTCTTAGTAAATCTCTGACACTGCTACCGCGATAGCTTCGATACTTTCGCAGATCTGTCGCAACTTCCACATCAATTAGCAGTCTCCAGTCACCTCGTACGATGCTTTCGTTTTCACCCTCCAGCGCTATTAACGCAGGGCTATCAATTTGTTCCTTCTCTACCCGATCGCTCACATCCTAATAATAATTATAAGATGTTCATTAACTGATCTAGCAAATAATCAGACAAGATCAATTTTCGAGTGTCTATTCACGAGTAGGAAGTACTACCTGGAAAAAATTTAGAATCCGGTTAGGCCCCCAAAAAATAGGATGTTCATATACCGCAGACGCCGGCGGTCGTTCTGTTGGATCATCGGCAATCATTGCCTTTATTAAAACTAACGCGAGTTCCCTATCGCTTGGAGACATTGCTTGATGCAGGCCAGATAAGTCGCTTTCCCCACCTGCGTATAGTTCAATGAGTAATCATATTTTAAACGAATCCAGTATGAAATTGTGGCGCGCACTAGTGTGATAAAATGCGTGAAATTAAGTATTACATAAAATCTGAGCCTGTCTTCTCAATGCGTCTCCGAATGGATGCTTTCCCTCGGACAGCACGTAGTAGAAAACACACCCGAGGGAAAAAATATCCACCGCGCAAGTTGTCCTGTCTCCATTCAATATCTCCGGCGCTATCCAACCATCAGTGCCAGTTACGCCAGATCTACGTGAAAAGGATACACGTCCTAGTTGCAATTTTTTACAAAGCCCGAAATCCGATATCATGGCCCTGACTTCGCCGCGTGGGCCTGGTGCTGACAGCAGTACGTTATGCGGTTTAATATCACGATGAACTATGGAAGAAACATATATGAAATGCTGTGAAAATACGTATGGTATTGCAGCTACCAAGGCAATGATAGTGAACATGGTAACTTACCAATGTCTAAAAAGTGTAAGTGTGCTAGTCCGGACGTAGCTTGTTGCAGAATATTCTTAACAGATATTTTTTCTCTGTCATACTGCCCCACAACATAATCTTGCAGTGTCGCCCCGGCTAACTCTAATGCAATATAACGAAACATTCTGTCTTGTTCCGTACAAAAATATCGTACAACATTCGGATGCGCATCTGATTCTCTGAGTAATGCTACTTCTCTATCAGCGAATGTGAAACAATCGGGTAATAAACGTTTGACTGCTACGGAACGACCATCAAATTCTCCCCTAAAAATGTAACGTTCTTTGTGATAAAGTGAATTATCGGAAAATGTGCTTCTCAGTGTGATAGCAGAAAAAAGAGAAGAAAGCTATTATAGAAGAACTTGCTCTCTCACCTATATACGAAAGTTCCCTCGCAACCTTTTCCCAATACCTGCCCGGTGTCGAAAATAATCTTCCCAACTTTTATCAAACCTTCACCAACATCCTCCGGTAACGTAACAATCATCGACTTCCCGTAGTAATTGTTAGTACGACTGTTTTCTCGCGACCCCTGCTAAAAGGATCAAATGCAGACCCAGTTATTCAAAGAGCCGTTTTATACGTGTTGTTCGATTTAAAAACGATAAGTTTACCTGGGACAGCTGTTGAAATTCTTTGAATTGGGCATTTAAGTACCAAAACATTGCTACTATACAGCCAACGAGCACAATTAGCGCCAGTTTCAACCCTTTGTTCTCTTGCTGATTTAACCAGTTTTTACTAGTAGTATACGTACAGGCGACGAACTTTCGCCAACCTTCGCTTCTTGTTATGTTTTCTAATTCGTCGGATTTTTCCGACTGATCACAAGGCCCGGTTGACGCGAATCTGTTTTCGGTCCGCAGGCCCAGGAGTAGGTCCGTTGACAAATTCGAGTTCCCTTGAGAATTGGTTTGAATAATTGGATCCGATCTACCAGCGATTTGTAGAGGCCGTTGAGTTTGCACTCTATACTCGGCAGGTACTTCATAATGACCTGTAGTATTCGTTTCAGTGTAAACATCCATAAAATAATTTTCTTCATTGTTGCTTACTATAACGCGACGTATTAAAAAGTGCAGTCGTATTCATTCTTCACGTTACCTATTGTAACAATACCGTTCTCGTGCTTGATGCTTTGATAATCATCTGCAGCAGCGGCATTATCAACATTGACGATGAAAATGTTATCTCCTGGTAAAGGTACTCTATTATTGTTTTTAGGATATTGCGTGATCGAAAGCGGCCCTTCTAATAACAATTGTCCTGCACTACTCGAAATCGTTGCCGTAGTCGAATCAACGAGAGAAGGCAGAGCATAAAGACCGTGTCTATGCTGTCCGATATACAAAGTCGGGCTAGAACACAAAAAATCGGATATAGAAATTTAACTTCTTACCGATAAACAATGTAATGAAAAAATGATTGCTTAATAAGATCCTGTAATTGTACACCAACATTCGGGAATATACTCACAATAATTGAATATTACTCGGTTTTGTAGCAAATCGTTCCAATAAAAGGTCCAAGGTCCCCTCGGCGACACTGGTGAAGGGAATCGTCAGTAGACCGTCTTTACTGACGATATATACTGCAGTTACCGGGCTTTCGATGTCTAACTCCCACAGAACGACACCCAATCGTCTGTCGAGCGTAACTACACGTCCGGTAGAACTTGTTGTAAAGTGTACTAAATCTATAATCAAAGTAGCAGTGAATTCTGTTGTGCAGGCAGAAAGCAAGAAAACACTGATCGACATAGCAAACCCTTACCCACCATAATTTTCTATTCCTTCCGGTTCCATTTTGGCCGCGGAGTAATCATAAAATGTAACATTCCATTTCCTATCTTTGCGCTTACTGTCGATCATTATCACATTGTATTCTGTGCGTCCAATAAAAATACCATCCTGCAGCTCAACTGGACAAGTGTTTTTAACATTGTCAAATCCGAGTAAATGCTCGCGCTCGCCAGTTCGAGGATCAACACTGAACCAGGTATCGATTTTTCTACCAGTATACAAGATCCCATCACTACTACGACAAGGAGAACTTGCAACCAACTCGGGAATCGTAAATGGCAGTTTCTTCAAGGCTTCTTTATCCGTGCCAAATAAGTAAAGTGATCCATCTGTTGGATCAGGCAAGAACATTGGCCTACAAACAAAGGTAATTGAATTGAAACATTGCCTTGTCAATTTAATACATGTAATGCCATTTTCACTTACATGGATGTGGGGGAGATGTCAACAGGTACTTTGACCACTGGCTCTGCAACACAATATTCAGGAATAATGCCACTTACTCTACATTTTTGTATGTATAAGTTTTAAACTTTTGATTGTTACCATCAGGCTGACGCCAGCGCACGTTTCCTGATCTTTGACCAACTCCTATTAGAGCACCACCAAGAGTTGAAAACATTAAAAGAGGATCCTCCTGTTCTGCCATAAGCTCTGTATGCTGTCTCTGAAACATAATATCATGACCAATACATGAATGTATGTATGCATCCAACATGTTAGGTATTTGTCAATGTATGATAGCAATAACAGAAAACTACATACCTCTTCTCCAAACTCTTCAGTTGCTCCCACTTGGCACACTGCAATGCACCAGAAGAGTGCAAATGCCGAGAAATGGCTGATCAAGCGTGCCATCCTCCTGGGAGCAATGATTTGTCAACGGATCAACTTGCCAGCTGATCATAGGCTGTTCTTTTCTATTTTACGTTTTACACTCTGTGGGTCAAAGATGCCCTTCACAAACCTTGTCTTCGTTTCTTCTTTTACCTGTCGTCCTGTTGCTCCCAATACATTTTTAAAATTGCCGGTATGTGAATTGTCATTAAACGTCAACGACCATCAGAAACGGCGGCAACCATCGTTTCGATGGGATGATCATTATAAGTTTGGGTTCGATAGTCTCCGAGCTTAGAGACAGGATGATACTAATCATAACTCTTTACTGTTGTCTTTTAAATTTTATTGAGCGGTGTAGTTGACATTTTGCTTATGGATTCCATAAGAATGAAATGTTTTCAAAACATCTTCATTTATGCGAGTTCTTATATTCATGCCAAAAACTAAGTACGTTTAGCAAGAAAACAGACACGGACACGTGGCTCACGTGTGTTCGTGCAATTAGCGTAACCGCGTATTGTGCATCGTTGACAATGCATATACATAATCACAGACGCATCATGCCTCCAGTCTGATTGACTACGCAGTTAAATGGCTTTAAATATGACTGCGATTTTGATTTTTGTTTTATTTGAGCTAAGTAATTGCTTTCTTTTTACGATACTAACTGCGGTTTAATGACTAAGTCAAGTGCATCGTTCAGCTCATGTTTTTATTGACGGTTCTATCCACCTGTTCTGCATATTTTTAAGCTGTCGAATTCTCTCCACTGACTACCACTGCTCAACATATATATGTGCAGCCTGTTTTTTTTAGAGGGCAGCACGTAAAACACCGCCAAATGTTAGGAAACTACTTTCACCATTGACATGTATTTACTACCAAAAAACCTACAATTTTCCATTTTTATCCAAAAGACTTATTATGGTATTTTAATGTAGATCCGTTTCTGTTGTTACTCTCTAGGTATTGTTCATTTATATAAAAATCATATCTGTATAGGAGGTTCAAACAAGTTATACCCTCAATGATTTTCAGATGGATATTGTTTCAACTTTTAATTGCAATGGGCTGGTGAATCGTCATGATTGGGAACTCTGCAGAGATGGGTTGTTTTTTAGTGGAGAGGTAGACAATGTCCTTTATCCACAAGATGAATATCCTCTTGCTAATATGGAAGTTAGATTATTTGATTGCACTATGCCTGCATCAATAGCTATTTTGAATTTAAACCATTTTGTTAACTGCATGGAGTAAGTATACTTAACATCTATACTAGTGATTATATGTTATTTGAATTAGTAGTTTATAATCAATCAACTTTATTGCAGTATGCAGTTAAAAATACTTGGAACGCATGATAAATACAGCCAGTTTTTAAACTCTGATGCAGAGGAATCTGATACCAAAAAGGATGATTTTTATAATATCAGAAGAATTATCTCTGAATTTGTTGTTTATATCCGAATATACCTCACTAGGTAATATTTATTATACATGTTTTATACACAATTTTATTTAATAATCATATTCTGATTGTTATTAATTTATAGCATCAAATCCAATTTAGAATGTTTAGAAGTTGTTTGTCCAGATATTGAGGAAGATTTTGATCTATTATTTTCTGGTATAAAACAGTATCTTGATAGATTGAGAGACATTCCAGATTATACCTTTTGTTATGTACCCTCCAATTTGGGCAATCAGGTATATATTTGAAAAACATTCTTCAAGCTGTGCATTCAGATGTAATATAGTTTCTTTTATCTCATAGTGTAAGCAACCAGAGTTTCATATGTATCATATGCATCTAGAATTACGATGGCTGTTTGTTACTTTAGCTTATATGCGTAATATATATTTTCAACATTTACTGGAAAGCAGCTTAGAGGGCTTTGAAAAGATTCTGGGCACAATTATCAGTGATCTCATGTATATATCATTGAAAGTATTTGAGAGGGTAAAAATTCATGTTTATCTTTCCTATATTAACATAGAAAACTTTCTTTAATCAAATATGATTATTTGTTTTTAATATCCATACTAGAAGTATTTTCTGCTATATTTTTAGACACCTTTGTCAGAATTAAGACACAAGACCCCATACAATTGTACCTGTGTTCGAGAGTTATGGCTCATGCTTCAAATATTTATTGATAGTTTATCTGACCGTATAAAATCAAAGGTATACCTCAAAAATAACACAAAACTTGCAGAGAATTAGATCCTAACAAAAGTTTATATATTTGCAGACATTTTGGGAACATGTAAATAGTTGTATAAATGAATTATTAAAGAAAAACAATTCTGTTAATAATGAAGTGTCTTCATGCTATTCTTTACCAGATTGTAAAAATTCTGAGTTATTTTGTTTATGGGTTGTTTGTCATTTGACCCTCTTATATGGATATAGTACTGATGGTTATTATCTGGATTCCAATAGTCCACGGGTAATATATTATTATTTATATGTCGTATCTTAACTTTGTCTTACATTCTTAAACGTAATTTAAAGGTATACATGTATTTTTGTATTTTTTAAGATCCGATGTAATTACGAACAAGTTGAAAAAATATTAAAAACGTACGTTTCGAAAGGTGGTAAGGAGGGTAAACGAGATCAGATCGATGTAGAATTAAGTACAATAATACCGCTATTAAGTGTTCTTATTGCAAATTGGTGGAAGCCACAGGTGTCGATTATTTCTCATCTCTGGGAATGTTTTCACAAAAGATTGAATCAACCGTTTTTATTGCAAACGTCTGGTCCTTGGACAATAACAGTGGAGAAGTATACAGTTTATTTTTTATTTTTATATCGATGTTCATATTATTTTCATTTACAAGATTTATTATTTAACAGAAAATCTGCCATGGACATTCTTAAGCAAGTGAAGGAAAGAATTGATAACTTAGAATATTCCACTGAATCCAGTTATGGAATGTTCTTGTGTTTGTTAGGTAAGTTATATTTTTTCTGTTAACTGTAGCATATATTACTACCTGATGAATATAAACTTTTTAGGATCCTTTCTGAAAAAGAATTATAGCACGAGTGACCCAAAAATTGGGAATCAAATTAAAGGGCGCATCTTCTCGAAATTCTCAAAAGGCAAAGTGGCGGAATTTTCTGCGACTGGTTTATTTAACTTCCTCTCACTATTTATTACTTTAGCCCTTACTACCGACACTGTGCACGTCGTGAGTTTCGAGTCATTATTCTTTTGAAACATGTATTGCAACATTTCGAATGAAATATTTCTTCTTTTGCAGTGTTCTGTGATGTTAGATCTATTGCCATCGACAAAAGAGTACAACGATGAAACAAGCCAAAAATGTATTTTAGTTTGGAAAGGAAAGCTAACAATTCTTTTGATGTACAATGAACAGAAATTTGGTTTCAGTAACATAGCAAATTCGACTCTTGACACGGTACTATTCATCTTTTTTTTACCGTTATCTTGTATTGTTATATTCCCCTGCTATTAAACTGTAGAAAGCCCTCGATAAATTAAGACATTTCATCATAAAATTAATTCAACATATCAACAGGTGAACACAATAAGCTGTGGAAAAGACGATACTTCTCGTACAATGATCTCGGACTTCATCGATGTATTTAGTATTATTTTATTATCAAGCGAAAAAATGGAATTTGGAGAATATTTATTTATCGGTGGCTGGATTGACCGTTATTTATTAGAATGTTCCAATAAAATGACCGGAATATTAATGTCGGTTTTAGTTAGTGTTTTTGAAAAATGTATTTCTCTCTCTCAGTCTATTCCTAATCTTGGTTCGTTATTATTTTTTAATGTTGAATAGTGATTGGTGGCCTTGTTTGTATCTCAGCTTATTATTATTACTTTTAGATGGAGTCAATAAAATGTTAGATGCGTTATGGTGCTTCGTTGCGTGTCGAGTTCGGCAACTTGTTTTTAATCTATTTGTTACTAATGAACATTATCAAGAACTATCGAAACTCGCGGTGGCTTTTACATTGGAAGCTTTAAGAGACCCGACAATCGCCAAAAAACACAAGCATTCTGCAATGTCTCTCTTCCAACACTTTACATCATCAATTATTGTTAAGGATATAAAGTAATAATATAATGTACTTATAATCTGAACATTTTTATTGTGATAACAAATGGTAGCACTTTTATTAATTAGAATGTCTTTTCAGAATTACTAGGTATTATTTGGTATTGATACTTCAGCAGGAAGAAGCTATATTAAATTTGAAAAAAGAGATTAAAAATTTCGACACTATAATTGTTCAAGTAGGTGAAAAAAGATTTTCAGCCATAAAATTTTAGAAAATATTTTATGAATTCGAACAATGTTATTTAGGCGTGGATCAAGTGCTCAATTTTAGCACACGGTGCAAATGCAAATGCAAATGAATTAAAAGTAATACAAGATTATGTATTCCTTTTGAATGAAATTCGACAAATTTTCATATCGTCTCAAGATTTGGAAGAATTTGAAAGCAGTAGTGAACCGATTTTAGTTTTTATTATGTATTCGATGAAGAAGTGGCATACATTGGGGGTATCAATCTTAAATCAATATTAGTAATAATGGAGGAAATCTAGGGCATTAAAATTAAATATTAATTATTTTCAGTCCGAACAACGAATGAAATATGATGCAAAGTGGAAACAATATTTTATGCATATAGAAAAATGGATTCTTATACCGATCACGGAGGAAACCAAAGAATCTGAGCTCGCATTCTGGATATATAGATGCATTGGTACTTTAATTCTTTGTACTGCACCCATGTTGTATTCAAAAGTACATATCACTTACCTAATTAATCTATATATAATATAGATTATATAAATCATATAAATGAATAACCAGAAAAACGTTACAGAGCCACGCGAATCCTCTTAGGGCTTTATTGAATAAAGCTGTTCTTACACCTGAAGATTCTACTCAGACCTTTATAAAAGACTTAGGAAAAAGGATATTCTCTATGATACTATTAGGAATAGAAACTCTGTCTGTACAGACTGACATATCACTACAAACTCTAATTCGGGAGCTCTTTGATCAATACATGCCATACTTAATAGTTACTGTAACCAGCCCGAATCATTTTAAAGTATCCGAAGCATTATTGAAATGCTTCAGGGATGCAAAACCGGAGTTTCTGCGCGTAATATTTAAGATCATAATGTCAAGTTTTTTCACAATATCAGCTGATAATTCAATGCATAAGCATTTTTACTTGGTGCGTATTGAACTGTATTTTTAATTTTTAATTGTTAACGAACGATACATAGCAATAATCTTTATTAAACAGGTAATGACTCTTCTGCAAAATTTGCTGAAAGGTGAAAAGATTTACGCAAGTCACGTAACCGAATGCATAATAACGATGTGTACACCTTGTGTCATTGGATGTTATGTGAAAGTTCATGATCATCATCCACATAAACAACAAACCATTGAGTTCATAAATAATGTTGTCAAAAGTCCTTATTATAAAGAAAACAACTCAATGAGGCAAGTATATGTTTCGCGTGTAAGTCGTACCTGAATATATCATATACGTTGGCGTTTTACAGGGAAAAATTTAATAATGTTATATGTGATGTGGTGAAAACATCATTGTGTACGAATCAACAAAGTACATTTGAACTTCTACGTGCGATATCCTCGATAAGGGTCGAAATAATAAAAAGTATGGCCCCGCAAATCGAACATAGCTTAATTAATTTGGAAACAAATCGGCGTTCGAATGCCGCGTCTTTAAGGTGATCGTACAATCTAACATAATATCAATACTTAAAATATCTTCCATAGTGCAATTTGTCTTAAAACTTGTAGGTATTCTTGGAGTCAATTGCGAGGGCAAATAAAAAACGCAGAAAATAAACTATATACAGTTTAAAAAATTTATTAATAAATAGTAAGTGGTATCACAATGATAATACCAATGTTATACTACTTTCAAAGATCTTCTGTGAACTGTGTAAATATCGTAATGTTGGAGCCTTTATAAACAATTACATAAAACTGTATCATATAAAATACAGAATACGAATCAATGCAAATCATGCTCATCTAAAGTATATGCTGTAAATACAGGTAACGCGATAACACAAAACGGAAATTACTCTCGCGCGTGTTTATATATAAGTATGTATAGAATAAATATTTCATTCGGAATCGATCAGCCATTAATGCATGTAGAACTTCGTTGGAACAGCTACATTTGCTCGAAATGATCATAAGCATTGTGCTTCGTAGTCATTTCTAGAAAATGCACGCAATTACATAATTTTTATCCGTATTAAAAAGTCGAATTTTAATAACTTATGGGCCGAAAGACGCGTTTGGATTGGTTTGTTTCTTTTTATTTTCGATGTGAATGCCTCGAACGATGGTGTTTGAGGGATGTACCAGTTGTACTACAGGGGGGCGATCGTCATCCAATTAATTCAAGGCGCGAAACGGCAGTGCGTACAACAGTTCGTAGGCTTTGCTCAGTATTACTGCTTAGCAATGATTCAAGTCTTTCCACGTAGCCATCGATATTTTGTAGTGTTGCGCCTTCGTGTGATCCTGAAATGAAAAGAATTAATATTGATTATAATTGTAAAGTCATTCCAAAATATTATTAAATTTATTCTGCTCGAGAAAAAACCTGTAAGGGGTACTGTGGCAAAACAACCAGCTAATTGTGATCGCAGAGAATCTAAATGACGCTGTAACGCTTGATTTGTAGTGCGTTGTTGATTCGTTTCTGATTCCAAACGATTTACAGCAGCGTGCAAACTATCCACATGTCGTTGAAGAACAGCATTCTGGGCCTCGTAATCGGAAGTAGCTTTCCGTAATTGTCTTAATTCTGTCTCACAGGCTGTAAAAAAATGATCGTGCTTAAGTTTATTTATTCGTTACTTATAAGAGAAATTGTAAATATAATGTTTTTACAGGCATTTTACCTTTATTATGATCCAAAAACTCTTCTGTAAAAATGGGAATGTCAAATCCTGTAAAATCATTATCCTTTTCTTGCTGAATATCCTGAGCAAAACAAAAGTTTTTAATATATAAGAAATAGTATTACTTTGATATAAGGGAGATTACAAATCATACATTTGGTAAGGAATTCAATTCAGTTCCATTCCGTTCCTTTTTACTTTCATGCTGTTTTTCGGAAGATTGTTTTTCACTGAATAAACGATATGCCTCCGTTTGTTTGTAATCGCTAAATTCGCGATTATAGCGTTCTTTATCTTGCTCAGCAGCATCTAAATATTGCTGCAAACATATTAAAATAAAATATATTTTCAATATATATCCTTCCAAATTAATATGAAAGTCAGGAAAATAAATATTCCACCTGTTTTTGATCAGCTGGAAGTGTACTCCATTCAGAGGCAAGAAGTTTAGTGATCTCAGCAAAAGATAATGTTGGATTATCAGTCCTAACTTTCTCCCTTCTATCATTTAGAAATCTAAATATTATGAATGAAAATAATTATTTTTGCTAATCCCAATTTAATTAGTAAATTGTTGTGATTTGATTGCTTCAATATCAAATAATACACCAATTATATAGAATACCTAAAATAGCCAGTCAGTGGTTGCTTTGGAGCAGTTGCATCTCTTGGAGCTTTCTTTCTTTTCTTTGCCCTGTTAGGTACTGTGGTACTAGTATTTCCAGCAGCTGATGCATTATTCTTTTTCATTGCATTATCACCTGCAGAATCTGGTGCCTTGTCTTCAATACTTCCTGGTGATTTATCTGATTAAATATTGTACATCATTTCAGAGCAGAAAAAAGAATAATATATCAAAACTATTAAAAATAAAGAGAACAGTTACTAGTGTGCTCTTCTGTTTCACCATTGTAGGTAGTTTGTTCAGGTGCTCCATTACTTTCAGGCACATCAATAACTGGCACAGTTTCGCTCATATTTTAAGATATAATAATTTCCTTTATCGCGTTGTAATGTATATCTTTTCATTGGCAACAAACATTAAACCTCCATTATATTCCTCACACATTCAAAGTGTCTAGAACAGCCAAGTGTACAATAAAGATAAGTTTGTGTTTTGTTATAAAAGAATACGTTCATTAATAGATGTTACAATGCTCACCATAATGAATGTAATTAACAGAAATATACGACGCAAGATTAATAAATAATAATCAAGAAGGTTAGACGATAAAAGTACTGATGCATACTTGAGGGAAGCTTGATGCAAGTGAAAGTATATATCCAAACACGGTGAATACTTTACTTGGAACTGAATGTTACAACGAAATTTAGAATTAATTGGAATATAATGACATATTGATGAAAATACGTAATTGCCAAGTGTGGTTGGCATAAACACTAAAGCCGTCTTTCCACGCGAAGACAGCCCAATGACGCCAATTCAAAAAGTGATGATTTTACCGCTAACTCGAGGTGCACTCCTTCTTGCCGCCGAAAACCAAAACTGCCGTCAAGAAATATCGTACCATGAAAAATAGACTTAAACTTCAAATTCTCGCAGCGCAATGTTTAACAGTCGTTTCTCCATTTCACCTGTTTGATGCGTAATTTTAAATGTTTTTTATAATCACATGAAGTTCAATGATGTAATATGGAAGTTCATGATAATACAATTATTTCCCAAAACAGTAATAGGTAAATCAGTAATCAGACATCACATATTTCGTGTATAATTCATAATTATACTTTCTTTCACTACTTTACGAAATAGTTATATTAATTAATACAATTATTTTTCAGCAACATAACGGTTACCGATTCTGTATGGAAATTTATTAACAGTCCAGTGATTGCAATATTCTCGGATTTAAAAAATGCAACTGCCAAGCAAATGCTATGCTCTCTATTAGAGTCTATATTGAAGGGGTCTGCCACTTTAACAACAGTTTTGGTTCCACCGTTTAGCAATGGAATGCAAAATGAAACCTTGCAGCAACAGTATGCTGGTGAGAAATCTGTTCTATGTATGATTTAACTGTATAAAGATATTGATAATAGGATATAGATTATGAGATGTGTTTTTCTATACATAGCATTTACTACTTGGCTATTTGGTACAATGTTTTATATGGTGGGAGATCCATTGAATGAGGAAATTCTTATGAATAGTATAGAAATTCAAGCCTGTATGCTTCGGATATTATCCAGGCATCATATTATTATGTTTAACACAGTTCATTTTGAATATATGAATATTCTTCAAGGTAACATACTTTACATTTTGCTGGTATTTATTTTAATTCACTCTTAGCAATTGTTAAACTAATTCCTTGCAATTACATATAATTATCTATGATTTTCGTATATAGTAATATTAAGGTTTTTGCAGAATTGTCAGAGTTTTATCAGGCGAGCAAAGATGAAGAGGAAATTATATTAGCTAAATTTAATACACAAAGGGATATAATACAGAATTTAGATCTCAAGGCATTTCCTGTTACTATAAAGCATTCAAGAATACCATCAGTACAGACATCAATATTAAAAGTAATTGTCTGATAAGTATGCCTTTTTATAAAATTTGTATTCAGTTTATGGTAACACATTTGTTTATGTTCATAGATTATTACAAAGACAGGGGTTTCAGTTTGGGATCAAGAATTGTTATTATCAACCATATTGACAGTAATTGTTAAATCTGTGCCTTATGTAAAATTTCTTGTGTTAGATATTTGCACTAGTACGATAGAATGTTCTGTCATTGATGATAAGGTGAGCATATGATGAAAATAACTAATAATTTTTTAATCATGATATATATAATATATATATATACACATGTATATTACATCAAAACTTTTATTTGGAGGACCTTACAAAGTTGTTTTTATATACTCTTGAAATTGTAAGAACAATACCATCATGGATTGCTTTAAATGTATTCAGTGAAGTAGAATTATGTCAGTCTATACAAATTCTTACACAATTTATTGAATCATCAGCAGTCTCACCAAACATTGCTGAATTATGCTTTCAAATTCTGGAGCTTATAGCATGTGAATTAAGATGTAAGCACCACTAATAATACTATGAATATATTGTACACACATTTCTATATTTTTCCATATATTTTTGTTTAATCATAAAGTATTTCTTGTAGCATGTAATGCTGATAAAAATTCCTTAAAATTGCTGGAAGAAGCAGTGTGCTATAAAATTATGAAATACCTTACTATAGAACCAAGATCATGCAATTCTGATGAGGCAAAAAAGTTCATCTCATATTTTGAATATTGCCCGGTTAGTAAAAGTAGAAACTGTATAATGGAAAATTAATTTAATGGATTTATTTTGAAGTATTTCAATTTTACAGAGTTCCATTACAATTTTTGTACACTTTGTTTTAACTGATATTAAATGCAGTAATATCGAAAACGGTGTAATTAATGTCGCAAAAGAAAGCGCATCATGGAATCTATTGCGGAAAGAATTAATGCGTGTAACGCAAGAACGACATTTTAAACAGTCAAATCAGATATTAGGAGCCACGCGACTTTTGCAAACTTGGCTGAAGGACTTAAACTTGACTGTATTGTTATACGAAACGGATTTGAATACGATATTAAATATATTGCTTGACGATATTAATTATCGCAACTACGAACAATATGAAATTATATTCGAATGCCTTGCTAATCTGATGGCTCATAATGAATCAAATAAAATTTTAATCGAGTCTATAGTATCTTTACCATTCGGTTTTGGAACAAAGAACTTTTCCGAGGTGATTAGCGAAAGATTAATCGAAAGGGCTAAATATCTTGATTCTACTACGAAACTGAAATGCATTGAAGTTTTATGTGAATTTGGAAACGAAACAGAACGATTAAAATTATTAAACAGATGCATATTGAGTTCCGACACAGTATTGGCAGTAGGAGCAGTATCGTAAGTACTTAATACGAAATCTTATTAATATAGTATAAAATAATTGTAATAATATAAAATATGTTAAAACCCAGGAATAGCGTTCTGCTGCTGAAAAGCGAGGATATAAAATTGAGAGATATCTCGCAATATATTTTAAAACCTGCATTTTGTTCAAAGAAAGAAGAAATACATATTGAGCTTGCTAAATCATTGAGCAGAATTTCTTGTTACTTATCGGGATGTGCCGATATTATTAGGTAATTTCTCAATATTTGTAATACGTTATAATACTAATAAATTTAATGAACATTTTGTCTGCCAGATTGTCAGATAGTACGAAGTGGACAGTGCAATGTAAATATTGCGGCGAGGGAATTAAAGGCAGTGCAAACTTTAAAACGTGTACTGTTTTAAGAGAAGATGACGAATTACTCCGCTCTTACTTCGCATTATTATCCTCGGACTTTGTTTCAGTACGTTTATGTATTTCTAAAAACATACTTTCCTTCTCGAATCACATTGAATCATTTAACAGCAATAAAGTTGCCAAGCTGTGGTTCTCATACATAGAAGATGACAGCTCTGTAATAAGACTGAACATTGCTGAAGCAATAGGACATTTGTTGAGAAATAAGATGGGTATATATAAAATATCCGAAGAATGTCCAGTAAATGATTTACCTACTAAGTTAGAAGAATTTGTTGATTTATTATCTAATGCATTAGCTAATGCGCTGGTAAAAGCATTAGATACTTCGAATCATTCAGTACATGATACTGTACTTCTTACAGCCAGAAACTGTGCATGGTAAGATAAATAAAGAAGAAACTATTATGTTTTGAAATATACTTAATAATTTATTTGATATATTTCAGTGTACCACTTCATTTAATGGAGAGGCGAATGTCAAACATTTTTTTTATTTCCATACTTCATCCACTATCATCGCCTGCGGCTGTAGCTTTTGCTACAACTGCATATCAAGACACAGCAAACTTTCTAAATATCACTACAAAAATTTTGTATGTTAGATATAAAAGAGATTTTCTTAAGGTAAAGAAATTATATAATGGAAATTAAATTGCTTTTTTGTCTTTACCATTTTAATTCGTATTTGGTTTTAGCTTATAATGCAACGCGCTGTTTACAATTTTATACACTATTCGTATAATATGGCCACCTCGATACATCGGGTTGCCAAATGCATAGGATACGAAGGATCGAGACAATTATTGCGAAAAGATGGCAATTATGCGGTTTGTTTTCTACTTTCGTTTATTATTGATATACCGAATGCAGTGGAACTTCTACGAGATATTGCTGAGTTAATAAGCATGGATGAGAAACAAATGTTATTTGAATACTTTCAGGTACCGTGAATGATATTAAATTTCAAAGAATAATTCTCCCACCGAGATTGGCTTAATCTTGATTATTAATTTTAATTTGTATCTGTTCTTATTTAGTACATTTGTAGTCACGCGTTCTTGGATATGCCCCTTGGAAGAGGTATAAAATGCTTGAATTTGGTAGCAAAAGTTACTCAAACCAGTTTATCACAACTCACAAAACAGTCGTTTATGGTATGATAAAAGAAATTGGTTACAATAATTTTAATACTCTAATAATTTCTTGGGTTTAATCGTTCAATAAAAATTCCGTTCTCAGGGTATATTCGAAGAGTTAATGTTAAATTTTCACGAATCCCCTGCAAAGATAATGGGTTTGCTAAAAATTATATCCGAATTTGATAATACTGCAAAGGCAAATTTCAATACTCAAGAACGAGCTGTAAGTTATGACCAATATCTGACTTAATTAATTTCTATAATCATCCAATGTTTTTAAAAGAATTATTTTTATAATATGTGCAGGCAGCTTATTTGAATTTACGTTTACATGGAATCTTGGTGAATTTTGATATAAAGCTTGGCCCAAAATCAGATGAATATACTCAACAATCCGTATTAGCTTCGTTAGCAGCATTAATACGATACGTTGGTGCAAACTATCTGACACCATTGAAGTACAAAGTTTTAGCAACTTTGCGCACTGCTCTGGGCTTCAAGAGACCAAGTTTTGGTCCTTTAATTTGTGATGCATGGAACGCCTTTATTCACAAGTATGTAGCGCGCATTACAAGTAATAATTACATTACATAGTTAAGTACTTAAATGAACTTACAACATTATTATCACCAGCATATATGTCAAAGATTTGGGACCCTTGTTACCAACGATCTTTGTATCGTTGATACCATTATCGAAGATGTACCCAGAGGAAATAAATACCATGCTTCAGTTCCTAATTATTGAATGCAACGATGAAAATTCTATTCACATAGCCCATTTATTTTTTATCGATGACATCGAAGTACCAGCTTCTATCTCCAGCATAGTTAAAGCGCGGATTCTACAAGCTAGGTATATTAAAATATTTTATTTCCAGGGTATAATGTTATATTACTACTAAGTGATATTCGATAAGTATTATATCAGAATCGATTGTAACTCAATTGTAACTTAATTTTAGACCAGAGGGATTTGAAGCAAATTTAAAATTATGGCTTAAAAGAATCACACATGAAACGGATGAAGTACGAGTAAGAGCTTTGAATTATTTGCAAGCATTCCTCGCGGATCATCGTAGTCAACTTAACGCTATGATACTGAGTGCGACCGATGTTCATCCATTGATTGTCGAAGTATGTTTATTTTTATCATAGATTTCGTTATTTTTATTTTTCTGTTACGTTAACTGGTTTTAATTTAAGTTATTAGATACATTATTAATCGGGTGTCAAGAAAAGGACGAATCCATTCGCTTATTATACGCGGAATGCATAGGAGAGTTAGGAGCTATTGAACCAAGTCTTCTACCGCGTAGAATTATTTCCAGAGGTACCATTTATATTTTACAATAACTACCTCACGTTGACTGTTAGCAAAATCTTTATAAACTGTACATTTCAGATGATAGTAAGTTTATTCCCGATATGAACGAAGAATTTGCATGTGCTATGCTGTTCGAAAATGTCCGAGCTTTTCAACTACAAAAAAGTAGTCAAAGCATGGATTGCTTCTCTCTTGCTATTCAAGTAAGCAGCGCATTAAATCATCAGTTTTATTTTATACTCATCTATATCGTCAGTAAACAAATAGATAATATTATAGGAAATATTAAAAGCATATGGTATATCACCAACTGGTGGAAACAGTGAACTATGGAACAGTTTGCCGATAACGATGCAGCAAATCATTACCCCATTCATAACTTCACATTATAAAATTGCAGCTATTTGTGACGATAAAGAATATCCTCATCCGATTTACGGGTATATATTTTAACGTATTATATTTTATGATTCGATCAAGCAATCGTTGTAGTATCATCTTAATTAATTTGTAGCTCAGAAGCTGGTGCTTCTGTAGAAAATTGGGCCTATAATTGGCTTTGCAGTATGTTCACTGGCATACAAAATAAAACCCTTAGCAGCGTACTACGCGCGTGTAAGTTGGCGTTTAAACGAGATATAAAAATTTTAACATTCTGTCTACCGCACGTTGTGAGTAAGTATCGTCACTGAGATCGTTTAAATATAATTTACATCTAGGGATGGATATTATGGTACTTATTTTTATTTACCAGCATACAAGATAGCAACAGGTACGGAAGCAGATTGCAGAAGTTTAAAAGAAGAAATGTTATCAATAATTAATGTTAGGAAAGAACCAAAGTTAGATTTTGAATTGTCGCAACACCGACCACTTAAACATGGCCATACTGTAACAGTAGACGATACAAGAATATCGGAAGAAACTAAGCGTACCCGTTGCGCTCAGGTAAACACATGAAAATTATTTAAAAAAATATAGAATCTTTTTAATCGACTTATGGAAACGTATTCATATTTATTTCTTTTCTTGATACAGATTATTTTTTCGATATTAGATCATTTGCAGAGATGGCTTTGGGAACAAAGATTAAGTCAGGGTCAAAAATATCAAGCAATAAAGGGTAATCATGTTGAACATTTAACTATTTACTAATTAATTAATTAATTAATAAACCATATTTGGCGCTTGTCTTTCATGATCATTTTTCTAGGATTTTGCGACAATATGGATAGTTTAATCATTGCTGAAGGTTGTTATCAATCGCGTGAATATCACAGAGCACTAATGTATTTAGAACAGCATATGGTGTCGACTAACAAAGGATTGACCGAACTTACCGAGGATGGTTTACTTGCAGTAAGTGAACATTGACATAAATAACATAAGTAACATTTGACATAAAACAAATTCAAAGTGTAATTACAAGTGTTTCTCTATGTTTTCTATAGAAAATATATGCTCAACTTGATGAACCAGATGGAATATCTGGTATTCTAGTTACACAGGATCATACTCCTACTCTTCAACAATTAGTTCTAGCTCATGAAGTCAGTGGTCAGCTTCAGGTACATCAAATTTTGTTTCTGTGCAAACTTATTAATATAATTTGTTTTTACCATGGTGTACTACATTACAGGATGCCGCTACATGCTACGAAAGATTAGCGCAAAAGAAAGAATTGAAACACACATATTTGCAAGGCATGATTCAATGTTACCTGGGACTTGATCAACCTTTCACAGCAAAGCATATTACCGAAGGTGTTTTAAGTAGCAGGTAAACGAAATCAAATATAAATTCGAGCATGCTAAATATCTTTGAAAAAGCTTATTTGGATTATTTGTTGACAGACCAGAATTAGAACCATTAATGATGGATCACGAACCTTTTTGGAGACTAGCACATTTTACTCGTCTCGACGATACATCTCAGAAAAATGTGAGACGTGTATTACTTGATAATCTTAAAGAAGGCGTTAAACCGGATCTTTCGGCACTTAAGAAAAATCTGATATCCTTATTGGAAGATGCTTCGCGGCCAGGAGCATATCAACAAAGTTACTCTTATATTATGAAGTAAGTTGAGCGTGTAAATTATTGACTTCCTTTGTGCAAACATTAATCTTGAAAATAATTGACAATTTGATTAACATTAACAGATTGCACATACTACATGAATTTGATAAAGCAGTTTCAATGATGTTAACTGACATAGATCAGTTACCAATGATATTAGAAGAATGGGAAGAGCGTGGTCAATTAATAAGAGCATCAAGGGGCATAGAATTTGTTTTAAGTATGCGAAGGGCGACTCTGGACTTGGCGGTACAAATACAAAAGGAAGTGAATAATACTGATAATTCTATTTTGAAACAGGAGATTGGCAAGATTTGGTTGAAAAGTGCGAAAATTGCTAGAAAGTACGAGCCTTTATTATAATAATAGTATACGTTATTGATTCTATTGCATTGTTAAATAAATTTTTGATTATGTAGGACTGGTTTACATCAACAAGCATACATGCACATTTTGTCAGCCAGTGATTCTTGCCCACCCCAACAATTATATATTGAGCAGGCTCAATTATATTGGCAGAAAGGTTGCCAGGAAGATGCATTTACAACATTAAAACGATGCTTTGCCAATTGTTTTCAACCAGCAACATTTTACAAACAATTGCCTTCAGGTGAATGTTTAGAGGAAAGACAACAATGTGCAAAGGTTTGTGGATTAACGAATTGAACTTAAATTAAAAGGAAACATTAGAACATTTACGATTAATACTGTTTGCATTTTTAGGCAAAACTTCTTTATGCAAAGTACAATGACGAAACCGCCAACGTAGATACAGATGGGAATATTGTAAATTATAAAGAAGCCATAGAAGTTTGGAGACAATGGGAAAAAAGTTTACTTTCTTGCGCACAATATTATGAATCAATTGTTGATAGAATGACTGATGAAGAGAAAGATACAAAAGGACGGTAAGAGTTGATATTGGTATTAAAGATGACTGTCAGATTTTAATCGTACAATCTTCTTCTTAGTGATTTGCAATTGCATATGATGAATTACTATGGAAAATCCCTTCAATATGGTTGTAAATATATTCATCAGTCCATGCCAAGAATGTTAACTATATGGTTGGATTTTGCTTCGCGCATTGCCTCCCGCAATGTTTGCTATGGAAATCAAGAAAATTTTAGACTTCGACAGGATGCACTAATAAAAATGACTAAAATCATGGGTAATCATATCATTATTTGTAAATATCCCACGATAGAAATTTGCCATATATAACATGGTTTCTTAATGTCAGAGGTGTATCAAGAGAGATTGCCAATATTCATGTGGCTGACTGCATTCAGTCAACTTGTATCTAGAATATGTCATCCCTCTATGGAAGTTCAGAATACTCTTTGCTTGATATTAGTGAAACTAATTCACGAATATCCTCAACACTGTTTATGGATGATGGCATCAGTGTTCAATGTACGGTTTTATATTAATTACTGACCAGACATATTAATATAAAATGTATAACTTATATTAATGTGATATGATTAATTACCACTTCTAGTCATCGTATCCCGCCCGCCAAAAGAGGTGTCAGGAAATTCTTGCTCATGCGAAATTAAAAACAATGGAAACGACTAAGCTTATTAAGGACTATCACAGATTATGGGAGAGACTGATTGAGTTATCCAACAAAGCAATTCCAGATGTAAGTTGCTAATGTTATCTTTATTTAAAGTAATCATTAAAAATTATTTTCTGTATCTTTATAACAGGGCATTGCGAATACTACGGTGCATCAATTATCACGTAATTTACCGAGATTACTGGCGAGCAAAGAATTTAGTTCGATTATGATGCCGACGTCAAGATTCAGGCAGCTTCACCTTCCTGCCAAGGGAGTAGCTTTGGAAAATCATAATCCATTTTCATTGTAGGTATCAAATATATTAATTTAAAAAATTCGAGATTTTATTAATTTACTTGCTTTCAATTAATTAGAAATTGGGTATATATAACGGGCATAGAGGATACTGTAGCAGTTATGCCATCTCTTCAAAGACCTCGTCGTATCGCATTAAGGGGGTCCGATGGAAAACAATATTTATTTATGTGCAAACCAAAAGATGATTTAAGAAGGGATTTTAGATTAATGGAATTCAATGATATTGTAAATAAATATCTTCAAAATGATCCAGAATCGCGGCAGAGGAGATTATACATTCGTACATATGTAAGTTTCTTTTACAAAATATGCCGTTGATTACATTTAATATAAAATTATTTAAAATATAGAGCGTTGTTCCACTTAACGAAGAGTGTGGCTTGATTGAGTGGGTACCAAACTTAGTCGGTTTTAGACCAATTATATTAGGGTTGTATAAAGAAAGGGGGACCGCAGTTTCGAATAAAGAACTAAAATCAATGATATGTGGTAAGACATACTACAATTCATAATTCTTAATATTAAAAAACAAACAAATATATGTTTGTATTTTCGTTCCAGGATTGAAAGATCCATTAGAGAAAAAGAGAAAAATATTTTTAGAAAAACTCCTGCCTCGTCACCCGTCGGTTCTTGGTGACTGGTTCCGGCTTACGTTTCCTGATCCGTATGGATGGTAATGTTATAAATATCAGAACTATGGAATCTTACGTATTAATTAATTATATTAAACTATTAAATATCAAAATATGATTAAACAGGTACGAAGCACGTACAGCATATATTAGAACCACCGCAGTAATGTCTATGGTGGGGTATATTCTGGGATTGGGAGATCGCCACGGAGAAAATATTTTATTCGACTCGAAATGTGGTGACTGTGTGCACGTTGATTTCAATTGCTTGTTTAATAGGGTATTCAGAAAAATATACAACAAATTAATCTTCCTAGTAGTATTGCAGATGTATATTTATTCTCTAATTTAATCGATGATTATTAGGGTGAATTATTCGACTGGCCAGAAAGAGTTCCATTCCGTTTGACACATAATATGGTTGATGCAATGGGTCCATTAAAAATTGAGGGTCCATTTCGACGTGCTTGTCAAATAACTATGAGAGTCCTTCGACAACAAACTAGTACTTTGCTGAGCGTACTTACGCCATTCGTATACGATCCCCTTGTTAGTTGGAACAAAAATCAACCTGGTGAAACCAGCGAAAAAACAAATGAAAAGGTAATGTCTGAATACTATAATACATCATTTTCACTTTATAAGAACTTTTATTGAGAATATGTCTCCTTAATAGGATAGTTTCATCCAATTTATATACAATTTTCAGGCTGTCGAACACATAAAGAATATAGAACAAAGATTAAAAGGTCTGATTCATTCTCACGGGAAAAAGTTAGAAAATATTGCTCTAAATCTAAGTGTCGAAGGACAAACAAACCACTTGATTTTGGAGGCAACAAATATCGATCATCTCTGCCAAATGTATTTCGGCTGGGGTGCTTACATGTGATGTAAATCGATATCGGTACGTAATTACCTTGAAATAAGTATGTTTCTCAGTTTATTAATTAACTTTCGTTTGAATTGAAGCTTCGGAGCATCATGAAATAAGAGAGTGCCGTACTCAGAATCTGTAAAATAATTTGATCATAAAGTTTCCAATCCGTTTGTAATAAAATTATGAAGTTTTCAAAGTAATATAAAATTATATGTACAGTAAAATAATAAATTTACCACGGTAAAGTTCTCCAAGTGCATAATATAAAATTTGCCAGCTGTAACACAACAGGGCCTCTTACTGCGTAATATGAGCATACAAACTTCTGTTTTTATTGGTATTGGCAATCTATACCATTGCATACAGTACACGGCATTACGTACTGTAGTACTCTGCGATAAAAAATAATATGTTACACTGGAATGTACATTCTCCGTGTACTTTTGAAATTCTATTATTACCTGATGAATTAACATATCACCAGGAAAGCAGAAAAGCAGAAGTTGAAAAAGTGCCATTGCTAAGTAAGAGGAATACTTGATTAATTTGGACTTCTCTGTTAATGTCTATAAATATAATGACATTGTTTACTTTAAAGCATACATATAAAAATATTAAGAAGTCATAAGCTTGTACTTACAGTAGATACTTGCAGACCAACCAGGCAAATAATAAGGCTACTTGCTAGCATTTGTAACAGAAGCATCGGATTAAAATTTTCTTCCAGATTATCGCAAAACCTGAATTTGTTTCCATTATAATAATAGCCAATCGTGAAATGAAAGAATAATAAACTCAAAGTAATATATGCAATTACCAAAGGATTATTTGATGATGCTTTATAATACGTGCCATCTGAAGATGAATCTTTTGCAATACCATATTCAAATTGTCTTTATCTTCTTTTGATACATTTATCTAAACAGCAAAATATAATGAAGTATAAAACATTCAATCTTTTTAGATGAAAACATATACACGGATAATAATGCACGTACGAGAGCAATTGTAGTATCGAGATTTTTTATATCTTGTTTAAGGATTTTAAAATGGCCACAAGTATGGAATAATGCTGTGGCTATTAAAGAATCAGTAGCAAGTATCACGATACCACAGGTGACTGTTGCGATCATCTGAGAAGCGTAAACGATCTATAATAATAAAATCTATAATGTAATTGATTTTCAGGAGATTTGCTAATGATCAAGATGTTCTTAAAAGTACCTCGTAAAATGGAAAATGATAGAATTCCGTAGGATATAACGCGACAAAAGGAAATCGTTTTGTACCGTTATCAACGGTACCTTTAATCATGGTAATTAACACATCAGTCATAGGTAGACTGAAGAAGAACAGTAGAGCATTACATATTAAAAAGAAATATCCTTTTGTAACTTGTTTCGCGTATCTGTAAAGGAAATCTTTTAGAGCGGGTATTATTATTTTGATTAATTGTACTGTAGTTTAAATTACAAGGGTATTTATTTACTTTGCATATATTTGCATGTGTCGGGAAGCATCAGATTTGCTTACTATTTGCCAATAATCTGTTAACATATAATTGATAAAAGGCTCTATACTTCTTCGTTTAAATACCCAAACCATTGACTTGAATATAGCAAGTAGAATCGTAAACAAGACTGAACTAAAAGGAAGAAGTCTTATTATTTCCATTTAAACAAAATGTGTTAATTTATCTGATTTGTCGGTGTTGCTGATGAGGCAAAAAAAGGGTGTTTACACAAACCTTGTCTCCAAAACAATGGTTAAATCTCGCCAATCTCGATAAATGAGTAGTATTTGCGGTATAACAATAACTAATATACATCCGGTGCTTATAATATATCTCAGGAAATTAATTGGATATAATCCAACTAGTTTCAAAACTTTACGATTTACTGACACATAATCATCGACGTTCATTGCTGTAACATTACTATTCACTTAGAAATCATCTATTCACAAGAAACAGAGTACTTTGATGTTGGGCTTTTATACCTGATTTTCCATCATTAGTGTTTACTAAATTATTTCGGCTGATTTATCCATTAAATGAATTACTTAGGGCATCGGAATACTAAGAATAATTAAGAATAATTTCAATGATCATTTATCTTTTATGATAATTAGCTTTTCATTACTACTGAGACACCTATTCCGTTCAAAGAGCATTTAAAGAAATGAGGTACATCCTGGGGAATAGAAACGATTAATGACGATTTAAGCATAATACTATTTAATTCATCGTGTCGTCGGCTTAAATTATTCATCACTTAATGATAGATTAAGCTTATAAAGAATTCCCCACTTTGATCTCGTGCATTCACAGCTGAAAAGAAGCACTCGTGTAAAACATTTATTTGATCAATAGAGTGAATCATTAGATGTGTTTAGAGTATTGAAAGCCGTCGTTTGAAATTGTACCACCGATGATATATTATTTACAGCTTTGTGACTTTGTCAAACTCTTTGATACCGGATAAAGAAATACTTTTTGTTAAAAATTATACGTTGTTGGAGAACCCTCCGTCCAAGCAGCATGCATGATCTTGTCATGCGATAGAAAGAAGGGTCGGGAACAATATTTAAAGGAAGGGTGATAAATGTAAAACAAAGTGATCGAGTCGTACTTTTTCCGGTAAGTCTTTATAAAAATCTCAATATGTCGATTACACACCAAGTCATATAAAATTTTATTGCGTAGTGCATCAATAATAAATAAAGTTCCCAGTTGTCGACTGATTAATTTACATAGAGCTTATAAGTAAAATATACTTATTTACCAATTAAATGGATTTTCAGAGTGTATCGCAAATACGAGATGAAAATATAACGCGCGCGATTAATCAGTTCATAATGCAATGCTGTAGAAGGTCGTGTCTGTTTGTAGAATGAACTGTGTTTTTATTGGGCAATGTTGTATATGTGAGAGTCAAATATCCTTCAGTTATAATTCTGCGCGATGATTTTCTATAAAAACAATTATACATATTTCCGTGGGCAGTATTTGTACAAGCTCTGACTGTAACGGTATATGGAAATAGGATAAAGTACTTTGTTCTTGACTTGTTCAAGGACATTTCCGTTCCATTTGACTCTTTCCACTTTCTTCATATTCTTGACTCGATATCCACATTTGTTGGAAGGTGCCGATTGACGCCAAAATAGAACCACCAATCCAAGCTCCAAATCTTCTTTCCGCGCAACCGTTCGCACTGATCAATTTGAGTCTCATACTAGATGGTATTCTCATAGATAAATCTCTGTTCAATCGTTCCGGGAATCCCTGTAAATTAAAAGGTGCCAAGGTGATAAGTGAAAAAGTATGCCGCAAAAAAATATTAAATTCTATTTTGCGAATAATATACCTGGATGAACGAATTTCCACCAGTAACAACAACACTTCCATAAAGTGCAGGTCTTACATCAACGTCGCACATTCCGACGCTAGTCGTTACAATGTGTCCTACTCCTAGCATTGTATTTCCGACCATACCACCGCGCATTTGAACCATACTAGGATCAAATAGCGCTTCTGGTATACGAAATCTCTCGCTTCCGAAATCCTTAAAAAATAATTAATATGAGGAGTGCCCATTTAAATAAAATTCATAGAGTTGCTCAAAGTTTTGTATACCTGGTGATAACCAGTTGGAAATTCGTATTGAACTGCAGGAACAGCAGTGACAACTTTCTCATCATATGGTGTTTCTGATACTTGTAGTGTTGTAGCTTGGAAATCTTGTATGAGTTTTTTTACCATGTAATTATGCCAGGATGTTGTAACTTCAGGTAATCCCTTCTTTTTCACCCACCGTGGCTTATCATGATCTTTTGCAATCTCTTTACTGCCCACCATATAGGAGGGAGATAAATCTATGTCATTGTCCTAATACAGTTTGATGCAAGGATGAGTTAATTTATTCATAAAAAAGGCATATTTTGGGGTGTATATTCATACCTGGAGATATTGTCTACATTGCATACTAATATAATCCCCACCCAGTGGTGATTTGACTATGGCTTGTGTTAGTACAAAACCATCTTGAACAGGAACAGCTGAAGTATGTGTTGCTCCACTATCAACAACTATACCAGTTGCCCTTCCATTTGCAAAAGCAGCCAATACAGCATTTTTAACAAGAAAATAAGCTGGTACATTGTACTTCTCAAACATTAATTCAGTCAATTTTTCTCTTTTGCTTCTCACATTCCATGGAGATTCAGAAAATAATACTGGGTGATACTCAGCATCTGATTGTATAACTTTTGAATAGGTATAATCTAAAACCTGTGGGATCATATATAGTTTTGTCCTTTATGATTAGATTAAATTCTGATGGTGTTTAAATTCAAGCCAACACTCCTCTTTACCTTTTCAAAGTGATCCCAATCTTCTATCATTCCATCCTTCATATAATTTACAACTTCCATGTTCTTTCTTGGTACATGAAGAATTGTTGTGTCTATATAATATTTGGTCCCTGATTGAGTGATATTATTATCTGGTTTTTTGTCATCTATATCCATTGGTTCGGCTTTCGTGGCCGTGCTATTCCCATCTTCTCCAACTCCAACAACTGCTGGAATTTCAGCTTTTGGTGTATCTTCTTGTGCATAACCAACTCTCAGAGAATAATGGCCAAGATCAAAAACTAAAGCTCCAATTTCGTCCCCGCCGTAAAGCATGCCGCCCGACATTTTGACAATTTGGAAAATATCTAAAGGAGTAAGAAAATATTTATAATAATAAACACAGTTGTTTTGATCGATGATGACGATGGCAAGGTCGAACGTAAACCGGTTAATTGAATATTTTCCTTCATGGACACCGGAGTCAGAATGTCCAAAAATATAATAACATTTTATAATAGCGTATGATCAATTTTTTTATATCAATTATGTTGAAAGAAACAATCAAAATATAAGATTAATATGGGTACTCAAGTTTGAAATGATCTAAAAATGTCGGTTGTTACATTTCTTCTTGTATGTCTATCTACGACTCACCGTAACTTCTTTACAAAAATAACACAATGAAATTGCAAAAATAAATTAGTGACTACATGAACGTTTATTTATGTATCTTTTTTAATATGGTACGAACATAACCTTAAATTAGAAGGACGCTTAGGGTCTGCACCATAAACACAAGGTTTTTTTAGATGTGCATACTACTTGTTGGATCCAATGGAATTAGACAATATCTTAAAACAATGAGGAAAAAAGTTCATTTATTAATATTGCAATATAACGTGAATCATGACATATAATAGTTTCGAAAATTAGTTGTGCATTGTTATAATTTACGACATTTCTAAAGTGGTAAAGAATTTTTTATATTTAGCTTCTGTTCTGACTAGCGTATTCGTAAATTTGAATTGCGAAGAAGAGGCAGTTTCGCGCGGAGAAAGGGTGTGATTTTGTTGTATTCCTGTGAAAAATGTGCTACTTTACATACTTATGTTATCCTGTTAAAGTATGTCTGTTTGAAATAATATCTATTCACACTTAACTCTACAAAGGGAGTTATTAAAAAACAAGTTGTTTGTTTCGTAATCACGAAGCAATTCAAACGTCTAACTGATTGAGTGAAATTCAGTGCTAGTCAAAAGTACTTGCATTTTCACCTCACGTCAAATAATATAATAATGAAAATAATTAGTGCAGACTGATATTACAACAAATAAATGCGAAAAGGTATAGGAGAATATTTCATATTTATATATTTTCATAGTTTTCGCTGTATTTTGATCATTCCTTCACAGGATGCGGGGGTGAAAAAATGTACGCAGCATCCCATCTATGTCTCCACCATTAATAAGACCTTAAAATTGTCTTCTATGAAACTAAAAGCTATTTCAATCCCCACGAAAATATTATATATATCATAAAGCATCCAGTAATTAATAACAATTTAATGCCCCATGTTCTTTATTCAAAAACTTTGTCAAAAATCAGACAGATTTCAGTAGAAATTTAAACCATCCGGTGGTTGGATCGGTACTCGTTTGGCAACGTTACGGTCGCAGGACGTTCGACAAAATGGCGTCGCGGATCAGACTGCCGTGCGACTCGAGACAATGCGGAGGCGTGTAGCCGTTGTTTAGCCTAGTTCTGTCTTCGGGTACGCGAGTGCCGTACGAAAAAGTGAGGTTGTTCGCGAATACCAGATTGAATTTCTAGTGTTGTGAACAACGGCGAAGAACGGGGAATTGGCATGTGTTCGATTAAGAGGACATTCTGTGGTTGGCCGTGAATCGCCAGAAGATACTTCGGTGGTCTATTCGTAACGCGTCGGAGTCTGACACCCGCGGCTGGCCCAATGGAGCCGCGTACTCTCCTTATCCCGTTGGCTTTGTTGACATTCGTTCTCCAAAGTAAGAACATTTATTTCATTTCTTTTAATTATCACATCTACTATCGTCGTACCTCCTCAACGATACATATCGTCCTCGTAGAATTCCTTTTTAGGAAGATTGGATTGTTGGGGATGATTTAAATTGCATGCATTCGCGAAGCACCTACAGATTTGCCCGATTACCGTGTATCAAACGAACGCTATGACACTAATTATATCTGTATTATATAGGTATATGATTGATATACAGATCGGTGATTTAATCATATCGTGATTAGATCGGGAATTAAATCGAATTATAAGCATATTTCATAACTCTCATGAAGTAGAGAAAGTACTGAATCTAGCATAGGTGCGGAATGGATTTGGCAAGCGCGGATCATATTACTGACAGAAGTTCCTCGTAAAGTTCTTTAGAAAAGAAGGTAATTCCTAGCAGCGAAGCGAAAAGGCTCGCCCGATGTTTTTGCCGATGAAAAAAATCATCGGTGCATCCACCGCATTTGCATTCATCTCCGCGGCGGCTAGTGGTAGTAGTAGTAGGCAAATATTTACGGCAGCATCCGTCGATTTTCTGTTTGCTAATCTCTTAACGCTCGAGATTACGCCATGGAATACCGTGGATTCGTATTCAAGGATGTTAAGTATCGTAGTGTTGAATCGGCTTTTCCGAGAAGATTGTGAAGAGCGGTAGAATCCAGGAATCCTTTGTTGTACTTGTAATTAATCATTTAAAAGGTATTGAACGCTCGAACGAGAATCTTCGGAAATAACAGGAATATTCTTCCTGTTTACGCACACTATCGTATAATCGTGTAATACGCAATTATTGTGTGAGTGTGGTTGTTTCATTAAATCATTTATCACCGGTCACTACTCGAAATTAAATAACGAGCGGCCTAGCAATCAGAACTCTTTGTGCCTTACAAGGCGGTCCTTATTCTTGGCCAACTTCTTTCAATTAAATTTACTCCGCTAGTAAATAGTTCTTTGAAAAGTTTCCTTGGATATCTTTTTTAAACATTAATCGAGATGAAGTATCGCAATAGATGACTCGTTTACAATCTGAAAGTAGTCACAGCTAATTGATAAAAAATAATCTTACGCATATATTTCTTAGTTAAACACTGCACGGAAACAAATGTTTGCGAAGCCTACATAATATTCCAATGTAATTACATACAAAGATTTGTAAATAATATACAAAATGCAATGACCTGCCGTAGCCAGATTCATCATGTAAACAGATCATCCACCGCGGCTGCACTTACAATAATATCACCATACAATTTTGGAATGAAACTTTTATTGTCATAAGATAATAACAAGCCTATGTTATGTTACATTTTGGAAAAAGATGATTGAATGCTTTTCAACAAAGTTTGTCGAAAAGAGCGTAGATTTTCAAAGATTTGGTTGAGTATCACTGGCAATCGGGTGACTATTATTGATGCAGAGAAGGCTGTGTCACATAAGGGGATGATTTCAGGTTTATTTGAAATTGCAGCGATCTGGACCGAGCAGTTGCATCCCTCGGTAGTTTCGTAATAACGAAACCCACATAGTTTCTCCCCACATGACATATAGTAGGAGCGAAATGGCTGAGAGGTTTGAGGAAGGGCTAGTAGCCATTGTGCTCGCTCTCACATATACAACTACACGTAGCCTCCTCGTCGTCTCCATTCGTATTAAAGATTCATTAAGAAGGTTACGTTGTTATGGGTATTTATAAAGGAAAAACGAGGCAGAGTCATTTCGAGGATTCTGCCAGACACATGTTCTTGTTATTTTAATGAAAAGATGTTTCATTGTCATGCTTGTTCAGACCCTGCATAGGAATTATATTCATAATATTAAAATGCATTAAAAAGGTTACTCTGTCATGAGCACATATAATATTCTCGTTACTTTAATGGAATGACATTCTATTGTTAGGATTATCGTGATTGAACTTTAAATTATATTTGTGTATTCAATTACGTTTCGTTTCTGTTGCGCGAAGGGTTCTTTTCTTTCCTTCAATGTATTCTTCATTCAATGGTACGTGATATAGTTTTTCGTACAGTATTTAGGATGTTTGTATTACTTTAATTTCTATAAGGCTGAAGGAGAGGTGTTGGAACTCAAGTTCTTCCTTGAACAAGGAAGATATGGCTTCTGATTTTACGATGGGAGCGATCGTTCATCCCTCAGGGAATCTGGCACTTTATAATCCATGTACTTCACTTGGACCGAATTATTACGCGCATTCGTCTGGTTTGGCATAAAGGTTCGTTTCCGGTTCATCGTGGCGGTAAAGTATTCAAACAATGAAAGGGGCGGTCTTGAAAGGGTGCGTTCCTCAAATAAACCAGTTAGCTCGGTCTGGGATACGTTTCTACCAGGCTGCGCCAGACTACGGGACAATTATACGTCTCTACAAACAGAATATGATAAGTTCAACAACGTCGCTAATTTTTGATTCATGTTCATCGATCTTCTGCAACTCGTGCTTCTGTCTCCGCGAGTTTCCCATTTACCGTAGAACTCGTGGAACCAACTCACCATGACTATCGCCGATAGAATATTGAATCTATGTTCCCCTCTATGAAATGCACTGTAATAAATTACAAAACGACCTCTCATGCGAAGGTACTGCATTACTTTTTTCCTATCCGCATCGCGGTGGAAGTTTGCCGTTTACGGTTGCTTTTTCTTGGAGTATACGACCGGTGCTTTTTCATAGACGCCGTTTGAAAAGTTGAGACGTAAAAAAACGCTCTCTTATAAGGTGGACTTGATGGTAGAGGAACATCTACTTGTAAGCTGGTAGCCCAAATACGGAACCATCGTACGATACACGTAGAGAAACGTATATCTCTTTGCTATAATGTGATATTTACGAACGTGTGTACTCTACGATGTCGTAACAACACCTTACTGGTCTCTGCGCCCACGCGGCATACATGCTCGCACACTCCTATACAAGGTGATCTACCTATCTCTTTTTTCTATGGTGTTACAGCATCGACCGACAATCCTGAAACGTTTATCAATCTATTTAATAATGGCTATTATAGAAACATATATGTCATCCATGCAATAAGACATTTTATTCCAGCCGGTCTGGCGAACTTACACAACTATTTCAACTCCTGTCGTTCTTTTACTTTGCAATAGGTCACATTAGAATGCGTTCCTTTAATTAATTCGCTAAGACAACCTTAACGTGGAAGAACTGTATCCCATTGAAATACGACAAATGGAAGTAAGATTCACTGAAGGGATCAGGAAGATAACAGTGATAGGATAAACTCGGATTCGCAGAATTCATTTATCGATCACCAAAGTCAGAGTCGGGTGATACTCGAAGTGTACCGTGACGTGCCTGCTATCTCCATTGGAGTAGAACCCCACCTTGGTATAATCTAGGAACGATTAATTGATTTTCTTGGTAGAGGGATCGTAATATCTGGATTGTAGCTCCCTTCTGCAGTTTATCAATGTTTATTGGACACCGGGTGGATCGGTGGTGCGACGGTGTGCACGTAGGTACCTTGCCTTCCTTCACGGTCTGTTCGTCACATGTCGAGTACTTTTACCGCGTTTTTCAACATTCTCCTTCTGTACCCGTTCCCGTCTTCCACGGGCGTTGCAAACTTCCATCGCCGTTCACGCGCCCATATTAATTCACCCTGGGAAAAAAATACAGATTTATCGCATGATGAAAATTCGTAGGAACTATTGCGCGAGTGTCTCTTTGCACGTATGAAATGTGTATTTCAGTATAAACGTACTGTCACTTAATTAGACTCACGTGCATTCGTTTGATATGACCTGCCTTGCTATTTTTATGCTGTTCAGATTGAATCCTTATATCATCTCATCTTTAGAATCTGAATTAAATAGTTCAGAGATTTATGGAGACAGTAGTCCCTTAGAAATATAATGTTATATCAAATGAAGTATCTTAATGGGATTACATATGGACGCAAATTGGTAGGTCAACTCATTCACGGTCATTTTCTCAGTCAGTCATGCGTGGGGTAAAAAAGACCCAATATACATATTAGCAAAAGCACACTGATGTGTATTATGGAATAAATGACGGTGTTCGATAAATGACGTTAAATCGATCAAAATACAAATTAACGACATATTCATGTAATATCGAGGTACATCAACTTACTGGAGTAATATCGAAGAACTACTGTTTACTTGTCCCTGGTACTTATCTCGGAAGGCAATCGTAAAAAATAAACGGATAATATTGGATGATTCCGTCAATATTTAGTGTAGATTGACAGAATTCTATCATTGATATCGTCGACATTTAGCATCACAACTACGCAATGTGGATTGCACTTCACTGCAATCGAGAGAATAACAAACATTGCTATTGATAACGAATCTTCTCCACAGGAAACTATCCGATATGTTGAACTCGCATGTGGTAGCAACATTGACAACATTTCATGTAACACTTTGCAATCTGTTCCATTTTCCACATTCTGTTCAAATCAAACAGTACTAGTATTAGAATGTAAAATATTTGAATGTAATTACTAAGCATTGCTGCAGTTTGAATGTAATATTATAATTGTATTATAAATGTAAGGAGTTCAATCTGATCATATTAACTCCGTTTCTTTCACCTTTCAATCTGTAGCAATCCGTCAGTGATCAATTAGCAACCAGTTTTTAATCCAATCATGCATGGTGGGAAACTTAGCATTACAGTAATTTGGTGGCTATCTTGAATGGTATTTATGTCGATTAAAAATTGCACTGAGCAATTAAAATAAATAAACACCTTTGTAAGTACCATAGTACCAGGCGACAAGGTGCAGTGGTTGTTTCCGTGGACAGATTTAGCCTGCACATAGAGTGCAATGGTTCTGGTGTTGATCTATTTCGGTATGCCGTGCGGTAGGTTGTCGGGCGCACTCGTAAATCAAATAGTCAGAGACGGCGAGCGGTTTATTTTCCTTGAGAATGTGCCTTCGTGGCGCTATCGCGCGCCGAATTTTGCACGTTCCTTTCCTATTCCTTTTTATTTGTTTCCCGCTTCGTCCCCCATTTATCGTGGTTCTATCGTTTCACAGTTCGCCGGACGAGCTACAAAAAACTTGTCGAGATACACGTGAAACGATTTTTTGGGGAGAGTATTCAGGCGAAAGCTCGTTGTTTAGTGGAACGAATTGAACTTGTAAGATGCTTTCGGAAGAATAGCCGTAGAAAGTATGCCTCATCTTTACGAGCTAGCAAATAGATCACTCAAGTTTACATGCTTTGTATACAAGTGAAAGTTGTAGGTACCTCGTTGAAACGGGAGATATAATTTTTACTATGAGAAAACTGGTGACGGGAGAAGGCAGGATTATATTTTTGTCTATCGTATTGAAGACAAGAACACGAAGACTCACGCGGCAAAGTGACAGACCACCGCCACCGTGAAACTCTAACCCAATAACCGTGGTCAGTGTTTCACAGTTTCCTGGAAGCACCAAGTTAATTAATACATATCTTATATCGTTGCCGGAAGACCCACTTTTTAATCAATACCCAAAAAGAGGGGTAAAATTGATACGCATGACTGAATATTAAACGCGATCTGCTTTTTAGCCAAGAACAAAATTGTTCGATTTAAAATTGCACTCTGGCGTCATCTACATTATGCAAAAAGTTGCATCCTATCGAATATCGAAGATTATCAAATATCGAATTTCGATAATCTACTATCACTATTTCCGGTGGATTTGAAATTCGATATTTTTATACATCTTCTAATGTAGTAAAACGTTAATATCGCTTTACTTAAATATTAATTGGGATTCTTGTTATGCTAATGTTAATGAGACGTAATACTAGCTTAAGACTAGTAAGAACACATACAATTACCGTAGGAATTAGATTCGATATTATGATCAAATATATATTACCTCGAGATAATGTTTCCGCGGGTATAGGTGGCGTGGTATTCGTTTTTTTCGAATTAAAGCTAGTTTCCGGTTTCATAACGGTGTTTGAAGCGTGCCTCGTATTCCAGCCGGAGAGGTATTTCTATTGGGACATTATTAGATTGAGAAAATATTCGCATGGGTTTAATATTTGCCTCGCCCATCGAGTGCATCAGGAAATTCCTTAAAAGAACGTAACGGGTTGAAAGGAATTTCTTCTGCCACTTTGATCCTGGGAACATCGAGGGATCGTATCGTTTCTAAGGTATCGCGAATACAAATAAAAATCCTTCTGGCATTAGTAGCACTGAAAATTTCAACTCGGTCAATGATATCTTGTAAAAATACTTTGCGTTAATGCTCAGGAATCTTTCTCACGATTTCGAAGACAGCACAAGCATATGGTCGACTATCCTCCTGTAATATTCCAAATATGCGTGTTTGTCGTAATTTCCCGGCGTGTAAATCTGCCAAGGTAACAAATGAAATTCCTCCGTTACCACTACCAGTTCCGCGAAAAAAATGACGCAGGGATTACAAGGTACGTCTCTCAGCGAGGAGAATCGCCTATAGGTATAAACTCTCGGATAATAGTTCGTATCGCATCCTATAAAACTGTCCACCTTAGAACGAGCGCCTTTTTTTAGCCTCCTTTGTCCTTACGGAAAGGGCTATTCAGGGAGAAGAACGTTAAATCGTCCTGCACCGTGAGCGGGGCGTCGTATCTCGTACGATCACAGAGGCGAGTGAAAGAAAGGAAAGAAGGGAGAATTTAGGCACTCGGCTGTTCCTTGCTAAAGGGCCAAGGGGGTGCCTTGTAGGGTTGCCGACCCTTTATATCCCCTCTCCTTTGGCCCTTGCCGTTCTTCTAACGACCGTGTCTTCCTGTATCTGCCCTTCCACAGCTTCGAAACACCATCGGTTGTTTCGTTTCTCCCATCTCGAGGTTGGTCCCCCCTTTTGATAGGACTCGCAACGCCTACACGCGTGTTCGACTAACGCAGCATGTACAACTGGAAATTCGATAGGACCCGCGTAGCTACTGACGGGTATCCCTCATTACCCTCCTATCTGCAGACTACAAACTCGGAACGTCGATAAATATACTCGTGAACCGTTGAAATTTATTCCAACAACTCCGACAATGGTTCTCCAATTTTTTATGTTTCTTTTGCAGCGTTTCTCGGGTTACAATCGTACAGAATTTATTGATTCACGAGGCGAGATAGGATGTATGGAACATCAAACATTTTATATATGCATCTTTGAGGATAGTTACAATATGATAAAATAGAATATGATCAGGATGTGAGAAATGATTTACAGCAGGATGATTGGAAGTTACGATTGTTTATTGGTAGATTGAAAAGGTGTTGTACGAAGTGGCAAGAGGATGTGTTGATTTGTTCTCAGCAGCCAACGCGGGTGGATTGCACTTCACGATCGAGCCGCAGGATGTGGTGGTCGAACAAGGAGGACCGGCTAGATTGGACTGCGAGGCGAAAAGTGTTTTTGGAGAACCAAGTATACAATGGCGAACCGACGATGGCCAACCAATTACGTTTATCGGTGATAGTTATCGGTAAAAGAATAAATGCCAGTCAGTAGTTTGCTCTGTAAGGAAGAACTTCTTTGCACAGCTCCCTTTTTCTATTGTAGATCTCAGCTAGCGAATGGATCCTTGTATATAAATAGCGTATATGCTGGTGGCCCAGAATTAACTGGAAGCTATCAATGCTTGGCTTCCGTAGATAAGGTGGGAGCAATTGTCTCCCGGCCAGCTACCATTAAAATTGCAAGTTAGTATATCTAGATCCTAGGAAGTAGATCCTTTGTCTTTCTCAAAGCCTCGTTTATTTTTACGTAAACCCGATTAAGATAACTACGTGAATCCGCGTCTTACAGTACGTTCTTTTTCTAAAGGCTTGCCAGGTTTCGAAAGGGAACCACAAGACACGATGGTTTATCCGGGACAAATAGCATATTTAAGTTGTACACTGCCTGCCTCGTCTAGTTTGTTAAAAATACAGTGGTTAAAGGATGAACACCCTTTGATAATTGACGATAGTCGAATGACCGTTTTACCCTCAGGTATAATATACCATTTAACTATGCGATACCTAAAGGATATTATACAAAATTTCTGTAACAAGTTTCATTCATTTTTTGATTGATGTGCGATAGGTGCGTTAGAGATTGACGATGTTGGTATCCAAGATATCGGGTCATATAGATGTAATGCTAGTGGATACGGACAATATAGGCTCAGCAATAAAGCACAATTAGGATTACTGACGAGTGATATTGGTTAGTACAATTACATAACGATATTACTGCGCCTTTGGGATGTAATCGGAAGTTGTTCTGATTCCGCTGTTTTATATGATAGATCAAGGAAATACGGCGCCAGTATTTATTGCTCAGCCGTCGCAACAAGTGGCTGTTGAAGGTTCGACGGTAACACTGGAATGTGCCGCAAATGGTTATCCAAAGCCAACGATTCTTTGGCTGAAAGATGGTGTGGCTATTGACCTGGCACCCCTCGATTCTAGGTGCGATAAATTAAGTACATAAAGTCAATTCTTTGTATACTGCTTGGATATATTTCACTGGACACGTATATTGTCAGTCGGTTCATAATTTTTATTATGTAATATTTAGGTATCATAAAGTCGCAGCTTCGAGTTTGGTAATTAGTAACGTTCAAGAAATAGACGACGGTTCGTATCAGTGTCGCGCGGAAAACGAAGTCGAAACTTTAGACGCCGTCGCAGAATTAATAGTACAAGGTACTTTGCGGCATGAAAAGTATCGTTATCCTCCCGAGCACTTTTATGCTCGTGATCTTGTATTTCGATGTTGGTAAATGTCCCTTTTAACCGCATTTTTTAGTACCACCACGATTTGTTAAAAAACCGGAGGATAAGGTAGCTAGCGTGAATGAGGATCTAGAGTTTGAATGTGAGATTTACGGGAAACCAGAGCCAAAGGTTACGTGGCTAAAGAACGGGGAGCGGATTACGTTAAGCTTGTATTGGCAAATTGTCAACGGGTATGTTTGTATCGCGTGGCTATAAGATGAATTTCTCAGGCCGTAAGAGATGGAAATAATTGTTTAATTTTATTCAATAACTTACAGCTATAATCTGAAAATTAATGGCCTACTGTTGATAGACGCAGGCATTTTTCAATGTATAGGCGTAAACCCCGCCGGAAGTGTCCAAGCTGCGGCACGTCTAACAATTAATCAGCCTAGTGAGTTTTACTTGTTCTATCGCGGATTGTTTGTATGTGATTAGATGTTTTTATATAATTTCTCGATGTCTGTTTGATTATTTAAATGTTGATTATCATTTCTTATATCTGTGATTTTCTGCCAACTAGATCATAGTTCTCATTTTGAAATAATGTCTGAGGGATTAAGTTTGCAATATATTGATCAATTAGAACCCATAAAATTATCATTTTCGTTCATTTTATTGGGAATTTCAATTTTATCTTTATTTTGTTTTGTGTGTTTTTTTTTCTTTCCTCCTTGTTAACCGTGCTGCATGCTAACAAAACGTATCCAGAAGAGTCAACCTCGCATAAGACATCCACTCCAAAGACAGTACCGAAAAAGAAATTACTGTTACATCGACAGTTGTACAATAAAACCTGGCAGCACCCCAGTACTCTCCTGGGGCATACACTGTCAGCGTTTACGCCCAATCCCCCATTGTCCATCAGTCCCTCGGACGATCCAGCCGATCTCCCAGGTACTGTTAGATTTCCCAATTCCCTTTACGATCCAGAACCCCGTTTTATAGATGACACAGAGAGTCTGGAGTCCATTGAAGGGAGCGTGCCGTCGGCACCCAGGAATCTGACGCTAGTCATCGTTACGGCGAGATTCGTTACGTTACGATGGCAGGAACCGGAAAATGCGAACGGGGAGATCTTAAATTATCATATCTATTACAAGCAAGAGGGTGTACCAAGGTGATAATGCTCTTCTTTAATTAGTCCTTATGATATTTAACTCTCTGCCTCTCTGACTTAATAAAAATTGTCAGCTTATAAACTCTTAATAAGGATGACGTTGAGAGTTAAATATCTACAGTGAACAAACAATAATCGAATTATAATTGGATGTAGGGAGAGAGTCCTGAATACGCAACAAAAAATGGAGGCGATGATTCGGGGTTTACAACCAAGTATGACTTATCATTTTCGGGTAGTTGCTTTAAATGCTCGAGGACCAGGCACTTCTAGCGAAGTATTACACGTTACAACCCTCACGGAGGTTCGTTCATAATCAGATTAATTATTGGTTGAATTCACGTTCTTCATAAATTGAAAGAAACCATTTTTTATAACAGGCTAATGTACCTGGACCTCCAATGAATTTGGAAGGCCATGCCACAAGTAGTGTGAGCATTTCTCTGTCCTGGGAAAAACCGCAGGTTGTTAACGGGAGAATTTCGAAATATATTATAACATTTGTGGAAGTATGTATCATTTCTTGTTCTTAGATAATTTGATTCGCTCGGAATCGATCATGATTTTCTATTCATTATCCTTCGTAGGGAGACAACGAAGAAGTAACGCGCGAAACCACGAGTACCGTGCACGATTTAGTAGATCTCGTGCCTTATACGGAATACAGTATTAGAGTTCAAGCTGTAAACGAGAATGGACCAGGTGCGTTTAGCAAAGATATCGCAGTGCGTACGAATAGCGCCCAACCTACTCATCCACCGCATAATGTTACCGTAGAGGCAGCTAGTTCAACGGTACATACCTTTAATACTCTAATCATATTATATAGCCACTCCTCGATTTACTGCGGGATTTCGTTTCAACGATAAAATCTTTGGTCGAACTTGTCGATGAGAAATTTCCTTGATTGCATCCGTTCTTCCACAAAATATTATTACCTTATCGGTATAAGCAGATTTTTCATCTGATAAGTACGAAATTTAAGACACTGAAATTACCGTATAGACTGAGTAAAGTTTGTAATTATTCAATGTTATTATGAATGCAAATCGATGAATGCCTGTGTAAGAGGAAATTGGTATTTTATTGTATAATTTTTGGTGATCAATATAATGGGTTTGTGTTTCTAATATAATAGAGTATTATAATAAGATGGGAACCACCGCAAGAAGGGCAGAATGGTATAATCACAGGTTATAAAATACGTTATCGTCGGCACGATCGAAGTTCACCATCGATAACAATAACGACCGAAGGAAATCAACGCTTATACGTGCTCACTGAACTTGAGAAACATGTTGGATATCAAGTTCGCATATGTGCCTTAAATGTAAATGGTACTGGGCCTTGGACCGAATGGATACCAATAGAAACGTACGAGAACGATTTAGACGAAACTAAAGTACCAAATGCACCCAGTAATTTAAGAAGTACGTGTCTTTATACATACCGCACTTTTAAGAAATTTTACTTTAGAAATAATAATCTTATTAAAACAATATACTTCTTTAAATGCAGCAAAATCTATGTCAGATTCTATATCAGTTTGGTGGAACCCTCCAAAAGATCAAAGTATCAAAGTAAGGGGATACAAACTTGGATGGGGAAAGGGCTATCCAGACGTAGATATAAAAGAGCTGGATGGAAAGCAACGTTATTTCTCGATTGAATCGTTAGGTGAATATTACGAAAACTTATCTTTCCAGATTAAGATAATATGCATAGAAATAAACGTGAAATCTGTTTGACAGCAGATACAATTTTTTTTTCTTTTTTGTAAAATGTTCTTTAGAACCAACAACAGAATATGTTATATCGTTGAGAGCAACAAATGATGTGGGTGAAGGTCAACCGGCATACGCGAATGTTCGAACTACCGAACGTTCTGTCTCCGAATTTGCCGTGCCTTTGATTCCACCGGTTGGTCTTAAAGCCGCCGTTCTCTCGGATACTACTGTAGTATTATATTGGACAGACGCGACATTATCAAAAACCCAAGTATGACTATTTTATGTGGTTTTGGTGTACTTCATACTTGAATTAATCCTAATAATTGATTATGCTTTTACAGTTTGTCACAGACAATCGTTATTATGTAGTGCGCTATACGTCGCACTATCATAGCAGCAGTCCACGATATAAGTATTATAATTCTACTGATTTGAATTGTATGATAAACGATTTGAAGCCCAATACTTTATATGAATTTACTGTGAAACTTGTCAAGGTAGGTGCATCATAATAATTTGTATATTAGTGTACACAACGTCTTGCATTACACAAATGATATACATTTCTTAGGGAAGACGAGAATCACCATGGAGTATGGTTGTCTTGAATCAAACACAGGAAGCCGCTCCAAGTTCGGCGCCGAGAGACTTAATAATTCAAACAGTCGAAGATCGACCAACTTCGGTTTTATTGCGATGGCAACCCCCTAAGCAACCTAATGGACCAATTACAGGTCATTATTAATGTCTTTATTTGCTGGTCACTGTGATCAAGATTTTATCATCAAACAAGATGTCTTTACAGGGTATATTATATTTTATTCTACCGATAATACAAAATGGGATCGTGACTGGTTGATTGAAGGCGTTATCGGTGATAAGACCGAATACATCGTGAAGGCACTTCAACCTAGTACCACTTATTACTTCAAGATACAAGCTCGCAATTCGAAAGGATATGGCCCTTTTTCTACAACTGTACCGTTCAAAACGCCACAGAGTAAATATTCATATTTTTCAATTTTGAGAACCAATATGCACGCCGTTCTTTGGTTGTTTTGGGAGAGTTTGTTTATTATGTTGTCAAGTACAGAGTTACTATCCGCATTAAACTATGTTTTTATCCTTCTATATATTGTCGATATGAATACATTGGTGTGGTACTTATTACGTTTATGTTTTCATTTCGGTGCTAGGCTATGGCATGGATATCTATGATGAATTGCATGGTCGAGGTAAGAGATTATTCTTCTTCTCTTAGTCTACTTCTTATCCTTGTACAGCACGTTTATCCGTATAGCGAATGTTAATGTTTTGCAGGATCTGTAATATCGTATTGTCCGTATACTTTCAAGATAGTACATACCGATTGGTATTAGCATATAAATAACCCATTAAATAAATTTTTTCAGATGGTCGAGGACTTTCGAATATACTGATTTATATTATAGTCGGTTGTTCTATCGTTCTCATAACGGGTGTAGCGGTGGTAGTTGTGGTCATGTGTTGTAAACGTAATCCAGATACTCCTGATCGAAAGAAAGGGTATATATCAATTATTAATAATGAAGTAAAATAAGTAAAATAATCAAGTAAATTAAGAAATGATATATTGAGGGAAATATTTGCAGGTGTATGAAAGATTCAAACTTGAAGACGAACATCAAACCACCAGATTTGTGGATCCATCATGACCAGATGGAACTTAAAGCCCTTGAGAAGTCTTCCATAAATGGGGAAGCATCGACTAGCGGTGTTGCGAGTAATACATTACCCAGATCAGGAAATCAAGAGTATAATCCGGATAATGTACACGGAAATTCTAGTTCACTGGACAAGCGTACTTATGTGCCAAGTTACATGGGTAAGTCTTGATCTTGTGCATAACATCCGTACACCTTCTACATATAAAACATCACTTCGTAAAAACTGCACATAAATAATTTGCGTAACATACAGTGTTAACTATATAACAGACTAATGCGACTTTATTTCCAACAACGGAATACACAATTTTGATAATTTAATCTTATTGATGCTTGATTTAATATACTAGTTTATAGGCTGTTCTATTTTCTTTGCTATTCTCCTGATTTCGGTATTCGGTTTTTATTTATTCACTCGATACTAGGTAACACTGACGAGAAGTGCTCAACCCTGAGTAGACAACATAGTCGGGGAAGCCATAAACCTAAACTCATTACACTTCCAGTCGACAGTGCACCGTTACACCAACGTAAGTAGTAGTAAGATCACCCTTAATCAAGCACGAAAATATCCAACATAGTTACACTCGTAGAAACACTAGTTTCCAAACTATCAGAATTAACAAGAAAATAATGTTGATATAATATTACCGGATCGACGCTGATCAACGTATAGCAATATTAATTGTAGATATACACTATTAATATTGCTAAATAATATTGTGGCCCTCAGCGTCGGCCAATAAAGTATACACAAAATAATATGTATTAGTCATTCCCGCCATGAGTAATTAAACTGCAATGTTTTATGCCGGATGACAAAGTGCTTAACTCGTTACAGCTATAGCGACAGCCACACCAATCGTGAATACAAGTATGTCGCAGCCAACCATACACAGTTCATGTAACGACGCACCATCGGTCAGGCAAAATTATCCTCGAACGGTCGCACAATATAGTTTAAGTCGGGCTCATATTACTTTGGAGCCAACTCCCGAATCCAGTCCAGATTCTTGCAATATTCCAAGTTCCTACGAACCATTGCAAACTCAAGTAAGATTTCTTATAATACAAATTAAAAATGGACAATTGAGATTGAAAAAATATTGATATTAAATTATAACAACTGTTTATTTCTATTTCTAATAGTTGCCGTATGGAACTAGTGGACAGCCACATACTGGAAACACACAGTATGCTTCTGGTCATTATGGTAATAGTAGTCAACCATCGGGTAGTGGTGGAGGGCTCGAAACAAGCGGTAGTAAAAGGTTGCAAGGTCATCCTTTAAAGAGTTTTAGTGTCCCTGCTCCCCCGCCACAGTCAGCGCCGTCAACGCCGGCACAACAAAAACACGGTGGTTAGTTGTGTTTATACCCCTCTTAGCATTCATAGTCTGAACCCTCTAGTGTACGTGCTACTGATTCCTTTATTTATAGTCTCTCAAGTTACAGTAAGACCGACAATGTCCGGAAGCCCGTACAAGAAACCACAAAGCTCTACTTCCCAGTTAGCGAAGAATCGGCTCGCGTCGGTTTCTAATCCGGCGCATACTTCGGAAGAGGTTGAACGGCTAAAGGTAAAGCATTTCTTCGTATACGTAATGCATGGATTGGTTTACAGCGTCGATAATATACATGTGTTTTTCATCTGTTTGTAGCCGTCTTATAGTACAGAAGAATTAAATCAGGAGATGGCGAATTTAGAAGGTCTAATGAAAGATCTAAATGCCATAACAGCATCTGAGTTCGAATGCTAAGAGGAGGTTCCTAAGCCTTGTGCCATCTCAAATTGATAGACTGCAACGACATTCTCAATGTTAGTACCTGAGAGATAAGTGTAACATGATTGTGTTGCGTACAGGAATTCTTTCTTTACGCCTAAATTTATGACAAGCATAGCCGAAATTTCAAATGTCGGCGATGTGATAATTAATAATCGCCGATGAACGGCGTAAACATCAAACGTTCAAGACGGTCGAGTAATTCGTTTCCATACGAATAACTTTATCCCAGTGTTATAATTATCGGACGCACGAAAAAGAAACTATTTACTAGTCAATTTGCTTTGTATTTCCTCCGGTACTAACGTTGTTTCTTTCGGTCTCAAAATACAAAACTCACAAAGTATACTTGCCAATCTGCGCCGACACTGCCGGACTATTCTAGTGGACTTTATATTTTAGAAGAACGCGAAAATGCTGTGTTACGGTTTTGAAAGTGTTGGATGTGAAGAACTAACGAGTATCAAAGACACTCGCAGTGTATTTTTGTGTAAAGTAACACACAGTGTGATTATACGCTAATCGAGACTCAAGGACAGTGATAAGTCTGAACTCAACGCAAATTCTCTAATACGCCTAAAGAAATGTGAATTTAATAACTCAACGAAATTAATGTGGACGATGGAATCGAATTTTGAGGGTTCTCGAATATCAACGCAAAAGTTCAGGTACTCGAATGGATTATCTCCTGAGTTATAAAATGTGCTTTGATCAAAAACGACGATCTTGCCTAAGGAATAGCAAAATAAGAAAAAGAAATATCTCCCTACAACCAGGAGGAAAGCTCACGCGTTCATTACCAAGATTTTGTAGGTCATAATTGTCAAAGACCAATTTTACACATTGCTGCAACCAATTGCCGATATCTGATCGTGTGAGAAAAATGTTTCATGGTTCAAAGTTAAACAGACAGTGGATATATTCATTCTATTTTTCTATCCGCCCGAATGGTTTTTATACACGGTTTTTTGCTGGGTCAAAGGTACAATTGATCTATGGTAAGCAAATTTCGACAACATCTTTTTTTTACGGTACATTCAGGGTTCATTGATTTAGATTTTTTATCATGTACACATTCTGCGTATAAGAAGCATACAGTCATTTTATAGATAAAGGTATGAACCCTGATGAATTTCGGGTTTTTTGAGCGAATACGGTCTCGCGTTTTAATGGAGGCTAATGTTCTTGGCACTTTATTTTTCTTTAAAACGATTAGAATGGATTATCATTCTCCATATTAAGTTGCTATATACTCAGTTCCGGCAGCTTAACTAATTAATTCCGTTCAGACTTACGAAAAGAAATTTACGCGGGTAATTTCTTTTCTTCTTTGGGCAACTATGTAGTATTACGATCTCATTGAAAAATATTATTTTAGAATTTAGAAGATCGAGTATGGGTATTACGATAGGCTGTTTAATATATCAAGGATGATTATTCTATTGTTTACATAAGTTGTCGTACATCGATGCAGGATAGAATTTCGTGACATTTTTACTTGTTTCGATAGTTGATTTATTTTATTTAAAGTGTAAATTACGTTCTTAGCGGTCCAATTAGTGAAGTACACTGAATTCTTCGGTAGGCGTGTTCATGGCTTAACAATTAGTAGCATTTGAATACGAGTATTTTTTAACGAACTTTTACCAATTATTAATTGTACATATTGTATCCGTACTTCTTTAAAAACCAGTTACTAGAACTCTTTGATTGACTTGGTTTTTGTTTGATATTTACTTAAAATATACAATGAACTTATGTTTCCAATGCCACTAATTGCCAAAAGATACATATATACAAACATATATTTATATTGAACATATTTCCTGTATGTTTAATGGAAGGTTTTACAATCATATCCGTGAAAACTACATACACAGTGGTCATAGAAAGTTCGGGCGAATTTCACGTGTCAGTTCTATTAATTCCAAGAAGAAAAAATGGGTGAAGTTTGACTAGATTTTCTGAAAGCGCTTTGCATGTACATTTCGTTTGAATAACAATAACTGCGATCAAAGAGTCTTCGAATACCGATAATAAGACTAAACTGGCAGGATATTATAATAACTAATAGGGAGAATTCAACCAGATAATGACGCTTTTAGAATTTCGTACTTTTCATCACGTCCAACTTTTTTAAGCACTTTTGTGTTCTCTGAACACTGGATACATTGTACACATATGTTTGTAATTTAGGACGACGCACCAAGGAGATTTCCGGTGTAGCACAAATCAAGATTTGATTATAGTACAAAGCAATATGTGATACTCCTGTAAAAAAGATCGTGAGTCGAAGGAAAATCGTATAATTATCCTTTAGAGCATGTCGAGTATTGCATATTACTCGTTCGCGGTACTTGTCGCTGCACAGGAAATTCCAATAATTACCCTGCCATGTAATGTTTCGAGCGAATACGAAAGAAGCGAACAAGTTCTTTTTCTCGTCGGCTTAGCTCGGCGAAGAATTAGCCGGTAATTAGTATTAAGAGAATTACATTTCACCATTTATATTCATTCCCTAATTCCATTCTCTCTTTATACGTATTATAGTTAGATTATCTCGTAATACCTTTTAATCAAATACGCGCAACAGGAATTTTTCGAAATACCTCAGTACCCATCGTCGATCGCCGACAAACGTTCTCATTTATTTGCAAGATGGAATTTACGAGTCGAAAATATTTTATGAATTTTGTACGATCGGTTTAAGGGAAAGTAATTTGTGTGTGAGCTATACCGATAAAAAGAACAGGCTTGTATATTAAGTATATATATATATTGAGTAGGACATGGATATATGTACACATAGAAATATGTACGTGTGTATGTATGTCTGTGATGTTTGTAATTATTACGCTATGTTAAGAAGTACAGTGAAAGTTACTTCTTAAACGAAAAGAAACGGGCCTACGGAAGGCCTGCGAAAATATTTTACCACAAAAGTATATTAGCATAGTTATATATAGTATATATATATTTATCTATATACAATAATATTATTTATTGATTTTTACGTATGCTGGGAATATCGAGTATAGATGAGTGTTTTACAAAGACACTAGAGAGGCTGGTTGCTTTTTAATCGTTTCTGTTTTCATCATCCGACATCGCCGTACATAATGTTATTATATCGCTTCTCATCGTCATTCTCATTGTCATCGATATGATTCATCGCATAATCATTATTATCGTACAACTTTCATGTCTATCACACATTCATATTCTTCTCATTCTCTTCGAACCAACGATTTTTCATTCATTATCTTAGGATTAATCATTGAAATTCAATGATAATCAAGACTAAAGACAAGTTTACAGGCTACTGATGTATATAGAATTCTAAAAAAGAGAGAAAAGAACGTCGACAGCTTATAAGATTATTAAGTATTTATATACATATACACATATGTATAGCCATTTATCGAATATAATTATTATATTTGTACGATACACGTATACATAAGAACAGCCATCTCTAATGAAACATTCATAACAAGTGTGTGATAATATTTGTAAAACTTGATATTCAATAAACAATCTTATGTTCTTTACATTCATCAAATTTTAGCATTAACGTTTCCTGTTTCGTGGAGGGAAAGGAAGAAGATTGAGGACAATTTGCAGAAATTATGTAATTTGCTTTATTTCTTCAATCAGTAGTTAACACAATTGACACATGTACCTTTACTTTCCATCGTTACTTTAATGCCTCAAATTTAATAATTGCAGCTTAGTCAAAAGATAGCAGACCTACCGTAGTATAAATCTGAGTAAAATAAATCCAAAAATATCAAGAATAATTGCCAGACTTGAGCATCCTACTTATTCAAAAAAACCAGGTATTCCCGCCGAAACTCTATCCACCCACGCAACTTGAAATATTCCTAACGTGGTTGGAGACATTTTGAAATTCCAGGTTGGTCCCGAGGGTGGTGAGTTTTTCCGGTTGCCTTTAATCGTCGGCAGATAGCATTACCAATTAATTCGTGCACGCCGTGAGTGAGAGAAGAGAGAAAAAAAAGCAAAGGACAACAATAGCCAGTTGGAGTGCAGTGGAGGAAGAGAAAGAAAATAGCAAGATCGGTGAAATGGTGGAGTCGTGTCGCGGATATATTTAGAGTCAGGTGAGAGTGGTTCATTCAGTAATTGAAGTCGTTGTCGCATTTATTGCACGCGGGATCGATGACATCCAGTGTACGGTGCGGTGCATTAACAAACTCTAGATTCTCTCTCGCTCTCCTGTCTTTTGTTTTTTTCTCCCCTTTTCCGTTCTCTCCACATGATCCTCTTGATCCGCGCACCTCCGGGGGAATCGTGAAGTGTTAAAAACTTTAGGGAGCCCACTAGGTGTCTCTCCCGCGAAATATCGGCTGCGAGTCCTATGAATTTGAAGATGCACGGCCGACGATCTTTCCGCGAACCTATTCGGTAAAACGATACCTTTGCTTCTTTATTTCATTCAGTTGCGCTGCCACGACCCGTTTTTCATCATAATAAATACATCTTCGTGGACCATAACCTCTTCGCATACACGCTGGGGAGCACACGCGTAACAATCTCGTATTTATTTGATGAGCGGCACACATGATCGCCGACAACTATACACGTACGTCAGTGAGTCCAAACCAATTTACTAAATAATGTGTGTCGTGAGTCATTTGTTTTGAGAGTGTTCTAAGTCACTTTTGTATAAGTCTTTACGTTAGTCTGGAATTAAATATCCCTCTGTCAACTCAATGGTAAAGATTTTCAGAGGTATTTATAGTAAATTGTTTCTAGATAAAATGGTCGTATCTATTTGTAACCGAAGTAGTTTGAACCCCGATTTGATTCCCGGAAAAGTGACTTATTCCACTTGAAAAATAATCGACTCATTAAACCTGTACCCGTCGAGCCACGTTCGTGGTCTCAGATTTTATTGTTTTTTATTGGACGATGTTTTTTCCTTACGTCTTCGGCATGTTGTTTCCTCATTTTATTGGCGCCCGTTTACGATTATATACTACTTGTGGACAGTGAAACAGATTTATTATACTATATTATATTAAAATGTTGCAATAGTAGTGTGTGATACTATATGTGGAGGACATAAACAAGGTTGGGGAATGTCAACTATTTATTTATATTCCGGCAATTTTGGGATTTTCTTTAAAAGATGCTTAATTCGATTAGCAACGTGGTAGGTCGATTGTGATCTGTCTATTTTTATGATGAGTAGTGATTTTCGCGATTAACTCGGAGCATCTATAATTGTGAGTCATCTTGCTCGAATCCCTCTGCTGAACGGTGTTAATTCAATTTGATTATCGGAGATTGATATATTATCGGAAACTGGGTTGATCATCATCGATATATCCTAACGAATTTAATACTCGAAACTCAAGTTCTCGATGATTTGGTGGTATACAAATCATTCTTGCATCACCACTATTTTTTTAGTGTACTCGTTTAGGAAAATATGTTTCTCGTACAGTTTCGTGTATATACAATTTTTTCGTGATATCGATGTGCAATCGATCGAGAGGAGATGTTCCGAGGAAGTTCTAATTTTCTGTTACTCCGCCGGGCTCGCTTTTGAGTACGAAGGGGAAAAGTTTTTTGTTCTGTACACGAAGATGTTCTGTCGTTCCCGTGCACCCGAATTTCCACGGTGGCTTTATGCTCCCCACCATGATTCAACCTCTATTGATTGCTCTACCGCGCTACTGCCCTACTTTTATGTCTTTACCCACCCTCCATCTTCCTTTCACATCCCTTCCACATCTATCAGATCCATGGACGCACCACCCCCACCATCTATTTCGGCTTATCGAGCCTGATTCAAATCCTACCACGATTTCGAATATTCCTTGCACCCTTCGTACTCCATCTAAACTCGAGGCATTTATTTCTATTATCTTCTCAAGAATCGTGATTTCCAGTCAATTCTGATACAGAGAATCCTATAAGACGGTTAATTCGTAGCACGTTGTATGGAAACCATGTTATAAGATTCTTCGCAATAACGCAAAACTTGAAATTCTATTTCTTACGAAATTTTGCATAGGTTTTATAATTTCAGATTCCATAATATTGAAAGTAAGATAAAATAAACAAGAATCTAATGATTCGGCAGAGAATATCAACTATAGGCATTCAGTTGCAAGGCATGAAAAGTTCTTAATATTTTGAACACAACAAATATAAGTCAATTTTTAGATGAAGAGAAATCTCTTTATCCCGAAGAATTTCGGGTCTTCTTTATATCCGATAATTTCGTGTAGCATACACTTAGTTTCGGCGGTTTTTCTAATCAATAAACCCTTAAAATTCCAAGTTTAGTAATTCCATCTCAGTGTGTACGAAAGTGTTGTATTCGCTCTAATAGTTAATGATTAATTCTTTTAAAATGCTCTTCAAAACTCCACGTATTTCCTGTCCCAAGCATTTCTGTTGTCGCGAACGCGTTACTTTCGGTAACTCTTTGAGCCCGATATAAAAGAGACATTAATGTGGAGCGATATTATACCTGGTGGCTGAATTCCGTAAATCGGGGATGTATTAGATTTGTAAGCGCGAGGAGAGAGATAGCCTGAGATAGGGAGCGAGAAAGGTAGAAATACAAGCGTCCCGGACTTGATCATAAATTGCAAAACCTTCCCCGCATCCATAAATTCTCCAGTAATATTATGCGCTACCGGTACACGGTGGTTTACTTGCATTCACGTGTGGTTGTCGTGCGTGTGCTTGTTGTGTTGGTATTCGAGCATGTAACACGTGTGTGTATATGCGGTGTTGCGTGCACAGGATCAAGGCTGCACGTGGTGCAGGTTTATTTTTGAAGAGCCTGTAGCAGAATACTCGGAGAAAGAGTGAGAGGCAAGGCTTTCTTTCCGTCGTCTTTGCGTGTTACCTCGCGGATATTTATACTGTATTTCCGTTCTCCACCTTGTAACGTTGAAACCTTCCGAATACATATGTATACAGGAAATCTCTTTTCTTTCTGGTATTTAGGTCGAATTTGAACTGATTAATTGTCTCGGCGGTGATAAAAAATATTAGTTTCAATCCGTTGTATCCACGGGAGGTAAACCAATAGAATGGATCGTCGAACAATTATTAACGAGTATTCCTTTTTTTCTCTCCACGCGGGGAGAAGAATAATCTTTTTTTAACTTATCTACGCTCGATAGTTTCCAGTCGCGTGACGTTTATTCTATTATTTATCGCGGAGCTTAGTAGCCTGGTTGGGTTAATTTCTGAGTGTAGTGTTTTTGAATGAGCCACGGAGTGGTACTTCTAGGTGAAAACCATCGTTTAGAGTTACTTGAATTATAACTGGATAAGGCTCTCCTTCGATGCTTAATATTTTTCTGGATACACGAGTACGAGCGACTTGATTTCTCGTTAATGGCTCGTAAAAGTGTTTTACGTTGTATTACGTTTCTTCGGGCATTTAATTCACCACGTTTTAGTATTCTGGTTACGTAAAATCGCCCACAAAAACGAGGCTGCCATGGCAGATTCTCCGCGTGTCGGAATAAATCGTATGGAAGTAGCGGTGGATATTTTTCATTTACATATTTTATTGAGAAAATGGAGATTTTACTTTGGCACATTTTTAAGCAGTGCCTGTTATTTTATTGACAAGTTACATTTAGTGTTTAAATAATACCTAACTGGCTACCATTTTGAATACTTAACTACAGCAGTCATCGGTGTACGACATTTTCGTAAATCTTCTGAAATTTTTTTTACGTACGCGAAGGTAAATCATATTTTCAATCGAAATATTGTTATTATAATCACATTAAATAAGTTGCTGCTGTATTACTTCAACTTCGAGTGCATTCTTGATTAATTATTAGTAGTTCTCAGTGATATAAGTCGACGTAAAGTCAGCCCGCTGTTGATACAGTGAGAGTGATGGCGCGCCATTATAGTCAGACATACTGCGACTCGCTCCAAGTAGTATTCGGCTGATTGATCAGACAGCGCAGTACTCCAATAAAATATAAATTCAAGACATTCATTGATTATTAACTCATTGGACATTCGTATATTTATAAAATTAATAATTACACTTTGGTAGATTACAAAAATATCTCTAAATAATTCTTCGATAGAGTCTTATCAGTGCATAGACCACAGAATACTTTATTATTAGAGGCATCTAGAATACTATCCGTATTCCAACTACTTAAGTAGTATTTATCAGATTGATCAGACCATACAGTATTTCTATAAAATAAAAACCCGCGGAACTCAGTAACCATTAAATCATTACACATTCACATATTTACAAAATTAATTACACGTGAATAGATTATATAACTATCGCTAAATAATTCTTCGATAGAGTCTTATCAGTGCATAATCTACAGAATATATTATTATAGCTTCTAGAATACCAGTAGTATTCCAAACGCTTAGCAATCCAACAAATGAGAAACAATTACATCATAGTTCCTTAAGAACACTTGGAAACCATTCTCAGACGTGGACGTTAGTCATAATCAGGATGAAATATCGATTCGGAATTAAGGAGTCGGTGGTTAACAGCAATTTAGAATCGGCGATAGTCCTCGTGTCGCAATGCATGCTCTTTATCCAGCAAGGCCATCGTGAAATACGAGCGAATAAGATGACTCACGCGGGATTCGCCGAACGGTTTCACCAGCGAATCGCGTCGAGATCGATCCCAGGGTTCGCGAAGACGAATTACGGGTTTCTCTTTGAACTCCACGATGGAAGGAGACAAAGGGGGAAACCGGAATTCGGACAGACACGCGAATCGGTTCTCCTTCATTTGACTTGAATTTAACCGACTTGTCACGCCAACTATGCGGGTTAATGTTGTACCCTTTAGGGGGGTGGAGGGCACTGGCAGTGCTGGAGATTCGATCGAAGGTAACCATTCGAGGTGAAGGTCAAGTTCGCCAGTTGTACTCGCCATATCTCAATGATTCTTCCTTGACTGACTAACTCTGGCTTATACTACTCTAATTACTTCTATCGACTTCCCTTCATGCTTTGATTGCATACACAGGTTTATTTAATAGTCGGGTAATTTAATTCGATATTGAACGTAGAATTTACTCGATGTACATTTACGAAATCTATATCAAAATTATGGATATTAACAAATATCCATGCATTATTAGGTGTCATATAAAAAATAATGTAGTAGTCGTATAAAATAGAAAAATAAATTCGCGGAAGAAACGAGGAATATAAAGAAACATACTAATTTAATTGAATTACAAATAAGATATAATTATTACCACCGATAACGATCGAGGGTACGCCAAATTGATAAGAATTGCGTACAATCACATATCACAACACTATTATTACTCGGATAGTATCTACAAACCCCCAACTCAAAACGAATATTTTTCAAATACAATTCTCATGAAATCAATTCTTATCACGCGACTTGCGCGCGTTTAAAGAGAAGCGTGGAATACTCGGCTATATCGTTTCATGAATACATCAAGCCCCATCGTTTGGCTCAGGGAATCAATTCTGAGTCATCCCATGGGTAAACCGGGTCATGTTACATCGTCGGGGTACCCTTTACAAGTTAAATGTCACAGCTCGTCAGATTTTTCATCGTGATGTCATAGAAATCCCTTGGAAAGGGCCGATAAGGGTTTGCGATTAGAAAAATATGACTTTGAAATCGTGACCCTTCCAAGGGGTTATCGGAATGTGGGACGAAGGATATGGCGTTTTAGCGAAACCAGGTTTTCGAGTCCAAGAAAGTAACCTTGTAAATAAATCTCAAGGGACGTCTTCCAGGCTCGCGAAAACTTTTGTGATAAGACTCAATGTTAGCGTGTCGTTGTAGCTTATACATTGATTAGAGACTTTATGATTTGCTAGGACGTTTATTACGGCTTGTTTACATCTGTTACTCGAGGTGAATGGAATTGTTTGCTTGTTGTGTTGTTCGGTGTGCTTTGGGAAAGAAAGCCAAGTTGATTGCCTCGTGAATTTCACCCGTAAAACGTCAGCAGTCTAGGGAATCCAGATATGAAAGGTTCGCGGAATAATTGGGTTCTGGAAAGTCTTGGTATTTTTTGTATAGAGTTTTTTTTAGAAAAAAAGACATTAAGTATGTAATACTGATATTTTATATTGAGGGTGTTTATATGAGTAACGAGAATTGAGCATCAAGAATTCACTGATTCTTGAGTCTTTTGGGAGAAGAAATTATATTCTGATTATTCCTTGATATAGATATGATACAGTTTGCGATCAATTGATATTATACGGTATTTATTAATATTTTAAAAAAAGCATGAACCCCCTAAATTGAAAATAACGTAATCTTTAATCTACAATTATTTGGCATTTCTTATTTGACCGGCAAAAAAGTAATAACAAAATGGAATTCGTTGACTATATTCGTACGATTGACTCATAGTGGAAATCCACAGAAAAATAATTTAAAAATAACATAAAATTCATTACCTAATAACAGTAATTTGAACGATGGTGATCTACATTAAGGTCCGACGTTAAATGTTAACCAAGAAATGTCATTTGATCGCAAGATCAAGGCCGAAGAAAGGTCACCGAAAGTTCAGGCTGGAAATCCTCGAAATTGAGTAGAGCCCCAACAAGAATTTAATCGCCATCTTGTATGTTATCATCACGAGAGTTGGCATGTTATTAGCTTTCTCACGTTTTACATCAAAACCTCGCGTGTATCCTTCAAAGGGTAAATTCTCGATGAGATATCAGTTACTGGAATTACACAGTTACATCGATTCAATAAAGCTGCGGCATAATACGAAAATAATAGTTTGCGTTTAAAGTAATCTATGCTTTCTGTATTCATAATGTTTCATTAATTATGACTTATAAAGATCTTTGTATCTGTATATAATTACATTTGTACGCATCCCTCAATGCACACATTAATTATAAATTAACAAGTAATACAGCAATCAATATGATGTCGCAGTTTTATTGACTCGATGTAACCGCGTAATTCCAGTAATTGATACGACATGATATCATCGAGAATTAATAATATTAATTTGATCAAAGTCTGACACAGTTAATATTCTACTATTTAACTTTCCGTAACCTCATTTTGTTCGTGTCTAAACAAATATTTTATGATGTGAAACAACTTAAACACAATGAAGAACGAGATCATTGTTGCGCGTATCTTTATAATTATTATAGCGAAAAATGAAACTAGAAATAAATACAGAAAGATGAGTATTTGATTTCAAAGTAACATGATGTCGTAGAGGATTCATATTCTTTTTCTTGTTTTATAATTAAATTTAATACTGTAACGTAATAGTTTCGTGGGAAATGAGTGAAATCGAAGAAAATAAGGGAAGTAATCTTCCGTTATTCTCTCAATATTGGAGAACCATCGGTCATTGACTTGTAGAATGTATAAAACTCTTCTGGAACTAAAGTATTAGATATCTCTCCTTTATCGTGTGTCTTCCCTCCGAGAATCGGAAGATACAACGACCGCGTAGTAGTTGCACGTCGATGCATTTTTTATACAACAATTGCTATGTCTTTGCCAATATGATAGGGTAGACTTACACCTTTGATTATGTAGATCCGTATACGTCGTTTACTTCCTCGTGCTTTTATTCCTTACGTATTAAGCCTTATTCACAACATCGCGTGTCGTGCATTTATTTTATTCAATTCAATAGCTGAAGACGTATAAAGACATTAGAATTAAAATATTCGCAAATACTTAAGAGTGTGAAAAAAGCTATTTTTCGGGAATGAGAATTTTCCCAAGATTACTTTATAGAAATTAGAATGTTCCATGGATTATTTTTGGAAATTAGAGTTTATTACAAATTATTTCTTTACTTTTACAAAAATTAATAAAAATCCTTATGTAAAAATTAGGAATAATTTGTTAAAATAGTATTCGAGTGATCGGATATATTTCTAAGTTGTGAACCCTCCTTAAGGTTCTGCTAAGCTATGGAACTCGAGGGGTGCGATCCGACTGTTTTCTTTCACATAGTTCGGAAGTTCCGGTCAATGTGAAATGCAGCATAACAGCTGAATAATGCAAGACCTCGAAGTACGCCTCGTTGGTGAGTCGCATATAAGTAATACCTTGCAAACCGCTCCCACTGTTCGTGAATCTTACTTCCATCGACAGGTTCTTTCTAATCGCAAAACTTTCAACGTCCTTTGCCAATCCACTCTATCATTTCAACTAAAGGTACGTTTGATCATCCACTTTGCAACATTGTTGTTACGTCACACTAAATATCAATTTGGTGCATGATGCACCGGTACTCGGACGTGATGATGAATATTTACGAGTTGAATCATAACAGCAAAACTATCGAGTATATTATTATTATTCGTGGTGAAATGATGTATCTTGAGTGCAGTGATTAGAATATAGTTTTCGATTTTGATCTTCTGAAATTCCATAGGAGCATTGAATACATCGTTGTTCGTTAACAAATATAATACAGTTGACCAAAATGGCGGGTTTCTTACGGTGGTTTAGGAGAAGGATAATAAAAACCGTGATCCCTAGTGAGAAGTAACTGGTTCGCACGAGTGCGTAGTGGTTCACAGAGTGAAAATCGGTTCGCCGTTAAAAGACCGACGTTATTTTTGGTCGAGAGGCCTACAGAGAGATATAACCTGTCAACCGCTCGAGTTTCTCTCTTTCTCTCTGTCTCTCCTCCTCTCTTCTCCTCTGCTCTCACCCCCTTCCTCCTCTCTTTCGTTCTTTCATTGATGCTGGCGTCAGAGTCTGGCATGACGTAGACCTGGACCACCGCCAAAATTGACCAGGCCTCGTCGAGAACGTAGAACTGATAGTCTTCTACGTTAAATAGAAGCCACGTTACATCGTTAAACGGCTCCGACATCCTCGACCGAGCCTTCCGTCGGATGCATCGACATCTTGTTTCTTTAAGCTTCTTGTTTTCGTTCGTACTTTCGTTGGGTATTTTTAATTCGTTTGGCGACTTTGTTTGGAGACGTTTTGATGTACTGTCGTCTGGTGATGTTCAATTTCTTCTTCAATTAAGAATTTCTGTACCGCATATTGATAGTGGTGCGATTATAGGCAGAGATTTCTTCGAATATATTCCCCTAATTTTTTGAATGGGAAGAAAATTGTAAATTCTTTTTAACGATGACAGTATAAATAGATATAATTTGATATAGTATTATGTATCTTTATGTAATGATGTATTATCATGTTATTACCGCAGTTGCTTTAAACTGAAACTATTTCGAACGAGGATTTTCCCGGAGAAAATAAAAATTCTTCCTAGCCAGCTCGTAAAAAACACGTAAGCTTTAATTCCAGTCGAATACTTCGGATGCAAACGTTTCGCGAGTAATCATTCAGTGGAGTTCTCCGAATTTAAAGAGTTCTAAGAGCGCCGCGGAAGAGCGTCCTTGCATTCAACGAATTCCAGCGGAAGTCAGTGAAAAACAACGATTTCCGAAAGAACGCGGGATGCAAGTATCCGAATAGGAAGTAGGTAGGAATGGTATTGATCCGGTTCGAGTCGAAACCTTCTCTCTTTCTCTTCGGTCCTTTCAATTTCGTGGCATTCTTCGCAATCGTCCATCCGCGAATTTACGTTTTATGTCGGTTCCTCGAGCACGTGTTGCTTCGACAAAGTTCTCCATTTTGATTGATTAGAATGCGAAATAAAAATCTCCTTTGAAATCCTCCAATTTACGTCAGGATTTTTAACAGTTTCAACGAGCACGGTATAATTTCAATACAGAGAATCCAATAATTTTGCAGTAATACCATAACAGTATCGAATTGCGCAGAATGTAATTGTTTACGTATTGAAAGGGAATTAATTGCAGGAGAAATAATAAAGTAACGTTTAAACGACGGATTAATCGTTAATTTGCAACACTCTTCATGAAATTTCTCTTACAATTTATTGCATATTATTCTGTAATACTAATTATTCATGTATTATAACATTCTACAATATATAATTAAAAAATTCATAGTATTACTTCGTAATTTGATTTCGACGAAATTAATCAAGCTCTCTCACTCGACTTACATGCAACTCACGTAACATTATTTCATTATTTAACTTGGATACGGATTTAATGTAAATATCTGAAAACGTGTTAACTGCGACAAGAATATTAAGATGCAGCAATAACATCGGTTATCGGCTAGGGAGAAAATGGCGATGGCAGAGAAAGAATAAAAGACGAGAAGAGATCGATGGACGTAGGTGCTAAATGCGCGTCGAGATATATATCTGTTGATGGATACGTGGGCAGTGTTCGGGCGTCGTCGTCGTCGACGTCGTCGACGTCGTCGCGAAAATATTTTCATTATAAATAGCGGCCGACCGGCACGGAAGTCACGAGTGGCTTTTCCTCTCTTTAATGGCCGAGAACGGCTCTAAAACGGCTCTAGAACGGCTCTAGAACGCATCACGTCCGTCGTATTTCTCATTGAAAAATCTTTTCCAACCAGATACACCATCACGAATTACAATTCTGATATTTTCTTTAGCTTGCAACATTATTTATTTCCTCGTTTTCTGGAACCACGGAAATGTTCATGGGTACAAGCTCAACCATCGGAATGAAAATCGTATTAACCCTTCGTGTATCTCTTATTTTTTACGATCGTGTTCACTAAAGCTCTCGGTGTTTTACGATATCTGGATAATCATCTGATATTCTTTAATATCTTTCAGAGTGAAATATTAACTTCAACTGCGATTGGATGAAATGATGAAACTACAATTAATTTGCTGGTCTCAAAAATAGGTTCTTTGATGAATTGTTTCTATGAATGTATTTGCTTAAATTCATCAAATATTTTGAGCAATTTTTTCATGACGTAATTAAATCCACTACCATCTAAAATATTATAAAAAGTATAATGTCAGGTGTTACGACGCCATTATTACTTTGAACTTCGGTATGAGTTTCCATTTACGCTTCATCGGTTAGATACTTTTTTTGTTACACGTACATCGGTCGATCCCATGATTGTATAACAATTGTTGTCGCGCAGTAAGAATTCGTTTCTTGCGTATCCCCTCGAGGAGTTTTTTTCACGGAATCCTGTCCGATCCTACGAATGATTAAGGCGGTATTACGCAGCGCGTTTCTTGAAACATAATACATTCCATAGATACACAACGGTGAATGAAATTTTCAGGTAATTAGTAAGCGTACGGTGCAGTTTCATTGCCATAGCTAAGTTAATATTCTGCCCTTGGCTAACAGTTGAAGACACTACTGTATGATTTAGGGGGCCTCGTAGGATAAGAATAAGACAGTTCAATATTTTTTGATAAAGTTTGGCCCCTCCATTTCTTTCGTACCTCGAATATGGAGCAGCAATCATATTTTAGACATCTTACGAGCTCCTTTCGCCGAACATAATTCACCGGTTCTTGCCGTTACTCGAAGAAGCCGGGGGATATACCTGTAATACGATCCATCACAGTAATAGGAGGTTTACAAAACATTTATCATACTTTGGTCTATTTTTCTTGCTATTTTTTAAATATTCTAGTATCCACTCGTATCCGGTCAAAGAGAACTTAAAACATTCTTGAACTCCCTTCCGTCAAATCACTCGAATGCAAATTTCATATCTTAGAAAAATACCACCGAATTATCTTCGCTTGATAAACGCAAAGAATACGCGTTGAATCCAAATGTTGAGGGTCGCGAAAGGAACAAGGTTGTTTAAGGAAGAAAGTGGCTCGATCTGTCTTGGTTCCGGTTTCAACTCTTTGACCTATTTGCCGAATAAATAGGTCACCGAGTTCACCAACCCTCCACCTTTACGAGGGTGGTAGGTCAACCCCTATACTGCTCGACCCGAATCAACTTTTATCCACCGTATTCCGATTTCCTATGATTCTGCTTTGCTTTCTCATCGTCTTTCTCATGGTCTTCATACTTCTCGATTATTAATTTCTTGTTATTTTACATCTTTCTATCATAATATTATGGTTAATTCCCATAGCGATGTCATCGTATTTACTTCTTCTTAATTCTTGGTTCTTAAAACTATTATACGCAATAATGTTATATTTAATTCCCACACTGATGTTATCGTGTTTGTAACTTCTTTCACGAGAAATTACGTGAGCTTTTTTCCCTTCCATTTCCTGGACTCTTGGTGTTCCAATACCAGGTTCCGCTTTTTTAATTGAAGAGGATACAATCGAGAGGTGTTGGCGGGGGTTGTTGAAGTTATGTTGGAACAAGCGTCAATGATCGTTACTATAATGTAATGTCGTAATAGGCAATCGACAGGTCAAGTTATGTCGTTGGATATACGACTAATAATATAACTTTGGAGCTCAGCCAATGGGGATTTTCTATTGTCTTTTTTCCCTGGCAAATGCTGCCGGAGTTGCAAGATTGTGTTCTTGTAACTCCACAGGCTTTCAAGTTACACCGTGTTGTGCAGAATTGAATGAACTGACACAGTTTACGTTAAATAATTAATAATCATGTAATAGGAGCATTTAGAGTGGAATTAAAATTAACGAAGAATATAAGTAAATATAAGAGAAAAACAACACGTTTATATGATATAGAATGATATACATTTTTATGTAAAAACTATCCCGTATATAAATTGTTTAACAATGGAAATTCACTAGGTTTAAGTTGTCGCACACTTGGAAAACAAATAGTTCTATGACTAATATGAATTACACGGAAACAAACCGGGGAAGTCCCTGTTATCACGGAAAATAATATGCTGTGGTCGATAATTCGTCGTTTACAATCGAATCATTTTTTACTCGCGTGAAGTATGTATGATCTAGACATTGATCTTTATATCTAGTGATCATATGCAGATATTTCTGAATTCCACGAAAGCCTACCATTCATTCTTAGATTCCAGTTTTTTATTATGAAATAATATTATAAACGTCGTAGATAACCGCATGCCAACAAAGTTTGGCATCGTCTCCTGATAATCGAGGGTTGATATATAAATTATTTCTTATCAGTGAAATTGATGTCTTCGGATTTATTAAGTCCCAGATAAGATAATATTTCGATTCGGATGCACATAACTCATATTTATTAAATATTAAATATTAATTTTTTATAAAAATTCGATCTTATTATGATCTTATCGTCTGCGTTATGGTATATTTGTTAATGTAATATAATCGAATCTTTTATTTTACATCCAGATTAGAGGATAACCGATCTAGTTTGCGAAGCCTCACGCTACTATTTAAGTGTTAGGGGTTAACTTCGAGGATTAAGTCGTGTTTCACTATCTAAAGTCTTAGTATCCGAGTATTAACAGTATCGAGGTATTTAACGAGTCCTTTCCGATTGGTCGTAGATAGGAATAGTATCCAGAGAGGAAGTCGAAAGTGTATCGAGATATCCTTATTCGAATGTTTAACAGTGGAGGGTAGCCGATGCGTCTGTCCAGGGAGAGTAGGTCGTTTCCATGGCGACAAGGGGTGCATCGGACTGGCACGTATCGCTAAACTGAACCTACCCCCTTTCTGCTCCCCTTTCTACCCCCATATACTCCTTTCTGCTCTATATATCTATATATCCGCCGATATATATGTCTATATATCCCGCCTCCTGCGGAATATCCTGCCGTACTCTCTCCGGCTTCCTCTTCCCCGTCGCTGGGTCATCCCTCCCGCAGGAATTGGGTTATTTCCTCGAATTGCCTTCTCGAAACTGGCCAAACCACCCTCTTTCTTACTCTTCCTTTCTCCCCCTCCTCCTCTTTCCCGCCAAAAAATTCTTATTCCACTTGGTGACAATCAAGCTGGCCAATCACGATTTTAAACTCCCGATCGATTCGACTTTACGGTCAGCGATTTTCGAGAACCAATGGGTTATTGGGTACCAAGGGAACCGTATAATTTGTTAACCCTCTGTCAGATGGAATTTAATATGATTTTATGGCGAGCTGAATTTCGCGTTATAATTGGAATCGTTACAAAGGGGTGTGCGAGGAAAGGTACATTTTTGAATATTTTCCTAGGTGTTCGTGGCATTTTTTTCGCGTGTAATGTATCGATTTCGTGGTATTTCTAGGGTGGTTTTAGGGATACATGGAAAATATTTGCTGAAGAGTGGCAGGATATTGGTTTACTGAACGCACCCTCTGGCCTTTTTAGTCCTCCTCTTTCTCCTCACCCCATGCAGTAACGTTCCAACTGATATCCTATCTGTTTCTGAATCACCGTGTCCCTATCGATACGACGTTAATGGACTTATTATTTTCACCGATAATAGATAACGTTCGGACCACCGACGATTCCAATTTTAAACTTCCCTCATTCATCGCGAAAACGAATCTGTCTATTTATTCCATCACCCTTCCATTCAATCTACATCCTCAAATATTCCATATGAAATTTATTACCTTCTCCATGTTTAAAAAAAAAATTAACTTACAGTTTGATTTTCATCAGCGACGTACAGATATTCCACTCGCCATATAATTTTCCTTTGCAAAAATGATCACGTTCAAACCATGCCAATTAATTGCATAAAATAACAGTTCCAGTATCCAAGAACTAAAATATTCCCACGGTACATTTTCATTGTATTATATGGATTTTAAAGTTACATAAATAATAAAATAATAAAAGTTATCCTCTCAAGATATATTATGGGTCACCATTGATCCAAGAAATAAACGAGGGTTAAATAACTTATTTCTTTTTGATTGATCGAGAAACATTATCGCAATCGTCACGCGTTTATTCGTGATAAAGGAATCCCTTTAGAAAATCGTGCTCGCCGGGGTTTGGTTTTCGAGGACACCCTGTATTATTCCAGGGGATACAGGGGTGCACGACCTAGTTACGCTCGGGCGTGTTATATGGGTCATAGACACCATTCGCACCAGGTCACACACCGATGTACATCTACACCCACACTAAGGCGGATCATACTAGTTTCCACGGAAACAGGAGTTCGCGAAAATAGACGAGTAAGAGTTTCCATGGTTAATGTAGAAACTTGTTCTGCCATTATCAGATATGATCTTTATCTCGATAGTTCCAAGTACCGAGGTGTTTAACTATGCCATTAGCAATTTTTTTATGAAGATTTTGATTAATATCCTATATTAATAGCAAAATTTCATGTTTGTCGATTGCAACATACAGCGATTTATTAAATATTTATCGTTAGTCCAATTCACCTATAACGGATTATTAGATCATTTATGGAATATTGAATAACTTAAAACTAATACTTGTATCAATACGTGCTCCATTTTCTAAGTAACATGGAGTTACTTGTAATAATTAAATAACACATTCATATTATCACGCATCCACACCTGCTCGAAATCCGAACATTAAAAAAGGAAATTATCAGGCGGGAGGTTGAAGAAGGTTGCGAATAAAAACGGGAACTCGTAAATACCTTCCATTCGCGTGTTTTTCTTGGGGCGATCGGGTTTTTTTTTTAACTTCGGTTCCAAGAGCAAAAACGAGCAACAATAGAAGGGGACTGTCGGGATTTTTTTTCTTCGTGGGGCTCAAAACCTTTTGATGGTAGCCGCTCAGGAAACACGATCGTAACACGCTTTTTCGACGGGTTTTTTTTCTGGTACAGTATTAGAGGCTAAAGGAAGATTGGGGCAAAAAGGTACGGGGAGTTAGTAAGTAGAAATGGCGGACGTTGGACGGACATAAGCTGATGGAATGTATTACGCTACCTTATAGAAGAGATGAGAATTAAGAAATTCATTATTGGTGCATTTATTTCTGTGTGGATTTTAATTTCAATTTATAACTCTATACACAATAATAAATAATACAATACGTAATAATAAATAATGCGGCATATGATATACCGTATCTACTAATACAATATCATAGACATTGATATTATTTATCAATACTACTACTAATGTACTAATACAATATATAATATACAGTGATAGTGGAGCTTCGAAGCCACTTTTACAATGGATAAAATATTTGTTATATTATCGCAACTTAAGGAGATAATTAGGTGCCTTATTTCAGTAGTGTTTACTACCTGCTACAGATGTGTATCGCGAGGTATCGTATAACACGGATTTCGGTCCGGTAGTCAACGTATTAACATAGTGTGAACGATTTCTAGTTTATAGGAAATCTCTTTGTGTTGTTAATACAAGCTTCCCTTCGGTACTTCCACCGGCTGCCGGATTAAAGACTGAGCTCTCTTCCGCTTTGAAATTTTCGAGCGTGCAACAACACTCTCTGTTTGTATACCGAATCGGGCCACGATCCGCTTGTATACGTCTCGCCGAACGCGTGAAATTCACCAGGCCACCTTTCTCCGGGAAATTCCCTCATTTCTCCGACGAGGCATTTTTCAATCAGTTTTTTCCGGTGTAATAAACTAAGTATAATTTATGTCTACTTATGTGGCTCGATTATATTAAATAATTAATTCCCAGTGTTTCCTGTATATTTTCACTGAATGGGAAAACTTCAACAAATAACTGAAACGAGTTCTGGTAATTGCAGTATTCATATCATCGTTATCTGCACACGGTTTAGTTAATGTAACATTAAAAATATCGAACCCGTATTCAACCTGTTAAAATTCATAATATGTTTTAGGACGAGTCGAGGTAAACGATATTGAATATCCGATAGCGGGGGCGTATTGTGTGAAGTCGTCTACTTCTTTTCGAAGTCCTCTTATCAGCCACTTGGTATTTGTGTCCGAGGAATTTAATCACATAATAACTCGACCTTACACACCCTTTCTCAAGGACCACGAATTTATGCGTCACGCTATAAGGGTTATTTCTACTCCTCGGGGATAATTCCTAAGTGGAAACTTTATCGGGGTCCTTGGTCGTCCTCGAGAAAAGAATTATACCAGACCATTCGTTTCGCCATCATCGAGATTAGATTCTTGATAATTCCAAGTAGAATGGGGCGCGGATGAATCAGACGGCGAACAGACTCAAAACATTGTCCCATTTCTTATTGTTTTTTAACAAGATAAGTGACATTTTTAATCACCATTATTAATTCGAAGCACTTTTACTGACGCTAGTTATATTCCATGGAAGTGGAATACTTCGGTGAATTTTATTTACTATTTTTTCGTGAGGTTTGAAATTAAGTAGATGCTGATATCGCATTTTAATTATTCCTCGATAGCACACTGTTTTCTATTTTAGTCTACCATTTAATACGTCTAGAAAATGTTCTTCAATCGCGTTAATATTTATGGGTTTCTAGAACCATAAATAAATAAATTTCCTCGATAGAAATATATTTAAACATCCGAATTTAATTCGATCAAGTACTTCAGTAGAAAGGTGCGAATATAGTCAGACACAGTGAAGTGAAGTGAAGCCATCCAGTGGAAAGACACAAAAATGGTCAGACCTTCTACTGTCTCAGCCTCAAATGTTTTCATTTGTCGTATTAATTCTAAGAAAATTCTGGTATAGTTTTTTCATAGAAGCTCGTCATGAACCACCCTGTTCGTTCATCTTCTTATTAACTTCGTCATAAGGAGATTGATTTGGGATCAATGGTTAACTAACTTCTCGATGATGATAATTCCAAGTAGAATGGGACATGCTTGAGTCAGACAATTCTCAAACTGAAAATGCATTACCCCAAAATGATTGCAAACCTAGAATGACAAATAGGAGGTTCGTTATCAACATAAGATTCGACACCCGTTATACCTCGAGAAGACGCGCACGCGTGTAATACTCGGTCTCCATACGGAGGCGCGTAGATCTCGGTGCTCACACTAGTTTCTCTGTTTATCTGTTGGTAGCCAGGCATGCCTCTTCGTCCCGTTTTGATCTTGATGGTTCTCGGTGGTAGCGCGCACTGTTCAACCTCCCTCTCTTCTCTCTTTTCCCTTTTCCATCGAGTTTCACTCTCTTTCTGGCGAAGGGTGACTCCGGTCTCGTGCTCTCTCCACGGTGTATCCCTCTCCTCGGGCACGAGACCACGAACGAACACGGTTTGTCGAACGGATGGGAAGCAAGTCGCGCGGGTTTTCCTCTCTCAGTCTCTCGCGCAAACCGCTCTCGTGGCGACGTACCTTTATATTCGGTAGATTGTGGCTGGCCCAGGTCTGCCTCTCTTCTCTTTCTCTCTCTTGTTCTCTTTTATACTCTTTTATACTCTTTTCTACTCCCTTACATTCGATCCAACCAGTCTTTTTCACCCGATTATTCCTTGCTCCTTTCACTCGTATCCTACTCCTCTTCGAAGAGTTAAATGCTATCCTTAAGCCGGATGGTTACATCGAGGTTGTTCCCTCCTCTTCATCCTTGGCATTGCTCTACGATACTCTTATCACTTCGGGAATGTTCCTACGGGGTTCCTCCACGGAGATCTAGGGTAATTGGAAAGAAACGTGGTATCGATCAACGATCTTGTTGAGTGCTCGACCGAGAGAGTGTTAGTAGAAGGAAGGAAGGAGAGCCAAAGAGAGAAGGAGAGAGAGAGAGTATACTGCTATTTTCGAGACTACGTGGAGCCTAGCCAAGGCGTGCGTGTCCGGTTTTGAGTTGGATCGGGAAAAAAGGGAGAATGAGAATCGCGTGTGGAAGGTCGTCGGATCTGGTGATCTAACGGAGATCTTATCCCTAGAAAATTGAAGGGCATTTTGCTTCTTGAGTTTCATTGGTTTTAATTCAAACCGATTCCTGAAATTGATACAATCAGTCTCTTAATTCTATGAAAGACATACCCCCGATATTTTATCCCTGATTGGATAAAGGGTTTCACGACCGTGATAAGGTGGCCAATTTAAAGCGACCGCGTTCGGTGTACCGATAAGCTACTAACTTTTAAATCATCGACCTTTAAACAGTTACACTGCCTGTGATATATTAAATTCAGGTGTGTCAGTTTCGGCTTATAATTTCATAAATAATTCTTGTTTATTTACGATTATCCAGTTAACGATTTTATCGAGTATTTATCGTGATCTATGAGAGTTTAGTTCGCGAGTGATCTTACTCGCGTACGATCTACCTTCGCGATCGGATATATCGTTTCTCGGTCGAGTATTAACCTGTATTAACCTTTGACCAGCATTTAAAAACCTCCTCGTGGCCCTCCTCGATCAGCAATTCCCCACTTTATCTTCTACGATTAATTAAAGCATTCCTTTAAACACAGTATATCAATGAAACTTCATCTCGATAATTAGTTTTCGATTGATATATAAACAATTCCTTGGAGCAACTCCAATTCGTCAAATACACTTCACTCCGATACGTTTCCCACGCAGAGTATTGTATATTTACAATGTTTTTTATGGGGTGTAGATATCGTGACGCACGAAGAGAACTGACCTAACCGAATTGTTATCAGCACCCTGGGGTGAAACAATTCATAAAGCTCAAGGCTACCATATCACTCGGTTTATGCCTTAACAAAGGTTCAATTAATTCCACTAATTTTCTGTTGCGATCAGCTTCCACTGATAAAAGAAATTCGCTTCGTTCAACTAAGAATACAGAATATATTCTATCGCTATATTTCCCATGTTTTATACTACCAATATATTTTAATATTATAATGATAGTGCAGAGTGCAGAATATAAACAGTATATGAAAATCGATGCAGAGGGTCCAGTGAATAAAATTCCAGTATCGATTAAATCGTAAATACACGACCTAATTTCAACGATATAATAATCCAATCGTTAATCCCTCAGAGCGTTTAAATAAACGTGCCGCATTAATGCAAAAGGGGAGGTCAAACAGGCGCCGTGGAACAAAGAACGACATAAAACTATGAATTGTTCAACGATCGAGTGATCCTGATTTAAGGACTACGAGAATAAAATATCCTTGATATAATCGGAAACAAATAGTGTAAGGAGAATGTGGATAATAAAGTAAAGTAAAAATGCAGATAGTGCTGGAAGTGATTCATGTGGAATGGAGAATGTTAGTTTCGTGGAGGCGGATGGATCTCTGAATTATTTCGTTCGGCTGGTTCCCGCTCTTTGTCAATTACACGTCATGGAGATTGGCCTCTCGAGGTTGGTTCAGATTTCACGCTTGATAACCATTATCGATTTTCCGTTTTCCGATCGGCTCTCGGTGCCCGGATAAATTTATATCAATTTATATCAATTTACATCAGTCGGACTCTTTCGCGTGAAACAATATATCGGAGAAAGTAGTTGCTACCTGGGAATATATTTGTGCGGTGCGCGAATGAGATTCATATTCAAATGTATTCCAATTAAAGCGCCACTTTTAGCCTGGAATTCCTTGACATTATGCACGGCGATTCAGGAGAAACGAATCCGCGATTCTACGGCGAAACTATTTTTTTTTTACGACTTTCATCAAATCTAATCGATTCCTCTGATTTTCGAGGTGGTTTGGGTTGATGAATAGTGGGTCAGATTTCCGCGAGGAAATATGAATCCGAAGAACAGGGTAGTCGTTTTTCATCAATTACTATTCCCCAGGATTTCGTTTGGAAAACCATTTAGCGTGGATTTTCTCTAGTATGGAAATGTTTGATATTAGAAATATTTGGTCGATGCAATCAGTTTCAGTTTGATTGATTATTTCATTGAAAATAGAACGGTTCGTTAATCATTCATCATTTCTTTCCAAATCTGCATTTATCTTGGTACGATATTGCATTGCAAACCGTATATTTATTAATCACTATCGATTCGTTGTTAATTCTGTTCCATATTTACATTACATCTTCCTACATTTGACTGTTCATCGTTTTTAACAATATTAAAGTGTCTCATTCAAGTACAGTCACATAATAAATATATTGTTACTAATTCCATTAAACGCTTTCTTCAAAGACTCGCTAATATCGTAACTCAGTTTGCACGCATGCGAAACATAACAAACTTGTGGCTGACATAAATCTCGATACAAATGTCGACCCACGGTTAATTAATAATTCACATCATATACAATAAGTACAATAAACATCCTTAATAAACATTCATTTATCATCGCGGAAGTAAAATCTCACATAAGGAAAATAATTTCATAACTATTACTTATTTTGCACAAGATATTTCCAAACTAGTTCAATCTTCGACTCGTTCCACCAAGGTTTTATTTTATTCCTTAATTAACCCCTCGCTTTTAAATGACGTGTCTATCGCGTCATAATAATCTACTTGAACTAATTAATTTCAATAGTATTCACACATCTAGAAATATATGAATATATAATTAATCTAGAAATAATGATAACCAATAAATGATATAATAGATAATATAATCTAGAAATAATCTGAATTGAATCGCTTCTAAAGGGGTTAATTCGGTGTTAAGTCTATGAAGTTTAATAAGAATTGGGTTACATTTAGTATTTATTGGAATTCCATAATATTGTTGTAATAAAGAGAGAAAACGTGACGGTCGTCTTGTGTCTGCTTCCAGAGTGTACGATGTTGGAAGGTGGACGTGCAGTGGTCTGGCACGTTGTATCAGCCCCAGGAGCTGCACGCCACCAAAAAGATTCACCTACTAACCCAGTTGCACCTGTTTGAACCCACCAGTTGCAGAGCCCTGCACCGTAACCCCATGACGCATTTAACACATGGCCCGCCTCGAGAGTAAGTTCTCTTCTCGCCATTATTCTCACCACTATTTATTATCTTTCTCTCTTTCTTCTTCGTCGTCTACTTTTCAGACCCACATATTCCCCCTTTCAAATCGTTCTACTACGATGTTTATATTATCAGGCCATGTATGCTGTAAGCTCGTGATTAGCAATTACAAGAATGAACCGAGTGAGAGACTTTCGCGAAGAAGACATCTTTGCACTTTGGATACATCTTCCTTTCATAATGATGTAGTGTAGTATAGTAGTGATTGCTTTATTGTTTGATGCATATAGTGGTGTAGTTTGTTGATGAGAATTAATGTGGTGGTGGGTGATTATAATTGTTGGTATTTGTTTCAGTACCGAGCATAGTGGTGTATAAAGGAAGCAGGTCGCAGAGTCGACCTGAGAGTCCGACGGTGGTGGTACGAGGTGGAATGCCCTCACTGCCATCCTCTAGGCAAGGCTTTGTCCTAGCTGCTACCGGTACACCTTATCGAACCAACTCCGAGTCGGATATGATAGACGGAAATGCCAACTCCAACCTCGGTTCGTCCCCATCCTCCAATTCGAATTCGCATCATCGAATCTCACCCTCCTGTCCTCCTGACAAATCGGACACCGAGAGTAAAAACTTTCGTAACAGGGTGCGTGTCTCTTAGTAATATAGATATTATCATGGAACGAAACCTTGCTGTATGGTGTGAGACAGTTTGGTAGGAATGAGAATAAACGATGAAAGTAATGTTGATACGTAATGGATCCTTTTAGGCGAATACGAAAGTAAAGTTACTGGTGAGAAGTCATGCTATGAGGGAATCGACATCACCTCCACGGGAACCACACAACGGTTCTTCTTCGCCACATAGTCCTCAGTCGGTGGACGGTGAGAAAAAGTTCACGAACAATCTCGCACCGAATTCCACGAACTCGAAGCTCAATAATAACGAGTCAATGTTTAATAGTAATCTTTGCCCGACTCAGTCCCCCAAGCAAATGCGAAACACGGCCACTTCACCAACATGTCGAACTCCATCGCGAAATGGTAATAGATTTATTGGTATAATAATAGTTTGTTGTTTACATTTAAGAGTTAAAGGGAATGATTTAGGATTGAATTTATTTTACATTACAGGTCAATCTAGTCCCTCTCAAGTTCACTCACCAAAGAATATCACCTCCCCAATAAACGGCAATAAGTCCGAGAATCAACGTTCCAAAATGGGTGGCTCGAGTATTATACAGAAATGCAATAACTGCGTGAAAAACAATCAAAACGAACGACCCGGTCTGCTGCAGACACCGGTATCGCCGACGAAGTCCGGTCAAGCGTTACAGCACTCACCGAAGAGCACGAATTTAGCTCAAAACGCGCAAAACAATCATCAGAAGTCTGAACAACGTAGACCGAATACATTGAACATCTGTAACAATCAATGTTCGGCGCAGTGCGGCAATACACTTTCCGTGAGCAGACCAGGTTCACGACATAAATTGAGACATCAGAACTCCTCGCAGGGTAGTTTTGATAGTGCATCCCCTTGTCTTTCCCGAGGTACGTCTATTCAATGTCTTTCTGGGATAGCCATCTTTAATATTATTTTTCTAATAGATAATACCTTTTACTGGATTAATATTCCTTCGCAGATAGCAGTACAGAACTGTATACAGATAGTACCGGTATAGACTTGGAGCACTTCATTGCAGAGACGATAAATCGTAATCAGAAAGATCGTACGGTACTATTAAAAATCGAAAAAGAGTTGATCGAATTCGCAAAAGACAAACAGAAAGTTTGGCACAAATTCCCGAATATGTCCTCGTACAATAGGATGTTAGTGCATCGAGTGGCAGCTTATTTCGGAATGGAACACAATGTTGATCCATCGGGTTTAAGTGTTATCGTGACAAGGACGAAGAATATGCGTATTCCGGATACGCGTTTTAAAGAACACATCAGAGATGATCTGATACTGTCCGAGGAACCACGAAGAAGTATCTTGAAGAGGGACTCGAGCTCTTTTGAAGATAGTTTTAACTTCAAGTCCCCAGACAGATTATCTGGCGATTACTGTCGGCACAGTAAAAGTTTCGAGGAACGCGAGGAGGAATATGAACGTGCCAGGCGAAGGATATTTAAAGAAAGTAATGTGGATGGAAGCGAAGTTGCATCCTGGCCTTGTTGGTCCTCATCGGAAAGTTCAGATGCATCCGCAAGATATCGACTACTGCATCCTTCGGATCATGCAATGAGGTGATTGAATAGAGAATTTATTAAACAGCAAAACCATATTATTTTTTATATGTAAGGAGCAAGATAAAATATTAATGGAATTATGTAATAGGCAAACGAGGCTGTTGAAAGGCGAATCGTTCGATGGACGTGAATCTTGCCGTGGTGCAGTAATGCGACCATCCGTTTCCAAATCGTTCAGTTTCGGTGGATACACGAGGGGAATGTTTTCAAGAGGAGACAGTGTCACGTCAACGCACAGTGCAGGAGCTCGTCTTATGAAGCAAGGTTCGCCTCAAATTCTTTGCTACTCGGACTGATTATTGCAAGTTTTGTGCTTTGCATTTACCGATCAGGTAATGTCGACGTAGCAGTGATAGTCGTTTATTTAATGAAGGAATGACATACTCTCGCAGAGTTACGAGTGAATAATTTTTAATCTTGTATACATAGGACAATTTTCGATGACGTTACAATAGAGAAACTGTATGTATATGTAGTGCAGCTTTCTGCGAATTTTGTGTTTGTTATTGCCCAAAGTTGTAGGAACATAATTCTTTATTAAAGAATTACGTGTACATTCCAGATTCAGGAGCTAGTATGTGTTCGCGGCTAAGTCCCTCAAGTAGCGGATACAAATCCCAAAGTCAACGTAGTGATGCTACAATTTCGCCGTCACCCTCGCCGTCACCGGTCGCAGCTACGACGTGCAGCCATACTCAAGTATCTAGTCAAGATCTCGTCTCTCCCGAGTCGAATAATCAAACAGTGATGTGGGCGGTTACCAGTATATCCAGTGTACCACCTGGTAGCATAATCATAAATCCACAAACCAATCAACCCTACACTAATCCGGACGGTTCTATTTATCGTTTCGATCCGGATAATCCACCAAAGTTTTACACCCTCGAGAATGAGGGCAATAATGCATCACCTGTGAAGCAAGTGGAATCATCCGAATTAACGAGAATAACGAGTAACGGAAAGAGCGATGGAAAGAAGCGGTCGCAGTCGAAAAATAACAGCGGAAACGTAACTACAACTGCACATGTAACGAATTCAGCGACATCGCCAAGTTTACCGTTCACACCACCACCTCAACAAACTCCTGGTATACCACAGCAGCAGCAGCAGCAGCAGCAGCAGCAGCAGCAAACTCTAGTCAAATCGTCGGCGACAATGCAAACTTGTAATCACAACCAAACGGCTCAACCGTATACGACCTATGTACCTACCTCAGAACCGTACAACCAAGGTGTCTATCCACCACCAGTGGCACAGCAGACTGTGATGATGGCTCCTCATCCAACTCAGGGTCAATCCGGTGTACAGAATAATGGTCAAGCAGATGTTGTATTTAATCAGAATTCAATTTACGCGAACTATGCAGTACCTGTTCAGCAAGGACCAATGCCACAGTCATCGGTAAAATGTTTTTCATATTAAAAAGGAATCAATTAAATCTATCTGATGTGTACAGTTAACTTTGATAAATAATACTGGTGGTGTGATTTAGGATGTACCGGATTTATCAGGATATTTTATGGGTATGAATATATATGATCAACGCGGTGCCAGTGACAGTCAATCTACACCACCGCATTCTTATCCACAACCACCCCCCTCCGGTAACCAAACGGTACAAAACGTGCAGGCTGTACAACCGAATTACTGGCAGCCACCACCAAATCAGATACCGGTATGAAACTGAAAATAATTATCTAGAAGTAATATTTTTTATTGGGAGTGTTATATGGTTTTCTTTTTGCAGTCTCAACAAACTATGTACTTTGTACCTCCACCTGGTGCCGCACTTTCGGTTAGTCAAAATCCAGGGGACAGGCAGCAGTTGCATCAACAACAAAGATTTACGACGAATTATTCCTTTAACGCGCAAACAATGACTCCTCCGAGCCAAACGAATTGTGAGTTCCATTCTGTTGTCTTAGGTGATCTGACATTACAATCTCTTATGACGTAATTTTGATTCTAGCTAATTACGTGAGTAGTTATCCCGTTCCTTATAATTCGATGCCCGCGGTAACGTCGACACCAAGTGAATATACGTATCAACCGCCCGTTCACATGTTACCTACGTATTATCCACCCGGACAACCCGCGATACAACCACCCCCAGTCATCTATAGAGTGCCTACACCACCAATCACTCCGACATCTAATCAGGTAATAATTATTTCAAAAATAATATATAACATCTTATATTTTATTATAATATATGATATTATATTCTATTATATTCCTCTGAATTGTCAGATGCCTGGAGTGCCTCTGATGTACGTGAACTCTGGTAGTTATCCACCACCAGCAATGGTGTCCAACGGTACATTCGGGCACCAAGTTGGTCACAGCGGCACGTCACCCGCTCCCCCTGGCTCGTACATGGCACCCGCGCTGGTTCCCAATCTTGTTTTTAGACAAAACGTTCCTGTGAGTAAACTGACATCATTAAGATTAGAGTTACTTTATATTATAGTTTTTTAATAAATATATTCCTGCATTTGACTGTTAGGTCGTAACTGGAGTGCGAGCTTCTACGCCAGGTAATTCGCAAAGAACAAGTAGGTCACCGACTCCGGCACACGAGTTCTTCGGAAGTGGGAGTGGGGACAGAAACGCACAACCCCAATCGCGGTACCCACTGCCAATGTATCAGGGTGTCCATATTGTGCAAGGTATTTATTTATTTTATGAATTTAATTCTTGCCTTTATCATTTTCTACCATTCTTTATGTATATTGGATGATTGATATTATTACAGGGGATATGAGATTGATGCATCCCGGAGTGCCACCCAACCCTCGATTGCAGTACGCACCTGTACCATCACCACCTGTTGTTCAAGGTTGTCCACGACCGTATAGGCCATCTTCTTATTCATCAAACACATCCGGTGGCGGTACACCCAATTCGTTTGACGGGAGGAATCAGAAAATTCGGAAACAGAGGTGATCTATTGCACTCGATTCCAAGTAATGTAGTCATCATAGTAACACTTAACACTGAATATCATTTTGTTACATTCGAATGCGCTCTTTATGTTTATTTCGTTACGCGTCATTATTATTTGAGTAGATAAGTAAAATAGTATTACATGAGAATGTATAGAATGTACGTGAGGCAATAAGTTAGGTGGAGAGTGGAAATGTTAATTGCTCTATTAGGTCCAAAGTAGCGCCATTACCACCAACCGGCTCGCGGCCCAATCTTTATCAGTCTCCTTCCATGTCATCGCTTTCGTCTAACATGCCGAAAGATATTCGAGAAGGTAAGCATATCAATGATATCGCAAGACTATCATTTATAATCGATGTTCGCCCCAGTACATTGCTTGAAGACTTTAAGTTCTCTTTTACTTTCGTTCCGCTTAAATTCAAGCATTAAAATGTTTAAACACAATATTTGACACGTTCTTGTATCCCCTTAAAAGCGAAACCTGTGGAAGACAATATGATATAAGGTACAGAACTTCTAGTTTCAACTATTCTTACAAAAGAAACACGATTGTCCACATCGTAATGAGTAGGGGCTTTGTTCACGTGCGTTAATTCCGCTTTTATTCGATACCTATCTTTTCTGAGTTTTTGTGATATCGTGCCTGTACAAATATATTTCCCACTTCTGCGCATATTTAAACATGAGTATCGTTTGGAGTCCACTGTTTTGTTTAATGGAAGTTTATTATCTCACAATGAATGTGTAAAAACTGGGAATTATATTTTCAGTGTACGCTCGTATTTGTCGCACCTCTAAGCTTATACACCCACACGCTCAACTTTAAACTTTCCTTTGAAGAATTTTCTGAACGGATATATTAATTATTAATTGACTACGTGTCTTTTTATCTTTTATTTATTAAGAAGTTTTGTGTTTGATATTTTGATAATTTAAGTACGGAGCATATTATATGTCGCACAGAAATATACGCAATTCGTAGTTGGAAATATTTCTAATTGCAATATGCTTTTTCCTTTCTTATAATATAGTTTATTTATACGAGTTCAAATTAATATATCAGGTATCCCTTGTTACTTTGTAACACTTAAGATTTGTATTGCAGTCATCTTAACACTTTCACGACCGCATGTTTGCGCAGCGAAACGTCGCCAGGCGCCGGCAATATTTTTGAAGAATTAATTTTAAAAAACTTTACGTAAATTCACGAAATAATTCAACATTATTATACAACAATATTTTTCCTTTGTGTGATAATTATTAAAACGTACAAATATAAAACAAAATTCAAAAAAAATTCAAAAAAAATTTGAAAGAATTAAAAAAAAGCGCTTCGAGATAGACTATTTAGCAGTCAAAGGGTTAAGCAAAGTCACCAGCAAATAACGACTGGCCTATCAGTGGCACCACGGCAGTGTCACCGGCACACAACGACTGGCCGGCCCATGACACCGCTGTGGTGTCACCGGTCGTGAAAGTGTTAATGAGTGATATATATTTGCTAAATAAAGTTGTCGTTTGTTATTTTTAATCAATGCAGGAATACTTGATATATTTCTAACTCTTTTTATCGTATTTCTTAATTTGCACCACTGCAATTCACTGGCAAATTCTATCCACCAGGATCGAATTAGCCACAAGGCTCCTACACTGATCTGTTTCAAATAATTTGTCGTTAATTTTCAGGGACGGTGAAGGTGACAATCGTCCGTCGAAATCAGCTGGTGCAATATTAATTAATCCCAGGATTAATACCGGTGGAAGAACAACGTTAAATATGCAGAAAAAGACAGTAACAGAATACAAAAGAATGAACCGTGGAAGAACAGAAAGGAAGGAAACGTATGGAACGTTAATTCAACTCTCTATCCGATAGATACACATCGATTCTAATCGTTAATGTTAATCGTAATTTTAAACTAATTCAAGAACAAAAGGGTATAAACACAGACACACGTACAGAGACGTGCACGTACGCGCAACTAGAATAAATAAATAAATAAATACACGGAGACAAAGTATAAAATAAAAAGTGGAGTCCTAAACGATTATTTTTCTTTTGATAAAGCACGGGAGGAGAGTGTCGAAGAGGGCGAAGGCATTAATCTCTGACCGTTAAAATCTCAATCCAACAAATAACAATTATCATAATATCGAGAAAGAAACTAAACGAAACGACAGAAGATTCACGTACACAAATACACAGACACGTTACATACAAATATGTATATACAAGAATAAATATAGTGACGGCCGGTGAATTCTAAAGACTCGTGGATCACGACGAATCCAGTGGTACAGCGAAACGAAGGAAAAAATGGAAAAAGAGAAACGAGCGAACGAAAGAAGTAACTCGACAGAATTTTAACTACTATTACAATTATTATATATATTATATATACATATATATACAGTACATATTATATTATATCTGGAGATATTTTAATCGCGGTTTTACAGATACTATATGAATGTGAGATCTAGTTTTAAGGAAAAGTACTTTTAAGATAAAAACACAAAGATACATACATCTGGATTTCCTAAGCACGGCCAGCCCAGTTGGCCGTCGAGGCAATCCCTAATAATGATAAAAAAGTTATATACGAGTATTATAATACACGTTTACTGAATACGTTTACAAAGGATATGATTCGATATTCTATCAACACAGACAAGTATCACATTAATTAATTTCATTTTAAATCTATGGAAAAGCGACCTGTTTATGTTGCAACTGGATCAAATACGTTGCTATCATTATTTTAATTTATATTTTAGAGACTAATATTGTTTCGTGGAGTACAATGATCGATTTTGCTATTAAGTTATTAAATAATGTAAACGTATTCAGTATGTGATCTATATGTCTAGTTCGACACAGTAGATAAGTAGCGCGATACCATCACGGCTTTGTGTCACGGGAGACCTGCCTCGCAACCGCACTTTTTATTTTGTTTGTCACCAAAGAGACCCACGTCGAAGTATAGAGAAATTGATTTCCCGGTAATTATGATCTAACATCGACATAATCAATTATGCAGAGATATAAAGTTAGACACGGTGGTATTATTACAACTATGATTCGTCTTCCAAGCTTCACAGCACGCTTCGAGATCCCAATGAAGATCCCGACACACGCAACAGGTATACTTTTTAGCAAAATTTCAACAAAGAAACTAAAATATCAGTTTTCTGGAAGCAGTGATGGTGACGCGTGATCGTGGTAATTAATAATGTCTCCGTCTGTGAAAAAAAATGAAAACTTTGCAGATCAACGTAGACGATTCTCGGGTAAGAAGAAGGTATAATCGATTTAATTCATTTGTGGTTTTTGTTTCGTTTGATCGAGCTTGGATCAAGTTTAAGTAAAGAAGGTTTTCTTCCTTTAAATATCAATGGATGTGTATTCTATTATTTTTCTAGTTTCTTTACATTATTCTACTGTGATTACATACCTGAGTAATAGCGATTAAAGTCTACGTTGTTCTGCAAGAGAAACCAAGTGGATTCCATCCAGAAGCTTCGCTTACGGTAATTGTACTTGAGGTCGTAGGTGAAGGTGTGCCTATCTTTTTATGAGAATTAAGGAAACCATCTGTGAGAATTAAAAACAAAAACCATCAAGAAAACGCGCGCAACCCTTTACCTGTCTCTATGCCAAGTAATAAAAGAAGAAAAAAAAAGACAGAAACATTATCCTCTTAATCCTTTCAAGATCACTTCTTCTTCGCCGTTTACTATTTACAGAGGTATATATGTAAATTACGTGGTTAGGTTTATCACGAATTGATTTGAAAATAAAATATTTTAAATCTTTCACAGCAGACTACATATTATCCACACATTCATTGGACACGGAACTGTTATTTTGCATGGTGATAAAGTATGCACTATTTTTTAACATTTATAAAGGTTGCAAACAATATTTTCGATATACCTGTTTTCTAATGTCTTGAAAGGTTTCAAGAAGACACAATTAAATTGACACTTTGTTAGACTTAACAGAACAGGATACTTGAACACGCAGTAATCAAGAAGTTAATATTTAATGAATTGAATTGTAAAGAGATGGGCGCACAAAAAGTAGTGTTTAAAACTGTACCTAAAGGTCGTCGTAGTGATTAATGAAGAAATAATTGTACCTAATTAAAGCAGTTCACGAATCTCTTTAAAACGTAATTACAGACAGTCTGAAAACAGTTCAAGTCAAGGTCCTCAAGGTAAAAAATCCACCGACAAGTATCGTCCGGCAAATAATGTAAATAACACCTGACTTCTCATACATGTTTTATGTGATCCGTTTACTTGTGATTTTTCAAGCCTTTTGTAAAATATAACAAAAAAAGAGAAACTTTTAAAGGATATTACTGATGACAAGTAGTATATTATACACTAAATATGAGTAATATTTATTATGCATTTTATAATTAAACAACGTTTATTATTAGCTCTGCCGGACATTATTTGTAGGGTTTCTCTAATTTCGTGAAACTGGAAAAAAACAGCAGAACCAAAGTCATACATAACTATGCACAGTCGTATTTTATTTATTTGATACTTTATCTTCATTACTTTCATTGTGAACTAAATATGTTGTAAAAAATACGTCTGCTGTTTGTATTGTATCTTATTGATAACTTTGAATATTTCAAAATTAATTAACGTTTCCGTTCGATACTTTATGTATCCGAATCCTTGATAAACATTGTAAGTAAATTCATTAAAAGAACAATATAAATATTAATAGCAGATGTAACAAACTTATGTATCATATTTCCATTAATGAATCATATTTTCATAATGACCAAGTTTTCACTCATCCTGCTTGTAAAACCGACGAATTAATTTCATATCATAAACCGGTAAACAATGGAAAAAGTTAAAGAATTGATATAAGCTGGTCTTAAAACAGAATGATTTAAGAAGTATTATTTATGTTGGATTTCAATGTACTGTAATTAGAGATGAGTATTTTTATGGATCTTTCGTCATTGTGAAAATACGTTTTGTTAATTAAAAACTGTTATAATCGCCGTAAGATTAATTTCCGTAACTTTGCTTGGCTGTTTTAAATCGCAGGAAGAATGGAATGATACGCCAAAAAAAGTGTAAAGACAGTAAAAAATATAGATGATTGGTGAGCCGCTTGTGGAACTATTAAAACTATGGGCGGTCGGGGTGAACGGGTGATAAAGTGATTAAGCTCGCAAGACTTCAAGTTCGTTTCCTACTATTTTTGTATGAGACATTAAACAAAGGACATTGGTGGTAGACAGTGGAAGAATATTAAAAAAAGCCAGGACGATGCGAGTGGGAATGGGAGGAGGAATGAAGTAAAGAGAAACAGTAGAGAATGAAAGAGTACGTATGATATGTTATTTGCATAAGTTTTTTAAGTGAATGTATCTTGGTTTCTTCATCGTATCAACGCTTATTATATTAAACTTCGGCGAAATATCTTTCCTACGATATTATCGTAAACAGCAGGTATAAAATGCGAGATGAGCAGTACAGAAAATATTTATTTTTCAAAGATTTCTCTTAAACTATCGAAATAAGTTTTTAGTAATATGGCCGCTTGACTGGGTTTATCATTATTTCAACATCTCCTCATTCATATTTCACATTTTATCGTCTCAGCTCTATTTGTTCCATAAAATTCATTTAGAATATAATTCCTATCAGTGAATTCTGTCTTAAATATATTTGCACGACTTTGAAAATTATTTGGATCTATAGCAGACGCATGAAATTTGTCAACTCCTCTTAACTCCCAAAGAATCGAGCTCTCGAAAGATTCATTCTTACAGAGAAATATATTTTCTAACGTTTAAGGAAACTTGGTTCGGTAATTACACGAATTATATTTCTATCGATTCTCGAAGAGTTAAAAAGGAGAAAGTGTTTCGAAGTGTGCGTGCGAAAGAGAAAGAAAATGAACGGAGAGGATAAAATTAGAAATGCATCGATAGGATGAGAATGAAAAAAAAAGAGAATAGAACGAAGGAAATAAAGAGCTATACTACCAACCCAAAATGCACAACATTATAGAGATCCGGAATATTTGATAGAGCTCATGTCATTCTAATTATATTTCTTGTTAAATTATATACATATATATACATATATTACCATATTTTCCAAAAACGAATTATATATAATTCAATAAAAAAGACACTCTTGTTTGATACATTGTGAGAGCAGTGAATTATTACTTCGAACCAAAACTAGATTTGAAACAACTATTGAATAACTAAATTTATTTGTTATTATTACTGAATAATGCGCTTAAGAAACTAAGCAACAGGTGCTTTTTTCTCTAATTACGTTACTGGAAGCTCGCCCTCTGACGTTCACTTTTGGAGTTAACCCGGAAAACTTTTGTTTTAGTTTAAAGAGTGCAAGCATTGTTGGTGAAGTGTGACTTTTACTAAGAAATTGCCGAGTTTCCTGACAATTACATCGTTCTCAGCAATGTGAGTACAATTCGTTACATAATTATGATAACTTAAGATACTCTGTTAGTCTAAGAATCACGAACTATGTACGGATATCATGTGAATATCGCACGCGCAATGTTTGGGAGGACACTGAAAGGACAAAGAATTGTATTGGTTACAAGATTTATTATGTTTTGAATATTTACACGTGTTCGTTGTAAATTCGTTTGACAAAGGTCCAGAGAAACATTGTGGGACCTACGAAGAATCGCTTATCCTTAAAAAAGACTCTATACAGGCATTTTTATCCCCAATGTCACTATGAACCAATGCCAGTTGCACGACGAAAGATCATATTTATTTATTTCCCTTCGCGTCGGCCGATTCCGATCCGTAATTGTAATTCCCCGGACTGTCGTTTACCAATCGTTTATTGCACTTAAATAATATAAATAATTAACAGGAGTGTCATCAACATACAATAAACAAACGTCATTTACATATTATAATGATATACTACGTAATTTTATACATTGTCGTTACCAAATGACTAGCTAATCTCTAAGTCGAATTTCGCAAATATGGCGGACGAAAATATTTCCTCTTTTAGTTAGAGTCATCCAAGACACTCTCTGCCATTAATTATTACCGTAATTCATATACTCTTTACGTTTTCCCACTTATTATACGTGAATTATCTACTCAATTTTTATATTGCACTTAAATGATTGAATATCTATCGATTTATTTTTGACGTTTCCCGATGGTATAAATATATGAAAAATATTTGTCTGCGATGAAAAAGTATACGGCAGTCCATTGAAGGCAATTACATTCACATACTTAATCGCTTCCGTAATTCGTAACTTTCCTCCAATCACGTACAATCATTTCCCTCGTATTACCGTTTAATGAGTTACGTTTTCTCTCTTCTCGATTAATGTAAATTTTACGATTCTTACCCACCACCATGTTGGACCCAGTTACGCGATTTTATTCTTCCATTCTGACGACTAAATCTAAATGCTCCGACTGACAGTTAACTCGTTATTCTGGTAACTCCACATTATCTCGATTCTTTATTATGATACAGAATTAATAATCGAATCAAACTCGATGTCGCGATAATATTTCAATTACCGGATACACGTTGATTTTGATAAGAATCTCAAAGATGGAGATACAGAAAGAGCGTCGAGATTGGAGCAGCACCTCGTTTTCGATTATTCTAATTAAAATTAAGGTTTAAGCGTTATAGTGGATTACAATCTGATTATACACTCGAGAAATAGCTATCACTTATTCCCACAATCATCCTAGGATCTAATTATCCTAAATATGGGGTAATTGATTTTATATATTTTTTATATTGTCCCTGTTGAGATATTGAAAATTTGCGAATGCTCTAAATATTAAAATAGTACAAATGCGGAATATTCGAAATATTGAAATACTACAAATTTGGAATGTTCGTAATATTCTAAATCTAAAAATATTAAAAGATTACAAACTTAAAAATATTTTAAATATTATTAAAATCTTATATTTAGATTATTCCCGTATTTAAGATAATTAGATCCACATTCATTTAATTCGAAGCACACCGCTTCGACGGAAGCACATAATAACCAATATATCCCTTGCAACTTCGTTGCTCGTTAAGAAAATTATATCTTCCTTACATTTAAAAAATCTTCTGCTTCCGATAACATACTCGGAAACTGACTTCTTTTCAGTAACTTGACAAAATAATGCCACGAATTTCATGCAAAAATTTAGGAAGTTAAGGCACTATTTTTATCATCGACCAATGAACGATTCAGATAATATCTTAAAAGCACGTAATTTTTTGAATATTAATATGCAGATAATTATTCGGATTGATTTAAATGCCTTGATACTGTATTCAAAATATAGCATACTTTTTGATACAGTAATTCATCAAGCTTGATTAATGAAAATCGAAGAAAGAGTATTTGATCGAACCGGAAGTTCGTGTAATTGACTTAATCTTAGAGTCTAGAGTGAGTGTTTGCGCGGCAAATTAAGTTAAATTATCGAGACGGTCGTAGATGAATAGTTTGAGTTTTTAGTACGATAGGTCAGTTAGGTAGGACAGCGTATACCGGACTAGTATACAGTATCTATATAATAATAATAATATAATAATAATATATTAGGGTGACGCAAAGTCAAGGATTCCTGGGGAATCCTAGAACTGATACGATACCTAATCTAAGCGATTAAAGTTTCCTATGGTGTGTACGGGGTCGTGAGACTCGCGCTGTAGACGAAGCGCTCGATTTACAGACTATTTTTTCGATTTCTCTGAGACTCGAAACTTAGAACCACTCATTTTTACGATATTCCAGATCTGCGATACTTTGCGAATTTTTATTCCCCCATTATTTGTACATGACAATTTACATTATTATAAATTGGAGATTGTTCATACCACCCAATAAGAAATTAATCTTACGATGTTAGTCTCGAATCATCTAATTATCGGAGTATAATATTCGCGATTAAAGTCGTTGTAAAATTCGGAAAAATATACCGTTTTTATAACACTTTCATTTGGAGATTATATCGGGTTGCAATAATAGTTGAAGGTTATTTAATGGATCCCAGAACTCAAGGAAGAATATTAGAGATACTCTAGCACGTGTCAATACGACGTATGCCTTCTAATTAACGGAGTATTAATTAGAAAATTATCGTCGTAGAAAAGAAGTAGCAGGCAGCAGCATCGGTAGTTGAGCAAAAGAATCGTATCTCGTTTATTCCACCTAGATTCGGTGCGCGTTGAAAACCTCTTCGTATTCGCAGATCGTAGAATATCGAACGAGGGTTTTTATGGGATATAAAAAGTCCTTGTCAAAGGATTCGAAGATTGAACTTAGCTACTGTGGCTGTAGGCGGTATTCGTGTAGGGCCCACTGTAAATCGAGGAACCCGTCGTCGAGACACTCTTGTGTCTCCTCTTCGTCAGTAGAACCAGAAGAGCCAGGAGGACTGCCAGCATTAGAATTAGACCCGCGATTGCGATTCCAATTGCGAAACTCCTTTGCGATATGCAAATACTATCGGGATCATCGATTGTCTGGAAAAAGACATGTTACGTACATTATATGTTGGAATTCATTCTTTCGCATAATTATTAGTCCCTTCGGGAGTATTAGTATATTTTTGCTAGAATGTTTGTGTTATGGTAGTTTTGAGAAGCATTAATGCATCTTGATTCTAATGCTGTGGAATACTTCTAAAATAGTATATTTGGACGTAATAAGTAATTAGAATAATTCTGAACGTTGTGGTATATCATAGATAGGTAGTATATAGATAATAGATTCGAATTCTTACCCTTTCTCTAAAGACATCGTCGGTGAAATCCGATTTCGAAGCAACGTCCGAAGCTTCGTTTACATAAAGTCCACTGTAGACTTCTATTGTTGCTGGTGTTCCACCATCTAATCCTTCCACACCCCGTACATCTTGATTGTCGTTCGCAGTGTCTCTGCGTCTTCTCGTTATGGCATTACATGCCGGCGGCTGCAATCGTAGAATATTGATGATCTCTTTTGGCAAGGTACCAAAGGAATTGTGCGATAAGTTACCCCTTTCTCACGGGTTCAATTCTTACGCAATATCGATGTTACTTTAATGTACTGAATGTGTAATTATTAGTGTGCTTCATCCGTTGGCACTTTGTCACTTGTGAATGTAATTATGGCCTTACACGATGGTTAGGCATTATTTAACATCGATTTGGACCACTTTTTCGATTTTGGGTCCACCCATTTTTGGCCCGAAAAATTTTTTAAACCACTTCTTCCGACCCAAATCGGTCCTAGAACATCATTAGGCATCATATACCTTCGATTTAAACCATCTAGGAGCGATTTTGGCGACTTTGATTTTTTGACAATTTTTGAAGGTATACCCCTTTACATTTTTTCGACTTGGTTTCGACCCATTTTTGACCAATAAAAATTTTTTAACCGCTTCTTTCGACCAGAAATCGTCCTAGAATATGTTCATACATCATTTACCATCGATTTGGGTCGTTTAGAACTGATTTTGGCGACTTTTAATTTTTGACAATTTTTGAAGGTGTACCCCTTCACATTTTTGCGATTTTGGGTCGACCCATTTTTGGCTCGAAAAAATTGTTAAACCGCTTCTTTCGACCCAAAATCGTCCTAGAATATGTTCATACATCATTTACCATCGATTTGGGTCGTTTAGAACTGATTTTGGTGACTTTTAATTTTTGACAATTTTTGAAGGTATACCCCTTCACATTTTTTCGACTTGGGTTCGACCCATTTTTGACCAATAAAAATTTTTTAACCACTTCTTTGGACCCAAAATCGTCCTAGAATATGTTTATACATCATTTACCATCGATTTGTGTCGTTTAGAAGCGATTTTGGCGACTTTTAATTTTTGAGAATTTTTGAAGGTGTACCCCTTCACATTTTTTCGACTTGGGTTCGACCCATTTTTGACCAATAAAAATTTTTTAACCACTTCTTTGGACCCAAAATCGTCCTAGAATATGTTTATACATCATTTACCATCGATTTGGGCCATCTAGAATTGATTTTGGCGATTTTCAATTTTTGACAATTTTTGAAGGTATACCCCTTCACATTTTTTCGACTTGGGTTCGACCCATTTTTGACCAATAAAAATTTTTTAACCACTTCTTTGGACCCAAAATCGTCCTAGAATATGTTTATACATCATTTACCATCGATTTGGGCCATCTAGAATTGATTTTGGCGATTTTCAATTTTTGACAATTTTTGAAGGTATACCCCTTCACATTTTTTCGACTTGGGTTCGACCCATTTTTGACCAATAAAAATTTTTTAACCACTTCTTTGGACCCAAAATCGTCCTAGAATATGTTTATACATCATTTACCATCGATTTGGGCCATCTAGAATTGATTTTGGCGATTTTCAATTTTTGACAATTTTTGAAGGTATACCCCTTCACATTTTTTCGACTTGGGTTCGACCCATTTTTGACCAATAAAAATTTTTTAACCACTTCTTTGGACCCAAAATCGTCCTAGAATATGTTTATACATCATTTACCATCGATCTGGGCCATCTAGAATTGATTTTGGCGATTTTCAATTTTTGACAATTTTTGAAGGTATACCCCTTGACATTTTTTCGACTTGGGTTCGACCCATTTTTGACCAATAAAAATTTTTTAACCGCTTCTTTCGACCCAAAATCGTCCTAGAATATGTTCATACATCATTTACCATCGATTTGGGTCGTTTAGAACTGATTTTGGTGACTTTTAATTTTTGACAATTTTTGAAGGTATACCCCTTCACATTTTTTCGACTTGGGTTCGACCCATTTTTGACCAATAAAAATTTTTTAACCACTTCTTTGGACCCAAAATTGTCCTAGAATATGTTTATACATCATTTACCATCGATTTGTGTCGTTTAGAAGCGATTTTGGCGACTTTCAATTTTTGACAATTTTTGAAGGTATACCCCTTGACATTTTTTCGACTTGGGTTCGACCCATTTTTGACCAATAAAAATTTTTTAACCGCTTCTTTCGACCCAAAATCGTCCTAGAATATGTTCATACATCATTTACCATCGATTTGGGTCGTTTAGAACTGATTTTGGCGACTTTTAATTTTTGACAATTTTTGAAGGTATACCCCTTCACATTTTTGCGATTTTGGGTCGACCCATTTTTGGCTCGAAAAAATTTTTAAACCGCTTCTTTCGACCCAAAATCGTCCTAGAATATGTTCATACATCATTTACCATCGATTTGGGTCGTTTAGAACTGATTTTGGTGACTTTTAATTTTTGACAATTTTTGAAGGTGTACCCCTTTACATTTTTTCGACTTGGTTTCGACCCATTTTTGACCAATAAAAATTTTTTAACCGCTTCTTTCGACCCAAAATCGTCCTAGAATATGTTCATTCATCGTCTACCATCGATTTGGGCCATTTAGAATGGATTTTGGCGACTTTGAAATCTTTACAATTTTTGAAGGTACAACTTCATACGAGTTATTTAATTAAAAATACAATAATTACCGTATTGCTACATCCTCCACCATGCTTCACGCACAATCTGACATTGCACTGGTAGTACACACTCGCCGTGTACGGGAATTTATGCGCCTGGAAGTTCACCTTCGCCTCCGTTTTATCATCGTTATATGTAAACTGTCCCATAATTTCCCCGTCGACAGGACAACTGAAAAAAACAGAGAATAAAACCCATTGCCAAATATCCGAATGGAAAGTGAAAGTTTTTACGCGTCTGGCTTCGAAATATCCTCGATTTGCTTATGAAAAGCAGAAGTCCATTGAACCGTCTGATCTCTTAAACCGAATTCTATCTCGTTTACTTGCTTTGAATAATTCATCGAACTCTACACAACTGACCCTCACAATTTCAATGGACCAAAGCAGTTATTCTTCGAAATATTTGCCTCTCTATTATTAGCCGACATCTTCGCTTGGAATAAGCAACGAGTCGCATTTTGACCGGTCGTTTATTTCTTATTTACGGGAATATCAATGGAATTTACCCCTCGTCGTTGATCAGTCTCTGCTCCCCCCATCCGAGACCATCCCGGACGATGCAATCGGAAATTTTTAAACCGAACATCTCCTGTTTGTCGATGCTGATGACCAAGGTCAACGGGTCACCGATCTTCACATTTTCTGCCACTTGATGCCTCGTTGGATCACCGTTAAAGATCTTCATCGTACATCCTGGCATCGGTGCTGTTGCCTGTTATTATGATTGATATTAATGTTCTTCTTTCCATTATTACATTTCTGTCTTGAATCCCTCAGAAGCTCGATGTATTTTACGAGAATGTTTTATCTGTTTTTTTCTATTATTTAAATACGTATATTCAATCGTGTACTAGTTTTCAGAAAAAGCTTCCACCGTTGCATTTATGATAACAAATGTAATAGTAGAACTACCATAATGATCATAATGATTATGGAATATAATGTTTTTTAATGGATTAGGATATATTAGAATATCGATTATTAATTTACCTGTAGGGGTAGGGACTGAAGCATGGCCACATGGGTCTGATCGTTCGTAACTACTTTGTCTCGTGTCTGGTATCGACATCTCACATGAAATCCTCTGCCTTGATTGGTCACCAACTTCAAATGTGGTTGTACCACTATGGTATTGAAGTATTCGATTCCACCGTCATCCTGGAACAATCATAAATGTTCGATCTTAATTATTGTCTACGATTCATTTAAAGCTATCATTTAAAGTAAATTAATTTTGCAAATGCATGTCTTTATATTTGTTCTTGTTTGTGCATCGGAAAATTATACTTTAAACCAACGTGATATTTTGTGTAATTAGTTGAAGGTCTGCAACAAGTTGGAGTTCACTTATGATTTGAAACTCTGCAATTTTTAAATGTAGATCGTGCGATTGAATTATTGTTCGGTAAACCGACGTGATGTATTTTGTTTGAGTGTTTGAACAGTGTAATCGTTGATAGCATCGTTTCGATATGCAATCCGAATGGAACCGTGTTTCGGTGGCAGCGATTTGCAATCGCCTCGACCCGTTTACGATCGTTTCGATGGTGGTAATCGGTGGTCAAGCCTTGCCGAGACTCCGATCGCGTTTCGCTCGTTGGACTTTCAGTCTTGCAGCAGTCCGTCTGTCCTTGCACCCTGCTAGCAAAAACCGGACCACTCGCCTTACAACTCAACCGTATTCCCCTCCCGTTCCTTTCTTTATTTAGTTCGCCATTACCAAGAAAGGACTCTTTACCTTCCTTCTTGTCGAGGAATTGTTCCAACGATTCTGTTATAGGGTTCTAGATAGAAGGCGTACGGTGACCTTCGACAGGAAGTGGAGAATCCCATATATAACCTATGGGATCCTATATAGTTTCTATATAATATATAATTTATATAATATAATAGATTCAAGTACCACGAGTACCAATAAGTATATGGAACTCTCCACTTCCCGTCTAACGACAACCATGCGCCATTTTTCTAGAACTTTAGAGTAGAATCGTTGGAACAATTTCCCCGTGACGTTGGGAGATCTCCTATATAATATATGATTCATATCATATAATAGATTAAAATTCCACGTGTCGCCTACGTCACGAGTGCCAATTAAATGTATATAGATATTGATATCACAAGTAAAATGTTCATTTAAATATTAAATGGAACATTACTTAGAAATTGGTAAGACATAATCGTGTTAGGTCAAGGTTCGCAATCTAGGTTCCTCCGCAATGAATTTGACACAGAAAAATGGCGTACTAGTTCACAGAGGTCCATTGTAAATTCGTAATTTCAGTTGACGCGTATTCTAATTATAATTGCATTTCACTTAACCTAAACGTTACTTAACTCTCTCTTTGGACCAGAATTAAGTAGGAATTTTCCGAGTAATATTTCTTCGCGAATTTTTCGCGGAATATTATTGTACAATAATAGGCACTCTGAGCAATGTTGAAATAAACCACTCTTTTACAGTTTTTAAGGACGTATACATAAATATACAAACATAACTGAATATATCGCCGGTAGTTCTACTGTTAACGTATTAAATTAATATATATGTTGATAACCAGATGTTGGGTTCGAAATCGAGTGTAGAATTTATTTATTTATAATCATGTTCTTTCAACTTGATGAATTAACGTGACGTTCACATTTTTTTATAACGACGGTCGTCCATATTTGCCGCAGGTAATTATGTTTCCCTATCGAAGAAGCTTCCTGCCGATGGAGTCGAATGATTTGCAGTAGTCGCATGGATGATCGGCGCTGATGATGATCGTCGCTAATTAAGGTAATCCCCAATCAAAGTTTCCTGCGAGTCGCGCCGGACAATGAATGTAATCAGACGATAATGATGATCCTTAAAGGAGGAGGGCGATTATTATCCTCCTCGAGGGTCAACGGGAGATCCCGGGATCGATTACTCGTGCATTTACGCGGCCAGTTTTTCCCCGTTAATTAATTAAATTGCTAAATTGTTGTCGCGTGAGTGAAATATCGACTGGTGGAGCGTATATTAAGTTATTTATTAAATGTAGATTATTCAATCTGCGTCCACTTTAATATTTTAATTTCACTTTGATTAAGGTATTGAAGAGGTATTTTGTGTGACACATAAATTGGAGTATAATTATATATCTGGATATATAAATTTTGCACTTAACTTCGAATTAAAAATCATGCATTCATTGATATTATATTGATTCGATAAGAATATAATAACTTATAATTTATATATCCACATATATACATTTTTTTAGTTCAAAACTTAATTCATAAATACGTTCTTCCAAGTTAGTGAATTAATATCGTACATCAATTTTTATGAATAATTACGATGACGCAAATGAACAATTAGTACTAATTTCATTTAAATGTTCATTGCAATCAAGTTGAAGGCTGTTAGAACTAGAATCACATCCTTGATACGTTTCTCGACGAAGATTCACTTTATCTTCCCCCGAGTTGTGTTTTCCGCGAGATCATCATCATTAATCTCCGAACATAACTTGAATTAATTACGCTCTCGTGCGTTTTTCTCCTCGGATTAATTTCAATGTTCAGTGTGCGTCGGTATTTAAGAAGTATAATAAAATTGTAATTAAAAGTTTACGTACAACACGGAATATTTACTCGAGGGTATTAATTTAACGACGTTCTCGGATGTTGCGCGAAGTTTATAAACACTCGGGAAAAAGGGTATTAAATTATCAGAGTCAGTTTATTACTAAGAAATATAAAACTGAATGTTTAATTCCGATATATTTTAAGGCCGTTTACTAAAAAATAGAGTCCCGAAAAAATAGAGAACCATGTCAAATAAATTCTTAGATACTCATAGATACCAAGGAAGTTAGTTAAAGGATTATTAGAGATTTAAATTAATCAAGATCGGTTACAAATAAAATAAAATCGGTTACCAAGAGAATATGAAACAATATCGAACAAGTTCTTAGATACTCGCAGACATCGAGAAAGTTTCTCAAAGGACTTCTTCCACTTTATATTAACCTTAATATCCCATCTTATGTTATGTGTGGAAATTGTGTAAAATTCCAAGAAATATAACAAATAAGGAAACTCTGAACTTGGAAAACAGTTGGAGAAAACGTATTGTTCCTTGAACCGAGTAGAATGAGTTCTCGGATGCTCTCGGATGGACCAAGATTCCTCAGTATACACGATGTACCTTGAATTAATCCTACCTTCCTCAACATCTTCTTCATACAAATTAATATTGGCACTTCACTTTTTTAATCAAATCCTATCGATTCCCCAATTTCACGCAGATAAACATTGAACCAATATCTTCAACATATACCCATACATTAACATCCAAATAAATATCAGTATTTATATATCCACATTAATCCGTAAAAAATAGAAGAATAAAGTATATCAATATAAAATCCGCAAGGAAAAACGATACGAATTAAATTGCACATCAAGGAGTGAATATCAACATTTATTCCATCGTCATTATTGAACTCAATACGATATCCAGAAGCGAACGCAAGAGTTACAACAAACAAAAGAAGCAAATACATCCTTGGAAGATAGAAGAGCGAAGAATGCATTGTTCCTGGACCGAAGTAGAAGAGGATGGTGCAGAGATGCAAGGAAGATTCCTCGGAGAACACCTTGTATATCGAGCAGGCAACGACCTTCGAGGTTGGCTGTGGAGCGACCTCAGCAAGGATACTCGCAATCTGCAGTGCATCGGCCCGCCGCGATGCGAACCCTCCTGGGATCGCTCATTTTATGTTTCACACCTACCTAGCAACGGAGCCTACAGCTTTTACGTTTAAGGACATTCTCCCTGCGCAAGGATCCACGTGGATTTTCTATTTGCAGAGGCCGCGAGCATGGCTTTTCTTCCCATACAGCATACCGTAAGCATCGATGCCGATGTCACACGATACTGACTCATACCCCTGTGGCTAATAGAACGATCGACATTAGATTTTTTCGATCGTGTTCCTCACCGATATCTTCGTCGAGACCACCCTGGTCAACGTCAACGTGTCTTCATTTTTTCCCTCGTTTTATTTGCCTTGTATAAACTTGTGGTTCTTGGATCATCGAGGTTTTCCTTCGAGAAGCGAGTTGTTTCTGAGTTCCACGTTATTCGATCACCAAGGTTTTCCTTCGAGTACTGAGTTGCTTTTGAACTTCGCGTTATTGAATCACCAAGGTTTTCTTTCGAGTAATGAGTTATTTTTGAGCTTAACGTTATTGGATAGATTGCGTTCTTTAGGTGAGTTATTTTGAGTAGTAATGGGTGACCTTTGAACAGACACGTAGACGAGGATTGATATTACTTGAAATTGCGAGGAACATTATAGAAACCCGTTACTCCTACGTGTTTGATGTATCCTGGATTAAGATGTACCGATTGGAACAATAATCCGTCGATGGTTCAGTAATATCCCAATTTTTATTAATCCATAGTAATCCATAAAATAATGGATTTCATAGATTGTTTGATAAATTACTAGTTTGGTAAAGCGAATTGGTTAAGGTTAGAATTAAGAGGATCATTATCGAAGATCTTTGTCTACAGGCTAGACATGTTTACTTGAATGCAGCATAAGATTGGTTACACGCTGATGATATCATGTAGATCCTCAATTAATCCAATATAGGATGTTACGTAATGTTCTTTTACCATCGATACTCATCTTAGATCATCACGTGTTTTTCACTTGTATAATTCCTGCGGACATTTCTTGTACGCGCAAATCGACTGTCTTATAATGTGGCCTTCGTAGGTAATTCGTGCTTCAATCACTGGGAAACGGTAATAAGTGATCACGGACCGTTACGACTGAACATCCTTTCTCATGTATTATTAAAATAATCGAACAAGGACTTCGAGCTTAATTCACATTTTCCGAGAATATTATAGAACTTCCTGATCGCCAGGATTACTTGTGTAGACTTAAGGTTATACCTTCGCGAGTGAATATTCATTTCACTGGTAAGAAGGCAGGCTTAAAGTGATACGAAATAAAATGTCCGACGTGTTCTTTGGTCCTCCGGCGATTGGTCTTTGTAGATCCTGGAAGAGGTTGTAAGTTTTCGAGGTCGACAATATGAGAATCCCGCCTACGCAAAAGAGTCGCACTGGCATCAGGAATCGCTAACACCACCGGACACGAAGATACTACTCGGTGTGCATGCCATTTCCTAAGATACGTAGAGAAGAAGGGAACGGAAAGGTGAAGGGTATACGTGTGGACGAATAAAAAAAGAAGGAAAAGGGTGGATGTAAGTCGTGGAGAAGAGCTCAGAGGTGTACGTCGTGCACGAACTTCCACCGATCCTTTTGCACACACACCACTGACAACCGTGTAAGTTACAACACACGGATGAGAACCGATGCTAATGCTCAAGATTGCTTTACGCTCATTTTACGCAAAACATCACGCCATTATTTTTATGGGATTTGAAATGCTAGCTTCATTTTTTTCAACCGATCGGAACGATATTCTTCATGAAATACATCCTTCATTGTCTGTGTTTGAAATTATGAAATGTAACATGGTGTTCAGATTCATATTCGACACAGTTCGGCATTGAAAAATTCATAGTTGCGTGACAATTTTTGATGGATATTCAGCAAGATATTAAGTGCCGACATCTTGTTAGATCTTCGTTGAATCCCTATCTAATCGATCTTGTGTATCTTGATTAGATAAAGGATGATGATCGAAGTAATGCGATGATTTAAAGTAAATCGTTGTAACGTAACGTGTTCTGTAACGGGTTAAGAATTCTTGGAGGAATATTCCTTGTTGGAATCGAGGTGGTTTATTCTAAGACCTTGTTTGGCTGCGAGTGACGAGGCAACAAGAGTGACAGGAATTGAATTCCATCGTTGCTCGATGGGAAGTTATCAGACCACAAGGCATTCTAGCTATTCCTTTTTTGCCATGTCATCTATACATGGCATATTGCATCAATTTTTCCTCCACGGTGTTTACTCTCTGAACATCTTCAAGAAAAACTCAATTGTAGTCTTCGAATGAGTTGAATCTTGACTTAATCTTCATTCCAAATTTCATCGTACAGTATGATTTATGAGTTCTTTAACAACTATAGTATCACGTCGAAATCCGTGTTATACGATACCTCGCGATGCGTTAATCACGTGAAGTTATAACCTACGTAGTATCTTCGACATAAGTATCTAATTAATAACTCCACAAATGATCTACCGTCCATCGGATAACACGAGTGAAATAACTAGTGGCTAGAAGATGGGACGATGGAAAGTAATCTCATTAATTCGACGAGTTATCGACCACCCAAGATTGATCATGAACTTTGAGGGAAGAGCCAATCACATTGTCCCACCGGCTGACTTTTCTTTGTAGGATAATATTCCCCACGAAGGAAATCATTCGTGCATAAACTTCATCGGTATTTTCAAATGATTTTCCAGACGACTACCTCTTCGACATTCCTGCTCTTCAATTAAGAGTCATCGAGGAATTATATTTTCCATAAAATATCTCGTGATATTTGATTACTTTTAATCATCCTTAGTCTCCATTTTAGGAAGTCGATAGTTTTGCCCACTATGGACAATAAAAATATTGAATATTTTTATGATTATAAGACTGCCTTCGCGGTTCTCCTCAAACTATAATTTAAATTATTCCTGAATTTATTGAAAACACAGGGATGTACGTATATGAGAATAATTATAGGACACCGTAACTAAGAAGATGAATTCTTGATGCCCGATTTTGTTCCTTTTCTAACCCTGAGGATATTCCATCATAACAGACATCCATTTTGCTTCCAGTAGCCGGAGGATTTATGCAAATAGTCCATCATCCGAGTCGTCATCTTTACTCCTTAATTATTATCATTAATATTCCGCGAGGTTCTCACCTTAGGCTTTTATCAGCGGTATTATTTTAATGCCCAGTTTTTACTGAGCTTAACACTTTCGTAGAATTCGAGTTAAAACTCGCAAAGGTACAACCTTGCAAATAGAGATTTATTTTACAGGATACAACAATATACTTGGGGTTGTTTAAAACAACCACCGTCCTATTCAGATCCCACTAGAATAAAGATAGAAAGAAGTAATAAACTCGCAATCTTTATAACAAATAATCATCCAGTGTTATTCCAACGTAACAAAGCTGTCAAACAGAAGAATGTCAAGTATAATCCGGCGAATTCCCAGATAGTGAGCTAATAGGAGCAAAATGTCGAAGACATACGTCGGATGAAGTCGGAGGATGTGGAAGTCCAATAGAATAGAAAGATCTGAAAGGTCTCGGCAGGAGGATGTATATATGTAAATGCAACTAGTCCCGGTTGCATCCTCCTGGGATTCGCCCTGGCCGCGGGGCACTTTGTGTACTTATTACGATACATCTAGAAGGCTAAAGCATTTCTCGGGTTCGACGTCCGGTCAGTTGAGCTGCAGCAGCACCACCGGCAGCTGCTGCAGTTGCAGTTGCAGTTGCAGTTGCAGTTGCTGGTGGTGCACCAGCATCAACGACAGCACGAGCACGCTAGATCTCCTGTGCTAATCCACCTCCTCGACAGGATATCCAACAGTTTTCCATGTGACGACGTACTCGCGTCACCGAGGTTCGTTGATCGATCCTGACCTCAACCCTATTAGTTTAAACCCTTAATTAACCCCGTCGAAATCTCCTTTCAACCCTTAGTGGCATAATTATTCTTGATGTTTGATAAGTTGACTTGACTTGACTGAATTACGTTCACTGTTCAGTTCTGAGTATTGTGAATATTTCCACCGGAAATTATCCCCGCCGAAATTTTCTTTCTAGCCTTAGTAGGAAAGTTGTTCCTCATATTTGATAAATTAGATTAACTTAAATTAATTGAAATAAATATTCGGTGTGTAATATTTGGGACATTTTGAACCCTAAATTAAGCCCATGCAAATAGTTTTCACCCCTTACTATTAAAATCGCACTTATTTGACTATACGATTTGATTTTGATAAATCGATGATTCAGCTCTCAATATTGAAGACACTGACATCATTGGTGTTCACGAAGGATACAGTTCATAGTTAATTAAATCACGGTCGCTAATAATACCTCTTACTAATCCTGGAAGCTAATATTCTAGGAAAGCAAGTATAAAAAGTGATGTCACGCAATTCGTACAATAAGATAGAGAAATGTTAGTATTATAAAACAGTCACGTACGAGGCGTGAAAAAGACACGAAAGACGACTGGTCAATATTTACTATTCATGATTTATTCACGGTAGGACATTCGTGTATTTACTTTGGAATCTTTCATGTTAAAAAGACTCGCGGGAGTTGGTTTAGGATAAAAAGAATTTCTAAAAATAATTGTGTGCTCACCTTGTTCAAATAATAGTTCCTTGACGTTAAAATTAATCAATTCTTGAATAAATACTAGATTTATGATATCGATTAATATTCATCCATTAGATTCTCGAATTTAAAATTAACAAATTCCAATATATTTAAGTAAGATCTAAAATTACCAAGGAATTCTGAATTTATCACGGTACAATTACAAACAGAAAATTTCATATTATTAATACATCCCATTTTAAAATATAAATATTAGAATGTAACTATTACAATCAATTCTAACTTTATCGCGGTACAAATATAAACACAACACCGTACTATCGATTGTAGTAAAGGCAAGGTAATACAAAAATTGGCACCGTGCCACGGTAGAATTATAAACAGAGCACAGAACACCTTACTGCCGACACTATTTGCCTCAGTAAATTAGTGGAAGTACAGTTAGTTAATACTGGCTAATAACCTCGAATACCACTCCTATGCCGTTGGCAAAAACATAGCGAAGGAAAATGAGCCATTAGACTACGCTCTGGTTTTTATGTCGGTGCAATTAGACTCAGAAATTTCAAGATACAAGTTGCACCTGTAAAGTAGGCGTCAGCTGGTGCGCCGGATCTCTGTCGAAGTAACGTTATGCAAGAAATTATAAAACTTCCCCGGCACCATGGACGATCTCACCGTTTTCTTGGCATGGTTTTACGTCACGTTAGATGTCACGTACGCGAAACATTACATTCTTTCCTCATTGTTACGCGATGCGCGACACTTTGGAATTTCATTGACATACTTTCATGGAAAACTTGCATTTAGAGGAACAACAGAATTGCTGATCGACGATCGTGTTGCATAGAATGATGCACTGTTTCCGATTTTAAGTATTATAAATACAAATAACCCTCGTATAACGCGGAAGTAAGCTTCCAGAATAAGGTCGCGTTATACGAAACCCGCATTACGTAGACGCGTTATATCGAAATCGCAGTGAGTAAGTACCATGAGTACGAGGGTTACCTTATATAGATCTAGTATTAGAAAAATAAAATATATCTTCACTATTTAAATATACATAAGTATGTTTGAAATTATATTACAAGTTTATATTGGTTAATAATTCCATAAATTCCTTCATCGATTGTGTGCTTATATCATGTATACCCACGTATATTCATTATAGCATACATATTGGAAATATTTGTAGAGATGAAATAATTAGAAACGATACACCAAACCAGTTAGATTGCAACATTTTCGGTGAGAGAAAAAAGTTAATGAATTTTGAGTGCGTAGAATCATCAGGTTGGCAGTGCTCATAGTGTATCTATATAATAGTGAGTCATTTTGTGGGATTATTGGTGGAACGTGTATGTGGGCGCAAGGATACATCCTTGTCGGGAGGGCGACATGAAACGCGAAACGAATTCGTTCTAATCTTCAGGCGAAAGTCGAAATCCTGTTCGGTGTAGGCGAGACATCCCAAAATAGGAATTAGCGTGGGTGGTTTTATTTAATGGGAGACCACACTTCGACCTCTCCTCTGGCCTTGGGCCACCGTGGCACCGGTGTATATAGTTATTATATGTATGTACTTATACGATTCTCTCGTCTTTCGAAGAAGTAATATCCTATATAAGGTAAATGGTGGTAGACGATCCAAGTCGGAATTGTTTATTGAAGAAGTATGTGAAATTATTATTAAATGCTTTACACTAAAAATTTAATTATACTTCATGCAATAATTTAATATATTTGGAGATATTCTTGACGTACTTCCTGAATTTTAAGGTACTTTTATCTCCGTATTTTCACTGTAATAATTAAGCAATTATTGAATCGCATTGTTCCAAGCACAATATTTTAAACTTTGTATATTAATATATTACCGCTTCATGACTTTTATGTCGTTGAAGAAGAAAATATATATTATTGTATTAAGTTTAAATTGTGTTTACGAAAAGCTCGTATTTTGCAAACATTCCAAATTCCCAACAGCGATATTCGATTTAAAGTGCTTTTTTTATTATGAGAACTGGGTGCTGCTGATAATCGTTATTGTTTCCACGAAAGAGAATAATGCTAATAAGTTACAGCGTAGAACCTGTTTATTGTTACTCATGTAAGAACTATGCACTTTATAAGCTTTGTTCTCTTAGATTGTTATTTTTACTGATTCCGTGACGTTTGTTATTCCTTTTTGTGACTTCGTGACGTTTATTATTCATTATTTCGAGTATAATGAAGTATTTTTGTGATTACGTCGCCAAGATTCTTGATGAAAAATTACATTTACGAGATATGTATTAAATTTGGATAAAATTCAACAGTTTGATACATTCTGCGGCAATAATTTTGAAACATGATTAAATATAAAATATTGTTCATGTTGCCAATTTAAAGGAGAGAAACCCAGGAAACCGAGTTCGAGTACAAAGTATGATTACCGATGTTAAGAAACAACGATTAACATTTAGTCGACGATTACAATCGCACAGTTAATCTCGATATAGGTGTATCCTTGAAATCGAGTTTCACAAGAAAAAGCATACAAAGCCTCGCAACCGGATCTGTTTCGAATTATAATCGATGGTGAATGTTTCCTCTACAACCTGCAAACCTATTTAATTCTTAATTTTTGTTATATTATTTTTCTACGTCCTTAACTCTTCAAGTACTTAAATCAATTTCCAAGAACAGTATGTTCCTATAGAAAAATAATGAACTTGTGAAAATAATATTGCTGCACTGCTTCCGTTTAAATATTATTATTGATATCATGAAAAGTATTAAAATAATGTTCTCCCAAGAAAATGATAAACTCGCGAACATAATATTCCTTCCGGGAATTGTTCGAAGCTTCCGCCGAAGAAGTCGGCATAAATCACGGTAGTCTAATCTTCGAGAAAGAAAGCCCTCTTGAAATAAGGTTCCTAGATAAAAGACGGAAGGGATAAAGCTGAAAGAGTAGAAAATAGATTCGACCGTAGGCTAAGAAACGGGTTAACGACGAAAAGGACAAAAAGGACAAAAAGGAACGGAGTAAAGGAGATCCTACGAGAGGTGGAACAGGACTTAATGACTGGAGAACTCAGTCAAGTGATTTCAACGTAGTCCCTAGTCTTTCTTTCTTATTATTCATTTTCTTCAGTCTTCCTCTGCCTCATCTTCTTACTCTTCCTCCCTTTACTCTATTTAACTTCTTAACATCCTGTTATATTGGCTCGTTCGAAAAGTCCGTATTTGCTGAAGATTGTGTTACGCGAATATTATTCTTAACGTGAAACAGTGCATTCAGTCATTTAATTAGAACTTGACAATAATGCATATTAAATGCGATGAAATTATTATTATATTTATGGAAGCATATACATTCAATTCATAATAGCAGTGATTTGATTAATAATGATAAATGTATAGTTTCCAAAGTTCTTGTTCTTCAACACATTATTAGACAGCAATTTTATACAAAAACTAACGCGTGTCACCGGATATCGAATACCAAAATCCCGATTAAATAGTTAAATATCCAAGAAAATAATTCATATTATAATAAAATAAACAATATCCAACACAATCAAGAACCTTATAATGATAACATATATTGCTTTGAGCTTTAATAATTGCGTAAACTGATGCGTGTACATTGTACACTGTACAAACATGATCGTGATCGATCAACAATATGTTAAGAAGACTAGCATTGAATTCTGAATAATATATTTTTAAAAGAATTGTTATGTTTCACATGTTGTTCTTTGCGGTTTGAGTTCAGGTTATTCCCGGCGAATGATTTTCTATTAAATATCCAGTGTAATTGGATCCAGAGTGTGTTTTGAACCGGGAGTTGTAAAAATGTAGTTGATACGCGCGCGAACGTGGCAGATAGGATTACTTCCAGGTAGATGCTCGAGATCTAGATCGACGATAAATGAAATTCCTTAATGCCTCGGCAGTATGATGATATAGCAGGATACAAGATCTCAATAAGAATCGAGAAAAGATTGCCTGATCCCTCGCTAATTGTCCCTTATACTTTGCTACAAATCGTTTAATAATTACTTCTCGACTTTCAACACTAAACCCACTTGTACACCGCGATCATTACGTTAATGAACGATTTTATCTTCATCTTGGATCCATGGAATAATTTAACGTTACTTTGTACCCTCGTTATTATATATTGTAGTTATTATATATATCTATACGCTTCTGATGCTTCTTGAAAGACGATATTATATGAGATTAAAATAATGACAAATGAACCAGCCCAGGATGAATTGATAACGAAACATATGAAATTATGATTCAATATTAGTTCGGCTTTAAAATATTCTTCACATATCTTACTCGAATAAGGTCCATTTATCCAATTAATTCGCTCTAATAATTACGGAATTAAAAGATGAACAAAACAATTGCCTATCAGCTATGTATTATACGTCTTTCGCTAGTGCTTCTTTTATTCTTTTATATGCTTTTTAAATAATAGCGGAGAATACATTGTACTTTAATTTGTATTAAGTATATCATGAACAATTTTTCACATTCGACAAAACCGCACATATTTATACGAACTGTGCGCATCCAATATAAATATTCTTCCTAGAATGCCTTTGAAATATTCAAGTTTGGGGTTCGCAGATAAAACCATGGTACCTGGAGAACCATGGCGAGTGTACGGGGTCGTCGATACCTCGGCGCCAGCATTGTCCAGCGGATCAGCTTGGCGTCTCGATGGAAGAAGAAGAAGAAAAGACAAGAGATGTTGTCGATGGTGGAAGGAAGAGGGTTAGAGGCCTTCTGCAAAAGAGGAGACGAGGAGACGAAGAGAGACCGGTCTCTCCTCTGGTCTCCTCTGGTCTCTCCTCCATCCTTGGCATGAAAAACCAGCCAGCCAGGAGATGCTTGCTAGCCCTCAGTCAGAGGTCAACGAGGTTCGAAGGACCTGTATGTTGATCCAATACAATCTTAGGACTTCTACCTTCTTCTCAGTGGCTCTCAAGAGGAACCCTTTACTCCTCTTCGATGACCAGTTTAAGGAAAAGTCCTCGTTGGAACCCATCAGGGTGAGTGATTCTTTACGCTGATTGATATCTGTATTTTTATATATTTGTTGTGGTGGCTGTTGAGAATTTGATTTGATTTGCTTCGCTTTAAATTATCAATTATGGAAGCATACTCTCGTATTCCATTATTAACCCTTTGACTGCAGTGTGTTCTAACAAAAAACCATTAACTTCGTACGATACAGTAGTTGACATTAAATCGTGTCGATAAAAGTAAGAATAATCGAGGAGTTATTTCAGTTATTTAATCGGTTTTTATGTGACACGTAACAGTATGTTACATACTGTATTAAGTGCGGCCTTTCGCAGTCAAAGTGTTAAAATACTTAGTTTGTATAAATAAAGAGGAAGCAGGCATAGATCATTTGAAAGTCACCTTTGAAATGGTACTTTTATACATCTCATTCAAGATTCTTGTTTTAAATCATTATCATAACTTTCATGTTCCATAATTAATGATTGAAGTTGACGCGATTTGCACTTTCATTTTTACGTGCGCTTCAGCTTCAGAATTGATTTTGTTTAACACGACGAACCCATGAATTTAATATACGTGTTCCGTAAAAGAAGGTGTTTGGGAAATGTTGGTTTGGTTCATTTGTTAATTAAATATTGCCGAGCTCCAGCGAGGCAGAAAAGATTTATGTGTTCGTTAAAGGAGATGATCATTATGGATCATGATAAATCGGAGGGAGAAATATTATTTAATTAAGCAGGTATTGGATGTGATTATGAGTCGCAGTGCTACCTTCTTAATTAGCTGAACTTAACCTTCTATTTACGAAGGTGCGGTGTAATAAATAAACAGTATAGACGGGGTTGAATAAAAAATAATATCGTGGTACAAGGAGTAAACTAGTAAACAATAGGTTGTTCGAGGAGGAACCTTGACTGTTGGTAGCATAATGGTTCCGATCGAGAGTGAGCAAGAAATATGCAAGTTCTTGTTCGACCCTAGAAGGTCTCGTGCTCGGAATAAACCAGTGACTCTCAGTGGAACCTTTGATCCAATGTGACTCTATCTTCTTTATCTACCTTGTCTTGTTTCACGGTTGAAATAATGCCGAAGGTAGCGAAGTTCGCGGTCTCGCCGTTTGCGTTGTGCCGCGATTCGTTCGCGGCGATTAAATCCAGCGTAATGCAGGAAGTCGTTTAGCCCGAAGGAAGGATTTTTATCCCGTCAATTATTTGCCATAAAATGAATTGCTAATCCTGGCTAACGTGCACGCCGGGCTTCGTAGGATCGGGAAAATATAACGGGTGGTGTAACGGTGTTTCTATTAGAGGGGTAATACGCCGTGACAGAGAAAGGAAGAGAGAGAAGGAACATCTGCCGGACATTAAAATTCCTCCTTTTTCTTTTCATCGATCCTTCGAACCGCCATTATGGTACTTAAGTCGCGCGCTTCTTCCTCCCTCGAGGAATGAACTTCGGATCATTGGATTTTGTCGTTTTTCATGGTGTGAACTTAAAATGAAATATCTACGCGGATATTGTATATTTGATACTGTAATATATTTCGAAAGTAACAAGAGTTTCGTTAAAATAATTTCAAAATATTTACCACTGAAAATGTCATAATGTGTGTATGAATTAAATTTAGTAGATAACTGGTCCGTATGGGATGCATTTTATTACCAAGTTATTAGTATATCAAATCATTATTTACATATACATTATTGACTTTCTATAATTCTTTAAGATTTTTTAATTTCTATAATAATAATATTAGGGATATACATTTTAAGTCACACACCACAAATCGCAGGTACACCATGTACAAGGAACCAGATTCTCTTACGGTAAGATATTCATATACGTTATTATAAACGAATAATAAATGACCATCGTGAACGGAAGGTGTATAACACAGTAGTCGTTTCGACGGGAATGAAAGAGGTGAAAGTTGACCATTAATTTCTATACACCATGAATAATCCCAGGATGACCAGTTTACCACATTTACCCTACCTTCTCATACATTCATATAATATCCGCACATACACCCTTCGAAATTAACAAGATTACACGAATCTCAAGATTACAACGTCCGCTACGTGATCGCAATACAAACAATCCAATCAAAAAGTTCTTCCCCGACCGTTTCGTGAATGTCAGCTTGTTTGTCCTTGCGCATAAACATTACCATCTTCGTATCTCGTTATTCCTCTGCCCGAAGCCAGTGCCGTGGAAGTTCGAGCTTTATTTCAGTCTACGCGCGCATATTAATAATATCCATAGTTAATTCCGAGTTAAAGGCCTGTAATACGGCAAATGGATATTTCATCTTTCCGTGGTGAGACACGGGAGACCTTCCACAAGGTCCGTGATGATAATGGAGGAGTTTTGGGTCCTCTAACGTAGAGGAGAGTGAAACACATCTTAAAGGACAGACTCGGAATGCCGGGGCCCTTGGCGATAAATCCAGCAAAAAGCTTCTGTCGCTTAGCCAGGATACTCGGACTAAAACCCCCGTGTAATTTACGGGCCTTAGGGCTACGATTTTACGATGTAATTGGCCCTCGAGGATGGGAATGAGGTACCCTCGTGTAACCAGTGCTTACTTCACTCTCATGAACGTATTATTCTGATCTCTCTTTCTCCATTTTTTTCTCCCTTTCTCCTTTCGCGTGAAGCCGTTTGCACAAAAGGTTCACTGTATTTTATTTATGCATATTATGTGGACGTTAAGGCACATATTATGGCGGTGGACGTGGATGAATGGACGTGCAGTGTCATATTATTTAAATCGAGGTTATGATTATTGATTTAGTACGGTGTTGTTTATTAAAAAGTGTAATTATTCGTGGTTAGCGAGAAGGTTGATGTGAGAGTGAAAATATTGTGTAGTATTTGGTTTGGTGGATTTGTGATAATGTTGATTTTTGGCAGCATTTTGAAATATGATAATAATTCATTGAATTAATATGGCTTAATTAGTACTTGCAAAATTAATTAATATAGTATCGTTCTTTTACAAAATTAATGGATACTTCGACTTTAATAATAACTTAATATTCTTCATCTTGAATCGTTGAAAGTAAACATAAAATATTCATTTTAGATTGATTACGATAGCTGACAAATTAAAGCTATCACTCAATAATTAATTTGGAAACAATTTATGAATATTCTACATTGGCGTATCGATTAATAGTTATTCAACCCACTTCTAATAAAGCGGTCTTTATTACAAGTGTATAATATTTAATTCAACCTTAAAACAGCTTTATAAAGTTACAAGTGTCATTCAAAGATTCGCGTGAAAACAACTCATGAATGAAATATATGAATTGTCGACAATCGACAGAAGAGAGAAAGAAGTTTCGCGTGTCGAAATTTAGACACAATACTCCCAGAAAATGGCGGTATCTGATTTTGATTGGATCAGAGTGTGTTCGCGGTAGTCAAAGAAGAAGATTTCCCAGAAGTTTCTCAGGAAGATCATTGCCTAACATCAAGATAATAGTTTTCCATTTTCCTGTAAGTCGCGGCATTCATTAGCGAGCTTTTCCTGCGAAGCCGTTACAAGCCTTCAGGAATTCTATTCTCCTATAAGTTCCCCATCTCTCATTAAACACCATACTCGTTTGCATTTAATGAACGAGGAAATCCTTCGCACTATCATCCCCGGAAACGGAACAATATTCGAAATCATTATACTTCGAACGCGAAGAAAAAATACACGCCATGTTTACTTCTAATCATTCCTGACAATGACCATTATATTCTAATATCCTTATGACACCTTAATTACAAAACAATTTCCAAGCGATTTTCATGATTATATGCTAAATTAAGCAGCTACATTAAGAAATTACATAAAATTGCTAATTAACGACGAACGAAGCATCAATTTAAACGAAAGTCACTAAGTTCTAACTCAATGAATGATTAGATACAAATCGAATTCGATAGATATAAATACAGATAGATTTAAATGATCTAAAAATAAATCAATACAGAGATACATCAATTAGATATAATTAGTATAATTAAATTAACTACATTCGTTACAATATTTATCGAGTATTATTCCAGAAAATAGTAACGGAATAATTATTAATATCCAAGTGTTAATAATCTTGCAAGGCTCTTATTTCTCGGTGTTCTGTGTAAAATTTATTTATTAGTTAGCATCCACTGCTTTCGTAATTAAGAGGCAACTAGTTAATATATGGATCTTAACTGTATAAAGTTGCGGCGCATCCTGCCAGGAAATTATCCTGGCATGAGTAAGGACATAGATATTTGCAAGGCCGGACGAAGGACATGGAGAACGATGTCAGAACTATAAATATTATTGGATATGATTTAACGCGGTTCAAGTAATCCGAACGATATTAATCCTCTGTAACGTCACGTAACTTTGAATCACATTACGTGAAAACAGTAACAAAATTGTTACTTAAACGCACTGAAAAAGGTGACGATCATTTCGCGTACTATTATAATTATTATTACTGGTTTGTTCAGAAAGTTTCAAAGTTGATATTTCGCTCGAATGTAGAATCGTTTTCTTTTAGAATTCTCTTTTGATCATCGCGCGTTAAATTTCCAGGATTTTGAGAGCGTGAAGCTTGCAGTTATGCGTTGCTTGATAGTAGAAGTTGAGGTAAAAAGTTTGTTAAACGCAGTGAAATTTCCTTCTTTATACAGTGAGCAGTAAGACGTCGGTGATTAATTAATTTTCATTTCATGTAATTAAATAGTTGAGGTATAATGTGTGTGTTTTCACATGGAAGTGATGTTCATTATTCGAGCGTTCTATTATTTCAGAATAATTTATAGTGTTTATTAACACTTGAATTTTAATAGATTTTTATTATCAGGATTTTAATAATTATGGAATTATTCCTCAACAAAACTCTACGTATTTAATTTTATTGCTTCCACAGAAATTAGTGCTCGACGAAAACAAATATGAAAGTTTCAGTATTAGGTTTAATTTTTGTCCATCTGTTAGGTTTCATCTTAGAAAGTGATCGGTTCCGAACGAAAACCGACTTTCGTTGTCTCGCGAAATTTTTCGCGTGGTGTTAAATATTTATGCAAACCTGTTGTAGAGGAGCACAAAGGCGCGTTAAGATCGCGTTTATGGAACCCAAGAGAAAGTCATCGATTTCGACAGACTGACCACTCGATATTATTCTTTTCTCGCATGGTGATCTCGAGAAAGGAGATATCTCTCATTCACGTCACCGAATATGGATGAGTCTAATAATTCTTTCGGCGAATAAATCAATTTCGATTCTGTTCAGGAAAGTAGTTAATTTATGGATCAAGGAATATTCCCTCTCGACATAGTTTTTAAATTAACCACTCGGTTTTAGAGACTCTATTAAATTAGTAATCACAATATCAGTAGATCATCCCACTTAGTGTCAGGCCATGGATATCAAGAATAACAAAGACATAAATCAAATGCAATTATGAATCAACATATAAATACATATATTATAATATCTCTTAGCTCGGCGACATTCAATTATCATTCTGCATCCTCCAATTTTAAATTAAGAATATTTAATTTCTAATGTCTTGCACTCCAAGAATCCATTAAGACTTAATATTCGCGATATCTCGAAGTATAAAAATTCAATATGGTGAATTCTATCGGAGAACGTCGAAGATAGCCTCTCTCAATTAAACACTTTATCTCGGACTTCGCGTAATCAGTATTCTCCCGACTGGTAATTAAATTCTGCGAATTATCCTGGGCTTCGTATTTCGCGGATGTCTCGCGGATAGATATATATTTAAATAACATCGAGATACATAAGCGGAATCACGATGGCAGGGAAACGACTGAGGAACTTTTACTTTTACGTTTGAGGCGTGGGCCAGCCTCACGTCACTGCCCACAAACTACCACACTGCCCACTCGGTCATACTAGGACTTAAGGCCCTCTTATTCCACTTGATTAATCGCCCGGACTTCGTAAAACAAAGTCTCCCGAACACGTGACATTTTCGACTCCATTTTGGACTCCATTTTCGAACGGATTATGCATGAGGACACTTTCGAAAGAACTCGCGAAATTTGACCTTTTTGGGCGAATTATTCTCGATGAAAGTGAGGCCTGTTTTATCAAGGAGATTTTGCGATGAAAAAAGAGAAAGGGCATCCTGAATTTTGATTAATATTTATCGGGATACACATCAATTAATTATATTATTTATACAGTATGTTCTACAGTATGTTTTCCAAATTGTTGGAATATTAAACTTGTTATTAATTCCGGTATTAGTTCCTCATACTAGTAGCATCTTGTTATTTTCAATTATTAATATAATACAATTAATTAAATCGCTTTAGAATCTCGATATTTCAGATTACGAATTTTAGAGTCGAATAACATTCCTTCGTTAAATCGAACTTAATAGAAACTCAAAATAAGCGGAAACATTCCAGAGTCGCAATTAATTTCGTCAAAGAGGTGGACCAGATTGGGACACAGTATTCGTGTACTTTCACTTCCATTATACGAACCCACTTCCGTATTCCTTAAAAAATATTGTCTTTAAAAGTCCTTTTCTCTGAAACTTGAATGCCCTCATTTTCCCGTAATCGTTACAAAGCCATTAAATTACAAACATAAGAGGTACCGGAAAGTAATCAATTCGGGAGTGGAGAATTTTTCTAATCGAAATTGAGGAATTTAATTTTGTTCAAAAAGGTAATTACGGCACTGAAGAATTGTCGGTCAAAGATCGTAAACAACAATGGGGATTATATGAACAAATAAATAGAATTGATTTCGACTCGATATTTTCTTTTACAATATGCGAATTTGCGATATTCGAGTACTTCGTGTTTCGTGAATAATTTGCAAGATTATTGGTGCAATCTCGTTGTTCATAATGCGTGCTCTGAGAATGGATAAACGTAGCTGGAGAGAGCCACTGGAAATAGAGACGTTGTAGCATTAATGAGTAAAATAACCGAGTGATTTGCATGCTTAAGCGAAGAGCCAATGAGAGATTTAGTAATAAACGAGCGAATGTCTTGTGAAATGATTCTCCACACGGCTCTTCCCAGGAAATCTGGTCATTCCAGCTGCCAAGGATATTTCATAAGTATCCAGGAGAACACGAATAATCAGTTTACTCTTTGTTCCCTGCACCACGGTGTGCAGTGTAAAAAGAACATTTTAACGGTGTAGTTCTCTGGAAACTCTTACTTGAACACATTTACTTGTCCAGCACGATAAGTATTCTTATTACGTAACGATACTGGACGAAGGAGGAAGTCAAGTATCAAAGGCAATTACGTAAGCAGAAGATGACTTCTCCATATTTGGTTACGATTTTCTGGTCAATCTTTTTATTCCACGTTTCCGTTATTTCGCAATATCACAAGTTCGCTTGCAATTTTATGCGTGTATTTCAGTTCGTTGCATAAATAGTCCCTTTATTTGAGATGAATAAATTGGACAAAATTGATGTCCATGTTGGATGTATTTTATTGCCAGGAATATTCGGTTAACATCTTGTGGACGAATACTTTATTCAAGCTTCCCGTTATTTTGCAATGTCATAAAGTCGCTTGCAATTTTATGGGTGTACTTAAGTCGACACCGTAAGAAGGGCCTTTACATCGAATCAATGATGTTGTACACTCACGATGTAATTATCGACAGGGATATATGATTACAGTTTCGTGGAGGAGAGTTTTAATCAAAGACATCGATATACGCAGTCTCTTTATTTGGCGTAAATAAATGCAGGGTGTTCAAATAGAAATGTATATGAAGTCAATGTGAACGCATGGTGTTCCTTTCCACGTGAAATTGATGATGTTGTATATCCAGTTGTCAGTGTAATTATTGGCAGAAATATTTTCTGCCGGCGATACGTGGTAGACGAAGTATCACGTGGATCCACGATGTTAAAACTGCCCACGATTCCACGTACGCCCACCTACGATACGTTTCCCGATGAAGTACTCTTACGTGGAGGTCAAAGACTCTTCTCACCTTCTACGACCTCCGGTTCCACGAGCGTAGCTGTTTTTTCACCGGGACAAATTGTTCCCTTCGGCATTCCAGCCCTTGGATTATACACTAGCCGCGAATTATTCCTATTAGTCTTCCTACCCTCGGATTGATACATGCTCTTTGATCCTTATCGGGATACCGTACGCGAGATGGAAATCTTTTCTTTCGTGCCGTTTGCAAAACCATCCTCCAATCACCGCTAACTGTATATTTATTAATGGCGGCGAGCTAATATTCCTGTATGCAGTTACTTGAACTTTATGGTGTATGCAACAATTGAGGAGCAAGACATTTCATTATGCGGGAATAATTGCTGGTATATATATAATATATTAAGGGTACGGTATTCCATTTTTATTGCAGTTGCCGTTATTTTGTAATATCATTAGTTCGCTTGGAAATCTAGTAGTAAATAGTATCTAGAAGTACCTGGTATCAAGAAACATCTAGTATTTAGGAGCATCCGTAATCTAAAAGTATCTAGTATCCACTGGTACCTAGTACCACAAATATCAAGCATCTAACACCAAAAATCAAATCCTTTCTAAATATCAAATACTTCAGATATTAAACCAAGATTGTACCCCCACAGTGCAAAGAGACCCGTGTAATTTCAAACGGCTCAGTTTATTATCTTATTTTCGAGTGTTCGGTACGAAATCGTGATTCGTCCAGTGATTATCGGGAAATCGGTGGAAGCAATGGTCCGTTAAGGACACGATAGAGCAGACCTTTTGCATGGAAGTATATATCGGTGACATAAGGCGTGAAGCTGCTGTTAGGCAGAGATACGTTGGTATCTCTGGCAAGAAGGCCGTAAGTCCGGTCACATAACGGTCCAGTTATGGTATGGCGAGGAAGCGATCTCTCGCCTCGACACACGATTCCCTCGTTACACGAACTTGCCCTCCACCAACGATTTTCCTCCTTCTTCTACTTCTACTTCTTCCTCTCCATCTTCTTCTTCATCTCCCTCGTCTTCCTTTTACTGATATACTCACGCGTGTATTCACGCCTACCCCTTTTTTTATCCTCGCCGAACCGCATGAACGAATACGATCATGATCGGTGAACGAACCTCGTGGTTTATGCACTGAGTGCAATACCGATCACATAGGTGGTTCCTGATTGAATTCGTTCACTTGTTTTGCATTGCAACTCATGCATGTATTAATTCTTCAAGATAAAATTCTTTATTGAAATTAAAGTTGGTGCTGATAAACGTCGGTAGCTTAAATGTATCCATATCTGATACTGTCGTGTTTGTTGTCAGTTTGAACGAATGATAAATACACGATGATATATTATCGTAATTATTTCATAATAGATTGAATTCTTTATATCGGCAGCATGATTCACTTTCGATTTATCAATGTATGACGCAAAGGACATGTAATTATCGGTAGTGATTGGCTATCAAGGAACCGAGTAAGAAAGCGCGAAAGTAACAGTGAGAGGTGAAGAACTGCATTGTGCCGATAACTCGCAGCATCCAATGATGTAACGGTATTCCGCGTAATCGAACTTGTAATTTCATGCTATAAATCAGCGCGATGACTAATCATATAATTATCCGACTATAATACTTAATCATCGATAAAATATCAATGGTCCGATTATTCTTGCGAAAGGTTTCATGTAACACTAGAACCACTAAAGTAGTCAAATTGATGAGCCGGTAGTACTTAATAAAAGTACTCTGTGATTTTCTGTGGCTCAGGTTACATAATGAACATAATTAAACTGATTCATTTATGTTTTCCATCTATCATTATTTTTAAGGGCATACATAAGTATAAAAATATAGCTGAGAATACTGTCGGTAGTTCTAGTGTTAATGTCTGATATGGTTGGTAAAAGTGACTTACCAGTTCGGTGGGCATAGTGTTGCACGACCTAAGAGGCAGATTGTATGTTATGGGGGTTGGTTGACTCCTGTATTCTTGCAGACAGGAACTGTTTTTTGACAAACCCCTTGGATACACCAAACCATGGAAATCCGTGTTTCCTTCGGTCGAAATGTGAACGATTATTGACTCGCTCGCACACTCGATCTGCACGGTACTCGCCACTGCCACCGTAGCTGTAAACAAATTCATTATTAATTAATACATATTATTCATTACACCCTGAAACTCTTCCATGCGTCTAATCAAACATGCCGCTTCAAGGAATTTCTTTATATCGAAATCATATTTTACAACTATCATTGAATTGGTCAGAAAATTCGCGAGGTTTGCATCAGTTTGATTCGCGGAGAAACAGAGATATAAAGGAGATAATTAGGTGGCTTACTTCGCGTGGAACACCCTGTATACTTCGATATACTACAAAAGCATAGCAATAAAACGGTAATAAGTATCACAATAGTATTCTATTATAGTTGTACAATGTATTATAACCTGTTAATATCAATAGATATATCACGCCATTAAAATCGGAGATAACATAGAAACCCTTGAAGAGTGACACCATAAAATGTTGTGTCGATGGTAGAAGTAAGTAGGCGTAACAAAGAGCTCGAAGATCAACGCGAAAGATAGAACACCCGGAAGCTGGGGTTAGGTTTTAGGTCCAGATCGAAGCGTTAATCAATGCTTTGGATTCGATTCCTTAAACGTTCCACGGAATTCGTGCGATCGTCTGCCGAGTGATTTCGAGGATCGATTATAAAAATGGCACGATGAACCACGATAGGATCGATCTTGGCTTCTAGGTGTGAACGGAGTAACGGTATACTCTTTGAGCAATACGATCAATTATAAAAGGTGCTCGCGCTTTTATTTCGTACGAGGTAGTTCTACCTGGTGAATGAAACGGCAGTTCGATACGAATCGTTTCCTATTGTAAAGAGTCCTCGCCGGTTTAAGCGAACAGTATTACGGTAATTTCTAATTAGTAATGCGGTACACGCCGAGCCCGTGCCACTGCCTCCGAGTTTAATAACCGCGAGCTTTTATGGTGAAATTAAATGTTGTAGGATAAGGGGCAAGGTAAACGGAAGGATGTATAAAATATCATCGATATATTAGGCATTCAAGGATATATAAAATATTCTCCATCGATAAATATTCAATGATATGTAAAATAATATATGAAACGTGTCAAATTAGAATTAGAATCAAAATGAGAATCTAACCGGACAAATGTTTTATATGATATATGTCAGGAGATTTTATATATGCGTTCGTTTGGATCGGGTTTTTTGTAATTAATAGTTAGAGGAATTAATTTTGAAAAATTGTATACATCTCAGTTCTAAGACTTCGATTATGAATACTTAATTTGTTTGTATCCTGAATTCATAAATTTTTATTTCTACTCGAATATGCTTAGCTATCGCGTGCTGGTGCGAATAAAAATTCCTACACACAGGAAACCATGTTTTTGTATGATTTCACGCGAATCATGTAGGTCGCATTGAATGACGACATGTTGAATAAGATGATGCTATTAGGAAGGAGTACTGTTATGTTTTGTTGGTTCACGGTTGATTAGAAAGGGGTCATATAAAATAAGAAGTATTTCTCGGGAGAATGGCGCCCTTCCTAACTGCGAGACGAAAGTATTCTCAGCAGTAATCAAGTATTTCAATAAAACTTCCAATGTGGCCCACTTAAACAGTTCCTTTCGATAATTTATCTTCCAATAATCGATTGAATTTCTTTCGATCCCGCACGAACGATCTCTTTTTTTTAATCCCATCTTGATTACTGAAACCGTGAGATTTGGATCGTGTGAAAATGAAGATACCGACGATCAGGTTAATAAATGAAAGACTTCGATATAATTACTCAGGGAACACGTATTTAATTGGAGCGCAAAATTGATTATTAACGATGAATGGATCATTATTTCTCTTTTTTTCAAAGTTCGTCGACGCGATTTGGCGAGATTTCCTAAATTAGAGGATTATTTGAAGGAGTATGGATAATGATAACTATCATTGGTACCTCATCATTATGATTATCGAGGAAAAAGAGAGTCGTACAATGATGAGAGAGTCGTGAACTTGACTCCTCGTGGCAACTAGTCACGTCAGATAGTCTTCCTCCTCTTATTACCCCCTGTTCTATGCTGCCATTTATTATAATACCCCGTCACACCAACTATTTTAAAATAATACTCCGTCGGAATTTATTAAGATGGCAAAAAAGTGCAGAATACAAATGTGTTTCCCCGAACTCGCTCAATCTTCATTTAACATATATCTCGTTTACTATAAGAATCATCATTGCAACAGTTTCCATTGGTCGTTATATGCAGATTTATAATAATCAATTCGTAATATTTGATAGTAAATTATTTTGTTATGTGTACTTGATCTGTGATATTTATTAATTGAATTCGTTATAAAACGAGATATTGGAGGAAGAAATAATGGCGTGTCTCTGTGAGACGTTAAAGGTTGACAACCCGTAACAGGTAGAATCAAGGTGTCGTTTGTCAGTGAATTTACTAAGGCTGGTCATCCTCGCAATCAGTGCTCGGCCAATTAGCAGCACGCGAAAACTAACTCATTCCATTCTTTTCTGTCTCCGTCGTAATTCCCTGGGGATTATTGTTATTTACTCGATCGCCGGGGTCATTGTGATTTTGCCGTCGGAAATGTCGAAGCGAGCACCGAAAAGAAGCGACTGCCATGGGAATCCGCGAGGTCGTCGACCGGCCACCTTCACGCTTCCAACCGATTTATTTCGGTTTTTCAACTCCTTCTACATGGCGGCCATTCTTATCGGGGAATCTTCACCTTATTCCAGTTACAAGGAGTGCCTTATTATATGGAGGATCATTTTCATAATAAAAAACGGGGCGTACTTAAATTTGGAAGCTCAGTGAATTTAATGCTCCAATTAATTCGGTAACTTCTTTGGCGAATCGCTTAACAGCAAAAACTGAGATGAGCACATTTCAAGTTAAATCTTTTCAGTTATTTTGCATCATATTACTTATGTCACTTACATTCAATTTATACTATTTGTTTCAAGAAAAATAATTGAACTTTCATTACTTCACGTAACGAACATCAAAGTACAATCCTCGGGAGATCACGAAATATTGATGCTAGAAATTAGTAACCAATGGATTTCGCACATAATAAATAAATAAATCATCGAATACAATCACCAAATTTAATTCATAACTAATCAATCTTACAAACAAAATTTGGTAAAACTTGATAATTAATTCCACCATACGCATACACGAATAAATTTCACGCGGAGTTTAACGAGTTACGGTGGAAATCAAAGGTACTTGACCTTAGGGTCTGTTTCCAAGAGCGGCTGTCTTTGTTCGGAGTATCTTGTCGGCTAGAAAACAAACACCGGCGGAATCGTAAAGGCTTTAATGAAAGATCGTCCACGTGTCTTCCGATTTCCCTTTCTTTTCCATAGTTTCTTTCTCATCTACAGTGACCGGTAAAACGTTTCCTCTTTCTTTCCCTGAGTCATCCTTAGGTCTCGAAGGGTGAAGCAAAGGCGTGTTCGAGAGGTTACTTGGTAATTTGCAAACGACACGCGAGTCTCGGTTTCCGGCATGGGATTTCTTTGCCATCCTCTTTCCACCTTCTTCTTTACCAGATTTCCTCGAAGAACACATTCGCGTGAGACTCCTTCTGAGAAGAAGATAGGACGCCATTTTTTTTAATTCGTCGTATGTGATTAAGTCATTTAATTATACTCTTACGAGTTACATTTTTGTCTGCATTTCCGGCATGCACTACTTAATTTCTTCTATGCTCGATGACAGTATCAATTATAGATACGTGATTCGCTATACTCTTGTTTTACTTCATTCCATATTAATTAATAAATATGCTGTTTTATGGGGTAGTTTTAATATGGATGAATACGTGGCAGTATTCTGTGGTAGTTGAAAATATTATTTGTGAATGGCTGACTCGATGTAGGAGCTAAAAAGTGAGGTGCCTGGACGCAGAGTTATGCAAGAGCTGTGGCTTTCGTGCGTAAGGTTTTAATGCACCGCGATGAACACGAGCGGCATAACATATCGCTAACGTAACCGATCCTCGTACAAACTTCCTGTCACCAATAGAAATAGACCCTGTCAGCAGCAAGAATTTATTCTGGCGATTTGTCATAGTAATTTCTGCCAGAGTTCGCTTTATCTTAATCGAATACATCGAATTACCTGTAACTTATCGTTCAAAATGATTCCTGAGTATTCCGAGCAATTTCGTTTACCTCAGATTATTATTGATAATCATGAAGTTTAAAAGAAGTGTTTTTACGTGCATTCACCATAGATTTCATTATCGCCACGATTCGGAAGCATGCAATTATTCACTTAGCCTCGACAAACTCTAAAGACAATTAGCATCTATCCGCAGTTAAGGCTTCCTTCATTTACATAATCGTCGAACCATCTCAAATTATCTCATTACGGCAACCATTGCGAAAATCCACTCGAAAAAGACTCTGAAAAGGAAGCAACCTACTTCGTGAAGCGTTAACATATGCTGCGTAAACCGTTGCTGCAAGTCAAAGTTTTTCGAAATCAGTTTATAATTATATTCGTAAGTCCGGTGATTTAAATCTCCTCCGCGTTTAGATTCCATCGCGATAATTGAACCTCTCGCTGTACTGTTGTTGGATCGTTGCTGGACTTCTCCGTGTATTCCAGCCTCGTATAAGGAATGATTTGACTTCCTTAGGGACATGTATACATACATGTACTATGGGGTTCGGGAAAGAAAGCATGCGATTTCAGAGACTTTAGTTTAAAGTTCAAACGAAGGGAAGAAAGATCCACATATAACCTAAACGAGAGTTCCTATTTAATATATAATTCGACGAAATTCCACGTGACACTCACGTCAGTAGTGCCTTCTTCCCCGAATCCAAACACTACGTTTAACTTTTTCTAAAATTCACGACAAATCGCTACATACGTGGACATTATTCTTTGGATATTATTAATGCTTCTCGAATATTTTTTCGTTTAATTCCTATCCATTTAAAGTGAGTAAGGTATAACTACAAATAAGATTATACCGTCTTTTTCTAACTGCAAGAAAGTCATTGCTGAAGAGGTTAAAATAGTGTTTGTCAGGTTGTAATTTCGCGGCGATGATTCATCGGAATCGTATCTCCGATCTCGAGTGCGTGCTACGGTCATCGCTGCATGAATTCCGTTACGCTCGCAAAAAGCCCTTTCCATTGAGTTGCTGCGTGCATTATAACTGTCGTATTCCACGCGTTTTGCCTCCGCACGTTCCGCGGAACTGGATAGATGCAACGTTATTTCGTTTGATTAATGCTCCAATTTTAAGGAGCGACTTTAAGTGTCTCGTCGAAGGATGCAGTTATTTATTCTTGGATAAAGAATAAATTCCTCTACTCGATTATTTTTATATTCTACAGGGTGAGCCAAATACTTTCTGATATATTTTCGATTGTAAATCTGGTAAAAATAAATAGCCACGCGAAATTGAATTAGAGACTTATGCATTAGTTCAAACAGTGTTCTTCTAATTGGGTATAGAGAATTACATCCAAATGATTTCTGGAAACGAAAAATTATAGCTGGAGTCTATTTGAGTCTTGATTACTTTATACTAATTAGGAGTTACTAAATTAAGTATATTAACTGCACTTAGTGAAGAGTAATCAAGAGCGCACTCAATCCTAAGTACTACGATGGCATTAAAAAATATAAAGCGCGTACTTTTAATTAGTCGAAGAAAGATGTTCGTTAGGAACATTTCCGACCCCACGGATTCCATATAAAACGGGAAGCATATAATTTTCCTGAAAGTGGAGACACGCTAGAATTGAAACGAGCACCAAGTGTGCATGTAAGGATACTTTTCCGGTTTCCAACGACCGTTTTCCGTTAACTCAACCACCGAAGTACTGAATTCCCCGCATATTTTTCCCTCTTCCTTGAGAATAATCGCAGCAATTATTCGTAATATGGTCGCGTAATATTCATCCAAAGCCGAGTAACACTTAGCACGGAATGGTAATTGCGAAGGATAATAATTAAGCGAGGTCATCCGATCCTTCCATCATCTTCCGCGTAATTAACACCAGAAACGTGAATCGAACAGGATTCTAAATCTCACGTATTATATCAGTAACACGTTCTACCGCATACGTCGAAAATTATGTGTCATATTTTTTAATGGCTTGTTTGCCATCATTAATCTCAACATACATCTCCGATATCCATTCGTACCGTTATATTGTTTCGTGCAAAAATATAATAATACAGAATCTAAGATCGCGATGACGTAAGACGTAATGGACAGGATATGTGGACGAATCCGGAATGTGTCCGGATCGGTATCAAGATTACGATTCCGCTTGTAGAAACGGAACGTGCTCGGTGTATTAAGGTTACTCGAGTCTACCAATCCGAGTGCTCCGTAATACAGTTTTGATACCAGCAAGAGAATTTTGAAAAATAACACTCTCAGATGAAGCTAAATGCTGCTCTAAAGAAGGTACATTAATGTGAAAATAGCAACAAGTTTGTTACTTAGATGCAATACAAAGGAGACAGTTGTAGGATATACTCCAATTAACATCTTTCAAATATAATTTATATATAAATCAGGGCACAATTATAACCGTGTTTACGTTCGGTATTCGAGTGTTAAGTTCAGTTTCCCAGAAGAATCGATCCAGTTCCCGCAATCTGCTGGCAGCAAACACGGTTTCACGGAAACGATCTCTTTCGACATTGTGCTGCAATCGCGTTAGCCTTGAAGCGATACATTGCGTAGACAGTTTGCCATTTTAAGAGATCGTTTTCGCCTCTGGACGAAGCAAGGAATCTCCCGTTACTGATAGAGCTACGTTTTACAGCCTGCGATCGAGATACACGAAATTGTAGAAGTTTACTTGCGAGGAACAATATCCTAGATTCGAGTTTACGTATCCTAGCTGCATTCGGCGTCAGCTACGATTTCACGGAAACGATTTGCTTTATGTTTCACTGCAATCAAGTCGAGGTTGAAGGAACTTTTGAAGAACCTATCATATCATTGAAGGAGATATATTTTCTGACTTACAGGGGTGTAAAGAACACCCGGTTACACGGAGGTGCGGAACTGTAACAACAATTACCGTACGATTCCCGTAAGAGGTTAGAATCGTGTAGTTGCGGTCGTCGTACCGAGTGGAAGTCACGAACCGTTATAAATCGGTTATTTACTTCGCCAAGATACTTTTGCTGAAACTTTTACACCTCTGTTTTACCTGACTCAAGAATCCACCTGTTTTTTTTTTGTTATCCGACGTGAAACGTAAGGTCCAAAGATTTACATCGGTGACTTTACTCGTTCGGTGTTCCAGAATGCATGAATATGCAAATATTAAAAGACTCGGCTGTAAGTTGAGTTTGATATTTGAATTCGATGATGCCGGGATCCAACATTCGCATAATTAATCCATTAGTTATATCGGTACATCCTGGTTTGATGATACTTCAAATATCGTCATCCTTTCAGCCGCGCCTTGCCTTTAATCATGGTGTTTACTAATGGCTTAACGGAAACCAGAAAATTAGCGTGGAGACGTAAAAAGTGACCTATTATCGTTACACTTGCTCCTGAATTTTCAATTAAGATTGAGTACCCAATCCTTTTTAGGAAGCTAGTCGTGGAGTTTAATTGGTTCCTCCGGGCGAATTCAGACTATCGGGGGCTTAATTGCAACGTCTTAATTATGGAGCTCCCGAAGTAATTATATCAGTGGTATAATCAATTTACAAGTGTAGGATCGAATGTAACGTATGCAAAATTCGGTCCGTTCAATTCCCCTGGGAATTTGTAATCAACAAATTAGCGTATAAAGTGTATGAATTATATTTGTAATATTCATTCCTGAGATGATTGGAAGCTTTTCTTAGTCATACTTGTATTAGCAACCAATGTGTTAGACGCCATATTAGACCTCACAGCAAGAAAGGAGGATTAACCGTTCCTCGACACGAAACTAATTAAATACTTAGATACTTATCCCTGAATTAAGATTAGGGGTCCATTGTAACGATTACACGGCGCAATCTTAAGAACAACAATGGACGAAGGATATTTAACGGGCACGAAAGTAGCCAGGTGGTAATCTAACATGAAAAACGATTCGACCTACTTTCAAGTCAGAACTAACTTTACTCTCTTATCTATCATTCTAATGTTCCTCATTTTTTTTCTCCATCGGGACACTAATTGCTTCTATGATACTCTCGCGATAGATATCCGCGAATCGATATCATCTGCTAATTAACTTCGAATAACGAACACGACTAATATACATGAATATTATTGAGTCAGCTAAAAGTAAAAATGTTAATATGTATTATTTTCGACGTACAATAAGAGGAAGTTATTTTAAAGTTTTATCAGTCATTGAATTTAAGCACCACGATTTGCGTCAAGGTTTTCCTAATTCCTATCAGCGAAGGTGTAACCGGAAGTCTTTAATCTCGTAGAGGAAGATGACGGTAGCGAGGCACCCATTTGTACAATTTACAAAGCACCTGCTCTTTCCAGGTTGGTTGATTCTCGTAGCCTTGCCTGGCTACGGTTCGTTGAGTCTTTCTTACGAATCGAGGGCCATCTTTATATCCGCTTCGACTATTCTTTCTACACGTTTATGTACTCCTCATTTCTTTCATTGTTAATACACTTAGCTCTGGTTAATGTTTTCAGTCATTCAACAAATTCATAACCAAAAAACTGTGTTATATAGGGTTAACAGAGCAATGTTCTATTAATATTCGATGATGCTCGAGGTAATTTAACATTAGAACTACGGACAATATATTCTGCTATATTTATACATGTCCGTATGGGTCTTTAAAAATAAAGATGGATAGGACAACTAAATTAATCGATTTAATTATGTCTATTATGCAACGTGCGCCGTAAAAAATCGCAGAAAATGGAACCTTATAAATTTGAACGTTCTTATTAAATTACAGCGACCCGTCATTTGGACTTTTTTCGTAGTTCTAGTTTTAAGTCCAAAAGATAGTGGATCTGATGGATCTGGTTACGTTTAAGTAGAAATACATGTCCTGCAACTTATTCGCTGGCAGAAGTCTTCTCGAAAGAAAACCAGCAAGCTTTTAAATCACTGGTATTAGCCACGGTAAATTACATCGCGCGAAGGCCACGGGTGATTTTATCCACTCAAAAACAGAAGATCCACCGAACCAACAGAAACAGCAATAAATTTGTACTCTCATTAAACATTAAGAATATTTATGGACTTATAAGAACATATCACATATCATATACAAGGTGTTCCACATGAAACAAGTCACCCAATTAACTACTTTATTCATGATAATATATAAAATATTTTATCCGTCAAACAGATGATTTCAAAGTGCCAATATCTTGAGAAAGAATGCTTTGTGTCTTTTTGTACAGAATTTGCAAGATCACCATATTTCCCACACAGAAACAGTGTTGTATAATAAAATGTCCTGTTTCACATCGGACACTCTGTATAATGTTACCATAAATTAATGAATTATTCTCTTCATAACCATTCAATATTTTCATGTATTTTCCACGTTAACACGAAGCGAACGTACAAAGAATTAAATGTCCGTCCGTGTTCGAGTAAAATATAAATATGTCCAAAGATTTTTCTGGCGGATATCTTCGCGAAATCTTATATCCTTCGTTTACGTCATTCTCCAGTTTTACTGGTATCTCGGTTTCCAGTTTCTCGCCGGTGAAACAGGACGTTAATTCCGAGGATTCAGTTGACTCCTGGCGTAATTAATGAGTGAAGAGTCACTGCTATTTCTGATCGTATGGTGAACCGTAGACGGTGGTTTTGCAGAAGCGAGAGCCACCCTCGGGGCCCATCGTTGGTTTTCGTTTCAAGGATTCCCGCCATGCTTCCGTGCTTTACGTGAGAAAGTCTCTTTTGTTTCGAACAAAGGGGACTTACGAATACATTATCTTCCGGTTTAATCGAAGATACCCGAAGCGTGATTAGAGTCTGTGTTAATTTATGTCCTACTCGCGCTAACGTCTTACTTGTGCCTTCGTATTTGTTTGCTAACACTAGAACTACCAAAGCAGTCAAAACGACTGGTCCCTAATTTTTCATGAAATCATTCGAACACACAACTGCGCATTGTTTTGCAATTTCCTATACCTTCATTTTATATACATAACCCACGTAATTAAATCCAGTAATTGACTTTCAGTGTTTTTTATAGGGTGTCTTTATTTAATTATCAGCATGTAAAGCTTTGGTATATAAATACATTTATCTAGGAAATATGGTGGAAATAAAGTGAAATATCATGAATAGCATAATTCCGAATGTTTCTAACGGCTTCGCTCGAGCAAATTAATTCTTACGCAATGGACGTCTACCAAAGAAACGGCATGGATGAATTGTCGTGGATACTACATGAGGTGTACCGTTATTGGTTCGGACACCACGAAGAGAGGAACGGTATTCTTGGGCACGCCAATACCACCCGCCATAGTTTTTCTATCGTTTGTCTGTTAATTCCACAATTAGACTTCTTCTTACATTCTAGAGATGCATTGATTCGATATAATTTACTTCCAGTAATAAATTAATTGTTGATAATAACATTAGAAACGCAGGGGGAACCTTTTGGTTCACGGGTGTGACGACCCCGCGTACCCCAGTCCCCCCATTATCATCACGATGGGGGTTATCGGCCCTTAATATTCCCAATTATTATCGTTACATTAATTTCCAGTAACATTCGTATTCCATCGATTTCTCTTACGTTGATTGCAGAATTATTTCTTATTAATTATTTATTGCTAGCATTCTACTTGGTACTCATAATACTCCTGTTTCGAGATGAGTTTAATAGAAATCTTATATAATACTTTTATTAATGATATAATACTAAAAAATGTCGTTTGGCATTTCAGACCATGATAACTTTATTTCGACCACAGACGTTCTCCAGTCAACCGGAAAATTAAACCTGTCAAATATCAGGGTTTAATAGTCTTTAATTGGATGTCGGAGTTGACTAATTCCTGTTTACTTAATTGTCCCTATGGATTTCGATCTAGTGTCCTCGAGATTCCTCGGACAAAGAACCTCATATTTTTTCTTCTGAAATCTCCGATCATTCTTGGCGATGCAACGATGACCGTGCTGTATTAAGACTTATATCTCTGGTCCCCCCGATCTTTCTTGCTCCGTGAAGTGTAACGTGATTTGTCGACGTCTACCATGGAGTATTATTGTACCCGCTGACGAGTGTAATCCTATTGGATTATAAGTCATGGGTAAACCCGGTGGAGAACAATGAATCACTTAGGAAATCTTCTTCTTCCGTACGATACTCGGCGTGATCGATGCTCATGCATCCAAACCGGCTATCCACAACTCGATCGTTACGAGTAGCAAAGGGTTCAAGTTCAACGTGCATCTTTAATGTTTCAATCGGTTTTATAATTCGAATTGTTTTCGAATAATCATTTCATTTTGATTATGTAATCTCAAGCATTTAGTTTCGATTATTCAGCTCGAATTATTTAACTTCAATTGTGTAATTGCAATTACTTGAATTCGATATTTTCATTGAATTTTATGTGACTTTAAATCAGTAGTTCGTATATAAGTGCAGAGTGAAATTAAGATTTAAGTAATCATTTTTGAATGTTTCGAGTTGTTCTTTTGGAAGACATTTTTTTAATGAGCCTGTTAAGTTAATATTTCTTTTTATCGTATATTTGTTGAAATATTGTTAGTCACGATTTGTGAACAGCACGTGACTAGCACGATGTACTTGATCCCATCCCTAGTTGCGATCCATCGACTACCATCTTAGGAAGCTTGAATCCTGAGTTGATGAACACTCCGGTGTTAACTTTTTGCTGAACTTTTTATGGCAATTTCTTTCCATGGAACTGTGTTTTACGAGATCCCCCATTAATAGTATACTTGTTTCCCAAAGGGACTAATCGATTGTTCATACTTCACTTACTCCCTAATTTTTTATAGTAAATGACAACTCTTTCTTTCCTGGATGTTATTAGATTTAATTAGACACTTAATATATTTTTATAATGACTTACACGATGAACAACTAAGATGCCGTCTTAAGTTTCGGCTGATTTGCATTCAAAGTACAAAGTGTAGATGTTCGAATATAATTAATATTTTTAATATTTTGTATAATGTTTATCACCCCTTCAATAATATGTTTGAATATTATTCAATATTAATGGCTGTTCATCATGGAAGATATTAATGAAGAAGTCCCAACTGATATTACCAGGATGCTTGTCCTAGAAATAAGTCTCGCGTAACAAGCCGATGCAAAGGATATCGGAGATTATATTTTTGTAAAACAGGAATATGCAGAAAAATCGCACGGAATAAATTGACTTTATAACGGAACTATGCTCTCGTAGGAAGGAAGCGTCGTTGACCGCTTAATGATCCTAGAATCGTCATTAGCCAGGATCATTTATAAACCTCTACCCGTTTCCTATTTATGGTCCACCTGACCATGCTCCTCGATGGATAATTACCGATTTACAAACCTACTGTTACACCTATACCTTATTATCCTGCATTACGTTCGATATTTTTCATAATTTAGTCTTTTTATTCAAATCAAATCTAACCTACTCTTAGTAAAATCGTCAAAAATAACGGTTATTATAACTGCTATTCATGGTGGAAAAAAATCACGACATTGATCCTTCAGATTCCTGAATTTCGCATAAAACTTTGATTATAATATTCCTGAAGATATCCAGTGATTAACCTGTCAACCGAGGATGACGAATAACTCGTGATTTGAACCTGCATTTATCTCGATGATTACGAATTAAATAACAATTTATTCTCATAATTCCTTCTCGACATTCGACTTCTTATTAGAATTCTTATTTAATTAACGCAAACCCTTTCGGCGTCTTATTTGCACACTAATCAATTGCAATCATAATTAAGAATTCTGAATGTTGTCGATTCAACAATTAAATGCTTTCGAACTCCTTATTTTCTCAAATAAAGCATTCTCAAATTTTAATCCGCATACATTCCAGTAGAATGAAGAATCAAACTCACTTGCCTCCAGTAATTAAGAATATGTCACGCTAATTGATTCAATTACTAAATTTGAAGCACCCCCATGATGCCTTTTTTTCAAAGAACTCCTCGATTAACAGGTTAAGACCTGGACAGATAATGTGGTGGGTTTTTGCTCGATAAAAAACAATGTAAAGGAGCAAGGGAACAATCGTTTAAGTTAATGATTAATTTGTTCCACGAGATGATGGTGTTCGATGAAAGAGATGAATGAAAGGTGTCTCGAAAAATTCCCTGAGTCACTTTGAACTATGCCGGACCTATTCCTCCATCGTGAAGGAGTTCTTTATGGACCAACTAATCTCGATCGAAAAATAACACCGTATCATGACATATGTAAAGTAGATTGGACATTTGAACGGTGACTAAGTGCCGCGTAATAAAGTAAACGAGTAATTAATTTCTGTTTTGTGTAACTGTATAACACGCTTTGGGGTAGGTCATGATAAACTACCGTAGGATTTTGGAAAGAAGGAACACGATGGCTTTAAACCGGAAGCGGAGAGTCGTGTATATGATATACCATTTACATAATATATATTTAAAGTGATATATAATATGAATAATAGACACAGCATATATAAACAATGAGAGGACGAAATTCCACGAGACATCTTTTCCACGAGTGCAATTAATAATGAAATCAGTATATAGTATATCTACAATTTTCCTTTACGCTCTATTCTGACTAATAAATTAAAACTTATTGCAAAATACTCATAAACAATTATCTCAATCTTGTAATATAAAGATAAAAATATTATAATTGACGCATAATTATTAATTTTATCTCTTCAAATTACAGCCTCATAAATACTAATATTTGACATGGACAAAATAATACAATATTTCGGTAACAATTGAGTACAATTATTAACAGAATTTTTATTACATGCTACATAATATTGATATTATTGCTATTATTTATCGTTAGATGTAAAATTTGTCGATTAATCGCCAGGCGGCAATCAGAAGTCAAAGTAGTGGGGATAGCGTGGCGCCTTACAGAAATAACTCGGGCGTCATTCTACTCGGCGCGTTTGAGTTGTAGCACGTAGCGTGATAACTGATAGCAGAGAAACATGTGCGATTTAGTTTGCCAAAGGGTAAAGCGATGTGCGAGCCATATGGTCGAGCGTCTGCTTCTGCTTCACCGATATTACTTTGATTTATCATCCTTATCTCCTAACTCTTCGATCTACGTTCTTCTATCACCTCCAGGTATTATAGAACTGTGCGATAATAATATATAAATCAGGTGCAATGCAAGTAAGCAAAGTTTTACGGTTCGATATATATTCAAGTATAATAAATCGGAGTTTCCCTTGGTTTGCATTTTGATTTTGACTTATTGTGTTGCATTAATTGGGTTAAAAATCATTCGGTTCGTATAATATTTCAATATTTATTGTTTTAAAGTTTCGTTAAATCGGCACGTAGACTAGTGATAAGTTTATGAATATTAAAGCGAGGCGTATAACAAATGTAGTTAATAGCGCGGAAAGTGAATTTCCTGGTAAATAAACACATTTCGCGTAGCCGCGAGTCAAGTGATTTACGAGAATACTAGAAATTCCTTAGAGGACACGGCGAGTCGCACGACCTTAATTTTTTTTCTTAACGCGAGTCTGGTTTCGTAGAATCGTCGGCCATTGTTCACCCGGAACACCATGGATTCTCGCTTTGTTAATTGCTTAGGAGTCCTGTTTCTTCACCTTTGTTCATTGATACATTCATTGTACGTTTACACAGTTGGTTCTGATAAAATATATCAGGAAAGGAAACAACGTATTTGAATTTATATCATAATTAGTCGCGAATCAAGAGTTTCATGAAATGTTACGGTGAACGTTCGCCGTAATACTTGTTATATGGTGATTGTAAGCATGGAAAGCCATTGAAAGTCACGTGAGAATAATGGATGGAGTTGATAGAAAATTAAACATGTTCGCATGCGAACTCACGAGAGGAGGAGAAAAAAAACACTTTCTTATGAGGTTTCACTTTAACAGCGAAGAAAGGACTGCTTGCGTGACCAACAACAATGCTGCTGGAAAAGAATACCCAGCATTCGCGAAATTAGTTTTTAATGGTAGGACTTCTGTAAGTTTGAAACCCGAATCTTATGCTATTAGACAGAATTATTAGAGATTTATGGTTGTTAGGATGAAACTATTGAAAATTTTTTAGGAAGTATAGTCTCATATGGTATTTAATAACTAATATTATTCTATATTTCGGTGGCTCAGTTTTACGTGGAATATCCTGTATAATATACAGTATAATTAATTAAAAAAAATAATGCATCGCCGAAAGTCAGAATTAAACAATTCTGATTCAAAATAAATCGAGTAGTTAAATAGAAATGAACAATCGAGCAAGATCGCGCTTAGCCATTTCTACTTTAAGATCCAATAATAATATAATAAGAAACGCATTTAATAGAATGGACCCAATTTTATTATTCGTCGGTTAAGATTGCATTTTTTCTCAGACTTTTCTTGAATCGTGCATGATAGACAACGATATTATTCCCACGGCCAGGGAAGCTGTAGATTTTTCGTAATTGAAGGCGGTTCGTTGTTTCTGTGCGCGAAGGTGAAATTCCGGCGGAACTGTTCGGTAAAAGGTTGAAAGTGTTTTGCCTTCGGTTAGAGAGACTTTCGATTCGCATCGATGTCGAGAAGGAAATCGTGGGCTCGTCTTGTTCCGTCTGGTCTCTGCTCACTTATAATCGCCATCTCGTTTCGGTCTCTCTTTTCTATCTGGCTAACTGCTACTCGTTCTCTCCATCCTTTCCACATGAGAATGTAGGTCGCACGGCTGCGTTCACCTTCCAGCTAAAGCAATGTCTTCCAAGGAAGGTCGTCGCTCGTCTGGAGAGGCTATCCTCGGATGATCCTATTCCCTTTCTATCCATTACTCATTCCATGGAAAATTCAGACTTTGTTACACCGCCACTATCACTTTTGCGTTGCACCTGGCATTTATTCCTTTCGCAAATATTATCACCTCATAACGATGCTATTCCTTTCCTTTTCATTTATTATTACTTCACGGAATATTATCACTTGAATGTAACAGTATATTGCATCGTTTAGAATGTATTATTGTTCACATAATTATACTATAATATTACATTATAGTATAATATTATTCCAGCCTTAATTATAGAAGAGAATGAAAATTCATGATATACTTTTACATAACTTTTGTGCCTACGAAAGTATTATCTTCCCATGACGATATTCCTCTTCTTTTCATTCATTATTATTTCATGGAATATTAATATTCAAATATTAATATCATACTGGATCCTTGATAATGAATTATTCTCGAAATTTGATTACATTATTATGTTAATTATAGAAGACAATGAAAATTATTGATGTATTAATAACCCGAGATAGCCATAATTATTTTCAATCAGAATATCCTATTACCAAATCAGTCGTACAGGGGGGCGAACGAAAAATCATTAACATATTCAAATTATCCCGAAGAGGGGGAGCTCGGTCTAATTAACCGAGGAGGCGCATTCGAGGGCACAATTAATCCACAGACGGCAAGCAATTAGTCAGGAGGGTAATTAATTAAACGTCTCAATCAGGGAGGCGTCAAGGAACTCGACGACCGAACTCATTCCTTCCGGCCAATTAGACTCATTTATAATTCTTAAGGTATCATTACTCAGGGTGATTTCGGGGGATCATTGTCATCTCGTGCATCCCATTGTACGGAGACAACGAAAGCGCGCTTCGCGTGGAAAGCGTTCATTTTTATCTGATTATCCGTTCCTTTGATTTCAACCTCTGAACACTGTTTTCCACGAGAGAAAACCCTTTCTACAGGATCCAACTCAATTTATGCAATTAACGTGTTCCTGTGATATTATATTTATGTCATTCTTTATCATAAATTAAATTCCTTTAATATATCATATTAATATCTCAAGTCTTTTAGTTTGATTAAAAGACGAGCATAATATTAATACTTAATAAAATATAATTACAACCCCGAGCACTGGTACCATCTAATCAACCAAGATTAGAAATTCCTAATATACGAGACACCCCGCTATTAATTACACACTTAATTACACCGTTAATTACAGGAACAATAAGCTTTCTATTGTTCAATTATTTAGGTACTTAAAACTTATAAAAATTGGCAAACAACTTCGGAGAAAGAACCAAAGGTTCAACGAAGGTTGTGTTTAGAAATCATGATAAGTGAAGATTGAAGTGATGGAAAAGTAAGTCTTCTTCGAGCGCGATATCTCACGAAAGGAAGTATAAATCGGGCCGAGGTTCCCTGAAATTTTCATCGTTAACGTGCTCCTCATTTAATTGCAACCTGGTCTAATTAGTTATCGTTAGTGTCGACAATTAGAAAGTCCATAATGTCTACTCACACGTCGGCAATTGCTGAGATATTTGGGCTGCTCGCGTAGTGTGCCTCGTTAATGTTATCTGAAACAAAAGATAATAATTAATTGCAGTAAATGCGTTAATGATTTAATATTAAATATTAATCTCTCAACACCATCTTCCCATATCTTATCCCAACAGTGCATTCGCTAATAAACAACAATAAAAAATCCAAAGTGACGAATTAAAATTGTCCTCCAAGCAACATATATTCAGTGGCAAGAAATATTTCATGCATCAGAGAAATAATATTTTCTTTATAAAAAAATTATGATTATAATCATAATCATAAACATGATAATGAACATTCTTCTCACGTCCACAATCTGAATATTTTCTTTAATGGAGGGCGTCAAAGAAACATTAATTTGTATACGAATAATGTGTAGATGGGAGAGATATTAATAATGGAATTAATAAGATGGCGGTTACGCGAGATCAGTAATCGAAGAGTTAATCTGTCTTCTTAATAGAAACTTTTCATGATGAATAGTGATATATCGACGTAGCTAGAATCCCCGATCAATCTTTTGATTAAGGTACGCGTCATCGACGGAGAAATCTTTGATGCAAATGTCAGCCTTAACGAGATTCGATCGAATCTTTGGTCCTCCATGCTTTCAGCACTTGCGGATCCTACGATCTTCTAATCGGTTTCGACGTCCGTACTTGAATATATTTCGTTTGGACGAATAGCATAATTCACCGGTGATAAATTGCTGGACATCTTTCTTATATTATTCCCATTGTGTGTATAGTAAGTCTTTAACCTTAACGTGTTTACCAAAGTGAACGAAACTAGACTTCGTATTAAATATGCTGTTATGTTATGATGCATCACATCGATATACCAGAGGACATTTAACTCTTTGACTGCGGCGTGTTCTAATATATATACGCCTTTGGAAGTCGAAGTGTTAAATTATAATTGCTTTACTACTTCGGATGTATGCAATTTATTTTAACACTAGAACTACGGACGCCGTCAAAATAATGGAGTCTAATAAAAATGTTCAAGTTGATGACGTTTAATTTTCTCTGATTTTTGCAACTCACATTGCATAATCGACGTAATTGAATCGATTAATTAATTTTTTCTGTCCATCCTTATTTTAAAGACGTATACGTGAATGTATAAATATAATAATTTACAAATATTAATGTATTAATGGGAATATTACAATACATGTAAATATGACCATGTAAACAATGTATTCAATCGAAGTTTTATAACTGGACGGAGGAAGAGGAAGCGGAGTGAAGTAACGCGACGATGATTAATTTGACGAGTAAAACATGAAGGAGTGAAGAAAGTCCCATGGCAGTACAAGGTTGTAAATGAGTGTTAAAGAGTTGGTTTTATATGGCGGGAGACGTAAGACTGATTGGATAATGGAAAGGACGTTCATCGAGCAAAACGTGTTCCGAAGTAACATCGCTCTTAATTATACTATCCGGTAAAACACGATCTATTGCGATTCTATTTCAAGACTAAAAGTGACGAGATGCGTGCCTAATGCAATCGCAACCTTTTCCCTCAGTTTCTTATCACTTCTGAGACTTGTGAGATAAGAGCCCACCTATCCTACTCAAAGATAGTGATCCCCCAGCAAAAAACGAACTTCGAGTAAGAATGACAAGAAGTAATGATAAGCTTCGAGCTGTAATCTCATTTTTTATTGGCATACTTCGTAACGTGTTGACTTGATTACTTCGAGCAGTTTAATTGAAATTTTATATAATATTATATGTTAATCAAATTGATTTATTTAGTATATAATTAAGTAAGCAAATGATTCAGTTTTATATATGTTATAATAATAGATGAACTCAATTACTTGATGCATTAATACGAAGTATTCTTTTATTATGTTTTTCATTATTAGTAACGTGGTTCTGAATATTGTTGGAGAAATTAGAATTATAGAGTGGGCAGTGTATCTCATTATATTTTGTTTTTATGTTTATGCAAAATTCGCGTTTCTATGCATTCTTCTTGCACACATAAATATATGCATCATGGATGAAGAATAACGAAAAATATGCGATTCGTGACTTGTTTTTGGAAAGAAACCTTGCAGCCAGCGTGCTAAGTTATTCTCCCATTGTTTGCATTATTAATCCATTATTCATAATCCACCCAATGTAAACCAATGGAAGTGTCTGAAACCAGTCTTTTGTCGAAATTTCGCTGGACGCGTTAAGTCATATTTATTCAACGCAAACAATTTTTTCAAATTACACGAATCTTTGATTAGTCAGAAAATGTGAAATAAATATTGATCGTAAAATAATTTCATCTGCGTTGCACGTGATGAATATTTACAATATATTTATTAGTGACTCAATTATTATTAAATATCCTTATATCGGATACTGTAAACTAATTTTTTAAATCATATGTTCGGAACACTGCAAAGCGAATAGTGTGCTATTAAAATATTTGTTAACTAGAAAAAAAATAGTTGCAGAGGGTTAAGGGAAATTTTAGTTGCATCGAAACGAATATTAGAGAAATGTCCACAAAAGTTAGAGTTTACTGATGTCTGGAAATGTCTACGATGAAAGTGGTTTAACAAGTCAACAGCCATTTGAGTTCACTCGTGCGTAACGCCTATTAGATTGTTGATACTTAATACCATTTACGAACCTACTTATTATTTTCAATATTTAATAATCTCGTACTCTTCCTATTTACGCGTACCTCGATGGTCGATATTTAATTTTGAGTAAAACAATAACCGATCACTACATTGTTTGATCTAAATTAAAATTCCACCAAGAATAATTAAAATTAGCATAAACATTAATAAGAAAAATTTTGATTTATTATTCTTATAACATAGTTTACTCAAATATAGTTCCGAATATATCAATGAAATCCGTTCAAAGATATTCATTAAACTTACGGAGAAACTTCATTTCGAGGAGAATAAGAACAAAGTTTGATATATCCATCTAATACGGTTTATTCAAATATGATTACAAATATAGTTCCAATATATCAAAGTCATCTGGTAATAACATTCCAATAAAGAAATACAAGAGATAGTGCAAAGTGTATAAGACATCTTGATAAAAAGAAATAGAGAATGGCAATATAAAGTAAGCGCTAGAAATAAGAGCGTAATGGAAGGCGAGCGCGATAATTTAGGCGTTGTGGAAGGTCAGCACTGAATGGATTCCATCGGATGGAACGCTTCGGGGCCTTATAAGGCCGGTATCGGGTTCTACTTCGAACCAGCTGTACGTTCGAACCTTTTATCGATACCAGGAGTACGCGTTTCTCGTTTCTCGTCTCTCATCTCTCCTTTCTTGTTTCTTGTTACTCGTTTCTGCTCACGTACCTTCTTCGATCCAATTACCGAGGGGAATCGCAAGGATACCCGTCAGTCCAAAGACCAAGATTAGACCTAGTTCCATCGAGTCTTCTTCAAGGATAAGACTTATTTATAAAGCAGCTAATAGTGCCACTGGTTCGAAGATCGTAGACTGCAAAACCGCAGACCTTGTTTCCATTGAATATCTTTATGTCAAGCATTTTTCTTACCGATTAAAAAACAATAGATTGATGGAAGACCTAGTTTTCAGTTTCTCGCGGTATGAGACTATTTATGTATTCTTTCGCAATTCTTTTTCCACATTCTTTCGTATACGCATTCTATGCATTCTATACTTCCATACAATACTTTGTATACAAATAATATAAGTGAAAAAAATTAAATTGTTTCAGTATTATTTTAATTGAGTAGATCTACTAGAATATAGCTATGGAATTATAAGAAATGTTTAAGAATGCCAATATTAATTAAATATAATTTGTAATAATTTAATGGTTTCGATATCTGCGTTCTACATCTTCTACTTATCTTGTCGTTCATCTTGTCGTAGCTATTAAAAGTTGTATCATTAAAAGAGACCAATAGGTAAATGGAGCAATGCACATTAATCTTGCAAAGGTGAACGCGGATCTAACGTAGGTAGAGGTTTCCTTGAAAATCGACGCCCATCGTTCGAATCTACTATCGTAACCACACGTTACCTTAGTCATCCACGCAATTATTCTGCATTCGTATTCCCCATGACGTCAGTATTCAGTGTATACATTTCGATATGTTTCGCATTACACTAATCCCCTGTGTACCGCTCTGCGACTGCTTGAAATATTCTCCATCGAGTACGGAGATATTTATGGAGACGGGAATCCGCGTTAGAGATACAGGGAGTTCGTAAAGTTCTACGTAACTTAATAAATAAAGTGGAGTTTGGAAAGAGAACTTGCCAGTGAAAGGATTGCTAACATTTTAGCATTATTAAGAGAAGGAATTTTTCAACAAGAATTATATCAGCAATTTTTATGAACGAAGAGAAATATTAATGCTGTTTAGACTTAGAATGTACAATATGTACATATGTAGATTTATGGAAAATATTATTTGGTGACTCGTATTAATGTTGCTGTTAATCGAAATATTAAATGGGGATTGAAAATGATCGAGGTCCGTTGTCTGATATAGATCGATATTATTATATATAGTTATGTAAATATTTTATATTTTTCTACAAAATAAATAGGGAGGATATCAAAGTTTTAATAGAAATATCTGCTTCCCAGACGGTCGAATTCATATTTTCATTAATAATTTTAATATTACTTATTACTTTAAAATAAATAATTGATTATCAATAATATGTAACGTAATTGTTCATAGTGACACAAATTAAATTTTATGAATGTTAATTTGAATTGACACAGTTTCAGTCAGACTTGGAACTCGAAACAGTCGAAACACCCATAGTTCCCCACAGATAAAATCATAGCACCAAAACGATCGCGTTGTTAGCGAATCAAAATCCATTTTCCCAGTTTAGTAACGCACATAACTCTTGTGTCTAGTTATAGGACAGGATATATGACAAGTTTTTCCTTTTCCGGTAGTAATAGATCATCGAGAGTAACTGTAGTTTTCCTGTCCCTGGTTATATAAAGCGGCTCGGCCTAAAAGATCAAATAATAGCGATTTATGCAATATGTGTGTCTTGTGCCTCGCCGCGCAGCATTCGCAACTTTCTCGACACCCGACTTATTCCATTCTCTATTTACTGTCCTCAATTCTTTGATAACGTTTACACAAACGAGTCACTCTGTTTTCTATTGAACATTGGTTCTTTGTTGATCCTAACGATAGTTTTGTTTGATGTGTTAATATTAGGAATTTTGCTGATTTTCTAAAAGAAGTCAGCTGTGGGATTTCCACTCATTACGAAGTTAAGGATACGGTTTCTGGTGTGTTGTAATTTTTCTTGCAAGTGTTAAATGTATATTATTCATTTTTCGAATATATTGAAATTTTTTACTTCTATATCCATTTCATTTTTGGAACATTTTGGAACTTTCTGGTACCAATATTGTATCTATTTCATTTTCAGTATGTTCTGGAATTTTCGAGTACCGAACTTATAAATATTTAATTTTTGCAGGATCCTGGAAGTTACAGGTTCCAAGATTGTATTTATTTAATTTTCGCCATATCTTGGAATTTTAAAGTACCAATATTATATCGATTTAAGTTTCGCAATATTCTGATATATTCAAATACCAATATTATATCTATTTAATGGTCGGAATATCCTAAAGATTTCTGGTACCAATATTGTATCTATTTAATTTTCGCAACGTCCTCAAATTTTCTGATACCACTATTCCGTCTATTTAATTTTCGCAATATCCTGGCATTTTCCAGGCGCCGATCTAACTTCCATTAAATTTCGCGAATGCGGTGTAACGTGTGAAATAGAGTTGGGCGAGTGTTTAGCATGGTTACTTCCGGTATGGAGTCTAGTAAGAGTCACAGTGAAACGGTCTGTGAAAAGGTGCTCGCACGGGTTCCAAGCACTCGCAGATCCAGCGCCGATATTTAAAAGAACCCCAAGTAAAAGCCTCTGGTAGGCGTGGCTGTTCCGAATGGATTCTCTTTCCTCTTCTCACCACTTATCCACTCAAATATTTACTATTATCCATTTCTTTAGTATGCCTCTATTTATCTTATCTTTCGGAAATTTTGCAAACCCCCGTTCGAAAGCGCGTGCCAAGAAATAACTTTGTTCGCAAAAGTCATTGAACCTCGGAATTGGCTTCAGAGAGAAAAATTCCATTATAAACTTCACGATTTATTTTAGTGATTTAATTATTTTTATTTAGTGGGATTTCAATATTGAATATTCTAAATTTATAGTAAGTGGTCAGATTTTGAATTTGTTGATGTACTTTGTTGGTAGAATTATTAATACTTTAGCACACTTGGAACTTCCAAGATGGCCGAATATGTAGTGGTAGCTGATTCTCTTGCTCCCAATCAAAATAAACGGCAAGTTTACCGTAATTGCCAATTATTAAGTGTTGCACAATCTGGGAATTACTACCTTCCGAATGGGTTAACGACATTAAATCCACAGAGTCTCTGTCAAGAGAATAGTCACACGACTATTGTTAGTCTCAATGACACAATATTTACCGAAATTACTACCTATTATTACCACGACATGTTATTCAGAAGTAATCACACGAAGTATGTGTATAAAGAGAATACTAAGAATGATTTCAGTGTCCATATTCATGTAATAACGATTGGATAATTTCTTAAATAATTGCCAAAATAATTCTCGACTTCTTTAACAATCGTAATGTATAACAAAGTTATTAAGTACCAAGCAAAAATTGGTATTTCTAAATAAATGTATATTGTAACAATTTAATTTAATATTAAAAATAGTGAAATTATAAATATTTCATTCTCGCAACGTCCGGAAATTTTTGATACCAATATTGCATCTATTTCATTTTCAAGATATCCTAGAGATCTTGGTACCAAAATTATAAATATTTCATTCTCGCGATATCTTGAAAGTCACATGTTCCAAAGTTATATTGATTTAATCTGCAGAATATCTTGGGATTTTCAAATACCAATATTATATCTCTTTAATTTTCGCAATATTCTGGTACTTTCAAAGACCAATATTATATCTGTTTAATTCTCGCGATATCCAAGAATCGAAGAAGACAAATGCATACGGGGATAGCGTTAACGTTCCTGCATTATTAATTTCCTATAATCGGAAACAAATCAGCTAAGAGTATCATTGGAAAGCGGAACGGTGACTTTCACGAGTATTTTTCGTGTCGATGTCAAATGTCAATCCCATTGAATGGCCCTGCGGTCTTAAGAAGACCACAAGGCTGCGGTGTCTCGTTGCAGGTCAAATCGTTTTACTACATTTCCCTTTCTCCATTATTTGATTCGTTACATCGTTACAATTACACGATAGACTATCATCACAATTAATTTTCACCCATAAACAATTCTCAGTAATTATACCATCTAACGAAATTAATTAAATTTCTCAGAGATCATAAACTATCAATTGTTCAAAATCACGTAATTAAAACATTCCAATTATTTCATGGAACCTATCATTTTAATTAAGCTACGTGAAGATGGCTATTAAATGATATACTTTTCGAAAAAATGTAATTTAATAATTGATACAAGAAACGAAATTTTCATGTAGATTTTCCTTGGAGGCGGTAACAAAGGGTTACATAATTCTTTAGATTCCATGGTAACATGGTGTACTTGTTCCTGGCGGGACACGATATGGGAGAAAGTATGTTGGTAGAAACGCAAACGTAAACCCGTTCGATGCCGATCGAAATCGAAACCGAATGAAAATGGACATATCTCGACGAACCAATCCGTCTATCCTTTTATTGCGACACTCAGACGGACGTGAAAGCAGTGATGGCCTTAGGAATAATTAATCGTCCATCTTAGTATTAGATGTTAAGTGTTATATGTCGATCTACTTCCACCTCGAACCGATTAATAACCCTTCGTTATTAATATCACGAATGCTCTATTTATAACTAAAATATAACTACTCATTAAAATAATAATACCACTAATCTGATATCAAAATCTGATATTTAAATTTATCTATTAATTTTTGCATTTCATTACACACGTTTAACACTAAAACTACCGAAGCAGCCAAAATCACGGGTCCGTGATATTTAATAAAAATGTTCAAATTTATAATGTTTCATTTTCTGTGATTTCTCGCGGTTCATGTTGCACGATGAATATATGTAGATAAATCGATTAATTTATTTCTTCCATCCATAGTTGTAGTGTTGAATTATATTAAAAATATGTCTGCTCTAAGATAATAAAAGAATTAAGTACCATATACTCGAGTCTTTAAAATATAAACTGGCCTTCTTCATGTATTCGATAATAATATTAATCAGTGATGTTAATGTAAGGAGATAAACGGAGACATTTAATAGAGATTATTAATGACTCAGCCTTGTAAGGATATTGGTTGGTTTTTTTTCTACTCACCAAGAATAACGTCAGCGCGACCCCCCGCCAGTCCATGGCTAAAATAAAAGAGAAAGTCTTATTAATAACTGGGTCGAACTCCCATGAGTACGATCGGCCGCGTAAACGTAGCTCGTGTGAGAACACACGTATCAACAGGCAAGTTGCCAAAAAATGGCAAAAGTATGCGTACGTTTTTCTTTGTTTAACGAGTTCGTCCGGTATCCCTTCTTTATTCCATAAACGAAATAATGTTTATTCTTCACCATAGCGCACTCCGTCGATTAATCACTTTCTTTAATCATCTCGTATCCAAATTCAATAAAGAGTCATTTAATAACAGTATTATTCCCTTTGGTCTTGGAAATCGTGCTTTCGTGTTCGTGCGTTAAAACGATGACACTATACACCCACTCCACCATAGTTTATTTAATTAATTCCCCGGTACATTTCCGAATAATTAATTGACTTTCAAATATGCAGTTAACTTCACTGTAAGTACTTTAATTCCATCGATAATTACACATAACTGCCACGTAATTCCATGTTGGTTGAACGTCCTTCTTTTGATGAACATTTATTACGTATTTATTTCAATGATATTTATAACATTTCTAATATTCCACATAATGTTTAAATAAGTTAATTATGCTATCCTTGTCTCTTTAACACCCTAAACAGATTAAAACCTTCATTCATCGCGCAGACTTAAAACATTCTTTAATTCCGTGAACCAACTTTTCGTTTGGTACCATATCGAACCATTTTGGTTCACCAAAAGGCTTCGCGGGCGGTGGTTCCCGGTGCGGGGGAGTGTGTTTCGGGTGGGAGGGTTAAGGACGATTTTCTGGCAGAGGTGTTACGTTTTCAGGCGGGTTAGTAGTGCGGTATGATAGGGCCCCACGAGAAAGCGAAACGGTCTTTCGCGAAGCCAGCCGAACATAACGCAACGTTCACTTTTTAGAAGGATAACTCGCTAGGTGGAAGAACAAGAACGACCTCGAACACTTGGGACCATCGTGGTTCATCGTGGTCTCGAATACCGGGCTCCATTTTCACTGCACTATTTTCGATAGCGAAATAATTGCCACTGACAACGACGATATCAGACGCGTATCGCGAGACTCTGATTTACGAGGTTGGTGGACCGACATCCCGCGAGGTTCTGCCGCCACCTTCTTACCTTTTCTTCTGGTGGGCCCGATAACCAGGTCTGTGCCGCGAGTTGGTGCAATAAGGCCCAGGAGCGTATACCTTGTTTATCGCCTCGTAATCGTAGCATTTTATCTCGTAAGTATCTGCATAAGTTCGAACTCGGGTATCCCTATAAGTTTGATCTCTTCAACTTCTCAATTTTTTAATTAAATCGTATGAAATGTGAGTGATTTCAACTTCCAATTTACATCAGTATTTAATACATAGCCTATTTTATCTTATGATATAATTTATTTATTAATAGATTAACTATTTGTGATTGCATTTACACGGACAATATCCCTGAACTTAAGTTATTATGAAAGCAGCTATCTGTTTAACATGTTCTTGCCGGTGTGTACCACCGGTGGCTCAAACTATCATACTATCATTCTTGCTGGTAGTAAAAAGTGCAGTTTCAAAACGAATAAAAAGTGAAGCCATTTTGAAAGCACTATTCATTTCACATCAATTTTTATCAAATTAAAAGTGGTTTTACAATTTCTAACAAAGTGTCGACAGAAGAAGAAAAATGCAATTAATAGAATCGAATGCAGCGAAATATGAATTACAGAGCCGTCTTTAACCCGTTAATTAAACGTTATAAGATTATAATATTAATTTCAATTAGTAATGAAGAATTGGGATCTAAAATTGATCGAAGTTAGCTACCGAGTGATTGGATATTATTCGATGAGTGAATTAATAAGATTCTCAGGATGCGTTCACCGTGAACCAATGTATTCCAATGTCGACGTGATCGCTTGCCAGCCATTGAAGTCACCGGTGACTTCAATGCACGATAATCGGATGCGCTCACTAAACTTACACGGATACACGCAATCCTTATATAATTTCCTCGACATAGGTTTAATTAGAACCCTTTGTATGCACTAATTGTGATTATATTTCCTTTAATTACATCATAATTATTGTTGACTACAGAGGTCATGTGAAATTAGGGTTTTAATAAGTCTTATTCCACGCTTATTACGCTATATCATAATGCAAATTCTAGCGAATGAATATTCAACGTAGTCTAAAGATATTCATTATATTATATTTGATTTTCATTTCATTTAACTTCCTACATAGTTATTACACTAAGTTTGTCGATGATATAAATTATTTTGCAAATAGCCATGTATTAATGTATTAATGGTAAATTTTACCATTTAATATTATTAGATATCACTTGCATAATTAATTATAAATATGCAAATACAAAGTGCACATATGTTTAAAATATTCAAATTTGTTATTGCATCTACTTAAGACAATATCGTGGATATAAAAAGTTGTCGTCGCGCATATTCCATGTATATTTATTAGCGATTAAAATAATATAACACGCTACTAAAATATTTGCGTTCCCCGCGGTTATGTCGAGTTTCTCGCGAGTCATCCGCGGTTTGAGTGCGTGGGTGCGAGGCATCCTTGGCGCCTGCATATTTGGTGAAGTACCACCTACGACACTCTACGACACTTATTCAACGTTTATCGAAATAAGCAACGGGGAGGAGCCTTGTACTCGTTTTCACGTTTTCGGTTGCATAACGACCTTATTAAGCACATATTGTCCATTCAGCTGTTACGTATTCTGCCTGGGCCCCCACCTGCCTATTTTCACTGTCCCCCCATAGAAAAACGACCACGCTCCCCATATTGCACCTGATGTTATTCTCAAGTATCCTCGTATTTTAACACTAGAACTACCGGCGATATATTCAGCTATATTTGCATATTTATATTTGTATATTTATGTGTACGTCCTTAAACAAAGGATGGATGGAAGAAATAAATTAATCGATTTATTTGTATCCATTGTGCAACGTGAACCGCGGAAAATCTCAGAAAATGAAAGGTTATTATTAAATTATTATTAAACATTTTTATCAAATTCCGGGGGACCCGTCATTTGGACTGCTTTGGAAGTTCCAGTGTTAATTAAATAACTACGATGTAGTCACAAAGATATAGAAATTCAGGAACATTTTAATGATTGATATCATCCACATTTCATTGTACTATGTTTTTAAAAACGGTTTAAAATAATTTTTAAAAAATTTAGAATTTATGGTCTTTTATCTACTGGGAATAATAAGTTGGAATTTTGCTAGTTTCAAAGATATAGTATGGTGTCAGGTTTCGTGAATATTTAATATAAATTTATGAGTGGAGGACATTTACGTTGTAATAGATTTCTTTATATTAATGAGGCATTTAATAATGCCGGTTTCAATGGTAATAAGGACGATGCCAGGATCCAAGGACCTTGGGATTTAAGAATGAATTACAATACCGAAAGTGTTTGCGTAATCCAAGTGTTCTTATTTGGTTTTATATTTTGTATCGGTGCGACGCGTGTTTGCCAATAACTAGTTCTAGGCGCCCTCTGCGCCCTTGAACGTCCGCCAGCGTAATTGTACTCTTTCCTCGCGATGGAATGGCGCCATCTTGGTACCCTCCGTTATTAAACCGATAAATAAATCCGAGATAAACACCGGCTAAATTTCATATTCGAGATACCAGCTCGCATTCCACGAACGGCTGATATCGTATCCTTGTAATTGTTTTTTATAATTAGTGAAAGGATACGGATTAAGTTCCCAGTTATATGTTGGGATTTACGGACCGTAACGCCGACACTTCTCCTTTGACAGGATTTAAATGTGCCTTTATGGCTGACATACGATACCGGACGAACTTATATTCGATGCTTTAGGTGCCTTAGATTATATTATATTTACTTTCTGATATCTCTATAAATATTTCGTAGTATAAAATTTCTTTAATATTAACAGATATAATTGATACGGAAAATATGTAAAATGACATTTTTCTGCGAGCCAGTAGTCTTGAAATTATATTTTTATACAGATATATATTAATTATTTTTGATACTCTATTTAAAGAGCATTATATTCATCTCGTAATTTTTTTAAGGTATTTCTAAAATACAGTAAGAAATATATATATAGAATTACCAGAAGTTTGAAATGTAAGTTATGAATTATTGTATAAAATCTTACCTATTTTGATCATTATAATGTCCAAGGTTCGATATAATAATTCCACGATATTCTTGCCGCACAATTTCGGAGAAGGAATGGAAACTTTTTCACTGTTTTCACATAAACTCGGATAACTTAACGGACGGATTTACGAAACACAAATCACTTTCCCGGGAATAGTATCTCGATTAAATTCAATAAACTAGGGAGAAATAAATTTGCAAAATTTATAGATCGTGTTCGTTCACTGTTATCATCGCGATTATCATTGCCGATAGGAAATGGAGGTTTTTGAAAACTTTCGGAAACGTGTCCTCGCCGGCCATAGAGTCCACCTCACGCACATCGACATCCCAGATCCTTGCTCGTTATTTCTCACTCTCCTTTCCCTCGTCCTTCGCTGGAATCTCGCGAATTCTACTCTTCTTCCTTCCTTTCTTCCTTCCTTCGTCCTTCGACGGATTCCGATCCGACGAACACCTCAGTCCGGTTCCTTGGAACGATCCTTCCTTCACTTCAGGATCAAACAAAATATCCGTAAAACTCTCGAACTCCTTCGTGTTACTCCACTGAATCCAACATATTTTTCGCAACAATAATTAATGCTCGATTATATTATATTTAAAATGATTTCAATACAATGCTAATTCTGCATGGATCTTAAAGATGTCTGGATGTTGCACTTCACCGATGCATGTTTAAACTACAATTTAACAAAATCCAAATAGATATTTTTGTAAAGAATGTTTTTATGAACCAATTTCTGCAACTTCGTTTTCATCGACTTAACAAGTGAATATTTTTGGCAACGTAGTTCTACATTCATTTGTTTGTTCTTCTTGATAGACGTAGCAATAATCATTGATAAAATGTCGCGGAATATAGTGCAACCAGTGCGATTGATTGTCAGTGAATGTTTTTCGTGTGTTTCGTAGTGAAATTCGTTGGACTGGTCTTTTTCACCCCGGTGTTTCTCGTTTATTTAGACACGGCACTACACCTGCTCGGTTCGTGGTCCCTCTGGTTCCTCTGGCGAACCAGTGGTGCGTGAAGACAGGTTCGGCAGCGTTAAAAAGAAAATCCGCTACAGTCGACGCGAGGCCCGAGACACGACTGCTTTTCGTTCTCTCTCCTCCAGATCCCTACTCGCCACCGTTCCTCCACCTTCGAACACGGCGGGAAGGAGAGAAGAGTGTGGTAAAAAGAGAGGGAGAAGTACACCTGAGTCGAAGGGAGAAACACCTGGGTAGAGAAAGGACACGGTGAACCGAGGACGTCTAACGTGAAAGGGAAAGAGAGGAACGTTTCCGGTAATCGAACAAGGAGAGGATACGAGAACCTCGAAAAAGGAGAAAAGATTCGAGGAGGATCTTGAGAGGCCGTTAGGAGGATCGAAGAAAGAAAGAAAAGGATGTCGCGGTGGAAATAAAGAAAGGTGTGTGAGGACTAAATTAATGATGCGGTAAGGGGTTTAGAATTTGATTCGTGGATGGAGGGAAGAGAAGTGGTCTACCATTGGATAAAAACAGGATGCGATTATAATGATCTTTGAGGGACTGAAAAGAATTTGGGCGGACGAAATTGTACGGAGTTTCATTATGATTGGGATAACGGAATTAAAGTGGTTCTGAGGAACATGGTGGATGCGGAGGAAAAAGTCAAAGGATCTATTAGAGAGACGTATTATGTACTAAGACCTTATTAGAATAAGAAGAATAGAATACAGGTTCTATTCGTAGCCGAAGAAACTGCGATGGCGATTAAATAGAAATAGCAACGTTCGAATAAATTTCCATAAAGGACACTCAAATTATATCTAGAATATTTATACGCCATCGGAGTTTCTAACATTTTTTTCTCTTCAGGATTATAAATGACAAGAATTCTCGTTTCTGCTATTTTTTATTCGAAACAGAACTACATTAATTTACAGGAAAACAGTATACTTAGTAATATAATCTTCCTTATCTTAATAATATTAACTTTATTAATGAAGACTTATGAATCAGAATCGAGCCGACCCACCGGCGGGGTTAGATGCTCTCCTGTTTCTCTATCTATTTTCTCATCTCCTTTTTCCTCTTCTCCTCGGTATATTCGAGAGAGAAATCGCGAAGATACGTGCAGAAAGGGGGTAGAAGAAGCGAATGAGAAAGGGAGAGAAAGAGGAGAGAAAGAGGAGAGAGACGGTGGGTGTCGAGAAGAAAGGGAGAGACCGAGCTCACGTCATCGCTCGAGTTAGACTCGAGTTGCCATCATCGACTCTAACTTCGAACGGTCCATTTCAGGGATGCTGGGAATCCGCTCGATTTCTTTTACGATTTCTCTCTGCTTGTGCAACGACCCTCTTTAATCGGCATCCTTATCGAATCGCTAATCGTTCCGTAGACCTTCGACCTTCCTCCTCTTCCAGGGTTAAAAGATAATAATCGCGTATTGAAATTATTCGATTCCTCTTGCGATCTTCCTCCGAGAGGAAGTACGATTATCGCGTTTTATTCGCATTCTTATGAAATTCCATGTGAATCTTACGATTAGAGAGATTTTTCTTATCACGATCGTTTAAACATCACGTATAATATTCTTGAGAATTTTGCAAATGATTATACCTGAAGTAATTACACGTGCACTTATAGTGATCACCATACTTCTGCAAATTTTAGGGCCAGTTTCCTTGTATTTAACATGTGCGGAATTAATATACTAATAGAACTTTTATAACTACTTTTCGTATCGTTTATTAAAGATTCGCGATATACATCGTAAGATTTAATAAGATGGAATACATTTCAAAGTAGTAGACTTTAGCTTATTTAACGATGAAATGATTCCATGGTCGGTTTACCAAAGTGATTACATTTTTCTTGATTGTGTAACAATTATAATTAGTTCGTACTTGGTAAGAAATTTCTAATGAATTTTAGACCTTTGATCTTCCTCTTCCTCGAGCGGGAGGTGCATAATACTTTTGATTAATGTCCGCTTGCTTTCTTATAATATTCCTATTAATTATACGTTAATTGCACAACATTCACAATTTTAATGAATTCTCAATACTTATTAATCTCTGATTTTGATATTTGCAAGGGATAAGCCGGTAATTTATAGAGAAACCTGCATCGATTTTAATGCATTAAATTCTTACATAAGTTCTAGTTATATAATATAATGTTTTTACATTTAAACCTTAAGAAGTATAATGCGAGTGCATCGCCTACAATAGAAAGAGTAATAACAATAATTTTTTTAATGCATTTGCTGAAATGGCTAAAGAATGATTCAGTGACATCTGTTAGTAAAAAAGCACGGCAAGCCAATGGTTTGTCGCGGAATGAAACACGTGCAGCTCTCAAAACATGCATTTAAAAATGGCGATCTTCAACCGAGCCAATGTAATTCCGTGTTCATTGTTAAATAATACTTATTATAAGTTCACACCATGTATAATGGGGTTTAAAGAACAAAAAAGATATCTTGCGGCGTGCAATGATAATAATCCCTGGGTCCCCCAGGGAAAACGTACAGGTAAAGGTACAACTATTAACTGCTCCTAATCTTATTTAACGATTGTTCTTAATTATTTGACTATAAATTGACCATATACCACCACCGCTACTTATAGGTAGCCTAATGCATAACATTTAATTTCTGTTTTTTATTGTACATTGACTGCATTACATACAGTCCGTGGTACATAACCTATACATTTATCTACTTTCACACTTTTCTATTTAATTATTATTCGTTAGACAAAGATATAGCAACCTCGTGGTTTAGATTAATCACCGGTTTTGATTTTGAATTGGACAGCATTTGGAAATGTTTTAGTTTTACTTCTTAACGTCTAAGTTAAGAACCTAACCTCAATATTTCGTAGACCGATAGTTTGTATTTTACGTTGTAAGAATTATTTTCCTGTTTGACTGCTGTATGCTTCCGCCTACTAAATATCATTAGATTTAAATTTGCCGAATAGTGTTGATATTTAATTTAAATGCAAAGGGGGGGCTAAGATAAAGTTAATATATGAGGAGTATTATAAGAATCTGATAGTCTAAGTTTAGTCTGCTGAATATTTCTCAACTATATTTTCATGCAAGATATAATTATATCGATTACAAGTTTTTTTTTTAAACTGCCTTGTCTTTATTTAAATTTAGTAAGCTTTGCTTATATGCCAAATACGATAAATGGGTGTATTTATATTTTAGGCGGTGTTATATCTCCTGCATTTGTTATGTTTGAGGATATGTTAAATTTTAGAAGGCGACAGGCATACAAAAGTATATTAGTACAAGTACAATCCCCAAAATCCCAAGAAGAACTTTTTCATTATTGCACAGAGTTTGGGGATATATTAAGTATGCATCATTATAAAACAGTACAAAATCAGGTACAGGTTTAATCCCCCCTCTTCTACAATTAATTCAAATCTAAATGTTAACACTTTGCGATCGTAACTTATTACGGAATGGATATTCAACTACTCGACATTTTTACGACGCGGGCGATGCGGCGCTTACGTAAAAGATTATCCTATAAAATCCATAATTTTGTTTATAATGGAACCTTTTTCCACTTATAGTATAGTAATATTAATATATTTATATTATATATATATATCCGTGGCCGGTTACCATCTCTCTTGGCATAAACAATTACGCGATTTCGCGGGCAAAGCGCGTTTTACGAGCGAAATGGTAAAAATGCGCTTTGTCGGAGATAGCCCGACTTACAACCGCAAAGGGTTAAAATTAATTCGAAAAGTAATCAATGACTTTTACTAAGATATAACGATGAAATATTTAACATAATTTTAGTTGGATCATTAATCATAAAAATACTATTGCCCATAGCATTTTATTCTCATAGAATATATGAATACGTTAGCAGTGAATAAAGTCTTAAACCATGGTTCCTACACGGAGGAAAATCAAATCGCTCCTGCTGGCACTTCGACATTATGGTTCCGTAATGGAAAAAGTTCGATTAAATTATCCAAACATAAAACCGTGGGGTTGAGCGTAATAAACGGCGTATACACGCATTCCGATCAGGAGATTTTTAAGCTCATGCAAAATTCCAAAAATGTAACGTACCTTTCATTCAAAAATAAGCTTCCATCGCTCGATTATTTTAGTCAGTAATACTAAAATGTGACAGCAGTACATATAAATTCTGTAGAATATTATTTGTTAAGGAAGAAACTTTTCGATTCCATAGGCGTCAGAACAAATGGTGAATCTTTATAATGCGTTTAAGCTTGACGATTTAGAAGCAAGACTGAGATTTTATACTGCCTGCCAATTAGAGCAGTGTCTTGCCGGATTATTTCCCGACATAATTATACAACCTTTTGGATCCTCTGTGAATGGTTTCGGAAAGCGTAGATGCGACCTCGATTTAGTATTATATGTAGAAAGATCGAAAAAAGTAAGTCTTAATGTTACCGAAAAAAGCGTTTAAAGAGATTAATAATAAACGGTATTTCTTCAGAAAAATTCTTCGAGACTAATATTTCACGCAAAACCGTTGTTAGTCGGTCAAAGAAGCGAACAAAAAGAACTATTGGTCTCGTTAGCTAACACTCTGGAATACTTCTTTCCCGGTATTCGTAATGTACGAAAAATTGTCGAGGCTCGTGTGCCGATTATCAAATTCAGCCACGATTATACGAATATAGAATGTGATCTTAGTACCAGTAACACGTACGTTATTGTTATTCCTATTATTATTAACGATATTACTTCATATTCTTCGATGCGTACAATGTTAAGTAAAATTAATCGCTCCGTAGGGCGGCCATGTATATGTCTGAATTGTTATATATCTATGGTGAATTAGATGAAAGAGTAAAACCATTAGTATTTACTATCAGAAAATGGGCATGGCAACACAGAATAACGTGTAGTCATCCAGGAAGATGGATAAGCAATTTCTCTCTTACATTATTAGTAGTATTTTATTTACAACAACAACAAATATTGCCTAGTGTGAAACTGTTGAAGTCATATGCGAGTGAGTAACAAGGGATTCTTTAACTTAAGTAATCATTATCATTGTGGATAGTGATTTGCTGGGTAGTAGACCTTCACTGAGAAAGTGATTTCACTCGATGAACGTATTTGTTTACGTTTCAGCGCACAGCGATATTCGTCTCACCAACGATCTCGTTGATTGTACCTTTTTACATGACTTGTCGAAGTTGCCTTCCAAACATCGGCTTAACCGTAACAGTCAGAGCCTAGAGGCACTGATGCATGGTTTCTTCGAATATTACTGCAAGTTCGACTTCAATTCACAAGCCATATCTATCCGAGATGGATTGCCAGTTAAGAAAGCAGATAATTCACCACTTTATATTTGCAACCCTCTCGAACCGTCACTGAATGTCAGTAAAAATGTGAGCACCCAAGAATTGGAACGAATCAAAGTGACAGCCCGAGATGCGTTGTTCATTCTCGAAACACTCGATGGCACGAGTTCCTGGGGACTCATACCATTGTTTGGCCTAAGAAATGCAGGAGCCAAAACCATAAACGTGTCAAAAATAATCGAGGCATCAGGAGATAGTAAAGATTCCAGAGATTTTGACAGCACAATTATCGCGGAGAACGAAAAGGGTGAAATAAAACAGCAATGAAACAAATTACGCCTATAGTTGTACATAGTTGATTTCTCTTTTATACCTATTGCTTGGCGTGTAAATAAGATTTAGGAGTTTAAGCTATCCGAAGTTAGCAAACATGGCATGTGAGACATCTCGAAAGACAGCAGAATTTATAATTCTCCGATGTTGAACCACGGGGCAACTACGAAGAAGAAACCGATACTCTTATGCGAGTAGTGTGAATAATGTTGGACATCTGCAGAACATTCATTGCGAGCAGAGGTTGTACATATTCAATTAATTTTGTTGTTTACTTTGACAAGCCAAATATCAATATTTATTTCATATCACTCTACCTGCCTTTTCATTCATTGCACATAAGCGTCGCTTCCATGATGAAATATGTTTTTGATAAACATTTCAAGGAAGCACATGTGGGAACGTGATTGATGTAGACAGGGTTTTCTGGTGTAAATCAAAATGCATCCTTTCGTAACTCGTATATTTTGCTATACCAGCGAATCGACAATTTTTGGTTTGTTCATACATGCTTATCGTGTACATCCGCTATAATAAAGAACGCCCTTATAATCCGTAACGAAGCATCGTAATTCTTCGGCCGGTAGAACTGAAATCATTAATGATAAAACGATTCGCGCCTGTACTTCCACGAGGAACTTTACCCATTCCTCGTAAGAATCTTTCTTTTTTAATATTCGTGTGTATTTTATGTATGTACCGTTCATGAAATCAATCACGAATATTATCTATTTATATTTGTATTTGTATTTATATATATATATTTATATATGTATATGACATTCGGTAATGTATAATCGTCAAACGCCTATCACAATTTTTCATTTAATATATCCATCGAAAAACGCAATTACCACGGACGATGGAAAACCCCGATGCAATATGGCGATTTAAGAGTAATGTCTTGGATTAGGCTATTCTTCTTTCTTTTTTCTTCCTTGTGAGTACCATCGATTAAATTCGTAATGTACTGTGGCTGGCAGTGTTGTTGATACTAACTAATTGTATTTTTTTTTATTTATTAATTTCTCTCTCCGTCTTCCTCGTCGCCGTTTTCGGCGATCGGAGAACCCTGCGAAATACCGTAACTTTCGCCTCCGTGTCGAACTTCGAGAGTCGATAGATTTATGTATATTTTTATATATTATGTAAAAAGGACTTTTTATTAAGATGACGATATAAATTCTAGTTCATTTTGTTGACGATCGACCACAATTTGATCGTGCGATTTTCAATGCTACATCCCAACGAGGGAGATCTCGATTTCCATTGGAAAATCAGAGGGATGGTAAACACTTGAATTTGAGCAGCATGATAAAAGATATGCTCTTTAATTAATCCGTAGATATAATTAGCTCTTAAACACCTTGTTTATCCTCTAATCTTAACACGTTTACGTGCTCATTGTTTATTCGTAAAATTCAATGTCCTAGTAATTCTAATCAAGGCTCTTCTAAGTGCTACGACCGCCATTTGTAGATCGACTTTCACCGATTAGAACAATGTTCTCCAAACTACAATGATATATCAATCGAATAATTATTGAATTTATTAAATAATTGTCGTTAACTAGTATTCTAATTCCTAATTTCTTTTCTTAATCGATTCTCAAGCTGAAGTTAATACTATATGTTCTAATTGTATAAAAGAATGTACTTTTTATACGGATTCTTTTTTAAGTAAATACGAGAACTGAGAAATTAGGGGATCAAGAAATATAAGATAATTACGGAGGATAGTTTGGAGAACCTTGAACTGAAACATGGCGGTCGTCTCTTCCTCTCGTTTTATCTAATACTTTAAATTGGCAGCCAAACTGACCTTCGGCGTCTCAAAGTGCACTCAAAATGCTATCAAAAAATCGCTTCTCGCGAGCATTAAAAACCCTGGTGAAAGAAGTCCAGCAGCGAGATCAAATTGAATAAGTTTCGAAGGTGAACAATCCTGATACAAGAAACGAGATACAAAGGTCGAAAAAGTTGGTCGAGATCAAAAAGGAATTTGAAACCTTTACAGTCTTCGCGAAAGTAATCGTAATGGCGCACTTCTCGAAGGTGCCTCGTAAACGACAATTGAATTTAAATAGCAAAAAATTCCTGTCTCCATGTATACGTTTATAAACAAGATCTTCCAAAAAGTCCTATATAACTTCGCATATATATTCTGTTATTTCGCAATAATAAATATTATTCTATTACACGAATTAAAAACTAGGAACGCGAATAAAATATTTCTTTATATAAGTAACTTATATCCTTAAACAGTAAATTCATTTTAGATTATATCTACTTAAATATCCTTGATTAAATTCATTTTAATTAAACTTCCATTTTATATTAATAGAACCTATATAAGTTTGATAATTCAATATTTAATATAGAAAGATATTTAACCAATTTTTGCCATTATAGTTACGAAATTAATTAACCATTATAAAACATTATTATTACATATATGTAAAATAATAGAATATATATTTGAAGTGTTGTTAAGATCCTGTATATAAAACAAATGTAATATATATGTATATATATATCACACAAAATGCCCTTTATTCTTTTACTTATACGAAAAGTCCTTTGAAAAAATTCACGTTAACTTTGCCGCGCAACAGCCGCTCGTCTTTTCTTCTTCTTTCTCTTTGAACTAACAACGATATATTAATGAGCGAAAGGTAATAATCCTTCGTTAATACTTCTTTGAATATTTCTAGGTTTTTTTTGTTGTTTGGGGACGGGGATGGGTTAAGTTTTCTTTTCGTTATCCTGGACGTACGCCGGCGAAAAGACTTCGTTAATATACCTCCGACGATAAATTAATCTCTACAAATATTGCAAATTTCAGGGATCATTTTTCCCCGGAATCGCGGAAGACCCATTAACCACTTCATGCTTGATGTTCTTTGAGTAGATAAATTCCAAGGGTAAATAAAATCCTATTCATTTTTTCCCGTTACATCTTCTCTTGCGTACCGCAGTGAACTTCGTGAAATTGCAAAAATAAAAGATACCGAAATGATTTGTTTTGCAGATTGAACAGTCTACTTCTTCCTCCACTTTTCACCGATTATTTGGAACAATAAAACTCAGTTCTCCGTGGTGCTCAAAACTGAACTGGATCTATCAAGGTGGAAATCAATGAAATAGAAAAGCAGCATGGAAGCTAATTATCATAAACTAGTACCACAATTTAAGACATTAAAAATCCAGCCGCACGCCTCACAATCGTGCCTTGCGTTCAAAAGACACGAAAGAAAACCAAGGTAATATTTAAATGACTTATGTCATTAGAAGGCTAGCGTGTAAAGCAAGACTATCGTCGACTAAATGAAATGCGTCGCCATGATTATATTACATTATATTACAACGACACAGAATCAGTTCGTAATTCTGTTTCATAATCGTTGTAAACGAATGTATAAAGTAATAAGATCGAAGCATTCGAAGTGGTTAATTCGTCTTACTCTTACGATGATGGCGATGATGATGAAGATGATGATGGCGTAGATGAGATCGCGTTTCCTGCACGGCGGCGACCAGAGTGCGGACTGCTTCCTCGTGTCCTTCGAAGCTGTCCGCTTTCTTGAGCTGACCAAGTGACGAGGTACCTCCTTCGCTGCAGCTGGCACCACGTTTGCTCTTAGGTCTCGGGAAGGTTTCCCAGGAACGCTGTTTCTGAACCAGAGACGACGACGTCGGTGTGGGTCCGATCAAAACAACCAGAGTTTTCCTGGCATCCTGCGCGGATTGACCTACCGTCCCATCGGCGATACTCGATCGCCTACTTCCGGATCCGGTGGTGCTTAGACTGTCGCAGCTAGCACGTCTTCGCCTTCTAACGTCACTGGTAGACTTCTCATCCGCGTAGAAGACATCCTCGGAATCACTGGCCGGGTATACTTTCCCAGGCTTACCGCTCGAGATCGGCTGATCGTCTTGCGGTGCGGCATGCACTTGCGCTTGAACACGCTTCTTTGGCTCGCCACCCATCGTCGAGGCATCCGAGATTCGTTGGTACTCTCCCTCCTCCCCTGTTCAAAGTACGTGAAGTTGATTTTAACACGTTCTGCTGGTGAAGAACTTGTTATACATTCCGTGTAAAAGCCTATGATTTACGAAAGGCTCCTCGAAATTAATGCCGGACTAATGTATGAGAATGTATGCTATGATATGAACATGATCTGATTTGACTTGGATTAGTTTCGGTCTTCTTCTTTGGTGGACATTTGTGTACTTATCCTGGTACCTTAGAGATAGGGGTGGTTTCGGACATCTTAAATAATATAGAATCATATCAAAGCACTTTGTGTGTATCTGTGTACTTGTTTCTTATATTTTATTTACATTAATAGTATCTTATATACACAATCAGATTAGTGGGAATTTTCCAGTATCTTTATGTATATTAACACATAATACCGTTTATTTATCTACCTCGCGCTCCATTGAACAAAGGTATCGTGTCGTGTGTAGTAACTTGTTGTGTACGTATAGATGTGTGAGATAAGTTTGCTCTGTTCAACTTCGAAGAAACATAGCCCTAAGTTGAGCCACGCGAATGCACATTGTATACATGCTTAGTTACAGTTGTAATTAGTATTTGTGCTTACAGGATAGTTTGACGAATCTGCTCTTACCAGTCGGATGTGACTGTTGCTGAGAGTCTGTACATCTTTCTGGCTGATCCAATCCCTCGGCGGAAGTATCCCCACTTCCGCCCTTCAACGAACGATACAGAGATCGTACTTTGCTGCCGGACGAATGACCCGGTGGTGTTTTGGGTTTCGTACTGTCCGGCGACTTCCTCGAGCGACGACTTTGACTGCGATCTCTTCCTTCCTCTCTTCCTGGGGATTTCTTGCGATCCTCCTTCGTCCTGGCTTTTTCAATTATTTGGCTAAGCACACCTCTCTTTGCTTCGGTGGATTTTGCGGTACCATACACGACGATGTTTCCGCTAGAATCCAGTACCGCACTGACGCCACCGGAAGGTGTACGACAACGCGTAGGCATTTCTTTTGCTTCTAAAAAAGATTGAATTTAATTTTAAATGTTAATAAGTACAATGATTACGCTATTATAATATCAATTATGTCATTCATCTAGGCTCACCCTTCATATAAAGTGCATTATCGGCACTCGTGGCAGTGCTACGTGAATGGCGATGGTCTTTGGTAGGAGCTTGCGTTTGCGGTTGCGGTGGTTCCTGCATCTTCAATCGTGCCCAGTGATCCAGTAACGCGTGTAAGTGTTGATTGCTAGCCGCATCTGCGGCTGCCATACTCGCCTCACCCGCGGTAACGCCAGTAGAGAATGATTTTACAAAGGGTTCCAATTGTTGAGCAAGTGTTTGTAGTTTCTTCACTTCGCTTCTCAGTGAAAGGATATCATTCATCTGATGAACACATAAGAGAGAAATGTTAATTTTGAACGGTCGTATGCAGTCAATCCAGATAATGTTTGATACATCATTGTATACCTGAGAAGTGAAGATCTCTTTCTCTATATGAATGCGACACAATTGTTCCTCCCAAAGAGTATCGAAGACACCTCTGAGTCGTTCCAATTCCATTTGATGATGCTCCAATTGTTGCTCCAACACACGGCAATCCCTTGCTACGTGCTCGTAACGGCTACCAAGTGGTGGTGTGTTTGCTCTTCGTAACAATGCGACATCACGATGAAGTTCTCCGAGGCGTTCTTTGACAGTCATCAATTGTTGACTCAATTCCTTGAGCTGTGTGTCGAAAGCTCGGCAGTGATTGGAAAATGGTCCACCGTCACTTCCGGTCTTCGGTGGGATCCTCTGAGCAGACTTGCTGCTCTGTTAGGAAAATGAATACCTGACGTATAACCATGCATCATCAATACTTAATTAATTGCATATATTTAATATACGGGACTGAATTTATTATATACAGTACTACACATCCGGCTAATAAATTCTACGAGGAAAATGAAAGTTTTGCTCTCCTGAACAGCCAATTTGCTACAAGAATATGACTCTCTAAATCTGCATACTAAACTACCACCATACGATCAGTACAAGCGACATCATATCGAGTAAAATCCTGTAAACAAAAGTACTTACACAGAAGTGTGCGCAAGAAATGCAGTGAAAAAGAAACTTGTAATATGAACGTAAAGATGCTTTTATAGTCGAGACGATAGGAAAGTACTATTAGATACCTGAAGCACTTGTGGCTCCTGTTGACCTAATCCATGGGTCTGATCGTACAGAGATTCTTTTTGTGTTTGAACCTGACCAATGTATGGTTGCAAAGCACGCGCGAAGTCGTTCCTATAATTAATCTTGAGGTGAGCAGTCTGTAAAGGTGGTCTTGATGGATGTCCTAATTGAGCAACGCGACTCAACCGCTCCAACATTGGATGAGCCAGTTCAAGAAATTGATACTTTGTCGCACCACTCGTAAACGCAGTGCAGAGCATTAAATGCATTTGTAATACGGGTAGTGCACTACCCAGTACCAACAGTTGGGTGCGAACCATCCTCTCCTTCGTCTCGGATTGACGTTGAAGTTCCGACAAGACGTTCGCGTGAGTTTTTGTGATTGCTTCCTGCATTCCTTGACAAAATGAACTCAATGCTCGCTTCTCTGATTCCAAACTATGTCGCAATTCATCTAATTGGGATTTCAGTGCCAAAACCCCATCCCGCACACCGGCTTGAAGCTCGCAAATCGAATTAACGGCGCGCTCCATTTTCTTCGAGGCCTGTTGCCAAGCACTCTCTATGTCAACGCAATGCAGTCTCGCTTCTGCAGGTGTATCGCGAAAACAAGTTGCACAGAGCATACATTTTGCACTTTGGCTATACATTATGTATTGTTCTCCATGGGTAGGACAACGACGTTGGGTGTCCTTGGAACATTTACTCATGTGTACGACTTCATGGGAAGAGAACATTTTAGCGCGATGTGTGTGTTCTCTACAATGGGTGCAGAGAGCTTGTCCTGTAATCAACACATATTTCAGTTTCTATCAAAGGTAAACGAGTGTTTTAATACCTACCACATGTTGTGCAGAAGAACATAGTAGACTTGTCACGTTTGTCGCAATTGGCACATGGAGGGTTTTCTGAGTTTGCCAACTCCACCAGTTGTTGTATCAGCTGATCGGGTGGTGGTAGTTGTGCTCCATCCTTCAGCTGTGTCTGTTGCCTAATGAAAATATGAATATTTTTTTACATATGATATCTAGTCATCATACTTATAATTAAATAAGCTAGAGATAAGCAAGAACTACGTGTTACGAGCATAAGCTTAATCGCCGTTTTCGTATTAGTAATTAATGATCATTGCTAAATAAAATTCTAAAAGAGAAAGGGTATAAGAAATTGGATACAATTTCATAAACTACAAGTGTACAGGCATATGAATGGGTACATTCATGTACACAGAATACATACTTAGAATCCAATAGCAGACAATGAGGTGGACAAACAATGACACACACACACTTCCGATTATTACAATGAAGCATGCACATCAATCAGGCATTGATTAACAGGTCTACTATACAATACACATTTCGTCAGCATGGTAGAATGTAGGATATCAGGAACCATGCACCATATAGGAACAGAACTTCGCAAAGAGAAGGGTGGGACCAAGACTATACTTTTTGAATCACTTGAAAACTATAAATTGAATGGTGATAACTAATTATATAATGACTTCTAAAATGCATGAACTTGACTGATTGAAATATAGTATGTGCAGATGATACTAAGTATCCAGATACTTGTATATGAGTGCAATTAGTCAAGAATGAAATGAGAAGATATAAAAGCATGCTGATAATAGGCAAACCTAACCCAGACCTGGGATCATCACCCACCCTAAGGACGCCATGCAATAACAGTCGGTGTTATCTACCCGCAGATAGGACAGGAGACCTTTCCATCCACGTGAGGACCGCGGATGCAGCGGGCACAGAAGGTGTGGAAGCAGGACAACAAACAGGGCTCGTTGAAGTAGTCATGGCAGACTCCACAGATCAAAGGATTCCTGGGGCCACCACCGGCTACGCCTGTCGGACCGTCGCTTTCGCCGACTCCGTCGACGGCCGACCCCGAGCTCGCCATCGTCGGCCAAACCAACGGCGGTCACCTCGAATCACAGAAAAAAATATGAGGAAAAAGGACACGACACTACCTTCTTCACCGTATTCTCTGTTACTGTTATCGACTAAATTCACCCTCGCCTCGTGGATATGAAACGTTAATGGTATCGACGAATAAGGGATGGGATACGGATAAACGTTGTTTAAAAATGTTTACCTCAAGACCGTTGGCCCGCCCGCCGCAGAAAACCCTGATGGGCAGTTTATCGGCTCGTCATTCTGACGTAGTGTGCTGAGCAACCCCGTTTGCGCCTGACGATCGGTCCTGACGTCACTGAGGTACCACCAATCTCACCCCCGTTCAACGAAGGGGTGGTTTACGTACACAGTGAAATCAGGACGCTTTCCACAGGCCAGTGTAACAGTGTGCGCACGTATATATCGACGAGGAGAGGGGTGGAATAGGTCTATATATATATAGTATGTGAACTAGCAGCACCCCTCTGCATCCGTACGTCGCCACCCCTTTTCTGCACCCCTGCAGAAGAGATCTATATACTCGATCTCCTCGTATATACGTTCAATCTGTCGATGTGGTACATGCACGTACAGAACGGGGAAACTGTAGTGGTAACCAGACGAGTCTTTTGCTATACAACCTCGAAAGTACCTTGCATACATAAAAGGTATAAAAAAAGAGCGAGAGCGGTGGAGGAGGAGGAGAGAGGGAGAGACAGAAAGAGAGAGAGAGAGATTATGCACATCCCTTTGTACTAGCCTGGCTTTTCATTCCGTAGTTTTTATCCACTCGCGTCGCGTAATATTGATAAAAACGTGATACTAAATTTATTTGCTTGCCCAGTTTACTACTCTACCCTTCTCCGATCCCCTACTGGCCCGTGGTTTGCCCTTTTAACCTATAAAAGAGAGATTCTAGGGGTGTTGCCTGTTTAAATGCGTATTGCCATTCATCCGCAAATCCGTTTTGTGAATCACAATGTTCCACTTTACGCGAATACTGATTAACCCAGCCTTGATTCGCACCCCTTTTTACCTACGCGTCATGATCGTTATTAATATTATAATATAAAGTATATACCAGTTCCTAGTTTTACGCGATACTATTTTTATCAGACTTTCTACGTAGGACTTATATCTTTGTCATTCGATACGGTTTAAAGAGGGTTGCAGTCGAGTGCAAAGAGATGCAAGTGGAGAGAATCCACGGCAAGAGGATGCGTGGTTGAAAAAAAACGATTTGAAAATATAGGTATTCGATATTTTAGAGATAAGAGTGGCAGAAAGGAGAAGGGTTTTATTAAAATTCTGGCACATTATAATCGGAAGGAAAAGCACGGGCTCATATACGACACCAAAATACTGTATGGCAATGAGTGGATGGCTGACCCTCGAACGGGTCAGCGGGCTCCAATTCCACGAGTCGGCTCCGCTTCCTAGTAACCGCAATCTGCTTTCTTTGCTCTTTGCTCTTCCTCTTCTTCACTTCCAGCTTTCCCAAAATTCAACCCTTTCCACCCCTGCGAGACATCAACGAAATTACTTCCTCCACATATATCATATACCCGCGTATACTATTTAATCTACGATAATTGATACGCAGTAGATAACGGCCTCACCAATCTCATAAGTACACTTCGCTGTCCCCGAACACTTTCGCGCGTAGACTTAAGATTTCTTATCGTCCATCGCGAGAATAAATTCATCTCGTGAATTATTTAATGAATTCATAACTATAGACTCGAAATATCTTCGATTTTGACACGTTGACGGAAAATATTTATTAATAATTATGTATCAAGCGAACGACTTGGAAAATTCTTTTCGAAGCAAGATCAAAGTACAATAACATTTAATTTGAATGAATATATATTTGTGCGGTATAAATATTTGTTGATCACGATTATTATGGACTTTGAATTCTTAGTGCGGATAAATCTGATCGGGGAAGAATAGGAAGCTTGTATTCATGGAGGGTGCATATAAATCCTTGTTGAATATTCGACGGCGTGATTTATTGATAAGCAGATACACGCAAACGCAGACATTAACGTACGTATTTCCATCTTGGAGGACAGAAGTTATTGCTCTTTCCGTCGGCATACCGGGTCTCCATGGAATGTGGCCCCATTCTTCGAAAGTTAGTTAACCGGAGGCGTCTGCGAGCCTCTTTTCTTCTGCTCGCAACCCTGCGCAACCCTTAACCTTTTAACTAGGGAGTTCGTCAAAAAAACGACATCACACTGATACTTTCAATTTAGTGATAAAATAAATCTTCACGATATATTTATAATCGCGACGTATATACGGGTTTGGCTGTTCATTACTGAACTTTATATCAAGAATTTAGAACTACGTGAGCCGTAATTGTAATTTATATTCGTAACCTTCGAGATAAGTGTAGATTCGAAGGACGTGTTTACTTGTTATACCCAGTTAAAAAATTAAACGTCGCTCCACTGGCCCTACTGGAAAACTATATATTCAGTATGCAACCTTGATAATATATGTCCTTCGTGTATATCGAATTACGATGCAATTTAATTGATTACAGTTTCGCACCCTTTCGCGAGGGCTATTATTAAACCACACCACTTAATGTCAATCAGTATAACTATACTCATTAAGGTTTCCCTTAACACTTATTAGGAACGGCTCAAATAAAATTTGCTGGTGAATAATTTAATTGATTTAAATTAATAATTAATTCGTATCTTTTGTTTTGTTTCACTTTTTCATTGTAATAATAAGTATAAAAGTACGCGTATCAAATACATTGTCCAACAAGTTGTTGAACAATCTAAGAGCTCGTAATATTTATGCTGTCCATCGTTAATAAACTTAATGCAATCAGAATGCATTCTGTTCAAGTATTAATAATTAAAAATAATTAATTTAAATTACTGCGTTATTTATAATAATAAATGATAATATAATATGGTGATTATCGTTATTAATAATTATTATCAAATCGCGAGAATACGTTTAATCTATTTCTTCGCGTTTGCTGAATTATTTATCAGGATATTTATTAAGATGGTTGAATCAAAATTTGCGGGTCCGATTACGCTGGTAAATAATTATTGAATGATTATTGCGTTATATATAATAACAAATAATAATATAATTATCTTGTCATAGTATTTAATATTATTTAATATTATATTATTGAGTAAGTATGAGTCTATATCTTATATTACTGATTAATATGATATTAAATAATATGATACGACAATTATCATTATCATATTACTGATAATTATTGTGCCATTTTCCATAGACGAAGTATATTGCAAATTAAAATACTAGTTTCTAGTTTTGAAAAAATTCATTTGCAGTCTTGTTCATTCTACTTCTCATCCATACATTGAACTTACACTTTTATGCGCATAATAATTGTTTTAGCATATTTATTATTATATATAGCGCTTAATTAGTCTTCTTTTTATTTTCCCAGCCATGGTGGAGTTCTTTGGAGCTCTTTCCAGTTTTACAAGTGAGTGCCAAGTGGAATTAACGCGGAAGTGAGATGCCCTAACTCAGGAAAGAAAGGAAGGAGAAGTGCGAGTGCAACAGTGACATAGTTGCAATCTAGATTGTGGTAATTAGTATAATGATTACTGTTTTACTTATAGATATTACATTATATTATATTTTATTATACTGTATTATGTTATATTATATTATTCTCTATTATATTTTATTATATTAAATTATAATTATATTAAGTTAGAGTGTAAGTTAGGCTAGTTATCGAAATTGTTATTTATTATTTATTGTATGACGCTGACTTAAGATTTAAATAAATTATTTAAAGGCGAAATCAGTAGTTTTTGTATCTTATATACACGATTTTCATCCAATATCCCACGAATATCCTTTATTAGTCTTAATTTATGGTATTACTTGGGTAATTCTCGGAAATTGCTTGACCAAAATCATGCAATTCTGAAAATTTTCGTAAAATCGAGAATTGGTATCAGGAGAACATGATATGCGAGGAGGTATGCGATTCGCACAATTCTTGGAATTTGACGTCATTTCTTGGAAACCACGAAATTCTCGGAATTTGACGTAATTTCTTGGAAAGTACGAAATTCTCGGAATAGGACGTCATTTCTCGGAATTTACGAAATTCTCGGAATATGACGTCACTTCTTGTAATCAGCGAAATTCTCGGAATTCCTCAGCTCGATTCTGAAATTTTGCCGAAAAATCGAGGAGGTGTATCAGGAGAACATGATATGCGAGGAGGTATTCGATTCGCACAATTCTTGGAATTTGACGTCATTTCTTGGAAACCACGAAATTCTCGGAATTTGACGTCATTTCTTGGAAAATACGAAATTCTCGGAATTTGACGTCATTTCTTGGAATTTACGAAATTCTCGGAATATGACGTCACTTCTTGGAATCAGCGAAATTCTCGGAATTCCTCTGCTCGATTTTGAAATTTTGCTGTAAAATCGAGGAAATGTATCAGGAGAACATGATATGCGAGGAGGTATTCGATTCGCACAATTCTTGGAATTTGACGTCATTTCTTGGAATCCACGAAATTCTCGGAATTTGACGTCATTTCTTGGAAATTACGAAATTCTCGGAATTTGACGTCATTTCTTGGAATCCGCAAAATTCTCGGAATTTCCCGGCTCAATTCTGAAATTTTGCCGAAAAATCGAGGAGGTGTATCAGGAGAACATGATATGCGAGGAGGTATTCGATTCGCACGATTCTTGGAATTTGACGTCATTTCTTGGAATTTACGAAATTCTCGGAATTTGACGTCATTTCTTGGAATCCGCGAAATTCTCGGAATTTGACGTCATTTCTTGGAAATTACGAAATTCTTGGAATTGGACGTCATTTCTTGGAATTTACGAAATTCTCGGAATTGGACGTCATTTCTTGGAATTTACGAAATTCTCGGAATATGACGTCACTTCTTCGAATCCCCGAAATTCTCGGAATTTCTCGGCTCAATTCTGAAATTTTGCCGAAAAATCGAGCGAATGTATCAGGAGAACATGATATGCGAGGAGGTATTCGATTCGCACAATTCCTGGAATTTGACGTCATTTCTTGGAATCCACGAAATTCTCGGAATTTGACGTCATTTCTTGGAAATTACGAAATTCTCGGAATTGGACGTCATTTCTTGGAATTTACGAAATTCTCGGAATATGACGTCACTTCTTGGAATCCGCGAAATTCTCGGAATTTCTCGGCTCAATTCTGAAATTTTGCCGAAAAATCGAGGAGGTGTATCAGGAGAACATGATATGCGAGGAGGTATTCGATTCGCACAATTCTTGGAATTTGACGTCATTTCTTGGAATCCACGAAATTCTCGGAATTTGACGTCATTTCTTGGAAATTACGAAATTCTCGGAATTGGACGTCATTTCTTGGAATTTACGAAATTCTCGGAATATGACGTCACTTCTTGGAATCCGCGAAATTCTCGGAATTTCTCGGCTCAATTCTGAAATTTTGCCGAAAAATCGAGCACATGTATCAGGAGAACATGATATGCGAGGAGGTATTCGATTCGCACAATTCTTGGAATTTGACGTCATTTCTTGGAATCCACGAAATTCTCGGAATTTGACGTCTTTTCTTGGAAATTACGAAATTCTCGGAATTTGACGTCATTTCTTGGAATCCGCGAAATTCCCGGAATTTGATCCGTATCGGAAATTTTGAAATTTTGCCGTGAAATCGAGCACATGTATCAGGAGAACATGATATGCGAGGAGGTATTCGATTCGCACCATTCCTGGAATTTGACGTCATTTCTTGGAATCCACGAAATTCTCGGAATTTGACGTCTTTTCTTGGAAATTACGAAATTCTCGGAATTTGACGTCATTTCTTGGAAATTACGAAATTCTCGGAATTTGACGTCATTTCTTGGAAATTACGAAATTCTCGGAATTTGGCGTCATTTCTTGGAATCCGCGAAATTCCCGGAATTTGATCCGTATCGGAAATTTTGAAATTTTGCCGTGAAATCGAGCACATGTATCAGGAGAACATGATATGCGAGGAGGTATTCGATTCGCACCATTCCTGGAATTTGACGTCATTTCTTGGAATCCACGAAATTCTCGGAATTTGACGTCTTTTCTTGGAAATTACGAAATTCTCGGAATTTGACGTCATTTCTTGGAATCCACGAAATTCTCGGAATTTGACGTCTTTTCTTGGAAATTACGAAATTCTCGGAATTTGACGTCATTTCTTGGAATCCGCGAAATTCCCGGAATTTGATCCGTATCGGAAATTTTGAAATTTTGCCGTGAAATCGAGCACATGTATCAGGAGAACATGATATGCGAGGAGGTATTCGATTCGCACCATTCCTGGAATTTGACGTCATTTCTTGGAATCCACGAAATTCTCGGAATTTGACGTCTTTTCTTGGAAATTACGAAATTCTCGGAATTTGACGTCATTTCTTGGAATCCGCGAAATTCCCGGAATTTGATCCGTATCGGAAATTTTGAAATTTTGCCGTGAAATCGAGCACATGTATCAGGAGAACATGATATGCGAGGAGGTATTCGATTCGCACCATTCCTGGAATTTGACGTCATTTCTTGGAATCCGCGAAATTCTCGGAATTTGACGTCATTTCTTGGAATCCGCGAAATTCTCGGAATTTGAAGGCATTTCTTGGAATCCGCGAAATTCCCGGAACCGCGAGCCGATTCCCGAAATTTCGCGAAATTTTACTAAGTATTTAGGAAATATGGGATTCTAGATATTCGGTACTTCAAGGAAATATAGAATATAGCACTATAAGTTCGTAATATAATTAATTTATTGAAATTGTAAATTTCATACAACAATTCTTATACAATATTACACTCACATGAGTATTATAATATAATATATATAAATATATACAATAAAAATACACTTGTAAATAATATATTTCGATGCTGGACCGTCGTTCTTCTATCTTCTTTGATGGTGGATGTCCCAACGAAACGAGTATTGGCTACCCTGTAATAATAAATAAACAAAACCTATTAATATTGTCCGTAACTTAAAATAATATTTAATATAATATTTTCCCACATTAATATACAATACATTAGTCAAAATATCATTTCATATGTTGTTTTACAAATTGAAGAAACTTTTATTTATTCTTGAATGTACGAAGCAGAATTAAGATTGAATTATCTAATTAAGAATGAATTATTTAAGAATAAAGAATACATTATTTAAAGGCGAGATCAATGTTCTTTTTATTCAATATACACTAATCACATTCAACATCCCACGATTCCTTTACGGGACTTAATTTATACAAACTTAGAATATCATTTAATTAAATTAAATATAATCGTCCAATGTATTATTTTATTAATTATAGACTGCGTGAACTTATGAATATTTTAGAATAGTTCTAAGCATGTAATAATTAAAGCGTAATTATTGAATTTGTTTATTAAGCCGTCCGAATAAACAATTGAAATATATTCGAAGACACTGTATTTCACATGTATTATATGTATTATGTAACAATATAGTGGATATATTTTATTATATTATATGTTATTATGTTATACTGTACTATATTATATTATATTGTGTTACGTTATATTATATTTTATTATATTATATTATATTATATTATATGTATGATTGCTGCATTAAAATATTTTTGGGTTGAAATAAATCGAAAGAACTGTAAAAGTGCTTTAATATTTCCCTCAATATTAATAAACTCCATCATTATTTCAGAAGTAACGAGGCTAAATTGCGGTAATTATATAATTAATAATTAACAATATATTCTCCGAGCGTATATATCACTCGACTCGTATCTCATTAAATTAACAAAATATTAAACAAATGAAATACCGAAGGTCGTTTAATTAACACTATTTTATTTATTATTCGTATCTTGTAATCTAATTGTTCATATGGCATAATAATTAATATTCATTCGAGTCGCTTAAACTAATTAATATTTCCTCAAAAGATCACATATAATAATTGGGAAGAACTAATTATTCATGAAAATATGACCGTGAAAGTTAATTAAGCCAATTGAGTAAACGCCAATTTACTTCATATTAGCATCTTATAATTTAATTTTTCACACGGCATAAAAATTAATATTCGTTTGGGTCGTTTAATTTAACAAATATTACCTTAAAAGTTCAAATATATCATTTGCAAAGAACTAATTAGTCATTAAAATATGTCCGTAATAAGTAATAAACTAGATTTAATTAATGCCATTTTGTTTCTTGTTTGCGCCTTATAACTTAATTTTGCATACGGCGTAAAAATTAATATTCGCTTGGGTCGCCTAACATAATTATTATACGCTTAAAAGATCACACATAGTATCTGCGAAGAACTAATTATTCATTAAAGTATGTCCGTAAAAATTAATTAAGTTGGTTTAACAAACGCTATTTTGTTTCTAATTTGTAGCTTTTAACTTAAATTTTCTTACTACGTAATAATTCATATTCGTTTGAGTTGCTTGCACTGCCTAATATACGCTAAAACGATGGCCTGTATTAATTTTGGGATAGCATTAGCGAAGCAACAGCGGATCTGGTAAGCCCAGAAATCGGGCGAAAAAAATTTCTTGGTAACAGGATTACATGATGATATAGGAGGTATGCGGAGGTAGCACGAAAGTGACGTCACAGCCGCGCAACGCCTGGTCGTTCAAAATTCGTAATAATCGCGACATGGCCCAACATTTTCGTTAATATCTCGCTCAAATCAAACAAAATCCTTTCGAATTCGTACTGGGAATGAAGCTGAGGGTTCACTCTAATTTCTTATTACATATTCGCTGAAATTTGATGCCCAGAAACTTCAATTAGAGCGTTTTAATTCCCGCGAATTTTTTGTCACGTTAAGATCGATCTACTAGACGATACAATAATCGCTCTAAAAAGTACTAACATCCGCCTCAAAAATTCAAATAAACGTATTGGAAAGCTTCGGCAGATCAAGGAGAATATTTAAGAGTAATCGGAGTAATAATCTGAGTTGTTGTTTTAAAGATATTAACGTTTTTTTAGGACCGACTCTCTCAGGAACGTATTGAATTTCGTTGTTATGTGTCGAAACATTTGATTACAGAGACAATTTCAGCGGGATGTTAATTAAAAAAGGGCATACAAAAGCTTCTAGAGATCAATACCAACGTTCAAGAATGATCAGAGTAATATTCTGTGTTATTTTTGTAAAGTTATTCGCGTTTATTCGATCAGCGTACGAGAAATTTCAGTCAGAAAACGGCCGAAAATTATTTCTTGGTAACAGGATTACATGATGATATAGGAGGTATGCGGAGGTAGCACAAAAGTGACGTCACAGCCGCGCAACGCCAGCTCGTTCAAAATTCATAATAATCGCGACGTGGCCCCACATTTTCGTTAATATCTCACTCAAATCAAACAAAATCCTTTCGAATTCGTACTCGGAATGTAGCTGAGGGTTTACTGTAATTGTTTATTACATATTCGCTAACATTTGATGCCCAAAAACTTTAATTAGAGCGTTTTAATCCTCGCGAATTTATGGACCTGTCAAAATCGATCTAATAAAAGTCTCGAAACAATTCAAATATCCACAAAGATATTCAAATAAACGTACTGGAAAGCTTCGGGAGATCAAGGAAGATATTTAGAAACCATCTGAGTAATAATCTGAGTTGTTGTTTTAAAGATATTAACGTTTTTTGCTCGAAATTTTTCAGCAACGTATTGAATTTCGCTGGTATATGTAAAAACATTTCATTATAGAAACAGTTTGAACGCGTTTTTAATTTAAAAAAGGCATAAGAAAGCTTCCAGAGATCAATAAGGATATTGAAAAATGGTCAGAGTAATAATCTGAGTTGTATTTTAAAAAATATTCGCGTTTATTCGATCGACGTACGAGAAATTTCGGTCAGAAAACGGCCGAAAATTATTTCCTGGTAGCAGGATTACATGATGATATAGGAGGTATGCGGAGGTAGCTCGAAAGTGACGTCACAGTCACGTGACCACGCCGCGTTCAAAATTCACAGAAATCGCGACATATCGCCCAATTTTCATTAATATCTCGCTCATATCGATAAAAATCGATTCCTAATTATAGTGGAAATGTAGCTGAGGGTTCATTGTAATTGTTTATTACATATTCGCCAACATTTGATGCCCAGAAACTTTAATTAGAGCGTTTTAATCCTCGCGAATTTATGCACCTGTCAAAATCGATCTAATAAAAGTCTCGAAACAATTCTAATCTCCAGAAAGAAATTCAAATAAACGTACTGGGAAACTTCGGGAGATCAAGGAAGATATTTAGAAACCATCTCAGTAATAATCTGAGTTGTTGTTTTAAAGATATTAACGTTTTTTGCTCGAAATTTTTCAGCAACGTACTGAATTTCGTTGGTATATGTCAAAACATTTCATTATAGAAACAGTTTGAGCGCGTTTTTAATTTAAAAAAGGCATAAGAAAGCTTCCAGAGATCAATAAGGATATTGAAAAATGGTCAGAGTAATAATCTGAGTTGTATTTTAAAAAATATTCGCGTTTATTCGATCGGCGTACGAGAAATTTCAGTCAGAAAACGGCCGAAAATTATTTCCTGGTAGCAGGATTACATGATGATATAGGAGGTATGCGAGGAGGCACTCCTAGTGACGTCACAGTCACGTGACCGCGACTCGTTCAAAATCCACATTTATCGCGACATATCGCCCAATTATCGTTAATATCTCGCGTATATCAATCAAAGTCATTTCGAATTTGTACTGGGAATATAGCTGAGGGTTCAAGGTAATTTCTTATTGCATATTTGATACAAATTGATGCCCAGAAACTTTAATTAGAGCGTTTTAAGTCTCGTGAAATTCTTGTCCTGTCAAGATCGATGTAATGAAGGACTAGTTAATCGTTCTAAAAAATACTAATACTCGCCAGGAAATTAAAATAAACGTATTAGAAAGCTTCGGGAGATCACGGCAGATATTCTAAAAAGATAAAAGTAATGATTTGAGTTATTATTTTAAAGATATTAAGGTTTCTTCAACCGTGCTTCTCTGCAGTATTTAAATTTCATGGTTATACATCGAAACATTTAATTATAGAGAAAGTTTGAGAGAAAAATTTGCGAATATCTTTCAAAAAACAACTTAAATTCTTACTTTTATCATTCTTTAATATCCGTATCGATCTCCAGAAGCTGTTCTGTGCCTTTTTTTAATTAAAATTGCTTTCAAACTTTCTCTATAATTAAATGTTTCGATACATAACCATGAAAATTAAAACGCTACTGTGAATACGGTCGAGAAAACGTTAATATCTTTAAAACAATAACTCAAATTCTTACTTTTATCATTCTTGAGTATCCGTACTAATCTCCACAAGCTTCTCTATACCTTTTTTTAATTAAAATTTCTCTCAAACTTTCTCTATAATTAAATGTTTCGATGTATAACCATGAAATTTAAATACTGCAGAGAAACACGGTCGAAAAAACCTTAATATCTTTAAAATAATAACTCAAATCATTACTTTTATCTTTTTAGAATATCTGCCGTGATCTCTCGAAGCTTTCTAATACGTTTATTTTAATTTTCTGGCGAGTATTAGTATTTTTTAGAACGATTAACTAATCCTTCATTACATCGATTTTGACAGGTGCACAAATTCGCGAGGATTAAAACGCTCTAATTAAAGTTTCTGGGCATCAAATGTTAGCGAATATGTAATAAACAATTAAAATGAACCCTCAGCTATATTCCCAGTACGAATTCGAAAGGATTTTGTTTGGTATACGCGAGATATTAACAGAAATTGGGCGATATATCGCGATTTCTATGAATTTTGAACGCGGCGTGGTCACGTGACTGTGACGTCACTTTCGAGCTACCTCCGCATACCTCCTATATCATCATGTAATCCTGTTACCAAGAAATAATTTTCGGCCGTTTTCTGACCGAAATTTCTCGTACGTCGATCGAATAAACACGTATATTTTTTAAAATACAACTCAGATTATTACTCTGACCAGTTTTCAATATCCTTATTGATCTTTGGAAGTTTTCTTATGCCTTTTTTAAATTAAAAACGCGCTCAAACTGTTTCTATAATGAAATGTTTTGACATATACCAACGAAATTCAATACGTTGCTGAAAAATTTCGAGCAAAAAACGTTAATATCTTTAAAACAACAACTCAGATTATTACTGAGATGGTTTCTAAATATCTTCCTTGATCTCCCGAAGTTTCCCAGTACGTTTATTTGAATTTCTTTCTGGAGATTAGAATTGTTTCGAGACTTTTATTAGATCGATTTTGACAGGTGCATAAATTCGCGAGGATTAAAACGCTCTAATTAAAGTTTCTGGGCATCAAATGTTGGCGAATATGTAATAAACAATTACAATGAACCCTCAGCTACATTTCCACTATAATTAGGAATCGATTTTTATCGATATGAGCGAGATATTAATGAAAATTGGGCGATATGTCGCGATTTCTGTGAATTTTGAACGCGGCGTGGTCACGTGACTGTGACGTCACTTTCGAGCTACCTCCGCATACCTCCTATATCATCATGTAATCCTGCTACCAGGAAATAATTTTCGGCCGTTTTCTGACCGAAATTTCTCGTACGTCGATCGAATAAACGCGAATATTTTTTAAAATACAACTCAGATTATTACTCTGACCATTTTTCAATATCCTTATTGATCTCTGGAAGCTTTCTTATGCCTTTTTTAAATTAAAAACGCGTTCAAACTGTTTCTATAATGAAATGTTTTTACATATACCAGCGAAATTCAATACGTTGCTGAAAAATTTCGAGCAAAAAACGTTAATATCTTTAAAACAACAACTCAGATTATTACTCAGATGGTTTCTAAATATCTTCCTTGATCTCCCGAAGCTTTCCAGTACGTTTATTTGAATATCTTTGTGGATATTTGAATTGTTTCGAGACTTTTATTAGATCGATTTTGACAGGTCCATAAATTCGCGAGGATTAAAACGCTCTAATTAAAGTTTCTGGGCATCAAATGTTAGCGAATATGTAATAAACAATTACAGTAAACTCTCAGCCACATTCCGAGTACGAATTCGAAAGGATTTTGTTTGATTTGAGCGAGATATTAACGAAAATGTGGGGCCACGTCGCGATAATTATGAATTTTGAACGAGCTGGCGTTGCGCGGCTGTGACGTCACTTTTGTGCTACCTCCGCATACCTCCTATATCATCATGTAATCCTGTTACCAAGAAATAATTTTCGGCCGTTTTCTGACTGAAATTTCTCGTACGCTGATCGAATAAACGCGAATAACTTTACAAAAATAACACAGAATATTACTCTGATCATTCTTGAACGTTGGTATTGATCTCTAGAAGCTTTTGTATGCCCTTTTTTAATTAACATCCCGCTGAAATTGTCTCTGTAATCAAATGTTTCGACACATAACAACGAAATTCAATACGTTCCTGAGAGAGTCGGTCCTAAAAAAACGTTAATATCTTTAAAACAACAACTCAGATTATTACTCCGATTACTCTTAAATATTCTCCTTGATCTCCCGAAGCTTTCCAATACGTTTATTTGAATTTTTGAGGCGGATGTTAGTACTTTTCAGAGCGATTATTGTATCGTCTAGTAGATCGATCTTGACGTGACAAAAAATTCGCGGGAATTAAAACGCTCTAATTGAAGTTTCTGGGCATCAAATTTCAGCGAATATGTAATAAGAAATTAGAGTGAACCCTCAGCTTCATTCCCAGTACGAATTCGAAAGGATTTTGTTTGATTTGAGCGAGATATTAACGAAAATGTTGGGCCACGTCGCGATTATTACGAATTTTGAACGACCAGGCGTTGCACGGCTGTGACGTCACTTTCGTGCTACCTCCGCATACCTCCTATATCATCATGTAATCCTGTTACCAAGAAATTTTTTCCGGCCGATTTCTGGGCAAGCCCCGACTCAATTGACGCGTACGGCGACCGAAGAAATGCGAATATCTGGAAAACAATAACTCAAATTCTTACTCCTAACATTCTTAAATGTCCGTATTGTTTTCTGAAAGCTTCCATATGCCTTTTTTAATTATAATTGCGCTTAAACTTGTTTTACAATTAAATATTTATCGATATATCTCCACGAAACTTAATGCGCTGCTAGGAAACTCGTTCCAAAGAACGCTACTTATATCATTGAGACGATTATTGAAATTATTGCTTTTATCGATCTAGAATATCTGCCGTGCTCTCCCGAAGCTCTCCCATCCATAACTCTGGAATAATAACATTTCATATCGAGTCTATAAAACATTACCGAAGTTTCAAAAATGTTTCATTCATAATCTCCGACATGGATAACCCGACATTAACCGATGCCATTCGAAGTGAACCGAAGCACGATGGCGGTTTTCTGTTTACAAATTAACCGAATGGCGAATCAATAGTGCGCTTATGGCTTACCATTATATATATGTATATACTCCTACACGTATGAGAAAGTTAATTAATCCGTAATCAACTAGGAACATAATAATGCCGTCTCGGGGCGAAGAAATACTTAAAGGCTTTCAGGTGTATCCTTTCTAAGTAATTTCTATCCGTGTTGCAACGTAACCAACTGAACCGCTGACAGCTTCGAGGTTACATTTAAATGTCAAGCCGATCTCTCATTTTTATATACCACTCGTTTTTAACTATGAAACATTTTCTTAACTATTATAACGTGCAGCAATTGGATGAATTTACGCGATGCCGATAACGGGAAAATTCTCTGGCAAGGAAACGAGGATTTGTAAGTAATCTACTTTTTATAACCTGCAAAGTCTTAAGGGTTAATTATTCATTAGCGACTTGTTTCTACGCGAATAATTGATGCAGTTCATGTTCTTAAGATTGTTTAATTACTATCCGACAATTATGATGACTTTACAAAGAATGATTAAGTAGTTTATCGTAATATCGTAAGTTTGGTATTCAAAGTTGTTTAACAATTTCGCTTTAAACTTTGTAAGTATAATGTTCTTTTAAGTTATTTTAATACTTGAATATCTACGAAATTAATCTATGCTTTGATGATTATTAACACGTTGACATTATTCTATGTATGAAGTTATTGTATAATCGCTTTAATAATCGTATAATAACAGTTGGGATAACGATTTCGAAAACAAACAATAATTCGTTGAACCTTTGACGTATATACTTTTATTTCCTTCATTTAAATTACCACTGATTAATCCAATAATAATTAATGTCCGATGATTAATCTATTAAGAATTGATTCGTGATAATTAAATATCAAGTCTAAGACAATGTGATATTACAGAGCCGTTTCTTACCTTTCACGTTATCAATCGCGCGATAATAACATAAAATATCTTATAAAAAATCTCTTAACTTAATATATCTCTCTTAATTAGACGCGACTCTCATTTATTAGGATTGATTGTAAAGCACCGACAATTTCACCTACGATTACGATAAACAACGAAGATCGAGTGTGTTTCATTCTAAATTGCATATCACATTGTTACATTAATATTATTGTATCTTACGATTATATTTCCGTGCTCGGATGATTCTTTTTAACGAACGTGAAATGAAACCGGTGATTTAAAGATCGGTACCGAATGTGGAGCACGAGGCGCGAGTACCGAAGAAGATCTTGCGATGCCGCGCGGTATCCAGGGAGATCAATTTCAGTTCGGCGGAACCGATGGAGAGATTTCGGTTAGAACAAAAGGTTCTATTCAAAGGCCGGTGCTTGGAGGAATGGTTCTTTGAATTCGGTTTTGTTATACCAAATAGTACAAACACATGGCAGAGTTTGATTCAAGCTGCCCCGGAAAGTCAGATGATGCCGGCCAACGTGTTAAAGTAAGCCTTACTTAAGTCACATTTAACATTTAAGTCTCATAATTATTAATCCTTTTGCACAAGAACATTTCCGTGATAAATCCGTACTTATTCTAAAACGTTTTATGATACCGCTTAACAAATTATAAATGTTCTATTTCTCAAGCAAATGACGAATGGATCATAGAATATAAATCTTACGCGTGAATTTTGCTAGTTCGATTTTAATTTTGAATGAATTCTTGCGAACACATGTCGCCATTGGGGCTGCGACGTAGTGCAAATGATTAATCTAATATCGTAGTATTTCTGATTATCTACAACTAATTATTACTGATTTATTATTATTAACTTTCTAATATCGTAAGATCTCTATTTACTATGAATTAATACCTGCTAATATCGTGCTATTTTGACTTTTTCTGAACAGCGGAAATGTCGTGATAGAAACAAAGTTCTTCGACGATGACTTACTGGTGTCTACCAGTAGAGTCAGATTGTTCTACGTTTAAATAGAATGTTCCAAAACAATCCTGGTTATAAAACATGGGTCCAACAATCATCTCCGGGCGTACGAACGTAGAACAACGAATTCTATGGGATACGACAAAGCGCATTTTAATAAACTAACATTCATATCGGAATTATTACCTCACTGTATCGATGATAAACGCACGCGATAATGATTTTCACTTTTGCACTCACATATGCAACGACTGTAACAAACGGCACCAATTCTCATTCGAATCTTGAGGAGCCTCGACTTCTTAATACAGCGGTACTAAACGTGTCACGTGCACCTTCCACGACGCAAGATATCTTTATTCAGTAAGCGCGAATCGACGCTGAGAATTTTGTATATATATACGTATACATATAAATTGTAACACGCTACACCTGTCTAATAAATAATATTAATACAGAAATAGTGGTCTCTTTTAATTCCCGATATCGACTAGATATGGATTCTAATTGTACTTCAAGGAAAGAAATATCGCACGGAAGATGTCGGTGTTTACGAAATGCTTTCATTTATATTTGAACTCTGCACTCAGAGGTGACTCTCAGTCGGTTTATTGCGAGAACTTGAACGACGATTAAGAGGTGACATTAAGAATTACTCGAGATGTCGGTGATTGAAAATTCAATAAGAATAAAGTAAGTGGAGTGAATCTTAATTCCGCTTCTCCGTCGCCACTTGAATTACCTCGAGCAACTGAGTTGTGACTGAGAGTCGGCTCTCGAGTGCGAAGGTTTAAATATATTATCAAAATCTGTATATATGACAGGATTATAAAGCTAAGGTGATAATGTTATGTGTACCTCAGATCTGTATTGTTGGCGAAATAAATGAAATATGTGCTAAGAATATCATTGTCTGGATATCATTAACTATTCTTCCGATCCTGTATTCCTGAAATGAATTTATTGCTTGTTATTACAAAATTACATCAATTAAAAGAAGGTATTATTAGTGTGACGTTAAGTATGCTGATGTCATCCGATACCATAAAAATTGAATCTGCGCGAAATCATACTGGACCACAAGATCTACCGCGTTCACCGGTGATGCGTCCAAATATGAAAATAAGAAATTTTTCTCAATGTCTGCAAAAGATATAAGATAGATGTAGAGGTTTTTAGCAGTGCACAAGATCCATGCTATTGATTCGCGGTGTACAAGCAATACATTTTTGAGGCTTCTCTACCCCTCTTGAGGGTGTTCAGTGTTGAATATACTCTATCCCCTACTACCCCGCGTCTACATCGCACAGGTGTAAGGAAAAAAGGAGGAAAAGAGAAAAGAAATAGCGGAGTTGCGGAGCCGCTCTGGTACCCACACGAACTTCTCAACCCGGTAGTGATTCAATTACCATTATAGACGATCCTCCTCCATCGTAGTCTACGGTTTTTCCTACCTTCGACTAAACGGAAGATTAATAACAATAGAGAAGTTACTTGAGGATCGTTCACCGGATCGAACAGCAGGATGGATTTGAAAGAAGAAGACGAAGGTGGTAATGAAAGTAGCAGGCAATTGTTTCTCGTTGGTGCACCAAGGGATCCACTGGTATCAGCTGGTGCTATCGTTGCTTCGACCGGAGGACCTGATGAGATAAACCCAGCTGGAGATCTGCAGACGAGTGCTCTCGCTGGTCTGATAGGCGCGCAATCTTCCTCGGTTTGCTTTCCTACAAAATTCTGTAAGTGCACACTGCCACCCCAGACCTGATTTAATTAACTGCCACTCTCTACCTGTCGGCTCGTACTAACTTGGGGAACTCCTCAATTAAATTATTGCTAAATGCATTAAGCGAATCGCTAGCCCTTGTTTTAAATAGAGTTAGTGGTAATCAGTTTAACAGTTATGAACCATTTCACCGGCGTGCAAATTTCAAGTGATTTAATCTTCGGCTACCATCCGCTTGACCATTGCGAGTGAACCGTACCAGTCGCGTGTGATGCTATCTATATGTGATACCGTGCTACGTTGACTTACTTCAAACTATCAATACTTCACGCGGAACATTGTACCTTGCATTTACGCTTTTGTTAAAGATATTTCTCACTTTGTACAGCGTACGATTTTACTTCGAGTCCGAGCAATGAAGACAGACAGTCCTCGGGTGTTGGAAAAAGGAAACAACGGAGATATCGCACCACGTTTACGAACTTTCAGTTGGAAGAATTGGAGAGGGCATTCCAGAAAACACATTATCCCGATGTGTTCTTCAGGGAAGAACTTGCGCTGCGTATTCAACTTACGGAAGCCAGGGTGCAGGTAATAGTTGTATGTTTCTATTCACGTTAAAGGTGCCATTATCAAAGCATCTACAAGAATCGCAGGTGTTATAAAAAGTAGCTACTTGATTAAACACGATCGCCAGGTATGGTTTCAAAATAGAAGAGCAAAGTGGAGGAAACAAGAGAAACAGTGCAAAGTAACGACTCACTTGACTTCTCATTTACCACCGTCGGATTGCCAAGAAGTGCAACAGCAACAACAGCAACCAGATCATTTGTTACTGGAACCACCATTGGGTAGCCCTCCACCGATTTATCTTGGTATGGAATGGGCCGGATTTTCCCCGTATGGAAGTACCGCAACTGCATCGCCTCTCGTAGTGAATGGTATGAATAAACCACCAGAATCGGAAGCTGATGATAATCCTTTGCTCGATCCGGAATTGTTACAACTGAAAACTCCACGTTCCTAATAATATGGGATTAGTCTTGTCCGATAACGTAGCGGAAGAATAACAATTCTTTTTTCCTCGCATTATTTAATATCTTAAACGAGAATAACACAACTTTCTTATAAATGGAAGTTGCAAACGATTCTTTGATACTTTAACAGAGATTGCATTTAAATTCCGTGCAATATCACGCGATTCATCAGCCATTGTGACGCGTTTATTAAAATTTGTTATAAGTAACTTATTACCGAAGGGACCAAAGATCTTGAGAGTCCACAAGGTCCAAAGATCGAAGTCGACTTCGATTACTGTTATGTAGATTTTGTAAGAATATATATATATATATAAATATATGTAGACGTTAAAATACACTGATTCGAGAACAACGATGACTCGTAAATAAACGACGCTAGCGGGTGTATATTATATAAATATATAATAAATTTTTATCTTCAGAATGCTAACTGCATAAATATATTGACCTGATATAAAATAGTAACGTCATCTTTATTCGGTGTGCAATATATTACAAGTCATTAGATCAACTAAGTTATTAATTGGTTGATTTAGGAGCAAGTAAGCGATTTAAGATGCTGCCACTGATCTTCCTGGATGGAAGTGAGATTCTGTTTTGAATGTGCTCGGCATTCGTATACAGTATGATTCGAATATTAAAACGGCCCGATTCGAGAATAAATTCAATGATTCGACATGATTGATTAATTCATAAATCCGATATAATTCCTTGCGACAAGCGAAAATCAGCGAGCATCTCAAATGAAATAAATTAATGACGGATTATACAAGGTTACCCGACGTACGAATACTCATCTGCCTTATTTGGCGTACGCTCCATATACTGCTTATCTATTAGAGCTTCGATACATTTTTTTATCATGCCAATAGACGGTGCAAATGTAATCTTCGGTTGACCTAATACCTGCAATTAGAATTTACCATGATATCTTATAGTACGAGAAATAAAATTCAAATCTCATTCAAAAGGAAATCTGAAGTTCTTTTGCCTTGAACATGTATAGGTGTTATTATAATTATGTAAATCAATGTGTTCTATTCAGTCTTGTGATGAATAATTGTAAACACAACTGAACATAAAAAGCAATAAAACTGAGAGATGAAGACGACCATAATAATATAATATAAATCGATCAGGGTATAAATTTCGAGATTCAATAACTACAATAACCAATTAATTCTTACCTCCTGTACGAGTTGATTATGTCTCAAAACTTTACGACTCTTCATAATTCGTACTATAGCTGCTTGCAGGTACAATTTCCTATCGTCATCGACACTGCGATGTGTAGCTTCAGTATCGTGTGGTGCATCTCGTTGAAATACTCCGGTAACACGGAACTTAGTTCTTTTGTTTTGGTAGTCCAAATTGAGTGACAGAACGGTATCCTCCTCCAGTTCACCTTCCGTCGATTTCTTAAGAATCTTGCAGTCTACTAAACTAGCAGCATGTTTGACCAATTGATCGTGTGACAAACGTAAAGAGGCAGCTGCTTCGCGGCATTGTATCGAGTCACATTGTTCGAAAAGAAGTAGCAATGCCATTTGATAGGTCTGTACAGTGACCAGATACGGCTTTTTCAAATAATTAAACTTAAGTTCACCCTGACAGAGATGATGTAACCAAGTCAATTTTCGACCATTGAATTGCGTGTGATAAAACGTCTCAAACGCCTGTACAGATTTCTCCAATTGTTGAGGTACATGAAACGGGGCTGGTGAGGGTGGTAAGCCTAACGGCCATGCACCTGCTTGTAATACATGTACCATAAAACCAATGCCTGTTTGATTTTCCCTTTCGCGTTCTCGTAGGCTCGCTGCAAATTTGGCATTAAGATCTGCGGAGACAGACATATCGGTAAACATTCGATGGAACTTATTCGTGAATTCGTAACCGCACGCTTGTTTTAAACGGTCGATCATCGCCTCCTCCGCATCCATTGACTGTGATTGTTGGTGTATCAGCCGTTTCGTTAACGTGCGCGCGTAAAACTTCTGAAAAACGTCTTTGTCGTCGACATACTTGAACACCGTGATGGAGCGTCTCAACTTCTCCTCGATTTCACCTTCCGACGCAGCTTTCGCTGATTTCTTCAGTAAGGAATCGCAATACTTCGCAAGCTAAATATAAGTATCTGGGTTAATTCGACGACCTAAACCTGGAGTTACATTCGAATATGGGTCATTATGTTTTATGAAACACTCACCAATTCGGGTGCTCGAGCTGGTTGCCTAGGAACTGGCTTATAATTTACAATGGCCAAGCAAGCTTTATCGAGAGCGCCTACGAAAGCTTGATCGGATTTAAACACATCTTTTATCAGTTCCGAATATTTAGAATGCACGTCCAGCATGCTTTCCACGAATTGTGTGTGTACCTATATTACATATTATATCAGGACATTATAGTTTATTTTATATTTTCTAAACGATTGAAAAATTCTTGTAAGCATTTTTCCGATTCTTACATTTTCGCCTTGCAAAGGACCTATCGCTTGTAATCCTTGTTGAGTAATGTGTTGAGTAAACTTTTGTACAAGCCGTAATAAACCAGAAGGGAGTGGCCTTAGCAACATATACAAAAGAGATAAATCCCTTTTACGTTCATTTTCTATCATAACTTCGGCTTCCCCGTGAAGCCAAGCTACATGAGCGGCCACCATTTTCTCCTCGCAACATTGTCTCACCTATAAAAGATCACGATCGAACTATCAACTATATTAACGTTTGCCGATATCTTACAAGACAAACGAAAAGAAAATCGTACTTTAGGTACTGAGCTAGTGTGGAGATATTTATGAGCGCGGAGCTCTTCTTGACTTAAACGCCAAGTTACTTTTTCCATATAACGCGTCACGTCGGATTGTTGAAGTAATTCGGATGCCTCCCGAGTATAAAATTCTCCGCTAGCTTGTAAGAAAGGCGTTTCGAAAATTTCTTGATACATCTGGAAATAAAATATTTTACGATATTTTCCGATACGTGCGATGTATTTTATATACGCATATGATACGGTGAAAATGATATTTACATCTAATTGTCCTTCCACCTTATACTCCTCTACGCGAACGAAGCTCTGAATAACACCGCAAATAACTTCGGTACTCGCGATTTGAGCTTCGCCAAGACGATCGGCATTGATACTTTCTAAGAGTAGGGAGACAAGCGATTTTTTTAATGGCATAATCATTCGCTTCTTCCATACGTCCAAACCGAGCTCGCCGATTTCCATTTGCTCCTGGTAATCGGCGGCAGAGGCGGAAGACGTGCCATAAATTATTTCGGCGTCCGAGAATTTTCGTTTTTGAATATGTTGTTGATTTAGGTACAAATACAATCGATGTAAATAATTAATGCCTTGTGAATACTCGGTCCAGGCTCTATGATACGCCTGAAGGAAACCACTCTCATCTTGCGCACGGACTTTTGTAAGTAATTGGAAGACATGATTGTCTAAAAATCTCTTTGTCTCGTTATACAATTGATCAGCGAGTGGTTCTGGATACGCAACGCATAAGGAATATACATCACTGGAATGTGTTACATAAACATTAATATCTAGATCGATTTATGCTTAATATTATTATAAATAAATTTTTTTATGCAGGTGCCATTAGAGATCTTTTAAGTACCTGAATCTATCATTCCACGTAGCACGTGGTACATTTGATAATGTTATAACACCTTTAACAGTCTCTTGAAGTACATCCCAAGTTTCAGTGAAATCAATTTTTTTAGGTCTTAGTGACATCCTTTAACGCAATTAATGGAGCACTAATGACTTGCAGCACCAAACAAATAAAGAAACTACTGATTCTAAAATATAATTACTAGACGTCGTAATAAACCTGCAAAATTAATGACAATCTTCAGAACCCGAAGTATTTCGTGGTATTAATATATACATTTCACGAAATCGTATTATATGCGGCAATACTCGAAAGCAAAAAGGTAGAGAATACAGAAATGCCAAAGCACCAAGATTTAAAGACACTTAAAGCCAAAACGGCTAAATTATTAATCCAAGAATAATCCTCAAACTATAGACTATGATTTTAAAGGTCTTTGTCGGAGTGTATTATACGTCGGTGGTTTAAAAATAACATAAAAGTAAAATACACCGCGCGTGTATTCGTATTTCATGGCCGTTCTAATTTCTTTCATTCCGACCCCTTATATTAATCGCGCGACAAATCTCGTCATTAAATGATACTACTTTCAATACGGGTTAAACGTACGATCATAATTACTCTCGGAAGGAAGAAGTAACGATAGGTCATTGGATTTGTGCATTTCACGATCGCTCGAAGATTATCAATTCAAAACGTATCACGCGCAACGGTCAAGCTATACATCATGATTCCAATATCTTGTTTAATAACGCAGGAAACGACGGATTAAAAATTGACTACATATAACTGACTATATATAAAGGAATCTCATGAGGAGTAAACTGATTGATGCGTCGCAGGCGTATTTACGCATGTTACGATCTACAGCTGATTGAGCTTTATCCAGATGTTCGTGATCCAACTACCACTAACCAAAAACGCGTAGCAACGAACTACATTAAACTGTTCTCGCGGAAATCTTTATTCTATTTCAGTCTCCCTCACTATTAGTACGGTTCCTTCGAAATTCTTACTTTTGGGCATTCGCGAATCATTCCCTCTTGCAAAATGCATGACGTTTGCAATGACTCGTCTTGATCGAACACATTTTTCTCTGAGAACTCCTATCGCTATCTCCCTTTCTCTAACCACCCAAAGTACTCTCTCTCTTTCTCTCTTTTTCTTCTGCTCTACCTCTCCCTTTCTATCTTTCTCTCTTTCTCCCTCGCTTCTCTTTTATAATCACTCACTCTCTTCCTTTCTCTTTCTTTCACTATTCTCCCGTGTCTTCTCTTTCCTCTCACAGTTCACCTGCCGCTTTCTAACGGCAAAATAAACCACTTGGAAAACCCACGAAATCGAGCTTCGTTACGCGAGGCTCACCGCGACGTCGTGCATTCACTTCTCCTCGAGTTTTCACAGAAATTTTTTAACCAGTTTCTATCGTGGCTTCCTCAGGTTCCTCAACAACATTGCAGAGCCATGTTTTTTTTCATTACTCCTGATTTTCTCGCCCTTTCCTGGGGTGGGGATAAGGGGAGATCACTGACTATAGAGACTCTGCATAGTGCGGAGATGCCGCCATTTTCTTATGCGGAGATTTAAACTTTCCGCCTGTACATCGACTATTTTCTTTCTTTAACAAATACTACTTATATTTTACTACAAATATAAATCAGATATTTAACATTCATTATGGAAGCTTCCATTCTCTTGATTATTAAAAAATGATACGGATTATTCTAATAATAACGACTTGTAAACTGTTTGCCGATTAATGGCGCGTTAAAATTGGTACTCGAGAGAAGTTTAACGTTTTCAGGGCTACTTCGTTTGTTTAAACATATATTCAATTCTCTGCATTATTTGGAGTACCTTCGGTCCACGATAAAAATAGTTAGCTATCGGACATATACTATTCAATAAAAATTAATGTTGAATACATTTAAAAAGAGCGATGCTCACAGTGCTGACTTACGTAGATAAAACAGCTTTGTTAGAAGAATGCAGTCTAGTTACGAAAATACATCGTGCCCTAAAATTCACTATTTGATTAAATATCTTCACTGACTAGTTAATAATTTATTGCAATTAGTTAGAATATATTTCACAAAAAAACGAGAAAACTACCACCGCGATCTTTGTCGGCGGGATGACTGCGTATTAATGGCAGGTTGGGTAATATCCAAATCCTTAAATACACTACTTAAGATTTGTTGTTTCGCGAACATATTTATATTTAAATCAGTCTTGCGTTCAAACAATTTAATACTGTAAATTTTACACTCCAAATATCCATAAATTATTAAGAATAAAGAATATATATGAAATAAAATTTTATAAATTTATATGTAATCTTTGAATTACTAATAGTATAATTGCTATTTTATTGTTATAAGTACCCAATAATAAAATATTATATAGCAAATAATATCAAGCCACGTCTCAACAACGTGGAGGTTGCATCGAGACTCATATTAATTTCATTTCAACTCTAATATATTTTTTCCTGATTTAATATACGCGAGTTTTAAGTTGCATATTTTAAGTCGAAGACTGAAGTTAAAATGTGGATCAAGTCTTGTATCAATTAAGGCGGTATCTTAATTATGTAAAATCTCGGATAATATCACAAAGTGCCATTTCTACAAAGTACAACTTTCGTGGTAGTGACTCGGCTTCTGGGGTGTATTTCAAACTGTACTGGAGTAGAATTCTTAGTTTTACTTCGCAAGTAATCTTACAAAATGGTAATTAACTTTCACTTAATGCGAAATGCTAAAACATTGTTTCAACCTGTATAAAGCTTCATTATCAAATACTTATAAAACCAGAGATATTATAAAAACCGCAATGCACGGGTTATGATACTGTCAAATAAGTTCATGACACTGCATGTTTGTAAAATAAAGACGAAACAATTACTTTACTCCAGCACTCTTCAAACATTCTTCTTACAAAGCTGGACATAAATTCATATTTAATACGGCGATATACACCTAATCCAAATAACATTTTCACAATCACAGTACATCTTATAACCCATGTAATAATTTCTAACATTCGCTTTTCTCAGAGTATTTTAGCGTACAATGGTGGTGCGGTAATCGCAATGAAAGGCAAAAATTGCGTGGCAATTGCGGCCGATCGAAGATTCGGTATTCAAGCACAAACCATAACATGTGATTTCCAAAAGATATTTGAGATGGGTCCACACTTATATGTGAGTCTTCCTGGCCTTGCAACTGACACCTTGACAGTCATGGAAAGACTACGTTTTCGTCTGAATGTCTATGAACTCAAAGAAAACAGAAAAATTCACCCTAAAACATTTGCCTCTATGGTTTCCAATTTATTATATGAGAAGAGATTTGGACCATACTTTGTGGAACCAATTGTTGCTGGATTAGATCCTGTTACTTTTGAACCTTACATATGTAGCATGGATTTAATAGGATGTATAAGTTCACCAGGAGATTTTGTTGTCGGTGGAACATGTACTGAACAACTTTATGGAATGTGTGAAGCACTTTATGAACCTGATATGGAACCCGATGATCTGTTTGAAAGTATTAGTCAAGCATTGGTGAATGCTTGTGACAGAGATGCAATGTCTGGTTGGGGTGGAATTGTTCAGATTATGTTAGTAACAATATCTCTAGCAAAGTAACAATATTTCTACAATGTTCAATTGTAATATTATTCTGTTTTCTTATGTTTCAGAGAGAAAGACAAAGTCACAATCAGGACCATCAAAACGCGAATGGATTAGATATCCCTCTTCACATTGCTCTAATAAGAATTTACATCTATGATTTTCTTAAAATAATGTACACAAATAAATTAATAATTTTCAATAAATTAGGAAAGATTAAAATATGTGTTGTTTCATTAAATCCCGAACCTTAATAATAACAGATATTTTATAAAAAATTATTAACTATAGTATGTTAATGCATTATAATACACACTCTCCCATAACAATTTCGATATAAACAGTAGCGTGTCGAATTTTTTTTATAAGATTCCTTAGGGGCCCCTGAGGGTAGTATAGTCAGGTTCAGTTAGGTTCTAATTCTAGGTTATAATTTTAATAAAAAGATGGTTCCGGTGCTATTTTTTTGAGGGGTCAGTTAATATTTGTATATATAATTAAATACAAAAATGGCAGTCAGTACTGTTTGTACAGCTTTACGACGTCTAACAATTGGAAGACAATGTATGTATGAGATACCGAAAATTATTTAGTCTTTTGAAAAGATAGGAAACATAACCTTATTATCCGGTTTTACATATAATTCATTTCGTTACACCAAAGAAATCTTTCCGATAATATGCAAACAATGTCTTCTATATTTATTTTAGGTAATGTTGTTGCAAGGAGCATTTCAACACATTTATCAGGACACCAAACAAGTATTCCAATTACAGCTTTTTACAAGCAAAATGGAGCTATCGAAACTACTCCCGAAATTCATATTAAGTTTGCGCCAAGATCACTGAACATTGATATCGGTATACCCCCAAGCTCTGGTATCATTAAAAGTATCATAGAAACACCATTTGCCCCCATAACATCTATGGAAGATCCTACAAAAAAGAAACCTATTGGGAAGGATCCATCTCTGGTAGAAAAAGCGCTCGAAATGCCTACAATAGACAATGTTATTGAAAAGCATGCAATAAGACTTATGGTAATCAGATATAAAAAGATGAAGAAGCACAAGCGCTTGAAGTTACGTAGGAAGATGCGCGTCATATGGCTGAGAATAAGGCAGATTCGTAATGTAGCAAAAGAGAAGGCTATACATTCTGCATTAATGGCTAAGATAGCAAACGCTGATGCGTTTGATGCTGAGAAATATGTGGCCAGCAAGCTCGAACTTTTGAACAAAGAATTTATTCCAAGAACCTTTAGAGGTGAAATACTACCTCCCAGCGTTATTAAGGAATTCCGTGCAAAGAAAACGGCAGAGCGTGAAAGGAAGTTCAAGAAACCTCGATTAACATTGTAATCCAATATATATATGTATAAATAAAACTTAATGTTACTATTTCATTACCTATTATTTTTGAATTACCATATATCAGACAAATTATGACGGCCGCTAGGAATATTAAAAAGTCGGGAAAAAAACTATACATTTCGTAAGGACTAAAAATTCGCTAGTTTTTTTTTTTTATAAAAAAAGTGTTATTCACACTCGTTACATTTTTTGATTGTTTAAAAAACAGATTCTTGCATCATAACTTCGTGTACATTATAGTATAACTATAGAGTCCCAGATTCCGTAATAAATGTACTGAAGGGTTTTCAAACTATTCTTCCCGCTCGCATTTTAACGACTTATGTACATTAAAAAGTTGCTAAAACAGAATTTAAAATACTAATTATGTACTGTGGACACGATCACTATGCTTATACCATAACTTCCATATTCCACATATTTTGTAGCTTCGCGTAATAATACTATAACAAAATAAAAAACGCCTTTCACTTTTTCCCATGTGCGCGTAATGAATCGTTATAAGGCACTTTAGTTTCATCTTGAATATCATTTCTTTTCTAAAGCGACGAAGTTGGTCGAAAGTTTGAACAATAAACGTTGAATAACACCTGAGTGGTTTGTTCCGCATTATTAAAGGAGGTCGATAAATTATACATTAAATATTTTCTTTTCAACACTTTCAACACTTTTGAACTCTTATAAAAATACGCTTGAATTTTAGTTCACAATCATCTCCTTTCCTGCTTTGACACAGTTAGCCAGGTTTGAAAAATATATAGCACAGACTTTAGTCAATAAATAACATACGATACAGTATTCGAAAAATTGACTATCCTACCTAAAAATAAAAAAATATTCTGGAGTATCGACAGTGATAGCTTATTATCTAAGTAACATGTATACACTGCATAATCATCGGAAATCGATCTAAGTCTTTTTAATTACTCTGCCCCTCACGAAGCCTCACTACAAGGCGAAATTGTGATGATCTCGTGGATTCATTTCTATGCGAAACACACCGAGATCCACTTCCATAATAAACAATAAAATATAACATTGATTTTTGTTGTCCGTAAAAATACAGGGCAGAGTATATATTATGCGTACTATTTACATTTGTGTGACGAGACTGTTGTACCATTAATTGTCTTAGGGTAACATCTGACCTTTCTTGACTTCCAAAACCTTTGGTTTGTTACGCGTGAGGCCCGTAGTTAAATTGTTACTCCTACCAGAGAAGTAATCTTCTATTTCCTGAAGCGTTCTGCCCTTAGTCTCGGGAAGGCAGAGATAGAAGTATATTGTGCCGAATAGGGATATGCAGCCATAAAGCATAAAAGTACCATGCCGACTAAGCGCGACGGACAAGAAAGGATAAGTTTTTACCACCATAAAAACAAACGAATGTGCTGTCATCGTTGTTAGTCCGCCAATAATACCTCGTACTTGTATCGGATATACTTCGCCTATCATGACCCAAGGGATGACCAAGAAACCGAGCGTGCACGTAATGGTGTAAGAAAATATACACATCACAGGAATCCAGGTAGCAATAAGCGGAAGATTGTTGGCAACCCAATAATTTTTTAACCACATGTAACTACCTAAACCTAACATAGACAGACCACAACCTATAGAGGAGACCATTGTAAGAGGTCTCCTACCACATTTTCTACACAATATACATGCTACGATTGTGGACGTGAGTCTTACTACGCCAAGAATCACTGCGGCTAAGTACTTGTTTATCGACGCACCGGAATCTTCAAAAATCTCCACGGCGTAAAAGGTAATCACATTTGTACCGGAGCATTGGTATATCAAGAAGTATAAAAATAACAACGTGAAAGGTCTAAGTGCATTGGGCTTTAACAGTGCACTAATGATTTCCCGGAAACCGGTTAAGCGTTTGATATTGTTCTTGTTTGTAAAATTAACTAAGGTCTCCATTTCTTGATTGACATTGTAAGTACTACCGCGCAATTGTTGCAACGCCTGTTTTGCTTTCTCTGGTCTACTACGAGATGTAAGGTACGACGGCGTTTCGGGAAAGAAAAACATTAGCGTTAGTGCAGCCAATGGTAAGATTCCACTGATTGCTGCACAAATGTTCCAGGTGAGCATACTGCCAAGAGCATATTCAATTAATACACCGGTACTGACACCAACGCTTGATAAAGCCGTCAACATTCCCCTGAGATGTGGTTGAGTAACTTCACTGGTATAAACTCTTGCTGGTGCACCAACCATACCGGATCCGAGACCGACGAAGAATCTTCCGGCATAAATCATACGAATATCACTGGCAAATGCAATTAATATCCATCCGAGTAATGCTGGGATCTCGGTGATGATTAGAGATCGTTTTCTTCCAAACATATCCATCAAATATCCAGATACTAGGCAGCCAATTGGAGTACCAATAGAGGACATACTCGCTGTAACAGAAAAAGAATTCCACTCATTAAAACATTGAACGTTATCATCTCGTTGATCTTATATATTCACTTTTAAGAAGCGTGAGGCGCTAATTTCTGATTACACTGTTTAAGACTAATTGAGAGAACGAGAATAAAACCGTTGTGAACAGGCTCAAAATTCTCCATGGCACTTAATACTAGAACAGCTAGCATGGTCAATTTAACTACTTCACACATTTAATGACTCACTCATAAAGTCATTACCCCAATACAAGTCGAACATTGAAGTGTCTTTTTTGCTTTTCATTCTATCCTCTAAACTACATCACAGGAATAGTTCATTTCTGAATACGAATGTACATGTAAAACTGTTCTAGTATGACTGTTTTCATAATAATATCTGATCATTACCAATCCATGATTCCTCTGAAGATCCCTGCTGAATAGGAATGATACTGTCTGGTTCTTGAAGTTGTGGAAGTGCGATAGCAGAAAAACCAAAGGCCATGCCAGTGTTAATGGTTCCAAGCTGGGCAACCAGAGATGCCAAGACTTGCCTCATAGCACTTCCACTAACATTTTGTCCACCTTCAGGGTCATTATTATGCACCCCATTCGACGTCAATACTGTTTTTGGATTATCCAATCGCGCGGACGATTGGATCTTTGGTAGCAAACTAGACTCTACCAAGGATGTCTTCTCTGGATCCGGGATATCTCCGTTTCTCCTGGAACAGAAATTAAAGTCATGCTATAAAAACTGTTCCCTATTATCAACCACTAAATAAACACATATCGGCATATTCCTATAATCAAAGTAGTAACTCTGATAAGAGAAAATTTTACATAGTTTAATGTTCTTGTTATGTTTCTTAGAAGTCATAACTCAACATATCTTTGCTTATTAGGCATATCACTGATGGTAGAGTTTTTCATAGATAATCACGTTATGCTTGATATGCAAAATGTGAATCGATTTTTATTCCCTGTCTATCTATGCGCTGTAAGAGACAAAATGATATTCAACGCCCAATACTATTTGCGTACTTCTTTAAGATAACAATAATTTTTATTCTGCTGAGATAAGTGACAGATGGTGGATAGTGTAAAGAACAGTTATTCGTTTAAGTCCATTACCATTCAGGGCTTTTTGGAAAGCCTGTTATCTGTAGAAAGTAATAGTCGAATTTCCGAAGTATCATTTCAATAATTTTATCGTGTACTCGAAGTTGCGCGGGTGGAAAAAGAGGCTCAACAATTTGGCTCCGATTTAACGATACTAAAATAAAGTTTCACCAAAAATGTTCTGACGTTACATCAGCACCGAAACTTGATTTATTCAATGTTATTGTTTCTATATTTTAGGTATCCAAAATATCTACTGTATTTTAAGTTTGTTTGCCACGTCAGATCAATCAATCTGTTTAACTGATTATCTATTTAATTAATTAAAGGAATGGTTCACATGACGGGATAATATTTAATGTCAAGTATTCTATCATAGGATAGTGATTCAGCAGATAAGCTGTTTTGTCAACGATTAGAAAATCAAATATTGTGATTAAAGGTGTTTGATTGACACGAGAGAACTTAGAAAGCCGTATATTCGTCCGATAATTCGTGTTAAAAAAGACATTTCTCGCATTAAGCAATTTCTAGAAGGTTACAGAAAATCCAGTTACCCACGTCAGTGGCTACTTTAAACGGATTACAGAACGGACACTGTAATCAGAGACTTATGTTCTTCCCGAGGTGGATAATTAAATAGAGTTAATACAATAATTTATAGTCGGTGCTTTGAACATCGATGACTCAGTCGAGTCAATAACAATGGATTGATTGTTTAACAATACTCTACAGAATGATCACGTTCCAATTTACCGTGTGATACTGTATATATAATAAAATTTCAAGAACCAAGTACTATTTTCCATTCCGTCTATTTACAATCATTATTATTTATAACTACCTTTTATACTTCTTAGTAGTAAATAATAGATACAATCTCATTTATTTATGTTCAGAAGTAAATATTAATATCATTAATATGTTAGTAGTTCTAGGTATTGAATATCTGTCCTTAAAAATATTATAATATCGAAGCATTTAATAAAATGTTATTAATAATAATAACGAGCCAATTGGCTCGCGAATTAAAAGTATATAACTAACAGTAACAACTGCAGGAATTAATTGAAAAACGAAAGAATTAATAAAATAATGTTGCAATCCAGGATCCGGATTACTTATTCGAGATAAACGAAATATGTAATTCGCATATCACGAAACGTCAAAGTTCCCGAAATCTCCGAATAGAGACGTCATTCTCGGTTAATTAACGTCAGTATGATAATCCGTGCTTAATCATTCCTTAAAAAATGATAGCGTAAGTGAACCCGACGATTTGTCCACGAGAAACCGTAAATTTCACGCATTCTAGGTAACCACGTAATCGTGTAACCAAACGTATCAACGTTGCAGCTGTTATCACCTTATCACCGACATCATCGATATCGATTTATCTATTCGCACGCGCACGTAGATTCGACAGAAAATCAATTGATAACGTGAGTTTCGAGGGTCGATAGTGACTTTGATTTTTGACAACGAGGTCGTTCCATGAAAATCCTGGTTTCGACGATCGAAATAAAAAAACAACGATGAGCCACTTAATTGTATTCTTTAAACAAAGAGTTACTTATTTACATAGCATAATAATATTCCTATAATAATCTTTCTATTATCAATCACTCAATAAATACATATTGATATATTTAACATATGGGACACGTTAAAGGTCGGTTTACCACCATCTTAGTTTAAATCGTAAAAAATTAAATTCAGTATAATCGATTAATTACGATTATTTTAATTAACGCGCTTAACGTATGAAAAATATGAATGTTTGTTACTGACATTTTAATCTTCGTAAAGAAATAAATTCCTTACATGCACTTCGATTAAAGCGCTCAATAATTTCGATTGAAATCAATTTCCATCAGTGAATGTGAATACGTTAGTTAATTAACCGGTTTTTGAACCCGAGTATCACACGTAACTGATTACCAGATATTTGTACTCGGCGTGTGTTTTTATGTTTCGAAGCTTATTAATCATGCTTCCGTTATTAATTGGTGAATATATTATGTTTTAAGATCGGCGCGTTAACGCGGAAGAAATGGATATTCTTTCGAGTACGCGGAGGTATTCGGTTATTTATTTAATGGCTCGATTCCAGCGAGGACTTTCTTCAACGTGAATTCACCACGACGAAAGTGAAATTTGCATGCGCATGCAAAAACAATGAGGACTGACGTCGCCGTTCGTACACCTGTGTTTTTTCCATACAATTAGATGAATCGACAGCAACGTTATTGCATCGGATTAATCGGATGATTAAACGAATCTCTTGCGAACAATTTTTGGTGTGTTAAATACTCAATACCTATTTTTTGTTAATATAACATATGACTCTTACACAAGCATTCAGAATTGACAAAATAATGTAAATTTTATTAGCTGCTCCTCATAGTATATGTTTTTAGATATAATATTTAATTTAAGAACAGAAGTACCCACATTATTTTTTTCTTTGTATAAATTAAAATGACGGTACTATAGTTTTCTATTTAATTAATCTTTCGAAATAGATGTTCGTTTTAATTGAAATTTTATTATTCACGCAATATTCTGCTGGAATCTATATAATTTAATATTATAAATGATTTCATTTTCTATAATTTAATAGAAAAACTTGTCATTATTTGTTACGCGATATCATTGTGATTTAACTTATAATTACTTTCTATACGAGTTTCATTGATAAGTAATTAAATTAAAACAAAAATATAAGTAATAAAATAATATTTCGAGGACGTTACTCGTTCCAATTACGAGTTAGGATTATTTAGATCTAAGAAACAAGATGAAGATTACTGGATAACCATCTACGATGTCTTAAAAAGCTCGTAGTTACTCTACGTACGAAATAAGCTTAGCGAAAATCAACGAGCGATTATTAAATATTAATATCGAGGAGTCATAAATACGTGAATATTTATTCACGGAAGACATGGAATATGTAAACAGTCGTGGAAAAATCCCACAGTGTCTATGCCAACGTTGATGCAGGTGAAGACGTTAATGTAAAATGAAGTGTCGGGTGTAAAATGTACACTTACAATTTTAGTCGGCGTCTGGAATAGTTTACGAAACTTTGAACTTTTGGCACATTATGGAGGAAACACGGTATTATCAGCGTGCCAAAATTGGGAACGGTATGAAAACATGAGTTCGTTTACGAACGGAGAGCAGAACAATAAGTGGATGCAATACTTCCGCCATGAATCACGTACGCGCGACACATCGGCTTCTGTTCTATATATTTCCTTTTTCTTTGTGTTTCCCTGACTTTGAACGAGTCGTAAGGTCGCGCGGAATGTTTCTCGCGCGGCACATTTCGCGCACCGAATTAGAAAATATGATTTTACTGAAAAACACTCGCTCTTTTCATTGTCCTTATCCTTCTATTTTCTCCGATTATTTTCAATGCGGTCACGTCCGATTTTTCCTTCAGCTGTCCGACGTCCCATTCTTTTTATCGCCGACATGCTATAAATAACTTATGAAATGATGGATCTATGTTGCGTTGACATTAAATTTAAAGTAATATGTGCCACAAGAGATATTTTATTAATTGATGTAATAAGAATTTAGCAATTTAGAATTCAATGGAATTCCCTAGAATATAATAAAATAGCAAATTATTATGGAATATTATAAGAAGTTCCAGAATAATAAATATTATGTGGTACTCAAACTAAAAAAGTATGGTAATGACAGATATTATGCGTGTCAAATATTATTACATTATGTCATTTATATGATACACGCATATACACAACTATCACTAACATTCTAATATTCCAACAGTTCACAGTTTAGTTCAGCACAATAAGCATACTGGCAAATAGTTAACAAAGAAATATCCTTCCACGACGTAGACTCATAAACCAGAGGAAATAACGGTTTGCGCAGCCTTCAAGAGGATTATTGCAATATTATCGTGAAATCCAAAATAATCGCGGGCAATAAAAAGTGGCACACGTATCAACCTCAGGATCGGAGAGTTGCGATAAACATTTGATTATCTAGTAGCGGTGTCATAATAAGTCCGTCATAATAAAGAATTTGAACCGAGAAGAATTAAAATCACCACAATTAATGGATGCAGAAGAAGTCTTTAATGCTGGAACCAAAGAGATGTATTCATTTCACCGAGTATTATTAATAACTATAAAATAGTCTAAAAATTCTACGAATGTTAGCGATATATTTGATTCAAGTTTTAGTAATGTTCGCATCGTTGGTCATTAATGAACCGCACGGCAGTCAACGTGTTAATAAATAATTAAAGTATGAGTTGTAGAGTGATTCTCGTGAGATGGCATCATTCTTTTCTTTATACCCTGGCACGGTGCTATCGGGATTATTTTCGAACATGTTCTACTACAAAGGTTCAAGACTACTCTATACTTTCCGTTTGAAACGATCCCAGCAGGAACGTCCCTGATCACGGTGTATTAATAGATTAATTACATCACACGTGTTTGACAACGAAAAAATATAAGCAATGTGTTGCTGCTGTAAATCATTTCCTGATGTGCGAGTATCTTGCACTCTTTACGAATTTTCTTTATGACTCGGGAAGAAAAGAAATGGCCGTGGCTTTGGATTCAGCGCCTGAATAAATTTCAGTTGGATCTCGAACAACATTAAATGTATTCGTAAAGAATATCTTTGAATTAAGATCAATACTGGTTGATTACGGAAACGATATCAATAATATTATTAATTTGATATTATTACATTGAATAAATAGTCCATGAATATGCAATAATTTTATTTGTCTATCGGTGGAATTAATTCAGAACCTTAGAATTTTAGTCAATATAATAATATTAGATTTTGACAGTCTAGTACCTGCAGAGATTTTATTTCTTTATCGATGAAATTAATTCAGAACTTTAGAATTATATTTGATGTAATGGTAATAATAATATTATTAAAATATGCCTTTTATCGAGGTCATCCGGTTGTCCGGATGTTAATAACTCTTGAATTCAAAACAAATTCTATTCTAATTTGTATCTTTTGAATAAGATGAGAAGGTCAAGACCGGTTTAAAGGAATTAAGCGGTTTTAGAGGCATCAACGAACTATTGAACTCCAATACGTAAACACATTAGTTGAATATTAATCCAATTTTATTCATATATTCCATCCGACTTACGATTAGAGTCCACCCGATTCTGTGCCGACTATGTACACCGGCAGCTGTCCATTATTATTGAACCTAAGTCTTGACAGTGGCATAAATCATTTTTTACGACCCTTTATCAAGGACTGATCTAAGTAAGTAGCGTACTTCGACAAAAGTGGAATAACAGCTTGAAACATCGTAAAATTTCCGTTTTTACCGTGCGTTTGTAGGAGCACTATATAAACTTATTTTCTTTCTGGTCAATGTGCTACTTCATGTAAACTATATAAATGTGTAATAATTAATCGATATATGTCGATTTGTGTAAGTAATATGTGATATTTATATACTTATATTATTATAGGATTTGATAAGAATTAATTATACTATCCTATGGAACGTGGTTTATATCTAATTAATATAATATATTAATTCATTAATACATTCGACACGTATAATATTTATTATTCTGAAATTGTCCATAATACTTCATAATAGTATCCGCAATTTCTATTATTGGAAATTACTAATTAATATCAGCTACATTACATAATATAATATTATTAATTCTCATAAAATCCTATGATAATATAAGTATATAAATTATCTTATATAAAAGTATATCCTACAAGCTACACATTAAAATCTCAATACATTAAACATTCCTACATTTAAGCCAGACAAACATATGTTTACCGCGAGACTTAGCTACATTTATATTAATATTCAAATGAAACATAGCCTACTGAGTTTGGTTTGTTGTCAACATGTTATTATACTGGAAACTATATTAGATAATGGACCAAGTTAACTATTCTCTGTATTCAAATACTGGAAACTAATGAACTAACTCTGGAAGTATTCGGACAATTGATATTCCACGATCAAACGGCTATAATCGAATCCAGCGATTGAAGTGCAACAGGCTGGCTACTTGTTGGCGATTTATCAATGACAGTACTAGACAGTGCATATTAATAGAGTAATTACATCACTGGGAGCAAATAGACAGAGGTTCTTATCTATAATCGACACGTTAAACATATTGGACATTGTTGTAGCACATCAACCGGCAAATTGTTCAAACGTTACATCCGAGTCGCGACTTTGGTTCGATCAGAAACGTTTTACTTGCGAAGCACGGTTTTGCATAGTGCAAGGCTAACGTTTTGTCGAGTCCCGCTGCTCTTCGTTCGACTGCAGCTAAATATACGTGTTATAGAAAAAAGGGGCAATGTGTGTAGCCGATAAAGGCTGTTCAATTTGCTGACATTCCTTTCAGACTTCTCGTTAACGTTCCGAAGAAATTAATTCGCATTTCGCAACTATATTTTCCTATTAGTTCCTAGCTGTATCTAAGCATGCACCGGCAATAAAGATAATAAAATTGCACGTGTAATAATTGTGAAAACATTTCCAGACGAACTCCTATCGCTAAATAAAACAACGTTCTCGAAGGAAACGTATTGAATCGTTTCGTTGTTCCTCGACAAGATAGCGATTGCGATCTTCGGCTATCGAAATCATCGATGATAAGGAGACTCATGAAGTGAGTTGATATATCAATATAAATTTTCTAGCTTCAATATCGAAGTAAAAATTCAAGTATATTTGAATTCGAAGTACGGTGTATTCTAGTCAACAAGAACGTTTGACTTTCGTAAGCGACACGGTACGAAGGACAACAAAGACCTCCCGTGTTACGAAGGATGAGAATATAAACAGTTTCTATTCCTACTCACTCTGCCATGGTGTTTTTTTGTCGGTTCCCTCGGAGTTCGTCCTCGTTATCGTTCGAATAATATAAAATCTATTATATGCATATATGTATATACGTATATATCACAGTTTATTAATCACAAATCTATATCACTAGGGAATCTACGGTTCATCGCCTCTTCCTTTCACTTCTCGTTTATCTTCCCTACGTAATCTTCCTCTTTCGCGCCCTATCTCGTTTTCTCTCGGTACCCACGTCGTCAATGAAATTGCGCACTACCTTCCCTTCGAGAAACCTCCTCAGAATGTTCTAAATGCACCAATGGTGCGTCCTATCTCGTAGAATCCCACGGGAGTTTTCCTCCATGTATGATACATCTGCACAGATTCACCCGTGTTTCCTTTCTTCTTCCTTTCTCCTGGCTTCCTTGAAAGATCGCGGATGTTCGCGAGTGCGTATCTTCGTGGCGCGTTTAAAAACTAATGCACGAATCGTCGGATTTCGGCGGACACGAGAGAACAGTGTTATCTGTGTATAGATTTGTGTATGGACAGTGGTCAAAAACCAAAGTCCCGAGGATAGAAACGACCGGTACGTTATCTACGTCACGGCTCGTGCGGAGCGAATGTACTCGCGAGACCGGCTGCCAAAGCTTTATACGCGAACCGACCGATCTTTCGGTCCGACCTACTCTCTTCCCTCTTCAACCTCCTCTTCGTACTTCTCTACCGCGTGTTCGGCATCCCCACCACGCCACGATGGGACACGCACCGCGCGAATTTATCGAGTTACGTTTTCCTGGGATATACCTCGATTCTGATGCATTTTGGAGGAATTTTGTACTGGGCTTCGTTTTTTATATATTTGGAAACAATACGGTTATAATAGTTTCATTATAATTGAGGCTAACTGAAGATATTTTCAAACTTTTCTTTCTAAAAGATTTGGGTGCTTGGTGATAATATGCTTTGATTATAATTCGAAGGTTTAATGACGATAGTTTAAGGATAAACACGTTGAGTTAATAAAATAGATTCAGTGAAAAATTTGATGATATTAATATTACAGTTATAGTTAATTACAGGCAGTTTGATAAGAGAGTAATGAAGATTATGATTGTCATAATTATGCATTTTAATCACTGTACATTGTATGACAGTGATAAAAATATACGATAGTCCATTTTTTAAATACAGTTTACTATACATTCTGTAGCACAGTCTTATAGTAGGAACTCCGTGCATGAATTATTATTCGCGTGGAATATTTCATTTTTTGCGAAACGTCATCTGGAAAAATTTATTGGTAGAATTGATAATATTATGATTCTAAGTCTTCCGATAGTATAATGAGGAAATTCGTGGTGGCACGATGACTCATTACTATCATAAAACCGTGATAATTAGAGTGAAAGAATATTATCTCGATTTCTTTCTTTTATGCCATACACTTTGTACTTTCATTAATCTATTTTATTTTCTATTTTAAGAATCAATTCATTCTGGCAACAGCGTGTCAACTTTATTTATAAACTGATCATACATATAGTAAATATATTGCATTATCACTCGTAATTAATTCACTATAATAATATTATATTTCCTATATCATGGAATAATTAAAGTCGTACCGATTATCATTTTAATAATAATCCCAGCAGTATTTAATTACTGCAACGATATCGAGCGAAATAAAAATGCTTCAAGTTCAAGACTACGGTGATGGAATGTGCGATTTTTTTCAATCGAAAAAAGTAGGTTGCAAAGAGCGTAATCTAGTTTATAATCGATAAGGAGCGAACCACGGGAGTTTGATGATCTGTTTATCTAAGAAAAATAGCGTGGTATCTGCACACGCTCCTCACCCAAGGAATTGTCACGACTGTTATTCGTGCAGCATGATATAAAGTTGATGGAGATTCCCGGCATAGGCGAAACACCGTAAACGATAAACGAAAATTTCCAGATTAAAACCCCACCACCAAAAAAAGCGAGATTTATCTCCCGTTATAACTTTGCGGGTGTTCTATCTTATCCAAACTGGAAGTACTTCACTTTTAATCGACTCAAAGATTGCGGTAAATTAATGTTTCCCCGAATTATAATAATGTTGTAAGTCCACCGATAGTGTTGTAAGAATAATGTAAATTGTCGATGCAAGCTATTTATGTTAGTATTTAATGATAATTAAAATAATATCAGTAAAAGTCGCAAATAGTGAATCAATTAATAATTAACACTCAAAGATGAAAAATTCACGCTTTAACAGGGAATTAAAAATAATTTATTCCGCGTATAAATTAATTCTCTGCATTTTATCAAGACACAGATTACTATTTACTAATATTAATAACAAAATTGTATTAGTTGTAATCGTCTCGATAGTGAATTACTAATGATTTATCTCGTGTAGCAATTAATTTACGTGTTTTATCGAGGCGCGGATTAATATCTATTAATTTCGATAATAGAATTATGTTAATTGTCATTGTTTTACAATTCTAGTACGACATTCTTCTTGTCATAGTTTTTGGTTTTTATATCACTATATCGTATATGATTCTTTGTAATAATAAGAATGTGCTTGCAGCGTAATGATCAAAGCAGAAAACCGGAAGTAGAAAGTGAGCGTAAAGGAAGCCCAGATCCTCCCTCGCGTTATTCCCTGATAATGCATTAAACGTCATCGGTGGTGCTTTGACTCGTTCGTAACATGAATTCGAGGATGACGAATCGTTCGAACAAAAACCGACGCTAAAATCTGGCAGACGACGGAAGATAACCTCAGTGGATACTCGGGATTTCATGCAAACATCTTAATCGCCACTAATCACGCGTCTACAACTGGCGAGCACTAACAACAGTTTTTTAAACGTTCAAACAATTTATATTCAGTTATCACCACGAATACTCGGTAGAACATAAAAATCTTCGACACATAATTTCAAACTTTTCACAGAAACGAGTAGTTTAAAAATGGATACGATTTTTGTGGTTCAAGCTGGGGCTTAAAGAAGTTATTTATTCTACTCTAAGAATTATGAAATGAAAGAGGGCTTCAATTGAATGTAATAAGACTTGGGTTATCATAAATTCGATGAGTTATTACCACAGGTATCAGGTAGAGTTTGAGTCATCTATTTGCATGGATAACTTTCTTTTCTACGTAAGAATCCGTAGAGGGAATGATAGTCATGAAGATCATTGGGGAAGGACGTAAAATGTTGAATACAGGCCCCGACAAAAGAAGAAGGGATAGTAAAGCAGTAAATCATCAGGTATGAAGTGGATAGTACAATACTTAAAGAGTAATACCTGACGATTAATGAAGCACAATAAGTACCTGACAATAACCGAGATAAATGATGCTTATCTAATTCCACGATCTCCCGTTTTGGATCTTTACAAATCCCAATTTTCGAAGACTCCGGAATTTTCCATTCGGTCTTTCAAAGTTATTTCTTTAAGAAATATTACGAAGATGGGATTCTTTGAAGTTATAGATTCGAGAATTAATGGCGTTAACTGAATCAATAACATTTTTATAAAATAACATAGAACCTCCTACGTCTTATGATATAATTTATGTAGTCCTAGTTGTAATATTATTTAAATAAACAAATATAACAATAATTATCGACTTGCATGATTCCCCATTTTGGACCTTTAAACACCCTAATTTTCTAAGAGTCTGGCATTTTCGATTTACATGTTCAAAAATAATACGACAAAAATATTGAATTAAATATTGAACGGCATTAAAAGGTGGATGATAAGAACCACTATATATAGGTATATCTAAGATTAAATCTCGACAAGAATTCGATATAAAAATTCTCAAGGAATATTGTTTTGAAATCAGTTCATTGGGGATGCAATGGAAGGAGAAGTTATGGTGTACTTACTCGATGAAGGAGGTGGATTCGGTGGTGAACGTCTCGTAATTCCTATTCCTGGCCATGTTGCCGAAGGACTGAACACGTTTCTGGTCGGTTGTGGTCGATTAAATTGTTCTCAGTGGTTTATCGGGCCCGCTGTCACGAGTCTCCTCGTATCAATCCCGCAGTCATGTGCTTCTTACGTCTTGTGCGTCTTGTTTTCTTTAATTTCACTGATTTTCACGCCGACATTTACGACCGACACACTCTACAAAATCACAGAAGAATGTGGATAAGTTATAAGTCCTAGTTGATGGAACCTATGCCTCCAATTTTTACACGGACTGTTATGCATTTCGCATCAAACGAAATTTTATTTACCGCAAATTGATTTACGGAAAAGTATAAATATCGCATAATTTTTTCAATTATAATATAAACCCTCCTGTTTCTTATGGCACGATTGGTGTATTGATACTCGTAATACTATTTTAATAATCAAATATAATGATTGTAGAGTCACGAAAGACTTGAAGAATATTCTTATATTATGAGAATTTGATTTAATATATTGTAATATATTTAGTAGGATTATATAGAAGTAATTGTTAATTATGCTGAGCAAAGATATCATATTTGAATACATATATAGCTTTATCAAAATGGCAGTAAAGAATCGAAACCAGTGGTTGCAAAATGTTCAAGTTTAATGTTGGCGTATCGGAGTATGGAATATTTCTCATGTTAATTAAGAATTACGTTCTTCCGCGTTGCATAATCTTCTCGTAACGAGGAGCCAGGTAACTGAAAATGATTATTGTACGTTCAATTTTACGTGGCCCCTATTCGCGCTGGCTTTTCTTTACCAACGTTATTACTTTAAAATACGTAGTTAAACGAAACCGGTGCTGATAACGTGCACAAAAATAATGTCATTCCCGCGGAGTACTGATAATTAATACAGTTTATATGCAACTACATCCATCCGCGTCAATACAACGAATTTCTCCTTTTTTTCTCGTATTATCGGGAATGTTTCATTATCGTTGATTAATTAAAACATTATTTGGATGAAAACAGGGAACAGCAATGATTTCGTAAGTCGAACGATCCGTGATTATTCTAATGATATTCACCGGATAATGCAAAAGTGACAAGCTTATTTTTCACGACACTTTTTATCACGACGAGAAAGCATGTCAATAGACATACAATTCTTGACTGCGAAATAAAATAATTTAGTGATTAATGCGGCGTGCGTGGAAAACGTTAGATCATCGGAATCTGGAGTCAGCATTCGATCTTCGTGTTCAAATTGTCGCGTGTTGCATAATAATACTTCACCAGTTGAAACGATACCTGGATATTCGATTCGTTTGATTGGCGCGAGAAAATATCGTTGTTACAGAAATAAAATTTATTAACGCTAGAACTACCGGCGATGTATTCAGCTATATTTGTATATTTATGTGTAGGTCCTTAAAAAAAAGTATGGATGGAAGAAATATTATTCGATTTGTTTATGTTCATTGACCAACGTGAACCGCGACAAATCTCAGAAAATGAAACGTTATAAATTGGAACATTTTTATTAAAATCCGAGGACCCGTCATTTGGACTGCTTTGGTAGTTTTAGTGTTAACTAAAATTGTCACGGAAAAATCATGGCTCATCCAAAACATAGATAATAAAAAGTTACAGTAATAAATGGAGAAAGAGTTTCCGAAAAATATAGTTCACGAAGTGTACGTCTCTAACAACGATATACTCGATTAAATAAGGGATTGTTGAACGCGGAAAATATGAATTAATATCGCGCGACATGATCATTTCTGGCACTTTCTGAATCCAAAGAACGGGGAAGAAAAACGGAAACGGCTTTAAACGATTCCGACGACGATCGACGCTCAATTGAATCAATTGAGCAAGTTGATACGGTTATGATTGTCGCGTGCTATTGCAGTTAACGCGACTATCTTCACTGACTCAACCAGCGAAGGATATCTTGCTTCACTTTTTGCCGATATTTGCCAGTCATTATTGTAGTAAATAATATGCTTTACTTCGTAAGAATATATACGTCAGAATACTTTCTCTTCTTCTTTAATATTCGGTACTATTGGCATTTTTGGAGCCAATCATATACCGCATAAAATATTTTCGTACTATCATGATTAAACACTTTATATAGTTATACCCTAAATATATCTACATCTAATGGAAACATTAAACGACAATTTAAATGCCCAATTTTGCAAGTATATTTAACCCTTCCGTCTCTGAATGCAAGTAGTATGTTTCAGATACAAAATGAAAGAGTTTAGTAAACTAATAAAAGTTGAAGGACAAAGATCAAGTAGTGGAACAATACACGACACCAGTTAAGGTAAAACTACCTGTCGGCCTCAAACGAGTAAAATGTTCATCGGAATTAATTAGAGACACACTTATCTCGAGGAACACCGGATGAACAGGTTTCCCGAGGAGAGTGGAAAACCACTCGTCTAAAAACTATGACACCCCCGACAGTTGAATCGGCGTAATCGGTAAAAATTACCGTTTGATATTGAATCGAACCGGTGAATTATTCTACTCTGCTCTACTCGTCCTCGAGGCGCACGTCGCTTCGGTACGAAGTGCATCCACGCGATGGACTTTGATTTCATCAAGGCAGCCTGCACTTGGAAAATAGAACTGTTAACTTATTATTAACTGGTTTTTACTGCGATTACATGTCCACGAAGAAATGCAGCAATTAACAGTCTAACTGTTCTAAATACTGATTCTTTTTTGTTGGCTGATTAAACGGAGATATTATAATCGACGTTGGTGGTTCATAATGAGCGTTTTTATAGAGTTGGGTATCGACAAAGGTTATTAATTGAAGAATATCAATTAGAACTAAAAACAGGTTTAAAGGCAGTGATAAGAGAGGGACGTTATTGATATTATTGTTTGGGTGTATAAAATAATAGTTTGCAGAAAAGGATCGAAAAATTTGCGGAAGTCTTTCGACTTTGAAACTGTTATCAAAGTCGAATTTTATTGAGATATGCAACTTGAAATATTATCATTTTATGCTAAACACTGCAATTTTTTTGAATGGCGGTAATTAAGTGTATTACCGAACCACTTTAACCATAAATTACCATAAATTCAAGAAAACAATGATTGAAACTAATTCTTCTAATTCGACTATAAATCAATGGAAGACAGGCCATTAGTTCAAGGAATTCTAATGTTTCATTAGTTTAAAGAAACAGAAAATGGAAATTTATTACCTCAAATATCTATCGAATATTCCTTGACACGAACTTAGAGAATAATCATTACGTAACTCGAATTTGAAGTCAGATAGAGTTGGTTGCACATCAAGATACAATTGAATCGTTATTGTTGAAAGTGATTTAACATCAATCACTTAAAAACCGAAGTTTCTTAAAAATATTATTATTATGATGTATAATTTTAATATATATCTAGATACCAGATGTTATATGGTAAACTTTAATTAGATTTAATATAGTAAACTTAAAATTGCAGAAGTGTAAGTTGAAATATATCATATTTCCATATATATTAAAATTATATCTAGATACATAGTATCTAGAGTATTTAGATATCTATTAAAATTACATATCGAAATTAATATATTTCAATTCGGTTGCAATATATTCTGAATTAAATGTTTCATTAATTATAATGTTACAGCCAGAAAAAATGGACTTACACCGCTTCGAAGAATAACGACTCAATCATTAGTTCACATTATTGTTTTATTTAATTCAACTATACGCACGTGTGGTAGTTGAAGAATGAAAACAACATAAAAGGAAGAGTCAATGACCCGATGATGTGTTTATTCGCCAATGAAAGAGCGAGAAAGAGAGGAAGAAGAGTTGCAACCAAGTGATCGTCTACGAGGAGTCATCCGCGACGAGATTCGAGGTTGAATCGATCGTGATCTAATCGATGGACGATTGTCTGGAATCGGAAGAACGTAACCGAACGTCGCCGTGCTGACTGGCTCGAATTAATAACAATTTTCTCGAACTCATACTCTGAATATTCCATCAATTTCCAATGATTGATTATGTACGGCAATAATCGAGAAATACGAGATCACCGATAACTCCTTGATGTACACTTTAACTGGAATTTTATCACGCTTTTATATGTCGTCAATCGTGTCGAGTGTTTATTGAGTCTCAACAAGGTTTTTCATGGACTTCGTTTCTATTGAATCGATTTCTGCGGGATTCATTTTGAATTCTTTAAGAAAAGGTTGTAATACAGGTTTGGCTGAAAGTGATTCTTTTTAATAAAAGAATACGCATTATAAGTATTCCGGATATGTCATTCATATGCATTTAATATTAGTGGAAAATCTTTAGAGTTCACATTACATAATTACACATTATTCACTTATCCTCAATAATAAAATATAGAATAATAGACTAATGAATTATGTATTCATTTATTACGTGTTATATTCTGCTGTTACGAGCTTTATCAAATAATGTATTCCACTCGAAATCTATGATATACTTTACTAAACATTCAAGAGCAGTATGAGTCAACCTGAAGCCAGATTTCAAAATGAATAATTCTGCAAAAAATTAAGGACTGGCAATAAAGCGCAGTTATCTTTACAGCACTCCAAATGACGAAAGATTACGACTTCAAAAGGCACGGTTATGAAATATTTGCTTTCAGAGTAGGCACGAATCGACAGATATGTCGATGGGCGGTGTAAAAAGAGTAATCATATTTTCTGGACAATACCAGTCACGAGATCCGATAAAGCAGACCAAGTATCCCGCGTGACTGTTCTCAGCTTAGTCACGTGTTTGGTTACGAGACATTTTGGAAGTTCTCTGTTGGATTATAGTCACGATTCATCGAGTAAATTCTGCCTGTTTACCAGGATAATGATGACGCATGGTTATTAGTGTCATCCTCAAATATTGACGAGGCAAACTCGGGAAGAGACGAACAGCTGGACCACCGACCAATAGACAACAGCTCAAAATATAATGCCGAGGCATGTTATGTTACGAGAATAAAATCAACCTACTGACTTCTGTGTAAACGCGTCCAATTTATGTCGAGTGCAAGAAATATTATGTCGGAAGACGGAAGCGAATTATTTGCTAATTCGATTGAACGTATGTTTCTTACTTTGTACGTCCTTTATTTACGAAGAGTTTGTATGCCAATTAATTGTGTACTTTTAATGCTTCTACGCTAATGTAAAATATTAAAAGATATTTATGTAGATATTAATAAGTATAAGATACAAGTATTACTTAATTAATTCGATTATCGCGGTAGATGACATTTTCGAGACAAACGGAACTGTAAGTTTCATCGGAATTCAAATGGCACGGTAAACTCAGTAATTAAATATAACAGGAAATTCGGTGGTTCCATGCGTCCTCTAATTTCTCTCGGAATTCGGTGATAGGTAGAATCAATATATACCGTGGGTAAATAAGCGCATTATAGTCTGAATTTATGTTAAGGTTTCACGGTAAGTTGGCGTGTTGTTGATAAGACTTAAAGAAAGAAAGAAAGTCCGATAAAAACAACATTATCAGGTATACCAGGGGATATCGATATCGGTAGCCCTCGTGCTGTTATCGAGATACACACGTCTCGTTGCTTTCTTTTCACACCCCCTTTTTCAGTCTAGCAGGATTCGCCTTTTTTTTAATCGAAGTTTTAATTAATGGTCTACTTGATAATAACACGAATAATAACACTCGACAACAAGAGGATCATTTCTGACGCAAGAGAAGGGAAGAAAATAATTTCGAGGAAACAAGTCAAGTTTAGGTGCGCGGAGTCAATGTTCGCAGCTCTATATGTACAATATATATAATATAAAATATAATATTCGGAATCACTATATATATTTATATTGAGTGTACAGATATGTATATGTTATATATAATAATTCAAAATATAATTTTACATATATATACACTCGATATAAATGCATACAGTAATTACGAATTTTCATTAATAACATATAAGAAAATATTGAATTTTTTGTAGTCGGAAGAAGGGGAGTAAAAATTTGTTTCAGTCAAAAGTGGGTCGACACAAAATCGCAAAAATGTAAAGGGGTATACCTTCAAAAATTCTCAAAAATTAAAAGTCGCCAAAATCACTTCTAAACGATCCAAATCGATGCTATATGATGTATAAACATATTCTAGGACGATTTCTGGTCGAAAGAAGCGGTTAAAAAATTTTTATTGGTCAAAAATGGGTCGATCCAAAATCGCAAAAATGTGAAGGGGTATACCTTCAAAAATTGTCAAAAATTAAAAGTCGCCAGAATCAATTCTAAATGACCCAAATCGATGGTAAATGATGTATAAACATATTCTAGGACGATTTCTGGTCGAAAGAAGTGGTTGAAAAATTTTTTTGGCCGAAAAATGGTCGATCCAGAATCGCAAAAATATGAAGGGGTATACCTTAAAAAATCTTCAAAAAATCAAAGTCGCCAATTTCGCTCCTAACTGGCCTAAATCGATGATAGATGATGTATAAACATATTCTAGGACGATTTTGGGTCGGAAGAAGCGTTTTAAAAACTTTTTCGGCCAAAAAATGGGTCGATCGAAAATCGCAAAAATGTGAAGGGGTATACCTTCAAAAATTGTCAAAAATTAAAACTCGTCAAAATCGCTCCTACATGGCCCAAATCGATGGTACATGATGCCTAATGATGTTCTAGGACCGATTTGGGTCGGAAGAAGTGGTTTAAAAATTTTTTCGGCCAAAAAATGGGTCGACGCAAAATCGCAAAAATGTGAAGGGGTATACCTTCAAAAATTCTCAAAAAATGAAAGTCGCCAAAATCAGTTCTAGATGGCCTAAATCGATGGTATATGATGCCTAATGATGTTCTAGGACCGATTTGGGTCGGAAGAGGTGGTTTAAAAATTTTTTCGGCCAAAAAATGGGTCGACGCAAAATCGCAAAAATGTGAAGGGGTATACCTTCAAAAATCAGAACTTCCTGGAGTCAATACTATCTTCATGTTTCTCGAGTTTACTTAATTATACTATTTATTAAATGTACTAACTAAATCAGGGTAAATTAGATTTAAGTGGAATATAATATAACTTCAATGATACCTGAGTATTACACTGATGGAGTACAAAAGACTAACATCATCTCGAAATTGGCATCCTCGAACTGCTCTGTGACTATTTATTTCACCGGTTTAAAATGGTTAAAGTGGAAGTGATTGATCGTTGTTCCGATACCGCGGGAGATCAATATCGGAAGACATAAATCGAGCACATAGAGGAACACTTGATTTCTTGCATCATGTGACATACTAATCAACTCTTGACGTGTGTACTATATGGGTGTTTTAATTGCTCGAAATGTGACTCACCCTCGAATTAAGATGAAAGGAATTTCACGAGTGCATTTATCGATACAGTTCGATATAAAAAAAGCAAATTATTTTGGGCGAAAATCGCTTATCTTTCTTCCATATTCCCCTCGAAACTGACGCTTAATATTCAAATTTATATATCCACATAATATGATATTATGAAATATAAATCAAGTTGCCTCAGAAGAGTATTATTTTCTCTAAGAATTCGTAAAAATTGATCACGTATTTACAACCCAATTATCTCTTAACATAATGGAGAATTAAAATAAAATAGATCTAATTGAAGCTCCAATTACGGTGATCTAATACTGAATACGTCGATTTAAAAATATCACGATTTTGCATCAAATGTTCCACGGATAAAAATAATAGAATTTGTTCTATTTTGGAGTATTATTGGCAAAGCTACACACGGCTGATTCTGACAAATATTTTTCCGGGGATGTTGATCGTCTGGTAGCAGCAGGTGCGCGGGAATCTATTAACGGTTAGATAACCCGGTGAGAACAGAGTGTTTCGGCTTGACTTAGAGATTTGAACGAAGCTGAATTAGATTGACACGCACTCGTGAACCCAACCGTTTGTATTCTTGGTACCGGCTGCTTTTGAACCACCGAAATAGACTCGCGGAATTGTTATTTTCAAATGACATCTGGTAGACGATCCGTGTTTTCGACATAAACGACTACTTTTTTTTCGACGGTGCTGTGCTAATCAGCTGGGAACATTAGGTGGCTTAAGTTTCGAGTAAACAAATGCGCGAGATAAAGGGAACAAAGTATTTAGAGGACTACGTGCGAAGGTGAAGATATTGTTAAACTTTGAATCTGAAGATTTACCAATTCAATGACTAATTTGATTTATTAGTCTTCCGTTATTTCTTAAGTATTAAATTCAATCTAATTGAAGTTTGACTACAATAATTGCAATAATGCAATAATTAATTAACTCAGTTTCCACTGAACGGGTTTTCAATAATTTACCTGATTACAAGTATTCAATTAATTTCATACCCGATGATATTCCAGCAAGAACGCATGACTCACAATCGAAGTAAACAATTCAATTAGATTTGAACACGTATGCTTGTCAATTACAGGCAATTACAGTTATCAAAAACAAGACGTAATTAAGTGAAAATAATGATTGGCATAATCGAGCACCTGGCATTTCTAGATTACGAAATTTGACGTACACAGATACTTAAATAAATAATGGAGACTACTTTTATTCGGTTATCGGGAAATTCCCGTGGATCTGGAAAGAAGGCACTTGTGACGTTGGCGTCACGTGGGATTTCGATCTCCCTTTAGTTATAATCATATAATCTATACAATATCAATTAAATATTGTATATTATATCGATTAAAGATTATCTATTATACCGGGTAAATATTATATATCATAGAAGTTAGTTATATGTTATTTATTATATAGGGACTCCCCGACAGATTATATGTGGAACTCCTTTTTTTTCCGTTTAAGGTCATCGCGAGCCTTCTTTCCAAAACCTTACAGAACCCGACTGTTTATTCACCGCATGGTGAACATGGGATTAATCGAATTTCTTTGGATTCATAGTAAACTGATTAAATGGTACCTGCTACAAGGTGATTATGTAAAGAATAAGTATCGATAAAATCAAAAGAATCTATAAAGAGATACGGGCGAGTTACGTAATAAGTTAAATATGCCACCGTCCTGAGTGGGTCGGACGAGTCGCAAGAAAATACTGTTTAGAATGTATTTAACAAATTATTACGTTTAATGTCGAGGCCTGGGGTTACGTAAGCCAGCAATAAACATGGAAATTGGTGTCTGCGTCTGCATTAATTGCAAACGCTTTAAGCAGAATGTGTCTGCAAAAACAGCCGATCGGCGTGGAATAAAAATATCGAGGAAATATTAGATAAATTGCGTGCATTATGGCACTAAATAAATGCAATTAAAATAAATAAATACCGATGTTCATATTACGATTAAACTAAACAACGATTTATATGATTTGGTTGAAAAAATGCTGTAAATCATGGATATCAACGTGGTGGAGATTTAAGTAGAATAGGGATGCCACCAATGTACCACAGACCAGCTAATTAATTGCAGTCACCACGATAAGAAAATTAAAACGAGCTTGCACGCGGTACCTTTCGCGTCGAGAATAAGTTTCGATCATAACTAACTATAAAATATAAATATTTTACCTGGAATCGACTCTTTCCTTGTTCTTAAAAGACTTCAGACATTCAGGCATTAAATTCGTATTCAATGCCTCATGACATTGATGGAATTTTAATTTCTTATTTAAGGAGATACGATCGAGTCATAAAGCGAGGAAAATTACCAAGAAAAAATCATCTAAGCGCGTCACACAAATTAATGTCAGTAAATAATTGCACTTGGAATGAAGTGTCTAGAATGACATGAAAATGTGTCGCATAAAAAAGGATTAATATCATCGAAGGAGATAGTTGGTTACCGATTCTCGTTGGATTTTTATTTACGTGTTATATTATATTCTTCGAATAAAAATGATGCACGTCCGGCGTTCGATAAGGCGGCTAAATATAATTGCATTATGCAGCTTTCGGGGAAAAAAATAGGAGTAATAAAAAATAGCTGGGATAAAAGGGATTATTGTAGAATCTGATTAGATAAAGATACATGGGACGCGGTTGGATCGAGCGAGTTATAATCGAATCCGAACGATAAAAACTCGCGGAGGCAAGAAACGATGTACTTTACTCGAGTAATTAGTCCACCTAACACGTTAAAGAACCTTGAGTACTACCAGCTGCCAAGAAATTAATTCGTTTCCCCTTTTATTCTCACAGCTGATTAGACCTCTGCTTTACTCTCCTCAATTGGATCACTCGAATTAATCAGATCCACGAGATTCCCGGCTCGTAAACAGACCGATTAAAATAATTCCAGTAAAAGTATCGGCACACTCGATTTCATAGTTCGGACCCACTGATAACGTTCCGATTTACTCAACGTTTGTAAGGCTTTACTTTATTTATCGGAATTTCGTGATCTCCGGATAGTTCGAGTATTATTAGATAAGGCTAATATTGGCCTTAATTTTACTCGAATAGTGGATGAATTTGATAATGGAGCCGGAGTAATGAAAATGGCCTCCGAAGTAGGAAACTAGTGAGGTCTATGAAATTGTTCAAATTATATCGTGAAATTGAACTTTTATAATAAAGTTCATTAACTTGCATTTAGATCGCGATGGATGCGTATGAGTTTCATCGATAAATATAACTAACTAATGTTAACTAGCAATCTGCTGGTACATTGGCAGCGATGCAATTCGAATTTACGCTGGTTTATATAATTCGAGGTCTATAATTAAGTTAAGCGTAAGGAATCCTCCTGGTGAGTGGCAAAACGTGATTTATATTGAGAGTGGTCAGTGACTTACCATCATTGCCACGAGAGTCTTGCGAACTGGCAGGATGAACGATGCGTTCACTGCGATCGGTATCCAGGGCTCATGTTAAATCATGTTTTTACCCTCAAGGCCCTTTTTTTCAGTCACCTGGAACAGACATAAATCTCGCATGTCAGTAGAAGGAATATCAATTTTGACACGTCATGTATTATACTTGAATATTCCAGTATATTATCGAATTCTATAAATTCTTTATGGTAACATGAGTAATATCATTCTTAGAATTCAATAACATTTATTTATATTTGTATGATATTATATTATCAGCGCATATTGATTCTTAATTTCTCAATTTGTGGAAGCTGAGGTTAAACATTGTCAATTCTTCCAGCGCGTACTATATAATGCTATAAGTTGCTGATCATTAATACTATAATATGTATAGCAACTTATAATAATATATGCTATCCACTGAAACTATGTAGCTATATATATTTCACGCATAAATATTAATGTCCGGTTTAATGAAAATAAAAGTCGAGAATAATAAAGAATTCGATCTGATCTAAATAAGTTTAAGTGATTTGCAATGTTAATGGAGTCACGTGAGAGGTATTGTATTATATACGATACAGAATGAAAGTAGAATTTTAATTACGCGATAGATAAATACCGATTGTGATTCCTCTTTAAAGGAATTCAAGATTACATCGTCCTTGACCTATATCTTATTTGCATGCTCGAAATATGCGACAACGGAAGACCGATTTCACGTGGTTTTCCGGCACGTGTTTTCGCACGTGGATCGTGCTTTGGATTTGTTATATCTGCCGATATCCATATTGAATAAATATGATGCTAATTTTCGACTGGTTAAAGTGATTCTCTAGAATGTAATATGGAAACAGTCGAAAGAAAATTAGTGTTGAAAGCGTGCATTCTTGAAGCACGTGGAGTCGTATGTTACGTTTTAAGTAGAATAAGTCGATGTCAGACGCGCATGCTGCGGTATCTATTCTACGCTGACATAACATTAATTATTATGCGTCATTCTGCATTAATATTTAATATATAACCATAAAGTCAGAATCAAGCTCAAATTCAGAATTAAATCTGATTTAATCCCTCAGCAGAAAGACAAACAAAATATCCAACAGCAAACGAATTAGCTCCACGCAAACTTTGGGATGAACTATCTAAGAAGTGCAAGATAAATATTTTTCTAAAGCGACATCCACATTGGGAATTAAAATGAATCTTACATAATGTGATATGACAAATACTCAAGCAATAAATAAATGAATTCCACTCTTAAAACTCTCTCTAAAAGCTTCAAAATAAACATTTATACGAATCGATATCGGTTTCAATTAAAAAGAGGTATTTCCGAAAAGCTTAAAATTTCAGACTCCACGAAAAAAGATCCGAGTTTCGTTCGTGAAAGATCGAGAAGATTGCATTGCTTCGAGTAAAGGAAGCATAACGCCGTGGCACTAATTCGATTTGATTGGCTTTGTTTGTGGAGTGGCATGGTTCCCTCGGCACGAGCACGTGAGTAACACGTGGCGGGAGCATGTGGAGCGGGAGAGTGTGTGACTTTTCGCACATAAAAGCCCGCAGATACGAGTGCACGGACGCGATTCTATAATCGAGTGACTCCGGCATCATGTGTCACGCATAATGCTTCGGAAGTCTGGTTACGCGTGCAACAGGGCACGTATGAACGATACTTTAATGCGGAATTCCACGGCACTTGAAATTTTCACAGGAACATGCATCTTTTTGCCTTTTTACCCACATGCCAATTGGAGCTTGTTCCAGTAAATTACGACTGTGACGCGCGCTTATTTTTAACACGATTTGAAAAAATTATGCTGCAGCTTTTTGTTGACCAAAATGCTGCGATGTTCACATTAATGTCATACAAATAACATCAGATTTTTAATATGTATTTTAATATATATAATTAGGCAATATTTAGAATAAGATTGCTACTATGTGGGAATACTTCTGATTGAATAATATTAGGAATGTTAATAATATTCAAGATGCGAATAATAAAAATGAAGTACTATACAGTTGATGTGACCTTATCAGGATAAGAATATACATTTTACCCTAAGATAGATACTCAGACTATGAGAAATATTTAAAAAGATTTGAAACCATTTTTATAGTATGACTAACGACGGTCGAACTTTTCGTACTGCCAATAAGTATCGAACCTATTGCAACACGGTTTACTTTGCATAACAAGTTAGTGTAATTGCATACAATGAAGGGTGTCACGAATACTTTTCAATGACAAACATTCGTGAAACCACGCACGTCGTTGGTTTATCGTCGAAAAGAGTAAAGAAATGGCCCTCAATGAACGTCCTCGCGGATGATTTTACGAATTCAGGTAGGTGGATTTCGGGATGACAATATCGTTCCACGAATAATCTCTGGCCGTGGTCCAGGATGGTCTTCAGAAGTCGCATAGCCTCGAACCACGATGCATTTGGCCAATTGGACGAGTTTTTATCGAGGTTGACTGCGTAAATGCATTCTTAGCAGTAGCTCCTAACAAATCTTTCGAAGGGGATGTCCGAGGCCTCCGAGAAACCGAATATCTACGAGAACCTTCCTACTTCGTTCTACCGGATCCCGACTCTTTTTCCGGTAAAATAACGTCTGACAAATTTGTTGCACAATGTTGCATTCATTGACAACAATCTTCGTTTGTATTCTGAGTTTGTAATTATTAACTACTTTGAAATATTAGTAATACTATTTATGATAAAATAATTAGTATTACTTGATCAACACTATCGTTCAGTTTTGTTCTATGGATCTTACTCGATCTCAAATATATATTATTGAATCTTCGATGTGTTATAACCTTCAATATTATTCGATCTCAAATGTTACTCAAACCAAAATATTATTGGATCTTAGATAGATATTTTATATTCTTAAATACTATTCAATAATAAATATTCCTCAAATCTAAATAATATTCAATTGTAAGTATTACTCGAGAAGATGGGAGACAATATTTTTCGGGAATACTTTCATTAGCATACAAAAATTGGAAGGTTATTCTGATCAATCGAAGAGATGTTTACGTTTGTACCAAAAGATATTTACCATAACCCGTAAGGACTGGAAAGATGCATTTTTATCGAGCACCTTGCAATTATTCAAATATATTCGAAAGAAACACCTTGACACAAATTATTCACCACGCGAACGTTCACCGCAACAACATTTGAAACACCGTTATTACCCCCTTTTGGCGGGATTTCAAACGGTAACATCATCGCCCTCTTTGGTAAAACAATAACATTCTCGGCGGCTAATAATCCCTCTCGTCGATAAGTAAGAGATTCTTTTATAATAACAATAGAAATACAAAACTAATAAAACAGATAAAACTAATAAAAAATCTCAGATGTAATTCTAAGAAAAAATGAGTAAAATTATATAAACGAATTTCAGAGTAGTTTAAAAATTACTTAAATATTTCCAGTATAACTGTTTAACTTTAATTCAAGATAAAAACTGCAACCGAAACTCAAAACTTAGGGACATAATCTTTATAGAATGCATTTTTGAGGCAGATGTAGATGAGTGCTTTAATATGTTCGATTTCATGGAATGTAAAGTCGAATTCCAATATGTACTTTATGGATACCGTGAAGTCGTAATGTAAAGTCGAAATTTGAATATGCACTTTATGGATTCCGTAAAATCGTCACGTGAAGTCGAAATTTGGAATATGTACTTTATGGATACCGTATATGATGAATTTCCATAGTGCATTTCATCATTCACGTGGTAATTATACACGTGTCGTAGAGTTAGATATAAAAAGTATCGAACAGTTCCGCAAGCTCAATGCGCGTGACCGTGGCAAGGGCTTCGAGTAACCAGTACCAATGTTAATCTCATTACGGTGGAAATGTATTTTAAGGTCAACAGTTTACCATGTCACTGTCATTCTTTCCCCGAAGCCGCGAAGCGAATGATGGATTTCACCCACAAACGCGTATATCACATTCTGTCCTCGATCTTGGAGCCCCTCGAAACCGAACCGGATGAAGAGAACGTCGATGAAGAAGCGTAATAAAAAAAGCAAAAGTTCAATATCGATGTGTGGGAAAACGCAATCACTTCGAAAGTTCAAGTTCATCGATCACATTAAAAAATTCAAAATTAAGCGAGTAATAATAATTGAAGATAACAATGAGTAACTAACAATGTATGTTCGTGTGCGTAATAATGCATTAATAGTTACAAAAGTTTCTTATAATTCGGAGAAATGACATTTATTCGATATTCATAAAAGTGTGCGTGAATCGTAAAAATGAAGTCACTGAGGTTCCGGAAATCGAAATCCGAATTTGATTTATCCGCCTCGAATTTAAACGTGATCGATAATCTTCTGCACGGGAAGCGTATAAAGTTATCAAAAACGACGTTCAACGTAAGTTTTGCGTTCCACGAAATATTCTCTAAAAATAATCATTTTGTTTATGTCGATTGGAGGAGCTCCGTGACGCATACGTGATTGATCTCTATTTAAAATATTTCCTATAATGTTTAGTTGCAAGATATCGAGAAGACGGTGGAGGAAGATGGCTCGCAGAGTTGTGGAAAGGAGAACGAGGAGGAGAATGCTAATTATTACCCGAAATGTGATCCTTTGGTGTGGATGAGATCCTGCGAGGAGGAAGTGATTGAGCCGATCAATGGGAAAGTTACCGGAACTATTCCATCCTGGTTGAAAGGCACCCTCCTCAGAAATGGTCCCGGAAGTCTCAAGGTTGGAGAGCACAGTTTCAACCACCTGTTCGACAGCTCTGCTTTACTTCATCGGTAGGTTCTCCTGAACACTAAACAAAACAGAAACAAAAAGTGGTTAGTGGGGGTTAAAAAAAACCCCATTACACAAAATATAACCAAAATGACTAAATAATCAAATTCCAAAGAAACAGCACACAGTCGATTCTGATTAACCCTTTGATTCCGAAAAGCGTATATGTACGCTCTCATACCTCCATGTATACGACTATATTTTATTCGGTACAACGCATTTACTTTTTTACTGAATTAATACAGTATGCAACATACTTTCATGTGTCACATAACAACCAATCGAATAACTGAATTTCAATAACGCCTCGGTTTTTCTTATTTTTATCGTCACAATTTAATATTAACTACTGTCACGCGAGTAACGCAACGATGTTAATCGTCTTTTGTTAGAGCACGCCGCGGATAAAGGGTTAATTATAGCACATTACATATTACATTTATATCATATAAAACTGTAACATACACTGATTACATATAACGCACTTCAACCAATTCACAGATTCGCAATTTCAAACGGGAATGTAACGTATCAGAGCCGATTTGTGCAAACAGACGTGTACAAGAAGAACAAAGCGGCGAAGAGAATCGTTGTAACGGAATTCGGCACGAGAGCCGTACCCGATCCGTGTCAAAGTATTTTTCACAGGTATCATATTATTATTATACTTAATTATATGTGTGTTGCTATACGTGTTAGATAGTCGAATCAATATACCTGATAAGTTACAATTAATGTGCAGAATCGCAGCAGTATTTAATCCCGCGGAGAATCAGTCGGACAATTCGATGATATCGGTCTACCCATTCGGCGACGAATACTACACTTTCGCGGAAGTCCCGGTAATTCACCGTATCGATCCTGTAACCTTGGACACCAAGGCTAAGGTATTATGCCATAGACACACCGCGGACAAGTAAACACAAGTATTTCCGCGCATTCGAACATATACAAACACGTTACAATCTAATACAATAATAGGATTGAGTAATGAAATGTTATGCAGAAAAATCGGAATTAAATAACTCAAGTGTACTGATACTTGATATACAATTATGTAGAAATATTTTAACGGGTACATATTTTTGTTTCAGATATTGCGTTAAATTAGAACAATAATATTTATATTGAATTATATAGATTGGACTTTTGTTATGTAGATTGGATGTTATGCTAATAATTCTACTTTCGGAATTTTTAACTCCCGCGAAATGAAATATTTGGAGAGCTGATATTTTTAGAGAAATGATATAGATGTTGTTTAACAGGTAAACATTTCCGATTACGTTGGGATCGTGAATCATACTTCTCATCCTCACGTTATGAACGATGGAACGGTTTATAATTTAGGGACCAGCATCACCTCGCGTGGACCGATGTACAACATCGTTTGTTTCTCACCAAATCGAGTTACAATCGGTGAGTTTATCTTCGCAGATATTAACACCAGAGCTACGGAATCCATGAAAACGACGGGTGCGCGGAATTTAATAAAAACGTCCAAGTTTATAAAGTTCCAATATCTGAGAGCTTTTGTTGCTCACGTTGTATAATGGACTTAATTAAATCGATGGATTGATTTCTTCCATCTAAAGCAGATTAGCTTGTTGAAGATAATATCATTATTATTGACACGAATTTGTCTAGACGACAACGGCGAGGAAAAAGAGCTGTCGATGTTTGATCAAGCCGTTATCGTGGCGAGTGTTCCGTCCAGATGGCTTCTGAATCCTTCGTACATGCACACCTTTGGAATTACCGAAAACTATTTTATCATCGTCGAACAACCTCTCGCGGTTTCCCTGATCGGAGTGATGTCCTGCCAGGTCAAACAGGAACCCATGCATTCCTGCTTAAAGTGGCACGAAAACGAACATGTATGCCTTTTTAATTAGCACTCCATTAATCAAAGAAATAACACGCTGTTCATTCTATTAACACTTATTTGTCCGACAAATATCTACGGTTTTGACTGAATGTACATTCGACAGTAATAATATTTGTTTTAATTTGAAGTTGAATAAATAATTCACTAACAGTAATGACTCATGGATATTTGTGTTAAGGACGTGTTATAAAATCAGATATGGATATAATTATAGATATTATGATTACAAGGTGTTATTAAATAAGCCACCTAATTATTTCCTTTAATCGTGATTGAACAAGAAATATTTTACAGAATTTTTTGGGATCACCCATATTTTTCGTACGGAAACAAATGTGTCGTTGTATAATTAGGTGACCTGTTTCACGTGGGATACGCTGTGTATAACTTTAATATGAATAATTACATTCCAAGAATGTCCATCATTTTAGACTCTCATCCACGTGATTTCGAGGGAGACAGGATTACTCGAAAGGACATTCGTCGCGGAGGCATTTTTTTATCTCCACATTATCAATCAATTCGAGACTCGCGACAGGGAATACGTGGTCCTGGATATCTGTTGTTATCGAGACGCGAAGATGCTCGACTGTATGTTCGTGGAGGTGATGAAGGTACGAATTGAAAGTTAAACACTGCCGCGAATTATTTTTATGTTAGCAAACGTATTTCAGTAAGTGATAATTTCTGTGATAATTGATGGCGAATGATTTGATCGTTTACAGAATTTGCACAAGAACCCTGATTATGCGAGACTCTTCCGTGGAAGACCACTGAGATTTGTGCTACCAATGAAGCGTCCTGGATCCGACATCCCATTGGAGCACAACTTGATCACAGTTAAAACGGTGAATCAGAGTTTAGAATTATTTGAAGACGTTAAAAGTTACCTTGCGGATGAGAAGAGTGAAGTGGAGATAGGAAGATCAGATGTTATCAATGTGAACTCGATGGATGATAAGAAGAATGTTAAGGATGACAGGAATAGTGTTCTCCAGAAGAAGGCCGCAGCGCATAGACTTCCGGAAGGCAGTATCTTCGTGAAACCGGAACTTCTATGCGACTTGGGATGCGAGACTCCGCGACTTAATTCCGACTCGTATTTGGGAAGGGAATACCGTTACTTTTATGCGATTTCCAGTGATGTGGATTTAGATAATCCTGGAACGGTAATAATGATTCTAATGATGTTTTTTTTATATATCATTACATATAATTATTATGGACAACAAAAATGAATGAATTTTCAGATTATTAAGATAGATACCGTAACGAAAACTAAAAAGACATGGTGCGAGGAAAAGGCGTATCCCAGCGAGCCAATCTTTGTTCCGGATCCTAATGGAAAGGTATACAAGATAATATTAAAAGAATCAACAGACAATCAGGTCTCGAAACTCTAAGGAAAATGATGAGAGGATGACATTTTTTATTACTATCAGAATGAAGACGATGGCGTGGTTTTAAGTGCCCTCGTGTGGGCTGAGGAAGGACACGAAACGGAAGTTGGACTTCTAATTCTGGATGCTGTAACTTTCACGGAAATTGCAAGGGCCACGTTTGTGACACCTGGACCGGTTCCAAAGTGTTTACACGGCTGGTTTACCTTAGATAAATAAAGACGAACCACGATTACCAGAAGACGAATACCCAGGCCACCACGTTGAGTATCCATGTCTTCGATGTTATTGTAAATGTACCTTAGATATAGTAAATTTATGTGATTTACATATATGTAGACATAAACTTAACATAAATATTAATAATAGTATTTGTACATTGAACTTGGTGTATATCCATTGTTAAAGTACAAAATATCTTGATGTTATACATGCGAGCTACCATGTCTACGATGTAGGCTGAAATAAATACATATATATTTACACTATTGAACTAATTAATAATGACAAGTATCTCCTTTTTATTGCCTCCAAGTATATCTCAGGATAATTTCTCAATAAATTATTTAATGTCTTTTCTTTCCCGACGTTACACAGTGTATGTACACCGGTGACGGACAAAGTCACCTTATTACTTTGGTTGCGAAGTAGACGGATAATAAATTTACAATTATTACAACGGTGTGCATTCGGTGAAAGTATTTAGTCAGATGGAATGTAAAATGTCCTACGAACAATGCTTTCCTTTCATCGACCGAGACTGGAACATCTACCTATTCTTCCTCCAGCGTAACGATAATAAAGATTAATTAAGATATCGTTTAAATTAATCTACAACATTATTAGGGATGTATTTGTTTCTACTAGGACACGATATTCCTCCGTCGAATCACCTAATTAACTAGGACGTACATTAATAAGAAAATATGAGCCTTGCTTCGTTGAACTTTCGGAAAGTCCACGGTTAAATTATGGAGCAGTGCAAGACTGTTAAATAAACGTTTATCTAAATCAAACTAATATTAGTAAATTCAATACTTCGCTGCTCTAGAATTTAATACAACTCCCTGAAAGTTCATGTATTCGTTGTATCTCTGTGTGTCGATAGGCTTACGACTTCGATGATCTCTCTGCGCATGCTTAATGGTAATTAACATTAACAGTTAGAATAAATAGTCTGGCACAACCGTGGTCAGATTATTACACACTAAGGGAGAATTCTGCGTGAGTCCTGAATTCACGTTACTTCAATTATTCTATTAATAATAAATCATACTTGCTCGAGTGGTACAGTACACTTCATTCGCGGAGAATGTCTTTTCTTTTAAACAACGCATAGAAATCGCGCGAGTGATTCAACGAAATTCTTACGAATACATATCATTATCGTGTGTGATAATAGACTCATGATTCACAGTGTAATCATTAAACCGCGGTGCCTCCATGTTTGGAATCAACGCAGCACCACGTTCTCCTGTATTTTACTTTTTATTACACACAGTCTTCGAGTATGCTTCGATATTTCTATTCTTTTGGCACAATGTTTGCTCGATTTCCCTACCTCCGTGCATTTGTGAGGATACTTTTTAGAGCACTGGTATCACGAACGAAGCATCGTCGATTTGTCACAACCGCACTTATTACGCGCTATGTAAACATACTTTATGCTATATTTTATCGAATACAAACGCAAATATTCCCTTACTCGACTCGTTTCATGGGATCTTGTCAAATTAAATAATCCTTCGATATAATTCAAATGTATCTTCAACAGAAAACCTTTTATATTATTATATATAATTCCTTGTATAATAAAATATTTAAAACATCAGATCCCGTTAATTCATCGCAATTAACAGGACTACGATAACAAAGATGGAAGGATGTATAATTTGAAAAGATCGTTATTATTTGTTGAGTTAAGTACGAGAGGAGTGTTCGAAGCTGATATTACATCGGCTATTATTGACTCGAGTTTTCACCGCGGACTACTTTAGAGTGTTAATATGATCGCGGTAAGAATGGAAAGGGTTTAATGAAAAACACGTCTCTCGCATCATTCAGGCCGCGTTACACTTACTCGTGAACGCGACTATCACAATAGGTATTTTTTGTTTAGTTAGTAATCTTTGCACTTAACTGTTTCAAACCTTCTCGATTTTCTCACTCTCCACGGAACCGATCGAATTCATAGTGCTAATGTTCTTGCTTTCCGTATCCGTTTCGCTTCGCGCGATACTGGAAGTCGATATACCGATATGAGATTCTGAATGCATCGGTAGGATTCCAGCGTTTGCATCCTCGATCGCTTTCCTCAGCTGCAAAGTAATCAAACATACGCGCGCGTTTAAGAGTTAATAACTTTGTAGAGATCAGTTCAGTTCCGACATTCAAAGATAAATTGTGACACAAAGGAGGCTAATAAAAATGGGCGTTCTAATATTACCTCTTTTAAGGCCACAACTCCAACCAGTCTTCCAATAGCAGTCACATAAGCATGATTAACCCCAACCATACTGAAGAGACTGTGTACTTTTAATAAAGAAGTCCTCTCTACAAGCTGGAAGGGTGCTGGATCTATGTGACACCTGGAGAAATCAACCTCCAAAGCCATTTCACTCTCCTCCCATCGTTTCTGGTCCTCTGCCGACATGTCTATCACCCTCTCTCTTGGCTAATCACATTCATCAACAATTCATTAAGTCCATTGAAAATAATCCAATTTGTATAAACAGCAATGATGGTAATAATTAATGAACAAATCGTACCAACTGTACTTTCTTCGACGTAGCAGGGCTTGGTGCCAACATCGGAGTATGAGGAGGAACATTCATACCATCTTGACTATCGCGTCTGTTACCGAGCTCAGGATCTGGATCCACGTCCTGCAGGGTGGCTGACTTCCGGAAGATTGCCTCGAATGCCAAGCGTATCCTGTTGTTGCAATACAAATTAAATGACAAACCTGTTATTATATTGAATATAGCTAATAAAAAAATAAGGACTATATTAAGTAAACATTGAAAACGTAATACGAGAAGCAAGTGTTTGTACAGAAATCAATCAACGTATAACAAAGGAAACTTTCGGTATCATAGGACAGGGTCAACAAAAAGGGAGAAAAAAAGATCAATTTAAGAAGGTGAATTAACTGACCTACTCTCGGCACCCGTGACCGTCGTGTACGGAGTAACGGCTGGACTAACCAACGGACTGAATCCTTTCAGAGTGAATGAGTTGGTTTTCTTTAGAATGGATTTTTTTGGCTGCGATCCAAACACTGGCGAGTGGTACGTGTGCTGGAAGATAGTAGTGGAAAGTAGTTTTTTTGTGTAGATAATCTCTGGTTGATTCAATATGCAAACATTGTTGGTTGACGTCATGTTGGACTCACATGATCAGGGCCACTTCCATTGTTTGGGGATATCGTTAGATCATTAGCGCTTTGCCTCTGCATTTTAAGAATATCTGGTGCTGGTATTACTTCGAATCTCGAGGGCCTCCTCGTTCTTTCTTGATCTCTCAATTGTCGTTCCATTTCTTCACGAGCTCTCTCCTCCGCTTCTTTTTGCCATTTTTGGGCAACCTGATTAACGCGATATTAATTAATACTTAAATATTGTATATAACATTTAAAAAGATTAGTAGACTGTTTCTTAAATAAGACATAAAAGGCGCGGTGTAAGTATCCGAAAATAAAGTATGTTGCTAAACCTTCAAATTTTACAGACACATTTTTTTTACTTGCCGGAAATCTTAATTTAAAGTACATTAAATTCGGTACTCGAAATAAATATACCATTTTTCTTTCGAATATTTACATTAATTTATACCACCAACTTAGCAAATTCTAACCGAAATATACCGTTTAATTAAGAATAATATTAATGATAATTACTTCTAGCCTCCTTTCACGACCGATATGCTTCTCGATTAATTTAATCAATTCCAATCTCTGAATTGATCCAAGCAGTATCATCGAGTCCGGATTATCCACTAATGGAAATCCACGTAACTTTCTGTTCTCTTTCAGAATTTCTTTCAATCTCTGATAAGTGATCCCATGCCAAATATATTTAACGTCGCGTACCATAAAATCCTCGACATAAATATTGTACATGCCTACAAAAATGATATTCTGATAATCCAATGATCACTCTTATCAAGAATTAATCAAGGGCAATACAAATATATATACATCAAAGTTAACTATAACAAGGACCTCTACCTTTTCAAAAATTCCACTTTGGATGCATGTTAAAATATCGAACTAACAATTAAAAATCATTCTTTTATATTAAGTTATATCATTAATGAATCATTATTATTGCAAATAGACTTTGTAGCTTTTCTATTGACATTCTACCTGAACTCGAGGGTAACAGATCCGGCAAATAGGGCAACTTCTTGATAAGAATGATGCTGTCGTAAATACTAGGTTGAAGGAGGGCAGCAATGGCATTGCTGATTAGGACAGCTATCATTATAGGTACTATGTGAGTGATCTGGCCAGTCATCTCAAAGATGATGACACTCACAGATATCGTGTGAGTCACTGCTCCCGAAAAGGCAGCGGCACCCACCGTTGCATAACCCCCTGAAATATTATTTAACTTTGCTTCCTACATTCGCCCTTTTTATCGTTACCGATGACAACGGAGTTTTCATCAGCTATATTGTACGAGATGACAAGTACAGAATATTAAGGTAAGGCGAGGCTGTTTAAGTCATTAAGGTCCGAACAGTCGGATAAGACATTGTTAACACATCTAAAAATCTTAGAACATCATTAGGCATCATATACCATCGATTTAGGCCATTTAGGACCGATTTTGGCGACTTTCATTTTTTGACAATTTTTGAAGGTCGACCCATTTTTTGGCTGAAACAATTTTTAAACCGCTTCTTCCGACCCAAATCGGTCCTAGAACATCATTAGGCATCATATACCATCGATTTAGGCCATCTAGAACTGATTTTGGCGACTTTCATTTTTTGACAATTTTTGAAGGTATACCCCTTCACATTTTTGCGATTTTGCGTCGACCCATTTTTTGGCCGAAAAATTTTTTAAACCACTTCTTCCAACCCAAATCGGTCCTAGAACATCATTAGGCATCATATACCATCGATTTAGGCCATCTAGAACTGATTTTGGCGACTTTCATTTTTTGACAATTTTTGAAGGTATACCCCTTCACATTTTTGCGATTTTGCGTCGACCCATTTTTTGACAAGACAACATTTTTAATGCACTTCTTTCGACCCAAAACGGTCTTAGAACATCATTAGGCATCACCTACCATCAATTTGAACCACGTAGAAGCAAACTTGAGGACATTGAAATTTTGTCTATTTGTAAGAGTAAGGAAATATTGAAATAATTATTTTCGCCCAAGAAAGAACCGCGAAGTGACCGCGCGACTCATACATGTAAGTATACTAGTTAAATACTTTATCGCGGACTAATTTCATAAACAGCCCGTTACCTTATATACATGTACTGTATGTATCTCACAGGATGAAATAGTATAAGACATGGTTATAAAACTTTGTTTAACAGCCAGAACGAATGAAATATAATATGAAATACATAATTTTCGAGTACCTGGAATTATCGGAGTTATAATACCACCATATCGAACACCAGTCGGGAACCACAAAGCCATCGCCTCGCCAACCGCTCTGCCAAGAGCGGCTCCAATCTTAAACACGGGAATGAAAATCCCCGAGGGCACAGGCACCGTGGAACTTATTATTGAAAATATGAACTGAAATTAATATTTAAATCCATCTCCCGTTCTCTCACACGTTCTCTTCGACTTCGGTCTTACAATGAATCAAATTTATCTTACAGTGACTGCAACGTAGCTGAGGAGACCGGTGAAGACGTCGGTGTAAGGCGTTGACCAATGTTTTACAATATTCATCTCTTCAACTCCCAACTCCTTTTTGGTCCAAGTAAAGTTAGTAAAAAGCCCATGAACCTGATCGTGCGTATTTAAATCACCGGCCATAAACTGACCCAATCCCAATGGAAAAGTGATAGAGGATACCAGAAGTGAAACGATACCAGGATACAAGAACCGGCTAAAATAATGATAAAAATGTAGCAATAGTTTTTTGAGTTTCATCGAACCACTTGGGTTATTTGGAATTGAATTGTCGAGTACTCGGGCCAAAAGTGTGCATTTAATTTTTCCGTGATTAACCGAGTAGTATCTTCAATAAAGTAATGAAGTGAAATGTTTATTGATATTCTAATTATAGTAATATAAAAACGCATATTATGCTATTTAGAATTAATCGTTTGGTGCTAAATTCCAATGACAATTAATGATGACTACAAGACATACATAAAACCGTTATCACTGTGTAAATGTCCGACCACGTGCGGTGCACTTTTGGCTCGAAGTGACTATCACGTGTGAGACACGTTATTCCAACCCAAGCAGTTAAGACTATACCTCTAGTATCTCACTTTTTCTGCAGGAAACTATTCATGCTTTTGTTTTTTCGCATGAATATAACGTATTGTCTATGAAGCCAGACATAAAAGGCTCCTCCCAAGCCACTTCCAACACCGATCAACGCAAACACGAATAATTCCTGCGGATCGAAAGGGAAGTCCATCGTGAAGTTCGTGGCGAACATCGCCGTGATCGTTTCTTCCCTTTGGAACCAAATAGCTAGCAATCGGAACATCGTGGCACCGCAAACGGCAGCGAAGAAGCCTCGCCAATAATTCCTCACTGCGAAGTACACTGTGGTGACTTCAATGCTGAAGAGAACACCACCAATCGGTGCTGCAAAACATGCGGCTACCCCAACGGCACAAGCTGCCGCTAACATTTCACAGTTTCTACTCTCGTTCTCATAGATCCCTTGGAAACTTGTCACCAATTTCGACAGCAGGGTTGCCACGATACTAGCTATGTGCACGAAGGGACCTTCCTTTCCTAGGGGTAACCCGGAACCCAGGGTTGCCGTGAGACCTATCACCTATTGGATATATAAAATGTGGAATATTCTGTATATTATATTGAATATTGTACGGTGTACTGTATCATTAACAGAAAATTCAAAATCAATGGTGGTTTGTGAAGTCCTACTATTTCCAAATCAAATGGAATTGGGTTGATTTTAGTAATATTAACTATGAATCAGGTAATACTTTAATATAAAATTCGAAATCAGTATGTTTGTTCCGTTGTTGATCATTCTATGAATCTATTTTATCAGAATAGCATATATAAAAGGTATCAATTCTTCGTGTTCTAACCTTGGCAACGAGAGTACGGAAGGTGAGGTATTCCTTTAGAGCAACGCCACGCAAAATGGTCTTCATTTCCGGTATACCGGAACCTATACTCTGCGGTGCTATTATATGTACGAAACCAGCGCTGAAGAGGATCAAGCAAACTGGCAAGGACACCCAAGCTAGGTACTGAAGAGCTGGATGTTCCGTAAGGTCCTGATAGAGCCATATCCTGGCTGGTGGAAGAAGTACATAGTTAACAGGACTCTCTAATTATACTCTTTCTACTCTCATCAATCGTTACTTAATAATTTGAATTCATAATTATCCTGATAAGATGACGAGTTAATTCATATTCAATGTTCAAATGCATAAATCTGTTTCAAACAACTTTGTACACATTTTGCAAAGTCCTCAAGGTGTTGATAAGACTGACCGTTATTACACATGGATACTCCACGATCCACAGCGTAACTGATAAGGGCCATGATAACACCGAGAAGAGCAAGGAAGACCCAATCCTCCCCTAATCTTGCTCCAGTGTGTTTCCAGGCGAAGGCCAATAAGGCCAACAACTTCCTGCACAAAGGACCTCTCCCCGACTTCCGTAAATCCTCCGCTCTCGTCTTGTCATACTTCCGTCTGGCCTTTTCGTGGTACTTGAGTTTCCGTGCCTCTTCCTTTGCGTACTCACCCAGGTCCTTCGTGTACCGACCATACATCTGGATGCATTCGGTAATCGTTAATTATCCGTGGAATTTTTTTATTCTAAGTACGTCGTCATTTAATACATATTTTATGTCTCATATTATAAAATATATAATGTGTGATGTGCAAGGAATATTTATATTTTAAGTAGCTTTGAGAGAACACGATGTAGACGATGTCAATTTATCTACAAGAGATTCGGACATGATTCTTTATTTAAGAAAGTAATCATTTGTTTCTAGCTTTTACTGAGTTCCATTAATTATTAATCTGGTAATCGCTAATATTAATTGAAACTGTGCGAATTTAAGTAATTAAGCATATAAATAAAACGCAGATATTACATTGTAATTACATTCATTTTCAACATGTAATTCTGTAAGATGATAGAAATGAATTTACATGGCGGAGAAAATTCAATAGTTATTATACGTACCTACTACACAGAGTCATGCAAACTCGTCTAGAATATTAATAAAAAGCAACGATCCTCGAGTGAGCACTATGTTCCAATAATAAGGAAAACATAAAGACTGATTTAAATGTGTTTACCGATTCGAGTGAGCCAAGTGTCTGCCGTTTTATCGCTACTTTAACACTAATACGATTGGTTCGATTGCTCTTCGAGATCCGCCAAAAAGCCGAGCCTTTTATCTAATCCGCGATCCTACGGCGTCCGGTTTCTTTCTCTCGATAATCATCGAATTCGGAATAATAACAATAAACGCATATCGTGATTATCGAGAGTACTTATAAGATCACTTATTACTCGAATTATATCACGATTAATTTTCTCCGTAATTCCATAATTAATTAACGCCTTTGAACACCGTTAATTCGATTCCATGCGTTAAGTCGAAAAGTTTAGGCAAACAATTTGAGCAATGATTTATATCACAATTAAATACCTTCATAATTCCATAATTAATATCTTCGTTGTTAATAAGTATTTAATATCCTCGTTGTTAATAAATAATTAATATTTTGGTTGTTCATTTAATCGTCTCCATTTCATGCAACAAATGCAGAATTTTACGCAAAGAATTTCGCCAATGATTTTCCTTAATCGTAAATTCTTGTTGCAGTGCAAAGTTCGTGCAAAAGTATCTTTGTAGCTCATGCAGGAAAAATGTTAAATTATTTGCCGTTATTTTTATGTTGAATGCAAACGAGCAATAAAAAAAGGAGTAGCAGTGAAGTAGAATAAAAAATATCTTCCAAAAAGAAAGGAGCCGAATGAAGGTGGGTTCCAAATGGAGAGAAAGAAAGTGATGAATTATATTTTTTTCTAAATCTGTGAGTCTGATAATAATAGCTATTCGACGATTTCCTGAAAGTGATACAGTATCTCTAGCCGTATTATAGTAGGTGATAACAGAATTATTACCCCAAAATTTGCGCGAGGAAATTAGATTGATTCAAATGCCTGACGGGAATTAAATCGCACTGATTCTTGGCCTGAATTAAAAAGGCGACTTAAAAATAATTAAAGAAATATATTCATTAAGTTTTAGATGTTAAGCAAATATTATTCGATCTTCAAATATTTTTGGATATTAAATTGATAGAAAGCCTCAAGTGATAAGAATTGAAATTTACTGAGTATTATATCACTGTTATTAATTATCCATTGCAGATTTAATATTAATGCATTAATAATGCAATATAATAATTGATGTTAGTGATATCATAATGAATTATTTAGAACAGTGGAAAATCCTATTATTATTTTCCTCCTACTATAATTTTCTCCAAAAATAAACGAAACATTTATGTCATATTTCGTAATACTTAAGTACTGCTATAAATCTATATTTAAGATCTATAATTTATATTTAAGATCGGATCTTAAATAATTTCGAACTAAAGAAATAATATCCACATTTTTCATCTTCAACATTCTGAACGGAAGATAAAATAAGACTTAAAAACGACATAAATCTGTGTAGCTTAGAACTTGCCGGAAAGGCAGCAAAATAATTCAAGTTCGATTTCGAAGATTCGAATCTCAATTAAGATTTGAATAATTATGAAATTACTTAAGTGATCATGAAAATCTCAAGGGTGAGAAAGGTTGAGAAAGGATTAAAAGGTTGAGCAAAAAGGTACGCAACCCAAGCAAACAAAAGTACGGCGAAACGCGAGGAAAATAAGATTACGGCTTGAGACAAAGTTCGATGACTCAGGTCAGTCATCGAAAGGATGGCAAACAAACAAAATTTCGAATAGTGGTCTCCCAAGAGGAAAAAGTATTTATCGATACAACCTACCCGCGACTATTTGCACACTCACGAGTCATGAGTTGCGAGTCACGTGTCATGAGAATGAGTTTTTTTGTGATAGTGTCCGATGAGACAAAAAGCCGACGGTTTTATTGGAAACCAATAAGGATGTTTGTTACGACGAGGTGCAAAATGTATTTGTATCATTGCATCTTTTTCTTGTCAAAAGTGTACGGAATGTATCAGTAACGATAACTTTGGCGAATTAATAGGTGCGCTAACGGTCATTGTGGATTAATTCCGTGATGACATCTCGATGATTCCGCGGTGATCCTGATTTAACCGGTTGAACCCGATCTCAAGACCTTCAGTGGAAACCCGAATTTTAAGTAATTATGCTTTTTGTAGTTCAATAGTGACGTTCTGTGACACTATGAGAAAAATACACGTGTTTTGAAAACATATCAAAACAATTATAATAATAAAGTAATTTTACACTTTTTACGAGATAAGGCTCAGCATAAATATTATATAAAAATATATAAGAAATATTTCAAAAATGCTGCACAATGTTAGAGATATTGAATGATGATCTATTAAATACAGTTATAAATTTGTGATGTTATTCACTGTTATAAATTTTATATCACCGACAGCGCATATTAATTATTATTTATCGAGGATGACTATTAAAATGAAAACTAATAAACTCTAAGATTTCGCGACACTTGAAGAATACGATGCAGTTATTTTTTTAATGATACACTCATATTAATGTGGTTCACTTTAAAACACAATTATATTTGTAATTAAATAACAACAATAATCACAGTACACTAAAAGGGCTTCCAAAACTGCAGAGTTTACAGGATACTCGTTATTAAAGACAAAGCACAAGTAAAATCTTCCACACTCGAAGAATTCGATGGAGTTATGTTGCAATTATAATTCTAGTTCACTTGAAACAGCAATTATATTTATCAATAAATACGAAGAACAATCACAACACAGTAAAAGGGCTTCCAAAGATGCAGAACTTACGAGATAGTCATCATTACAGACAAAGTATGCCCTATTAAGTACCACTGCCGGCATCAAAGCGGAATACTGAGTCCTCCGAAGATCCTGCGGTCGAACCGGAAACGAGATCCTCCGAGTACCTCGGACGGAACTTAAGTCACGGAAGAAGTGTTTCTATTGTATCGAAACATTTTACGAACGATCGTTGATTCTTTCATCCCTTCTTGGCGATGAAATTACGATCACAAAACTTATCGAACCGGAAACTCGCTCTTCTTACGGAAACTTTTTCTAATCGTGCTAATTCCACGACGGTCAAGGATCGACTAATTATTCTGACGGATTGCGACAGTCTCAAGCTGCACTTCTCTGACGATATTTGCTGGCTTTTTGGCAACCACGAAATTTTGATATTTCTGGCAGCGGTTTACTGCGAATCTCCTGCCGGGGTATCCCTATTGTCTCTTCTTTTTGGCAATTACCACTTTGCCACCTGACGTGCGGCAAAACGTGAGATATCAAACCGCCAATGACAATTAAACAATCTCTTGATAGTACCGAGATAACTCGTGATAAATGTCCTTGAAGATTATCTTTTTATTTGCTGTATATATTTTGGAATATATTAACATTAATGTTTAATTTTTATCAAATTAGATTTGTAATTAATGGCCGGCGAATATTATCACTACCTCTGATATTAAATTGTATTTGATTCTGTGTAAGATTTGATATTGATCGATATTAAATCAAGATTATCAAACATCGTGCATTCAATATTATTTAATCCTTCATATTAATTGTATTAAATGCACATTTAATTATGCTTCGTTATCAGCACTTAATTATCGATAATTCATGAAGAATACGTTTGTGATCCTTCTACGATTAAATATTATCTTTCAATATATTATATTTTATATTAAGTCAATATTACTATCAATTAATTAAGTATATAATAATTAATATAAATTAACGGCAATATTACTAAGAATTTCAATATTTCAAAATTAATATTGCAATAACATTCAACATTGAAATCGAACATTATCATAATCTCATTATCTTCATACTTTTAACAAAACTGTTTCAGTGAAAAGCACAATTAGATTAATCCCCAATCCACGAATTATTAGGATTAATTGTAATCACTGGGTTTTAGATATTTAATTATGAATTAATTAATGAAGTATGTTAGAAATGCTTTTCTGCGTAGACTGGGTTTCATGTCCGATTGAGAAGTAAGAGATGCATATCTTTTCGGATATGCGGCCGAACGTGAACTGAAAGGTTGTCGTAGTTTTCTGGATTCGAATCTGTGTCGGAGGATATTCGTTGAAATTTGGCAAGAGTGAAAATCCTTATTTTTAGCGACACTGGTCTGTCGGTCAACGACGGGGGGCCTTATTATTGTTTACTAGTTTAAATACCACATTCTCGTCTCTGTCTGTTAATTATTTGTTTCACTCTTTATTCCATCTTTTACTTATTTTAAAAAACACGTCGATAACACGTTTAAAAATTATATGAAATTGTGATCTTAGAACTATCAAGTTCGACCCAAAATCTGATATCAATTACTGGCAACGAAAATGTCAATATTCAAAAATAATTCCAACGCAGAACTTCTCGAAGAAATGAATGGAATCAAATGAAATAAAGGTAATTCCAATTGGAGAATTTCTTGAAATAATTAGTGGAATAAAAAAAATAATGATAATTCAAACTAGAGAACATCTCGAGGAAATTAATGAAGTACTATAAAATGAAATTCAAATCATTGCAACTGGAGAACTTCTCGTAGAAATTGATAGAATAAAATAGAATCTTGCAATCTTTTTATCGACCGCAATTTTGTATTCATCGCGTATATTCATGAATAAAACACTGATTGGAACGAAATTGAAGTGCATTTTACGGCACGCATAAAAGAGATGTAAATGCGAGAAATAACCCTGAATAGAGAAGATTGAGACATAGTGCACACTCGTGTGAACCTGGATATGGATTTGACGTCAACAACGGCCACGTTCCACTGGGCAATCAGCCCCTAATCCAATTTTAGTAATTAGGCCTAACCAATTAACGATACGCTTGATACACCCTTCGAAATACACTTTAAATATAGAATTAACCAGAAAGTCATTGCAACCTTGCTATAATTAAACCAACGAATAATTATCTAACATTCCATTACTACACTTCAGCTCATTTATTATAACTGTAATAAATCTAACAAAAATAGCATTTTTAAAAAAGATTGAAATATAAGAACTATGTTTGCAAAATAATTCTTGCAAATTAAATGAATGTTATCAATGTCGAGATCTAGCATCGAGCTTTGATGCTGCTGTGATTATTTCCTTTTTTAATATAAAATATGTAATTGACTATCATTGGGCGACTTATCGCAAAAAGTGGAGGACATTAATGGATTAATTTCAAAATGAAATGTTCGGCCTACTTAATGTTACTAAATATACAAAATAATAATTTCAATGGATGTGCAGCTGGTCAGAGTGGCAAGCTTGATATGCTATTGCGGCAAACATCGAGTCAAGGTCGATTTCTATGTACACGCGACTTGCCAAGCGATCCTACGAAGCGAGGGAACATTTATTGTATGTTCTAAAACCTAAATTTCTATTCAATAACATCCAGAATCATCCACTTTTCCTTATTTTTATTATATAATGTTTTATTCTATATTCATTATTTATATCAGACGTCAGAAATCCAGAAATGTGACCACTTAAAAGACGTGGTAGTTAAACAATTCTATGTGACTTGTATCATTGCTCCTTGAATTAAAGAGATTTTGGGAATTAGATATTGAAAATTTAAGCAATTAAAGATTAAACCTTGGTAATTAAAAGAATCAAGAATTAAATATTGGTTGATTTCTCAGGATCTCGAAAATAATATCGGCGTGAACGATATGGTAAAATCATATCAAATTCTGAAATTAAAAATTTAGAGAAGAAGACTTTTCGCACGAACAGAAGTTTTACTTAAAATTTAGATTAAAGAAGAAACTTTTACCAAAACGTAAACATGCAAAAAGTTGATGGAATTAGCACTGTTACTCTTTTAACCAATAAAAAATAAAAACGATAGATATATGAAACTAAACATTCAAATATTCAACTTGATTTATATCCCTCATTTATATTGATAATCTCGTGGGCCAGAAATCGGCAAGAATGTGAAGAACATAGAAGATTTAATGATCCTGGATCGAAGATAAACGATCGAATAAAAAATCGAATGGCACGGAAAGGGGATTGTATGTCGTTTAACAATGTCAAATATTACACGGTGGATTTGTAATAGTAGAGAGCGAGTATTGTCACGTGATTTTAAGTCACTCTCACGGAAGGTTTATTTAAAATGTAGTCTCGCCCACTTGGCAATCTTTCAAAGGTCGCGAGCCGCTTGGCTGAGCCCTGCCACAATCGATTTATCAATCCTGGAAGATCGACGACAAATCGCAGATTCGCGATACAAATCGACGACACGGATTCTCTTTTATCGTCGAATCGATCGAAGATAAATCCAATTTTCCGGTAGAAATGTTTTTTATTTTTCAAGTATAAGTTTTAGGTATTTTAAGCGCCCCAAATATTCTTTCTCAAATTCTTATTTTTATAATTCCACGTAATTTTAACATATCGTTGTCTTCGAGATTATTTCCACGTTGTGGAATTAAACAATATTTAATTTTTGTATTTCAAGTATAAGTTGCGGGTTTTTTAATTGGTTTAAGCTTGTGGTTCTTTTCAAATTCATCTCAAGTTTGAAATTAATTAGTAACAAGCAAAGTGTTAATATTAAAAAATAATTCCGGCTGGAGAACTTCTTGCAAAAAGTAATCATAGTGTGATATACCTTTGGATATATTTTTGTAACCTCCGATTTATCTTGTAAAATTAATTATTAATGTAAGAATATAAAATAAAATTATCTGTATATCAATGTAAAATAATGTTTATATTTTAATTTCATTTATATTGCTATGAACACTGAATTTCTAGCCACGAAATTCAATTACATTGATCTGAGACCGAGATATTTGGGGCGTTAAATATTAGAAAAATATGAATTATTATACGAAGGATTGACAATTGAGAAAAGGTAAACAACGCATTGTCTACTGGCAGGGAACATCGTTGTCTGGGATTCGTCTACCAGCAGAAGGAATAGTTTAATTATAAATCCGTGGCCCGTTCATTGGCATTGTTTAAACCAACATCCAACTACAACCGCCAAAATTCACAACGTTGCCTTCACCACGCAACTCCATTGGAATTTACTCGGGCAAAAGGGTAAAGAGCCACATCAATTTTTAAAATAGAAGATCATTGCAAATACCAAGAATAAATATGCCAGACATATCTCATATTTATATAATAATATAACCTTAGCATGGATGAATAATGAACTGAAAACATAATAATCAGTCACCAGTGATTAAATAAAATTGTGATTATGAAAATATTATGTATATCAAATTTTACGATTTCACCTGAACGAGTTATCTTGATATTTTAATTTTGGATCATTTCCATTATAATTCTTATTAATTTAGAGAGTATGAGTGATAAGAATGTATATTAGAGAAAGATGCATGGCGTTGATTTTAGATCATTTTTAAGTCCCGCATGCAATAGAAATATTGAAAATAAATATGGAAGATCCACGATGCATTATCAGGGGTGTGCGATAAAAATTATCTTACAATCGTATTAATATAATCGAAGGGGTCGAATTCATGTTGTTCCTCTTCCGGATTCGGCGGAGGACATGGGTAGAAAGCTTGAGAGCGTCTGATAAAAAATATTACAATATTACTTAATATAAATTTGAAAGAAAAATTATTATTCCAATTAATATTATGTTATATTTCCCGCGTAGAAATATCGACATTGAACATTTGCATTTTGATTTCTGTGATATTCTGATAAGATACCTCAGATACTCAGGTATCCAGCAGGTAATTATCAAATCCACTGATAATGGAATATATTAATATTCCAATTACCATTATTTTATATCCTTTTTTGTGGGAAACATGGACAATTTTTATTTTTATTTTTGTGTAAATATTAGTGGATATTCTAGTGAGCTACCTGTGAGGCCTGTTCCTCCGATTCTCCTTCAACTTCGCCATTAATCTCGTAAATTCTTCCCATTCCTTATCGACTTCCTCCTCGCTTCCATCGGGATGATAATGGAGAGCCTCCCCCAAAAGTTCCTTCTTAGTCGTTTGATTCGCCATTTTTGCGATCTCTCCTTCAGTGATAAGATGATCTCGACACTATTCCACTTGTCTGAGCTTTATCCACTGGAATTCTCTCGACTCCGGATATCGCGACAAATTTTATACAACCATATCATTTAACCCGTTTAACGGAGAGTTCTTCGAAAACCCGACATCACGCGTAGACTTTCCATTCAGTAATGAAATAAATCCATACGATATATTGCTAATTTCGACGTATATATGAACTTGACTGTTCGTCACTGAAATGTACACGTATCGAAATTTGAGAATTATCACGGGCAATTGTAACTTAATTCGTAACCTTCGAGATAAGCGTGGATTCTAATAACGAGTTAACTCGTCATCCCCGGTTAATGGATTCAATCACGAGAAACCACGCCATAACTTTCGAAGTCCCATTTCTTTGATCCTTTCAATGCGATCCAAGATAGTTTTAGGATCAGAATTGCTCTTCAGGAATCATCTCGAACGAACAAATCCTTTTTCCAATAAAGTGATAACGGAAATATCTTCGTTCCACATGTTTCCATAAGAAATATGCCAAAAATTCCTTGACATATTTTCCCGGAGAATTTGATTCTCACGATGGAAGGTTTTACGAGTTTCAAGGAGTGTTGGTTTCCCGTTCGAGTAATTCACGTGCGGTGTGACACTGGCACTGACACTGGCAACGAGAAGGAAGGCGAAGGCAAAAAAAAGGTCGATCAAAAGAATCGAATTGAAAATGGTCGAATCGGTTCTCCGATGGACCGTCACACATGAAACCAATGAGTCACACTGACAATGCGAATGGAGAATCACCGTGCAGACCTCAGATGGGAGGGCCTAGCTGCTCCAATTTACCCGACTCATTAGCCTCGTCAAGTCCCAGGCATACGCAATATTTTCAACTATCATATCGAATTCTCTCTCCTTCCTTCTCTCTACTTCTCCTCTCTGATTACACTGTCTCACTTCCACCAAAATTACACCTATCGTTCGGGACAATTTTAACTGCTCCATTAGAATATCTCTTGCAACGTGAAAAATCTTCCAACTCGCCGAATTTTAATTCATATTAAAGTTAGATATTCAAGTTAGATAAAAGCTTAACTTGCACTTTACATTTGTATAGAAAATTAAGAATATTTCGGATAATAAATGTAATCAACCAAAGAATAGTAAAATTCCATCCTCCGAAATATTGCTTCCTTTACTAAATTCCAAGTTAATGAATTTATGGGTATAGAAATATTATCCCGTAGTAATTGCTATACTATCGTTAACAGGAACTAGCTATAATAATGTGCGATATTCGTAGACATATATTTAATGATCAATATTCACGATGAAGGATCCGCGCATCCTTTAATTCTTCGAGTTTCCATGACTCTAAATAATAATTATTTGATTGGAACGTGTGTATTTTATAAAGATACGTGGAAATATATATAAATTCCGTCGCGTGGAATGGAGATAAGTGTGAAAAGAAATCTTATTCGTAGGATTTGTAGTAGCGACTGTACGGTTGCCGTGGACAGTGATGGCAATTGGTCACTTCCCTCGACGAGGGCTCGTAGGAAGCTGCCTTCAAAGTCACGAGTTATCATTGATCAAAATTACCGTGTAATTTGATGAATGGTTGTCTTAACCGATGCCGGTACCCAGACCCGATCGATCACACTTTCCCCCGTGGCTCTCACTTTTTTCCAAAAATTATTGTCCCGTAGGAATTTTGCAAATCGTTGTAGTTATCAGGTGATAATAGACTCGTTGGATTCGGTACAGTATAATGCACGCCATAATAAAATATTATTAATGATAGTATAAGAGGCATCAATATATCGTGGTACTTAGAGAATTAGGATTAATAATAATCACAATTGTATAGATAAGAAATACTTAAGAAAATAAGGAATTTAATGTATAAGAAATAATTAAGGAAACAAGGAATTTAGTGGACATTAATGAATTCGAAAAATGTCCAATTGAAAAATATCCTGGATTTAAAGATCGGATGCTGTCTTATCGTATCAAAGTCAAGGCCTTGTCATTAATAAAAATTACCCGTGTAATTTTACGAATTCTTGTGCTAATGATAACATCTTCTCCCACGTATTCCATTACTTACAAAAATTATAATTATCCGCTCGGAAATACAATATTTCTGAAGCAAAAATTAACTGCGGTATATCAAATGATTTAATCAAATTACTGTCAATAATTCTCTATTTCAATCCTTGAATGTGTTTCATGGTATTATGATAGAAAAACATTTAATAATCTCAGAATTATCCAATACTCCAAAAATCATTATTACTCGTCAAAAATAAAATATTTACGAACCAGAAATGGAGTGCAGCCCATCAATTTATTCACTCTGACTACCGTTCATAATCCTTCATCTTAATATTTTAATTTCTTTGTAGCACCAAGGTATAAAAGTATTTAATAACTGAGCAACCGCAATATTATGCAATATTATACTGCGACTTGAGAAAAATGTATTACGTACCTTCTTCACGAAAATTGCGCTCTAATTATGCGAGATTTTCGACGAAGACAGGTAAGAGATTAAAAGTGTACTGAGACAAATCGTTGCGATTTAACTCGCCAAAGCATTTCGCTTAATCAGTAAAGAGTCGGTGCGCCATAAATTCATGGTGTTTATTCTCATTGTTCCGTTAACATTGAACATCGGAGAGCACAGAGATAGTGCATCAAAGAAAAGGTTTGCCGACATGTAAATTTGCCACGATAAAATACTCTCTCAAGAACTCTGATTACAAGTATGATTTCCTCCTACTATTCACTTAAATAAAGTGTCCAAAATATTTCCTAAAGTCTTGTAATTTATGGTCAAATATGTGTATATTAAGAATGAGGAATGTGAAAAGAAAATATGGAACTGGGTTGGCTAATATTTGAATTACAGTTGGCGAATAAATTAATTCTGAAGTTTCGTAAGTTTCCTAAGTTTCTTAAGGAAATTAAAAACTATATAACTTCTAAATTTCTTAAGAAAATATTAGGTTCATAAGACTGAAAATTAATATAAGAATTCCATGAAGTAAAACACGTTAAGAAACAGTAAGAAATATGACAAACAAAGAATAGCTAAGAATAAGAATGAGAATCGGCATACAAAATTCAAAATATAATAAGCATAGCTTATGATATAACATATCATGAATAGTTATGATTTAAATGTATAAATCCTTATATTATATAACATGCTATTATAATATTATAAAAATTCACATTCTAACACCATTAATTATAATAAATTACCTCGACACGCCAAACGAGATTCTTAGCCACCATCTACGAGAAAAACAAGAACAACCCACGCTTTCCAAAGTCTCGCGAACTACAAATCCTATTTTGCTAGAAAACAAGTTTATAAGGGATGTCTCTGATTAACCCCCCAATGAAGATGCATACGTCACAACAATTACACGTCACGACGTTGATACGTCAGAATAGAAACGCTATTTTTTCCGATGAAACGTTTGTTTTGATTCCCTCTTCGCGTATCGCGTTCCATTATCTTAAAGAAGTCGCGAATGCCATTCCGCTGCAAAGTGCAATTAATTGCAATATCCAGAAACCTCGAATCAGACCCTATATTTTAATCCTCGCTGCACTCATAATTTCTTTATTTTATTCTTAATTTACAACGTCAAGGAAGAGGACAATAAACAAATTATAAAAACATACAAAAGTTCGATGCAAATGCGCGTTGTTATCTGTCGAAGGAGGAAACGGAATGAAAAGAAAAATGCTATTTTACAGATTTGAAAAAATTCTATTCGCCAAGAATGCACTTTGCATATTCAGAGATAAGAATGATTAGCCAGTCATGTAGTCTAATTAAGTGCAATTTCGAGCTATGAATATTGAGGGCACTTAAGGTTTTCGCGGTGTAATTAAGTCGAGCGACTCAACGGCGTTTCCGACGAGTCGATTTGTTTTCGAGCTGGAATTTATTCTTTCTTGGAACGTGACGAACTTTTAATCGTTTCATCCGTAAAATACGTTTTTCTAGCTTCGCAAAAGAATGGCGATATTATGGGACCGCGTGCTATCTTTTTCGATGCATTCACGGTCCTTTCCGTGTCGTAAATCGCGCTAATTGCTTTGCATAATATTCTGATTGAGTTACTTGCAAACAAGTCGAGTGCCATTACGGTTTGCCTCGTGAAAACGAAACGATTTCGGGCCTGTTGACTCCGCAAATTGCAAGTACGCTGGTTGATTCTGAATTAGGCGCTAATTTTCGAAATTCTTTTCATTCTAATTTAGTTAGTTAATGGAATGTTTTCCCATTTTCTAATTAACGATCTCAAGCGCTGCCTCGTAAGATTAGTGAGCATTTAATATTCTATGAATTAAATCATAATTAATAGACTGTATATTATATTTTTATTTAACATTTCATTCGTATGAGATTTCCTTCTTTAGTATTAAAATTAACAAAAATTCATCAGTTCATCAATATATTCTCCAAATACTAAAAATATTAAATACGTTGAAAACTACTAATAATAATTCTTGAAGCACATCCAATTCTTACAGAAAAATATTGAATTTCCCACTTCTTCGATAAATTTAAATAATAGTACCACTGAATAAAAAGTTATTAAATAGACTTTTACAATATCAGAATTTTTTAAATTCATAGACACTGTATCGAATTTTCCTATCTTTGGAAAAAATTTTAATAAAAATACTCTACATCATAGAAAATTACTAAATATACTTCTATGACCCTCCACATTTTCTAAATTCATAAATTTTAATAATGGTAGACCATAGAATAGAAAATTTGAATAATTCTATGTAGTGGAAGTATCTGGCTCGAGATGATGACGGGGAACGAAGCAAAGTCTGAGTGATTAAAGATCCCCGTAAGTAGAATTAGTTGAAAGGACGTAGGAGAAGAGTACTCGTGGTCTTGGACAAGCACCGCGGATGTCCCATGGGTTCATGACCCCATGGCGAGCCGGTATATTAGAGCGGTGAATTAGTTAATGTCACTCATACGAACAAGCAATGATGCGTCAACAGTGCATGCGATTGCATTTTCGACAAGATCGTTTTGTTCAATCATTGCTCCCTTCCTTCCTGTTTAGCTGTCTCCTATATTCCTACACCGTTCTTACACCAAATCTTGTTTACGGATTTTCATTCTTATTCTTACCCCTTCTTTATTTATTCTTATTCTCACACGTTTCAATTGATTCTACTTCCTGGAATCCTGATGTTAAATTTTAATTTTATGAATTAACTTAAAATTTCCTTAAGAAATGAAATTTAATTGACGATGAATTAGAATTAAAAACACATTAACTAACCAAATCCCAAACCACACTTTTCGTCAACTATGTTGACACCACATTACTCCCTGTTTCTGATAGAATATTAGTATAATTTTTAATATCCTATAAAAATTGACAATACATGTAAATTTATATGGTACAATTAAAATAATTCTTTACCAAATTATAATTATACGACTGACCCATATATCTGGTAGTTAGTGCACGTAAAGAAAAAAATATATAATCGAAATTTATGGTGCGGTATGAGATAGCTGATACAAAAAGGGTTAAGGAAATCCCTGGACAGGCAATAATTCACGAGTAAGAGGGTCTAGGACGAAGTACTTATTCCCCCGCATAGTCGGCACGATCAAGAGTTTAATTATCCGGGATTGCAGCGAAGATCGAACTAATGAGATAAGTCTAATTAATGATCACTAAAACGTCCGCGCAGTATAATCTCGATAATTATCTGGATGACTCTCCGCGCGTGTAACGAGTCGCAACATTTTCTTCACACAACTTGGTATTTTAATTATTACATCATAATGTTTATATTAAAAATTTACTAATAAATGACAAATTGATCTCATTGATACGAAGTACACATATAATTAATATGAAGACAATATACTATTTATATTGTACTGTAATTGCAATTCCTTTTCTATTCCTGTATTTTATATATAAACAGCATGTTTCGTTAAATCAAATGAATAAATTAAAATAAAGTATGTAAGTAACGGGCATTAATGCTGGCTAATAATAATTAATAGTAACTAAATATAATAATGAGAAGTTATTATACGAATTTAATGCCAATAGATTAAATACCATGGTAGTGCATCATTGTCAACATAATTTGAAATATTATTCCACCACTGAAGTGATTATGACATTAAACTACTCGATTTATTTTGGTGCTAGAACTTCGTGGAAGAAAAATGATTTTGAAAATAAAAAAAAGCCCTTCGTGAGTACGCAAGCTTGTACGTTATCGTGAAAGAAACGAGATAGAATGAGCACGCCTTAGCCGGCTGTTTGATAATGAGCTAACAAACAAAGCCTGCCGATAACTTTTCAACCTCCACATCTGCGACGACTTTCGTATGAAAAACACGTCTGACTCGTTCGCGCCACTTCTTTCCTGTTTAATTACAATTAAATCGCTCGAACACCAGACGATACCGTATTCGGATACTTCGGGATTTACTTGAAAGAATACAAGAGAGTAGAAACTAGTAATTCGAGAGGATTAAATTCCACGTGGAAAATCAATGTTTCGTTATGCAACGTGTTAATCCGATAATCGACAACGTGTCGGGATGCAAGTGGAAGGATAATGTTGACTTTATCTTTAATTAAATTTCAGCAAGATAAGTCAGTTTTAGAACAAATAAATTTGAATTTATCTGAAGTTAAGTTTTGGCAGAATTGAATTTGAAATTATGTGAGATGAAATTTTACGAGAATTGGATTAGAATTTATTTGGAACTAAATTTTAAGAGATCTAAATTGGAATTTATCTGGAATTAAATTTGAGGAGAATATAATTTCAATTAATCTTAAATTTGATTTCAAAAGAAGTATATTTGGAATTATTAGAAACTAAATATTGGAAGAACTAAATTAGAGTTTATCTAATATTAAATTTCAGGGGAATTGAAATTCAAAGTCTTTTAATTAAATTCTGGAAGGACTAAATTCGAATTTCTTTACAATTGAATTTTAGAAGAATGATTGATCTTTGATAAGAAAATATTATTTTATATGAAATATTCCTCGCCACGTGCCAAGAAAATGGAGTACATAGAAAGTGCAACTTGCAGACACGTCGATTCTCTGACGAAATGCGAAATCGACATTTCTATTCGCATCTCGAACGCGACACACATAAAACCAGCAAATCGTTCGATGGAATACAAATTTCATCGATAAACCAATAGTAAGAGATCGTAAACAGAAAAACGATTCTCCAAAAAATTCTATAAAAATCATTCTCCATCAAAAACACAACATTCCAATCTGAACAATGAACTACCCTAATCAACAGGTATATTTCATTATTACACGCAAACTCACTTTTAAATGTATTCAATATTATAATCATTGAAACTGACTCATCAAAACCGTAAAAATAATCAATTAACAGCGTCATCGAGAATAATCAATTATTAATACTTTTCTCGACACAACATTCATGATAATTCGCGTGCGTGGTAGACATTGTGTCGACAAGTTTCGTCGATAACCCTTTTGTCGCCTTCGGGTTTAATATCCCTATAAAATAACGTATAATAAAATGCGCGCGAAATCTAGCCGCAATGTAGATACTGTGGAGTGATAAGAACGAAGACGAAGTATCCAATTTCAATGACTACGCTTTTAAGATGCAGGTGCATCGTGTATCAAGATTTCCGTGCTTCGTAACTACGTGTTCAAGTTTCATCTTACTTCGACTTGCAAAAAATTCTGCTAATATTTTGCCACTATCATTAAGCTCGCACATAATTCATAACTGATGTCAATTAATTCATAATTAATTGTCTTAGTTCTGCGACTTCTTCCTCGTCACTTACAGAAATATAAAAATTATACGAATATTGGCTCAAGATAAAAAGTTGGAGGAACACGATGCTTATCTTAAGATAAGAATAAATTTTAAGACAAATTTTTTAACTTGCTTTCTAATTACTCCGTTAATTATCGTTTTGTTTTTCATCTTCTGAAATAATTGCTAACTGTGTTATTAATAATAATATTATTTATGAAGCACTTTTTATCGAACTTATAAACACAAATCGTTACTTAATGTATGCACTTAGTGTATGTCGATTCTGTAATATAAGCTTGCGTGCATAATAAATATTGCATAAAACAATTATTATGATTTATGATTCTAGAATATTTTACGGGATATGATTCTCATTTCTGAGTTTTTGAGGGGACTTATTTCCGTTGGTTCTTTTGATTCGAGCAGGTGGAAATAAAGGAGAATTCGTTATCGATAATAGGTCCACGGTCTCTAATCGTAACGAATGCAATTCCGATTTGGCGAGCAAGTCCAAGGTCGCGGATGATCGAGCGACAATCAAACCGCAACTCTGGTTATGTCATCGTGGTCATCGTTTCCATTAAATCGTCGATTCCTACACGCGGATACCGAGCCACGATGTAAACATTCGCCGTAGACAATTGCAAGCCGATTTAATCTGACCGATGCATTAAACCGTGTCGTTCATCGATATATTATCGCAATATACTCATATCTTTATGTATATCATTAATAAAAGAAAATGGAGTACATGAATAAATTAATAGATTCAATTATGTGCATTATGTAGTATAAGATGATGAAAACCTCAAAAATGCACCGAGTTATATTTGATTTTTATCGAAAACTATGATTAAATAGTTATTGAAAATTATGGAGAACCGGCACTTTGAATGTTTTATATACTTCGTGCAATTATTTATGAGTGGATAAGTAAAGAATTGTTTTGTAAAACATATACAAAATGCGGTATATTTGTGTGATATAAAATATCATGTTTTATCCGTTACACGTGTGTTAATAGTACACTTGTATTTAATAAATGCAGTTGCAAATGTGCACTTGTAAATGCAACAATAAAGTGTTTGTAAATTTTGTATATTACATAAAAATTAAGTTTGTTAAAAATTCGAGACTATAATGCTCTATTAATTCGGTTAATCCAGGAACATGTTAATAAAATTGTTTTTAATAAGACATAAAAACCCTTCATTATTAAGTGTGTTAAAATATGTTTTACATTATTCTTATTGTAATCTCATATGGTACGATTTTTGGATTGTACTTCCTGTAAATTCTTCTTTTTAAAGTGTTTATAAAATTAATTTCGGTGTTCTCAGAAATGCAACATAGCCTTGCAACAACAATAACAATTAGACTACAATTGGCTACCTCTTTGTGCTTGAGATTTAAAGATTCTCAAATTCAATAATTTTTGTAACGAATATTATATGCCAGAACCATGAATAAATAATAGTAAAAATGTTCAATATTCAATCCCCAAGTTTCAAGTTGCAACATAATCCATGTAAAATAAATAGAATGCATAAATTCTCCGGGAATTTAAATATTCTTGAAATGCATAAAAATAATTCTCCAAAATTTAAACATTCTTAGGAAGAAGTTTCATGGGTTCGACAGACATGTGTTCAGCGAACTCCTTCGAAGCCTTCAGTTGGTTCTCGTGATAAGTAAGTCCACCCTCCTTATCAACTTTATCCATAGCCATTTTTTCTGGATCTCCAGCAACGAGAACAGGCTTATCACCGGTGCTAGGTAAATTCCTTAACTGACCCAGCAACGTGGACAATCTCTCTTTCGAGCCAGAAGCAAACACTTCCGGATTAATTGCCATAAAGCAGTGTCCCAGATCGGCGACTTTATCTCCGGTTTTCCAGGCTCTGATATTGGGACCAAAATGGCTGCCAGATAAAATACCACAGAGTATCTCGACCATCAAAGCAAGGCCATATCCTTTGTACCCAGAATTTCGTTCTGCACCACCAAGTGGCATCAGCAATGATGCTTTGTATGCATCTTCCGAATTCGTAGTGACTTTTCCGTCAGACCCCAGCGCCCATCCTTCAGGAATATCTTCATTTTTTCGAATCGCTAACTCAATTTTGCCTAACGCCACTGCTGTGGTTGCCATGTCTAAAACAAATTTGTCACCATCGCAGGCACCCATTCCAAGGGATATTGGATTGGTTCCTAGGGCGGCTTTAGTACTACGCGTAGGTGCCATTAGAGGACTGGTGTTGGTACAAGTGAACCCAATAAGGCCCTGTTCAATGGCCATCATCGTGTAGTAACCACAGATCCCATAGTGATTCGATCCACGCGCGGACACCATGCCAATACCGAACTTCTTTGCCTTTTCCATTGCCATTTCCATACAGAATTTCCCGACGACTTGGCCCAGGGCATTTTTTCCATCCACCAAGGCTATGGCCTAGAAGAGTTCTGGTCAAGATCTTCCTTGTATTTAATTAATTGATCGAAGGATGGGATGAGGTATGGTGATTTGGACTTGGAAACTTAACGTTATTTCATGCCTCGGATATTAAACATTGAGATACGAAATTGGACTTCGGAGGAATTGATATTCGATGATGAATTAACCGAGCCTGCAGGAAAACATATTATGTAGCTCAACAGTCAGTTCATTCTTTAATGCGAAGTTAAGTAACCAGTGATAAGAATTGATAATCCAGAATGTGTAAACGTTCGAGTCTGCCTCGAAGAAAAAATACGACAAGCCACTTAATGACCGCCGACTCAGGCAAGGTGGAATCTCTAATTCTCGGCTTTATTTGGTGAAAGCTATTTTTTAGGAGAACGTACTGTTCGGTTCTGGGAAGAAGGCACTTGTAGCTAAACATAATGTGGACTTTCGGTCGTCTATTAGTGATATATATTCTGTTCCATATTTTATACTTTACATTAGAATTCTATATTCTTGATTTTAAGTCTCATATGCCAACCTTATATTTTATCGCAAGTCTTCTTTCCAGAACTCTGCAGTATATTATTTTTGTCTTTCCCCCGAAAAAGAGAACTGATAAGCCAGTCGAAATAATAAGGTGAATGTAAAGAGTAAATAACTCGGCAAGTGGGACGCACTCGAGATTCGTATTCGATTCAGACTGCGATAGTAAGAACAGATGGGAGACGACTTTAACTGCCGACGACAAATCTTCCCGCGGTATTCTTGCGCGGAAAACGCAAACTATTAATCGTCAGACACGTATCTTATCGGGTCATCTTGAATACCAGAAGATCAACCAATGATTCCCCGAGATTAGAACGGGAACAATATTTCCCGGGAAGAATGATCTTCGATGATCGTCATCTTCGAATTGCGACTTCCAGCAATCACATTATTATTGGAAGAAATTAACACAGATTTCACTGAGATCATCAATTAACCCTTTGCGGTCGTTCAAGAGTATACATTTTATTGTTATATTATAAATGGAAAAGAATTATTATGATTCTTGCAATGCGCAGACAAAATATATTAATGTTCTCATCGCAGTTAATTTTGTCAAAGTTGCAATCGGAATTTAATTTTTTTGCTTAATCTGACTGGTTTAATTCTTGGGATTTTAATGCACGTAATATAAAAATTGTACGATATAAGACATATGTATATAATATATTGGCTGAATTAAAATGACAGAAAAATCATTTTAAAGTCACTTGGAAATGTTCGAAATGAATATGCATTGTTTCAATTTTTGTTACTGGAATACAAATGAAGCTGAAGACCACATAGAATTAATTACTTTCACGTAAACGACACCATATTCCTCCGAAATGCGCAATTTCCATACACAAAACCGATGCAAATTAGCACAAACAATACCTGAAAATCAGTGAGAACCTGAGGCCTAGCGGTAGGATCAGTGATCCTGTTCTCGATATCATGAACGTACATCTGCATACGATTCATGCCATGACTAAAATGACCTCTATAATCAGCAGTCATCAAATGATGACCAAGAGTATGAGCATCCTCGGGTGTGGTACCAGCCTTACGCATACAATCTTCAATAAATCTGATGACTTCCTCTTTGGGCACGACCATTGGTTCTCCACTGGCACCGGAAGCCATTTTGGTATCAATCACACAAACGCCTGACTCCTTGTTGGTCCGATTCCCTAACAGTTTCGTTGCGGTGCGAGCACGCGTTAAGATACTTCTAAAATTGCCGATCGACATTTCAATTCCTTTTTTTTATAACTTAAGTCCCCTCGACTAGATAGAGATCAACCAATCGTATCGTTCGACCTTTCCTTATCGTATCGGTGTGCTTTATCGAGGGCCACCAGGGTGGCCGAAACTAAGATGCGCTCGAAACGATCGGTTCGCTTTGTACTGCTCCCGGTACATCAATCGAGACTGTTTGCTCCAGAGTTTTATCGTTATCGTTTCGTCAGAATATTTTCCAATTGGTCCACCGGAATCTTGTTAAATTCGGATTATCACATGGATTCAAATCCCACCGCTTTTTATCGTACGCCTTTGATTCACTGTCATAAATCATGTACCATTATTGGTGTAAAATAACGAAGACTTTAAACTTCGTTGAATCGTATCAAGGACGTTTCAAACGATCTATATTTGATTATATTTTTATATAATTCTTGTTACATCTCTTTCGTAATAAACGTAATAGTAGAAGCAGTATTTCACTGGATGAACAGCGCGTTTGAATTTGCCGCCTAGTTTAATTGGGCCACGATAAACTAATATTGCGTAACTCCTGAAATCTACTCGTGGAGTATCGTGCAGTCGTAAAAGGTCAAAGTATCAAGTACACAGAAATATCTTCGATGTTGACAGATAGAAATAGTTGTAATAAATGTCGTGATGTAACGCGACTGATTTTTTTCGACTGATTTCCCGTGCGTGATCGAGATTCTTGGATTGTAACGATCTATAGATCGTCGGAGGGGAATCGCACGGCTCCACGGCGCACACCGCACTAGGTTTGCGTTCGATGGATTTGTTCGTGTCGTCATTACCGTCGCGGTGATAAACCGACGTCGACACTCCGATGTCGTTTAGCGGGAATTTCAAACGATTCTGATACGATTCTGTGATAAGAACTGCATTAAAAAATAGCATTTTTTCACCGAATTTTCAAATCCAATCAGAAATAACGATTACTTGGCATTCTACGGGAATCTATTAAAGTTTAAGTTCCATTAAACTGGATTCTAAGATGATCGAAGATTCTGAATATTTAAGGTCCTTTTTATTTAATTTGGATGTTAATTGATTATACACGCGCGACATTTTTACAACTTCTACTGGCCTTTTTCTTTATTTTTTTCGTACTGGCAGGTTCCATTTTCGCGATTTTTATCCGCGTAAAAAAATTACTTGGAATAAATACTCCGTGTGAATGGAGCAAGGGGCGTATGTTAATTAATATATGTGACACAATAATAATGTTAAAAGTATTATTTCCTGTCCCCGTGATAAAGCGAAATTTGTATTAAAGATCCATTGATTATCGCGGAAAACAAGATAAACAAGCAGTGCATCCTGCCACGAGTAGAATAGATAATCATTTCATTTATATACTACAAGCGAAACACCCGAGATTTATCAATTTCTATGCTTTATCTCAATGCCGATATGTATATGAATTATATAAAATCTTATCGCATAAAGCACCGTAACTTACTCCGACAAATATCATTAAAAGTATTCAACTCAAATAATGATTTACCTTTAGCTCAAATAACGATCACTCATAAGTGATCAATAATCGATTAATCGGCATTAAAATAAAATTTAAGTAACCAATCGAATTATGGTTAGGCGAGGTTAAGGGAAGATCGTTGCATCGACGTCGACAAGAAACCTGTTGATCCTCCCACGCAAAAATCATGGATCGCGCATCGATCTATGCATAAACGATGCGCAAAGTCTCCGCTTACATAATCACGAATATGTTGCGTGTAACGTTAGAAAAAATGCGACGTACATAGAATACGGAAGATGAGGCGATTCGTTGCCAACTTTCCGTACATCATCCGTCGAATGAAGCGAAGTTAAATTATGTCACGGGAAATAAAATCTTGGAGGATCGTGACAGAGAAAAAAGAAGTTTCTGCATTGGTTTTTTACCGTTACTTCGCGCGAATTCCATCGATCGCGATCCAAGAGTCGCGAGAACTATTAAACATCTATTACATATCTACTTCGATGAGAAATCAATTATCAAGATAAAAGATTTGTAATCTTCTGAATTGAATGAATTTTAATGCTTCAGTATAGTGTATCATGAAAAACAGTGTGTTGATTAATAATAAATTACGTTTGCGAATGAAGAATATAGATCATTGTCTTATTTGATTTGTTACGATATTCTGGATCCTTTACGATAATTATTGACAATACTTAATATCCGTGGCAGAATATAATTTTATTCAAAACCTATCGTTTAATAATTATTCACATACTTATCTAGAATAATTAATTAAGTCTGTTGAGTAATTATTCTTTCAAATTGAATCTCTTACTTTCTTATGAAATTAGAAACCGAATCTGTTTCATTCTACTTTATTTTTTCACTAGCTATTTCAATTGTACTTCTTAATAAAGGGTCTATTATCACCGCCGATTAATAATTCTTGTAAACTCGCAAGAAGAACTCAACGTAATTGATATCGAATGAAAAAACTAGTAAATAACACTTCGATCATTTCATCGAGTCTAGTCAATGCTAACTTTATATTTGCATAGCAAGATTATGAAACCAAACAGTTACGATAATAGATAATGAATGCTCGAAGTAATTCGATGAAGATCTATCGGTTATTGGAAACTACTAGGTACAATTGCCGACAAAGTGCTTTATCATCCTAATGTGGAGAAGTTTGACGAATGTGTGCGTAGAATTTTTAGTATACGTTATATATAACGACCTCGCACATATAATCGGAACGCAAATATTGACACTCGACTGTAATGACATTCAGGTGATACAAGTTTACGATGAACTTACACGAGCACCGACTCACCGTCACTCTTTTCACTGCCTCCTTGCGTTATTTCTTTCTATTATTTTTCTCGATATCATTAATGATTCGACACCTTGCTGACGCGTGTTAATTCGCTATCATTCGATCGAAATAAATTCTATCAAAAAAACAACGTCATTTCACTCGAATAACGTCATTTGATTTCAACAGCGATGTTTCTTTAACTCAAAGTTGTATTACATTGTATTACATTGTATACTTTTAATGGAAGTTTCAATTCTTGCAATATATTTGAAGTCGTATTAAGGCATAATATATTAAGATAAGCTGCATTTTTGTAAGCATACAGTCATGTTTTTTAATTCCATACAATTTTCTCGAAGTTGTTATAAATATACCTGGGGTATTATGGATCTTCCAGTGGAACTAGAATTTTTATGTAATTTCATACGAACAAAAAGATCTAGGATAATATCAATGCATTTTTGTGATTGAATACAAGAAATGTAAATTTCTAGTCGCATTAAATGTAGCTCTTTTAATATTGGTTCCTGCGTTGTCGTTAATTCTCCCCAGTGGATTAATTATTATTAATATGCGAACGTGTTCTAAGGGTTGAAGTTGGAATACGAATATTAGCCACTAAACCTTAATTGCCAGCAATCAAAATTATACCATAATTTTTCTAAGGATTCTAATATATCCATTGCTACTGCAATCGAAATAGGGACTAATAAAATGTAATCCAATCAATGCTATGCAAAATGAAATCAAAATATTGGCCAATAAATCTTAATTTTCGGCAATCAAAATTAGACTATAATATGTAGAAGGGTTCAAGGATATATCTATTGACATTATCACCAAAAAACCTCGCAATAGCAAGCAGCAATCTTCCACGAAGCTGTTATCACGGCGGAGTAGAAGCTTGGCTCGGTTTCTTGGTAGTTTCGTTAAAGTTTAGGAATGTACGTGCAAGGACGTGGAGGCGGTACACAGCCACGAGGCTAATCACCGCGATAATTAGACTTGTATACTTTCGTCCGCGTTAATTCGGTATTCGAGTCAAGTACGAACGTTTTCAACGAAGAAAACCCATAATTTGCGGTTTGTCACGAGGACGGGCAAAGAGAAAAAAAATGTATGAAAAATCGGCCTCCTCCAATCGCCACGATTCTGAACCTCTACTCCGAACCGAGTAGAAGGGAACGGATAACTCGTGATCGTAAATTATCAGCAAATTTGCAATATCTGTTACCTCGAAACACTTCGAAGACTGGCCACGGAATCTTATTATTTAAGTTTCGACAATAATTCATCAGGATAATGTGTTTTCCCTCGTAACCTGTCGCGATCGTTTAAACTGATAAACGAAATTGATTTACGATCGATCGCGTGACAAATGTAACCTCGTTACGGTCAAATTTTCATTAATTCCGTGTGAAAGAGAATTCAAATGATGTACTTTTTAAATCAATTGAGAAATTCATCGTTGATCGTGGAATTAGATGTAGAAGTAAGTAGAGAAGTGTTAATGATATTACGAATATCTTGATTATTTTACAGGTTAATCATGAAAGTGCAAATCAAGCGCGTCTAAGACACCTGTTACATAAATCATATCACGTCAATCGAATTCTACGCTACATTATGTCATTGTAATTGCAACGCGATGATCTTTGCTCTTTCACGGGAAAACTAACGTTTGCTTAACCTTTTCTTTCTAGATTCAAACTTTTCTGGTTCTCATCATTTTCATTTAAAATTTTCTCCACGTACATTTTTAATCAAGAATCTAATGTTAACAGCCCGATTAAAAATCTTCCTCTTTGCAATAATTTGGTGAGCGATTTAACCGAAACTGATTAAAAGTATTGCACGTTATCAAATGAAAATTTCATGGATTAAGTGATAATTTAATATTCTCGTTCTATTTTATTCTGTGGCACATATAATAATGAATAATAATACAACCATCGTTTACCAACCACCATTCTAATAAATAAAATACTAATATCAGTTCTAATACTTGAAATAATTTATACACATTTGAAATCTCCAATATAAAATAATCTATCTAAGTGAAACAAAATATTCCCGGCCCACAAATATTTCGCATTAAACACAAACTAAGATCGAAATGGCGGGCGATTAGAAAACCAAGGTATTCGTGATTACATCATAAATATTCGATCAGTGGTGCTTGGTATTACGTAACGATCGAGCGCCGTTAAATTGATTAGGAAAAAAGTAAGCGTTGCGTAGGAATTAAGAGAAAATGCGAAAGAAATCAAATGGAAAAAATTCATATCTCTGGCGTCGCACACACCATATTTCTCCGGAGATAAAAATAGAGTGATCCCAGCTTTAATCATTGTTAAAAAGGTGACATCGCTGCCGCGTGACATCATCGCGTCTCCTTAATTCTAATAAAAAAAAGAGCACACGAAATTGAATGCAACGTAATTAGTAGATCATTAATTGACGGTGTCGTTTATCTTGCCGTGTGTGAGAATGGATTATTTTTCGCGAAACTAGGAATCCTTAAACCAACACGATTAATAAGCTAATATAAACGAGATAACATCACATTCGGTGATTCCACTGTTTGCATTTATTTCCAAACATGGGAATAAATGATTTAACGGAGTTCACTGGTCGAGGGAACAAAGAAGCCTGTTTCGTGATATCACTGAAATTACTTCTTTCTCCTAATTTCTTCTTACTGGGTATATAATATATCGTTGTTACAGATGCAAAACGCATTAACTACATTTTTTTCAAGATTCTTCTTCTGCATTTATTGCGGTAACTTTTTATTATCCATATATTGGGAAAGTCGCGATTTTGCATGAAAATGTTAGTACAATAAAATAATGTATATTTCATATAATCTTTTTAATTATGAGCGTATAGAATTCCAGCGAATAATCGATGATTGTACATCAATTCTTTCTAGATTCTAATCAAAATGGACGAAGATCTTTTGGGGCAAAAAACGAGTGGTTCCTCGGAGCAGGTGGGACGTTCGGGAAAGGAATAAAAAAAAGAAGAGCAGGTTCCTTTACCTGAGGATACAATTTACTGGTTTTGTTTCTCTCATGTGTCTGCTTATAACTGTCGACTGAAGAAAGAAGTTTTTGTCTATTCAAAGATTTGTTGTACGAAGAACTTTAAGTACTACGATATTCGGATGACATTTGTTTTTAACCTATTAAATAATAAAATTAATCCATGCGATATATTTATAACTGTGACGTATATATGTGTTTGACTGTTGATTACTGATATTTATCAGTATAAAAATTTGATAACTATGAGAGGTATAATTGTGATTTAATTCGTGACCTTCGAGATAAGCGTAGATTCGAATGACGAGTTATCTCGTCATTCCCAGTTAACAGGTGAAATTATTCCCGAGATATTTATCTTAAAACTTGATGATTCAGGGAATATTAATTATCTGGGCATCTCGCATTCGATAATATATAATAGTATAACTATTATGTTGCAGGGTGTTGCAGAACAACTTTAATATAATAGTTGCATTTTATTTTATAGTAAAAAATATATCTGGTATTTTTGATAAGATTTAATAGTTATCATTTTTGGGCTATATTTGATTTTTTTAATAGATCGGATTAGTTCTTTCAGATATCCTCAGGTATCTAGATTTGTCTTAACGAAAGGCTTCGTAGAAAACCACGAAACTAATTAAATTTCCATTACGTTAAAACCGGAAACTACTAGCGGATATGCACCGGTATCAGCTGAACTAGCAAAGACCAGCACGCATACTTAGCAATGCGAAAACTGGTGAGTTTCGTCAGTAAAATGCTTCGAATTTCCTCAACCTCAAAAATATTTCGCAAGTGACTCTTTCGGAACCTCTCTGTGCTGCATTGTCTTTCATACTTAATATATATCGTCCGAAAAGACATACGGAAATTTGGCAAGCGGTAAGAATAATTTCGCGGATGATCCACTACGTTGCAAAATAACAGAATAGCTAGATAATGCCGTGTGTACTTTTCAGACAAGAGAGAAAAGGTTGATTAGTCACACACATGACCCGATATCTTTGCTCAGCTGGATAGATCGCGAATCCACGGTGAATTCTTTTAAATACGTATGTGTTTTTAGAATCACGTAAATCAATAAGAATTAAATGAACCCCGAGTATCTTTCGGTGTGTGTGTGCGGACATTCTTCGTGACTCGCGAAGCGCGAAAATATTCTGGCAAATCTACGCGGTTCGACATATATCGTATTTATACCGAGAAATCTCGCGATGGCTACGAGACCCCGATGCAGATAAACGGTGAAATCTCTTGATAAGAGATAACTAGGAATCACTTGCTTCTAAGGAAACCACCCGCAGCGAGAACTATATATTTCAAGCGATAATATGTAATTGCAACCTGTTATTTCACAATCATCGATTATTGTTTTGTATTTATGTAATCGTTTGATATCCGAGCTTAATTGGAATCATTGAATCGTGTTGAGGTTTAATGTTAATCGGTTATGATATATCAGCGCGATAATTTATCGTGATTAATTATTAATAAGAGTACATTGTTCAAATGAGTGTACATAGTTCCTGATGTTAATGTGAATTAATTAGAGTTAATTCGATTGGAATGTAAATTTATATAGTTCTTCAGTGATATATTAAATATGGATGCCGCGATTCTTGTGTTAGGAAATGTGGTCCTATGAATACATTTCAAGATGTAATGTTTCATCGCTAAGTTGACATCGAATTGATAAAATATAAGGTGCTCGATATGTTTTTTAGATAAAAATATATTGATATTATTAAATCCACCTTGACCCAGTGACTCAGCAAGTTCAACAATAGTCCGATTTACCATAAGAAAACACGGTTTAAATATGAAAATGCACGCGACAAAGTCGGGAGCACGTGGTCCACGGCGGAGATATATAAACTGCTCTCTAAGCAAACTATTTACGTCTAGCCGCGTACACCGGGGCCAGGAATAAACATGAAAATAGGTTTGCAACCCTTGCCTTCTCTAATTTTTCGCGCGCTTTCCAACTCGCCTTTAATTGCGATTCAACAATAAGATTAATATTGCAATGTTCCTCTTGACAATCGGCCAAGAATAATGTATACCCAACAATCAGTTTTCAATGACATTGCTCTCCGCTTTCTATTGATATCCAATAGTTGTATCAATCATGATAATGCAAACTTGTAATTATTTTTATGATTAAATAGTATGATTGATATATAGTCATTAAAATCGACGAAGAATTCCTAATCATTCTTAGCATTACATAGTATGTATAGTAATTCCTCACACTTCTTATAAATTATTAAAAACTCGTCCACACATCGTGTTCTTCTCAAAATTACATAAAACGCACGATTATCGTCGTTCGCAATCAAAAGAAACCACTTAATCCGGGACTTACCAGCGTGTTCTGATAACCCAATCCATACTCCTCGCTTCCTCTTGTTCCGGACGATGCCATGTTGGATCTTCACCCCGTAAGGGTATCGTATAGGATTGTTGAAAAATTTCAAGCGATAGAATCGTAGTAAAGAGTGAAGAAGGACCGGCAGGGATGCTGGATTTTAATGAGATGAGTGAGAAAAAAGAAACGGAAGGAGACTGGGTCAGGCCGGGTCGACACTTCACTTCTGATTATTGGCTGTTAAGCGAGACGCAACTTCTTCTTCTTCCTCTTCCTTTCTTATTTAGTGATCTTACCGACGACGGTCCTCTCTCGCGCTTCTATCGACTTCTCTCGAATCCGTATTTTATCATATTGTTGATTCCACGTACGTTTAACGTCGATCACGATCACCGGATTCAAAGTTATTCCGTCGCGTTCGAAATCCCAGGTTAATCACACGGATGAATATACACGTGAATAACGATGATTTTTCAATAATTCATTGGCTTACGAGATAAGACTTCACTGGGTATCCAGCCACGAGTACGGCGGCGACAACTCACGAGGATATTTAAAAAAGAAAAGAAACTATCGAGGCTTTATCGTCGGGAACGATCACCACGGGGATTAAATCGTTTCAAGAGCCCGTAGCGCACTAACGATCGTCACCGAGTTTAAGCACGAGAGCGCGATACACACGCGCCGATTATTTACCCTGCGAAATGACTCGATCGCGAACGTTCGAAGGGTCGGCATTACGAACACGCAAAACATTTCCCGGAACTTCCTCCGGAAAGAAAAATCTCTTACGTTCCGACGAAAATCTTGGACATAAATAATATTTAAAATATACGTGAAACCTAAGAATACCCGATTTGTATTCAACGTCTCGCTCGACTACACACCGTGTCACCTCAAAGACATTAAGGATCGTTAAATATGAATTTATACCCGAGAATTGATTAAAACACTCGATTATCACGCGCGTTTTACATGAACATTCGAGTTCGCAAATTTCTAAGTAATCCCAACACCTTTTCCTACGAGTCTCGGAATAAACATACGTCAGTGAAATTATTAAGTCACGAATTCCGGGGAAATATTGTCGGTTCTCGTATACTGTACACGTCTTAAGAAGGAAATCGAATTTGAGGTAAATATAATGAAATAATGGAGTCAGGATGTAAGTCGAAGATCAGAGGAAAAAATTAAGGATAACGGTCACCGAAACTAGCACTTTTATCACACTGATTTTTATTTGCTCAGTGAGTAATTACAGTGTGACGTCAAGGATTTCACACTCGAGGCACTTTTCTGTCAAATCTACGATTCGGAAGGTTTTGGAGCGGTATTTGATGTATGATAACTAACACGCGACGCAAATGCGGGAAACAACGACTTGCCGATCGGACGGTCGTCAGCCGACTGATAGCTGTATGAATGAAGCGCCCCGGGATTTCTCTCCCTCTCTTTCTCTCTTTTTATGTTTACAAGGAAAATTTAAATCTTGACGAATACTCGATTTTATGATTCATGTGAAACTGAAAAGTGCTATTTTTTCCGACTTTCGAGGAAATGTGTTACCTCAACGAGGCATCGTGAGAGAACTTATAGGAAAGGAATAATAAAATTGTGTTAAACTGGATGGAATTAAGTTTAATATATTTCTGAGATTAAATGGAATACTGGAAATTCAAGTTCATATTCAAACCGATAAATTAATTACGCGACCAATGTGTATGAATGTATAAAATACTGAAATAGCCGCGAAATGAGATAGTAAAAAGATTAATGAAAATGATTATTTAACAAGACACAATGAGAGAAAAAGAGTGGAGAATTTGCAAGAAACTATTTATATATATCTAAAATATTGATATGTAATTAAAGTGCATTTTTAACACCATTGGTAGAAAGTTTTAATAAAACTTAGCTACTATATTCTTCATTTGGATAAACAGTAGTAAACAACATTTGAAACAACCGATCGTTCCAAATGAAATGAAATATTATTTTAAAATCGACACCTCGCGTGATTCCCGAAATTCTTCGAAGAATTAAAATGCAAAGCGCACAAATGTTTCGTGAAGTAATAAAGATAAAATCGCGATGATTGTAGCGCATTTGCTCAACATATTCTGGATTTAATTCGCCGTGCAATAATAGCAATAATGTAATAAAGATAAAGGCAAGCAAAACATACTTATTACTTAATTCTCTTCAGTTATACCATAAATACTATAAATATCATAAATACACCATAAATACCATAAATACCATAAATACCATAAATATCATAAATCTCATAAATATACCATAAATACCATCAATATCATATACATACCATAAATATCATAAATATACCATAAATATAAAATATCCAAATCAATCAAATACTTAAAACGATGTAATTTGCTGTAAATAAATATTAATAAACAGTATGAATAAAACTCGAATATACATAAAATGATACAAGGTATATGAATTCCAGGGGAGAATAATGATTCGTAAAATCATTCGATGATTCATGGCGTTCGTCTACCTTTCGATTTTATTCTCTTCTCTCGCGATGGTCGCGTTTCAAGAGTGATCGAGCAAAGTTCCTCGATCACGATCAATGATACGCTACCTTGACCATCGAATATCGCGATTTTATTAACTTATTAGCATCCGGTCAGGAAATCTTTCCGGAACAATATCGATCTAACACTCGCGCTGTTAATTGCTCACTAACCAGTACGCTAATTTCGTCTTCCTCGTGACATTTTCATCGACGAGGTCAAACTATCGGAATTGGATCGCGATCAGACGATCGAACAGACACGCGGATCGTAATATCGAATTATATGTAGACCATCGATAGTTATGATTTTCTCCGATATGTTTTATATACACAGTAAAGAAAATGGACCGGAATAATTTGTAATTAACTTTGGGAACTCTAATAAGGTAAACTGATACATTCATATTATCTATTAACACATAAAGAGGATAATGTAATAGGTAATGAAGGTGATATAATACTATCTAAATACTTCTGATAAACATTTTTAATAAGATTTGGTTGGATCACTCTTGAAACGCAAGATTTGGGGACTATTTGTAATATGTGGGTCAATACTGCAAAATCATTATTAATTTTGCCACCCATTTATAATATTCTAGATACTGGAACATGCAAATTTAAGTCTATAGAATGCTAAATAAATGTATCGAATATTCTGGGAGAAAAATAAAAATGATAAACATGAAGATATCAACTTTCTAATTATCGAATTGTTTCGTTCTAAAAATACTTGATGAACTACTCGATACTTGGTGCATTTACTACTAATTCTGTGAATAATGAATATGATTTTAAGAGGCCAATTATGAAAATAACTGTGGCGTATTACAAAATGGCTATTATAGCAATAATAAGTAAAACGATACGTAAGCCAGGGTTTTACCGATTTCGTGAAAATAAGCGACACTTTGCCCGAAGAAGCGTAACTGTATATGCGGAAGAGTGTCAAAGCATGAATATTTATGAGCGGGAACATTCTAGGTAGATAATCGTGCTAGACTTAGGAATTACAAGAACGTATCGGTACAATTTACGTTCTCCACAACTAAATTCCTTTCCATGTTCACGATTAAATTTGGGGCTTCGCGGATGATAGGAAAATAGTTTCACGAAAACGATCGCGTACGCGAATGGTTGAGGAAATATGAATTTCGGTCAGGGAACGAGGCCAGTGTGGAATACGAAACAGTTGAACGCCATTGGAAAAAGAGTATAAACGTTATATTATATATTATATATCATTAATAAATGTACAATATAATGTATTGTAACAAGATAACATTATTTAAACGCATTGTCTGCTCACAAGGTTTTCATGAAAGGCCACTGATATTAATACTGCCGTTATTCTAATTGTGCGTTTTTAATAATATTAAGTCTCCAAAAATATGTGTGTAAATGTAATAGAACTTTTTGCCCATATGTCTTTCCAACAGTGTGTGATGAATCAATAAAAATTAAGAATCACATGTTTGCCATGTTAAACCTGGTGCTTTACAGCCCCAAAATTAACCCCTGTCTAAGATACATAATTGACAATTGACATGCTTTTTTTTAATCACCTTTAGTCAAATATTATCAGTTACCAGAATCTTCCGACGAACCTGACGCAATAGATGCTATTGCGATATTTTTGGAAGAAAAGACAATAATCAGCAGTTGCTTATAATCTATAATATATAGTATATAAACATAATCTTTGTTACAGAGTTACTCACCGATAATGATGGTCAACAGCAAAACGCATATGATACCAATGATGATCATCATTTTGAGATTCTTCCACCAGAATTTTCGTTTCAATTTGCCTGCCTGCTGCTCAAACTGTGTTGCTCCTTGTTGCAAAGCATCCGCACGATTTTCCAATTCTGATAGCTTTTGATCTCTTTCAAGGACTTTCTCCACATTCACTTTCATTATTCCCACAACCTCATCTACTGTGGCTTGTGTTTGCTGCAACTTTTTACTAGAAGCTGCCTGCTGATTGTTACGAGGACCACCCATCTCTGCATCTCTGGAGTTGCCACTGCTTTCCATGACTCTGAAAGAGAGACAAGTATTTTGTAAATATATGTTCGTAAATAATTCTTATACACATAATTTAGAAGTTCCATTTGCCCTGCAGAAAGAATATGTAACTTATGTGACTCACATATTGAATCTTATTTAGTCACAATTAACCTTATCCTTACAATGATTTCATCATTAATACAATTCAATCTGTGTAAGATGTATATAATTGTCAAGAAATAACGAGTAATACAATATTACTCCACGAAATATGTTTTATGTGAGAAAATGACAACTGTAAGCAGGTGTACAAGTACACACCCATAACCTTAAAACGGTCTACGTATGTCACTAAGTAAAAGCAAGTTATAGAAATAATGTTATGCGAAGTGTATTCACTATGGAATTATTGTAATAATAAGGAATATAATGTTAACGTAAAAATATGATTAGCATATAAGGTCAACGCAACTGTACGACCAAATAAGTATTTCCGTCTTAGACTGTCGGCGAAATTGGCTTACTAATTACGATTCTATTGTCAAACTTTCTGCAGATAGTTCAATAATCTTTGATGCTTACATTAAATAAAAGAATATGCGAAGGGTGCGGGACGGAAGACGCTTTTTTGTGCAAATATATGACAAACACCTGACAAATATACTACAATGACGAATACACTTTACGACGACAACAGTGCATGACACAAGGAACTAAAGATGGCGACCTTAATGACGTCATGCTTATTACGAAGTTATTATGAATAAGAACGAACCTAATCTTATTGTAATTTGAGTATGTATTATGGAAATGATATATGTATTTTTATCTAACCACAACGAATATATAGAACCTGTTCGAATCAGTATAAGATGATGCGAATACAATAAAGTAATGCCAAAATTCCCGTGGAAATATATACTACAATACCATGATCTAAATGTTTATACACTATCATTCTTGCATGGAATGATAAAGATACAAAAAAGCTGTAAACAGCCTGAAAGATAACATAAATTTTACACTGCTACGTGTTCAATTGAATTAGCAAATAAACGAAGCTAAATATTAATGATCCATAGCATGAAATCGGTACGAAAACTGACGAATCTTTCATAAAAAGCAATCTTAAAATGGGCACCATTTTGAGAAAGACATTCCAGCGTAGATTTTCTCGTCAGCAGTCCCACTTTCCTCGAAGAATTATTCATTTTCTCGTTTTCACACAGATGGAAAATATATCGCAGTGGCAGTCGGTGTACATTGGAAAAGTTAAAGTTTCCTTATAAAACTTAAGCAAGTTACGTCACGTAACTTGCTCTTCGTCATCGGAAGAGCACTTGTCCCCCTGAAATATCATTATTTTCCGAAAACCTGGCCAAGATAATAATTGATTGATACTGATACGAATAAAGCTCACCAAACAGTACACCTCCATTGAAATCTTCCTTCTTTTAAACTGACTATAAGACATATTTTTTACGAAATGATATTCACAAAACGTATCACGATGAAACACTCTACAAGGGCAGAAACGGAAGCGCGGTCTGCGCAAGTGCGGGATTTTCGTGGGTTCGTATTTCACCCCCAGTGTCGTAGAAAAAGTGGTTTTGCAAACGGGCATATTTTAGGAAGGAAAAATTTGTATAAAAAATTATTTTTGGCGGATTATTCAAATCCCTATGCAATAAGTGAAGTATCATATAATATAATAGAACGAAATTGTAACTTCTTCCTTAAGTTACCAAATAAACATATATTATATAAATATATTAAAGGGCATTCTTTGCAGTTGAACACTATATCTTCCTTGTAAATTAAAAAAATGTTTATTAATATGTATTAATAATAAAATTAGGTAACCAGCCAGAAAGTTACCACCCCTCACTATATTTTGGCACAGTATTTTTTTTATCCCAATTCCTTATGCAATCCTGTATTATTTACTTTCATCCCCACATATTTACAAGCTGTACTCATATATAATTATTAATAACGGTTAAAAAAAATACTTAGTATCTTGTCATTACATCTTCTATTTCCACCTTATATCAAAATTCCTGAATAATTACTAAAACAAAATACGCTGTAAACTGACAATGACAGAGCTTATTCTCCAAAATTCAAGCAACGCCAAAAACGATTTTAAAGCGAACTCAATGGAGAGGGTTAAACTATGGAGACTCAGAACGTCGGTCGTTGGCCTATTTCCCTGAACCCTAAATCCCCGGGTACCAAGCCACCCTTATTCATCCCTGAAAGTACATCAAGGGTGTGTTTGCGCATGAGGGTTACGAAGCAGGAGCATTTATTGACCAAAGGGTGTTCGTTCCTGCGCAAAGACGTCAAAGGTATTCGTACGTCGACCCTCAACATTCGATAGATCGACTCCACCATTCGTATCACCCTTTAAACAATTCCCATTTCCTCTCATCCTACATCTCAAAAATTGTTGAAAATACTTTTGAAAATCCCTATTAATCTCGGCATCGTCGATCACGGCGTATGAGACCGGTAGGTGTTGGGATTCGAAAAACGAAGAGTAAAAGTGGCGGGATCGAGGGGTGATCGAGATATCGCGAGTCGAGCCACTGATATCGCGGCGGTGCCGCTGGAAATTTTATCAATACCGCGGCCGTCCAGTCGCTGACAGTCGCTCGTGAAAAGTACGCGCCTCATCTGAGACCGGGGTGGGAAGACCCGAGGATACCAGAAACTGAACGAATCAACGACGATTTGCGACGAACATGTGAGTACAACGTAGAATAATCGCTGTGTTACTTCGTGTTATCTGAAAAATCCGATATCAGTGCAATTCCTCGCGAAAGGGAAGACTTATCCTCACCATTGAATCCATTGGAAACGGCCACCGTCGTTAGCTCGCGTATCGTTGCTACGGTTTCCGCTGGTAACTTGATACGGAACGAATACGGAAGTACAAATATTAAAAATGCAGGAACTACATTGAGTCGTTACTGTCTGCGTCTTTAATTGCAGTACAAAACTACATATTCCTAAGTGGAGTTCGATATTGGGGTTGAAATGCTGACTTTCATATCTGCGAATTGAAACGATTCTATTCCTAGGGTGTCGGATTTACGTCCAACGTAGATGCTATATCAGAAGATTTCTAATCACTTTTTGCCAGATATTTCGTAAATTTGTTCACCCTTGTTGCTAATTGTCGATGGAAAGACGACTGACGGTTTACTCGGTGTATCTCACCCGGAAATAAAACTGGTGGTGTAAGGAGTTAATGAGTATTCCATTGGATTACAATTTGTGAGCCCAATTCAGAAATATGGGACGAAAATGAATTTGTGTATCGAGGATTATTTATAACGACGCTGAAGCAATGACGAATAGCCTTTCGTGACTCCTGGCGCAAGATGATAATTAAAATTCGAAAGACAGTGTTGATTACCATATAACTAATTGATAACACAATCTTAAAAATGATATAAACAATAAAGTAACGCAGTAAGCCTGGATATTAATTAGTCACCCGAAAACATGAAAGTAATGAAGCCAAGTAATACCTTCAATTTGGATCTATGTTTAACATTTATTTCCTACGAAATGTGGATAACATTGTCGATAATAATGTTTTCTAAATCAGCATAAAGGAAAGCATGGAAGCAATGCAATTTTAAGGATAAAAACTGGGAAGGTTCTAGGGACATACGTAAACGCGTCGGCGGTCGATAAAATTGTCCTGAGAAGATTATATAAAAATATAAGGCCGATAGCGTGTAACAGAGTGAAAGAAGGTGCGCTAGTAGGAGAGAAAGAAAACCGAGTGATAAGAATTCGAGTTCCGAACTCGAGAAGAGACTCTTTAAGACGCAGTTTCCGTGGAGGTTTGTCGAAAATCGATTCCCTTGCACGAGCCATCCACGGGACACACCAGAATTTCCAATAAAGTGCAACCAAGCTTAAACCAACCACGCCACCGACACGATTTCTTTCAGATTATGGAAATCTGATTCTCCAATGATAGTCGCTCCAAATATGTTTCATAGTCGAACCTTTTTTCAAACGTTGCAACACCTCCAACGGAACAAGCAATATTTTATAATTAATTTGCAATTTGCGTGTATGCTTTTAAATGATTCTTATGATTTTGCATTTTGGAAAACGTGATAAGAATTATCAGTCTCGTTCATCTACTGCGATGTTGGAATTAATTGAAGTATATTATTGATGATTAATTATGATGATGATGATAAGATCTGGTTTAGCATACTTGGATTGATAAAAGTATTTAATGAAAACGATTAAAGAATGTTCATTCTTTTAACATTCTGTTAGGTTTAATTATGTTAGCCAACGAGAAGCGATTACATAAATACGTGGAGATCAATTCAAGAAATTTAAATACCAAATTAAACGTTATTTTATGCTGAAGTTATAAATCTTGGGATCGCATTATTATATTTTATACTTCGTATAATATTTTATCACAATTTCCTAGCTGAATCATAAATTATCTATTCATTGGCATAGAATGTAATTTTATAAATGTAATTTATAATCAATGATATAAGTCTATTCTTGTCGATATTACTACTAACATTAACAGTAGTAATAATTTATTATTTCAGTGTTGGATTAACAAGAGCATCTCTCGAAGTCCTTCCTCTTGAACTAATTTAAACTAACATAACTCGACTGAACTTAACTTTACATAACTTTACTTAGAAGCTATCAGCTGCCTTTTATTCCACTTTACACCTCAGTCTTTCTCGATTTCATTCTTTCAGTCACTTTTCCACTCTGTATCGTCCATTAAAATTCTTCAAATTCTCTCCACTACTTATTATTATATTACTATTCTTATTCTATTCTTCTTCCTATTATTATATACATACATCCATATAATAATTTGACCCTAAAACATTCTAACTTCTGAGTAGTATAATCTTTAGTTAGTCATTTAACTTTTAACTTAACTGCTTAATTTAAGCTTCTTGAATTTATGTTCAACACGTAAAAGAATCAGTGCAATTTCTGAATGAACTCGAAGGTAGACTTCAACAAAGTACGTTGATAATCACTTGGCCCTTTTTCCAAGGATAAGTGTTGTAATCGTAAAGTTTAATTACATGGAGGTACATAGAATGAGAATCAATCGGGAAAGACACAGAAGGTGGTATACGTTATGCCCGGTGTTTCTATATTTAGATAATCAATGGCGAGCACATTTGCAGCAATGTTCTACGGCTTTGATGATGAAACGGAAAGGTGCACGACGTCCCTATTATCACTTATCGAACACTGAACCAGAACAGGATTCTTATACACAAAAGCCTCAACAGCTTTTTGCACTGTCTCTGACTAACAATCTCAAACTACCTCCATTATGGATCCTCGTAAACAACAAATGAATATTCAAGGCTCGACACTTAATATTAAAACTACTTAACATGTACTCGAGTATACTTACACATTTATTTATATAAATTATAATTGAAAGGAATAAGTTAATTAATGGATTTAATTATGTGCGTAAAATAGATAAAACAAAGGTATATAAAATCGCGGACAACGCGCCGTTATATATTCGAATAATTTTTTTAAAAATCGCGGACAAGTAATTTTGACCGCTTTGGTAGTTTTACTTTTAAATAGCTTTGCAAATCATGGAAAATCTAATCGAGTCTGGTAAAAAACAAAATTTATAGTAATCTAATTATTTTCAATATGTTTCTGTTTTCTAAAATAATTCAGAATAGCTGCTCTATTTATGTCAAACATTCTGTTAAATATTTTATTTGAAATTTATATTAAAAATGTACTGATATAAAAAATAGAAAATTCGAGAAGTAAAATGAAACCGAAGAAGTATTTAGAAACCAGATCAACGATAATACTCTGTGAAACACGTGATAACCGAAGTTCTTTATCAACATCTTCCCCGTATTTAGCACAAAAATAATTTAATAATGGCGTACGGAAAAAACCGTCGTTGTTCGACATATTAATCCGATTATGTAAGCCGATTTCACTCACAAAGCCTTTAAAAGTAGGCGAATCACTGCTTTTTTCTTTGTGAAAAATAACAGGTAAAAGCTTACAAAAATGCATCCTAAGTACAAAATCCTAAATCTTGTATTTTTATTTCATAAAAGTTTCCTTGCAATTTAAATAGTCGTTTTACATCTGTGCTACAAATTATCTTCAGAAAAATTAAATTGTTACCTACTACAATCTTTAATAAAAATATTTTTATGGGGAGTAATTAAAGGCGGAACCAAATAAGTAGAAAATCGAAATTCTATTTATCTCTTTTGGCGTAGGTACTCAAATATCTGTTCGATCGTCCATTACAGCTTGGTTCTTCGATCGGTTGCCAAAAATAAAACCCGCAACCTCCTCGGCCGCTTTTTAACCCGCCATTGTGTTCGATTATTTTCACAAATATTCCTTTAAATCACCGCACATAAACACACCCGTAAATATAATTTTATTAACCCCAAAGACCCATCATACCATTGATCGAAAATTAATAATAAATCTGCGAGGCATAACGTGATAAATGTCAAGTAAAAATGTGCAATAATTGATGGCTATCAGAAACCAGGTGGATCATTAAATGACATCAATAATTTTGAAAAGAAGCATATCCATGAGTAATAAAACGATACGTAAGAGTGAAACATAAAGGTGGAATCCAATTACGCCAACGCTCGAGTTTTATGATAATTGAACTAACGTTGTTGGAAGGTGTTCGGGGAAACCTCCGGTTTTCTACGTAAAAAGGTCAACTATATTTATGTCTGACTACGTACGGTCAAAAGTAATCATATACCATGAACAACCGTGATTCATCCTTCCCCGAACTTCGATATTAATATTATGATATAGTGTACCATAATATACTTTATTATACGTACTATATTGTGTCATAAAATCTGTTAATATCGTTAATTGCTATTATATTATAATATAGTACATATTCGCATCCGCAGTGTATAAAAATATCTTATAAATAAGATACAATGATATATCTTTATCAGAATATATTATGAAAAAATATGAAACTCACCATATTTATTGGATATTCGTCCTGGCCTTTGTGATATGGTTTCCCTTTTTAACGTGGAATATTCTTTGTAGGGTAAGATCTTGTAGGAAGCATTCACTGAAAGAAGTGGTTGGAGGGTTTTGCCATCGGATGCAGAGATTTTCGAATCGTGTCACGAACTTTGCCCTTTCGCAATGGTTTCCGCCCTCGTATGGGAAATCCACTATCCGCCATGGAATATTTCGAACCCGTAGTTTATTTTAGCTGATACTCGGAAACAGTATAACTCATTTCCATTTCACCGGGAGAATCCACCCTCGGTTCTCTGCAAACATTCATGTGTTGCCACTCCTGGAACATAAAATAAATGTCATCGTTAGTTGACATTGTTGAAAACCATTGTGAGACCTAGGTTTATAACCGTTTAAGATATAATAATTATTATCTTGGTACTTGAATATCAATAATATCAGAATCGCGTTAACAGAAATATGAGAAATGATATAAGAATATTAACAAAATTCGCTGAGGGTAAAACATAAGATATGATAGCCTTTAAGGGTTGTTAGAGTTGAGAATAAGTCGAGAAGTTTGTAAGGAAATCGTATATTGTTCAATCGCAGGGCCAGTGAGGGGGGTCTAGCACCGGATGCTGCTGCAGGTGCCGGAAGTGATGGGATCGTCGGCGGTCCCAGGACACCCCAGCAGATCGCCTCGCAGAAGCGGCTGCAGGCGACGCAAGCGCAAGTCGACGAGGTCGTCGACATTATGAAGACGAATGTCGAGAAGGTCCTCGAGCGTGATCAGAAGCTCTCCGAGCTCGATGACCGAGCAGGTGAGTTCGCCAAAGGGCTCCAACTTTCTAAAAGGGAAACCCGGAAAACCCAAGGAAGTCAGGGAAATGAGATTCGTTAACGGAACCCTCTTCGATTACCCTCCACAGGAATCACTTCCCAAAGATTCCATCAAAACTCCACAACCTCGGAAAACTCTCCTCCTCCTCGCTAATTCCTCAGCTTGTATCATATTTTAAACGTCTACGAAGTTAATTCGATCCCCGAGCTTTCGTCCGCTGGAATTTCTTTCGTAATTACGATTCCATTAGACGCGTCTTAGAAACACTGAAAAATTCCTTGCGCGAGAGACTCCAGTGATTTAATTCGTTTATGGGAAAATTAAATGCTAGTTCGTGTTGCTGATGCTTTAATGGAATTATGCCAACGCTTTCAATCTACCTTTTAATTGGATCAGTAACTCCTTTACCAATATTGTATATTTAAATTTAAACAATTTCAAAATGTTATTTTTACAAGGAATTCATTCAGGAACTTGTATATTTTCCAAGAGTAATATTCCATCATAAATGGAATTATAACCGTCCCCTTTTATCCTCCTTGAGTTGGATTACAATGCAATGGTTCATACAGAAACAATCCTACAAAATTATAATTAATATTACACGTTCGTTTTTGTTAATTTTCAATAAAACTCGTAAGATTCTAATAGGAAAAACTGTCGAGTTAACAAGTTAAGGGTCCAAAAGGAGAAGAGGCAAAAGAGGCTGACGATCAGAGAAGCAGATAGTCCCATTCATTGTCAGCCGGCGTTAAAGTAGTTCGACCCTGCGCGTCTGACTGCACGTTGATATCGATTACTGTCAGCCACTCGGGATCGATGCGTTTCACTCGAGGTTGGCCACCCTCGATCCTTCACCACTTTTCCACCATCGGCTGATCAACCACCATCATCCCTTAACTCAATCCCTTACCCATGGACCACCAAAACCGGCTCGTTAACCGGGTTTTTAACCCCTTGCCTTATGATTTCAGTTGTAACCGTGCATGCCAAAAACATTCTAACTTCAGAGTAGTATGATCGATCAGAGTAGTTGGTTGTTTAAGTTTTTTGAATTTATATTCATTATGTAAAAGATTCAGAGCCCAAATCCGATGGCGAGCTGGTTAAAGTTCTTTGAGTGTTTAACGACACGTGGTTAGATTAGAAATGTAACGAAGTCTCCCGTTTTTTTTAGTTTATTACATGTGTGATTCTATAGTTACGTTCATCTAATTTGATGATAATTAATAATAACGTATATTTTTTCAGACGCCCTCCAGCAAGGCGCGTCACAGTTTGAACAGCAAGCAGGAAAATTGAAGAGGAAGTTCTGGTTACAAAATTTGAAGGTACTTTATCATTCTTGGAATTACTGATATTGAAATAAGTTACAAATGTTTCAACTGCCTAGTTTATTAATATGGGGTAAGACTATTAGAGTCAGTTAAAGAAGAGGCGGAGTAATTATTTAATCTACTTGCTTCGACCCAAAATCGCCCTAGAATATGTTCATACATCATTTACCATCGATTTGGGTCGTTTAGAACTGATTTTGGCGACTTTTAATTTTTGACAATTTTTGAAGGTATACCCCTTCACATTTTTTCGACTCGGTTTCCACCAATTTTTGACCAATAAAAATTTTTTAACCGCTTCTTTCGACCAGAAATCGTCCTAGAATATGTTTATACATCAATTACCATCGATTTGGGTCGTTTAGAAGTGATTTTGGCGACTTTGAAATTTTGACAATTTTTGAAAGTGTACCCCTTTACATTTTTTCGACTTGGGTTCGACCCATTTTTGACTAATAAAAATTTTTTAACCGCTTCTTTTGACCAGAAATCGTCCTAGAATATGTTCATACATCATATACCATCGATTTGGGTCGTTTAGAATTGATTTTGGCGACTTTCATTTTTTGACAATTTTTGAAGGTATACCCCTTCACATTTTTTCGACTCGGTTTCCACCCATTTTTGACCAATAAAAATTTTTTAACCGCTTCTTTCGACCAGAAATCGTCCTAGAATATGTTTATACATCAATTACCATCGATTTGGGTCGTTTAGAAGTGATTTTGGCGACTTTGAAATTTTGACAATTTTTGAAGGTGTACCCCTTTACATTTTTTCGACTTGGGTTCGACCCATTTTTGACTAATAAAAATTTTTTAACCGCTTCTTTTGACCAGAAATCGTCCTAGAATATGTTCATACATCATATACCATCGATTTGGGTCGTTTAGAATTGATTTTGGCGACTTTCATTTTTTGACAATTTTTGAAGGTATACCCCTTCACATTTTTTCGACTTGGGTTCGACCCATTTTTGACCAATACAAATTTTTTAACCGCTTCTTTCGACCCAAAATAGTCCTAGAATATGTTTATACATCATATACCATCGATTTGGGTCGTTTAGAATTGATTTTGGCGACTTTCATTTTTTGACAATTTTTGAAGGTATACCCCTTCACATTTTTGCGATTTGGAGTCGACCCATTTTTGGCTCAAAAAAATTTTTTAACCACTTCTTCCGACCCAAAATCATCCTAGAATATGTTTATACATCATATACCATCGATTTGGACGGTCTAGGAGCGATTTTGGCGACTTTCAATTTTTGAGAATTTTTGAAGGTATACCCCTTCACATTTTTGCGATTTGGAGTCGCCCCATTTTTGGCTCAAAAAAATTTTTTAACCACTTCTTCCGACCCAAAATCGTCCTAGAATATGTTTGTACATCATTTACCATCGATTTGGGTCGTTTAGAAGCGATTTTGGGGACTTTTAATTTTTGACAATTTTTGAAGGTGTACCCCTTTACATTTTTTCGACTTGGTGTCGACCCATTTTTGACCAATAAAAATTTTTTAACCGCTTCTTTGGACCCAAAATCGTCCTAGAATATGTTTATACATCATTTACCATCGATTTGGGTCGTTTAGAAGCGAATTTGGCGACTTTTAATTTTTGACAATTTTTGAAGGTATACCCCTTCACATTTTTTCGACTTGGGTTCGACCCATTTTTGACCAATAAAAATTTTTTAACCGCTTCTTTCGACCAGAAATCGTCCTAGAATATGTTTATACATCAATTACCATCGATTTGGGTTGTTTAGAAGTGATTTTGGCGACTTTGAAATTTTGACAATTTTTGAAGGTGTACCCCTTTACATTTTTTCGACTTGGGTTCGACCCATTTTTGACTAATAAAAATTTTTTAACCCCTTCTTTTGACCAGAAATCGTCCTAGAATATGTTCATACATCATATACCATCGATTTGGGTCGTTTAGAATTGATTTTGGCGACTTTCATTTTTTGACAATTTTTGAAGGTATACCCCTTCACATTTTTTCGACTTGGGTTCGACCCATTTTTGACCAATACAAATTTTTTAACCGCTTCTTTCGACCCAAAATAGTCCTAGAATATGTTTATACATCATATACCATCGATTTGGGTCGTTTAGAATTGATTTTGGCGACTTTCATTTTTTGACAATTTTTGAAGGTATACCCCTTCACATTTTTGCGATTTGGAGTCGACCCATTTTTGGCTCAAAAAAATTTTTTAACCACTTCTTCCGACCCAAAATCATCCTAGAATATGTTTATACATCATATACCATCGATTTGGACGGTCTAGGAGCGATTTTGGCGACTTTCAATTTTTTAGAATTTTTGAAGGTATACCCCTTCACATTTTTGCGATTTGGAGTCGACCCATTTTTGGCTCAAAAAAATTTTTTAACCACTTCTTCCGACCCAAAATCGTCCTAGAATATGTTTGTACATCATTTACCATCGATTTGGGTCGTTTAGAAGCGATTTTGGGGACTTTTAATTTTTGACAATTTTTGAAGGTGTACCCCTTTACATTTTTTCGACTTGGTGTCGACCCATTTTTGACCAATAAAAATTTTTTAACCGCTTCTTTGGACCCAAAATCGTCCTAGAATATGTTTATACATCATTTACCATCGATTTGGGTCGTTTAGAAGCGAATTTGGCGACTTTTAATTTTTGACAATTTTTGAAGGTATACCCCTTCACATTTTTTCGACTTGGGTTCGACCCATTTTTGACCAATAAAAATTTTTTAACCGCTTCTTTCGACCAGAAATCGTCCTAGAATATGTTTATACATCAATTACCATCGATTTGGGTTGTTTAGAAGTGATTTTGGCGACTTTGAAATTTTGACAATTTTTGAAGGTGTACCCCTTTACATTTTTTCGACTTGGGTTCGACCCATTTTTGACTAATAAAAATTTTTTAACCCCTTCTTTTGACCAGAAATCGTCCTAGAATATGTTCATACATCATATACCATCGATTTGGGTCGTTTAGAATTGATTTTGGCGACTTTTAATTTTTGAGAATTTTTGAAGGTATACCCCTTCACATTTTTTCGACTTGGGTTTGACCCATTTTTGACCAATAAAAATTTTTTAACCGCTTCTTTCGACCAGAAATTGTCCTAGAATATGTTTATACATCATTTACCATCGATTTGGGCCATTTAGAAGCGATTTTGGCGACTTTCATTTTTCACAATTTTTGAAGGTATACCCCTTTACATTTTTGCGATTTTGGGTCGACCCATTTTTCGACCGAAACAAATTTTTAATCCACTTCTTTCGACCCAAAATGGTCCTAGCACATGGTTAGGTATAATGTACTGTTGAATTGAACCCTTCAGAACCAAAATTGGGGAAATCGAAATTGTGACCATTTTTGAAGTACTTAAAATTTCTTTCGAATTCTGTTACAGATGATGATTATTATGGGTGTCATTGGACTCGTCATACTCGCAATTATCGTGGGTAAGTAATCAACAAATGTATTTTTATCCGAGCTATTCACACTGCCACTGTAACTGTCTAAATGTTCTGTGTCATCTGATCAGTGTATCTCGCCTAATTTCGAACGACAGATTCAGTATCTCAATACCATTTATTATTAACAAACCAAACAATATTCAAGAATGTGAAGTCCTGCTTAAGCTGAACAATCTTAGTCTTTAAACAAAACATTAAATTACTTTATTTACAATTCCCAGCAAAGCTATCTTTTTAGACCCGGCTTCAATTCTTAATTAAATTTGAACGTCAGAAAATGAGGATGAAAAATATAACTCATTAATGCGCCTCGAATCTCATCCAATTTGTAATTAATAGCAGATTAAATTAGCTAATAGAACTAATTCAAAATATTCATTGTGATAATAATTAACCAACTTGACGTACAATTTAATTCAGATTATTATACATCTTTATGCTATTTTAATATGAATAATAAATAAAATATTTCCTTATCGTAGTCTGAATCAGTCGTTCCCGGCTACATTGTAATTGTTGATTTACATTTCCAAAGCTAAGAAGACATGTGTACATATAAATGTATACAAACGTTGTGTTTGCACGACGCAGAGGACGATGTTCCGAGAATAATGTTGCCGATAAGCTTGCACAGTATAATCACAGTAGATAATTCGTTTGCAGTCTGAAGATAGCCACAGCAAACACTCTTAGAAATATATTTTCCATTTAATTAATTTTCCCAAATAAATATTGCCTTGCACTGACATTTTGCTATTCGACTAAAACTCTATCTATATAACATCAAATATATTACGAAATCTTCAACATACCGAATTTATGTTAAAGTAACAATATTACTCTACATGATATCTATCTAATAATTATCAAATAAGAATAATTGTCATAATATATATATATATATATAATAATAAATCAGAATCTAAAAATTACACAGAAAATGTAGCAGTCTGTCGCTGCTACCTTCACACTGTAAACGAGTCATCCACTACGATTGTACTCGAGAGATTCTATGAAAATTCCTCGAGCTTCCTTTAATGAGATACCCGGTTCCCAAGGAATGTCAAAGGGCCATTTTTCCGTAACCGATAATGAGATTCCCCCGGGAGATTCTTTATAAAATAACAGAATGTCGTTCGTGGACCAAGTAAATTGACTTCGTTTAACGATACACCTTTCGGTCCTCTCGTACTTCGATCATAAAATCAACCCTCCGTGATCGAACTCGGGAATTATTTCACTCGAAATTCCTACACGAAATACTTCGATAATGATTTCCTAGATAGCGTGGATTTAACACGATTAATTTTTATAACGAACGATTGAGACTTTTATTTAAAGGGCATTTGTTATTAAGTAATGTAACGTTCGCTTAAATCGTGTAATTCATATTGAAGTAGCTCCTTCTTTATATATTACTTTACATGAACTTTGACCTACGTTGATTTTAATAATCAACTTATTAGATCTTGAATATATATTAAGTAGAATAAACGTATTTACAATACTCTACTTAAATTATATTTCATCATGATATTTTTCAATTAAAAATACTTATGCAACCATAGTTTTATAGCCAACGATATGTTTCGATATAAATTCTTATATTTTAATTATAAATCATTGATTTGCATTTCATTCACCGATCGTATCGGGCATCCTTATAAAAATTAATCATGTTAGAGGTGTAGAACGATGTTTCATATGAAATGGTTTTTTTGCAAAATGTTTTTAAAGGTCGTAACCCCGAGAAAGGATCGCGTCTATAAAACGTGTCGCGGAATTCCTGGCAAAAAAGGGTGAACTAACGTGTTATCTGTATGTGTTTCTGTTTTTCCACCCCCGTCTAGCGAAGGTCATGTAGGCGCGCTGGTTCGTCCAGGAGATTAGTGTGTGAGTGAGTCTGAAGGTAGAGAATACCAAAAAAACAAAAACACCACTACGACGTTGCGTTATATTAACTGTTGTTCGATCTCTGTTCTCTACATTCTTCATTTCTCTTCTTTTTTTTTACTTTGCGTAGGACGTGTACACGAAAACCTTTACGGATGTGTATATTCCGTTATCGTTGTTCTACGTCTACGTCACGTGATCCCGCCTGTTAAAAACTTTCAAAATCATCGACATTTTGAAAGTCTCGTGTCCTTACAAGTGGTGCCAATTTCATAAGAAATTTGAAATACGATCGATTCCGTCAACCCTTAATATTAATAACAACCACATTAATGTTACCGATCAATTGTCGTTCTTTTCACGAATTATATTTTTCAATATTATTCCAGAAATATATCAAAAAAATGCCGATATTGCATTTCACTTAAAATGTTCGAGTAAAGATTTATACCGTGGAAGATTTATGATATTAATATTTGTAATATATATTTCGTTATACAGAATACATTATAAAAATAAACATTATATCTCATTTAAATCGTAAGAAATAACTAAAGCGCTTTATAGTTAAAGCGGAATTCATTCATTTATCATTAAAGTTATTATGGAGGCGAAATTACAAACAGATTCAACGTGGTACTTAAGGGTTGATTGGTTAAATGCATAATTAAGGACAATTCGAGAGCGATGAACTTATAATATTTTGATCGAAATAAAGTTAAGTATAGCGAAAAGATCGCTTATGAAATTGGCACTTATCGTCGGTGTTATATTGTCTGGCTGTAATAGGTACTTGCTGGTGTATCTGTCGCTATTTGTATTCTTTCTCCATCTACATATATACATATATATATACGAACCGCTGCCCTTCGCTGCTCGAGGGTCGTTGTATATTTATGAACCGCCAATTTAATTGGGAAGGGTTCCAATTAAAAAAGTCCCGCGCCAACCTGGAAATCTCTCGGCAAGGCGGTCCTTCATAAATTCTCGACGGCAACCTCTTCCTAAAAACGTGCCCCTTACTTTATGCAACACGTTCCCCTACCATCTGACATTGCCAACAACAAACATAAACAAATTTACAACTTCTGCCTCCTGTATTTTATAAGGAATTTTTATTACGATACTTCAACCCTTCGTGTTACTATTAATTGTTAAACTATTAGATGTAGATAGCTGTGTCGCTTGATTAAAGAAGCTGTGGACTGTGAAGAATAGATTCTGTAGAAAGAATTCTACTTTATTATGCTTTAGAGATGTAGTAGAATTCTGTTGGAATAGGAAATTGGAATAATATTATAGAATAGGATTCTATTCATTATGAACCTATTTATTTCTATATAATTTAATATTCTGTCGATTCTGTGACATAATATATCCACAATTATTCAAATCAATCAACAGAATATTAACCTATCTAGAACTAATAATTGAATACTTACCAGAATCCTAATCAATTCTATAATAGAATTCTATATATATATATTACACCTATAATAATATAGAATTCCATTCTATAGAATCTATATCTCTCTACATAAAGAGATAGACAACACAAATAAATTCGCTGGCGACTTATTTACCAATTTTCCAAGCGAGGAGAGTGGACATATTTCGAAATCTACACAACTACCTTCCCCGTTTGTGGCATATTAACCGTAATTACTGTTATGTGTCTGTCTGTACTTTTGGTGGTATCATAGCCCCTTCTCTTTCCGAAGTTAGTCCCAGGCAAGAGTGATTTTCTATTTTTTGGTGGGTTAGACTTAAAAAAAGAAAGTGCGAACGGTTTCGTGATAAAATATACAACGAGAGAGACTCGTGTAACCATGATAGAGTGTAGTGAATCCCAGATAATCTTGAACACCACCGAGAAATGAAAACACGAATGGACAACACCACTACGACAAATTAACAACAACATCAACAACAAGCACAGTATTGCTCCTACGAACAACAGTAAGAAACTACAACAACAGGTTTCTCAAAAGCTTTTGTTTAAACCCCACTCTTCTCTTCGGTACGGTAAGCTACGACTTTTATTCTTGCACTTAGTACACCACTTTTTTCATTAAAATATTGGAATTAATTATTGCACCATTTTATGGACCAATCATTCGTTGAAAGAGTATAATTATGGAGAAATAATACATTATAAAAGTAGAGAAAATATTTGAATTACAATTATGAGGAATGTTAAAAATTGTGTGCTCTTTGAAATTCTTAAGAATCTATAATTTAAGGTATTTTAAATGTATTTTTCCAAAACCATTCGTATTTCATATTTTTACCATTTAAAAATTCTTTAACAATAATATTAAACGAATGCATATTCTTTGAATTAAAGATAGTATATTAATTTGAATTTGCTATAATTCTGCACAGTGTTGATTGTGCTTTAATACACTAGCTATAAAATTGAATAAAAGTTAGTTAAATATGTAGGTAAAACTAGGAGTAAAATGGCTGTATTTGAAACGGTGATTGATGCAATAATTAATTCTCCTAATGTACTACTCTTCCTTTTTTTGAAATTTACATATTCTCCTTTTTCCAGCACCCGATCTAATTTGATTCTTTGACCCTTTACGCGCAGAATTCAAGGATCCTTGAATGTAAAGCTTAATGCACGAGATACGATTAAATTATTAAGGCACAGACAAGTCCTTACTTCTTTGAAGTAATAACTTAATTTACCGTGAACTTTTTGCGTGCCCAGAAGTCTCGAGTAATCATTTTATTTGCCACAATCTTCTTGGATATTTTATGTTCTCGATAACTTGCGGTACTCTGAATATATTCGAATAATATTCGATTATTTGCATTAGTCGCTTAATATTCCAATAAAAAATAGATGAGAATATTGATTAATTTTCTGCGCGTAAATCGTGATTCAATAATACTGCATATTCGACTCACAGCATGAGATTTCTCTTACTCTTCGTTTCTGATTCCATTTTCTTACAGTGCATAACTCGAAACACTCGTTTCTTTCCAAATATTTACCATTAACATAACATTTAATATTCCGAATATAATCGATGCATAACCTGAGTCTGGATATTATTTTTCCAAGAACGAAACTGATATTTCTGGGACGATCTTCATGCTACGTGCCTGTCTTGTTTTATGGAGCATGTTATCATTCGATTCATTATGTCTCATCATTTGTCCAAGTTATGAGTTTAGTGATATCGCATGGCTTGTTCGTTAAATTAAACCTTGAGTACCATTTACAATTTTAAAGATTTGAGTTATGCGCCACAAAATATAATAGCAAACGTAATCATTTATTAGTAGTCTAATAACGTATGATCCTACTTGTGGAATTATTTTATGAAGAAAATTAAAAGTGAAAGATTAATGTTATAAATGATTCGAAATACTTGGATAATAAATAATACCAATATCTTATCCATTATATCCATATATCATATCTATGAACATTCGCAATACTCTCCATGGTACTTCAGGATTAATACTGAAAAGTACAACTTAATTCACCATCTTTTATATTGATTCATACAATCAATATGCAGGCTGCTTTATTTCCACAAGCACGGCTCTCGTCAAATAAAATTGCATGCAGTGTGTTCTCGCAATTATAGTTGTAGCTAGTCAGCAATTAAGATATAAAATCATTGTGAATAAAGATGGTGGTATAACCAGCAACATAATATCTTTCGAAGTTCCATTTAACTCTGAACACAAGATATTAACTTCCAGCCCGATAATCTCGATGCTCGTACAGCCGCCATTTTGGTTCACGATGAAAGTTAAGGCGACGTGTTGCATGCAAGAAGTAGCAAGATAAAAGAAAAGATACAAAAAGGCAAGGGATATGTGAAAGTCCGAAGAGGCATATTTAAAAAAGCAATTACCGGCAAAGGTGACCTATCGAGATCGATGGAAAAAAAATCGCTTGTTATTCTTTTCAGCGAGTGCCACCGGCGGCAGCGACTCGCAAAACTGAAACGTGAATATATTATACCGATAAAAAGAGAGAGAAAGAGAGAGAGAGGGAAATAGAAAAAAAGAGAGAGGTAATGCGAGAGAAATGCAAGGTACGAGGATACAACAGAACAGAGCCAAAAAAAGCACAAAAAATACAATAAAAAGGAGAGCGTGGGTGAGACGAAGCGGAGGGAGAAGAAGAGGATTCAATCGATTGTCCAACGACGAAGAACCATTTATTAAACTATGCGACGGTCATTGATCAACAATCGACTGACGATCGGCGAAATCGTCGCGCAAACTCATCCGGAGATCTCGAAGGAAGAAGTAACACCGAATGGAAGAAGGATCGTGATTAAAATGATAAGAGAACGACCGCGCGTTTCCTTTCGTGTTTCCGGTTCCTATTTGCTCTCTCGGATCATCGAGAATTCGGACGCGAACGGTACATCGGATTTCCTTTCGATGCACCGGAAATGGACGAAGGTCTGGGCTACGGAAGTTAATGTTGAATTTCATGGAAACTTTATTCACCTGTTGTACGGTCCAGAGTTATTGAACTAATTAATCTAATTATCATAATTAAACAAAGTAATCGAGAGTTGTCTTTAAACTTCCCCGATCGTTACGGAAATGTGTGTAAAATGCTTAACAGTTGTCGCGCGAATATTACATCGAATCGTATCAATAATTAATCAGTGATTATTTCTGTTGTCGAATATGTTGGCTTTGTTGATAACAGTAAGCTTCTCCGATAGATAAATATATATACATATAAAAATAATTAATCCAATTAATAACAAAGTCGCATTGCCTTCCTTCGTCCATTCTTGTTAATCGATCCGTGGAACAATTGATGATCATTGTGTACAAAGAGACGTGAACGACGAAGAGGGAATCAGAATAAATAGTGTGAGACCGATATAATAAGAAAATTAATAATTAATATACACGCAAGGTGCTCGTAAACTCGAGGATAAGATCCTTTTCGAGGAAGGTGATAACGTAGAGTAATTTCATTGACCCCTTGAAGAAGTGCCGAATATAATTATACACGTATAAATATATATAAATAAAAATATATATATCGTCATTTAGTTAATAAATATATGTGTAAGTGAATCAGGGAAGCGTATAACTCAGGTATCGTGGAGGATTATTAAGTAACTATCTATTTCTCGTAATAAGTAATGATTAGAAGTTAAAATACAGCTATTTTTACTTGAATATGTTATTCGACAATCTATGCTATCATATCATATCTGTATATTGAAAAGTATTGAATAAATCAAGCGGAACATTCGAATATAAAATGTAAGTGATAACAACAAAGATCGATACACTTTACAGTTTCATTTTATAATATAGTTTTATGTCCAGTGATCCACGAGGTTTAGTAACAATTGAGAGAACTACGACACCTGAATTATACGCTGTAACTGTAATATAAACAATGTACATCTCGTGCTGTAAATAATATCATTTCTCTTTCACACATGCGCACTCCAAACATCACGACCAATTAAACACGAGTACGGCGAAAAAGAAAGACGGGGGTAGGAGTATCACACACGCATCCTTTGTTCTATTGCGACACTATCTTCCATCGATCGAGATAAAAAAAGTAGGGAAATCTCACCCTCCTCGAAAAAGGCTAGGAAACGTTTACGAGCTACCTGTGTTAAAGAAATGTCGTAAAGAAACGCAAAAAAACGCAAAAGACGCGAAGAGATAGAAAGGAAGATAGGGGAGGGTATAAGAAAGAGAAAATGGGAGAGAGATTCGCATCGATTTCTCTCGAGGCACCTATATAGGTAATGTTTTAAGGCTTGAAGAATTATCTACAAATGTTATGTATACATGTTAATAATAATTACGATAATAACAATAATTATACTAAACAATAACATTAACGACGACGATCGCGAAATTCGAAACTAGTCGTTTCGAGGGGCAAGACTTAAGATTATTTCGTCTTCAACGAGTCTACGCGAAAGCGGAGTTATTCAGGTTTTTATTCCTCGTCTTCGATGAATACTTCCAAAATTAATTAGAGGAAGCTTGTATACATGTTTTTGTTCGTGGATGTTAGAATTCTTTTGTTTCGATTGCGTATTAACCGAATGACTGTTATATTATCTCGTTAAGAATGAAAATATCGAATTAAAAGAGAATTATTTCGGCATCCTTGAGACGTGCGTCGTTTTAATGAAATTTTAAGGGATAACTTGATATTAATTTATTCGGAAGTTCGAGAAATACTAAGATAAGAGATTCTTGCGAGATACTGTCGAAGAATGGAAGAAACAGATTTGATTGTTGTTGATGTTCATTGAAATTTCATTGAAAGGGAATCACGAATGTCATCGAATAAAATGGCGCACGCCTACGAGCTACCGTTATAAAAAGTGAAACAGTGTTTACGAAACTATTAAATAAATGCATAGCTGTACGTGGAGCGATATACCTTGAATGCCAGGGTATCCTTGATTATTAACGATGATTATGATCTTAATTATACTGCTTTCAACACTGTACAGTATCGAATAAAAATTACAATGCGTAGTCGTACAAAATGATCGATTCTAACAAAGAATGGAAGAGAAAAGTGATATTACATTTTTATTTCTTGGCCACAATCGTGATTTTTCAAAGTTCGAATTAACACGAATCGAATTAAGATTCTTTCTAGGGAACTCAAAATTTAACAGACATTTTTAAAAATTATTACTTGTCGGGTCAATTTCAGTGTAAACCAAAAACGACAAAAATTATAAATCGAAAACTATTAATGTGATTAATATAAATATTATCATTTTAATTTGATCACGATCGTGGCGAAATTATCAAGAGTAATTTTTACGTGTAAATTATTCGTCGACCTGAAAACACATTTGTTCAAGCCAAAGAAGAGGATCTTTTTGTTTAAAAAATAGTATCTCCTTAACTCGAAGAGGAGGTGAGAATAATGAATTCTTTGTTCTACTTTGTGATAAACACTACCACTGTGTGACATTGTTTAGAAGTGTAAAAAAGAATTTCTATCCAACGATTTGTCGCGAATGCGTGAATTTAATAGGTCCTTGAAAATATATTAATAGTTATGGTTATTATTAAAGGCCAATCGCGAGCCGTTTCTTGAGACGTACTTTAACGCTCATCGGCTGCCAATAAGCAGACAGATACATAACGCCCCTTTTGTTTCAACCTTCAGGTTCGATCCGACACTGGTTTCAATACCTGACCTAAATTTTCGTCTAATCTTCAACTGCTGAACCATTCATTGTTTCAACAAAATTCCTTGCAAAGCATTTTGCAACATCTCTACTACACCACGTTGATTTATTCAATTAATATCTCGATAGAAAATGAACATCGATTAAGCAATCTAATACATACTTAGTGAAACACCATAATCAAACTTAAGCTACGAGAATAAATTCCTAATATTCGACAACTTATATCAAGACCAAAATTAATATTCTACTTAAGATGTAAATTATGAATTCACTGAAGCATTGATTTACGACTAATTAATAAATTCCTCTAATACTTGCATAATTATTTAGCAGCACTGTCGAGTGCTTATACAATTTTTCCTTTAAGAAGATTATTCTTGAATCACATTGAACCTATCAAAAGAAGTATATGTCTCTAACTTTGAACGAAAAATAATTCATTAAATTCAAAGTAACATAAAAATAGTAAAATTTTCGATTTCCATACTAAATGATAATTCATTTTTCAGCAAAATTCATGCCAGACACACCACCACCACCACCCGCGTACGCTTATCCTCCACCAGGAATGGCCCCGGCGATGCCACCGGCGGCTGTACCAGCAGCAGCGCCGGCTGGTGCCGGTGCCGCGGGAGCTTCCGGTTCCGCTGGAGGTGGCGGTGCAGCAAGTGGCCCACAAACTGCTGGGGCCGCACTCATTTAAAAAAATGGGCCCCATTCCTGCCCGTAACACCATGGAGACCGATCTACTCGAGGAAACTTTATGTCGCGGAACTGCAAGTTCTTTTAATGACCTTCGCCATCGAAAGAATTTCAGAATGATGAACAATCAATGATCGATATGCGCGTACGTGCAATCAGGCCTGGGCATTCTTTATATTCCATATTTTTTTAAATCTCAGAAATACAGGATTTACTTAAATGATTTTTGATAATTATTAACGTACACTAAAATAACTGAACAAGTTATGAAGTTAGTGCTTTTGATCTGTGGGGTGGTTTATAGTACAAGATTATCCACGTATTTTATTTTGGATTTAAATCAATGTTATTAGTTGTAATGGAGAATGGATTTTAATTATTTCTGACATTTATTCATTGTAAGTATGCCCAGGTCCGAATTGGACTGGTGTGATTATGTTTTATTGTAATTCCATTTAATGTTGTGGTTAACAATGGCGCTGAAGGTACTTCAATAATTAGGGTTCACTCTTGTTTGATCATTCAAGGAAACATTTAGAAATATACGTTCCTTATAGAATCATCATGAAATGCAGTTTATTAACAGCAATAAAAATGATGAACACATGGGAGAACTAATATAATCAGAATTGATTTGAACGCAGATTTGGAGGATTAAACATGAATTCTTTCGAAAGATCTCAGTTTCGTGTAACACATTCATTTATTTCAAGCAAATATATGGAGTTACATTATTGCTTTCAGTCCGTAATTTAATGACTTCTTTAGATCCGTAGAAGCTGGTCGAATTTCTATGGCGAGATTTATTTCATAATGAAAAAGTAGCGAGAAATAGATTGTACGATATTAATTAATAATCATAATACTGGATGCCTGCTCCTAATAAATAAATACAAAAATCCTAGAAGACGGACGAGGGAACCGGATACGAGGGAACGGAAGTAAGACATGTGTATTCGCGTGTATACATGTACATGTACATAATAATTTATGTAATTATTACGAATTGTCAATGTAAGATTAAACTATATATATATATATATACATACATACATATATATATATATAATATAAATAATAAATATACTAATAGATGTTGCGACGAATTAAATATAAGGAAGAGAAGAGAACGCGAGAACGGAGAGAAAGAGAGAGAGAGAGATTCTTTAGAGTTTTTATTATTCTTCATTGGCAAGATGATTATAATATTACCATCGTCATTCGAATCAATGGACTTCGAAAGGAATATGTAATATTGCTTTTATTATTCCAAATCAAACGGATTAATATCTCGCCATTTTCGTAGATGAACTTGCAACTATATTTTTATGGATTCCATACTCTGCACGTATAGATTGATTCTAGTCAAAAGTATATCAAACAAATATTTTTCACGATCTGAAATGGATTTAAGTCTAGATACACGATTATATAATTAGTGGGTACACAATTATTCTCGACATTCACTGATAGAATCCACTGGTTTCTTTAGCATTTTATATTACTGTTGATTTCATTGTTTAGATATTAATAATTAATAATTAATGGTTTTATTCAATGTCCATACCGAGTCTCTGAACACGTCCTTCTATTATTAAATATTGAAATTAAAATATACGTATTTCGTAGGCCTAATCAATCAGCCCTTCTTCATTTCGTTGGTCACAATGATAAGCATCGATTTCCTGTGTTGATAAGTGTGTGAAAAGCGAACGATAATAATCGAATTAGCGATTACTTAAACCACTAAATCATCTCTTTGTCGCTATGCAATTAAATCCGTATGCGCACCTATGTACAGGAAGCATATATTCATATATGTACTAATAGGTATATACGAGATAAAGTGAACCGATCTTGATTCCTACATTTCCAAGATGAGATTAAAGATATACCAGTTTGTTATAACTAATGAAACGATACTCACAATAATCTTGTTAGAAAAGTATTTCGCGTACTCCGATAAAAAGACTAAGAAGCTATTCACAAAATTGTAAGTTCAAGTTTGAGGATTGTTGCGTTTCATTTCTCAAAGATTTTACGTAAGTTAGAATAGCAGACTTTGAAAAACTTCCACCGTTATTAGGTTTCTCGATCATTCAATTTATCGATTTTACGAGTCTACATCAAATTTCGAACATTTCTGTAAAATTGATAAATTCAATAATCAAGAAACAGGACGATCCAAAGATTCATGAGTTTCACTTCGATAAATGACTCCGGGAGTTTAAGGGAATCCAACGTGTCTCGCGAATTTTTCGTAATATGTATATTTCGCATTTATTAGATGAAAAGATCAAATTACGATCGATGAACTTTCGAAAATGTCATACACACTGAAAAGGTAGTTTCGAAACCCTTTGCTCAAGATGTAACTAAACGATTGATGCTCCCTTTTTTCCAAGATGTGTTACAATTCTATACTCGTTCCTCGGCTTACAAATAAATAGATACACTGATATGTCCACGAACTCCATAATAGTAACGAAAAAGAAGAAGATTCATAAAACAAATTTGTAAGTACAAGGTGAGAGTAATTATATATTATATATACATATATATATTTAAATGAAACTGAAGCTTAATCAGATAGGCTGTTAATATATTATTATGTACGAGCAATAGAGATGTATTGCGATATCGGTTGAGTTACTCGTCACACAGATTACTAAGCAAGGAATCTATGTTCATCTAGGTGAAATTATGCCGTAGGTGTTATTATATATTAGCCTTAATTAAATAAAGTTGTGGGGAAGATGAAGACAAAAATCTATCTGACTTGATCCTTTCAATAAACCCGGCCTTTTATTATTCGTGTAAAATTACACTCCTAAAGTTTATCAAATATTAGACTGGAAACAGTAATCGTCATAAAAATGTTTAATTAAAGCGAAAGTTTGATAGTATGTTCATGTAAGACTTAAACATGGGATTTAATTTTTAGCAAAGGCTTAGGAAAAAAAATATAAAGAAGCATAAAAAAAATTCGAATGAAGGGCCTATGCTGAAAATAACTACATCCCTGAACCCGAACCCACGACAGTGGTGCCACAACGAGGAAGGCTCTTTCATTTGTCGACCATTCGTAAACATGGCTCCGGTAAGTTTTCGAACCTTTAAAAAATCGAAAATAGTGTGTGCACACCACCGAAATTGTTATAAATTTGTGCACCATAAAAGAAAATGTGCTTCGAAGTTTAAAAAGATAATAATTATACACATAAGTTAATTATGATTACGTGGATTATGATGGATTCAAAAATGGCTATACAAAGGACCGCCGCAATGTCCGCCACATGTGACTTAAACAAGAGTACTCTATGTTTTAGCAACAATATACAAAGTGCAAATTATGAATTTTTCAGACTATCGCGAAGAAGGCCAAGAGCCAAGGCAACAGAAAACAAGCCCTTCGTGGCAAGGGCCAGAAGAAGAAGGTGTCACTCAAGTTCACAATTGATTGTACACATCCAGTAGAAGACAATATTATGGATGTTGCAAACTTTGTAAGTTCCGCAATAATATTTACAGCTACGAATTAATTCTCTACTTACTCATAGAAACTGAATTATAACACTATCAATTTCCAGTTCTCTCCACTACTCTGTTCCATTTAATCTCAGCTATTCTCATTATCCTATTTCCATATTTCGGATGAATTTTTATTATAATTTAGACCCGCATTATCTTGGATCAGTTGTTCATTGATTTTATACATTTTCAGGAGAAATACTTACAAGAAAGGATTAAGGTCCATGGAAAAACCAGCAACTTTGGTAACAGTGTTACCTTGGAACGTAATAAGATGAAGTTGTCTGTAAACAGTGACATTGACTTCTCCAAGCGGTGGGTATCGTTTTATACAGACGAAATTTAATCATTTTTGTCGGAAATCTAAATTTGATGAAAATTCCCGCAAGATATTATATCCAACAGCACGACCGATATTTGCACTAATTTGTAAAACCTGTCTTCATAGGTACCTTAAATATTTGACTAAAAAGTATCTGAAGAAGAACAAGTTGCGTGATTGGCTCCGTGTAGTATCCAAAGACAAAGATACTTATGAGCTCAGGTACTTCCAGATCAACAGCCAGGAAGATGATGACGAAGAAGATGCAGAGTAAAAATTTTCTTTTTATTCTACATATTCTATTACAGATACATCTGTACATATTTCTATTAATAAATAATGGAAAACCCAAATTAATCGATTTATTATAAACAACTTCATTTCCTTTCCTCGCGGCGCACACATCAACTACAATTGATACGTCCCTGAAAAGTCGGACTATGGACTGCACAAAATTGCAGTGTCATATACTTTAAAAAATTAGAAACTGTCGCCATTATTCCTATTTCTAAATGCCAATTTTATAACTTCGTTTCGCAAATAACTAATGCACGCCAATTAAATAGTTAGACGGAATAACATAACAAAGTTCGGGTGCTGCGAAAACCTTGCAAGTCTCGTGGGAAATCGTAAGTACAAAAACATGCGTCACCTGACGCGTAGTAATAAAAAGAGCTTACACCAATCGCTCTTTATCGTAACACAATCGTATCTATTTGTGGCACCCTTGGATCCCTTCTCCTTTATACAGTAACGTTACGCAATAATTATACATTTAATTGGCGAAAACACTAATATCAAATACCTATAACCTGAACCAACCTTTGTAACCATTAATTAAGTAGTACGAAACTTAACTATGCCATCCAAATCGAGAAGCTATTCGTGTAAGAACCAAAATCGTCTTAAAACGATCGGACATAAAAGTACAATATAAAAAGATTTAACTCACAAAAATCATACTGAATGTTTCGCAGTATATTATAACATATGTCTCAAGTTAAGTTCCGTGTCTAATCAATAGGAATTACAATGTCAAAAGTAAGGAGATGAAATTGTACTTTTAAGAGCCATTCTTTAAACCAAATAGATACATCCCTGCATTATCTCGTAGTACATCTACAAACGATATTTATCCGATTGACTGTTTAAAGATAAGAGCGAAAGGTTATTTCTCACAACAAAGATAAATGAATTCAAGCCAATTATCTAGCATTTAATCTGAATTCCTTTGTACGAGAAAAGAGGAAAAATTGGGGGACTACTTCTTATGCTCGGCGTAGGTAAAAAGACGCATTGCGCAGACGAACTGACGCACGACAATTGTTGTGACAGAAGTGTAGAAGAGTATATCGTGTCGTTGTCGTCGTATTTCCAGTTCGGGATCAGCAAAATCCGTGTGAACCGATAGGAAAGCCCGGAATATCATTGAGGGGTAATACGGAGGAATCAAAGATCGCAAGTAATCGTAAGCCTCGTGCGAACCAGCGCGAGAACAATGAAGTTTCAATACAAGGAGGAACATCCCTTCGAAAAGAGGAAGGCCGAGGGTGAAAAGATTCGACGAAAATATCCCGACAGGGTTCCTGTGAGTAGCTGGCGCATAATGAAAACGCGTTTTCTCTTTCACCTCGTAATGCAACCTATATTTCAATCACTCCGAAGTGTTGCCATTACGTTCGATTTCGTCATGAAATATGTGATCATAATTGTCAGTCGTGTAATTGACGACAACCTGACTTTATCGTATCCATCAAATTTCCTGGTTTGGAGGAAACCAAGGTCGCCCTTTTGCGTAGTATCTACTCGTCTTTCAAGAGAACAGAAAACAATTTTCTTAGACGTAACTCGTAAAAGGGAATACGAGACTTTCCTAGAATTTCCTTCGCGGACTATGATTCTTACTGTAGTACCCTATTGATCTTTCGTTGCGCCCACGGTTTCGATTCCTGATTGATAAAACTTACGATAATAATACTATTTGTTATCATATCGGAAAAGCATTTTCCTAGCACGTGACTTTGAACTTCGAAAGAAATAGATTTGATTTGCGAGAGAATCAGGAGGAATATAGAATCCAGATGTTGTTACTTCAAAGACTTGGATAAGTGTCAAATGTACTTTAATGTCAAACACGGATTTCAAATTGGTTCCTAACTTGGCGGTGCGCCAAAATTTTGACTCGTTTCACTTTTTAGAAAACAATGAAGGAAATTACAATTTCTAATTTGCTTGCATTTTAAAGTAAAGTTAAAAATATCGGTGTAGCTATAAACACCAAGAAACTGCAAATCTTAATATTCACTGCCAGATATAACACGGGAACTATTTAGAATTTTCGTAGAGCATCGAATGTCATTTGTGACTTTGCAATATATCGTGTATTTTTCACGTCACCGTATCTTTTTAGGTGATCGTCGAAAAAGCGCCTAAAGCAAAAATCAGCGATTTGGATAAACAAAAATATTTGGTACCATCCGACTTAACCGTTGGACAATTTTACTTCCTAATCCGCAAGAGAATTCATCTTCGTCCAGAAGACGCTCTGTTTTTCTTTGTGAACAATATTATTCCACCGACAAGCGCTACTATGGGTGCTCTCTATGCGGTAATTAAATAATACTTATTGCTAATGGAGACTGAATATTCCATACGATTAATCACGAGGATTTAAATATTTGTTGGCTCGTACTTTTTCCAGGAACATCACGAGGAAGATAGTTTCCTCTATATAGCATATAGTGACGAGAACGTATACGGACATTAAAATCATTTAACATGAAAAAAAGAAGAAGGCAACCTCTGAAATTAAAGGAACAGACGAAAATCCAAAAAACTCATCACTTACGACGTAGTCCTCATAGACGCTTTTCGAAAGTGTAACCAAAATTACATCTTTCAACATTTTGAGTGAACCTTCAAATCTTTAGCGCCGCACACCAATTTCGCTTCCTCAATTATGAATAAAATAATAACAATAATAATAATCGCGGACGCCATCGCACGCCTATAATTTGTCGGGCGCCATATTTTATATCTTTTAGTTCCATCGCTCGTTGCTGAATTGAGGAAGTTTAGAGTTCATAGAATTTAAGAAAAGACTAACCAGTTTCTGAATCATGTGATCTCGTGTCATGCCTAGCCTGATAATGAAAAAAATTGGAAAATCGATGGAAAAAATGATAGAAAAAATATTCTTTATACTGTGAAGAATTATTTAAATCTTCACTATTATTAAAAGCGTATAAACGTACACGCGGATGTATGTGCTCCGAGGCGCGCGCACGATAATCTCGCAATCATTGGAAAGTTAACTACTCGTGTTTAGAATTGCGTGTCTTCAAATTCCGCGATCAACTTTCGTAGACGACGGATTTAAATTCATTATGTGATATCGTTTTGTCTTATTTAGGCTAGCATTATTATTGTATTTACATGATTTAACTTTACTGAAGCAAGAAGAAATGAAGATAAGTTGTCGAACATATATGTGGGATGAGGTGGAAAATTTTCTGTAACGGCTGGATGTGGGCCAATAAAAAAATATAAAAAAGGATATTTCGTTTTATATCTTACACCCTTTTATGCTTTGGTCCTTGTATTCTAAACCGATTGACACGCGATCAATCTACGAACTGCGATGATAGGAAAACAGGCTCATTAATAATCGACTTGTTTTGCCAGTTGTTCATGTATCTTTAAGTTGTTTTTCTCAAAAGAACTGGGTTGTCCCTACTTGGAAGAAAAGAGCACACAGCAATTGTTTCTAGACCTCAAGGAAGAAAGACATTGCAAACAAACCATGGAATACTTAGAGAATTATGATACAAACGTAACTAATATTTCGATCGAGGATCGTTATATCAGCACTGCGTGTAATCTAAGCCAGGAAGATAGTAATTGGATCGTCACGAGTTCTTTTATCATATTTACTATGCAAACCGGTAAAAATCTATAAAATGAACTGACTTTAAATAAATTGCACTATTATATCTTACGTTTAATTTAGGTTTTGGAATGCTAGAATCCGGCTGTGTTTCGTTAAAAAACGAGGTGAATATTATGATGAAAAACGTAGTCGATATTGTTCTCGGTGGATTGACTTATTGGGCCTTTGGATTTGGAATGAGTTTTGGATCGGGTAAACCTAATAATCCATTTATTGGAGTGGGAGGCTTCCTAATAGATCCTGCCGTGGAAGATCATTACATGGGGCCCATATGTGCCGCATTCCTATTTCAATTAAGTTTTGCTACCACCTCAACTACAATTGTTAGTGGTGCCATGGCCGAAAGGTAATTGAAAATATTAAAAAAAATAATACTCTCGAATTTAACATTTCGCTATTATTACTTATATTTACAGATGCAATTTCAAAGCTTATTGTCTGTTTTCCTTCCTAAACACAATCGTGTATTGTATACCAGCCGGCTGGGTATGGGGTGACCATGGATTTTTAAAAAAAATGGGAGCTGTTGATATTGCCGGATCTGGCACTGTACACCTGGTCGGTGGTACTTCCGGTAAATTATAATGAAATTATACTAAACTAATTTGCAAAAATCCATATGGGCATACATTGACTAATAATTACACAAATAACTTTATTCCAGCACTGGCATGTGCAATTATGCTTGGACCAAGATTAGGTAGATATGATAATGGAATTGATCCTTTACCCCTTGGATGTCCAGTTAATGCTATTATGGGTCTATTTGTATTATGGTAAACATATATTATATACTTATAAGTGAATTCGTTTTTAATCATCCATTAATCCTATCATATAATGATAAAAGGTGGGGATGGTTAGCATTTAACAGTGGTAGCACATATGGTGTGAGTGAACAACGCTGGCAATATGCAGCAAGAGCAGCTGTTTCTACTATGATGGGAAGCATTGGTGGTGGTCTTATCGGATTGGGATTTAGTTTAACAAATCCCAAAGGAATTGATATACTTAGCCAAATAAATGGTATCCTTGGATCACTAGTAGCAATTACAGGTAAGTATAATTCTATGTATACTTTAAAATTATTCATAAAATATTAATAGTTTAACGTCATTTTTATATATTCCGTTAGGTGGTTGTTTTCTTTACAGGGCTTGGGAAGCAATGGTTATTGGAATGATTGGTGGCTTTATTACTTGCTATGTAATGCCTGCATTGGATAGGATACACATAGATGATCCAGTTGGAGCATGTGCTACCCATGGTTCTAATTTTAAACATCTCAGCCTTGATGTTTAAATATTATATTTTATTCCATTTGAAATAATTCTATTTTACTAGGTGCAAGTGGGCTTTGGGGTGTCCTTGCTATTGGTTTGTTTGCGGATAATCCATACCCACTTTCTACTACCAGTGGAAGAAAAGGATTGTTCAAAGGTATCCCTGATGGAACTGCCAGATAGAATCTAATTACAAATGTTTTAACCCCAGGGATATTTAGTAGAATTAACTAATTTTAATTAATTTCAATGAATGAATAAATCAGATCATTTATGTCATACTTGATTACAGGAGGTGGATGGTATTTACTAGGTATTCAAAGTTTGTGCGCCCTATGTTTAATAGTTTGGAGTTTCGCTACCTCCATAACTTTATTATGGGTGAGATATATCACGATGTATTTCGACATATGATTTAAAATATAAATAATTTATAGTTTCCTACTGTCTTGTAGATTATAAATAAAATTATACCGATCAGAATGAACATGCACGACGAACTTCTCGGGGCGGACTTGGTGGAACATCGAATTCGACATACACAGGTTTATTCCTATATTTACTATAATATTAAAAATCTAATCTTTGCATTATATATAAAACATCTCTATTATTTAGGTTGGTGTAAGCAGAGCAATGTCCGCTCTACGTTCTGACACTCAAGAACACGTGTTAAGTAACGTCCACCCCGTTGGGATAAATCCAGGTAAAAAATGTATACCGAATGAAAAAGTTAATACAACACCAATATTTGTCACTTATTTCGATTAGGTCACGACTCTTTTATCGATAGATATAATCGAAGGAACCTAATGAAAATTGTCAAACGATTATCATTTAAGAAACAATCATTAAAGAGTGGTAAGATAAGAGCTAGCGCGGGCTCCTCCATAATCGGGAAAACAAAACCAAATTTCGCCTGGTTGAATTGAAATCAGTGGAAGGCACTCTAACAATTTATCGAGTGTAAATTTATTAGAAATGTATAAATGTATCCACATGCACATTCTAACGCTTCCACACATTGTAGAGTAACACATCCGATTAACACACATCCTCTCCTAAATAATGAGATTTTTATGGAATTACGTACAGGATAATTACGCACACTAATTGTATATATAGGAAAACAAACCTGTCGTATAGAGATCACAGACACAGTAAACTTATGTAATTAGTTAGCTGTATCATGAGCAACATTTTGATAAATAGTATGGCACGTATTAACCCTCCTGAGACATTCACTTGGAAGGAACTGTTTTATTTAAAATAGTTTGTTACAGCAGAGTAATTTAAAATTAAAGATTACTATCGCAGTCTTAGGATCATAAACTGCGATAAAATTAGAATTAATAATTGAATTAAATATTTGCTAGCATTTATGATAGCCTGATTGAATGGATACCTTAGGAGGGTTAAAGGAAACGCATCCGTTAGTCGATTATAGATCAAGTAAAATATTTGTTATGTACTTCTTAACTTTACGTTAATTATCTATTAAGGACGATTAGTATCGGACATTTTCTTTACTATACATTAATTGGCAGGAATTAATCCCTGAAGACCAGATTCAGTAGACGATCAGAAAATATCAGTTCCGTCTATCTTACTCGATACCTTGAGTTTCGAACGTATTTACATATCAATGATTACTTTAAGCGGCATTTATAAACAATCATACAATGATTCTTCGTATACAAAATCATTATAGCGGAAGTAGAACGATTCCGGAAATGATGCAATCACCTGAGAATGCGAACTCATAGTGAAGAGGAAATTGATTCTATTTCATACAGGTTGCATCAAAAATTGATCCATACGTTTAATAAATATTGCATTGTATGCCCACAAATATTTTATATCATTTTTTGAAGCATCCTATATAAAGCTTAAAACTTATTCTACATCAGTACGATTAAAAACGTTTATAATGAACACATGATTATTAAACCAGTCGGAGGACGAACAAAATTCCAATTCATTTAATAAATATACGACAGCAAAATCGACTGAACGTAACACGCAACAAATTCCTATTTTTTTATTTTTCTCATCAACTAATTTTCACGCCTAATTTCTGCGTTTAATTAACACTACCTCGAATGGGACAAGTCAATAATTTTGTCACGAAGTCTTTTCTCGTCGACTACGGAATCACGGACGTGAAATTGATTAATTGATTATGCGATAAATTTTCCAACGTCCGTAATATACGAAATAAATTATTATTATGACAAATTTGTTAATGCCCACTGAGAAACCTCCGTTGGTAGGCCGGAATAATTTCTAACGGCCTCCATTACTTGTTGAGGTGTTAATAAAAATTTGTAATACTGATACTCTTTCTCTACCTTCGTATTAACACTGCTTACAGGCGTTAATATCTCCAAATTCTGTAGAACATTTTCATTTTTCAAAATATTATTCCTAAATGTCGTAAATGCCGTAAACACGGAATTATCACGACTTTATCAAAATAATTCTTACCTTAATGTGTTCAAAAGCCTTCATTATAACAGGTTTTTGAACGGTTTGTATAGAGGAATTTTGATTGGCAAATCTGATATAACGATTATATATGCTTTCGAAATTGACTGGTTCCCCATCATAAATTTCGGTCTCGTGTTTCATTGCTATTATCTGTAATAATTGTTCCTTGAATGAGTTCCTGATAAAGTAAATGGGACTAACACTACAGAACAGATGCTATCAAGCCAGATAATTTTTAATAAGTAAAAGAATGAAGATGCAGCTGATAATAAAGCCTAGGGTATGAAACAAGCAAGGACTTACTAAACACATTTCTAAAATGGATAATCCCTCCAGCATCAAAACCTTATCATCTTGAGAAAAGATTTTGCTTGCCTCCACAAAATCATTGACCTCTAGCCTCTGATGTTTCTCAGACAAAGTGGAAACAGCCACTGCTATAAAGTTTCTGAAACTCCTTTCACTAACATCAATCTGATACATTCTCTTCAATAAATTCACCATAGTGACATTACTAGTTAAACTCTTAATATAATCATTCCACATAGAGCCAAACTGTGGATCTATTGTGCAATCCTCGTATTGCTGTTCTATTCTATTCACATTCTCATCATCAGGCAAACTAAGTAGATGTTGGAACAATTCTAAGCGATCATCGAACGCAGAAGTTGGCTGTTCAGAAGAGGACGTATCGCCGGGAAATAAAAATATTTGGCGATGCGAGAACCTCGACTTAACTCTTTTCTCTAAGAGCTCAATAACATCCAATCTACAAGTTATACCTAATACGCAAATTGGAGCCTAGAAGAGTAAAAGATTCTTAGTTTCCTAGGTCAACGTTCATTCTATAATTCGAAATATATTTGGATCGTGCAAAATATTCTTACTTGCGCCGATTGAGCAATATCAAAAAGATTGTACAACAACGTTTGATTATGATGTTCACAAAATAGATCGAATTCGTCCAATATAAAAATAACTGGCTTGGAACGTTTCTTGTCCCCGGACTTTAAACATTCTAATAGGAAGTTTAGGTTCTCGGCGAATGTACCGAAAACCTTATCACCGACGAGATTTTCTAATTGCATTTGGCGAGTTGCATCTTTCAGTGCCAAACGATCGTCGGTGTGAACGAGACCGTGAAGATTCACGATTAATGCGTTATCTTTAAAATTCTTTACAGAAGAAAGTTCTTTCAGAACACTATTAATCAACTGCAAAATAAATAATGATAAGAGGGGAGACATGAGTACTTATACATAGAAAATGCTATGTATCACATACTGTTGTCTTTCCACTGCCTCTAGGACCTATCAGCAAAGCAGAATTACTTTCTCCCATTTCAACTGTACGTTTAAGTAATTCAAATATATGTAAACGTTCTTTAACATGATGCCTGAATTTTGTTTCAGGACACATGATCTTGCGCTTTAAATACTTCCTGGTTAATAGTATCATATTATCTTGGAAATCAATAGCCATATTCTTCTTTTTGTTCATTTTGAGTTTAGTTCTATAATGAAATAATAAACTGCTACTGATTAATATTATATGTGATTAAAAGGTTATATATAATATCTTCTAACATGAGTTTAGTAATCAATAAGTTAGAAAACTTATTTTAATATGATCTGGCCATTTTGCATGATGTAGATAATAATTATTAAATAACTAGTACATCTTGCCACTCAATGGAGTGTATGGATAAAATTTTGACAGAGAACGTGTTTGTAAACAAAAATAATTTTGACAAATATATAGTATACATGTATATTGGTCAAACATAACCTTTTAATCATAGGAAAGACGTACCTGATACTTCCAAAACGTAGTTGCCTGAGTCTTTAATCAATTTAAGTAAATCTCCTTAAAATTACTTGGACGAATTAATACTGCAGAGATTTTTAAAGAGCCTAAAGTTATCGGCTGCGGAAAATCGAAAATCTCCGGTCGGAGGGACGCCAGAGACGAGTTGTTTACAAAACAAATATGGATGACGAAGAACACAAAACAGACAAGAAGAATTGTACTTTTTTATTTAAAAGAAGGAAGAATCGAGGTGCCGCGGCGAGGAAACGAAGAGGAGGCAAAAATGATGATGGTAAGCAATCCAACGAAAGAACGAGCTGATTCACTATTCCCTCAATGATGCTTAATTTCATTATGTAAATTTGATTATGACTTCTAAAAGGTTATGTCTTTCTGCGTGTATTTAAACATATGTCTCCTTTGTTTAATTTTCAGAAAGTAGCGAGGATGAGACCACAGTCGTTAAGAAAGAGAAGAAATATGACGATCATAATCCTATGAAGCAGAGTGTCAGTAATTATTGTAATAATTAATTCTGTCTACACTCACTCTATACTTCCTTATATTTGCTTTGTGTCAAATAAGTTTCTTATTTTTTAATAAGAAAGTATGCAAAATATATTAATTAATATATATTATTTATTCAGAAGTTATTCTAAAGTAATGTTGCTTTTATGATCATCAAAAGTTTTCACTTTATCAACTATTAATATGTAAAATTTTATTGGTATATACCTATGCTCTCACTGAATAAAATAGTGTATAATTCCTTTTGCTAACATTTTACAATAAAAATGGAAAGCATTGTGAACATAGTACTTTACAGACAAATACAAGGAAGCATCGTCAGAAGACAGAAGATGATAGCAGTGAAGAAGAGAGTGTAACAGTTTCTTATAAAAGCAGTAGAACTGCTATGCCAGCTGGACCAAGTGATCAAGGAGCTACTGCAATATTAGAAACAGAAACGGAAAAAGATCGAGATGCACAGGCAATATTTGAAAAGGCCCAAAAAATCAATGAAGTACATCATTATTTATTATTAAAAAATAACTCAACTCCGCGATAAAGAATAGTTTCTAAAAACCGATCTTGTCTAGGAACTGGAAGGAAAGGAGGATGACAAAGTTTACAGGGGATTAAATAATTATGCTCAATATTATAAGAAAAAAGACACCGCCGCCGGAAATGCATCCAGCGGCATGGTTCGAAAGGGGCCAATTAGAGCGCCCGCTAATTTACGAGCAACTGTGCGATGGGATTATCAACCAGACATATGTAAAGATTACAAAGAAACGGGTTTCTGCGGTTTCGGAGGTAAATTGCGGAACAACGATATAATTGTATTTTATGTTAATAATTAGTCTAATTTATCACCCGATTTGACTACAGATAGTTGCAAATTTCTTCACGATCGTTCCGATTATAAGCTGGGATGGCAGTTAGAACGAGAAGCAGCTAGTGGAGAATATAGCAATAGTGGGGACGAAGATGATAAGAAATATGAGATTGATAGCGACGAAGAGAATTTACCGTTTAAATGCTTTATTTGCCGAAACAGTTTTACGGATCCCGTTATTACGAAGTTAATATTTCATTTTCACAGAACTGAATTAAATAAAGTTCACCGCCTAACATTGTTATTTATTTCAGATGCAAACATTATTTCTGCGAAAAATGCGCACTGGAACAATACAAAAAAAGTACAAGGTGTTACATTTGCAACGTTCAAACGAATGGTGTCTTTAATCCGGCCAAGGAATTAATTGCACGCACCAAAATGGAAGAAAAGGAGAAGGGAATGGACGACGATGAAGCTTCGGACGATTAATATACTTTAACGAAAAATTTTCTTTGCAAACTCCACAAGTAGCAATAACAAGTACGATTACTCTTTCCACAAACGAATAGAAATACTGTATCTTGTATATACAAATTCTATGTGACAAAATACATTTTTTATTTCTCCTTTACTCCTGCTTTACTCCTGATTCATCAACCGCTCCGAGGCATACATCAAATTAGGTAGCGCTAACGAATAAGAAATCGCTTAATGCACGGATAAAAGTTAACGATAACTCAAGGTATTTAAGTTAAAATGAAGAACGTGATGCGCAACCCCGTAAAGTTACGATTCGAAATATTTCTCATACGAGCCATTCCACAAACACCGGTTTGAATCGCGAATGAGGTGACGTCGAAAGAGTTAAGGGTGGGCGAAAGCTGTTCCGACGGTTCGTAACTACCGGGACGATCGATAGTCAGTGTGTTTCCCTCGAATCGCGAAAATATTACGGAGCTCCTCGGTTTGCAGGGGTATTCCTAGAACGCCTATAAACGGGACTAGATCCCCATGTGATCGTTACAACACGATATATCTTCAGTAATAGGACCTCTCATTACTTAATAAAACTGGGAAATCACTGGAAATTCTGAAACCGGAAGACCCCGTATCCGTCACCCGTTCAGCCTACATCGATTATCCAAGATATGCCGCGGAAGAACGTAAAGGGTTCAACGTGATCGTGTTCAAGGGAAATTGATCCAAGTGTATATCCCAGGATAAATAATAAATAAACTGCTACAGTGCTCGAAACTATTTATTACGGCAAGTAGTAATTATTACGCGACGTGTGACGTGAGCTTACCTCAAAAGGGGGCAAACTAATATTAACTATATCGGCGAGCTTTAATTGAATAATACCAAGTAAATGACCTACGAAGGCATAATCGAATTGTGTTCTCTTGAAATTTCTCTACGTTATTAACTTGTTATATTTTCGTCAAGCTTAATATTAATCTTTTAGAAAAGTGATCATTTATTTCTTATCACGGTCATCTAATTGTTCGATATCCTTTAATCTTACGTTATACTGATTAGTAACGCTGCAATAAATATAAATCAGCGAGGATAATAATTGTTAATTGTCTGTTAAACGATAAAATACTACTGACAGCCGTTATCACGAGTTTGAATGATACGGTGATACGGTGATATCGATGCAAACAAAGCTCAGTCCGCCGTTCGGCTGACTGCCGCGAACATCGTTTTGTGAATCGCGCTCGAACTTTCACATTTCAGTAAAACGTCAGTGTAATCTTTGTGATTGTGTTGCAACGATCAATAATCTGATAATAAATGAGTGTTACGAGCCCAGTGGATTAATCATTACTCTTTCAAACACCTGCTACTACAGTGATATACGACCGGGAAGATTTAACGTCGTAATTGGAAATTCCTTATTTCTCGCGGGCAATCTTTTTCAACCAGGTAAGCGAAGTCTTTAATTCCGGCATTCTTTATTATATATACGCCAATAACACTCTTTTTCAGATCACGAAAAATATCATTTCACCGAGCCATCGTATGAATCATTCATTTATTATAACTGGAAGATATCATTACTTTATTTGTGCCAATCAAGGTTTAGCTATGTCTTTTTTAACTTTGTATGATTTTATTTCTTACTCCTGTGATCTAATTTTCAATGCAATAAAGATTAGCTTGATAAGAGTTGCGTATCAAAATATTAAGGATTGCAGTATTAAACGAACAATACAAAAATGCTTTGGTCTGCCTTCCGTAGATTAAGGCACGCCAATTAGACCAAGCGCCCAAGTAAATAATATATTTAATAACCAGAAATAACATAGTTCCTCTTCCCCTTCTAGTAAATAAATGATTCAACGATGGACCACCAACTTCATAGCGAACTAATATGCATTATACAAATGAGATTACCCATATTAGCCGTGCTAGAAAGGGCTATTTTAAAAATGGTGCGCTCATTCCATGGAAAATCTTGATAGGCACGGAGACACGCGAGGCCACGGCTTATTATTAATGATAATCACCAATTAAACAGAGTTATCACGCACGAGTTACTTTCTGCATATCGAAGCATTCAACGAGTCGCGCGCGGTACTCTAGAACGAGTTCCTTTACATTGTTTTGTGCGTCAAACTACTTTCGGCCCGATCAGGAAACAGGAGGTCCTTAAATCGTTTTAATGACCCTTTTCTTACGGGCTGTTACTCGTATTAAATCGGTAAAGATTCGTTGAAACGCGAGGAAAGGATTAAGGGATAAGATTGTGTGCAAAGAGTATGTTGATAAAGTGACGATGATACTTGAAGCTGAGTAATTATTCCAGAGAAAGGAGGTTTAAGAGTACCTCAATATTCAATTCGAGGTAACGAGCTAGAAGATGCACCCGGACTTCTTTCGTAACGAACTACCCGAGCTGAATTAACCTGAGAAATATTCAGGACATTCGTTTCCGTTAATCTTGGTAAGGAAACTTCTACGTAACAAGCACGAAACCAACTTATCGAATACCTTACACCAATCCACAGTGTTTTACAAAAAAAAGGGGCTTCGACTCGATATTTTGCATCCAGCTTTTAATTTAATGAAACCGTTGCAATGCACGAGTGGACTCGCAATTAAATGTTAATTGGTCTACTTAGTATCTGACCCATTAGAAACCACATAATTTTCGTATTACATTAATTAACGTTAATTGATACTTCATAGGGAAAGAGATTAAAGATTCATCCTACGTTAGTATCGTATAATTTCAATGTCCTCAAGTTCCGGTACCAAGTATGACGTAACAACGAACTGACCTATAATCAAGTACTGAAATAATCTACTTTATTCGGTTCAGTTGTCTGATATAATCGAAGTTTTTTGTGGTTATTAAAAATAACTTCGTTTGATAGTTAGGATCCTGAATGTCGATAAAGTTTGATTGTGTACGATGAATATTTTATTTATTATCCGCGAACTAATTGCAACCCTCTATTGGGAATATAATGTTATCGGAAATACGCGAGGAAAAAGTTATAAATCGCGGTCGTCCGCGTGTTTTTGATGATTCCAAGCGCACTAATACTACTGGCGTTGGTGAATACTTGATAAAGAGACACACTAGTTTATCAAGTTAAATAATCTTGATGTAACAAGGTGATTCTGTGGGCGTTAGCTATCTCTTGTATAATGAATGGCAAATCGATAAATTAATGTGTCGGCATTTTCCTGAAACGATGACGTATTTCGAGAGTATAACCGATAATATGAGCTTCCTATCTAACCGCGGTTCGTTGCAACCTCTAATGACGTCGGCTTTCACGGAAAATCAACACGTGCAACTAACAACCGATATATACACCTTTACATTTTTAAACTTTCATAAAGATCGACCGAGAATTCCGAAAGGTCATGTCACGAAGATTTCTGATATGATTATGCTACGGAGTATTTTCTGATGCGTTTCATTATTCACAATGCGTATAGTTTTTGTATGCAAAAAGTATGTGAATTATAGTGCAAAGGCAAATGTATATAGTCAAAGTAATACCTAGTTTAACTATAAGCTCATAATTTTTACATTGGAGAAATCTAGAGTGCTTCTATATATTTGATTCTATTCATTTTCTAGTTCTATTTCTTTACACATCCTGAATAATTTTATAGTAACAAATATTCTGTTAGAACTAATTGATCCAATACTTCAATTTAGTTACAAAAGTGAAATGAACTTTTAAACAGGAAATTCTAAGATACTAAGGAAGACCAAAAATTGAAAACCAATTTGAAAATACAAAAATATAGGTAGGATTATTAAAATCTAATATGAATAGCATAGATCGGTCCCTTTTGGGCTAATATCATGCAAGTCACCATCTCACCTAATATTTCATACTTTACATATAGGAAGTTCAATTTTCCTACTTAAGATAAAAATAAAATAATAGGTGTCATAGTTTAAATAAAGATTTAATAAATCTAACTACCTAGTGTAAGATTAAAGTCGAAACCTTTTCTAAACTATTAAAAGTAGGACAGTGTACGCAGTTATTAGCAGCTGGCCGTAATTCCCGGAATTCCTACTACGAGTTATCTGTGTTTTTGTTTTTTTGTCGGCAGTCAATGCGCTACCGTTCCGTCGCCGGCCGGTGTTTACATTTCGACTACGATACACTGCATACTTTGTTCTCCTTTAGAAAAACACCGAAACAGAGTATCATTTTGCATTACTACGCCGTAGAATTATCTGCCAAAAATTATTTATTCACCAGCCGAATATTAAAACCGAATATTGACTCTAATATATATAAGATATAGCAAATTTGAATTTTCCTAATTAAGTAGAAAATGAAACGATACTCGATATAGTTAAGATCTAATGGAATAGTTGAGATTAAAGCTCTTATAAATCTAATTACTTTGCATCGGGCTGAATTAAAGTCGAGACCGTATTTCGCGAAACAGGTGGTTTCACGTTTAGCTGCACTTAAAGTGCTTCAGTTAATTACGTGAACGACACTTAGAAAAGAAAATCGAAGTTGCAGGAATAAATTAATATGTTAAGCTGTGGTCAGTGAACTGCAAATAGTCGTATAGAAATGTGACGCACGGCTTTTACGAGTGCACGTGCTTTGCGCAGTACACTTCTTCATTCTCAAACATAATTGCTTATTATTTATTACTATTATTACTTATAAATATGTGCATACATCTTCGTACATTTAAATTCATTATAATTTTGATGATACTTGATTATTTTTTATGATAACTTAATCCAGAATTAAAAAAGCTAATACCTTTATTGATGAAATCATTACCACATCAAAAGCAATTAGATAAACTCTAGTAAATAATGTAAGAATACGAAGCTAGATGCTGTATACACATATTACTGTTCAACCGTGTACTTATGTGTTGCGATAATATATGTACATTCAAATCGTGTTATAAAAATATATTGTTAATCTTCATATCTATTTTAATACATGAGGATAATAATTCCACGAAAAAAATCTGAAACAGATCTGAATTTTATTTATCTTCAAAATGAATATAGTTGCAACATTTTGTTACTTTTTTAGTAATCAATATAAAAATAATGAAGCTCCATCCATAATAGTATAATCTTATACATATGCCGAAAAAATATGGATATGCACATCTACTTTTAAGTGCTGAATACTTTAATCAATTAGACAAATAAAACATACTTGTATTCTATAAAAGAATATATAACAAAATTGATATACATATACACGTACTAAATGGTGTAGAACAAAATGGCGGCATACAAAAACTACGCATAAAATCGGAGACCTTCATAGAGGTCGAACAAATATTGTGATAGGTCATGTCAAGATACTTTCTGATATGAGTATGACCTTCTCAAGGTTTAATGGACAATAATTGGCAATGCGTTATAATGCGTTATCAAAAAGTACACGGTCGAAATAAATGAAATGTGAAATGCACTTACATTCGTTGTCTTGAGTGACGAAAGATCATCGTGTAGATGGGCAAGGATGATGGTGGATGTTCCAGATGATTTTCGGCAGTGATGCCCTCGTCGGAGGAGGAAAGCCAGTGGCTTGTTGGCAGCGGGGGTGGTCCCGCATCATCCGGAGGCGGCACAACCTTATCGGGAACTGGAGATCGGTCATCAGGTGTTAGAGGAGGGTTGTATACCGAGGAGATGACGTCGCAGCCAGCAAACACGAATGCGAGTGGCGTTACCGCGTCCTCCGCCGATTCCGCGGAGCACGATCTCATTGAATCGACTACCGATGCCACGCTTCTCGCCCAATTTCACGAGGATGCTATGAAACAGGTTTAAAGTTTTATTCTATTGCTGCTCAACCAACTTTGAAGCACGCTCTTGTGCCGTTAGCGTCCGAACTTTTCGGGAGTCATGAAGAGTTCGGATATCGTTCGAAAATTACTCATGCGACATATATCGACGCGAATTATTGTTAAAATATATTCATGCATGCATAGTTTCGCGATTTTGATGATGAATTTCGTATTCATGTTGATATTCTTTGCTAAATCTGTGTAGCCGGTACGGTGAATGACACCGCCCTACGTTGATGTTCGATATGATATTTACGGTAGAAATACGCGATGATTATACTAGATCGACCAAATTCGAGTTCTTTTAAGCATCGCGGATTCATTTGTGACACGTTTTGCTTGATAATATTGTTTTACTCACAGAAATTGTTACTGTTCACCAGGAGGACACTGTCACACGTCCACACTTATCAGATACACGTGGGCAACTGATTTTTGAATTGAGTATTGGGAGCGCAAAATCTGCGATAATCGAATCGCAAGATCTTCGATAATCGAATTGGCACGGTTCGAGATACTCGTACACTGTAGAGAATACTTAACCAAAGAAGGATTTTCGGCCAACATATATCCATATTAATTGCGAAATTACTTAAATAGATGACTGCGTTAATAATTAAATAGGGTTCCCTGATATGCAATAAAAAAACATAACCTATGATTCCTATACCATACGCATTTTACATGGCGTCGTTTTTGGCCTGACATATATATATTATTTTTTTAGATTTTATTTATCCTACACCATAGTCTGTGATACATTTTATTATTACGTTATGGACGAAATTTCCGATGACACGGCCGGTCAGGCGAAAAATGAACAGCGGGATAGCCATGATTTCCCAGTAATTATTAATAATTTACTATTATTTATTTCGAGGTTATCTGTCTGTACTTTAAGTAGATAGCTATCCTATGATGCCCGAGAGTAATGCTTGTGCTTCACCAGATATATCATTACATAAATTGCCTTATATTATATGATTATTTAATTTAAGGCTCATAGATGTTATGCAGGATTGTTAACATGTTTTGTTCTATACCCTGTTACAGGCTGGTGTTGGCTACTTTCAAGTTATGGTTGCACTATGCACGGGTCTGAGTCTTGCTGCTGATACAGCTGAGTTTTTCGTTATACCATACATTCTGCCAAGTGCAGAGGTTGAATTATGCATAGAAGACAATGAGAAAGGATGGCTTAGTTAGTTATCTATGTCTCCTTTTATTAGATAGGTCCTTTGTCGGATGGTTGATTGATATTATGGTATTACAGGCAATATTACATTCATGGGTCTTGCTTTGGGTGGTATATTTTGGGGTGGTTTGGGAGATAGACTGGGCAGACGCAGAGCACTATTGTCTGCAATGGACGTTCATTCTCTATTTAGTGGTGTTGCTACATTCATGCCCACTTATGGCACATTTATGACAGTTAGATTCTGCTCTGCAATTGGGTAGGCCTTTTTCTTCATATAAAGGATTATCATTTATACTTGCAAAGAAATAAACATTCCATAATTCATTTTCTCACAGTGTGGGTGGATCTATACCATTAGCATTTGCATATCTAGCAGAATGTTGTCCAAGATTGAGTAGAAGTCGGTGGACTGGTTTGCTTGTAGCAATACAAGCTTTAGGTGGTATATATGTGGCTCTGTTGGCATGGGGTATGATACCAACCACTGGTGAAATGGTTATCCTTGAGAATAAAGAACACTTTAGTTCTTGGCACCGTTTTCTTATGCTCTGCTGTTTGCCTGCATGGTTTTCCACTGTAGGACTTATTTTTCTACCAGAGAGTCCAAGGTATCTTGTAGAAGCAGGAAGGGATGTAGAAGCAATGATGGTCTATCAGGTATCTTATTTTCTATTCCACTTCAAGGTCCCACATTATTTCATATGTACAATCATATCATCATACATTTCCAGAAAATATACAAAAAAAATAATGCACGCAAAAGTGCAACTGGTACACAGTACCAACTCTCAGAACTTGAGCTTCCAACTAAAAGGTCTCGTGGTTTAGCACCACCATCACCTACTAATAATAATAGTGTTTTGGCTGATATACTTTATTCTATTGAAATGGTAAAGATGTTTCTGTATGGTTCATATTTAATATCATCAAATTTCTAACTTGATATTTCCACATTCTTAGTTTTGGAATTCCTTCCTGGAATTATTTATATCGCCACATTTACGCGTGACTATAGTCTTATTAATCATTTGGGCAATTATATCATTCGGGTGAGTTTAATTTATCGAAATCTTCCGCGTTACGTTTTATTCCTAAATATCCACGTATTTTATAATGTTTTAAGTCTGTATGGCCTTATGTTGTGGTGCCCCGAATATCTCAAGCATTTGCGAAATACAGATTATAAAGCTCGTACTGCGCAATATGTTGGGAAAGAGTATAAAGAGGAGACTTTCAATGGTTCCTTAGAAAATTGCCAATACAAAGATTCGACGTTTTTAAATTGCAAGTAAGGCTAAACATTAGAACACATTTAAAGCATCTTTTCGTTACTACACTTGGAATCGTTGATCTTCTAGGTTTACTAAACTGGTGATCAGTCATGTCCACTTTGACAATTGTACCTTCCATTCTGTCGAGTTCAATGGCGTAAAATCTAGTAAAACACATTTTACAGACAGTGTAATCATGTTTTCGAAGTAGGTATTTCAAAATGTTGTCTTATTCCAAGTATTCCACGGCTGTTTATGGTATATTATCCATTATGCACTATAATATTTATAGGTTTGTGGATACAGATTTATCAGCGCAAGTATTTACGAGATGTAAATTGGAGAATAATACGGAATTAAGTTTGAGCGGACCATGTCCGACCCTTGATCTGGATTATAATATTTACATAGATGAAACTTTTCATAGTCATTTAGTTGCTCAATTGGCTTTTGTGCCTGCTGCTATATTAGCTGGGCTGGCACTTACTGTACTTCAGCGGCCACAAATAATTGGTGCGTTTGTTAAATCATAAATCATAAAATCAATCCTGTTACACTGATCATTTTGATCCAACTTATATACAGGTATCACTACATTTTTTTCCGCCATTGCCGGAATCTGTTTAATATTGGTGGGAACAAACAATTCAGCTGTGCTCGGTTTCCAAGGTGGTTGTACAGCACTTTTTGCAATTGCTTGGACCACTATGATCTTGGTAACTGTCGAGAGCTTCCCAACTCATTTGAGGTAAATATATATGATTATATTTATGCAATAATAACAGATGATGAATTATTGAGTTTTATGGACGTCTTTCGATGCAATAACATAAGGAATCAATTTTTGGGATAATCCATTGTGTTGATGTAGCAAGTATTAATATTTCTTTACAGGTGTACTGGTTTCGGTATAATAGCGGCTACGATCAGAATAGCCAGTTTAATTGGAAATTTAACATATCAGACTTTAGTTGGTGCACCACTAATTGTGCCTGCATTGTTGACTGCGTTACCATTGTTGGTAGCTAGTATCGCGACATTTAAATTACCTCACACCCATACAGTTTTCTTATAAAAGATCTAATTGTGAATGCAGTATAAGACAAATATCTCATGCGAACGACATTATTTAATTCGTTTCAACTACATTTTTATCCGATAATTTATTACTAAAAACAATGATTGACAGAAAAGGGAAAGATTAGAAAAACAAATAATGGTCGGATCAGACGGTATGGATATGGATTTTCTGTTGAATGATCATATTATCAGTTCTATTGAAAAGAGACGAAAATTAGTCGGAAAGATAATTTCAATCGTAATAAAACGAAGCTGGAAGACTTATAGACATAAAGTACTTGTGTCATATTACTGAAATCTAAGACTTATACTCAAAAGTTCCATTCCATCTAATTAAGAGCATAACTGGAGTTCATAATAGACTCTCGGAAGGAGAGAATGGGAAATGCACATCTAAATGTTTATAACACTATATTTCTAAGGCCACGAAATGTGTCAATTTTAAAGGATAAAGGATACTATCATCCGTGATAGTACATGCTGAAAGACAACAAGATAAAAACCATGTTCTCATATTCTCGATGTACTTGCACAATATGCATATGGCGTCGATGAACTACTATCTCATGCGAATATATAGATGTTTTTACTTTACATCGACAGATAAACAAGCTGTGCATGATTCCAAAATTACTGTACGTTTGAAATCGTTAATATCATGTTATTTGATAAGAACTGTACATCAAGAATTTTATATATGCGACCGCAATATAAGCTTTCGCGAATTAAAAGAAGGTCACGCGAACTTCTCTCTAAGAGCATTTATAGGAATCCAAATCTGCGTACAGTGTGTTTTAAAATATGAAAAAATATGCTCAGCGCTATTGCTTTGTATCAAGTTTCCAGCTTGCATTAATTGAGGAGTTTAGATGCATAGAATGAACGAGTCAAGAGGCATTATTCGCACGATAACAACATAAATGTAAACGCTGCCGTGTAAATCCTAAATTCCAAGCCGAAGACTTCGAAAAAAAGCAAGAAAGAATAGAAGTCATAGCTTCTTTAACTGTAAATCAAAGAGATTATCGCCTCTAGTCAAGTTTACTCCTTTTTTAAAGCTTACGGCATGCTTAAGACGAAGAATTTGGAGATAAGACGCATAAAACAATCCAATCTAATGCTTTTAATGGTATATCAGTTTTGCTACGAGATCTCTATTGAATTAATTCGATTGGCGGAAGGTTTTTCCTAGAGTTTTACCGTTCCTCTGAATAGAGATGAATTGCAGTGGATGAGCAAGAAGAGTGATCAGAGAAAAAGAGAGAGTGTGAGAAAGAAAAGAACAACTGGTTCCTCGAGATGAGATAAACTACCCCTAGGCAATAAGGACGTAAGTAATGTTTTACGAACGATGACTATCAAGATATCTCATTTTTATCGAAACTCAAAAACGTATTAGTAAGGCATATTAAGGAAGTTATTAGTGAGGATTAAGAGAATTGCTGTTGGCAAAGTTAATCGGATAAGTAAATTCGCGTCCCAACAATGGTTAGTGAAGTTTTTCATATCAAGTTGTTGACCTTTCAATTATACCCAATGAGACGAGACGTTATTAATCAAGTTTTATGCGCGTACTTGAGCAGAAGTGGAAACGAGTGGTGTAAGACATTATTTTTTTTTCTATGAAAAACTAGTTTACCAATATAGAATGATCTGTTTACATTATTTACTCAAGGATGTCGACGTTCGACTAAATAAAAAGTTTTAAACATTGCTCGTTCCTACTTCCACTTATATTACATTTATCGTGAACTTAGTAATGGAACAAACCTGTGCTGGCATTTAAAGGAACATTTTTTATCCTTTGTTTACGACCGAGCAGAATTCTATTTTCATTTTGCATAAAACGCAAGCTTTTAATTCAAATTGGGACCATGGGATTTATTATTTTATTCATCGGTCAGATATTTCTCTTCCTCGAAGAAAAAGAGATTGGTGCCGGCACACGCAGTTCACGTAATTAAATTATTCTTAGGATTGCATTGAATTTATTGTCCCCCAAGTAGAATTGTATACCTTACTGGACATATCATACTTATGAGCGAGGGTTTTTAGATATTCGTAGGCATTAATTAGATTGTCGGCTAGAATGTCTAGAATTACGTACACTACCGTAATGAGATCAATCTTGGATACGTTAAGAAGAGATTGGACAGGAAGACTGCTAAAACGTTATTCTCGTGCCGTTACGTTTTAGTTAATCGACTTAATTGATTTATAACTTAGATATACAATATTACTTTCACACTGGTTGATTATCAACAGATTGACTTATCTTATGGTTATAATAAAAATCTGAAGAAAGTTAAGTTCCACATTGTACAGTACAATATTTCAGCTATGATTACCTTTATTATTTTGTCCATGCTTTATGATTATGTCACTTGTAAGATGATTTCTATAGACTGAAGTAAGGGATCCGTTGATAATCGCCGTGCGCCATGGAGGAACCCTGTTTTTTTAACATATAATCATGTAGTGTGATGCTTATTAAACATTGTATATTATAATGAAAATTAACGAGAATCTTGCGCGTTTATATATACATATATATATATAATATTAATGACTCCAGGTTGACTTCATTTCATCGACCAGCTATATCCTAATGATACGTTTTTATTTCTTTTTCAAAAGGTATATCAATTTATCTTATACTTTTAAGATACGCTTTCTAAACATTTTCTACTTCTGTGAAAATCTTTCACTAGTTAAATCTAAGTTGACTACTTGTAATGCTATTTATTATTACAAATTGCTGAGTTTACATAAAATATCTAGCTTAGCAAATAAGAATAGGTTTTTCGATGCGCAGACATCATTTTTACGGCAAATGGCGGATGTCGTTGCGTATTAAAATTTATTTTTATTGCCTCCTAATGTTTTAAAACAAAGTCAAAATGAATTATAACTATCTTCGTTAAAACTTAATCAGGCTGTTTTGTATACCCTTCATTTTATTCTAAAATACATTTGTACTTACCTCATACAGCAGATTCAGGTATTCAAATTAACAGGTTTTCTGCCACAACTGGAATGTTTCACTTTCGGGAAACTGGTCTCTTAACGAACACGGAACAACAGGTTTTCCACGAATAATTTACCTTAAAAATTTAAATATTTCGCCATGTAACATCAAAGTCTAATATTCCTCAACAACGTTTCTGAATTAAGAAATCTGATCTATTAATAATTCAATATAGAAAGATGTTCTAGATCTTTCAATTAAAGCCGAAATATTTTTGCATTATGAAGTAGCCCGTACATTTTTCAAATCGAATATAAGCGGCTCAGAATTACAGCTACATATAAATAACTTACATGAGCACGACAAGATTACCGTCGTTAAGAGTTAGTTACAGTTTTTATAAATATTAATAGCTTTTATACCTTAAAAATCTTGCAAATATTTTCAAGAACGTTGTTCCTCCTCCGAGACACTCGAACTGTAACAGGAAGTGGCCGCGAAATTCAAAATTTAATTGTTGTCAGTGGCGCCAGACGATAAAGAAGCGTGTCCGGAAGTTGATAAAAAGAGGTTTGTTTTTACCGGTGGAGAATTCTGCACAGAATTTCAGTTGAGTTCAAATACGAGCCAACAGTCAAATTTAAATTTAGTTAGTGTATTAATTACATCGATCATTTTTAGGATTCAGTGTTATATGTGATTAGTTAAAGTGATCAAAGTGCGATTTATATATATTAGTATAATTTGCGCATTCTGTTTTTTATCTTTTGAAGTGTAATAAAAAAGCGTGAGCAATGAAAAGTGTCAAAGAACATTTCAAATGTAAGTGACATAATTTTGTAGATGTCAAACTTTGTAAAGGTGTCACGCACGTGCGGAAGGTTCTCTGTTTATGTCCTGCCGATTATTGACCTTGTGCCTGACCTTGGGCGTGCCCTTCACGTGCAATAACGATGATCATGTCGAACGAGCCCTGACCTAACCTATTCTAGGCTATGTCTCCGTCTTCCATATACAGACAAAGCCTAGGAGAGGCTAAATCAAGTTACTCACATTCGGTAAACATATTTCCATCATTCCTTTTACCACAGATTTACAAAGGTATCGTACAACTCTAGTTCTTTATCTTTTTAACAGGACCACATTTGCTTCTTTTGCAATTTGTACCGTCTCGAATAAGGGGACGAAGAAAAACATAGGTGACTGATTAATTAGAATGCATAACGAATACTTTGTCATCCTACAAGGAAAAGATTCCACTTTGTTTTCGTCGGACTTCTCTGGCCCAAGTAGAATATCCTGTTTTGGAAAGACCCGCGTCTGTCGGAGAAACAGGAAAGGAAGTTTTGAATAAGAATCACGGTAATGTCCTACGGTGGTTTATTCCAATAGGTAGTCGAATAACGAGATGTGTAGCTCCACAAAAGTGTACAGTTTAATTTTTGGACGTAAATTTGCCGGATTAATTATAAATGGATTGCAACTTAGTGTCCACGAATTCTTGGTGGGAGTTATTTTTGCGTCGGTACCCGAACGGCACAAAGAAAGCGTGTCATGCCTAAAAATACGCGAGGCACGCAGGTAGATGTGAAAAGGTCGTAGGGGCCGGGAGGGAATAAAAAAGGCAAAGGAATTGCACAAGAGCAGTGATTTGGTATTCAAATCGTTCAACTACGTTCCCGCCTCTCTTCGCTAGCACCAGCCTCTTCTCTTCTTCGTGTATATACTAGTTATATGGAAGGCCTCCTTCCTTTAAGTGTTTTCTCTTCTTCATCGTCCACCTCCTCCCGCCTCTCTTACCGCCGGTTCTCTTCTCTCTTATCGCACTTTCTACTCGGACACTTCGTCTTCATTTTTTACCGAGTTCATTTTCAGGTGCCGTTGCTTTCTTACCGTATGTCTTTGTATATTTACATTCTTACTTGTATAACGTGAATTTTCAGGTATCGTAATGCCTACCATAGCCGGAGGCGTATCGCAATTACAAATTGCGAATAAAGTTGTCCTTGCACTGCACGGAGAACGTAGAACACGTACGGTCACTGATAAATCGTTGAGGAATTTTAATGCGCGAACAAACGATGAGGTGCTCGCGAAGTTGATACCAGGAGACTTGAACGACCGCATGTGTAATGTCTTGCCTACTGTGGTTACATAAATGGAACCAATGAAACGCCTATTTTGTATTTACGAGTGATTTCACTTTCTCTCTCCGACATCCACAATGTGAAATCAAATTATATTCCGTTTCAAGACAGAATCGAGCGGTTGCCGCACTTTCTGCTCGTTCGTTGCACACCCGACTTCTTATGTTCTCGCGTTAATTTTAACTCTAAATTCAACGAAGGAAAGCGACGTCAATGATTATACAATCGTACGATTTAACTTATACATTTTTATAATGTTTTCTTGCACTTTACGATCTGATAAGTACAAAGACTTTCACCTCGGTTTTAAAGGAACACTATCCACTGTTGTCAACACGGTAAGCATTTCGCGAGCGATCCTTCGCATGCAAAACCATTACGATAGAATTTTCCCGCGCGTGAATCGTTATCAAATTCTTGCGATACTAATGAATATTTACAATCACAGTTGATTGGTATCGGATTGCAAAATGAAGAAATACTATGGACCGGGATACTGGCAAGAAAATCACGGTATATCACGTGTTCGCCAAAACGCAAAGTGTGAGAACTTGGTGAGGAAAGTCGCGATCGGTATACGTGGCAGCGGATTGGTTGGTAGACGGTGCTGGGTCCGGGTCCGGCACGGCTCGACGACACGCACGGCAACCTGTGCACCCACTGGCACCCACTAACCACTAACCAAACCTAACCACCGAACCACCCAACCGTCCAAGAACCACGGGAGGCCGGAGGTGTGCGAGAGCTCCACGGATAATATATGTATCTACGTGCGTTAACCACGTGAGACCGGCCAGCATCTTTCCACGGGCCTGTATGGTGGGGACTTAACCTATGGGCAGCTCTTTCCAGCCGTCTTTCTTTCTCCTTAGTGACTGACTCCAATCCCCGGGAAATGGGCCCGACCTTAACCCTGTAACAGTCTAATGAAACGATGCAAAATGGTAAAAAAATAATTATTCTCTAATTAATTTGCCAAAGATGCACTTCCCAGTATGCATTTCTCTATGTAATATTTAATCAAACTTCATGTTAATTTCTTTATTAACACCTCTTGATTTATTGTTAGAAAACTCGGCGTAATGAACAGTTAAAATCAGGATGAATTAAAAGGAATATTATACCGATATACTTCCTTCTAACGATATCGTTAAGTTTGACATCATACTTCAAGAAAAATCCATATTCTCGGAAAGCATGAGTTCCCCACTCTTATTTAAAACACGATTCCCCCTTTGAACATTATCTCTGATGAGTTACGCTATACTGGAGCAAAGAACAGACTCGTAAGCGGAAATAAAGGGTAATCGTGGTTGAGTGCGGTTTGTCCGTAAATTATAGTCTTCTTACTGGGACTGGGTTGGTTTATAAACGGCGTACTGTTTGTTCCTCGGTAAAAGGTACATCAGTTTTCCTTAGATAGTTGACGTATATCCTGCGGTACAATCGTAATCACATTGACATCCGATTGTGCCATTTTCTAGCTCTATCGTTTCTCTGTCATTTAGACCCGGCGAAGTATTAGTATCGGTGTCTCGTTCGCCAAGATAGGCCGCTACTTTTTTATTCGACACCCCGTAGACGGCGAGTTCTCACTCAACATTCCCGGCAATCTTTGATCGACGAGTTTTTATGAAGGTCGTACGAAGTACGTGAGCCTACCTACTTACCCAGCTGCATCACTAACGCATCTGCTTATACTATTTGTGGACGCGCAAAACTCATAATATTTGCTAAATTATTGTTGTCTTGTATTATAGTAATACATGAACATGCGCAAAGTTTCAGTTGATTGAATACATTGCACTATTAACAAAAACACAGGAACCCGCCATTGGAGAAGCAGTTTGTGTACCACGCGTTAGCGTTGTTGACAATTGTTTTCCGTACATGGAACTCTATGGTGTCTAGGTTATATATAACTTAACTGAAACATTATTACCTAAAAATTAATTGGCTAGGTAGCGATAAGTGAATCTTAAACTGTTTTGGTTATTAATACGCAAAATTAAAATACATTAATTTCAGCCGTTCCAGAGAATTTATAAAAATCGAAAATATTAGGCGATGAGACCTAGATTGTTAAATCCGTGATAATATCTCTATAAATGTGGGTGGCCGCCAGTGTTCTTTAGAGACTGCGATAACCTTCGAATAAAATTCGCATATTGTGAATCATGGGAACCCCCGACCTTAAGGAGCCGCAGTAGATTATGCGCGAAACTATGCAGACATTTCCTGCTGCACCGGGAACGGAAGACACCGAAGATATTTATTTATCTATAATGTTCCAAAGAGATCCACGACTTAAATCTATTAACACGTTCCACGAAGAAGCAAGTGAAAAAAAGTGTTAGTCTACTTGAAATTGCAGTAGAAATAAAAAGTATTCAGAGCGTTACGATTGGCCCAGCACGAGTCCTTATTTCGCAATTGGTGGTCAGTATTCAGAATTCTCATTTGCAACTTCGGAGATGGAGATGGCGGCGGACTACGATAATTTATTAACTAGTCCAGCAAGTCAAACCTGTTGGTTCCCCGTGGACGTGTTTTGCTCTTCGTGTTTGAAAGCGAAGAACTGGTGTCCTTTGATATCTTTCTACAGAAAACTAGCGACTTCTTAATCCTGTATACTTTACCTGGTATGTTTCCAATGTCCTTCTTTTTCTCCTTAAAAGGTCTCATTACTCGCTTAGCACTTTCTCACTTTGTACTATTTTATTCTTGATCTATTACTCAATCGAGTATCCGTAGACTGAACGCGTTTGACTACGCAACGTATTTTCTACTTCATGGAAAGTTCCGTTTAGCGTGGTTCTCGAATATCGTAATCATTGCATAGAACAAGTTGACCGTATGATATTTATAGTTGAAATTAGTTTGCACCAGTATAATTTAATCATTAAAAATTCGAGATTACGTTGTATTTTATTTCAGCTTTAAATGGCGTGCTCGAAAGAATAATTCCGGCACGTAATTTTGAGTAGAAAGTATAAGAAAGGTCAGATTTCAAGCGAAATATGTTGAAATAAGTCGCAGAGAGCTGGAGAATGGAATAAAATCTTTTCGAGAGTGATCGGTTTTCGAGTCACGTATCTGACGTATGTCCCTTAATGTAGCGAAGAGCGTAAGACATAATTTTGTGCCGTTTATTTGGATTCCATGGATTGTTGGTTTGTGCTCTCGGCTGTTAACGGTTTGATATTATGCCGGTGCTGTGATTCGCAATGGCGAACGGCCAGCGGCCAACAGCTAGGAAATTCTCAAGCCGTGACGTAAAAAGGTAGCGCCCGGGGGCATTTCTTTAACGCGGCGCCACTCACACCATTACATTCTTTAATACATACCTGCACCGCACAATAACCGCACACTCTCAAACCTCTCTCTACTTAAATTAACATTAATTCCTGTCTACCCACTATTTTCATTATAATTAATGAGCCGCCGTATCAAGGATTTCTTCCACTAACCGATTTCTGTGATCCTTGCAAACTATTTTCAATTAAATCGTTGCTATTCTGCAGTTTGCTTTCTCAGAATGTTAATGCGTCCGAGTTGTTTTCGAAGAATAAGAAATTAATGCAGGGATCATGAGAAGTATGGTGATCTCATATGATTGGACTTCCAACAAATTCTTTACTAATTAAAAATAATTTCGATTTGATTTAATATATTATAACTTTTGGTTTTCTTAGGTGAAACTTGAGAAGGAAAATTCAATAATGGTATCCGTCGATATAAATATTGCGAAGGCATCGCTATTTAATTGGTATTTGTCAGAGAGTCAGCTACGGATGCTGGTGACCCTGACATTTACGCCGATGCATTTTACATGTATTGCGCCAATACTTCGCTTTAAGTACGACTCACGATCGAAGATGTTTCCTAGCAATTCGAATTCTAAATATTGTCAGCAATCAAGTTATACCACGCGTATAACTCGTACCAATGTTACTATTAAATGTACGTATAACTCGCGACAAGAAGTAGTTGCAAGTCTGCATCCCTTCTCGAATAAGCGCATGGAATCCTATTTTTGGAAAACATAACACTTACTTGTATAAAGATCTATCATCATCCCACATATTTATGTGCACAAACAAACCTTCGAGTATTGACATTATCACTCACGTACGACAAACTCGCGTACTCACTGAAGATCTGTTTGTTCTACCAATATTGAGCCGCTACCGAACTTCGGAATTTAATGCCACGAAGAGCTGCAATAAAAACATGGCTCTGAGAGGAAAACAATTTTTTGATTCCAGCGATGACATATTCAAAATGAAAAACATAAAATGGTAAGCAGATGCAGAATAGCGTAAACAGCATGGCGGAGACTATGCACGCATTGCGCGGTACCAAAAATTGACGACAGCATACGGTACCAGGATTTTATTGAGATTGGCGCCCTGAGGAATGCAAGCTTAACGGGTCGAGCATGGCCCAACCTTCTACCTCCGCAACTTCTTGATTCTCCACTTTATACACGGATATATCTACAACCCGCTAAAACATTTTATATAATTCCAAAGTTACGATAATCTTCATAGTAACAATCATTAAACGATAACGGATAATAATTAAACTAGAACAGACGCAGACTGTCACGTTAGTGGTAAGTGAAACAAATTCGATTAATGCACCTATTAAATTATGCTAGTAAATGCGTTCCACCAATTAATATTTAAACCCTGCAGACGAAGTGCAGCAAGGAAGGTCAGCTGCAAGGACGCGTTCATCCGTGCTTCATTATCATTTAATGACCATGGACGAAGTAAGAATTCAAATAAAACTAATAGGACATTAAGTTAAATAGAAGAGAAATCTCGGGTCCTAGACTTCCGCTGTTTGGTTGCATCTTGTGTCATTAAAGTTTAATAGGAACTTCTGCGCGGACACGAAGGTGGGCGTAAGTTTTTCAATAAAGCCAGTCTCGCGGATAGTTGAACGCATATCGGGATCAATGACACGCCTGCAGATTCCCCAGGGTATCCTCTACGACCTACGTAAAGGCATCCTGTAGAATTCCAACCACCTTCCTCGCCATCCTCCAGCAGGACCAACTGGTTTCTATTTATATACCGTGTGAGACCTTGCTTGCCTCGCCTCGCCTCGCCACGCCACACGTTCGCTGGTTCGCGCGTTTACCAACTCTACCCCCGCGGTATCTGTTTACACCGTCCACTCTTCATAGTCCTACCTTCATCATCTTCAACCACCTGTCCTATCAATCCCTGACCAACCAGATCCCAAAACACAATGTTGAAGATCCACCATCGAATTCTCTTAGCAGTCGGTATTTATTTGGAAATTATTCGTTGACTTGGGATGAACGCTCGCGTGTTATTGTTAGGAAAGGATGGTAGAGTTTTAATTCTAGATTCCTGCAACCGTCATTTAAATGCGATAACTATGTTATTGTAATTAATATATAAAAAAAACTTCAATGATTTCTAACGATCTAACGTTTGACAGAATATGGAAACGCGGTGACCGATTAAATTGCACAAGTATTTTCATTGGTAGACTATGTAGCTAATTTACATAAACTTATTAAATCTGCGTGTAGTGTTTTCTTGTAATGTGGGATTTATGGGTGCTATTATAATTCAGATTAGAGGGAATTTAAAACAGTTTGTTTATCTACCATAATATATTCTGGGTTACGTTGATAAAGTATTCAGCTATACTTAACATTTTTAAAGCTTTACAAATATTCCAATGATAAAGTTACATGAAATTCTTTAATGTTGCAGCAGAATTACATTTTTTACGTACTTCAAATAAATTGGCGATGGTTCCCATTTCGTTTTTAATCATTTGTATTTTCTCTAGAAATCCAGCACTCATGCTTTTATCGGATTTATTTCAAGTTTACTTAAAATAAATTTATCAGAAAGTGTGCGGGTTTGGTGATTAGAATAAACCGAAGGGTGATTGCGGCACTCTTAATTGTAATTGTGTAGTTACAAATAATAGCAACTTGCTGACTGCTATTTTTCAGACATTAATATTCTTAATTTACTAAAAATTTAATTTCCTAATTAAAACCTGTAAAAGTAAATTGAGATCAGTTAGTCGATAACATTGGCAATGACACTAGAATGATAATGGCACTCTGACAATTACAGACCAAGCACGTAAATGGAATCTGTAATGCAGAATTATCGGGCTCTAGAGCCCGGTAATCGTTTTGGTGTCACTGGTGACGATACCCATCGAACACATAAAATAGCTGTTTATATAAATATATTATATACATTTTTTAACCGCTTCTTTGGACCCAAAATCGTCCTAGAATATGTTTGTACATCATTTACCATCGATTTGGGTCGTTTAGAAGCGATTTTGGGGACTTTTAATTTTTGACAATTTTTGAAGGTGTACCCCTTTACATTTTTTCGACTTGGTGTCGACCCATTTTTGACCAATAAAAATTTTTTAACCGCTTCTTTGGACCCAAAATCGTCCTAGAATATGTTTATACATCATTTACCATCGATTTGGGTCGTTCAGAAGCGATTTTGGGGACTTTTAATTTTTGACAATTTTTGAAGGTGTACCCCTTCACATTTTTGCGATTTTGGGTCGACCCATTTTTTGGCCAAATAAATTTTTAAACCACTTCTTTCGACTCAAAATCATCCTAGAATATGTTTATACATCATTTACCATCGATTTGGGTCGTTTAGAAGCGATTTTGGCGACTTTTAATTTTTGACAATTTTTGAAGGTGTACCCCTTTACATTTTTTCGACTTGGTGTCGACCCATTTTTGACCAATAAAAATTTTTTAACCGCTTCTTTGGACCCAAAATCGTCCTAGAATATGTTTATACATCATTTACCATCGATTTGGGTCGTTCAGAAGCGATTTTGGGGACTTTTAATTTTTGACAATTTTTGAAGGTGTACCCCTTTACATTTTTTCGACTTGGTGTCGACCCATTTTTGACCAATAAAAATTTTTTAACCGCTTCTTTGGACCCAAAATCGTCCTAGAATATGTTTGTACATCATTTACCATCGATTTGGGTCGTTTAGAAGCGATTTTGGGGACTTTTAATTTTTGACAATTTTTGAAGGTGTACCCCTTTACATTTTTTCGACTTGGTGTCGACCCATTTTTGACCAATAAAAATTTTTTAACCGCTTCTTTGGACCCAAAATCGTCCTAGAATATGTTTGTACATCATTTACCATCGATTTGGGTCGTTTAGAAGCGATTTTGGGGACTTTTAATTTTTGACAATTTTTGAAGGTGTACCCCTTTACATTTTTTCGACTTGGTGTCGACCCATTTTTGACCAATAAAAATTTTTTAACCGCTTCTTTGGACCCAAAATCGTCCTAGAATATGTTTATACATCATTTACCATCGATTTGGGTCGTTCAGAAGCGATTTTGGGGACTTTTAATTTTTGACAATTTTTGAAGGTGTACCCCTTCACATTTTTGCGATTTTGGGTCGACCCATTTTTTGGCCAAATAAATTTTTAAACCACTTCTTTCGACTCAAAATCATCCTAGAATATGTTTATACATCATTTACCATCGATTTAGGTCGTTTAGAAGCGATTTTGGCGACTTTTAATTTTTGACAATTTTTGAAGGTGTACCCCTTTACATTTTTTCGACTTGGTGTCGACCCATTTTTGACCAATAAAAATTTTTTAACCGTTTCTTTGGACCCAAAATCGTCCTAGAATATGTTTATACATCATCTACCATCGATTTGGATCAATTTAAAAAATAACACTGTCCAACACAGCAAAAGGTTGTAGCTACAAATACGTGATCCGTATAGATTTTAATGCGCTGAAGACGAATCCGCAAATCGTTTCGCTCCGTCACCCTCATGTTTTATTTTTGCTCTTTTGGTACTAAAAACATAAAAATCGGTTCTTTTTTGTTTTGTGGGTAACGTCACCAGTGACAAGAAAATCGTTACCGAGTCCTAGGACTCTGTAACTCTGGAATTACAAATTGGCTTGCGTGCTTGGTCTAGTTTTATCTGGTCTGTGCTGAAATCACGAAATAACGAAATTTATATAGTTCGTGGTCTTCCTATATCTCGTCTTTGGGGCCCATTGACCGGCACAAAAAATGCATTGACGCTTACATAGTCCAGCCTATATCTGGTTCTTGAGAGTATCTGCACTTATTCTCTTCTTTCCAACTATTATTTATAAAAAATAACTGAAACTATGGCTGATGGTATTTCGGAGATTTTTAATTCATTCCAAGATTATTTAAATAACGAGGAAGAATTGCGCGAGGTGTGTAGTTCCTTAGGCCGAACTAAGTTTGCGAGGTTACTTGTCAAATACCAAATATTCTCTAATAACTTTCTTGTTTTCTTTAAAATCTAACCAATATTTCCTATACTTTTCCACTGCAATTGTACACTTCTATTTAATTTTCATAGTAATTGCACTTGACATGTCATAATTTTTTTTCCGCATTAACGTCACACATCTGTTTCGTGTTGTGTATTACTCATAAATGCCGATTTTGAATAAAATATTTATGATATTATGAGGAATCTTGAGTAATACAATAAAAGGAAATGTGATAAATGTTATTTGGGACATATTATATCCTTGTAATAGCCCATAATACTTTGTATAGTTTGTTTTGATTGAGTCATGTATACACAATGAAACTGATTAATTCTTTTTAAGAAAATCCGCCCTATCGTAAGGGACCTAGAAAAATGCAGTAGAGATATATTGATAGTTCTACAGAATATTCATAATGAGAATACTTTAGAAGAAAATATCAGTATGTATCCCAATTATGAAAACATAGTGTTGGATTAGTGACTGTGTTGATTACTGCATATTTTTATTCATAGTTGTATCTGAATACTGTGCAAAAGCCAGACAACATTTTGAAGATGTAAGGAAACATTATGAAAGACTTGCAGAAGTAGTACCAAAAGATCAATATTATCGATTCAATGATCATTGGCGTTTTGTCACCCAAAGATTATGCTTCTTGGCCTCTTTAATGATATATTTAGAAGTTAAGGTTTTGGTTACCAAAGAAACTGTTGTGGAGATATTAGGAGGTATGTAATATTGGGGTAAAGAAATTGATGATATGTTATATCACTTTCATGTTGTATCCACAGTAAAAAATAACAGAGAGGATGGTTTTCATTTGGACTTGGAGGACTTTTTAATGGGTTTACTAGAATTGTCAAATGAGTTGGTATGTAAATTTCGATGACTTGAGGTGATTATCAACTGACTGTAAATCATATTTCAGAGTCGTTTTGCTGTGAATTCAGTAACAAATGGTGATTATAATCGCCCCATTGAAATAGCAAGATTTGTAAATGAATTGAATGCAGGTTTTAAGTTGTTAAATTTGAAAAATGACACTCTCAGAAAACGCTTTGATGGCCTGAAATATGCAGTTAAGAAGCTGGAAGAAGTTGTTTATGATCTCAGCATTCGTGGTTTAAAGCCATCTAATGCTCCACCTATTGAAAATGCTAATTAATAATTTTTTTACAACTGATTGTCTCCTACTATATATGTCCAATTTATATATACATTAATGTCAAGTTACAGGGACTAATGAAAGATACATTTTTTGTATTAACATAGTTACAATATCAATTGTAACTTAGTATCTATAGTTGTTAATTTACACATTTTTAAAGTACAATCCATGATTTGTACTTTCTACATAACAGAGATTTTGATTCCATATTTGAAAAGGCCTATCATAATTCTGAATAGGTTGTAATCCCAGAAATTGCACATTGCTTTTGGTTTATGTACAAGTACACTTACAAAAGGATTTGAAAAGGTTCATATAAGATACAAGAAATATGTTCTAAGGTTTTGTATTTTCATATTTATGTTAACAAAACATACATATATATTTCGTTTTGCGTATTTATTTTATATACGTTGTTATAAATGCAATTTCTATCACATTTAAGGATATGTGCTATATGCAATATATACGGAAATGCGGAAGTACTAATTATTGGTTCAACTTCCTGATATCATTCCCCATGTAAATATAACTTGCCTTTCACAATTAATATCCTTCACGCCAGTCGAACGTGTTCAACAAACTTTGACCCGCGACAAATTTCTTATAATTCTCCGCAAAGAATCTCGCAACATCCTGTCCACGCGTAACTCCGGAAATATGCGGCGAGATAGTCACCTGTAAAGTTAGTGATCATTAATATTGAAAATGATTGAAATATTACATAACTGAGGAACTTCACCTGTGGCAAATTCCATAATTTACTTTCTTTCGGCAACGGTTCTTTCTCGCAAACATCTAAAATAGCACCGGAGATCCATTTGTTCTCAAGAGCATTTAACAAATCAATTTCTTTAATAATCGTTCCTCGTCCAATATTCATGAAAACTGCTTTCTTATCTTCGCAACTTTTTAACATCTCCCCATTCAACAATCCCACAGTGTTGTTCGTAGTTGGTAAAACATTAATGATATAATCGCAATTTTTTAATAAGTCTGGTAAAAATTCGACTGTTCTATGTTCATCGAGATAATCCAACTTTTCTTTGAGAGGAGACCGAGTCATTCCCCAAACGATTGCTCCGAATACTTTTAATCTTTGCGCAACTATGGATGTTTAATATTTATTTGAAAATGGATCTTCTGAGTAGAAAAACTAACAAGGTATGAAAAATATTATTACTTGATTTTCCTATATTTCCCAATCCCAGAATTCCAACAGTCATGTCGCTGATGAGTCTGTGGTTCGATATTTTTCCATCTTGTATCCACAAAGAATTCTTTTGATTTTCATATTGCATTCTTTGGTCGCGCTCATAATTGACTATCTGTGCTATCACATACTCGGACATAGCATAACCGAAAGATTTATCGGAAAATCTGGTGAGTGTGAAATTCAAGTTTTTATTTTGAATATTCGAAGTTAACTTCTCGACACCGGCCCAAGTTGATTGCACCCATTTTACAGAGGATAATTGCTCCGCGTAAGGTATCAACAAATCGCAATCAGCTAACAATATGTCCGCAGTGTTAAGTTTCGAGAGTGTATCATTTTGATCTGAGGCATAAAACGTAAGCAATCTTACAAGTTACATATTAATGTAATGAAAATTCTATCACATATTAATATGTAATGTTTGATAGTATCGCTAAGAGAACATTTCAAATGCGCGGGAATAATTGAAATCGACGTGGGTGAATTTCCCGCCCAGTTTTAGCTGTTAAGTGCGCAAATTCAGTGTTTTGTGGATTTAAGAGGCAGTGCGTTTGACACGTGCTCATCGTGAGTTTTCGCGAAAGGAAGACTTTCAAGCTTCTGAAGTATGTCTGGGGAAAATCATATGTCCAAATTGAATACCTGGCGAAATATCAGTTATGTTTAAGCTCGGTAGTTGCGAACGCAGGTGATAAGATAACCTGGGAATCGTGGACAGAACCGCAATTTTGTGCGTCATCTTGAACACGAAAATAATCGGCCAGCATCCACAAAACGCTACTCTAGTCAAGTGTGTTACATAAATTACTGATTTCCGCGTTTCAAATGTCATTTAATCATATTTTCATATATCATTCTGCAACGAATGCAATTTGATATGAAAATTAGGAAATGCATCTTCCTGTGCATAATAGAGAATTTGAAATGCTTGTATAGACGCGATGTGCGCGCTGAAAATCCTACACGTCAAACTAATGAATACGAATGCAATACGTTATTGATCTTTTCCATTGATCGCATTACTCTTCTGCAATAAGTATTAACAATTGCCACGTTTCTTAATAATCTTACTCCCATTTGAAATCCAATTAGTGAAATTCAGTGCGTATATTCAATGCATTTTTTCCCCAGTGAATATACTATTTCATTGATACGAAATTAAATATTAACAGACCAGCATTACATATGTCCTATAAACTGCATAGAATATTTTAGAATACGCATCGATTTTCGAACGATAACGATGTTTTACATTAATTTTCAACAATTTCTATCATTTCTGCATTCGTTGCTAAGAGATATGTGCAGTGAATGAGCACCCCTGCGTCGCCCCTAGCGGTATCCCCCGAAAGAATCAATTTTGATTATTCCATTTTGAATTTGGCCGTATAAACTAGTGGAATTAATATATAATAGATTAAAGGGAAATCTACGATCGCAATAGAAGAGATAGCGTAAATATTAAATGAGAGAAGAAAAGAGTGTGAACGAAGCTTGCTCGAAAGGAAAGGTCCAATGAACGGCGGGGTCTCTCGGTGGGTCTCGGCCGCGTCGGAGGGTGGCGGGCCGATTCCCGCGCGGCTCAACGTCGCATCGCGGAACTGCTACTCTAGCTGAACGTGGTTAAATGGCTGTGCGTCGGCCATGATGGCTTTGAGCAGGGACCGTGTCACGCAAACATGTTTTCGAAGTGATATATCTCGTTTGGTGAGTGAGTGACCGTGTTCGAGCGCGATGGCCGTAGAACGATGAGGCCCTGAGCGCTCTCTGTGCCGGGTAATACGGGCGCAGGGCCCCGCAGCCAGGCCCACGGAGCCTTCGATTTTGATCCCGTAAGCCCGAGGCCCGAGCCGCGACCCCCCTCTCTCTCACTCTCTCTGTCTCTCTCTTTCTCTCTCGTTAAACCTCAACCGAGCGAGCGAGCAGCCAACTCGCTTGTCAACACGCGCGCGACCCAGACCCGCCCGCCCGCGCCTTCACGATGAGCAAGCTCTCGTTCAGGGCCCGTGCCCTGGACGCTTCGAAGCCCATGCCGATTTACATGGCCGAGGAATTGCCCGATTTGCCAGACTATTCGGCCATCAATCGAGCCGTGCCCCAAATGCCCAGCGGCATGGAAAAGGAGGAGGAATGCGTAAGTCTACACGTCCAGCCTTCTTCCAGCATGTTTTCCCCGTCCGCCATCTTACCCTCCGCCGCGTCTTCGTAAACAACCGGCAGATGGCATCTTGTTTTACTCAACATCACTCCAAAAATTTGAGAAATTTTATTATTAAACGTAATTGCTTACCATTTTTCACATTGTATTATGATTACCTGAGTATTTCTTTATATAATTACAAGACTTTCCAAAGATGTCAGCTTCGATGTTGGATGTTATGGATGAGTTTACAGGAGCCTTTCTACAGTAAAGCTTCATACGTTATGATCCTCAGTATTTAGATATTCTTAGTTTCCCAGATGCTTTCCTAGCATTTTATCTTTTAATGAGAGGTCTATATGCGGTATATAATCGCTTTTAACAATTATTTATTATATAAATCAATGTATATTCATAAAATTTTCTTATGCGATGAAGATTCATAGCACAGCAGGTTGTTGTACTGATTATTGTATTGTTTATATACTTATGTACATGATTTTATATGTGTATTGCATTAAATAGTAGTAATTTTAATACCTATTTGAAATTTGTAAGAGAACACCATTATGTTTGATGCCATGTGTGTTTATATTCCTCTAATTTTGTTATTAATATCTTTGTGTACTTTCCTCTTCCTTGCTATATTTTATTCCTTATATGTGCTTTATTGAAGTCATATTACACTTTAATTATAGAATTATAATGTATGAGTACATAAATTTGAGTTATTTTATACCCCATATATCCTCTTATATTTAAATAAATATAGATATACTTTGCTATTTTCCATATATTTTTATCATTTTTGAATATATATTTATATGTTGTAGCAAAATATTTAAGGAAAAATATGAAATTTATTGTTAATGAATGTTCTGTTAAATAGTTATATTATGTATATAGGAACATCATTTGCAAAGAGCAATATGCACGGGTCTAATCATTCCTACCCCTGAAGTAACTGATTTGGCAGATGCGGAAGCTTATGATAAAATATATCCTGCTGATTATAAGCTACCTCGTCAACTAATACACATGCAACGTAAGGAAACACCAAGAAAACATTTCTTTGCATCTCTGATAATAAAATCTACGTATATTCCATAAACAATGAAAGGATGCTTATTAAAAATCATTGTTTTTTAAAGCTTTTGCAATGGAACAAGACATCCCAGACTATGATATGGATTCAGAGGATGAAAAATGGGTTGCAGTACAAAGCCGTAAAATGGACCTGACTCCTCTTCAGTTTGAAGAGATGATGGATCGTCTAGAGAAGAGTTCTGGGCAAACTGTTGTCACTCTGAATGAGGCAAAAGCACTGTTGAAGGAAGATGACGATTTAATAATAGCAGTTTTTGATTACTGGCTGAATAAGCGTCTTAAGACTGTAAGCTTCAGTTGGAAACAAAAAGTATTTATTTTAAAAGTATTACTATAGGTCAAAAGATGTTCTTTATAAATAGCTATTTTTAAAGGTTCTGATAACTCAAGCCATGCATATTTTTATATTTTATTTATTACGAAATAGCTATATCTACAAATATGAGAACATTGGAATTATTAAGATACATTTTGCTTAAGATTTACCCCTCTAATAGTAATTTATCTTTTTTGTCCCACAGCAACACCCACTACTGCTTACTGTTAAGACAGAACATCGGTTTGGTTCTGCTGCCAATAATCCTTATTTAGCATTTAGACGTAGGACAGAGAAAATGCAGACGCGTAAAAATCGCAAGAATGACGAAACTAGTTATGAGAAGATGCTGAAGCTTCGTAGGGATCTCAGCAGAGCAGTTACCCTCCTCGAAATGGTGAAGCGACGAGAGAAAACGAAACGGGAGCACTTACATCTAACGATCGAGGTTTACGAGAAAAGGTTGGATACCACTGTTCCTGAATTACCACAGCTCCTACTACTGTATATAATTCCTAAAATTCGAAATAAAACGTACTATGATACCATCAAACGTGTACATATAGGTATCAGGCGCAAGACTTTAACGGGCAAATATTAGCGGAAGTATCGGCACTTAAAACACCGAGGCCGGCGTTTGCACCACTCTTTACAAATCAATTCGGTGTTCATCAGAATTGGGCGAATAAAGTTTGTAGCAAAGTATGTCCTTACTTTAGGCAATATGCATCACTATTTGTCTGTGGAAAGAGATATTAATTCATAATAAATTTGAACAAAGGACGAAGTAGTACCCAGGAAAGAGAGAAGACCATATAAGAAGAGGAAACATAAAACAGATAGTAGGGGTGGAAGTTTGGAGGAAAGTGGTGTACGCGGTGGAACAGGTAGCGGTGGTGGCCGAGGGAGTCGACTTGGTGTTCTGGGAAGCGGGCTGGACCCGCTGTTAAGTTCAGACGAAGACAGTCCTCTTCCATCGCATTCACACTCTCAACCTTCACTTCCGTCGGATCGCGACGATGAAGACACCGCGGACGAGGGTCAATTCGCTTTTCGCCGGAACAGAAATAGCGCTTATTTACCAGTGAGTCTTTCTTTTCAAAGCTTTCACTTAAAATATCAAAGAAAAGTAGGCGCATTAGCTTGCTTCATTCTTTCATTTATGAGTATATGACAAAAATCTAAAGGCTACTATAAGAATTTACAGATGAGTTTTTAGTTCTTCCTTTCATGTTTGTGGATTTAGAATCTTTCTCTTTACAGCCTGTATCAGGTGGGTTTGGAAATTGGCCTTGGTGTGATAGTAGTGAAGGTGGCTTGGCTGATAAAAAGTATAGGTTTGCTTTAACCAGCATTAGCAAGCCAGTACCAAGGTGTATTGGCCTCGCACGGCGGAGAGTTGGTCGAGGTGGCAGGTACGAAAATTCATTACAATGGTATTTCTGTAAGAAAAACATGTGCTTCATCTTTTATTAATATACATCTCAAACTTACAGAGTAATATTGGATCGTTGTTCGTCCGACTTGGATGATATGTGGTCTTCTTTAGATTTTACGATACACGAACCAAAACAGGAAACAACGGATTCCAGTACGTCTGTCACGTCAACGACGCCTATCAAAAAAGAGTGGTACGTCTTCGGAAACTGTACTTGGTGGCGAACAATATACACCGATGGTTTTGAATCATTGGTTGAATCGGTATTTGATTTGAACTGCGCAGGTTACATTTTCGACCAAAGACTCCACCTGTGTCAGTGCATAGTCCAAGCGAGGAGAGTAGTGAATCGGACTCGGACGTAGAGCCAAAGTTGTCTCCATTGAAACCGCTTCCGTACCCGTTCCCACTGGAAGCAACGTCGATTTGCGTGGAAGTGGAAGCAGATCGTACGGGAGACGAGGCACCATTCACGTCGGAATTCAATATCGCGGATTTCTTCTCCGTGGACGGTTTATCGGACTTTGAGCTTGCCGTAGCGGGTATCAGTAGCGGTAGTAGTGCGTGCGTTAGTGGACTTACAGACAATAACTCTAGCGACACGCGGACAGACGAGCTGGGTAGTTCACATTTTGTTGTGACGCCGATAACCAGCAGTCTATTTGCACAGCCTGTAACGCAACAGGCTCGGCCTCAGTGCAGTGGTAGTAGTGGTTCTAGTGTTGTACATACTCCTACAAGTTCTTTGGTCCCGTCGTCTTTCTCATGTACGACCAATCAAGCGACAACATCGAGTACAGTGTCGACGCAATGCGCAACGGTTGCGATCGAGACGCAATCGAATCATCAACAGTCCAAACAACAACATAGACAATTGCCAAACAATAGCAGTACTGCCTCCATTCTCTCTAAGTCCCTGACTAGTCCAACAAATAATAGGAATGGCGGCAGCTGCGGCGGTGGTAGTGCTGGAGTCAGAGTGTTCAGTGCGAGTACCACGACGAGTGGTACGATAACAAACTTTGGTAATGGTCATCAGAATGGCCCATTACCCCATATAAACAACTCAAACAACCTGCCAAACAGCACACACGTTGTGAACAGTCAGTCGACGATTGTTCTCCCGCAGAAACATCCGCCGTCCAATCTGCTGCCTGGCCTGATCGCGCAGAGCAAATTGGCGAGCCTCGCGAGGCAGCAACAACAAACGCAGGGTCAGGCGCAACAAATCCCAACGTCCGGGGAAATTACGCTTAATAGTAATAGGTAAGTAAATCCAGCGATACAAGCGTTCAGTAACTGTTTTCATAGACCTATAATATTTAACTTAACAACTTGGTAGATTATATCTTGGCTACATACATCCTTATATTAGTGAATACGTTCTTAATATTCCATTATGTAGAATTGAAGACCTAGATCATGAAGACAAAGATTAACAAGAGTTTGTACATATACCACGACATTAGGAATATGTAAAGATGCAGCCGATTTTAGTCAGACTTGAAAAGAATATAGCTGTTATGTTCAAAGTCATTCGTCTGATTTCAGTGAAAGTTTGGAAATGGAGGTGGATGGAGTGGAAAGTGCCGCTTGCGATGGTAAAACGCAGCAGCAACAACTCGTACGGGCAAACAAAACAAATTCATTAGCAATGGAAGTGACATGATGCCTGCTATCGGCACCCCTGTTGCCGCCAATACGTCACTGGGGGCTTCGCTAACTTTTACCTTGCCTATGTCTGCCTGACTTTTTTGAGGAGTGGACATGTACTACGTGCTCGTTATTACGAAGACCGGTACGGCTAGGTTCAAATTGCGGAAATGCTCTGCTCAGTTGCCTGTTATGGCGATTACGACGGAATAGCGTGGATTCTATTGCAAGTACCAACTTTATCTTTACTTTTCATTCTCAAAGAATCGTGCTCCGACTTATTTCTTCATCATTAAATCATTTAATTTCCTTGCTCATTGAACAACCATTACAACTCCATGTAATAGTCATTCTTCCGGATATACACACTACGCGTCATAAATTTAAAGTCATCTTATAATTGAAAAATCTTATTGCCGTACAAAAATATGATTTCACGTGTGCACGTTGTTGTTTCCATTACTTTGGCATATTGCATTTTTCATATCTGATAATCATAGGTAAAATATATTTACATAGTAATAACCGTCAATCGGATATGTTATAAAATATATCTTTCAATTTGATGCTTTGAAACTTATGGTGGATGGTGTGGTATCAAGATAACTTCAGTACATCGAGGTTTCACAATGTTTTCGATCACTGTCATTCATAGTCTTTGTTGAAAGACTGTCGAGTATGAGTGAATCGTAATATTCATGGATAAACAATGTCTACATTTGAATCGGTCTACAGTTTTTATTTACTTAAAGCGGACCGATGTCTGATCAAATATTTAAGCGTATATGAAATTATGATCAACAAGTTTCCACTCGAACCAGTTTAGTTCTAGTTTCCTTAATTCGATGGTTTTGTTCAACGCAAGGAAATTTCAGAATTTTCTCAGAAATAGGGCCTGTCTGTTAGATCCTGGAAAATTGGCAGAACTCCGAAATATTGTTTAAATCGGGATTTCTATATCAGATACCTTCTAGGTGCGACAAGCTTTCTCAGACACAGCATTAACGTGGTTGTCCCAAAAGAAAAGTTTGCACAAAGAATTACAACCGTTTAGTTTGATCGTGCAACTGTAAAGTAACGTATTTGTAAGAGACAAGTTCTGCAGAGGAACCAGAAAGAAAGAAAAGACAAACGACAGAATGAATATTCTCTTGATAAATATGTGTGTGTATATATAATATAAATTTCACGATTTCAAAGCAATACTTCGACCAATCTGATACTTGCGGATAGAAACTTGGTTCATAAAAAGTTTTATTTTCGAGTACCGAGATCGACGCCGTGAATGGCGAAAAGCACGCCAAAAAATACAAATAGTTTATTGTGAAGAAAAGAAAGGGAAAATACATTAATTAATTCTTCGTAAAAGACAGTTATGAATTACGTCTTATCGATTTGTATATCAGAAGTAAAACTTGAAATAGAGTGATTTGATCCTTTCGTGTAAAGTTGTATGATTTCTCTCACTAGTGTACATAGAATTCGGTTCGAGTATTATAGATGATTATTAAACGTATTTCTTTATATATATAGTAGTTCGTTAAAAGCTTCCAGGCTGTGAAATATTGAAACTATTATTAACGATAATCCTTGGGTAGCAATTAAACCACCAGTCGAGATGTAGAAAAGGTACTTTTGATTATTTCGATAATCAGTGATTCACGTATTTTTTCTATCCTGTTAAAAGATGTATTTAATAGGAGCAAACTAGATACACGATTGCAATATTTGATTTAAAGTCCTAATGTTGGGTTTGGGAAGCTTGTATCATAGAAACGAAACGGAAAATTTTCAGTACGGAAGCGAGGACTTCATGGCACTGTTTTAAGAGTTGCAATATTAACGAGAAAAACGTGGAAGGAAACTTTTCCTATTTTTCCCAGTAGCGAATGATCTCGAGCTACAGAAATACAGTAAATAAGTTTCGAATTTACTTATAAGAAATTTTCATACGTGAAAGAACGACTCTTTTTTTATTACAACAAGTACATCGTTCGATATTCATGTTCGTTGCAAAAGTATCCATGATCCACAACTATCTTTAGTTTCAGTTTTAGCAGAGTCTAGAAAATGGAAACCGATATTCGACTACTGGCAGCAGGGTGCCAATAACAATATTCTCCGTAAATTAGATTCCTCTCAGAAACTGCAAAGAAATTACAGAAGCTTTTTCGAACAAACGTTAATCCAGTTTCTGATGTCACAGTACAAGAATCATTGATTCCCTGCTTAGAAGTTTAACGTGTACCTCCATATTGGAAATCCAGTTTAAATTCACGAATGAGATTCATTCTTTCACTTCCATGTTTAGGATTTATTGTAGCAAAATCATTTCGGAGCACTTACCGGTAAAACTTCACCGACAGACCCAGATTAAAGCGTATTCTTCGTTCGGCACATTCGTACATACTTCGTATAATCTTTCCTAGATGATGACGGGATGATATCCAGTTTCAAAACATTTCGAATAGTCACTTAAATTTAAAACTATAAAATTCTTAGATCTCGTGGCTATGTCATTTTTATTAACGTATGATATTTTGTGATTTATTCAAATATAATCTGATACATGACTAATATATTGGCAATATTATCGTTTTGCCTTGCTTCTTGCTTCACTTGCATTGTATTAATTCTTGTGATACTTATAATCTATTAGTAGTTTAAAATTGAGAAGTATGTACAACAAAAAGATATATCATACGAAAATAGTAATCGGACATGACCAGGAAGAGAAAGAATTTTATAATTCTAAGTTGCGGCATGATTAATTACGTAAATGAAAGTTGATTATCTCCGTGAGAAGGACCGGATACAAGGAATAGTTGTCGAGTATACGTGCATTTAATACGCACGAATTTTCTCTTCCTCTTAGTCTTTCTAATATCGTTGTCTCCCTTTCCGTATGACTTTAAGAGCCACGAGGATGAATTAAGTCTTATGGAACAAGCCGACAATATCAAATGTATATTTTCATTTTTTAAACGTAAGGCCCTAGATAATTCACGACTAGACTTTTACTTGTTGAGAGTTTTGCAATGTATAACGCGTTCTTACTTTGCACAAAACCGACGAAAACACGCCTCATATTTCTTCGTTACGTCGACTAGCAATTATATTTAATGGATGACTGTTATTCAAATTATATACGTATAAACGCAATGAGTTCATAATTCAAATCTCACGAAACTTGAAGTAACATCCGAAATGTAAATCTTGTAATCTTGGAAGTTATCGAGAAACAATTCGTGATTAATATATACGCTGTTAGGTCTCGAAAATAAAAGAATGAGTCGATCATTTCCTGATCATAAAATACGTTATCAGAGACTGGGCTTTTTTTTTGCAAAAGAGGAAAGAACTGTTCCGGGTAGTTACCGATTTTCCAGGCATATAAAAATCACAGGAATTTTGTTTCTCAGCGAAATTACGGAAGAATGATTCTTTCTGTTGCGAGTCTAAATATAACGCGGGATCGAGAACACACGATGGAAAAAAGAATAAAATAATAAATAAAGTAAAAAACGGTGCGCATGTTGCAAATCGTAGGGAGACTTCTTGAAATCATAATAAGAAACAAAACAAAAAAAAGATATATTGTACATATAAAAATAATTACGCTTATTGTATCTCTTACTTTTAGGTAATTAACTAAAAATAACTGTAATTAATGTTGTTGTGGTAGGCGCACAGCGATGTGTATGGAAAATAAATTTATGAATTCGGGACGATTTTAGAGGAGGAGTAATAAAGAAAATTTTATCCTGGATAGGACTTATTATTTTGGTTAAGTTCTTCACTCGCCTGTATATTATCTAACATTTTGTGAAAAAAGAAACATCTAATTTCTCTGCCAGATTTGTACATACTCTTTAGATATCCAATCGTTTCTCTCGTTCTTCTCAGACTCATCATTCGGCAGGACGTGAATAGTAATCATTTCCGGTATACGCATCGCGTAATTATCTTTTCCATCGTAGTTCATTAAAATACAATTCATTTACTGCCATTCGCAGTCATTTCTATAGGACGCGTGCTGTAAATATTATTTTCGGTCGATCTTTCATTCAACGATTTCCAATCGATTCGAATCGAAGTCAGGTTCCCGGGATGATGATTTTGAGAAGGACGAGTAAGAATAATGCGGGAAAAAGAATTTTCCAAGAATGTACTTGTAAAGAAAAACAAATACAACAACCACTTGTTTATTTTAGTTGGAACGCTTTAAACGAAATATAGTGGTACATGGATTTTTATATAAAATTTATTAATGTTAAAAATACTGACCCAATAGCCACTTTACAAAATAAAACGTGGAATAAATCATGGAAGGTTTGATCGCTCCAACCAAAGACTGAGTTCGCTTTACATTTCTGATTTGGCAAACACGAAATTCCACTGATTAAGAGGCCGATGATTCATTATTCTAAATGCAATTAAATATATTAGAAACATCCTATCGTTAACTGTTCTTGCTGGTTCTTCAAAATTCTAAACCAACGATCCTAATTTTCAATTACGCTTATACCATGATGGGGTGTTTTTTCATAAATTAATTAGACTATGCGTATCGACTTTCGATCCTATTTTCCACTTGTTAAATTAAGCTCAAACCAATCGGCAGGTCACGCTAAGATTATTATTAATTATCGAACTAAATTATTAAAACTTACTTGTAATTACTACATCGTACTAAATCTTAGTATAGTATGCCGATTCTTGAAGAACGATTTTCGTAATTAACTATACGCGGTCTTTAATTCGACCCCAATATGGTACTTAAATTTGCAATATCATCTAAGTCGTGTAAAAAAAATTATGTTTTCGGTCAGATTGGATCTCGTGAGACTTCGTGTTTACCTAATTTGTTGCATTCGCGAGAAACAATAGCGTATATCGTGTAAGTAGAAGTAAGCCGGATCAATGCAACTATTCTGAGCGATCGTGAACGAGAGGGAAAGCTAATTAATCGTTTCGTGTGAACAGTTTGTCGAGGGAAATTTCCAAAAAAAAACGTATGAGCTTAACGGATCGTAGTGTATAGAGAAAACGACGAAGCTCTTTAAAGTTCTGAGTGTATTAAGGACAACAAAAAAATCACTTTTACGATAATTCTCGACGTATGTCGATGTGCGGTGTATATCTAATTAAATACATGTACTTTATTCTGTGAATACACCTAGGGCTTCTATGTCGCTGTGCGACGAGGAAGATATTAAATTCAATGAAAAAAAAAAAAGAATGGCGCTCCAACCAAAGCTCCGAAAATATGAAACGATAGTTTTTCTTTCTTTTTTCCCTGTGAACTAAGTCTGAGATTTGTCTCACTGTCAAGAATTGTACAGTCGGAGAACGCAGGGGGTTCAAAAACGGAGGTTCTATGTACGTAGAATGATTTCCTCTAGATTGCCCGTTGACTTGTTCTTCGATATGAATCATCATTTAACTCTCTCATCCCCTGATAACACGTTACGCTAAATTCCAGACCTGTCGAATTCGAATTTTTATCTAAATCATTGATTATCCAAACAATACAGATCTTATATGTACATACCTGCTATTTATTATAACTCTACCGAATTCCAAAGAATAATTTGCATTTCCAAATTTCTATCATTTCGAAGTGGGTCGCTGTGCTTTTCCAGATAATTTTGTGACACTTAAGTACTGAAACAAAACCACCTTTTTTCTTATATCGCAATTGTATCCTGCAATAATCTCTTCTAATAAATATTCCATATCAGTTGTAAATAAATATAATTATTGGTCACTACTCGCATTGGCATTTTTTGATGAATCATATTTGAAATCAGAAATTATTTTGCATATTCTACTTAAGGATTACAAAATTGTCAAGGGAATACACTCTCGGCTCGTTATCAGAATGTTAATAGTTTTGGAATTTTTATAACGTTTAATTGGAATGATGTTATCAGGCAGATGAGGCCAGTTTCCTACGAATTATGTATAGAGACCTAAACTCGACTATTGTTTAGTATTAATATCCGTAATTATTGTGATTAACACACTTGGATATAGTAGATAATGTAACTAATTGAGTGTATATAAGTCAATTTACGGGTTATACAATTTGACTATGAATACGATATTCGAATTGTCCACCACTCGGATGATAATTGGCGGATGAAGGAAAAGCTATAAACGAGAAACTAATTATTGTACATATTCATATACGTATATTCTTGCGTATCAGAAAAACTATACGCATGGCACCCGCAAACGCAACATGGATGAAATACATTAAACAAACACGCAAACAAAACGATTAAAGAATGCGACCTACATACTCTGCGTTTAATTGTGTCGAAAGAAAATAGAAATTGGTGCGAACTTTTCTGTCTACCTTTCCTTCCTTGCCCGATTGATTGTTCGTTATCGAGATTATATGTTTCTCTCGGATGTACAGCATTCGGACCTGAAATCCAACGCACGCAGATCTTATTTTTTTTGGGCGCAAAAAGAGAGAACGAATTCGTCGCGATCGAATGGAATAAATGATTGTGCTGATAGTGTACTGTTAACGGAAGGATTACTCACGATGGACATATTAACCGGAGAAAAGAGAAATTTGGCCGATCCAGATATTCCAAAGAAAACGAAATAAACTCTAATTACACCGCATAAAAAGTGGTTCTTGCAACTTGTCCCACCTGATTCAGATTTAATTTATTATCGTATCAAGATTTATCTCGACAATATACCTGAATATTTAAAGTTGTACATTATATTCCTAGTTCTTCAGAAACAATTTATTAAATGTTATAATTATAAGTATAATTATAATTAGTATAAATATTTCCATAAACAGATCGGATCTGTTTGCTCTCCTCAGATATTAAACATTTCGTTGTTCGAAATTATCATTTAAGGTACATATTACAATTAAATTATAAACTGATATGTTATAATTAAATTATTAGTATCGGTTAATAATAGTTATACACGATATTAATAATAATCGGAATGGATTATTTTTGCTTCATAAGTCAACGTCTTTAAACGTATCCCCACTTATAGCGTCTCTGTTTATATACTCACCGCGTGGCTCAGTCGTCATTTCTCCACGGCATGGGATGCACGGGTATATTTGCTCGTGCTGTGAAAGCTTTTTTTGCAAATATACCAATTTCTAAAACCCCTTGAATATGTTACATCCATTGCAGTAAGTCGCATTTTTGTTCCCGATATTTGTTAAGTACTTAGAAGAGCGTTTTTAATGTCAGTCTGATGACAGAATGAAGGCATTCTTCGTCGTATATTTGCATTTTTAGAAGACATGTATAATTTATATTATAGCTAGCACAGTTTAAGAAATAATTATTCAATACTGAAGCGAAAAATAATGAAACTGATTGATGACAGTAGCTGTAAAAAAGTATCTTAGGCTCTAGACATATTTGTGTTGTATGCCCATCATATTTTAAGTTCGGAAAATGGCGGTAACCTAGCATGAATTGACGAATTTATTGTAATAATAATTGATATTCTGGCGTAATTTTTATACCGTGTCATTGCTTTGAACAGATATTGATATTTATGATGATATTATCGAATTATTTTCAATTAGGGTATTTTAATTGGTACAGTTTACTGAAGCCGGTGTCATGTTGTTTTGGTCGCCATTTTGCATCCATTTATGTTTATAGTTGAGAACCACTCTGTTGTTATCATTTTGAGTGCTTTGAGGGTATTAGGATGTTTAATTCTAAGAGATTGTATGAACCGAATGTTTACGTTGTTAAAATCAAGGATTTATGTGATTTTTAAAGACTTTAATAGTAATTTATTAAACGATATGCGTAAGTTCGTATGGACGTAATCTTCCACGATTTATAAATAAGACTTGGAAGTGCAAATAATGTCGCAACAAACGCGAATTGATCAGTTTTATTCAAAAACAATTAAAAAAAGGTCGACAAATATTGTTAGTAATACGAAGAAGGATTTTCGAATTAATAGTACTCCACGATGTAAAAGTGTAAGTTATAGTATCTTAATAGCCAGTATTTTTTATGTAAATTGTTAATTCGCGGTACCACTTACTCGATCATTGGACGTGTGTATATTATTCCAGAAAAAAAACAATTCTATTAATCATAATCGATCAGTGTCTTTGAAACAAGAACGAACTAATGTAATATCAGAAAATGCATCAGACTGTATAATTATCAATGAACTTAAAAGCATTGACATGTACAATTCTGATTGGAGTGATTTTGAGATAATATCAATAGATAATCAAATAGAAGCCAAAGTAGTCCCAGCAAAATCCCATAATGTTTTGGGAAGTAGTTCGCAGAAGGTTACTCCTGTTAAAAGATCAAGATCTCTTAGCAATTGTGGCAATTCACTGAAAGTTTCAAAAACTTCACCAACTTCTCCTAAAAAAAATCGAACTCCCTCTAAAGAACAAAAGTATCAACCAAAAGTATCCACTCCTAGATCACCAAGAAAGCAACTTTTTAATAGTATAAATGGGGATTTGGTTGTACAAACTGTAGAACAGTTGAATCTTGCTAAGCAAGGTGCAATAGTTGCAAATAATTTTAACTTGGAAAAAATATATTCAAGTAATTATTTTAAGTATAAATATCATTATATAAACACCAAAGCATCAGTCAGGTATGAGTTGAAAGATATTGTTCAGCCAAATCATGATTTGTATGCAATCATTTTTTTCGAAGTTATTGTTGCTATATTTTCTAATCCTGTTAATTGTGGATACTTTGATGAGGATGAATTAGACCTTGTATATTCCATAATTACTCTGCCTGTGAAAGCTCAGATGCTATTAATTCGTATGCTAAAAAGGAAGCGTGCATGGTTCAGAAAGAGTAGTATAAAGTACCCAGAGGTTGATGAAGACTTAGAAAAAGTTTTCAGAAGATTGGAAACACTATCCCTTTGTACATTGGATATGAAAGGGGAGAATCTGCGTACAATGCTTGAATTATTACAAGTTGATGAAATTCGTAGCATTTGTCAGGGATTAAAACTGGATCGTAATGGAAAGAAAGAAAACAACATACAAAAACTGTTAAAGTTTTCATCCTCTAAACCATTATTTCCTGGAATGAAAAGTCCAAGTAGTGTTTTAAATTCCTCAGTTGCTAATGCATTAGAATTCTGTGTACGTTTAACAGATAAAACATGGGTTGTGTTTGATAAAATAATGACTTTGTTGATACCAAATCAAGATCCAGAAACTACTATATCAGACACATTTTTCATGCTTATGGAGATTCATAGAGGAAATATTATTTTTCCGAAAACGCCCATAGATCGATTCCCCATATTTTCTTGTAAAATGCATTTATTAAGGTATATACACAATATTCTTCTATTGGATCTTATATTTGCATAGAATAATTCTCTGACATATACTTCAGGGAAACTATTTACTTGTAGTTTTATAGGTGCCAAAAGCGTATTGACTGAAACATTGAATTCTATTGAAAAAAAAGACTGGGAAACAGTACGTAAATTCGGACGTGAAGCAAAACATATATTGGGAGAACTAATAAGGATTGAAGATTTACAGTAATTAATATTTCTATCTTCCCTATTAGCTTTATCGAAAATTATTACAGAATGCAAATTGTAGACTTGCGGATTCTTCTCTTCCTTTACATTTGCGGCATTTCATGCCCGGTTACCTGTGGTTGAAAGTTTTATCGAAGTCCATTGATGCATTTAAAAAATCTTCCGAAACTAAGGTAGCTGTAGAAATCTTAAAACTGTTAATAAATCAAAGATGTCACATGCAAAGTAGGAAAGGAAGATGGTATGCAGAATTAGCATTAATCGAAATGCATCATCACAAAAATATAACAGCAAGTGCGGAGATCACGATGAAAGCGTTAGAAATAAACGATCTAACGCGAGTTGATAAAATAGATCTTATTGAAAGAGCGAATAAAATTATAAAAAGAAAGAATGGTATAAACAAGGAGATTAAAATACAAATCCAAGTAAAAGTAGATAGTTGCTTTGCTCGCATAATGCCTAGGTATAAGCCACCTACCAATGAAATTGATGCTACATTAGTGAAAGGGTAAATAATAGATATCAGATAATAATCATATTTATAGTATATTCTCATAATTAAATAATATAATTATAGCAAGATAAAAATCATTTCAGAAATGTTACGGGTAATAAGAGCACTTGGCTCATAAACGATTGTGTGGAAGAAAAAAGTTATGGATCTGTTGAAGATCTTGCAACACATTATTACCTTAATCAAGGTTTCTCTAATGGATTGCACTGTGAGGGTGGATTGCCAATTGCATTATTTTCCACTTTATTCTGGGAAGAACTTTACGATATGAAAGTTCCGGGTGCGTTTGTAACGAAGTATCAACGCGCTCCGCAGGATTTGTTCACTGAAAATTTCTATGAAAACCGAAAGGAGAAAATTGATATGAAACTCCAAATTGTTCGTGCTTTTGATCCGGAGACGTTGAGTAGCTTGATGGAAACGAAATTCAAAACTTGTAGTCACTATCAATCTATACTGCCACAGAGCTTGATTAACAGTAGTTCAATGCTAAAGGTGCATAGATGATATTCGAAATTATCCTTCTGCAATAATCAGCATAATTAATTAGCTAATATATATATGTTTAGGAAATAGTATATTGTTTAGGAGTCGAAGGTATCGTTGGAATATGTGAACGGTTGATTGAAAATTTTAAGCTTTGGAGCGCTGGATTTCCCGATTTGATTGTATGGAATTTTTATACGAAGGAAGTGAGTGTACTTCAAAATTATCGTAAAAAACAATTTTTTATTTCTTCTCGTTTACAAAAGATAATTATAACATAAATATTCTTCACTCAGTGCAAGATCGTTGAAGTGAAAGGACCGGGTGATACGCTATCAACGAAACAATGCTTGTGGTTAGATTACTTACAGCAATGTGGTTTGAATACCGAATTATGTTTGGTTCGAGGTACAAACATTTTAATTATTATCTAATATATTTATATATAATATTGCCTGTTCCTTGATCTAGTCAATCTTAAAAACTTAAGGCTCCAGAGCTTCAGTTACTGTAGCAGTGCATGGACCTTCAAAATGGTACCTTTAAAACAATTGAAGAAAACGTTAATTCTAGATTAGTTAAATTATTAAATCATCTTCATTTAATATCAGCTGATAGAGCACAAGTCTTTAGCTTGATTTCTTAACAACTTAATTATAGTGAATCTTCAACAAATTAAATTTTCGTCATAAAAAAATTAATGTTCATTCATAATCATATCGTATTTCATTACAGATAAAAATAATGTGAACAGATCTAGGCTGGTAACACAAGGATAACATACAATAAGTAATCCCATCGTGAATATCTATAACTTCGAAGTATTTTTGAGCAGTACTTTTGTTATTATATATTTGCATGTAACTGAGCTTTTATTTTTAAACAAAAACGTGAAGTATATTTGAGATATAACGTTGTATTATATGCTTACTGAAAGTGTCTCGTTGCCGGTGTAGTTTCCAAGTTAAATTCTGCGACTGGAACACCGCGACTTGCCACTTTCGGGGCAAACATAGCTGCCGGATATACTATCGACGATGTTCCAATGACCAAACATACGTCGCAAGCATCAACAGCTTTAACTATTAACACCAAAAAATGTTGTGATTACATATTTTTTAAAAGTATATTTTTATTCATATTAAACCTGTTTTATATTACAAAGATTCTATGAATCACAATGTGTTTTCTACAGATATTGCCAATACTACTATTTTGGAAGCTATCATTTTGTATAAATTAAAGTTAACACTGTTTAACTTACAAGCCTTTTCAAGCACTTCTTTTGTCAAATTTTCTCCAAACCATATAATATCTGGTCTGAGTAACCCATTGCAGTTTCCTTTTGTACATCTTGGCAGCTCTTCTACTGGTATATCTGAATTTGTAATGTTAGGGTCTGGTGATCTATAAATCACATTTGATATAACAAACTTTGTTATTTACAGAAACACAGGATTTTAACTACTATTACCCTTTTCCTTCTAATGCTGGACATATTGGTATATTTTTATTTATTGCAATATCACGACATTTAGTACATCTTGTTTTATAAAGAGAACCATGTAACTCAACTATATCATGTGCACCAGCTTTCTGATGAAGTCCATCTATATTTTGAGTTACAATAGTTACATTTTTACCTTCATCTATAGCACGTTTCTGATAATCTGCTATTGCTTCATGAGCCTAAAAGTATTTATATTATGATAGTCTCATAGTACTTTATGTAAGAATAAAGTAAGGAAGCTTATAGTGTAGTATTATAAATTTTGAATGGAAGACAGCAGGATACAATTCTTTATTTAACTTAAAAATGTATACTTATCAAATTACCTTATTGGGATTAACTTTGCTCGCTAAGACTCTTCGATATTCATAAAATTCCCAAACTAACGATGGATTTGTAGCAAAAGCTTCCGGAGTTGCGAGATTCTGAGCCTGATATTTCCTCCAAAAACCGCCGGTTCCTCGAAATGTTGGGACACCAGATTCTGCAGAAATTCCGCTACCCGTTAGAATTAAAACATTTTTAGCATTTGCCAATGCTTCACGAAATGATTTCATGACATTCATGGATGTAGTTCACGTGTAGACAGTTTGCTGTATCACTATGATCAGCTGATTTTTACAGCTGACTTATGACGTCCTAGTATATAGTACGTTATACACATGCATACATCAATGGAGAGAGCAGTATAACCTACACATTGTTTATATTATTTTCATACCGAATTTAAAGGATAAAGATACATTTATTTTAATATTAATACAAATACATTCACATTGTTCTATGGAATATATAAATTATTAACGGTTTAATTGTATATGCATATCAGATATGAATTGATAATGTATTAATGTGTACATCTAAAGGGTTTAGTTTGTGCAGAGTTAAAATTTAATATAGAATCTCATAGTAATTGTAAAGTATAAGTATAAAAAATGCAGTTAGGTAGACGAGTGAGTCCAATATATCATCCATTGAGGTTCTTTACTCGGAACTTCTTTTGGAAAAAAAAATCCAATGTATGTATGTAAGAATATGCATACTGTAGGGGAAAAAAATGGTGATCTAAAAAAGAATATTTTGTAGGATAAAACAACACCTAACATTATAGATAATTCCTTTGGTAAATATGAAGCTGTAGTACCATGGGTAGTGTCTGAAATGAGGACAGTACCCTCATATATTCCTAAACCACCGTATAGTGAATCAGCTGTACCCCAAGATGGTCCACAGAGACCAGAAATTAAAGATAAATATCAGATAGAATGTATGAGAGAAAGTTGTAATTTTGCTAAGCAAGTTCTTACTAACATCAAAGGTTATATAAAGGTACATACATTATTGGAAAATATTTGTTGACTTATCATTAAGTATTGCAAAGAATAATTGTTGATCTTCTTAGACTGGTGTAACAACAGATGAGTTAGATAGAATAGTACATGAAATGATTATAAATAATGGGGCATATCCTAGTCCACTTAATTATCATGGTTTTCCAAAATCAGTATGTACTAGTATTAATAATGTTGCTTGCCATGGTATACCAGATAATAGGCCACTACAAAAAGGAGACATTCTAAATATTGATGTAACAGTAAGCAGTCTTATACTTTTAACGTTTTTCAATTAGTAGGATATTTATTATATTGTACATATTCTTTTATTGATATCTTTAAACATCTGTAAAATATAAACATTTTTCTTTGAGGTATATTTAAATGGATACCATGGTGATTGTTCCGCGATGTTCGCGGTGGACGGATGTGATGTTGAAGCAAAACGATTAATAAACGCGACAGAAATATGTTTAGAAAAAGCTATCGAAATTTGCAAACCAAATGAACATTTCTACAGTATAGGTAATTTACAATATTTAACATTAGAACTACCAAATCAGTCAAAATTACAGGTCCTCGGAATTTAATAAAATTGTTCAAATTTATAACGTTTCATTTTCTGAGATTTTCCGCGGTTCACGTTACACAATGAACGTAAATAAATCGATTAATTTATTTCTTCCATTCATCCTTTTTTTAAAGGACATACTTAACTATATCGCTGTTAGTTATAGTGTTAAACTACCAGAATATTCAGTAATCGGTATATGTTTAATTGTTAGGTAATATTATTGAAGAAACGGCACGTCAGCATGGATATAATGTAGTCCCAGCATTCCTAGGTCATGGAATAGGTACTTATTTTCATGGGCCACCATATATACTACATTTCGGTATGCTAGGCTTGTTTTCCAGATATAAATTTTTATAAGTGCACCAGATTATAAATCTAAACTGTAATATTCAGCAAATGATGAGCCAGGGAAAATGCAACCAGGGATGACCTTTACAATTGAGCCAATTCTGACTCAGGGTGGTCAAGAAATAGAATTATTAGAGGATGGCTGGACTGCTGTTACAGTAGATAATGCAAGAACTGCTCAAGTTGAACATACAATCTTAATAACTGATGTTGGTTGTGATGTCTTAACAAAGTAATAATAAAATATTTCTTAACAGGAAATATCACACTGTTAGGAGAGAATCGTGAATTTTATTTAATAGGCTTAATTTATGTATTCTTATTACAAAAAACTTTAATTAGATTTATTTTCACATAATAGCAGGTGCCCAATAACTGTCCAAGCTTAGTGGTCCTTGGATCTCAATTCCACCTTCCTTTGAGATTATACCAACTTGATACTGTAAATAATAACATATAATTAACATAAATATTATATTCAATGAGGTACAATATTATAGTAATTATTTTAGGATGATCACCACTGAAGTATAGTAGTTACCTTAGGGAAGGACCTTGCATCTCTGTAGAATAAAACCTGCATTACTTTGTTTATCAGACCTAATGCATCTTCTTTTGTCATTTCTTTGTTTTCTTCATATGCCTTTCGTAGTATTGGTGTTGCCATATAAGCACCATATCCTGTTGCAATCACTGGATCACTATATGCTGTACCAAGTTTGTCCACAGTACCCAAAAATCTAGAATCAATGTAGGTATTATGCCAAAAAATCAATGATGTACATAACTGTTTTAATATTATTGTAATACTCACGGTTTACCATCTTCTATACCACCAATAATAAAATTGTTCCAGAATGGGTCAAACTTAGATCTTCTATTATACATAACTCTAGTTAGCCAACAATGAAGAGCTCTTGGTTTTAAGGTAAAGCCATCATCTAGACAGTCTTCTGTAAGACTAAACAAAGGGTATTCATGTTAAACATGATAAATTAATTAAGATAATGAGTACAGACTTTTACTAGATATAATTACATCTTTCTTTCAATGGTGCTCTTGAGACATTGATAGTCAGCATAATCCCCACCAGCTCCAAGAATAATTTTACTATTGACTTTCATAACGCGTTCGAGGTTTCTGAATCGTGCTAACGATCCGTAAGAACCGAGGACATCCGCAGCTATAACGACACCGTCCTTAAATTGAATTCCAACAATCGAAGTTCCGGTTGTCATTGGTGCCCTAAACGAAATTGTAACCTTAGTTGATCACCATTTTTTTTTATTATTAAAGAAAAGTGTTTCTGATTTAAAAGAACACGTCATTCTGTAACAATACTAGTACTTATAAAATGTATAATTATTATTGAAATCAATTGCACACTCAGAAATTCATTGTAAATAGAGTGCCGAATGAACGTGACATGCAACTTTGCGAATGCACGATAGTTAATTAAATATAGGAATATAATTAATTTTACTGTGATCTTTGAAATCCTCCGATTCCGGCTTGTGGGGAGGATCCCGGGAAATTGTAAAATGCGCCGGGTGTTGGTCCATTTTGCCAAAGTGGTGCTGGAGAATTCCAATCGCCTTTACCTAAGAGCGCCATATTTATTTTATGCTTGATACAGTTTGAAATGTCATCCAGTTAAAAGTAAACTCTTGCAGTATATGCATCTTAAAAAACACATATCCCTAGCTGAAAACAAATTTTGCCAGAACCTTCAACCTGAAGGTGTTCGCGGTTTCAATTTGAAATTCGATATTTCATTCGAGAGTTCTTTGAATTTCAAAGTTCGAGGAAGATGGTTGCCGGGAGGTGAATATAATTTGGAAGACAATTTAAGATTTAGGTACATATATTCATTTATTACTGTTTATTTAGATATAGAATATAATGAGAGAAGGTTAGTCGTACTCTAAAATAGTTTACATTTTCTATTTAATTCTAAACTGTACAAAATATATCCGCCTTTATAAATCTCCGTAAGGACTCCCACACCGGACATTGTAGAATTGGTCACAGACTTGAAATTGCTGATTGAAAAGTGTTCCGTTTGTACAGAGATGACTGGATATTAGATTTCCATTTTGACACAAATGATACGCCTGCAAAGTAGGAATATAATAATTTATATAGATGATATATCTTAATCAATAACACATATACGCGTTCCTTTTGTTAGACAACAATTACCTGGCATTGCGCTCCAAGATCGGTCCACAATTGGTTTTCAAGACCGTGACAAGAGAAACCAGTCCGTGGTACTCTGTGATAGGTCGGATAAAGTGGAGGATCGTGTGGTAAGTGTAAATCGTGATAAGGATCATGGGGTGTACCGTCCCGATTCAAATAATGTCCGGCATAAGTAATTCCTAGGAGAACTGAAATAATTGAAAACACATTTCTCACTTTGCACTCTGAACACTTCATACTACTGTTCTACTATTAAATAACAATTAGAATGCATATACACATTAACAATTAGTATGTTAGAAAACTGAGCATGGTCTAAGATTACTCGTTGAATTTAAGTTTGAAAAAGAAAAAGAACAAGCATTAATATTACTTACTTGCAAGTATTCCCAAGTGTTTAAACATATTTTTTAAGTTTAAATTACGAGAGACAAAGTAGAAGAGGATTTCAGTTTTAATCCGCAATATCTGATTGGCCAAACTTTATCGCGTCATAATTTGTCTCTTATGAGAATCGTCGCATTAATTTTGCTCAAATTAAAATGTACGACGATTGTTTGTATATAGTTTCAATAGCAATATTACTCGAAGTTTTCAGGATTCGATGTTGGAAGAAAAGGTGTCGAATCTCGAGATTTTGGGGGTTCCTTTCGTTTCGAACGTTGGGCTGAGACTGGCTACGAAATAAAGGTTTCTCCGAGAAGTAAGTTCAGCCCCGGTGTGATAATATACTGGCCTCACACTGACCGGCATTGAAAGGTGAAGGAATTTTTCAATCACGCTTCGACATACTCCTTGTATTATCTATAGGTCTGTATCAGTTTTAAATATCTATCATTTCTATATACAGCAGTATGTACACCATACCACTACATTTGCAATCGAAGAATAATTGCCCCATTTATCACGGATATGGGCCGCGTTACTGTTATTCCGATTTTGTTCGCAAACTGAAGAATTTCATAATAATCGAATGCCACTGGTACAGGATCAATTTATTTACAAGGTACACTTTTATTTTCTTATAAAATCAGTGCCAACTAAAAGCATAATTCATTGTAACATTAATGAAATATTAGAAGGTCATAATTACTTAAGTACTACATGGCACTATGTAGTATAATAATTATCAACAAATATTGCATGTATAAACATGTAACTATATTTTGTAAATTATTAAATTCGCCAAGTTAACGTCTCACGATCCTGATAGTCCTGGTAATAGAGTTTAATTCTGTCGTGGAATAATTAATTCTATGGTTTTAATATTAATGATTTGGGGACGATAGAACCGTAGTTGATGATCACACTGATGTAACATTATAAGTGTGTAAGTCGAACGTAAGTTTACCTGCAAAAAATATGTTTTACGAAATCTTTGGCGGTAACTTGACACTGACGTTCGATCGTTGTACCCGCATGGATCCCCGAAATTACTGACCCACATTTTTTCATAACAAACGTTCACTTCCAAACTGGAGCAGACCGATACCTCTCCGGCACCGCCTACCACTTTACTACACAAACATTCTTCTACAAGTATTCGATGTTATATAATCCCCAAATATTTTAAACCTATTACATATTACGTTGGCAATGTCTGCATAATTTACCCTTAGGCGTAATTTTTTATATTAACAATATACGTACGATGAGACGTATAAATAGTACAGGAATAGTCGTGAAAGAATTCGGGCTTCATCGGATATGAAAGATAGGAGAAGATTATAAATCAAAACCGACAATATATTATCGGATAAGGAAAATTGAGAAAATATAAAAATTGAATCAAAGTCACTTTCTAGGTACACATTAAAAACCGCACGAACTTTTTGGCCAACACAATATGATATTATGATAAAATGTTGCGAAAATGATTTCAGATTGATTTACTCCAAAGATACGTGACAAAAGTAACGTTTACTTCTTGAACATATAACTCCTTAAGGAAGTAGCGGAGTAACGAGATTCAGGAGGTATAGCATCATGATTGTCTTAATTGTTTATGGCGTTTATAACTTTATTGACGTAATCATATAGGTTGCTTGGAATGGAGAGATTTTAGATGGACGTATAAATAAATCTTAATGTTTTGCGGAGAAGGACCAAACGTCCTTAGGCTGCTTTCGAATTTCTGTGATCTTGCACAATAGTTTGGCGCCAGCCTCCCACATCTCGGCATACCTTTCTTATTCCTTTTTCATTCCACCGAAAAAAGGTATTCGCGCTCAAGTTTCGGATATACATACATAAACACAAATACACTTTGCAATAATTCAATCAAGTCGTTAACAGAATAGTCGGATCCCGTTTAAAAAAAACAGGAAATTATAAACAATGCCAAGTTTCAAACTAACATATTTAAATGACAATCGATTACCGAAGGTAATTAATGAAATCAATTTGTTTCGATCATAATCACGCAGAAGAATGACATATAAAATCAAAATCTAAGATTGAAACAATGATAACAATGAAGTATTATATATTAGGTGTACCGGAAAGCAATCAATTATTTTTCACATACTTTATGAAACCCCATTTATTTATTACATTACTATTAGATAATCCAAATCCTTAAATTCTCCAATCCAGAGTTAATTACTTTTCGGTACCCCTAATGGAATTATATTTCCATTTCATTGTTTCAATCGCTATTTGAACCCCAAGTTATTTGAAATAAATTATAGAGTGAATAATTGGACGAACTATAACCGGTCGAATATGATTGATTTCGAAGGCGTTGATAGATATGCAATCGACGAACAGGGAATTAGCATTTATTATCCGATAGGGTCTAATTTGGTCATAGGGAGCTTATTTGGTAGTGGTGTAAGAACTCGCGAAAGAATTCAATTCCTCAAGGACACGAGGAAAGGTCGGTCTATTGCTCTTGATATTTTCGAGGTGGATACGTTTATACGTTCCTCAACAGTATCACATACTAACCTAAGGCAATATGGAACATGGTCAGTCAGGGCGACCCACTTAAAAACTGTTTACTACGCCGATACCACAATGCATGACATTTTTGGGGAATTTATTTACAGAAGGAAGATAGAATTTCTTGCATAAATTCATGATACACAATTCTATGAACGCGGTAGCGTTCTTTGACTATTCAATAATATGTGTTCTTTTAATTAGATTAACTTTACCGCACAAAATTGTATAGGATTATTAATGCATATCTTAATTAATACTAATTAAATATTCATTTTATACAAGCGCGTATAGATTATAAGGAAGAATATAAAATAAAGGAGTTTGGTGTCTTCTGTTTTTACACACATATATTTGATTAAACTGTCGACGGTACTTTGTACAATCGTCTTGAGTCTATTTACAGAAATACTATGACTTCTATTAATACATATTTCATAGATTAAAAGGCACGGTTACAAACGGCACTATTCAATATGTATTTTAATTAGAAAACCTTTCTACAGGTTTTTATATGTTCGGATTCTAACTATAATATGATCTCGCAGGAACTTTATAAAATATAAAATCAGGGCGCATATCGAAAACGCAAATGAAACATTTCGGTAACAGCTCTTTTGGTAGTTGTTTAATCTTATCACAGGACTTTGTTAAGCATAAGATATAACGAGGATTAAAAGGAACAATCCATAACTGTAACTAAATCTTGTTGCCAGATTTGTTCCATCTTCCATTTTATCTTCCTCACGTTTGGCCAGTGATATATAAACCGTTCTCATTAAAGGAAAATCAACGCCGGTTATTGGATCCAAGATATCATTATGCAATTTCGCACATTTGCCCCGGAAATCATCGGTGTCGATACTCCAAACCATCACACCGGCAAGGTTTAGATTTTTTACAAGATCCACCTGAAAATTGTGTAAGCATAACTTCAATTTAGATGGTAATTTAACTCGTTCACGCCAGCGTGTACCATCGGTGGTACAAACAGAGCTAATCCGATGGCTCAGATAGTAAAGAGTCTTTAAATTCCAGTTCCAAAACGAATAAAAAGTGACATCATTTTGAAACCACTATAAAGTTTTTATGACAAGTGGTTCTCCAATATAATTAATAAAGCCCCCCGATATAGCGAAATATGAATTATAGAACCGGTGTTAACGTGTTAAAAGTAGAGATATAGATGTAGTATTTCTGTTTTATTTAAGTGAACGACTTAATTCAATTTTACAAATAATTACCTTGGCTTTCACACTCTTAGGATTATCATATACCACAACATGGTCGTCTTTAATGGCGTAAGGCGTACTGCTGAAGTCGTCCCACCCCTTCCTCCAGGATTCCGAATTTTCCACTAATTCTTCGCAGATCTATGAAATACGGAGAATTCTTCAATACGTAAATGTCCAGGATTTATTATTCTAAAAGTAAGATTATTCCATTTTACTAGTAATGGTAATTTAGTAGCAAACTTCGTACTTCATTATATCCCATAAATCCTTCCTCGTTCGTATAAGGACCTTTAAATCCTTTGTTCAAAGCTGGTTGCCCGATTGGGCTCGCATTGGTTGAATTTAATTTAGAAGTCAAAATAAATGTCCTTCCGTACATTGGTAATCCTAGGATTAATTTATTAGGTTGGGCACCTTTTTCCAGCAGGTACTTGATGCTATCTTCCTGCAAAGGATTAAGATCAAATCTCTCCGCTATGATTAATTATTATTGAAAATCTCTTTGTACGTTATCGGTGAGCTTTATTTGAACCGCGTTATCATTTTACGAAGAATTTTTAAATTCTTGTTAATCTCATACGTATCGCGGCTCGGTGATAATAAATGGTTATCTGTTGATCATTTTTTTGTAGAAATAAATTCAGCAGAGGGAAGAATGTAGAATTTCTTTTCAAATTCTTGCATCATACATCATTTTCATAATACTAGTTTATAATAATATTTTTAACACTAGAACCACCAAAGAAGTCGAAATGACTTGTCTGCCATTTTTAGTTAAATTATTCGAATATACCACGGCGCATTGTTTGCGATTTGATATACTTTTATTTTATATACATAACGCAAATAATTCACTCCATTCATTTAATTAAATCCTACAGCCATCATTTATATATAAATAAATGTGTAAGCATAAATGAGTGTTTGGTAGTTCTAGTGAGAAGAGTAGTTTAAAAAAAGAGTTTTATACCACACTCAATCCATCGTTACTTCTCAAAGGTGCATTTGGAAGTGCCTTTAAATCCCAGGTTCCATGATAATCGTAAGCCATTATATGAATGTAATCCAAATATTTGGATATTTCAGGAATATCATAAGCGACATCAATCGTTTCCTTACTCGCAGATATGGCAGCCGTTAATGATAGACGTGGTCCTTTAAAAGCCTCCTTAAGTTCCTTTATCGGAAAAATACAACGTGAGAAAATAATTCATTCATTCACATTAATAATTATTTCGTCATATTTTCAAAGAAAACTTTTTTATATCTACATAATTACCTTAACTAACGAGACAAAATTTTCCTTATCATACGGAGCTCCTCCACGCTTTCCGGGAAATTCCCAATCCAAGTCGAAACCGTCAAAGTTGTGTTTCCTGTTGAAACGTGATATTTCGAAAATTATTAATGGGAACATCATCATTAAAATAATCAGTTAGACCGGAAATAAGGGTGATGCGTAATCGCGTACTTGAGATAATCAACGACACTGGCAATAAAAGTTTTTCTGCTTGAAGGAGACGCTGCGAGGTCCGAATAGTTTTTACTACCCTCGTTCCATCCGCCGATTGCCAGTGAAATTTTTAAATCCGGGTTTTTATTTCGGAGGTCAGTCATCCTTTTGTAATCACCGATTCCTAAAATATATTTGCAATTAGGAATCATTTTTATTCTATTAAGCCACTAATCATTTCGTTTCATACATTTTTTTAAATCAAAATAGTATTTATTAAAGAAGTCATCAATATAAAAGCTGTTTAGAATCATGTAATAATCGTAAATACAAATATTAATTTACCATCTTCGATGTCTCTCCAGGGATCCAAACTACGAATGGTCCACGAACTTGTGTCTAAACCCGCGAATGCGTAAACAAAATGCGTGCAGAGTTCCGGCGGAAGATTCTTCGATTGAAACTTCCCATCTGCTTTCCTGTAATGCGCCCAAGAAGCGGCATAACACACGACAACTTTGTCATGTTTTTGTGTTAGTAAGGCTTAAATCAGAAACAAACAAATAATAATTACATACAATGCTAATAATATTATTAATAGTAAGAGAATTATATTTCAAAGTATAGTAAAATAAATTTAATAGGCCACGTGGAATCAATGCCGTAAGTCATCTAATATTTCAAATGTTAGTTGTATTTTTACTAATAAATTAGTATTTTTTTCAGGTAAACCGGTCCACGAGGAAGGCTTTCGGAGCATGACTCATCGAAGGTTCTGCCGGAAATTTGATAGGAATGCTTGACAATGGAGAGGGATAAAATGAAGGAGGATTGTCCTTCGGGATCTTCTTGATTGAAAGTTAGTTCAACTAATGAAATTACAAAAATTCCAAGAAAACGGGTTTTGACATTTTAACTGGCTACATGCTTTGGAGAACGTTAGACGAAGATAATATGGAAATGTCAGGTTCCCCGTTACGCAAACAAGCGGTTGAAATGTCAAATGCATTCCAGGCTTCCCATTGTGTCATCCATGATTATCTATTATTTCTAATAGTTTAATCATAAAATCAAATGTAATATTAACTTTAATAAGGCAAAGTAAACACTTCATAAATGCATTTAAACGAAAAAATATTTTCCATGGATAATCAATGACTCAAAAATTCGGAAAGCCATCTTAAATGATTTCCATGTTATTTCTCGTTTGAAACAATCGCTATATTTTTATTAGCTGCAGTAGAAAATTTCACTCTTCGTGAGAACTTTCACACACATAGATACATAAATCAAGTTATCGAGTAAGTCTCACGTGCACTGGTATCACATAAACTAATCTTCATCGAGTATTTTGAAAAATTCACCTAAACCAATTTTAATATTCCAAAGTTTAATTTTCACCGTTATTTCCCTATCGTTTCGTAAGAAAATCTTATTCCACCATAAGGAAACAATTCAATCCGAGATTAACTACTGACAATTATCAATGATAAGAGAGTAAGGGTTTGAACGGTAGACAAAAATGCCGGTGATTCTATTTGGATAAATTGGGCTAGAAAAACGTACTTACATAGAGAATTGTCAATACAGAGATATAAAACAGCGAGTAAAAACAGTGAACCGCACGTCTTCATCGTTCTTTCCGAATGCGCGAATGGCGGGTTATTGTCCTAGCAGATGGCTTTCACTCGTTTTGTAGCCGCGTCCTCTTCGAGGAAGCGAGAGCTGGAATTCTCGTTTGCGCAAGAAGAGGACAAAGCTAGAACCTGTTGCTGACAAATATCAGACAAGACTCACCTGGATTACCAGGAGTAATGAGAACTTGATAACTCAGTCGAAAATCGGTAGTAGTAACACGGAAATTTTATCTCCATCTTTTACGCATCTCGAATCTTACAATTATTAATTATTTATCCCTTGGATCAATTAAGTGTTGTGAAAGTGTAATCCACGCTACTAACTTATATTTTATTCCTAATTTCCTTATTGAAACGTATTCCTTTTTGGAAACGGTTGTATATCATTCCAATTTTATTAGTTTATTAATATTTACGAAAACTTCCGAAATTTCGTAGAATGTTTGGTATGTTTAAAGAAATACGAGAACATTGGATGCGAAGAAAGTGATAATGTTGAAAAGTGCATTAAAATATAAAATATAAAAACACAGACGAAATACAAAATATTATGCAACCAGCAATACATAGGTGCATCCAATAAATTTATTTTTGGAGAGTGGATATAAAATTCATATTTATTCGAAATCGAAGAATTATATATTACTATGCATTGTATAAAGTATAACTTTATACTCTGCATTCTAAATACATATTTCTTCATTATAAAACAAGTATTTCAAGTTATTAAAAGAATGAATTAATTCAGATTTAGAAAACGGGCAGGGTATAATTAAAAATGGCTGCTCCCATGGTGTCCGTGTGGTCTGTTATTATCTCGTAGAGTTTCCCTTATTTTAAGATAATTCCTTTCAAAATGCCATTAATTATTTTAACCGGCATACCCGGTAGTGGTAAAACAACCCGAGCTTTAGAATTAAAGGAATACTTTGAGAACAAATCAGGGAAGAAGGTAGAAATCATAAATGAAGTAGAAAACATAATCAAAGCAGGTTACGATAAGAACACTTATTACGATGGTCAGTAATGTTTTCCTTGTTTATAATAATTACTACTAATCCGTAGTTTGGAAAGTTTATTCGTGGTAATTCTACGTTGTAATTTATATTAGATTCGAAAAAGGAGAAAGGTGTTAGGGGTGATATTAAATCAGCTACACAGCGGATGCTTAATCCAAACGATGTTTTAATAATAGACGGTAGCAATTATATTAAAGGATATCGTTATGAAATTTATTGTATGTCGAAGTTGTATAAGACTCCACAGTGTACTGTGTATTGTGATATACCCGTTGAGCATGCATGGTTATGGAATGAAAAAAGACCAGAGAATGAACGATATACTAGAGAAATTTTTGATGCCCTGGTGATGAGGTATATTTAATTATGTAGTTCCATTATATATAATTGATGACAGTGATACCTGTTATGTTTCTGATTATTGAGTTTGGTAATTGCAATGGTAAATGTGGGTTACAAAAAATAGGTATGAACCCCCAGATAGCAAAAATCGATGGGATTCACCATTATTTGCATTAACTCCAGAAGATGAGTTAAAGTGTGAAGATATTTTTAAGTCACTATATGAAGTTAAGGCACCTAAACCAAATTTAAGTACTCAGTGTGTTAGTATCTTTAGTGGTCATGGGTCTACCAAAATTTTCAGTTTCTTTATAATTAATAATTATTCATATAAGAATCCCTATTTCAGCCACCATTATCATCCACTAATTATTTGTATGAGTTAGATACAGTAACTCAGGAAATTATAAAAGTAAGACACTTCTAAGTAAAAATATTATTAATGACATGAATGGTGGTATAAGGCAAAAGTTTGACAACTATTAAAAATAAATATGTAATTTTCTTCTAAAGGCAATACTTTCGGCAAAACAGTTGGGTATTGAAAGTGAATTTAAGATACCAGGGCGTAATTTAGTAGTGCAACAACCATGTACTGCAGCACAACTTATGAAATTAAGGAGACAATTTTTAACTTACAGTAAAATGCAACAAATTGAAGTGAATCAGATTGGTACATTATTTGTACAGTATCTGAATAAAAGTTTGTAAGGGGAGAAAGTAGGTTCTGAAATGATCTTATTTTTCATCTTCTATTTTTGTACCATAGGTGCTTTATAGATATAACAACAGATTTAAATTCTGTATTTTAATAATAATATCTAATTGATATAAAGACTCTCTGCTCTTAACTGATCAGAGATATTCGAGTACATTAACAAATTTTTACACAGTATATTTTTTAATAAAAAATTATATTAATTACATTGTTATGTCTATCCTACTTTATATTTTTTTTGGCCTGCATGTATTTCACGAGTTACAAATCGTTAGTTTTTGGTGTTGCCAAACTGTCCACTGTAATAACATAATATTAAATATAAATCATAATTTAAATAATCGATGTTCGATCGTATTTTCACACAAATAATATTTGTGCAATCGTTTAAATATTTTACTGAAAGTTCAATGAATTTCAAATTTTACGGATATGAATTGATAAATATAATTTAAATTGCAGATATTAAAAGAAGAATGTATCTTAGAAAGTAAAGTGCAGATTATATACCGAAATTGAAGAAAACATAAAAGAGCATCATATAAAGAGGATCTTGCATACATGCAACCAAGTCTAAATTCTTTTATTTTACATTACCACGATATTTGGTAAATAATGCAAACAGTAAATGATTAATGATTATGCTAAATCACAAGTATTTAACTCAGAAAGAAAATTGCAAAACTGTTATACATAAGTATAAACGATCGAATAATCGAAATTAACTTACGTTTCTGTGCCAAATCGTTCTGTCGATAGTTAAAAAAATAATCATAGAATCCTCGACAAATAAATCAATATAACTGGGCGAATATAACTAATAGCAATTTACAATGAAAACATGTGCCCGCAAATAAATGTTATTATAATCATCGAACTTGCGCATCTAAGATTTTATACTTTCATCTTCTCTAAAGTAGAATCACTCAATACCGAGTAGTATTCCGCGTTCTATAACAGGTTTGCTTTCATCGTGAAAATATCGTATAATACATATACAGTTATATCAATTTTCCTTACGAGATAAATCGCATAAGGTCGTCGACAATTAGTTCTCTTGTTCTTGAATGCCGTTGCTCTCAGAGCCATTCCTATGGCCGACATTTTCCATATGCCTTTTCGGTTTTCGGCAAACAAAATAAACGCTGTTGTACTCGCATTGTAACATGCTATTCACATTTTGCGCGTACTGGGTTTTCACATGAGTGTCTTCTTTCTGAATAAGGATTATTAAAATAATATTAAAGATTACTAAATATAGTCTTGGGATAATGATTACTGGGAGGAAGGAATCAAGGACTTTGCTTTTGTGACGATATATTTAAGCACCTCTATTTGGAAGCCAAAACCCTGAATAACATCACGAACAGCGTCATAACTCGGTTCTATTGAATCCTCCATAGGCATATCACTGAAATGATATAATAGTGGTCCTAGATTTATCCAAACACCACCAGGTTTTAGAATTTTATAGATCGTTTCGATAAATTGTACAACGTTGTTTGCACAATCTATGAAGAAACACGTCGCAACACAGTCCCAATGATTGTCTTCGGTGTATACCTGTAAATGATATTGATATTTAATGTATTATAGACCATATAACTTTCTTTATCTTTATCATGTAACACAATTCTCTAGTAAATTAACAAGAAAATATCACCTCCAGAAAGTCGCCGGCAGTCATAGAAAATTGCGCGTTTTCCGGAAGATCGCTAGGATTTACATCAGGGAAGAAAACAGCCTGAGTTTGATGCTCTGGTTTTAAGTTATTCATATACTGATGCACCCATGGGTGAACTTGATACGAATTAACTCCCCTACATCTACATCAAAATGATAGCAATTATTTATTCTTTAAATCCATTAATTGAGAATAATTTGAAGCATTTATTCCTTACTTGTTTAATACGAAATGCGACGCGAAAAGCATGAAAAGTGAGAATTCATTTCCTTGGCAGGTATAGCCGCGTCTAGCAATTTCATAAGCAAGTCTTCCTAATCCAGCACCAGGCACTAGAATTTGCACTTCCGATGGTGTACTGGAAATTTACCTATCGTTTCATACTTTTCTGAACTACGTTTCGTTAAATCTCTGGGACTTTGTAATATCCCACAAACATTCTTGTGATAAATAGCTCATGTTGTTTATTAAATATAATCAATATTTTCAATGATTTTTCAAGTAGCATTATTCATTAGAAATGTGAGTAAATTATGTGAGGTGTTCATACCAGTAATCTAATGGAAATTGATTCAAAATTTCGTCTATGATAGGTTGATAACAGGCTGTCCGTTCATCAGTTCCCTCCACACTCCAATCACGTACTAATTGTTTAATAGTAGCTTGAACTTTTTCTTGATCAGCCATTACTGGGCGCGGATTTAATGTCTGCAATCAGACCTACCTATATTTTGTACAATAGAATATTTCTTCATCAAATCAAAGCTTTTTGTAATAAAAAGAAAAATCCAAGCTTGTACAAGAATTATGTCGGACATATCTTACCAAGTGGTCTTGATTCAAAATGTATAAAACCATATATGAAATTTAACAAAGCAACATTTTAATAAATTTTCAAGAGAGTGGTTAGTAATTATATTCTCAGTTATATTTAAAGTTATATAGTACTTGCAGAAATTCTTGATCAACAATTTATCTAATTAATACATCTAAAAATTTTGAAGATTAAATAGTGAAATTTCTACAACATTGTAGTTTTCTTTCAATGTTTGAACAAAAATATTTACTTCAACAATTTTCTTCTCCACAAAGTGTGGAATCTACAACTAATTTATATGGAGATCATACTTATAACCAGGAGGTAGAAAACAATATAATAATGCTATTTTAATTTCACTTAATACTTCAATAAAGCCAAAAAATATCATCAGAACAATTTGTACTATTGGTACATTTAAGTACCAATGTACTTAAATATGTACTATTAAAGTCAAGTATTATGTTCATAGTCCAAAGTGGAAAATAATGTTAGTATGAAAAATAAAGATACTCTGAACATATAACAGAGTTTGTTGGATACAAATGAATAATAATTAGTGTTAATAATGATTAGTAACTCAAGCATAGAAATGATGCTATACAATAGGATTATATACATGCCACACACCAGGTAAACTTTTCTTACACTATCTGTCTGTGCACTGGCTGGGCTGACATTTTCAAAGATATGTGCTACATCCTTTATAATCAACTTTATTATCTCATCATTATTCTCAATACACCTTTTTACTTCTTGCAAGTGTTCTCTGTATTTTGAGAGAAGTTTCTGATGATGTGCTGGAAGGGACAATAGATAGGACTCTGTTTTCTTTACCCTGTGCAGAGAATGATTTCTGGAAAAGAAAGAAGCATGTTTCATATCAAATTACTTAGAATCATCACATTGATGATTGCATAGATCTGTTGCATGTTGTAATTATAGTGACAGACTATTGGAATACTTTTGAATACTTTTCTACAAAACTTAGATTTATTTCCAAAGAAGAATCGAGAAGAACGAAATTGGCAGAACGATTGTTGAGTCTTGCCAGACGAATGCGAATGAATTTTTTTTTCGAGATGGAAATAATTCGATAAAGTCCGGATGACATAATTTCATGGTGCGTGCAAATTGTATAATTACGGGACAATCGCGGATGATCGGAATAAACGTCAGAGCGGAATATTATATCGTCGAAGGTTAAGCAATGTCAATAAAATCCTAAGGGACAATTGAAAAATCGAGCGACGGCATCTTCGTGTTTAATCGTGACAAGACACCCTGAGAAGATGCAAGGAAAGGCGAGAAAAAAGTAAACCTAATAAAGATAAGAATAAAGCTTAGGCATCGTAAAGAAATTAGATTCGTAATCGGGGGAGCGAGAGAATGAGAAGAAAACGATTCTCGCAGCAAAAACTCACTTGTAATATTTGAATGCAGATACAATACGCTGAAAATGTTTTCTCTCCTCCTCATCCTCGTAAGAATCGTGCATTCTTTTAGGATAAGGATTCGCCATCGATTCCATTTTTCTATTCGAATGCGTGAACCTCTGTTGTTTTTTCTTAATGAGTTTTTTAGCACGATGTGTCGGTGGAGGCTTCCTTGGCACACGCGTTACGCCGCGTTTACATTTGTCACGATGGGGCTCGGATGCCTCTTGATGATTCTCGCAGAAGAATAATTTGAACGCTCCCAATTAAATTACGGCAAATTCATTAAACATATTTTATTCGTTATTCTCCTGTTGTAGTTCTAATACTGTGCTTAATATTATTTACGACTGCCTTGGAACTGTGCGAAGGAAAGAGTAAAAAATCTGTTATAGGTATCTATAATACATTATCGGGAATAATTAACAGAATAATACTTTCGTTATATTGAATCTTGTAGTATATAAAAAGTATGTTAAATGGTTGAATTAATTGACTTATTTGAAAAGTATTGATAGAAATGTAGATTATATACCGTAGAAAAACGTATTTCTGACAATGAGTTACAAGTCAATTTTATTTACTAAGATTTCCACGCGGTGGAAAATTACAATATTTTATAGTAGTCGCATTAGAATTCTATTTCATCTAATAATTATCTGTTTAATTATTTTTTTAAAAGCATATTATTAATACATTTATAACACCCCACAGGCAAATTGGTAATTCGTAAATCGAGGTATTTCGGTATCGAGTGAGCCAGTAGCGTATCACGTGGGTCATTTCTACATAGGCGGAGTTGGAAACCTTGCCAACAAGGCAGTGTAATATTTCCTTTCAAATAATTTCAAGAATCTCTCGGGAATCACGATAATTACTTTAAATATATACTGTTACTTATAGATCCGCGGAAACACTGCGCAATAAGCTGCAATTCTTATATCATGCTACTACGAATGAGCCAAGTAACGAACGATGCGTGAAGTAAGAAATACAAATATCGGGTAACAAGAATGCAGATTAATGCCTGACTGGTGTAACTAAGTAAATACATAATTAATTAATATGCAAATTATATATGAAATCTATGCAAATATATATGTCTAAGGGAAGTATAAATGTTTGAAATCTGTATTTTAGGCAGCCCTGGGTGGCGAAGGCGCAGCGTAGTTTCGCATTGGTTCGCCGCGCGTTTCATCTGCAGAGCGTGTGTATAGACGGTGGTGGTTGCGTTGCAGGTGGGAAAAACGGCAAAGTGGCTCAGCCATTTTTAAAGGGGGGCTCAGTCGCTAATCAACTGCGGCAGGGTTCGTTCGGTGTTACTGCCGATCGACTTTGAACACCGCGATTTCCTCCTCGTTGATTGCGCGTATCGTACGATCGGCCCTGCTGTCGTCGGCATACAGATTCCTAGCCGTATCAGCGATGACGAGCGCGTGAGAAAAGTCGAGTTCCGCGCCCGATTTCTTTCTGGTAATCGCATCGCGATCTTACGGTGCGTGTGTCCTCTTTCGTTTCTCCTCCGTTTCTCACTGCCCTCTCGTTCCCTCTCTCTCTCTCGCTTCCTTGCCTTGTTTTCCTCGACGAGGCGTAAAACCACCCTGTTTCACGAGTAATTAGATTGCGGGAGGAGGGAAAATTAGTGAGGAAAGATGTCCAGTGTACCGCAAATGTCGAGCGGGCTGAGCAAGCTCAAAAAGAAACATTTTCGGGTAAAGCATCAAAAGGTTAAGCTGTTCCGTGCGAACGAACCGCTTCTCAGTGTCTTCATGTGGGGTGTCAATCACACGGTGAGTAATCTTTGTGAATTCGATTCAACCGGACAGCTTCCTACGTCATTTCAAATGCCATTTTATTCTTTCCCTACCCTGCGAGCTCAATAGAAAACATCGATGCACTTTTGCGCCGAAAAGACATTCAGTACATTCTCCTCCGGCGATCTTGAATCGGATCAAAACGTTTAACGATTCATAACTTGATAGATGAGTTTGTTTGGTTCGAATCGTCAGTGGAGAATGTATATGCGGAATATGAAACTTAGGGAAAGGGTTACTCATTGTATATCGAGAATCGTTTAGGTGGTCGGTAAATAAATAAGTTCTCCGCAGCAAGTTGATTCAGACTTGCGGTTTAAGGATGTACCAGGTGGAGGGGAACAGGAGATATAGGAAAACGAAAATTACTTGCACCCGGTCGATCGGGATAATTATTTATTTTCACCCCTGTACACACCGTGAGGTAGATAAAACATTAAATATAGTGGGCGTAAACAATCGTCATTATCAAGTTTACAATATCCATACATTTCTTAAGATATTAATATATGGTCTTTTTATGCCCATCGACTTTTCATACTTCGTAATGCATGAAGACTTAAAAGTGGAATATGCGGAATTGTTTACGACGATCTTTTTTACAATTTACGTAGGTAGTATAATATGTATTCAATGGTTTTTAAGTTAAAATGTTAATTAATTTCTTTGGTAGGAATTTCGTTTTTCGGGCAGATTTTTTATGTAAATGTATATTAAACGTTAAATTCGTATTCCTCACGAATTTGCGAAATTCCTATTTTCCTTGTGACGGTTTACGGTGGTTTTTATTGGAAAGTTTTCCGTCTAATAGATCGCGAGATAATTATCTGCGTCATATTGCGGTTTCATTAATGCCATAGAATCCTACTTTGAATTTGAAATGGAATATAGGTTGAAGTATCTCGGCTAAGGGATCTTATCTATTGTCAAAGTGAGCTATTATTTGAAATAGATAAGGTAGGTCGTAAAACACCAATAAAAGTACTTGACGAAATTTTCCTAATTTCATAAGCCCTAATGACATACATTACGTACACCCGTCTAGGAGTTATTATTTATATTTTATGTAGTTCAAATTATGATATACAATGAGAATATTTCATTTCCCTACATTTCGTATCTGATGTTATTCTGACATTTTCGTGCGTTATCCATATAAATAATTTGGTACTACAACCCCTTTTATATTACATTTTACTTAAATTGAAAGTTCAGCATTAAGAATACGAGTCTTTATTTCCCATTTTTATTATTTTAATTGTAAAGGCAAGTATACTATGTTTATCTCGTTTGATACATTAACAAAATAAATTCAGTATCAAATACTTTTCGAGAATTTATATATTTACCGAAAATTGCCGATCCTCGGATTATTAACTCAGATTAAGTGTATCAGGCATTAAACACTTAGTATTATTTATAATGTAGTACATTTCATTTACATAGGATATGTATGATATTGAAAATTTATAAAGGGAATTAAATGCAGCTTCTTGTCAATCCATTTATGGATCATACATCTGCACACACAGATGTATGATCTCATTACATGTTGATGGGATGGTAAATATTGTGTGATATGTGTGCACATAGATGGCAATCTTTTAGATCATACATAGACTTGGGATATTATAATAGCTTGATACTGCATAAGGAAGCAGTAAGGATGTAATTTGATTCAGAAAACATGATTGTAGTTAAATGATTGTTATCATGCAGCAATCCACTTGTATCTATTAATATTTATTTCTGAGATTCAACAATATCTTTGGTATAAAATGATCTTTTCAACTTTACAGATAAATGAACTTAGTCATGTTAATATACCGGTAATGCTCCTGCCAGATGATTTCAGAGCATACAGCAAGTTGAAAGTGGATAATCATCTGTTTAACAAGTGAGTCATGCAATCATATTTATGACAGTAATTTCATTGATTATCTCAAAATACAATAACATTGGACATTATGCATTCAAGATATAGATACATTATCTGTGATGAAATATAAGAAGATATGTCTTGATGTATTCTTGTTTGATAAATATCACTCCAGAATATTGGTTACTAAGAATTATTAGTGCATTGTTTTACCTGATATATCCCAGAGATCATTAATGTAAATTTAAAGCAAGCCACTGAGGTGGCCTATTCTAAATATACTGCTTAAAATACTAGATTGGTAGGATGGCCACTGCTATTTAATAATAGAATCAATGAAGGTCTTTATGATCTGAAATTACAGTTAATGCAAAAGATAACAGTATTTTTATGACTCTCATTTCCTAGAAATTTACAAGAAGACATCTGAAACTGAGGATGAAGGAAGTATTGGTATACCAAAGTTTCTTAATGTTTATGTTCTTCTACATTGCAGTATTACATATAAATTGATTCAACTTGAAATAGTTCCTAATAATATAGCTTTGTACTATTCAAGTAAAGACATACTGCAGAATTATGGTATACAAATATGTTCTTACATCTCACTTGTTCTGAAATTTACATATTACTAGACTTTTAATGAGGAAATCATGTACATAATATTGTCCTTTCTCTGTCTGTGCAGAGAAAACATGCCCTCTCACTTTAAGATCAAAGAATATTGTCCATTAGTATTCCGAAATCTGCGAGAGAGGTTTGGTATAGATGATTTGGACTATAAGGAGTCAATGACAAGGTAAAAATATAGCTTACTTATCAGTTCTGGATCGAGGAGATTAACCGTTAATGTACGATCGTAAAGATACGTTTTTATGATTATTATCAGATAGGAAATTGATTGTAGAACATAGTAATAGTGTTGAATGTACACTTATTCCATTAGTCGCAATATGCACACCGCACATAAACAGAACAAAAAACTGTGCCAAAGAGGAATTGCTTTTTTATGCATGCAGATATAATTTTATGCTATGTGAAATTCTTTTCTTCTATGAGCTCGGTACGAAAAGTCATTTACATACTAAATAGTCTGTTAATTCGCGTAAATGTTTCCTTGTTCCTTATGCTATGTCGCGCGTTTATTTATTTATAGAATATTGTAGATCTTGACTTTACTTGATCTGACCTTGAATGAAGATAATCTATCCAATGACTCATAGGCAAATCATTGCAAATATAGATTTTTTATCGCTGTCTTTGATACCGCTTCGTGCATAAATGCAAAATCAGTATTCATTTTTGTATGATTATTCTTACATTCTACACCAGTAATGGTATCAAATGATAGCTGAATGACGTTCTATTAATATCCAAGAGTATATTTCAAATGTGTTGTAAATATTATTCCATACGCGTGATTAAATACAAATATATCAATAGTCATTACATCCATCATGTAATAAATAAGTAAATATAAATCAGTAGATAAATTGAACTATTTGCACGTAACTCATGCACTTTAGTGTCCACTCAATGTTGTCCCTGACTGCATATAAACGTAGCTACAAATGAAATATGTATTATGTGACTAATGCGTACTTTACAAAGCAGTAGAAAAACAATATTCTTTGGACACGGTTCATTAAATAATGCACGAATAATAGGCGCTCTTTTGCAATGAGAGATACATCATTGTTCAGTTGTGAACATAATTTCGTCATCCCACAGGAGAGGCAAGAGCCATACATTGAATTAGCTTCACCAGACACTCGCGATTTGTACTTGTTTTGGCAAACCGATGATTAGAGATTGTTAATGGTAATCTGTAATTAAAAACATTTTGATAATAGATGTCGGGCATTTAATCCTTCGCGAGGTAAACGGCGTTTGGATTCGGCTGCCGTCAGTGGAAGGACTCATCAGTTGGTTCAACGTTCCGCTACCGCTCCTTCTATTACCCTTTCTACTCCTGTTATTTCACATATTCCAGTTCTAAATAAGCAACTACGTTCCTACAGTTTTAAGCCAAAACGCCTGAGGTTAGCCAGACTTGATTTTCCACTTTCTGCGTGTTTGCTTGTGGCTAACACGATTCCAATGAATTTCTCAATAAGGACTGGGGAATCAGCACAAAGTACATAGTTCATTAACTCCTTTATTTTCTAGTACACCCCCGTTTATGAATCCACAGCAAACGATGACCCACGGTCTTCTTTGATTCCAAAAATTAGTACCACTGGTACACTTTTTAAATAAAGCATGCACTTTATATGTTCAGCTTCCAATATATGTTGTCTTCTTTTTATTTGAATTTCAAAAGTTACCATCATCCCAAGACTGATTATTTGTATTTGTCATCTGGCTATTTTCTGAGTGTCCCAGATAGTATCAACTATTTTTTAATGACTCTTTTTTTATGGTTCTTCGTCATTCTCCTCTTATGCTTGCTTTCTTCTGTATGTCTATTTTGTAATGAGTAGACCAATATTAGTTTGGCTTATTCCAAAGTGTGAAACTTGCGAGTTGTTATCTTTATGATGAATAATTTGTGTTACAAACAATACAGTTATTCTCGCGCTATCAAACATATTTTCCCTGTGAATACAGACTGCATTAATTTCATAGATTAGGATCAAAGACTTTATTTCTCTCAGAGGGTATAGACAGGTTGGAATAAAGACTTTTTCTAACTATTTACATTTGATTTCAGGTCACAACCAATACTAGATGATTCCTCAGGGAAAAGTGGTGCGAAGTTTTACCAATCCTACGATAAGTTATTTATCATTAAGACTCTAACTAGTGAAGAGGTAGAAAGGATGCATTCCTTTTTAAAACATTATCATCCGGTATGCAAGATTGCACGTGTAAGACTGTCGTAGTGTCCTTTATAGATCCTTTCATTGATAAATAATTTCCAGTATATCGTTGAACGACACGGAAAAACGTTATTGCCTCAGTATCTTGGCATGTATCGCCTAACAGTAGATGGAGTCGAGCATTACGTCGTCGCCATCAGAAACGTATTCTCGAATCACTTAACAACGCACAAGAAATTCGATTTGAAAGGCTCAACTGTGGATCGTGAGGCGTCCGACAAAGAAAAAGAGAAAGATCTCCCTACTTACAAAGACAATGACTTCGTAAAAGAAGGAATGAAAATATACATCGGTGAAGAAGCTAAGACTAAGCTCATAGAAACTTTGACCGCCGATGTAGACGTAGGTTCACCGTCCCCTATCCTTTCACTTTATTATCGAGCCACCCTCAGATATTATTATAAGAATATTTACAGTTCTTAACGAGATTACACCTCATGGATTATTCCTTATTACTCGGATTACACGATTGCGCACGAGCCGAACAAGAAAATAGGGAACGTGCGGAAAGGGAGGAGGATGAGGATAATCATGAAGACGAAGAGGACAGCGAGTCAGGTAGCGGGTTGGATTCCCGAGGTCCAATGGGAGAGTAAGTTTCCTGAATTAGAATGCAACTTTTGGCTGTTATAAATGGAATATTAAATATTCATTCATACTTTTTAGCCGTATATGGGGTTGGAGTGGCGTTGCTGGTATGGCAACACCCCCAGAATCACCACACACAGCGTTAATGCGCGACACAAGTTTACAGTATGAGGATGCAATAATACCGGAGTTAGATATCTACGCTATTCCTAGTAAAGAAGGTATATTTACTTACTTATATTTATTTATTTATTTTCTTGCTCATCATAGTCAATCAGCAAATGGTTAAGGAACAATTTGGAAAGCTTCGCCCCATGAACATAGTTCTTTTTTTTCAGGTGCGCCTACGAAGGAAATATATTTTTTAGCCATAATCGATGTGCTTACTCATTATGGGGTTCGTAAACAAGCAGCAAAGGCAGCTAAGACGGTAAAGTATGGTGCTAATGTCGACGGTATATCAACCTGTGATCCAGAACAATATGGCAAGCGATTCATAGAGTTTATGAGTAAAGCTATAGAATAAGTTAATCGTTGTTCTTTAAGCTTGTAAAATTTGGAAAGTCCATACAAGAGTCGTGATATACATATATCTCTTATAATGTCTCCTTGCGTTCACTTAAGCAGGACCGATCGGTACACGATACGGTATTTTCGATTACCGGGTCTCAAGGTCACCAAAATATTGATTTAAAATGTCAATAATATCGATTATACGTATCTCAGTATTCTTCATGACATTCGAAGTTGAGTTGAAGCGTAACAAATCCTTTAGTTCTTGTTTGAATAGCAATTCTTGTTAATATACCTTTTGCAGGAATGATCCTTATGGAATGTTCTGTGAAGTCCTATAACCAGTGATCTTATTCTCAGTATTTACTTATTATTTTTGTTTAGTAGTCACGATAGGAGGAATTTCCTGTGACTTTTGTTGTGTTCTGTATTTTCCATTATCCTTATTATATCTAAAACGGCACATTTCATAATACATTATGTGTACAAATATGACAATTCAAATTCGCAGAAATGCCAGGACTGTTTCTCCTGTATATACTGCATGTTTTTTCGTGCGATGATACTCAGTGTTATTATACTCATAAAAATGTTTGGTGATGTCAGATTTAGTGCCGATACGTACCGGGCACATATAAGTATCACGGATATATATGTACATGAATAGAGAGAAAAATGTTCCATAATAATATATTAAATATTGGCATATCACCGACAATGAAAAGAAATAAACTATAAACGGTATCGTGTTGTACGTTGATATGAGTACACATAATGTCCTACAAAAGTTACGTGAACAGTGATAATTGTTAACACTTAAGTATCATGCTTAAATCTTATAAGACTTGAGAAACATCACGTCCAAATTTTACCTTATCAGTTCGATGATACCTTTCTTGAGAACGATGCAACATATTGTCAATATTATCTTGTAAAAATACTTCAAGAATTTAATCTTTTCCGACTTATAAAATGCGTGATTTTTATTCCGACATTGTTCTAGTTAAGAATATGAGTGGTAAGAAATTATTTAAACATGATACTTAAGGGTGAAACAATGGTATGGAAAGAGAAGAGACATAGCGTTAGTGTACTGAGAAATATTGAAAATTAATGTTGATGTTACGTATAATAATCTTTAACGAGACGCAATCTAAGTGCGCTTTGTTAGGGAAGCCTGCATCTTTCAACTTTGTAAGTCTTTCCGGTATCCTTGAAAGAATCATATTGCTTCTGGTCTTATAATGTCTGTGGTATTATTCCGGGTATCATAAAAAATAATCGAATTAGAAGGTAACTCTTACAAACGATGAGAAACTCTGGTTTTGGTGGATCTACATAGTGGAGAGAAATATCTCTGTACAGCGTGATCCTAAAAGATCTTGTCAAACTTGGTTGTCCAAACAACATTGAGGATGAAAAACAATAGTAAAGTTCAGTGAATTTGAAATGTAAATTCTCTAATCTAATTTGACAAAAACTTAGATAGTATACTTCTCTAGATATGAATTCATATGATGTTTTCATCCTTAGAGTGATTTATGAAAAAGTTTGATTAGACCTTTTAGGAATACATTGTATATATTATTCGCGCAGAAGGTATTATACTATAAGAGCTTGAAACTATATAAAGGATAACGACTAAATGTTAAAACTCTGTAAATGTCACCTCTTATCGATTATTTTAGTTACCCCGAATCGGTTGACATTAGACGCGAATGATTCGTTTAAATCGCGGATAATATCTGCGGGGAACAAAGCGAGTTGTCTTATGCACGATACATGTCTCCTTTGACTTACAAAACTGCTGAAAGTTAGTTAATCTTTCGATTAGATCAATTCAGACCCGATAACGACACGTCTTTTTCTTTCAACGCATTGAAGACACTGATAAAGATTGCTTTATCAAATTTTACTTAGGAGGTACATAGTGTTACTTTGTAGAGAAGGGATGTTGAAGTTTATGTTACGTTTGAAGATCTCAAGAATTCAACACTGCACATTATTTAATATAATTTAACCCTGTTCGTGATACAAGACGATGTTTTCTTGAATAGAATTAAAAGAAGATACGTGGGGTAGAATTTGGTCTTCAATGCGTTCAAAAATCTTGAAGCACCACTATTACCGGCACAAGAAAAATTGCTTGGATATTCTCGCGCAGACTAAACTTTATACAGCTTAATTTTATACTCAATGAAAACTAACTGATCTTGCAATAAGAATAGCTTCTGATAAAAATTCAAGTTTTCTAAGCCGATAGGACGTTTGTACTATATAGGAAAGGAGAGAATGCACCGTCGCATAACACCCTTAATCTTTAAAGTAATCTAAATAATCGATTTTTTATAATTTGTTAAAGCTGATCATAATATAACAACTAATTACTTTACTAATTAAGGTATTCATCTAGTCTCGATACTTTGTATGATTTTATACGTTGCCAACACATTGGAAGATTAAGAATAAAGAAAGGGAGAGAGAAAACGAGAGGAAAACAAAAATATGATAGATAGTCAAAGAAAAAAAGAAATTAATTATAATACATATTTCCGATGACGTTGTATTATATATATATAAATGATATTGCTATCAGTTGCAAAAGAAATGGTACGCTCAATTTCTGTAATGTTGTAGTTTCTCTAAGACGACAAAAATATAAACTCGTTCTGTCTACAAATCTTGTAACTTGCTACTACCGGTGTAGCTGACTTTTTTCTAAATATACACACACACATACACATACACACACTCCTCTTGATCACAAAGTGAATTAGATAAGTGTAAAATGTTAAGTGCGTCAAAAGTTTATACGTGATGGTGTTTGATCTTCGTTTCGGTTTATGAGAAACTCGAGAAACCTATCAATGATTCGCAAAAGTGCTTTCACAATACTTAATTATTATTAGACAATTTCGAGAAACGATTCGGTTTGTAGATTCTCATAAAAGCAAGAGCACTATGTAGAAACGATGTATATATTTACTATTTTTGCTGTTGGCAGTATATATCCAGGCTTCTGTTCTCCTAAAGTTTGTATTATTCACAGAGTCTGTGTTGTATCAGCCACGGGAAATAAATGGACATTTAACACATACTGGATTATAAATAAAAGAAAACTATTAGAAAAGACTATATAAGAGTTTATTGCATGTTTCTCCATGATAAAGTAGGAACATCTTTCTTAATGCTAATATCGGATATAAAGTATATTCATAATAATTCAACAATAGCGTACTTTCTCTCAGGGGAAACATTTCAGTTAAATTCTTCTTAATACTAAAAACAACTTGGCAAGTAACAAAGGCCTCTTATTCGTTAACGTATCTCGCAATCAGATCAAATTCAAAACGTTTCATATATTTTGATTTTATATATATATATATATATATCTATATAACAAATAATTTGTACTTTTACATTCATTACTCGTTGGAGGGAAATTCGTCCTCTGCGTCTTTGGCTTCTACATAAGTACTATGTAGTTTTATCGATAATAGAAGTCTTTTCGCAATATTCTCTTAATAATTATCGTAAGTTAACAAAGAATGCGAAATGTCTTAGTCTTACCTATCTAATTAGACGCGGGGTTTCTTAGAATTGTTTTCACTCGTAGTAGAACAGCCATTAGTAGAAACGCAGTTTTTATTATCTGGACTTAAATGGCCACTTCGCTTTCTTCTTGAAACAGGAGACACTTGTCTCAAATGTTCCATGTCATTAAAAACTACTTGAGCACCACCACCGCTTGTCGGTAGTATATCACCCTAAAAAATCCATTTCATTTCATATAATCATTGTACTATTTTCTGTAAACTATCATTTTCTGTAATACTAACTTTGTACAGTTTAACTTCCAGTTCACCATCGGTATCCTGTTCCTGTGCGACAAGACAATATCTGGATGCCCGATCAGTAAAGTCTTTTGGATCGGTAAGTTGCGTAACACTTCGTTTTCTACGCATTAATGGTTGGAAAATGGTACCAACTGGAACCAAACCTGGAGGTCGGTGGTCGATCCATCGATCTTCGCTATGAGATCTTCTGTATCGCGGATTCACCACTGGGATTCTGTCCTGAGGATTTGAAAGATATGCAAAAGTGAGAAGGAAATTATATATAAAAATGTTAACTTCGTTCAGTTTCAGCATTGTTTGCTTCACCTTTCGACTTAGTCGAACGTCATCGGTAATATCTTCAGCTTTAGTGGATGCATCTTTAGCAGGTGTTCTTGCACTCGTTACTGACATGGGTGTTTTTGAGGTCATTGCTTGCATGTGTGCAGTTGTACTTATTGATGGGGTAATGGTACTTGCAGATGATACACTTTCAGGAATGGTACTTGGTACCTTTATAGTTTTAGTTGACATTGGAACATCCACATCAGGGATTGTCCCTGGAATTGATTCTTTGGTAGTGATTGTTATGTTACTTGCAGTACCATCATCGTCCACCAAGATTTGCTTCACTAATTTTAACTTCTCTTCCTTATCCTTCATTTGTGTCTACATAATATTTCAATGTTGTTAATGAAAGTTTAGAATGTTAGGAATTGTGGATAGATAGAGGAAATTATTTGTTATACCTCAAGTAATTCTCGCTGTTGGCGTAACTTGGTTTCCAATTCTTTCGACATCCTCTCAGTTTCTGCTTGTATTTTGCTGCTGTATTTTTGCTTAACTCTCTGCTTGTCGATTGCACGTTGATTTATAGTCATATCTTTGTTTCGTAACTACGAGAAACATAATTGGTATTAGATCTAATCGGAATACTTGAAACTTTAAAAATGAAAGAGTTATTACTTCTTGCTGTAATTGTCTGATCACATCGTTTGCACTATTTAATCGATACAATATAGTATCAATCTGAGATTCCGTTTTGCAAACATGCGCTTCCAAAGCAGCAATCTATAACAGAGTACAATCTAAGTAATAACACGCGAGAAATCATTAATCATCAAAAACGCAAACATAAAACTAATTTTACTTTTCTCTTCTGTTGGTCATTCGTCGCCTTCAACGTCGTGTTTTCAATCTTTAGCGATACGTTATCACGTTCTACTTTTACTAGCATGTTTCTATATGCATTTTCTATAAAAATATACGCAGAATATGTTTCAATCAGTGTATAATTTTAATTGCTAATATTCGTCAATTAATACTTACGCTTCTCACGTAAATCCTCGCGAAGGAGATTTCGTTTTTGAATACGAATTTCTAAGAAACGCATGAGAGTAGTTATGATTTCGTCATTATGAGGATTGCTTAACTCCATCTCCGGAAATGGACCCCCAAGACTGTAATGATAGTTATTATTTATTTATATAGTAAATAGAATTACTATCTACTTATATTGTCCTAAACTTAATTGTACCTGTACACCAAACCTAAGTCAACTTCGAGTTCTGCAGCATTAGCATGGCCGGCATGCTCCAATCTATTTCTTGCTTCTTTAAACAGCTAAAGAAATGAATTGTAGACATTTTTATAAGTATATACATAATGCAAATTAATACACGAATTAATAATTAGTATTATATTACTGCCTTACTTTATTTGCTTGTCTTCTACCAGGCGTATATCCTAAGTCTATTTTGGACGATGCAGAGTTCGTGATTTGTACTTCTTGACTTACTTCCGCGAATTTCATGACTTGCTAAAAAAATATACAATTACAGACTTTTTTATACGCAATATTAAGCTAATACTACGTTGTTTCTTTCGTTATATAAACTTACAATCGTCTCATCATAATCATCCACGCTGGGATTAACACATATGATCATTCTAACATTTCCATCACCATCGAAATAATTTTTGAAAAGATGAGTAATCTTTGAATCCCGATATGGTACCATTTTGTTAGTACCATGAATTTGATTTTCACGAAGGATTTCCAGACAAGTTCTCAAAGTCATTAAAGAGTTATTGATATTTCCTATATGAATAACTTTCAATATGAGACATATTTTTACAATTAAAGATATAGAAAATTGTCGATTTATTTACCGGCTTCGCGGAGTCGTTGGCCGCTAGTTTTTGATCGATTTGTTCTTTCACTTCCAGCCAAATCCACCAAAGATAATTGACTGATACAAATAGCTCGTTTATCCTGGACTACTTCTTCCCCCTGACTATCTATTGGCGCCTGAATAATAAGAATAACATTCATTTTTGTTCATTCATACAAATTTAGTCTGTTTATCAGGTGTTGAGTAATTCATATTACTTGGAGCAATCTTATAGTAAAAACACTATGAGATCTACTCGATTCCGCGTTAAGATTAGTCTGCGCAACGCGTCGTCGACGTTGTCCACGTTGAAATATATCGAAAGCTTCTTCCGAACTTTTCACCTCTACTTCCGTTCCTCCGTGTACGTACATATTTCTATTCGCATCTTCCCGGATAATTTTGCTCTGAAAGGTTCTAAATTCTTTATTGTATTTTGCCATACAGTTCATTTGATTTAGTCAGTTTAATATGTAGAATAAACTCACTTTATCTTTCCTTCATCATCCTCAAGCAGATCATACACACTGTTATTATAAACTTCTATGTATGTTACAAACACAGCATACACATTGTCCTCATCAATGGGTATACTTTGTATTTCCTCCTTTTCAATTAATGCATTCTGATTACTATCAGTGTCGGAATTGAATTTTCTGGTGCCACTGTAATTATTCTCTTTCAAATAAGAATACCGATATTATGTAAAATTGTATGAAATAAATATGAGGGCATTGCTTTGCTTACAATTTATTAGACTTTCCATTGTGAGTTATCATCGCAGCATGAAGCTCACATTGTCTATCATGTAAAGCATCTGCCTCACATTGTATATCAAAGCTGTTTAATTTATCCGGCTTAAAGATAAATTTCTTTGCTTGATACTCTGATATGCTATTAAATAGAACATCCAAACAACGAGGCATAATTCCCGCATCATATGGATTTCCTGACATTGTATATGTTTTACCGCTTCCAGTAACACCATAAGTGAATAGCAAACTATTTTTGCCATTTATGAGATTCTGTACAAGTGGCATGGCCACAATGTCAAACACTTCTTTTTGAGTGACATTAGGACCAAAGACATGACTAAATGACGTTTGAATAGCTCTATTAATGTTACGAATATTGGTTGCTGATTCTGGTGGTGTTATTACTATGGTTGTATCAGAGATGATTTTCATGCATGATGCATCAGTAGCTGTTGAAATTGGCTTTATTCGACAAAATACTTTTACTGGTTCCATAGATGCACCATTATGTTTTGGACGGCTTGCATATTTTTTAGCTGCCATTGCTGGTTTTATATATCTGTGAAAGAAGAGAAATCTTAGTTTCTCGATAAATAGAATAATTCTATTTATTTGGTTTGCATTACAGGTTCAGTGTAGAAACTGAATCCATGCTCTGATTTGCGATTTGTTTGTGCAGTATCTAATATTTTTCCTCTTATTATTGTACGCTCAAAAGTATCGTGAGTGATAGATTAGTATCAAATTCCATGAATAATAAATATCTGACGTATGCTTAATAAAATAATGTTAGATACGTTACTAAATTCTTGTATGTTTGGTATATTTTTCCGAAGGATCTATATAATTCTACGAAATTCATATATTCATTTTAATTAATATAAACAACATAAATTTTAAATTACACCAGTTTCTCATATACGTAATTTAAAACGTAGTTTATTAAAAATTTGATGGAAAACGTGTTTGTGGTAGATTAGTAAGAAGAATTTATAAATGACTTACGAAGCTTTCATTATTATATTGTTCGTTAATCCGGAGGTAGTGTTCGACTATATCACTTATAACTAATCGGGAATGTTATTATTTAAATAATCATTCTGTTGATATGTAACTGCCGTTACACATGGAATAAACTCACGTGTTTTAAAATTCAAAGTGTATTCCGTGAAGTTAGCCGCACGTAGGACTCTTTGAGCAGCTTTTCATGGAGCGACAAAATATAATTTTGCTTCTTTTTTGTCATTAATTCTAGTCTAAACTTACCCGATCCTGCACAATATTTATTTCTTAATAAAAGCAAAGGTATTTCATGGTATAAAAATTTCATTTTAATAAATAATTCCTTAACTGTACATTAATGTTCAATATTACATATACAAAGCAGGGGTAATTAAAAATATCATGTTGTTCATCAAAAGAATTTTATTCCATTAAACATAACAATAATACAAAGTACTCCAAATTAAATCTGTATTTTCTTCATTATTTTTGTATACAATTTCCCTTCCATCTGTGAGATTACAAAGGTTTGATGGACAATGGAGCTGTACAAAATCTTATTGTACTTTACATCAGTAAATATATTTGTATAGTAGTAAACAGATTATAAGGTGGAGCATATAAGTTTCAAATAAAATGTTTCATCTTATTTTCTCCTGTATGTCCTGCCTTTTATGAGTACCATCACAGAATGGTCTATTGGAAGTTTGCTTGCAATTGCAAAGCCAGTATTCCTTAGTTTCAGTAACAGTGAAGCGAATAGGTCTAATTTTCAAATTCAAATATATATTTTTATGGGTTCCATCGCAGAATGGTTGACTTTTACTTCTTCCACAGAGACACCAGCTATATGTTTTGCCAGCCTCACATAGCACCTTAAATGGCTTTTTGTCATATATTATTCCACATTCTGTCTGTTCACCAGCACTGTAATATTCTTTGAGAGGATTCACTGGAATCGGAGGTTCGTCCACTTTGCTGCTAAATCGTTTAATCTGGAACCATTGAAGATTAAATTAGAATCAGAAATCCAGGAATGTTATATCGATAGAATTTACATAAAGAATAGGTTACAACGTGATTAAAAAGGCAACAAACATTTTCGTTCGTTGTGATAAGTGTTGTAAGCAGTAATAGTGTAAGGTGTTAAATTTACATTTTGAAACCTGAAGATAGTGGAACGCAGAATTTGTGAGCTTTTATTTAAAATCATGTTATTCATTTTACTGTGCTATTATTTACAACTTTTATCACAAAATATTACACCGCATCCTCATGGAATCTCGTACCAACGTTATACGAGTTTCATTCGTTTGCGTAGTCCGCGTCGCGTCGGAACGATTTAAAGTCTCTATATTTGGTGGACAGACTGGATAGCCTTTTTACTGCCATCTTCACACTGCAACTTTGCGTATAAATCGTAGAATATAGAAGGGTACGAACATTTCATCAACCAGTTAATTTATTCCAATAATAATAGGGACTGAATAACCAATTACCCGCACATTTAGAAGATTGTTCAATAAATGGAAAATACATGGAAAAAATTAATATTTGTTAAAAAGCAGTCATCATGTCGGCGTTATTTACAATTTCGTATTCATATATAATTTTTATACTGCATTCAATTGCACGTAAAGAACCGCGAAAGACTGTGGAAACCTACTACTCGATGCTGTTTGAGAATCTCTGCTAACAAGCCGTGACTTCCGTGACTTTTTGGCTCTTATTTACGACACCAAAGCTCATTTTGTGTATTTTAGGAGTGCTTTCCAAAGAAAAATGTCTACTCTAGCGCGTAGAGTAATTGGAATCCTCGCCAGAGAACCAATTTCTTTGGAAATTTGAAAACAGTCTCGAAAAATGAGCGCTTGGAGCGAGTCTCGCCAATTTAAATTAATATTTAAACATATTTGCAAATTAATATTGCAAATGTAATTCATATCATTTTATTGGCAATAGTACACAGAACTTTTTGCAATAAATAAATACTGTCGAACTTTTATACTTGCGTCACAATTTTTATGCAAACTTGAAAAGAATCTCTAAGAATAATAATGCGCAGCGCGACTCGCCAACTTTAATTAATATTTAAAGATATTTGCAAATTAATATTGCAAATGTAATTCATATCATTTTATTGGTAATAGTACACAGAACTTTTTGCAATAAATAAATACTATCTAACTTTTATACTTGCGTCACAATTTTTATGCAAACTTGAAAAGAGTCTCGAAGATTCAACATGCGCAGCTTGACTCGCCAACTTTAATTAATAATTAAACATATTTGCAAATTAATATTGCAAATGTAATTCATATCATTTTATTCGCAATAGTACACGGAACTTTTTGCCATAAATAAATACTGCCTAACTTTTATACTTACGTCACAATTTCTATGCAAACTTGAAAAGAATCTCTAAGAATAATAATTCGCATCTTGACTCGTCAACTTTAATTAATATTTAAACATATTTACAAATTAATATTGCAAATGTAACTCATATCATTTTATTCGCAATAGTACACGGAACTTTTTGCCATAAATAAATACTGCCTAACTTTTATACTTACGTCACAATTTCTATGCAAACTTGAAAAGAATCTCTAAGAATAATAATTCGCATCTTGACTCGTCAACTTTAATTAATATTTAAACATATTTGCAAATTAATATTGCAAATGTAACTCATATCATTTTATTCGCAATAGTACACGGAACTTTTTGCAACAAATAAATACTGTCTAACTTTTATACTTACGTCACAATTGATATGCAAACTTGAAAAGAATCTCTAAGAATAATAATGCGAAGCGCGACTCGCCAACTTTAATTAATATTTAAACATATTTGCAAATTAATATTGCAAATGTAATTCATATCATTTTATTCGCAATACTACACAGAACTTTCTGCCATAAATAAAAACTGTCTAACTTTTATACTTGCGTCACAATTTGTATGCAAACTTGAAAAGAGTCTCGAAGAATCAACATGCGCAGCTTGACTCGCCAACTTTAATTAATAATTAAACATATTTGCAAATTAATATTGCAAATGTAATTCATATCATTTTATTCGCAATAGTACACGGAACTTTTCGCAACAAATAAATACTGTCTAACTTTTATACTTATGTCACAATTTTTATGCAAACTTGAAAAGAATCTCTAAGAATAATAATGCGCAGCTTGACTCGCCAACTTTAATTAATATTTAAACATATTTGCAAATTAATATTGCAAATGTAATTCATATCATTTTATTCGCAATAGTACACGGAACTTTTTGCCATAAATAAATACTGCCTAACTTTTATACTTACGTCACAATTTCTATGCAAACTTGAAAAGAATCTCTAAGAATAATAATTCGCATCTTGACTCGTCAACTTTAATTAATATTTAAACATATTTGCAAATTAATATTGCAAATGTAACTCATATCATTTTATTCGCAATAGTACACAGAACTTTCTGCCATAAATAAATACTGTCTAACTTTTATACTTGCGTCACAATTTGTATGCAAACTTGAAAAGAGTCTCGAAGAATCAACATGCGCAGCTTGACTCGCCAACTTTAATTAATAATTAAACATATTTGCAAATTAATATTGCAAATGTAATTCATATCATTTTATTCGCAATAGTACACGGAACTTTTCGCAACAAATAAATACTGCCTAACTTTTATACTTACGTCACAATTTCTATGCAAACTTGAAAAGAATCTCTAAGAATAATAATTCGCATCTTGACTCGTCAACTTTAATTAATATTTAAACATATTTGCAAATTAATATTGGAAATGTAACTCATATCATTTTATTCGCAATAGTACACAGAACTTTGTGCCATAAATAAAAACTGTCTAACTTTTATACTTACGTCACAATTTTTATGCAAACTTGAAAAGAATCTCTAAGAATAATAATGCGAAGCGCGACTCGCCAACTTTAATTAATATTTAAACATATTTGCAAATTAATATTGCAAATGTAATTCATATCATTTTATTGGCAATAGTACACAGAACTTTTTGCAATAAATAAATACTGTCGAACTTTTATACTTGCGTCACAATTTTTATGCAAACTTGAAAAGAATCTCTAAGAATAATAATGCGCAGCGCGACTCGCCAACTTTAATTAATATTTAAAGATATTTGCAAATTAATATTGCAAATGTAATTCATATCATTTTATTGGTAATAGTACACAGAACTTTTTGCAATAAATAAATACTATCTAACTTTTATACTTGCGTCACAATTTTTATGCAAACTTGAAAAGAGTCTCGAAGATTCAACATGCGCAGCTTGACTCGCCAACTTTAATTAATAATTAAACATATTTGCAAATTAATATTGCAAATGTAATTCATATCATTTTATTCGCAATAGTACACGGAACTTTTTGCCATAAATAAATACTGCCTAACTTTTATACTTACGTCACAATTTCTATGCAAACTTGAAAAGAATCTCTAAGAATAATAATGAGCATCTTGACTCGCCAACTTTAATTAATATTTAAACATATTTGCAAATTAATATTGCAAATGTAATTCATATCATTTTATTCGCAATAGTACACGGAACTTTTTGCAACAAATAAATACTCTCTAACTTTTGTATCTTGGTCGCAAACCTTGTTCAAGGGACAACAATGACTCTTTTCACAAAATTGATTTTGTTTTTTGCAGTGACAACCATCCAATGCAGACTGGGCTTATAAAAAAAAATGCGACACCGGTTCTAGAAGAAATATGAGGATCCTTAGTGCAATATACTTCAAATGCGGTCAAGTGGATGCACCGATTATATATTAGATTATGTATTAGAATATATGCGATTACGCTTTCTATATATTATATTATAATGTGTTATAATTGTAATTATATGATTAATGTATAGAAAGTTTTTGAGTTGCAATAAATAGAAAGAAACATAAAAAATTGACTTCTCTATTAAAATCCTTGATTTCCATTCCTCTGATGCCAAGAATTTCAGAAATTTCTGGGTGGGAAAAATGCGGGAAATGGGCGGGCAATAGGATTCTAGGAAATGATGTCAAATTCCAGGAATTGTGCGAATCGAATACCTCCTCGCATATCATGTTCTCCTGATACACCTCCTCGATTTTTCGGCAAAATTTCAGAATTGAGCCGAGAAATTCTGAGAATTTCGCGGATTCCAAGAAATGACGTCAAATTCCGAGAATTCCGTAAATTCCCAGAAATGACGTCAAATTCCGAGAATTTCGTAATTTCCAAGAAATGACGTCAAATTCCGAGAATTTCGTGGATTCCAAGAAATGACGTCAAATTCCAAGAATTGTGCGAATCGAATACCTCCTCGCATATCATGTTCTCCTGATACACCTCCTCGATTTTTCGGCAAAATTTCAGAATTGAGCCGGGAAATTCCGAGAATTTTGCGGATTCCAAGAAATGACGTCAAATTCCCAGAATTTCTCAGATTCCTAGAAATGACGTCAAATTCCGAGAATTTCGTAAATTCCAAGAAATGACGTCAAATTCCGAGAATTTCGTGGATTCCAAGAAGTGACGTCAAATTCCAAGAATGGTGCGAATCGAATACCTCCTCGCATATCATGTTCTCCTGATACACCTCCTCGATTTTTCGGCAAAATTTCAGAATTGAGCCGAGAAATTCTGAGAATTTCGCGGATTCCAAGAAATGACGTCAAATTCCGAGAATTCCGTAAATTCCCAGAAATGACGTCAAATTCCGAGAATTTCGTAATTTCCAAGAAATGACGTCAAATTCCGAGAATTTCGTGGATTCCAAGAAATGACGTCAAATTCCGAGAATTTCGTGGATTCCAAGAAATGACGTCAAATTCCAAGAATTGTGCGAATCGAATACCTCCTCGCATATCATGTTCTCCTGATACACCTCCTCGATTTTTCGGCAAAATTTCAGAATTGAGCCGAGAAATTCCGAGAATTTCGCGGTTTCCAAGAAATGACGTCAATTTCCGAGAATTTCTCAGATTCCTGGAAATGACGTCAAATTCCGAGAATTTCGTAAATTCCAAGAAATGACGTCAAATTCCGAGAATTTCATGGATTCCAAGAAATGACGTCAAATTCCAGGAATGGTGCGAATCGAATACCTCCTCGCATATCATGTTCTCCTGATACACCTCCTCGATTTTTCGGCAAAATTTCAGAATTGAGCCGAGAAATTCCGAGAATTTCGCGGATTCCAAGAAATGACGTCAATTTCCGAGAATTTCTCAGATTCCTAGAAATAACGTCAAATTCCGAGAATTTCGTGGATTCCAAGAAATGACGTCAAATTCCAAGAAGTGTGCGAATCGAATACCTCCTCGCATATCATGTTCTCCTGATACATTTCCTCGATTTTACGAAAAATTTCAGAATTGCACGATTTTGATCAAAAATTTCGAGGAATATGGGCTTATAGGTAAAATATAACAATATAATCGTAATAAATGCATTTATTGTAATGTAAATTTCACGATATACAACAATTTTCATACATATAATAAATATTACAATATGGCAAACATAAATACATAAATATATGCAATAAATAATCGTTTAGAAATAAAATATCTTGACGATGATCCTTCGTTCTTTTATCTTCTTTGATTTTGGACGTCCAGGCGAAACAAATAGTGGTAACCCTGTAATCATTAAATAAAACACCAGAAAAATTAACAAATCTAACAAATTAGTTAACAAACAAAATTAGTTTCATCCAACAGATAAATAATTATTTAATAAAATGAAATTCTTCAAAATATTATGTCATTAAAATAAGCTGCATGGAATAATTAACATAAAATCATGCGAATACATCTGTGAAATAAATTCCATTGCAAATTTATTTCGGTTCATCATAAGTTTAGAGAATATAAGAGCTAAGGAATATTATTTTATTAAATGATTTAATAAGAATATGCAGTAGTGTATTTAAATAGTAATAAATTACTAAAGTCTCTTGCAGAACTGAAGAAGCTTCGCGGATCGTGTTCCGCGACGCAGTTCCGCGCATTTTTACAACATCGTTAATAAATATATATTAATAATAATATCTTAGCAATACTTTTACAGAGTACAATGCATCCTCCAAATTATTCTATATTATTATATATATTAAGATATATATTAATAAATTATTATATATATTAAGATGTATATTTTAACTGGTTCGAGTACCATATAACTCTTTAATATGTGTTCTACATTTTCAAGTTCCGCTTAATTCGAGTTCCACATAGCACGCGAATACCTCGCATCGTTTAGTTGCGGTTGGTGCATCCAACGAAACGATTACTCCAGTTTCATTAATTCAATTTCTTCTAATTTCCCCAGCATCCATCGAGCAACGTAATAATTCGAGGCTTCGTTAATTAAACATTTATTTATTAGTCAGAAGAATAGAGTCCAGTTGATCCAATTAGTTGTATTGATCCAGTTCATCAATTTGACTGGTTATTGAATAAGTTATCAGGAAAAGGTTCACTTATTTTCCTCCGTTTACACAAATATAATATTATATTTGTTGCTTCTTTCTTTGCAGATATTCTATGCAATTAAGTATTCCATTCAATTAATAATCATACGATAAAATATTCATGAATTATACTTCACGGAACGAAACAGAAATTGAAAGCGGCGATGTCTTTCGAGGAAAGAAGCTGATGGGGCTTTTTTTCTAGGAACAAGGAAATTCGGCAAAAGATAGGGAATAAAGTATCGTTCGTGGAAGAGAGTCGACGAAACCCTCGAGTGGACTAATAATTCCGCGGGTGGTCAATAAATATTTAAAGAAAAGCAGAGACGGCTTCTCTATATGTATTATTTCCCACAGGAGGCTACCACCCCCCTGACACGCGAGAATACTAAATGCTCATTTTCATCCTAATTCTCCACTGCGTCTCTCGCTTTTTTTTCTACGTCCTTTACGACACTAAGAAATTCTGCGCAGGAACTGCAACACCGATTTTTAGTATCTTGTTTTATGGGAAATATTAATATTAGGGATAATATATTATTATAGTCGTTAATGTTCCATTATCGCAAAACGATGGAAGCAAAATGAAGATGTCATAATTAAATATTGTATTCATTATAAAGTGATTTTGGTCCACCGCCTTATTTTATTATGTAGTTAAAATTGTAGTAAAATTATTCTGGGATTTTATGTCCGGATTTATTCTTCGAGTTAACGGTTAATGTAAATTGTGGAATTTTCATGGAATTATTATTTTCAGGTGTTTTTATAAAGCATGTAAATGTGCCAATTTTTGTCAGAAGGTATTAAGAATTTTGTTATATGTTGATGACACTCTCTCTTTATTTTATTACGTACTTAACACTGTATTATAATTATTGTATAAATTTATGAAGTAAGTTATGAAATGAGTAAGTTATCAGAGTTAGAATAAATGATGGATTTTTAATTGAATTATTTTTGCATGTACTGCAACGTAGAACACAATTGTTTACTTTAACACGTACTTAATATTGTATTATAATTATTGAATCAGTTTTTCTCGTAAATTAATTAAATACTTTAATTGAAAAAGTGAAGTTAAAATTATTATAATACTACGATAAAGACTACGAAAATATATTATTAGAATCTAATCTCCCAGTAATGATTCCAATAGGATCAATCCACGTTAATTGCCAGTATGTCTGCGAATCTTAATGAGATTGGCTCCTAGGAAGAAAACCAATCTTTTTAAGTAAGAAACCTTTTACATAAACAGTATTTCTACCATCTACTTGAACTCTGAGAAAAAAATAGAATAAACAGTATTTAAACCATTTATTTACATCCCTCTTAACTATTTATGCAACACATAATTATTTATATTAACTCATCCAGGATTTATAATATTAATGTTCCATTTAAATATTGCAAAATATTAAGATATGTATTAACATAACCTTAATATTCATACGTCGGAAATTACAATTAAAACTGTAATAAACCTGCTGCAAAGTGCTGTTAGTTATTATAATTTTATTATTTATTATGATGGTATTATTTATTTTCCGCGCAGTTAGGTCGACGTAATTAACGAATGGCTCCTAAAGGTGGGATTCTAAGAAGTTTCACCTGCAAAATGAAACGGAACGCGGAAATTCCGAAGCGGAGGAAGAAGAGATTTCACATGTTCGTTTTATGAAGCATGTCTGCATACGGCATTACGCTCTTCAATGATTCCGAATCTCTTCTTCCTTTACTTCCGCCGGAAGAGTTACCACCATCCTATTAAGAAAATTAAACTACAATTACCGTAAGCATCCTCCTGATGGAAGTGCGAGTAATCCCAAATTAAATTAAGTTATCATATCTTTTAAGAATTATTATTCTAACCTTTACATTTTGTATTATTGTCTATTATCTAATATCTAATTTATGTACTGTTATTCATTAAAACAGGAAATGTTCAGATAATATAATAATTAAGAATTATTAATTGGTAATTAGTGTTAGAATAATCTATACTAAGAAAAAAATATATTTCATAATAATCCAGAATAATTATTCCAGCGTTTTAAGGAAGGTTTAATTCCAATACTAATCACTAATACACCAACAATAATTCATTATCATTTATTAAACTCATTATTACCTGTATGTATATTAAAGTATTTCATTTATCATTATACTATTATTATGATATTATGATCTCATTATCGCGATAAAAAACAGACAGTATAAATAAGAGAAGTACATATTTAAGTTACAGGATAAACCAGCATTCATTTAAACCCCGCGAAGAGTAATGAAATAATTAACCCATGAATTATTTCACTTTTTATGCACTTTTATTTCTCCCTATGTTGCAGTATTATTTTAATGGCAACGAGATAAGCCCACTGAACATTTTAATAACGATGTCTTTATTGTCGGTGCTTTGCCTTTGAACGTGTATTTCGTGCGAGTTTTGCGAAGCTCCTAATTGAATTAGTTCTTCGTGCGAAGGGGACGCAATGTTACTTTGATTATGACAATTATTGCTTATACCACCACCTCCATTCCTGAGTTTCTTTCTTTCCGTTTCTTTCCGACGGTTTTCTACGATGCTTATTTTCATTCTAACGATAGTAAATAAATGTATATGTATAACATATAATATCTGTTGGTCAGCCATTCATGGAATTACAATAATTCGGAAATATCGAACGGTCTTTTACTAATTGAAATCATTTATGAATAGTTGATATTAATTTTAAATGCAGCGGGATTTCTATTGTCTTGGTCCAGCAAAATTTAGGGAATTCATTGCTGCGTGTCTACGTCTATGTACAATATATCATAATGAAGCTGATAACGAACAGTATTATCGCGTTATCGATTACGTAAATGCAATTAATGGAAATGCAAACTTACGATTAGTGCTTCTTGTGAATTTATTAATAAAGTTCCCAGTTTTGGATTCATATCTGTGGCACGGATTAATCAATTATTCAAGTTTAAGTTAGAATAAATTACTACAACTTAAAAATTATAAACTCACTGAAATCAAACACTTTCATTCAAACCATAATTAAAATTGCAGTCTTCAGAATTAATTTAATAAAGTTAGATTAACAAGTGCGAAGTATTCAACAACGAAGAACAACTTAGAAATGTGGAGCAACAAGTTCCAGGAGAAATAAGTTAGAAGAAGTGAATGGTTCTTAGGAATTATTCTGTTAACAGGCTCATAAAATTGTTAAAGAAAACCCTTCCATCTCAACTGCAAGCAAAATTACATTCCCCGAAAATTGCAGTTAACAAAGTTAGATTAAGAAGTCCGAAGTATCCGATAATGAAGAACAAGTTGGAAACGCGGAGTAACAAGTAGGAGAAATAAGTTGGAATAAGTGGACGTTTGTTAAGCGGAAAATGGAAGTTGCATTCTTATTTCTACTTAAGAAACCTGAAATAAAGTATTCCTGGTAGGATCCTATTGGAATCCTGGTGGAATCCCAGGTAGGATCTGGCTGGTGTCCGATTAACTTCAGGAGTAGTCCGACTAATCGAAGGCGGCGTTCGAAACTTAGGAAAACTGTCTCGACGAAGGGATTCTCTCATTCGTCAAGCCGGCTTTTCGCTAATTTTCAGCTAATACTTGCTTCTAGATCCCCCTCCCACCCAGGTTTATTTTATTGATACGAAACACCCACGTCTTCCCCTCCATTTTCCTTCTATCGGTATCTTTAATTCGTAAGTGACACTGAAATTTGTGGAGGACTTCTAATAAATTATAATAAACAAAGCCATCTTTAAAAGGTTAATTTTTGAAACTCTTTAAGTAATTATGCAATATTTGTTGAAATTGTAGGAGTTACACCATTTTTTTACTATCTGTAATACACCTGCCTGCTGTTCGTTAAGTCTCATTAATCAGCGGAATATTTACTTCCAGAAATGAATACATTATTCCACCCTCGTCTCTTGAATATATTATTAATACAAATAGGAAAAGCGAAGGAAAGGCTATACTTCTAGAATCCAACTTTGCTTGGTACGTAAAACACTATTTTTTACTTTACTTTATGTAATATATAAATACGACAATTTTTATAGAATTTAAAATTAAATAAAAGACAAGTAGAAGACTAAAGCCAAGCAAAAGAAATAATTAATACATAAATAAATGTATAAGTATAACCGAGTTATGTCTGATAGTTTTAGTGCTAGCACTATGTGTGATATTATTTACAAATATTATTTATCACATATATTTTTATTTAGATAACGTAAAAGTAGTGTTTCCAAAAAGTTGTACGCATTGAAGAAGTTCAAATAAAGACGGTGTGCAAACACTTACGAGTGGCAGTGTACTTTTATCAAAGGATCAGTTGCCTTTTTTTGTCATTTGTTTCTTTATGTTGTACTTTTACGAGCGTTGCACTCGCTAAATTCGCGATCGGGACTCTGGTGACCGGCAAAAAGTTCAGGGGAGCCTTACTCGACATTTTTTTTCGCAACTAAAATGTCACAGAAAATATTGGAGAATAATCCGTAAAATAATAACACATAAAAATGCAGTGGATTGCATTTCGATTGAAATCTCTTTCCAGTTCGATTGGAAAAGTTTGACTTTTTTATATCCAATCTTCGCCGGTGGATAGCTGCGGTGGATAGTTTTTTATACGGTCTCCAATTTTTTCGATGATGATCTACCACATAATTAAATATCCCCAATTGAGCTGTTACAAACATTATTATAACATTCTCTATATGCAATGTATATGTTACCATAATATTTTATAAAATAGAATTTTTATATAATTCGCAAAATAGTCTCAAAAGGAAGTAGAACAATATTTTCTAACAATAATTGTTTAATGGAACGAGTTGCTTCGTAAATTATTTCTATAAAAAAAAAAAATTGCAAGTTCATTTAGGAACAACTCCGTGCAAAGTGATTAAAGATGGCCTGCAACTTGCAATAATTACAGCTGCTCTTAAAAAATTCAGGGATATGTTGGATGGCTACTCACTCTGTCCAATGGAATAACAGCAAATTGTTCTACTTCTATTTTACTTTTCTAGCAAATTTCGTAGATATCGGTGCCAGAACCGCACGAAATATCACTATTTCACACAGTAGTATTTTTTAAACAATTTTAGAACTATTTTACCGTCTACAAAAATTCGTTTTAAAACCCTCTTCAAATAGAAATCTAAATTAAAAAATTTGTATCTCAGAGTTGTAGAATTTAAAGTATAAATATCCGAAATAAACATTACATAAAGAATGACACTATCTTTGAAATATAATAAGATCTTTGCCACATATTTTAAACAATATAAATTTAAATTACACAAACGTACCGATCTTAAATAATTCATAAGCCCAGCCACAATATCGCCACTCCAATAATTATAAAAAAAAATCAAATCCTTCCGTCGCGCCACAAAGAGTATAATCACACGAAGTGCACTCAAAGGGATGGCGATTGCATCTTAATTATGTAGCTCGATTTAATCGCGGAGGCTAATATCGATTACGTTCCACAAGTGTTTCCCATATCGCCGTCGATTACTATTTAAATTCTTACGAAACAAGGAAGAAAAAAACATGCGAGTAGAGAAAGAGAGAAGGGTACGGTACGGCGCGGTCTGATTGGTCGGCACAAGGGGTGTCTGAATAACTCGTGGGTGGTTGGGAGAGACTATATAAAGCGTTTCACGGCTCATCGTACACCAGAGTTCCTTCTACGTGTTGCTTCACCGCTCTTCCGGTCTACTTTCTACGTTAAATCAGCTATTTCCAAAAAAAAACTAGTCTTCGAAAAAAATTCAATATAATTACCCTTAGTATCAGTGACTCGAGGAATTAATTCGATACTCGCGATCGATACGATATCAACAGATAATTGATAAATAATAGTGCGCCATAAAAACTGGTTATCTCGTGTGCATTCATTGGAAGGTGGAATATGATCTGATGGTTTCTTGACTTTGTTTAAATAAGTTCGTTTAACGAGAACGTATCAACGCGCGAGGGAGAATGAAGGGATAATTTGTTGCTGTTAACAGGTAACGCGCGAAATTGTTAAACAAAAGGTGGATATTAATGGAATTAGTTCGATTTTTTTCGTGGAATATCGGTGTATCACGGTGCGGGTTCCATTAATCCGACATTCTTCCAGGTGCTGGAAGTTCTCGAGTTTCTTAGTTACCTCGAATTAAGTAGTATTTTAAGTCACTAGTCAGACGAAAGGAGAATCGAGAGAGAAGGATATTAAGTTATTACAGAATATTGCTAAGTTTCCTCGTTGCTTACTTGTGCCAATTAGTCAGAAGTGTATAAACTAACGTTAAATATCATAATTTTGATGACATTATTAATATTCGATTTATAGTCAACGATGAAAGTGAAAGGGATGATTTAGTGTCACCAAGATATCTTGTCTTCGTCATTAATTCCAAAACCTCGACACTCTATTATAAATATTGGAATTTTTAGTGCAGATATTTTTCAATACTATTATTATTAATATATATATTATTAAATAGGAAAATATTATAGAATTTTGTACATACTGTCATAAACCATCGAACGATACAGAAGTGCTATTCTCGATGTCCATACTTTTAAGCCCAGTAATAATTTCATTTTAAAACAGATTAATATATTTATATAAAAAATGAAGGAAGTCTTCATTAATTACTATTTCTATTTCGCGAATTCATTTCTACATTTCATTTCATATACAACCCATTTACTACAACTCTTATTTTTATCAATTTTTGCAATCAAATATAAAGTGGATAAAAATGCAAGCCTTAAGGATCTCGATAAGAATAAATTATACTTCTAGTATTTTAAGAAAACTTGTCATACTTTCATGTAGTTAATAACGAAAATTGTTGTTGCTTCGAACATAGTTGTGTTTAAGCATCTCAATCATTTATAAACATTGAAATGATGTAATTATTCTGAACAGGTGAGAGGATGTTGTTGCGAGGTAGAAAGGCACAGCTAGTGCCATGTTTTGGTAACATAGAATTGATAACGTGTTTATGGATCGCGTGTGCCATCCTGACTTTGGTAGCTTGCCAGGAAAGTTTTTATCCGAACGGTCGTTACGGTAAACGTCAAGATTCCCGTGCAGGTGAGTCTCCGTTAAATATTTCCCCGAAAGAAAAACAATAAACTCCGGCATATTACACGAGCGTCCTTCGTTTAAACATTAAGTCGTTAAGGTACAACGTAAACCGGCCGAATATAATAAATAATCCAAGAAAGTCTCTTAGAAAATTCGTCAAAGTATTTTCCGAACCATGGAATTTTACGTTGCCACCAAAAATATCATAAATTATTTATTACGGATCAATAAGAATTCTGATCAAAAGACGCAGGAAGAAATCCTGGGATCATAAAATTATAACTGGATTACCTCGAGGTCCTCCGATTGGATCTCACGGCCCTTCAAACTTTCATACTTCGAATCTTCCGACGGTTTCCGTTTCGATTGCCTCTTCGGACTCTTCAGGATTGGCAGTTCAATGCTACCGAATCAAAGTCACTCTTCATCCGTGACTGATTACCGGTTAAAGTCTTCCTGAAGTGGACGAGTGTCACCGATCGTTTCCTTCGAGCTTCCACTTACGGTTTCTACTTGCGCTTCCACACTTTCTAGATAATCCTTGTGGTTTGTATGTTGTATGTCCTCGAAACTTACGCGTAATCGTAAATATTATAATACTGCGATAATAATGCATTGTTTGTAATAATATATATTACGCGAGTTAAGTAACTGGATGCTTTGTCTATTCGTTATTAAATATTGCCTTGCGGATTTTATAATCTATTTATTTATTTAGTGTATTGGAGTAAAAATTCTTTCGCCCTAAAGATAGAGATATAATAATAACACATGTATTATTTATTATATTTCAAATGGTGTTGAGGAAATTTTTAATTTTAATTATGGGATCTATTCCATGATAATTTATTTGTTTAATTATTTAGTATATGAGGGGAATAAATACTATGTCCAGAGATATAGGGATAAATAATAATAACGGTTTAAGAAAGATAAATAAAATATACCAATAATATTCTCAGTAATAATGAAACAAAAAATAATTAAGAAAGAATACCTCTCTAAACTGGGTGCATAAAAGATTTAAAGGGGTCGGTGATAAGATAAGAGAAAAGAACAAGAGAAAAGAATCAGGGAATAGGATAAATTCATTCTACATTTACGAGTGCGAAGTAGTAATTCCTAGCACAAATGCAGGTTAAAATATACTAATTCCAATATAGTTGAACTGCTAAGGAGACCATTGATAAGATAATAAAAAAAGAGAGAAATCAGTCTTCATAAATGCGAATAGAAAAATATTATTTTTGAACTAGATCCACTGCAAAATGATCTTAACATTTCTCGAAATATTTATCCTTGAAGCACTAATTTCATCAATTATTAAAATCATATTTTAGAAGGGCGTTTGCTTATCTTCTTATTAATTCCACGTTCTGCATATATAGCTAATTATTTTAATTTAAAAATAATTCCAAAAATGATTTAAAACAGGCCGATTTTAAAGACTCATATTGTAGTTATGAAACATAATTAATTTTGTTATGTTAAATAGAATATCAATGAGATTATTCTTGAAAGAGTAGAAAGAGGAAAGTCGGTGGAAAAGGTCGACTAATTTCCTTGGCACCTTTCCTCCAACCCGCGTGCCCGTTCTTCTTTTGTTCGGTCTTTAATCAGTCGGGTTGTGGTTTGTTCGCGAGCAAATCACCGTCGAACGCGTCCAACCGACTGTGTCGTCTTCAATTAGAAGCTTCCGGTTCCTGTTACTCGAATCTTTTTGTCCGGTACCCATCCCACTCGAGGGATTTCGTCGACGTGTGTCACCGTGTGATTAGTCAGTTCGACCAAACATATCTCTATTCGATGTATTTTGATCCCGTCATTTGCACAACTTTCCTTTCGCACTGAAACTGAATCGACTGATAATCTTCTCTTTTAGAGCACTCTGTAAAAGGATATTCGAATTTAGCAGGAAAATCCGTGGCTCCTTTTTGGTCCAATTTGATAAGAGTTGAATTAATAGGATATTCGTGATACGCGAAACAGCAAGAATTAAATAAAATCATTAAGGCACTAATGAAATTAATAATATTATCAGACTAAATTGATAGTAAAATAAACAAGTTCTTGGATCATTTATGTTGATACATCGACTTGAAAAAATGTCTTCAAATATTATTATCATAGTAACTTCATAATTAGAAAACTGATCTTATAATATCAATATAATAATTTCTTTTCCATCTTCCAAGTCCGACAAACAAATATTTCAATTCCATAACTCGAACCTCCAAATAAAACTTGCTCCAAAGATTATCAATAATTGTAAACCAACCCTTACCATATCATAATTTTCCTGTTCAAACTTCCTGCTTCACGGAACAAATATTTCAATATTCGACATAGTAAATGCTTATCAATGAAGCTTATCTCCAATGTCTCCTCCGTCATCCCAATAAATCGCGATTAATTACACTGACCGTGAATAATATAGCAATAAAATCTCTCGTTATTTTTATATATAGTCCACGTACGATACTCATTCTTTTTTTTCCCCTTTGATATCCGGATATCCGGTAGCGAGTTATCAGATAGTCCCTCGAACTTGGAAAACAAGATTTGCATCTGGATTTCAGCTTCGTTTTTCGTCTCGGGAAGCAGATACGGACGAAGCGGAGTGGTGGAAAAAAATGGGAAGTCCGCGCCGAAATTGGTAGAACTGGTGCCGAGGGTTGATAGATTCTTTCTGGGAAGTCGTTATGGGAAACGTGCACCCCTGCAATATCAACGCGCATCTACCATTAATCGCTTTAGCGCTGTTTTGGATTACATGGATCGCGACAATGAGATCAATCTCAATCGCGAGAACGGGCCGAAGGATAACGAAGACAATCTCGATCTTCTCTCTTAATATTATTTCGATATTTCACTGTGTAAACGTGAGTAAAGCAACTCCATTTTTGTACAAAATTCGATTTTACACTGTTTTGGCTTGTATTGATTAAATAAAATGAGAAACATTAAATTAATTACGATAATATAATGAATAGTTTCATTTTCCAGACGTCAGTTATTGTTACCGTATAATCACGTCCTCAACCAAATTAAATGACAAACTCGCTCGTTGCGAAGACACTGGGAAAGGAATTGAAGGGAGAAGACAAGAAGAAGGAAGAAAAAGATCAAGAATCAAGAATCATCGTCGATCCAAAGCAAGACAATCCTCGGAACATCGAGTCTAATTTGAATTGATTTGTAGACCACAGTGCTCTAACGATTATTCGATGTTTTTCATTACAATTTCACTTCAAAGTGTAACGATTTCGAGAAACAATTAAATAAACTGAGGAGATAAATATAAGCTTTAGTTCGTGCACCACAACATATGTATACCAAATCTTGTTTATTTTCCATCTTCCTTATCCTTATTGAAGATACAAATCATTTTCGTAATCCCTTTCGTTTATTAAACATTCCTTTTCGTCCTAACATTTTGATTTTAATAAAAGTGCTTTGTTTAAATTTATATTCAAATTTCCTTGTCAATGATATATTATATTTTTAAACACGTGGAATTGAATATTTTTATATTTCTGATATCTATATTGTCAGATTGAATACTTTGATATTTCCGAATTGTATATTTGCCAAAACATTTAATTGAAGAATAAAAAATTCGTGGTACAAATCGAGTCAGGGAGATATTGTAGTACAGTTAGAAATAAGACGAAAATCAAGAATAGCAAAATTGCGTTCAAGTCTTCATCTTTGGGAAAAGTGGATTTCAAAATTAATTCAGTACACCGGCACCTAGCTAATGCTTCATGTTCCGGATTTTACTACAGACTGCTACTGTGTCTGGTTTTGTACACCATACAATGTCGGGCACTGTTTACAATCCGAATTCTCATTTGAAGCGACATGACGCGGTACACAAACGATGAGTACAGTATATTAAATTGATTTCCAAACCCACTTTCCTCCGAAGTGAAGCCTCCAACGCAATTTTCTTATTCTTGATTTTCCTCTTATTTTTAGCTGTACTATCTCGCTGATTTCATTGGTGCCCCGAATTTTAGCTCACGCTGTATAATACATTAATTTTTAATATAATAACATAAAGATGATTCAATCATTTAATTCAATCTGCTAACGTAATAGTTAAAAACATCTGATATTGTTAATTCCAAAGTTTATTGAACATTGCAATATTTAATGTAATATTATTGTACAATATATTGAATGTAATATATCCAGCAACATAATAAATGATTTATTCAGTTATCGCGCGTTAAATATCCAGGGTATTTATTTAACAATTTCATATTTTCCTTCTCAACAATGTTCCACATTTACCCCGGTACACAATGCTACTTCCACTTCCGATCCCCGCGAAGCACAACAAGCTTTTCCGGGCAATTAAATGCACCAAATACTAGGAAATTTAATCCTTTATTAGAATCATGATTTTTTATCCTTCAAAATTGTCCAACTCACCGAGAGTTTTTCCTTCCTCGGTTCGCTTACTGACGATAATAATAAACTTTAATTGACCAATTAAGTGGTTATGCTCCGCACTGGTTTGAAGTAGTTCGGTTAGTTCGCGATCAGCTAACGAACCGGAAAATCTCGATGCAATTTTAGGACACCCACTTTTCCACCATATAACCTCCGTTCGGAACCATTGTGTTTTTTGTCGTTAGAAATCCACCGATTATGGTGGAGTTACTTATTTTTATTCGCAGAACTTCTGCGAGTTAAATGTTCGCTTTCGAATTAGTCTTAATTCCCTTATCGATTGGTAATCGAATTCAATCGCCAATGGTGAATATGGAATAAGGGTGACTTAATTATTAATGGAAGGAAATAGCTGCTAATTAATCCTTGAGTTGTAAGATTTACCTTCTGCATTATTGATGTTACTCGAACATGGAACTTATATGCGATTATTTTTAATTGTACTTCCAACCTTGAATACTAAAATATTATATATTTTATATTGTATTCATTTTATCTGGTAATGGAATACGTTTTACGGTGAATGTTATTTATATTATTATTAAAAGTATCCCAACATACTGATATATTACTATAATCTGGAATCCAACATCCTCGTCGCCAAGCAAGTTACATAAAAGCCCGACATACGAGTGCAAAAAAATTCGCATGGAATGCAAAGTGTTTGTGTATTTTCTAAATTAGAGTCGGTGAGTTATTCGTGTCGCGTTATCGGTTACGAGTGTCCAGGTGGAATGAAATGCTAATGTGCCAATTAGAAAGATCGCCACGTTCCATTCACTTTCGCCGATGAAAACGAAGAGAGTCGGGTCGCCGCGTCGAATCGAAAGCATCGAAAGTAAGATACAAAAGCGTGGCAAAAGATTAAATGTTTTAATGCCACGGAACTTTGCAAAAATCAGGTCGAAAAAAGTGCTTCTTTAATTGCATGTCGAAAAATCGTACGCGGTGAGATTGCCCTTTTTTAATTAAAAATTGTATTCTTTTCTGCCTATAACCTGCAGGTATTATCTCACTTGATTCATTGTTATTGTATCATTTTTATGAGTATAAGCAGTGAAAATATTATGTTTAATAATTTCGATAATCGCGAACAGTAAAGACACGCATCGATAGAATCCGAATATGCAATCAGAAGTGTTATTTTTTGGCACTCAACAAGAAGAGAAAGAATTTTTTATTCAGAGGGTTAAAGCTGAGGAGAGATGAAGAAGCGATTTAAAACAGCTAAGAAGACCAAGAGAGGAGAGTTAAAAAAGCGGCGACCAGACGGAGGGGATATAAAACAATAAAGAGAAGGATGAAGGGGGTTATCGAAGAAGAATCAAAAGAATTCATAACGAAAAGCGTGGGGATCGTTTATAAGGGTAATTGAACGGCCGCGATGCCGTGAAATTAAACGAACCAGGCAACCAAGTTACCCTCCAGAGAACAATAGGGCTTATTGATTAGAAAGTCGATAATCTCTGCGATCCTATTACTCTTTCTTTTTACTATCCTCGGACACTCCGCGCCATTCTCGGAAATAAACCTAACAGTTTCCACGGAACAAACGAATAATTGCTTCTCCGTTTTAATTCCTCTCCGAGATGCGCTATCTGCTGACAATAATTAATTGTTGTTTGTAATTACTGAGATACTACGATTTTGAGAATATTCAATTTGTTCGCCAATTTCCTGTTCAACTTCCTCGAAAACTAAGTTGTTACGTTGGAGAAATTTGTAAGGATATTTTATGGATTTTAGTAACGTTGTGCAAATAATAGTAATCAATTATTTTTAGGATTTATCAATATCACACAATTATTTCTTTAGACTACACGATTTGAGTCCTTAAACATAATACGTCCAATAAAAATAACGAAGTTAAGAATAAAACATTATCAAAATAAATAATTTCAGAATAAAAGTAATAACTCAACAACTATCCAATTTCAGACAAAACTTACCAAAACAGGTAAAAGAATTAAATCGAGATATCGATATTACGAGGGATGCATTAATTCCCATCAAACTGATCGCGTGTACCAAGAAGCACGGCATCTGGAAAGTATTAATAAATAAGTAACAACAATAAAATGAACTCATGTAACTCCCGCGGCAGCTGGTCGTTTAGATATGACGTTAATTAATTCGCGGATAAATGCCTTTTTCGATCGAACCTTTAACTGGGGTAAGTTTTTTCTCCGTTTCATAGGTGTTGGTGAGATTAGAGATCAAGCGGCAGATCGAGTAGCAAGGTCTTTAAAAAGATCGGTTAATCCTATTTGGGACCTACTTTTGAGGCGGCCGCCATGGAGAAAGTAAGAGGAGTGAGTCGACGGAGTGACGGTGTTCGCGTGCTTGAGAAAGTAAAGTTTCGTTCACACGTAAGATCCACTCGGAGTGGTGCACATATTTCTGATAAATAATTCACCAAATTTTATGAAGATCGACTTGCAATTATCACATTTCCTTCCCTCTTATTCTTCCATGTTCCTTGACAAGATTTTCTGATCGAGAATAATGTCGATTGTTATTTTGATTTCTTCCGACAGCTTGATTCAAAGACTGAGTCTCGTCACTGACTTTGAATGTTTGACTTGAGATTCTCATGTTTGAGGTGTGTTTACCTGAGGTATATTCCTCAATTGTTTTTATGTAAATGTTTATCGATAAATAATGAAATTATTATGCAGAGGAAGTGGAAATTATGGGTTGCCTGTTTTTATAATTAATTGTGCTATTAATGTAATTAATTTAGAGGATTATTGCAATTAATAGATTGTCTTTCTATGTAATTTTATATATTATAATATTTCATCTATTAAGTTATATATTATATCATAGAAGGTTCTTTAATATAATTAGTCATTTTCTGGTTAGTTAATTAATTTTCCAAATTTTACGATTTGTATCTTAATTCTATTCCAATTGAATTCGAATGATTTTTCTTATAATTACATATAAAATTTCTTTAATTATATATAAACGTCTAACGTATTTTAAAATGTACCATAATTCCCGGAAAACTAAAAACTATTATCATAAGAATAAAAGCGTACGCTTTCTTTTCCAGAAACAATATCATTATACAAAGAGATTTCATTTGGCCATTTTCTAGAAATATTTCTTAGAAGAACAAAATAAAATGATAATAGACTTCGCACTTAATCAACGAAAATTACAAATTATAATTTTACAGATGAGTTAACACGATGTGTATCTATTTATATGAGGTATTCTTTTTTGAAAGTGGTATAAGCTTAATATTTATGAAAACTGAATAAAATCTAATTTTCCGCTAGAGATCGATATCTTTTTTTAATTAGTTACAATATTAAAATGAAATTAAAAAATGGAGTTTTACCACTTGCAGAAATGATGGCTCATATATTATTCTATCATATGTTATTTTACATACATTATTCATATATTTATCTTTTTATTTATACTCTTATTGTTATTCTTCGTCAATCACAATAGAACTTAATATTTCATTCAATATTCAAAGACATAATCATTTTTTATTGCAGCACAAACGCAACCCTTAGTTTCATCGTCAGATGTTCGACAGAAAACATTTATAAAATCATTACAACTTTCACACAAATCAGGAAAATATGTAGATAATTAACACATTTCATATTTCCTTCAATAAAACACACTTAAACGACACAATACAAACTCGACATTTTTCAGAAAACCAAGGCCAACGGTTTTCTCGCCGAAATTTCACAACAAATTCCATTTCGCAATAAGAAAGTACACTTAAATATCCAAAACTCTCACCGTAATTTATGACCGATTATATCGATTTCTAATATAAATGACATTTTATTTTCTCATTAAGGTTTGCGCGGGACGATCGCCATGAAAATAATTCATCAAATTCCCCGACGGACCGCGAACATTTTGTTGTCGGTTTTCGAGTGTTTTGTTTATGTCGCGATTTCGCAATGCAATTAATTCCGAGCGCGTCTGCTGCCCGGAAAAATTATGGCTGCAATTATTCGAACGGTATTGTGACATCATAATCGATGACACGGCCAAGCGTCATCGCGATTTTGTTTTCACTCTTTTTGTGATGTCACCCCAAACGTGACGGTAATAATCCGCCTCCGGAAACTTTCCCCGCCCCGACTTTTCGGGCTTCCTACTTCTCTCTTCCGGTTGACGGAGGACCGAATAGAAAGTACGATCGCGATCTTAATGGACAATTAACTTAGATTTCGGCAATTTTGCTGTTTTTCGGTGAAAATTATTAATTAGCCTCGAGGTGCTCTTAATTTGCTGTTGTATGTTGAAATATCATTGTTAATTTACACCAATTAAAATTTAAGTAGATACATGTTATATATCAGATTATATATTATGTATTACATTTTACATCGTATATATTGTATATTATATTAAATAAATACTTTTTTAGAGAGATGAAGGAATCACATGACTTGGTGTTATTTCATAATTAATTTTGTAATTTTATATTATTAATTACTGAATATTCGAAGGGTGGTGTACTGTTTGATAAGCAATGTTTTTTATATTATAATATACTGTATTACAAATAAATTTATCAAGCCTTCAAATTAATTAAATTCGAAATTATCATTAACTTCAAAATAATAAATATTTATCAAGAAATTATCTTCGACTAGTTACTGGAGAAATACGGAAATATTTATTAATTTCTGACAAATGAAATTCCAGTTTTCTGGTGAATTGTCTAATATCAATATTCTTCCAAATATTTCATAAACTGTAGTCGTACGAACGGAACGGTTTTATAAAATGTGTTTAATTAATAATTGCACGTTGACGAGGTGACAATGATAACGAAATACTGAAGCGGTCATAACGAGAGTAATGGAGTTGAATTTAGTAGCCGAAATCGCGAGAGGTAGAATCACGTGATAATTACGATTTGCTGAGCATTGCCAGTGTAAGCTGTTGCAATAAACATGAATTTATTATTTATAACATAGCCGGCACGTAAACTTTGGAATCCTCGAGATACTCGGCTCGCATCACATTTATTACGCAAACCAATTCAACTTTAAAATCCTCGTGGCACTCGAATTGCATTGTGTTTATCAATCTATTATATAATAATTCGCTTGCAGATTTCGACTTCATGAAATATCTAGATTTGAATTGGTATAATAAAATATTATTAGTTCACGAATGTTAAATAACTCAGTAGTGGATTGGAATCTGTTTCGAAGGAAATTAATAAATATTTTAATACTTCTCCAATAACTCTCGAAAATAATTTCTTTCTCTGGAATTAATTCTAACAAAAGCAAGAGGATTTTATCAATTTTAATTGCAATTAAAAAATTACATTATTAGAACTTAACATTTTATATATAAAAATTATTTCTCCTTGGAAGCATATAGTAATTAAGTATATACAATTATTCGAAATATTCAATTTACTATGCAGTATGTTATAATATAACAAACTTTGTTTATCAACAAATATCCCACCCGTGGAGCATTCAGTAATGAACGTAATTATATTAATAAAATGAAACTCAAACTTAACATCAAACTGAATTACATTAATTATATACATTAACACAAAATTAATTTAAATAACTTCTTCAGACTACACAACACTGTAGTATACTATAATATGACGGTACATCATCATAAAAGTATTGAATAATACCCAGTCACATACTTTCCTTATTCCTCACATAAACAAATATGACCGGTCACACGTGAATCGGTTTCAATCGCGAGACCAATAATTCTAACGTTAAAAGTGAAAATCGAAGGATTACGCGTAAGTCGACTCCACTCGATTACATAATAATGGGACAATTTAAATATATTTTCGAGAGAAAGACGGTTCGATTCGTTTGGTTGGTGGACATTTATTCGACATAAATACGCTCGAAAGATCGGACTTTCCAGCGGACGGAGAAAGTTCAGTTCTAGTGGCTCTAGCCGGGTTTTGCGGCAAGACTCGTCTCTGGATAAAAAAGAAGTTGCATCGATGATCTTGCTAACCGAATACGACCCACTTTTTTTTCGTACCATCGCCACGACATTCTTCGATGCAACTGTTTCTCTTTCGACTAACGATAGATATTAAACCCGATTTACAACAACACTTTCGATGCCAAACTGGTATATTATACAGTCCCCTCTTCACGTTTCACTTGTAACTTCCCTCTTTTTCTTCGCCTTTATTTCACCATTTTACGTAATTCTTCGACCTACTCGTTCCGTCCGAATTCTCCTTCGGAAATTGGACGATCGTCGATGGAACCTCGAATGCTTTGGTGGAATTTTTTCACGAGCGCTTCAATATTATTTTTCGATGGAATTTAATGAGAAACACGGCTAATTACGATCTTAAGGTAATCATTACAACAATTATTTAATTTATAATTATCTATTTATTAAAAACTTGTTAGTGTTTTATTAGAAATGATATGTTTCAGCGACAATCTTTCGTCTCCTTCAGTTAATATTTGAAATTCTACAATATAAATATTATACAAAATTAAATACGAAACAAGATAACAAATTGTAGAATAATAATCTATGATGTCAGAAAAATATTCAAATATCATAATATTAATTATAAATATTCAATAAAAATATTAGTATGTATTTAAATCGTTTAATATTCGGAGATTTAACGTTCTCAAACAGTTATTTCAATTATTCAATTTATATAATCTTTGTCAGTTTTGTCTGACAGTAAACATTGCATCTACATATTCAATAAATTATCCGCTCACAAATTATGTGAATTGTGAATAAATGAAGCTTTCAAACAGCTGTTCAGAAGTAGAACATAAAAGTACAATGTCTGATCGGTACGATTCTCCTGCAACGACTTTTTCTACTGAAAAAGCCCAGATAGCAAATATAATATTATTTTATTTAAAATACAGACTTTTTCTGGACGACAATCCTAGAATACGTGTGTGCACTATACGTGTAAGGATCCCATTAAATATTTGATTCGATCCCGAGGGGGTTGTAAATATTTTTTGAGGCTAAAACAGCACAGTAAGTGGCCGGTATATCGGATACGGCGTGCGTGCCTTTTGTTGTTTGAATAAAAGAAACCCCGAGCGAGGACTGTGAAATAATTAATTAATTAGTTATGCATCGAATATGCCGCGCACGGGACGCGCCTCCAGCTACTTTCATTTTCATCCTCGAATAGGATTTGCATAAATTTTACATCTTTCCCGCGTATAAACAAAGAGTTACGCGAGTGAAATAACGATGCATAATTCGAGTAAAGATTATCCTTTGTGCCGCCGAGACGCGCTAAATGTGTTAGTCGTGCAATTGTTTTTATTATCTTATGAATCAACTCTTGTTAATTATGCCTCCTTAGAATGGAATTAGAATACAATATGGCTGAGGCAGTGTGTTATTGAATAACAAATACACGCGCTAACAAATAATATTAATTTTTTCCGTTGCTGCATCGTAATTACTGAATCGGAAGCATGTGATTATTCTTGAATTGAATATATTTGTATATCATTTTTATTTATTACTATAATTTTTATAGTAATATAATAATAATACTGATATCAAAATATTTTCAATTAAAGGAAAATCGTATATATCGGATTCAGTATTATTTAATATTATTGTAGTAATATAATAAGATAACATAGTGCACTTATTTTACTATATAATAATATAGTACAGTCAAACGTCATATCATATAATCGAACGGAAAATCACCGTCTCAATATTGATTTATTCCATCGTTCCGGCAGAAACGTAGAGAGACGTGAATAAATCAAATCGATTTCTAGGTCACAATCAGATATGCAACCTTGACATAACCGAGTCACGGTGGCGCCATTATGGAGAACAAGTGAAAGAAAAAGAAAGCAAATTATCGCGGTGGTTTAGGGCGTTTCGATTATCGAAGACGGTGGTCTAAGCCACGAAGAAGAGGATTGTCGTAGTCGTGGTTGGTTCATCGAAACGCGCCGAAATATCGTTCTATCTAGACACGCTTTCGCCCGGCGCTCCTTCGAAATAGCTTCACCTCAATTCACGACTTCCTTCCACGGAGAACGCTTTTAACTTCTTCATTCACATGGCATAATTAATATGCCACATATGTTGTACTTAAATTAATTATGATCATCATCACCCAGAAAGAACTTATAAATGAATTATTACTTTGATGTATTATGGAATTATGATTATAGTTATATATTGTAATTAAATTATTATCGTCACACTGATCGATACCAATAAAATCAGTCCTCTCATTATTGCAACCGATAATCCACGAGAATTCATTATCCTTATCATTCTTATCATTTTCATCCTCATCTTTATCTTCGTCCTTTCGAATCCGTACAATCCTTCAAATATTTATGACGCCTGCTAATTATTAAAACCACCCTGTTACTTCGAAATGCATGGTATTCTTACACCAATTTCTTTATCCTCCACCCTATCTTTATTCCCTATCTTTATTCCCTCCTTGTATTCTTTTTTACTCTTTGCGTTCTGCCCTTCTCTTCGATCGTGAGCCGACTCTTTATTACAGTGTAAAACGGCTGAGTTATATTAGCATTATTATTATATTATATCAAAGCTTTAAATCAGTCACAAAATTATTGAAAATTATTAAGTTGTTTACGGAATTCGAGTATCATAAGGTTTTTGTAATTTTGTAACTAACTTATAAAAACTGCAAGCATTTTATTGCTCCAACTTTCAGGATTGTTGTGATAAGCAAATATGTGACTTAAGTAAGATAAATAAATAATATGAATATTGGACTTGCTATTAGATTTAATTAAAGGAATTTTAGGTTTTAGATTTGAGACTTTATTAGATTTAATTAAAGAAGTTTCAGGTTTTAGATTTTTAGGCGTTAATTGATTAAATTAAAGACGTTTTAAATTTTAGGGTTTTACACGTTATTAGATTTAATTAAAGACGTTTTAAGTACGCCTTGTCACTTTGGAGAATCATTTATCATCAACTATCAGGTTGCATATAACAGTACTCGTTTTGGAGAGCACGCGTGTAATTCTGGAACAAATAGAGGAAGTGAAAAGAGATGTAGATTTAATCGTACAATTGGGATGATAATTATGGAGAAACCTGAGAGTCGTTATCATTGTTATACTTCTTATTAATAACGCGCTGCCATGTACCGTTGCTACCTTGTTGAATTATGGAATTGCTTATCTCCCGGTTGATTAGCAATAGGTCGTAAAATTAGCAATTTCCCTTTTAAAATCAAAGATATCTATGAGCGTCATAGAAATTTCTTTATAAAAATACATATCGTGGGAGCCACAAGGAAAATTTATTATTTCCGTGAACTATACAATTTAAATTAATTCATGATACTGTGACGTAGTTTTCATGAATTCATTATTATTTTAAAAAGTGGTAAGATTATAATGACTTATATTATTTATTATATTTAACCAGTGTGTCATATATGTATATTGTATTTAAATTAATTATTATCATCACACTGATGGACAGCAATAAAATCACTTCTCACATTATCATGATTAATAACCAACGGGAGTATGAACATATATTTTGAGTGACAACAGAAATTCTTATTTAAATAGATAACTCTTTCATTATTTCTTATCTATTATCAAATCACATTAAAGTGATGAATTATATACCCATAATTATCAGCATTATTTATATTCAAATCTCGTCCACAAATCATATTAAGAATACGATTATCTTATTGCGACGGTTCCACGAAAATCACAAAGATATACAACGAAAAATAGTCTCCGTAGGAGTCACGGAGATATATTAATAATGGCGACGATAATCGTGGCTGTCCAGACTTGATTGGATTCCTGAAATTCCGTGGACTAATGACGCAACGATTTCCACATAATTTTCGAGATACTCGACTGCTTTTGTCAGCGATGCGCTGTCCTTGGAGAAACGTATTACCGAAACGGATGTGAACATTGTGACGGAACTCACCGCGAGGAAAGTATTTGCCGAGTGGAGGATGTTACGCGATAAAACAGCCGGATAGTTCCGGCAGGAGGTCGGCCATTTTATTAGAGGATTGATCTTTAAGTCAACGATTCGTCACTCGTGATAAACTGATTGTGCAATATATCGTTCAACCTCGATGATATCATTATCCTCCTTTCGATTCGAGAAAAACTGCTAGCGTAACTCTGCTTTAATCACCGACACATTTCCGAAGAGTTAATTGCCATGAATTTTTGCGAAAGTATTAAATGGAGGTTTGGTATTATTTAATTTGGAAAAGTACAAATTGAAGAATATTTCATTTATAGATCCACGAATTGAGAAATGTTTAATTCAGAAACGTGGAAATTGAGAAATATTTCGTCCATAAACGCACAAGTTGAACAATATTTAGTTTCGAAGCGCAGGAATTCAAGGATATTTGAAATAACATAAGGATTGTATTCGGTAATATTTTTACGTCATTGTTATAATATTATATCATTATATATTAATATAAGATAATACTGCATTAATAAATGAAATTAAATAAAGCGATTGTAAATCGAGAATAGAAAATATTAGGTGTTTGGTGTCACGTATTACAATACGATAAAGAATGAAAGGTAGACGGAGAAGTAGAAAGGGAAGAAAAGTGAAAGTAACTTTTTTAGACGAAGAGGAAGATACTTTCGTGAAGATAGGCAGATCTTAGGAGAAAGGATGAGAAAAACGGAAGGTGTTAAATATCCGAGTTGAATTTCATTCGATGGATAACAAGTGAAAAAGGCAAGTGATCTATTATTAAGTCCTTCGGAAAGTCCCCATTTTCCAATCAAATTATTCACTTCTTATCGGAAAAATATGCATTATCACAATTAATTCATAATTAGTAAAAACAAATCAAATCATTTCCATATCTATTTCCATAGAACTATCTTTGAAAGAACTTATAAAAATCTTTTCAATACTTTACCCAAGTTTACTTAAAAATAAATCAAGATAATTATAAAGTCGAATTCTAAAACGAATCACAACTTTTTTCGCTTCTCTTCTCGTAAGTTCGCGTGCCAATTAATAAATCTAAGATTAATAAATCTAGGGCTGGAAGTACTTTGGTACATTTATCAAGACAATTACCCATAAATTCCGGTGGCAAAACTTTCTACAATGTCGGAGAATTTCCGTGTTTTATTAACCCCGTGGAGAACATAAAGGCGACAACATTACGGTGACAAAAACAAGGGCATAACGGAAGATTAGATGGTCTGGTTAAGTCGAGACGTGACATTTAACCCGCGTAAGTTTCGAGGCTTCCAAACCATCTCCGAGTAGTTTCCGTGAATTACAACAAAGTAACACAACTTTTTAACTCGTCATTTCATGCTCGTGAGTATTAAATAATACGTGGATATTCTGGATAAATAATATAATATAAATGCCTCGTTTTAAACCTTGTACTCGATGTCGGCATAAAAAGCGATCATAAGAATAAATGTCAATACCAGAAAGAAAAATATTATTAATAAAGAATCTTTTAGTGGAACAGGCTATGATTCACGATGTATTCATCGATTTCTTTGAAGGATCTTTCGAAGGTCATATAGATATCCAAGGACGACCTTACAATATGAATTATTCGATCATGAATTATTTAACCACTAAATATTATTCTTCAGTTATGTGTATTAATAATGACGAAACGGAGCTGTAGTTTTTGCGACTTTCAACTAGGATCTTACGTGAGGATTCATGGAAACTGATTAAATCTCTTGTAACTTGTTTGCAACGCCTCCATAAATCATACGAGATTATCTCGAAATTAAGTCCAAAATATTATTATCGCGAACCTACTTTAATTTTTATTTCATCGGTGACAATAAAATATATCAATCTTTGGAATCTATTCGATCAGTACTTAGAATAACGAACTCATAATTAATATGTTGGAACATAAATTTTATATTTACACGAAAAATGAATTAAACTACTGCAACCTGATAATAAAACATCATTTTAATTCAATCAAATGAAATACTTCCAATCATAATATTCTGGGTCTCATTAAATGTGTAATTAATTATCCAATTATTAAGTCATCACCAGAATATAAAACCCCTCCGCGAAAGTCAAAATCAAGGATCATCGATGATCAAGGGTGCATGAAATCATTCCGGCAAAGGACGATAAGGTTCTCGCGAGTGTATGGTGTCGATTTTCTCGTGGAAAGAGCCAAGATGGTGATGAGAGGAGAGGAGAGGAGAGTGCGTATACTCGTACGACGAAGAGAGGACTGGCAGGGCCTGGTGGGGACTGGACGAGAGAGTTTTACGTACCGAAATGAAACTACTCGCCGGAGAAAGTGAGAGCCGACGTAGCGGACGGTGGGCAACAACGAGCAGGCGACCTGGGTTCCTCGAGGCGAGAGGATAGACATGGTGTAAGCCCTCGACCGAGTGGACCTTTTTCTTACCATCCTGAAAAACGCCATTGTGTTTTCTCCAATTTCTACCTTGTATCGATTACTTATCAAATTTGTACATCGAATCAAGCATTAATATCAAGAAACGTGGACCTTGGATCGTTCGTCTCCAAAGAATCATAGATCCTCGGACCATCCGTCCTCGAAGAACCGTGAATCCTTGGATCTTTCGATCTTGGAAAGAAGAACGATCTTCTGAGGAAGAAGGAAAGTGTTTGATCCTGGAATCTCGATATTATTGAGGAATAATAATCTGATAAGATTTGGTTCCTGAAATATCTCGATAAGTAGCCATCTTCGTAAAATATGTACGAAAAGAGACACCAAGGAAGAAGAGACTATAATTGAATGTAAAAAGTGCAACCAGTGTCGAGGACTACGGAGATTATTAATATCGAAAATAAGACTATTCGAAGATTGTGGAAAAGGAGGCCCGGGAAAATGTATCCGCGCAAGAAACTGTTGTTTTTTAGTGAACGTGACAGTATATCGAAACGTTGCTAAGTAATTTTAGTGTGTTATTAATTCGTGTTAATTAAATCGTAGTAAATATAGTGGAGGATTATCGAAGGAGAAAAAAGGATTGCAAAAATTCCTGTTTACTGTGTTATGGTGGCGAAGATTGTTTTGCTGCAAATTAGAAGTGGTAGAAGAAGAGGAAGAAGAAGAGAAGGTGGTGGAGACTGGGTGGATCTCTTTCGATCATTTTTATTGTGATAATCTCACTCGAGGAGTCATCGAGTACTGACTTTCCTCGATTCTAAGCCAGGATCAAGAAACCAAGAGAAATTACACGAAGGTCACGATCGCGTGGACGGAATTAGCTGCGATTTAGCGGATCGGTAAGTTGAAACCGTAATCTCTGATCTTCGAAAGGGGAGGCGCGAGTTACACAAATCGTTTGAAGTCAATTTCTCGTCTCGAAGGTACTTATCTTAATTGTAATAACGGATCAAGAGCCGATCGTTAAAAAAATCGAGTGAAAGTAAGATCCTCGATGGATCAACTAGAGAGCTTTTAACCGGTATAAGCTAGGAATGGCGGCGTTCGAACAAATAAAAACACTTCACTCTGAGATAAGTAAATCGGTGATTTCAATGCCTGGACAAGGCAAGAAACCCTCTCTTTTTATAAAGTATACTCTTCCAACTCGATAAATATTAGTACCAAGATACCATAATGTGGAAATAATAAAATAAATATTATACTATATCAGTAATATATCATACTTCTATAACTATTACGGTAATATCCTTACTAATATTGTGAATAATAAATTACATTACCAGTCACAATATATCAACTAATATAATACAGCGTATATTAATCTACTATATTAACAAATATATTATAATACTGGTAACATAATAATATTAATAATATTACATATAACATCGGTACATTTGTATTAATATTCAATTACTTTATTTTCCATATGTTATATCTCCCCTGTAAAAGAATTTAATTAAATGCAACTCAATTATTAGATTGTTATGCGATTATGGAGTAAAGTGAATTCTTTCTTGGCTCTCGTGGTCACCGAAATTTTTAAGTAACCGATCTCGCGGCCAGTGAAAGTACTTCCGCTCTTTTCGAAAACGAAACGAAGGAGGCGAGACATTAAGGATGCACGGTTCGGTACCATTCTACGAGTTGCCTAAACACCACTCCCCGTTTACGTAACCGAATTCGATGGAGGTTTAAAGAGAAACGATGTCCATGGAAACATCTAATTGAATGTACTTGTACTTCCTTTCAATGTCGACAGACAACTTCACTTTATTTTCATACTAGATTATGAATCATATATGGATTACTAATTTGATTGCACTATTCTTCGTATCTCTGTACTTGATTTTATCCCATTCCAAAAATGTTTACTATTAAAAGATTATATTATAATTATCATTTATTACCTAAGGTGAGACACATAAATCAACCATGTCTTGTCGAATTGATACGATTTTATACTAAAAGTTAATTATTATTAGCTGTAAAGTATAACCCAAATTATTTTTGTATATAACTAATTAAGTATTACAGCATGCCAATTAATTTTGAGTATAAAATAATACAAATTCGTCGAAAGATATTTGATTCATATTTTACACCTGAAGTGGAAGATTGGAATTATATTATGTTAGTAATAACTTTCGAAATGGGATGAAGTTTATATTATTACAAACTCGTATATGATATTCTTACTGTGATGATTTCAATGACTTAATTACGCGGCTATAATTATCACCTACATAAAAGAGGCGTTATTAAGTCCGACAATTAAACAGCTTAGAAACAATTATTCAATTAGACCCGATTTAATATAATTATCTTCTTCAATTCCACTATGTTGCCACTAATTCAAGCCAGATTAGAACAATGCTGACTTACTTCACTAAAGTTACAATTTCCCAGTGGACTTCTCGTTTTCCATAAACGTTGACTTACTCAGAAATCACGGACGGTGCTAAGCACCGAATGGCGTGCAAAAAGCGAGAAAAAAAAGAGGCAAATTCGTTACACAATGGAAAGTGTTCGTCATGAAAGGGTATCGGTGAATTAGACCGAGAAGAAGCGTACTCTTTCAAGGCCATGAAGAAAGAGCAGAAGCTGTGACGTTTAAGATTTCTTCGAACCGGTTTCTTCGAAAGGCCCCGCTTGTCTTTTTCCACTAGCTGCGCGCGCAACCCTAAGGCCCAAAGGGCTAATGGCCCTGGAATGTATTACGAAAACGAAACAACATCGAATCCCTGACACTTAGAAACCGTTACTTTCCAAACTCGTTCTACGACGAGTGTTTTATAATCTTCATCCATTGACACCGTCATTGCATCATTAATGGATGGAACTTCGAGGCGAGTGCATTACGAGTTCCTTCTAACTATTCTTCCTAGTCGTGGAATGTTACACGTGTTTATTACGTACAATTAAATCATCCTCATGGCTTACGTAAACTTGCCTTTACATCACTATCTTTTAGGTGGGAATGAATTATTGATGTCTTCGGGGATAACAGTTAGAAGATGGCATCTGTGGTATGCTTTATTGTTGCAGTGGTATGAAGTGTGATATAAGTGAAATGAAAGTATCAGGGTTTTTATAAATTGCTATGCTATGTCTGCAAAATATGTCATACAGAAATATATTAAATGATATCAGTCTCGCGGGCTTCGTAATTAATTATTATGTTATTAATTTATACTTCTTATTCACTTATGCTTTTATTTTTGGCACTTTTGAATTAAAGATTCAAAGATGGCTCATAAAATGCAACATAATTTCCCTGATTTAATTATCAGATAATTAGCTAAATTATTCGTCAGTACCACGTGACCAACATATTGGAAGATTATACGAAGATATATACAGTATATATTACTATCGAAATATTTCATAAAATGATAAAACAATATTTATTATCAAGTACCACGTATCGCAAGAAAGTCAAACTATTTTTTCGAAGCACTACAATAAAAAAAAGTCTGGTACAAAAGCGAGAATAGAAGTAGGTCGAAGTGCAGGCGACAAAAGGTGGGAGTCCGAGGAGATCAACAACTCGAAACAAAAGCGTATTCCACGAAAATACAATTTATCCTCCGGTTTCGGCGAAAGTAAATGGCTCGCGCCGAGTATCGGGGAGAAAGTAATGGATCGGAGAGCTCTCTTAATGTCGTTTCACACGGAATTCGGGATGTTCCGTATGCGGGGTGAAAGATGGAGAGAAACGGAGATATAAGCGAAAGAGTGAAAGATGAAAAGGGGCAGAGAATCGAAGAGAGATAGAGAAGAGGCAACAGGGTGGTGCCATTCATGAGATCTCGTGAACAAAATATGCGTACACGACTTAACATCGAGAGAGACATAGGAGCTTTCACGGAACAGCTGGAAAACGAAGGTACAATTACATATCTGATATCTCCTGATACTACACGAGAAGAAACTTCAGACTTTCGTCGAGGAGGAGAGTATCTTAGAGCCGCCTAGACGTAGGAAGGTGAAAGTTCGACGAGGATGGTCCTCAACCATCTTTCCCTTTCTTCGGTGTGTCGCAAAAAATTAACTATGATTATTGTTCCGAGAATTACTCATACTTTACCCGTTGACATTGTTAACGATAGAACTACCAAAACAGTCTAAAGCACGAGTCCGCTACATTAAAATAATTATTCGAGTCTTTAACCTTCCATTTTCTGGGACTTTGAGCGACTCACTTTACGCGATTGCCATAATTGGTCGCTCAAAAGCCAAAGTGGCTAAATCCGTTAAAACTAAAGGTATAAATTTCCTTAATTATGAAAAATTAAACACCGATTATATTTGGCCCTAAAATTGGAGAAGTTGCCAAAAGCATCATACTTATAACAAGTTAAGCATCAATAATATTTGGCATTAAAATTGCAGAACGTGTAAAAATTTGCAAAAGTGTCATTAATTGAATAAATTTGATTCATCCTTATTTTTAAGGACGCAAGTAAAACTGCAAATATATCTAAATATATTGTTGCTAATTCCAATGTTAATATTGTACTTCCGGTATCCGCAGTTTTAAGACATTGTTTCGTTCGAATAAATTATGGCGGAGTAAATTGAAAGTATTGTTAAGATAGTGTTCAATACACCGGAAGTAGCGTCTGTAATATAAGCGTTTTCACTTTTCTTGCTGTCTTTCTTGCGCATCTTTCATGTTTACTTTCTGTGGAATATTTAATTTCACGCTGTTTTTGTTTATGGACTATATTTGTTGTTTTTTGATATTTACTGTGTAGTTTAATGAGGAATTATGTATTTGTGCTACTAAAATAATTGGTGTAGTAAATGTGTTGAAAGAAAGTTGAAAGCAACGGCGCATTATTTCATTATCTACTTAAGATCATGTTTTATAGTGAAATTAGGGAAACATCATAATTATTCGTTGGTCAAAATATCCGATATATAAATAACAGGTAATAATATAATATAATATTATAATGTAGTAATAACATGTAATAATATAATAAATCATTCCAACCACAAAATTCGAAAACAAATAATATACGATTTTAATATACCATATCTTCAACTATAAAATGCATAAAAAAATATTACACAATCAAACCTGAGAAACAACGAATTTAAATCTGATCAAAATATAGCACTTTTTAATCACTCGATTTTAATATTCATTCTATAATTCCAATATACCATAACACCAACTATAAACTTCGTATCAAAACCTTACATAATCAAACGCCAAAAGTAAAAAAGACTCCGAGTACAAAAGCTTATTGCAATGTCAATCGAACTTACCTCGAAGATGCATTTGAATGGCGCATGTCGAGGGTGGAAAAAGAGGATAAACAATGGCGGTGGAAAAACGTGGCCGAGAATCGTGCTCGGCGATTCGTAACTTCCTGTGAAGAGCGGGTGGCACAGCGTGAGCGTGAACGTGAACTTCACACACCGAGAGTTTGTTGCACTTTCACTTCTGGTGGATTCACCACGCGATCGTCGTGTCGGAGAGCCAATGACCTACTAACACATCGAACCGTTCACTGGATGCTACCGATCGCTACTGCAAGGCCGTTTGCCATTCGCCGTTCGCTCGATCGTACTTAATACTTTAATCCCTACCGTATGTTGATGTGTCTTTCTCACTCGCATACGGCAGCACGATTCGAATCCAATATTTGATAGGAAATTCTTTGCAGAATTAATTGGTGTAATTAGTTAAGGATTAGGATTTGGAATGATTTGAAATGGAGACTTGGAATTATTTCTAAATTGGAATTTTCATACTAATCCAAAATTGGAATATAGAATTATTTCAAAGGTGGAATTTAGAGTTATTGCAAAATTGGAATTTGGCATTATTTTCAAGTTTGGATCTAATATTATTTCAATATTGGGAAAGAGAATTTCTTCAAATTTGGGATTTACAATTATTATTTCAAAGTTGAGAGTTAGAATTATTTTATGGTTGGAATCTAGAATTATTTCAAAATAAAGATTTAGAATCATTACGAATTTGGGATTTAAAATGATTCCAAGATTAGAAGTGCAATATAATTTCCTGAAAATACTCATACAAAGCATAAATTAAATTTGTTTCACTAATTACTATTGTACTTATAATTAATATATTTCGTACTTGCTGCCTAATAATATTATGAAAAACATATGTACACAGAAATGTATCGAAAAATGACAGCAGATTACAGTACTCACAATTAAAAAATTGAACTATCTCTCGAAGCCATATACGGTAGATGTAATCTCACTTGGTATATAGATTAATGTAATGTAAAATAAATTCCTCGCCACTCTGAAATTCCATCCTGCGAAAGTCTCGGAGGAAAACGGTGGAAAGTACCTGTCGATTTCATACCGAGATTTATACTTATCCCAGCAATTAGTAATGATGAACGTTACACCGAGCGATTACTGTAACGATTATTACGATTCTAAGTCATCGTAAGTCAGTCTTATGATAATGGATTACAAATATGAATTCGGAATGTTTAGGTTCCTAATTATGCCAGGAGAAATAGTCGGGGCACTTTGCACGTTAAGGATTTCCGAATAAATATTAATTATTTATATATAAATAACATAATATGTATTGAATATATATCCAATTCAGTTTGGATGTTAATTGATGAGCACTCAGAAAAATATAATCATTAAGTTTCCAATGAAATAATTATTCTGTGTCGAATATATTTTCTATCAATTGCGAAACGAGAAATAAGCAAAGACCATTAAGTCGTTAAATTAACCGGAACCTCGAACTAATGATTTATCTGCTTGGCACGGAATCATTGCTCAACTATTTTACGGTGTACCTAGCCCTGTTATTTTCTTTGAGTCTAAATGATGTCAAATCATTGCTTTGATAATAACAATATCCTATTGTATCGCAGAATTGTATATAATTAAATAGTTATAATCGTGGATATAATTATAGTGGCATGACTGAGTGATTTTAAATTGAAAAGAATTATAGTAATTCCTATATTTGTGAATTCATATATCGTCAATTTCGACAGAAGGAAACCGTCACTGATTGAAATTATTCGTTTTCATATATCGCTAATTTTCGACAAAAAGAAACCGTCACTGATTGAAATTATTCGTTTTCATATATCGCTAATTTTCGACAAAAAGAAACCGTCACTGATTAAAATGACTCGTTTTCATATATCGCTAATTTGGCGATAAAAAGAAACCGTCACTGATTAAAATGACTCGCGAGTCTCGCGACTCCCTCATTAAAGTTGCATTAAAGCGTTAATATCGGAAACCGGTGATCATTTAAGCGCACGGATGCTGTTAGAATTATTATGGACCCTCTGGCGTGATAATCGATGTGTTATTCCGAGTTCCGGGTGAACCTCTTTACTTTCACTCGTTACGGAGTAACGTGACGCAAACTGTCTTGTATTTCGTCGTCTCCTCGGCACCACCCCCGCGTCACCGCGGGGTCTTCATCATGGAAACGAATTCAACATCGCTTCAAGGAACTTCTACTTTCTACTCTTTTTCTTTCCTTTTTTCTCACCGGCACTTTCCGTGAGAGACGCGTGAGAGACATCTCGGACCGTCTAGTTTCCGAAATCAATCCGGATGACAGGTTTATCGAAGTTCATTTCGTAACGGGAGAAGGGAAGCTGAATTTTAATGGCATCTCTTTTTCGTTATTTACAATTCCTATGAATATTATTGCGGAGAGAATGGATTTGTAAAAAACAATTCATTCATTCTCAGTGCAATTCTTCAATGCAGATATACGATTCTTCAACTACTTATTTTGTACTATTTTATATATATATTATTAATAATAGATTTTAATTTTGAAGATTAGTTTTAAATTTCGATATATGTTTTGTATTTTTACACGATATAATATTTAAAATCAGTTATATCAATTATATATATAATATTTGTATTTTTATTGTAGTAAATAATAAATATTTCATTAATAGAGATCGAATCAATAATGACTCATTATTATTAACTTATGTAAAATACAATCGTTTAATTACTTTTTACCAGCAATGAAATAAATTTCCCTCGTTAAATGACTAATTAATTAATCGTTTGATTAAAAATTTACTTCCAACATCGAGGACGATTTACCATCGAATGAATAACGAGTCAAACAACGATCATTTATCGAGTGATTAACTAGCTATGGAAACGTTTCCTACGAAAGAAAGTCATGATTTCGGACATCGCATAAATTGAAGATGAAAATCGGCATGCGATGCGCGATGCCATTAAATCAAAGAGTACCGATATTCTTTATTAATCGCGAATCAGAATCCAGCGATCGTGGAGATTGATGCTCGACTATATGGTTAACGACTCGTGAAACTCGAATCGAGGAGAAAATCAGGGGAATCGTAAGGTTGCCGACAGACACGTCTAGAAATCTTGAGCCACTCGTTAAAGGAAAGGAAAGAGAACTTAATTAAGACTCGCGATCGGATCTATCTGTGTTATTATCACTCGAATATTACTCCAATTATTCCTCGTATAATTGGATTAATATTCCGACATAATAGTCTTCACACTCAACATGCATCTACTGATATTTCATTGAATGAAATTAAACGAAATTATTTCACTAAACCATTCTACTAAATGTTTAAATAAATAAGAAATGATTAATGGAAATGTAAGATGAGCTTTGATAGGATATCAGTAGTATTTTTCACAAACAAAATATACTGACTGATAATTGACTCAATTAAATTAAATTAGATAAATTCATTAAAATGAAGTACAAAATGATTAACACATTTTTAAGGGAACCCATTATTTTCAATATAATCTTGGAAGTAATTTTCACAAGTAGCATGCACCTACTAATAATTTACTAAACGAAATTACTTCATTAGACTACTCTACTAAATATTTAAATAAATAAGAAATGATTAATGGAAATATAAGATGAGCTTTGATAGGATTTGAATAGCAATTTTCACAAACAGCATATACTGACTGATAATTGACTCAATTAAATTAAATTAGATAAATTCATTAAACCACTTTGCAAAATGTTTATACACATAATAAATCATTACTGGAAATATCAAATGATTAACATATTTTTAAGAGAACCCATTATTTTCAATATAATCTTGGAAGTAATTTTCACAAGTAGCATGCACCTACTAATAATTTACTAAATGAAATTAATTCATTAGACTGTTCTATTAAAGCTTTATATCGATAAAAAATGATGAGTGAAATAAAATAATTAATGAAAATATAATATGATTAATATACTTATAAAAACCTATTATTTTCAGTAGAACGATGGGTACAACGAAGCCATGCCGATGGTTTCTTATGGGGATAGTCCTCGGCATCTCTTCAAACTGTCGACTCAGCAGTCAAACGGAAGTGTCTCACGGTAGTTTCGTCAAATCGGAGGCCATCTTGAATCCGGTGCAAAACGAAACACAAAGAAACGATGTTAATCGAACAGAAGTGATATCCAGTACGATAAGAAGACGAAGATACGTACGTTTTCCTTCTGGTCCAGCTGGTTATGTCTTTGAGGGTGGCGGTCCAACGATCGGAAGGAATAGCGGTTTGCATCCTGGTGCACGGTTCTCGCCGCAGGCACAGTTTCCGGTTTGGAGACAGCAGAAATCACTGTGGAGAAGTCCGGTGTCTGATTACAATAGGCCGGTTATGGGTCATCGAACTCCGAGATTAATTTTCCGCGATAATGATTTTCTTCCACCTGCTAGTGGTAACACTGTGTCCTTTTTCCAACAATCCAATCAACTGCCGGACTTCGAAGATGAACTTAGAGGTAACTCTTTTTGGTCTAAATAAGCTTTATTTTTATTTATGAATTTTTATAACGTCATTATTTAATTAGAAATTATCGTGCTTATTGTGAACTGTTTATGAACGGAGATATTTTAATCGGATGGCACGATCTTTAATAAATACATGTTTCCAATAATTGGAAGATAAGCGCATACTAAATTTTGCACGTTTATTGAATTTATATGTTTATTGAAGAACCGAAGCTTTTTTTGTAAATAAATATTTTTCTGAATATAAAACGATGATAATAATTATATTTTTAGATCACCGGAAACAAACATTGGACGATTATCCTAGATTAGAGTCAGGTACGTATTCGGGTGTTAATATTAATATTATTAATCTACGATATAAATGAAAACATTATAATTGATAATTATAGGGTCCGAATTTATTCTATTTCTATTCTATTTCAGTTCTATTTAGTTAAGAATTTTCGATATGATTTATGAATTTTTAATTCACTTACATTGAATTTTTACGCGAAACTCAAGTTTTCTTTTTCCTTAGCTATACGATTTTAAATTTTCACTAACTTTGATATCATAATTTTGGAGAAATCAATTTGGAGAAAATTGAGTCTAATCTAAAATCAGTTATAATTTCCCGTGAACTTTAATACTAAGAACTACCAAGAATATACTCAGCAATATGAATATTATATATTCAAATATTTTTATTAAATATTCCGGACCCGTCATTTTAACTGCGTTGGTAGTTTTACTGTTAAATTCATAAACAATTTGGAATCCAGATTTAAAATGAAGTGATACCACTTTCCTAATAAACGACTGACATATTTTAATTCACCTCACATTCTTTTCTAACTTGACGAGTGAAACCGATGTCAGCCACGTAGCAATCTCGTCCCGGGATTTCATTTCTGCAGATAATCATAAATTACTCGAGAAACCGTGCAATATCCCTAACTAATTACTACTACAACGATTATGACACCGAAAAATTTATGTCCCTCGACAGTCGCCATAGGCAGTCTTACAACAGAACGGACAGCATTTCATGTACCATGAATTCTGTCACGCTTTAACCGAATCGTGATACATCGACACGATAAACACCGGAACGTCTGTTCCCCATAAAAGTCCTGTTTCACAATTCCACCAATAATCGAAGATTGAACTAATTCATTGAAGCATAATTATTCAATAAACTGCAAACGACATCATCAAGTATTCTGAAGCTAGGCTTGGAGTAATCAGATAGTTTACCTCCGTTTCAATTGTGCCCATTTACCTCCCAATTTTCATTATACATAATAATTATACCTATACTACATACAGATATAATATATCCGTACAAAATATATTATATCTAAACATACCATATACTATATACAGATATAGCATATAACGCAATCAATATACATTGTATACAGATATAATAAATGCCGATAATAAATATACGAAATAAAAAACGGAGAGTATTCGTGGAGGACAGAAAAGATTATCAGGGGAATTAGAAATTAAAGAAACAAGATGGAAGAGAGAAAAGACATGAGAAGAGAGAGAGAGAGAGAGTAAACTATTCTGTGCAGAATCGCGTCAACAAAAAAGACCACTGTGGAAGGGTGACGATACTTTGTGCGCTGACGGACGAACCTGCGAATTTTTTCTAATGTGTTGGATGTCTGCTGGCCTATTGGATGGCAGCTGCGGCGGCATTATGTTCGCCTGTTGTCAGAGAAGAGAACCGAAAGGTAGCTCTGATTATAACCTGGTTGAGGCACCTCGAGATCAGTCTCAACCCTTCTCCTTGGAATCGTACACGGAGACCGTCAATGATGATCGTAAGTCCTTCCTCTCAAGAAGCATGCAATCCGAATCTTGCACCATTAATCTGGCATGATTACAATGTATCTTATGCTCCCATTTATTCTTCTTCTTCTTCATCCCACGATTCCAAACCGAAGTACATCGGCACTTGCACGTATCCAAGCATGCTTCAAACTTCAGAGCAATTTATCTCATGTTCCCCTTCTTTTCATTCTTCTTCTTCATCCTGCATGCACATCATCTTTATTCCAGGAAGCCATGTTCATTCCGTATTTAAAAGCACGTTTCCCTGATTATGACTCTCAACGAACACCGGAAGTTCAGCTTTCTTCCGTGATCTTCGCTTTAATGTTTTCACTGTTAATTCAATCATGCGTGGAATGATAGGAGCCAATCAGCATTCATGCACTTCTTCGACGACACCTTTCTCTTGAAATGTCTCCCTGGTTTTCAATGCGCTTCCGACTTCCTGACGTGCCTTAAACAGGAATATCTCGAGAACTGGTTTTCATCTTCCACCCGGAAGTTATTCTTCCGTAGATCCGATCAATCGGGAAGTTCATTGTTCCATGGTGTAGATTTTGTAATTGAAGAATATGTTTCAGAAATATGTTTACTTCATTAATGGACTCTCGAAATCATTAGCGGTGTAATTAAGGAATGTGTTTTAGTTCATTCGATTACTCTTGGAATAATTAGCGATATAATTACAGGATGTTTGTTAAGTAAACAGTGTTTACCTAGGAATCGTATTTTTCTGAGCTGTTTTTAAACCACCGTTAGTTTCATCGAGGAATATAATTCATTATGTATATTCTTGTGGCTTAGGAGATTGTTGTTTAGAGATATTAATTGCATATACAATGTTTCGTAATTGTAACTTAATTGAGAGTTAAAAGCATTATTCGAAGTTTCGCCGAATAATTTAACTAAAGTCTGAAACTTTTACGTTTGCAAATTAAGTTAAGTCCGAAACTTTAGAGTTTTAGAAATTAAATAACTTTAGTAAAAAAAGTATTAGAAGTATAGCTGAAGTTGCAGACTTAACTCAAGTAAAGTCTGCAACTTCGAAGTATTAGAAGTGAAGTGAACTATTAGAAAGTTAGAAACTTAGAGATTTTATAGTTTTACTTCGTTAAATAAACCCCGAACTGTTCGTCCGATTTTAGAAATATAATCAGCGAATTTCTTACTGAGTTACTCCAAGTCTGATTCGGTAATACTATTACTGAGTTATTAATTAATTTATATTAAGAAACTAATCACAGGATAATTCTCAGATTACCCGACCACCGATTTTTTAATATCACGAATAAGTTTCCTGATTTAATTCATACATTTCGCGTGTTATTTTACGTATACATTAAGAACCATTTCTACTTGAATACATTTAATGTATAACTTTAGAATATTATTCGAAAGAAATTATTATAAGCAGACCTTTACGGACTTACAATTTCAGGCTGCGGAATTCCAGTTTCTAAGCAAACCGCGCAGAGGAGAATCGTCGGCGGCGACGATGCGGGATTCGGAAGTTTTCCATGGCAGGTTAGACTTGGATTAGAAAAATTAATTTTTTTATATTAATAATCGACGATTCAAACGTGGGAAATATTCTTTTTTCTCAGGCATATATAAGAATCGGATCCAGCAGGTGCGGTGGGACGCTTGTTAATCGTTATCACGTGGTGACCGCTGGTCACTGTGTGGCTAAGTAAGTTTCATAATATTCAAAGTATATTCGAAAAGTATTCAAAGAATATTTCAAGAATATCGAAAGAACTTTCATGGAATATTTCCAATATAATGAAACATGATAATTCTATTATGTAATGAAACTGTAATTGTTTACGAATATTTTGTTTCAGGGCATCAGCTCGACAGGTTCAAGTCACTTTAGGGGATTATGTTGTTAATTCAGCGAGTGAATCTCTGCCAGCTTATACTTTTGGTGTTAGAGAGATTCGTGTTCATCCCTACTTCAAGTTCACGCCTCAAGCTGATAGGTCAGTATTCTATGACCCTCTAATTTTAATAATGATAAGACATTAATTTTAATAAATCTGTAGGTTGTAATTCAAATAATTTTAATTAATTTTATGAAATGAAATTGTGGTTTAGATTCGATGTAGCTGTCCTGAGATTGGATCGGCCAGTGCATTATATGCCGCATATATCACCGATATGTTTGCCAGAAAAAAATGAAGATTTCCTTGGACAATATGGTTGGGCCGCGGGATGGGGTGCCTTACAGGCTGGTAAGTTTTGTTGGTAGAAAATGGATGTTATGTAATTAGTAAATATGAGAGGCACGTAGGAAATTGCTTGTGCTTAGCTCGAAATTGTTGGGGGTCAACAGATTTGTTTACCAGTTTAAAATATTTTAAAAATATTTTAATGCACTTGTTGAGATGCCAAATCGTCCTAGAATATGTTTATACATCATTTACCATTGATTTGGGCCAGTTAGAACTGATTTTGGCGACCTTTAATTTTTGACGATTTTTGAAGGTATACCCCTTCACATTTTTGCGATTTCGATTCGACCCATTTTTTGGCCAAATAAATTTTTTAACCACTTCTTCTGACCCAAAATCATCATAGAATATGTTTATACATTATATACCATCGATTTGGACGGTCTAGGAGCGATTTTGGCGACTTTCAATTTTTTAGAATTTTTGAAGGTATACCCCTTCACATTTTTGCGATTTGGAGTCGACCCCTTTTTGGCTCAAAAAATTTTTTTAACCACTTCTTCCGACCCAAAATCATCCTAGAATATGTTTATACATCATATACCATCGATTTGGACGGTCTAGGAGCGATTTTGGCGACTTTCAATTTTTTAGAATTTTTGAAGGTATACCCCTTCACATTTTTGCGATTTGGAGTCGACCCCTTTTTGGCTCAAAAAATTTTTTTAACCACTTCTTCCGACCCAAAATCATCCTAGAATATGTTTATACATCATATACCATCGATTTGGACGGTCTAGGAGCGATTTTGGCGACTTTCAATTTTTTAGAATTTTTGAAGGTATACCCCTTCACATTTTTGCGATTTGGAGTCGACCCCTTTTTGGCTCAAAAAATTTTTTTAACCACTTCTTCCGACCCAAAATCATCCTAGAATATGTTTATACATCATATACCATCGATTTGGACGGTCTAGGAGCGATTTTGGCGACTTTCAATTTTTTAGAATTTTTGAAGGTATACCCCTTCACATTTTTGCGATTTGGAGTCGACCCCTTTTTGGCTCAAAAAATTTTTTTAACCACTTCTTCCGACCCAAAATCATCCTAGAATATGTTTATACATCATATACCATCGATTTGGACGGTCTAGGAGCGATTTTGGCGACTTTCAATTTTTTAGAATTTTTGAAGGTATACCCCTTCACATTTTTGCGATTTGGAGTCGACCCCTTTTTGGCTCAAAAAATTTTTTTAACCACTTCTTCCGACCCAAAATCATCCTAGAATATGTTTATACATCATATACCATCGATTTGGACGGTCTAGGAGCGATTTTGGCGACTTTCAATTTTTTAGAATTTTTGAAGGTATACCCCTTCACATTTTTGCGATTTCGGTTCGACCCATTTTTTGGCCAAATAAATTTTTTAACCACTTCTTCTGACCCAAAATCATTATAGAATATGTTTATACATCATATACAATCGATTTGGACGGTCTAGGAGCGATTTTGTCGACTTTTAATTTTTGACAATTTTTGAAGGTATACCCCTTCACATTTTTGCGATTTGGAGTCGACCCATTTTTGGCTCAAAAAAATTTTTTAACCACTTCTTCCGACCCAAAATCATCCTAGAATATGTTTATACATCATATACCATCGATTTGGACGGTCTAGGAGCGATTTTGGCGACTTTCAATTTTTGAGAATTTTTGAAGGTATACCCCTTCACATTTTTGCGATTTCGGTTCGACCCATTTTTTGGCCAAATAAATTTTTTAACCACTTCTTCTGACCCAAAATCATCCTAGAATATGTTTATACATCATATACCATCAATTTGGACGGTCTAGGAGCGATTTTGGCGACTTTCAATTTTTGAGAATTTTTGAAGGTATACCCCTTCACATTTTTGCGATTTCGGTTCGACCCATTTTTTGGCCAAATAAATTTTTTAACCGCTTCTTTCGACCCAAAATCGTCCTAGAATATGTTTATACATCATATACCATCGATTTGGACGGTCTAGGAGCGATTTTGGCGACTTTTAATTTTTGACAATTTTTGAAGGTATACCCCTTCACATTTCTGCGATTTCGGTTCGACCCATTTTTGGCCAAATAAATTTTTAAACCACTTCTTTCGACCCAAAATGGTTCCGAAACGCGTTTAGGCATCATGTACTACTAAAATTTACTCTATAGAACAAAAATCACCGAGCTGGAAATTGTGCCCACTTCTGAATGATCAGTCTTTTATCTTACTAAAGTAATTCATTTAAGATTACTAGTTACTGAAGGACTATTACTGATTAAATACAGGTTCAAGATTGCGACCGAAAACACTCCAGGCAGTAGACGTACCTGTGATAGACAATCGCGTGTGCGAAAGGTGGCACCGATCGAATGGCATTAATGTTGTCATTTACGACGAAATGATGTGTGCCGGTTATCGCGGTGGCGGCAAGGATTCCTGCCAAGTAAGTCTAACAATTACTCACCACCTACAAGTCACTTGAATTTTCAAATACTTTAATCACTTTCCACCCGCAAATAATGAAACATTAACAGTTTACTTTCTTTCATATCGTATAAATACTTATTACAAATAAATCACGATATTTAAAATATCTCCATTTAGTTCCTTCAAGCTTCAAGAATTCACAGAAATTTTATAAAAATGTTGCAAAATTCCTGGAACCAATTTTGTGGTACCTTTATAAACGGCACCCTTTTAAGTTATTATAGTTTCGAGTTAGTACGGTCCTTCTTTCTCGGTGGCTTGGGTTGCAAAGGTCAAGGCCACTTAAGGTGCAGGGGTAAAGGGGTGAAAAATACTACGGCCGACATATATATATGTATATACCAGGGATAGTTTCAATTCTCGGAATTTACTACCTCATTCATTCATGGATGCGCCTCAGGCGAAGGGATTCCGGTTGCACGCGCGCCAGCAAAACAAACCTCGAGATATCTTTAAAGCCGCACGATCCATGTATAGGTCAACTATTTAACATCGAATATCTCCGTTAATATTAATGATGGAACAAAATTGTTTAAACAAAACTTACACCCCTTCCTGCGTAGAATAAGATGGTCTTCAAAAATTTTCTGAAAACTAGGTTGTTATTACTAATTTATAATTAAATCTCTGAGAAAGTAATCATTCAGTACCAATGAGATATATCTACGTTAATATTAATACCAGAAAGAAATTATTTAAACAAAACTTGCACGACTTCCTGCGTAGAATATAATAGTCTTTATGAATTTTCTGAGATTCTTCACGATTAACGTTTAACAATGGACTTAAATAAATCGATTAATTTAGTTCTTCCATCTATCCTTTTTTTCTGGAGTTCTAATGTTAATTACGTCCATTATTCAAAGTGAGCCGCAAAAAATATCAGATAATGGAAACTTATCAATTTGAACGTTTTTATTAAACCGTCATTTTGACAGTTTCTGTAGTTTTAGTATAAAAAATATCTGAACTTTCAGGGCGACAGTGGAGGACCACTGATGTTCGAGAAAACCGGAAGATGGTACCTGATCGGTATCGTTTCCGCCGGTTATTCCTGCGCGCAACCAGGTCAACCAGGAATCTATCATCGAGTTGCGAAAACCGTCGACTGGATAACCTACGTGATCAATTCGTAGCCGTCAACGTTTGCAACAAAGTGTACATTAAAAGCTTTGCATGAAACAAAGTTACAAACGATTCGAATAATCCCCGATGTTTTGATTCACCGCGGAGCAAACGTTTCCATCAAATCATCGGGTTGTTCATTCGAATCACTCGATAAACTCCAATGATTTATCGTGTCGCCAATTGCGAAATGGCATTACGAACACAGAGACTAAGTTTCTCGGCCATTTTATTTAAAAACTGTAAATAATCCCGGAGGAAGAATAATTACTTTAATTGATAGGATTAATGCAATGTTAATAGACGTCGAAGAAGATGGCGGCTCTCGATGTTGAGTTTTATCGAAGTCGATCATCGTGGCACTTGCATAGCCTTGTTACGGAGTATCGAATTTCCAGGTTTCGCACTGCAAATTAATCCTTTTCCAGATCATATTCACCTTGTTCCACTCCAAATTAACCCTTTCTCGCTTAAGAAAACAAATTGGTAGACGAGCTTGAGTATGCAAAAGGGTGAAGTTGTATTGCAAAGGGTGAATATGATCTGCAAAAACAGGGTGAAATTGATTTGCAAAGAGGGCGAATTTGATTTGCAATAAAATGAATTTGATTTGCAAAAAGGTGAATTTTACTTGCAATAAGATGAATTTGACTTGCAAAAGGGTGAATTTAACTTGCAAAAAGATGAATTTGACTTGCAAAAAGGTGAATTTGACTTGCAATGAGATGAATTTTATTTGCAAAACAGTGAATTTGACTTGCAAAAAGGTGAATTTGATTTGCATAAAGATGAATTTGACTTGCAATAAGATGAATTTGATTTGCAAAAGGGTGAATTAGATTTGCAAAACGGTGAATTTGACTTGCAAAAGAGTGAATTTGATTTGCAAAGGGGTGAATTTGATTTGCAAAAAGGTGAATATGATCCGCAAAAGGGTTAATTTCTGCGAAACCTGTATTATACAGAGTGTCCCACGTAAAATAAATAACCCAATTAAACAACAATATTTATCACCGTATAAACAACGGCATTATGTTACGTATATCTTCCTTGAATTAATGAATTTTGATTTCAAAATATGTACTGCAATTTGAGGAAAGAATTATGAAATATTTATTTCCGATATGAAATGTGAATTCGAACTGCACTAATCAACCGAGGGTCAGTTAGAATTAGGTGTCTTATTTCACGCGGGACACCCTGTACATTATATATACTTATATATATTATATATATATTGTTAATCGCAAGAGGAAGCTTGTAAGACAAGAAATAAGATAGGAGTGCGTTTGTTGACCGTGAGGAGTTTCATTATTAACCGCGGCTGCAAGTGAAATCAGTGATCTAATCTTTTTTTTGGCCCTCTCCTCTTTTTACATTATTTACTTGCGGTCTTGGTTTCCCGATGAATGCTCCTTGCCAGTGTTACCGCGTGACTGTAATGTAAATTAATAGCGTGTGATATTCCGATGTATATTTGTGCTTAATAAATATTTGACTCGTATACCCGTGTCTACTTTCACTTGTAATTAATGTTCATTCACATTGCTTATTTTGTCGGAGTATTTGTACAAGCTGGCAACCATGTGAATTATAGACATTCTATCGTGTATTCTATCACATTCCGAGATCTATTCTTAATGTCAAATGATTCCGTGATTCTAATCGAAACAATGCGAATGCTTGAATTTCATTAACGAAGGAAACCGAGATTTTTCGGTATCATTTCGCGGTTCTATTAACCCTCTGCAGTCGAATTGTTTTGCGATTAATTTCGAAAAAGAAAACGTATAACGTAAATCGAGTTTGGAGAAAGAAAATACTTGATTTCCAAGTAGCTTGCAACGGCCAACGGCGTACTTATTTAAAATAATATCTGAGTTAAGAAGGGTGGAACTTCATATTACTTTAGTATTCATAAAAAATATATACTTTTGAGGTTTCCTGCCAAAGAATGAGACAACGGGGTAGAATGTTCCTTATGTTAAAAACATACTTTTATTAATCGACAACCGCTATATCTCGAGGCAAGCTATAGCATCGATAGTAGATCAACTCAGTTAAGTATCTATTTTCCATCGGTTGCGCATATAAGTACACATTTATCATGTTTTAACAAGAATTACAATCGCGACGATGTGCTCGTCGTCAAAATTCCCAGACGCTTCTTTTTTCGTACATTTTTCTTCATCTTAAGTCGCGCGTCTCCGCTTACTTTAAGTATAATACGCGAAGGGGTAGTAATATAAACGAACAATTATAGTTACGACCCCCGTTTTATACGAGTCCCAATTTTGCGACGACAGAAACTCGCCATTTTTCTTCTTCGAGGAACATCATCCGATCTACCGATCGAATCGCACGATAAATTCCTAAACAATCGTCAAAACCAAGAAAAAGAACGGAAACATTACCTAACACTTTACATCTGTACATAGATCGACTAGACGTTACACTATCCGCCATAATTACGATCTTAACCCTTTGCATTCGAGAGGCGACTTGCAATCGCCACTTACTTTGTTGCGATAACTCACAGTTTATCGCGGTGACTGATGCTCGCCTCAAGAATGCAAAGGTTTAAATAACCCCATAAATAATCAAGGACACTAATCAAGCATCCCCGAACATACACGGTAGCCGAAAAAAAACAACCGGCGAGAAAACATTCCTTCTTCGTCGCGCAAATGGGAGGTTAATTATCAATAAATTGGCTAAGTTTCCTTTTAATTACAAACTTCGTCAGGATCGACGCGCCTAACTCTTTATCCGCGAAATCAATTCGTTGATCTAATTGTATACATACACGCTCGCACATTTCTCCGCACATATATGTATATATGTTTGTTTTTAAGTATTTTCATGAAAACCGCAGTGAAAAAGATGTGTGTCTCACACCTCGTCGTATCAATGCTAAACGAGTGGAAAAGAATCTACAAAGAATTGTAGACAGAGAACGCTGAAGAGGGTGATTCTTCAGGATGCGCATGAGGTGTTCCTAACCTATTTTAATTCGTTTAGAACGGTCGACCTATCGTCAAGGGAACTATCTTTCGCTTTATTTCCATGCCTTCTTCTTTCCTCCCTTTTCTTTTCCGTTTCCGCCTGACCTTAGGACGAGCTTGAAATTTCATCTAACAATAAGATAAATAACTAACAATAATACTTTCTCGAGAGTGTTACGCTCGAATACTAGTAAGGAGGAGGACGAAGAAATACCGGGTCAAAAGGGACCCCGGTTTTATTATGTTCGGCGAGTATTCTTCGGATTATTCTTTCGTTTTCTTTAGTTTGAGGAAGAATCGCCGTTTGGACCGAGCTGTCGTACACGCCGCGTTATTATAAATGCATTCTAACTGAACTGTTTGGTAGTCTACCATTTTTTAGACCTCAACTACCATCGAGATACTTTGCATTTCGTGCATAAACATTCAGCAAAGATGTCGACGTAATATAATTGTTTTATATATTGGATTGAGTCATAAATAAGTTCCATTTATCCAGGACTTTTTTTATTAAAAACCGACAGAGTTTTATGCAACGCGAATCGCCAAGTTGCCTCGAAAATGACAAGAAATTATTAATATTAATAATCGTACTGAATTTTATCGAATAAACTTTGTTTTAAAAACCGGAACTTATTTATAACTTCGACCCAATACATTCCCAATATAAAAGAATTATACGATGGCATTTGAGGCCCAAAATTGTCGAGTATGTTGGACCCACTAAAAAGTTCTGAACATTACGTAATAACATGGAATTTCAAATGATTATCATATCTTCAAGCTTTTATTAATTATTATATACTATATTAGTATCATCCATATTCGGATACATAAGATAATTTCTCTATGTAAGAAGACAGTATTAATCGTTTTAGTTATTACTCCATTGACAGTAATAATTTACATCGAATATCGAGTAGAACTTTTTAGTAGGATCAACGTATACGTTGATTATCCGGCATTGAAATTATCGACGAAGATCTAAAATCCAGCGAGGATGATAAGAGGAGTGATATTGGCTCGGATGAGACGTCGCAATACATCTCGATGAGATGATGCTGTCATTCTCAGCGATTTAATTAGCAGCTCTAATCGCCTTGTCACACGATACTTGTCATCAGACACTTTAAATGCACTGACAGTAGGATGGATTTCGTTAATTAGGATGCAGTGGATCGTTTACGTTAATTATGCGATCGACGTTCTTCACGAAATTCCGCACCGAGTTTCGTTTGATTTAAATCCGATTTTCATCCAGTGGACACCGGATCAAGTATCACTCGCGTTTTAAATAATTTTACTTAGCGCGCATGTTTCATATTTTTCCAATAAATACGTATCATCAGCATTAAAGATACAATTCAAAAATATCATTCATCGTCTATTTTGATTCTTCACTGATATCTTCTCGTTCATATTTATATTTCTCTGAGGATCAATATTTTGATCGAGTATCCACTGAAAGTATTCCACTAATAGAAATTCCGTCATGCAACTCTTTGATAGAATCAGAAATCAACAGGTGAATTCGATGGGTTTTCTACTTCTACGATGGTAGAAAGTCAAGTTCAAGGACACTTTGAGCATTCGGTGATAAACCATCCTGACTCTTGTGTACCAAAACATTTTTAAAATCCCTGAGCTTCTGCGGTTGAGGTACCACACCTGTGTTCCTCGGCAGCGTTGCAATTGGATTGGTATTATGGCAATTCAATGGTTTATCATAACGATTGATACCATTCTCGGATTCCGAATTATGCCTTCTTTTAGCAGTTAATTCTATCTTCGGCCGTCCTAAAGTAGAATCTCTGTCCTCGAAGCATGGAACGGTTTGCATGGAAACCGTATTTCTACGATCGTTGAAAAGAGATCTTGGATTGAGTGTAACTTCCCTCGCGGAGCCGAAGTGCTTGAAGTTAGCGCAAACCGGACTATTCATGAAACTCGTGTCAGCAGGATGACAAGGCTCGGCTACTCGTTTCTCGATCTTGATTTCTGTCACGTTTTGACGAATCAAGAGATCCGGTGCTGCTTCCGGTAACGGTTCTTGCGAGAGTGGTGGCCATTTAAGATCACGCGCCATGTCTCGTTCAATCGCGAGGAACTTTCGTCTGGATTTATCAACATTGTGCCAACGATACCGTAATTTCCCGAATACCAAGTAATCCACGAAGACATATTCCACCAAGATGGAGATGACGAAGTTCACGGCACCGTAACCGACCAGGGTGAAACGGAAGCCAAGATTGTCAGGAAGCACAAGCTCGAACCAAGTTGCTAGCCATTCGAATGGGCAGATTGCAATGTAGATTGAGAAGAGAGTTAAGAAAACGAACGATGTTAGAAGGCCGTAATTAGTGAATAATGACTTCCTGTAAGGATGTCCTTTCGAGAATGCTACTGCTAGAATGATGTATTGCATCGAACTGATTACAAATACCGTGTAGTTCTCCATGCAACCTACGTCGTCTTTGTTTTCAAGTGACTTCGCCGTGGCATTGAATGGCACGAACCAATCCATTTGTTGCAAATGCCAGAAACTAGTGTACTGGAAGATTCCAACGATTAAGATCTGTGTAATTAAACTGAGAATCGGCGAAGTACTTATAAGACTGTTAAGCGGTGCTGCCTTCACGAGTGGACCATCGTAAGCCTCGGTACGTCCGAAGAAAAATGCGAATATGGAAATAATGAAGAGATCAATGTACAGAAACTCGATGTCGGTTAAGTTCGAGTCGATGCTGTATAAAAGCATCACCGAAATGAACTGAGTCAGCGAATAACTTGCCATGTACTTGAAGATGCCGAATGAAGTAACTAATGCCGCGCGACCTTCCCTAATCACGGTGAGAACGCATGAAATGTTTGTTTCGCGACTGGTAAACGGCGAAGCCACTGAAGATTCCGTGTCTGAGAGAGATATTCCAGTATGCGCTGCTTTCAGGGCTCCGCAATCGTTTGCACCATCGCCGACCATAGCTGTAACAAGAATGAAATATATGTGTATTATGTTCTATATTATATAAGTACAAAATAAAGAAATGTATTAGGTGATTTAATTATTAGTGGTTGTAGTTGCTTACCAACATAGAATCCCAGAGACTGTAACTCCTGAACAAGTTGTTGCTTCTGATCAGGTGACATCCTCGCAAAAATTGCACCGCGCGTTACGAGTTTGGGGATCAATTCGGGATAATATTGTTTTATTAATGCCCACGTTTTTCCGGTCAATGCAAACACGTATTTGTTCTTGGAATGTTGCATACTGCGACACACAAATTTACATCATATTTTATGATATCAATATGTGAATATTATGCGAGGGAGTTAGTTTTTGTTGTCAATACTTACTCATCAGATAAGTAATTAATGTCGTTTTCGTACTGATTATTTCCAAACGATCCACTTTCCACGGTTTCCAAGCTGGCCACGCTGTTTAAGTCAGTTAGTTCACTAAGGTCTCCTTGACCCAGTGGTGAAACCGGTGAAGGTTGACTGTTGCTCTTCGTAAAATATATTTGCGGTTTTATCTGGTTCTGCTGAGTGGCGGATACCGCGATCACCGGTGTTCCTGGTTTTACAATATCACAATCCCTGGCGACAGATAATGCCGTAAGCATATTGTCACCGGTAACCATAACGGTTTTAATACAAGCGGTATTTAAGGCAGCAATCACTGGAGTGGTTTCCGGCTTCAATCGGTTTTCCATTATAACAAATGCCAAGAACGTTAAGTCGGATTCCGCGGCCTCGCGACTTATGCGCTGAACTTTCGCATATGGCAGACGATTCAGCGTTTTATGAGCGAGCGCTATTACACGGTAACCTTCCGACGTGTAATCTTGTAGGACGGTTGCAAAGTCTGGTGGTACTGTAATCAGAAATATTTCGATTTTATAATAACTGATATTTTTTTTTTCACTTTTCTTGATTTATATTTATACTGAATTTATATCTCTGCCGTTTCTAAATGTTTCATATTTAAGTCCATCTTCAATGGAAGATGGATACCATATGCTTTATTATTATTCTCTTATAATAGAATTATAGTACAATTATTATAGAAATACTCACTGGATTCTGCTTTTGAGAGGCTCAAAATCATTTCCGGGCTTCCCTTGCAATACAGATCGTAATGACTCGCTCCCAATGTTCTCGTGATAACACTCATCCTCTGAAGACTCGAAGTAAACGGAAACTGCCGAACAATTCCAATTTCTAATCCCTGTTCACCAAGATCCGCCGTAGAGCCAGCCAACGTGGAATCAAGGTTATTCAAAGAGATATTATCCATCATCTCAGAAGACATAGAATTCTGTCTGCTGAGAGTGATGCATAAATCATTCGGCAATTTCTTCAACAACTTGGAACCCTTCGGTGGTCGAACCACGGTTGGAAAGAGCATGGAGAACTTTGAGGTATCCGACACGTCTGGTTCTTCAAGAGTCCATCCGGTCGAGTCGAACATTTTCAAATCAAGTGGATCACCGACTGCTTGATTATCAATTATAGTAATTCCATGGCAAGTAACCATTCCAATTAACAAGTCACTCAATGGTAGACTGGTGATATCTCTATTGGGCAGTTGAAACTTTCTATCGGAAGCCGGTACCACACCCCACATGTCGAGGCCGTCTTCCGTCAGTGTTCCCGTTTTATCGAAACAAATGCAATCGATTGACCCTGACACATTTATGGTTCTCGGACTTGTGCAGTAAATTTTATTCTTCTCCAATCTCCGTTGAGCTACTAAACGTCCAGCAGTCATTGCAGCTGGCAACGCAGGAGGAACAACGATTGTGATGAGATCTAAGGCTTCCAAAGTGATGTGCCTTCCGTGAACGCCTCGCATAATTTTTGTAATCACTGTGTAAACAACTCCGATACTAGCTATGGCTGCTAACAGTACAACGAATTTGTAGGAATCTTGTTCGAATTTGAAATCAACTGGGGGTGGATACATGATCGATCTCACTAAGCCACCCTTGCTGGTGTTGAACCCTGTGCGAACAACAACAGCCAGTACCTGGAAATTAAACGATGGGCAATTTGATTTAAATAATGACTTGTCTACATTTTTTGTATTAACCATATTCTATGAATACATCGCTGTAAGAGTACACAATCTATTACCTTCTCAGATCCATAATATCGCGTCTGAATGACTTTGGTGCCGCAGAAAAGTGTGTGCCTCGCGTGTTCCTTGGTGTCATAAATTATTTCATTGGACAGTGGAATAGGTGTTTTGGTAACAGGTACAGATTCCCCGGTGAGCATGGACTCGTTAAGAATGCAATTTCCGGTGAGAAGAACCGCGTCGCATGGCATAACGCAGCCGTGGGATGGAATGACTAAAATATCCCCAGGAACCAATCGTTCCGCGGGTACCGTTGCGGTTTGTCCTGTGGTACGATCGCGTATCACTGTAGCTACGTCCGATGAGTGAACGGTCGAACGAAGATTGGTTTGATTCTGAGAAATAGAAATATCTTATAGAATAAAATAATTCGGAGACGGAAGATCGAGGCGTGTGATGAGAAACATACTCGTCGCGTTTGGAAGACTGCCATAATTATACCAGCACTTGACATCGTCAAGATTACCATGGCATAATAATAATAATCGTCCGCGACCCAAAGGCAGAAACTCAAGATTTGGAAGACGTAGAAAGGATTGAGTACTTCGAGGCAGAGCAATGTGAGAATGCTTTTCACGGGAATTACGATCTCGTTGTTGCCATACACACTTCGTCTGTTTAATAATAAAGGTAAGATGTTAGACAGAGTAATATACATGTTTACATAAATATCAATGATTAATAATAATCGCTTCAATATTATTACCTCATATATTGTTCCTGGTAGTTCAAACCGGGCATTTGATGCAAAGTCGAAGTGAGAACACCTACGTCGAGGCCGCGGAGCTTCAGAAACTCAGATCTCTCTTGATCCCAAATATAAGTCAATTTCTTGCTGGTAAACAGCCTGATCGAGGAAACCTCTGCAGATGAAATATTTGATTATTTATTATACAGAAAATGTAAATTAAATTCGAGGAAATAAACAGTCTCCAGGATTATTAATTCTGTATTTTTTATTTCCTGTTCATATTTCCTTACGTTTAAATTGTCCACCGGCAAGATGTATCGACAATTTTGGATTTTCTTCCTTGACTTCCTTGATGGTCAACATGCTGCCGTTTTCAACCCACGGTTCGTTATCCATTAAGGATTCTCCGTCGAAAGGACGATTCCTTTAAAAACCAGTAAAGCATCGATTCATTATTCCATATAATAGTGTTATATAATTTAAAACCCTCTGAATGAACACTAACACCACATCCTCAGCAGCCAGTGTCTGCAACTTTTTCACATAGTAACTCGTGTGTGTCCCCTGGAACTTCTCAATAAGTAAAACGGTGTCGGCGTCCTCCAATCGGCATTTCGAATGAGTTGCTAATAGCATTAAATGCGGAACCCAATGAAATACCAATCTCAGAAGACCCCCGGTGATCACGATAAAGAACCACGTGACCCCGGTTAACATTCTATTCTTCCTATACCTGATAAAAGAAACAGAAGAGATTTATTCATACTCCAACTTCCATTGTTTACAAGAATATGTTAAGAATAATTACCCGTAAATTTCCATCTGATCCTCCTCACCAGGGTTGATATAATCCACCCCATTCTTCAGGTGAAGGAGGCCGTTGCCCCTCGTACCTAAAATAATATTAAAACAATTATAGTAACAATATTCTACAAAATAGTACACTTTGAAGTATTATTTTTGTCGATGATTTATGTGGATGGATCAATTGAATTTCTCTTATAAAAAACATTTTAGAAATTGGTAGAAATGTGAATGGTAGAGTGTGCTGAATTTATTCGAACTCTATTCGACCGTACTTTGATCGAGTTTCATAAGTCTTCGCTGTGAACACGAAACGCCGAATGATGTCTCAAAAGTACCTATTAGAAGAATGAATGTTTTCCTTTTCAACCTCGTAATGCAACCTTGAAATACGTGTTTCGAACCTTCGGGATTTTTTTCTTTATGATTTACAGTTAATGATGGCAAATTACGCGGTAGACAAATGATTTGTAAGTTACGTGGTTATCGTTGCCGTGCGGCGAATAATCGGCTAATTACGTACCCTTCACTTTCTATTAACGGAAGTGAACTTTATGTATCAAGAAACCGGTGAAAGTTTACATGAATACCAGATTTAATGTTCCATTTAAAAATTACGAAATCGTCGAGTTTCTATGCAACAATATGGAATGAATGAATCGAAAATTATTACTAATATTATATTTATAGAAAGATGAATCTTTTGCACTCGAGATTAAATATTACTATTTAAACTTAGCGTGGCAACTCAAGCGGCAACTCAAGTGGCGACTGAGAGGCGACATTAAGATTTACTACATCGTCGGTGATAATTAAAAATCCAATAACAAAAAATAACTGGAGTAAATCTTAAAGTCGCCTCTCGAGTGCAAAGGGTTAAGTGGGGAATGAAATTATTTCCAGGCATAATAAAAAAAGAAACAATGAAGAAACAAAATTCGTTTCAGCCTTTGACCTTCAGCGAGTGTTGCTTGATCTACAATTTTAGGCGTTTATTGCGTAATCGCATAATTTTTAGTGCTTTATGTAATCGACTTCGGCCAGCTCTAAAATGCTCTTCAAAAGTCATATGGTTTTGGAAGAATAAGTGTCGCTGGCATATATTCAAAATTAATATAATAATTTCAAATTATTACAATCTACATCTTTATAATATCAATATTGAACTTCTGTTAATTTTCCAGTATATAGAACGTTATTTATCCAAGCTCTCCGCCATTTTCAGACATACTGGAGTGAAATTAATGTCCACCCAAGTTACGATTCCTCTTATCAAGTCTGAATTGACCGCATTAAAGTCTCGACAAAAATTTGGTTACCCGGTTAATCACATTAATGACTTTATCTGATCTTTTCCTTAGCAATGACGAATCATTGTCATCCTTACCCTCCAAGAGTTCCGTTTTCTGTTCGCGTTGATTTTCGGTAGTCGCGTTCGAGGTGCGTGCCCCAAAAGCATTGTACGCGTTTCTTGCGAAGCTGAGATTCAATTTGCTTGGAGTGGGCGGCATGATTGCAACGAAAGAAAGGTGAACTTTTCGCGCGTAATGGGATTTCCTCTTCTACGTTCTTCGTGATAGGTCGCTTCTTATTAAATAGAACTATCTGGCGGGTATTACGACTAGGTCACTATACTGGCAAAAGTTCGTTCGCGGTATCACGACAGCGTATTCCCTTTCGACGTTTTCTTGTCCTTCTTCCTAACACTATGCTCTCACTATTACATTATTAATCACTACTCTTTAAGAACCTAAGTATTATTGTCCATGGGCCTTACGATAGTAATGACCCGCGATTACGCTCGATATTAGAACTCGTAACAACGAGAAGAAAGTCTTCATTGACCGAGTTTCAAAGAGGGATCATAAGTTCCCGGTAGCACTCGTGGTATAAGATTGAATAATAAGAGAGAGAGAGAGAGAGAGAGAGAGAGAGAGAGAGAGAGAGAGAGAGAGAGAGAGACGAGTGTCTAACCGAGGACCAAAGGATAATATGATCCCAAGAGGGATGGTACCAGAGGATATTCGCAGGACAAAGGTAATCGCTCTCGTTAAGCAATAACCCCGTCTGCTACCGACACCGATTGCCTGCCATTTTTGGATCTCTCTTCAATGTTCTAGCGGAGGATCTCATCGGTGCGTTCTGTTGCATTTGGCTGGCATAAAACGTCGGCTCTTCGCGAGGATATCCCTTTATCTCGTTGGGAATCTTCGGCAGACGAGAATCCCAGGTAAATTGTGCGGCAGGACGACGAGGACGTTGACGAGGAAACTGTAGCTGATGCTATCGTTTCGGACCTGCCCCCGATTTCCTGGATTCGTGTCAGTCGCCAGGATCAGTGAGTTTTCGCCAGCCGATTCGTGGCGTGATTACCGCTCGTTCACCCTCGCTCATACCGCGCTGTACGCACGCCTCTTCCGAATCTCTTTGACCGGCCTTCCTCGAACGAAGTACTTCGGATACCTCAAGGTTCGCCCAACGATCGAACGACTTCCTCGTCCTGCCTTTGCTCCTGGAACAGGATCCAAGGTTCCTTCGTACCCTCGCCCCGTAGTCGCCTCCGAAGTCCTCTCTTGTTTGCTCGTACCTCCCTTTATCTGCCTCTACGTACGATCTCAAATACATTACGGGTTATAGGAATATCTTGATTTGCCGTCGGGACTTTTCGACCGGCAGAGATAGATTTCGATCGATCCCTTTACAGGTACCTCTCTATCGCACTTCTACGATAGTATCTTTCCTTCTTCGATTTTACGGGAATCAATGGGAATCTTCAAGTTTTATTGTAATAGAGAATTCTATTCTATCGACCGGTTAGATATGAAGGTTGATCTCGTTATTATCGCGGGGTATTGACTCTCCTCTTTTTATGAATCAATAAGTTAACCCTTTTTACGTTTCGATACCGGTCTTGCGGAGAACCGGTTTATCGGGTAGAGTTTATTTTATTAAGTACAGGAGTTTAGGCCTGCGAGACACGTCAGTCGCGAAAGAGTTCTTCGTTGATCGAGTGCGAAACCGCCGTTTCTTCCTCTATATTTGTTTTAAACGTTAGCTTAACGTTGGTTTTAACGCGTCACGGGGTTGAATTTCGTAGTATCGGAGTGTATAAATAAGTGATATAGATATATCCCGATGAAATCGGGAAAAATAGATCACCCCACGGGATATTCCGTGGACCGCGAGTATCTATATATAGCACCGATTACGTCAACTTCCAAGTCTCTTTTCCTCGAGCTGAAAAAGAGGTAGTCACATGAATCACAAGATCTTTTCCGGTTTAGATTAGCCGCATGATAATCAGCACGGCACAATTTCTAATCACTCCTCGATAAACTACTCTCACGGCTATTATATCATGCGTATTCGTTTTCAGCTGCTTCACGATTGTCCTCGCGACCTGATAACGGAAGATATACGTTCTTACACGATGTACAACTAAATAGTTCGTTCCTCTAAATCAGTCGCGTAACACGGAATATTATTCAAACGATCCGCTTAAACGATTCACCCTCCTCGGGACTTCTAAGTACAGCGAAAACGGTGCAATAGTTTGTTCCTAGCATCTTGCTCATAATGATGATCCTCGTTCTTCCGGCAACACGAATCCTGCAGATAAGCCTCGCTCAGCCTTGGCCCACGGAAATTAGGAAACGGAAAAGAAAAAATCTCTCTCCTCCGGGAAGTCACTTTGCACGCGGATCTTTCCCCGGTATTTTGCGCATCTGTAGTACAACCGTGCAATCAGTGATCTCGTGTCTCTTCTCGTTCTCGCGCAACCGTATACGTCGGCGACACGACATACACTGTATTTTATAGTGCTTCACTCTCGAAGAAAAAAGTCACCCTTCCATCGGACATATTCTTTCGCGTCGAAAAGCGCACGAAACCGCTTCCGACTAGTTTCAATCCTTTATTCGCGAGTATCACCGATTAGACACTAGGATTTTTCGACAACGTGCTCGTCTACGTGTTAAGATGGCGACTAAAGCCCCGTTCTTTTGGACCTGTCCTCTACGCCCGGCGATCCTCCGCTTTCGCGCCGGTTGCTCGACTTTCGGCGTTCCTTTGTGCTTGACCTCTTCGACCGATCACCGTTCACCAGCCACAATTTTACCATTCGTTACACGAACTAAATCACACTGAACTACGAACCACGCCTGACGATATAACCGTTCTAATTAGAACTCGAGAGATTCCAGTCGGGGAATATATTAAAGGAATCGCGCTTGGCATTACTCAAAGACTTGCGCTCTACTGGCTTCCATTCCGGGCACCCAGGGCCGTAACAACGGGTATCGTTTTCCAGCTCTGCCACGTGTGCTCTAACTACTCTTCGTTTTTTAAACACATTCCATTCGAATTACGTGCTGTCACTATCACGGAAGACTGCCGAGTCATCCATTATGATCTGCATAATCTTCTCCTCTCTCCATGAAGCGACACAATTCTATTTCCCCACGACATCTACGAAGAAAACACGCCGCTGGATACAACTTCTTTCCACGAATGTGCGGACGCAACTACTGCTTATCAGCTTAATGATCGATGACATTTTAACAGCTGATATATCGCCGTCAGACAATACGCTCCCTGATGAGCGTAATCAGACTGTAAACTTCGTTTCCAATAAACTTGCAAACAAGAGCTTTGATAAAGAAAGGTATCATCATCTAGTAGTAATCGTGAATGATATTCGAGAGTGATCTCCGGTTTTAGCAACAGGTACGTTATTATTGCTTCGATTACGTAATCCATGTCACTCGCATTGTTATTCCATTGTTTAAGTTCCATGTTAAAAACACGCGAGTGGTCGCCAAGTGTCATGGCCCTCGATTTCAATCTCCGTACCTGAGATATACCCCTACCAGTCAGAATTGCCTCGACCTACGACGACGTCTACGTCGGCGACTCATGACTCATTTTTTTCGCACGAAATATACCTCGACGTAACTGAGGCGGTGTACGCCAATGTTAATTGTTCACACCTTGAACGCCATGCTAGTTTTTAAATTAAATCATTCGCTTCGATGGATCTTTGCGGGGAAAGATCTACCCGCAATGGCCCGCGCTTTTGAAATCCCGGGCAAATTTCCCACCTAAGGCCCTTCGTCATTGGTGCATCTCTTTCACTCGTGACCGCCAAAGGTTCCCATAGTGGAGTATTGAACGGCCGGGCGACCCTCGTGCTTCATATCCTCTTCGCGCTAACTTTTCATATCGCGCTTAACACGTGCCAAGTTTTCCGTGCAGCACCGAACTCCGATGAGTGGGGATATCGATAGTTCGTTCCGTGTAACTCGAAATTTGAATGTCTCCCAAATATCGCAACCAACGCATTCACTATTTTGGAAAATTTCACTCGTAGGAAACACGTCCGTGATTCTACTGTCACTTTCGATGGAATTCATCCGTTGCAGTTTTTTTCAGCCGCACCTATTCGTCGAAACGTGAGTCACGTGATCATTGTAGCGGTTATTACCCAAGTTCTATTTTAAAGTTTTTACGCGGGTCCGGCACCTTTAACATTTTGAATTATTTTAATCTGACAAATCGGGAATACTTTATATTCGCCGACTGTAGACTTCGACCCCTGGGTTTCGTCACGTTGCTCCACATTTTTTTAGGCCCGAATTACGCATTCGTTCTATTTATTAATAGTCGACGTTCATTTTAAAAGCCCCGAATCAATTTCGTATATTCTATATTTAGAAGACTCTAATTCAGATATTACACGCATTAAATCTGATAAATAATCTTTGATAATTAGATCCATACGATTAGAATAAAATCTGATAATTATACTAAAAGATTCAAGTCGTAGCATATTTCGTTGGAATTCAACCAAATGCGCCAAATTCTTACACACGAAACGATTGTTTGATTTCCAACGGAAATCCCAGGAATTACGAGTATTGTGTTTGTTTAACTAGTTCTCCATCTTAAGTATCTTTGTGAATTTCTATAGCACGGTATACGTTGCAATAATACGCAACATTGTCATTCTTGGTTAATCTGACGCGAGGAACAGCTATTTTGTTTCACTTGGAGATCTACCACGTGGCTGCTGATGGAATCGTTCTTTGTGTTTCTCTTTGCTGTGCTTCAATTTTTAATATCGCGCGACATGTGCCTTCGATATGCTACACTGCTGTGTAAAGGAATTTTTAAATGAAGAAATCTCTTTTGACTGAAAATATGGCGGAGCAAAAAATGTGCTCTAACAACATATTGCCATATAGAACAATTTTAATTACTACAAACTAATTACTGCCAGGACACGACGTAAATTTTGCAACCGAGATGCGGTTTAGTAATTTCTTTTCCAAAGAAAATCATTGTTTTACTTCGAATTGAATCTCATTAAAATATCGCGCTCATCAAATCTGATAATTATTCTAAAAGAATAAATATATCATGGCGACGAACTCGATTTTCTTGAGTCACAAACATATATAGTACATTCTAAACCAATCAAGAATGTTATCAAGTGTAACTGATAAGAGATTTACCGCTGATAATCAGGGATTAATTGGAAAGTCACTTGTTTTCTATGAGTTTTTAGAGATGAATAGAAAACATGATAAATGAAACTAGTAGCGGGAGCTTATCATGTAATTATAGTTACTCATTTATCGATTACATTCTTTATCATTTAAGATCATGGAAAATACATCGATGATCCAGCTGACCAAACAGTATCCGATCAAGAACATATTTAAAAAAGTTATTTTTTCAGTTAAATGCGATGAATTTAACGAGTCATCCAGAGTCATAAAATTAGCTTTCATCAAGATGGTTGAATTAACAATTCATTCGTGATTACAGTAGATGTATGATAACTATAATAAATAATAATTAATTCCACAAACATTTACAGAGTATTATATTTAATTCCATCCAATAATTATTCCCAGTTATCCAATGATCGACTGCGGCGATTTCAGTTGATTCTGGAATATAATCGGATGGATATAATCCGTTGAAAACATTTGCTACAGGGATTATCTATTTATCCATTGATATCGTAGGAGTTCGCGTTCCATTTAGCACGGTAACCGATCGATGTCTACGCGATTGGTTTCCGTGCCAATTTTACCGAATCGGTTCAGTCGATAGAACACCCGAATGCCTCCTTATATAATGGAGAACATGCTCTTACAGTTTTCAGTACATTTCCAACGAATCGATAGGTAAACTTCAAAGTTCGGAAATTCTAACGTTTTCATAATTATGAAAATTGCATAGTCAAAGATTGCGTTGGAATTGTCGGAATTCCGCATCGGTTACCTTCTTAAAAGTTATTTCATTATGTTACTTCAATTAATAAAATTCTGCCACTTACATTAATAATTGATTGATAGTTTGATAAATATAGCTTTGATTTCCGTTTATTAATATTAATTACTAAAGAAATTAATGCACGCAAATTATTATCAAATAATAACTGATAGTTCGAAAATAAATTTAAATTATAATGCTTATTTGAAACGTGGCCTTTCTATTAATATCTGATAAATTATTTCGATTATAATATTATAGAATAATATTGTTAATGATTGTAAGTACTTCATGGTGATCCACGAAAATGCACTATTTCATTTTATTCCAAATAAAAAATATTACTGTAATTATCAGAATTTTATTATTTATCGAAGAAACATTTAATAAGAAAATACCCAGAAATATTATATCATCGATTAAATCATTTCCCAATTATTTCATATTAAATCACGAATCAAATATTTAATCATCGAAACACAAGTGTTTATAGTCTCCCGCGAAATATCGATAAAAATATATTTTACATCGATTAGATTACGACGTCTATATTTATCAATCGATATATTTCATTAGCGACACATGAGTAGCTGCAATTGTTAAGAAACAATTGTTAACATCTCACAAATGCGATTACATTGTATTACTCAATCGTATGTCTTTTCTAATGTCTGGAATTAATATAAAAGAATTAAAATCCATATCGTAAGAGATCCGAAGGGGTCATTGGTAGATTTCAGAATAGAAAGTACAACACGGTTTCCGTGCTATTTTCGTGCGAGTGTCATGTAGTTGAAATTTCTACTATATTCTGCTTACAATGAAGACGCGAATAAGCTGCTCGCTGATTGGTTTACTGGATTTAGAATGCCAGGTAAATGTTCTGTTCGTTGAACTTTTACTTAATATCTGTAATGAGAGAGTGACTCAAACGACAAACCAAGGACAGAGAAACTTAGCAAGTTGGCATACGTGGATATTTTTCGTGATCAATTATTTGTTAGTGTTTATTAATTATATTTAGTTGCCTGCGTGTTGAAGCTTCCGCATATTGAATACCACAGTAAATGATTTATTATTGTGCTATCATATAATATGTTATACTAGCATAGAATTATTATATTATAATTATTAAAGATAATAGAATATAGCAGAAATCGATCACTAATAATAAGATTATAATTGTAATACCATATAATATCGCATTCTTTTGTATTCTATTATATTTAATTATTAGTATTAATTAGAGTACTAATTATCTGGAACAGAAATTTCTTGATATTTACAGGAAATAATAATTAATTTCGCAAATATTTCAAGAGTGTTATAGTTCATTCCATACTCAATAGAATAAATATTGTTAATCATAGTATAATAAAAGTTAACAGAATCTATATAACAACAGAAATAATATGAACACTTAAACTGAATTATATTATTATTATGTACTAATATATTATATCATAATGATTTTCTCAGACTGTTCTATAAAATTTGTCTTGTACTAACGAATTATATAAGCTAATCTACATACGCGCACTACACGCGATTCGATAACGAAGTCCAATAAAGATTATTTAGATGATTATTACACGAACTTCATTTTTTTGACTCGCAGCGAAATATGCCGCTAAGAATGGCCTTCAGGGTTATCTCAAGCAAATTCTATTTAAGTTTAACATAACTTAACACCAACAATTCCACCAGTCATTTAACCACTTCTATTTAACTTAAATCGGATAACAACGCATTGTTATCCGATCGATCTCAGAATCGATAACGCGGGAAGATAATTCGATAACCAAAGTCACAGGATTATTTACACGTAAAAGCGTCAACGTTCAATCAACCATCCGCGGCTTCTTTTTCTTTTGATAAATCACAAAGTTTCATGTTTCCACGAAGTATTGTTGCACATTAATTTGCAATGCGGTTCTCGGGAGACAATAAATATTCGAGGACTGTCGTCATCGACGTATTTCCCTCGCTAAACAGAATCGGAATTAATCCTCGTAGAAAACCTTTTACGTAGAAACGCATTGTAGAAACTGATAAGAGATCTGGGTCGATTTACATTGGAACTACCAAGCAGTCAAAATGACGGGTCCACGGGATTTAATAAAAATGTTCAAATGTATAATGTTTCATTTTCTGAGATTTTTGTGGTTCACGTTGCACGATGGCCATAAATAAATCGATTAATTTATTTCTTCCATCCATCCTTTTTTTTAAGGACGTACACGTAAATATACAAATATAGCTGAATATGTCGCCGGTGATTGTAGTTTCAATTAAAGCTCAGCGACTATTCCGCGATTCCAGCATTCCGCGGAGAGGCTTTTTCGTTGTTAGGGCGCTTAGGTCGAGGACGAAGTCGCTCACTAAATTCATTCGTTAACGAGCAACTCGCTTTCGGACTAATTGACGAATCGTACAAAACTCAACGAGGGTCACCCCGCGAATTATTCTCGACACGTGTCAGTCTGGTATTTTTATAGATTATTATTTGTCCCCCCACCCAAAAAAGGATCGGTTTTAGTTACATAAGTTGTTTTCCTTTTGTTGTCGCCCTTGAAATTGGAAGGTTCAAGGGATCCGGAATGTTTCTCCGCTTTGAAAAATATTAATAGATCTTGGGTCCAGCAACTGTTTCAAGAATTAAATTATGAACTAAACTTACTTATATTATGTTATATTGAACTAGATTATATGTGTTTATAATTATACTGTGAATAATATATATATTAATTATGTATTCATAATTTAGTTCTTGAAACAGTTGCTCGTTCCGTGTTCCGTTAATATTTTTAAGGAGCGTTATAATAAGAGTTACGTATATGAATATAACGTTTAATGAAACATTGAAATATTTCATAATTTTTAGAAGCAACTCTATACAAAATTAAATAACCAATACACAAATTCGCGGAATAATATCTGACTCAGTAAATCAAATATATTTAGTATTATATTGTGCAAGTGAATTTTTACAACGATTATCATTGAACTTCAGAAATTCTGTGATCCAAGATTGGTTATATACAGCAGAGATAAAAAGAAGACTGATACTCGAATCATCGTAGAACGAAGATAATAAAATGAACTCTACATTGAAGAGTACTATTCTCTACAATTATTTAACACTAGATTTACCAAAGCAGTCCGAATGTGGAATCCGAGATTTTTAATAAAAATGATTAAATTGCATAATGGATATAATTGAATCAATTAATTTCTTTTTGCCACTTATCCTTATTTTTTAGGACGAATACATAAATCTGCGAATATAATAAATATCTTGCCGCTAGTTTTAGTGTTAAACTCCGATGTCGTTACGTTTGAAAATTGTCCGAGTTATGATTACTGATGTAAAACAGAGGAAGAAATAAGTAGGAAGACATCTGACACGTATTAATGGTGTAATTAAGTCTGCCACACGAGATATTATTAAACTCGGAAATGTTTGAACAAGCGTTGCGACTGGTGGAAAAGAGTTATCATAGGAAATACATACGAGACTGATATACTTCGGTACATTAATTATATAATTATATTAACCAGTAACGACTTGGTGCAAATAACCTTATCACGCCGCGGGATCTTGCCTTATTAAAATTCCAGCAACATCTGTATCGAGAAAATAATTTCCACGGGTTCAAACAGATATCGTTCTTAATTAGAAACCAATGGAAACCTACTTAAGTTCTTTCGCCAGAAAAATATCTCTATATTTAGAAAGTAGATCGGATTATGCAGAACTTATTAACGCAGAATAGTCGACATGTAAAGAGTTAAATAATGAAACTATTCTTTTTTCCCTAAAAACTTGTCGAACTTAATGAAATGATATTCTTATATGATAATTATATATTTAAAGATTCCCATCGAAGATTTTAGTCGCAACATTTCCGAGATGCATTTTGAAATATTATTTAACAAACGCAAAAATTTCAAACAGAAGATCTTGCAGCGTAAAAATAAAAATGAATGAAGAAAGTAATCAGCATAAAAATGGAGATAAAAATTTCAATGTCATTTAGAAGTAATTAAAAATATACGATTGTAACGCGTGAAGGATAAAGATGCGAATTATTGTTCCTATCATTTTCAATATTTTATGGCGTGCAGGAAATTGCTTTTATTATCTTGAAAATGCTGTTCTTTTCTCGAGGTGACTCAGAAATCGTGGTTAAATATAATGCATTTTTGCAAGCACTGGAATTTGCGTAATAATTGATAAATATTTAAACAAAGGTTTATCGCTCGGAGATTCACCGTCGCGCGTATTTTTACGATGGCGGAACCCCGATTCGAACAGGTGGTTGACATTCGAGTCCACTGAAACCGGAGTTTTACAAAGAAATCCTAAAACGTTTTATCGCCATTCTAATCGTTTTATCTCCCACTTAATAGTTTCTTCAAGTATTGCGAAATCTGGGGCCATTTTACTTGATCTTTTTTCAGGAATATTGCCAAGGTGCCATAAACACTTTACGATATTTATGGAGATGTTTCAATATTTAATTAGAGTCGTTTTTATCATTTTAAATTTATTAGATTTATGATGAGCACTCATAAAGAATTTTAATTCCATTAATAAAGTAAGTATTATTCCAAATATAAATATAAAATCTTTTGAAAAAAATTCTGGAACTGTACAAATGTAAGGAGAATATTTGCAATAAATTTTGTAATATTTATGATATATCTTATTTGACTTGGATCTGTTTATAGATGCATATGATATTAAAAATAATGCAAATTTAAATCATGTCAGAAATATATTATAATTGATTTTATTGAATGTGAATTTTGATATTTAATTACAATGGTGGATATTTCTTTGAATCGTTTCGTTCGATGTGATTTCAACAGTTTTACACTGATTTTTTTGTATGCGATAATATTATCCATATATAACCTTTCATTCAAACTATCCAGTGAATGGCAATTCTAGTGGTTAACACACGGTGTTCGGATATTGCTGCAAGACTATTAGATAATAAAATTGAGTGTTGACTGACAACGAAGAAAGTATTCCTTTTACTCTCGACATATGTGTACTCGCGTTACCTCTATTTCACCAAATTTCGACGGTATTATAAAGTACAAATAATTACGCAATAAAACACAAATTTTTATCCTAAGATTACTTTCCTGGTAGCAGAATAATTAAGTCAATACAAAGATTACACAATTATAGCAATTCCTCTAAAACAGCATTTAATTGATGTCCCTCCTATAAATGATTAGCATTTACTCAATTAATCATTAATTTAATGACTCATATCTATAACTCCCACATTAATACTCGACCAATCAGAATAATTCCTCAGATAGCACAGAATGATTCTCAACCCTACATCACAAAAACAACAAAGTATTTTCACTACATTTAATTTCACTTCAACCACGCACCACCACTTCGTATCAGTCATCAACTTCAAACTCTCGCACAATAAATCTTACTGATTCGATGATTTTCACGGATTTTCAATTCTAAAGTCATCAGGTAACAACGAAAGAGGACGAAGGGAAGAAAATGAATGCCAGAATTCCTACCGTCAAGTACGTGCATCCTCGACCGTTGATTCGAGTGTCGTTTCTAGATCCCGATAAATCCACCAGTTCCTCGATGTTCGTCAGAAATAATCGAAAAACAGGGGTTTCCCGGGCATCGCGTGTCACCGAGTGCCTTTCGTTGGTGTCTCCCAGCAAGGAGGCATATTAGTTTCAGGACAGAATCCTTCACAATGGCGAACAATAATTCGCGCCACGGATGATCTTCTCGGTGGAAACGGAATAAGAAACGTTACGCGCGACCGCGCCGGAAAAGCAGCAGAAACGCGCAACGGAGCGCCGAGCAACACTGAATCGGTTCCGTGGGGCCCCCCCGAGTTCCTCGTGCTCTTCGTGCCGGTGATCGACGATCGGTTTCGTACGCCAGTTCCGCGTCAACGTCACTCTCTGATTGGACGAAAGTGTTCGTTATCAGTGACGATTCCATACAGAAAACCACCGCGTGATCAAACGATACTCTACGTCGACGTAGCTCCGCTCCGCGAGAATTCGAGTGATCAATGAGACTCAAGATTAATTACATTCGAACTACCGAGTGTATACTCACTTTCAGTTTCGTTCAGACATTTATTTATATATACATTATGGCTGAAAGATTTAAGTTAATCTGTGGACGCAATTATTCACGTTATGTATGTCAAATAAAAGTATGTCAATCCTGAAGTAATTCTCGCATTCTTTTGCAATGAAATATGAAACGAAATGTAAGTTGGCGTTTTAAAGGATTAATATTGTCGGGAGGATTTATGATCGCGATCGATGGAGCGCGGGATTTCATCCGCGTCGATGATCGTTATTTTGTCTGGAGCAAGTGCGGCGTGATAAAGTTTAAAGTAAAGTACGGCTGTGATAAGACCGGGATATTTTCGTCTTATCTACTGACATCGAGAATATTATTGTGAATACAGGTTGAAGTTTCATTCGGGGTTCACCGATAAAGAATGCAGGCTACGGATCACAGTTTTCTTATTGGAGAACTTGACTTACCCGAATACAATTACTTTTCACGTGGAATACTTTGTTTATCCGAAAAGAAATTTCATTGTCCATTAGCTATATCACTGTTATAATTACCTCGATGTAGATATTTTCCCATATTAATTACTTAAATCAATAGGGGTAATTAATTTCTAATCATTAATGACTATAATGAGTACCAGAGCTAACCTTAATGATTATCTGTAATAATTATTTTATATTAATTTCTACGGAACTTTGACTTCTGTGATAACATTTTTAATAACCAAATATTATCGCAGTGTCCCTTATGATATTAATGAAGCGATACAAATGTTCTGGTAAATACAATTTTTGAAAACAAGACCAAAGTCAATGGAGAACCGTACACTTGCTTTGTACGAAACTGAAAGAAATAATATTTTGATTACAAGATAAGTAATCAAATATAGTCATTGATTCTGAAATAAGATAAAAAATGTACCCTTATTTTATAGAAACAGAATTCATTATCGGATGGAAACCTTCGTTTCATGTACCGGCAGTCAAATTTATATTTGAAAATAATTTTGCTTAACAAAGCGTTTCACTTAAGTAATAAAATATTGCATGTTCCCAGGTATTTGTATTCCGGTGAAAGTAATAACATTAATGCTTTAAATATTTTACTCTAAGCTTTCAGTATTGATATTAAAATCCTTGTCATATTTCATGACTGTCGAAAATGTTTTCATCTATCGGAAATCAAGCATGTCTGTCATAAGTGAAAGTATCGTAATAGGTTTACTTCGAATTAGCATTCCATACTTTCTTCTTCTTCTTCTTCTGCTTTTGTTTAACGTCGCATCGACTGCTTGGTCATTAGCGACGGGGTGTGGGGTTTTTCTTTATATTTGGTTGTAGAGGTTTGTTTGTTTTAGAAATTCTATTGTGTTTCTGACACTGCCATTTTCTGTGAGGGCGGTATTTGGGTTGATTTTTAGGTTATTTCTTTGCTGTGCGTACTTGATGCATTCGTGGAGTAAGTGGTCTATTGTGATTTGTGTACCACATATATTACATATAGGTTTTTCATGGTTTGCTATTAGGTATTCGTGGGTTATTCTGGAGTGTCCAATTCTTAGTCTGGTCATGATTGCTCTATCCTTTCTGTTTAGATGGGGATTTGGGATGTCTTGGTATGCGTTTCTTATGACTCTATGGATTTTTAGTGGGTTTGTGGAGGTCCAGGTGTGGTTCCACGCTTCTTTTGACTGTTTTTTAAGTTCTCGTACGATGTCTTGGTATGGGATTGGTTGGTTTTTTATTGGATTTGTTTCAGCAGCTTCTTTTGCATGTTTGTCTGCAGTTTCGTTTCCTTTTATTCCTTTGTGTGCTGGGATCCAGACTAATTCGATGTGCTTCGAGTCGTCTAGTAGATTAAAGTGGGTTTCTTGTATGTTTTTGATAATTTCGTTGTTGTCTTTTTCTATGGGGTTTGAAATTGCCTTGATTACGCTCATGGAGTCCGAATATATAATGCCTTTTTTGTATGTGGATCTGCTAAAGTATTGTAGTGCTTCTAGGATGCCATATGCTTCTGCCGTAAATATGCTGGATAGTGATGGTAGTGACTCTTTTATTATAGTATCTTGAGTGATAACAGCGTATCCAACTCTACTGTTATTTTTTGAGGCGTCGGTGAAAACTTTATGGTGGTCCGGAAATTTGTTGCTGAGCTCAAGGAATCTGGTTTGATGTACCGAGTTGCTTGCTTGGTCTTTTCGGATGTTTGCGAGTTCGGTGTTTGCTTTTGGAATTTTGATTTTCCAAGGCGGCGTGTTTTGGTTTTTTCGTTCCATGGCGTGTGGAATTTGGATGTGGAGTTCGTTTGAATATTTAGGGATGCGTGCGTATAATGGTTTCGGGAGACTTGGTTTCTTTTCGTATTGGTCGGTGTATCTTGAGGTGAAGATGTTATTGTATGTGGGGTTTCTTGGGGTGGTTGCAATTTTTATCGTATATTTAAGGCTCAGCCATTTCCTGCGATGTTCCAGGCTGGTTTCTTTAGCTTCGAATAATATGCTGTTAGTTGGACTAGTGCGGTACGCTCCGGTGCATAGTCTTAGTGCTGAGGTGTGTACTGGGTCCATGATTTTTAGTGTATGAGTGCTTGCCGAATTGTATACTGTGGCTCCGTAGTCAATCTTTGCTCGTATTAGTGCCTGGTATGTTTTAATTAGTACGTCTTGGTCTGCTCCCCATTTTAGACTTGATAATGTTTTTATTATATTAGATCTTTCGTACGTCGACTTTTTTAGGTTTCTCAGGTGGTGGATCCATGACATTTTATTGTCGAAAGTGAGGCCGAGGAGTTTTATTTGGTCGACGTGTTCTAGTTCGGTCTTGTTTAAATACAGTTTCGTTGTGCTTGTGATTCTTTTTTTTGAGAATATTATATATTTGGTTTTCTGCGTTGAGAACTTTAATCCTGATTCGTTGGACCATTTTTCTAGGTTGCCTATTGTCGATTGGATTATTCCTTTGGTTGTGTTCAGATTTTTGCCGCTGCAGGTGATTGTGATGTCGTCCGCAAATATGTGTGTTCTGACCGGCTTGTATATATTTTTTGTAATATCATTTATGGCGAGTAGGAAAAGGGTGACACTGATTACAGAGCCTTGTGGGACACCGTTTTGGATTTCTGTGCTTTTTGAGAGGGTGCCATTTACTCTAACTGTAATTCTTCTGTTTGTAAGGAAGTTGTTTATGAAACTGTATATGGGTCCGTTTATTTTTAATTTGCTTAGTGTATTTAGGATCTTTGGTTTCCAGATCATGTCGTATGCCTTTTCGATGTCGAAAAGGACTGCGAGAGTGTGTTCATTTTGAATAAATGCGTCGCATATTTCGGTCTGTACGTTTATTAGGTGGTCAATTGTTGATTTGTATTGACGAAAGCCGAATTGGTTTGGGATTAGTATGTTGTTGTGCTCTAGGAACCAACGTAGTCTTTTGTTTATGATTTTTTCAAGTAACTTGCACATTGTGTTAGTTAGCGCTATTGGGCGGTAGCTTTCTGGTTTGTTTTTATCTTTGTTGGGCTTGAGTACTGGTACGATAGTGGCATTTCTCCATTGCTCTGGGAACACTTTTTGTAACAATATGGCATTGTATATATTTAGTAGGACTGAGATACCCTTGTCTGGGAGTCGTTTTAATAGAACATTTGGGATGTTGTCCGGGCCCGGACTGCTATTTTTGGTTGTTTTTAATGTATTTTCCAGTTCTTCTGTTGTTATTGGTGAATTCAGTACTGGGCATGCTTCGTCTTGTTGGGTGACTGGGGGGGTATATTCATGTGTAATGTAGTTTATGAATGTTGGATTATAATTTTCGTTGCTGGAGTTCTTTTGGAAGGTTTTGGCTAGGGTGTCGGCAATATCTTCTGAGCTTGAGGCTATTTTGTTCTCATCCACTTCCAAAAATGTGAATGGTGTGTGTTCCTTTTTTCCGTTTATCTGTTTGATTTTTTTCCATACTTCCCTGATTGGGGTGCTCGTGTTTAAGGTCGCAGTGTACGATATCCATGTTTGTCTCTTGCTCTCTTTTATAGTTTTACGTGCAATGGCGCGCAGTTTTTTGAAATTTACGATATTTTCGGTTGTGGGATGTCTTTTAGCTCTATTGAAGGCATTATGGCTGTTTTTGAGATCTTTTTTGCATTTTTCATTCCACCAAGGGATGCGAGGTTTTTTGTGGATTATTGAGTTCGGTATGAATCCAATTGCTTCTGTTGCTGCGGAGTTGATGGTGGTGGTTAGTTTTTTGACTTCTTCGTCTATATTTTGTGGGTTAATTTCGTGTTCTGGTTTTTGGTCGTATTCGTTTGTTATGATTTCTATGTACTTGTCCCAGTCTGCTTTTTTTAGATTCCATTTCGGCGTAGGGTTATATTCGGGGGCGGGGGTATTGTCGTCGTAGGTAATGATTATTGGGAAGTGGTCGCTGTCGTGAAGGTCAGGTAGTACTCTCCATTGTGTGTTTTGAGCTAACTGTGGACTGCATATGGCCAGATCTATTGCGCTCAGTGTCCCGTTAGTTGGGTTGTAGTGGGTCTGTTCGCATGTGTTTAACAGGATAAGGTTCGGGTCATCTAGGAGTTTTTCTATCTTTCTCCCTCTGCTGTCTGTCCTTCGCGAGCCCCATAAATAACTGTGGCTATTGAAGTCGCCCACAAGTATCAGCGGGAGGGGGATCTGCTCTATGAGCTTTTCCAGTTCGTCTAGATTCAGTGGTTGGCTATTTGGTAGATAAATATTACATATTTGTATCTTTTTGGGTAAAGTTGTGGTGATGGCTATTGCTTCTATGTTTGTGCTTAGGGGAATTTCTGTTGCATTAAATTTCTTTTTAATGGCTATACATACTCCTCCACTGGAGTAATGCTCGCTGGTTCTATTTTTCGTGAAAGTTGTAAATCTCTTAAGTTTAGGAGTGTGTTGCTGTTTAAAGTTGGTTTCTTGGAGGCAGATTATTGAGGGATCTTGGTTGTTAATAATTAATTGTAGCTGTTCGAGGTGAGTGTAGTATCCGTTGATATTCCACTGTAAAATTTTTTTCATTTCACTGGTGCGGGGCCTTCTTCTTATTATTTTGTTTTGTTTATTTTTTTATTTTGTTTTTAACTATTTGAGTTTTTCTGTTAGTCTTCTTCTTCTGATGGGGGTACAGATGAGTTAGTTCCGTCGACGTTCATTGAGTTCTTGAGTTTCTTTTTGATTCTGGTGAAACGGTTTTTTATACTCCGTTCTTCAAGACACGGGTATAATTCCTCCATCATTTGGATGAGTCCGTTTATATCGCTTGTGAACTCGGTGGCTAGTTCTGTGGGGTTTGTCATACCATGGGATCGCTCCACGAAGCTTTGGAATTGAAGAAAGTTTAACGGGTAATTATTTGTTGGGTTGGAGATGTTGTCTCTGACGGGGGCCAGTAGGTCCTCTGTGTTTTTTTGGTTCGGGATCGGTTCTTGTTTGGGCTTTTTCCTTGTGAAGGTGGGTTTTTCCGCTGATTTTATTGTTTCCGGATCTGGTTGGCTTTCTGGAATGGATTGGGTTGTGCTGGTTTCCGAGCGTGGTCGTTTGAAGGTTGCTGGATCTTGTACCCGCGGTGTGGGTATGGGGTCCTTTGTTGGGGGTTCCTTTTCTGGCTTGTTTCCTGTGATTGTGCTCTCTTCGGTGCCGTTTATTACATTACTTGAATTTTGTTTGCAATGCTTGGTTGTGTGTCCCTCTTGCTTGCATAGGAAGCAAGTGAGGCTGTCCGTAGATGGGTATATCCAGTAATTTGTTTCATCGTAATTTATTTGGATCGAATCCGGCATTTTTTTGAGATCCTCGGGGGCTATATATACCTGCCTTCTGAAGCTCAATATGTGTGCAAAGCCGGATTCATTCATTCCAGCTCTTAGAAATTGGATTGATGATGTCGTTTTAATTCCGATTTTTGTGAGAGCATCCTCTACTATTCCGTGGGGGATGGTTGGGTATACGTTCGAGAGTACTATTCTTTTGCTTCTGGTAATTAGTGGCCTTATATCTAGTGGGTGTCCGTTTACTATGATTTTGTTATTTTTTTCCGTAATGGTATCTGCTTGTTGTTTGTTGGCAAGAAATACGCAGATTCTGCCGTTTGAGATTCGGGATACAAATCTTATATTTGTCGGGTTGGTTAGGGAGCCTACTGCATTTATATAATCTTTAATGGGAATACCGTCTTTGGCTTCGATGATTATGGCTTGGTCTTTTTTTGGAAAAGTGTCAGTTCTGGTGGCGTTAGCATAGCTTGCCGTTTTAGTTGGTGAGGGGTTTGTGTTGGTCAGTGAGGTGGTGGTTTGTTGGTTACTCCTGTACTCAGAGGTATCCATGTTGAAGTTGTATTATTTGATTGGTATTTTTAGGTTTTTGTATTGTTTTTTTTTTTTTTGATTCCTTGGTCTAAGGTTGCCGCATGGGCAAGAGCCCCGCGGGGTGCTCCGCACGTTAGACGCACTCACTGCACTACACTTAGGCCTTTCGACACTTTGGCTGAGCACTGTCACTGCACACGTGTACTGTCTTAAGGGCTCACGACTTTTGGGGACACGTCCGCTCACTTCGAGAGTTGAACTGGTAATGTCCATACTTTCTTCTTCTCTTACCATTACCCACTTCTGACCCGTTACATTCTTATCTCTATTATTCCCGTTTAATAATCTGTTTACATTACGCCTCAGAACTTTTTCATAACTACGAATTTCAGGTTTGGGAATCACCGTGCTTCCGTATGATTCTTTCCTTCGTCTAATATTCATTAACAGACTTAATTTCGTTAAATTTTATAATGCTGTATTTTACCCATTACCGGAAAATAGATTCCCATAATTTCCTTATTAAGTTTAAGTATAGGTTTAATAAGAAAATAAAGATTAATTACAACCTTGTAGGATGTGCGAATAGAGAGATTACATTAATAATAGGTATCTAGCTAAATGGAAAAATAGATGCGATTCATTAATAAATGTATGAAGATCATTTAAATCACGTCAATAGTTTTTCCTTATCGGTTCAATTAAGAATCTACTAGCATTTAAATACTTATTTTTCCTCTGCACATTGCGAGTGTTTTTTCAAAGTCATCTACGATGATTTATTTTGTACGCAGACTTTTCCTTGATATGTCCGAAGTAATTTCGAGTTTTACAAACGGCGTGTTTATGCAAATTTCTGAATCACACGGAAGACATTCGCGGCGGGGGAAATACGCGAATGGATTCCCTTCGTCGGTGTTTAAATCGAGTTTTCGTCGAATTCTCGAACCGAAGAAAAGTTCTCCTTCGAAGTTGGTTAATTGAGTTTCACGTAACGAACGATAACGGATATCTGAATTACATCGGACCAGTAATAACCGGGCTATCATCGCTCGGATTATTCGAACGAGTTGGTACAGATAGGGGATGGAAACGGAGAAATTTCATCCGCGGGGTGAGTGCAACAGGTGATAGTATTCCCCTCGATTAAATTCGTGCTGCAAAGTAGAATGGGATAGTAATTGCTTGACTTACTTTAATCACTTGTGTATGTCTGTCTGGGGATTCAATAATTCTCCAGTAGATAAATTTTGTATTGAATAGATATTCTAATAGATTAATTCCAAATTAGGTAAATTCTCTATTAGTGAAATTTTAAATTAGATAAATTCTACATTCGATAAAATCTAAATTCAATAAATTTTAATTAGATAAATGTTAAATTAGATAAATTCTAAATTCTATAAATTTTGATTAGGCAAATCCTAATATACATAGATAAATTCCAAATTAGGCGAATCCCCTATTAGGTAAATTCTAAATTAACTAACTTCTGTATTAAATTAATTCCCTATTAGTTAAATTCTGCATTGAATAATTTCTCGATTAGATAAATTCTATCACAAATTTCGACACACCCGATAGAATAAAAAACCGATCCTTAACAACCCTTTAACAACCCCTACGAGTGGCATGGATCACGAATACCGATATCAAACATACGTGATTCAGTTTCCCCGAGTGTGTACTCAGAGATCCAAGATTCCACAAACCTGAGGAGAATCAACGTCCTGTTATCAGCGAGCAAACCGCAAAGCTGAAAGAAAATGGGCACACAACGAATCGCAGTGATATCGTTGTCGATTGTTGGTTTATTCTTCAAGAGACAAACAATACAATGTATACTTTAAAGCGGTCAACGAAGATAAAGCATCTTACAGAGGTTCCGATCGACTCGAAAACATGTTACGGAGTTAAAGGAAACGAGTTATAATAATAATTACGAGAAAAGATTCCTGATCTTATTTAAATGATATTGCAGCAAATAATGGAGGGAAGTACTAACTGACGAGCTCGTTAAATAGTTAATTAACACAATATAATTATTAATAAAAATAATAATAATAATTAAATATATATTAGAATTTCATATCTTTCTCCCATTTCTCCTAGCTCTCAACGAAGATTAAGATATTGCTTTTTTTTTATCGAGAAGAAACCTTCGTCGAACACCTCCACGAAACATTAACATAAATATTCAAGTACTAACGAGACTTTTAAACAATAACCCAGTCAAGATGTTTAGAAGGTTAATTATGCAACCCCTAAAATAAACCCTCGCTTTATTCCATGTTAAAAATTTCATCGATTATCGCATCGTATAACTTCGAAACGCTTCGATGATAATCTTAATAATATTATATACAATATACATATATACCGATTAATGCATATCTTTATGCATCGTTTTTCTTTATTTCGTACGCTCGTCGTATCTTTTCATAAACAATTTTCCTTTTCTGGAAATTCCTGACTGCGTCATTGCTCGGATTACCCGATCGAAATCCATTTAAAATCGATCGATCGATCAGCCGGTCATCGATGATTACGTTTCCGACGACTAAATGAATCCCCTTAACGAGCAACACACAAAATATGTGGAACTATGTTTTATTATTCGTGCACTACTGGACAAACAAGGAAACTGAAGGTTTACTCGATTAACTTGTATTTACAATGGCGATCGCGTGCGATTAGCGTGAAGGAAGTTCGGAACATTCGGATAATTGCCTAGCAGTAATTCTTCTATTATATTATATTATATAAATTCAGCTTCTTCGAGATATAATATATAATACAGCGTATTTCAGAGTAAAATAGGCCACCTAATTATAAAACAATAAAATTAAGGAACAAAGTTTCTTTAGGAAAAATGTGGGTGATCCGTAAATTTCTGTAAACAAACGACACTGAAAGAAATTCTTTAATTGATGGAGATAATCAGGTGACTTGTTTCACTGGGGATACACTGTATATTTTATATATTATATATTATACTATATTAGTATAATTTCCGAGTGCCGTACACTTTCCAAAAAACCATAATCCACTAATTTATGATATTCCCTTAGAACCCACGCAAGATATTTCTCTTAACTTTATCAGTTAAAGCTTAAAAAATTATATATATAAACCGAAAATCCGACTCAAAATAATTATTGAAGACACTTCCGAGTGTTTATACCTTTCTTCAGTTAATCGGTATACTTATCTGTTATAATTGATTGCGAAGAGGTTAATCCTCTATGAAAAAATTCCCTATAAGAAGACTTACGACCAAGATCAAGATAATGAAGAAAGACCATAATAATAATAATAGAAGAATTAATGATGAACCTGGACTAGGCAACAAACGTTCTTACCAAAAATAACCGATCTCGTATCTCGAATAGAACACCGAGTTCCATCTCCATCCATTTCAATCTCATCTCCGAGGCAGTTTGACTCTCACCCTGGTCAGTCTTGCATCCAAGATCCAAGAAACCGCGAGATTCCTCCGCGACGTAATAATTTCAAGTATCTCAGAAATCCTTCTTCTTATCCTTATCAACGAGAATATTATCATGGTAGCTGATCTCCTGTCCAGCAACCGCCGGATGAAGATAATGCGGTTCCACATCGATCTTTTCTTTGACATCGGAATCCAGAACCATCGAGTGATGAGGTCCACGATGGAGTACAGTGGTAGAACTGGAATGATGTTGTTGGTGTTGTTGATGTTGTTGTTGCTGTTGTTGCTTGCCGGATGATTGATGCTGATTGTGATGCTGATGTTGATGGGGATGATGTTGTTTCTCATCCTCCTGGCTGTACTTCTTTAATAGTTCCCTCAGTTTATCCAAATCGATCTCCTCCTCGAATTTCGAGAATAATTCCTTGGCGCCGGATTCGTCCAATTTCTCGGAATCCTTGAGTTGCTTGAATAGTTGGAGGAATCTCTCGTTCGCTTGCACACCGTCTCTCGTGGTATTCTTCGAGGAGTTTAAGTTAGGATTTAATAGAAGATCGGGGGTTTCGTGTACCACGTTCACGTTCTTATCTAAATTCTCCTCAGTCAGGGATTGCAGTAGGGTATTATAGTCCGGCTTAATACGAGAAGTCTCCATGCAGGAGCTGCACGAACAATTTGTTATTATCTGCACTTTCTTCTGCATCGTTATTGGATTGTTCTCCTTGTCCTTGCAATCTAGAGTCACCTATTTTGGGAACGTAGATTTTTTTCGGATTTAATTATTTTTCGATACTGATAAGGATGTGCGGAGGAAAGTAGATGAATGCAAGGAAGCATAGGATACGAGTGTGATGAAGCTTTGTGACAAGAGCTGCGGAATATAAGAAGAGAAAAATGATGCGATTTTGTTTATTAGACAAATTCTCTGCTAGAGAAATTCTTCATTAGAAATATTCAATATTAGAAAAATATATGATTAGAAATGTTTACTATTAGAAAAATACACTATTAGCAAAATTTTCTATTAAGAGAATCCACTATTAGAAAATTCCAATATTAGAAAAAGTCTCTATTAGAAAAATCCACTGTAAGAAATATTTACTATAAGAGAAATCCACTATTAGAAATCTTCACTGTTCGAGAAATCGACTATTAGAAAAATCTTCTATTAGGAAAAGCCACGATAAGAAAAATTCTCAATTAAAAAAATCTTCTATTAGGAAAAATCACGATGAGAAAAATTCTCTATTAGAAAAATCCAGTATTAGAAAATCCACTATTAGAAAAATTCAGTATTATAAATATTTACTATTAGAGAAGTCCTCTATTAGAAAAACCCTCTATTAAATAAATTCTCTACCAGAAAACATCTCTATTAAATAAATATCCTAGTAATAAAATTCTACATTAGAGAAATTCTCTATTAAAGAGACCAGAAGGATGTCATTCTTACGAACTAAAAGTTCTGATAATCCGAACTTAAAATGAAAATATAATATTCCGATAAATATAATACAGTATTTCAACCTACAATTAAAATAGGGAATAAGAAGAGGAAAGGTGGTTTAATATAAAAATGTAGGGATTTGTTTACCGTATGCCAGACACTGTCGAGGGGTTGACAGGAGTCGCAATAAGGCCTAATAAGGTCACCGGGTGCAGATGGTTCGCTGTGTGGTACCATATACGAGAAACAAGCACCAACGCAGACATTGTTATCCAATTCCTGGGAGGAACATTGTGGCCATGTGACTACTTGCTTTATGGGGGTTGTTTTGCACCAGCTGTGTTTGTCTGGATAAAGAACGATGTTGTGAACCTTGAAAAAATGATTGCAACCACGTCATTCGTATTACCTTGCTGTTAGTTTAATTAAATATAAAATATATTTAAACATCCCCTGACACTGTATTTTACTGATATCAATCGAAATTGGCAATGTTCAAACTTCGACAAATTTGTTCAGGGAAGAAAGGAATTAAAAATATGAAGTTTAATCAATAAGTCAACAAGTTTATTAATTAGCTTTGAAATTGGCGAGGTTGAAGTCCCGACAATTTTTTAATTGAAGGAATGGATTTAAAATATCATTATTTCATTTCCTCTTCCTGGATATTTTTGAAATATAAGGCTTAATAAATGTGGGTATTAATGTCACTAATTAGGATTGAAATTAACGAGGTTGAATTTTCGAACATTTTCGAAGGGAAGACAAGGAATTAGAAATATAATTAATTCCAATGTCTATAGATCTTTGGAATACTAAACTTAATGTGATAAAATAAGCGCGGGAATAGTTTGTTACAGGGAAATTAACAAACCTTATGTTCACGATGAGCCTGGAGCAAGGATGTCTGCAGGAGGAGTAAAATCGTGGTGGTTGTCAGATGCCACATCGATCCCATGATCCCTGAAACAATGTAAGGAGAGAGAGGGTATCCGAATCTTTCCAATTAATCGGGCGTTACGAGAAAATTGCTACTCGCAATAATTGCTGGCCCTTCGATCAAACGATTACCGTCAAAGGCTCGCAAATTAAATCAATCTATTCCCGTCCCATCTTTCCTTTCCGATTTTCTAGGAAACCCATCAGGAATTTCGTTTAATTGCGATTCCATATGCACCTTCTGCACGTGTGCATAGCTTATATTTTCCCCCCTCGAATGAATGAAAGTCCCAGCTCGTCGTGTGCCTCGGGGCCTTAAGTTCGACGACCGACTGAAATTACGTCATCGGGAATTGTGCTGGGACACTCTTCCCCCCATTTCTTACATCTACCTTTTATTATATAAATTTTGATTAAATCAAACGATTTACATTGGTCGAAATATGATTGGAAATAATTCAGTGATCACTCGGAATTATTGAATATATTGGGAATGTATTAATTATAATTAATTAAAGCACACTATTGTGATAATAAATAATGCTTTTTCGGTGGCAACTCTCGGGTCACCATCGAGGTTCTCGAAATAGAATTTCACCGGTTAACGATCGATAAAGGATTTAATTAAGCGAGACAGGGGGAAGAATGGATTATAAAGATCGTGAAGATCCGGGGACTGGTATTTTTTGAAGGAATCCAAAGATAATTAGGGGGAATCGATTTCTCTTATTGGTGAGGGCGAAATGAGGTTCATTCATAAATCGTCAGGAGGATTCTACTGGGTCCGGGCCCCGGACTCGAGTTTGGTGGATGCTCGAGTTTAAAGTTTCCGAGATTTTGAGATAACGGAATTCCCCGTGTTCCCTTGGTTACGAAGCGGAGAAGAAGAAGAAGAAAGGCGAAAGAAGAAGAGAAAGAGAGTTCGTCGTAAATGTCCCTGCCATAAATAGTGCCGGATTTCGACTACGGGTCCTGAATACGTGATGCACTCCTTCCGGCGATCCACCAAAAAATTTTCAGGCAGAAAAGTATGTTCCTCCGGGATTCTGGAAAAATCTTCCACTAGTTAAGCCTTGAATAAAAGAAACCCGTGCTATCTGGAGATGTCTCGAAGACCTCTCGATTCGAACTAATCAGCAGTGTCTTATCGATATCACTTTATGTTCCTTATCTCAACGATTTCTAAGATCTTGATTTTGCACAAATATTTTCACGATTACAAAACTCGATTACTTTCCGATCGCATGATAACAGGATTTCAACGGTGATATCATCTTTTTCCACGCTCCCCGTCTGCGAGTATTTATCTCATTAAAAAAAATATGAAAGATGTATGAAGATGAAGAAAGGTAGGTAAAAGTGAAGTGAAAGAGCAACGAAGCAAGGATAAAAAAAGGGCAGGGAAAAAAGTGTCAATCTGATCGTACGATCTTTCTTGATCCCTCGAAGATCATCGGGTACAAGTGGTACGAAAGGACAAGATAAAAGGATGTGCAGGCCCAATTACGTGAGTCCAGGCCCTTTTTTCGGTTGCTCCGAAAAATCTCAGATCCGTTTAACTGCGGAGGATCAGAAACCCTCGTGCATCCTCCGTCCTTCAGGAATTCACTTTGTCGTTGGACTCGCGAGTTGAATTCCTGACATCAGAAGGAATCTCGTCCCTCACTGGACAATTGGTCTCCGGTATTTCCAAGAGAGGATCGACTTTTCGTTCTTTCCTGATGCATTTCAATTCCACTCTCCACCCTTTCCTTTCTTCGCTACTTCGTCTTTTCATCCTCATCCACATCCTCCATCTTCTTCTTCTTCTTCTTCGACTTCATCTTCCTCCACCATCCATCCTTACTTCCTTCGACGAAAACCTTTTCTTCCCTCCATGTTCTCTTTATTCTCGAATAGGATCCCTACGATCTCCCTTGCTTCTTATTTCAACTTCCAAGAACTACGATCCTCGAGCTGCGCTGTGTTTTGCGGTGACAGAACGTCGATCGATGTCGATCCGAATAAAAACCAGGATAGAATCGTTCGTGTATCACTCGTGGATCTGGTTTGATCCTTGAACGAGGATACCAGGATCCAAGGTATAACTGGAGTTTTTTGAAAATTATATAACGCGTCTGAAGGACGAGGAAATTAAATAGTAAAAACACCACGAGATTGCTGACACTAATAATATTCATATAAGCAATGTTCAAGTAGGTAGTATTTACGATAATATATTGCAGTGGAATTACTCTAATTATGTCACTCGTTGGAGGATGCTGTTTATGTAATGGATGACATCATATTTCTTACATATTGTATGTTACATAGTTTAAAATTGGGGTTCTTCGAAGTGATTTTTGTTGAATCACCCTGTACACCCCGGTGAAAAAATAGGTGTGCGGCTACACGGTTCGACCGGCTATCTCATTTCTACGAGCGGAGATTTGAATGACCGAATAGGACGCATCAGGGACGTACTTGATTGGCTTAAGTCTGCAGGAACTTAATATCGATCCCTTAATCAGGATTAATCCCATTTCACAATCTTTATCTTTTACGTTTTACTTGGCTTACCGCAAAATATAACCAACAATTATGTTATAACCAATATCTTTACAAAAGTACAATAATTGATTAAATGAAAATCATACCGAAGAAAAATCGTCTTTTAGAGTTTCTTATTAAAAATATCGGTAAAGAATATTATCTCTGTCTCTTATCATTATTACAGAATAATATCAAAATTTGATTGGACTATTTAAGGGTTGAAGTGATAGTGGTTTCTTAAAGTATCTGACGATACAAGGCAAGTTATTTTTTTATGGATTATTTTAGAAAATTGTCCGTTTTAGATAAGTTTCATAATTAGATGGAACCATTAAAAATTGAATGCAGAAATTAATAAATGATTGTAGCTTATAACAGGGTGCGTTAAGATAGTTTACGAGCATTTTTGGGCCCAAGAATAATTGTATTAGTTGGACTTGATTTGAAATAAAATAACCGATTGCAAAAATACATTAAGGACGAAAGAAGCATGGTAAAAATAAATACGGCCCTGGAAGGATCGCAGCCAGAAGTCCAAAGCTCTTTGTTGCTGCGCCACCTTCTCTTCTCGCCTCTGGGTCCGTGTCGGTGGCGTGCAGGACCTCCTTCTTCACCTCCATCTCTTCTCTCAGTCCCGTTCCTTCGATTTGCTCGTGTCGTCGAGGAACAAGAGAGGGATGGAAGTACAGTGATGTTGGTGTCAGAAGAGGAAAGATAGAAGAAGAGAAAGAATGGGAGAAAGAGAAGGAAGGTAGAGGGTCCTGCGCCCAGCCGCGAGATTAATTTGATTTTCAACCAAATTTGACGCGCCCCCGAGCCTAGGCGGGCCGGCACAAAGGCCGCCGATTCGTATACGCATGGACCAAATCTTCTTTCGTCTCTTCTCACTTCTCTTCTCATCTCACACACCACTCTCCTAGAAGTTGGTTCGCGGGACCTCTTAAAAAGCACGCCGGATTAATTCCATTCTTTCGAGCTTAACACCTTAGAATAGGCCCGGTTCACCAATGTCGTACCGCGCTTTCCAGGAAACACCGAACAAGGAATTCATATATTTTACGAGAAACTCCCAGCGCGTTATTGTAAAAGGAGTTATTCCTGCGGAACTCGTAAGTATCGTGCGAAAGGTGTGGAATTAATCGAAGGTTAAATTGAAACTTTTGGGCGCCTTTGCTTTTCTGAATATCGAATATGAATGGTGTTCGAAAGTGGCTGGAATATGAAGTACCAAACAGAAACTCATAAATCCACACATTTTACTCAAACTTCGACCTCTACATAATTTGGGAATCTTAGCTGAAAGTTTAAAACAATCGAATTCTATAGCAGACTACTTTAAGTTTCAGTAACAACTTCTGCGGTGTTCCGGGGTTGAAATAATAGCAAGAGAAAATGGAACCAAAATAGAACCAAAGTTAGCACGGCCCTGAAACTCGGAGAACTAGAGATACAGAATGTTCATGATCTCTCTGGTACGTGATGCTCCGGAGTACCGAGGTGAAAAGGTAGAAAAATGAGAGTAAGGCTAAGAGGTGGAGAACTCTGAGAGGAAGAGAAGCAAAAAAGAAGACAAGGAAGAAAAAGAAGCAGAAGTAATATCGTTCGAGTCTCTCGACCAATGGTAGCAACTGCAAATAGGTATAGGTACGAGCACGTGGTACCGACTATGCTAGTTTCTCTCTTCCCTGTACAGCCGTGCCTCGATCACCTTCACCAACCTTTTCCACTTGTAACCATAATTGGAAGAATCGCTTATACTACTCCTTGCTCCTAGCAATTATTTTTACACAATCCTTTTCTGTATCACAATTCAACTTACACAAATAAACGTATAAAAGCAAGTGGGCCTTATAAGTGTACTCCCATAAATGTCCAAGAATCCAACTCATTGCATGATCACATTCCAAATATTCTATGATGAATGGCAAGTAAATATAATGCAAAATAATATGATTCTAATAAGAAGCATCGGGGATCATTATTGATAAACATTTTCTAGTATAAATAAAGAGGCGCCGTCGGCTGAACCGGCGTAGCCCAATTTTACATTTTGCGACCATCCTTTACGTTATTCTTTTTATTTCCTCGCAATACGGTGCCGTGGCCGAACTAATAGGGGGCCCACGGGGTAGGGGTCCAAAAGGGGAACAAAATAAAAGAGGAATCCTCTGCGGCAGAGGGTGGAGAAGTTCTCGGTTATAGAGCGAGACGAAACGAACGTAATGGCATCGCAAGGAAACGGGGGTAACAGAGAAAGAGAAAGCAGGGGGAGGCGTAGAAAAAAAAGAAGTTTGCCAACAGCACCGGAGGATGCCCCGAAAACACGCTGGACGTGTGGCGCCATCTCGGCTCCTTTTTTTTTCTTCCTTGATCTCCGCCACTCTCCGCACACCCTCCAGGTTCCTTATGCTGCTTTTGTTAGTTCGCCCATACTAATTCTTCGCGAGCTGCACGGCGTGCCCGGACTCTGTGGGGAGGGAGTAAGGCCCCTGGGCCCAGGGGGCCTTATGCACTCGCCAGTAACGGAATGTCTTCGCTTTGCGCCCAACGCATAATGATCATTACACTTTTGTAGTTCTACCACTTTACGTAATCCATATTAATATGTGGTTGCACGCAATTGGGCCTTATGACCCTTGTCACTTTGTCCATTGAAGATTATTCAGTATTGATGAATTGTTAGTCCCGGCATAAGGCCCAAAATACCGTGTACGTGGACTACTTTCAGCTATTTTTGTAATGCCACATTAAAGCACATTATAAAGTTACACCCAATAAAACCTTTTATGCACATCGGAATTTGCAATTTTTTTAGAACAATGAGAATGAGCAATGTAAGATGACGAACACTTATTCATGCATTTATATGAAGAGAGATTCGTTGAAGTTGGAATGCCATTTTTGGAAGTCCACGTAAATTGCATCGAATTCAATGTTCGCGAAGCGGCCTCCGAATTGTAAGCGTTATCAGAGTAGCGTAGGAAAAGGTGAAAGTTAAATGAGAAGTGGTGTGTGTAGAACGCTTAAAAGAATGAACTCGCGGTGTGGTGGCCCCCATGAGCGCGGACCACATACCTGCAAACTAACGTTCTTAAAAGGAAGGGCAGAGCCCAAGAACAGGTCGTTAAAATGTAATGACATTGTTGTTTTTAATGCTCGCCTCTTTAAAACGGGCCCTTTCGTCTTCCTCGAGCCTGTCCGCTACTTCCACTGCTACCACTACCCTCTTTCTTCCTTCCTATCATATCTCCTTTCCCTCACGGTATAATAAAAGCACCGCGAACTAACGAATTCTCTGTCATCGTTGATCTGATTTTCTTTCAAAGGGTGCTCGATATAAATACAAGCCTTCGGAGAACATCCCCGAACCCTCGAGAATGGAAGTTGTTATGCTCGGCGAAAGAAAAAGAAGATGAAGAAGTACCGAAGTATTCTCCATAGTTATCAATTCGATTTCCTTTTAGAGATCGTCCACCACAAAACCCTTTATTTTAGTGAAGCCATCCTAAAGTATTCGAGGAAAGAAGTCAAAGAAGATGGAACTAAAATGAACACAAATACTTGTGCATATAATGTTGGAATAAAAACTCATGAGTCAAAATGTTGATATTATTTTTTACTAGTATATTCCCCCTCAAAATAATTAATTAGGAAATATTAGAAAGCTTATACTTTGATCGGAACACAAAGATTTGGAATGTCATATTAGGAATTTAAAAGTAGGAAATATAAAATATTATGAACTTCGGAAATTTTTGGAGGAATGTATTGCTGGAAAAAGAAAGAAGATATATGTCCTACAGGTAGCTACCGTCCGTTCTACTTTGCGGTATCGTGGCAAGAGTTTATATCCTAAGGGTTACACTCTGGGTGTTCCAGGAGCAACAAGATACCGATTTGTACTTCCTTCTTTTATGATCTTTTTTGTAACCGATGACCCGTTATTTCGGCATCGTGTGTAGACATAATGCCGGTTCGAAGATGACGAAGCTACTCTGCTTACTCCTCCAGGATGACCTCCTGGATATTACTATATAAATATATTCTTGGGACATGTCACGAATGTCGGGCAAGGAAACCCTTTCTCATCTCTCATTTCTCATAATCCTTTAAGAATACAATTTCTTATGTTGCCTTTTGGATGTGACTTTATGGTTTCTTATCAGATATGTGATCGATTTCACGTGCATTATTATTTAGAAGATAAATGATATTTTTCTTAATATCATAACGTGATGCTATGAGTAGTCAAATGAACGTCTTAAAATTATTTCTATAACAAGAAACTAATGAATTAATGGACATAAAGTGAAACCACTCTTGAAAAATAAGATCGATTAATAATTCTCCAATAATTACAGGATAATATAACATATTTAACAACGAAATTATCGGAACCCCAACAATCAGAATTCTATAATTTTCAATCCTACATAGACGAACCAAGAGAACCTCAAACAGTGAATTAGAACGATTAAAAATAGACGCACCAGGCAGCTCGCAAACAGGATATCGAAGGATAAAGAGTCCAAAGGAATTAATGGGAGTTTGATTTGAAAAACAGGACCAGCCAGGAATGCAACTATTCTTTTGCACTCCTTTTTATGCTTGCTTCCTTGTACTAAAAAAATATGAAATATTCCAATATTGAATAGTATCAATACCTATAATAAATTTAATCAATTCTCATCCACTAATAATTGTGATTGTGATCGCGGTATATTTTGGAGATTGGAACAATTAAAGAAATAATGGCGAGTTGGTGCAATGGCAAAAGGTCTTCATTAGAAAGGAGCCGAATAGTGGGTTCGCTACCGCATAACAGTTTAGCCTCGTAGTTAACTGTTGCGTCTAAGAAGAGCTATCATTAACTCGAGAATAGGGTCTAGTATTAGGATTAGTGGGCAAAACGTTTTGGATAGGGTGCTTCTGAACTACTTAAGTCTAGAGTCTCTCTGTTTCTCCACCTCGGCTACTACCGCTTTCCAAAACTCCATCATCATCGCTAACTCTCCCGGTTGGTGTTAATGTTCCTGCTGCTTTGAAAACATTGCTACCAGCAACGCCGATTCATCCCTCGGGGAACCACGAGAGAGATAAAGAATAGGTAAGGAACGGCAATAAATACTTGGCACCTATTGTCGAGGGATGGCCGCGTGAAACGAATTTCAAATCTTCCATTCTTCTCCGGGAAGGACGAAATATGTCAATATTTAACTGAATGGTTCGAACCACCAGTTTTCCCCGCACGTTTCCGTCGCTTTCTGTGTACGCTTTTCTTTAGAAGGATGCAAGTGTTTGGTTTGCGGAGGATAGTCGGAATATAATTCTATCATCTGTTGGAGATGAATTGAAAATTATTGGAATTTGACGTAGTTCTATGATGATGTTCTTGGGAACAAGATATTGCTAGGCATTCCGATTCGTGCCGATGTTGCAATCCAATGCCAGGAAGTTTGATGGCCTACGGTGTACTAGATTTATCAGGGTTGCCAGGATATTGTATTCGAAGTATCTATTTACTATTATGAAACACCTATTGATAATAATGTAGGAAGATAAATGATATGATTGGTCGATTCCCAGCAATGATTACCGATCTACTTTTATAATGTTCCGATTGAGACTGTGCACCAAAAGGACACCATTTTCATGGTACCCAGGATTGTATATCGATATAAATGGTGTACCAGGAACAAGATGCTGCTAGGTATTTTAATTGAATCGATGTTGCAATTGAATCACGGCAAGTTTGATAGGCTGGGTTATACTAGATGTATCAGGGTCTTGCTACTCTGCCAAGAATCTCGAGTCGCCAGGCAACTCACGACAGCAGCCTTGGCTTTTCTGAAGAAACTGTCACTCACCTCCGTGTAACGTCACCGATCTTGCGAACTACGCACCACTCTTAGAACTTCCAAGTAAGCCGTAGAACCACGGAGTTACAACTCTGGGTAAGTTCACTTGGCTTGGAATCACCGGTTTTCAGGAGCGCAGCGTTATCCTTTTAAAAGGAGGGAACTCCTCGAGGATCGCACGACTCGTATCCTGATCGAAAGAAATTGTACGAATAATATGAAACTCGAAGACACCAAAGAGCCGATACGAAGCTGAGCCGAACCGAGCTGAGCTGAACACGAAACTGTGCTGCCGATCTCTCGTGTTCCGTTCTCTCCTCCTCTCTTCATCCAACTCACCACCACTCTGAGTCTCCTTCAGCTCCTCCTTCTACTTGCTTACGTTCCCGTTCCCGTTCCGTTCTTTCTCCTTCTTCCTCTCACGATCTCACCGCGGTATCCTCCGGAAAGTGGAAAAGAGAAAGGATAATGCCTATACGAACGAAAACCTGAGGAGCAAGAGGGGCTACGAGCAAGAGAGATCTTTGACTACCTCTCTACACAAGCGCGTCGTGTGGTACTGTAAAAAGTGAGATTGCCCGAGGCCTTACACCTCGAACCAGTAAAACTTGTCGTACGCTAGTGCTAAAGTGCGTTCGTCGTAAGGCCCCGCGATTGGCAGTTTGGGCGGAGTGGACCGAAAGGTGATGATAGGGAGGACTCGTTCCTCTCCGGGGTAACTCCGTGTTAATTAAGAGAAAAGGAACCTCTGCATCGATCATAACGTCATTCTGAAACCAGCAAACTCTGCCATTTTCACACCTCGATATTTAGTCCGAAAATGTTTATTTTATGGTCACCGAAGAGTACGAAATACTTAGAACGTGATACCATTTTCATTTATGCTAATGATGTCGGGGTGACAAGTTTTAATTTATACACGGTCGTGTAAAGCTTGGAATTAAAGTTTCTAAGGTACAGGCATTAGGGCAGGGATATTAATAAAATTAATGCACTGGTAATGATATAAGTACTTAAGACGAACGATGAATGAAGATTTCAAGGAAAGCCGAAGAAACCGGGAGTACTTGGCAGGAAATTTATTTCTACGTCCATCGTGACTCGTTTACTCTTTGGCTTTAATGATATACCTTACGACGTAAAAGTCTTTCATTTTCGAGGGTCAATCTCGTTACGTAATCCCGTTCCACGTGGTGATCGTGGCTCATCAACGAACCACGTGGATGCTGGAAATCGTTTGGAGTACCCTGGGAAATACTGTTTACAACGGAAGAATGATTCGTACAATTCTTCCTCACACGCCTTAATATAAAACCTGGATTAGTCGGTTCGTCAATAATTCATTAATAAACCTATCATTTGGTAACTCAAGTGCTCTCCGAGACCGCCTCCGACGCTTGATCGATTTGATTACTTTCGATATCCAGCTGACGGGTTTTATGATCCTGGCTGACACGGAAGACAATAGGGCCCAGGACGTCATTCAGGTACTCTCTTAACTTGAGGCATTTATCTCTGGTGTTGATATCGTCGGAACTTCCCCAAACGATGACACCGTCGGCACCGAGGTCCGAGATCCTCCGTAGAGTCGCGTCGAGATCATTCTGCAAAGATAAATCCACTTTGAGGGGCCAGTTCGCTCGGTGGTGATCCTTATCAGGTGGCGCATCTTCGGATCTCCCGACGTTGTTTTGGAAACGAAAAGAGACTCACGCTATTCACATATTTGTCCCTCTGATCTTGGTACTTGTACCAATAATAGGGGAAAACCTTTTGTCTGGGTGTTAGTTTCTTCGCTATTCTGAGGGCCTCCTTTATCCTGCCATCCACCAGGCCGACACGATCGTTCTTCGTTAAGCTCAGCCTCAAGTAAACCGAAGGTAAAAGTATATCCTCCCTCTCGAAGAGCCAGGTCATTCTGAAATAGACACGGGATGCAGACCGATGATCCTACCGAGCCGAGTCGAACGACTCCTCTCTTATCGGGAACGATTAGATAACGCGGATGTAACTTGGGCACCGCTATTAATTATTGTTCTTTTTTTCTCCCCTGAACTGTTACGAGGTCCTTGACATTGACCCACTTATGTATAAACAACTGTAATCTCGACGAAGTCGTTTGTAATCTCGTTAGGTTAATTCGCTCAAATAGATCTCAGACATCGAGGATTCTTTGTGTCACTATCATTTGTGGCCACGCGACCATTAATGGGGATATCTGATAATGCAAATGTCATCCATGTATGATGATCGTTCACGTACTTATCGTTCTCCATCGTTGCCGTGCGATCGCAATACGAGTACGGTTGATTCGGTGTTAGATTGAAGCAATAAGGATAAGCGTAATAACTCCATTCCGCGTCAGGCCTTAATTGTTTCGCGAGTTCCAATGTCTCTTCCATGAAGAGTTTCCCGTACTTCTCAAAAGTCCGTCTGGCCTCTTGCTCGACTCGCCGATTGTCCCAAGTAGGATGTTTCTTGCGAGTCAGCTCAATCGAGAGGTCCTTGTAGGGAGACAAAGAGGCCCAATTCTGTCGGAAGATTGGTCTCCAACTTTCGAAGTCAATCACACCGACACCGGAGAACGTTTTATCGGGGATCTGGCTGATTAAATGTTCCCGAAATACATCGAGATGCCTCGTGAGATTACCCTCTTGCGGAACGCCGCCATTCCTCCTCACGACGTGACCTGAATCATTTTCCTTCTAAATTCCTATCCACCGTTAATCCTCTCCTGTTCGACTGCACCAACAAACCTGCATCCAGTTACAATTATTACCGTTCGAGTCCTTAAGCAACGCCGGGAACATTCCGGGATCGTACAGGATCGCTATTTGATCGCCGTGAAACTCGTCCCCGCGATTTTGCAGTATCCCGAATTTCTCGGACACTTCCTCGAATCGCAGACCATATTTATGGCACATGAAGGTGGGTACGTTCCAATAAACGCGAAACTCTTCACGAGTAACATCCGCGGGGGTTGTCGGTCGAAAGCTGACAAGAAATATGAGGTATTAGTGGGACGAATGTCCAGAGCGGACAATGACACACGCTAGATAAGATATTTTCAGAACCTGAACTTGAACGCTTTATGGAAACTCGTGGTATTTTTAACTACACTCGTCAATATTTGCAACTTCTGTCAACATTAATTCGTCACCTTACAAACCCTTATCTCACGCGAAAATTAATTATCTTAATTATAGTCTCAATCTGAACGATCTTAATCACCGAACGATCGAATCAACAAGCTACATCGAAATCAGTTCGGAAAGAGACACATAAAAGATGAATAATTAATTAAGTACCCAATGAAAGTGGAGTCGATGATGGACATAAATACCGAGGCCAGCAGAGACAACACCGTTATTAACATTATTTAACGAAATTCTTCAAAAAATAATTGATGAAATATTCTTCGAGATTGTCACTGACTCGAGGGTCCAAAGTAAACAATGAATCCCGACGAAGAGTAAACTCGCGTGTTATAAGTACTTGCACGATTGATTTCGATTAATTGCAATGATTTATGTAGGACTAGATGATCAGAGGATGATCTATATTGAAGTTCCTGGTGTGTTTGCACGTCAACGACGATGGTACACCAGGAGTGCGACTGAATTCCGCTCGATTTCAGGCCACTATTTATTCCGCCATCGTGTCTCTCGTATTCCCCACCTAAGTTCCCGTCAGCGCCTCGCACTTTTGTTAGCGGTTATGAACCGGGAATTTCCGCTCCCGATTCCCGGATAAAATATGCTATATTTTACATTCCCATGCGAGACAATATTTACCTTCATAAACCCCGAGCAGGGTACCACCCCCCGCCCTTCCGAAGGTCATTCACGAGCCATCAACTTTGGCAAACGAATTACCCTACAGCTATCTTAATTAATTAAATATATATATCGTGGCCAATACTTCTGGAGTTTAGCATTGTTTTATATCTTATGTCACTTTGAACAATTGGAATTTTTTGTGGATTTTGAAAATATCCTTGCGTGGAGAACGCAGTTGGAGAAGAAAATGAAGATAATATTAATATTAATACGATGATTTGATCACCCTCAATCATACTATTAATTGGCTCTTACAACAGCCACCATGGATGTATTTGAATCTGTCACCCCTGGATAATGTTCCAATGAAGATAATTCTTTAATTACTACCTATATTTACTTTTGTTGCTAACAGAAATATAAAGAACAAATGTATTAAATACGTAAATCCTTTCCAATTATCCCAATAAAAATGTATCCCGGTAAACTCATCCATTATTCGCACCATTATCTCCTGGCATTGTTGAACGATTTAAAATTTCCGTATTTAAATTCCCTCGATTTTGATGTAAAAAACTACCTAACAGGGACAACCCCGTGGCAATGAGGGTTTATTGGTTTTCATGATAAAGCGTTCCGCGAAATCGATAGAACTGTGCCACTCAAGGATCCTCTACGTCGAAGGCTCATCAGGAAGGACGAAATAAAACTATTATTTGCCTCATACCTGGATTTAAATGCCGACTATTTGTTGATTATATTTGTATTTTAAATTAACGACAATTTATTGGGGAATATAAAATAAATATAATCGACAAATATATTGGGATTATTCAATTATAATGGACTATTGATATTTTAATTTTACGATGATTAATTTAATTGGGGAATATTGGATAAATATAATAGTAATAGTATAATAGATAAATAAATTAGGATTATTCAATCATATTCAAATATCTATAGTTTAAATTTACGATCATTAATTGAGGAATATTGGATAAATATATAACGTTTTATTGGACATTTATGATTCCATTTAAAACTTCTGATCGATTGCTTATGAGTTATGAATGACATAATTAGAATATCACTTTTATTCCACAAAAAGTCGAATCAATTCCAATCAATAACTAAGGCAATTACAATGAAGTATAATGAATGAATAAATGGAATAATGTTGCGTTTCTTAAGAGGTCGCATTTAAATGCGGAATTATCAGAGGAAGGTGCGATATGTACGCACAAGGTAGACACAAGGTAGATTTAAACAGTGTTTGTTAACATAATTCTGTTGACCTTTATTGTAAGTTGTTTTCCTGATATCTCATGAATACGATACGATCCGTAAGTTTTGTTATATCGTTTCTCAGCTCGTTTAGAATATTATGTATGATAATGGATGTAAAAAATAATATTAGTACGAGAATACTAAGGAATTGAATTATTTTCAATACTGAGAATAATTAAATTCCAAGAATTTAATTATTTTGGCAAGCGTTTTATAATTATTTATAGTAGCTCTCATATTTCTTCCGCAAAGCAGTTCTACGATTTTGTTATTTACACGTAACACGACAGGAAACTCTGCCAATCACATTTTATATCTGCAATGTTTTATAGAACTATTAAAGAGAACCTTTTTCCGCAATTTTCCGCGAAGTAAAATATAAATGATAAGGTTCAAGGTAGCAAATATATTTATACAACTTTTCCTACGAGTTTAAGCTAATTCTACATGCTATGCGTGCATGAAAAAAATAATTGACGCGAAAATAATGATTTTAAGTAATATTAAAATCGCGTGTAATTGCGTAATTAATTATGAATAATTAAGTCACACCCATATCTCATCTAAATTAGCGCGTTACACCATCAGAGTTCTTTATAAGGTAATTACCTTCGGATTTATTGTGTACCCGTATTTTTTATATCGGCGGCTTAGTTTGCATAGGAAATATCTACGCGAAGGACGTTTTCCAAATTTATTACAAATATTAAGCAACGTGATTCTAAAATAAAACTAGCGAAAGTGATAATATAATAATCTTTCTTACAAGAACACTTGAAGTAGATTCTATGTTCTACATATTTATGAACATAAGAATATTTTTCAATCGTGGAAATATAGAAATAAGGATGTCTGCGGACTATTCGAAGAAGATTGGTATCTTCGAAAGTTAATGAAACAAAAATTTTCCTTGGAAGAATTGAAGTCGACGCTACGTTCGTGATGTTTGTAAACATTGGAATCCGTATTCGTCAAGCAACACAATATATAAATAAGGACGCGCGAGGGACGCGAAGAAGGTACCAGCATCGATCGATGAAAATAAAAAACAAAGTTCGTCATAGGCAAAAACCCGAGCCCAAGCCGCTATCTAAACAGCGTGTAAATGACAGCTGCTTTAATCACCACAGGGACATCGTTTCGCGTCTTTTATCTTGAAAAGACCTTGCGTGTCGGGTGCACTTGGCGTTCAATGTTTATCTGGTTGCGGCGGTCACAAAGCGAGACCTCGACGTGCATTAAAGAATGCACACCAATTTCAACGACAAAACTCCAGGTATGTGGATAGATCAAATATTATCCATCAATCAGATCCGTCCTAGTTAAGTGTGCTTAATGATAAGAATTTTAGGACACGCACCATTATCCTCGTTCCGTTTCACGAAAACTTAAATATTAACTTGAAACGTACGCGTTAACAGCGTCGCATCAGTTAATGTTTAAATTCGTATATAATGGACTGAGAATAATTAAGGTTTCTTAATTGTATTTCAATAATAGGCTGGGATATTTAAGTGAATGTCGTAGACGATTCTGAAAATAAAGAAAATTACGTTGGACGAGTATATTGAAATCAAATAAATAATTCTTGACCTAGTAGCGGTCAAGTGGCCACCATTTCTCTTAATGACAGTCCTTAGAAACTGGTTCCTTTCTGCGTCTTTTTGCTCCCCCCACTGTTATCTAATCGGTGCCGGAAGCGGGCCTAAAGTTACGCAACCGGTTGGGTACCGGAACTGACATTCCCGGTTAAACAAACGATACTAATTATTATATATTCCTAATTACTATTAAATGCTAAGTTATCAGTCTCAACAAGACAGGACAACATGCAAGAATCTATTGCGATATAATATATGATAAACATAGAAAAGGGTTGAAACGTACGGCTAGGATAAATGGGGTAAGGATAACACAGAATATGACGTCGCATTCGACGAATCTTGTTTTATTTCAACTCTCTTCTTCTCGTCCTGACTTCTGCATAATCTCGCTGCGATCTATTTAGCCAAGATGCGTAAAGAAAAGGATATTCCATGGGAGGATTTAAGTTAAATAGCTCTTGCATGGCGTTATCTCATCGAGTATCGTATATGCGGGCAACGTACCGTACCGAGAGGAATTCTGTTTTCTTTCCTTCTTCCAGCACGGTTTTCCGTAAATTGCTAACATACGATCATACTTATCTACATTGCTCGAGTCACGCACATAAGTATATATATGTATATGTATATACACACGCGCTGCCACATTACGGAATTTCGAAACAATTAACCGATCTCGACCATGACCTGTTATTTCTACGATCATTATCGAACAACTAGAGACGATTCAGTTAACTGTCTCGAATCATATCTATCAAGGAAAAACAATGGATTCCTTCTTTTTTTCCACGTCCGTGCTTTATCACGTTTAGATAACTCTTGTAAGAAAATTCGAGCTCGAAACACGTCCTCGCTTCATCGTCGTTTTCTTAACTTCATATAACATTTTCCATTATTATTATTTCTAAGTCTCTCCTCACTTCTTCTCTCTCGTGCCCTCTTTTTTTTTTGTAAGCTTGCACGTGAGAGAATCTTTTTGTATCATTTCTAACACAACGATTCGTCGCGCTAGAATTTTATTGAAGCACCAAACCGATTTTTCCGGGTACCATACTTGGACAACGCCAGTTGTACAAGTAATATTGTAGGTTCCCGTCACCGATACCGAATTTCAATGGTTCTAAGAATTTCTTGTTGTCCATCAGGTCCAAAGCGTTGAATACATCGAAACCGAGCTGAAACAGAATTCTCAATATTTTTAAATATTTTTGGAAATCAGTAATATCGGGGTTTCCGGGATCACTTACGTTACGCGCCGATATCAGAGCATCCGTCATAAGTTCTATCCATGGGGTCACCGTAGAGACATTATAGAAACTGTACGCAGCCCTCAACATTTTGTGCGTTGGATGGTGCATTATGGAACTCGGCAATGTATAATAACTAACCATATCCGTTATTTTACCGTCGGTTTCAACTACAAAACTGTTAATTATATCGCTTTGCGGTAAAAACCAATGCTCGAATTCCTCGACCGTGAAATTCGGAGCCAGATCGAATTTTTCCAGATACTACAACAGAATGTTTGTTTGAAGCTATCGGGATATATTTATACGTATATCAATATATTGATTTTTTTAATAATTTCTCTTTCAAATAATTATTAAAGCTCACTTCGGTCAGTAATTTATGAGCCTGCGGTGTATCGGCTTGAACCAATTTCCTAAAGCCCGGTATTTTCGTGTGTTCTGGCAATTTGAATAACTTTAATGTTCTCTGCATCGTCATGTTACGGGATAAATGGGAGAAATTAATTTCGATAAGTTTCTTTGGATTAAGGGACCGATGCCAATACCTACGGAGAACGTACTCGTTAGATCATCGTGATCTTCGACCGATCGGTAGGGATATTTAATATAAAAAAAAAAAAAAAATATCGATTTTATTTGTAAACCTGCAAGTTGCAATTGGCTTTGGCAAAACAACACCGGCAGTATACACTGCCTGAAATATCCCGTGAAGATTAACCCTCCTCGTTATCTCGCGTATTAGAACCGGCGCCACTCTTTTCGACCTCAACTTTTTGTGCACGCACAGGAAGTTGATTTCCACCACCTTTTTCGTGCTAAAATAGGTGCGTTTTTTCAATACATCGGTAGGTAAATTATATCTAAAGCATTTTGGGAACCTACTGATTGTATATGCGTAGACTAGCTGGAATAGCGGAAATAAAACCGACTAGACGACCGCTTTTACTAACGCGAACCCCGCAGTGCCATTCCTTGCACCATCCAGGGGGTTGCAATGCCCTGAAAATATATTGGTTTAACTCCGCCCGACTTTTTTTGTCTCTTTGAACACTTAAAGGACCGATGACGAAATATCTGGTACTCGTATTTTATCAACAAAATTCGTAATATTGTAACGCAGTAGTAAAATAATGCTTCGCGTTTGAGAGTATTAGCACAAGAGTCCCACCAAGTTATTTCATTCGAAACGAAACTCATACTTTCCAAACACACAAACAGGATGTTCACGCAATATTTACGATAATGCATTCATTTTAACACACATCTGAACCGGATATAACACGATAATTAGAAATTAGGCTGGTCCTTTAAGCGTTAATTTCGATGTTTTATTTCGGCAAAATCGCGTTATTTACCACTTCAAGAAATTTGGCGGATAATCGAATCTGAACATGGCATCATCATCCTCCACATAATTTTCTGAGAGCAAAGTATATAATTCTGATAAACTTAATGGATCATCGAGATTCAAGGTATCCCATTGAAAGTCCGCTGGCAGTGAATACGGTTCTGCCCTTATGCATGTTTTATCGGGTTCAATTGGTTCATTTCTCACAATTTTTTCATCTAGGAGTTCACAGGAAATACTTTATCCCTAACTATAGTCTGACGGGGTCTAAATAAGTTCTGTTAATATCGTTTACCCATTTTAGGTACTGGTTGTGTACTCCAAAACTGATAAGGCTTTTGCATAGCCTCCTCCTGTGTTTTGGCAGGTTTCTTTTGCATTTTAAACACCTCCATTGCCATTTGTATATCTTTTATTGAGATATTACACGCGCTAGGCATTTCATTCTCTTCGGTATGACCTCCATTGTCATCATTGTGTCCACCTCCATGTGCAGCCTGGTTTTTCTTCTTACGTTTTCTTTTTTTGGAACTATATTATAATCTCTATTTATTTCCCGAGTAACGCAAACCCAAAGCCATTTGTAATAGATTTATATCACACGAGTTAGGTTAGAATATAGCGAGGATAGGATATCGTATTTATTTCAGTGTATGCAGTCAAGAATATTACATTAAAACTAATACTTAGTAGCTAATAACGTATAAGTACTTATAGATTCTAGAATTAAGGTGAAAAACGCAAGGTCTGGCATATAGATTAATACAAGAAACCAATTATTTCAACAGTAGATCAGCGCTATTCTCATTGATCATCGCAAGTTGTAGTATAATACTAGCCAAACCGCATCTTCTTCAGGAACTTCGTATAAATAAAACTAAATAATAAGAACTAAGGTAGCTCGAGGACGTTTAATATAAGTAAATTGTAGATATAGTTATGCAGATTGACAAAGAAATGTCTTTGAATCGTGTCTGGTTGGACTACCGGCAGTTCGTCGTGTCCACGCAAATGATTATCAAATAAACAACTTTTAAGGGTACATCGTATTCTAATATATCAGTCGCAATTTTCTTCTGATATATAATTATCCACCTACCTCTCCGATTGGACATCCTTCTCGTGAATTTCATCCTTCGTAGCCTCTCGCTCCATGACTTCACTCTTTTCCTCCATTTTAATATAGATTTTGCAGCACTATCGTGGTGGGTGACTCACGCCCGCCCTGAAGGTAACTGGAAGACTCGGAACCATTCACATCCACGCATAAACTTTTTAGGGGTTTCTTTGGATTTTACTCTTCCTCTCGAACAAATTAATCACTGCAGAACAAACTTTATCACGCGCTTAAAATATTTCTAAGTTCTTCACGATATTACACTGAACTTGGAAAATTAAAACGCATTCGTGACGGAATACGATTTCTAGCGCAGAATACCCGCGCAACTGGCAGGGTGGACAACACTTAAAAACTTAAATTCTGTCTGTTTTTTATACACGATGTTTAATTGAAATTAATAATTCATGCTTGGTAATTTATTAAGCCTTATATATATTAAATTCTATTTTTTTGGAGACGCATTCAAGATGCTTTTAGGACAAATGATGTATTTTCTAATTTCGTTTCTTATTCTGAATGATGCTATATTTGAATATTATCGCGATCACAAATGCGCATGCGTAGTTAGGATCACCAAGTTCGTACAAAGTGTTTGACGTGTGAATTGTGAGCTGCTCAATTTTTGCAATATTTTTTTATTTTATTGATAGTTGAATGTGCCAGTAACAGTTTTTCTATTTATTAACTTTTTTACGATTGTGTCGAGTGATTGGAAGTACAAGAATTGCTTGAAAAACAACAATATTGGAGAAAAACGGACGCGGTACCCCCACTTTCGCAAGATTCAAGAATTCCGTATCATAAGAACCTCGATGAGTACCAATTCCTTATTTCCAAGCAATAATTATCCCATATTAATGTGTTTAAACAATATGTAATTTACTTACCAATTCTTCTTCAAACATAATACCCGCTTAATCAACATTTTTCATCATATTTTCGGGCAATGTTCATTGACGTTGTTCCGAAACTTATAAATATGCATATATTTTTCCATACCAACAACGACATGTGTTATTTATAAACTGTACTAACATATTATACATTTTTTATTATGTTTTTAAAATATATATGTAATATACTTTATACGGTAAGTGAGAAAGTTGCATCTAATAATTAATTCACGAATTATTGAAGACAAATTTATTGTACCATCGAAACAATTCACATAACAAAATGGTCGTTTTAAATCATTTAGGGCTTGTATCTCAATAGGATCTCGAGATCATTGCTTCTTTCGTTATTAATTCAGTAAATCGATTCGAGATGTCGATAATTAATATTAATCCCGTAAATTAATAACGAAAGCGAGTTTGGAAAGTTTGAGGATCTTGAAATTGAACCTCGTGTTTGTTAATCGGCAGTATTGACAAGTATAGTTTTCTTTATTTCATTCACCAACAGTATTCTTACATCATGCCGAAACAATGTATAATATCTATACCATAATATATATATCATATATCATATATCATATATATGTATATAATCGTTAATAGTCGTAATAGCAATAAGTAGTCTGTAGTAGGCGAGTTTGTAGGTGTGTAAACAGCTTTAGGTACGCACAATTTCAGTTTATCAATAATTCAAATCCATGCAACGTGATCACCTTAAATTCATTAAATCGACACACGGCAGTTCTGCTTCTTACTCTTCTTCATTACTCGATTTTTTAAGTGACGATGGAATGATTAAGAAAATTATTCCAAGTGTCACAATATTATTTTTATACTAATTACGGAACTATATGTAGAAAAATTAAGAAGATGAGAGTTCTAATTTAAGTTTTGGGGAATTATCAATTAATTCGTATCAGAATTTAATTAAATGAAATAATTCACTTGGGATTTTTGTATTAAAAATAATTCACTTGGCACTTTTGTAATGCTAATAATTCACTTGGAATTTTTCGTTTAAAAGTAATTCGATGATGGATCGAAAAGTTAGGATTAATGATAGGAATATTATTTTACGTGGAAGGAATTAAATAATTATTGTTAAGTCGACAATGCCTTTGGCTACACGAACCAAAATTTCGAGGAAATACTTTAATAGGTATATCTCTAATATGTTTCTCGAGTTAGTGAATCTACCCTAAAAAATATCTGGACCATTTTTTAAGTGTTTAAATTTTCATCTATAGAATTGGCACTAACCAACACTTTTTTTATTCCAACCATTGTATTCCCAAAACTTGTCTGTTCATCGAATGGGCGCAGTATCATTTATTTACTTTATTTTATTTTAATTAACGTGATTGATTTTTGGCATTGCAAGGACAGTCGAGAATTCTAACGATATAAAAGTTCAATATCAATTAATAATAGTAGCTAATAGATAGTATATATAGACAATTTTAATACAACGATATTTTAACAATAATTAACAAAATACCATTTAATACAATTAATATAATATATCCATGAAAACATTTTCAAATTCAATATTCTATACCCGTCTTACTTTTCATTTATTTCAACGACCGATCATTAAAATATTATTTATATTGCACCTTTTATTTAACATATTAAACTACTATTATTATTTAATATATTCGAATGTCTACGTATTAGTTCATTTATTTATATACTTTAAAATATATCAAGATTTAAATATCTGATATTAGACAAAGAACAAACAACATTCGGATTATCCGACTCGCAATGCCAAATAAAAATCACCCGGCATTAAATTTCAACAATAAACCCATCGACACAAACTAAACACAGAAACAATGTTTCCTTACAAAAGCTGAATATCTCCGGCGAATTTATGGAATGATAAGTCCGGGGTTTATTTAGAATGAAATAATAATAAGAACTATTCTTTAGAGAACGAGAAAAAAGTGGCATTATTTCGGGCTTCGTGACGTAGAATTCTCAATTGGCAATATAATGAAGTATAATTATAGTAATTAGAACTGAAACTAAGTCATAAATAATTATAATACAAGAATAATGATCATACATTGAAAATAATTGTAAATTCTTTATGATATTTGGATTTCGTTGTGGGTTTCGAAAATTAAAAGGGATTCGCGAGGAATACAATTTTTAGCGCAGAAGACTCGTGCAACTAAGGGACACGAAAAATAATTTCAATAAGAATAATTTCATTAGTTCGAATTAAAGTTTACAGTCAAAGTCAATTCACGGTGGAATTAAATTTCTAGCGTAGAACACCCACGCAGGTTATAGCATAAAAAAGTATAATAAAGTATGACTGTATTGCTTAGAATAGAAATTTAAGTCAAAGTCAATGGAATACAAAATAAAGAGGGATAGAGATACCAGGGGGTTTTGGGAATACGTGGTTCGTCCTTCTTTCATGTCCGCAACAAGTCGTTCGTATTGCCCCGACGAAACCAACCACTTTTTTTCTCCCTTGTGAAAAGAAGACCGACTCGCCGAGCTATCTCATTTCGGTTAACGCTTATCGTAATCCTCTTCCGATTAACATTCCACGAAAACCAGATCTAACGATCAAAATGAAATTTCCCCGCTTTATCTCCGCCGACTATGATTGCCTCCTCGTCAACGGCTCTCGTTTATCCCCTCGCGAAATATTTTGGGTTTATTTAGTCTCGTGGATTACCTTGAAAATGGCACAAAAATGGTAGATGTTTTTGCTAGAAAATAGATCGATATAGATAGATGCTTTTGATGGTAAATAAAAGATATGAAGTGCACTAAAAAGGTCATCTAAAAGGAAATTGAAGAGCGTGAAAAAGATCATCCAGAAAATAAATTTGATTTTTGGTAGAAAATAGATCCAAATAAATAGATGCTTTTGATAGAAAATGAAAAAATAATTGAAATGCACCAAAAACGTCATCTAGAAACAAATTCAATTAATCATAAAATATTTATTGTACCAATAATAAAGGGTCCAATATTGTTGATGTAAATAACGTTGAAATAAATATTCAACGTGTTTCAAATATTATTTGATACAAATTTTAGCGATCGGTTTCTTATTCAAATAAAGGTACTTGTTTCAGTATCGGAAGACGACAAGTCATTGATATAAATAATATCAAAGTAGCTTTATAGAGATATAAATACTAGATGCGGGTTAATAATATTTGTTTACCCTTTTCGTAATAAAATAAACAATAAAGGACAGAGTAAAATAACCCCGATTTCGGGGTTATTCGAGAGGTTTTCCACGAGGTTTGCAATCAGAAATCTTTGAATGAAGCTGACTCCATTGTCAGAAATCCCCAGAATATTTTATTCTTCGCGGCTCAAATTAAGTTTTGTTTCGATAAGGTTTTTATGGAAACTGGAACTCGGTAAAACAACGCAACGCGTTTCTTCCACCTCGATTCTTTTCTCCGCGATTTCTCTTCGTAAAGTGTTTGTATGAATAATTAAATCATCGTTTATGAGGTACTTTGATGAATATTTATAGGTGGTTTGGAAGGGAATATATTTATAAAATTAGTGTCGAAGATCTCCATTCTCTTTTGGCACTAAGTCATGGTTTTCTTTCATCGGAAATAATTGGAGCCCATTTATCTTTTTTTTTTCATTTTTCTTTTCTTATCTTCGAGCTTACTCGTTATACCTTAATCCCTTTCTAACAAGGCATAACACACTACGATACTACGAGAAGAAAGCAATTCCATTTTCCATCACTGAGAGACTTGAACGGTCCTCGATCAACTACTATTTCAGACAGCACAGGATATCGTGAATTTTTCCCTCTCATCTCTTTCATTTCTCACTCCTTTGAATATCCTTCGAGTGTCCTCGAGATACACGTGACGTCCCCAATTAAAAGTAAGAACGCGAAGCTACTAATTTTCCCTAAATTACATCCCTAAATCGCGATATTACAGTCTCTATGTTCTTCTTCGTTTAAAATTGATTTTATAATTAATTATATCACATCATAATACAATTAATTATCTCGAACCACATACGTGTTCGATGCACATCGAGATCTTTAAGAAAACTATATCAACCTAGTCTCACGAAGAAAGAACCTCTACGATTGGCTCGAAAATATAGATCTGTGTTCATCGTGAGAATAAACAGATAAATGAAGGAAGATCATCAAAGGACACCGATATCAAAGCACACGCCGATAATTGAAGTCGATTAAAAATATGGATATGTTTCGACCTTTCGAGGAGGAGCTCTGATAATGTATTATCAACATTAACGGAGGTCCTCCTAATGACTAGTATCAAGGAAGCGGAAGTAATTCGATGGAGAAAGTCGAAGATAAGAAGTATGAACACCTTAGAGAGATATCTCGGAAGAAGAGTTTGAAGAACGTGAACATCGACGAACATCGACTCTAATTTTCATTCGTGGTATTCTTCGCGATACTTGATTCGATTTGAATGGAAGAGGAGATCGGACGTCCTCCGGGAAGGATAAGGATTCACATATTCACGTTTGAATCACTCGGAATCTTCCAGGATAATCTCTGCGCTGCCTGACTCGAATCGTGTTTCTAACTAATCCTTCCTCGTCTGTTGCTTCCTCAGCAATGATATGCATAGAAGAGTGAGGTCAAGAGCCAAATGAAGTTTCCATGATGTCGGTGGGTAGTTTGTACCCCGTTTCTACCGGGTCTCTTGCGCTTCGACTTTGACTTTGCACGTCTCTTGTGCGAATAAATCGCATTCGTAGAATTTGTCGGGGACTCGATGTTGCAGTAGCTCAGGTCGCAGCAGCTTATACAGATCTGGAACGAAATAATCGAATTTATCTAACCCGGTCGCGCTGGTACTTTTCTCTCGAAGAGTGTTTTCTTTTCGAGATGGCAAAAAGGACCGTCATTGTCCAGGTGTCTCGGGGAAATTCGATATTTCGCACCTGCTGTGTGTCCACCGGGATACAGCCGACCGAGGCGGGTCCGCATTCCGCGCTGCTCGCGCAACTTTTGCTCACCTGGAACAGATTCAATTTCTACTCATTTTTTGAAGTGGCAGTTTTTGAGAAATATTTGTTTTTGATCGATTTTACGATTGCTTTGAACGCCCACATTTATTAAACATTATAATAAATAGAAAAAACATTCAAGAAATAGATAATAAAAACATATTCATTCCGATGAAGTAAGAATTTAATACGTGGGGTACCTTTTATATTTCTTACTTTTATAATTAAGTACCCACATTTCACGTGCAATTTATTTCCTTCCCAAATCGCAACGGTTGTAATCCACGCGATAAAAATTCAATTTTTATATAAACGCGCCACCAAATCGTGCCTGAAAACGAGTAAGAAAATGGTTCGGCGTAACAACAGCGGAGGTTTCGCATTAACGGAGATTGTAAGCCGCTGTAATCATTATTTCGACGAGCGTATCCTGGACAATGGAAAATTAATTAACAAAGTGAGCCATGGTGAGTAAAAGGCACGAAGGGAGGCGAGACTGCACGCAGTGCGTTGTAAAGGTAGAGATAGCAGAGAGACAGAATTGACATCGGTTTCGAAAAGTTGAAAGAGTCCCGGAAACCGTTTATCCCGGGAAACCATTTGAAAGAGTATCGCCACGTCACCGAACCAACGTCGACCCACGCCCGAAATTCGCTTGCGTAACTTTATTCATTAACAACCTCTAAGTGGATTATCCCTCCTGGTAGAGGCTTATTAACACAATATGATAACATTTAATTGATTTTCATCATGGAACACGCGGGTCCGTGCATCGTGGTTTTCCGATGTAACTTTGTACTCGAGAACACCTTTACTATTTCATGCCAGAATGCCATGTTTCATGGCGTCGTTGTGTTGCGTTACGTCATTACATCGTTAAAGTGCAATCACGAGTAGCCATTTTATAATTCAACGAATTATTATAAATCGTAGTCGTAGTGTGAAGCGAGAATAATTGAAACGAACGCGACTCTCAGTGTCTGTGAATTACTGGGCGAAGGTTGAGAGAGGGGTACTGGGTTTTCATATTTCACGGTGATCTACCGCTCCTTTTTCGGTAATAAAAGTTAATCGGGCCATTAGGAGAGGGTGGGTCAAGTGGAAAAAGAAATTTGCTTGCCAAGACGCTATTTCCTCTGCTGTCCAAAATGTGCAGCGATCGGCAGAAGTCCCGGCCACCCGCCGGACACGGTGTGTCTATCGCCCATTCGTTGCACATCTGCGAACAAAATATTTCCGCCGATAAATTACACTTGTAATTTCTCCATTTTAATGTCGCCGTTTTGTCTTCTTTATTTATTGGTTTATTAAAGAGCGGTTAAGTGATTTGTTTATTGGCACTGTTGGTACTACGTCGCTTGGGAAATTAATTAAAATCTACGAGTACAAAAGGTGTTTTTTATCACAACATCGATTTCAATGTTTTGTATTTGATTTACTGGGAATTATTTGAATTTTATTTCGTATTAGATTTAATTGAAAATAGTATCTTATCGTATTTTCAATCATCATAAGAATTTCAGGAGCTCTCTCATTAGTTCAGATTTTATGGAAATAAATCAGTCATATGTTGAATATAATGATACACGAACAATTGAAATTGATTGTGTTTGTGAAAAAAAAGGATATTCATAACGATACTTTAAGATAAGAGAATTCATTATTTACAATAAATTAGTGAAGTATTAAACGGAAAATTGTTCAGGCATCTTACAGAACGATCTTGTCTGGTGGATGAATAGATTCTGGCAAATAAACAAATCACTAGAAATAGATAACCAGAAGCATAGTTGGCTCGTAGCGAAAGAAACCTCTGCCAAGAAAGGAAGCAAACAAGATTCTAAGAATCAGTGTACTACCGAAAATATTGGAAGTAATTTGCTTGGAGAATTCCATAACATTCTTAATATACTAAACGACGTCAAAGTAAGGATAAGAAAAAGGAAATAATAATCGGAAACATAAATCGTTGGATAAAGTATTTTTCGGAAGAAACGGAGATTGTGGAATGGTGGATACATTTAATGAGATCTCGTAGAGGGAAATCCAGTGGAAATCAACGATTTCCAATACAGATTTCCGTCAGCAGGAACTACTATTTAGACGTGGTTAGAATTTATATCGGGGCGACGAAAGCACTCCGGTGCAATCTACTTGGCTACTATTTCGTGTTTTCCGTTCGACGATAGAAGAATCGCCAACCCGCTCCCGATATTGCCAATTCCCCCTTGAGACAACTCAAGAAGTCAAGCATCCAGGACCACGAAATTTGGTACGAAGGAGAAGAAAGAATTAAGAAACAACGAATAAGAACGAATTGATATACAGGGTGTCTATTAATCGGATCTATCACAAATATTTCATTTTTTAAAAATACTATAAGCAAGGTGAGGAACATAATTCCTACTGTGCCAGAGAAGGCCAGAGAAGCGAGAGGTTCTCTATTATGTTCTTAAACGAAACACAGAAATAATAATACGTATACTATTATACTATATAGATGATATAATAATTATTGTAATAACATAAATCATAACATAATTATAAATACAATTTATCAATATTCTTATTTTTTGCCACGTACAACTGAAGAGAGCCAATACATATCTAAACCGTAAGGTTTCATATAATTTAAAAATACAAGAGTATAAAATAATGAAAATATTCTTCGACCGGAATTATGATTCAACAAGCCTTTAAAATCGACATGATTTTTGACAAAGTTTCATAGACGAACAATTTTAATATGTTTCGTAGTAGCATCTACTACTAACCACGATATATGTTTATATAACCAAGCAATACATGCACAACATATTCAATGATTCCTGAGTAACAAATGAGGTTCGAAGGATGAAATATTTGTCGTTAAGTAGATAATGTGTTAAGAGACACCCTGTGTATATAAATAGCGTAGAAAATAGAAGAGGAAACAGGGTAGTTCGAAATAAGTTGAGATCGATGAGGAAAGGATCTCTCGGGCAGACGAAATTGTGGCTGGACCTGGCACGATAGAGGTATTAGGGACTCTTAAGGGAGTGTTTAATGGAGTCGTCGATACCTGGTTATCGCTGACGTTGACGCAAGTGTAGCACGTTAGACCTGGAACAGAACAGAGCCAAAGGCTTCCTGGAGTGAGTAATAGCGTTGCACAGATGCCGTCAGGGAGTAACAGGAAACAAAGGAAGGGAGAGCTAACAATTAAACGCGCTTACGCGCTCGCCGATACAATTTCTCTCTCCCCTACCTTTAATATTGCACCATCAAAATCAATTGTTTCCCTGACAGTAACTTATGAGTCCTCTGTTTATGTATACCGTTTGGAAAATCCTTTCCGTCCAAAGGAATTTACTTTAATTTATTATTTTCCGAATTTCCCGTATTTGTACACCACTTTAGAGCTTACAATTTACTGTTGCAAAGAGTACAAGAAATGCTTGTGCGGCTCATCGAACATGGTCGATTTGATAGATGGTCGAAGTAGTCTTTAAGTACTTATCGGTGTATGATACTCGAAGAAGTTCAGGGACTTCGTTCACGGGTAATATTTCAGAACAATACGTTACACCACGTGTCTGAAGATTGGAGAGAGAGAGAGATATTTGTAGAGGTTGGCCGCGCTATATAGAAATCGAAGGAACGTTGGTGAGTGAAAAAGGTGAGATGGCTAGAGAAGATTTGTAAGAGGCAGTGGGGGGTATTAGTGGAACTCAATTGCAGGATCCGAGAGTTCGGATAAACTCGAGTTAGTCGAGCAAATCATAGATCTGTTTGCCTCCCACACCATATCCTTCCTTTCTCAGTCTCTCTCCACCGTTCACCTCTCATTCCATTTGCTCGCGATACTTTTTTTTTCTACTTTGTGTGGTCGTAATATCGATACCCACGGTAGACGTCCTCCTCGTCGGCGGTGATTCCCTTCAGGCCGTCCTTCTGGCTCGCCTCCTCCTTCCCGTTTCCGTTTCCGGAGAGGACGTTTCTGCCGCAAGTTTCCGCAGCCAGGAGCAGCCCGACCATCACCCACGTGATCATTCCTCACATCTCTGGAACCATAGAAACGAGGCCACGTCTTATGTAACTCTTCCCAAAGGAACTCAAAGGGTCTTCACCCTTTTACACTTCTATCGAACATACGCTATTCATAAGTTATATTAACAATAATATTCGAACTGACCTACATCGATCATTGAAAAGCATCGAGGATTATTACGGCAATTAATCATTCGAGTAACGATGACTAATTGCGCTTGATCAAACGTACGTGCTTTAATACCGTGACTTAAAGCACGGTTTAGCAATTTTTTATCAGCCGGATATTCAAAGGAAAGCGAGGAGTAACAGAGAAATTACACGAGCGAATAATTCGATGAAATATCGTTGGGAATAAAGTACGAAGCAGTGGCGATTAATAAAAAGGGAGAGGACGAGTGGGGGGATGTGAAAAATATAACGCGGGCGAATTTCCCCGATGCGATTTTTCGCGCTTTGTTTGCCCGTAGAAAACGGCATTTCAATTTGCGGTACTTGATCGTGGGATTTATTGTTCCATGGAAGTGAAAATGGCTCATAACGAGAAGGAGGTGGCGGGAATGAACGGGGGTGGCTGGGCAGGGAATAACGTCTTTCTGTGAGAAACCTCACGTAGCTAGTGGAGGTAGGATAGACTTGAAATCCGGTTCAGGAATTACTGACAAGGGCGAAAGGGTTGAAAGGGTCGGTTCGTCTAGTTTAAATCCTCGTGGAACACTATGAACCGCAAGAAGCAGACTTCGGTAAACCGGCCCGTTCGACTCTTGTATCTCCGGATTTAACGGATATCCTGGCTTTGCGCCGATTATGTGTATCGTTTCTTTGACGTTCAACCATGTTTTACTCTCGAACATCGATCCATAATATATTCTATCGTTGAAGGGCACCATGTTATATCGAGAAGTTAATCCGCCCGATGAAATTACATATTATCGATGCGATGTTTAAATTAGTGGTTAAACAGTAGATTGCCACGCTCGATTATCATATGTGAATTACTTCCTCGCTGGTCTTCGAGGTTCTACGTTGAAACGTTCGCTAATATCTCTAATTACGGAACGTCATTAATTACTCTGAGTCGACTCGGAGCTTCGGGATTACTTTGTATCATTTATCTCAGTCGATTTAAAAATTGATGAGTAAATCCCGTTGATTGGGGAGATGCCTTAATAGGGAGTTCATGGCTCGAACGATCTAAGTCCATTGCTGTAACCCCTTTGCGATTATGGTTCGTATAGATAATTAATTAATAAAATGAAATCCAGATCGCTAAGAGGAAATTCGAATTTACGGATTATATCATAAGATAATTAGTATTGTACGTCAATCACGGGGTAATCTGATTACATCTTGAGGTATCAGATAACTTTCCACATAATTGTTGGTCGAAGTTTCAAAGAGCAAAAGTGGCATCCAGTTTCGATAGGATTATAGACCAGGATCGATATTTGGAATTTCGACAGGCATTATCCGAGATAGAGGGAAAGAGGTGGTCGGGTCGCAGGTAATAAGATTATTTGAGATGCATCGAAAGTACGGGAACCACGAAATTCAAGAATAAATTGACTCTCTTTATCACCGGAACGACGATTACTTTAGTCGAGATAAGTTTAATCTCTTTCGGAAATGATGGATGATAATGGCCAATTATAAAAGTAGCCTCATATTTCTAAATCCGAGGATCTCCCCTCGACTGTCTTCCACCCTCCTTCCTTCCGTTTTATCCGTTAATCTTACGCAACAGATAGTAGACTGGCGAACATAATCTCGAATGGTTTGCGTTTAACCGAAGTTAAGGTAAAATCCAATTAATTGGAAAACCAAAATAGACATTCGCGGACGACAGTACGAGGTTTAACTGGTCCACTGGATTAATCTAGTCGGTTTAAATCCTAGTCGAACATGTCGACCACGGGTATCATTCGCGGAGGGTGCCACCCAACCTGATCCAGTAGACCGTTGGACATGTCAATCGATGGGATATCCTAGTTTCGAGTCGTTCATGTGTACCGGCCTCATCTGCCTCGATCAAGGTTCAATTCTACGCCTCGGTTCACCTATCGCTACCAGAATACCCTCTTCTATTAGGATTTTCAACGAATCAAGGATTTAGAACCTTGTTCCCTTCGCAGTCCATTCACCAGTTGTTAATAAACTCGTTCGCAACAACAGTGGCACAATCGCACCTATAAATCCTTAGTTAACACAGGTACCAACATCAATGTCATTCAACGGGAACCAATTACAATGGTTGGCTACGTGGTAACAATCACAAATGATAATTAAGCCGCAAGCATATCGCGATTCTGACAGGGGTTGATACGAAGGACACCGAAAGAATTAAAGGGTAACGAAGATAAACTGGAGGAACGTCATCGGAAGTACATAAAGGGTGGAGCAAATAGAGCGACAGGACGGTGGTGTCTTAAACCACATTTTAATCAATGACGAAGATAAATCTCCCGAAGATAAACCCGGAAGATGCTCTTCCAGCTCGTCAGGGAACGGTTTAATCAGTGTAATTAAAGATGGCCAAGCAGTCCGATCGAAGCAGCTGAAAGTAAACTTGTTGTCCCTTCAGGACATAAACTTTTACGACTTTGTAGTCGCCGATAAAAGTCAGTGGACCACCCTTGGAATTACGGGATCAGTTTCTCGGTCCGATTTAAATTGAAAAAACTACCTCCGCTGATCGTAACCTGTTACCTCGCGAAATTGATAAAACTTGGATTTTAATCAATCATCCGTGAATAAGTGTCACTAGCATTGTACCAGTGTCCCTTCGTTCTTCGCGAGTGCGAGCGGTCCAGAAAATTGGCTTGCTCTTTTTTTATTCATACGGATAAGGGTGCAGAGGGGGGTGAGAGGCGGTGACGGAGGGAAAAGGAGAGTCTATAACCGATGCCATTCTATAACTCACACGGGCAAACATTGCTCGCCTAGTTATTACTACCCTGAAGGTCATCGATCAAATCTCAATTTATAGGCTGTCACTTCTGCCGAGGGCTTCAGACGAAATCTGACGGTGAAATCGATAGTAGGGGCGACCGATGAAATTTTGTCCAAATTTCTCGCTTGATTGAAAGTAAATATTGAAGGTGCTGCCACATTTAAATTCTCTCCAGCCCCTGCTATTCGTTCGGATCATTTCCCTTGTCAAACAAAAATGTTCTCTTCCTTCTTACCTGTCTATTAATTAGTTCTATGATAACACGTGCATTTCTAGTTGAAGAACAATGTTGGGAATGGAATTATGTATATTTTCAATATTGCACAGGTCTCCTGTTGCCGATAAAAAATAACAGAAAATTGAATGCAATACCACCGTCAATTTTTTGTGTTCGTTTAACCCGTCGATATTTTGTTTATTTTAATCCGAAGGTCCATCGAGGTGTATCTTTCGAAAGGTTTACTCGGAAAAGGAAGGTAGGGCGGGAACGTGGTTTCTCTATGACTATGAATTTTTCTCGCTACGTTGCTTTTTCGTGCAACCTTCAAAATAATCGGAGGGCAACGGCCTAGCAAAGCTCCTGGAAACTCGGGAAATTCACGCGGGATGCTTCATTGCTTCTCAATGGACGGACTAACTCAATTCCGAAATGCTCCATCAGGTTGTTGTTATTGTACACACACCGGTTGTTACACTTACACCTGCGAATCATATTTTTACACGATCCTCAAACCACAAAATCGATGGAATTTTATTGAAAGGATAACACTCTTGTTTTTCGTATCACTCGAAATAATAATTTATACTTCTACAGTAATTTATATTCGATAATAATTAGTGTGTTATATTTAAATTTATATTCGAAACGACGAGTAGCGAATGAAAGTTAAATGGACACGTATGGAATTCATATCAATTATTATTTTAGCGTGATATTATATTGGAAGCTTTTATAATATTTCAATCATTTAATTTGATCGAATATTGTAGAGCCGTTTCAATTTTTTTTTTCGTCCAGTTTTAATTACCAACCACATCGCGAAATAAAAGATATTTGAACGTTACAATATATATTTTTCGCATTCCACGTTTTACCATTACATTCGACGCGGAGTATGAAACACAATTTTTTTTGTATTTTGCTTTTATTTATTGTTGGTCATTTCTCTGATTGCACGGTCGGGGAGCAGTTATGGAAAACAACGCGATACGGTATATAAATCTGTAACGAGATTACATTAAATTAATTAATGCCAGAGCGATATAATCTGATTCCGTAATAATTCGCGGTGGCAAGTGCGGATCGGGGTTTTTCACATTTTTTCGTAAAACAGATTCAATTAGTTTCCCCGTTTTTTGCCCTCTTCAATCGCGGGACAAGTGGTAGCCGTGAAACGACAAATGTGAAATTAATTAAACAACACTGGATTTAATAAACAAAAACTCCCTTCTCGACCCTCCAAATTGCTATGAAATTTTATACTCGCGTTAGAAAAATTATTCTATTTTTCTCCGCGTGTTTCATACACTTCCTAATGACGCATAATTATTATTGCCACTGTTCATAATTAAAATTGCAATTATCAAGTTGAAACCACATCGCCGCAGCATACAGTATAATTGTATTTAATCATATAACACATAGACTTAGAAGATAATTAATTAAAAAATAACGTAATAGAATACTTTGAACTTGGTATCACAGCATATTAATAAAGTTTTTCGCGCACGCAAAATTATAGTTGCCATAGAATTTCCCGTGGCTTTAAATCATAAATTAATTAAGAAAAACGGGAATTTTCTCATTACCATCAGTACGCCTTTTATATTACTTTCACCCCGCAGACCTTCGCATAAATAAGAATTTAATCACTAATGTAAGTCGTTAATTATGTCATAAAAGTGTTTCATCAAAAAATTATATAGGGTCAGGTACGATGACGGTGTATATTAAGTTTATCAATTAACATTCAAGATGCTTCTGTGTCCTGGATTATGATTAGTTAATAAAATTTTCCGCGCAGCCTACCGCAACCTTCGTCGGCCGATTATGCTGCAATAGCGGCGTTTACTCCATTACTACTTAATTACTTACCACCCCGGTTTCTTTTATGGCCGTACATAATTAAGAAATTTTTCTTCCTTCCCCTTTCCCTTCGTCCCTTCCTCATAATTTTCTGGATTCGTTTTTTCCGCCTACGTATACAATTTACACCAACTTTTCCGCATATAATAAATACTGACATTTCGTAATTTCTTAAATCTCCTTTAAGCTTCCGCGAGCCGTTCCACTCTCGTAATTTCACCTTTTTTCTGAGTGCTCGAATGAAACCCGCGACGTATATTATTCGGATTTTAAAAGTATTCCTTAAGGCGGCAACTTATTTAATGATTCCGACAATTACGAAGTGGAAGTATACTTTCGGGATCCGTAATTTAGAATGGATTTCGGTGGAACGCCTAATGGCGGAATTTTTTACGGGGGTGGGAGTTTTAAAGGCAACCCCCGGCCTGCTTTAGTCGACTTTTACGACATCCAGAGGATACTGTAGGCCGATTCTACCCCCCGTCTACACGGGGAAAATATATCAAAATAAAATACGAGGGCGCGTTTCCTGATATTCGTTAAAAATTGTAGTTGACGGTACACGGTCATTATTTACGTGGCGCGAAGAAAATTTGATTTAATAGAATAACATTATTAATGTGAATTAAATATATGTTTGCTGTCGAACATAATTATGTACATCATTTAGCGCAATTTCTATTACAGTTACAAATATAAATACCACAATAAAATTTGGTTTAACCACAGTGGTATCATCTTTGTTCCATCTTGAACTTTAAATATTACGACGGTAGATTATATTTACATTTTATATAATATATAATTATATACATATAAATTTGTATATACAATCTTACAGTATTATGGTATAAACATTATTATAATATAAAATTATTATAATAACTGTAAAATTCATATGTAAATAAGGTCTGATATGAATAACCGCGTCGATCAATGTTCAGCTTTCAACCGAGTCTCAGAAAGTTGAAAGAATAATGTGTAATATAATGTAAGTTTCGTGACCCCAAATAACGATGTCATAAGACAGTAAAATACTAACAAGCTAGATACTTAAATCTTATAAATGTATAAATAGTCTTTGCCCGGAAAATCCCCGTCACCTTCTGCTTTTTTAATCTCGGTCCTCCCTAAAATGAAAACTTCAGAAAGAATCACCCTCCCTTCTTCTTGGCTCATGATCTCTTTCGCGTTTAAGCTTCACGCTGAAAAGTGTGAATTTAACTAAAAAAATTCTAAAGTACACCGGCATCTTTTGTTGTTCGCTTTTATTGTACAGGAAGGGAATTTACTTGACTTCGCTGTACACTTTAAAAGAAACTCGACGATATCAAGTTACTTTAGTCAGAAAGTAACACTCACAAAGTTAATAGGTAGTAAAAATATTCCATTAAAGTACGATTAGAAATTTTGAATGTACTTCCAGTATAAACATCGTTCTCCAAGGATTTCATAATAATTACATTCTTCGGTATAATTGTATTTCATTTTTACTTTAACAACGTTACTATCATTTTATCCTGCAACGAATTTTGAGATTTCATCTGAACGCGGAAAAAGTTTTGTTTGAAAAACGCATCTCGTTGAATGGGGTTTATGTGTTTCAAGTGTGACACAAAGGTAGCTCGTAGCCGTGTTTATTTTACAAATCATGAAAGTAGCGTAAGTTTTTATTATTTGTATACTGCGTGAGGTGGAAGATTAGTGAAGTGGTGACAGTGTCGGTGCACCAGGTGTTATTCTCCAGCGTGCATAATTCAGTTTAGTAATAACACGATTCTCGTATCATGATTAAGTAACGAACGAATAAATTCTGCGGGAAAATCACTGGCGAAATAGTTGCCTGGAAATGCCTCGAATGGAGAATTACCGGATAAAGAAAAAACATAAGAGGAGCTGTGAGGTTGAGTTTCGTGGGAAATTCCTTCGAGAATGGGGAAAGTAATGTTTGTTTGTAGCACGCGGAGGTTTCGGATGGAATTTCAGTGACGTTTGATCTCACAGTTGCAGTTTAATTCGGTGGAAGGTAACCCGTACGGTCCTACCTTTCTTAATTAACTTTCGAGTGGAACTCGGTGACTTTAATGACACTCACGGTTCACCTTCCGCGGCTCAGAAAATTCTCTTTCTATCGTCTCCTTCCTGGCTCTGCAGACTTAAAAACAATGTTTCAACGGATTACACAGAGAGCTTAGCTAATTGCCCCGATCCAACGCCAATTAAAGTTTAAATCCTCGATAAAAATGAATCAGCCATTTGCGTATGGATTCACTAACTTTTTTACCTCATCTGGCGTGTAATATCGATGTTTAATCAATACGACATATTCAACGCGTCGAATGACGCTCATGCTCCTCTGTTAATTGAAACATTTCAATTACAATGTAAACACTCGGATATTTATATTCCGATGCTTCAATATCATATTTATATCTCAGTGTTTTATATCAGTGTAAATATCCAGGTGGAGCGCGGTATTAATTTCTTCGATGTTTATTTGTTTCGTTCATATTTCCACGTACAAATGGGATGTAATATTCAATGTTTAATATCAGCACGATACCGTAAATACGAACGTGGATTGTCAATATTAAAAAGAAGCCTGAACGAACACTCGTCCGCGAACACTGCGGAAGATCGGCAATCACGAACCGTCGAAAATATTTCAGGCGGAATTTATGCTTGGTGTAAATTCACGGTAGATATGTTCCTACTACCATATGGCTTCAATATGGGCCACGACTGAAAGCCTCGGCAAATGGAGGATGTCCCATAAAATATCGCACGGTTAGAAACCTTGCCGTGCCACCACGAGTACCACCTATTAATCATCCCTATCACATCGCAAAATGTTAATATCACCCGTTATAAAGTGTCTACTTCATTTCCAAATATAATTCCGCGCCATTCAGAATTTCACCGCGAAATAACCGTCATTGTGCTCAATCTCAAGTGAATTAGAATCGAGCTAGAATTTCAGCACTTCCTAATTCGCGCGGAGAAACTTAACCCGCTGACTGCAATTGTATTTCTGCAATTCAAATACTATATTCGCACAAAATGTTCAAACGTTTTCAGACCGAAGAGTAACGTATCTAAAGACTCGCATTTGAGTTATCCGGGTTCTGATAAAAAATGACAAAGACACACATGTTCGTCGTTCGGTGCGATGTTTAATTTATGTTAAATTAATTAAATAATTAGTAACGAGAATAGAATGAATACCTAGAGATATGTCGGTATAATATACGTATATCTGTTTGGTCAATATATGGTTTCCTTAATTACGTTAGTAACGTATAAATTAGTATAGAATTGCTAGACTTCATACATTTACCTGGCACGGTGGTTCCTGTTACAATATTAAAGTCCCTTTAAATTATAACGGATCCTCATTAGCATCGTGACACGTTCCTATTTCCGGTTCGAGACAACGTTGATATAAATGGCATTTACTTTCGTCCGAGTTACTCGGAGTACAGGAATAAATATGGTTTCGAGAGAATTACGAATTTACACGGTAGACACGTCGTCTAGCGTGCGACTTCAATACGACTACGGTGTGAAAGCATTGGCAAATAGAGGATGGCCCATAAAATATGGGACATTTCGCGAGTCTCTACTTTCTCTCCGCCCTACGCTCTCTTTCGTTCTACCCCTTTTACGCCACTCTTTCCATTCCGTGCTATTTCAAGTTCCTACGCCGCTTTTCACAACGGTTTTCCCTTCGTAGAAAAATCACTCTTGGATTTCAGTGTGTAGTCGGTCCGTACTTTTTCCACTAACACTTCCTCCGTCCATTATTTTTTCTCCGTCCTTCACCCTTCCCTTCGTTCCGCCACTCGCGATGCCCTCCTGAAAGAGAAAGCTTTTTTCCACCGTAACATTTCCGTGTAAAACGACTGGATACGCGCGTCAAACGGTTCGCTGATGGAGAGGGAGAGGTTTCCCCAACGCGGGTAAACCATCGTCCAATTTTTCATCGTGTTGCATCCGTTCGCCGGCGATGATGCAACTTTCCTCGTCACTTCTCGAATGTCATTAGGCTGCTTCGCGATATCTTGGAAAAAGTTCCCTTCCACGAAAGTATACTTTAAGGGTACAGTTTCACGAAGCTTTACAGAACTTCCTCCTTGTTTTTGTTACATCGTCAGACTCTTCCCGAGGGAAGACTTCGAAGGCATTACCTCGATGTATCCACGACGTCGAAGTGACTTCCGAAAATGGTGGATTTTTCCTATGCATTAAACCAACCGTAAACAAAACCACTATATTCCAAGAAATAATTCCTGTATCGAATAAATATATTATTTACTATTCTTAAAACCAGTAGTTTGTGTAGACAACGTACCCTGATTCTATCTGGGTAATTGATTTAATTTTTCCCGAAGAGTTTCAAAGGGAATTAATTGAAACGTTGTACGTCCCAGTAATTTCTGAGAAACATGATTCTTCCAGTACGTATTTTCAGCTCGCATTCGTATCTCGGCATCGTATTTACGTACTCTTTAATCATGATAATGAAAACATATTCGAGAGGAAGTTTCATTGGCCTCGTTATCTGGTAGGACGTACTCGGCCGAAGAAAAGAAAGTGCAATTAAAAGTTGCGAACTCGTAACAGTATCATTTGGAGACCGGGTGCTAATTACGCAGCTGGAATAAAGGGAAGGTGATGAATGAGAGACGAGATGTACGCCGGTGTTAACAATCAACCAGATCTCCTTCGAGTAATTCAAAACTTCAGTTCCAACTGAATGGCAGGAATTAGTTTTCGAGAATCACCTTACTATTCCGAGGGATAATATCCTTTTTATTCCGTGTCTTTCGTTAATCGCCCGAAGGACCAAGTTGTCCCGGGTGTTCCTAATAAGACATCAACCGCCCGCCAATTTTGAGATCCGTCCTTCCTTACTTCCTCGAAATATCCTCGAGTTTGAACTCGCTTAACATTCTCGTTCTTGTTAATTATACACTTACCAACTTTCCTTTTATCCGGTGGTCTACTTATTCATGAACTTCGGCATAGTCTGACGTACACAGCCTGCCTCGAATGTCCTTTCCCTACCTTTATCTTTAAACGTTATGTACGCCTAGCGGGTAGGTAGAGGTTACGTTAGAAATCTTCAATAAAGTATCAAGTTTTATGTTTCCTTATTAAAATGGTACATGCTCTTGACATTAAATTAAGCTAGGTTTAATAGAGAATTATGTTTTCAGAAGGTTACTGTTATAGCTTTTTCTCAATAAGTTCGTGCTTTATTATCATAACAGATATTACTATTACTCGTAAGGAAAGGTGGGGCTATTTCGGTTAATTTGCTGTTTTAATTTAATTATGGTCCTAGAACATGTTTAGGCATCATATAGTATCGATTTGGATCATTCAGAACCGAAATTGGCGACTTTTATTTTTTGGCAATTTTTGAAGGTATACTTCACATTTTTTCGATTCTGAGTCGACCCATTTTTCGGCTAAAAAAATTTTTAAACCGCTTCTTCCGACCCAAAATCGTCCTAGAATATGTTTATACATCATATACCATCGATTTCGATGGTCTAGGAGCGATTTTGGCGACTTTTAATTTTTGAGAATTTTTGAAGGTATACCCCTTCACATTTTTGCGATTTGGAAATGACCCATTTTTGGCTCAACCAAATTTTTTAACCACTTCTTCCGACCCAAAATCATCATAGAATATGTTTATACATCATATACCATCGATTTGGACGGTCTAGGAGCGATTTTGGCGAGTTTCAATTTTTGAGAATTTTTGAAGGTATACCCCTTCACATTTTTGCGATTTTGGCTCGACCCATTTTTTGGCCAAATAAATTTTTAAACCACTTCTTTCGACCCAAAATCATCCTAGAATATGTTTATACATCATATACCATCGATTTGGACGGTCTAGGAGCGATTTTGGCGACTTTCAATTTTTGAGAATTTTTGAAGGTATACCCCTTCACATTTTTGCGATTTGGAGTCGACCCATTTTTGGCTCAAAAAAATTTTTTAACCACTTCTTCCGATCCAAAATCATCCTAGAATATGTTTATACATCATATACCATCGATTTGGACGGTCTAGGAGCGATTTTGGCGAGTTTCAATTTTTGAGAATTTTTGAAGGTATACCCCTTCACATTTTTGCGATTTGGAAATGACCCATTTTTGGCTCAACAAAATTTTTTAACCACTTCTTCCGACCCAAAATCATCATAGAATATGTTTATACATCATATACCATCGATTTGGACGGTCTAGGAGCGATTTTGGCGAGTTTCAATTTTTGAGAATTTTTGAAGGTATACCCCTTCACATTTTTGCGATCTGGAGTCGACCAATTTTTGGCTCAAAAAAATTTTTTAACCACTTCTTTCGACCCAAAATCATCCTAGAATATGTTTATACATCATATACCATCGATTTGGGGCATTTAGGAGCGAAATTGGTGACTTTCATTTTTTGAGAATTTTTGAAGGTATACCCCTTCACATTTTTGCGATTTGGAGTCGACCCATTTTTGGCTCAAAAAAATTTTTTAACCACTTCTTCCGATCCAAAATCATCCTAGAATATGTTTATACATCATATACCATCGATTTGGACGGTCTAGGAGCGATTTTGGCGAGTTTCAATTTTTGAGATTTTTTGAAGGTATACCCCTTCACATTTTTGCGATTTGGAAATGACCCATTTTTGGCTCAACAAAATTTTTTAACCACTTCTTCCGACCCAAAATCATCATAGAATATGTTTATACATCATGTACCATCGATTTGGACGGTCTAGGAGCGATTTTGGCGAGTTTCAATTTTTGAGAATTTTTGAAGGTATACCCCTTCACATTTTTGCGATTTGGAAATGACCCATTTTTGGCTCAACAAAATTTTTTAACCACTTCTTCCGACCCAAAATCATCATAGAATATGTTTATACATCATATACCATCGATTTGGACGGTCTAGGAGCGATTTTGGCGAGTTTCAATTTTTGAGAATTTTTGAAGGTATACCCCTTCACATTTTTGCGATCTGGAGTCGACCAATTTTTGGCTCAAAAAAATTTTTTAACCACTTCTTTCGACCCAAAATCATCCTAGAATATGTTTATACATCATATACCATCGATTTGGGGCATTTAGGAGCGAAATTGGTGACTTTCATTTTTTGAGAATTTTTGAAGGTATACCCCTTCACATTTTTGCGATTTGGAGTCGACCCATTTTTGGCTCAAAAAAATTTTTTAACCACTTCTTCCGATCCAAAATCATCCTAGAATATGTTTATACATCATATACCATCGATTTGGACGGTCTAGGAGCGATTTTGGCGAGTTTCAATTTTTGAGATTTTTTGAAGGTATACCCCTTCACATTTTTGCGATTTGGAAATGACCCATTTTTGGCTCAACAAAATTTTTTAACCACTTCTTCCGACCCAAAATCATCATAGAATATGTTTATACATCATGTACCATCGATTTGGACGGTCTAGGAGCGATTTTGGCGAGTTTCAATTTTTGAGAATTTTTGAAGGTATACCCCTTCACATTTTTGCGATTTGGAAATGACCCATTTTTGGCTCAACAAAATTTTTTAACCACTTCTTCCGACCCAAAATCATCATAGAATATGTTTATACATCATATACCATCGATTTGGGGCATTTAGGAGCGAAATTGGTGACTTTCATTTTTTGAGAATTTTTGAAGGTATACCCCTTCACATTTTTGCGATTTGGAGTCGACCCATTTTTGGCTCAAAAAAATTTTTTAACCACTTCTTCCGATCCAAAATCATCCTAGAATATGTTTATACATCATATACCATCGATTTGGACGGTCTAGGAGCGATTTTGGCGAGTTTCAATTTTTGAGAATTTTTGAAGGTATACCCCTTCACATTTTTGCGATTTGGAAATGACCCATTTTTGGCTCAACAAAATTTTTTAACCACTTTTCCGACCCAAAATCATCATAGAATATGTTTATACATCATATACCATCGATTTCGATGGTCTAGGAGCGATTTTGGCGACTTTTAATTTTTGAGAATGTTTGAAGGTATACTTCACATTTTTGCGATTTTGGATCGACCCATTTTTTGGCCGGAATAAATTTTTAATCCACTCCTTTAGACCCAATATCGTCTTTGATCATCTTAAGCATCATCTACCATTAAATTTGACCCTTTACAATCAAAACCGGCGAAATGGGAATTATGACCATTTGTAGACAGTAGAAGTATATCTTTTCAAAAGACTCTAATCACACATCGAAATAATCTAGACGTCAAATATTTATATATTAATCGACATTCTTAAAAGTGCATCGTCACAATTCACACAGCCGCAATGAACGAAATAGCGGAAGGAATTGAATAGCGAAAGGATCGTGCTCGATATATCGACTGCAGTTTGGAGCATAAGGAATCGGTGAAATTACGAGGCGTGTAAATATTTGTGGAGTGATGTAAAGCGACAAATTGTGGAAGAATCGATTCCGACGTAGAACAAAGTGGAGTGTATCTCTAAAGCATCTGTCTCGCGTCAAAGTTCTTTCTTCGGAGCGTATGCCAGGGAACCAATGAACCGTGTACCATCTATTTGCCGCCGCCTGACTATGCACGTACATTTCTACTTTTGATCTGACGCCAGTGCTTACAACACGACGTGAGCCTGTGGCTCGTTGAAAAATAGCGTTAGTTATTGGCTGGCAATTGCACACGAATCCGGCTGAAACAAGGGACAAAAAGTACACGAAAAAAGTACACTCACACACACCCCCAGCATAGGAATCCATTTGAGCCTGGTGATTCTCTCTTTAACTTTAATCAATACCGATTGCCAGCCGTCATTGTGGTGGTTGTTAAAATAGAAAAAAGTAGGCAGGGAGACGGGGAAATAAATGAGGGCAATTGTTTCGAGAATCCGAAGAGTGGTAACAATAGGAAGTAATAAAAAGGAAGAAGGATATTTGAGGAAGAAGTTTTCATCGCGAAAACTGCTCGACTGAATAACGACCATCGAAAGCACTTGCCTTGGTTTGTCTTCGGGGTTCGTATGCTTTCGGATCGTTAAGTTGCCTCTTTAATGTTCTGCCTAGTTCCTTCTATGACTTACGGAATTTATGAAGAAAGCGTATATAGAGGAAGGTGGAAAATGAACCGAGGATTTTAAGGAGTGATTGTTCCGAGGTACCGTGATTCGATAAAGCCGAAAATAAAGAGCGAAAGAGGAAAGACGGAAGGAAGAGGAATGAAACGAGTACGGCACTAAGGCTTGAATTCAACGGAAAGTTTTCAGCTTCCGAGCGACTAACGACCATCGAAAGCATCCACATTGCTTTTTCTTCGACTTCTTACCAGACTCTGTTCTACGCCATTGAAACGATAAAGCCGAACCATCTATCCACGCTGTTCGACTATGTGCTCACTTTTTTACTCCCCCTCCCCCCTTTCTCCTCTCTCTCTCATTGTCATTGGTTACATCCGATGGAACGCGTGATTCGCGACAAGGAAAAAAATGGGTGGAGAGTATCGAGGCTGGTCATTGCTTCGAAATCGATGAATAAAGAGAGTAAAGAGAGAGGCGAAAGTCCAGTGGCGGAAGAAGCGATTCGCCGGGGAGAAACGAAGATGAATCGGTGGACGGGCAACCACAAAAGGAAAGAAAAGGCAGAGACTGGAATTGTTTCGACGTTCGGTGGAATCGAGGGAGAAATGGAAAACGGGAAAAGGAGAATGAAAGGGACAAGGATAAAGGAGAAAAGAACAGTTAGCGAAGAGGGTGAAACTTGGACAGGACTAACGAGCATCGAAAGCGTCCATCCTTTTGGAAATCGTGGAATGCATCGATCCTAAGGAAGAGTCTCTTCTTTTGGTGGCACGAAATAAATTCTGGAAGAATACCCTCTTCAAGGCGGCTCGCTAAAATTATTCCCGTGGTTCCATTATCATTAAGCTCGCTCGTAAAATGCTTTCGTGGCTGTTCGCGTGTGCGTGTAGCCGAGTGGGGCAGAAGAAAGAAATATTACGAGGAACGATGGTAACCCTCGACGCGAAAGGAATCGGAATTGTTGGGGATGCGTGCCGCATCCCTTACCGCGATTAAACGAACCATACAAACGATAATTTAGACTCCAAGTTGTTTCATTTATTTTTAATGCAAATACCGCGCGAGATTTTTATACGCCTCTATAATTGCCAAGGATCCACCCCCACCTTTTTACGAACGTGAGCTGCATATTAGTATCTTATTCATTAAGCAAGGAAATAGAATTAATGATGCATGTATCTCATGATTCTTTAACACTGGAAATACCGATGCACTCAAAATGACTGGTCTCCAATTTTTAATAAAATTATTCACACATACCACAATGCATTATATGATATTATTTATATATCGTTATTTATTGTACATAACACACTTAATTAAATCCATGAATTAACTTGCATCTATCAGCCATAATTGATATATAAATATTATATAGATGTAGAAGTATAATTGAGTATATTTTCGGTCGTTCTAGTGTGAACGGAGAAGATTAAATATTTTAATTATCACTTCTTACACAGACTGTAAATTGACTCATTATTTAATTTATCTTAATCTGAGATAATGGATTTCGAATTTCTTCGAACTTCCATATAGTGGAATTACTCGGTATGTTTTTATTTCCGGAATAAAGCGAATCTACAACGACATAATCTTCGTTAACTAAGGAAATAGGAGCGAACGGTGTATTCGGTGAAATATCACGACGAGGCCTGGAAGTTCGCGAGGTACGAAACACTGATACGACATTAAAGCAAGTAACAAGAGTTCGAATTTGTTCTAAAAGGCAAACACAGAGGCTTATCGTTGGATTTATGCCTGGTAATTTAGCAAAACAAGAGAGCAGAGGCCGTTATTTCTGGTTTAATGACACGATAAATTAAAGTGCGAGTTAGTGCACGAGCCGCACTATTTAACGCACGGGAATCGCGAAATTAGATCGATCACCATTATGTGAGAATTATTTGGGTTACGTTCTGCCCGAGCAGACGCAGCTGATTACCATGTCGGATACACTCGTCATGTCGTCCCGTGAAATGTCCTGTCTCTCGTTTGATCGGTTCTGAACGCGTTTCACCGTATCGGATTATGTGGGACGCTTTATCAATTTCGCGAGAACCAACCCATGGCTTCCTATTCAGTTTCGAATTACTCCTATCTTACGATACCCCGCGCCATAATTACCTGATCAACTGTTTCCAACAATGTTTCACTCCATCGGGAGATAAGTTGCTAACTCGATAAACAGTCCATGACAATCATTTTGAAAAACATTGAAAAAGTTGATATTCGCGATAGTGTATATTTACGGGGATGGTTCCTGGTTCGTGACGAAGTGAGTTTGTCCAGTTTGAGCGGCCAGCTGAAAGTGCGCTTTTATAAAATATTACCATTTTTAATAACGTTAGTGCAGCACATCTAACGAAGTAAATCTTGTTAAAAAAATATATACTCTTTCGGGGAATGTTTGTCGTGTATAATGAAAGACGATGAAAATCAATTTTAATGGCTTCATTATTTTCCTGGTGCAGCCAGTTCAGTATTCAATTTCTTTCTCTCATTATTGTCATTTAATAAATAGTCGCCGAGCATAGTTATATTCGAAAACCCATCAGCCACTTTATACTTCCAACTGGAATTAGCGGCTATTAACTGTTGGCCAAAAACCAAATGAATTTCATACGTAACATATTTCACGCTATCGGCATCGATCACATTCACCGCATATAATTATTATTATTCGGACGACAGAAATACGTGATATCTCAGTTTCTCACCGTAATAAATTGTCTATACATTGGCAAGAGTCGATGTAAATTATTTCAGAAATTTCTACCGCGCATTAATCAAATCGTAGAGAACGTGTCAACTCACAGTACTTTCCTGGCCGGAAATATAAATTCCCGTAAAAAAAAGATGACACTGATGTTCGGTTTTTATCTCCGCGGTACGAATAATATATTTACCCTCGGAAATAAAGTGGCGCTATTGAAGTGTACTTTTTACGGGTTGCGGTGTCGCGGGTACCTAATATATTTCGTATGAACTTTGCTTTGTACGTGTTTATGTATATGATGTATACATAAATCACTGTGAATACATAATACACGTAGTACACAGTGTTCGATAGCACAAAGAGCGTTTAATTTCCCGTGTACGATTAATCAAAATTCCGAAGAAAAACGAAGAGGTTTGAGGCCTCCCTTGGAGCACGGCTACGGTTTAATTATCAGGGGCATTCATTTTCCTGGTCGTCGCACCTCGGTGCAACAAAATAAGAGACGGTCCGACTCTCTCACTGCAATGCAGATATAAGCTCGAATCGTAGAAGAAAAGTCCTCCGAGGTGGACCCTTTAACACTCTCTTTATTCTTTCACTCTTTCACCCTTTCACCCTTTTACTCTGCTTCCTCTTTTCTTCCGGTCCCGTCCCACCCCTGTGCTGCCCCACACTTTCTTTTCTTCCGGCTTCTTCTAGCCGCCGTCCTCCCCGCGCTCATAATTCCGAGACAAAAGCTAAAGACTACTACCATGACGGTCTAAACCGACCAAAGAAAAAAACTGAGAGGAAAAAAATAATGGATACTCTACCTGGTACCACGGGACACCATAGAATAGTAATACACCGTGCTAATACTGACGATAATACGGTCGAAAGTAAAGTAACTCGTGGCACCGAAGAATGGAACTAACTTCGTTTACACGATTCCGCCGTGTAGAGCCGCTTATGAAAGCAACCCGATGGTTTAACTTGGAATATTAATTACGGAATATCTTGTGTTTGCATTGTGCGCTTGATATTTTTGGTTGGATCACATATTACGCTCCGAAATGAAACGTTAATTGCGCGATTAAGGTGGCTTCGTTACGAACATTGATATAAATTCAATTGAAATATTAATATATTTTTGTATTTAAAATTCGGAACAGTATTTAAGCAGTTTGATATGACCTCTTTTTAATAGAATATTTTTGAAGGTAAATTGTGTGATGTTGTAACAATAACTGGCGGAATTAAAAAAGACTCAGTTTATATACCGTCCATAATTTTATGTTTGGCTTTGAATATAAATTTGAAACAAATATGTTTTAAATCATGGATTAAGGTAAATGTAAATATTGAAATGATTTGAAGCTGGCAATTTAAAGTATGTTATTTTTAACGCGATATTAAGTCATCTTCCTAACGCATTATTTATGCGAAAATATTCGCGATAATGGCGATACGGGGAATACGAAAATGCGGTAATTAATAAATATTAAAGGAGATCATCGCGCTGAATAAAAATCAGATTGCTAAGTTCACAGCAAAGCTTTTAGCGAAAAAAATGCGAGTACGTATTGTCAGTAATCCTCGAATGATATTTCACCTGGGAATTCCTTCTCGTTTTTCATGATCACAGTCCAGAATGAATAACGTGGTTGGTCACGAAACGTCACATCTCGCGCAACCCTTTGACGGCCAGTGCTCCGACACGTCGAAAACAAATTTAATCGCCCTATCAAAGCCTTTTTTTCCGCCATGCTTCCTCCCTTTTTTTCAGCACCCTACCTTCGAGGGACGTGGTTGGTGAAAGGCGGAAAAAGATCCCGATTGAATCCACCCTGTGATAATGGGTTCAAGCCGATTAATTAACCACCAACAAATTTAGCATCGACATCAAAGACTTCACTACATTCTATTCTTTATTTTCTTTGACACCGATATTATTTCGTTATAAAACACGGGGTGTTTTGATTATATAAGTATCAGGTGACTACAAAAGCCACCGTGGATTCCACAGTTATTTAATAAAAATATTAGGAAATATCGCTTGCCACGGAAGACGATACGGAAGATAGAATCCTTTCCATCGTATTTCTCGAATCCACTTTTCGAGAGTACACACCACTCGAGGGAAAGAAAAGATTTAATACCCAAAGGAGGTGTTGTACCCTCGTGAACTCGGAACCGAATTAAATAGCACAAAAATGTCTTTCTCGTGGAGAGGATGAGTTAAAAGGGGGAAACGTAGGGATGAAATGGATAGAGAAAGAGATGGAGAGGGTAAGAGATGGTTAGTTAGGTGACGGCGAAGCTATTTTTCGTGGTAATGGAAAGAGGAAAGTGAACGAACATAGGCAGAGGCTGAGCCAGGTTCTGTGAGCTTAAATAATGCCGGCGGCTGCCGTGAAGAGGAAAAATGAGGATACCTCGTGGATAGTTCGACTCTCGACTCGTTCAATAATATCGGTCGAAACTCTGACGACCGGTAATTTTTAATCAGTAATGCTACCGGTGTATGGATTTCGATGAGAAGCCTCATCGAGGAAAAAGGCCAACCTCTCTCCGATGTTCTGATATACAACTCCCATCACGAGACCGAGTGTACTGCTTTTGTTTCAAGTATTCCATATTCACTGGGTTCAAAAAGTCTCCGTGCATCTTTCCCCGACTTATTTTCTATCCTATGATTTCCATGGAACGCCAACGGGGTTAGGCAGCCTTTAAAATTCTCGAAGCAGCTCCGCCGTTGTTATTACGAATATCATAGAATTTTTTCACGGAACATCCGTGGATAGACAACCTGTAAAATCCTCGAAACACGGAAGCGACTTCTATTATGAATATTTCAGGCTTTTCATACTTCCGGGTAATCAATTAAGTTTTATAATCCTCGTCGGATATTTAACACGATTTTAAATAATGGATTGAAATAAATACAAATATTGAAATGTTTGGAAGCTGCAAGATTATAAATGTTATTTTCAACACGATATTAAGCGACCTTCGTAATGCATTATTTACGCAAAAATATTCGCGAATATTTATTCCGTCCTTTCTTAGGTGCGCAAATTTTGAATTCCACGATTTATGAAGTTATTGAGATTTATTTAATCTCCTTCGTTCTAGTGGTACGAGATACTTCAAGTAAAATGGACGAAATGAATTTCTCCGGAAAATAGAGGTCTCATAGTGAAGAGATGCTATCAAAGGTTATAGCGTTCAAAATTTTTCTTCTCTTCACGGTCTATGAGCACAAATAAGATGGTTAATCTTGAACGTTCTAAGCGTGTTTCACGAAGCCGAAGTAATCCCACGCGAAATTACGTGCGCCCGACGTAAATGTGTTTCACACGGTGTACGCAGCTTTCTAATATTTAAGGTGCACGATGTACCGCGAACTAGAATATAAGGCGAGAGAAATTCTCGGAGCTTCAAAAGCATACCGGCCCGAAGACATAACTTTGTAAAAAGTGGAGGGAAGTTAAGGTGCGTGATCGAGACTCATTTTCATTGGAAATTGCGGCAGACTTCGTTGTATCCGCGGAGGATACTTCTACCACCATTTTTTTTTCTCCGTTCCTTTATCCCCTCGTCGTACCGCCTCTGTCTTTACATTTTCATCGAATACAACGACTGAATTATTTCGAGGACTCGCCGAGTGGGAGTACCAGCTTCCGGCAACTCGAGAACAATCGTACTCACAGATTTACCAAGAACTAAATTCCCGCAGGAACGTGGTCCGACTATTTGCCGGAATCTTTTAAAGAAATCTTACAATCGTTGAAACGCCTGGTTTCGTTGAAACTTCGAATATTTCATGAATTAAACGTTAACCAACGGTTCTAGAAAGTAGCTGAACCCGTTCTCGATTAACCGAGAATGTAAGGTGGAAGGCACTAACCACCAGCTTCTATTGCACCTTTAATTTCATTGTTATATCCATTGTGTTACATCACTCCATTTTATTCAAGACCATAGTACGAGCTTAATGAAACAAGTAATTTAGCTTATCCTGTGTTAAGGCTTCCAATTAGTTTTTTACAAATTGATGAACTCTTACATGGCCATAGGAGTATGTATACAAGAAGTACACTTTTATTAAGCCTTTTAATGGCTAACCGACGAAGTAACGGAGTTCGTAGAGATAGATAACGAAGGTAAAGAGAGGACTTAATTGGTGAATGTTTTATTAGAAGATATAGAACCGTGAAAGAGAAACGACCGAATATGGTTCTAAAAGAAGGCGAAGGTTTAAGTGGATGGGTAAAACGTCGTCGAGGGCCATTCAACCCTCCACGGTTCGCCACGTCTTCGTAAACCTTCAACTTCAAAAAAACATCCCTCCATGGAGGTCGCAAAAAGAAGTGTCAGAAATAGGAGGGAAATGTGGGAAGCAGTACGAAAAATACTTTTATTTTGTCGAATTACCTGAAAACACCGTGGTATTCTCTCTTGGAGTTCAATTAAAGCGGAGGCGCAACGAACGAGAGCCGGTAAAACAAAGTCGAGTAATATATAAAATTTTCCCCGGGAAATAAATAAGAAAGAAGAGCCCCGGAGAGAAAAAGAATTAAAAAGCTATCCTTCTGGCTTTATGAAAAATTAAACGAGCTCTTGCATCGACGAAGACGATATCGTAAAAATGCCCGCCAACGGAAGGAGAGAGGGAGACCTGAATAAAAAATGCAAGGAGGAAAAGAACGAGGGGCCAAATCCCCCTATAAAAAATATTTGCCTGAAATATATCTTTTACCGAGAAATTGGCGTTTCGAGATTAGCCGGATCTTTTCTGGCAAATTCTCGAGTTATCTCGTAAAGCCAAGTGCGTCGCTCTCAAAAACTCGAGACTCGCGACGAAAAATATCCAAGGAAAATCAATATTATTTTGAAAATAATTTAGTTTTATAATAGTACAAGATTCAAAGGGATGATCTTACTCTAGAATTAATTTTCGGAGAAATTATAAATGATGATTCCGTAATGCATCATAATCATTCTGTAAGATCAAGAAGACTAACTTCGTAAAAGTAGAGTCAAAGGAAAGTTTGCATCGCGGATTATTTTTGCGGAAATTACACGAAGCAATTCTACAATTCTATTGGAACATTTCCATAATTTAAACTGATTAGCTTTGTAATTTTAATTGGTCAATATGTACTCTATATATTTATATGTTATAGCCTGTTATTTTCGTATATTTTATTTATCTTCTTCTGCCTTTTTCATTTTTTTTTATTTCCGGTAACATTCAACCATTTTATTCGCTGGCATATACATATTCTATTCTATCGGAATACTTCACTAAAGTAAATTCGGTAGTTTTGTCATTTTAATTGGTAATTATATACCACATATATTTATCTATAATAGCGTGTACTTTTTGTATCTCCGGTGACTTTGAACTATTTTATTCGTTGGCATATAGCTGCCAATATTGGCTCGCGGTCGCTGCCAATACTATTTGCACTTCCCCCAGACAGCTCCCTTTTACGGCACGTTTCTTCCTTTAACGTACAAAGGCCTGTCGCATTTTTCCTATGTTTCCCTTGTTTTTTTCGGCCCTTCACGGTTCATCCGCGAGATTACACTCGTCAGTTGAACGTGCCATCGAAATATTCATCCAAGGAAGTCACACACAGAGAAACGTGGAAGAAAAAGGAACACGCGGTTCTCCCGGATTTTTACATCGAGAGAGAATATTTTCGATTCACCGTACGTGTCGGATTAACGTCGTTATATATTCAAGGATTTGGTGTAATCTCTTTTAATTAAATTCATTTCGAGAAGAGGACCCTTTTGGCCAGGGAATTTCACCTCTTACCATCGCAGGTTCCTTTTTCAAACGAATACCGGAATTAATGTAATTCCTTGTTAAAGCACAACAGATAAAGATCGTAAATTCCGAGGGAAAGCCGATCCTTCGAATGAAATTGAATCTCGGTTTACCGCGCGGGAAAATAAGGTTGGTTTTAATTGAGAATGTAGGCTGCGGTGTGGAATTATTAACATATGCATCGCAGTTAATACCGGGATTCCAGTTTTATATTTTGTTCACAGTTTGATCGATCAATTTTATAAAATAATCGAACATTGAAATACATTTGTAGAAGTGGAAGTACAACTTCGAAAAATGCGTGGAATTTAACTTCTCGTGTTTTTTAGTTGTTGCGATACTGTTCATATCGAGATTACAAAAGGTTAATAAATCCGCGTAGTATAAAGGATTAATTTAATCCCGTGCGATATAGAAAAAGCTGTATCGCGAAATCGGTCGAACACAGAGCCGCGATAAAATACAATTACTGGTGCCGATTCTAAAAACGATATTTAAATTATTTTCGAGGATTAATGCTACGACAGCGACTGAACACAACCGGATATTCGGATTATCCGTTGTTTCGTATTATATCCGTACTATCCGTTTCCTCCATTATCGTCAAATTATCGATTGTTGTTTATTTTCCGTACTCCAAAACATTCTCTTTAATGGCTCCGGTTAATTGCACCTTGCGCATTGAACAGATCAAGTAACCCGAAATTATAAACATCTACGAACTGGGCATACATTACAAATAATTATGAAAATAATTCATATTCGTGCTGCGCGTAATACGCGACTAACTCGCCTTGTTATAACACGTAAAATCAACTATAATAATGCCGTAACATTATATTACACGGTACTTCAAGCATCAGAATTACAATAATTAATTAAACATGCGATCAACTTGTACTACATAATGATGCATAGGAAATTAATATATTATTAAATAACCCAGCCAGTGGATTGATCGATACGCTAATTAATTAGAGATTTTAATTGAAAGTGACCCTTTCAAGATAACCTACTTCGTCGTAATATTTCCATCAGAATTTTGCTAATCAATGACATTGGTTTTTTAACCACTCATTTGTTCCACTTTAACCATCGATCGCGCCGGCAAACAAGAATATTAATTTCCCTAATTAACGGGAGGGTCTCTTTAACGTGTAAACCGTTGCCTACAAAAGAGTCGGGTGATACCAAGAATCATTGAGGCGTGAGAAGCAGTCTGGGATCCAAGATGGAGTTAATGCGAGCCAAGAAGAATTCCGATAATCACCGTGGAAATTACAGCTTTACACCTCGATAAATTCGGTGGTGCGGAAACCAGGAGAACGATCTTCGTCCTCATCCTCATCCTCAGCCTCATCCTCCATCTTTGCATAGAGAATCTTCCAACCGCAATCACCAGGAAATATATCCTATGATATGGCACACGTACGTTTTTCCTTGCATAATTCTTCGAGCAGAAAAATTCTTAGCTTAAATTCTGAGCTTAAAGCCGACAAAGTACAAAGCGTATTCGGTGGTTTCTCCATCCGCCGACCGCGGAGACTAAATCTCGGCCCCGCGACTCGACAAAATTCATCAAAGCAAAGTCGCTTTCGATCCAACCGAGTCACCCGGCAAATGCCTCCCCCGTTTGCATTATTCTTCCTCTCCTCATCTTGTTCTTTCCTTCCTTCATCGGTGCCTCCTTTTTTCTCTCTCCTTTTCATTTCTCTCTTTACCTTTCTCTATTTCTCTCTTTCTCCTCTTTCAAACGCCAGGGTATTTTACCGGACCGTAGACCCGGGATATGGAGTTTCGGGTCAAGAGTCACCTGGATTTCTCCTGGTTATTTATTCGTGGAGAGAGTCGGTAGACGTTACCGGAATTCTGCGGTAATCCTTACTCGGCGAGAGTACATTCCCAGTCGATGTTACATTCGAAGTTAAGGGGGGGGGGGGGGGGGAGGGATCGGGGATATTGAGGTTCGCGAAATGAGAGCGAAGTATCGTTTGGATTTGCCGAGTATCGGGTTTCATTTGCAGCCGAAACTATACCACTTTTAATTGACCAAAACAGAATTGAATAATGAAACCAACTTGGACGATTACTATCGTTTTATTCTATTAATACTTGAAGAAATAAATTAATCGATTCATTTATGTGCATTGTGCCACGTGAACCGTGAATAATCTCAGAAAATGAAACGTTATAAATTTGAATATTTTTATTAAATTCCGAGGAGCCGTCATTTTGACTGCTTCGCGGTGCTGATTATTGATTAAGCAGCTCAGTAATTACTTTTTCACTCGTATACGAAGTAGAATTTTAAAATATCTTTATTCATATTTAATATTGAAAGACGCGGTAGAAAGATTCCTGTAACTTGGATACTCGAATTCAAGATGTTAAACTTCGAATTCTACTGGAATTGGGAGATACCCGTTAAAGAAAGATCAAGATCACATTTGGCTAATATTAAAATATGTCTGATGTGACCCGCTTCGGAGTCCCGTGTCCAAAGAACAAGAGAACGTGGAAGAAGTGGAAAAAGAAGAAGAGATTGAGAAAAAAGTATGGAAGAGTGGTTGGGGAAAGGGGAGAAGGGGGAGATCGAAGGTATATGAGGGCAAAGTTTAAAGTAAAAGCCGAAGAGGGTCGCGCGGAAAAGTTCGGTGGCAGGTCCACGAGACGAAGGACTTTTCGCGCGAAGGAAAAATATATGGTTGCCGCGCGAGGACACGTCGTCTTATCAAATATGGATGCTCACGACCCGTATAGATTATGTCACGGGGGCCATGCGAAGGGAGAGGGAAGGGGATGCAAGCAGAAGAAGATGAAAATTCGGACGAGCGCAAAAATGAAACGTGACGGAGCGTACACTTGCTTCCTTCCGAAACTCATAATTCCTACGACAACCAACCGAAGAATTTTCGACATTGTCGGATATTATCATCTTCGCCTAGCGAGACGTATTCTCCGCGTACTGTTCTAACAACTCCAGCATCGCGACGTGGAATTATAATAAATCCATGAGAATATTCGCGTTCTATTTTCGTGCTACTATGAGTGTGGAGGTATGTGTGTACCTCCAGGGACACCGAAATGAGGTAAAATGCCTTAACTTTGACCGGAGCCCGAAAGGTTTCTGGGACACGTTACTAATCTCGAGATCGATCTCTTGATAATTAAACAAGACTTCTCGGGAATTCTGCGAATCGATTGCTCGACTCTTCTTTCTAACCTTTATTTTAGTTAGCCCCGTAGGAGTTACCATAAATAAGATTGCTGAAAATGAAGGTTATCAAACATCCCGAACACATTCTTAACTTTAGTTAATTATATAAATAAAACTATACATATAGATATCCCCTAGTAGTTCTGTGGCGTGGAAGTTACATGTTACAGTAATCTATCGAAGAATTTTTTAATTAATATTTCATGATACTCTAATATATAGACAGTCATATATTAAGGATGGTATTCAACATGGACCGTAATTTTATCATTGAACATTGTATAGAAATTTGTATAGCATATCAAAAAAGGGGTGCCCTGCTTCCTTCTTGGCACGTAAAGTACACCCTGGGGATACGATATTATTTGTGCACCCAGTGTACACAATCGTTTAGGTGAAATATAAGAGGAAGGATTGTCGATAAACGTAAAATATATTTTCTAATAGAAAGAAGGTAAAAATGAAGACTCCGCGACCTGGAACGTGCAGCTACAATAAACGCGATTTCCGCGAGGCGGGTGGGGGTGGGAATAGGAGGTTGAAACCTACTTCGAGTTTAACACGATTGCGCAAAATCAATTACCACGGTCTCCCATAATATACGAGCAAAGTTCTTCGCCAAAAGTGTTCTCCCTCCAAGCCACCCCCGTAACGTCGGTTCAACTTGTCTCGACCGACAATTCTATCCCTCCCCCCGCCCGCCCACCTCCTCCTCCTCTCGAATCCACCCTTAACTCATGAAATTATAGTCGTTCGACTAAAATTCGGACCGTGAACCCACCGCCACGAAACAGACTTGGTAACGTGCCGGTGGTATCTGCACCAATTCACTGGAAATACGAACAAGTTGCCAGTACAACTACTGTCGTTAATGTCCTCCATTTTCACGTACACTGTCTTCCACAAATCTCCGCATTCGATAAAAATGCCGATTGAAATGGGACCCGAACTATCTACGTTCGTTTGAAAGCCTTATATCATCGCAAATACGTATAACAATTAGTAGATTAAATTTTGAAACAATTAATTTGACAAGCAGATATTACATTATAATATATTTATGGTACGCGTATATTAAGATTCCAAAATATTAAAATCAATCCATTGGGTTGAGTCATAAATAAGTTTCGTCGTTTAAAATAAAGTTTATTCATCAATAAAATGAATTGCGATGAAATATAATGTAATATACTCGTCGTTATTATTAATAAATTCTTGCCAATTGTAGGCAACTTGTCGATTCCTCTTTCACCAAATTTCGATGGTGTTGAATAAAAAAAAACTCTTGAAGGAACGGACCTTATTTAAGATCCAACCCAATATATTTTCTTATAAAGAAAATATAATGAAATATGAAACATTAAATATGTTTAGTTTACCGTAATATGCGGTGCGATGCTGAGTCAGCTGAGCTTCCCGAGACTTTTGAACAGCAATGTACAGAGATATACAGAACAAGTTCCGTTGACTTTACTCGATTATATGGTCGCGCTTACGCGGCGAGGAGATCGTATAGATTACAACTAACTAAAACGAGCGGTAGGTTTGTTCTAAACGAGGTGCATAACCATACCGACACACTCGATTCCGGGACGAAGTAGTTTAACGAGAACCAACCTCCGTTTAATTAATCCGAGAAATTGGATTAACGGCACCACCGGCAATGGCCACTTTGGTCGATGCCGGTAGAATAGAACGGTCTTGGTTATCGGCAAAATAATAAAAATCTTCCTTCCTCAGTGGACGTTATCCCTCTGACACCCTTCGATACACCACGACACACTCGGCACATCTACAACTAGAAACGAAACGAATCTGGTACCAATACATTTACCAGCATACAGGACACCGCAGCATCATCGGGGGAAACCTCGTATATTTTGTTACGGATTTTTCCTCGATAGCCCGAGACATCGTTGAAAGAAGATCGAAGGACGGTCAATCTACCAGTGGAAGACCGAGTAAATAATGTTATTTGATTTAGAGACCAGATAGCCGTCTCTTTCCTTTTCCTTCGATCTCTTTTCTCGGACGCACCACCTCTTTTCTCGAGGTTTTTGAATAGGGACTAGAGAGACGAGGGAATTAAATTAAACGTATGGTAAGAAGGCAACCGATTCCGGATCACCCTCCGGTGAAGAAGAGGATGAAAGGGTTTCGATGGTTTGCCGAAGTCCGATAACACGAAGGAACGAAGGAATAGTGATAGAAAAAAAGGAGAAGCACAAAAGTCTGGTGATTCGAAGGTTGGACTCGATCGAGAAGCAACGAATGGAAACCGGGAAACGATAGCATCGTGATTCTCCACCACCGTACTTTTTCCTCGATGCATTTGATTGCGTGGAAATTATGTTCTCGCTTGTTCTACCTTGCTTTTTTTTCCAACGAATTTTGGACGAGAATTTCAAACGACCGGATTGGTTAAAAGGAATTGAATGGATAAAAGAAATGGTCTATTTATTCAGGGATCTCTTAGTAGTAACGGATACCAGTGTATTTTACTCGAGGAAAAATTAGATCGAATCGTAAAGGAAACGGACGCGCGAAGGGGAATAAGGACAAAAGAGTAAGACGGGGTAGCCATTTCCACGAATGAAACAACGGCCGAACTTCTTTTCATCGTGTATCGTAAATTTATCGTAAAGCTAGCTCTCGAGTATGTTTCTTCGTCCGATATTCGTGAATCAATTAAAGCACGAAGAAACCGATCGAGCATATCGAGGGAAATAAAAGAAAAATACAGCACGGCGAATACTCGGAAATCGAAGAATAACAGCTAATAATAGATGGAATATATTTCTTCGTTCGACTTAATCGTATTTATCTCTCGAACGTTTCTGAGTAAAGAAGATTGAATGTAAAAGTCGAGAAGTAGGGGTTCAATACAATCCAGGGACCGTAGAAAGAAATTCGAAAAAACGATAATTTAACCGGAAGTATGCGGAGTAAAGGAACCAGTAACGGCTGAGGCACTTTGATACCATCGAATCGGAGAACCTTCCACTGGTTTTCGATCGCGAAGGAATTCCAGTTGTTCCTTTTGCTTTTTCATTGCCATTAAAAGCGCGAAAATGCTTATCTCCGGTGTTAGAAATGCTGCGATCGTGATTGCCATGCTTCGCCTCGATAAAATTCATGTCACTCTTATTTTAATGCGCGATCTATGATTTCACGTTTGGTGACAAATAATTCTTCCATTCTTCGCGTTCAATGTTACCATTATTATCTTCTTATATTCAAAGGTAAAATTATATCTGATATAATTTAATTTGGTGTGCAAAACCTGTAGTAGAATACAAGAAAATAATGACAGTATTAGATCTTACTTTCAAGAAGATCTTTGAACATAATAATTCGTGTACAATTTAAATATCAGAGAATCTGGCGACATAGAAATCTTGAATTATGATAAAGTTAAGAATACATTAGTAGTTTAAAAGTATATAAGACCCTCGGAGAAACGGCGAGTAGTAGACATTTATGTTTCACTTAACTGAACGTTTGAAGTTCCGTTAGGTCTCCATTTACCGGCGTCTGAAATTTCCTCAACCAAGAATATCTTTAATTTTGTAATTTCGTCATTTACATAATCCATCATTTATTTAATTCTACATCGAATAAGACGGGGGTGGACGGCGGAGTAAAATTAGAGAAATAACTGTTGTAGAATATAGTCGGGTAACGCTAACTTCGGAAAATTTGATTACATTTATCTCGAGCAGCTTCCACGGGGGAATAAAATTGAATTTAAAATGACGAGCAGGACAAAAGCGTAGACAGCAGAAACAGAGAGCGGAGAGGTCAATCGCGAATGCAAATACAAATACACGATGGCCAGGCAGAAATATATTTGCTCCCGTTAGCAAACCGGATAACTTTTCTGGTATAATACAAATAAAAAATATTCCTGTGTACAAAGCTGAATGCTGTATTGGCCAATTGAAGCCCCCTCAACAATATCTCGCTAAAAAAGTTCCATCGGTTATCTCTTGGATTTAATTCCTCGTTCTTCGCGCAGTTTGACTTATTTATCACCACGTTATCAATAATAAATTATTATACGAATGAGATATCTATGTTTTTACTTTCTTTATTAATTTAACACTGCAACTACCGAATATGTACTTAGTTGTATAATATTTATACATTTATTTTTATATAAATTATATCTGGAGGATTAAAGTTACTTAATGGATTTCAACATGCGTGGTATTTAACATAAAATAAGGATATGTACAATTTCACAAAACATACTATTTTGGATGCGAGTTGCCTCGTTAAAAATTTCAGACTCATCATTTTGACTTTTCTGGTAATTCTAGTATTAATAATTTATATAATCCGTACGGAATTATCACTTAAAACTTCCTCGTCATAAAATCAAGTTATTCTACAAGGTATCAAGGCAATGTACTTGAAACTTTGAAATGAGCACGAATAAAAAATATCTTTATTTACGATGAAATAACACACGCCAGAAAGAAAGGACAGAAGTTAAATAAGTTTCGGATCGAAGTTCGTCGGAATATAAAACCGAATTTAACGTGAGGAATGAGAAGGTAGTAATACAGTGAAAAGTAAGCAAACTTGGGAAGTGATAATTTAAATAAAAGTCGGAGGGAGGTAGTGAGGAAGGAAGTAAGGAAGGAAGGAAGAAGTAAAAGTCCTGAGAGAATGATGATAGGATCCAAGTTGAGGAAGTATATTCGTTCGGCGCATTTCATTTCGGGTGAGAGATACGTGTCTCATTTCGTTCTCACCCCCTTTTCGTGTTAAGATAGAAAAATTCCACGACCTCCGATATCCGACGAGTTCTTCGAATTCAAATCATTAAAAAAAAGGAGGTTGTGTGTTCCGAGGAAGATAGGTCAATTGCAGACTCAATGAATGCAAGGAAATGATGCACGGCCAGAGAATGAGCACGGAGGGGAAAACTACTTTTAATTACTGCCGCAAGATATTTGCGTCTTCCACGAAGGAAAATTCCACCGCTGCGTGTGCGCAAATATAGGACTGATAAAAGATGAAAATATGAGATGATTGTTAATTGAAATAAGCAAGAAGAATGCATTTTTTGAGAATAAACAAGAAGGAACTTGAAACATCTTTTTTGGTATAAGAATACCGTATGGTTTTTCGATGAAGCTGATCACGAGATGTCCAATTTCCTTCCCGGTACACTTTCTCGTTTTTATTCCGTCGATTCCGCTTAACTCTTCGGAGTTTACGATGGAAACTGCACGGTGGACGGTATACCTTTTTTTACGAACGTGTTAGATAGCTAGACCTTGACGAAAGTAATTACTGACGTGTTTTTAAAAAAACGAGAGGGTAAGACGAAACATGTAATTTAAAACGTATTTTAGTTTAAAGTACAATGTTAGTAGCCAGGGGCAGATAGTGGCCCACGATAAATATATCTGTACATTCAAAAATTCTCAAAAATTGAACGTCGCCAAAATCGCTCCTAGACCGTCCAAATCGATGGTATATGATGTATAAACATATTCTAGGATGATTTTGGGTCGGAAGAAGTGGTTAAAAAATTTTTTTGAGCCAAAAATGGGTCGACTCCAAATCGCAAAAATGTGAAGGGGTATACGTTCAAAAATTCTCAAAAATTGAAAGTCGCCAAAATCGCTCCTAGACCGTCCAAATCGATGGTATATGATGTATAAACATATTCTAGGATGATTTTGGGTCGGAAGAAGTGGTTAAAAAATTTGTTTGAGCCAAAATTGGGTCGACTCCAAATCGCAAAAATGTGAAGGGGTATACCTTCAAAAATTCTCAAAAAATGAAAGTCACCAATTTCGCTCCGAAATGCCCCAAATCGATGGTATATGATGTATAAACATATTCTAGGATGATTTTGGGTCGGAAGAAATGGTTAAAAAATTTGTTTGAGCCAAAATTGGGTCGACTCCAAATCGCAAAAATGTGAAGGGGTATACCTTCAAAAATTCTCAAAAAATGAAAGTCACCAATTTCGCTCCGAAATGCCCCAAATCGATGGTATATGATGTATAAACATATTCTAGGATGATTTTGGGTCGAAAGAAGTGGTTTAAAAATTTATTTGGCCAAAAAATGGGTCGAGCCAAAATCGCAAAAATGTGAAGGGGTATACCTTCAAAAATTCTCAAAAATTGAAAGTCGCCAAAATCGCTCCTAGACCGTCCAAATCGATGGTATATGATGTATAAACATATTCTACGATGATTTTGGGTCGGAAGAAGTGGTTAAAAAATTTGTTTGAGCCAAAATTGGGTCGACTCCAAATCGCAAAAATGTGAAGGGGTATACCTTCAAAAATTCTCAAAAATTGAAAGTCGCCAAAATCGCTCCTAGACCGTCCAAATCGATGGTATATAATGTATAAACATATTCTAGGATGATTTTGGGTCGAAAGAAGTGGTTTAAAAATTTATTTGGCCAAAAAATGGGTCGAGCCAAAATCGCAAAAATGTGAAGGGGTATACCTTCAAAAATTCTCAAAAAATGAAAGTCACCAATTTCGCTTCTAAATGCCCCAAATCGATGGTATATGATGTATAAACATATTCTAGGATGATTTTGGGTCGAAAGAAGTGGTTAAAAAATTTTTTTGAGCCAAAATTGGGTCGACTCCGGATCGCAAAAATGTGAAGGGGTATACCTTCAAAAATTCTCTAAAATTGAACGTCGCCAAAATCGCTCCTAGACCGTCCAAATCGATGGTATATGATGTATAAACATATTCTAGGATGATTTTGGGTCGAAAGAAGTGGTTAAAAAATTTTTTTGAGCCAAAATTGGGTCGACTCCGGATCGCAAAAATGTGAAGGGGTATACCTTCAAAAATTCTCAAAAATTGAACGTCGCCAAAATCGCTCCTAGACCGTCCAAATCGATGGTATATGATGTATAAACATATTCTAGGATGATTTTGGGTCGAAAGAAGTGGTTAAAAAATTTTTTTGAGCCAAAATTGGGTCGACTCCAAATCGCAAAAATGTGAAGGTGTATACCTTAAAAAGTCCTACAAAATTCAGCGTCGTCAATTGCGCTTCTAAATGATCCAGATCAATTCTAAATGGTACTTGAACATATTCTGGGAGCTCAGGTACATTAAAAGGTTGAAATTTCGATAAATTCTATAAGAACTCAAAACATGTTCCAATTTCCAAGTAACCAGATATTCTTATGCAGAACCATGGGCAAATTATATTCGTCCTGAAATAAAACATTTCAACAGCATCATACGGAGTGACCAAAACTTTTTATTTCCCAGCAAGCTTTCGGACAACTCCAGTCCGTAGGTCAGTGAGGGTGGTATTCCTCAGTGTTTTTTTTCCATTTAAAGTATAAAAGAGGGACGTTTCCGTGAATACATTGTCCCAGACGTAAAGGCATCTGGATTTACACAGATTTATCTCTCGCGCGCGCGATGATATATACTTAAAGAAACAAAAGTTCGGGGAGCGAAGTCGTGAATGAGTTATGGCTGCGGCCTTCGCATAAGATATGTTCCCAGGCTTGTCGGTTTCAGGGGAAAAGTAATGAAACTTTTTACGTCCTTATAAGCTCCTTATGAATGTTTCACTATCTATGACTCTGCCGAGGAAAGAAGGATACTCGAGGATGTATATAATCCAGGACCAATAACGTTGCTCCGTTTGATCGCGTTTCAAAAGATACATTCGCGTATCTCACTTTAACAGCGCAACCACGAAATCCGCCCTCAAAAGCCGAGCACCGGATGCCGCAAAGAAATACTCGCATATTCCGAGTGACTCGAAGGGGTTACGTTACATCGCGAAATAATTCATTTAATAAATCGTCTTCAAATTTAATTACGTACCCGCTTGTGCCATTACGCCTGGACATAAATTGATTCCCTCCCCCACGGTGTCATTTTCTTCGGTTCAAATTTTCACGAATCCGATGTTTCAACATCTTTTTACATGAGAGAATGATAAGACCATTCTTCTTTGTCATAATTTACTTCATAATTTATTTATTACCACAATTAGAAAATATTAATTAGAATGTATTTTATTCATACTCACAAAAATATTCAACGGAACGTCGTGACGTTAGTGAATTAATTGGACAGTGATTTAATATCGTTAGAAATCATATGTCACTTTAATGCATTAATGGGGATATTGATGACGAAATTGTATTGAAAACGCACCGTCATAATCGTAGCTGTTAATATGTTGATTATACTGCTCACGTTCCATTTAATCATAGAGAATAATTAATTATTCGTTAGCTGGTATCATAGCAGGAACTTCGTTGAAAGACTCCACCGCAACACCATACACAGAGCCCAGGATACTCGTGAAAGGGGTAAAACGCGTGTAGACCACTGTACAGGGAGTAAAATCGTAGGTGGATTTACGGAAGTAGGATGGAGGGTTAACAGTGATAGGGCTGTTTTGATGGTGAAAGGGTGGAAAAGGCGCAGGAGGGAGAGAGTGAGAATCAGTGGAATAGGAGAGCACAGGGGGTAATCCAGCCCACGAATGGACCAGCGGGGGAGTTTTCTAATTTGAATGTTTGATGTTGGATAGCCTTTTGTTTCCGGGGCTGGGCCGGCCTCCGTTGCGAGAAGAAATAAGAGCAGTTACACGTCTCTCTCTCTGTCTCTCTATTTCAAGCCCCGTCGGCTTTCCTTTCTACCTAACCCATTGTTTCCCACCTGATTCCTTGGCTACCATTTGCGACCTCCTCTTTCCAACCCTTTCTCTTACTCTCGATCTCCCGTCCCCTTTCTCCTTCTCGTTCGTTCTTACCACTCGACACCTTCTGACTCTACCCTTAGCCACGTCTCTGGATTTCATTTCCATCCAGAGAATCCACCCTTCACCCACTATCCCGAAACTCACGGTTTAGTTCTTGCCGATACACACCTACACACTAACAAACACATAATCCACATAAATGATAATATCGTGCAACGAAGAGATTTACGTTTACTTCGGGCAAAAATTTGCAAGCTTTTAATGCAATGAAACGGCTCACGGATAAGCCGAGATGAAGATCTTACTCTTACTTCAACCATTTCTCTTCCGTTCTTCGCCCGCGGATTTTTCTTGACTCTGAGAACATTGGACTTCCGAACCAATCTCAATCAGAGTTGTTTCTTTGCTGATATTTAATACACCTACTATTTTATTTTAATTATTTGTGCATTATTACACAGCAACGTTACTGTAAAGAATACTGTGATGCATAGTGAACTCGGCTTTAAGTTAATTAATAATATGCATCAAAATTAAGTGATATATACTTCAAGATTGAATTCTATTTCTGTTTAAATGGTATACAGGGTTCAATCGTGCATTGATTATTATTTAATATAAAATAATGTTTCATACGAAACTTCTTCAAGGAATCATAATCTATTATTATCTATTACCTAACCATTCTACGATAACCCCATGAAAAATAAAACTATATAGCTGACGTTGATGGATCGAAGAAACAAAGTGTTTTAAATAATTTATTAACCGAACACGAGCATTCCCTTGGTACTTGAAGCGACAGAATTCGCGAGGTTTTAATGCAATCAAACGGCTCACGGATAAGCCGAGATGAAGATCTTCCTTACTTCCCCCGACATTTCTCTTCTCCTCTGGTTTCCGAATTTTTGTTAACTCGCCTCGTTGAAAGGTATTATCCTTATCGGGTTATCTCCGCGTGCTTTTTCTATCCACGTAAGAGGGGAACCGGATAAGGCTAATTAACTGTACGTAAATGCTAATATGGGACAATGGTCGGGTCGGATCGTTCCGAATAGATAGGGCTAATCGTGACGTTATATATAAATGTCTTGGGGAAATATCGTAAAAGTTATTTTTCGTGCTGGTATCTCTTTTACCTCTTTCCACTACCCTCCCGCAGTTTTTATGCTTTCCATCGAGCATCCCCGTGAATTTCGTTGCCACCCCTGAGCACGTAGATGCTACGTAGAAACTATGGACCCTATGGAGATAAGTAACCTACCCCTTTCCCGTTCTCCATTTAAATGCTAATTTTCTTGTGGCGAGCGCGTGTAATATATTACGAAAAAAATAGTCTCACGCACATCCAGCCAATTGGAGGTGCGAGTTTTGAAAGGTGATATCAACTGTTTTCCAAAAGAAGTATCGAGAGTGGAAGTAAATTAGTCGATCAACAAGGGTGCTTCTCGGAATAAAACAACAGGTACTCGATCTGATCATACTCAGAAAACTAAATGTTCTCACGAAGCTTCGTTTCTAGCTTCAAAATTCCCAAGCAGATTGGAGATTCTCTTTCCAGGAATTGTTTTCCGGAAATAAATTACCTCGTGCTTTTAGGTGGAACTTTTCTCAAAAAAATATCAAGTACGTTCCGGTGGTTGTTCTTCCGGAATTTCACAGGGATGTTTCGAGGTTCTTTTTCGCGAAAGAAATTATTGCGTAGGAAGTAAGTTGGGTTGATCACGGATGGAGAGGCTTTTAGAGATAGTAACCGGTATGCTGGGTTTCTTTATCCCGATACGATTCGTCTTACAGAAATGTGCACTTTAGGATGATGATAAAAAGCAAGGCCGATTATCCGATAACGTTTGAAACCTACTTCTGTCACTTTCCATCTTTTTACTTCCTTACTGCTTCTCACGACACTCTTCCTTCTACCTTCCTTTTTTTACTATCTGCTTCTCTCGCTACTGGATTTCGGTTCGAATGTACTCGGGGGAAGAGCATAGGAGCCAGTTGGCTCCCATATAAATGGTAATGTCGTACATCGAAGGATCAAATTTATCTTAGAAACGAGTCCGGTGCTGCAAATTTTAGTATCCAATGTGAACCATAAAGGGATCGTCGGGAATAAGGGCCGCCACTTCTCTTAACCATTTATCTCCCAGTGAATTCTATATGATTTTTGTCGTATAATGTAACGGGCTTTTTTTGCATATAATATTCGAGAATATAAATATATCCCGGTTGAAATTGATGTCGAGAGGCATCCACGTCGAAACGATATTCTTCTACCTCATTTTATTACGTTCATCTTAATTTAATGCATCCTTACGACATGCAAATTTCAACCCCTAATATCATCGTAGTATCATTTGTGACTAAAGAGATGATTAGCTTCGTCAACATTTGATCGATGCGAAGAATAACTTGGTAGAATTAATAAGAGAATAGAAGCCGATTCAAAATGTTTCTTTATTTAATAATGCACTGTTTGCTTGGACTTACAAACTTTTCATATCTTTTGAAAAACTTTGCAATTCCGCGTTTTTAAAAACCTCCTCGGTTTCACTGTAAAATAGTGATGCGAACCGCACGCACTTTCTGGCTAACTCAATATTATGTATTTTATGACTGGAAAGTGATATATAATTAATGACGATATAATTAATGTTAATTTTATCGGAAACAAGATTGCTCGTATGAGCAGGATTTTAAGTGGCACGCATTTAGAGCAGTATTATTATTCAAATAATACAATAGTTGTAAGATAAAAAGGTAGGTTAACATGGGAATGGAAGGGCAAACTTAAACGCGGCCAAGTTTGTCGAGAACGCGAAAAAGGAGATTTTTCCGGGAAGTTTGAGCGAGAGAACCCCTCGTTAAGCACGAACCAACCCCCGGATCGCAAGGGATGCGCGAGTTCGTGGTCGGTCCACTGGCAACCGCACATTGGATTTCGCGCCAAATGTGCTAGTCAGAGACAATGTATTCGCTCCAGCGAGTCCTTATCGCGAATTCCAAACTCGAAAATTCTCGTTAAATCGACAATTCTGACGTTACCGGTAGGCGAAACCTTTTGGTTCGGTTAAAGCGGTACGTTAAAATGGAATGAATGGGGCCAGGAAAATTCATCGAATTTCCCGAGAGAATTCTAGCTGAACCGGTTGAGCAAATGGGTTTCATCTCTATCTTCCTTATGCCAAGGATTTCTTTCTCTCGGTGAACCTGCGCTCCGCAAATGGAATTGACTCCCTAAGATCCTCTCGACTTGTTTAACAATGATTTAGCACACATACTTTCCTGCCTATTACACGATTGGTTCAAACGAAACTTCCGGAATTGACCCATTTTTCAATTGTGTCAAAGTAAAACCTTCGTTATGACCGAGTAATTTTATCGACTTTCAAATGGGTCTTGATCAAAGTCATTTTCCTCGTTAATAATGGATCCGAGTATGATTCAAATAAAAATGTTTTCGCGTTAAACTTCGAAGAGGCTGTTTCAGTAAATCTTTACCACGAACAAACTCATATTTTATTTATTAAAAATATAGTTACTTCTCGATGAAATAATCTATTGTAAAATACAAACGGTGAAGCACGTCAAGCAACGGACCATAAGTTTACCCTCGGCACTTGAAATGATTAATAAACATCCAAGCCATGATAAAATACAGTACTCAAGGAACCGCAGGATTTACGGACGAATCCGTTCCTCGGATAGAAAAATCGTGCGGAAAAGAATAAAGTAAATAAGTTTAGTCGCTTACTTGGAATATCCCAAACGCTGTGCCGAGGTGTTCATTTGTCCGCACGACCGTCGTCACGATCATTACTCTCTCCAGGTTCTCTCTCTCTCTCCCTCACCCTCTCTGCCACCCTACCTCTTCCGTTCTCTCACCCTTCTAAGCCACCCACCGCACAAACTGTCTATTTATCTCTTTCCCTCCACCCTTCTTCCTTCCACGTTTCTCCCTTTCGATCTCTCAGTTCTATTTTGTGTTTCGCCGCAAACACGGTGTTACCACTACGTCCCTTAACTATCAAAGGGAGAACAGAAGTACAGCGCGGGACAACGCGTATCACCATTACGTTCTATACGTCCTCGTACATCTTCAGCGTACACAAAACACACTAAAAACACGCACAAGCAAACTCGCGCAGTCAGCTCGACCGCAAATCCCAGCTAGCGGAATCCGCGCGGAAACTTTACGATCAAATCACACGGGCCATCCTCAGACGACGAAGTCCGATGCATCAAGATGACCTGATTAACAAACAAAGACCCGACACACGATTCCTCTCTGGATACCAATATTGATCGATCCCAAGGATTTATCCGATCGATCTTCCACAGTATATCACAATATTACAGTTCTCCGAAGAATCAAGAATTCACGAGCCACAATGATCCACCAATAAGATTCTCATTAATTTCACGATGTCAATCGAAACGATCGCAGATCAGCTGCTCATTCTTCTCCCACGAGTCCTCTTATCACTTGCTTCTTCTCGCATGATTCCGATATCGCTTCTACTTCGATTATAATTCTCTATGTTTATCACAGCGTTACTGTCACATTACGAAGACCTGGGATCCTTCAGGTGATCAGTTGTTTCGATGATTCCCAAAGTGACAATGATGTGGTAGCATATGATAAAAGAATACAGTGAACAGTGATAAAGCGTGTCAATGGGATGCCTGCGAATTAGTTGTACAATGTGTGAAAACACTTGTTCGGTGGCAAATGTGCGTTATCAATATGATAAGACACGATTGATGAAGAGACATCCGCGGTATAAGCTGTCACGCAGTATACTGAGCAGTGCCGTTCTGAGCCGGCTGCCCGGGAGAACCCGTTGGCGGGCGAACCTCCCCGAAAATCTGCGAAGATCCTCGATTCGATACACTCTCTTTGGGGTCGCGCAACCACCCCCGCAAAGAGAACCCCCGACTACCGAGACTACCCTCAGACACGACCGCGAGTGCTCTCCCTTTCGAGGCTACACTGGACGTCCCATTCTCTCTACACCAGTGGATTCTTTTCTCAAGACGAATAGAAGAATGTATATAAATATGTTTCTCTGTTGTTAAGCATTATCAGGTGGTAGAAATGATAATGATATTTCATACAAACGTGGTCGCTTATTATGGTTTGTTACAGAAGTTATGAAATCGAATCATCGATTCGATGGAGCGTTATGGGGTCGCACACGAAGTGGACTTTCGTGTATTGAAACTACCCTTGGACGAGCTTGAATGTCCTCAGTGTTGATTGTGAACCTGATATTAGCACTATTTCGTACTCCGGGTACATTGGAAATGTTGTTTACGTACTTAGTGAGAAATGTAAATAATATATTACCTGAAACACGGTTTAACTAAATATACATGTATCTGGTTTATCAAGGGTCAATGTTTGGGTAATCGGGATTCTGGATAATCTGTATCGGCGAATTAGTGCGTGGGTGATTGTGAATCTGCCGAAGCAACCTGGGAATGGAAGCCTTAAAAAGGATTGTTTGATTATTGTATTTGATTAAAGTTATCGATGTCTGTGTGTAATAAAGCCTCGTGTGTGAATTACCTCATGAAGTAATGAGATCTCGTATTACTTTATTACATACAGAGATAAGAGATAAGAGTGTTTTATTTCAGGAAAAATATCTATTTCGTGTTAATTAGACCTGTATCTACATATAGCCAATATTTTGTTTCGCGGAAAGTATCTATTTTTAGTTAATAATATCCAATATTTTATTTCAATTTTTAGTTAATCTATACCTAGCTTTTTGTATCAAATAAAAAAATTTCGATTTTCTAAATCAGAATATCTATTGGATTGAGTCATAAATAAGTTCGTTTGTCCGGGAGTTATTTTATCAAAGCCGCCAGAGTTTTACGCAAAGGGAATCGACAAGTTCCCTAAAAAATGGCAAGAAGTTATTAATAATGACGGCGAATATATTAGATTAAAATTCATCGTAGTTCATTTTATTGATGAAGAAACTTTATTTTAAAAACCGGGACTTATTTCCTATCAATTCCTAGTCAATAATATTTATATCGATATCTAGTTTTTTATTTCGAGGAAAATATTTGTTTCTTATTATAGCACGGTGAATATCTAAAATATGAGGTTTTATTTCATCCGGGTATCATCTTGGAGATTAAAATTACATATCCGAGAATATCTGGAGATAAGCATAAGTCGGGTTCCTTTGGAGGGTAAACTGGACAGGCTGTCTACATCGACCCACAGCTTGTCCTAAATGGATGAAAAATTTTATGTAGTATCTAGGAAAGAGCCCACGCGCTATGAAATCGAATCGGCGATCCGATATTGTGAAATATCACCCCCTAAAGCGCCGTTCCGCAGACAACGTTAGCCGCGGAACATTTTTTTTGGCTTGGCAAATATTTACGAAGCACTCGTAATAATAGTAATGAAAATAATCATAAATTTATGGAGGACGATAACAGTTCAGCGTGAAATACCGTTACGCACAGGTGCCTAAGTGAAAATAGGTGAATAAACAAAACTTGTTTTCATCCCCTTCGAACTTAATAATACGCATGCAAATTATCATTTTATTCCATGATTCTGGATGAAACGATATTAAACGATTCGTATAAATTTGATGAATTTATTGTGTGAATTTATGAGAATTAGTTAACTTTTATTCTTTCTATGACACTTCGACGTGTATTCGAGGAATTAAAGTATGAATTATAAACATTAAAACCTCACCATAATTAATCTGTATGAACCTCGCATTATCCTCGAAAATTAAATAGGATCGTATACAATTTAAAATATATTTTAATGCGTCACGTGGACAGTGATATTCAATAATGCTTATTAATACATATTTTAACTACATTGGATTTCCATCAATTGCCGCGTATTACCGTAACCGATAATAATGCGAACTTAAAATTAAAACGATTTTATTATAAATCAATACCCATCTAAAAAGCTATTCATTTATGATTTACGAAATAAAATCATTTTTTAGGGACATCCTCTACCACCATCATATATATATATTTATCGATATGAGTTACCTATACATCCACACGTTATTACAATATGGCGCGTGATCGACATTTCTATCGGAATGTTTTCTTCGCATAAAGGAATCCGATAGAGATTTGGAAAAATGGATGTTTAGAAATGGGGTGCATAACAAGTTGTTATCTGTTGCTAATTCTATGGCACCTGCGACATCGTAGGGGGTTGATTTATGCCAGTCCCCCGTCTATGTATGAATATAAGATAAGAGATTACCGTTAGGATTTTTTTCGAAATTGATAGCCCCGGTAGAGTTGAATATACACGGATTTTTATTGATCGTATAGCCGCGGATATATAGCTTTACATTTCTAGGAGGATATTACATTCAAGCGTGTTACATGAATAATTCCGCACGGTTTTAAAGCACTTGCTGCGAGCGCAGCCGGTGAATTATTTAATACGAATTATTTCGAGATATTCATTAAACAAATCAGTCCTCCCTGCATTATTTCGTATTCAGAAAGATCATGACTTATTATGAAAACGCTCGAAACAAACATATCATTCCACCTTTCACCGACAATAATGGAGCAAAGTAAAGAGTTGTTTTTAATCCAATTATTTTCGTCCTGTTTGAAACAACAGTATTTTACCTAAATTATTATTACATGCTGCAACTGAAGGATAATGCAAATATTCGATAGCTCACGTTGACTACTCGAAAAATATTATTTTTTCCAAGCATACTTCGGACAACTAACTCTGTTTTGTTCGTTACGTTATTTAAATGTCGCGCATAAGTGGGATCCTTGAAAATATCCCCGGGCTTTTGTTCGCTCTGAATAATTAGTTAATTAGCTGCTTAATGCATTGCTCGGTGCAAGAACCGCTAATATATATTTCAGCACTTGCATTAGAGGGTTTCAAACCCACCAAACGATTCCGAATAGTTATTCACGTTAAGTATCACGGGTTGCCATGAAACTTATCTATAGCAAGAATCCATTATGTACATGAAGAGAGAGAGCACCCTCTCCTCGTGTATAGAGGGAGTTTACCAATCGGCATTCTCCGAATTTTCTCTCTTTTATCTTGAAGCAGAGGGTGAGAAGGACCTGTATCCTTAGCGGGGTGGGTTTGTAGGGTTAGGGTCAGTGGAAAGGATGTGGCTATTGATCCTTTACGTTCTTACTTCGATGTAACCTCGATCTCTCGCATCTCCCTATTTTCTCCTCTCGCAACTCTGACTCGACTCTCTTTTCGATGGAACTCCGATCGATCTGTCTACCGAGTTTCAGTAATTCCAGCTGAAACGAAAGGAGGACTAAAACTTTCATGGGATACAATCGGGAAATATAGATCGGGAATGCTGACTCGCGAGTCCCACTCGATACGTGTAAAAGCGATGTTACGGGTGAGATAGGAAATTGATCAGAAAATTGATTGAAATTCTTTCGTGATATATCTTCATACGTTATCCTTCGATTCTTATCTTCGTGATAACGATTACCTCCTTCAACCTCCTTCAACGTTATATTTACCGAGATTTGTCGACGTAAATACTCGTCCAGGCGCAGTAAATACTAACAACTCGGCGAATAAATCGAGAAGAATTTTGATCAAAAGCGTGGATAAAAATTCACGATTTCATTACACCGGAAAATAAGGATATTACTCGAAGCTAATGAATTAAAAAATTCAATTAAATTTCCCGCTCTATATATTTTATCCTACTGCAGTTTATTAAAGTGGAAATCTTCTCTCACAAAAAGGTCTTTCTAAAAATATACCTTTAAACAGGCCACGAGAGTATTGAAATAAATATTAAAATAAATATTCAAATACTTCCGTGTAACCCTCGTTTATTTTTCAAGCGCCAAATGCCGGCCAATTAAATCTACCGTGACAAACTTTCTTCGTTAAACAATAACTTTGACCTGTTAACCGTAGATGACGAGTTAACTCGTCATCCGAATCAACACTTATCTCGAAGCTTACGAATTCAATTACAATTATCACTCTAATAATTCTCAATTTTGTATACATATAAATCTCAGTAATAGATTGTCGAATATATTGCACGGATTTATTTTATCACTGCATTGAACGACCCCGCGTGATGTTTTTTTGGAAGAACACCCCGGTTAAAAATTTCAATATTATTTTCTAGCAAAGCCTTCGCGGAATATGGTAATGAAAAATGAATGGTGGATTGATCGATGGTAGTATAATAAAAATTTCTTGGCTACACTTTAGTAGCGGCGGTTTGAATGTAAGGGAATTCTTCAAGGACTAGCTGTAAATCTTGGCGGGGAATTCTAGGAGGACGGAGGTACTCGAGATTTGTACTGGAAGAGAGGTCGGTCGGGTGCATGTTAGATGCTGGAAGCTCCACCCCTCTTTGATTGGATTCCCTTGGGATATTCTTGGTCGGGGGTAGTCTTTTCTAGCTGGTCCTTCTTGAGTTTCGTGAGTGGGAATAGCAGTGGCTCCGTTGGAAGCACGGGGGTTGAGGGTAGCTGTTTTGGTTCCCCAATGGATGAGAATGAGTCGGGCTCCATTGTTCCGAAATGTCAGGCCGACTTATAGAACTTTTTTTTCTATTACTTCGAATGGAGTTCAAGTTAGGTTCTTCGAGGGATCCGGGGAAAGTTCCATCGTAATAAAGACGCCAGACATCAGCAGCGTGGCTTATCATAATTAGCTTTCCACGTCCTTTGAATCCTTTTACAGATTCCGTTCAACTTCGCCGGATAACGAAGGGAGAAATTTCTTTCTTTTCCACAATTATTCCCTTGACTTTCACCCTTTTGTTCCGACTATGTAGATAAAACGTTATTCGACTAACCTCTGACATACATCGTCTTATCTTTTTATATTATTTATCAATAACAACAATCCCTGATTAAAATGGAGTACGTAAACTTCACCCACGAGGAACTCTTCGGGGGATCATTCTTATTTGCGCATAGACTAGCAGAAGAATATTTTAACAAAATGATGTTCATACTGGACTTATGATTCCCAAAGGATGCGGTGCTGGAATCTAATAGTTTAAAAAGATTTGTGGAGTTCCAAGCAAGGGTTGCGGGAACTTTTGTCGTTCGAAAGCGCCAGATTTCTATGCCGGAGGAACTACCGAGATCCTTTTGGATCTCTTTTGTGTGACAAAGGTATCTGACATTGTTGGCGTGTCTTATCATAACTACCTGGCACTGAGCTCCCTAAGGATCTCCATGACTTACGATATACTCTATCTACTCTATCTTGATAGTCCATCTGTGATATACAGGTCCGTGTTAAGTGTCACGGTAATAATTTCCACAGATTGTCCGTGGTAGCACTGGTGACCAACTTTCGCAAATGTATTCTGCAATAATGTCCTGTGTTTGCACTGATAAGGAACTTGGATTATAATGCGTGATAATGCTTTGTTTTTATCGAGAATGTTAATTACGAAGATACTGATTACTATTTTTATGGGATGCGGTAATTATTTTTAATAATTTCCACTTTCATAAATATTCAAAGCTTATTAATTGGTACTTCAATAAAGTAATACGTGGAATAAATAATATTTAACTTGATTGTGTGGTAGAAAAGAATGTCTTAAGATGATATCAAGATATAAGAGAAGCACATCTCATTAGTAAGAGGGGCGTTCAAAAACAATGAACCGAAAATGAAAGCTATCGATGCCGAGCGATAACCGATATCGGTGTACATGTAAAAAAAATGTTCGATCCATAGTGGAGGATGTTTTTTTCAGAATCCATAGCATCCATATGCCCATTACAGTCTATTGTTCCTCTCGGAAGAGATAGTGGAACGGTGGGACGGCTCGGGTGGGTTGTATCCGAGTAGGCGGCAGGAATACATCCGAAGAACCGCATGTTTATCATTCACGATGATGCTGGATACTTTACAAATCGAACAGTTTTGAATCGTCGATGCGAGCCGAATTAACCCGAGTCACCTCGAGCACCGACGCAATCGATTCGAAATATAAAGCACGAAGCTTTTCGTACGACCTTTCCCCTTTTCAAATGTTTCCCTCCCACCTCGACGAACCACGGCCAGGAAGAACCTCTTTTTTGAATGAACATCCATTCACGAGCTCGTGCCTTCTTGCTTTCATCACCCTTCATCCCTTTCCATCGTTCTCTTTCTTTCTCCGTCCTCCACCCACGACATCCTTAAACCTGGATGAGCTCCCGGTAAAACCCTGATACCACTTCTCGTCCTTTCTTTTTCCTCCCTTCGGCAAACTTGTTGAAACACCGTCTTCATTTTCGTGGTGCTTGTCGTAGGTGTCGTAAGTAGTGATACTTTGACCTTTTACTCCAATGCGGCTCGTTTGCTCGAGGACCTGCCTCCTCTTATTCCTCTTGGGTTTCGAGGACTTGCATGTAAGATGTTCTAACTACTCCGTGTGAATCGTGTCAACTGTAATTGCTCGGGAGTAACCCAGGGATCCAAGTCCCTGCGAGGAACTTGTTCCCTGGAACTTTACTGCCAGACATGTTGCCCTATCCTCCAAGAACAGGCACGAAGATGTCGTGGAACTATTTGGAACTTCCTTTCTCTCTCTCTCTTTTTATCTTTCTCTCTTTCTCTCTCACTCCAGCATAGTGATGTTGTTTCACTAGATTTTCCAACTTCCATACCACGTGTATCAATTTCATCCGATGGTCCTTGGAATTCGAAACTTGGATTCTAGACTTTAAATACTCCACCATCTTCATGCAGGATCAAGGCACAGACCAGATATAAGTAGAAGCACGCAACCTTGGTATCTGTTGCTTATCTGTGCACCTTAATAAACAAATCCATTTGTTTTACATCAATTATGACAGATTTACAACTGCTCTAATTTAAGACATTAATTATTTCATGCAATATATTTTAATGAGATAATATTTCGAATAATTACATTTAATTAAATAATATTTTAACTTTCTGATGAAGCTGATTTTGATTATTAATTAATTTATTAGATTTGCTAATTAGTCTGGTTTTTAAGAAAGAACGAAGGACCATCGGCAAGATATTTTATTTACAAATGTTTTTATCTAGTGATTATGGGAGGTCCTTGTATGAATAAGAATGAATATGTCCTGAAACTTCATAGGGAACATTTTTATTTTCGATCGCAAGTATAATTGGAGTGCGGAATAGGATTAAAGTGGAATATTTATTGATAGGATTTTATAAAGCAGGGAAAACATATTTATCGGCAATGTTGTACCCAGTCGATGGTATACAGTTTCTTGATCCAATAGGATCACAGCATCCAAGATCAGAGAAGAGAAACCTCTAGTTTATCGGTGGCAGGTAGTGACTTTCGTGCACCATAGAACTTCCCCTATGGCGACCCCTAAAAAGGTTCTATAAAACATAAGTTACCCGAAGCTGCCGGAGTACCCTGTTTTGAACAGATGGCACTGCTATTCGAATTATAAAATTCAATTTTGAATTTGAAATTTCGGATGCGAACTTTTATGATTATCTTTATCGTCGAGCGGAATCCATTTGTTTTCATCAGAAATATGTAAAAAAGATATTTGAAAAATTTGTATATTAATCTTCGTTTAAGGTGATTAATGATACAATTTTTGTACTTGAAGAAACTAGTGAATTTGTAAGAGCCGTAATGTCATTCCCAAATTTCGTTCACGTTTCTGGGTCAGTGCTTCCGGTTTTCAGATATGCAGTTATTTATTCATCTCGAGTATGAGCATTGTAACTAGCTGCACGTATTGCCAGTAAAACTTTAAAGTACGTATCGGAAATTTCTCGGCGTTCATATCGTCGTTCCGGCGATCATTCAACTCAACATCGAATCGTACTGTTTGATGAAGTTAGAAGCCTCCGAAGCGGCACTTCAAAGGGCAATGTGCACGCGTGCATAACTTATTGATGAGGTTCCATCTTTCATCAAAAGTTCAATCAATTCGTTTTTTATTTCATAAACAATTAGTATTCAGCCAGTTCGTCAAAACTACCCAGAACCCAAAGATAATAAAAGTTCAATGAATGTCCCGAAAAATCGACCATAACTAAGGAGTCCGTAAAGATATTTTGATGCAGCAAAGTGCATTCGAAAGAGCGGACTTTTTTCTATAAAATAACTCGCGGGCAAAAAATTCCTACGATTGGTTCTTCGGCAGTTAACCCTTTCGTTACAGCAGTCCGATCCGCCGAAGTGAGGCCACTGAACGGATACCGCGCCGAAAAGTGTGCACATTGCTCGTCGATAGTCTTCGGTGTTCGCCGGTGACGCCGGATATATCCGGCACCCGTAACGAAAGGGTTAAAAGAAATAATTAGGTAGCTTATTTCGTACGAGATATTATATAATTTAATTAGATTGAATATAATTATATAATTCATACTCAAAAATTCAGTTTTCGGTTAATATACGTCTAAAGTACCCAGAAGATACTGCTTTGAATCCAATTAAACCCAAATCTCCAAATAGATATAATTTAAACCCAGATATTAAATGTTCAATAACCACCGATCATTTCTGAGCGACATAAATTCCGCACGAAAACTGCACGACATAATTACGAAGACTAAAACGTGCTGTCAAGTGGACGGAATACCACGAAACTTTTCTCGGGGTTCTTTCGAAGACGATCGGTAATTGGCCGTCAGGCGGAACCATCGAAGCGTTTCTCGTTGGAAGTGACTAACCGCGAATGAAGAGAGGAGCCGATCGAAGAAAGCCGGTCTCCATAAATCAATTAATTTTAGCCAGTTCGATATGCCGGGACTAATTTAAATTCTTTCGGAAGCCTTTGGAATCGGTTGGTTCGTGGTTCGGTAGGAGGCCAAAACCCGCGTCCACCAAATGTCGACGCGACGTCGTGGGCCACGAAAGACGCGGGACGTCCTTTTGGTGGGGACTGATTGGTGACTTACGGAGTATCGTAGTTAAGGACGAGTGGAGAGGATTTGCGGGGAACGAAACAGCCACGATGAAAGAACGAAAGAACGAAAGAATGGACAGTGAAGAACGAAGAGGAGTGAAGAAAGAGAGGAGAGGAGAGATGAAGGGAGAAACGAAGGAGATCAGACGCCACCTTAAGTATTTCTGATCGAATTCCAAATGGCTGGTTCGTCGTCCGGTCGGACGGTCCGTAAGAATTCAAACCATGAGGAGCAAATGGAGGAGAGAACTCAAGAGAGAGTACGTCCATAGGTTCGATCGTGGACATGGAAACAGAAAGAGAGAAAAGAGACTCACTACGGAGGGAAAAATAAGAGACGGTGAAAACCGCGATGCAAAAAGTTGAACGCGACTCTTATGTAGGCGCTAGCCAATCGTACCGGACTAATCAGTCAACGGGTCGAACGATGAACCCTCGATACACCTTCCTCTTTTTTATCCATTTTCTTTTTCCACGACTTTTGCCCGACGTGCCTAACTAAGCTCCTTTTGGTAGCGCGTTGGAACTGGTAATGCTCCTTACGTAATTCTAGTTCGCTTCTGAAGATCAAGACATTGGTAGACGTGTTAATTGATCGTGTTAATTGTTACAGAAACTCGAAGGTAATTGTGGAATTTTATAATGAATTTTTGTATGGCATCTTTGTATTATTTAATAGAATATATTATTGACGATATTCACTAGGAATAGATAACAGAATTTATATCCGATATTTGTTTCGAACAAATATCTCTTTTCTATGAAAATACGAATAATAATGAGCGAATGAAAAGAGTCATATTTTGAATACGTGAAGCTGTTAGTAGTATTATTAAAATGATGGGCCTAAGTACAAAACCACCGCCGACAATAATATTAATGATAGAGATACTTGGGAGCCTGGTAACGGCATATTGAATAGGGTGACAAGGGTCTCCCAGTTGTTCGAATCTCTGTTCTTCCATTTGGAAGATCCATTTTGCATGTGTCGAAAGGGAATAAAAAATGACATTTCATTAGCGCGTAACACCGCTCATTGATCATATCGAATTTATAAATCTTCCTATACGAATAATAGTTTTAACAACGTATTAATTCCACTCCTGTAATTCAGGAGCTTCGATCGACATCTCCAAATCATCTGCTGTAACTTTTACAGAAAATTTAACTTGCAAGGATCTTCATAATTTTTTGTTATATAATTTCGTAACCACGATTCTTCGTTTACTAAAATAATAAAACAAAGTATTCCATCTGAATTGATACGTTCTTAAAATACAATTAAATTCAAGCAGACCAAACATGAAAATGTAGATGTTGTAAGTGCATCCATTAAATTAAGGATGCCAATTTTGTAAAAAATTGTCATGCATGGAAAAGTATCAGAATCTACTAAAAAATGAGCACATACTTCATCAGAACTGATATGTATCTAAAATATAATATATTTGGAAAAGGCTTATTTAATACTTGATATTTAGCGTGTCCGCTGAGTAATGAATGCCAATTTTCTAGAATGTTTTCCTGAATGAAAAATTACTCAAAAAATCCGTGATTTCTTTCGCATCTGAGATCGAAGCGAGAAGGAACCCGATTTTGTGTGTGATCGGCTTGTAAAGTCCGGTACAAAGCGCATCGCGTGCAAGCTAATGAGAGTAATCACTTAATAAAGGCAGGCCGGCGGCATCGCGTGACGCTATGCTACACGCTCTCGCATAACTGAGAATCAATATTTGATTTTGAGGTTTCTTCGTTGCGCATCTTCGAGTTTCAATCCCCGCTATTTCCTTTTTTTCTCTCTTTCCTGCGTCCCGTAACGAAGACAGCGGAACCGGTATTTTTTTGCCGATAGAAACCCACTTTACGAGAATAACATGCATTTTACTGCTCATCGAGAAATTAAATTGTTCCTTCTTTGTTCCTCTGGCACACGACCAATGAATGCCCCTCGGCGATTCGATAGTTCCGTCGACTTACTTCCTTTTATGGCGCGAATTCCATCGCTGACTTCGACAGTAATTATCTCCCATAATGTGGAAAATTTAATTATGATTTTTAATTATTCCCTTGGGACCTTAAAATCTGCTTGGAATATTATCACGTAAAATATTCGGGTTTTATAATATATTATTATAATTTATTCTTAAGACAACTCATAATTTCTTGGAGGCTTATCACCAAGAAGATGCTATATTTAAATTCATAATTTAATAACAACATAATAAATCGCGGATCTCTTAACTGACTGCAGATTTTGAAGTACAAATGGAATAATAAAAAACATCATTCAATTTTTATAATTACTTAATTACTTCTCTCCTAATCAACGGATCTAGGACCACCAACTATGGATGAAATATAATAATCAATATTGCGAATAATTCGTATTACTGTATTTTAATAATCAACATTAAATCCCCACCACGAGAATCTTCATTTAATAACATAATTAATATTTAACTCGAACCTAGGCACAGATCTTCACAATGATCAATTACTCCTCACCACGATTACCTAAATATTTAGCTAATCCCCAAAAAGTCCCACTAATTAATTGATGAGTTAATTACTCGCAATGAATCCAGGCATACTATTCGTCGAAAAAAGAGTTCCAGGAGACCGGTGAGCCAGGAGTAAGTCGAGCGGAGTGTTTCGATTGGTCGTGATTCCATATCTTGTGAGCGAATCCTACGGGCCCAGTTTTTGTTATATTTCGCGGCGGTGAGATCTGGTAACGATCGGTTCCCACATGGTGGAATTAGCATCGTGCCGTCATCAGTCACTCGTTTTGACACGCCGAAAATAAATAGTCCAACTCGATCCGAGCCAATGTAGGGAGAGAAAGAGAGGGATGGAACCAAGAGAGAGATGATGGTGGAATGAAAAAAGGACAAAAATGAGAAAGGGGTAAAGGACTCGTATCTCGCTCGAACGATCATTTCTCCTGTGTTTCGAAACGATCGAAGACCAATGGAACAGGATCCATGAAAAACTCGAGCGAATGTGATTCGCGGCGCGAATTTTCCACACATGATCGCGCCTCTTCATCCATCAAATTCCAGGGTGGAAGTGGAAGGTGCAAACGGTAGCGGTGCCAAAAGATTTTTTAGCGAATATAATCGAGTCCAGAATCCATTTGTCATTCGATGTCCGGGGGTTTCACTCGTCTTCGGAGAAATCGATTCCTCTTCTTCCATCCTCACTCAATATTTTTTTTTAACTCACGAATTTGTCGAAGCCGTTTGGCTACCAGGAGTGTCACGGTGAAGGCGAATTTTTAATCGACGAGAATTTTTTCTTGCCGCTAATCGACGATTTTCGAGTGGCTGTCGATGGTTTCCCCTTTTTGCGGAATGCGAGAAAGTCTATCTTGTTTTTTGGGTTTTATTCGGTGTTCGAGATGCTCGAATCGCGTGGGAATTTTTTAACATACGATTCGATTATTATTTTGGAACTTCTTCTTTTGAGAGGATTCCAGTAATCCGTCTAAATTGGACACTGAAATATGATGTCAGAAAAATGTGTTTGGTGTATTTTATATTATCCCTTGAAGGCTATGCATGCAAATTAACAGTCTTTTTATACAACGAGTCTAAAAAAATTATGGATTGGTATTTTTTTATGTATATGTCTTTGAAGATGAAAATAAGGTCCATTAGAGGCAGTTAAAATTCGCAGGCTCCAAAAAGGGGTGGAAAACAGTAAACGTAAAGAATGAAGGAACGTGGAAGGGTGAAAATGGAGAGGCCCAGGTGAAAATGTAATTTCTGATCCAGGCGGTCCGTACAAAATTTTAATTTGACGTTGGAAACTGACGAGGCAAAGGGTGAAAGGCGGGGGGTTGCTTCACCCCTTGGGAAAGGATTTTTACGTATTATACGCGGGTACCCGGAGCCATGATCGAAAGGGTGACTCTCGCAAACCGCGTAAGAGGGGTTCAAATCGTAGAAAATGATAAACAGGGTGAATCTTATTCAAATAGAGAGACAAGATCCTGGATTTAACCGAGGAACCCCGGGATACCTACCTCCGGAGTCCTGTTATACCTGAGTCATGGGAAAAAGGTTCGGGACTTTCAACTTTTCCTACGTTTTTTATGTTTAAGAATAAAAAGACCAAACAAAGTATTGATCGTGGGATATAAATAAAAGAATATATCTATGCACTCGAGTGCTCATCGACTCAAAAAATGTACGAAAAAATCGAATGATATTTAATGTCACTTGAGATCGATATCTGACTTCTCGTAATTAAACGAAGCTTTGGCTTGCCTTTAGAAAATATTAAAAAATTCAGATATATTTTTTGCTCACTGAAACAATTATAGAATAACATATTACAATATGTTTTGTATCAATTCTGACCTATATGACACATGTAAAAATAAAAATGAAAAGACTCTATGTTTTATACGAAATCAAAAAAGCCCTGGTACTCTTCTAAATTGAATCATGATGATCATTCGGCAATTATTGTACATATCACACAAATATCAAAAAAGTATTACAATAATCTAACATTACCCAAAGTCAAAAATAAATGATGTCGTAGAATAAATGTAACATTACATAGAAAAGGATGTCGAATAAGTCTGAAGAGAGGACCGCAAAGGGTTAATATCCTGATTTCCTTTCCCCCCGTTCAAAGCCGATCGAATGGACGAAACCGACACCGCGATGGAAGGAAGAGTGGCAGGACGTGGAGGGTAACGGGGAAGGAATTCCGTCTAAGGATCAGGATCCGTCCGCAGACGATATCAGGATCTAGCGTCAAACTCGATCAAAAGCCAGGCGATTCGAAGGTCCGGGAGAACCGGCTCTCCGCGTAACGCGAGAAAGAGGTAAAAGGGGATTTCTCGATGGAGGGACGACCGAGGAAACGAAGGTGGCGTTAAGCCTTCTATGTAGAAACTGCATCGAAGGGAACTATGTCGTGAGTCCAAAAATACGAAATCCCTTGAGAAAACACAGCTGGTGACCAGGTAACGCGAGGGTTCCGTCAATCTGGAGGAATGAAGCCAAAAGAAAAGAAAAAGAAAGGGGGACAAAAAACACCGTGCGAGAGATGGTAGTCGTGAGATGTCATCTTGCGCAATTTTTGTTGTCATTGTCGTGTGTCCTATCCAGGGTGACTGGGTCCACCATTCAACGTGCTTCAAAGGGTTTACGCGAAAGGGGGTATTCTTTCCACCTTTCTCCTCTTGTTTCCTCCACAGTTTTCTCCCCCTCTCTTACACGCATCTACCTGCGCCACTGTTTTCGGTTCTCCGATTACTAAAGACGCGGAAATCCAAAAATCGCGAAGACTTCCCTTTCCTTTATTGCGGAAGGATTCAATGGTATATTTCATCCCTCCTTCGAGTCCTGACGCAAACTCACCCTCTCTTACTCGCTCTTACGGTACACCCCTTTTCTCCTCGTGGAAAGGACGCAGTCTTGAAGCCCCTTCTTCCACGTTTTCCTCCTTTCTTCGACCAGAATCCATGGGGTTCTTAACCCCTTTTTTTCTGTCAGCTGCCTCGTAACAGCTGTGTTACCCCATCGCGTACTACGAGACCCGCGTTTCCACGTGCTACACGTGTCTACGCGAGTTCTTTATTGAAAATGTAACTGTTTCCTTCTACCACGGTGTATGACGAGTTACGCGTTAGATATTATCCGCGAATGGTTACCTTATCTCGATCCAACATCGACATCCATCCGATTTAATCCGCGCTCGGGGCCTCGTTGGGACTTCATTGTCCCGCTTTATAGGATTTTCGAGGTTTTCTGCTGTGAAAGGGAAGAGAGGGTTAAAGGTGGAAGTAATGCGACCTCCAGGATCGCCTGAGAAATCTTGAAAACATGTGTTGTAGGAAATTACACGCGAATTAATTTTGGATGTCGACAAATGTTTGTGTTAACTTTCCGAGAATCTACATTATCACTTCAATCGTCAATCTAATATTTCTTCGCTAAATTTCGTAAAAAATAGCAAGTGCAAATTATCGAGAGACAACGAACCGATGTCATCAATTTTATAGAATACATTAATTAATTACGAAAAAAATATTATCAGCAACAGCACTCTGTAGAAGCAAAGTTATACTGTCATAAAAAGATTCTTAAAAAATTCCAAATTCAATATTTCCACAGAATAAAGAATATCACTCTTAAAGAGATTCTTTCAACCGAGTATCTTACGAGTATCAAAATGTAAATTTTCTTCTAATACACGAATCACATAAATATTGACATAGGCATTAATGACGTTGAGAGGATGATAAAAAATTCTGTTAGAGATTGTGTAGAATGTTATCCCGTTTAATTTAATTTACACAAACCTGTTGGTATATAAAATGAGAGGAGAGGAGAGATTCTCGAGCAACATCCGAAAAGTCTCGAGTCACAGTTCGAGGCGTGATCAGCCGTCCGGGAACGTGACTCGCGTGAAATTCTCGAGATCTTAGAAGCTGGTCGAGGAAAAAAAATCCTGTTTCGGGGATCGTGGATCGGCTTAATGTCCTCTATAGATCTAACCGTGTATGAAACGAAAGGATCTGCTTTGAAAGGAAGAGTCACTGTAAAAATAGCCCGAGATAATAGAATGCATTCAATGGGTACACGTGTCTCGGGAAAGAGAAGCAGATCAGAAATATAAATCCTTGAAATTTCGACCTTTTACTTCGAAACAGATTTCGGGTAAATCTTGATGTAAACAGAAGTATAAGAAATCGAGAATCATCGATGTTTATCGAAGACCTTGAAAAATGTATTATTTCAAATTAGATAATAGATCATTTAAACTGTCAAACATATTATAATTATTAAAATTGTACCCTAAGAGTTCATTAAATTATAATACAAGTTCAAATAATTTGTTCTGTATTAAATAATACCAGACATAATTGTTCAAAGCTTGTTTCTCCTCGAATATATTATTCAAAGTCATCCAAACAACGAGAAGATACACAAACAAAAAAGGGCATTAAGAGTCCTGGGAAATAAAAGAAAATATTTCCTCGACTTTTCTAATGAATGAACAAAGTCCAGGTTTATAAAACCAGACAAATAGAAGAAGATTTACAAGATTCTCCCACGGTTTAGAAATTTATTACTTGCCAGTGTATTCGTACGAAAGTCACTTGAGCCATTCAGAAGTTCGTTGCACCCTGTCCCTCCCTTTAAATTCCACGATCTTCCCGAACACCCCCGCACCAAGTTCTCACTTCGTCTACTCTAGTGGCTCTTCCGATCTGAAAAATCATCCGCTCTTTAAACCGTACTCTCCCTGCACCACTCAAACCACCAACAGAAACATCGACTATCGTACATTGCCATGGAAAGCACGATAAATCTTGATTCCGATTCAGAAACTGAGTCATCAATTTCAATTAATTGAATATATTACAGGGTATTTACTGTGAATCATAATTCAGTGATTCACTGAAAGACTGACTTGAACCATCTTAATTCAAGTATACCTAGATATGTATATTAAAAAACCTTGTTATATTTATCGTGCCTTGGTTATTTCCTGGTTAATTCCGATTAAAGTGCTATAATGATTATAATATTGAAAATCGAAGACGAGTAATTTAGAAGTTTCCAGTCACCAAAATTACTGGAAATAGAAGTATAGTAAACACAGAGAATATTAAAAAATCGACATACATCAAGTAAATACAGACGGTTGTGAATATAAGAAGCAATGTAAAAAGCAATAACGGAAAGACAGACATATTTATAGTAAACTGTTATCGCGGGTTCGTAATTTTGGCCAGGCTAGCGTGTAAGTACTCTACTAAACCAGAAACATTCCCTCTTCATCGTCTCCGTCATTCCTGGAGGCCTTTAGAAAGGAAAACTCGTGCGATGAGATAGCACGTTGAGAAACAGCAGGCATCGAGCATCCCCCATCCTATAAGTCGATTCTTAAGAAAGAAACAAACACATGGCCCGCTTTGGCTCGTCTTATCGGCCGACTTTATAATTTTAGATTTCCGAATATCCTGATTCCTGTTCCACCAACATATTCTCAGACCATCCGAAACCTAATTTCGATTCTATTTCAATATTTTCAATCAGATCGAGAGACTCTTAAGATGTTGGTTCGTAAAATTATGCTCCTCCTTTTTCATCACAAAATACATTAATCTCTTTATAATGCAGTAAAAACATTATCGAATCTACCTAAGATCGAATAATTAATTAAGAATGAAGTTTCCAGAGTTGAAATCTGGCAGTGAAAATTGTGGAGAATGTGAATAAAAATTAATAATATTATTATTAGGAATTAATATTGGAAACAATCTATTAGGGTAAAACTTACTCGAAGCTTATCCCGGTTCACACGGATGCTTGTTTCCAGAGGGGTATCTTTTTTAAATACTTTTTTGTTCCATCACTTGAGCCACCCCTACGGCAGGTTGTGGGAAACAGGGTAATTTCGGGGATCAATGAAGTACCCACCCACCCTTTGACTTAACTTCCTCTTCGTGGGGTGGTTCGCGAGGTTTCGTTTCCGCTCGACGAAAGGAGCCGGCAGTAAAATATTTTTCGAATTTTGTTTTGGTAATTTGTGCCGGTACTTTCGTGGTCGGTGTAAAAAAGCCTCCCCAAGGGGGAGAAAAAAGAGGGTCGATGGAGATCCATCGAATCAGGGAAACTCCAGGGGGGCCTCGAACGATCCTTGGATCGATTAATCATTCTCACCTTTATTTACCATCCTACCTGATTGCTCATTTTTTCTGCCTCTTCCTTTCACGTTCCTTTTCGGAATTCCTCCGTTTCTCGAATTCCTCGATCGTAGCATTTTTTTCGCCGCCTTTCCACGCATCCTTCGTTCTCGCCCTCGCGAGATTTTTCAATCCATCCCGGGAAGGGTTTCTTGCTGGGATCCATCGATCAGAAGGATACGTGAAAGAGTTCCTGGCACCGTGAAAATTCTAATGATCGAACAGCATGAGAACATTTTTAATCGTTTTTTCCTACATTTGCAGCTTACTTTTATGACGTGATCAACGATACTTTGAGAAAACCGTTGAGCGTGGTTCTTTAAATTCAATCGTTTTCGTGGGAAATTAATATAGGGAAAATATAGATATAATATTTTATAAACGTAATTAATATTAGAGACACTTTTTACTATAATATTCGGTTACTTGAAAATTTCGCTTGTTATCGATTCCGGTATTTTAATAATTTGGAGATTTATGCATAAGAAATTTTGTATTAAAATGAACGAATATAAATACAATTTTGAAAAAGTTATATTAAAGCTACCTTCCACTACAGATTGATTTTATTTTTTATTATTTATAATTATTTCCACATTTAGTTGAGACGAATTAGAATTTTTCTTTAACTTGTCTTCTTTTCAATGCAATTTCATCTTTTGCAATATAATAAAATTTATTATATTTAACTATAAAAAGTAACAGCTCATATTGTACACACAATTAATTATATTCTATTATCTTTTAACATGGCACTCAAAATTTCGCCCAAAATAAAATCATTATAAAATTATTCTTTTAATATCTGAGAGCAATTAGATGCTCACAGATCAAGTATAATAAATAAATCTTTTAAATTGTCTTAATTACCTCCACACTCGATTGGGACAAATTGGAGTGGTTCTTCATCCTGTCTATTTTTTTCAAGCAATCTTAAGTGTTTCCCACGAGACTTTCTCTGGCAGGAGACAGTGTTGAACTTTTTCCACGTGTCGGCACGATGGATGCATTTGGTACCTGATTTCGTAGTTAATTTCGTCCGCCTTACTTTCTCCGCTCCCCAAAGTACTCGGGAAAAATCAACCCCCGCGTGGAAGGGAGTTTTTGTCGCGGCCGGAAGTCCTACTGATCCAGACTAGAACCTGGTCTTTATAAACGTTCCATCCGTAACCCTTCACACAGACTTTTTTGTCATTTCTCCTAAATATGTCCCGTATTGTCGTGGGAACTTTATGGAAATGCGGGAGTATTTACGGTGGTTTTAACGAGGAGGGTTCTTGAGAGGATTCTTTGGTTTTCTATGGTGTTATATTTAAATATCTGTCGTTAAAGATATTCGATTATGTGATATTTAGATATTAAAATATCTGCTGCTAAGGACTTTAAATCATGTAATATTTGGATATTTAAATATCTGGTGCTAAAGATTTTGAATTATGTGATATTTGGATATTTAAATATTTGGTGGTACGAATTTTATATTATATAATATTTAGATATGTAAATATTTCTTATTAAAGACTTTGAATTATGGAATACAATTTAGATATCGAAATATCTATCAATAAAGATTTTCGATTATGAGTTGATTTAAATCCTTAAATATCTGTTACTGGTGGACCAATTTAATTAATTTGGAAATAAATTGTCATGATAGTACATTAATAAATTTATTCTTACGACAATTTTTTGGTCTCGAATAAAATATATACATATATATATATGGATGAAATTATATATCAAATTCCACTATCATTTCGAATCGGTACTTTTTATCCAGATAAATGGAAACACTCACGCGTGATTAAAAGAGCCAAACTAACCGGATCTCACACTTTCAAAGATAGATTTTAATCGCGAAATGGTCTACCTAGATCGAGGTAATCGAGCAATAGAACGATAACGCAACCCAAGTATATTTTTGCGGTCAGATTTCACGATTAAAGAAAGCTGGGAATTTATTTGTCCGATAAGATAAAAAGAAACACCGAGAAAATCGCAGAAACCTGGAGATATTTGGTTATTGTTATCGGGCCTTCGATACATCCGTTTCTTTCTTGTAACATAAAACATCTATACACTAATCCTTTATCAATCAACCTATTTCTTCCATATACAACAAACTCCGATTATCATAAAAACTGATAAAACACGTGATATAATTATTTATTTCCATGACATAATTAATATTAAAAATAGGTCGACATAAATCGCGAGTTGGTGAAAAAGTTCGTTAAGTGATTTTCGCGTATAATATTTATTGATGAAATAATTTAGCGAATTTTGGGAAATTGGTTGAATAAAATCGGTAGTTCGGTAGAAAAGGGATTGATCGGTGATATTAAAGAGTAAAGTGGGATATTTGTGCACATGTCGGTGGGAAGACCTTGAAGAGATCCGCAGCTGCATCGTTGCGCCGCGAAGCAGCAAAGGCCGCCCCATAGAAAAGGTAAAGGACAAACGTATAATATGATCTAACAGATCCTACCACCATGAGTTCGTGCGAATCGCGATATCTCGCTCCATAGATCCTCGCTTTCCTTTCTCCTCCTTCTTCCTTCGAACTTTCGTCCCTTCGTCCCTTCGATCCCATTGTTTGCCCGGAATATCCTTCCAAGATGTTTCTGTTAATGTCCTGCATGTTTCCCGATTATTTACTTGCGGAATTAATGGATTAAGGTATTCCGGAATAAGATCAAACAATTTAAGTATTTTTATTTCAGGATATATTTTTATATGCATTCACTATAATCTCAGAAAATTCCGAGTCACTAGAAACCATGAAATTAAGGACTAATTAATTTCATAATTAATACTACTTACGTGTTTATAATTGAAGACATATTTTTAACTGATTTTATATATCATTTTTACATACATTTATCATAATTGATGATAAATTCCAAATAAACGGATGCCTATTATTTATTTGTAGAATTAATGGATTAAGCCGGTTCAGAATTAGATCGAATAATTAAAGTATTTTTAATCATTATATACTTTTATGTAATCCTGTGCATCATTTTTATCCGCATATATTATAATCGATGATAAATCGAGGATAATCGGATGCCAATTAATCAAGCGAAATTAAAAAATTCCTTTATCCACTTCAGCATAGACATTAGATTTCTAAAGTGTGGTAAAGTGATGGTTCCTTTGCGAGATTGATACAAAGAATTCGTGGATTAAGATAAAAAGTTATTTGCTTCGCGAATTTGAAAACTTCTTACGTTTTCTCGACGAATCGTTCAACCTTGAGGTCAACGAGATAATGGATCTATTAGTGCGTGACATTGATAATAGGTCTCTTATCATAACTCCGAGAGATTTCGGGAGTTTAGGATTCGGTTTCGATTTCCAAGCACCGATCGCCGTAAGGTTGATCACCACTGCCAACATTCAACGATTCAGGGTCTGTTGGGCCCTTCTACGATAATTACACGGTGCGAGCTGCGAGTCTGCCCAGGAATATATGTTCGATCGGCCGGTTTTTGAATTATTTGAAAAGAGACAGACCCTGGTATAACCGCGATATTATGGTATCGCGATTCCTCTTCTTTAACCCTCCTCCACGAACCCTCGATCCCTTTTCTTCCTTCTTTTTCCACCTTTTTTTACGCTCTCCTCTTACCAACCTCTCTTTACCCTTTCCTCCCTTTCGTCCTTCCTTCGTCCATACTCTGTCCTCTGCATCCTCGAGCATCTTCAAGGCAATGGCCTTTTCGAAAATTACGAATGTTTAAATACAAAAAAATCTCCTCTTAATTCAAAGATGGAGTCCTTCTCTAAATCCCAGCGGAATGGTTTTTCAATTCTCTCCTTATGACAATATCATTTAGTTTATATTTAGTTATTATTTCTAGCTTTATTTAATTCTGAGGTTACATATTTTGCTAATCATATATTATATTTTTTATATTTCTTTTATATTTTATTGTGTACACTAAAGAGCTGATAACCGTTCAATAAAGTGTAGAGTATAAAGTATAAAATTGAGGGACTTTGGTTTCTGAGTTATTTGAAATATTCAATGAAGTCAAATATAATTGTTTTTTTTGGAGTTTCGCAATTAAATCTCGTCAAAGGAGATTGGAAAGAGGGCAAGTGATCGCTTAATCGATCAAGATAATTTGCCAATTTAATAGAGGAGATGTAGTAGATAAAAAGCGTTCGACGCATCGATTTGAATACTTTGAAGACTGATTAGATTAGATAAGTATTCTGTTGTGATATCACCCGCGAACAATATTTTGTGAGCGATTAGCTTCTTCTAGGTTCTAGGTTCTGATTCGTTGTGTTGGAAGACGTTTCTTTTTGCGGCTATCTTGCATTGTTTAACACGTTGCCTTCAGAAGCGGAATCCGTGTTATACGATACCTTGCAATACGCATTACTAAGATGTATATAACGTCTAAAAACATTTTAACATTTTAACCCTTTGGACTCAAAAGGCGACTCTCTGTAGCCACTCAATTTATTGTGGGAATTCGAGTGGCGACTCAGAGACGACATTAAAATTTACTCCAGTTGTCAGTAATTTAAAGTCTAATATTAAATTAATATTAACATTAATTAATTGATAATATTAAATTTAACGTGAATAAACTGAGTGACGACTGAGAATCGCTTCTGGGTACAAAGGGTTAATAATATTCGCACTAGTGAAGTCCACGGCGGTTAACGTGTTAATAAATAATTTTTAAACCGTTTATTAATTATATTGTCAGAGACATGGTTTTTCGAAAAGCATGAACAATGTATTGTTGGAGGTTTTCGATTTGCGATTAACTAATCTCCGATCTCGATGAAAGGGGAACACGAAATGCACTTTCGTGGCACGATCGATTTGAACCCCCCTCGCGTGATTACCTGCCCCAGAAAAACAATGGTCCCATATTGCTACGTTCCCCTTCGAAATCGGACTGGCCACGGCGAAACTACATCCGCCCCTTCTCGCAGATGTTATAATTTCGAAATAGCGTAATTTCCAGACGTCCCGGGAACGATCGACTTTTGATCTTGTATCAGAGAACGGTAAAAGAACAAATCAAAGAAATGTCTAATAATAAAGAAGTGGAATTGTGAGGGGTAGTAAACTCTACTTTGGCAACTTGGAAGTTGAGACCAATTTTTATTCCTGCCGAATGATGATAATAAACTTGTTATCTATATTATATATATAATAAAATATTATTTATATTATACATTACATGTAATATTATAATCTTTTTTATATAATATTATATTCTTCGCTTTTCCTTCTCTAAATAGTTTTATTACGACTTCCTTGACTGGAACTGAACGACGAGGGGAAATAAATGCTTTATAATATTACATATAATATAATATACATTATTATCATACATATGAAACAATGAATAATCGCAGTATCAGAAGAAAACGAACGTAATTTAACGCAAGCAAAATATAAACAAAGCAACCTATCCAGAAATATTTTCCACGGCAAGAAGACTCGGTCGAAGTACGTCAAAGGCGTACAGCGTAAAAGAAAGAAAAGACATGCCTATGAATTCTGGAGACAAAGGAGGAATGTAATCAAGAAATCAGAGAATAAAAGAGGGAGACGGAGGATCGAAGAAAACGTGGGAGAAAGAAGAAGATGAAGGAAGAAGGAGACTAAAGAAGACGAAGGGACAAGATCGGCATTGGCAAAAGGCATAGGTACCGGGGAGGGCTGAGATCGCAACAAATGACTGTGTTTAAACTTGAACGTGACAAAATTTAAAAATTCCCGCTTGCTGCTCGCGAGTGGTGGGGGTGAGGCCCAGTACGGGCCCCGAAGAACATGAGGTGGTAGGGGAAGAAAGAGAGACCGAGAAAAAAGAATGAACGACGTCGTCGAGGAACTCCGGGATAAAGCTCTTCCCTTGGTTTCTTCTTCCTTTAGACGTGCTCTATTTTTATTGTGTCTCATTATTATTAATTATTATTATTTAATTATCTTCTTTGAAATCTCTTTTAGGTGTTTCTGTATCGAATTTTGCTCGCACTGTGTTAATTATTCTTTTAGCTCCAATATTCTAATACTCAAATATTCCAATATCCAAAGTAAACGAACTTTTTTATGACAAGAGAGTAGACCATAAAAAACACAGAAAGATATTTAAAAAAATTATTTACCATAAATTATGATACATAAAAGGAGGCGCGTTATCAACTTTCCCAAAGAATACTAACCCTTTACACTCGGAGGCGAGTCTCAGTCGCCATTCAGTTTATTACGGCAACTCGAGTGGCGACTGAAAGGCGAAATTAAGATTTCCTTCAGTTACATTTTGTTATTAGACGTCGAATCAATGATAACTGGAGTAGATTTTAAAGTCGCTTTTCAGTCGCCGCTCAAATTGCCGCAATAAACTTAGTGGAGACTGAGAGTCGGCTCTCGAGTGTAAAGGATTAAATGAAGAGTTATCTAAACGAAGTTTCAGAAGACATTTAAACTATTTACAGCGAACAATCAACTGATCGGTAAAATACTTTCCACAGTCAGTCTCCATATCTCTATTCCTGTCTATCGTTGTTGGTTGGGGATACCAATCACAAAGAATAATAGTGTCTCGGAATGATCTTGATTTGGGTGACTTGTCGGAGGAACGTATCAGGACGAAGAAAGCAGGAATTCGTATATTCCGGGTGGATGTTAGACGTGGAAGGTTACGAGGAGAAAAATCTTGGTGGTACGTGGTTTCGAAGCCCGGCACCGAAGAAATACCACGGGCAGGCAATTAATCATATTTCGAAAATCATTCCGGCCGGTGAGATCTGGTCGGGCAGATAGAGTCCGAGTGCTCCACGAAACTCCAGAGTCATAGGGAGCCACTATATACGCGGCCAGGGTGCTTGACCGAGAAGCAAACTTCTTTCTCCTCCCGAAAGACTGAATCTTTTCTTTCGCTCGCTTATTTTTTCCCCTTTTTTTAAATACATTCCTACTCCCTCGAGGCGAACCGAAAGAAAAGAGGAAACCATCACCCTCCGAATTATCATATATTCAATTTCAACCACCGACTCAAATCCACACCTTTCAATTCCCCGCGAGCTTGCGGAGATCTGTTGTTCTTTGGCTCTGATCAAAATTACGTTAATAATAGTTCAATTAAATTCTTGTATACTTCAATATGTAGATCCCTTTATAAATGATATTATTATAATTCTGACTAGATGATTGTACTTTAATAGTTTGTTCACTAATTACGAAGGTATTTGAAAGTACAGGTAACCCTCCTACAACACGGTAGATAGGTTCCTAGAATATGCCGTGTTGTGGGAAACCGTGTTATATGAGACCCAGAGTAAGTACAAAAAGGAGGGTTAGGTTCCGAAAACTTATTAAAAACAGATATTTCTTTTTAAATCCATACAAGCAACTTCATTTCTATTAAAAATATTAATATATGTACTATTGTATTGCTACCTATGAAGTGCGGTAATAGATCCAGCCAACAACAATTCAACAAGCTTGCGACGCAACATCAATTGTATTTTATTTTTGTATGTATACATATGTATTGTTTGTCCATAGTGTATAATTTAGATTTCTAAATACACACATACGTCAATTAGTATAAGTACAGTGTTATATCAGGGTTTCCGAAAATATCTAATCGTGTTAGAGCGAAACCGTGTCGTAGGTGGCCGTGTTATACGAGGTTTTTTCGCAAATGTCTAAACGTGTTAGAGCGAAACCGTGTTGTTGGATGCCGTGCTGTAGGAGGGTTACCTGTATTTCGTGCAACTACTTCTTTCTAATTTGAGGAGTAAATTAATTAATCTGGAATACTGAGTCATGTTAAATGTATGAAAAGGGCGATCGCACATCGCGAAGTTTCTCTGAAGAATTCCAAGTAACCTTCTCGGATCTCCGCGTCGGTGAAAACGACTTCAATAACACCTGTCATTTCGATTACCTTCAAAAGAACCCTCGTATAGTTAGACGTATCGGTATTCTTAAGGTCGATATCATCTCGAACGATAAAAGAGAAGAAGGAATTATTTCCATCCCAAATAAGAGGTGTACCGTGCCAAACTCGAGGAGGAGAAGGAATGATAAAATAAGAGGAATCGTGTCGGAAGGGAGGAAAAGGGATCGAGCGTGGAATAGACGTTAAAGGGAAAGGAGGAAAGAACGAGAGCACGTGCAAGCGGGAATGAGAGAGAAGGAGAGAAAAGAGAAGATTTCGGTCCGGTGATGTATTAGTTTCGACTCATACAGAGGAAGAGTTCGGGCTGGTTGGCCATTACAATGCGTCGAGAGGAGAGTTTGAGATATCTCGAATCGGAGCGCGTTCGATTCATTTAAGAGATAAGATCTTTTCGTTCGAAATATGAATATTATATTATAAGCGCAGTCAGTGCTGGTTTCTCTCCCTCTCTACATCGCCGCTCCCCCTGCCACTGTTCTTTTTCTCCTCACCTTCTCCCCCTTCGTCTTCTTTTACCGCGAAAACCAATACTCGCTTTACCGCAAGAATTCCCTGCCCTTTCTAGATCCGAGTGTCTAAAGATATTAAATGCCGTATATTAAATGCACGATATTAATAGGGACAATTAAGTCGAGCTTAATTCCCAAGAAGCCACCGAGGAATTCGTTGATCGCGGTGCTCGATCAGTCGCATTAATCGCGCAACGAAAATCATAGATCGTGGATCGTTTAATAAAGTTCATGTCCCGACGTTAATGTATTAGAATATACGGTAAAAGAGAGTCGTAAGAAGCAATGGTGGTTGTGGACGGCGGGGTGGGGGAGGTGCGGAGGGAGAGGGTGGGTGTAAATCGTGTGTACGTTGAAAATACATAGAAAGAGAGAATGATAGGGACACGAACGAGATAATAATAATAGATGATCGTGTATTACAAGCTATAAACGTCAGGCCGGTACATCGTCTCGTCGATTTTTCTTAGCCGTGGAGTCGCGCGTGTACGCGTAAACGCGTAACAAGAACTCCGGCTCGCGGTTCTGACTTTATTTTAAGAGTATAATCACTTTACCGCAGGCCTTTTAAACGACATTCTGATCGTACGTATATTCCTCTTCTTCCTCCACCTTCGCCGCTTGATTGTTGCAAGAAGAGGGACCCCGTTTCTACTCACAATGACCGATGCCATTCAACGGAACGAAAGAACCACGGGTACACGCGCATCGACCATCGAGTTATTAGAATTTAGATTGGAAATTAAGGAGTCTATGCTTTTAAACATTAGTCGATTTCTCGCGAGTTACGACCGCTATCTTGTATCGCGCCTGCGCTATTATCTTAGAGTGCCCCGGTTCGTAACTCCTTGTCGAATTATAGCGAATCAACTTGATTCCTCTGCTTTTAATCTACGCTGATTAATTGTGGATTAATTCGACAAGATCGAACTGTAATGATGAAAACTTGTCGCTTGTAACATTTCACGCTTCGATGCTTATCGAGTGTGACTTATGTCATTCTAAATAACGAGTGTATTCCACCTTCAAACATGGCGGACAACTGATATTAAGTTTCTCTTTTATATTAGATTACATGCTTATAGTTAATCCCGCGCAATCGAAGGCGACTCTTACTCGCCACTCAGTTTATTGCGAAAACACGAACGTCGACTCCAGTTGTCGGTGATTTAAAATTCAATGAGAACAGTCTGTGGAGTAAATCTTAACGCCGACTGTTAGTCATAATTAATATTGTTAATTAAGACTCGGTGTAGTTGGATTAATATGTCCGCAGCTAAACAAAGTTTCATCTGAATCCAAGAAAAATGGTTGATATTATAGGATATTTATAAACACAAGGATTTTGAACTTTATATTAATAATGATATATTTGAAGGCGCAAAAAGACGCTGACTCTAAATGCACGGTAAACCGATCGGAATCGGATTCCAATTTTTCTCCGAATTACGTTATCGAACCGAAACCGATGCTCGATTTCCGTGAGGATTATTAACATACATATAAGAGAACCAACACAAGTAGATAAAGTATGTGTGTCGTTCGGTTGCACGTGTGCGAGAAGTTAGCGGTTTGGAAGGTAGGGTTACGAGCGGGGGAGGAACGAGATGGAATGGGCCCCGAAAAGGGTCCGTTGTCGGTGGACCAGGGACCGAGAACACTGATCTTCCCTTTCTCTCTTCCTCTCTCGCTCGGACACTCGTTCATTTTTTACTTTCAAAAATCATGACGATGCTCATTTTTCTGACTCGTGAAGAATTCTTCAAACTGACGTGTAACCAAACGGGGCCCCGGAGTTTTCGGTGGGCGGGAGGCGAGTGGGGGGAACACGGAGACGGGGGGGCCCTAAGGCTCGAAATCCTCCACCTAGAACCACGCTTCCACAGGGAACCTTCCCCCTTCAATCCACCCGAAACTATTCTATTTTTTAACCACCGCTATGCTTTTTCCTCGATTTTATTATTTTACAAAACACGCCGCTCGATTCTTGTTATTCCCCGAGTAATCTTTCGTTCTCTTCCGATAAAAAGAAACAGTCTTTCATTATACTAAAAACATGGCCAATAATAATTTAACTCGTCAATCCGTATCTTTCGTTTATGTTTATTTTTTTACTGTAATAATAATTATGAAAGTGTGCGCAACGATCGTCACATTTTTCGGTGGTTTTCAGTAATAATTAAATAAATTGTGTCGACCAAAAAGTACGTGCGGTTTTTAAAGTATAAATAGAAGCTAATTTTTATTCCATTTTGTATATTTTTTCGATTTTCTTTATTCGATAATATAATATATTGCCCGCTTTAACTTATAACATTTTTTATATCTTAAACAGCTTCATAATTTCGTATTCATACAAATTCGTCCATTTCCAAAAAAAGTAATGCAAACCGCACGAACTTTTTGGCCAATCCAAGAATTTCGTTATTATTTTCAACGTAACTTATACGATTTTTTTAGACATGCAAAAGATTGAGTTATAGATGGTTAAATAAATAAATGTCATTCTGGTTCTTCTGGAAACTGGAATCTATAATTAATTATACGGATAATGAACTTATTAATGTCTTTTTATACGAGGAATGGACCGAAATACTTTTCACATAGTCTAGAAAGTATAGGTTTGATATTGGTGGGTCCTCGAGGGCATTATCGGGATTATGATTATTTAAATCTGTTTCTTTTGGTTTGCTCGCGCGGCGTAGAGGGGGCCTTTTTGAGCGGCAGGGCCCATTGTTCGATTATTTGAATATCGAAGGTACGCGGACAGCCGGGAATCGATTCGTGGGGCCTAATGGGGATTACACGGCCAATCAGCATTTCCTAAGGCCCAACTTCTCTCTCTACGTTCCTCTCTCCCTCACTCCCTTTCGAGTCTCTCGATTTAAAAGAGATCTTAGTACTTGTCGATTAACTCGCGTTTTTAATGACTCATCGACAAACAACGTGTTCCAGGCAAAATAAAACTGTAAAAAAATACTTCTATTTATCTAGATCAATTTTGATCGCTTCAAATGAAATATAAATATAATATAAGGTGACCCAAGATTCATATAGCAACTATAAAAATTCATAGCTTTTTCATATTAAATTATTTCCCTGCTCCTGTAGTTTCAGATTTTGGGCACTTTTAATATTGATTTTATAATTGGGAACCCTTGGAAATTTATAATCAGAAATTATCCAATTAAGGACAAAAAAGAAACTTATAATTCAAAAGTTATACGCGTTTTAAATATTTATGTTAATCTCGGATGACTGTTTATAATAAAACGTAACCAATATTCCCCGCGCAATTAATAAAGAGAACAAAGTGAACCTGTAATCCCGGTACGGCGGATCGACGGAGAAAATTGTCGTGTTAACGTGATTAATACAAATTCTCGAACTGTCCTTGGATTTCGAGCATGACGAGAGATTCATTCATTCGCGAGTATGAAAAATCACCAACCCTCCCCGTCTCTCTTTCTCTCGCGCGGACATCTTGAAAAAGAGAACTCGAGACGAAAACCACCTGACGACTATGATGGATCGCTTACGCGTTCTCTCATCGCGCTCTTCGTATTCCTTTCGTCTAATACACAATAATATTAACCACGAGTCGATTTCGCAAAATCTAAAAGCAAAATCTACCAGAAATATAAGTGCGCGAAAAAGTGAATGGATAGCTCGTAGGATTTTGTTCGTCAAAACGATTAATCTTTCTTCTTCGAGTAGGTAATCTCGAAGAACTTCGGCAGTCGTGTTCTTTTTTATTTGTCCTTCGCGCAGCATCTATTATATTCCATATTTGTGAATATCGAACTCTTCGTGTCACACATTGAACGATCTAATTGTTTAAGTAATATTACAAGATCGTGTATCTTTATATTAGATAATAGATAAGATGATCTAACTGATTGAATGGAATAAATTAAGATTTGAAAATTAAGGATGACGGATTTTTTAATCAAATCGCAACGATTCCAGGTATTTTTTGGGGGTTAAAATTAAATCCTATGCAGTTTGTTAAAACACTGCAATTTTATTAAATAGACCATTGTTATTTAAAAAATGAAAATATGAAATTACAGAGCTTATATATTATTATTTTAATTTTACCACGGAATTGATGTATTATTATTTGTTCTGTAATTTTATTACCGAATTTATATATTATTTTTGATTGTTCTGTAATTTTATTACAAATCTAACATATTAAATATCCAGTGTTGTTATTCGAGTGTCAAATCGCATCAAATAATTGGATGGCATATAAAATCTTAGATCTACGTGGCAAGATTTTTATGCGAAAACTTTCGTTCAGATGCTCGCTATTATATTTTAATAATCAGGCTGTTTAACTGATGATTATTAAAGAAAGAATTCCTCCGAATTCAGTCAATTACTCGATTTCATTTCGCGTTATCCAACGTAACATAATCGAGTGAACGTTACGCGGAGAAAGCATAAAGAAACGCGAGGAAGATCGTTCAAGTAACTCACTGTAAGTAAGAAGATTAATCGTCCCGAACCAAAAAAGGTCCCCGCGAAGAAATGCGGTTCGCGAACGATAAATAAATTTCTGGCCGCGCTGAATACTTCGTTACCGCGGTTTAAACAATGTGCCGGAGGATAATAAATAACCAGGAACAATGCGCCCGGAGAAGTAGCTCGCAATTACGAGTCAATCAATGCATATTCATATTCGAAGGAAGCGTTCCTGGAATACAAAAACTCTCATCTCTTTCGATCTTCTTCTTACCCTACCTTCTCTTCGTCTTCATCTTCGTCTTCGTGTTTCTCTTTCCTCGCCTCTTTTCTCCTCTTGTCGTGCACTGCCCACGCGTGCTTCTCTTGGAAGACGTGGAACGAGAAAGAACTGGAGAGAACAAGAGAGAGAAAGTGAAAGAGATAAAGATTCGATGTAAGGGAGGACTCAATGAGGGTGCAGGGATCGAGAATCGAGGAGCGAATCGAGAAACGCAACGAAAGGATTCCATAGGTTCGTAACAAAGAGAGCAAACCGCGAAAGCGGAAATTAATAAGCACTCGCGGCTGCCAGCCGGTTCAACGAACAAGAAGAACCGACGAGAGAGGAAAATGAGGGAATAAATCTACCTAAATTGACGCAGTTTTGCAATTATTTTCACTCCGCGATTACCAATATTAACCGCGATGTCGGATGAATTTATCACGCGCTGGAAACCGTGCGTTAATCGACGTAGTGCTTCGAAATCTCCTTATGAATTCGCACTTAGAAATTGATGAGATAAAAACGAAATGGCAGTAATAAATGTAAATAATTATTCTATATGAACTACCATCTCAGAGTAGTTGCCGAAAAATAAATCATTCTGGACAAATTATATACGAAAAATTATAAGCGGCACTGAAACACAAATTTAAATTAAAACACTGAAAAAGAACAGTTCTAAAGAAAATTGCGTAAGAAATTATAACTGGCACTGAAACACAAATTTTAATGAAATCAATGAAAACTGAACAATTCTAAAGAAAATTCTGTGAAAAAATTACAACTGGCATTGAAACATAACTTTAAATTAAATCGCTAAAAAATAAACAGTTCTAAAGGAAACTGTAAAAATAATTATGATTCGGACTGAAACACAAATTTAAATTAAATCATTAAAAGATAAACAATTCTGAAGGAAACTATCAAGTAAATGATAATCAGCACAGGAACAAAAATGAAAAGATTAATACTGAAATGTGGTGCACGATTAGCATAATAAAAGTATCATAGCTCTACAAGCAGTACATTCAAAGTTATTTCGAAAAATGCCACCAACTTTCTAAACCCAATATTTACACGGAACAATGGAGTTTGTCAAGGTAGAATATCTTTCATGCGTGACAATGGCGCCTGTCCAATATCCTTTCTTCGAGTATCAATCACCTCGATAAGAGAGCATAATTGAACGATCATTTTGCGGAAGAGGAATTCGCCCCGGGGAGGAGGAACAGGAAGGGAGGGCAAAAAGTAACTCGCTCCTCATTAATACAAGTAAACACATCGCCGGCCAAAAATCTTTTTTCTCGTTACAATTTCGAGGATGGTCGCCGAGAATGATGTTCTCGATCCTCCGAAAAAGGAAAAAGAACGAAAAGAGGCGAATAAACTCGGACGAAAAATGTACATTATATCTATGGCTAAAAGGAGAAATGGATACGCGCGGTGTATCCGAGTAGAATGACACCGATAAAAAGTTGAATAACGACGCATTTGGAATTTAAGCGGCATCGTGATGGACTATGGAAAAGAGCGGGCCGGGAGGGGAGGAGAGAAAACTAAAAGAAGAGATCGAACCATCTAAAAAGGGGGTGGCAAGATGGAAGCGAGAGATCCATCGGCACGGAGTCGAACCAGTCGAGGTCTTCGGGGTCCGAAGGCATCCTTTAAAATTGGAATAATAATGTTCTTTCATCTCTCTGAACTCGAAACGATGACTCGACGCCTTTCAATATTGTGGGAACGAAAATCGGTTAGAAAGACGTCGGCTTCGTTTCTTTAGCATCCTTTTCTTCTTCGTCCACCGTGTTTCGTCTTCATCTTCTTCGTCTTCTTCTTCCTCAGTGTTTGCCCACCGTCGACCAGTGACGAGAAGACAGATAAAGTACGAAAGGTAGAAACGATATAATCGACATTCTCGTTATCCGAAACATATCGAAACCGACGTCCGAGGGGTTTCTTTTAATCTTGAATCCCTTGGATACCTGCTTTACATATTAGTTTCTATGAATCTACGGATTTCTGTGAAATATCTCTGTGAATGTGTGAACAAATATACAGCGTCAATTTTCATTCCTAATATCCAATTAAATTAGTCCAATAGTTCGAATAAATCCATATCGATAAATATATTAATCCCATCTCAATTAATAGTAATTTTCATTACTAACCCCGATCGAATCAATCCAACATTCCAAATATTTCCAATCGGTGAACATATTAATCCCATATTAATTAATAATAATTTCAATAGTACACCATTGATATACCTTCATTAGAATCAAATTGCCGAGTGCATTAAGGAACACACGAGCTTAGCAGTGAATCGTGTACAGGTAAAAATAATATCCTTAGATAATTGTCAGAGGGAGGCCGACAAAAGATATTAACGATGCCATTGAGAGGGATATAGACGAAAAAAGAAGCGAGTGCATCGAGGAAGGCGGAGGTAGGGAGGGGGGGGGGGGGAAGGAGACGATTTGTAATTAATGCAAGTGTGTTAGACCGCTCGAGGAAGCGTAAGGGTTGGGGGAAGAGGATGAAAAAATGACGTCAGTCATCCTACGAAGCATTAGATTGAGCTTGATTACGAGTAATTATTCCTACGGCTTGGTTTCGTGCGTCCTTATAACGGCTGGTAACGAGGCCGGCGATCTTTGATCATTGCCTCGATCGAGATGTGTATCGCCAACTGCCAACAATGGCCAAACCTCCGAGATCGATCGGGATTATTCCTGGCATGACAACCTTTTCGAAAAGACGAAAATGTGACGTGGTGGTTCGAAATTATAACATTCTTGAATTAAATGACACAACTCGACAAATGTCGTGGACTGTTCAGCAACACTTCAACGGCAATATTTAAAAATGATGAAAATTGCTTTCCCAGAATGATCTCCTTTGCCGAATAATTCCGTGACGCTACAAGGATGCTGTAAACTCGAAGTTTACTCAGCAGTATTTCACTAAGACAGGAAGGTTGCAATTAAGAGCGAGATGTAATCGAAATTAGTTATCTCTCCTTGTGTTTTCGATCGCGGCTCGATACCCCTGCCCCCCCCCCCCCTTCCCCGCCGAATTTCGTTCGCATAACCCGAGGCGACACAGGATGAATAACGAACGTCTTTTCCACGCCTCCGAAATGTTGGTGATTAGCTGTGAAATATCGGTTTTCGTATACGAAGAAATTACCAGGCGAGTTAACCGCGACGAAAAATGAGTCGCGCGGGGTGAGGTAGCGGCGGATAGCCGATGGACATGTTTTGGTCACGGGGGATTTAGCGGAATAATAAACCGAGCATCATTCGGGCTTAGTAACCCATAAATAATAACCTACCGCTAATCTGTACTCATTAATTCATCCGTACGAAAGAGATACGAATCCTCCCCGCACTCCAACCCCATTCGGCTCTCCGGTGGAAGTTAAAAACCGGGGCAAATAGAGTAAAATTCTTCGGACGCAGAACCGATCGTGGTTGAGTTAACTGTGGGTGAGGATTCACGTCTCGATGGGAGTGGCCTAAAACCCGGCGAAAAACTGCGCGCGGCGAGAAACCGATTTCAGAACCAGTCGAACAATTAAACGTCGCGAGACGAGCAAAACGGTAGGTGGAAGAACCGAGTAAGACGATGAAGGGGGGAGAGGAAAGGAATACGAAAGGGAACAACGTCGGATGTTGAGGGAGGTAGGGAAGGAAGAAGGTAGTAGGAGTACCGTATCCCCGAGTCGAAGATTCAGAAGGAAGAGAGAGAGAGGGAATGAAAAAGTATAAAAAAAGGATGAAAATCGCGGTTGTAAAATCCACGCGGGTTGCACCAAACGCAATTAACCGCTAAACCCGAATCCCCATAGGGGCCCTGGCTATGGCGTATATAGGTTGGAGAACGTTTCAGAAAAGAAACGAGATGGAAGGAGTGAAACGGAGAGAGGAGTACGGTAGGAGGAAAGAATAAGATAATAGTGGAAAAGAAGAAAGGAGGAAGAGAGAGGAGGGAGAAGTTTTCGTATAGGAACGAATAAAGGAGGAAAGAGTGGATAAGAATGGAGGAGAAAGAGAAGGCAGAGAATGGAAGAAAGAAAGAAAGGAGGATCGAAATATTTCAAGAGAAAGAAGAGAGAAGAAGTTGGGCCCTCTCGACGACTACTTTCGGTCTGGCCAGCCCTGCCAGCCCTTAGGGCTCCAGACGGAACGCTTTTAAAATTTATTGACAATCATAAATTTCGAAAATAAAACCTTATATTCCCGCGTGTGCGCGCGCGTGCTCCACGCTACTTACACGGGGAGAATGGTTCCTTAAATACGTAGGTATATATCCATGGGGTTCGCGGTTTCGTTTATGCCGAAGTGTGCGCGAGTTTGTGACTCGCGCAGAGGCTGCATACACGGCTGCAGAAAAGGTTTCGCAGACGCAAAACTGCTTCGAACTACTTCCCCTCTCGTACCCTCTTGTACCCTCTCGTACCCTCTCGTACCCTCTCGTACCCTCTTACCTTTTCATACTTACGTGCCACACCACCACCGAGTACCAGTCCGAGATCGTTTTCTTTTAAGTTGCTCCTTTTTTGGGGTGCTCGAAACAAAAGAATTCGTTACGAATTTGCCTCCCCCTTCTTTTACCTCGCCCCCTCCCTCCCCGACCGGTGCTCCCAGAACCTAAACTCTCCGCCGTTCCATCCTTTCTTTATTCCTACTTCTTTCGTTTCTTCTACTGCTCCACGGTTTTTATTTTTTACTCTAGATTTTCAACAATATTTCTCTGGATTTTCCGAATTTAATTAAATTCTTCATTCTTCAGCACTTTCAAATTTATTTAATCGAGGAATATTTTTTAATCGAGGAGTTTCTCATTCTTGTAGAAGACTACTTTTAACTGGCATCGGTAGAATGTCGTACATCGTGTTTTGGAACTATCTCAAAATATTATTTGTGTTACACGGCCACCCTCTTTGTGGTGGATGGATTTTTAAACAAATCAAATTCCAGTTCCATCAGTTTGTAAACACGCTGCTCAAACCTCTCCATGTGTACCAGGGAGAGGATGAAGTGATGAGTTTGGGAAACATAAAGATTGACAGTAGAACGAGAAAGATGAGGCCGCGAGGTTTATTATCTTAGCAAACAAATTACGACGTTAATGAAACAATCAGTGCAAGTGACGAATCGATTAACTCCGCGTACGATCCATATGTGAAATTAATTATTGTCAGATTCATCGATTGCGAACTCTCCTCAATAAATCAAACTGAGGTACCAGCTACCAGAATATTAATAAAAATTCAGATATCATTCAAATCATAAACGAATGAAATAATTCTCTACCGAATAAAATATCCACGAACTCAAACTAGCAATTAAAAAATAATCAAAAAAATCCCCGAAACAAGCTTGTCCTGCGACGACTCTCGACAGCCACGATTTAAGTCTCACCGTGAAAAAATCTCCAAAATTCACTACGTAAGTCATCGCACAAAAAACTCGTAAAAAATGTTGATGTGACGACGTGTTACTATTTTATCGCGCGGGATATCCATATTTGTGGCGCGGGTTTTTCTGATCGTGGCAGGAATTACGTTAAACCTCGAAAGGTGTTTCGTTGAGGGAAGCAGGGGGCCGAGGGCGGGGGCGGGGGGTCATGAAAGAGGGGGCGAATTCATCATCAGTCCAAGTCAGGAATTATAACGGAGCGATTCATCACGAGAGGCCACCGATCCGTCATGCCGATCCACGTGTGCAAGCCGTTTTTGAATATCCTCGGGACGTATATCTGTATATCTCGGTTAACCGCCGTAATAATAACGATGGTTCCCCAACGATGACGACCTTGACGGGTTTCTAGACGCGGAGGTATCGCGATTAACTCCCCCTTCCCCCTCTGCGACCGAATCATCCACAGGGTTTCCACCGTCTACCTGTAAAAATGCAAATTCAGAATTTCTGTTAGTGATACCAGTACTCGCGAAGGACTTTGGTGCTAGTGGAATGTATCCTGGTCATAAATCGATGCCTGTTTTGGTGGTACCGATCAGTTACGCCATTAACACTTGCTTGATATCATGGATAATATATTAGCTGAGTTTCAAGTAGTCCGAATTAGTGGTCTGAATTAGCTATTCTTATAATTATCTTGCTGTGATGAAAAGTACTAATGTTCTTAATTTGTGGTACGGGAACTATGAAACATATCTGATATATAAATCCATATTAATAATAATAATCTTATTGGGTTCTCCAGACATAAATTAAATAATAAGCTAAAAGCAGTAATTACACAAAGAATTCATAATTACCTGAACCTCTTGGAAAAAATAAAATCCCGGAATTTATTGGATCCAATACCGATCCGATATTATCGACGATTAATAATTAATCTCGTCAGCGGAATAATTAGAGTGAGTTGTAATTTAAATTCAACATTGTATTCCAATTAAAAAGCAAGCCCTTTAAAGGTAACCGATAATCCGGCGATTACAAAAGCGTAAAGCGATATTTATCGTTCGGCGTTCCTCGAATCATTCTCGATTTTCTCGTCGTTCGTCGGGGACCGATTAAAATGAACGACAGTATTCTCGAGGAGTCGTGAGCCCGTAACCGTGCAACTGCGTATGTTAGCCTCTACCAGGAAACGGAAGTGACGTCACCAACGAGGTTCTCGTGCAGCAACGGCATGCGTATTTATTCCGTCGTTTATTGGAATCGTTTGTTTCTCTTTTACCTCCACGAGCCTTCTCCGGTGACGTTCATTACTTTGCAATGACCCCGTTCTTGATTGGAACGTTTCACTGCTATTTTTGTCGATAAATGTCAATTTCAATTATAATAATCATTGTATATATTACTTGTATTTCCCTACGTTGAATTTCCACCAAATAGGCGGCGTTTAATCATTTTGGGGTCATAATTATAAGTCATAAATTATTAACAACTTCAAGTGGTATTTCGCGCTAAACGTACCACGGTTTATCGAATTAACGAAGATTACAGTTTATTAAAGATCTCGACCCCCTTCGTTCATGAATGACGGCGATAATCGAATACCAGGAATCGATTGGGTCTAATCGTTGGTATATATTTATATGAACATATGTATGCATAATACATGCCCCGCAAAGTCCCACTGTCAGAGGAATCGGATAACGCTTTCGAATTAAGCGTGACCCATTCACAGAACGTACGTGCTTTTCTGTTAGCGAGTGGAGATGTGAGCCAGAGGCTACCTATTGCAGCCACGAAATTCCTTTTCAGACTTTTTCAATGTATATACAAGAATATCTTCTTAATGTATGCAAATATCCCTTACACTCTTGATAATACCCGCGATAACACCCGTGAGAACAAGTTAATGTTGATACGCCATTATATTCGCACTCCGTAAACCGTAGAATGTCACCCGAAGGTAACTTCGGAAGTCATTCTACAGTTTACACTACTTTAATAACAACTCGCGTATGAAAGTTCAAATTCGACGCACGTAATCATTTCTGAATCATAATATTCATATTTATCTAGAATATTCATAATATTCATAATATTCTTAAAAACACCTCTGAAAATATAATTTTATTTATATACAATATAAATAAGTATATTAAGATTTGAATAGATGTTTGCGATGAGACTCACTCAGAGATTAAATGGAAATAAATTTCCCAGAAAATTCCTTGAAATTAAAGAATATTCACAGGTGGTGTCTTGAATATATTGAAATATTTAATAGCTCAATTAGTGTTATTATCGATGACATACCCGAAAACAAATTAATGTTAAAGACGCTCGTGTTTTTATGGAGTGTGTAGATTCGGCTTGAAATCATTTTCAAATGAGACTCTATGGGGAGTGGTATTCCACGATCGAATTTAAATAAATCCATTAAACGTGCATGTTGCTAATGTCAAAGACCATCATTGTCCTTTTTTATTTGAATGGTTCCCCGGATCGGCCGGTGGCCTCTATATCACCGAGCCTCCTCCACCTTCTCTAATTGACCACGATCCGCGATCTTGCACCCCCGTAGACAAGTGAACGAAGAAGAGAACAAGAGAAGGAGAGGAGGGTTCGGGAGGGGCAGGGGGGTTGCGGAGGGTTCAGTCCAGGGCGGGCGCAATTTTTGAAATTTCAAATCCGGATTTGCGTTGCAGATGCAGAGGGACCCCGGGCAATGTCGCGGTCGCGAAGTATAATGTTTTCCTCTCAATTAAGCCTTAATTAAGTTAAAATTAACATCGTGGATTTCTCCCTTCCCTTAGCTCCTTTCCAGGAGCACCCACCTCGAGTCCTCTCCAGCTTTGGGTGGCCTGAACCACGTACAGCCTTCTGCAAAACGCTGCAAAACCTATCCATCATGTTCTCCGAATCTTCCTAATATTTTTTGCCTGGATTATATTCGGTGTATTCAATTTATTGGCGTCGATATTTGAATTCGTAACGTTATAGTTTGAATATTAATTTCATTAGGGTGATGAATTCCGATCATCATTTAGACATCGTGCCAGAATAATTACGTGGAATCAATCGTTGTGTATATTAAAATTTGACCGACTCAATTATCTAATATTCTTAGATATTAAATAGAAGTATGAACTATAACGTTCATTATGTTTCTGTTAACGAGTCTTCTCCACTAATATATTAACTATGCAATTCCAATTAAAATATTCACCCTACGATCGTTACATCTACATTTATCCAAAACGAATCAATTTTCTCCAATTCCATAATACCTGAAAATTTCTAATTAATTTACCTCTGGAGACTTAGATATCAACGAACAATGAATAAATGAACATTTCTACTTGCATCAAACGTGGAATCCAAACTCTGCTCATAAACAATATCGTCGTTTTCGATGTAAATGAAACTGGACTGGAATATCGAGAAGTATAATTATTAAAATGATCCTCGAGGATGTATCTTCGTAGATCTTCCATCCCTTTCATGATGGAAGATTTCGAAGTAGACTTTTGCAGGAGGATGTACGAGCTGGTGACTAGCACCACCGCGAAGGTGTCCACTAGCAGCAGCAGCAGCAGCAGCAGCAGCAGCAGAAGCTGCAGCAGAGAGCATACGTGTGGTATGGGTTTATACTGGGAATCGAAAGCCTTCAGATAAACCAGGCTTCATTAGGGCGAGGATGATCAGACAACGCGATGGGCAACCACGTTGCTGCTTCTGGTGGTGCTGCTTCTGTTGCTGATGCACCGCAAACACAGCACAGCAAAACCCACCACGACACGTAGACTTGGATTGACCGTGGACACATGAAAAGGGAAGAGAAGAACGGATCCTCTATGTGTCCCCGTGTGTGTCCTCTGCCTTCTTTCTCCTCTCCTGGCTCCCACCTAACCGAACCCCGATCCTCCTGTCGACCAAGGATTATGCTAAAAGGACTCACCAGGAGAGAGCTTCCACCTCTCGAATTAGGAAGAGTCTTCGCGAATTTTATCACCACCGGAATTCTTCCTACCAGGTTCAGCTTCATGGACTTCTCCTTCGTTTCAGTGTATTTTTTAAGTAATTAATTTTGTGGGTTCAAGTGGAGGCTTCTTTGCGAGCGGAGGTTGAAGTACTATGATACTCTTCCATGGTACTTTAGGCAGTGGTTTAAGTAGATAATCGTCACGTGTAGTTAACCATTAGCAACACAATGACGAATACTCCTCGACGGAGCGAGTAGAAGTTTAAAGGATCAATTTTCCGGAACGATTCTGTCCGTGTAATAGGATGTAGCAAGAGGATAGTTTTTCGAACGATTAGGTCGGTCTCAGCGAGTGAGCTAGCCAATTTCCTTCTTTATCATTGTCCCTAGACTTCTCCGTGTCGCAAAGTGCGTCCGATATTTTTATTCGATCCGCGACCCGCGTAATTCTATTGTTTTCACGGACTATTAAGTTTCCGGTAATGATGAACTTCCGGTTAAAAAGACGTAGAGAAGTGGGCTCGCAGGCAAGTAAAACGGACTCCTCGAATGCAGGAAAGGGTGCGCCTTGCCGTGAACCTAATTCGGGCTTTAAAAGATTAAGGCGAGGCAGAGTTCCCCGCACAAACTCGACTTCTTCGACCTCCATTTCCACGAGGCGACCTCCTCTTACACCTTTACCCTTCGTACCTTCTTACGAGGCTGACTATAATGCTCGTTATCCACGTACAAACGACTCTTTCGTTTCCTTTCTCACGTCGTTTGTCGAGCTCGCCTCTCGATTGGATCGACGAATATGATTTACAGTATAGGAATACTCGCTCCTAGAAACTTACGCGAGATCATCCTTCCTCGTCGTCGCTCAGATTTCACCGCTGGAATTTTTCCCCGATAAGCTTCTCTCGCGCACTTCGATACGAACACTTAATAAAACAACGCCGTTGTAAACAATCCCCGATAAATCCAACGAAGGTATTCCACGAGGATATTTCTGTAGGAAGAGTTTTATAATACAACGATACACGGTCGCGCGTGTCGACGTCTCTACCGTGAGACGAATACTGAACGATTGATTATGTTTCGTACGGTTAACCTAAATCACTACGGTAATCCTCCGAGTGGTTTTGTCTTCGCAAGGAAATGGATAAGGAATTATTTGGATCGACGATCTCCGGTGTTGACGTTCCATGAATTGAATTGGCGTGTGTGAATCGAATGGAATGTTTCACTTCCATGATGCGCAGGGAGTGCCTTCTTGAGTTCGGTGTACCGATGGAAAGTTAATTAGGGGGCGGTAGTTTTTAAGAATGTTGGAATGTCTTCCGGAAGATTCTTGCGAAACTGATTAGTATTTTATTCTTGCCATGTACTTCTTCCATGGAAATATAGGATTATTATTGCGCAATGTTATCAAGTACGCTGAAGTGTTGTGCCGAAGTAGAATGCTTGTGTCTGCGGTATTATCACAATAGTTTAATACTACTACAAGATGCTAAATATACTATACAACTTTCTTCGAAAATTTTGATAATCAGTAATGATTTTGTAACATCGAGGATTAATATCTAATTCCAATTTACCGGAGATTGCTGACACCACACAAATATTCTGCATCCACGAAGAACAAGTGAAGATTGTTTTAATATCCAATGTCCACGTGGTGACCAATGGAAGTAGACATCAAATACGAGATTATAACATCCGTCGTTTAAACGAGCATTTAAGAGGCGCGTTTCTTCCTCTTCTTTACGCCGAAGTGTGCAAAGGGGATGGAATTAAGGGGTGGAAAAAGACCTGGAGGATTATCGACATTTCACAGTAGCTCCTAATCGGGGTGTGTAGATCGCGCGACGTATATACGTATAAAAGTGCAGCTGTAGTCCTCTTTCTGAAGAGTGGCGAGAGCGCGAGAGAGAGAGAGGGAAGTGGTCGAGGTCGGTGAGGTAAAAGAGAAGAGAAGAGTGTTTTAGAGAGGGAGAGAACGTCCTCCGGAGGCCCTCGAGGTTGGTCGGAGGTGGCTCCGCCTCACATCCGCCTACAGTGCCCCATTGGATGGCAAATTCTCCCGCCTCGAGGCTCATTTGTTTATTAATGTTGTAATCACCCGCGTGATCCTCTTTTGTCCCGTTCTCTCCGTCTCTTACAACTGGCCTCCTCTGCCCGCGGAATGCGACCAGTTTCGTTTCGCTTCTTCCACCCTCCCTCGTCCTACTACTCGACACCCTCCCTTTCTGCCTTCCTCCGTATCTTCTTCTTCTTCTGCTTCTTCTTCTTCCTCTTCTTCATCATCGTCATCAGCATCTTCTTCCACTTCTTCCTTCATCGTTTCTTTTATTGCTCCTCCCGATGCATTTCCCTCTCCTCGTCCACAACTCTACGCTGTCCCCCCACTGAATCTTCCTTTCTTCATCCGATCATTCCGTTTCTACCGTCTTATCATTCTTCGCCTGTGTCACTCATTTTTCCTGCCTTCTTCGTGCTCTTGAAACCTTATCATTGTTGTCTTAGCTTTATCTTCTACTTCGTTCTTCGCTCTTCTTCTTGCTTAGATTCTTCTGCGAATATTATGAACCCAGATACTCCCGAAATATGTCGATGAAAAAAATCAAATGAAAAGATGGTTGGCACTGTTGGAAATTGTTGGAAAATCATGATGAAAAAATGGTATAACGAATGTAATAGATTTACATTAATTATCTAAATTCAGTTATTACAAGATGCATGCTGTTCTCCTGGTGGTACAATCTCTTCAAAATAGTGCACTTTCTGATCACATTCCACTGGATTGTCTTATCGTTAGTTTTTTCATTGACTTCGTCCGAACACTTGGTTCGTCTTCTATCGCGGGTGGTTCCTCTTCCATCGAAGTTCACGCCATGGTCTTTACTTCTTTTCCCCATCCTTTTATCCTTTTTTCTTCTGCATCCACTGTGTCTTCTTCGTCTTCTGTTTCGTTCTCCTCCTACTCCATCGACAAGTTGAAGCGTTCTGTTTTCTTTTCTCTCTTCCTTTTTATTCCTGTCGATCGCAGTGTTCTGCACTCTTCGAATTTAAACTGCGGTTCGCCGGGTGTCTTGTATTCCCTTCGTAAATGAACGAATGGGTGTACGCCATCGTTTTATTCGCGGGCCCATCGAGATCCCTATTAAAAGATCGTTTCCTTTGGACTCGTTAATATAATTTTAAATCTGCCCGTGACATAGTCATTTTGCCGTATTAATGCATAAAATTAAAGACCAGTGAGTTACAACAACAAAAATGGAATTGGTTCCCTCCTCATTTCTTATTCGACACTAAAACTACCGAAGCTATACTTAGTTGCATTTATATATTTATTCGTATATAAATTATAGCTGGAGCGTGCAGGTTAATTAAAGAATTTAATTATACGTGTTACGTAACAAAATAAGGATCATCAAATCTCACGAAGTTCACTGCTTTGAATTCGAATAATTTTTATTAAAATTGACGAATCCGTCATTTCGATTGCTTTGGAATTTTTGGCGTTCACTTTTTTAGAGAAGAAGAAGAAATCGGCGATGAAAATTGCGATTTTCAGTCTACGGTTTACTTCGGAATTCTGTAGGAAACAGAAAAATCGGATTCCAATACTGAATTGGACTCCAACAAGAATCCAATTCTTTTCAGTCAAGAAATATTGGATTCAGCAAGAAAAAGAAATATCTGCATTGCAAACTATTTTCTTTTACATCGGCAATGTCAAGCGTATTTGAGCACGGTTTTTTTCCCTATAAAAACAAAATCTATTATTCAAAAGATCGGTAAGATATTCGACTAGTATGACCGGCGAGAGCGTGACATTCTGTTTATTTGAGCTGTCGCGGTGGATGACGCGACAGGAAGCATTTTGAAAATCGACTTTAAGTCGACGGTTTACTCGGCGGGCTGACATTTTAAATGAAATCCAAGATGCCGGGATCCGTTAACACGCGACATAGAACAACAATCTGAACTACCGGATCTTAAATTCCACCATTTCTCACTGTGAATTTCCTGCACGAGTCACGAAGGAAAACCAGGAAAGCCTTTCTACAATCAACAATTTCTGATATTTTTAATATCGTCTATTTACACGGTGCATCTTCGAACGTAAAGAAACTAAGCAATAATTAATATCATCGTCCCGTATGCAACTTTCGGTCCCCTTCAATTAACCGTGCAAGGAATAATCGACGAGCATGAAATGGAATTTCACGTTGCGGTACAATGGAAGCTATTGTACTACCATTAAGCAAAGTATTCTTTTAAACCAATCCCCGGCGTCCAATATGAATTTGATATTCTTCCATGGCGCCATCGCTTAGAGTTACACCTTACATACCTTTCCATCTAAAACAACCTAAGTGGCCTCAGGAAAATAATCAGAACTCAAAGAAGAAAGAAACCACCGCCATTAATAATGACATTATTCACGAATAAATCTTATGCCCGATTTTTATCAGAAATATTACCTCGGAAAACTGATCAGAAGTCGAAGAAGGAAGGAATCACCGCCATTAATAATGACATTATTCAACGACAAGTTTCGACGGATACCTCGAATAAAAGTTAAACACGATTTTTATCAACACCATCTCCATCCTATTAAAAGTCAGAAATATGAGATTCGCGATGAAAAAATAATTGGCAATAACAGAGTGGGCAAGGATTTCTGGGCTGGTAGTCCTCGAGAACGAAAAGATGGTGAACAGTTCGGTGCAAAAATGCGCGCGAGGAAAGTTTTCTTGTTTCCGCGGTGGACGTGTTCCAAATGTAAAAATTCCTTGGCGGAGGGCGTGGCGGTTGGTACGCTTCGTTGTTATTCCGAAATGACGAATCATAATGTATAATGCCCGTGCCTTTTTCTTGGCTACGTGGTATTGGTGTACGTAGGTGCACCTGTCGGTGAAGGTAAGTTTGGTAGTAAGTGATATGCTCCCACCATAGCCAAACTATTTCTATCTTCCTCTGCTTCCATATCATCCACTTCCACTTCATCTTCATCGGTTATCTTCGTCCTCTTCGCACCGCTTCCACCCGGAGACTTCTCTACCTCGTTGCTTTCTGGCTTGTTGTATCGCTGGAGAGCAAGCTAGTACTTACACGGCTTATTCAAATGAAGCCAGGATTGTCCGATGTATCTCGGGACTAACTGGATTCTCAAAATTAAAAAAGGAGAGTAGGGGTTCTCGGTAGAAGACCTACCGAAACGAACCACTTCGTTTGCTTCGGGAGTAATCGTTCCTTCTCCTCCATTCTCCCCCGCTTCCTCGCTACCCGATGAACAGTCTGTTCCACGAGTCTTATTCTTTCCACATTGGTCGTTCTTTACTTATTATCTTCGCGAATTCTTCTCGTCAAACTTCCAATCGAATCGTACCACAATCGGGTAGTTATTTATTTATGGATTCACTTATTTTCATACGGGGACACCATGACTTCGAATGTTTCCTCGGGTTGGTGAACAAATTCCATGTTATACTTGTTTGTTTTTCGCCTTTAACTTGCGAACCCAAGGATGGCTTCGAAGTATTTCTTTCTAGTTTCTATGGTGTTATACGACGGATTAATTCGGTAGAAGAAATTGCGTAACCTCAGGGTTGACAAAAGGGTCGGCGTGACATTAAGGATGTATTTAGCAAGGTTTCGCCCTAAAAATCACCTTGGAAAGGGTCGAGCGTGGAAATTTTATACCTCTTCGACAACCGCGGGACCTCCCTCTCATTGCATCCAAGAAAAGGGAGCAATGTTGGGCCTTTGTCGATTTGGATCGGGACCCGGTGCGGATTTGGGGAGCACCCGACACTTGCCGTTGACTTCGTGCACGCTCCTTTTCCGGAATCCATGGAAATAATATTAGGGAAGAACCAGGTCATTTCAGGGGACAAGGATTTTCTACCGAATCATATACTTTCCTCCCTTTCGTCGTCCCAAATCCTGCGGCTTCTGTGGATTTTTCGAAATCGATCACAATGCTTGCGAGGTGCTGCTAAATTGCGTGACTCGTCGTATCCGCTCAGCTGCCGTTGCATCCTTTTTCGCGGTGAAATATGGCGGTGCTAAATACACATATATTAGGAAGGAAGCAGGAGCATTTATCCTTAAAAAGATTGAAACAAATTTCGCTTCTTGGCAGGATTACCATCGACATAATACATAATTGTGTATAATTGAAATTTATATAACCCAAGATCTAACTTCCCAGGAATGTGATCTGATAAATTATTAAGGATACAGGATCATTCTTCCATATAAATGTAAAAACTAAATGTCCCTCGTTTTCCTGGATTATAATGAACATAATTTAAAATTAATAAAAGAACCTTAATCAAGGATAACCGAGTATAAAATATACATAATCCAGGATCTACCTTCGAGCTCTATGATCTCATTATTTACGCAGATTCCAAATATTCTCCTTGAATATCGAAACGGTTGATTTTACTTAAGAATTCAGGAAGTAAATAATCCCCGATCGTCGAGCGGCCGAATGACGTGGGAGATAATACAAAAGCTACGAAAGATTATTAAAGAGGCAAATGCGAGGGCACGATTTCGATCGCGATCGAAAATATCGTGCGATGAGGTAACGATCGAATGACTGGTGGATTCGCGAAACCGATAGCAATTTAAATTCGAAAGTCTCCTCGTCCGCTCCCGGAACTCCTACGTGGTAAATGACATTTCGTACCGATCGACAGTGTTAGAAACGAAACCCGATGGTATGTCGACAATGAAAACTTTGCCGGTTTCGATTCCGTTGAGCGACACCAATACGCTTAAAACGTTCCTTTTATACTTACGCTTGACGATCGGATTTTAACCGTATATATACACCGTACATGTATCACCGATCAATTACGGACTCATGCAAATCAGAGTAAAATAAGCTCGACTAATCCATTCACGATTTTAATCGAATCTAATACTCGAAATACGAAATACATGCGCCGGGACTCCACGGAATGATCAACGATGATTAATCTTCTCGATACTAGCGGAACTTGATTTCTCCGAACCGCTACAATCCCGTAATTATTCCTCCTATTTAGATTAGAAATCCTCGGATATACAATAGCGAACTAATTTCAAAACAATCCCCTTGTGATTCGTATCGAATGGAATGGAATTCAAAGAGTATCGCGTGGAGGATATTAAGGATTAATATTGTCGATGCCGAGGAAATTTGATTGTAGAAATTGTTCGGCGAATTGATAGTAATGAAGCATGTTACTTGGCACGGTATTCGGTTGTACATGTTTTATCTCTATCTCGAATCGGGCTAACGGAAGTTTGCCAGATACGAGTTAGAATCGTCGGGACACTATTTCCTAAACAATCTCTGTAAGCACTGAATCGATTACCAGGAATTATTAAGGGAAAAAATTACTTGAAATACGCGCCGCGATAAGACGAGATTCATTTCTTCGAGGGTGACGGAATACATTGTACACTCTCTCGCAATAATCGTACAGCATACCTTTCCATGATTTCTGAAATTCGTCCATAAAAATATAAATAATTGTCTCTTTAGCTTATTTCAAAAATAAATATCTACATATGTCCTATACATATAGAATTAATATCTGCAAATAAAAAGATGCACGAATCTAAAAGTACGCTGACGAACAATCATCTGACGACTATTTAAAGACCAACCTTCTTACAATGAAATCATAGAAGAAGGATTTCCCTTAAATCGATAATTGCCACGATTAATTTGGCTTAATATAGATTTTGGACATTTGCAATTATTGCAAGTGAGTGTACATAATTCGTCGCGAGTTGTCGAGGATATATCCGGTCGCAGAGTGGTTGCAGACGCAACAGTTTCATCTGGTGGGGCACGTTTTACGAAGAAACGACTAAGCATAATATTGATATGGCCGGTGCGCGGTGCGAGGCGACGTTGATATCGTTCGAGCGATACGGGGCCCGTTCGTCTCTTACAACGTTCGTCCTGGTTTCTCGTTCTCCTTCGTCCATACGATCCCTGGAAACTCACCACGGGACTTCCCTTTCAGTACGTCCCGTTCCCCGCAACTACGTAGCAATCCAGAGCCCCTTTTCTGTCGGGGCCCGAAGGCCCAGATAACGCGGGCATGCGGCGTGGGCGAGCAACCGTACGCTCCGATGCTCCTCGGATTTCTGCAATTGCACCGACTGACTCCTCCCAATCTTGCTCGAGAAAGAGTTTTTTTTTCGTGCAACTCGGTGAACGCATTATTCTTAAATTCAATCCTCAATTTTAATCCGAGGGGATTAAAGCTCTTATTATCCGAGGGGATAATCGCTGGGTGGACACAATTAATTTGAATCTCAAAATGCTGAATTTTTATACGATTTATTACCGAGATGGTTCTGAATTTATTTAGTAATTTATTCTGAGTTCTTATTTGATTATTTTGAAATTTAATCATGAAGAGGTTGGAATGTCTGTGATTGCATTTGACCGAAAGGGTTTAGTGTTTGCGATTATTATTTGTGGAAATAAAAATATATATGATAATTGAGTGGAATGAGAGCATTTTTGGATCGATGATTTAAATAAAAAAACTAATTTTTTCTATGTGAAAAAATTCCAGTAACTTCACGGTAAAATGTTCCTGGAAAATCAACATGAATCATTGAAAATCATACACAATCGTTAGACGCTGGAAGTCGCATGTAAATGACAATCACAATTCTTCTTTAGACCATATTTTATGACGTATTTAATTCCATAATAATATACCCGTCTCACAGTTTTATTAGCAGAAGCTAATACCGCCAGAAACACCAAGATTTCTTTTATAATAAATCTAATTGAACGTACCCATATCCCATTAATGGACAGATGAAGCAATCTAGACATGGAATTATCTTTTCCACTTGATTATCATTTAATGGGTGAATTATAGCGCTTATTAAATCTACGATAAACGATCATCGCGAATTATAGGAATTATATTACACCGTGATATTAATATGTTTTATGGCAAGACACCGTCCGTCATTGTCATGCGGTCTCATCAGATACTGATTGGTCTCATTTACATTTATATTGTTTTATATTGTCTCTCCTCGATTATCAGATCATTTTTACGAGTCCGCTCGGCCCGGTCGACGATTGGATCGTCGGAAAGTGTAATAATCCTTGATCAATGAAGTCGAACAGTTCAAACATAAATCCTACGAAAGTCCAAGCTATCGTAAAACGGATGCAATAATCTCGGAGCAGGTATAATGAGGCGGTTGACCCAACAATGACCCTTCGGAATGCAACAATATCCACATTGTTGCCTTTTGTTGGTTTACCAGCTGTGCCGTCCAGGTCAACGGTTAGGTCACTTTCCTTCGACAATCGTCGTTTCACCTGTCCCTGATGACCTGGGTTTTACCGGATTACAAAAAACTGGCCACCAATAGAAGTTATTGGATATAGTAAATGAAACGACAATAGACACATTGTGCTCTACGTTTATTCTTATAGTACAAGTTTTGTACTCTAAATTAACCCTTTTACAGATCATATTCACCTTTCTGTAAATCAATCTTTTATAAATCAATATTTGTAAATTAAATGTTTGTAAGTATTTTCGATGGTAGATCAGCATTTTGTGTTAATTGTATGTCATTTTGTTATTTTATGTTTAAGTATTTTTATATACATAGAATAAAGTTTTCATTTCGGAATTGTAACTTTACATTGGATTTTATTTTTATTAGAGTAGCTTAAGAAAACAAGTTTGTAGAAAAGCTTGATTTGCAAGATGGTGAATTTGATTTGTAAAAGGGTGAATTTGCGCCAGTTTTTTCATTACAAAACGATTACAATACGATTCGCAATGGCGACAAGACCAATGCTCACCTCGTATTTCAATTTACCGTCAATCGAATTCGAGTCACGGCTCTCTTTCTGTACTATTCGATAACGGAACCAACGGAATTCTTTCCGCGTTATCGTTCCATCTCGCCTGTTCCACATGACATACATCGGTACACGTAGATCACCAAGTTCCGGTGTTATTGTTCCGGTAATGCTAATAATTCCGTATGGAATGGGGTCGATTAGTTTCGTTGGAATTCAATGTCTCCTTAGTCGCTTATTATCGAATGATATCATTTCTGGCCTGACGTGTTCTTTAATTAATATTAAACAGTAAACCTAATATTCGCTACTTAATATTTCATTTTAACAATCTCACTTCATAATTATTTGAAATAATTTTATTTTCCAAAATATTCTAAGATATACGACATATTACCTATTTTTTATTATTGTAGACGGAAGGGGTTTCCCCGCTTATGTTAATAATTAAATAAATAAAAATCATAGAAAATGTTAGACGCACGAATTTGAATATATCAACATTACCAATGCGATAATCGTGTGAGCAGAAAAAATCCGTTGAACAGAAACGATTTATAACGATCACGGCTGCGGTCGATTCCAAATGGATCCTTTTACACGGGTCGCCTTAAAAAGCAAACGTGTCCCGCGCGACCCCCCAGGATTTTGCATGATATGCTAATCAGTCGATAAATCAGCGAAGGACATCACCGGGTTGTCGATTCATTACCGAAATGGCAGCTGCCAATTGGCACATGTGCCGATTATGACGGCGTCGGTAGCGCACAAAGTAACTCGCACGACGAAGGGGTGACTTGCGCCAAAGAACAGAGAGTTTAAATGAACAAGTCAAATTCACGAGTGATACAAGGGTGGCGTGTTATTCGTGATCAAAGCTACCCCTCCACGAGATTAATACTTCGAATCGCGCGTCTCGGCACTCGACCTCTTTCGATTTATTGCAACTTCTCTTCCGCCTCGTCAGTCGCTTTATTATTAATCCTATCTATTTCTTTCACGGCCGATCGCACGGCGACATATTTCACAAATCTTCCCGAGTGACTCTTTTGCATAAGAAAGGATCAAAAATCAGATCATATTGCTGAGCCATTGAACCAGTACATGCAATCAATCTTCCGAGATTATATGTGCCAAGATACTGTAACTGCTACCGAAAATTCAATTAGGTTATTTTTGAGTCGATGTTGTCTTAAATTTGTTGGGGTCAGATAGAGTTATTTGAGTCAAGTAACTGATTTCTCGACTGCAAACAATTTTTAAGCTACTCCTTTGGACCCAAAATGGTCATAGAACATGTTTAGGAACCACCTACCATCAATTTGGACCATCTAGGACCGAAATTGGCGACTTTTAATTTTTGACAATTTTTGAAGGTATACCCCTTCACATTTTTGCGATTTTGGGTCGACCCATTTTCGACCAATAAAAATTTTTTAACCGCTCCTTCCGACCCAAAATCGTCCTAGAATATGTTTATACATCATTTACCATCGATTTGGACCGTTTAGAATTGATTTTGGCGACTTTTAATTTTTGACAATTTTTGAAGGTATACCCCTTCACATTTTTTCAACTTGGGTTCGACCCATTTTTGACCAATAAAAATTTTTAAACCACTTCTTTCGACCAGAAATCGTCCTAGAATATGTTTATACATCATTTACCATCGATTTGGGTCGTGTAGAATTGATTTTGGCGACTTTCAATTTTTGACAATTTTTGAAGGTGTACCCCTTTACATTTTTTCAACTTGGATTCGACCCATTTTTGACCAATAAAAATTTTTTAACCGCTTCTTTCGACCAGAAATCGTCCTAGAATATGTTTATACATCATTTACCATCGATTTGGGTCGTGTAGAATTGATTTTGGCGACTTTCAATTTTTTAAAATTTTTGAAGGTGTACCCCTTTACATTTTTTCAACTTGGGTTCGACCCGTTTTTGACCAATAAAAATTTTTTAACCGCTTCTTTCGACCAGAAATCGTCCTAGAATATGTTTATACATCATTTACCATCGATTTGGGTCGTGTAGAATTGATTTTGGCGACTTTCAATTTTTTAGAATTTTTGAAGGTGTACCCCTTTACATTTTTTCAACTTGGGTTCGACCCGTTTTTGACCAATAAAAATTTTTTAACCGCTTCTTTCGACCAGAAATCGTCCTAGAATATGTTTATACATCATTTACCATCGATTTGGGTCGTTTAGAATTGATTTTGGCGACTTTCAATTTTTGACAATTTTTGAAGGTGTACCCCTTCACATTTTTGCGATTTTGGTTCGACCCATTTTCGACCAATAAAAATTTTTTAACCGCTCCTTCCGACCCAAAATCGTCCTAGAATATGTTTATACATCATTTACCATCGATTTGGGCCGTTTAGAATTGATTTTGGCGACTTTTAATTTTTGACAATTTTTGAAGGTATACCCCTTCACATTTTTGCGATTTTGGTTCGACCCATTTTCGACCAATAAAAATTTTTTAACCGCTCCTTCCGACCCAAAATCGTCCTAGAATATGTTTATACATCATCTACCATCAATTTGGGCCGTTTACGACGAAAATTAGCGACTTGGAAATTTGTCCACTACAATGTCCATAACCAATGCTTAAAATACAAAATTCTTAAATTTACCCAGAAGTTCCGATCCCTATACCTATGTACACATTACCACAATCTTCATGTGGGAATCCAGCAACAAAGCTTCTCTTAACCGACTATTTATCAGCGTATCATTAATTCATTCCAAAAATATGCAGCAGCTGGCTGGATGTTGGTTCACCCAATAAGTCGTCTCGATAAAGAGGGGTGGCAATGATATTTGGTGGTAAAAAGAAGAAGAGTGGCGCGAAATAAAAAGAGGAAAGGTGTTCGGGAGGGGTTGAGTGGTGGTAGGATGGAAGGGAAGAAAGAAGGAACGATGAGAGATAAAAGTAAAGAGGTGGTTGAAAGGGTGGTGGTAGTTTTCAATCGACAATCAATGAACCGCGTCCGCGGGATTAAAGGTCCAAATGGAGAGAGAGATAGATCTAGATTCGCGGTACTGGCTCTGCCAATCGGATCTGGTTCAAGGAACCCTGGGGAACCGCGGCTCTATTTGCAATGCAAAACAGGGAACCGGCCTACCTACCGATCTCCCACCACCTCCCTCGAAAAACTATCTCCGCCTCTTTGTCCCTCGCACGACACATGGCTACCTTCGATTATTTAGATATGCAGATCATCCAGGAACGAGAGAATCGGACGTACGCCCAGTCAAATCGTACAGGGTGTCCCTCCTCTTTCCCGCCAAACTTCGTTGCAACATACGTCATCCATAGAAATCCAAAAAATTCCCCGCGCAAATCCCATCGAGATCTGATTCGTACAAAAATTGCAAAAAAGTGTAACAAAATTATGTAACACAAAGTAAAGTTAATTTTAAAAATCAAAAGATCATTCGGGGGGTGTCTACTCGATTTTCGTTGTATTTTGAAATTCATATTCTTATGCTATAAAAAATGTTCTCTGGTTATTAATATCAATTTCGATGATCTTCACCTTCTTTCTTGCTCTTCTCATTCTCTTTTGGTACGATAAATAAGAAATAATTATTTTATCAATTTTAAGATATCCGTGTCCGATGATAAAAAACGAGGAATTAATATCATATATCCTACGAATTGACTTAGATCTGTTTAATAATATCATTTTCAAGCGAATTTAATTGCCGTGCTTAATATTCATTGTTTTGTATCCGTATTCATGAAGTGTTCCTCGTGAATTTGGCGGGAAAGCACAGGACACCCTGTATAAAAGGGAGAGCGGCAGAGAAAAAAAAAGAGAGGTCCGAAAATGGAAAACAACGATTTATCTCTCTTTCACCCGGCACTCGGTGCTGCGAGAGAGGCAAACCGTGAATTGCGTGTGCACGGAAGGGCTGTTCTCCCTTTTTTATTTCCTCTCCTCTTCCCTCTCTCTCCCATTACCATGTCACCCTTCTCAAACGGCACCCAATCCTCGTCAAGGGATCCTCATTGTTGGCCACCGTTAGGAATTTGCATGTCGACGCACTTTCCGACGCGTGTTCGCCAAGGGGTGGTAGTGCTACCAATCCGAACGTTAACTTTCATCCCCCGTGGATTGCCAACTTGCGTTTTGGATGCTCATTTTTTGGACATATGCGACGTGATTGAGTGTAATGAGTAATATTGCCACCACCGTATCGTTTTCTTGCTACATGGGAATTTTAATATCGATGGGGTACCATAAAGTCCAAGATCTCTTTCCTAGCGGCTTATATTTTCTCTCCATTTCAATATTTTTCTATGTACTTTCTGTTTCATAGATTAAATATTTTAATAAAAATGATAGGCAGTCGAAAATAGGGATTGGATGTTGATGATACTCCAATATGTTAAGAACTTTCGATGCAATTATTGAATTAAAAAATCGATATTAATTAAAGCATTATTAAATAATTGTTAAATATTGGAGTCTAAGGGACGTGGAGGAATTTTCGTTTACTTAAAAAAGTTTGAAATGCCACGAACAGTGGCAGTATTTAAAATACCGAATTAAATCCCGAAGGTATGATGCTCGCGTAAGGATCAGGCGCCAGGCGAAAGAGTTCCCCTCTAATCAAATTTATTCTGGCTCCTCGCAGCTGCGTGTTTGCGTTCTCTTACATGGGCTTCTACCTGGGCAAAATAAGAGAGCAGCGATTTTTTTTTGGGAACCGCTGCAAAACGGAAACCCCTTGATTTCTTTTTCGATCGTCGCCGATATCCACCGCCTAACGAGGTCGTCCCAATTAATTCTCTGGCCGTCGTCAAGGTGGTCGATTGATAATCAGAGACACTCGACACGCTGGGTGAAGACGAATTCACCGTAAAAGACCATTCCGAATTTATATTCCTGCGCCTCCACTTCCTCGACTTATGTAATTACCGAATCTGTGTCAACGGTGTCATAATCCTTCCTTTTTATTAACAGATATGTTAAATGACCGAGGAATTTTATTCGAATTAAAACGACGGTGTTATTTGGTGGTTGCAATCTTAATTTTTCCTTCGAAAATTTAATCCTTGGTGGTTGCAATCTGAATTTTTGCTTAGATGGTTTAATCTTTGCCGGTTACTATTTTTATTTTTATTTTTTGAAGATGTAATCCTTCGGGGTTGCAATCGTAATTTTTATTTCGAAGATTTACTTCTTGGAGTTAGAATCTTAATTCTTACTTCGAAGATTTACTTGCTGGAAGTTGGGATCTTAATTTTTGCTTAGAGCAGAGTTTGTTTATAGAAACTAATCGCGATCTTAATACACTGCTAATTTTTATCTTACATTCTGGATTAAATTTGGATTTATTACCACCAAAACAACATTATGGGTCTTTGAATTTTCATAACAAAAATCAAATAAGCTCTTCTCACAATCGTCCTGTTATACTTAACGATAGAACTACCAAAACATTACATAATATTCATAATTAAATCTGGTAATTGATTTTTGTCATCCTCATTTTTAGACACATATTGTATACACATAAATTGTACATAAACATACAAACATAGCTGAATATATTGTCGATAGTTCCAGCGATAAACCACAAAAATGTTCTTCGAACTAGAATCTTTGAATCCTTCGATCGACTTTGGTTTTATTCAATGTCCTCCCGGATAATTATGATTCGGTAACTCGGTGTGTTTTCGCCGATCGCCTCTTCTTCTGTAAGAAGGCGCGGGGTACAAAAACGTGGCGAGTCGAAACGAACGAAGGGAACGACTGCGGAATAGAGTTGTAAAGTTGAACGACGAGAGCTGCCAGTTTTTCCGAACGTGTTTCCATCGCGGACACCGACCACCGTCCGCCACGGCACCGTCTCGATCTACTCAACCGACTACCTCTCTCTTCGAGACTACCCTCGATAAGAAGACAATTACAACTCCCAGACATACGATACTTTATCGTATAATAAAGAGCACCATTAATTGGATCTTAAAGATAATCTTCATTATGCTAATATTTATCCAAATATTTCGAATACCTGGGAATTTATGTTGTCGATAATACTCATAAATAACTCGAAGGGTGTCATTAATATTTCAATTATTTATGTCGATTTAAATGATTTTAATATTAGTGGATTTGGACTCATTTCTATGAATACTATACATTCAATAGCTCGTATTCAAGAGAAATATTGAAAAAATATTTTTATATAAATCTTTCTTGAAATATAATTTGTATATCACTCGGATGAGCTCTGATACCATGGAAGTAATAATGTAAGAAAATTAACGTCATTTGGGGATTTAATTAATTCAAATTCCCACATATTTCAGACACTGTCCTTCATTCCTACATTTCTCCACTTTCCACTGAAACCAAGCGTTTCAATGTGACAGCACTCGAAGGGCATCAAAATAGAGTTGTAGAACTCCCAGTTTTTCGTTGATACACCACCGTGCTCTCTTCGCGGACAAAGATTCTCGTTCTCCTTTCACGATGCACGTCTTCTTCGAGTGATGCTCGATCTTCGTCGGACGATTGTCACCGAGTATCGTTCTTTTCTTGGTCCTCTCGTTTCCTCCGCCTTGTCAGAGCGTACCGTGGTTCTCCTTGTTGCACGCAAGGCATAAATGCGTGGCAAAAGGGAGAGACACGCGTGCAGAGCACACGGTGAAGTTGGAAGTGCGAAGCCCGAAGCGAGGGGGACACGCGCTAACCTGGAACGCCTCGTGCATACGGGATCGCCACCTTTTCACGAGCACACATCCTCGCAAAGTGAGCTCGTGCCCGCTCGCGACCATTCCAACTATATGCCGCGAGTATTCGATATACTTCTGCTCGAAGAAAAAAAAGCCCTACGCGGAATCGAAATTAGACCTTCGATTCTGGCTAATCGCGGGTTTGGTATTTGGATCGAGTTTAGTTGCGTGCTTGGCTGATAATAACATTTGATTCTTTGCGCTCGTATTAAATACCCTGAACTAATCAGTTAATTATGCTATAATGTAATATTTTGGTATAGTAATCTATAGAGTAGCCTAATTACGCTATATAGTAATCCACAAAGTAATCTATTACACAACAATTTCCAAGTTTATATTTTTATAGAGTTTTACTGGATCTAAATTTGGTAAAGAAATTTTAATACACCGAATAAAGAAATTTACGTGCAGAATAAAATCTACCGAGTAGAATTTATTCTTTCGGAGTTCATATCAGTAAAGTTCCTTGGAGTTTACGTGTCAGAGTCGCGTAACAAGGTTCATTCGCAGGAATAAAGGCGGTTAACGTCATTCGTGCGGAACTAGTTCTTCCGATTTCCGTGATTTCACAAGAAGGAGCACGAGGCGTAGGTTGTCCGAGATCACGCACACGCGATACAGAATCCAAGGCGCGATATTAAATCCAGAAAATGCAGTCACGATTACGGTGGGGTGACCGAGTGAAATCTTTGTCAAGTGTGCGATAGTCTCGTGGAATATTTATCCCCCCCATTCCGTACACCTTCGGCCATTGTTATCTCGTTTATTACTCCGTTGGTATACCTTCTAAAACGTGGTAGTCACTTTACAGTTCATCGACCATTATGCGCCATGGAAAATCTCGCGATTCCGAAACTGGTCCACCTGGCTCGCATTACATCCACTTCGTTTAGACACGAATCATAATTCTTCCATAAACTTAGTAGTCGATACACTAATGCTTATCGTTGCCAATCGGCTGCGTTTCGCGTGGGTTGTAACTTTCCTCGACTTGGTCGGAACGATATTTCTGTCTTATTAAATTATGATCGCAAATTAATACACTTTGATCGTCGAGATATTTCCATGAAACTGGTCTCGAGATTAATGTATCCAAGAGTGTTGGGAATCATTTTTTCTCCCGCGGGTTCTGTGCGAGGTGGAACATCGAGATGGTATCACGCATTGTCACGAGAAAGGCACGGATTTCTTGGAAGTAAAGTTGAATTCGATCGGCCGCATCGAATCGACGTTTCTCCGTCGATTTCCACAAAAGAAACGTCGAAGCACGCGCGACTGATAGAGTATGATACCTGCATTCCATCGGTTGCAACATGTGTGTCATACGAGACGTGCCTCGATTTTCTATCGTTTCTTTCGATCGACCGATCGCCCTGACTTATTTACGACGATAGAGTGCGGGCCCTCGGCTAACACGGAAAATCAACTTGATTTTACACGTCTCAAATCATTTCAAGAATTTGCCTGTACTCGGAATATAATTATATAATTCTGCAATATATAAGATATTTCAACGAGATAACATTTTGATACAATTTTGCGTAACATTCTTATGATTCAATCATGGAATTCTAATATCACGGTTACTTAACGGAGACATAAAAATCAATTGGAAATAACATTTGTTTACTGCGATAAAAAGATACCTTATTTAAACGATGCACATAGTTATTCGCGTTCGAGATAATTATTCCTGATTGGCCATAACCCGAGCATAGAAACGACGAATTTGTCACTCGCGACCGTTTTGATCTCAGCTGCGATAAACAGTTGCAAAACTCGTGCACACTGTTTTTTAAATACTTTATTATCGACTCGAATCCGTTGGCACAACACGAATGGTGGCGCATTTCGCAAGTGTGACTCCTACATGGCGTAAAATTTTGTTTAAAAAACAGCAGCGTCCACATGACGAATAGATCGGCGATGTATAGAAGGATAAACAGTTGTGTAGGGGGAAAAAATGAATAACACACGCGATGGTATTCCGCGTTGCTAGTTGCTAGGATAATGGGACTATTATTATTAATCGATTCCATTCCACAGTGAATTATGTATTTTTCCAGTTATCGTTCCTTTTTATTGGCTCGACCTTGCTGGCTTTATGAAGCCGTAACTCCAGCGAGCTATTTCCATCGGACAGCTTTCGCGGATCGCAGAAAAATCTGCTTTACGAGCGTGGACATTCGAAACGAGCTCCGTATCATTTCCTTCCCAGCCCTGGTGATAACGATCGGCACGGATAAGCGATTACAAAATGTAGAAATATCAAGCCGCGCCGAATGCTGTCGATAAATCGAGCCAGGTACCACGTAGTCGTGGAAGGAAAAGACTTACGACTAACATTATCATACTAATTCCATTAATTCGTTGGATTACAGCTAATAAATTACGGTCACGTTGAAGACCGGAAACCGTGGCACCGGTAGCCCGTCGAAACTTAGGTATCCAATCCATGTAAAAGTCAAACGGACACATAATGGCATTCCCGTTGGCTCGTTGGCCCGTTGGGTCTCGTTCGGACCATTGGCCCGTGCCAACGACAACCCGCCACCGTTTCTCGATAATCTTAAATATCACTAATTCACTAAATCACCGTTTTACCAGCTAATCTGATGCATGCTCCGCGTGGTCGCATCAATTTCATTAACTCCCTACGCAACAATCCCCGCTCCTCTCTCCTCCTCTCTCCTTGAATCCCGTCCTAAAACTCTAAGTCGTAAATTAAAACCTCCAACCGGTAGCCACTACGATCCTTTGGTAGTTATACGCCTCTAACTGATAGAGACGGACATCGTTTTATTCCCATTATAGATCTCTAGTACAACTCTTATTATTACTTCTAATTATAATGAGATCGCGCGTGGTAATAGTAATAATTCATCGATATTAGGTGGTTATGGTAATATCGTTCTAATGTATCTTATCTGACACTGTAGAACTCGTATACAGCGCGGATGAAATTGATTTCATAACTAATTGAATGATTATGGAGATGCTCGGTGGCATCATTTTGATATCACTATTACTCTATTCTTGACTACCAAGGATCGAAATCAATAAATAATAAACATATCTAATTAAAATCATATCAATACTGTAAACCCCCCGAAGAATACTATCGACATTCTTGAAGGACTTCGATAATAATAATATTACTAGTAATTCCCCCGACGTCATTTCATTTAATTTTATCGAATAATAATTTTCGATTACACGCGATAAATGATATGGAGGATGTATTAATACAGCGAATTAATCTACTAAAAATAAGGTTACTCGAATAATATCTGGCCGTAATAGGTGGTCGAGGATCACGGAGGAATATTAATTCGTTTTCTGGTATCAGTGGTTATTCGAGTCGTACGATGGCTTATATTCTATCAGAAGTTGTAGCTGGTTCTTTGAGCGGGGGTGGGGTCGAGGGCTCACAAGCCACGATTAACACGTGTCACGCGTCACACGCATACTCACATATTCATCTATCTTTTCACACTCGTTGGATAGCACATTTTCTGCAGGGATACTTACAGGTATAAGTGATACGTGTGTAGACGTAGTGGACAGTCCATATATCTATCTAAACCCGGCAAGTAGTCAGCATGTAGGACAATAAAGGACAGAGGTGGTACGTAACATTTCCATACATTCCTGACCAGCAAACGGGCTGGCCATTTAAGAATTTCTCGCCGTACTGGAACCGAGTTGAGCTACCGTGCATTTCAATTGGCCGACACGCGCCAATTCTTTGTACGAAATCCTCGATTTTTCGGGAACAGTGCTGTTCACTTGTCCCCATGGATTCTGGGAAGAAGACACTTCTGACGTGGATGTCACGTGGAATTTTCATTCCCTATTCGTTATATATGTTATATTTAATATTATTTTTAATTTAATTTGCCGTGAAAATTAATGCATGCCATATTCCATCCCTAGTTAGAACAAAATTATTTATAGTAATAAATAACTTCCTGATTAAATTTTACGTTTTTATTTATTGATGCGAAATTTATAATTACAGGAAATCAGAATGATTTTCCACCCTATATATTATATATTGTATATATTAAGGGTTATATGTTATATATAATTTATTATAAAGTCTACTGTGCCTTCTTTCCAGAACCTTACAGTACTTTGCTTTACTCCGCGATTCTAAAATTGATAAAGTTCTATAAGGAAAGATTAATATCATAGCTCGAAAATATGCTTCGAGTCTTCAATTATAATCATAGTGTTATAAATAATATTGAACATAGTATATAATATTATTATAGTATACTGTATATAATATTGCATATAAAAATCGTCGGTGACCCGATATTTATTGGACAAGCGTTAAAATAAACGCTGAGCGACTCACTTCTTTCCCGTGTAAAGAGATTACGATACTTTAAGGTACATTGCACTTGTCCGGTGAATTTGCATAATACCAATCCCGATAACAGCTGTGACAATTTCAGTGGGAGTTAAATATCTATTTTTAATAAGGCTTAACACCGTGGACATTCGAGAAAGAAGTCCATTAACATTAAAACGATGGCATGGATCAGTTTAATTGGCACCTTAAACGACCATAATTCCTGAATAAACATATTTTATCGATCGACGCTATACTTCATCTTGGAAAGAATTAATATATAATTCATAACTTGCAATAACTAAAATGAAGGGAAGTTATATTTATTACGTAAATCTTCCTGAATCATTTTAATTGGCATCTTAAATAACCATAATTCCTGAATAAACATATTTTATCGATCGTCGCTGTACTTCATCTTGGAAAGAATTAATATATAATTCATAATTTATGATAACTGAGGTGAAGAGAAGTTATATTTATCGTTTAAGTCCTTCTGAAATATGGATCATAAACGAGGGTTAAATGGAAGCCGAGGAAGGGTGGATTTTTTGTAATTTGCCGAGAATAGACAAAACGTGAAGTCATTAACTAAGCACGGTTTTCCGGTAAAAAGCGGGAAGGCCTGGGAGTGCATAACTCGTAAAGGGTTTTGACAAATGCGATTGAGGATGGAGAGAAGAAAAAGGCGGGAGAACCTTAAAATGTGTTCGCTCGGAGACGATCTGACAAGGCACGTCGTGCCTTCTTCCTGTCGTCAGTCTACAGGTTAAATATAGACGGTACGCTCATTTCCGCAGCCGTGCATGATTTCTTTCGTGAATGGAAGCATATCCGTGAGACGTTCCTTCTCTAACGGCATATAGATCGATCGATTTATTAATAATTGTCGCGGAATCTTACTCGAGAAACATTCCTCGTATTCCGTTCAAGTGGATCCTTGACATTGCAAGAACCAATTAAAAGTTCCGAGATCCAGTAAAAACCGAATAAAAAGTAGTTTAATATTCAATGATCGTCGATGTCGAATGATCATTTTTATACTGAAAATGATAATCCTCAAATGTTTAAAATCAATATTTTATTCTGTTATAATAACGTAGAAAGTTCAAATTAATTAATCTAAGTTCTAATATTACGGTCTAGGAACAATTAATCCTCATCAGTATTATAAGGATAAAGTAAATGATACTTGAAACAGATTGTTCAATAAAATTAATTAAATTTATTCTATTAATATAATCATCGTCATTGCACTGGTTGCTTCACTCGTTGACAAGTGCAACGGTGGATCACTTTATTAGTTGAAATATTCGAAAGTACGCTCGGCCCGAACGGCGTGCCGTAATATTTCTTCCGTCGTTTAGCACGTGATTGAATGTGCGAGGCAATATATGTATTTCCTTGCGGTCATGCATAAAGAGGCATCAAAACGTGTCGCGAGTCGGTGTGTCGAAAGCGCGTACGAAGTATCTCTAATCGTCCGATTCTATCGTTTCTCCTTTGTCCAACTGTTCACGGGAGTGAAAGCTTCGTTAAAACTGATTGGTAATGCTCGTTGCTTTACCGGAACAAAAAATACGCACTGCTTTGCATCGTTCCACGGAATCGAGACTGCAGAACAATCAGGAAAGCGTTGCAACTGGTATAACTAGGGTTTCGATAGTCGTGTTCTTCTCATTAACGTCGATTTTGAATTCCATTCTGGAGTATATATCCAAAAAGGGCAAAAATTTCAACTTCACCACATTTCGTTCTAAAGGGTCTAATTCAATAGTAGATGGTGTGCAAATATGTTCTGGTACCATTTTGGATCGAAAGAAGTGAATTAAAAATTATTTGCGGCCGAAAAATGGGTCGATCCTGAATCGCAAAAATGTGAAGGGGTATACCTTCAAAAATTGGCAAAAATTCAAAGTCGCCAAAATCAATTCTAAGTGACCCAAATCGATGGTGGGTGATGTATAAACATATTCTAGGACGATTTTGGGTCGGAAAAGGCGGTTAAAAAATTTTTTTGGCCGAAAAATGGTCGATCCAGAATCGGAAAAATGTGAAGGGGTATACCTTCAAAAATTGGCAAAAATTAAAAGTCGCCAAAATCAATTCTAAGTGACCCAAATCGATGGTGGGTGATGTATAAACATATTCTAGGACGATTTTGGGTCGGAAGAAGCGGTTAAAAAATTTTTTTGGCCGAAAAATGGGTCGACCCAAAATCGCAAAAATGTGAAGGGGTATACCTTCAAAAATTGGCAAAAATTAAAAGTCGCCAAAATCAATTCTAAGTGACCCAAATCGATGGTGGGTGATGTATAAACATATTCTAGGACGATTTTGGGTCGGAAGAAGCGGTTAAAAAATTTTTTTGGCCGAAAAATGGGTCGACCCAAAATCGCAAAAATGTGAAGGGGTATACCTTCAAAAATTGGCAAAAATTAAAAGTCGCCAAAATCAATTCTAAGTGACCCAAATCGATGGTGGGTGATGTATAAACATATTCTAGGACGATTTTGGGTCGGAAGAAGCGGATAAAAAATTTTTTTGGCCGAAAAATGGGTCGACCCAAAATCGCAAAAATGTGAAGGGGTATACCTTCAAAAATTGGCAAAAATTAAAAGTCGCCAAAAATCAATTCTAAGTGACCCAAATCGATGGTGGGTGATGTATAAACATATTCTAGGACGATTTTGGGTCGGAAGAAGCGGTTAAAAAATTTTTTTGGCCGAAAAATGGGTCGACCCAAAATCGCCAAAATGTGAAGGGGTATACCTTCAAAAATTGTCAAAATTTCAAAGTCGCCAGAATCGCTCCTAAATGGTCCAAATCGATGGTATATGATGTATAAACATGTTCTACAACCTTCACTTCTTAACTTATTCAAATAACACTGCTCCACTATCAACTATACCTAATTTTATAAAGTTCTTGATTGAATTGTCAATCCAAGAATGTTGATCACCTCGATCAGATGATCATTTCCATTCGTAACATGTTAATAATTAACGAAAAACGTCACTTTAATTGGCACATTTAAGAGGAAATATTTCAAGCAAGAACGATGCGAAGCTATGAAAAATTGTCGCACGGTATTTCTGGAAGTATTTCTTTGATCTCGCGGTAATACTCGGAAACCGGTATTCGGAATCTGCTTTTAATCCTGTGACGATTAATAATCCAAGAATAAATGAATCCTCGGAGTCGGATCATTTCCACGCGCTTATGTGTTCGCAGAAATCGTGAGAAACCCGGGGCGAGTGTTTCCCTCGGTTACCTTGATTTCTTAATGAAAATCAAGTATGAAGAACGAGTCAGTGATTTCTCCATAAACTTGTGGCAAAATGATCTCCCGACTTTCTCAAGTTGCCTTTAATTTACATAACTCGGCCAACTAATTCCCTGAAAATTGCTCTCGGAATCATTGATTAGATATCGAATGTCTCGCAGATATTCACATTTGTCAACCGTTCTCACATTATCTCGTTAAATCGCTCCTGAAACGTATTTCCCGAGATAGCATCGTGGCACCAATAAATTTTCGATAATCAAGATGTTAAGGAAAAATGAGTGCCGGAAAACTACGGAAGCAATATTTGTAAGCCGTGTATTTCCTTATCGGGTTTATCATTGAGAACGACAATAAATATTTGATTTCTACTCTCATTAAGAATTAGCATTACTTTATCTTGTCATATGGAAATGCAGGAATGCTATCCTTTTGCACGATATCAGTACACGTAGAAACTACCTTAAGTAATTAAAAATGTCCCTTCATAAATTATAGTGTCTTTGATAATAAGCCTCTCTACTGTTTTATTACAACTCATCTGTTAAATCACTCATGCGTCACCCTTGCAAATGGAAGATCAAGGATTAATCCACTTCTTCATTAAAAGGATGATAAAATACACATAAAACACTACATTTAATTACACAGTTTCCCAGCAAATTACAAATATTCTTTAATAATTACGATAGTAGATGATACATGAACCCAGTCTAAGTAAAAAGAAAATGGATTAAAAATTATTTTCCTTAAAAAAATCGGTCTACCCAAAATGATAAAAAATTCATTAAGTACGCCTTCAACGATAGTCATGATTTCGAAGTCACCAATTTCATGGATTAATTCACATCTAAATCCACACAGAAAAAAGATGATAAAATACATGCTGACTGATTTACACAACATTTAGTTTCCCAGGAAATTACAAGCATTCTGTAATCGTTAGGAGAAGATGGGCCGGGAACTAATCTCCGCGCGCGTAAACGACAAAGTTTCGGAATGATTCAGCGCGGTGGATTCTAATTACGCTCGGTGAATATAAACATGGCGCAGTCGTTGTAAGGGAAATTATCGGAGTATGCATCTAAGTTTATAGGACAGAGAGAAGCAGCCTAATACTCGTATTAGGTATATTAGGTTCTTGACCGTTCCTCGGACTCGCTTAGCTCGTAGCCCCGGGCTGGCGAAACCACAGCTCCAACAGGAACCCCCTTCTGCCCCCTTCTGCCCCCGCTTTATTTCCTACCATCCTTCTCCACCTTTCCTTCGCGTACTTTTTTTGCACTCAAATTTGTGATGTTTGGATGCAAGATTGGAATTAAATTATTTCTTGCTATTATAGCTATTATTACTATTGCGATCGAAGTATTTGGTGCTTTTAATACGAACAGGGAATTTGAACGGCTATCTTGATCCGTCGCATCGACGTCTTTTATTTAATAGGCAATAGAATATCATATATTATATATTGCATTTATGATATTATAGTAATTCAGTTTTAGTAGAGGCATTTAAATGGGTTGAATTTGAAAAACTTCTTCTGTTAATTATTACAATTGAAAGAATCCAATTCAATAAACTGAACAACTCCAATGAAAATATCTTGTATTCGACAAGTGTGTGATTGAAAAAAATATATAAAATTCTGTCGATGAAAGTAAGATATGCTGCAAACGATAATCATCGGCTCAGCTGCCATACAATGTCGTACAATGATTACACGAGATTTTTTCAAGTAACTCGCTCGCGATAACTGGATAACCGAGAAGTAAAGTTATACCAGTTTCCCAGGATTACGGTGGGACAGATAGGATAGAAGTGATGAAATAATTTCTTCATCGTCGCCGCTGTGTTTTATACCGCAACGATTTTACCGTGGAAGCCCGGTTCGTCGAGGCTCGAGCCTCGAGACGGGATTAGGGCCTCGAAAGCGTGGAGAACCGAGAAATGCTGGAAACTGGATATCCAGTTTGTCCAGAGAGCAGAGCAATACCCGTGGAGATATTGCTCTCGGGCCGTGTGCTCTACTTTGCATCTGCCTTGCCAGACTTGCCTAGATAAATCGACTTCAGGATAGAAGCCGGGTAAGCACCGGATAATACCTAGATTCGATCGTTTTACTCGATAGTCAACTATCGATTCGCCCGTTCGCATCTCGGAATTATTTTATGACCGTCAGTGATCTATCGTGTTCCATGCATCGTGAAATCGCTGCCACGATGTTTGCCGATCTTCGAGCAACAATGACTTCGATCCAATCATCCGTCGTTTACTTCGTCATCGTACATTTATGAATATAGAGAGACGCGAATGGAAAATGGAAAGAATGATGGATAATATTCCTTAGTTAGTGCCTTATTTAAATATCTGATTAATATCCCAACTGGGTAAGATCTGCGTTGGAATATATTTTGAAAGATACCAAGTTTTAAATATACAGGTTTTTACACCGAAATTAGACCACCTAATTATTATCTTATTACGACGATATTATTATAATGATATTTGTTTGCGTGAAAAAAATATGGGTGATCTGGAAAACATGATAATATAATAAATAAGGAACTAAGAGAACAAGAATGATAATTTTCCATTCAATATTATGTTTACCGAAAGTTAATCTATAAATATATGATCAAATGAATTCCATGATCATCGACTTAATTAAGTATAAAATTAGCCGGTAAACAGCGGAATAATTTAAGTCCTTGCTACTCATAAACTTCGGTAAGAATGTCAAGGATCAACGATAGGTTTGGAATATCCTATTGGCCCTAATACCAAGCGACTCGTACCGATCGTGTCGTACGATCGGTTCGAAACGCAACGTTCGATATCCATACACCGTTCGAACTCGTATCGAGTCACGATAGCCTCGAAATTCGCGGTAGTCATAAATCTTGATTTTTGATCTCGAAATCCTTGCGGATCCTGTGCTCCCAGCGGTAATAACGTAATCGCACGGATCTAACAAGTTGCGCGAATAATAAGAACCCAAGCGACCCATTAAGGAATCGATACCGAAAAATCACGTGGAGATTGATAATGCCTCGGTAAAACGTGACAATGGTTTACCGGCTCGCTCACCGAGCAATTAAGACTGGCCAAACCTTTGGTCGTTAACGCATTAATAACACTGCGTGCGATTAATGATGCTGAACGAGATCGTTATTCACGTCCTCGATCTCGTAATATCGGGAGAAATGTAGCTTTCGTGGCAGAAAACAGTGTCCCGTTTATATTAAGATTTAAATACCAATGAAATCTAGTTACTTTTACTCCAATATTTATCACATTTTTCATAAATACAGAACGACCGATTAGTTTTAAGACTAACAACTGTAATCAAATAATTAATACCGAAATTAAGACTAGCCAAATAATAGAAATTATACACTCAATTAAATAGATTTTCTTATTTGACTGTTGCGTTCTTTTCAGAAAAGGACATACATTTTTTTATTTTTAGGATAACCACTTCCTGGTCCAAAAATTTGTTGGCTTGCACGAAATATTTTAGCTTCGATCAAAAAATAATTTTTGTAATAGGTAAAAGAAGTACCGATAACAATGAAACTAAGTTAAATAATAATTAATTGAAAAATTGTATACTCCGTTACGATAAAATTAAGTGCCATTTTCTTACGCCCGATATTAATATATGCTTCAAAGATATTAAATGATACGGTTGTATTTTAAGACAATTTATATCCATGTTGATATAGTATTCTATTTCTCCGAACATTTAAGTAATTTTCAACTACTATTTTTTGTGGTCCGCTATCATAATAAGATCTGATTATAGTGTTTATATTGTGACCGGTATTACATTGGGATCTGATAGCGCGGTAGGATCGTATTTGTTAAAATATCCTTTAGGTTGATTGCGCTGCCGGATACTGTATTCTGGCGTACCAGTTCTCTCGATCGATCCTATCGATTCAAGGCATTCGGATTGGTTCCGCCTTGGTATCTGAATAAGTTACGCGATAAACCTTCCCAGGTGACCAACAGGATTAGACGAAAGAAACAACGCGCAATCGATTAAATTTTCTGCGAAGCTGATCACCAGTCAACCAGAAGTTTATCGCGTTAACTTGCACACCTTTTGCAATGTTTCTCTAACAAGCCCTTTTAAAAACACATTTAAATAATATCCGTGAATTAATATTCGAAAATTAACGTAATAACCTCCACAAGTTTTCGGGCCCAAATGTTTATCTTTCAGTGTAATCACCTTTTATTTCAATACCATTTTTTAAAACGGCTAATTAACTTCTTTATACCACTGAAAAAGTAATCTGAATTTTTATTCTTAAAATGATCTAAAACTGCATTTTCAGGCAGGAATTTTTGCACCTTACTACGTAAGTAAGTTAAAGGATACACTTAAATATCCTGTTAAGGGAAATAGGTAAAATAAAGGATAAACTTAAAATGTACCGATAAAAGAATAAGTTAAAATTTCCTGATAAGACATCCCGAGTGTTTTCACGCTCAGATTTTATTATTTTACATTGGAGCTGTTTTTGCGTGTTTCTCCCAGGATGTAATCAATATAAGTTGCAAGATAGGTTTTTGATTTCACGTATTGAAATAAGTAGAAGAATAAACTCGATCGGGAATAAGAGCCGGGAGAAACGTAAATTCTATTCTACGAGGTTTCTAGATTATCGAAATACCAGTACTAGGTGGAATCAGGTTCCGTGCTCCAGATTACGGAGAGGCGAACTACGAAGCTATCGGTCGCCATGACCATTTCAGGATTATTAATCTTGGTCACCGTTGCCTCTGTTCGCACGAGCTTCAGATAAACTCGAGTTAAATCGTGACGGAAAAATAAATCTATTACTTCCTCCGCGAAAGAGATCTCTGGATTTCCATGCTGCTCTGAGGCGAAAGAATTCTAATACTCTTATCAAACTCGTAGTACTTTTATTCGGTGATTATCGCATTCTAGTATGCCGAGAAACTGCAATTTATTTTTTGCGCACACCTAATTGACCTCTTTTAATAAACGATAGTAATTAATTAAAGTACCGTAAAAAATAATAGAAATAGCTATCAAGTATGTAAATACTAATGACTCTATCAAAGAGGCATCTAAAGTCCCGAAACAATCTTAATCCTAAAACACCGAATCCCGGTTTGTATTTGCTCGAAAACATTCCAATGGAGCTAAGCTTTTCCTGGAAGCGTCGGTTCACAGAGTGGGTGAAAAAAAAGGAGGAATCCCTGAGGTCTTTGAGAGGAGTACCTCGAAGATTTCTTTATCGTCCATTCGTTCTATTTAAGAGAGAGCCGAGAGAGAGAGAGAAGTGAGAGAAGGAGTCCGAGAGGCGAAAGTGATATGGAAGAGTAGGAATTTCCTAAGCGTGGTCTTTTGTGCGAAGAGGTTTTATGCACAAAAGGCGGTTGGAAGTACTACGTGGTTGGAAGGAGAGAAGCATGGACCAGAGGAGCGCCGGTTCGTTATGCCGGGGTCCGCGAGGACAATTAATTATCTCCTGATTCCTTCTAAGAAACCAGTCCAAGTACGCCCGAGCAAGCACACCGACTTACTACCTTCTCTAGCAGAATACACGTACACACGATACTAATACGATCGTAAAAGGTGCGCGGTGTTTTATAGACACATATGATGGAACACTCTCAGGCCGATCGTGTTTCAAACCACAGAGAGACTTAACTGAGAAACGACACACGTTGCTATATCTCCCCGGTGCTCTGCCCGTGAGTCCAGTCGACCAACTTAACTCTCCTTCTTCTTCCCTCCCCAATCTCTCCCTTCCTTTCTTTTCATTCTTTCTTTCATCCTTTCCTCCTTTTTTTCCTGTATTCCTAGTCGATTTTCATTGTACACCATCTACCTACACCTCCTTCGATGAAATTACTGGCGCTCACGTGACGTGGAACCAATGTCTTTTTTCCCGTCGGACTTAAATCGAGAATTTGTCAATCGTATTGATAAATAAGACGATTTTGTAATATGAGATACTCGAAAGGTACTTCATGAAAAGTGGATGTAACGGGAGACCATGTACTTTGTACTTGTTATGGGTAACCAAACTCACCCATGGGAATTTTCGGATTTGATCTTTTTCCGCGGGGTTTATGCGGTTTGGAATTTAGTGCGCAGAGACGGAGGCGAGGAATCATAGGAGCAACAGGTGGTTGGAGGACCACGTGTACTGCGCGTCTTAATTCTGACAGTTCGAAATTACTTTGTTGATATACCGAATATTTGGAATGTGATCGATAATTTCATTGTACCGGGGGTCTAAAAATTATCGTTTATGATTAACAACAACTTAGGTGTGTTAACTCTTACAGTTGAAAATGATTTCGTCAATACATCGAATAATTTGAACGGTATGAATAATTTAGTTATACAGGGTCTTAAATGTGAAATGGAGTTTACATGGAATCCTATAAGAATCGTGTGAATGTTATGAAATCGTTTATGACTAACAACGCCTTAGGTGTTCAAGGGGTCACGGAATAATATATATCCCGATTCACGAAACTCGTAATTCGTAATCGTATCCCGGCTTAACGATCGGATGCTTTACCGTAAAAGTTCGCTATTCGCGGACCGGTTGTGAGCCATTAACTCGTCTAATCGTGGCTAGGGTCCACACGGATAAAGACATTCATCATCATTAGAATGGATAATTATCGCGAGCACTGAACTTTCGAGCACCTACTTCGCCATCCCAACTTTGACTAACATTACCGAACTCTAACGGCTCGCATTCCCAAATCTCTAACATTATTTTCAAATAAATTCCATCTAAAAGCACCGAAACCATTTATAGCAAAATCATTTCTGTGTCGAGTAATATCGCGATCTGATTAGTGTGATCATTAATCAATTGTCTAATGGTATCATTTTTACTAGGAACATCATGTTATAGCAATCGTATGGGAAATTGAATAATTCTTATTGGAAATTGTAGATTAATTAATTTCTTACATGAATTTATGTCAGAATTTATCTGGTCTAAAATGAATACATAAATTGCATTTTAATTCACGATTCCTAATAAAAATGGTGCGATCAATATTAATTGAATGAAATTAAAACTAATTAAATGAAAATGTTTTGACTCTCCAATCAATGAAAGCGTAAGAATATTTTTAACACTCGATGTTCATTCATCTTGGTCACGTGTACAAGTACATCACGTACATTCATGCAAGTCGTACTCGCGAGTTCAGGATCCACGAATCGAGGAAGTAATGTTCCAATACCTCGTCCCTTTTCCATGGTTTACCCCCCTCCGCCGACCGAGTCCCTCTCTTTTCAATTTTTTTTATTATTCCATGGAGTCGTAGAGCTCTCGCGACACGTTCACGGCTTCCGGCCGCGTACGTGACGTCATACGAGATATATTGTACCGGTAAACCACGTATGGTCTCCGTTCATCGTTGCTTCGTTCCTCCTCTTATGGGCATTGATCTTACGTTAGAAACTTATTTATAGATTTCATATTTATAGCAAAGCAGGTCAAATCTTGAATTCCGTGAAACCGCGTTTACATTATAGCCATTGTAACTTAGCGCATGTTCGCTCGTAGCCTGGCCACCCCGTAATATCGCGTAAGGGATGAAATTCCGCGAATGAGAAAGGTCGAAGTGGATTGTGCGCGTTGAGGTTGGTTATCCGCCCCCTGGATCCTGGAAACCGAGAGAATCAGCCCTGACTCGGGGGTGGGTTACCAACGTTCCACTCGAGGGGTGAATTCAGGGCGGAGGGTTGATAAGGGCGAAGTAACCTTCGTGACACCCCCAGGAGAAGTGGGCGTAACCCGATTCCTTTTTCTATGGTTTGTCATCGTGGCAAGTTAAAGTAGGAATGGTGCAGGAAGCTAGGCAAAGTTCGGGCCGACTGTTTTGCGAGAGGAAATTAGAATAATTCGATGATACGTAACTGTTGCGGGCAGAGCCACCGGAGTCGGTCCTCATTTGAATATCTGTATAATCGGAACGCCGTTAGGGCGGATCCAGAAAACGGCGAAGCCTGTCCTCGACACCTTTGGCCCCCCTCGTTTCTCGACACTCTCTCCCTAATCGACGTAAAAAGATTCTACCTTTTCACCCTTTCTTATGCCTTACACCCCTGCCGCCAGGAAGAAATCTTACTAACGAGGGAACACTGACTACTTTGGGCCACCGATTATAACGAAACTTGGGTGGTTCGCGAGAAGAAGTGTTCTAGGAACTGTATAATTTTTCTATATTTTATATCATCACAGTTCGGCTGATTACGGTAACAATTAGTAGATCAAATAATTATCCAATTACATTCTTAGTCGGTCTTGTTTCCTTTATATAGATATGTAAATATTTCATTACTGAATTTCAATTAAAAAAATATAAAACGATCGAAAATAATTAATTGCATTTACAAAATTGTTCCTATATAAATTATGGCTGGAGGGTGAAGGTTAATTAATGAATTTAATTATACGCGTTATGCGTACAAAATAAGGATACATTATGTTTCGCAATATATACCGTTTTGTATTTGAATAGTTTGATTAAAAATTAATTAATCCGTCATTTTTACTGCTTTGATATTTCTAGCGTTAATTACTACTTTAATTATTACTCTTCGTCGAACTTCCTCACAATTTAACTCTAGCTATTATTAAAAATATCAATTAATGGAAATCGGCAAAATACGTGTCCTTTAAAGTCGAAGCTGATCGAGACCTAAGCGCGAAGTTAATTAAAATCCACGAGAAAAATCATTAACGACTAACCCATAAATGACAGTCATGTTAATTATTCAATTAGAAAGTGTCGATCGCAAGAAATCGAAGTTGTCGAAAAGAATCGGATCGTTTTTTTGAGGAGGAACTGGCAATACCGCAGGATGTTTGGTGGTACGAGTGCCGCGCGGGTTTCGCCTTAGAGAGTAGAGTGCGGTCGCGAGCCCCTCTAAGGAATTCATCAGCTAAAGGTTGGCAAACGCGCACCACCATAAAACCAAGTGATTTACGCTCGACACTTTATGGTCCCGAGCCAGACGCCATGGCTTTTACGAATTTTTCGTTGATTTTCGGATGATCTTCCTCGTACCAATGAAAGCCCCCATTATTCTCCGATACATCCTTCTAAAACCCGAGTCACTCTTTCCTCCTCTAATTCCAATTCAATCTTTGTATCTAATAAAACATTCCACCCAAACAATGACACAATGACTCACATTAAATTCCCTCAACTTGGATTTACTTTAATAGAGTATGACGTGAAAAAATAATTCGATATAAAAGGAGCAGAATTAATTCAATAAAAATGTTCAAAGTTATAAGTTCCATTTCCCGGGATCTTTTGCGGTCCCCATTGCATTATGAATATAATTAATCGATTAATTAATTTCTGACATGCATCATTACTTTTATGAACATATACATAAATATATAAATATAGCGGAATATATTTCGGTAGTTCTTAATGATAGGAACAGGGTTGGTCGAAGGAAAGCATGGCGTCTTTGAAACGGACGGTACTCTTATATTGTTTCGCTTCGGGCGAGACTGGAGAACTATGGAAAAATCTGTTTCATTACACACGTATGGTAACATGTATACGCGGGACCGTATAACCACTTTCCCCTTGCCTCCCTTACGATTCTATTCCCTCGGTTTAATTGTATAGGTTTGAATTTCTACATCTCCACGGCGAACGGGTTAGTTGTGTGAGTTCGCGCGATCATCCGTCGACTCTGGAAGCTGAGGTAACCGGAGAACACCGAGAGACCAGCGGAACTGCACCGATCGGTGTCTTCTGGTCTCTCTGGTATTTCGTGGATATCTAGATTCACCTTCATCTCGTTTCATTTTATTCAAAATTATCAGTTCGCCAATTCACATTTTCTCTGTGATGCAATTTCGCCATTTAAACAAAGCCTTTTCATACCCGATCTTCCAAAAATACGATATTATATACAACGTGTCTCACGTAAAATACGCTAGCTAATTATAAAACGATATTTATTTCCAGATGAAAAATATCCGTGATATAGAAAATTTCATAAAAAACGGCACCGAAAAAAATTATCTTTCAAGATATTGGTAATTAGATGGCTTATTTCATACGCGACAGGCCGAGTATTAATTTTTCCCAGTATGTTTTCTATATTCATATTCATCAAATCAAAAAAATATTCACACAAGAAAATGAAGATTCACACGATATCTTTAAATCGGCAGATCATAAATTTCATAAAGTTTTGTACTAAAAAAATGTCCACTTATCTCCCGGCCCCATCGGACTTCCTCATTGAATAATTTTTTACCCGTACATTATTTCTGCCTAAATGGTGTGAAATGAAAAATTCACACATAGGGCATATTTAGGGGGCCCTTCTTAGCTTATTGGATTTAAATTGGCCGGCTTAAAAAATCTTCTCTCCTCACTTATATTCTATTTAAGGGTCCTAATATCCCCTATTGGGTCAGTGGCCGAAAATCGTGGAACGGACCTGTCACAATATTTTCTTTCGAGGTGTCCATTGTCGATGGCGATTTTCCGGGGGAATTTTCAGGAAGGACCAGGGGGGTCCTTGAACAGGGTCAGTGTTCCGAAGGACGATCCCAGGATCAGAAGGAAGGTCAAGCATTAACGGCTCAATTTCACAGGGCGGACCCCTCGCCGAAACCCCCCAAGGAATTTTCTCATTCTTCGGCATCAGGTGCCACTATGCACGCATTTTTTCCCTTTTCTCACTTCCCTTTTATCCACTTTTCACTCTAAAGTGGCCACTGCATTTTAAGAAAAAAAACCGACCACTTCTCGAAATTCCCTTCCTTGGTGAAAGACCAAGAAAAAACGCGAACTGGATAGGAATTTATGACCGTGAAACCGATCGTAAACAATTTTACCACACTATTTGTACCCGGTTCTAGTTGTCAGGTTTTTTCTTTGGTGAAAAGTGTGATGGATATGACGACTACTTTAGAATTTAATCAAATTAATATTTTACATTAAGACCTATAAATTTGCATAAAATTATCGAAAATAATATTATACGATTTTATAAAACTCCTGATACGACAATATCCACATTTCTTAACTCTGCACGAAATTTAAACAATTCCTAACATTTTGTCTGCTGCAAACACTTGTTGGTCTATTCTCCCAATTTTATATTTTCAATATTATAATATTAATCACTTTAATATTTTTCTGATATCGCAGGTTATTATTATAAACCTTTATCACGGTTCATATTTTAGTTTGGTATACTTTTGTACGATAAAATTTGTAGAATTCAACAAAGAATACGAAAGACTCCCATTGAAACATATCATCTTTAATAAATATATATTCCAATGTTTGTCTTAAGATCGTAATTACCCATTTTTCTCATCAAATTCTATCTAACACTTAGGTATCTAAATAATTCATAAATAACACAATTAATCTTACCACACTTTCTTAAACTGAAGTTCACATGTCTTGACGCGGTAGCTAATAAAATATAATATCTTACTCATTATTTATTGAAGCAATAAAAATGTGTTCAGTTCCAATAGAGAGTACGAATAAATGCGCCGCGTATAAAGGGAAATTACGAGAGATTAAATTGATAAGGAGAGCAGAGAACACACTACCGGCCAATAAAAGGTCATTGACGTCTCGATGATGTGTGTAGTATGCATCATCAAAACATGCGTTCGCTCATAAACGACAATCATATTTGCATGCATACGTGCATAAAATCAAGCGAATCTTCCTTGAGATATGTGCACTAACACTAACTTAGATTAACATGCAAGTTTATTCGCAAATGTGCAGCTAGAATAGATCATTATATTATGATGAGCATATTGCATCATCTTGTATTATATCGCATTATATCGCATTATATCTTATCATATTATCTTATACTACAATGTATTGCAAGGTGTACGTCTTCTTCATGCTATATCTAATAATCTTATCGATAAATATGTCGTATTAATTAACAGTGCATATATAAAATAATACGGGACGTCAGAAATACGTTCACTACGACATCCCAAATATATGTAAACTAATAGCAGCAGCCATCTTGATTGCAAACAAAGGATAAAGTACGTCGATAGAAAGAATGCGACAAATAATTGTCTAGCAATATTTTCTCTATCATAATCATATTATAACGCAAATATAAATATGCGTGGTGCGTAATTCGCTATAAATACACCATGGAACTCGATAAATACATCTCATACAGACACGCAAAGTAATGCATGTGTCTAACGAGGAATTGTATGGCGCAAGAGATAGAAAATTACGAGGATAAAAGAATCGCGGAAAATTCTGCTTACCAATCGTTCGCTGCAACTGGAATGGAAATAATGGATCGTGATGCAAAACCGGCGTTAAATGTGAAAGTTCAGAGCACTCGATCGAAAGGACACACGCGAAGCTTAATGACACTATTTATTACGACTAAACACGATCTACGTTGAACTTGTTAAACACGAGGACAACGTTTCCCTGATGACGTAGGCCGACAACCGCAGCTGTGCGCGTGCGCACCTCTCGACGAGCATTACGCCTGCCAATTTCGTAGTGTTTACATTTGACACGGGTACTTGTGATTCCTTGAATTCGTCTATTTATAACTATTTCTTTTCGATGGAGTACGATTTCGTGTGCTCACTGAACTGGAATCTTTAAAGTATACAGGCACCGTACTAGTTATAAGAACGTTGCACATAAAAGTGTTGTAAAATCAGTATAAATTCGAGTCGTACAAACGCCGGGGCAACTAACCTCATCGAACGAAAATTGAGGGAATTGATAATTATGTTAAGATAAACACTAATTGGGTGCTTCGGCATTAAAAAGAGACAAATTCCAAAAGACAGTGTTTGAGACAGTGATTATTTTGGCATTTGAGTGGCATGTATCACCAGGAGCCTCACCCAATAAATGAATCCCCACGAAATTAATGACGATCACGTAGAATATCGTCGAAGAAATCAGCTGGAAATTACAACTATGCATACTTATCGATCTCCCATTGTTCCGTGGACTTCCCAATTAAATGCCCTACGCACTCACGTCGGTGATTTCTTCCTTCTTCTTCCTCGATTCATCCTCGTCGTGTGTCTTCTTCCTCGCACTAATGGCATCCCGGATTACTCGTCCCTCTCGCTCGAGCCGTGAATGGGCGAGCACACGATTCCGGGAATTTAAAAACGGGAAGGAATTTCTAGAGAAAGGTAGAGTGAAAAGAAGAAGGAGGTGCAGAGAGAAAGAGAGGTGGACAGGGACAGTTGTCGAGAGAGCACGGATGCAAGAAAAGGACAGGAGTACCCGGTGGAAGGTTAGTGGAAGGGAGACAGAAATATCCGAGCATGATGTAGGCAGAGAGACACGTGGTGGGTGTGAGCTACTGGTATTTTATTGTTCGCCGGGTGTGATTTGTGATGTTGTTGTATTGTCGTGTATACGCTTGCTACAGGGTGTACCAGTTTGTTTAGAAGTCGACCGACCGACGTCTACCGTAATTTTCTTCTCGGCCCCCTCGTTAAGGTACCCGTGTCCCCCGGAAAATTGATGGGATTTTAATTAAATCGAAAGTGAAATAGGTCGCGTACTTAGATCGATTTTAAACGGTGCTTTCCGGGTGTCTTTAATAATGTAGTGATATTATTTCGATTGTGCGTTTATCACTTTAATGTATGACGACACCTTTTTATCTGATATCTATATTTAATATTATAGCATCCACTGTGATGCAGGCGTCTTAAGATACATTTAAACTATTATGAAGTGGGATGAAGATTTTATGATATTTCATATTTCCAAGTTTAAATGTGTTCCTCGAGTAAGACATACCTATAGAACCACTCAAAAGGAAATATTTATTCATATATATGTGTATATCAGATAAAAAGGTACCCCGAAGAAATAAGTGTAACCTCGTCGGTATGCGAGTATTATGTGTCTCGTGGAAACGGGATATCCTCGGACTTGACTCGGCAAACAATTGATACCAGAGTAAAGGAGTCGATACTTGAGCATACGAACGGAACGCCCGCGTAAATCACGCATACCTTTCTACACGATTTTACACCTCTACATCGCTAAAAAGTAGCCGCGTTCCTGAGGTATGTAACGATCTTCTTCTAACACGATTTTAATCGATTCCCACGCCGTGCGAATCACTCTTATCACGGAATCGCACGTTCTCGAGTTACGTCTGAAAGCGGATGCACTTTGACTGCTTGAAAGGAGTACTCATCATTTATAATAACCGTATAAATTTAGAAAATAATATTCCGTTATTATTATTCATGTTATTTTCAATATTTGTTCTATCGCACATTGAACCCGCGATCGATGATGAATGTTTTAGAATTATATCGTTACGATATAATATTGATAATGATCATTGATGGATGTTTTACAATAATTGATGTATGTTAAAATATTAGGGGTACCAGAAAGTAATCAATTATTTTCCACATACTTTCTGAAACTCTATTTATTTTCTCATACTAAACATTATTATATTAGATAATCCCCATCGTTACCCATGATCCTTAATCGACGATCTGTCAATGCCATAATTCCCTTTCTGAAAAAATCAGATCCCCAAATTTCAATGCGACAGAATTCTCCACTCCCGACTTGATTACTTTCCGGTAGCCCCATTATAATATCTAACGAAATTAATGAAATAATATCTCGCCAATACTTCTTATACACAAGTGTTATTCGTACTGAACATTAAATCCACGATCAAGAATAAGGGCCTAGCAAAGTCCTTAAAGGTACGTCGGAGAAGGGAGTAGTTTGCAGTGGAGTGTAACGAAGTCCCCACCCTCGAATAAGACTATAAATTCGTCTCTGTAAATCACGTGGGAGGGTAACGACAAGTAAGAAGGATGATTTTTTTTTTTGAGCTGCCCGGTAAAGGTGTGCACGGCCACGATCGGCATACTCGTGGATGTTATTGGTGGCAGGTACACGTGTGTTCCCGAAGGGAAGCACGGACGTGGCTAAGGGACAGGAAAGTACAAGTGTTTCAAGGAACGCGTAATTTATATTCGAGGCCCGTCCAAGCCGCAACAGGCACATTTTATGTGCCTTTCGGGAAACAACGTTACGAGGCAATTAATTTTGAAAATCGCGATTAACCACCCCTCTCTCTACATTGTAATAAAACTCGAACGGTTTTATTCGCGGGGCTTCTTTCACCCGTGGTTTATCATCGACGCCACTCGTTATTATTCCCTCGCTAAACACGATTTTGATGAGTAGAACTCCTTTACTTATTCAGCGACATATATACTACATTTTTCAGGATAATCAAAATACGAAGCACCTTATATTATTATCACATACTTTATTAGCTATAATCGCGGTCTTAGGAGCACGTATCGTTGTTTCGTAATCGGTAATTATTATATTTGAAGTAATATTTTAATCGCGAGATAACGATGTCGAAAGACTAATGGATACCTTGCGGTTAATTGAAAGCCATTAAATATTACCGGGAGAGTGAGAGATGATCGGTAAATATGGTAAAAGACAGTGGGAAAAGATGGCGAGGGGAGGGCGGTGGGGGGAAGGGCGTAAGAGAGAAAAGGAGTACTGGGATTTACTATATTTGTCCGTGGTTTAGGCAGCAAGAAATAAGTAAGTGGGGATAATTATTTTGTCGTTGGAATGCTTCCTGGTATCGGGAGGAAAGAGAAAAAGAGAGAGAAAGATAGAGATATTTGATCTTGAAAAGAGGCAAAGTAACTAATTAGAACCTTCCCGCGTACCGCGAACTAAAGCAACGTCACTATATTTACTATTCCATTTGGTGTACAGGAAAAGGGAATAGGAACCGGTGGTATCAAGAATGTTTCACTTAGTTTTTTACTGTTCTTTTTCCTTTTTCATGGTTGCCCCGGAGCCACGCGTGGACCGTTAGACACGTAGTTTTTTTTTTACAGATCGCGAATTTAGATCCACGTTGTGCGTTTTTTTCGTGGGATCATTATAAGTAACGATCGTCATTAAGAGGTTCCACGAGCAGTCGATCATTATATCTTCCCCGCTTAGGATTTATCGATGTAGGATGTAATTATTAGTTTAATTTTCTAACTTCTATCGCTCGTAAAACGTAAGCCGTGGAATTCCGCACCGAAATGCCCCGTTGACTTTTTACCATGCTCCAAGATATTTCCTCTTGAAAATCGTTAAGCCAATGAGTCACTTAGCCGGTGAATTTGTCTTAACAAATCTAATGGCTTCAGAACCATTCTTTATCGCGGACAATACGTTGGAACCTTCATTATTTCAACATTGATTAATTGAACACTCGATTATTCTTGATTACTCGATTAATAACAGAAAAATCCTACATCTCTCGCTCTCCATACACGAACAACTCCAAGCAACATAATTCCATTATGACACTCTTATCACCGTAGTATCAACGACGCATAATCCACCCTTATACATGAATTATACAGTAGTTACAATACGCACGATGTAACGATAGGAAAAAAAGATACCTGCCTCGAGTCGTAAAGTTCTCGAAGAGGGACGATTAAAGAGGAGTCATTTCGAAGAAAAGGCGATCGAAGATAATTGGTTGAAAAGCAATAGGTCCCGTGTACGCACATTCCCCGGTACAAGTACCAATCCATGGGGTAAGCATGAAGAGAGATAGACCGAGCGAGGTGAGAGAAAGAGAGAAAGAGAGAAAGAGAACGAAGAAGAAAGGATAGAAGGAAAACGATTCCACCGAGCAAAGGAGGCGGATGTGGCGTTGAAAGACAGCGGCTTGTTACTTAATTCCATGCGCTCGCTTAAATAGAACGACTTAGACTTAAGGTAGTCTGCAAAAATGAAAAGACACAGGCCGTGGTAGAGCGTGCGCGCTCGCGGGGAGTAGAAGGAAACCGTGCGTACATGCCGGCGAAGTTTACGCACACTCGATTATTGTGCCACGCAGGGATACACGCATGTACGAGACTGCGAACACCCAGACAAACTCGTCCGGATCGTGCAATGTCGGGGGTGCCTACTGGTTTTGATATACGAGCACACCAATACACGATCGAACGGTGTTACACGCGCGTGACTCATATTGAAAACCAGTCCCGGCGATTGCACTCGCTCCCTCTCACTCCTGTGCACGCGCGCCCGCCACTCCGGACCGCCAAACTCACCGAGACTTCTGAATATCTTCGACGTAACCAATCAACCGGAATCGAGCCAAGAAGGAATTCGTGATTGCCCCTGATTCTATCATTTGTAGAATTTCTCGAATTTTCTTTTTATACTTGCTACCTCGAATTTCCAACAAACATGAGTGGAGCGAAACATGTGGAGCGAAGTTGTTGCAGGCTTGGAGTTTTATAAGGAAGCGGACGCAACTATGTAATTGCGATTTAATTAGCTGATATATTTAGAAAGTATTAGATTGAAGCAATGTTATACAGAAATATAAATAAATTAGAGCACTTGATACCAGTTTAGCAACATCGGTTGTGAATGACTGGTAGAAGTTATTATAACGATTTAAAGGCAACGATATAAGAATTCGAATTCCATATTATCGATAAATATCGAGTATAATATTCAACATAATTCTTGGACGCAAGGATGCGCTCGCGGCGAAGCCGCATCAGAAATCATTTAACGAGGGAGAACAGAGCGAGAGTGATTTCTCGTTGAAATCGGCGGACGTACGCGGACTCGTGCGTGTGCTTTCGCGCGAAAGTGTGCGTAATCCCCGAGTTAAGTCCCAATCTGGGGGCACGTGAGATTAAAACTCCCGAGGCTTGTGTTTCACGTAACCCCGATGCGTATAAAACTAAATTCATTGGCCGAGTATAACGTGAAATTGTTTCCCCTCCGCGGTTCAGCCGATCTTCGTTAAATTATAACTTCACTCTGTTTGCCGGTAAATTTCATTTTCGTGCGATCCGTTGGAAATTGCTTCCCTTATCTCTTCTCTTACTTCATTATTTACAAAATCGAACGAGGAGAACAATTTCTCACGGCGAATACCAGAAACACCGATTCCTTCGTAATTATCGTAAGCTATCATAATTATCAGAGCACCTCGGCAAATCTTAACGAAATCAAAGCAAATATAAACCCCAGTTCAGCCTTCGAAATTCAATCATCGAACGTTGGTCCAAGCGTTGGAACTTCAAATCCTCGGCAACCCTTTTCTTCCTTCCACCATTACATAACTCCGACTTCAACTAGAAATGTTTAAATAAGGAATAATATAATCTACTGTAAAAAGTGGTAGTGCGATTCCATATTCTTTCTGAGTATAAACGAAGCACGGCTAGTCAGGCAGTGAGGCCAGGCAGTAAGGCAGCATATCCACCCACGACGTGGCATACTGTAACGAGGCTACAGTCCATTAAGTGCGTGCGGCTATTATGGCTAATGCATTACGAAGCAATAAAAAAGGGGAACTATAGGAGCTCCCCGCACGGTGCACAGTGGATGTGGTCCGGGAACCGGGAACCGGGAACCGGACCACATTCCATGTCGGACGAGTATGTAAGCGCGCTGCTCGATGCATTGCCTTCAACATTGCGTTCAACTACACGCTACTATCTACGCCAAACGCACGCGTACGCCCAGCAATTTCTCCTCTATTAATCGCATCGAGATACTACGATCTTCTTTCTTCTTGTACTTCGATCCGATCTTTCGCCCTTCTTGCATTTCAACGGGCGAATCAGTCTTCTATTCCAGCTTTCCTCGGGTTCTCGTAATATCGAGGGTGATAAGGATGTCGGATGATGTGTGTTCTTCGTGTGTCTTCAATTTAGTGGTTGTTTATAATATGAATTCGTTTAATTCGTTTAAATATAGTCAAAATAATAAGGTGGACTAAAATGAACTCGAGTAACTATTCCAAGTTTATAATATTCGATATATCGTATGTATAAATCATATCTTTAGATTGCGTTTAATTCCAACCTGGAACTGGTGTTTATGAATTATTAAAAAATATGGAAGGAATACATTTTTTTCTGCGCGATATTAAACTGAGCGAGCATTAAACTTCGTAATGTTCGATATATCGCATAAATCATATCTTCAGATTTCGTTTAATTCTACCGTGGAAATGGTGCATATAAATTATTAAAAAAATATGGAAGGGATATATTATATTTGTCTTTGCGTGATATACATGCGGAGGATATTCCGACAGCTGAATGATCTCCGAGTTTCCAAAGGAAAGTAGAGGGATTTAGAAAAAAAAGTAAGGGTTAAATGAGAGGAGGGGAGAGGCAGTGTGAGAAGAATTTAGACACGGAAACGATAGGGTGGAAGTCGATAAAAAGAAGCGCCAACCCTTTCCGCTTTTCTGGCCGTTACTCGTGAAGAACCACGGAAACCACCTTGGAAATTCTATTCTAAATATACCGCCTCGCGGAGTTTCTCCATGTTTTTGTCGGAGTCCCTCTCCTTCTCTCTTTTCTCTCGTAGTCACTTTTTTAGTCCTCCTACCCTCGGGAGATGAGGCACCGGCCATATGGTCCGCGAGGGAGAGATAAAAAATTCATATTTCCACTGGAAGGGCTGACGTGATATTTTTAAGTTCCTTCCAAGAGAACCGAGAGAACGTTCAACTTACCACGGTCCCCAAATTCCATCGCTTGTTTCCACAAATTCTGACATCTTCGGCTCCAAATTATAAAACATGATTAACGATCAAAACATTTATTGACCTCAAATCAAAAGTTGATCATAAATGAGATAGTTTTATAAGCTCTAGAAATAGATTCAGTTGACAAGATTGTATCGCAACTTTTCAAAGTGCCACAACCCTTATATTTTTTTAGTTGAACTATATAATTGCCGAATAGGTGAATTTGAATTTTTCTCGTGATTCCGAGTGATATGCCAGGTGTCTTCTAATGTCCCGTTCCCCATCCTGTTTCTATCCTGTATCGTGGAAAGATATTTCCATCGGATCCTGGCTACCTGGAATCTAAAATACCGATTTTTTTCTTCGATCCACCCCTCCGGGTAACGACGGCTGGAGCGGCTGTCCGTTATTTAAAGGCTCCTTTTTTGGCTAATGGTTTTCTCACACGGACGATGGAACGGTACAAACCCCTTCTTTTCCGAAATCCGAAACCCAATGAAATATTATCGAAGACGGTGCTTTTGCCTCGAGAAATGGATGACAAAAAATTCTGCCGTTTGCCTTCCTTAATTATAGTCACGATCAGAAAAGTTCTAACTTTCACAAGCAGGAATTAAATCTCGAATTAACTCGAACTCTTAGTTTGAATAATAAAAGATAAAATGACTAGAAAATAAATATAATTTGGAAAAAGTTCTACAATTCTTTATGTTCCGGGGTACCATGAAACATGATATTTCATCTAGGACTTAAACGGTGCTTTAAGGGAACGTTAAGAGGCCAGAATTCTGACCTATTTCGAGAGGGTTACGCAGCAACCCTTTCAGTAGCCCTAACCTAACGGACCTCATCTCGTTTCCCACATTCTACTTTTCAAAAAATCGACTACCTGATTTTCGACGGGTTAGAAGGAAGTCCAGGCTAAATAGGATCCCCTCGTAACGCAGGTGACGCAAGGGGGATTAAATAAAATAGAATTAATTTCCTGCCTCGATCAGAGTCACACTTCTTAATCCCGTTTCTTCCGAAAAAAATATCAATTCCAGTTGCTCTCCCATATTTGCAATAACATAACACATCATTAATATCATCATATTAATGAATACTTAATCTCACATTATAACACTAAACACCCATTAATACTATCTTATACGTAAACACAAATATTTATTAAATTCATATTCTATATATTCCACATCGCCCAATATACAGGATGTCCCATATGAAAAAAGCCAATCAATTATCTCCATTAATCCCGATAATTTCCCGAAAAGCAATCTTCTCCGGTCGTCTTTTTACACAATTTCCAATAACCATATTTTTTACACGGGGACAAATATCATTATATAATTATGTGACCTATTTTACGTGACATGTAACTATCCAACATTAACACAGTAATACAAGTCACATAAAAGAAATATTAGATTCTTTGTCACGAGATTGTTCGTAATGAGACCCACCGGAGATTCCTCCTCTAATATAATAACTCTAGTTCCTCCGGCATTATATCTCCCGAGAACGGTGTAATAGATATTAATACGGTGATAGAGCGGTGTAAACGTTTATAGAGAAATAATCGTGATAAATGAGGATGTCGACGAATCGTAGTAGCAAAAGGAGGAATGAAGCTCCGTCGAGTCTCACACGACGAACTCGGCCTGCTGTAATCACGTGAATCAGACCCATTTTCGTTCATGACTCTTTTCAGCTTTAATCATCCTTAATCCTCGACACAAGCTACCCGCACGATGTAAATAGCTCGGAAACGTCAATCTAAAAATTGGAAGGGATATTAATGTTACGTCCTAGTTGAAAAGGTAAGAACGATGGGAACGTTTTGATAGCAACGATTCCGAGAGATCATTTTAATCGGACTGTTCTTCCCTCATTGTTTCCCGACCTACGGTGGTTCGAGGCTTTGCTTAATTAAACGGTATTCTTAGCTCGTTTATGATACTCGGGATTATGCGAGCAACGGAAACTATATTCTGTAGTGGATCTGTCTGGTAAAGAAAGGGGAGGTCTCACGATTGGAGGGTGGCGAAACTCTTCACGTTATTGGACAAAGCCACCCTTCTTTCACTGCGTAACTTCCCTTTCGCTAGCCGGGCTTGCGCTCTCCGAACCCTTGTTTTGCGCTACGAATCTGAATAGTGACAAATACTTCAGGGTAGAATGAAAATTGTTGTCTACTTCTATGCCTTTGTCGTTTTTAAATGAAACCGATCTTTAATCGGTCTTCAGAATTTGTTTTATTATGTGGATATTATATGTTTGACTTATATAAGGTTTATAAAATGTTTATGATTTTAATTCTCCTATTAATGCCGTACATCTGGAGGGTGAAAAAATTCAGAGTTTTACGAAGCTCAAGATATTAGAGGCAAGCTGTGTTATGGATTTAACGATGAAGTATTAATTAAATATTTATTTTCTTAATTTAAACCACAAATAATCGACACGTTACTGCTGTCACACATGGCAGGAGTATTTCGGCAGTTAAAAGGATCGGGAGAATCGATTTTCGGGAAGAGGTGGTCCTTAATTTCTTTGAGAGTACCCCGCGTGTTTTTGCGAGTACTCTTCGTCTCAATTAACGATGCCGAAAAGAGACTCGGATAATCGTCACCCCAACGAAACGAATCACCGATAAGCGTCGACGGTGACACGAGCACCGGGTTCCTCTTGCGTTCCCGGGGGAAAAAAAGTGGGAGTGTCGGAACAGGGGTTGCTCGAGAGCCCGAACTGACGTCATTGGCCACTCTCGTGTCCTCGCCGATTCTGCGCAAGGGTTGAAACACAATATCCAGTAGAAATATATGCGCGCCTTCGCCGTGATTTCAATGTCCGCCGATCGTTTCCTCGCTTTTATAGACCCCAATTTAAATACCAATTTTACGACGAAAATAATGATCCAACAAATGTAAGACCACTAATATGGTGGTTCAACTCGGCCTAAGACATCCGCAAGTTAATTCACAAGTTGATTAACCCCGATAACAGAGGACCTAGATGAATGAATATCGAAGCTGTCGGTGACGTAAAGTTCCTCTAATCTCTTCATCCCTGATTACTTCGTTGCATGTTAATCTCTGATAAACAGTTGATTGATCGACGAAAGTGGAAGACATCCCTCGATCTGGACCAATGCGAACATGGAAAATCAAGAAATTCTATAAATCTGATCCACGATAGGTCGTCGAAGCATCGTCAGTGGCAAAAATTTGATTCGAATAGCTGGTCCCGCGGGTCGTGTGTATCAATACGAACCGTGATCTTGAGGAGACTCCGAAGAGATGGTGGGGGCGGAGGGGGTCAAGGCGGGGTGAGACAGGGGGGACATAAAAGAGGAACGATCAGTAGATTCGTGATACATAGGAGGCAAGATATTCTCAGTGTATAGAGAATATAAGGGGTAAGTGGAGGAGGCAAGAATGAACGGCGAAGGCGGGGAGAAGGCGCGATGTGTCGTTGTTGCCGGACGGGGTGGGGCATCGTTCCCGAGCGGTCGTCTCTGGTGGGGATTAGGAGAAGGCACCGATAGTTTCCTCGTGTTATGGAAGGGAGAAGAGGGAGAGACCAGTGCCACCGACGATCCCCTCTTCACTCTTATTTCGTGTTCCGTTCTCCTCGGCTCGAAATCTCTCTCTCTCTCTCTCCCTCCCTCTCACTCTCTCACCCTTCGAAGAGGGGTTCAGTCATCTCGCGCCAGCCGAGCCACGCGCACTCGCCTGTCTCGCATTCTGGGCTCGGTGGAAACACTCTTCCCCGGAATACTCATCGAAAAAGCGAAGTTTGACGAAAATTCACATATCCCCCCTCCCCCGAGATCCGGTGACATTGTCGATCACCACGTCGTACCTTACATCGTAGTTGTCACACGTAAATACACGGTGTTTGGTTCGATCTACTCGCGGTGTGCGTCAGTGCGGTGTTTAAAAAGACGGAACTAGACCGCCCTCTCCGGACGGGAACTTCGGAACACCCCCACTTCTCACTCTTTCCTCTTCATCATCCACCTTCTTTGTACCCCTCTACTACTTTCGTTTGTTGTCGCTGTACATCTTCCTCTTCTTCTTTGATTTGAGCTATCCCCACTAAAGTGGTGTACGCACATCTCCCGCGATAGAGCGGAGGGTACACTGCCAGCGAGTTTTGCGGGTGGATTCGGTCGCGATCATCCCCCGCGGGAGAACGAGCACACGGTCGAATAGTACGGTGTTCCCGGGTTTCTTTCGCGCGGCCGTTTCCTGCGATTATTCGTTGGAAGAAGAACAATAAAAGAATACAATTACCGTGTATCTTTTCGGTTACACAGAAGACGAGGAATCGACGATATTTACCCCACCACTATTACTATTCGTTCGGAAACGCACCCCCTCTACTTCGCTCACGAGAACACGGAACTCCTACGAATCAAGCAGACAGTCTGATCCACGCGCCGTGACGTCGACACCTCCTACGAGCATCGTCCGTGGTGGTTTTTCTGATTTTCATGATAAAATCCACGAAAGAGAAGCCTGCGGGACGGTGTTCGTCGAAAAGTGCGTGAAAATGAGCGATCGGGATACGGTGTTCTTCGAGGACACGATAGCTGGAACGGCAGAGTGAACATCGCGCTCTAATGTCATCTGGCACATCAGTATTACAGAGTGAATGATCGTTAAAGTTTGCAAGTAATTTCGATGACAGTGCTACGTCGGACAGTACGAGTCCAGTGCCACGTCTTTCATCTACCGTGGACAAGGTGATTCGGTATTATCGCGTTTATTATCACAGTGATATTGGTGATAGTGTCTTCGAAACCACGGAATATTAACGTTCTACGAAATATCGTTATCCTGTATTTAACACCTAACCGTTCTTATCACGATCTTCGCTTACCTCGAGGAGGTCAGACGATGCCAAAGTGAATCACGAACCCCAAGAACACGTGTTTATTTTACACTAACTGTGAATATTGTAATAATGTTGTGGTGTGTGGACTCGGTTTGATGACTGATCTTTGGTTTGCCGCGGGACGATTGGTTCTCTGACGCGTGTGGATACTTCGTCCGTACTTTAGCAAGGCTTATCATCAACAACGTCGTCCAGGACTATGGTGATAACGCGCAGATTGCATCTTCGAGGGATCGAGGATACACACTGAACATAATCAAGGTAAAATATTTCAGGATACATCAAACGCGCGAAACGCATGCGTTTTTCGGCGAGTGAGAACAATGTCACAAAACTGCGTACTTCGTTATTCCTCTTAAAAAGAGCCCCTTTGACTTTGATAAAATGCCGACAAAGAACAATGTTGTCCCGTGAAAATGATTACTCGATTCGAAAAATATCACTCGAGTCGGCTCCGACTAATCTTCGTAAATTCTAAACAATGTTTCTTCAAGTTCGATCCGATGAATACAAACTCGATGCATTTATGAGTAACTTTATTATTGATGTTACAAATTCAATTTATAACGTCGATAAAATACCTCGCTTCAGTCATATTATTTACTCGCAACATAAATTATGCGATTTAAAAATATGATTGAACTCGCGAGCAAACTCTCCAAGATAAGAGCAGCGTTAAAAAAAAATTTCGAAACCAACAAGTTAAGGATAAGTTTGATTACATTGGTTGATCCACATTCGAATATAATTGAAAGAATCTTTCATATTCAAATATTTCATATGAATTAATCTACAATGCATTCTGCACAATTATTTAATTATAACATACAAGAATAAAGGAAAAGCTGTCGGCAATTATTATGAGATACATATATTAAATATGAAGTGAAAATTGCACGAACTTATGAACCAACCGAATATTTCGCTGGTTCACCAAGAATTCATGTAAAATCATTGTGCAAGCATCGACCATGCAAGGAGCATTATAGGCAACAAAGTATTTGAATTATGTCGCGGCAGGGATGGGTTATTGCAGGAGAAGCTGTAAAGTAGTTGGCAGCTATTTCGCCCTGACTGCAGTTAAGCTTTTCGTCTGGTTCCTAAGTCGTATCTAAGAGACGAATTTAGATCGCTGTATTGTTCCCAAAACTTTGGTGCATAAGCGTCGACAAAAATCCGCGAAGAAAATCCGTCTCGCGAATGCGCCAGGGTTTATTTCCTAGGAAATTATTTCTCAGTTCAAATGTGATCGCGAAGATCCGAGCAAAAAACGAATTCGTTTCACTTCTACATCAAATGAAACCACCGATTAATCTGTTAACCTGGGAGTTCTTCCAGAAAACGATATCACGAGGTTACTTTCGATTTAGTAATCAAATAAATTCATCTGATATATTCATAATTCTGATGTATATATGGATTTGTCTGTTTACTACTGAAATGTATATGCATACAAATTCGAGAATTATGAAAGGCATAATTGTAATTTAATTCGTAACCTTCGAGATAAGCGTAGATTCGAATGACTAGTTAACTCGTCATCCCCGATTAACAGGTTTTAATCAATCGCCCTTTGCATTCCGCGATAGTTTGTTAAATCGGTGTTATATAGTTACAAGAATTCATTCTAAAAAGAACACCCTCGTTGATGGAACGAAACTATTTCCTAATTAATTATTGACGGTTATCAGTGCCGCGGGCCACGATCTTGTAATTCGCGTAATTACATCGTAATTAGCATTATGAGATTACCGGTACGTGGAATGAAAAGCATGAAGTAACGACAAAGTTTCGTGACGTGTCATCGATACGATCTTCGATCTTTAAAACCCGTTCCACCGATCGCGGGGACATAAGTCCCCTAAAAAAAACATACGATCTAAGGAGGCCACTTAAACAAACTTTTATGTCAATCGCGTTTAATCCCACGTCCTGCTGGAAAATGATTATTAACCGATTACCGGTTAATAGGCAAAAACGAGATAGACGGTCTAACGATGAATTTTCGTGACAAGCTGTCGATGCGATCTTCCGAAGTCCGAGACGCGCTTCCTCGAAGAGGAGACGTAAGTCTCGCAAAAAACACGACGTAAGAAGGTACTCCCGGTACTTTTATGTTCTGGGGTCAATGCTTAATTGTTTTCTCTCTTGCCGATTACTTCCTTCGATGGACAATAAAACTGAAACTCCACTCGTGACTTATTGCCTCTTACACAATAATGTCATATTTCAACTCGAATAAATAACTGGAAAAATCCTTAGGAAATAACGCTTGGAATTATTGGATTCGTATTTCAGCGGAGTTCTCTGGAATCGTTTGAAGTTGGTGGATTATTATTATCAGCACATTAGTGGTAAATAATGTTATTAGTAATGGTCAATATTATGGCCAAAACATATGATTTGGATTGAATAATATTTTAAGAATCGTCACACTTCATAATTGATAAATCCACTCACAGTGCAGTAACTGAAATAAAGATTAATTCCTCTAAGCGCACGAACACATATTATTGATTCATAATATTTTTGTAAAAGATAATAATCTACCAACTTGTAAACTCGTTAGTATCCGTAAATTAGTTGACGGTTGCAAGCTAAAAATTTATTTCCATCATATTTGAAAAATTAGAATATTATATAGAAATTGTATTCGAGCAGGTAATTAGCACTGGAGACACGTGGACAGTTTAGTGATTTTATTGGTGTTTATTTGACTCTGTTTTTCGTCGAGATAATAGAGAAATTCACCCCTTCGTTGACCTTCCGTCAAAGGAATTCGACCTCGATCTTTAAAGTGTGAGGTAGCCGAATGATTATGTAATTTCTGTACTCCCGTTTTTGCCTTTTCCCACGGAACTCGCGCTCTCTTTACGCCCACCTCTTCTATCACTTTCTTATTATCTCCACCTTCTGCTCGAACGAAGTAATTCTTTATCTTTCGGAATGCGAAACGTGGAAGCTGTTTACTTTGAGCACCGTGTAGTAATAATTCATGTTCATCCTCCGCTTTAATTAGTTTCATAAATAATATTAATTAGATTGCTCGGAAAAAATAATTTCTTCGTATGAAAATTATACACCTCCAGTTATTTAGAGTCCCTTTTAGAATATGATTTTATACTACTATAAAATAGTTTAAAATATTTTCAAATAATCTAGAATTTTATAAAGTATTCTAGAATACCCCAAAATAATCTAGAACACTCTAAATTAGTCTGAAATACTACAAAATACTACTTTATCAAGCCACATAATACCAGTCCTCATCTAAGCGACTTAAATTAATAATTCGACTAGCAAACCCGCACGATAAAATATCAGTAAATAAATCAAGGACCAATTTCGGTGGTCCAAGGGTAAACGAAGGCAAACCCTCCGCAAGTAGACGACATTCGACGGTAGAAATGAAGAAGTCAAGAAAGGGAGAACGAACGAACGAACGAAGAAACGAACGAACCGGGAGGGAATCGGTACTTGTTGATATACGTAGTTGGAATATCGTGAAAAGGCGAGTTTCAAGGTAGAGCGATAGAGAAAGAGAGAGAATAAAAGAGGGTTGTGTAGAACGCAGAGGGAGAGTAAGATAGAACAGGAGTAAGAGACGAGGAGAAGAAGAAAACCTCGAAACAATTGGAGGCGCGGAGGCGGCCGCATTTCATGTTGGCTGGCATCGGCTCCCTTTAAAGAGTCTCTTGCTTTTTGTTAGCTCTTCGAAAATTATGATTGTTTGTCCGCGAGATTTACTGCTTAGGGGCCCTCTAACAGTGCGGTATATACGTGAATCGGGTACCACCGTGACTTTTGCAATCCCAAGATATCGGGTGGGGAGGGGACGGAGGGGGTGGTTTACAGAGATTAGAGAATCTCGAATTTACTCTTCTTCTCGCGCTACCAAACTTACCGCGTCTTTCTTACTTCTACTCGCTTCTGCTCAGCTTGCTTCTTCTCTTCTCTCTTTTTAACACTCGCAATCTCACCAGAAAGGATTAACGCTGTTTGAGTTAACTGATCACCTCCCACGATTAAAAATTTCCATTGGATTCGGGTTGTATAGCATCGAAGATTAAGGTTCGCGGTGAGATTAGATTATTTTTGTTGGTCGTCGCTATTTATGTGGATGCATTAATCGCGGATTTCTAATCGACCTAGTTAAGGATTACACGGTATTTGTTGCTTGTGTTGTTCGAGGATTAATGATTATTTCTGTTACTGCAGTGTGCGAGTGGATTTATGAATTATGAAGTGTTACGTTTCTTAAAATATTATCTCTAGATATGATTTGCGTCGACCCTATTTCTGTTCATTAATTAAGGTATTAATGAGTTCGAGAATATGTACTTATTATTATTTCTTTTATTTCATTATTAATGCCGAACATTTTTTCAACGTTCTGCCATTTCTCATTATATCATAGTTGTAGAATTCAATATTTGAACAAAATTCATATCAATAATATTAATATTGTGCATATAATCAACATATAACTATCGCTTTGTCTGTCTTCTCCAAAAATCCATCCACCAGAAAAATTACAGGATTTTTTAATTTGAAAAATCATGTGCAATGTATGAATTAGGTTATGGAAATTATCAAATAAATATACGTACTGTGCAGCTAATTAAGGTGGTACATAACGAACGTGTAGTAAATGAGACGTTTGCATCGCCAAGGTGGTTCGGGAATCAATAATTGGGATATAAACGTTGGGCGATGATGCGCCGATTTTTTGCCGATACATTTAAAACGGGGGGGAAAAGAGTATTTTTTGCCGAGGGCCCGATATATCCTTCCTCGTAAAGTATCGAGGTTTTGGTACTCGATGCACGGTATTTCTGTTGATTTATTCGGTATCTTATTGTGGCTGGGAACTAAAACCCAGCGGAGAACCGGGGTCGTCCCAAAAAGTGGCTCTCGAGCATTCTGGCGATCGCTCTATAAATTTCACGAGTCTTTCGAACCCTATATTTTCTCGTTATCCTCGCGTTTTGCACGACACGTTTTATTAAAGTACGATAATTTTACGAGGCACGGCCATCCCCTTGCTCTTATAACTTCCTTTTTATTTTTCCCCCCTCCCCACTCCATCCACCATCTACTATTCCCTCTTCGAGACACCGCGCGTATCCTCCACTCTTCTCTCCCCCTTCGCTCTTTTTTAGTCTCCCTTTCTTCGAGCTCCTCGTCACTCGAATTTTACATGGCAATGAAAACAAATCGTAAATCGTAATTATCGAATTTCTATGGTTGTGTCGATCAGATTTATTTTTGCGCTGATAATGAAGCTTTTAATTGACCGATTTTTCTCTGATGTTACGGAGATCGGATTAACTTCGCGCGGGAAAAATCCGCACAGCGCGAGCCGAGTTAACGATCGGATTCGTCGTCTAAATTTTACACTTCGTTTACGGAAATCGTAAATCGTAATTAGAAAACTCGCGCGGTAATCATTGCTTTATTTCCAACGGAATCTTTGATTGCCGCTTGGTGGTTATACCGAAATAATAAATAATAACCACTCGTTTAAGTATAATAATTATAATTCCAAGAATAATTAAGAAGTAGATTTCCCTACGCGTTTTTTACTTGTCGTTCGATTAAAGTGATAAGAGGTTGGTTCGAGGAGGTAGGAAATAATTAATCGAGGAAATCATTGACTCCGTTTGAACCTATTCGAAAAGGCAACTCGAGATCTCTAAACATCGGTTGTCGAGATTCTTCGTACGTAGGTTTCCGAGTGTACCACCGGAGAGGCAGCTCGGCAGTAAAAGGCCTAAAGTTTTTAATACTTTCAGTTGTTTTTATGGCGGCTGGCATTCGCTCTTTTTTTATTGTTCCCCCTTTCGCCCTCCCCGTGTTTCCTTCTTTCTCACCAACCAACGACGTGCTCCTTTAACCACGACGTTTTGTCGGATACAAGCAAAGCGAGACGGGAAGACGAAGGGAAAACGAAGCCGAAGCGTATAAAAGTCGAAGGAAGAGAAAAGAATGAGAAGAATAAGGGAAGAGAAAGAGAGGGCTCTCTCTCGAAGTCAAGCCCTCCTCTGATGTACGACTCGGCGGGCCGCGTGAAAAAAATCCCATAAACCAGTAAAAAAGCACGGGGTCTTTGGGGCATAAGGGATAACAGTGAAGAGGAAGAAGAAGGAAAGAGTCGGCGGTAGGAAGAGGTGGATGAAGAGAGAAAGAAGAAGAAGAAGTAGGAGTTGGAGGGTCCAGTATCGCTAAAGGAATTCCTCTTATGACGAACCACGCGTGATTTTCTCTCTTCTCCTTCCACGAGGAACTTTTGCCAGTCCGAATGTGCACTTCTTCACCTCCCATCCGACTATTTTCTTTCTTCTTCTTCTTCCACTTCTTATTCCTCCACTTCATCCTCTACTTCAACGTATTCGCCTCTTTTACTCCCTTCGCGATGTGTCTTTCTACTTCGTCGAGTTCTTCCCTCGGGGTTCGACGTGGCCGTGAAACCGCCACGGTCTCAATGGACGAATTAAAAAGCGAAGACAGAAGAATTTCAAATGACAAATGACGGACACATGTGCCACCATCGCATCTATTCTTCATCTTACGCTCCGAAAGGTCTACGATCGCATGCTCGAACATATAGCCTTCTAACTTTTCTATTTATACTCCGACTACTTCTCTTCTATTAACTGCGTGCCACGCTTTTTAATTCCACGTTTCAACGTTAAATACAAAATATCGTTGAACCTCTAAAATTCCATGTAACTTGGAAGTCACATACTTGTCTATCCGCATTCTTTCATTTCATTTGATTTTTGACTTGTAATAATAATGATAAAAGTACGCGCAGCAATTGTCACCTTTTTCGGCACGTTTAAATAATAATTTCGTTAGAATCGCATTTAACTGCTTAACGTTAATTTTTGTTGGGCAGAAGTTTTTGGAAAATGTCTTCTGGGTAGTCTAAGGGGTGCTGGTAGTTGTGGTCGTCCAGGTTTTTTAGAAGAAGAATTATATTTTCCAATTAAAATATCTGTATTACTTAATAATGGCGGTGGACGTGACATACACGTCGGTGAATATTTTTACGATGGTTAGGCGTGGACGAGTATGTCACGTCACCGCGCGTTAAGCGCTTAACTAGATTTATGTTATACGATTTCCTTTCAGACACGAAAAAAATTAGGCTATGTAGGGTTAACATTCAATTTCCTGAATTTCGAATTGCAAGAATACCGATCGTTTATACGGTTCATTCGAATAATAATTGTACCTGCATCCTGAAGCAGAAATAAATTAAGATAAATAAAGCAGGAAATAGTAAAAATGATAGAAAAAAATAGCCGATTGTACTTCTCAAAGTGACAGTATTGGAATATCGGTAGTCTCTATGAATAGTTATGGCTGGTTCGCATAAATTAGGCCATTGGAATTAATAGCTAATTCAGCAGGTTTTCAATTATCGCCGGAGCAGGAATTCAGCAATGCGGTGGCTTATAAATATTTACGAGATCCGCAGTTACTAGAACCTGGAAGTCAACAAATCTCTTGAAAAACAATGTTAAGCTAATTTTCTACGCATCGGGCTTACTTTATCATACTTCCACGATCTTCGAATTAAATTATAAATTCGATACTGTCATTCATATTTATGTCGAAAAAAAAGCAAAACACTGCGCGACAACCTATTATTCAATCAGAGTATTTCTCAAATTTATTCACAATGGAATTCTTTGAGTTCGATGTGCTGTGCTTTGAATGCATCGTATCGACGATCTTTGAGTCGAAAATAAAAAAAGTCAAATAAAAGTTCGGTCAGATCGAGGAGAGCACCATCCGTAATTTCAGATGAACTCGGTGTGCCGTGTGTTATTAAACCCGATAGGCGAGCGGGTGTTCCTCGGGTTCAATTTAAATCGGTGACTTTGCTCTTCTTACCTCCTCTTCGACTTTTAATATACACTCATATGAGTTCACCAATACCACCATAAAAACACCCTTCGAAATACCCTCCGCGAGTACCTTTTCATTTCCCTTCGAATACCATCAATTCCAATAATTAATATTTCCATTTTCATATCCGTTTTTCTCATACTTAGGAAGTAATAGATTAGGTAGACCACTGCTTAATAATTATTTTATAATCACTCAGCAAGTATATATTATAATTAGGGTACGCTGCGGTGATTTCTAGTTGATAGTTCATTTATTATCTGCAATCACTTCGGCGGCTCTATAATTTGCAACTCGCTGGAATAAAAAGTAAATTTAATTCATAATATAATGGAAAGAAGGGGGGGGGGGGGGTATCATTCGTATGACTGAGAAACGTTTCAGGAAAGTTGTCCGCTATTCGTTAGGTTTAACGATAACGAGGGGGGTTATTAACTCAGCGTTAATTATCGAATTTAATTATCGACATAAATCCCTATTAAGCACCGGTCTATGCCTTTTTCGGGCTCACTCCGTGGACGAAAAAGACCCTTTGAGGCGCCATAAAGGTTTCGAAAGTATATAAATGAAATGTTGTTCTTAGGAGATAAGTATCAATGAGACATGCAACTTGTGTCTGGCAAGCATTTATTTATCCTGTGAAATAACATGGAAACCACAGCGTGGAATCTATTAAAATTTCGAATATTACAACCTTCCTTACATCAATCCTTTTAATTACATCGAGGGAACGCGTATCGTATCTTATCCAGGATCGTTTGTCACGATGATTCCTCTGACAAGTCAATGCCAAGTACTGAGAGTCAAAGAAATCATTCATCATACCTGACCATCTTGTCTCGGCCGATTATTCGCGTTGTTCTCGTTGTCAGTTTACCGGGAGGATATCTTCTCCTCGGGAAGATCAACCAGTTATATCCATCCAGTCTCATCCTTCGTAATCCTGCAGGTTGAAGTTCAAGAGTCGAGAGAGAAGACATAATGATTTCCGTATTTATAAAATCTCTTTTTTTCCCCCGACGGTTCACTTCCCGTTTCGTTATCGGTTAGTAAAAAAGAACGGTCGTTCTTGCGAAGATCAGCCTGGGGTACTTTCTTCTCGTTTATTCCTCGACTTATCCCGTAGGTAGGAAGTATCCCGATCGGGAAGGGAAGATATCGTGCACGTAATATTAGTGGGAAAAATCAAGGAAGTGTGCTTGAAACAGGAAGTAAACCTTTTCGAAGAGGACACTCCTACTCGAGGCAGAACGGCGACCGGTTCTTCGGATCGCGTTCTCCATCGACGAGGACATACACGGCGCTGGTGTCGCGCTCGAGTTCGACCGTTATTCAGGAATTAATTCATAATTAGAGCGGCCCACCTATCGGGAGCCTAACCCACATTCCAACCAGCCAACAGCTGTCTCCTTTCCGTGCTTTTCTCTTCTGTTTCGTCTCTTTTTCCACGGCTGATCGCCTTTCCAGTTCCTTTATTATATTCTTACCTCCTCACTTGGATAACTTCTTCTTCTTCTTCGACTGCCTTCGGTATATCGGTGCCGCACTCGCATTCTTCTACTTGCGCTCCGCGTCTGATCACTTGCTCGACCAATCGAGTTATTTTGCATGACTTCGTGCCACGTATCCTTATACACCGATACCTGGACAATCCTTTTAGTTCTACTCTCCTAACTCGCTTCTGTTCCCGACGAGATCTCTGACAATAGTTCAGAAGAATGCGTAACTCCTTATAAATAGAACCCGCGATTAGTTGGGACTTACATTCTTCGAATAATCTATTGGATTACGCGGAAAGTTCGTACCGATTTTCAGACATTTTTCGGCGAGAAAGCTCAGAAGTTTCTGGGGTGATAAACTCTTCACGTTGCATGAATAATGAAGGAAGATAGTGAAACAAAACGATGTATACATAATTGTATAAATATATAGCGACATATAAAGGTGTTGCCTTAGAATGTTCGTTAAAAATCGACATCGGTATCCCACGTAAAACTATTCACCCATCTATACAACAATATTTGTCTCTGTACACAAAATATTGGTGACCGTTTTACTAAAAGGACCAAGTTTTTATCTAATCCTTGAAGTCACTCGATTCACAAGTTCGCGCGATACTTTGGCGAAGTATCAAAGTAATATATGCGTGGGTGTTTGCTCGCACGTGTTCTTGTAAACAGAGGACACGTATATCGTATAGCAGATGAGAATTACACGGTGATCGAAAGGGATTAGAAAGTAGAGTATATAAATCGAAATTGGAGAGTGTTCGGATGCTCGTGATTTGCCGGTGGAATTCAGAAAGGGTCTTTGCACTCGGAAGATTCCGAGCGTCGTCATTTATGGTACGGACAAGACACGCTATTAGATTTATGATTATGCAGCACGAGGTTTATATTTATGAAAGGCACCAACACACATGTGACCAAGATGTGACATTAATCCGATTGCTCGGTAGAAACTCCCGTAGGAATAACCAGTCCGTAGCAGATCACCTGATTTACAACTTTATTACGGTTATTATTACTTATTCGTTTACCTCCTTTTTGTTCTCGCTCTCTTTTGACGTCTCCCTCATCCCTGATTTGCAAGTTTATCGACGGCGGCTCGGTATTAACATTTATTCAATGATCATTTTTTATTAATGAAGTACCTGGATGATCATCCTCTAAATTGCCGGCATTATCATTATTTTCGAACATTCATGCAATGTCCATATTATGGTGATTTAAATCAATCATCCATCAGAATAGATCTGAAATTATTAGTATAATAGATCGGTGTCTTCTTCTTTTTAGTATTCTTCGTCAGTTATACTATTAATTATATTAGAATTCGAAACGTATCGCTAGTTCAAATCAGGCGAATTATTCTCCGGGAAAGCAGGCCGGAAATAAACTCGAAGATAGTATCGGAAAAAAGTATCGCGGGCAATGAAGTGTTAAAAGCATATATTCGAATTCCTGAATATCTATAAACGCGTATATATTTTATCTCGGATGTAATATCGCGCGGCGATACCAAGAAATAGCGCGGTTTATCGACATTGCGTGTAGATTATGGAAAAATTTGAATATCCCGTTTCCATGAAACTGCTGCTCGCAACTTTCCTTGGAAACCGCGCGCGGGTTATGCTCCGGAGAAGTTGGTACGAGCTTTGTGATTGTAAAAGGCGAGTTACACGATAAGAGAAACCACTCGAAAATGCGCTATCGTGCTTATCGAGTTGCGCAGGAGGAACCTGCACCGAGAACGAACACCGAACTCTTTATTTCCAACGGAAGAATGCACCGGCCATTTGCAACTGGGTCACCTGGATTCTCCTGTTTTCTTTTAACGCACAATCCTTTATCCTACGTAAAATCCACCCATGTTTCTTTACTCTCCAAACTCTCCTGAATTTATCTTGGAATTTTTACGAGGGATTATTCCCTTATCTTTGGAAGTTTTCGGTGGAAAGTATTCAGGGATTTTGTCTTTGAAGACTTTAAGCCTGTCATAGGGTCGGAGTACTTTTAAGGAACTTCTGATGAGTTTGGAAATGGGGAGGCATTTTTTATTGACTTTTGAGTGTCATTTCGTTAACATGTTTGGTGTGGTATTTATTTTGGTAGGAAATAGTGTAAACAATTGTTTGTGCTACTATTATATAATATTATTATATATTATATGTTATGTATTCTTACAGAGGAAATAACTCACCAAAAGCATAAATAAATTGAATTCAATATTGTTATATATTCGATATATTATAATAAAATGTTAACTTCCACTTCGAAGGTGAAAACACTATCAATGGAGTTTACGTTATCACATAAAAATACGGGAAAAAACTCGACGCTTGTGCGCGGGCGTACGTGAGAAATTGGAGAATTCCATGAAACCGGAAATCGCTTGCACGGCGATCGATCCCCGATCGTACTCGGGTTCGTTGGAACACCGTGGTATTGCTGACGCGAAAAAGATGGAACGGGTCGCCGGCCCCGCTTTCCGTTCTTTCTCACCATTCGCTGTTATTATTTCTAATTTCCTTCCATTTGCGATTTCGCGAATTATGCACGTGTTCGATAAGAATTTTTACCTTTTCCAGTGCGATCTTGGCATTTGTGAACGTGTTCTTTTGAAATTCTTTCTAATCGGAAACTATCATTTTCAGCAGGTATTGTGTGTTTATCTATCGTTTGAATGTCGTAAATATTTAAATGATCTAATTATTATCAAATGATATTATTATATGTTATTACACAGCGTGTCCCGTATGAAGTACGCCACCAATTACCTCTTTCAATCGCGATAATATAAATCGCATAAATAAATAAAATTATATTCGCTCCAAACTGAATGTTTTGCTCCAATTCTTCAGATTACCAACATTTTCCACATTTTCCAATATTCTCCAATTATTTTTGTATAATTAGGTGGCCTATTTTACATGGGATACTTTATATAATAATATATAATAATACCTCAAATATTTCCACCAAATGTATAATTATCGTAGCCCGTCAAATTAAACATTTCTACCGGGTTATCAAGCATCTCAATGTTTAAATTACACGCTTAATAATTACACCATAATTGATTAAATACCCAGTCATGCATTATTCTCTACATTGGAAGTCAATAGAAAACCCAAACAACTTTTTACTTGTTATTCCACGACAAGATTTATAGGATTTTTTTAGCTTGGTAGTAGGGGGGTGGGGGAGGGTTAAAGATCATACAATTACAGTGGTATAATGCGATTCGAAAATACTGTGTCAGAGTCTTCCGGTTTCTGGTGATAAATTATCTCTGGACGTAAGGAGGCAATAATTATTTTCTATTCGCATGAAAATCGAGAAGAACGTAAAGGAGGATTGACTGTAAATCGATTTCCGATTTTTATTGGATAGAATAAAATACACGGTTTGACGTTCCTAGCTGCGAGGCATCAATCGGAAACACAGATCGCCGAGGTTTACGAACCAATCAATGTTTGATTTCGTTCCTCGTTGTGAAACCCATTCGATCGGTAAACAGTTGTATTTGTAGTTATTCATATTTAGATTGTTCCTTTTGTGATTGATTTCCATCTCTATTCGACATACTTTCATCCTTTTCCTTTATATAATTGTGTTATGTAAATGCAGTTTTATTTCATTCGTCTACCACGTGTTTCAATAATTCAGTTGTACACGATATTTCCGTATCATATCTCGTGATTATTAATATGTAATTATATTGGAAAAGGCTTCGATTACATAGCCAATAATATCGTCAAGATACGATTCCGAAGGATGTCAAATATTTAGCAGTAACTCGAAAGTATTTATAAAAATATATTACAATAATAAGTACTTCGAAAAAATATTTCATAAATTCTTATTAAAAAATATTAAAGCCGCCGGTTTCCAAATTTCGGGAAAAACCGTGAAAACACAAACGGCAAGACCAAGAGAATGAAATGAAGACAAGCAAAAGCGGAGACAAGCGGCGGCCGGGTAAATCGTAAATTTAAATTTAGAGAGGCGCTCTCGCGCGAACACGTGACTACCTCTCTCCTTCCACTTCCTAAACTTCTTCCTGTCTTTTTCCTGGGACTCTTCCCGCTTTTTCTTTCTCATCATCGTCATCGTGCATCTGCACTTAAATTTTCAGAAGCAAAGCCGTGAGGTAGTCTCCAAAAAGTTGCGGCATCCATCGAATGCTTTCTTCGACCTCATCCTCTTCTTGCCTCTTGATTTGAATTTCAAAAATGCAACGCGGATTGGCCGGGTTTTGTCGTAAATTGTTGCGAGCCGGCCACGGAAAAAGTTGTTCCGATTTTGAAGTCGAACGTCGCGCAGGTCCAATCCGTTTGTCTCAATAAGGAGACCAGAATCCCTTCGAGAGAGATCCTCTTCGGTGTTCTCCGTCCGCGTAAGAAAGCGACGTGGAATCGGATTTACTTCTTTACTTCTTTCCTTCAATCCTCTATTCGTCCACTCTTTTATTCCGACTTTTTTCTCCCGCCCAAATCTCTCCCTACGCGGAAAGATATCTCCGTGATTCGATCTTACTCACGAAGATGAAAGGATCAGGCTTGCGAGTGGAATGATTTAAGGAGCTGTTTTGTCTTCGTTATTTCTTCATTATTTCTTCATTATTCTTCTAGCTGCTTGCCCTGATCATCGTGCATGCAAAAACATAAAGGTTTCTTGTTGTGCAAGTATTATATTGTTCTTACTACTTTCGGGGTAAAGTGGGAGATTGGATTGAATATTTCCGAATATTTAAGGACAAATATCAAAGGATATTTCCAAATAATCTCAAGCTTGCGTTTAACTCACAGTACCGTCTTAATGCCACTACTGATGTTCGATTAATAATAATTATCTTTAATATCTAAAACGACACTAAAAATTTAAGTTGTTAGAGGCATCACAATGTAGTTTCAAAATAGTATTTTCTGTAAATTCAATAATCTGTATTCTTCAAGGCACGTCGTCGTTGTTAGTTTTGTTTTTATTCGGGATCCGCGAAGAATTTAGTGGAACACCACTTAATCGTCCGTATACGCGTAGCCGTGGTTGCCACATATTCTCGATTTAATTTAATTTAACACTCGCGCCAACAAATGACTGGTATTTCGAGGGAACTCCAACACGATAGAGATTACATGCCTCGAATTTAACGTGAAAATAGAAGTGGACCAGAAGTTCTGGTTTCCCGGTAAAACGTAAAGCCGCTTTAGTAGTCACTTTATGGCGGATCGATTTTCATTATTCTACTTCGGCCGAAGTGGAAATAAACACGGCGTTGTAAACGCCGTATAATAATTACTCGCGAATCAAGAAGTCGGTGAATTCGTGCGAATAAATGTGAAACCACTACACTCGTCCCCTCTTCCTCCCCTTCTTCCCCCCCTTCCCTCTACCTTTTTATTTGTTCCTCGTTCCCCCCACGGGATATTCTTTTTCTTGTTCCTTTCCCGCTGGTTGCCGCGTATCGTCACGTTAGAGAGAAAGAAGAATATTTCTCGGTTGCTTAAGCTGTTCTTAGTCCCTTATCTGCGGCTCGTGGCGTTAATTGTTCGATACACAGCCACCCACGCACGGAAGTCGACTTCCTTGTCTAATCTCGACGCGGAATTTAGTTTCTTGATTCGAAATTTATGTCCGCTCCGTTTGTCCAACGTAATTCCACACTCGGCAAAGGCCGAACCGTAAATTCGCGGGGTGAATCGTGCTCGCACTTTGATTCACTCGCCAGTAGAAATAAATAGGTTTCGGAAGCGCGAATTCATTATTTCGAAACTGGCTGTACCACGAGTGTTATTATTCTTATAAATTATGTATTAATATACTGTTAAGTACGGGAATACATGCCGCGGTATTAAATATTTATTAGAGGTTTATTATACGAAGTTATAGAAGCATGACAATAGTGTAACGCGATTATCGTTGATAAGAGTAAACATCGTTAAATAGGTATCTTAAATATTATGAAGAATAATGAAATATGTAGGAATAATTCATATTATTAAACTCGTTTCTTAGTGAAGTTAGTGGCAACGTGATAATTGGTTGATAATTGAAATTCTGGTCCTGCAAGGTCAAGGATGTAACGAAATTATCACTGAGAGTAAACGTATTATATAAGTTCAAATTTAATTTCTCTAAAATTTAGAAAGACATCAATCATATATTTTAGTTCTACGTCATAACATTTGGGGGAATAATAAAACATATATCACTGATTAATATTATTAAACTCGTTTCTTAGTGGGTTGTTAGTGAGAAGGTGATAATTTGGTTGATAGCTGAAATTCTGGTCCTCCGGGGTCAAGGTACCGGAGAACGTTGTCAAAGTGGCTGGTTCGGAGCACTTTAGAAAGTCGTCGGAGTGCCACACCGTTGAATGATTCCTCCTGGTCGCAATATATAAATATTAATAACTACAATATCGTAATTTCAGAAACAATGCGCCACACTGCCACACCCGAACAATACTCGGCGTGGCCTAGTTACATGCGAGCCACGCCATTAAAACCGACTCTTGCTTGTTTCTTACACCTACTCGTTCTCCATATTTATACCGGATTTTCCATTATTCTGCGAATATTCGTCATTCCATTAATTCGAAAAAAAGTATCCAACAACTTAAACCCTGAGACTCGACATAAATCCAGCGGTAACGATACTCTTCTCTTCGATTATTGTCCGATACTTTTTCGTGGAATTTCATAAATTAACTCCCATTAAATTTCACCAAAAATTTAATAAATTCAATTCTATTAAATTCCACGAAAGGCAGCGCAAAATAATCAACGAGAAGAATATCATTATGATTATCATAAATCAACAAGGTTTTTAACACCAGAATTACCGAACATATTCTAAGTTATACTTATGCATTTTTATATATAAATTATTGCTGGAGGATGTAAGTTAATTAACGGATTTAATTATAAAATCTCGAACAACTCGTCGTTGTATATTCAAATAATTTTTTTAAAAATCGCAGACCAGTCATTTGCACTACTTTGGTAGTTCTAGTGTTAATAAGGAATAAAATCGGCGGTATGACAGTTGATGTCTGAATTATTTTTGTTCTATTATCAGTTCATATTGGATGATTAATTCTATGGAAATACCAGGCGCAGCTGTTCGATATCTAGCCGTCTAACCAAATCAGGTGGAGTTACTTGGAATGTGCCAGTACGGTCGGTTTGATTGACATTTCGGGGGCGCTCGTTTGTCACAGAAAACCCGGACTCCATTTGTTCCTCTGCCTTCGCCTTCCTCCCTCCCACCCCCGTTTCTTAACTACCCTTCTTACTGTCTCTCGTTCTATTTGTTTGCCCGACGTAGAAACAAAAAAATGTTACTTCGCACGCACAGCATTTCTTCTCTAACGTCTGCCCTTTCTTCATGAATATTAAAATCTGCGAGTAATAATATTTTTCATTAATTATCTTTAAACCACCACAAATAGACCAGAGGGTGAAAAGTGCTCCGCGGAGTGTTCTTTGCATATTGTTTTCCTCGTTGTAATTATTCCATTTTTTATCACACGTTACAGTCATCAATCTTCGCACTATCTGACTTATTACTTTTGTCAGGCGAACAGAGGAAGAGAAGAAAAAGGAAAGGCTAGGAATTACTTTGATTATATTTCTATTACATTCATTAAATTATACCATTTTCAAGGTATATTAAAATAAAATATAAAGTATCTTGTTACTATTTATATTTATATTTCCACTAGAGGAGCGAGATAGGAAGCGTGACTTCCTCGGCATACCATCGTTTCCCTTCCTCTAATTATTCCATTTTTTACCGTGCATTAAGATAACATTTAAAACCCCTCGCTGGGCTATCGGTCAAAGTCGAGTTCTTAACCCGTGACACATTTTCGTGAGAGGATCGTTCGTCCTCTATGTTTTTTTTTTATTCATCGAGGGGTTTCTGCGGGGGTGTTTCCTTCGATCCGTCTCCAGCTATCGTGTTCGTATCGTTGATCTGTCGGCCTTTAAACCCTCTCCCATCCTTCGAGGTTCTTCCCATTAATCGATCAAACTATGTTTTCACCCGATGATTGATAATTCGTAAGGGTTCCTCTGTCGGATTCCTTCGTTTACGAGATATGATAATGAGACACCGTAGCAGGAATTTCAGATTCACTTTGCAGCCCGCCGTAATTGTTGGATTCGAATTCTTCATATCCAACCAGGCGATCGACTCATTGACATTTTCGTTGAGTTTCACTCGTCGGAATTCCTAGTCTGTGCCCACGTTTGCGATCGTTACATACTGGCTACAATGATATTGTATACTTACCTTGTCTTCGAGTACCTCCGTGTAATCCCTTTCTCGTTTGCGGATACAATAAGATTCATCTAGTTCTCGAATCCTACGCGTTCCTGGATCACGAGCTGTTAGATCGCTCCGAGTTGCATTTTAACATGACTTGTTCAAAATTGTGCACACTGTAGACGTTTGTGCGGCATGAAATTGTAGTAAATATTGATTGTTTATATTTTTAATATTCGATATTAAATTTATTAAATTAATATATAATTAAATTCAATTATTTCTCTGGCTTCGAAAATTAATGTTACCGAAGTCAGATTTTTGTGCAGTCTGAAATTTCAGTGGATATTGGTTGTTCATATTTTTAATATTCGATATTAAACTACAATTTTTTTGGGTTTGGGTTATTAACACTAGAACTAGTAAAGAAGTAAAATGACTTGTCTGCAATTTTTAATATAATTATTCCAATATATTATGAGAAAGAATTATTCCAATATATTATTGGAATTGTTCCTAATGTGACATACCAATCCATTAATTAACATACATCCACCAGCCATAGTTTGTATATAAATAAATGTATAATAACTGGAGGTTATAGGTGTTATTTTGAGTATGATAATGGTTGCATCACAATCATCAACTCATAATTGATTGATACCGGTTTCAATCAATGGCAGGAATAATTAGCGGAACACCACGGTGTCATCGAGCGCGAAAATGCGGTCAAACTTTCCCTCCCCTGTTCGAATACGTGTTCGATAACGAGTCCGGTTAACACGGGAGTTGACAAGCGGAACCAAGGCTCCCGATAACACCGATATTAATTCATCAGTACGTTCTATTGCAACCGGATTATCCGAATTCGGAATTCCACGTAACACTGGCTGGAATTCATTGCGTCATGTGACGAAATAATTCACGAGTAATCCGTATCAAATACATCTACGTCCACCTTGAATTAATTCGACTATTTAATTTCGATTTATCGAATCATATGTGATTACCATTTTATGCTTCGCACGAATCAATATTTTCGAAGGACGCTCAAAATATCATTCTCCAAGTAGCAAGTTACGATGCAAGGCATCGACAGCTCGCAAATAAATATATACTCGCATATTCATTCCATCCATCTGGATTATCCGAAATCTGAATTCCAAGCACGATTAACAGTTGCAATCCGGTGCGTCATTGTACGAATAAACAATTTTTCACTGAAACACCGTCGCTCACCTTAGCGAGGCTTCGCACCATAGGTACAAATTTGTGAAACCGGATACCACCTGCGTTTCCGTCTCATTGACATTTTCTTCGGGTTCCTTTTCGATGCGCGCGTGGATACTTGCCACAGCGGAACCTAACAGATCCATTCGTTCGTGACTTTTCCCTCGGAAGGAGGGGATAAAAAATGCGCGCGAGCGGTATAGCGATTGCAACCCGGGAGAGAATCGTATCGTTAATAAACATCACGATATATGTATACCGGGCACGAGTAACACCGAAAATGGTCGGCGGGCAATGCGAGGGAACAATGGAACGCACGAAAAAGGCGCGAAATCCAGAATGTCGACGAAGCGATGATTGCGAAGCTTGGACACGTTCGTCGCACGTCTTTCAAATAAATTATCGTCGTACTCTCGGATTCGACCGGGAATCAAGCTGTCGATGTATAATACGAGCTACGAACACGGTTCCCCGGGTGTCGATTCAACGATGGATGAATATACTGGATGGCCTGGGACACGTGGAACATGCCAATCCTTGACATTCAATTATTTTATCCTTCCTGAAGGGAGTTCTACTCTTCTTACAAGACGAATCATCCTTTAACTCTTTTAGTACCTTGAGCCGATACATCAACTTTCCTATTTTGAAAATAATTTAAATATGACGTAAAAATAACTTTTTTAGTAAATATTGATTATTTATTTTTTTAATATTCGGTATCAAGCTTTAGAACGTCTGTTTTCAAATTCCTCGTCTTGGAATACTAAGATTCATTCAGAAATGTTTGAAACGGAAGATAAACCTTGATACGATATGAGGCTTTATAACCGAAGTAAAGGTGGAATTATAAATTCATCTCGAAAGGTTATTCACGGCGGTCCACATAATGGCGGACGAGAATTGAAATCGCTTGAAAATCTATTCCGAATCAAAACGGTATTAATAACGAAATTCTCTTCCGCGTTAGAAAAAAAAGTAGATCCCGATCTTTGAAATGGCGAAGGAGCGAGCGGCGGGCGGTTGGTGGAGCAAGGGAAAAAGAAAGAATAATAAGGGAGAACCGAAGAGGTATTATCTTCGAACCGGACAGTGCCATTATCCATCGTCCATTTGAATTTTCAGCTCTCGTAATAACGACTAATACGAGACAAATGAACGGCGATGGTGGAAAAGAGAGGAGTGTACTTCTGGTAGTCATAAGTTGAAGGAGGATAGCAGAAACGGAGAACCCCGTGATTAATGGAGTCTCCGCGGCGAGCGAGAGCTCGCTCGGATAAGATCTCCGATGGAATTCCCGTGGCTTTTATATTGGATTTCTTTTAAATTCGTTACTTTATCCGGCGCTATGTTAATAGCGCTCCGATATGAGAGCTCGCGGTTAAGAGGAGTTCATTTATCATTCCACGTTGCTTCCATAGGCGAACTGATCTCCCGAACCGTAGCTGGCCTCGAACTGAACTCCTCTGTTTCGTGCATTAGTCACGATTCTTACAAAATTTGTACTCCTCGCTTTGGCTTCCATTCTTCCACGATTACCTTCTTCTCTCGGTCTTTCTTCCTTCTTCGTTGTTTCGTAATCCTTGATCCTGCGAGGATCGGTGAACGAGGGTTGCAGAATGAATCCAGCAGGATCGTGTTGCTCGAAACCACGAAAATGTAATCGTTTAAATATTATATCTACCGTTATGTGGAAAATAATGTACACATTGGATAGAACGCTGGGATAAACAGCATAAAAACGGTAGTAACGTTTGAAGTTCTGGTTGAGAAAGAGCAGGTCGTGGAGTTCCTATAAGAGAAACCGTTCATCATGAACGCTGGTGAGTGGTTCATTGGAGAAAAGCACGAGCGGTTGACGGTGGAACACGTGTAGATGTCAAGGCGTTAATCCTCAGGGAGACGAAGAAACATCTTCGCTCCCCGAGCGTAAGTTCTTCGATCGAGACAAGTATGAAACTATCTCTTTGACGACGCTGCTCAAAGTAAACTCTGACTGAGGAAGACATTCTTGGCAATCGGTTGAAAATCTACCACTACATCTTCATTCCCGAAGGATATCAAGACGCGAAAATCGTGAGACCACCTGCGCGTATTTATTCGATCATTACGATCGTCTTGAATCGTTTATTTAAGAGTTTTATCACGGCTGGTTGTAATTATCGTGTGGAACGTAGAAAGCAAGATAAAGCATGGGGGACGTTATTAATTTTCTTGGATGGTACCTATTGAGAAAAAGTCCGTGCTTCTAACGGTGATAATAACACCTAATTTATATTATAAATAGTGGAACATATTTAATGAGGTTTTAGGTGAGATTACAAGTCGTTCTGTCAGCCGGTGAAATAAATGTCCGTAGTGTCTATTTTCAAGTCGCGACAATGCACGCAGTCAAGAGTCCGAGCACTCGACACGATGTTAATGAGGCCAATTAATCACACTGGGAAGTGAATCCTGACGCGAAAAGACGAAATCTTTCGACTCTCTTGCTCCAAGGTGAAAGCACTTCCGTCCGGTTTCTAGAGTCGTCAGTTTAGAACGAAATCTTTGAATGAAATTATTTAACAAATTTTTTAACCCCATATTCTTCATAATCAACATATAAATACATTAATTCTACGACATTCGTATCAACCATAATACAATAAATAATGGTATCTTGTAATTATTCGAAAAATTAATAATACATGAGTCATTTCGTGTCTGATAACCGGCATTAAAAATTATTACAAAAAGAAGTGCAAGACCTACACGAGTATCGTCGAGTTACAACAACAGTTTTTATCTCCTCGCTCCTCCTCTTCACGAATTCCCATACAAACGTATCTGTTGATGATTCGAGGAAATCTCCGGAACGATATCGGATTGTTGCGGATTATTCCAACTGACCTAAGTGTCTCCGTCATCGGGGTAGAATTTCATTTCCGTCGTTGATACGTGCGCGTCGTAGAAAGCGCGGGAAGACAAGGAGGTAGCGAGGTGAAAAGAAGAAGTGTAAGAGAGAGGAAAGAAGCGGAGGCAGTCTCTCAACATCGACCATACCTCTTAATCCAGATTGAAAATATGTAAATAAATCCACTCGCGGCTCCACCGGCCGGATGCCCACTCTGTATTCCCCGTCGAAAAAGTATTTTAATAGAAACGATTCATCATTCCGCGGGGCCCCTTGGACGAGCTTCTTTTTCTCTCCTCCGGGAGAAACGAAACCTCCTCTACCATCGAGGTTGCCCCGCTGTCTTCTCCCGAGTCCACCCTTTGTCGACTTCGGCTTTCAATTTTACCAGATTTCGCGGAATTTCAACGAAACCGTTTTGGTTTATCTTCACCTCGGCACCGCCGCACGAACTCCTCTGCCTTTTACCTCTTACGCCGGCAAAATTATGCGCGCCGTATTCGCCGGATTTCGCGGAATTCCTCTCCCGAATTTTCGGTATTTATTCGAGCCCGCCATACTTTATAGCTTTATAAGATTTAAAGTATAATCTTGGTCCCATGTTAATTCTTGCTTCGCTGTATTTAGGAGTCCGCAAGATATCTTGATACTTTTATTACTCTTTTTAACACGAGCTTTCTTGTTGTTCTTGGGAGTTCGTAGTAAAGCTGCTTCGAGGGAACTTAACCGATGTCTTTCTTTCGATCGGACTCTTTCTTTTGTTGTTTCCTTGTGGAGTTTCGAGGTGGTATCGTGGGTTTTCGTTCCTCTGGACATGGAACACGGCAAACACGCGAATCCAAAGAGTTTCGCGGATGTATCTCATCGATGGCATTGCGAAGGAACGAGGGGAACTCGTTCTAACTTCTTTTTCTATGTTTTCTTTAGTTTCTTCTTTTGTAACTCGACGCTCCGTGTGCGCGAGTTTCACGACTCCGGTGGAGTTCGACGTCTCATTATGTCAGAGCTGCAAACTTTTCAAAGGAATTCCGTGCACCTTCTTCTACTTCACTTGATCGTCTTTCATTACCTATTTTATCACGAATCTGTTATTTCTAAATATCTAATAATAATTCAACTTGTCATGAATGACCTTATGTTATATGACCTTATATTATGGCTCATAATTCCTGAGGAGATTCAATGGTAAAATTTATAATAAATATTACATTCCTGAAGCTTGGTGTAGATTGTGTTTATAATATTTCTGTGGACTTAAAAATGATTATTTTGGTTGATTTTATTCTGCGGTACGATTAAATAAATATTTGATATTTCTACTGCCAAATATTGTGTATTCAGGATGAATTAAATTCTATCTTATATCGAAATCCGATTATTAAGTTCCGTAAGCATAATTTATGGGAATATTAACACGTGATTGTTTCATCAGACACGCAAATTCTTTCACATCTATTTAACACTAGAAGACTCGGTTCGCGGTCTTTTTGATCGCGCTGCGAATTCAACGATTCACAACTCAGCACCCAAATATTCTACCGGATTGAAGTTTCTTGAACTCTTTATATAATCACATTTCATCCACGCCGTAGCATCGACAGTTTTGGGAAAACAATAAAAATTCCATGATACATGATCACCTCTAAAAACAGTAATAAAATCATCCTTCCAATGACAGGCATTTCATAACCGTCAAATAAAACATCGAACTAAAAAAGATAGTAGAATAAATCCTAAAATAAGTCCGAAACCGACAAATGATTTTAAGTTTCGTTTTGCGGCATGTCGTGCGAATAGAATTCCTATTTAATTTCGTGGCTCAAAATCTGCAAACATTTACATGATTAGCATATTTTTGGACGGGGATTAAAAATTTCAATAATACAGTCGAAAAGGAGGGAACAGTGACAAAAAAATGAAAGTGGAACGAGACGAAGAAGCGTAACGGGATCGCTCGTAATCCAGAAAAGTTCGGCACTCGTCGAGGAACCGTGTTGGGTGAGTTCCAGCGAAAGGAGACCGGATTTTTCCATTATTCATTAACCTGGGAGGACTGTCACATCGCGATTGGTTTCTTACAAGTCGCTATTAGGAATCAATCAGACTCGAGTGGTGAGCTTATATAGAGAGAGAAGACGAGGGGCGGCTACATTCCTTGACAGCTGCTCGAAAATAATCTATCCGGATAAGAAACGCGGATAGTAAATTTCTTAATGTTCCACCACTCTTACGTTCGATTTACCCGATAATTCAGTTCTACGATTTCTGTTCTATCTAAATCAGAGCTGTCTATTAACACAAATATAATATAAAGTTATTACACCCCGTGTTTTACGAGCCCGGATTAAATAAACAATTAAATGCACAAGTTTGTTACGATCAATAAAATATGATGATATCACAGCACATTATTAATATCAAAACTATAAGGAATAGAAAAATATGAAAGATTTATTTCATTATTTCAGACAACGCTAAACGTTAAGCCAGAATTAGGTCGCGTTACATTTATTAAAATCCAGTCTTTACGAGTGAACACGGCGAATGTAATTTCTTTAATCGCGCGATATAAAACGGACGGCATAAAACGCAAATAAAAATAATAGTCGAGTAGGAGCGATACTGCGAACCGCGGAGGAAAAATGCTGTTACGATCGAACCGGATACCGGTGATTAAACTGAATTCAGGGGAATCCGTGGATCGCAAGAAACACTGAAATATGGTTAATCTGACACCAGGGAGTCTCGAAGAAGACGATCGTGTTGCGACTTATCGAAGAAAGCGAGCATTCAGCCTCCGCCGTGGTGGAAGAGTTTCTTCGTTTCATCCATAAAAAGAGGGGCCCGGTTCGAGAAGCGCCAATCGTTTCGCTTCCTAAGTGTAACGTTTACAAGCTGCCTCTAATTGGTCTTCGAGGCTGATGAGTGCCAATGAAACATGGAAAAGATCAGGTCTCGAGATAAATTTTTGTTTCTATTATTGCTTGTACTTACATCCTTCCCTTTCAGATATTCGCGCTTTTACGTGTAATTTGTGTTCTCTTAAATTTGTAAAGCTACCTTAAACGTAGTTTTATGTTTGTCGTGGTTACTCCTTTATGGTGCATTTAACTATGTTATTTATTATGTATTATATTTATGTGGTTTTATTCGGCTCTTTATGCTCGTCTGTGGATGTTGGATGAAACATAGTTGGCTTAATTTTATAGATTTCAGTTCGCGCAAAATAGGTCGGCCAATATATCATGAAGTTAGAGCATGTACTCTATGCAAATTAATAATTGAAAAAAATATATACAATGTCTTACTGGACGTCAGAAGACCATGAGGCTAAATACAGTTAACAATGAAACGGTATTAGCATACTATTAAAATAGGCAGATATTAAAATTCGTCGGAAATATCGCGCAACCCCCTCGGACACTTAGGTTTCTCCCTGCTTCTGCTCGTTACCAGCAATATGCTCCCCTCTTTTAGTAGAAGCAACCCCGAATCGAACGAAGCCAGACCAGTCCAGGCAACTATAAATCTCGGAAGTTTTAATGCCTTGCAGCCTGCACGCCGATTCCCTCCATTTCGTTTCTCTCGCCCCCCTGCTCTCTCTTTCTTTCACCTTCTCCCTTACTCTTTTTCCACGAGTTTCCCCCCTTCTCGTTGGAAATCTTGTTCCATTTCACTCGCACTTTTTCCTCGATCTGTCTCCCCTTCTTTGTCGTACATCAGGTTTCTCCATCTTTGTTTGTCTCTCACTCGTTTTTGGTAGCTCGAATCCATGTATGACCCTTCCACCCCATCCGCCATATTTGCATACGCGAATAATAGCATACGTGGACCACCGCGCCCGTACCCTTTACTATTAATTTTATAAAATCATCCGGAGCCAGGGTACCCGGAGCCATCCCTCCCCCCTTTCTTTTTCTCGGGCTTATTTAAATAACGGATTTTCGAAATCTCGTTTTCGGCGAGATCACAAGGGGTCGCGTTCGTTCCCCGGGCACACGTGTTCGCATATTTCTAACATAGGGTCCTCCTCGATTTTCTATGGCGGCCGAGCTTTTTCAAAGAAATTTATGCTCGGAATACAGTGACGCTGATTTATTTCGATTCGTCTCTCGGTGAATTAGAATGTTTTATTTTCGCAGTGGAACGGGGAGGGGGCCTCATTGTTTCCTTCATCAGAACGAATCCGAGCTGCGTCCACCGAACAATGGAATGCACTTTTCGATTATTAATATCATACTCAATTTCATATACTAATCTCAAACTTAAAGATCTCCCAAATAAAATACTTCTCCTCCATCACGCTACTTGAACTGATAACTGTTACGTTTCCGATAAAATGTAAATTACGTAAAGTTGAAAAGTTCTTCATGGGAGGTTGGCATCACCGTAGCAAGTACTCCTTGTCGGCGTAGTTACAATCCTGGACAGGAGGACTCGGCATCCATCGATTAATTACTCGGCACTCACTCGTTAATTAGCCTTGAAAGGCAGGCCCCTGAGGTATCTCGGTAAGAGAACTCAAGAATCGCCGGTGGACGATAAATCGGCGATGAACTAACTCCGTTGTTCCTATCGACTCTTTCGTTCTACACTTATATACCTACATCCAGGAATGTATGGTGGGAAAGGGGTACACATTGACTCGTTGAGTTTCGCGCGTTTTTCCATCGCGAACTGACCACCCATTAAGACGTTTTAGCGTGTTTCGTTCGAAAAAGGATCCCCGAGGCTGGGGTTCGTGCTTTAACAGCCGCTCGAATCCATCGTTCGTGTTACTTAGAGCCTGATAGACCGCCTTAACTACCGTAACCGTATCCAGGTCTAAATAGTTGGTGTTACGCTAAGTAGACCTAACCAGATTAGTAAGTCGTTGCGTGCTCTATTTTTGAACGACTTCGGTGCCCGGCATTCGACGGTGTTTTACGTGGAAGACACCGAACTCCGTGATACCGAAGTAAGGAAAAGAAAAATAGAAGCAACGGACGATGAATAAGTGGCAGGGAAACTTGGTAGACTACTCGAAGCTTTATCCTAATCCCTGTAAACGAGATATTTTCTTCGTAACACACTATGCTTCTCTGTTCTTTATTCTCTCTCTTTCCTCATCCCCATCTTTCTCTCTTTTTCCAGTTCACTGTCCCTTTTTCCCTTTCGTTTGGTTATCTTCTGACAGGTTTGATCGAAGATGTTAATTTGCATAGAAATTAGCTTCGCAGACTATGCGAAAGCAGCTGTATCGGTTGTTTTTACTTAATTCACCGTGCTACTCTAGTTCTTCGTTATTTAAGCTGACCACAAGTAGCTCCTTTAATTGGTAGCCTTGTTTAAGTGGCTTACCTTAAGTTTCGTATGCTCGCCGTAACTACGCGACAATATATTGGGAGGATGAATTTAGTGGCTGATACACGAGTGTCCACCGATAAAACTTTCCTTATCAGTTTTAATCGAGGATGATTACCTCCATGGAAAATATTGAAATATGTATATTTGATCACGAATGGAATCACTTATAATTATTTATTTACAAGTCATTCTTTTCAAGTGCACATATATTGGGTTGCTCGGTTTTCAGACAGTAAATTCAACCACATTTTCCACGATGAATTCGATGACAATTTTATTGCACTGTTTTGATATTTGTTCTACGGTAATTAGAAGCGTGGATGAAAAATAGAAAATAAATATAGAATAGAATATAAATATGAAATAAATAAAAGAAACGGGAACCTCGAATAGAAACGTTCGAACGAAATTATAAAAAAGCGAGTCCACGAGTGAAAAAGGGAATGGCAATATGTGTATCTCTCGAATGTTAATAATTCTTTTGACATACACGAAATCCAAATATTAGTAAGAGCAAACACCGCGTGGCAGGACTACCACCGGTAGAGAAGCCTGCGAATTTATTTACACGGTACTCGACCGTTAAACGTTCCTCTATCCACTTGTCGTGCCTCGTGCTGCCCCCCTTCCCCCCGTTCTAGAAGAAAGCCAAGAAAGAGAGAAGAAACCCATCGCGGAAAGCGAGAGGGAGGCGACCGGGTAAAAAGAGATGGAATTTTATTTCCGCTCACATTAATTTCAACGACGCAGAACTCGCGAGTGCGCGACGCCTCGCTGCAAGAAGGCGCGCAGCTTGAAATTACGAATATTATGACTTCAACCAGTTCTCAGAATTCTATGTTTTTCATTCTTTAATCTCAGCCTCTCGTGTTTCACACCATATCTTATGAACACACGTATTCTCTGCCTCTTTTCTCTTATCTTCCTTCCACACGCTCTTTCCTCTCTCCCTCTCTCTCTCTCCCTTCGTCGCATCTCTTTCTTGAACCTTCCTTTCCTCCGCGATCACCTTCGCTCGCGCGAACTTCTCGAAGAGAGAAACTCGCCGTTGAGGAAGACTATCCAGGCACTCTAGGTATCTTAACGTGTGAACCAAGCTTGCACCATAAAAACCACCGGCCATCCATACGGTACATGTCTCGATCCGATCTCGCACGACTCTCTGAATCGTGAAAATTACATCGTGCTTGACAAGTTACCGAATAATTCCTAACGACACCTCGTGAACTTTGTCCGCCTTCTATTTATCGCCTCTCCGCGTGCACGTGTTTGCATTCGAATTTATCCCGCTTTTTTTCCAATCCGCGAACAAATTAGTGGAAGATGAAGTTTTATATCGAGTTCAGTAGATAACATCCTGCAACCAGAAGGTAGCCAAAGATGGTAGGTCCATTTACTTTCAAACATGAAATGCATTTGTCAGATTCCAATCCTGCTATACAAATAACTCGTAGTAGTCTTTTGATGAAACGAGATGATGAAATATCGATGAAACATTTGGGAATCATCCCCAGTGGATGCACCGAGTGGGAAAAAAAGAGTGGAAGTTCGGAGCGCGGAGCAATTACCGGCAAAAAGAAACATCGATTTCCGTTAGGAAAGATCCACTCGAGTAGGTAAGCTGGCTGCGATAAATAATATATTTAAAGCCGACAGTGGCGAATTTGAATAATCTCCGAGTATTCGAGGAGACACTTGAGAAGCCACGAGGCCCCTCCAGGGCAGGCCTGGCAACATTACATTCAAGTGTTTGACGAACGAAACGCGCGCGTTACGTCGCCGGAGAGTTTTTTGTTTCCTCCTTCTGGTATCGGCATCAGCGTCGAGCTATGTCGAGTGCTTGGTCCAGGCTCTCACGGACCAACTGCTATACTCTCCTCTCATTCTTTCCCTCTCTCTCTCTTCGCTCTCATTCTACTCTGCTTTTGCCAGAATTCTCCTGTGCCCGATCGTTTTTGGCCTTAATCATTCTTTTGTTCCAGAACATTGACCCCTTTGTTCGATTTCGTATCCATGGTTCGCGAACAATCACTATTTTCATGCTTCCTCAAACCACCCCTTCTCGTCGGCGTATATTTCTCGAAAATCGTGAAATTTCGAGGGCAAGTTTGTTCCCATTGTAGTCTTCCTGCGGAGGATCTTTTAGCATTTTCTAATCGGTCTTGTTATCGAATCACGTTCCTGAAACTGATTAAATTAGACTTGTTAAAATAGGCCGCGCTCGGTGCTGTATAATGTCAATGAGACATTGTTTAACATTAATATATTCGTTCGCGGTGATTATCGCGCTCGTTATCTTGGGAATGAATCGTTTCGTTTTTTCATTAGCGCTAACTACTTCGCACCTTGGATTCATCGGTGCGCAGCCGTAACATGTATGCCGTTTATTTTTTTGTAATCTCGCTGGATGTAGTATTTTTAATCCACAAGTATTGCTGGTAACGAAGACCCCACGATTCCATGATCGTCAGGAATAAATGGGCGTACTACAAGGGGATTCACACTGTTTCTGTATCCGTAATGGAGTTAGTTTCCTTGCCACTTCCTCCGGATTTATTCTCGGCAAGTTCGCGACCGGTACTTCGAGTATTTGGGGCAACGATCTCAGGAATTTCGTAAAATCCCGTTTGAACATTTCGGGAACTCCTGCCCGGTTCTTTGAAGAACAGAAGTGGACCAGCAAATCCCTCCAAAAATATCATCCACTTTTATATGTACTTTACACACATATTAATTCAGCACTTCTAACATGAATAACCATAACCTTTCCAATCTCCAAGAAAATAGTACGTAAACTCTTAGGAAGAAACAATAGCACGAAAGGAAGGATCATTAAATACAAGGACTTTTATTACGAAAAAGGGGTGGTGCGTGGCGCGATCATAAGGTGGGGCGTATTTCGGGGTAAACGAGGGAAAGAGAAGCAAGAGAAGCAAGAGAAAGGTTTTCGGTGGTAGAGTCGCGAGGGTCGATCCGTGGTGCAACTCGATTCGATGATTCGGCTTACGTAGATGCATGTGCAAAGAGGGTGATAATGTATTCAAGGTCCGCCCCGTGGTTCGATGGTGGGGTGAAACAGGCCGGCCCGCTTCGCTATATAGGTACTGTAACAGATGTTAATTATCCCTTCTGTATAGTCGGCAAAAAAAAAGTCTCTCGTTCTTGCTTGGACATATCGTCCACTCGTGGATCTACTTCGTCGATGCTTTCTCGCGTATCCTTCCCTAGAACGGCACCTACGGGGTCCTATGGCCCGCCTGGTCCCCGCGATCCAATCCCAACGTGCCCCCTTCGGTCTTCGAACCGACCCTTCTACGCGCGGGAAAATATTTACCTCGAACTCTTTCCCCTTTTCATTCCTCTAATCTTTCAATAGCAATCTTCATATGATTTCTGTTTCGAATCGTTGTTCCAACGTCGGATTGTAACCGGCATTTTTCTTGTTTCACGTTGTCTCGAGGTTTGTCTTTGAATTCTTTGCAGTAGATTGTGGCGAACGAGTGGCTGGCTGGTAATGCTGTTGAATACTGCATTCCAATAACGAAGAAACGAATTGCCGAGCAGTTTCTAGTTGTCGCGTTATCGCGCTACCGAGTACTCGCCTATGCAACCAGAACTCTCTCGTATATCACCCTGGCTTTTGTTACGGCAAACTCCTTCTTTTGTTTTCTTCTTGTTTCTTGCGATTCCCTCGCTCTCGTTCCTCTTGGTCACTTTACCTTTCGAAATGTAGCCGCGATCGTGACAGTGTAAGCATAAAATTATGTCTCGGATAAGCGAGCGGACTTTGAATTCGTTCGCTCGAACTTAAACTTGTCTGTTTTATTTAAAAAGGGAACTTTTCTCGGGAGCTTGTTTGTCATGTTGAAATCAATGTGATAGGAGGGAGATTTCTGGGAGCAGTAGTGATAGGCTGGATTATTAACATTATTTATATCGTGGAATGAAATTTGGGATTACTTTAATTGATTCGGATCAGTAATTTCGGAAATATAAATATACTAACTTGAAAATATTTGGAGCTAATTAACTGACTCCTTTCAATAATTTTTGAAATATAAATCGACAAAGTTTACAGTATTCGGATCTATTTAACTGAATCAGATGAATACTTTTCAAACAAGAACATTCTAATTTAAGAATATTCGGATCTAATTAATTGATTTGAATCAATAAATTTGAAACATAGACATATCAATTTTAAAATATCCGGATCTAATTAACTGATTCAAATGAATAGTTTTGAGATACAAACATTCCAATTTTAAAATATTCGAGTCTAATTAACAACGTATGACAATAATCTAATAAATATCCAATTAAATTCAGAATTCTCAGAATTAAATAGACCGTTTCGATTCAATAATTCTGGTGTAGAAACAAATGAATATTAATCTAATCATTTTTAACATTTTTGTTTCAGAATGCATTGAGGAGTCGGACAGTTAACGAGATTCGAGATGTCCGCCGTAACCAGTCCGTATGGCCCCAGTAAGTCCCAGTTCCTTTTTTTCTGAAATTCGGCCCTCGCAATATCATAATTTCGTGAAGAAACAGTCACCCATTTACCGGTGAAACGACATTCGCTTTATTAAGTCGTAATAGTCCCAAGAGATCTTTGAGGATTCTGAGAAGCTTTAATTAACATTCACCGGACACGAATTCTAATTAATGCTAAATATTAATTTGCGGCCAACGATGATTAGTGTATGTGTAGTTGTGCGAGTCGAGTCGTCAATGTCGCGAGTATTAATTTACTCCGGTATTAGAGTGATACCAAAATGTTTCTACGTGAAACATCGGCTCGTAGTTTACTAGAAATCGCGATGGAAGTGGGTTAAAGGAAATTGTATTTTATTATGTGACTAATATGAAATTAATAATGGTTCCTTTTACGTGAAAGTAATCATTATTCATATGGTAATTACTTACATTTTTAATCAATTCCTTCGTCGTATTCTGTCAAGCCATATAATGAAATTAAATTAGCTGTTCATTAATGTCAGCAATTATCCAATAGAAAATTCACCCTTTTTTTTATATCGTTAAATTATCAGCTAGAAATTTGTCGTGGATTTCAAACTCTACAAACTGATTATTAAATATACATTTTCATCTGTAATTAAGTAAATCTTATTTTGAAGGAACAATTAATAATTGTTTTTTCACAATTATTTCTCGGTTGACTCAATCGTGCGAAGACACGAGAAACATTGATGTCGATAGTCTTCCAATTATATATTTTTTTAATCGATATAATTAATTCATTTTATAACTAACTGTTCGTTAAAGTAATGACGAGGATGTTACACCAGTTACATGTCCATTACATGCTGTAATTTCTTTCCAAATCAGCGGAAATGCTTTCCGACTCGGTGTACAACTACGCGACGTCCCGACGGGGGACCGCCGATCAAGACAGCGACTCGCAATACGAAGCGCAAGCGCAATTGCAAATTACCAGCATCCAAAAACCGCGTAACAAACGAAAGAACTTTAAGCCGATAAGTAGCAGAATGGCGGAAGTGTCCGACGAATCCGAAAGGGACGATGAGGAAGCGGAAATCGTGGAAGAAAGTTCGAGCGAAATCCTCGAGTATGAAAGGAAGACGATGTTGTTGCCACCCGAAGAAAGGTCGAAGCAACGACTTAACAATAACGAAGTTAGTCCCATGGATCTGTCCGTTGCCACCAGACCACCATCATCGGAAGCTGATGACGATAGTGCAGACTCTCTTAGGCATAAATTTATCCTCGAGCAGCTTAGGTCCCAGAAACTTTATTCCCCAGGGACTGAGGTGAGTTCAACATTATATTGACCGCCTTCACATTTTTGCGATTTTGGGTCGACCAGTTTTTCGGCCGAAAAAATTTTTAAACTGCTTCTTACGACCCAAAATCGTCCTAGAATATGTTTATACATCATTTACCATCGATTTAGGCCATTCAGAATTGATTCTGGCGACTTTCAATTTTTGACAATTTTTGAAGGTATACCCCTTCACATTTTTTCGATTCCGGATCGACCATTTTTCGGCCAATAAAAATTTTTTAACCGCTTCTTTCGCCCCAAAATCGTCATAGAATATGTTTATACATCATATACCATCGATTTAGGGCATTTAGGACCGATTCTGGCGACTTTTAATTTTTGACAATTTTTGAAGGTATACCCCTTCACATTTTTTCGATTCTGGATCGCCCATTTTTCGGCCAAAAAAATTTTTTAACCGCTTCTTCCGACCCAAAATCGTCCTAGAATATGTTTATACATCATTTACCATCGATTTGGGCCGTTTAGAATTGATTTTGGGGATTTTTAATTTTTGACAATTTTTGAAGGTATACCCCTTCACATTTTTGCGATTTTGGGTCGACCCATTTTTCGGCCAAAAAAATTTTTTAACCGCTTCTTCCGACCCAAAATCATTCTAGAATATGTTTATACATCATATACCATCGATTTAGGCCATTCAGAATTGATTCTGGCGACTTTCAATTTTTGACAATTTTTGAAGGTATACCCCTTCACATTTTTTCGATTCCGGATCGACCATTTTTCGGCCAATAAAAATTTTTTAACCGCTTCTTTCGACCCAAAATCGTCCTAGAATATGTTTATACATCATATACCATCGATTTAGGCCATTTAGGACCGATTTTGGCGACTTTGAAATTTTGACAATTTTTGAAGGTATACCCCTTCACATTTTTTCGATTCCGGATCGACTATTTTTCGGCCAAAAAAATTTTTTAACCGCTTCTTTCGCCCCAAAATCGTCATAGAATATGTTTATACATCATATACCATCGATTTAGGGCATTTAGGACCGATTCTGGCGACTTTTAATTTTTGACAATTTTTGAAGGTATACCCCTTCACATTTTTTCGATTCCGGATCGACCATTTTTCGGCCAATAAAAATTTTTTAACCGCTTCTTTCGCCCCAAAATCGTCCTAGAATATGTTTATACATCATTTACCATCGATTTAGGCCATTCAGAATTGATTCTGGCGACTTTCAATTTTTGACAATTTTTGAAGGTATACCCCTTCACATTTTTTCGATTCCGGATCGACCATTTTTCGGCCAATAAAAATTTTTTAACCGCTTCTTTCGACCCAAAATCGTCCTAGAATATGTTTATACATCATTTACCATCGATTTAGGCCATTCAGAATTGATTCTGGCGACTTTCAATTTTTGACAATTTTTGAAGGTATACCCCTTCACATTTTTTCGATTCCGGATCGACCATTTTTCGGCCAATAAAAATTTTTTAACCGCTTCTTTCGACCCAAAATCGTCCTAGAATATGTTTATACATCATTTACCATCGATTTAGGCCATTCAGAATTGATTCTGGCGACTTTCAATTTTTGACAATTTTTGAAGGTATACCCCTTCACATTTTTGCGATTTTGGGTCGACCCATTTTTGGCCAATAAAAATTTTTTAACCGCTTCTTTCGACCCAAAATCGTCATAGAATATGTTTATACATCATTTACCATCGATTTGGAGCATCTAGAACCATAATTGGAAAAAACGAATTTTTCACTTCTAACTCTTGACAAGATTTTATTTCTATCTCCACTATCCACTATTCTAAGTTAATTAGTTCCAAACTATTTCGCTAAAACCATCAATAGAATATTGCCTTTATAATACAGCAATTAAAAAAGCATATTAACGACAGTAAAATAATTGATCATGTTCAGGCAAGAAGTCCAAACTCCGATTCGTCGGAGAAGAGTGGTAGCGGTGTGTTGGATGCTGAATCCGGACGATTAGATGATCAGGACACAGCATTCGAAGATGACAGAGGACAGGAAGTCGACGGCGAAGTCGAATGCGAGGAGAGGAAACCCTTCGAGGGCATGAGGGAGTACGCGGAATCGACGATGCAAGAACTGTTGGCGATCTATGGATTGGCAGGAGGTGAATTGGCAAAGTCAGTCAGTAGGCAGCTACCGCCAACATTTCTGAATCCTACCATTGGCCAGCAACCTGCGGGTGGTGAGTCTTTCGACAGATTTATTAACTCTCCCATACTGCCTATACAACTATATACTGCATCCATAAAAATTCGAATCTACAACTTTTCGGGCTTTCTATTATCTCGGAAATTAATATGATTGGATAATATGATTGATTAATATGATTGAATGAATGAATGAATTAATTCCACGAGTATTTACAATGATATTTCTGCAAATATTTATTCAAGAATTAATTCAGACCTAACCCTGACCTAAGATATATTCTAATTAATTCATTAATTAATTCTACGAGTTTCCACCGTGATATTTTTGCAAATATTTTTTTGGGAGTTAAGTGAACCTTGAGCTTTCCATGAAAATTTTTGTTTGGAATGTAACGTATTTAGTTGCCGCGAATTTAATATTTATTTGAGGAACGAATAGCTTCCTGATTTCCCCCGAATTGTCTTGAACCCCGTAACTCGGAAGGTTCGCTACGAAGAACAATTAATCGAGCGCGTAGCAAGTTGAGAGCAATTAGTACTCCTAGATGGACTAATAGATCGTAATAGCTTCCTCGATCTATTGTTGGAAGAAATAAAAGTCGTTCGATTCGTCGCTAAAGCCTCCGAACCTCGTCTTCCGTTCGAACCAGCTTCGCTCTCGAGGTCGCGGAGGCAGAGGCTATTAGTAAGTGGGCGGTGCTCCAAAGAAGACATAAAAGAAACAATCCGTGTATACAATTTTCAAGGATCCGCAACTTTTAATGAATATTTCAAATCATATTTTTACGACCGTTTCCTGAAACTCAACTTAACTCCCACTTTGTACCTCAAATTTTCGTTTCAATCTCCAACTTGCTATTCACGTAATCAGAAACCGCGAACACCGAATTCAATCAGTATATTTCATACAAATAATTCTATCTCAAATTAATATGAAATATTATAATCAATCAATGAACACACTAAATACCTAAAGCTTAAGCAACATAGTTTATCCTTGAAATATACAGAAATAACCCAAAATGGTACCAGAATTGAGACCACAAAGGGGTGAATCGAAGGGCACTAATACCGTTGTTCAAAGTGCAGAGAATTAAGTTGGAAAGTGAATTTTTCGCTAGACTGTACGTGCATCGGAACAGAATGTGGCACTTAGATATTGGCAGTGCATCGCATATGTGCTCACGTGAATATATGATGGCTCTCTGGCAAGATGGCCGACTTATAAGTCATAAAGTCGGTCGGTCGGACTCTACGCGATCGATGGATGCCTTTGAGATCGGGCAGCGTCATCGTTTCCCGTTGCTTTCAGTTCTGTCTCGTTTCTCGCGTGGGTTGACAGTCTCACCAATTCCATCGCTGTATTGTACTTTGCCTTCTTCCTAACATTAATTCGATTATCTTCCTCCTCATCTTCTACGAATCATCTTCGAAACCAGCCTCGAATTATTTCCATTACAATGCACATTTTATTTCGTCTCGTATTCTCGCTTATACGGTGTCCGATAACGATCCATTGGTAATTATTACGTTGATTAAATTCCCTTTTTTTTATATCTGGTATTTTAATGTTCGGAGGATGTTATTATCCGAGGAATTCATTTCTGTCGTCGTTCTAAATATTCGGATATTAATTAGTAATTAATAAGTGCACCGGGGTCCATGATTAGTGTCTGTTCTAGATTCCATTGATTCAGAAATTATTTTATTAGCATTTCTTCGAAAATGTCTAGATTCAGGGAATGAATTGTTGATTACCGTCTAATCACGTGAGACTTAATTTCCGGCATTGTTTAAAACGTTGATTACCGTGGAGGAGGATTAAAAAAGGGGTATCGTCCGGTGGATTCTAATGCGCGGCATCGAATTCTCCGTCCGTGAGTCATCGGCATCGTTCCAAGCTCCCTCACTCAATATTCATACATTATGTAAGTTAACCTCACGTCGATGTAAAAGGACCCTAACGGGCTTTGGTGGCGGGGCACTCCATTGTTACACGATAGAGTCTTTTCGGCGCTCCTACTATATACACTTTGTCGAATGAACTCTTTGTCGTCGGTATACGCTCTCCGCTCGATGCAGTAATTTCTTTCGATCCGATATAATTTCAAGGGGGTAACAACGGGCCCGTTTCAACCGGGCGTATTACCAATTACCAGAAAACTGGAACCGTGAAATCGAATAGGACACGCTTCGTAATTCTTCCCGGTCTCCTCTTCGTCTTCTTATTTACCGGAATTACTGATCTCTTGGATCACACTCGCGATAGTTTGCTTATTTCTTCGCGTATTAATTCAACCGAATTTATAATGCACTTCGACTGTAATCATTATTTATCCCACGGATTTAATGTATTTAATATAGGCCTTAATATATAAGCTCGGAAACATTCGAATTTAGTTTGATTTTAATATTTAAAATGATTTTGTAAACTTTCGGGAACTCGATTTTAAAGCTTTGAGTTAATAATACTCAATATTGATGCCAATAACTCGATTTTGCAAACAATGCCGATACCATGTTTTCATTTTTTATCTTAGAAATGTGAGATGTATTATGTAGACCTTAACACCAGCATATCGTGGAGAGTTGAGTTAAAAAGTAAGTTAGAAGGTTGAAAGAAATATTTGGAATAAGCTGGTTCGAGGTCAGCGATCTTAAATCAGAAGGAACCGGGCCAACAGCATTTGTCCATCAAACGTGACGAAATTGGCTTTCTTTTTGTCTTACCGTTCCCCGTGAAAAGGGAGAAAAATGTCTTCCCTTCTTCTCTTCATCATCTTTCTCTCTTCTCAAGCATTTCACCACCTACATACCTCTACGACTTAACAAAAGGCGCCCTCCCCGCTCGCCCCTCGGGCGACTCTTTAACAGCACGGCCCGCGAGGTATCGTCGCGATTGATACAAAAAAATCGCACATAATTTATCATGTAAAAGCGGTCAAAGCAGAAACTGCTTGGCAATGAATCGCTGCTGGGTCACGGTGGGGAGGGGCGGGGAGCGAGAAAACAAAAAATGAAGAACATCGGCTCTCCTTAACTCTTCAAACGTCCGTCGTTTCTATGAACCTCGCCTTGACAGTTGGATGAACAAATACACTGCGCGTATCGACTTCTTTTACCACGAATATATTAACGCGTCGCTTTAACCTCGGGAGACAAGTATATACTTCAGTCACGTGTGCCGATCCTGTTTTCAGTTCTATGTAGATATTGTTTATCCATTTCCATGGGAATTAATCTTCCCTCTGCCACGGACATTAATCTAATCTTCTTGTCTCGGTACTTCAATTTATGTTCCATCATCGGGCAGAATTCTTCCTGATGGAATTATATTATTAGATGTCTGCTAGTTCCAAAGGTTCTACTTTAACACTGAAGCTACCAAAGCGGTGAAAATGACCAGTCTACACTGTTTATTAAGATTATTTCAATATGCAACGGTTAATTAATAGATTTCATTATTTCCTTGATGTATATCAAATAAAACTATATTAAATCTCAAACAATGCACCGTGGTATATTCGCATAATGTAACTAAAAATAGTGAACAAGTCATTCCGACCTCATTGGTAGTTTTATTGTTAATTTATTAAAAAAAGTAAATGCGTCGTACGGAGGAAAATTTACTTGTACACCTTTCGTACATATTCATGGACATATGAGAACGTATATATACGTCTTTCGCAGTCAAAGGGTTAATCGCGGAATTGTAGCAGGAATAATAACGAGTGGAAGGGGTGAGGGTGGCATAAGCCAGGTTGTAGAAAAGCAGAAAACCTATGCGATAGGTGAATATGTGTGTGAGTGTGTGTGTGGAGGGCAGAGTACCAGCGCGATGCCTCCGTGAACCCATTAATCATTCGAGCCGGATAAAAGGCAGCAAAGATGAAAAGAGAAGACGGACAGTCGGACAGGCATGCAGGCGGTTAGGAGAACCGTAGAGAGCATCGTAGAGAGAGAGAAAAATGTCTCTCCCCTTGCCCTCCCTCTTTTCTCAGGTTCGGTCGCGTTCACTCCTGAAGGATCATTTTTTATTTTCTCCTTTTCGAAATTCGTCGGAGAGTTCCATTGTCAGAGCTGAAGGGAGAAGGTGGAAAGGAACGAGGGAATACTCGGACTCCGTTTCTCACCCGGGCGACCCTTAACAGTGGGGAGAGATTCATTAACTGATAACACGATTCTTTCTTCGAACGGTCTCTTTTTTAAAAATGATATCCATCCACGGCGATCGTCTCGGAAGGCATATTCGTTAGACACCACCCGTCGCGCGAGAAAACTTACTACGTGGCATTTTCGAATCGAATTGTATTATCTTGGATGCTGCGCGTTGGTTCATCGATCACTGGATCGATTATCCTCCTCCCAGGTTTTATTCAAATTCGTTGTGATTAGGATAATCGAAGAAGGTAAAAAATGATTGTGTAATTTTTTCCTTGGATCCCGGAGCTCGAAACTCTCGGGCGTATTAGGTCGGCATTTTTTTTTCATTAATATTTTATTCATAATCCTTGTGGTTCGAAGTCACTCGAATCCGTAGTCTCAAGGATGAATGGTAACAGTCGGTGAATTTAAATGAAAGACATAATAGCGGTTTGAAAAATGATACCGTTCGATTCTTTATTCTTTCAATGGTCACCGAGATTGACAATTATCTTCAGGAAATACAATATTATAATCGAATGGCAGATTGAAGTTCGTTCGAAGAGACTCGGTCGGAGGGGTAGAAGAATGAAAATGGAAAATCGGGCTACTCGTATTTCAAAGAATGTTTCGAGTCTGTGGCCCGGGTTTAATTCGAGAACCATAAGGTTCCAGTGGTGGGGGATTGGCGGGTATCAAGGAAGAAGGGGGATGATTCTGGTTAGGAGCTTTTATGTCTCGAAGAGTATAAACCCCACTCGAGCACGTAGGTAGTAGATACCAAGAGTACCAACGACGTAGGTCTGCAAGATCGAAATCGGAGCCTCCTTCTTTGCTGGGAGACAAAAGACCTCCGCTTTTGGATGACGGGAGGTGTCGGAAACCTTTCGGATCGGCGACCTGTTGAATCAAATCCCTCTCTTCTCTCCTCTCCTCTCTTCAACGAATTCCACCTTATTGTCAGACAGGAATAGGGAGTTCTCGGTACTAGCCCTTTTTCAACCGAAATCCGTTAACCCTTATCTCAGTTTAAAAAAAAATCCCGGTGTACTTAACGAGACCCATAGAAACAGCATTCCCTGAATTCGAATTTAAAGCTTGTAGTAATTCATGAAAACCAATCTATTTATTTATTTATTAATAAATCTCGTGATTTCATGTGCTTGGTGATAAATTATTGCTGACAATAAGTACAGTAATTATTAATTTATTGGATGAGATTCAAGTTAATATTAATATAATAATCTTCTTTATGATCCTTTTAAATCCTACAAAAATGTTTAAAGTCTCGTTTTTCGCTGATATAATTATAACAACTTCTCTTTTCCTGCCATGAAGAGTATTCTTTTAACAAAATGTAACGTGCGTGCGACCTAATCACATCGATATTTTTTATTTGAAAAAAAATGTTCACTGGGAGTCCAAAAACGATATTACTTATGGAATGACTTAATATAAGCAATCCAAGTGAAACGATTATACTTTCCATCGAATAATATAGAATTCTTGAAGACCAACGTTGGATTCCCTTGGTAACTCAGAATCGTGAAACGTTTTATGAAAGCATTTATGAAAGGCTTTACGAGGCCACACTCCGAACTGGGACCTCGCTTCTGCTACACACGTGCTGCTAAACCCAGAGGCCTTCTTCCGTTTCTTCTCCGCCTTTCTTTCCAACCCCGCATATTTTCGCGAAGAACATTTCCTTTATTAAGCTTTATTCGTTTTAAACCCTACGGTACCGCGTTATTGTCGAAGTTATAATAACAGTATTTCAAACCTTTGCGACTGTGGACCGATGTGACAATGAGTGAATTATTATGTTTAACTTCCACATAGAATTCGAGAATTGTTGGCATCCAAAAATTCTCCGATGTTTACTTCAATTTATACTTTGATGTAAGAACAGTATCACGTTAATAAGGTCGTCTTTTCTTTCTTGATTCTCTTCCTCCCGACACCCTCTGAGTCAGAGCTTAATTGGCGAACAAAAAAAGCTTAGGACCTCCAATTAACCCGGAAGCGGACATCGGTAAATGTTATCGGAACATCGAATATAAAAGGCATTTAGGAGAAGCAATTTTTCATTGATCGTAGCTTAAACTGTATTTCTTTTTTCTCTCCTAGAATAAGAACCAGAAACTTGTGACTGATTAAGAAGGTAATTTTCGATGGCTTGGTATTATTCTTACGATTAGTGGCAAAAATTGAGTAATTTATTTCGGAGGGGCCAACCAATGGGCGGGTCGTAAATGGAAGGTCATCCATTACGGGGAATCGTAAACCATGGGAAAGTGAGGTTTTTACAAAATTAGTCATCACCGTCAATTTGGTAGGTTCGGTTGTCAGACAATGATCGATATAGTTCTGCCTGTAGGCGTCCAGCAAAACACGTCCAAGTTCTCTTCTAGATGAGATAACTCGGTAAGTCCGGTATCGCAATTAAGTGGCAATCCACAAAGTAGAAAGTCATTTCTCTGCCGCGATCTAATGTCCTTCGACGTTAGAAATATTATCAGGATACATCTTGGTGATTTTCTTTCTTTTTTTTGTGAAATTAACGAAAGATCTGAGGGGTCAATGAGCGTTTCAGAAGGCGGGAAGGAAGAATGGGTTCGTCGGATCGTTGCTCCTTTTGAAACGGGTGTTCATGCCACTGTCCCTTTTCTTCTTTCTCCACGGTTTCACTCCTTTCCTTCGTTTTTCTTTTAATTCCACTGAGGCATCTTGTTTATTTTGCCCGTCAGCTCGCTGACACTCGGACATTCGTTTAAATTTAGAATTCAATGGGATCCTTTTAACGGGCGTACTTTCGTGCCTTAACGGATTCCCTCGCGAGGCTACGAGATTATTTGTTTAATTCTGCCTTCACGTCGATCTACTCAACGTCTTTCTTTTCCCCTTTTCCTCTTCGGGATATGTCGTCCATATTGGAATTTGAATCGCTCCTCCTTCGATTCTTATATCACTAATACACTTCCAGGTGCGATCACTTATCCTATCCCTTTCGATCACTATAAAATTGATTTCGTATATTGATTGCAAAAATATGGAATTACTTTTTGAACAGAACTTCTTGTAGAGATAGAAGCGATTAAAGCCGAGTAATATAAAGATTGCAATTTTTATCGTAATCTTTACGAGTCTTCTTCCATATTTAGCGCTTATGACGATCATCACTTCCTAGGTACTCCATTAATAAATCACCCCAATCCTGTTTCTCATTTTTCCGCCTTCCCTCGTAATTCTCGAAATTACACCACTTTTCCAAGCAGATTGCATCGTGTTAAACATTTCAATGGCTTTATGATTTTATTCGACGTGCCGCGTGTCCCCTCCAGGCAAGAAGTTTTACAACTCTCTCTCTCTCTCTCTCTCTCTATCTCTTTGTGTGTTCTTCGCCGACTCGGCGACAAGTAGTCCTTATTGAACGGGCCGATTTTATTTTAACGATTACCGGTTTTAAAGGCCCGGCTTTCTGAAATCGAGGAAAGAAACAGGACATTGCCACGATTTTATTTAATCGCGAACGTGGTAACGCTTGGAATTCTCTCCCGGGAACCATTTTCATTTCAAAGGTTAATTCCGCAGGGACCCTCGTTTTGCATAAGGAAATATTTCGTTCTCCGAAATTGGCACGTATCACCATAAACCGTGAATTAATACGGACCTCGTCACTGTAAACACTATTTATTCCTTCTTCCTTATTATTTATTTATTCCTCACTTACCCCGCCGTAACCAGGAATTCAGTACACGTACTTAATACGAGAACTTTCAATATTCAATCAGGGATACCGAATTGTTGTCTGGGGATTTTTATTCCGTGACATTGAGTTTAATTATTTTATAAAGTATAAGTATGGAGTGTTGTAAAAACAGCGCTACTTGAACTTGCTGGAGTCATCGATACATATTATTACAAGATTTATATTTTCATTAATATTTTTATAAAAAACTAACATCATTTTGTGGAAACTTAGGTCCCGTTAAATAATCGAATTCAATTTAGAGTTCATTGTAATATTTCATATGAATTTATATTTAATGTGTTACTAAATATTAAAATCGGGAGTAGATGCAGAAAAGGCTAAGCTATCTTCGACTAAATTTAACAAATTCCACAAATAATCCCAGCATAATTTCATAAAAATTTGAATGCAATTTAATAATCCAAATCAATATTAGAATCTATCGCAATATCTTACGTGAATTTATATTCAGTATATTATTAAAAATTCTTGATTCAAAATTACAATTTATGTATCCTACCCTCCATTAACCCTTATCTGTAGTACCTTATAAGTTTTCCGGGTACCGTCAAAAAATACCTTAAAAAATATGCGATTTTTGTGGTATCTATTAATTTCAGTATTCACTATATGCCTTTAAATTATATTGAAAATGGAAAGCCAATATATCGGCTCTAAGGTGCCGTCTCTAAAAGAATTAAATTTATCAAATTCTTCGTAAAAGGGTGAAAAAAAAGAAGGAAATAAATCTTGCAAAAAATGTCACCAGACGAGGCAAGGGAAGTTAGGAACGAAGAGAGGCATAACATACAAATCTCCGTAGCACAATATCCCGGGGACTGTTGACTCTTCACGGATATCTTGTTTCGTTCTCTTGGAGATGGTGTGGTCTTTTTCCTCGTGTTCTGTTAGTATTATCTATCGGACGGGATCCATAACCGGTAGAAAAAGGTGGTCGTCCATTAGTATTTTCACGGAGAGTCGGTAGGCTCGATTAATTTTTCAAACAATCCTGGGTCCAAGGAGTCATCGATTCGTGCACGGAGATAGGAGTCGGTGGGCCCATTAGGCCCCGCGGCGCGGAGGAGGCCCCTTGTCACTCTCCCAAAACCAGAAAGTCAGCTTGTCAAATTAATCACGGATGACCAATCCATCAGGAGGCATTCCTAGCCGAGGAGGATCTTTCCTTCGTCTTAGTTCTTCCTTCTCTCTCCATCTTCCTCGACTTCTTCTACTTCTTCTTTGCCTTCTTCTTCTACTTCTTCGTCTTCTTGGTCCTCGTTCTTCGTTAGAGCGCCGGATTTCTTCGTCTTCGTAGGATAACGATAGGAATTTTGACGTCGTTCTGACTTTCGGATTATGCTCTTTTTTCTCTTATCTTGAGATATGTAGAACATATTTGGTATGCTTTCAGAAATAACGTATGACAGTATCGCTATTCGGGAAGCATCGTTAAAAAAATTATTAAAATTGTGTTTAAAACGTGTGATTTTTAAAATTGGCTCAGTACGATTTATTACAAATATATTATAATATATATATGTGATCTGTATATTATTGTGGATTTCTTTATTAATTATAAAATGTGAAAGGTTTCGACATCCACATTTGAGTCTGCATCTTTGAGTTGCGAACAGCTCAGTAAAAAGTATTGTTCATAGATATTGATATAGAATATTTTTGACAAGTGAATTTTTTATTTCTTCATTTAATAGATCACTGAGTCAAGTAATGTGACTATGATTTATATTTGGCTATCGCATAAAATCCTGGGAGACATTTGCCAAGTATTTCTTATAGTCTACTGCCAAATTAGTAGTCATGGGTTCGTTTTAGCATCGTCGAAACGAGAGGCGTTGAACAAAAGCAACCTGATCAATAATTATTTTTAAACGTTCGGTAGTTTACGTCAATCGGTCACCCATTTGTTCCACGAGTTCCTAGAACTTCCTATATTAAATATTAGATGAAGTTGATTTCATAAAAACTATCGCAATCTTATAATAAAAATAATATTTTAATTTCTGATTGGATGAAACATAAAATAAAAATGATAAGCGTTTAATAAATTTCTGAAATTATCGCATTTTAAATATTAGGTGAGGTTTGATTTCATAAAAACTATTGCAGTACTTTAAAATAAAAATAATATTTTAATTTCTGACGGGATGCAGATTAATAATAAATAACAAAAAATCCAGATATTTAATAAAATTCTGAAGTGATTACTTCGAATTGATTCGAGTATCAAGCCGTTGTGTATTGAAATCAATTTAAATTTAAGTTACTTGAACCGTTTTTTCTGAAAAACGATGAGTCCAGGTTTTCCTCGATTGCCGAACAACATCGACATATTTCGGAAGGAAATAAAAGTTGGTTTATAACGTGGAGAAATCACGTAGCTGGAGGGCGACATTGCCAAATAAAGGGTTAAGGGCCACGGCAAATCCCAGGGCTCTTTTATCCGAACTCGATGCGCACCGGATCATGCAAGGGAGAGAAAAGACCCGCGAAAACCAGTTTGTCCGACCTAATACGGTGCCCGTGGCTTCGACGATCTTAATGAACTTCTCTCTTTCCCTCCTCACCCTCTCTCTATCTCCCTCTCTCTCTCGCACCCTCTCCCCTTTCTTTCACTCGCTAATCTTCCCCCTTTAAAAACTCGGCCTTTTCTACAAATCTACAAGCTCTTCTCTTAGCAGCTAATTAACGCTCCGGCAAAGCCCTTCCTCCAAAGAAACGCAAATTCCGTCCACCAAATTGTCCGTGCTATTTAAAAAATCACGTATATCCAATTAAGTGTCAGCCACTTTGTATTGTATACATCGTTCCCTTGATTATTATCCGTGATCTGATAATATTTATAATATATTATTCGCCCCATATTATTCGTGATTGTGGTTAAATGTGTATTTAGGTATTCCAACTTTAATGATTGCAGCTACTAAATATTTCAGTGTTAGATTTTTAATTTTTCTAAATTAGACATTAAAGTGTTTCAACAACAGATTTCTGTTGATATCAGATATTAATTTCTTTGGATATTATATGCTAATTTTGTCGACACTAAATATTTAGTATTAAATTAGAGCAAATTTTGATGGATAGAGAGGTCCAAGTTCTCCGATTTTATTATAATTCGGGGAGTTGCAAAATGATAAAATACCAAGAATGCGGTGGTCCATGGAAGACCGGGGCTTATGAAAATAATTTTCGTGTGGTCGGTACAGTTAAGAGGAGACGTATCGGATGAGAATACGAGAGGAACGGCATTAAAGCTGGCCTAATCTTAATATTCAAATTCTGCGGCGAAACCTCAGCGGCCGGAATCGAGTCGGGGGTTGAGAGAGGCACGTAGAGAAAGAGAGTGAAGTATGCGGCAAAGAACGAAAAAGATAGGACGGCAAGCAGAGGATCCAAGGAAAGAGGGAAAAGGAGAGAACTAAAGGATCCGCGCGCGCATAACCGATTCTCGAACTCATAAATTTTAAATTATGTCAAGCAAAAAGAAAAGGCGCGCGGATGGGACCCGACCTCGGATAAAATAAGAGAAGAATCAGAACTCCTCCCTCTTGCCTCCTCCCCTCTACCTCCTTTGGCCCTGTTGCTCCAGAAAAAAGCAGAAAACCACAGGACCCCGAGGAAGGGAACGGCGTTCGCGAATAAGGCCCAGAATTATTAGATTCCTCACAATCTTCCTTCCACGCGAATTAATTCGTACCTTTATCAAGCCATATTTAATATCATCCAATATTTGCCCCTTAATCTGCAAATGCGCGACATTTATTCTTTTCCAAAAATCTCAATCATTACTTCATGTATATGCAAAGAATATTTCATAAAAAGAAAAAAATCTTGATCATTTCTTTCAGTTCTATTAAATTCATTAAATAATTAATTCAACTTATCACATTGAACATCGAATGATGAAACATAATATCTCAAAACACAGCGTCTTAAATGCAGAAGCAAATGAAATTCGCGGAACGAATTATATCACACAATCCTCGATCTCGGCTTACTAAAACACCATGATCCGACGATATACATTTTCACGATAAAACTAAATCCCCAGGAAATCTGATATTGATACGAGATACCAGGGACATTCCAATAGTGTATCACCGTGTGCAAATATTCGTTTGTTTGGATGCTCGATCACGGACGTCGAATGACAAAGTTCCCTTATCTCAGTTACGAAGAAAAAGTAGAGGAACGAGTTCTTGAGGGAACGGTAGGGTTTTGTGCGTTTTAAGGCCCTTTCGGTTTACGTTCGTAGCAGAGAATCGGAGCGAGGGGCCAGCAAAGCAAACGAGAAAAGGGCCTGGCATTATTGCTTCGAAACGTTTTCCATACGCGAAACAACTTTATGGGGGTCGCCACGAAACTTTGATGGGGGGCCCCGTTTACTGTTGAGTTCTGGAAAGACGGCACTCCTGACGTTAGTGCCACGTGGAATTTCGAGCAATTATTGGTTATGTATATTATACATTATATGAATTGTATATTGGATTTTAATATTTAATATTTCTCGAATATCTATTAATAATATCTGTCCTATATATGTTTCACGAGAGACTCCATATATAATGTACACAACATATATAGTCAGTGTGCGCCTTCTTTCCAGAAGCCTAGTACTCGCGAGGGTCCCACGAACCGAGTCGAATTTCCGGCATTAATTCGACATTATGCGATATTCAAATCGGGGCCTTGCTGGAATTTTTTCGGTCTAACGAGGTCCTACCCCCTTTTTCCTCGTTCTTCCCTCCCCTTTCGACCCCGCCCTTTTCTTTCTCTTTTTTGCTCCCCCTACCTTTATTTATCTTTTTATACACCTATGACGTCGTAACTGTTCTTTACGCATCGCCAGACTTTTCTGCGCCATTATCTGTAATCTTATACCCCGTGAGTTGGCCCATCAAATATTTATAAACCGCGATTAATGGATCATTATAATATTTCTTCGGTGTCCATTTGCGATCGGCTATTATGATTTTCATAATTTTCTCGGATACCGGTTTAGATGAATTTTTTATACGAACGTTTTACATCGTCAAAACAGTTCTGTGCGTTGCTTGTTTTTAATTAAATATTTTAAAACGAGTTATACGGTTAATTCATGTGAAGACCACATTATATGCAACTTAGGAAGCTCGGATATTAAAATATGATATTGTACATGAAAGATTGTAGTAATAATTATTATTTTTATTATAAATGATATCGATATTAAGTAACATTGAAATGAAATGTTTCCACCATAAAGGATGCGCTTCATTTTTCAAGAAGCGCACTTTACTTTCACCGTGAAACTCGGACCATTTTTTAACCGGTCAGTAAATGAATCGATTATCAGGAAGCAATCGGTTTTCCGAGCAGCAGCTTTGGGAGTTTCAAATTAAAGAATTCTGGTAGAGTAAGTGGTTCGATGGCAAATCGGCGAGTGGTGCGGCTCTCCTTTGTTCGCGGCCGTTTCATTTTTCGAGTATGGAGGATAATTAATCTTGGGTGGGCATAAAAGGGTTTTCGGGTTCGGTCGCGAGAAAAAATGAGCGCAGCTCTGCCATCGGCCGGGGCCAGTTGTTCGCTGCCCCTTTTTTCTCCCTTCCCTTTTTCCTCCTCGTCTTTTATATTTCTTTCCCCGTGGATCTACCTTTCTCTCTTTCTCTTCCATGCATACACACCTTTTTCCTTCTTCGAAGCCCTGGATCTTACAGCCTCTCTTTTTCTCTTTCTCTTTCTCTTTCTCTCTCCTCGGTTTCATCTGGTTTCGTCCTCGCAACCACCTCCCACACCGGGATCTCACCGCGGGATTCTAACCGGCATTTCTTGGGCCCTTTCCTTTCGAGGGGGGGACTTCCACCCCCGCGTTTCTACGTTCGGTGGGTTCTTTTTTTCCAGAATTTGAGTCAATAAAAAATCGCCTGGAACAAAGGAACGAACGGGCACCAATTTCTCAGGGGATAATGTCCGGGGCCCATCGGGGCCCGGAGAGAAGGCTAATCACGGTTGGGCATCTTGACTTCTGTTAGGTGTTAAAAATGGGCCCCGCGGGGCCCTTCGCTCTTTATCTCGCGGCACGCAGCTCTTTCGCTTTACTTACATTTCTCTCACTCTACCACTTCTTCGCTTTCTCTCTACTTCTCTTTCTCCCATCCTTCTGTTTTCCTCTCTCCTTTTATCCTACTTAAATATTAAAATTTGGAAACGTTACACCCGGCTCCGCTCGACGGATTCTCCTTTTTTTAAATAGGGAGGCTAAGAGGACGAGTAAAAAATTACGCAGATGGTCCATTAATTCGAACTCAACTGGTGAACCTTTCTCATATAAGCTTCTCTTTTACCACCCTGTGTTTCTGTGTTTTATCCCAGATTTTGTGTTCCTCGTTTACTTCAATGTATTTATAAGTCACCTTCCTTGTTTCTTCTCTTGGAACTTTATTATAATAATTAATCTCAGCCTTTTACGATATAATTTGTTCTTTAACAAAATATTGTTCAAATTTCCTAGATATCGTTTATTAAAAAATCGATTCATTTATTATCCCTCGACAAAGTAAATTATATCTATTTTCTCTGGTTATACTTTTAAGTCATCTTCCAATTTCTCGTTTAATAAAATTATTATAAAAACAAATCACATCCTCCAACGATACAATTAGTTCTTGGATACCGATCTTAAGTCAAAATAAACATTAAAATTCATAGATATAATTATTACCAAAATAAATTGTTTACACGGAGTAGTAATTGACATCAGATACGACAAAAAATTCTCGAAGAAAATGTTGGATGATTCGTAGGTCGCCAGGGTGATTTACGAAGATGAATAGTCGCGCGCGATAAATCTTGTGATTTTTCTATTTCGCAAAAAACCTCGTCGGATTTATTGAACCCCTTCGCGGGTGTAGTTTTGTTCTATTTTTTCGGGGTGTTCCTCGGGGAAGGCTGGGGGGGGAGGGGGGGGGTAGAAGGGTGATCGAAGAAGGCGACGACGGAGAACCGGCCGAGAGACTTTAATGACGCGAGTCAATTCGCTTCGGTCGATATATCGTCGTCGGCGATGACGAGCCGATGGAGAATCGACGATTTATTACGGAGATTCATCCAACCTCGACTTTTCCATCGCGTGATCTTTGGGTTCACCAACTATCTGGATATGATGGATCGAACCTTATCGTGCGACCTTGAATCCGCAACAGGTGTCCGCGAAAATCACGAAACCACGTGTCAACCCCTTGATAACCTTACATTTACGTAAACCTAATCAATTATTAAAACATTATCGCGAAGGTCGTACAGATCTAGGATTAATTACTTTAAATATTACTTTAAACTTTAATTACTTTAAATATTACAGTCTTTTTTGAAAGAATGAAGTTTAAATCCTCTTCATGCAGAAAATCCAGATTTGATGGATATTAAATAAAAAATTAAAAAAGAAAATTGTTTCATACAGTTTCGCGATTCGAAATTTAAATGAAATCGTTTATAATACTTCGATAAGTAGAATAATGTAAAATATTCAATTTTGCATAAGTTGGTCTCAGCATAATTCCGTAACGAAATTAATGTTTTCATTAAAATCAGGGATCACTGATCATTCCGTAGAAGCAGAAATCATTAAAATTCTAATACTCCAGGAACAAAATCCAGCGTAACTAATTACGATATTTTCTACTGTCCATATCGAATCTATTAATCATATCGAAATCAGACTTCATAAATCACGTATTTTAACTATGCGTCAACTTCTACCCACGAGTCCCCACGGACGACCAATGACAATAATAACGATACAAAATTCCGACACTCAAGTAATATCTTATTACGTGTTATATTCATAACTTAATATATATTATATGGATAATGATTCAGAGCATAATATATATTATTTGGATTCTACTTAAAACTTATTATATACTATATTATATTTAATTGGTCAAAAAATGCATACCGTCTTTAACATGTAATTAAAAAGCGATTTCTTCAAGTTTTTATATTTTTTCAATTCTTTTTATCCAATAATAGCTTGTTTCTTTTGACTTAAAATGTTTTCCTATTTTTTAAAAATCCCTCGAAATATTTCCCCGCAAGAAACTGACGCAAACCACACGAACTTTCTGGCCAACCCAATAGGTTCATATCATATCGAAATCATATACGAAAGAAATTCCTATGCAAGCTAATCAGGTGCATTCGGTAATGCAATTTCCACGTATGCAGGTTTGGTATGCGTAACGCGAAGAGGAACACTATAAACGTTCGCGTGTTTCGTTACACGACGGTACACACGAAATTCGATTCTAATGGGAAACAAGAAAGCCGAGACTCTTCTCCTTGTAATACGACGTCTTGGCACGTTTCAAATACCTAATATCGCGGGAAGAAGTATTAGAAACATCTCGGAATAGACACGAGAACATCAATTAATTATCTTGTCATTTATACGTGATTCCTCATTTTTCTCACGTTCCACGAAACTTCGACTGCCTTGTTTCTCACTTGTTTCTTTGATTCTATTAAAGCACTTAAATTGAGGTTCGAGGTTTTTGTTTAATTAAATAGAAACTGGTTTAATTTTAGCGATGAGTTAACGAGATGTAATTTTCTTGGAATTTCTGAAACTGGAGTATTTTAGTTTTCTAAGTCTGATTGCAATGGAAGAAAATATGGTTAGAATTTTTGTGGATTTGTGCTATAATATTTCTACTTTTTTACTGTAATTCTAATCATTTTTAGATTGTTCTGTTATTTATTATTTCATTCTCAGACATACTTGTTATGCAAAAATAATTTTTCTACAACAGAAATTCTTGAGTAATTAAATCAAATCCAGCCTAATAATTGGAAATTAAAAATCATTTTCGTATGATAAAACTTCGGTAGAAATCCACAGCATGGTATAAATAGTTGCAAAAATGTCAAGCGTCAAGGTGTAGATCAAATCTCGTAACGAAGTTTCCAAAATCCTCGAGAATTTATATGAAATCCTTATTCACCCTTCCCGAAGGGTGATCATTTTCTTCCTAATTCTCTCACGCGGAAATCCGAGCAGGTAGCTACCTGGCAGGAGGCTCGATATCCTTCCTGGTTCAGGATACTCGTCCTTTGCAAACGATTACTCAAATTTCTGAGCGAAAGGAGTGTCTCGTGTCTCGGTTTTTCATCCCCGTTACGTAAAAAGAGAAAAGAGAGAAAGGGGGGAGAAAAATGATGATCCCGGTGCTCTTACGTTCCCTTGATCCAAGAGGACCCCTTTTTTTCCGGAAGAAATGAAGCTCAGTGAGAAAAGGAGGAAGGAAGAAGAGAAGAATCATAATAATAACAATGAGGGAAAAAACCTCACCCCTAAAGAAGCACGTAACCCCGACGGGTCACGGGGTGAATACCGTTTTACCGACTATTAACTCACTTTTACCCTGTTTTCCACCCCTCGTTCGAGACGACCGGAGAAGGAAGAGAAGAGGTTCCTTCGTCTCCTTTCAGGGGTGAGAGACTCCGCCATGTGTTTTTCACCCCTCGCCAAGGTTTCTTGCCTAATCTTTCGACTCGTTTTTTAACCTACCCTCCACGAATACTTCTTTCATCCCCTACCTTCCTACACCCATGAATCTCCTCTCTTTTTCCTGATTTACGTGGTGGATGGACTTCTGCGCGTGCAGGTAGCTCCAGGTACCTGCGAATCCTCTAGGAAGGGAAACGTAGACAAAAAACCGAGAAAAAAAGCTGTGAGTTTTGGGGGCCACGGTCGATTTAACCCCTGAGAAAAATCGCACGATTTTTTCCGTACTACCCCCTCAGGCTCGATCGCTTCGACGAGGGTTAACCGATTTCCTACGCGAAATTTGAAATCTGAAACCTTTCGGGTTACAACCATGGTGCAACCGTGGTGCAACCATTTAAAGGTTTAAGTATCTCGTAAAAATGGGCTCGAGATAGAGGCCACGGGTTTCGGTTTTTTTTTCTGGGTTCTAACTTCTCGAGGTTAAGGGGTCGGATGTCACGGTATTTTGAAATTGGAGCGAACCGGAAGATACGGTTTTTCGTTCCGCGAATTAATCAAGAATGATGTTCGAATGATTCTAATTGCCAATTAATTCCTGAAATTATATCGAAACTATTCATATAAAAATTCCTATAACACGGTAAAGTCTTCATTTTGACTTCTAATATTTTATATTAGTTCAGTAATTTTTTTTATTATAAATTCGTTTATCAAATTATATAATTTAATCCGCGTCGAACACTTCTTCATTTAATACTTCATTATCCACATCGAAGATAAATATTTTATTCCAACTGCATCTTTAAGTTAAATATTTGCTTGCAAATTATTAATTGTATCTTCTTTATTGTCCGGCGATTTCCACCGTCTCCAATTTTAATAACACTACTAAAACAATACTATAATATTAATTTAATAAGACTCTTTCTCTCATATTAATAAGTCTTCCAAATAAGATTTAAATAAATCTCCAATATTCCAACGGAATAAATATTTAACTTCTCAGATAATTTTCATATAATTATTTTTCCAAGAGAATTCTTTCCTGTCCTTCCAAGACACGGGAGTCCTTTTTTTCCCGCGAACCCTTCTAGATTTTTATAAGGTACTCTGTGTTCTTGATTTTTATCAATCGTGCACGACTCTCGGCCGCGAATGCCGGAGGATGTGGAGCAAAGATGAAAGGGAGAACGTTTCTGAGAGGAAGAGAAACACAAGGATCCCCGTGGCGCGATGGGGCCTCCTTTGGACTGGGCCTTAAAAATCGACTCGATTTAAGGATCCGGCCTCTCGCGAGGATACAACCTTAACCCTTCGTATACGTATACTTTGTATGTGTAGAGACTTATATGCACGGCGATCCTTCAGGAATATCTCTCGTACGTACGAGAATCCATTTAGCGCTGAAACGTGTACCAAATCATTTCAAGTCACTCTCTTGGTTCTCACTTTTTTCACTCTCCCTTACTTATTATCCTCGTACTTGTAATTCCAGGCATCGAAATCACCCAGAGACGAATGGAAACACTTTCGTATTATTTTCGAACATCTTTATAATGGATACGAATTATTTCGTCCTAATTGAACCGTCTAATACCCCCATTATATTGCATAATATAATCATTAATTTATTAACATTATTTTTTAAGCTTTATTAGCATTGAATAGTCTTGAAAATTCAAAACGCGGCCGATAATAATACAAAAATATTAGAATTAATGAGTCTGATATTAGAAATATAATTGATACGGAGTCGAATATATTAAATATGATAATATAATTTGTAATAAGTCTATTTAATAAAATATCTAATAAGGAACCTAATATTTATAAGATTCAGATAAACCAGGAAGATCTAATAAACAATTAAACTCAGACTAAAACGCGCGAAGAATTTTCCCACAGAAGCTATCATTTACGTTTTTTTTCCGAAAAAAGAACGATTACGTCGTCGAAGTCATTTTTCATGATCCGAGGACGTGGACACAGTAGTCTCGTTAAATGATCGACGAAGCGGAGGTCGGTTAAAGGAAGGGCAAAGGGATAAAAGTACAGTTAAGGAATTCGACGAAGAGAGCTAAAGTGAGAGGTAAAACTTGAGGATTTAAAAAGGGGTTGCGTCATTTTCGTAAACGTCATCGATCTACGGATACCCCGAGGGGGGTCTCGAGGATTCTCCCGAAAGGAAAGAGGGTACCTTTCAGCCCTTTCCCAATTTTGGAATCTACTCGGGCTGCTTTTTTTCCACTGTTTATAATGTTCCCTCTCTTTTCTTTTCTTGCGGTACCTTCGTCTTTCCTCGTTTTTTTCCATTCCGCAATTCGGTGGCCGTAGATACTGGCCAGGTCGAAAACCTTGCAGGTAAGATCGACCTATTTGATCGTCTGAACCTTTATAAGGTTTGATGTTCTCATGGGTTGCTTCCTCGCCGCGAATAAAACGCGATAGATCTACCTGAACCCGTAAAGGCTCGACCTAAAGGGATATTAAAAACAACCCTAACTCCTTCCACCGGTTTAACCCTCGTCATAATGCTAGGATCATTTCTATCTTCCACGGGAAAATCGGCTTTTTTAAATACCGAACTTACGGTAAAAGTAACGTCTGCTGAGATCTGGGTAGTTTTTTGAACGTTGGAATATTTTTGATATAATGGAACAGTCTTCCATGTGTTACAATTCTGTAATTATATTATCAAATTAAATATTTCATTTCCATTTGAATTTTAACGGTAGGTTGAAGATTCTCTGGAATGTGTAACTGCCTTGCCAGTTCTACTGTTGATACTTTAATAAGTGTAACATATTCATCAAAAGTAGACTTCGTTTCAAACCATTAATATTAGTAACAGACCATCAAGAAATTAATTAACTTTCAATAAAAGATAAAAGGCAATTAATAGTGAATTATTTCCATAAATATTATTTACGATCGCGATACATAATTAATGATATCATACAATAATACTTCAAGCGAGTAATTATTCATTTTTGTCGATCGTTTATCAGTCCGTTTTTTCATCCTGTTTTCATAAAATTCGTTTAAATTTCAAATTGAAATTAAATATAAAAATTCCTGTAAGACAGTAGAGTTTTAAGATTTATGATACAGTGATATATTTTAATAATCTTAATTTTGAACTGCGTTCGTAGTTGGAGTGTTAATATCTGGCGAGTAATTATCCATTTTTATCGATCGTTTATCAGCGCGTTTTTTTCATCTCCTTAAAGTCCTTTCAAGCGAAAGTATCCAGGAGAGCAGATGTACCTGCTGCCAGTCGATTCCGGGACTTTAAAAATCGAGACGTCTCAATTTCACGACTCCCCGTCTAGCTCCAAGAAAAAACTTCCCCTCAGTCAGCTTTTTTTTTACTGACTCCACCTTGATGTCCCCACTCGAACTCTTGCCTTTCTATTCGTCGTTTTAACTCTCGGCTTTCCCTGGCTTAGACCAATCGAAATCTCGCGTTTCCCCACCACTGGTTCCGTTTCCAAAATCAGGGAAAATCTCCTCGGGTCCTTTAAACATTCAGTCTCGCCGGATTCCTGGCGAGGTGAGGATATGACGAAGCTCCAAGATCTCGAGTTTGGTGGGTTTTAAATATCGAAAGTTAATGGAAAGATAGTATATAATTATTTTATGATGGAAATAATGATTTATTAAAATTCTTTACTGCTGTTGGGTGCACAACGGTTCATTAGCACAGGTTTAGTGAAAGATAATTAATGTATTGATTGTTTGTTATTAATATTAATGGGTTAAATCGAAGTTAATAATTCAATATTAAGACCCGATATTAATAATGTTATATATCGGTATATATAGAAGATTATACTGGCTACAAATTTTTAATCAGATTAATGGGCATTAATTATCCACGATTTATAATTTCAAAATTATTTCAAATTATTTCTGATATCCCAATATTTCAATTAGTATTTTAAAACAAGATTATATTTTTATAATTATACTGCCTTAAAATGTGGTAAATAATTTCTCAATTAATGATCTGAAAGTCTTTAATTTTTTTATATCTTCCAGTCATATGCTTCATTAAAATTACACTTTATTAAAGTTGAACTTTAGCAAAATATCCATTATGTTAAATTTCCACTTTACTCAAATTTCGTCTTTATTAAATTGCAATTTTATTCAAATTTCAATCTTATTTAAATTTATCTAACCAAGCATAATTTCTCAATGTTACAGGAAAAGTGAAGGTCAAGGAAGAAAAGGATGCCTCGTCGATGGCGCCAGGAAGCCCTCCGACGCCACCGCACACACCACAAAGTCCTCCAAGGCACAATCTTCCAGCTGGCAATCTTTCTCAATCTTGCCAGACTTCAAATGCAAATTCGCCGAGCTTGCAGCAGCAACAACAACAACAACAACAGCAGCAGCAGCAACAGCAACAACAACATCACTCTCATCAGGATCCACAATCCATGCATTCGATCGCGAACTCACCCCTGAGTCAGATCCTTGTGCAAAACCCGGCGCTCGCTCAATTGTTGCAACAAAATCCAGCGATCTTGTCGCAGAATCCACAGCTGGCGCAATTGTTGCAACAGAATCTCCAGGTTCAGATGGGCAGTGTCCTCTTCCAGAATGTCAGGAGGGAGGATCCTGAAGAGTCGAGGGTGAGTCAGACTGACAAATTAATTAAACGAGGGTTCCTCGCTCGATATCAGCCCCACTGTTACGTTATAAATAGCGTTTTGTCTAATTGTCTCTCTTACCTCTTCGTGTATTTAAATACCCTCTAACAAGGATGGTTTCCACGCTTTCGTGGAATCTCTGACAATGAAGAGACTGTTATCGATATTAAAATCTATTTAAGTTTAGAAAGCAAACATTTTCATCGAAGCATATAACAACTTATTTAAGTCTAGGAAAAGGAAATTGAAGAGGAAGAATTTTGGGATTTAATTAATTGTCATCTCGGAAGGGTTGAGTGATTTTAATCATTTTTTTGAAGACCATCTAACGGAGGTCGTTTCCATGATTTCGTGTAATTTTTTAAGACGAAGGAGAGTGTTATCGATGTTGGAGATTTTAGGGGAGAATATTAGGTCGAATGATTTAGTTAATTCTAGTGGTGCAGATGGATAGAGAAGATCGAGTGCTCTTTATTAATTAATCAATAGCCGGTTTTAATCAATGGTCCACCTATAAATCGGAATAATTACCGCGGAATAATTACTATTGGCCAAGCGGAATTCGAGGCGTTGATCGTTAAGCGGAAACACTTGAATCGAATCCAAGTTATATCGCGGTGCAACTCGATGTTGACAATTTCACATCACGTCTTCAACGGGGAAAAATATTTCGCCATTTATTGTAATCAATCACTCAAATTCCTTCCTTATTAATCATAATTTCAATATTAATATAAATTTTTCCCTGATCTTCCTAAAATCCAATATTTTCTTATCGCTATTTATGGATGTTATTCTCACAAATTGTATCGATTATAAAAATAATATTTCTAGACAACTTGAAAATATTTTAAGTATCTTAGAATTAATTTGAGGATTACATTGTCACAAGATATAAAACTGAATATTTGTATTAAATATTAGGAAGCTTCTGGTCGGTGTTTGATAATGCGATATCCATAATGAACCCGTCGTTTTAGTTTTCATAAAATTATCTCTCCTCATTACAATATTAATGATCGGAGGTTGACGGTCTGTCAATGAACTCGGCTGATATAATTCCATCGTTCTCTGAATATATTTGATTATTATGCAAAGTAGCAAAGTACCGAGCGGATCGAAATTAATAAAGAACGCTTCGTGGTAATCGTCTTACCGCGCTCGGGAAAATAATAGAACGACCAAAAACAATATACTGCCGTGACTCATCGTTGTATTTTGATGACTCGATGATGACTCGTTCAAGGATCGTAAAGTCATACATTCCGGGGAGGAAACGTGGTAACTAACTGTACTAGAATAATTCAGAGATTCCTGGTATTCTGAATGGCGAATTGCTTCTCATTACTTACTTTCATTGGCATCGTTTTACTCTTCAATGGAATATCATTCGATACTGAAATCAGCGCAAAAAGAATACGATTTTATATTTTTTTTCTCTTGTCTCCGACATCCTTTAAGTCGACAGGAAAAATTCAAATACGTGGGACTTAAAATTCCATTCATTTTCCATTGTGTTAGTATAATTCATAAGTAGAATTATGATATATCTCCACAATTATGTTGTTATTCCATAAGTATGACTTATGATACACATACACATATTTATATGGATTTATTTCGTAGAATGAACATGAAAAATATTATTATCTGCTTACCACAAATTATATCTTATATCTACAGACATGCAGTTTATTTATTTGTAACTCGAAAAGCTTTACTTCGAAGTTTAGAATTTAAACTTTTCTCCATTAATTCGTACGTAATCATTTTCATATAAAGAATGAATGTATGGACTTATAATTAACATGCAGAAGAAGCAAACGTCCCGACATCTCAATTAAAGCCACACGATTAAGTTACCCCAGAACCAACTTGAATTATGAAGCTAAATTAAAAAGGGCCCTAATTTTTGCAAAGTTGATCTGCATACGTCGCAAGCAAGGGATTACAAGCAGCTCACGTATCCAGGAGAAATATCCATACGAACATAGTCGAGTGAGTGAGAGGGGGGGAGGGGGGACGGGAGGCACGAAACGGGCCCAAGAGAGAGAAGAGAGGTCCCCATCCGCGGGGTCTACGGCATGGGATCGCTGCCGTGGAATCCCATACGGGGAGAATTGAAATTATTCCCCCGATTTTTGTCGTGTCGTTTACATTATTTTCGCCTTTGAATATTAATGGGCATATGCTCTCCGGCGTTATGGCACAAGAAGTAACAACGGCGTATAATACTCGACTCTTAACGTTATTCTATTGTTTGCAAATCAGCTCTATTGTTTTCTCATATACCTCTATACTCTGCCTCTTCCCTCTTTTACCCTCGTGCCTCCTACCTCCTGTCCACCCAACTCCTCCTTCTCTTCTTACTTCTCTTCTCTTCGCCTCCTCTTTGCCTCTTTGCTTCTTTCACCATTCGATACTTCCCCGGGCGCTCTTCTTCTTTAACCCTTCTCTCTTTCTATCGTCTTCCTCCTTCCTATTCGCAATTGCTTTCTTTTGTCTCCCACCCCCCTCTCGCTCGCTAATCTATATTTCTCTTTCTCCCACTTATCTGTACATCTCTTTTTATCTCCCTCTCTTTCTCGTCTCCTTCGAGGATCTTCCACTCTCCACATTCACGGTGATCTTCTTAACTTCGTCATACCATAGGATTTTCCTGTTCCTCGCGAGATCTTAATGATCCTATTGTTATTTCGGAATTCATCCACGTGATTGATACTTAAATAGGACGATAATTTTGTTTTCGATGTATTTCGAATGTTTTCGGATCGAATAAGATCCACGGGGTATCGCGGCACAAAACGGCACGCCGGGATGAAATGGCAACCGAGAAAGGTCCCGTGGGAGGATCGTTCTAGTATGATCGGATTTAACGGTGCGATCGATCGATCGATCGCACCGTGACCCGATCGAATCGTAATATTTTTCGGATGAAAACTAGTGAACACGGCGAAAAGACAAATTCACGGAGTATCGTAGGAAGGCAATAAAGAATTATTATGCCGAGTACGATGCAATCCGTAATATTGGGTATCGAAGGTCAGCGGATAATTATGAACGCGGAATATAAATGTTTGATTAGAGATCGAGGAATTAATGGAACGTGATCGTCACGTACGTGATATGAGTTCTATGCGGTACGGTTCGAGGGAGGGGGGAAGGGTGGAGAGAGAGAAAAAAAAAGATCGAGGTTAACACGTGCCTCCCCAGGAAACAGAAAGGAGAGAAAGAAGAAGGGTTTGGAACGATGTAGCAACTACTACTTCATAAATTCACCGAAGCTTCTTGGATCGGATCTTAGATAGGGCTTCGGAAATCGTACAGGATTCGAATAATTTGCACCACGATGGGGCTTCCGGCAACTCTCGTTTCACGTTTCGTGTCTTCTTCGAGGAACGATTTCAATTTTCTTCTCGCCACGTTCTACTTCTAATTACCGTCATTGTTTTCTTACCCCCCTTCACTGAAAATGAAATGGCTTTCGTTGAACGTGTTAAATAGTCGCGAGGTCATCAGAGTCGTTTCCTAATTCTCATACGTTTTCGAAGAACCGGAAATCGTTTCCGTTTCGCATAACGTGGCCGAGATGTCGTGGACGATAAAGAGACGATTTCAGCCGATGCATCGATGCGAAAATCGAAAGGGTATGGGCCTTGGGTTCCACGAGTAAAGGTTAACGCCTCGAATTCCATTCAGGATCGTATCGATATTGGGAACGATATTTCGCAATCATTATTTTATTTACCACCAATGTTTTAATTGCTTGGTAACATCGTCGATATTAATGACTTCGATAGTTATTACTTACAGTATCAATATGAGTTACATTCATTTATTTCTATTTATGTAATCTCGATGTATCCAATCCATCCATTTTTATATTAGAAATGTGATGTCGAAGACTATCTCTCTAAAAGTCTCCATAGAATCTGTCTTTTTTTTCGTTTACATTAAAATTATTTGATTCTATATCGGTATATTAAGGCACCACTTTTTCAGTACAATATTAATATCATTTATATTTGTTTATATAATCACAATATATCGAATCTACTCTATAATTATAATAAAACCAAGTCGTCGATCAGTATTTTTCCGAGTGTCTCCGTAGCGCACTCGTTTTTTGTTTACGTTTAAATAATATGATTATCTATTCGTGCCAAACGAAGGATGTTGTTCTCGTTGTATTGTAGGCACCCCTTTTTTTCGGTCCCAAGTGCGCGGACGTCCCTGAACATGGTGGTGCATTGTACATCGTAATGTATTTCTTTTAGGTACCGCCGACAATAGCGAGCCTGGCGGCGATGAAGGTGGAGGCAGCTGACCCGAAGGTTTCCGGTGAGTTACTATTTCCTCCTCCTTACGGAATTATCGGGATCGTAATTAGATTCAAATCGAGTCTTCACGTTCGACGACCCTCGCCTCGAGCACGACGAAAAAAACAGTCGGAAATAAAAAGAATGTCGACGCGTATAATGATTGGAAAAAAAAGGGACAGGCGTGGGTCGGCGATGATAGACTTACCGAATGAAAATGTCGAAGGTGTTTCAATCTGGTTAGACGAGTCGGGTTATTATCGTCCTTTTAATTGATGTGTCGAACACCATTATTACGAACGTCGATAATCATCTTTACTTAACGTGCCAGTTTTTTCTACATACTTATTATTACGGCACTGCTTTCCGTTCGATTTTTATTAATTGTTTATCAATGACTATTCTGAATACGAAGGATTCTTACATAATATCCACTCCCTTCTAGCGTCTTCCACTTGGAATTATATTTAATAATTCCCAGAATACGATACATAATTTCTATTATAATAACATGATCAGAAACAAATTGATTATTCTCAATCGATCTAAAAATCGTTATTTAATATTGTTTACATTCTATTAAAAAATCTCATTGAACAGAGTTAGGAATTAATATTGAATCAATGGGGTTATTTTCAACAAACATTTAAACTTTTTGATTCGAAAGGTTATTGATCATTCTTTCTTAATATAATTATTGGAATATCAAATTCGACTGTACATTTAATAGCACTCTGAACACAATGCTCCCGCATGATGGTGTAATTATAAAATTCCCACGACAATACATCCGAGTTTACCATAAATCTCGTGGATGGCGAGTTGAGAGTTGAAAGAGACGTCCATCCGGGGTCGCGTCTTCCATTTATTGGATTGAATCGGTGCACGCCCGTAAATCGCCTGCAACCTGACGAATCGAGTCGTGTCCCATGCTTTCAACGTTTTCTGCCCTGGGGTTCTTCCCCCTTTATTGGAATATCCGCCCACAGCATTATGGGAATTATCAAGGAAATGGGATGAGTATAAAGTGGGTCCCACGAGGAGACCTAACCGGGGGTTGTCTGCGCCGTGGACGTTCACGAAAGAGAGAAAGAAAAAGAAAACACAGACTCTTACCAGCTTTCTCCTTCGATTACTACCCCTGTTTACTACCCTTTCGAAGTACTTTCGAGAGGAAACATGAAAATATTAGCATCGGGATTTATTTAGTTTCTTGAGGTTGTTGGAACGATTGATGTCAGTGGATTTATAGCGACACAATGAGGTGGTTGTGTTGTATAACTGAATCGATAGACTTATAAATAACTACTGTTATGATAGGTTTGATTGGAATCGTGTTTAATTATCGATTCTAGTGTCCTCTCTTTTTAGTAGGTTCTATAGTCGGTTATTAGTTTTTACTAATTTTGTATTAACCCTTTTACTGCGAAATCCGTATATATACGCTCTCATATATCTATGAATATGTACGAAAGGCGTATATATACGGCCAGTGAATTTTACTCGGTATAACGCATTTACTTTTTTAGTGAATTAATACAGAATGGAATTACTGTTCGCATCTTCGACCGCATCTTACTGTGTTTATGGTTTTTTTGTAACACTCGCCGCAATCAAAGGGTTAATTACGGAAACCTTTTGATTTGCCGAGAATTAGACGGAACATTTTTAATGCTGAGAAGCGGGACGCGTTTGTCTGACTATAAACGGATTGTTCTACTAAATAATTATGCCGGCACATAATGTACGTACTACTGAGTTTATTCTACTATGAATTAATTTATATTCTAGACGATCTGTTTATTTTTGACGGATTATTCTATTTCCACCATTAAACCTGTCTTGATATCTACAGTTATACATATATTAGGGGTACCGGAAAGCAATCATTTCGTGACTGGAGAACTTCTGACATCGAATGTTGGGAATTTGATTTTGTCAAAAAGGGAACTAATAATATACTGCGTTAATATTTTGGTATGTTTTATTAAGAGATAGTTTACGATCTATTCTAATAATTGCTCGATAAATGGTGCCACCATAACCGACGAGGCATATTTCACTTGAAAACGAAGAAACAAATCACCGACGGAAATTACGGCTAATCGGGAGGACAGAGGGAAAGAGAGAGACTGGGAGAGAAAGAGAGAGCTCGATCTTCCTCTCTGTCTCTCCTCGCGGGTCACTCTTATCGAGTAGCACATTCCCACAATTTCGGATTGGCCAATCAACGTCGCCCGGACGATATTAAACTCGCGTTGAAACGGAATAAAATAAAAAATACCGCTCTCTTCCTCGCGTGTTCCACGGCCGATAGAAAGCGAGTGAGAGTGAAAAAGACGAGAGAAGGTGGGTAGGAAAGAGGGAGAGAAAGAAATCAAGAGAGAATGAGAGACGGGTGGGGGGGAGAGAGAGAGGGCAGCAATCAAAGCTGATTAAGCCCACAACTGGGGAATCTGTGGGGCCAGTGTCTCACGCCAATCTCGCCCAATCAGCCGGTTGGCCGGGGAGATTTAAAAAATAGAATGCCTACTGTCAATTGTCCCATAATTTAAATAAATCGAATAAATGGACAAAGTGGCCAATTAGAGTAGTTGCTGCTTGCTGCTTTAACGCATTATTCTCTCTTTCTCGCGGTGTCTTCGGCTCTGCCCCCTCCGCCCCCTCGAAGGCGAGACCCTTCTTTGATCCTCTCCACCCGAACTCTCCTCTCTTATCAACTCGTCCTCGCGAGTTGCACGGAAATCTACGGACGCGCGTGACATTCTTTATCAAACTCTTATCGAGCCCTTACCTCGCGCGGCAGCTTCAACTTTACAAATATATATGAAAAGATATAAGTAACCTCATGAAATACATAATTAATATTAGATTGGCCGAAAAGTTCGTGCGCTTTGCATTGAAAAGAGGAAAATATTATGAGTCAAATTTTATATCGTTTCCTATTTACACGTTAAAAACCGCACGAACTTGTAGACCAACCTAATATATAGGACAGTTATGGCGGTAAGAATTTGAAAGATAAGGATTACCGAAATATTTTCCAATTTAAAGGTCCCCGACGCGTACAACGTGTCTTTGATCCGAGATTCAAATCTACTTTCATTCTTTCACCATTCGATCATTGGTCATTTAAGAAAGTGACGTACATCGGTGTAAATCTATGCCTCGTATCTTGGAAATCATTTCGTGATTGTGTCACTGTCGTTCAAGCTATCATTACGTTTATTAATTTCAATTTATCCGGAACGCTTCCCAAGCGGTTCACTTTTATTCCATGGATGTTGGTGTTCTTCCAAGAAGCACCCTCGGTAATCATAAATTTTCGTAGACAGGATGCTACGTTTATTAATTTCGTATTCGTTAAACACACGCGAATTACATTTGCTAATTATTTGATTGTTATCTTTCATCCGACACGAGGCGTCGGTGAAGAACAACATTCCTATATTAATAACATGAATTTAATTTAGTATACAGACCGATGTGATTAATGATTTTAAGTAACTCTATGGAAGTTCGAGTTTAAACTTACTTATATTGTACCGCCGATATCTCGAATAAGGTGAAGAGAGACTTTAACAATTACAAGCAATTTACGACTTTAACAATTACCAACGACATCCGCGAAACACGGACCTCGGCTGCACCTGTTCGGCATTCATTTACGGCGTGCCTTAACAGCCGCGCTTATACTTATGTCCCTTCATTTACTTGAAATACAATTTAATTAACCGTAACTTCAGATCACCTGGACGAACTTTACATTGTAATCAAATTAACTATCAACTAAAACCGATTCGTGATGTTGCTTTGCAATCCTCTGGCTTTCGTTTGACAACACACTGACTCAGCTTCTAATTAATCGTTTGATTTCATTCGTTTGAAGGTACGTTAAAACTTGAAGTAAACTATCTGCTGGTGATCGTAAACTTATTTCAGAACTTGAAAAGCAAGGTTTTGTAATGTTATACTCGGATTCGAAAACTGATAGGAGGATTTCAAATTAAGTGGAATAGCGTGATCTAACATTTTAGTAATAAAATAAATTCATGCGATATGTATTTATTATGATATATAATACGGTATTGTATTTTACGGTATCGCAGAGTCCTGTTTAAATACTAGAATTATGGAAGCCGATAACGGGTTTGAAGAATTTAATAAAAACGTTCAAATTTATAAGGTTTTCTTTTCAGAGATTTTTTAGTTAAAAGTTTTTTTAACACTTTTGTGTGTTAAAAGACACAAAGAGTGTAGTTATTAAGAAGACAATTATGCGAATCTCGGTGGATCTCGATGAAGGAGAATCGTAACGTATGTCCTTCAGGTAGATAAGGTTTGAATATCATGAGTCGGTGGGTTCATAGTATGTACCCAGGTACACCTACTACGTGGGCTGGCAGTCGGAGCATGCAGTCGAGCAGGCAAATAACAAATAAAGCATAAACGGGAGCTACAATAAATAACTGGTGCACCGTTCTCTGCATACACTCCCACCGAGGGGCCCTTCGGGGCCTTATTCTCTTTCGTTATTCTCCTCTTCCACCCCCACTCGTCCGACTACCTTCGGGCCCTTATATATGTACGTACACAACGAAATACCGTCTCGCGGAGAACCAATCTTTGTGGAACTAATTTGTTTAATTAATGCACGCGCTTTTTTAACTCTTCGACGAGTGGGTTAAAAAACTCAGCCAGTCGAACTTCTCGTGAATTCCGTTCGTGGTTTAAAACGGAATTTTTTTAGTAATTGAATTAATGTAAGATACAAATTTATTGTACAAATAATTGGCAGAGATTCGATAATAAGTTCATAATTCTTCAAATATTATGAACATATTTTTTAGGGCGAATTAAATATGTTTTCTTGGGATGGAAATATTAAGAGGTTCGCGTGGAAGGAGAAATGTTCTGTTGATTATTTGGTAAACAATTTTAAGATGTAAATTGTTCTCGTTTAGCGAGTGATTTTCTTCTTTGGAGATAATTAGGATACTTATTGAACTCGTTATCGAAGGAATATTGAGTACACCAATCGAGAACGGTAAATCGATTTTCCTTGGTAATACCTTCCACTCGATTCCATATTGATATAAAAATCCAGAAATTGCATTCGATTATTGGAAGTTAAACAACGAGTTGTTTACTTCTGGTATATTGCTTCGCGAGTAATTGTTGTTCCACAGAATTCAACCTTGATGGAGTACCATTAAACAATTTACCAGAGTTCAGAGAAAGCGTAAAGTAAATTCCATGATTCGATTCGTGCTCCTTTAACGACTTCATACTTGTCGTAAAAAGAGGTAGGATTTAATTGACAAATTAATAATTCTCAGGAATCGGTTACTATTCATTTTAATTACTAAATAATTGATATAAAATATCCTTTATCATATATTAAATATATTACATGACCAAATCATTTCTTTATGATATAAGCCAACATGTTACTCATAAAAAAATATTATTGCCATGCATAATAATATCACTGAGTTACCAGACATATCAAACAATTATTAGATACTCAATATTATCAATGTTTATAACTTGTCACGTGTCGTTTGACATCAAATATTATTTGTTATAATATAATATAATAATCTTCTTGCTATGTTAACCTATATTTGGCGCATAAAATAAAAATATGGTTGCTAGGTATAGTAAAGTCACCGAGTTCCCAGACATTCACGGTTGTCATTCTTTCGCCGGCTCATAAAAAGTCGCAGCATCCCAAAGGCAGTCGGTGGCACGGTGGATTCGAAATTTTATTATTTATATTTGAAATTTATTATCGCCCTTGGACCAGACTGGGCCTACAGTGGGTGACCATTGGTCCGTTTTCTATCCTCTCTTCTCCCTGGACGAAGCTGCAACCCCGCCTTTTACTTCCCCGCGAGTCCGTCTTCTCGCGGCGTCTCGTCGCCGGCCTAATTTATCGTTCCTCAACTTTTTATTAATTTCTTACCGCTCGCGGAATCGCGATCGCATTAAAAGGAACGGTCACCGAAATGCATCGGTACACAGACGGAATGCCGTCCCTAATTTTTCGCTCTTCTCCTCGTCTCTTCGCCAAACCCTTGTCCCCTACCATCCTCCATCGTGATTCGACCCTTTCTCGATTCTTTCTCTCCTTTCCACTTCATATCTCTCCTCCTTTTTCTTACTCTCTCACGCTATCTGTCTCAAATGTTCCTTTATCTGACTTCTTTACCCCTCCTGCCCACCTCGACGAACCGACCTCTCGATGCTATCGGAACCGTGCAGAAGAAAGACATTTTTCCGCAAACTGTTTGCCCCGCTGGTGGCATCTCTCCGCACCCCTTTTTCAACTCCAAAAAGAACGGACAGCTCAAAATGCCGATCTCGTTGCACCGACTCGCGAATTATGCGTGTGGTTCTCGTAGAGGAAGTCCAGTTAAAAATTGCATTTGAAAATTGTTTTAATAAATGTTTTATGTATCTCAAATAATGGAAAACTTGAAACACGTTGCGTCGTCAAACGATCGCAATTATCGAAGTTCAATTCATAACACTTCAAATTGTTCAGTTCTTTAGTAATTTTTCAGTTATTTTTTCCATAAGAAGAATAGAATTATTGTTTGAAGATTATATTGTTAGACACTGAAAAAGGCACGATAAAAATGTGGAGAAATATAGAGTTGTTTGATAATATTTTTTTGGGGCGGAAAGTACGAAGTTCGTGTTTGATGTAGTTTAACGAGGAATAAAACTGCTGGAAGGGTTTCGGATTAAGCTAGTTTCCGCGTGGTTGGACGAACATGGCGACTGAATAACTTGGTGAAAATCGATTATACACTCCTCTCCGGAATACTGTTGGCGTAGGCCAGCTGTTAAAGTGTTTGACAAATCGTTCTTTCAAACATTTCCATCTAGCTGTTCTACTTGCACCTCAAAGAACTCCGTACTTTGGGGTTCGATATTTCTCTCTGACAGGATACGTAACTTTTAAATGTCCATTTCATCGATGATTATCGTTTATATTAATCGAATGGATTAAGAATACCAATAATGCATTTCCTGATACAATTCTACTTGATGTACCCAATTTATTAATATCCTTTATTTAATATCTTTTTAACTGCAGTAATTCGATTGTCATCTAACACGATTGTAGACCTGGAATGTTTGTAATTAATTAATTTAGCGGGTTCGAATATGTTTGTAATTCCTTCGGTGAAAAATTATATTCGAAGTTATATTCAGAAAATTATATTTATTAGTGAAAGATTCAAATCAGTTTTGGTGATGAATTATAACGAAAATAATGTCCACGAAATTATGTTCATTTCAGATTAAAAAAATGATAATCAGTTTTTCTGGCGAAAAAATATATTAAAGTATAATTTTCTTAATAAAAAATAATGTCGAGGTATAATTCTTCAAATAGAATTTATTATCGAAAATCAAGTAAAACTTAATTTAAAGAGCAACATCGTTTGATTCACTTAATCAAGTTCATTCCGTGAAGCTCGAGTTTAATTGGAATATTAAATGTAATATTCCTTTACATTATGTGAATATAATATTTTTCCCATCGAGTGGTTCGTCCCCAATGCGAATCCTCGTCCTCCCTTTCCTGTGATTCTGGAATCCGACGAACGCATTCTTTTTCTCGTCTGGCATTCCCTTTTTCCTGTCGAGATTCGACGGATCTTACGAGGCTGGCCGCGGGAAAAAAGGGCCTCGGCTAATTAATAGAGCCGGATCGACGTTTAGGCCCCCACGAAAAATAAAATCTTAACCCCCCTCGAGTAAATTAACCGGGAGAGGAGCGAGCTGCCGCGGGCTAATTAATAGACCAGAGAGAGAAAGCGAAGAGAGAAGATGAGAAAGTTGAGAGAGGACAGAATCTCGAGAAGAGGGATCTTCCTCTCTTTCTCTCGTTTTCACCCTTCTTTTTTTTTGCCAACCAACCAAGGACCCTGGTCCTTGGATCTTGTTTCCTTGTACATCTCGGTCTCCCTTCTCGGGCTCTCTTTATGAATCAAATCAATTTCATATTTCTTTATGTAATATCGTTTCAGTACACGATTACGCTTTACGAGTTTTAATTAATTTCGTCTCTGCGGTTGGTGAAAGTTATCGATCACTGTTTACATTATTTTATATCTCAGTTTTAATAATATTTTACGATTAAGAAATCCTTATATGTTTGGCTAGATTTTCCAATTATGTAATGAAGTATTTATTTATATATACGAGTGCATATAATAATTCCGAGAAATCTTTTCATTTTCAACATATAGCAGACACAATAAAAGTATCGAGGCGAATGGATGTTCAAAGGTGATCAAAAGGGGAGGATCAAAATATCTGGTAATAAAAGTAGCGAGTACGAAAAGCGAATTACGAAACGCACAGTGAATGCCGCAATGTTAGTTGGCCGCGCGATTGGCCCCGATCAGTTTGTATCGGGAAACAACTATTGGCAATCGCATACCGTCCTCGAAACTCAGGAATCCATCATTGCCTGATCGAAACCGATGCCCCTCTCCCCGATTTCCCCCCGCGCTATCCAAACACTAGAAACTCCAACCTCCTCCCGTTACCCCCCACCACCCCGCCCCGCACCCGTCTCTTTAACGTCCCCGTTTTTTCCTGGCCGACGTTTCGCGATTTTTCGGTCGCCAAGAATACGACTTTATCCTCGTGATAGCGAACTATGTTCGATTAACTAATCGATTGGTTTAATTGCGAGCACCAACGAGCCTTGAAACTAGAAGGATTCGAATGGATAGAAACGAAGGGCGAGATTTTTTAATCATTTACAGGAAAGGCGACCGTCAGTCGCCGCAGTAAGCGGCACCTCTTGTCTTTTGGATTTGCGTGTGGCAAAATAAATCGTATGGCGATTGGGAGTCGCCTCGGAGGGTGCAAAGGGTTAAAATTGAATAATGCATTTTCGAATTCATGAATTATCGGGGAAAAGATTGTGACGGGATAACTAATTCAAGTAGTTACGGAGTCATCGAGAAATAAAGACATCGTTGGGAGATAACTCTTAATCATTCTCGATGAGTTCGAAATTGGAGTCGAGCCGAGAAGATTATACGGTGCGCCGCATCGATCCGATCGTCGATCAATCATTTCGTCCCGAAAACTAAAAGCGCGGGACACAGATCTGTCCGTGTATTCCATAAAATATGAGATTTTACGTGATTTCGCGTAGATTCGATCGATGACTTTGTTCGGCACTCGGTCCACTTTCCATGGCACCGATTCTTCCACGGTGAGATTTCTGGCTCTCTTCTCCGTCGGCCGGCGGTTTTTCGTCGGAAAAAGGGTCGCCAGAAATATACGGAATATCCGTGGCTCCACTGTCGGCCGGCATCCGGTTGACTATTTTGAGAATATAATCACGAAACCGAAGGAAAAGGGAGTGAAAGTGGAGAATCGCGAAACGTGGAGAGAGGAGACGGAAGAATAAGCGCGCCGAGATATCTTTCGTGGATTTTCATCCTTTTTAACGTCTCTTATTACTTTTCGACGAGACTCGACTTTGTTTATTCTGCACTAATGGTTCGTTCCGTTCTTTTTAAATGCAACTTGACGGAGGAAGTACCGAGAAACAGTTACGTGTCACGCGCTATCTGCACTTCGTTTTATCCTTCGATATTCATCGAACTTCGAAGTAACTGTTAATACGGGATTTCCTGGAAGTATTTACCACTGTGCTGCATAATTAAAATCACGATTAAGATTGAAATTATTGTATCGAACATGGTGCTGCTATCTGATCACAAGTATATCTGATATCATTTGGACATCGTAGAAATTTAAATAAATAATTCAATCAACATCATTAGATATACATATATCTATTGGAAGAATAAAAAAGCCCCAGGAAGTCTTGGAAATGTTTATCACTATATGGCATAATTAAAATCACGATTAAGATTTAAATTATTATATCGAATATGATGCTTCTATTTGATCATAAATGTATCTGTTATCATTCGGACGTCGTAGAAATTTAATAAATAATTCAATTAATATCGTTAGATATAAATATATGGATCGGGAAAATAGAAGAGTGCTGTCGAAGATCAGGTATCATTGGAGTTATTAATTCGAGGTCATTTTTGATATTACAAAGGTTTCTTCTTTCGTCTAAGTTCAGTTGAGCTTTCCCTGTTCTTCACACACGTATCTCCGGTTCTCCGTTATTTCGCGCTTGCTAAAAAGCGAGAAAAAGGAAGAGGAAGTCGGTGGAAACGACCGGCACGAGACCGAGGACCGAGATCAAGACCACGAAGCTGGTCCGATTGTTTTAACCCCATGCCAAATTAAAACAGCACGAGAATGAGTCGAGGGTCAGGGTTAAAAAGAGGGTGAATTAGTACCACGAATTATTTAATATTGAATAAACACGAAACTTTGAATAAAATTTGTCTCCGTAATTATAAACCGACAAAAGGTTAAGTCTCTAAATTCAAGGTATAAATGACTTATTTTAAGATATTTTATAACTTAAAGTGTTTGAAAATTGATGCAAGATATTATTAAGAGAAATGAATTTCTCGCGGTGATTCAATATTAATTTTACTAATAATTCAATGAACGCGAAAGTTTGAGAAAAATTTGACTCTGAAGTTATAGCATGACGAGGTATAAGTTTACTTGTTATGAAAGATTGGTATTTTATAATGTAATGTGATTAAACATTGTTGGAAGATATTATTAAGTGTCGCACTGTGGATCGCGAGGAATCAATTCCACCCAAGTTTTATGGTGAACCACTCTCGGTCTGACAATTCATTCCGTTTCTACTTGTTCGTGCAACGAGGCGAAGACTCGCAATACCGACGACGTGCCAAATCATGCGAGCGGAATCGGAGAAATTTAAAAAATATTCTAAATTTAATTACACCGAGCGACGACGACCCACGGTCTTTCGAAATCGTCCGGGCTGCCAATGCTGGGTTGAAAAATAGCCGATCGACGAACCTGAAACACGAATCGCGGATCGAAGACCCGAGTCTTCTAACGGGGTGGCATTTAAATGCAAGAAAAAGAGGAAAAAAGAAACACCGCCAAATAACAACAATTATAAACCTACATCAAATAAATGACAATCAATATTATTACTAAATTGCCTAATTTTATATACAATCTCCTCGAAGGCATACATTTCAATCATTTTTTCCACGACAAATAAAAATTAAAAAATCGACAAATTAAAATCCACGAACTATACAATTACACGTTTAAATACCCAATAAAACAAGGTGCATTCGAGCGGAACAGAATCACTGACGACGATAAGGGTAGAATCTATCCACGATTAAATGTATGAATCATAATAGTAGCGATCGAATTACAGATGAAAACTGTAATCGTCGTTGATGGTGGAAAGAAATCGGTCGAATATGAAAGATGGAGGGTAGAATAAGTATAAGGAGGTGTATCTTCTGGTGTACGGAGTGGCGTACTTAATAATAGTCGGTGCTCGTTACGCACTCGTCTAACTGGCTTGTTAAGCATAGCAGTCGTATAACGTCTCGCTCGGGGAATATTCAAAAGTTATTGGATACGCGATCTCGTAAATCACCAGGTGTTATGGGACTTTGTAAAACTTTGAAGTACGTGCCTCGTACATATGATCCGTGATAACGTAAAAAAATCTCCAGTGTGCCCTACGAAGCATCAAGATCTTCGATGATACGCTTTGTAGAAGTTAAACGAACACACGGCAACCAACAAATCGCGAGTTTGTAGAAGTTACATTCATGCAACCTACAAATAAGCAGCCTCGTTGTGCCAGTTTGTCGTAAATTTCCTCTAACGAGCTACCCTGCTCACAGCGATTTCTTGGGGAAGCATAAAGAACACGGGAATAGGGAAAGGGAAAGGGAAATTTCTCTTACGAAACTAATCTCTTCGGAAGGATTAATTGCTTGTCAATTAATATTGATAGGGGAGATTGTCTTTCGTTCCGAGAGAATTTATCGGCTCAAATATGTAGCACTCGATAGTTCCTGTCTTGGAGTCACATCTATTTTTCACGTAGAATTAAATATTGATATATTAATATAATCTTGTCATTATTTCTAATATCTTCATTTTATTATGTTGTTATATCACGATATAATAACCCGAATTATTCCACACGATTTCATTGGCTCCGCGATGAACATGTCACCCAACAAAGAGACAAATATCGACATCAAGGGAATCATCGACGATCAAACACCATAAAGGGGTGAAAAGTTGAAGTACAACGGCGGCCGCAATTAGATATCGAATTTCCTCGTAACGAGGGCGATCGATCTTCCAATATATCATCGCGACTTTTATTACCGATTCATAATCCCGGTGACGATCGCGGGCTTCCATTGCCCCGGAAAATTCGTTGAATGAAAAATCTATTCGAAGCCGAAAACTTGGAGGCATCGGATTTCATGTTTTGACAGCGGATCGACGATCCGTGGTGAGCTATTTTTTTTCGGCTTACATCGTTCAAAACTTTTGGAAAATCGAACAAAGGGCTGAGACCCACACGAGAAGGTTCTCTTTCTCTCCTTCGTTACCCTTCTGGCTATTTGAATTTGTAGAAAGGGTTCAATTCTGTTTATTTTCGGGAATACGAAGGGGAAAGGGCTTGTAACGGGGGTAGGAGGACCGCGATTCGTTTATGTGTCGAAGCTAACGTTACATACGCGATTTCACCCCCTTCGAAAAATTTCAAGCCTACCAAGCGAAAGTTGCATGGGGTGCGCTTTATACGACCTACTAAAAAGCAGGGGGTGAGAATGGAATTTTTAACGATATTTCTTAATCAGCATTGAGCCGGATTTCATTTTGGTTTAATCTGTCCTTTGAAGCTCGCGACTAAGCTTTCCAGATGTTATTTTCCATTTTCAGTGAAACCTATTTTTCTTAAGTTCTAAAGCACCTTAAACAATTAATCAGTATTATTTCAACGCGATATTCGATTATTTTATTATCAATTTATTTGATCTTACTATCAATTATTACACTAATATTAAGGTTGTAATTAAATTATAACATCATCAATCACCTATCAAATTCAAACTTCTCTAACAACTCAATACAATGCCACTCAACGAATAATTACACACAACACGTGTAGACACCCAACAAAAAAGTTGTCCGCAATTCCCAACGCGACCTAGTAACCGGCTAAACAATGCACGAAATAAAACCTCAAAAAAACACTGTACAATTATGACGTACAATCACTTTTTTCTCGAGTGTGCAAGAAGTGTAATGTATATAGACAAAATCACGAAGAATCGCGCACGCAATAAACGGTCGTTAAAGTAATCGAGGCACGTGCTACCCGGCTCTTTTTTCTCTCTTCTCCTTTCTAAAGGCACGTTCATTAATGTCGCGTAGCTGGTATCGTTTTACCCCTCCGGCGAGGTGCACAATGTTTTTTATCCTTTTCTCTCTCCTCTCCTCTTCGATTTAAGAGAACCCCCCCACCCGACCCTCCCTAGTCCTGCCGGACGTCGTCCTGTATGGATTTTTTCGGGCCCTGTATTACGTACTACTTACTGAAAATCACCCCTTTTCTATACACGTTTCTCATTCACACCCTCCTTCACCTTCTCCGTTCCACCGCGAGTTTGAAAACCAACCCTTACGCACTTCTGCTTCACACTCGCCACTGTTACTTATTCTAGCCGCCTTAAATCTAACGAGGGGAAGAACAATGGTTCTTCGAATTGTTCGATGTTCTATGGAAAGTTTAATCAACGAGGAATATTAACCCTTATCAGTCTAAGTGTGCCTGTCAGGGCACCGTCGATATCAAAAGTTCTGCGCTCGTAAATTATCGCGTTGTCGAACTTTGTCTTACTTTGAAATGAATAAGGATCGTCTTTAAATTATTTAAAATATATACCGAGAATAAGTTGGAGTTGCCGGTCGACAATCGCGCAAACCCATTGGAGTGATAAGGATCAATATTCCATCATCTACTTTGATAAGAGAAAATTAAACAAATATACTCACGAATGTGATAAAGTGTATCGCATTGGAGACTTTAAGTAGGATATAGAGAACTATAATTCGCGGTAAACTGTGTCATTAAAGTGGACGATAATAATTTCCCTAAGCAAGCGGATAAAGCGAGGAATAATGCTGTCGTCGAAACCAAGGAAATGGTGCCTAAAACCAGTTTCTATGAGACTAATAAATCGTTGGTTAGAAGTGGAAATTCAGGGTGGAGGGATAAAACGAAGAGGAGAAAGTGTCTCGTAGATATCCATAGAAGTCGGATGAAATGGAAAAGTGTGATATTTAACGAAAGAAATGTAAGTCACGATTCCGCACCCACCGAGTTCGAATTATGGAATGACTTCGCCGAGATGAAGAAGATTGGAAGACTAATTATAATGAGCTCGTTCGCCGCGAATGAGAGAAGTGCCGTGACGACGTTTATTCTCGTCTACGAATGATTCCGCGTACTTACTACGTGGAAAATGGTCCGCTCGGTGGAAGAAGATTAAGAAAAGCCAAGAACTGGATGGAAGAAGAGGAAGAAGGAGAGGGGGGCGGGAAGGGTGGAAGAAGATGAAGAAGAGGTATGGGTGAGTTTGCGGCAAGGAAGAAGGTGCTAAACGGACAGCGGCAGAAGAAACGAGACAGGAGAATGGCGACCATAACGTAATTTTGACAGAAATAACGCCGCCGCCGTGCTCGCTCAGAGACAATAAGTTCGCGACACTCTTGCGGATCTTAGAATAGTTTACTGTCCTCTCCCCCTTCTTCCACTTTGTCCTACGCTTTCACTTTTCCCTTTTCTCTTTTCTCTTTTATCTCGCACTTTCCCTTTTATCCAAACCTCCACATTTGGCGCCACTATTTTGATGAATGCTGGAAATCTCATTTTCAGCGTTACTCAATTCGTAAATTTGAATTCCCTTCGCACTAAAAATGTTTAATGTCATATCATTGAAAAATCTGTTTCATGCCAATTTAAAGGGGGCTGCGAGGGGAGTTCATGAAATTATACATTTACGAGTGGCAGGCTCTGAATGGAAGGAGAAGTCACCATTGTCGGGACTTATTCTGAATCATTAAATCACATCTGGCCGGTTACTATTTTTTTTTCGTGGAACCGTTTTTCCGGAAACAATGTTGTAACGAGGACCTTTCGTGAAAGGGGTAAAAGGAATGGCCCGGCAAAGGAGGGAAGGAAGGGGTTATGCCCGTTGGGATTTTTTGTCGGTATTTAGGACCTCTTGAAAAAAAGAAGTTCAATGGACCCTCCGCAAACTACGATTACGACGAACGGCCAAACTATGAGCCAGCGGGCACTTCACGCATTATCCAAACACGCAATTTTATATGTTATGCTAACCCCCTTCTTTTCTCTGCTTCTGTATTTGTTCGTTCGTGTTACGTACAGGGTGTTCTTAAAACGACGAACTGAATTTGTGTGATACTGTCTTAATTACTGACTGATGATTGTTTGAATATATGACGTAATGCCCAAGTAAATCAATTTAATTCGATAAAATTGATTATATTTTATAAATTGCATGATAACCATAATTTTGGTCTCTCGAGGCATCCTTGCAAAGTACCGATTTTTAAAATGTTTAAATTATGGGTAATCGTAATCTTACTGGGAGTTTAATTTTGATGGAATCTCATGCTACTATATTTATATATCCATATTCAACATTTCTATATTCGAAATAATTTATATTCATACATAGTCCGCGAAATCCGAGGAATTTTATATGAAATTTTTCGGGGCACCCTGTACAAATAATTGCGTTTTATTCGTCGCCCATTGCGACTTAAGAGAGGGCACGTAGGTAGGAGAGTTGTTCTCGAGTAGGATTTGGTTGCATATAGGGCATGTGTCGTATAAAGGGTTATTCAGGTGAGGGCACGGATTAAATGATAAAAAAAGAAGAGACCCGCTGAAATACACGGGGCCTTTTCAGGATCGGGCTTTTTGAAAATTTTAAACACCCCACCATCTTACTCCCTCCTTCCATCCTCCCCTTTGGGCCCCGTTTTCATCCGTAAAACCCGGGGATCGACCGAACTCCCTTCGAAAGCGAGTTTCAAGAACTACGAATAAAAGGGTTTCACCGGGCTCAAAGCCTCTGGATAAGGGGACGGGGGGCGAGGGGGATGTCAGAAGGGAGGTATTACCCGGTACGTGTCGTCCCAGGAGTTTCTCATATTTTTTAAGATTTACTTTTTAAGCCCCGTCACGTTTCTCTTATTCTTCGTTTAATGCTAAGTCCATCGCTTTTTGGACACCATGTGGGTGGTATTCCTCTACAGTTTTCAAGTACTCTTTAATGTATCATCGTTCTTCGTATTCTTTCCTTCAAGATTATCCCTTTTACGAGATCTGTTTATATTTTTTTCATAAAATGTTTATATTTTTTTAACCGCTTCTTTCGGCCGAAAATCGTCCTAGAATATGTTTATACATCATTTACCATCGATTTGGGTCATTTAGAATTGATTTTGGCGACTTTTAATTTTTGGCAATTTTTGAAGGTATACCCCTTCACATTTTTGCGATTTTGGATCGACCCATTTTTGACCAATAAAATTTTTTTAACCGCTTCTTTCGACCAGAAATCGTCCTAGAATATGTTTATACATCATTTACCATCGATTTGGGTCATTTAGAATTGATTTTGGCGACTTTTAATTTTTGGCAATTTTTGAAGGTATACCCCTTCACATTTTTGCGATTCTGGATCGACCCATTTTTGACCAATAAAAATTTTTTAACCGCTTCTTTCGACCAGAAATCGTCCTAGAATATGTTCATACATCATTTACCATCGATTTGGGTCATTTAGAATTGATTTTGGCGACTTTTAATTTTTGGCAATTTTTGAAGGTATACCCCTTCACATTTTTGCGATTTTGGATCGACCCATTTTTGACCAATAAAATTTTTTTAACCGCTTCTTTCGACCAGAAATCGTCCTAGAATATGTTTATACATCATTTACCATCGATTTGGGTCATTTAGAATTGATTTTGGCGACTTTTAATTTTTGGCAATTTTTGAAGGTATACCCCTTCACATTTTTGCGATTCTGGATCGACCCATTTTTGACCAATAAAAATTTTTTAACCGCTTCTTTCGACCAGAAATCGTCCTAGAATATGTTCATACATCATTTACCATCGATTTGGGTCATTTAGAATTGATTTTGGCGACTTTTAATTTTTGGCAATTTTTGAAGGTATACCCCTTCACATTTTTGCGATTTTGGATCGACCCATTTTTGACCAATAAAAATTTTTTAACCGCTTCTTTCGATCAGAAATCGTCCTAGAATATGTTCATACATCATTTACCATCGATTTGGGTCATTTAGAATTGATTTTGGCGACTTTTAATTTTTGGCAATTTTTGAAGGTATACCCCTTCACATTTTTGCGATTTTGGATCGACCCATTTTTGACCAATAAAAATTTTTTAACCGCTTCTTTCGGCCGAAAATCGTCCTAGAATATGTTTATACATCATTTACCATCGATTTGGGTCATTTAGATTTGATTTTGGCGACTTTTAATTTTTGGCAATTTTTGAAGGTATACCCCTTCACATTTTTGCGATTTTGGATCGACCCATTTTTGACCAATAAAAATTTTTTAACCGCTTCTTTCGATCAGAAATCGTCCTAGAATATGTTTATACATCATTTACCATCGATTTGGGTCATTTAGAATTGATTTTGGCGACTTTTAATTTTTGGCAATTTTTGAAGGTATACCCCTTCACATTTTTGCGATTCTGGATTGACCCATTTTTATGTTAATATTTTCTTTGTAATTATTTCACGGTTATTATTTGCTAATTTAATAAGTTTCAATAATATTCACATAAGATCATCACAGAAGAATTCATGTCCAATATAACACCCATAATGTAGGAGTCTACTATAAATTGGGATATCAAGTTATAGTAATTAATAGTAATTAAAATTTGGGCCCCATCGCTGATAGTATTAATATTCCATTAAATAGTCCCGCGAGCGTGGAATCGAGTTGGTTTGATCGACGATGGAGGAAAGCTATGAAATTTAGCGTGGAATATGAATCAATTTATCTTTTAACGAGTTCCAAGGCCAACCCCCTTGTTCGACTTTCGTGCCATCACAGTTTTGGCACGCTTCCTGCGACGCGCCTTGTGAGCCGCATAATTAGGTGTCAACAAAGTGTTTGACATTCCTGGATACGAAAGAAGAAGCTATCGAAATCACCACGTGGTTATTCTTGATTAATATCGTGATCGTTAATCCTTGACCTAGACTACATCGGAGACAATTATTCTTCGGTGATTTGGATAATTATAGTCTTTTATACAACACAAGTTTATGGATGTCTATTAGACAGATTTATGGTTCTTGATATTTCTAGTAATAATTTAATTAAATGATTGAATATATTATATTAATATTGGTAATCAAAATGGGTGTTAAATATGAAGTTCTCCTTCGGAACTATTGTTTGATATATTCTAGAAATGTGATTGTTGGTGGAATTTAAAGCAATTTTTAAAAAATAATATAAACAAGAATTCTTCGTAAGCAGTCAAAAGTGGCTCTAACGAGCGGTGCAAAACACAACATGGCAAGAGGCACGCAGCTGCGTTACATAATTACTGCACCGGAGGATAGATTAATAGTCATAACCGAATGTTGCGCAACAATACGAAAGAGTGTAGCTAGTTAAATTAAACTAGATAATTAATTGAAACGTCGAATTATTGACTTTAACTTTCATAACATACCAGGCAGTATTCAGCATCAGCTATAATATGTAACGTAACATGAGATATCAAGAATCGAATCGAGTGATCAAAGAGAAAGAACTACGTAGGAGAAAGATTTTTCGTGGAGATTGCGCCGATGTCCTTCGGAATATTCGAAGGTTTCCTATAGTTCGAGGAATATAATGCCAGAACATAATGCACGCCGAATCCCTTCCGCACATCCCGCGCAACCTTTTTATCATTCCATCTTCCTTCTTCATCTTTTCACTTCTTCCTTTCTTTTCCTGGGATCGAAAACCCTTTCCACGTCGCGCGCGTACCAAGCTTTACACACACGTGCCCCTTGTCGCCGGACAAGGAGAAGGGAACCTTTCCAACTTCTTCGTCTTCGTCTTCTTCTTCTGGCTTGCACCACCCTCGCCTTTTACTCATACATTCTGCTTGTGAACGAAGAGGAAGAAGAAGAGTGGGAGGGAGGGGGGGGGGGCATTCTCGAAGAGAGCCTCGAGAAATATTCGACAATTTTTAAACTCGTTTCTGGACGCATTCAAACGCGCCCAGTCGGCAAGTACGAATTTCTTGGAATCAACTCGGGTGCCTCGGGTAGGGTGAAGCCCAAATGGAGAACATGCGTCGGTGTGGGGCCCAAGTTAAGACCACTCCATCATAATTCTTTTTCGCATACTTCGCGCATATTTACCCCGTGTACGAGAAATTTCGATGATCAGATCCTGGACGTTCTTCAACTACGATTTAATTACTCGTTATCTTATCACATTCGCACATGCGAGTCTTTGGGATTCTTTACCGGAACCTGGATCACTCAAATGTGAGTCTTTAGATGAGTTGCAGTTCGGTCTCAAAATGTTTGAGTACGTTTTGACTAACGTAAGTTATATGCTGGTGTTTGTAGCACTTTTTGTCAACATAACTTTATCTAGCAAAATTCTGATTCGCGTGGGTATTAATTGGATCATTGTGACGGAGGCAGTGAATGTTGTTGATAAGCGGATTACTAATTAAATGTTCGTGTACAGTCGAATATTATACTTCTAATATAATATCTTGCTAATGAAATGATAGTACTGCTGTAATGAATTAAACTTAGATTTGAAACTATTATTCATAATATAATTAATTACACCATCGACATATCGAAATGTGGCCCGGCGGTGATCCTTTTTGAGACTTTTAGACTTCGAATTCGGAGTTTCAAAATTGATAAGGATATACTATCATTATTATATGCAACGCGATAAATTACGTTGATAAGGGTCAAGTATTTGTACCCACATTATTTCCATTATTCTTCGAACTCTTTAAAATTGAATAAAGTATTTAAAGGGCCATTCGAAATAGACGCAGAAGATGATAATTATGCATAATTCAAATAAAGCGAGAAGAAGAATGGAGGGAAATGATTGGGTACATAGGAAGTAAAAGGGTGATGTTATTTGGTCCGTGGTACAATACGCGTATCGCGATCGAGCTGATAGTTTTCAAGCAGGACCATTCTTTCCTTCCCGGGTGTTCTCTTTTTTGAGGCATTCTCTTTATTTCGCATTGCATCCATGGGCAACCAGTTTTCGGGGCGTGCAAGAGAACACGGGTCGACGAACGGTGCACTCATAATTCTCGATATGTGTATCGGGAGGCGTCCTGCTACGTGTCTGTAAAAGGGCATTAGCGCCATTTTCGACGAACCTTAACATCGGGGGGTACAAATGCCCAAAACGTCCCTGCAACGCGCCCTATCTTGGATACACAAGTTTTCCGAGCGTTTTATTTGTACTCGCCGGGGAAAACGTAGGGCACTGTTTCCAATCTTTAAAACGGTGTCGAACAGTGGACTACATAAATACTTGATTTTATCAGATTAAAATAATTATCTGAATTTGTTCTCAATCGATGTCGGACAGAATATTATATAAACTTTAACTCCAAATTAAAAAATTCATTTAAGAATCCATATTTTAAAATCACCCTTTTACTATCAAGTCTGATGGTAAATATCTACTGATAGATAAATGTCTATCGAATAATAGATAATAGAATATCTAATCTACAAATAAGTAAATATCTACGAATCATTTCCTTCTCCTCCTCTTTTAAGTTCATTTCATAAACAGTTGATTTCTTTTATTTTCTGGCCAACGAAGATTGTGCTACCAGATTGAACTACCTCGGAAGAGGTCATTAATTCCTTAGTCGGTTCTTAATGACTTATCAATATTATTATCACAATATTATTGATAAGTCTGTTATAAGCCTATTGACTTATTATTTCTAACTAGATTCTTTTCGTTTGTTCCAGCATTGCTAAGACAAAGCATGTCTCCTGTCGCGGATACGTTGATGGGTGGTTCGAAAAGCTCGGTGTCTCAGCCAATAATCGACTACTCTAGATACGTGAGGCGATACACCTCGGGACAAGAATGCGGTAGCTCTTATTGCAAGGAACTCGGGTGCAGAGAGCATTTCCATTGCTTGGATTGCAGTGGCAGGGTGTTCGTGAAAAAGGAAGAGATGATTAGACATTTCAAGTGGCACAAAAAGAGGGACGAATCACTGCAGCATGGTTTCATGAGGTACTCGCCGACGGATGATTGCTCGGAAAGGCATCCGGGCCGCGCGTGTCCCCATAATAGAAAACAGACCCATTATCACTGTATCCACGAGAACTGTGATAAAGTATACATATCCACCTCGGACGTGCAGATGCACGCGAATTATCATCGCAAGGATTCCGCCATTATTCAAGAGGGTTTTCAAAGATTTCGTGCCACGGAAAGTTGCGCTACCGAGCACTGTCCCTTCGCCGGACAGAGGACGACGCATTTTCACTGCAGAAGAGCTGGTTGCCGGTTCACTTTTAAGAATAAGGCTGATATGGGTAATTAAAATTATCCTGTATAAATCCTGGTTTTAAATGCAATATCAATTGTATTTAATCTGCACCAGTCAGTTTTAATTAGAAATGATTATTTTTATTTAATACGGAAAAATGAATAAATATATTGATTTACCAATTTTTTAATACACATATATATATTTTAACTGACAAATTATGTTCGTTTGTTTCAGATAAACACAAATCGTATCACATCAAGGATGAACAACTATCGAGAGACGGCTTCAAGAAGTTCATGAAAACGGAAGCTTGCCCCTTCGAGCAGTGTCGCTTCTCGCGAGTATGCAACCATATACACTGCATTCGGCCACACTGCAGTTACGTCTTGCACTCTTCGGGACAGCTTTTCTCTCATAAAAGGAAGCACGAACGACACGAGTCCGAATTGGCGTATAGGAAATATAAACAAGTCAGTGGAGTCGGTGGAATTCGGCCATCAGGTTCCTGGGCACCGGACGATCTATCTACTCAAAGTCTATCCTTAAGTCTCAACGGAGAAAGTTCAAACGAAGGAAGAGGATCACCATCTTATTACTCTCTCGATGATTCCTTTCAAAGTGCGAGCGACCTCGCGATGGATCTCACTGCACCAACCACTACGATCACTTCCAGCGGAAGTTCCACGATCACAGTTGATCAGCATCAACAGCAACCGCAGAATCAGCAATTAACACCTGCCGAATTAGCGTATCTGGTACCAGCTGGTTCGGAATGTCCATGTCATCTAGGTAGAGATCATCATCATTGCGGATTGGATCGTTGCGGGGCAACCTTAAAGGATCCACGTGAAGTCAGGGAACACTTAAGAGAACACGAGACTCAAGAACGTATCACGGATGCATTCTTCGAAGAGGGAGGCTGCGACGATGGTTGTCCATACGCTGATAAGGAGAAGCATTATCACTGCAACTGGGAGAACTGCCGCGAAGTGATCCTTTCGACTGATAAACCCTTTAGGCGTCTTCAGCATTATAAGATACATGAATACAGTAGACAATTAAATTTATCCTGCTCCTCTCACGCACTGTCCTCGGACGTGACGTTAACCCACCTAACAAATATCGACGCCATGTTCAGGCGGAAGAGAGGAAGACCCCCAAAGAACAGAGTCATAGAAATATGGTCTGGTGGTGATCCTGCGACGCATACTCAGGATTCACCACAGGCGATATTTACGAGTTTCAAGCTACCTAAACCTCAGACTCCGAATCTGACTCCTAATCTGTCGATGGAGGATCGAGAAGGAAGTATTTCTCCTTCGAACAGTCTGGGTGAACCGGAAGGATTCTCCACGTATAATCCGGAAGGTTGCCCGGATATCGCTTGCGTCCTTAGAAACACGAGGCATCATCATTGCTTGCAACCAAGATGTCATTTCTCCACCGATCGACCGGATCAATTATTAATGCATAGTAAAGACTTCCATGATAACGTGGATATCCAACCTGGTTTTGCTTTCTTCGATAAGATGGTCGACTGCCGATTACCCGGTTGTCACAGTAATCGTGTCAATCGCCATTTTCATTGTACGAGACCAAATTGCGGATACTCATTCGTGAGATACTCTACGATGGCACTTCATGAGAAACAACACAATGGGGGACACATTGATACTCGCAATCCAGAATCGTCCAGTCAGGAATGTCAAACGCAGATTCAACAATTGGTCCAGGAAACGAAACCCAGGATCCAAGTGAAGAATCCTGCGGAGTTAATCGAGAAACCAGAGGAAATTCTAACTGGAGGAGACATGGAAAATAGATCGATGATGGACGATAAGGAAGCCGAAATTCCGAGTCCGGATGGCAATAAAACTACCGGTAAGTTAGACTTTTTAAAGACACGAACCAGTGCACCCCCTTAGTACTGTTTATAATAGATCAGTTTTGTTTGGTAGTGACGTTTTATTTAAACAAAGAAAGACTGTTTTCACTCGATCATGCATGTCTTGCACGCACAATTACGCACATTAAAGCATTACATTCCATAGAATGTAATGATTACTGAGATACACGTATTTCATAGTACAACAGTAGAACACCCTTTCTTCCACTTTAGTCTTTTTAAGTTTGATCATTTTTTTTATTTATTGTTTTTTTTGTGTTGAGTTGATCAAGTTGAACCAAATAATTATCATTCGGAATTTTTTGTACGTTTATTATCTCACCAATTTATATATTTGGTGCGATAAGAAAACAGATAAAAAATTCGTGTAAAATTCACGGTAACATTTGGGTTTCTTCTTGCAATTTGTATCTTCTTTACAAGGTGGTTGTATCAATAGTGGGAAGTATATTTGAAGTGTTGGTTGTTTGGTTGATTGTTGCTAGTGGTGAGGGCGGCAGGCACCTATTATCCGGTCAGCGGACCGCCGAGCGAACCCGCACTTCCGGGCGTCGTGCTATCCATGCGAGCTTCCGTGCACCAAGGTTCGTGTCTCTACGACAATAGTTTTGTGCTTTGACATGTGTTACTTCGGGTTATTAATGTTGTATAGAGATCTTCCTTTATCATGTATGAAGACATTCCTGGTAGGCTCATCGTAGAATTTCATCTTTCCATTACAGAATCCCCGATTTTACCTTCGACCAGTTCAACGTCACCCCATACGCTCTATGGACCCGAACAGAGTTGTAGCAGACCATTTTGCAAACTCAAACGAAAAAATCATTATCATTGCAATGCTTGCAATCAAGCATTCTCCGAATTGGACCGACTGGTAGCGCATATAGCGAAACACTCGACCGGTGCTATTCTGAGCCAACAGCAACACGAGATGGTCAATCAAACTCCTAATCAATTACCACCTCACGATTATCTGGCGCAGCTTTCCCAGAAGCACGACTTCATGGCGCAAAATGCGCAAATGGCACAGAACATACAGAATTTCCAGAGTCAGATGCAACGCCAAATGCAACAGACTCTCGGACAGATGGGTCAGCAGACTCAAGTTAAGGAAGTTAAATTGGAGCCATCGAGATGCGGAAGTGACATTGGCATACAAAATGTTCCAAATGTGAAAAGAGAACCAACCGAACTCTCGAGGGACGAGGGAAATAATGTCAGCATAGAAATCAATGAAAATGGTCAATTGCCTCAACCACCCATGCCACCGAACATACAACAGTCACCAGTACCAACGAGCTTCGAGCTCGATCTAAGTCACGGATTCCATTTCCCGAGTCCTGCTGTAATGGCTGCCATGAATCAACAAATTGCTCTAATGAACCAGGCATTACCACCCTTCCTTCAACATGGTGCGATGTACACGGGTGGACCTGGACTGATGTTTGCACCCGGTTTACCGCCGACCAACTTTCTACCTCCTACAAGGGATGAGAACCCGTTAGCCTCGCTGGCAGCGAATCTGAATTTGAACAAGAGATCGCTTTCACCACCGGATAGTAATTCACCGGAAGCAAAGAAACAGAGGCTTCACCACTCTATGAGGATGTTGAAGGATGAACCTGTTCCGGAAGGATATGTCCGGTTAGTGTATAGCACATTATAATACTTCCGTTACAACATTCCAGTCTGTCAAGATTGATTTTGTTTTAACACGATGATTTTTTTGCCAACAGATTTAGGTTCAACGAGGACTGCAGGTACCCTCATTGTGGATATCGAGAGCACCAGACTCACTTCCACTGCATGCGTCAAGACTGTGGTTACTCGTTCTGCGACAAAACACGATTTGTTCAACACACGGCAAGGCACGAGCGTTTGGACACACTAATGGGTGGTGATTTTCAGCAATATCGAGCGAATGTTCCTTGTGGTAGAGCTCAATGCGCCTACACTTCATCTCTCGGCTCGATGCAGAACAAAGCCTCGCACTTCCATTGTTTAAAATGTGACTTCGTTTGCACGGACACTAATAAAGTTGTGGCGCATCGACGGCAACACGCGAAGTTGGACAGTATAGCTGCGGCGGGTTTTCAAAAATTCACCCCAAGCCAGCCATGTGGAGCTGTTCAGTGCCAACATTCTGGCAAACAGACTCATTATCACTGTTTACAGTGTCAGTACGCGGTGTTAGGTTTAGCGCAGATGTCGGCGCATAAATATCGGCATATGGACACCTAACGATATGCGAACGAGTACCTGCTCGCTGGAGGAGGCATGAGAAAGACATTTCCCTGGTCCCTGTAGACATTCCCTGAAGAATTGAAGCAAGCCATTGCCCCCCAACAAGGTGGAAGATTCGAAGAAACAAGCAGGGATTTAAGTCAATGAAATATTCCTTTGATCAGTGTCATCGAAGGAGTGATTATCCCTGATCGAGAATGGAAGATAGAGGAAGACTTATTTGTTGCTCCCTGTAGACATTCCCTGAAGAATCGCTCGATCGTTCACGCCTTTATCACTTGACGTGGTGGACGTTTCGAAGTATCCAAGCGGGGACTAGTCATTAATTAATCTTCACCCTTTTAGACATGAAGACATTGTTAACTTACTGGTCTCGTTGTTAGCGGAGTGTCGAGAAGTGTTCTTAAAGTCGGTTGATCCACCGAAGGAAACCGTTAAGACAAGTCGATGACTTCGTACTTACGAGATATTTATTAACCGACTGACGAATGATCTCGATATGATCTACTACCTTTAGATCGAAGAAGGTTAAAAACCTCGAATATGGTTTTTGGAATCGTCTCGATGAGGAGTGTCGACTTATCCGAGTTACGATAAGAGATTGCGATTTCACGATCCGAGGATGCTGAATCTCAGAGAATCGTTCTCGAAATTCACGGATTACCGAGGCCGAAGCGAGGATGGGGCAGAGAAATGGCGGACGAAGGAGAAGAACATGGTACATAGCAGTTTAGACAATAACACGGAGACAACTATCATATTGCTTTAGCACGAGAAAAGACAAACTGTAATATTTAATAGAAAAGAAACCTTGTACATTTTTATTAGTATCGTTTCGCGTACCCTCCGAGTGGCGGAAAGTCGTTGTGACGGCTTATTTCTTAGAAAATAAGTAGTTAATATATGACGAAAAAGATCGAAGGCATAAAATTATTCTTTACTTTGAAAGTATCAGATTTTCTTCTTTAACTTATCAGTGATAAAAATGAAATCCTGAATTGCACGAGAAAGTAGCTCTTCGAGTCAACACGTGGAGAATTAAGAGTTCTTGCTCGAAAACTAACTAATCGTACTAAAAAAAATTCGTAGCTTTCTTGGTACGAGTCACGTCGAGGAGGGTCAACGCATATTTTAATTGTATTACAAACAGTATTGATAAACTGAGAGTTAACAAAAAGACTGCCAACCGAGACGTGCGGTAAATGAGTTGCAAAATACCGGATCTGCGGATGCCGCAAACGGTACGATCGAGAGAAAGAAGGGCTAGGAGAAAACCAGAAATTTGTTGCTTTCGTGAGACGAAATGGAAATATTAAATATGGAAGATACGAGTATATATATATACACATATTATGTATAGAATCGTGGAAAAGACGAAAAACAAGTATATTCGCGATATACTTTAAAAAGGATATAATAGTCGATTATCTACCGGACGATTTGAATTAAGAAATGCTTTTAATATATGTACGATGTAGAGGCGTGTGAATATTCAAATCAGAAGTGTTTTTCATCGTTTTTTATGCGAATAGCCATTTCTCTATGGTTCTTCGACAGTTACTTCGTAAACAAATATTTTTCACTATTTTATTTATTTAAATTTAAGCGAAACTCTTCGCCTTACGTGAGCATTATTTTTCTGCTCGGTTCTCCACTGCTCTGCATGATTAAAATACTTCACAGAATTTTTATCCGAACAGGACAATTTAAAAAATTTACCAGAGATTTAAATAAACTAAAATAGCAGCAAAATCATGAAGAAACTGTCGAAGTCCAATAACCAAATATTTCAAGATTGGAAACAGGTTTCTCACGCTTTCATTCCTAGTAGCTCGACAATGGTTTATAATCCCGTAGAATTTTCCTTTTTTTAGGATTTCCGTTAACATGCACCGTCTCTGTGAATTTTTCTTTTCGGATATAACCCTCAGAAATGATAAGAACAGCCCGAAAAAATGTTAGGTCTACTGAATAATGTTCATTTTTAATTTACGATATCGCGCTTCCTCGATCAGTCAATGGTATCCTTAGAAATGTGTTTTAAAACATTTTTCATTCTTTTGATGTTCTTTATGTTCATTAATAGACACTTCGGTAGACCTAAAATAATCGCAAGATATTTTATTCAAAAATATTATTTTACCAGAACGAAATGTCTACCATTATATTTTACTCCCCGAGATTTTAATTGCTAGCGTCTGCGATCATTGTAATTGATTTTAAGTCTCATTATTTCGTATGTGGAAATTTTCTAATTCGAGCACAGCGAACAAGCAAGGAAACGATATTCTCGCACGTAGAAATGCAACAATGAAAATAACACGATAACAGATGACCGATAAGGAACATCCGGAGCGGTCGGCCGTGCGCAACGCGATGCACGGTGGAACCATATTAAGAAAAAAAGACACGAGAAAAATATTTTTTTGAGGATATAATTAAACGTAGGATTTTAATGGATTTTATGTAATTACACGCTGAAAGACGTGCACTAGGGTGCCTTTAGTGGATTATTTCCAAACTAGTAGGACCGTGCCTTAGCAATAAAAAAGACGGACATACAGAGATCTACGAGATTTTTCATTTGACGATAATAATGATAATAAAGCGAGATGGGTATCAACTATCGAGAAGTCACTGGCAGATCTGTAAAACACGATCGTAGTCTTAATGATCGCAAAATAATTAGTGCCTTAAATAATATGTCGAAATAGAGGATGACCTTTGAAAATTCAGTCGGCGAGTTTTGTCAACCGTACATTGATATCTCATATTTTTAATCTATTATGACTTTAGAAATAGAAATTTTATGGATGCAAATTTATTTTCTAATTTCAAGTATATCTGCGATTTTTATGAAACGAAATTTCCTCGAATGTGACTTTTGCGACTGAATTTTCTTTTCGTGGAAATTGCTATTCCATTCTCTGCTGATCGACGTTTTTATGGCCGGCGAAATTATTCTCGAATTATGGTCAGTGTTTCGTAAGATCTTTTCGGAAAACGATGAACAGAATTCAATCTCGACTCGTTAATTAAGGGATCCGCTTCAACCAATCAAAGACGTTCTTTTCCTCGTAATAACTTGGCGATATGAGATTCGCGCGAATCAATTTGCAAACACGTAATACTTGCAGTTTTTTGCAGCCGGATACGTCTGGACGCAATTAAGATAGGGCAGTGGTTTTTTTTATTACCGCGAAAGCAAAACGATAATATACTCCACGAGTCCATAATTTTAATCGTTCAATATTAGACATACGCTCGTGGAGGCGTATCTAAAAAATTTCGAAAAAAATAAAAAACCGAAGAACAACGACCATCGATTATTCCGCGACACGCTTCGCGAAGTGTATCAAAATGATTTCGTCATTTGTGCTCAATATACGGAAATTCGGAATTTGGAACATCAAGTTTTGTTAAATCAGAAACCAATGATAGGTGCAAAGGGCACTTGGAATATTATCATTCGTAATTCAACATATATGGCACATTAAAAAACGAGCTCTCAGTTCGAAGTAATTGGAAAAGTACCCGAAAATATTTCAAAATATGAATTCCATCAATATTTTTCTTTTTCAAGAAACAACTCCAACATTACAAACTCCGTTTTCACACAAATTAAACCGCATATCAAAGATCCATGTCACGGTACACATAAACCACGCTAATTACAACAAAACAATAACAAAAACACAGGAACGAGGAAAAGTCACGATAAAAGCAATGACAGATATGTATAAAAGCGGATCATTTAATAACGACGAAACCGGGATTCATTTAGTCGGAATCGTTTTCTTATCTAGTAATATTAGTAGCATTCCATAGCGAAGTATAGAGGAGTACGAGTCGATAGTCATCGATCCTATCCCCTCGTTAACGGTGCGCCATTAAGAAAGGATAAATAACGAAATAAAGTAACTAAACTGAACAAAACCGAAAGAAATATCACTGTAAAAAAAATGAGGGAGAAAGCCACGTTTGATTCGAGCGGGTTGATCGGTATCCGATGTCGTTCCCGATCACACAGCAGTCAGGAAAGTCGATATGGCGGCGAGGATCGAGGTGCGAGGAAAAGGAAACTCGGCGACGTTCATCGTACTCGCGAGGGGATAGGCTTCCTAGGAGCCCACAGCCATTAAACGAGTGCCATAAACCGCAGATGTAAAATCGAATACATTGTTTCTTTGTTTTTTGTTTGTTTTTTTGTAATACTCTTAAGTCGAGCAGAACTTACGAGACTTGAAACGAGGCGATGGAAAGCAAATCGAAGGGAAAAGGGCAGGAGAGAATAAAGAGTATCGGGAAGAAGAGAGAATGGCCCGTGAAAAGAGGGCTTGTAAAATATTTATTTTAGCTGGTAGTCGAAAAGAGAGAAACGCGCGACTCGAATCTAATATTGAGTAGAAAAGAAGCGGGAGGAATCGAGACGATTAAGGATAATGATAAGAATAATTATAGATCTAACGATGATAATAAATGGCGAGGAATATCTGGAGCACGATGTACCGAGGTCGAAGGTCATCGCGGGGAAGAGAAATTCGGAGAACCCGAATATTTCGAGCAGCAACGAAATACGAGAGTTGCCTTATCATTATTGAGCCTATATTATATATATGTATATGTATACAAATTTCATCGTTAATTACGATGGAAATTGATAAAAATTAAGGAGAGACGTGGAGGGGAAGTGTATACCAGTAGAGCGTACTATTATTTGAAGTTAAAAAGAAAGAAAGAAAGGGTGAAAGAGAATCTATCGTACGGTCATTAGTATTAAAATACCTGCTGTATGGATGTAAGAGAGAAGAAACTATTATATAATTTTATCTATTATTATTAATTAATTATTAATTATTAATTGATATTCTCTATTATTATATATATATAAATATGAATATATTATTATTAATGATTATCGAACCACATCTTATGTAGCTGTGATTTTGCTTTCGAAAAGTAAAAATTAAAAATATTTATAGCAACAGAAACATTGTACTTCCTGGATAGTCGCGCGGTTTTTTATCATTCCGTGCGATTCTTCCGATTGAACACCGAATTTTCTTATCCCATTTTTAATAATCGAATTCCACATTGAAAACTATCGAAATGAAAAATTCCGAATTTTTTTCGACGTCGTTTTATTACGGCAAAATATAATTAAATAATTTTGAATGTTCAAGATCACCCATATTCTTCTCCCCGCACGATGTTAAAGTTGGCGAGATACGCTTCGCGCGCTTATTCTTCAAGACTTCAAATTTGCATAAAAATTGTGACGTAAGTATAAAAGTTAGACTGTATCTATATGTTGCAAAAAATTCTGTGGACTTTCGCGAATAAAATGATATAAATTACTTTTGCAATATGTGTTCGCAAATATGTTTAAACATTAGTTAAAGTTGACAAGCCACAACTTATTCGTAAATCGAGGTGTCGAATTTCTAAGTAAAGTAATATATAAAGCAGCTATTAGCTCGGTTGTGATTGTAGAATAATTCTAATTCCAATTCTAATTCTAAATATCGAGTAATATGTATGCTAACAGATGTGCGAGTTTTAAAAAAAATAATTCCATGTTTTATTTTTGCACTTGTAGTACTAAAACCATAAAAAACGGCTATTTTGTGGGTAATGTCACCAGTGACACGAAAATCGTTACCGAATCCTAGGACCGGTAACTCTGGTATTACAGATTGGCTTGCGTGCTTGGTCTCTGTCGTGGCAGCCGAATGATAGTGAGAGGAAAGCGACAAAGTAGAGAATGCAGAAGGTTACGGAGAGCTACGTGAGAAACCACGCATACTGCGTTGAAACCAGGATTTTTTATTGACTTATCTTAAGTCTCGAATATCAGAATGTCTTCCATATTCCTCGAAATGACGTCTTAAACATCTTCAAACGATTACTGCAATTACTTGTAATCACAAGGAAAAGTTTATGACTCAATGACACAACTCGTTAAATGAAATTGTTGATGTAACCGAGGAGTACGAATCATTATTCATAGTTGTTTTGTTTCAAACAAAATTCAATGGTGGACAACAATGGCGGCTGAAAGTAACGAAGTTCCACGAAAGGAATAATACTTTCATCAGCATATCTTGTGACAGAATATTTTGCATACGAAGATTACGATAGGATTAAATTCTTAGGAAATAACCGCGATAAATATCTCAGTTTACGAATCGTATTTTGAGCCGATAACACCCTAAACTTATTCTACAAATACAATATTTGTTTGAGATAATCGAGGATTATCGAAGAAAAACAATGTGATCCATCCTTTGTTACGTTTTAACCGTGACTAATTTAATTTTGTTTAACGTTCGAGAAGATCAGGAAATTTTAGCAACACCGCAAAAATAATTCTTGATCTCGAAGTTTCGAAAAATTGAAATTCGTGTGGCGCCTGGTTTTTGTTCGTTATGTGACTCATTTTTTAAATAATAAAAACCTTGCTGCACGATGCTGTAAAACGTAAAGTGTTGAGCAATAAATAAATATTCACGGTATTTTTAGAATTGCATCTGAATATCTTGTTTTGCTATGATAAAAACCAATTCTAACCAGTTAACTAAAAACAATGAAGAGAATAATATGTTACATCGTAAACATTACAAAATCAGGAGTACGAATTTAGTAGGAGAGCAGGTGAAATTCCTTCGAACTCGAGAAACAAACATGTTATTTAATTATGAACCGAATGTGTCAATGCAGATGATAAAAATACATTGATATTTCATAACAAGGTAGTGGATAAAAGGATCAATAAAATTCAGATAAAGTTATGTAGGAAAAGATCTTTGTATCAGCAGGGATTTGTTTACCAAGTAAAAGCAATTGGTAGTAGAAATACTTCGCCATTTCATTAAACGTAGAATGTGCAACGTCGAATAAAATTAAAACTAAATAAGTGCCATTTTTGACGAGCTTTACTTTTCAAAGTCTTATCTTCTGGTTCTTATTTAAATGATAATACGAAGTATCATAGCCGTGTCATAATTACTTCATATTACATGCTCGTTAATTAAACCGCGTAAATAATCTTTGCACTCTTAATGGAAAAATTCTGACTTAAATGAAATTACTTTGAATATTCAATTAAAATTGGAAGATTATCTTGGAATATGCTACAAAAATTAACATTAGAAGATTATCTTCGAATATTCTATAAAAATTAAAATTAGAAGATTATCTTCGAATATTTTATCAAAACTAAAATTAGAAATCTATATTAGAATATTCTACCAAAATTAAAATAAGAAAATTGTATTAGAATATTTATAAAATTTCAAGAATGCATTAGATTTATTAGAATCGCCGCTAAAAAAGCATTCTCCGAAAAGCGGATCTTACGAAAGACATAAACAAAAGTGATACCTATTCTAAATTAGAATCGGCCTACTTAATGAAACTAAAAATAATCGAAACCAAGTGATAAATAATTAAATAATTCCAGGCAAGTTGGGTATACAGAGTTGATATTTTCAACCGAAGTAAAAGCTTGAAACCTGGCCGGAAAAAAATGTAAACAGAAAAGAAGTAAGCGTGGTTTCGTTCTACCTGCTCGAGGCGAGTTTTGGGTTCACCACGTGCGGAGAAGTGCCGACAATGAACCGAGCACGTGATCGTCCCATGATATTTCTTCCCATTGGCCTGATGGAGGGGTTTCATCACGTGATACGCTTGTGACCGTCAAAGCCGTTTGAACACCCTTGGAAATACGAGGCTATTGGGAAAACGAATTTTCTATGGTTTTCCCAGGTCGAAAATTCTCAGGCCAACTCACCATCATGGATTCGAGATCCTTTGATGTTTGCAATTTTCTCTTCACCAGGACTTTGTTATTCGTCGGACACATTGTAAATGAGAAGTGTGATTCATTTTTAAGTCTCTCATAATTTATTGCCACATGTCGTTGCACGGATGTCGTTTAACTTAATACGTCATAGACGCCTAATAAAACACCGTCTCTCCTTATCAGTCATCCTTAACACTACAACTACCAAAGGAGGCGATTTGTATACCATTTTTAGTTAAGTTATTCCGAATGTGCCACGGCGCATTGTTTGAGATTGTTATATACTTTTATTTGATATATATAACGCAAATAATTGAATCCATTAATTAACTTAAATCCTCCGGCCATATATCTATATGTTTGGTATTTCTAGTGTTAAAGCAATATATGTAATACATCAGACATAGCCAAGGTTTTGAAGAACGCAGTAAGTCACTTAAAATGGCTTCGTTAAAATAAGGAAACAAACAAACTGGGTCAATCGGAGGATACCGAAATTGATTGTTATCACCTGTATTAAATACATGTTACGTGAATTAGAAAAGTGTGTCTGTTATCGGTTGAAGAACGTAGCGCGTGTTTCGTCTGGGATGGCAGACGAGTTTAATTATCGTCGGACGCGATCGACCAATTTCGTCGCAATTATTTGGTAATCTGTCGCGATATCTAGCTGATTGGAGGAAATCACGTGTGGATAGGATACAGTTTTACACTCGCGTGGAATAAAACCAGCCCGTAGAAAAGAAATATTATCTTCTGCGTGACCAGGGCCGTGGATGTACCGAGTACGTCGACCTAAGTACGTGTATGCAAGATGTAGACAAAAAAGTACAAGAGAAACGAGGAAAATCCCGTACACCAGAATAGATATTTCTGTGGCTTTGAAACGAAGCGGGGACTACTCATATGTACCAAGATCGAGATCACATGCTGAGAGGAACGATGCATCGTTGCAATATGCACTCGTTGTAAAGATAACACGATATAACGTCATTTTTAAATATTTTCTTCTACGTTGATATCATTCGTGGCAAAAAAATGTTATGTTATAAATATTAAAATGTTAGACAATTTGAGGCAGAGGATGCAGGAAGAGGTGCAGAGCACTCATGCACATGTTGTAAAGATAACTCGAGATAATATCATTTTTTAATATTTTCTTCTTGTTTGATAATTTTCGAAGCAAATGAAATTTGATTAAAGAATTGTTTCACTATGTTATGTGCATCAATCGTTATGATGATATTTAATGATAATACAGTTTTTAAATATTTAATTATCCGTTAATCTTCGAAACACTATGTCATTTGAAAGATAATTGGGTATTAAAGAGTTATTTAGCTTTGAGTGACTGTACGTAAAAAAAAGAGGAAAATGTTATGCCAATATGCAGTGTAATCGTTTGGAAGATAATATTATGGTCTTCTTCTTATTGTTAGATATTTTTCTTAATTTCTTAACAATGTTTAATTCGAGATAATGCTGTTTTGATTCCTCAGTTATTAACGGCGTTCTTTGGGTGAATAATTGAAATTTTTTTAATTTAAAAAACGGAGTGTAAAATGTCGAAACACATCCGTATTTATTAAGCAAAAAGTAAATTATATTTCAAAGAGAATCATAATATCGCGTATTAATGTTTATGAGGACATCATTATAATTTTGCAGGTTCTCGATTATTTTCTAGAATAACGTCCAGAATTTTATTTTATTTTAACAGTCGAATAGCATTTCTAATTAATTTGCTTTTGACTACAAAAACAAGGAGGTACCAAAGTATTTTAGTTCTGCGCAACTATTGAAATTCAAGATGAAATCAATGGCCAAAGAGCGTCAGATTTTTAATTCCCAAATATTGTGATTTAAATTTCAAATTACAACAAATATTATCACTCGTGGTCTGACGAAATATCTGTTATTTTTGACACTTTACAAGAGCATTTCTCAGCAAAGTGCAAACTTTGCCGTTGTATATTCTACAATCGTCAAAGTGCGACACAGAAGCGCGACTGCTCTAAGAAATGCAAATTTTACATTTTCGAAAGCATCGGTTATCTGAGAAATAATACGCGTGGCTGATAACTTTTTTAATTCCGCCGAAGAACGGATGACGCAAGGACAAAATTGAACTTGCTTATCTTTCACGTGGAATTCGTCGACGAGCAACTATTTCACATGCGTATAATTTTGAGAAACTCGTCGAAGTGTAAAGTCTAAAGACGACGAACGATGCGCTATCGTGTCTCGCGAATTTGCTTGCTGATAAAGGTTCGTCAATAGTTTCATGATGAAACTTTCACACACCCCGATAATCGCCTGTGTTTTGGCAAGGTAAAAGTGTGGTAGCGCGATGATTCACCGATCACCGATCTTCCTTCCGTTTGTATTTTTAACACTCTTCACCTGGCCATCACGTTTCCAGCGCATGTCGCCATGGATTCCCGATAGGAATGCGCGCATAATTCTTTATCGTGATTTTTCGTACGTAAACAGAGCGTTACTATGAAAAATAATGATTTTTCAAATTAATGTCATCGTGGTGAAATTATTTCACTGTCTCGCGAAAGCGTAGGATAAACATATTTTTATCTAGGTCTGTTTTTCAAAAGACACAGGGGATGAACCGAATACTCTTCTTTCTTTACTTTGGTAATCGAATTCGAGCATTTAATTTATCTGTTTGGAAAGGATCAAATTATGACATATTTCGGTAGAATCTTATCAAACATTAAATATAGGTGGACATATTTTACCTAGTATTAACATCTGTCATTAATCTCTATACTCCCTTCTAATTTTATCGATGAATATGTCCGAATATATCGTAATATATCATTTATTACAAAATACTGCGTGCACCAGAAATTTATTGTCGCGCATGGCTCGTAGTACAGTTAGGACTTTTCCATCAAACATGCGTATTCTTATCGCGTTTTATCGGCGCTCCAGGGAGAAATTGCGAATGCAATCTCGGTGTAAGTTGTCGTCATTTCGCGATTTCCAGCGCTCGTTGCACTTGGTGCCATTAGCAATTAACTAACGTAATCGTGAATTCCGCCGATCCGTGAACCATTCATACTTCGTTAGTCATTATTCATCTGCTATCGTAATCTTCAGACAGTGATTCTTCTAGTTTACGAAGCAGACGATACGTCACGTTAACAATTACTCGTGTTTTGTCTACCAGTTCGCGACCCAAATCTACGCGGCATCGTCTTAGTTTTGTCTTCTTTCCTGGTAATGTAATCGTGATCTTGGACAATCTTAGTGCCGTAATATTACTGGTTCAAGAATTGGGTGTACACAACTACGAAGTCCATGTTTGAGGTCATTTGCGCGATGAGTATGTCGCACTTGGACACTAACGATAAGTAAGCTTTAATGTCTGTTTTTATTTTCATTTTAACGAATTGCGAAACTAGGTGACTCTACAACTATGAGTCGCTTCTTTATGAATATATTATTGGGTGCAATATTATCATATGATAAAAATACCATTTCTTGATCGCGGCCATAAATTATATCTTCACATCACTCTCACTAACTTTATGGTCAATTAAGAAAACTAGTTAAAAATCGAAATAATCGAAATAATAAATTGTAATCTAATATAAGTAGAAACGTATATTCGCTCACAACCTAAAATAATCTGCTTTCGTGTTGTGGGATATTTATTAAAATACATTTATGCTGTAAATAATACACTTACAACGATCAGCTTAAGATTACATCATTAAGACTCAACTTCCTCGAACCTATCGACATCGTAATTGCTACTAATTCGCCGTTTTCTCGATAATCCAAAAATTATGCAATTAGCATTTCGGGTTCGATATTATCTAATTAAGAGAGTAGATAAGAGAGTCCGTGTACCCGGAACTTAATAAGTACGTCGAACTTGGGTCCGATGTACAAAGATATTTCGATGTCGTTAGTAAATTATGGCAGGCATCGTGGAATTTTCTGAATGTCTTCTTCGCGGTCACGCATCCTCCACGTGAATCTTGTTAAAGAACTCTATCCAGAAGAGTCTGTGGATTCCCAAGCGAGTGCGGTCTACGACCTCGATGGCAGTGGCTGACCCTTTTTTTCCAGGACTTTTATCTTTTTCCTAGGATTTCTCTGCCCGTTCTCTTTCCACCTTTGCATCGGTATTACATCAGAGAGCAATGAATCATTGCGTAAGAGCCGTCTCATCGGGACCAGCTACTCAGACGAGCCACTCGTTAGTCGCTAATTATTATTTAGATGATGTTGCACGTGCTAATTAATTTTCCGAACTTTGTAATTATTCTGTCGCTGATAACCTAATTTCTGGTACTTGTACCAAAAACTGGAGAACGTCATACGTTGACTTATCCTAATCTGAGATTATGGTAACTGCATTCTCTTTAAAAAACTCACGTGGAATTGAAAGATATTTTTGTCTTGGGACTGTGTCGGATTAGTTTTTATACAAAGTATAGTTTATTTGGTCTTAATTTATAGACACAATATATTTTCGCCGAACTATTATATTACGTTTGCCGGACTTTGCACTTGCTACATGATATTTTGCGATATGGTTTCTATATTTAAACTGAAAACCTTGCATTGCAATATGAAGCAAGAATCGTGAAAAGTTACGTATTTCTATGCCACGTGGATCGAAATACACGGTTGATTATGTCGCTAAAAATTCCAGTACTTTAAATGCCAGTAATCGGATATTTATATTTAAATACGCATGTCGGGTTTAAGGATAGTATTTTTGGCCTACTTGAATATTCAGTGCGAAATGACTAACTGCATACCTCCCCTGTGAGAATGGTAAACAATTCTTATATGAATATTCGTAAGGCCTCGCATTTTAGGAATTCCCAGGTTTAACTCGTAACACCGGTCATTCACGTTAATACACTCATCGTGAACGCAATTTCATAAACACTTTCTTAGTATTGTGATTCAGTGTTAATTAATTGTTACGTTCGGAGGACTTCCAATTATGGAGAACAGTGGTAACAACGCGAAACAATGTGAATTTTCACACATTGCAATTCCATCGTATTCACATCGTAATGCTTCGTAAATGTACGTCTATTACGACTCAATTATGTTCACCGAAATTTAATTACAATACATTAAATCAATGTGTTGTATTAATCGAACTGTAGCCAGTCGTTGTTACGATTATTGTGCAACTAAGAAATTCATCGATTATGCACGACTTTGTTGATTTTATTGTTGTAGAAGTGTTACATTATCGAATCTGATTACTTTTTGGATATAAAACGAACTCGATTTATGAGACTTAGGACTGCACTGTTTTTAGCGCGTTTCGAGATTCGAGTTTTATACTTGTTGTTGTATATGAATTAATAATTCTATGTATTATGGAATTGTGACAAGAAACTATTCTTTTAAATAAATTTGCAAGTTGCCCGAGGTTAGGTTATTATACTAATAATCTGTTAGTTCCGACAGATTCCAGTATTATGGAAATTAGACGCTGACTAATGTAATTCTACTTTTATTAATTATTTCCAACACCATCGGAGAATATGCATATCCATATACTTATACATAAATTATATTTATTGCATAGATCTTGTGGTGTTATAATACCATACATATTCGACATTATTTTACTTACAAAGAAAGTGCCCTCCATCAAAGCAGTGAGGCACACCAATTAATTATCGTACACTTTTCCTTAATTAGACCAGTCTGGGCGTCACAGGATAAGGGCTGATGATTTCGAAATAACACGCGGATACTTCGTGGTCTACGTGACCGTTCTCGTGTCCTCGGTTCTAAGGCCCTTTTCAATTCTTCGTGACCTCGAAGAGGAACAAAAACGTGCCCCTAAAAGTGCCATCCAATTGGTCGAATACCCTTGGAACAGTAACAAGTAGCCAACCAGTGTATCAGACATGTTTATTTCTCAAAAACACCGTTGACGTCGCTAGCGTTCCATTTTAACCTAAGCCGCGCGCGCTGGATTCTCCACAGTCGTTGTTTGTGTTCAGTTGTGAATGGTAGTGCACGGAGAGTTCGATCGTCTTCTAACCTTCCAAAAGTAAGCAAGTTGGCGTCGGTTTCGTCGGTTCGTTTTCGAGGAGAGTTATCGAATTGTGCTAAGTTAAACACCCACCGAAGGATGGGCATATTCCGTGAATTCCCACTAGTCTTCAATCTCTATAAAAAATACAGTTAGGCGTTTCACGCGGGAGATAACACAACCGGTCGAAGAGAGGTATTCCGTGAGCAGTTTATATGGCCACTCATTGCGGTGCAACTCTTTTTTCCGTCGATGTAAATACAGAACAGCAACAACACCCAGGTGAGTTGAATTCTCTACGAACGTAGAATCTTCGAGCTGTTTTAATGGCTTTCATTGAACATCATCGCCATCCTCAATTTTCCTTCTCAATTGGCTCCTTGCTAAGCAACGGTTTACCGTGCTTCCGCTCTAATTGTCTCGCGCTAAACTGCGCGGTAATGGACGTCGATTGAAATGCTCTTTAAAATACTTTCTATATCGCATTTCCCGTGCTATAATATACGTATACTGCGTCAATGCGTCGAATATTTACGAATGTAATCTTTACGGATACTTGGGACATATTGTTTCAACTTTAACTAGAATTTGTAACGGTTTTTTGCGGCCCAGTTTACCCTCCGGTACACAGAGTTCATTGGTCATAATAGGTCTGAGTAACAAGATTTAGAATTCCACGTTCCAGACATTTTTAATGATCCATTTGAATTTAATTCTGTTACCCTAATTCGTTAATCTCTTCGTACCTTCGACAATATAAAAATGTCCCATTTAAGACGCATATCGCCATTGGTAACAAAACACGAAGCTTTATGTTCGACTCGTCCAGGATTATTAAACAGGACACTGTCGAAATAACGAATAATTTTATTCGCGCATTCGTTAAAAATTGCGTAATTTAAGCCCCGTGTAACGATCTTCTGCGAATTTTGAATTCCGTAAACACGATGGAGACAGAGACACTAGTTGACCTCTGTCGAACGCTTCCATTTTGTTTGTTTTGGAATATGATTAGATGATGTTAGATGTAAATACTTATATTTTCTGCGTCGAATGTCGAATGACTGTGTTTTATTGCATTTATGATCGTGTTTTTTCAACAATTAAGGTTCAAGTGCCAATCTGAGATATTTCTGACCTTACTTTTGATGGGCTCTCAAAGTAATTGTGAAAGGGTGACCTTTCAGTTTGCGGATGATATGTAATTTTGTTGGTATGCTTGCTGCGCAACAATAACAAATTTATTATCCTTCTTACTGTATCATTAAGATTAATTTTATGCAATTTTTATGTGAATATATAATATTTATTCGATGTTGTGCTGGCAACTGAAGAACTTATGAAATCAAACTGATGTTAAACTATACTATATCTAATGAATCTAATTAACAACAGGACAGTTAATTAGTACATATATTATAGATCTCACATGCAAACTTTTACTTTTAATATTCTCCCAGATATTTTTATCTAAAAGCCTCAGAAATATTTGTAAATCTAAATATCCACGGGAATACTAAAACTGATATAATCGTCAATCATTTACAACGATATAATAAAATATAGAAATATCAGCATACTATAAATATTCAAATAGCCATTCACGCTGGAAAATAAGGATTATCTTACACACACCAATAAAAAAATAACGAGCAAATTTCCAATTTTACACCCAAAATGGCTATTTATACGGAAGATAACATAAAGTTTCCCGAATATTCTGAACGGTGGGACATCATAAAATTCCCGGAGGGTAGTTAGCGATTAAATTGCGGTGCATCGGTGTTTCAGCGACGTTATTAATTCCGGACAATCAAAAGGGGTATGGGATTGAGTAGGTATATCATGATCGGTGAACCGGTTAGCGAATGTATTCTTTAAAGCTTGTGCCATTGCGAAACTTCGGCTCTCGTTGACCACATTACTCGTGCCGAGTTTCCTTAATTTTTCCGTCCCGCTATATTTCTGTCTTTCGCGTATTTTAAGCCTTCCTTTTCGAAACTGCGTCGTCCTTTGTTCCACTTATTTCTCCAAAAAGAAATGAACACTCGGACTTCTTTTTCTTAAACACGAACGCACGTTTAACAATGCATCGTGTGAACCTTTTGTGCCATGTTATTATTATGTTTCTTTGTGCAATAATTTAATTCAGATTCGATATCTGTAATAATATTGTGTTTGATTCCCGTGACTTCGAGGAAACAAAGGATTCCAATCATTACAACGGTTAGTACTTTACCGCAAATCTACGACTATTGAATTAATTCATAATAGAAGATCGTGAATCATAAGCTGACACATATTCGTAGTGACATGTGAATACAATGACAGATTTTTATTGGATGCCACTGATAACCCAGGAATTTCGCGCGAATTCATAGACAATGTTTGGATTACTACGATATCAAGGAAATGGAAACCTATGACGCATAGTTACTGCGTTCGATCGCAATTATATCACTACGATAATTGATACCGTCTAAATGTTGAAACCCTGGCGCGTGTCGTTCTCCGGTTTGCGAATACAGTGTTCACGGCACTGGAGAACGGTTGAGTAAACCGCGAAAAGATATTGCACGAGTTTGTCGAGTGGCTAAAAACTCAGCTGAAAATCCTGCTGGAGCATTAATCTCGGGTCATTCGGGGCTATCGGGACGTGACAGCCTTTTTTCAGCACTCATTGCCACGGCAATGCGAAATTCCAAAAGTCTCTCAGTGTTACTCGAAACGTTTCTTAGTGATCCTCGGAGATCGATCTCCCTCTCCAAGTTTTCTGTCGTCGAAGACGGCAAAAACGACTCCGTGATCAGTCGATTTCGGACTGGTAAAAAATTCATGAGTTTAACCACCGTCACCACACTCATCAGCCGTCATCCTTGATTTTCATCATCCTACATGATTTCATTCCATCGTCAACTTCCCTGCTTCTGGTGAACGCATTCGACCTCTTGGTTTCGTCATCCACTGTTGGGTGACCGTGAAATCCTTGTTGTTTTTCAGAAGGAGATAACAATAGCCAAGTATATCCATATTCTGGCTGAGTCGTCGAGACGGGGAGTGAATAATTAATTGAAGGAAATCCGACAGTTTTTCCCGGGAAAAAGTTGCCTTGCGAAGGGTTTCGTAGAGGATTTCGATTGAAACGTAAGTCCTAACAACAGCCGGTATGTCCAGTGTTTCGGGAATCATGGAGGCGGAAGAAGTTGTGAAAGGAAAACCGACCCTGGTGCGACGTGTTTCCAACATGCTTAAAGGTAAGATTCGTTCGCGTTGCACACTGATTTAATTTTATATTATAATAATTGAAATTGATTCTCCTTTCGTAACGATAAGGATGTATTTACCATTGGTTATCGCTCGTATCGCGTTATCAGTGAAATTACTCACTTGGGATGCGATGTAACAAACCTGTTTTTAGCCGTTTGTCGATTATTCTTAACTCTCCGTTGATTCGATTAACCAGAGTGGATTCATTTCTGTCAACAGATGGAAATTACAGCGGTCCACCGATGCTGTTTCGCCACGCATCGATGCAGAAGATACGTCATTGCTGCCAAAACCTAAACCTCCTTCCGTACATACTTTATTCCTTTGATAATTCCAAGTCCCATCCAGTGGCACGTAAAGTACATTTGTGCGTGAGCCTGTTACTCAAAGGGATCACGGCAAGGATCTTCTTCCTCTACAGAAGCCTCCGACACTCGGTGCTCCGTGGTGTCCGCACCGAGGATCATTACGTAAAAATCGTCGACGAATCAACGACGGATCTCGCGAAACCAACACCAAGGTTTCGGACGTTCCAGCGGCAAAAACCCAAGCAAAATCCCTTCTTCCTCATCCTAGCAGTCTATTTCGCACCTCTGTTACTCGCTTTCCAATTAATCGGATTGTTCAGTCTGATGATATTCGGGAAGTACACGCCTGGTTTCATTTTCCTTACGTCAGCCTTGATGTTCCTCGGCTACATCTCATTGAAGATCATGTTTCACCAAACCGTAGTGCATACGGTGAAGTGTGATAAGAATAAAGTGCAGTGATCCTTCGGTTCCTTATCATCCCCCGTCCCGCGACACCTCGGCCAGATACTTTTCATTATCGGATAAGAATTAAAATAGAAAAATAACAAAAAAAAAATTAAAACGAAACATATTGACGAGTATTGGAGAATCTGGCCCATCAAGATGACGGCCGTATGCCGTCGTATGCCGTCGTCGATACATTTGAAACGATACGAAAGAAATAGAGCCTATTACTTATGTTAAAACGTTCCTCGCTCATGCCCGTATCCTCTTCCTCCCGCCACACCGCCCCCTCTGTTCCACAAGTTTTGTCGATAGTTTTTTAGATTCCGTAGTTTCCGCGTATAGAGAAAAAGTGCAGAAAGAGAGAAAGACAGCGAGAGTGTGTGATATTTTTCTCGGTCGTACGTTCCGTATATATATATATTATGTTTACTCTTTTTTTTTGTACTTCGTCGGACGTCTACCTACGCGCGCGAATGTCGTGCATCGTTAGAGGATAGGAATTAAAAACAGATATATGCAAGAGATTGTGATTTTACTAGTGTACGATGATACTGTGACCTACACTTGAGAGCGACTGGCATAATAATTAATTGTAACGTTTCTTACGTAACATCGCGAAGAATGAGAAGAAAAAAAGGATTTCCGACGATCTTAAACATTACGAGCTGAGAAACAACAATTACGAATTACCTTATCCTCTGCAGCATAAGACTGAGAATTGTTTTAACGTACTTGTTTGTATATAAATGCGTGAAAGAAAGAATATATATATCAGAAAAGAAAACCTTTATTTGATAACGAAACATGGAGTTACTCTTACCGATCTATTCATATCATCAGAGAGGAAAGAAACAATCAAGGATCTATACTAATCGTTTATTCGATCCTGTGTACTCCACGATTGTTTGAAGAAGCCACTTAATTAATTATGATAGAAATAGATGTTCTCTCACCAATACTGTACGGTATTCTAATTCTGATATGTCTACCGGTAAATATTTAGAAGTAAGAAAGTTAGACTGCAAAACAGAAGAATACACGCGACATTGTATTCCACCTTCACGGCGCTATTCGCATAATCCCCGATATTTAAGGTATAAGCTATAACCCGTGCGACATAGTTCTGCTCGTGCACACTGTGAAATAAATGTGCGTGCGGACCTGAAAAGAAAATAAATGTTTTCATGATAACAAGTAATACTTACGATCGTATTCACGACCGTGAATCACGAGATTTGTCATCGATACCTAGCGCGTAAACTGCTACATCGCCACCGCCATGATAAGCTTCATCAGTTATGACCACAGCTTGTTGGCTGTAAGTGAAACTCGTCGTGTCCACCTTCGAAGGGTCAATCCTTTTCGAGGAATTATGTTCAATAGTATAAGCGAGGTTATTTGGACCACCTGTACTATAAGTCAGTGTCGTGAACGGGATTCCGTCATATTTTGACTTCTGCGCAATTCCTGGAATGATTTTTGTGAAGTGTTTAATTTGGGATTAACTGTGACTCGTGAATGTTTGGGTTTCATACCCAGAATGGAGGAACCACGATCACTGTATCCATTGATATTCATTGAATGAGTGTGATCACTTGTAACTATAACTAGAGTGTCATTAGTGTTAATCATTTTTAATGTTGCACTAACTGCTTCCGAAAATCGAACGGTTTCTTGCAGTGCTTGAGCTGCATGACCTCGATGATGAGCGAAATCAATTAATCCTCCTTCAACCTGGATTAATGATATTATATCATTGATATAGAAAGAGAAGTGTTAAGAATTCGTGCATTATTTTGAGTGTGAGGAATTATTTTTAGATTACGTCATAATGGTCCGTGTAAAACAATGTTTACCACGAGAAGGTATCCTTGTTTCGATTTCCGTAAAATCTTCAAAGCCGTGACTGTCATGTCTTCCAAACTTGGTTGTCCTTCCGGACTCTTATCCCTTTCCCAATCCATACTTATATGACCATTAGCAAAAATGCCTAACAAGTAATCCACGTTTTTAATATCTACATTAGCTAGTTCTTCATTATTTTCAACGAAAGCGTGAGATAATTTCCTGGTAGTTTTATCACGTTTCCAATCTTTAATTAAGTCCCGACCATCTTGACTTTGGCAAGCCCACGTGTCTATTGGGTCGAATCGTCTGGCAGTGGCATGCGACTTTAATACTTGTCTGCCTCCACCCATAATTACCTAAATGAAAAATCAATTAATATTATCGGTTTCATCTATGCTGAGGAATGGGTTTAAAAGAGGAATAAAGACGGAGCTCTAATCGAAACAAAATTCAGCATCTCCTTAATACAGGACCCAGAGTGTTTTAGTAAGATAAAATATTGAAACATATAATTAAAAATAGGCAGAAAAGAGAAATAAAGATACAACTCGTAAAATAGTATCCAAAGTGTGTTAATAAGACACGAAAAACACTGGAAAAAATAATTAACATGTTCTATATTTTGCCTTAATATTCTTCCCGGGTTCGTCCTCGATTAATTGCCTAGCAATGTCCTTACAGTGGCTAGCATTTTTTGGCATCACAGATTCGCACTCCCATTTTCTGTTTGCACAATGTGCATAAAGAGGTGCAGGAGTTGCATGAGTCACTCGAGTAGTCGTTACAAAACCTATAGTTATAAAATTAAAAATCGCATCGATAAATACGACAATAATTTTATTATTAATTGCCAGGATTTTTTCATATTATTTTTACAAAAGATTGCTGACCTGTGTCCTTCCCAGCAGCTTGTGCCCATGATATTATTGAACTCACGTGGTAGTTAGTGTTCAAACTGGCAGTGCAATTACTTAATTGTACATTCGAGTCGACACCGACAACTTTATAATTTGTTTTGACTCCACTAAAAAGCGCGGTCGCCGTTGATGCCGAGTCAGGTACTTGTTTGTTCGTATTATAAGTCTGAATTTTAAAAATAAATTCCCAAATTAATTATCTTGCTAGTTTATGGATTAAGGAAGTTTAATCCATAAATGAAAAGATTGAGTTGTTTTAATATGCAATTAAAATAATTGAGTGCTGGTGAATTATTAAAGAAGTAATAGGCCACCTGGACCAGCAAGTATTTTAATTTTATATTATATTTACATATTCTTATTATATAGTCAACGAGATATTTGATTTAATTATGAACAATAATTTGAACCTTGAGCAAACCGATGTGTGGGAATTTTTCCCAAGCAAGGTAACTCGTTTCTCCCCCATTAAAAATTCTACCAGCAGTTATCGTGTCCGGACTCATTCCGTCGCCCACAAAAATAATAACATTTTTCGCCTTATTCGTATTCCATTTGTAAGACAATGCCTCTTCAAGCTCCAATTTACTTAGTTTGTGCCAATGTTTACTGTCTGTCCGAGGAAATAATTGAGAAAAAATATCATGCATATTTTGCAAATGTTTTCGTCCGTAGAGAGCAAGGTCATATGTGCAACGATAAATAATTTGCAAGTGAAATGGTGATGAAGATAAGACAGAGTAACATTTATAAATTCCCAGTGGAAAAGCACCGTAAAATAGTCAGTACGTCGATTACGAAAAACAAACAGTTATCTATCTTTCAAACACATCCATGATTCTTTATATAAATTGTTAAAACATCAAACGTATCCGCGGTTTTTAAAGATAAGCTAGAAACTTCGTCATCCTCGGAGTTCCTCTGAGTGCGAGTTTAAAATCACGTTTATGATTCGCTGATCACGAGGCACGAACGTGGCGTCAAAAACGAGTTTCTACCTTCGAGGTTCGTTGCGATTATCACTCCGAAAAGAAGCTGAAATTGAAATACTTTTAGTTTCATTTTGCTTAAATCGCGAAGCTCACTCCACGCCTTGAATGCTCCGTATCACAACCGTGCTAATCTTGATAACGATACTAATTGAGAAAGTGATTCAGGGATAAATATATAGTCTCAATTCATGAGGCGCTTTGCATTAACTACTGACGCTCTCTACTGACAGTATTGACGTCAGTCTTACGTTGCTAATCACGTTGTCCACTGTCAACGTGAACGAAGGTCACGTTCCCTGCCACAAGTTTTATCTTCGTGCAGGCGTTGGAGAACACGTTTTGACTGATGGAACTCGAGTTTCTTAAAGCTAGTGATAAAGCATGATAAAAAATGATGATTAGTTTGGAACAGATTAAGCGAGTAATTAAAAAGGGGCGAATATCTATGTAATTTTGACCGAATTTTTTCGATGATTAATTTCGTGGAGATTAAATGGGTGATTAAGAAATTATTAATGATAATTATAAAGGGGCGAATTATAAAGTTGTAACGATTAAAGGGATAATTAAAAAGAGTCGAATTTCTTTTTAATTATTATCAAATTATTTGATAATTAATTTGACGGATTAATGGGATAATTAAAAAGAGACGAATCTAGCTAACATTCATTGTAACGTTTTATTTGATTCTTGTTCATATTTCATTGTCTGTTCATACAGATCGTAACACCTCGCGTAATGAAATTTCCGTACAAGTTTGACTTCCAAAGAAAATTACTCAAAAATAGATTCGTTAAAATCAACCGATTTCGAAAATTTCTTTCGTTTGTCGATTAAAGTTCTCGATGCCAGAAATTGTGATAAAATGACTATTATATACTATAATCGAGACAGTTTTTCATCCGAAATACAGATTGTACAACTTTATTTATATAATCGTAAGAATATTGTGTCTGTAAATTTTGATTCACGATTTAGAATTATATATAATATTATATAGATTACAATAAACATCGAATATCACAAGTTGCAAGGAAATCTTACTTCGTTCAAATCGACTTGATACTCAATTTTAATTGCAATTATATTATTATACATAATAATTATATACAACACTAAATTCATGGTATACTTAAAATTGCTCGTCTAATTAATTATTAGAATTCAACAGAAAAGTGATCTAATTTCATATTTCTTTACAATCGAGTCTCTGAAAGCAGATCGATTATTAATATTTTAATCGATTAATACGACAAGATATTATTTTCATGTTTATTATCAAGTTGATGATGAGGCTTGCTTAGCTATCGTAAATCTCAGATCTATGATCCAGTTTTTCTTAAAAAATGCAGTTTGTCAGATGCAGTTATTTTGACAAAGAAATGATGTCAGTGTAAATTTTCCAAGAAGAATTGGTTTTCTAATTAATTGATTCTAATTATTATCGTAGGGTTCCTGATAAATCGATCGATTTTCAGTATCCGACTCCTCGACTTCCGGTGAATCCTTACGCGAGTAATTACGCTGGAACTCGACACGTTCTCTTTTTTGTGCCTATTCGGGAAGTAATCTCTATATAGAACTCTCCCTGTGACGATTGGCCTAATATAAACTCTCTACAAATCTTTCTTATACGAATAAAGTACAATAAACTTGTTTTCCTTTACGCGTAAACGTGATATTACTGTACGTCGTACGTATCATACAGAATAAACTCGTACGATCGTCTTCTCTCATCGTATCATCTTTCAAGTCGAATATTATTGCCAACAGTTTGTGTCCATATTTTTGTCACTTTGTTAAACATCCTTTCTTCGTTATTAGTGCTCGAAACGAGAACATTCGTACCCTAAGTAAGCCCTTCGAACGAGACTTCTCATATGTACAATGTAATCCTTGATCACGCCTGTAAAATAATAATTTGCGTACCATATTAACATATCTAATATTTTAATCATCTTCGTGGTCAGTAAAAATAAGATAAATTAAATTACACCAAAGCGCAATATCACGCATAAAACAAATATCACGCATTTGGATAGTTGTTAGTTTCAGAATTTAATTGTTCGGCTCTTTTGTGTCTGAAGCTTTAGATATATTAATACAATTAATATAAATGAATATTCTAATATAATTAACCCATTCAAGATCAGTGGCGCAACACTGGTCTCCAATGGATTAATATCATTTAATATATTGATATAAATCGTATAATTTAATATATCAATACCAAGTCATTTTTTATCAGAACTAATAATTACAGGGTGACATTCGTCAAGGATTACATTGTATACACTTTGAAAATCTATAAACTAGTACCAATAGCATCGAGCTTTTATATATATATATCTTTTCGTTATTCTATTCGTAACATCATAATTCTTCAGGTTGTCTGTAATTATTACCATAAGTTTCCTTCTCCCCATGGATCCTCTCGAAATATCCACTGCGAGTATAACGTGGGAGACGATACACACACATACGTACACGATAAAATTGACTTTGCTTCATGGCAGAAAACACTCGACAACTTCCCCCCTGCCCGCTTTCCTTCCTTTCGTCGATCATTATATTCGACATTGTTTTCATCGTCATCGTCCTGTCATCGTCCTTTCTCCTCCGCGAATCGAGAAAGTCTCGCGAGCAATTTGAGCGCAACGAAAGTCTTTTCTAATTTTTTACTAATCTAATCCTCGGAACGGGGGAAATTTATTCCACGCAAAAGCTCGTTACATTTGAAACCGATGTAACGGGTAATAATTGACAGTCTACTTTACGTACTAATTGGTAGTGTCGTTAACATGCTAACCGGGGAGGTCTTCCAGAAACAACATCGCGTTGGTATCAACAATATGGTAATAAAATATGTAATACTTACTGAATAAATCTATTCATAATTACCGCGAATATTTTAACTTGACAGTTCACTTTTAACAGTGAATGTCGAAAGTTATTAAAATATGTTATGTTTGATTGGAAAGGATAATTAAAATTGGGCTGAGAAGCGGAATGTAGACACAGCTCTATTAACTTTAGGGGTAGCAATATTCAGCATCCTCTTAATATAATATTAATATGCCACACACATTGTGTTATTACTGATTTAATTACCGAACTTAATTGCGATTATAATATTATACGTGTGATGACCCCGCAGTGCAGCCCTTTGACTTTTAAGAGTTAAAAGTGAGCTGTTAAACCTATATATTCGCAGTAATTATGAATATATTTATTTAATAATTATGACTTATTTCGACACTAAATTGTATAATTCTATAATATTGTCGACTGTTAAGTGTTAAAATATACATATATAAAAGTTTGATAATTATGAGAGGAATAATTATAATCATTTTGAATTGAATTCGTAATCATCGAGATAAGTGCAGATTTAAACGACTCATGATTCCACGGTTAGCAGGTTAAAGAACTTCATCGTATCCACCAATTTACACGATGGCGGTACGATAAAGTTTAATCACGGACACTAATTAAAATGTACTAATTACTACTGATATGTGCGTGACGTTTTTCTTTTAGTATACAATAAAAAATCACTATCCAATTCCGTCGATTGGAACTTCACAACGGCGTCCATCGTTGCACTTCGACGTCCGTGGCTTTTTAATTGCTTTCACTTCATTGTCTACTCTCTCGCAATTATTTTATCGCTAAAAGTCCGCGAATAGATTCACAGAATTCTTGTAATTCATCTTCTTATTATTCCAAGAGAGTATACGGTATTTTTATTCACACAATAACACCCTCGACGAATAGAATTCCGGAGGAAAATGAAAGTGTAATTTTTAATTACTCGCGGATGCGTTAGTTTAAAATCCCGCAACGAGCTCGGAAAATAAAATCTTTGTACCGAGACTTTCTCAATTCTTGCCACGGAAACGAATCATATTTTAACCCTTTGCAATCGAACATTAGATAATCATACGTTCCACTGAATATTTCCATAATAAATTGTTTATGTTTATATGATTGTTGCAACACTTAAAATTCCAAATAAGATTGCATCAAGCATTTATTTAACGCGAATAAATAATCGTACTGCAAAGGGTCGAAGGTTACAATGATCTTCGTTTCATCCGCTTATCTCGGATTTCTAAGAAATAAATAATCAACGGCAGTGCATAAATTAGGTCAAGTTCAGAAGGAAGGATCAGAAGATTAAACTTAAAGATTATCCTTAAAAAATCTTAGCCATGACACATCGTAAAATGTAAGACTTTTCATAACAGTTCGGAGAAACATACGAAAGCAATCACTTTCTCTATTCGATAAGAATAATTGATCGAATAAATATAATCATACTCCTAATCCTCGACGTATTAATGTTTGACTTAATTAGTATGAAATTAGTTAGATATTCGGAGAAATCGAAAGTATTCTTTGCCTTTCTCGCGAGTCTGTTATCTGCCAATCGATACATTCACGTTCGTCGTTTGTTATCAGTTTCCTTTTGATATTGTGACTTTGTAAATCATTGTCGTGTGCGGATCTTGTAAAAAATTGCTTTTGATTTTTGGCTGCTCGAAGTCACTCGGGGAACAATATTAATGAAAAGGAGTTTTTAAATGAATAATTACTAATAATTAGAGGAGATGGAACATCTAATCGTTATCACCGGGTTTCTCTCGATGTATCGTTTACTGACGATACACTGCTATTCGAATCTTTTAAAGCTATCTTCTCCGCGCTATCATTCCCTTTGCTTTTTTTCACGCACACTCGTTCTCTCTCATTCTTTTATTATCGTTTTCGGTTAAAACCTCATTAATAGAATCTACGGAGCTTCGTTTAGATCGCTTTGAATGTAAATTGCCATTTCCGTACTGGACTTTGAGAATTTTTAGTGCCATTATAATTATGACATATTTGCAATCATTTCCACGAATCAAAACGATATCCCAATTAATATTAACTTAGTATACTCAATAATTTTAATATTGACTTATTTTGACTTTGCAATATTAACATTAATCTGGTATATTAAATGAATTATTAGTACTAGAAATTCCGAAAGAATAATTTCTCACAGAATTGTGTAAATGTAATAATGGCATAAATATAATAACGACACTTAAAGATTCCATCAAAGTCCAATGAAATAGGATCTAGTTAACGTGGTAAAGATTATAGGGCGATTCGTTATCAATGAATTAGTTTGTTTTTGATCTTACGCCACACAATGGCGGTCAATTCAGAGAGAGAGAGAATAAAGGGGATTAAATAAATCACTTCGCAAAGAGTTTCGTTCTATGATCTACGTTAATTCACGAACAATAACAAGACACGGCACTTACTCTCGAGAAGTTTTGGTACCTCTTTATCTATATATTGTACTATTTTATGACTATCCTCGTAATAACGTGTAATACTCCCCCTCCATCTCGCGGGTTTAAATAGTCTCGAATATTTAATTAGGCTATCTTCCTCGGAAGATTCTCCGCATCCACCCCCCCGCGGAGCAATTAATTCATCTTCCACTTTTCGATACTCCGCGTATTTACACGTTTCGGTGTAGAATGAGAAAACGAATAAAAAGATAGAATTCTGGGATGTTAATAGCCAAAGAAAAGATATCCGCGGTAGTAACTCGACATATTAATATTTATAATCCGTAATACTTAATCATAACTGCTATTTATCGAATACTTTATATTCTGCGTTTGATTTTGGCGTAATTAATGTAATAAGTAGTTGTTACTACTTCGTTTAGTAATTCGTGTAATTGTAGTATTTTTATTGAAACCCTAATATCTTCCTCCCAATATGAGATTCTTAAGTACTTCTGAATTATTATTCCATCCGGGAGACTTTTAAAATGGGGACCTCGAACGAAAACACGTGGACTTTTTTTATGAGCTCTGATCTTTCTAACGAATAAAATACTGGCTAGTATAAATTGACTGGAGGAACAGGATTTTCGATTGTTGCTGCTGCGAGTGATTTTTAATGGCGAATGGGATTTCCTTCTAATCGGGGATAATTAAATCAGTGAATCGATGAGCTTTGTCGTTAAAGTATTGTCTGTGAAGCGGAGTTCGAGAAAGTAGGTCTTAATCGTTATCATTGTAACTCGTTATCGCTAGAAATGATTTCGTACGTACGACACTGAACTCATCCGTATTCTATCAAAAGTAAATGTCGATTAATAATGAATGAAATCATGCAAAATCGGGGTGGCAAACGGTTCGAAGAAAAGAATAAAGATCGTATCAATAATTAAATGACAGCAATGTAGCGCTATTTCTCGAGTTTCTTCCTCTCTTCCTAACGATAATATTATTATTAGTCCGCGATAACTCGATATGACAAGTTACTAAGTTTGGCCGCTTCTAGGTATTTTTTTAATTCTTAGATATACTTTCCTATCGTATTTCTGCGATCTACAAGGGTTCCTTTAATGCGTTCGAGATGAATCACGGAGTCTCGATCGGGTCGTTTTTTTATAAAACGTTAAAATGTAATACTACTTAACGTCCGTTCTTCGTAATGAATCTCATTTTCTGACAGAAAGGAGCTATTAATTTTCACCACTTTCTTCCTTGGTTCTCATAGGAATAACAATGGCGTCCGTGACGCGTCTCGAACGAGGATCCCGAGTTACCTTTGAGATCAAATATTTTCCAAATATCCACCAAGATTCGTAACATTTTAGGTATCTAAAATACCTTGAATTCGATAATCATCGTCCTTTTTCGCGTTCGATGATTTTCCCGTTTCGTCCGAAAACTACTTTTCTTCTCTTAAAAGAGCTTCCTCGGCTTCCTTCCGCCTTGCTTTCGCCTCTTTCTTAGCTCTTTTCTTTTCTTCCTTCGCCAATTTCTTCGCTTCTTTTTGCCTGGTCTTCTCGGCTTTCTCTTCTTCCTTTTGCCGTGCCTTTTCCGCTTTCTCCCGTTCCTTTTCCCGCTCTTTTTCCTTCTTTGATTTTTGGATCTCTTGAACTACCGACATCTTTGGCGCCGATTGGGGCCTCTTCGTCGAAGAGCGTGCTGAGGAGGACGTCGAAGATGTCGACGTCGAGACGCCGGAGGAACCTCTGGGACTCGGTGACGTTTCTAACTGAGTCACAATTTTTTGAGCGCATCTGGTAAAAAAATATTCGAAATAACAAAACGTCACTGGTACCTTATTCTGCTTGTCAACGTGACAATAATGATTGCCAATGATAATAACTTATATAAAGATATTTATTATACCGTATTCTGGTGGAAGCTTTCCCAGCACGGTAGTCCCTTTGGAATTCCTTGATCGGTGGTAATCTTCGTTCGCGATTATCTCTTACGATCTCTTCTTCCTCGACAACTTGTTGTGCGGGATCCTGATATTCCTGTTTTACATGGTTTCCATGAGCACCGAGGACCTCCAAATATTTTGTATTTCACACGTTTACCTGAATCCTTAGTTTCATCGATTGTGTCTGAGAACGTCTGAGAGTAGCACCTGTTGGTTGCCGAACCCTTGTATGTTTCCCAAGGGTGGAACTTCCTGTGCTACTTGCCGAAGACGAAGTTGCTGAAGATACGGAAGACACTCCTGTGACACAGAATATTTGTGTTCCATAAAAAGCATTCTTCGATAGAATTTATTATTAAAAATTATCCAGCAATAATATCGTAATCAGAAGTGATTCCATCTTGACTCACATTCGACACCAGAGATTCAAGAATTAAATATTTCATATAGAATGTGCTACGTGAAACGGGCCACCTGATTATATAATAATTGTTTCTGGCTAAAGAAACATTTCATATTTGTGCATAAATCGCCAATACATTTATTATAAAATATTGGCTATCTCAAAAATGTAGTAAAGATACATTGAAGTAGATTTCGATTTCGGGATATCGATTCTTGGAAGCCATTTATATGTTGCATTAAATATTTTTGTATTATCGTAGCTAAAGGAAATAATTGGGTGGTTTGTTTTTCGTGACACACCCTGTATATTGTAGCATAGTGGATTATTAATGCTTCAAAATGGAGGATTGATATCTAAACGAGATAGAGGAACATTGTAGGAAGACAGATCCGAAATGAATTGTTATACTAACCAGAAATAGAGGACGAGCCACTGGCCATGGAATAAAGGGAAGCAGATGCTGGTACATTTCCTGCGGTCCATCTGCCACCGGGACCAGACACCCCCACACTCACCCCCGTGCCCATATTGTATTCCGATGCACTTTGTGGTAGAACCCACGATTTCCCTGACATCGAGTACTACGGGAAACATATCGTGGAAAATTTAAGATCAGACGTGCTTCTCTTTCATCCGACCTAAAAATAACCACCCCCTATCCGCTACACCCGATACATTTATTATTCAATTTCGCGTGTGCAACCCACCCCCGCGGATGATGTACGAAAATAGAGAATCTATTCATTTATCAAATCTATTTGCACGTAGGTGAAGTATGCATTAAATAATTCGCAGAAGCATATCAAATATAAATATAGATCATATATGTAGATATAGATGAACATACATAAACAACGCAATCAAAATTTGTGCGTGGAAAGTGATTTTTTGTCGACATGTTTGAAGTATGATCCTAATATCGAATGGGACAGTATTTTTTTGAGATTTTATTAAAAGATCACATTTCGTGTCGCACTGGGATATTAATTGCTATGCGATGAGGGGATGACGGTCACGCTCTTTTTATTAGAGCGAATCGGGATATTTAATAAAATCGGTGGAACGTGTGTCGCAATATGAGATCGCTTTCGAATCCGCCGAAAATGTGACGAGGGCTTTGAGAGTACGCTCCAATTACCGACGATTTTACGGTTCCGCAATCAAATCGCCGAGCGTGAATGCCATCCGCCTACTCCCCGAAATACATGTGCTTCTCATCGTGGACAATCGGAGAACTCAAAGTGATTTACATGCGACGACGAGGAAAAACAATTTAATATAGTTGTTGGAATAAGAATATTAAAACGTTATTAAAATGTTTACCAGAGTATTTATCCCGATAATTACAGATTTATTGAAGTTTTACGTAGAATTTAGATTAACACTAGAACTACCAAAGCAGTAAAAATGTCAGGTTTGCAATGCCTAATAAAAATGCTTAAATTTATGACATTCCATTTCCTGAAATTTTGTGCGTCTCAAATTCCGAGGCATTAAAGTGCTAAAATAATGAATTGCATTTTGGAATATTGTGTAATAATTATTTATAAAAATATATTGCTACCCCTATGGGTGGGGGGATAGAATTCACCCATGGTATCCCTGCCTGTCGTAAAAGCCGACTAATAGGGTTGAAGAAGAATGGATAATTCTTCTTCGTAAAAATGTCGTAGTTAGGAAGTTTTCTGAGTTTGTCATTCTCGAAATGTCTTCACGACAACCAACAGTTTAAGGTGATTTTGGAACGAGCGTGTAATATGAATATTCCATAAGAAAATTTGGAGATGCCGGTAGGGATTTAAAAGCGAGTCACGCTTATGGAAATTTAATATCTTTTCTCGTGGAACCTCTGTCTGAACCACCATGGACCCCGGTAAATATGTTCCTACCCCCGACATTAATTTTAAACTTCATCCCCCGTACATTTTTTATCGCACTCATTTGATCAGATTGAGCGAGGACTGGAAATTCCAATTCCACTTGATTATCGAGTATAATATTCGGAATCTAGTATTTGGTACTTTTAGCTAGTATTCTTTGATACTAAATTCGAATTGATGATAAATTCCCGAAAAAGAAACTTGCAAAATAATAATCATACGAGAATAATTCAAATCCTACGAATGATTCAGAGCTATGAGTGACTTCAATTTCAACCGAATGTTATAGCAAAAAAACAACAAAATATGGCAGGAAAATTAATATTGATTAATTTAGTATAAGCGTAATATTCGTGTAATCTATTATTTGATACTATTAGCTACTATTATTTGTGAGCATATTATGATTAATAATGAATTTACAAATAACAGTCTTCCAAAATAATAATCGTACAAGAATAATTCAAATGTAGCTACGAAAACATCAATTCTAGCCGAAGATTGTAGCAAGTAACATTGAATTAAAGAATGACAGAAAAGATTACAGAAAAAGAAACCAAGAAGAGGTAGTCTCGTCGAGAACGGAGAAGAGAGTTTTCGAGTTAAGTTCGCGAGGGAAAATCGTAAAACGGATTTGAAGGAGCATTTTTACGATCTCGAAAGAAGGACGCGAATTAAGAGGAAGGAAGGATGGTTGTAAGAGATTGAAAGATCTCCCATCTTTGTGTAATTATTTACGGCACTTACATCCCGCGGGATGAGAGTCTGTTTCAGCCGTAAGATCTTCGCTCTGCATATAACGCATCTCAATGGTAAAAGCCTCTGGGACACCGCCATTTGTATCGTCTTCACAAAACAGCGTCTGTGAAATGGTAGAAACAAATCTTGAGAACACGCCATATTTAAAAGACCCAAACATAATTTACGATATGCATATTTCCCAGTAAATATATATAGATTAATCTTTTATGTTTTCGCGCATTTCGTAACTTCACATATAAGACTGTAACTTTGCGAGGTTCTTTTTTCATACGGAACGTTTGAAGATCAAAGATCCGCGGAATAATAAAATATAGGTTAATTATGAAAAGGATCAGAATATATTTTCTGTGTAATTTGTTCGCTTTTCCAATCATTCTAAAAGTTGGAAAACGCGAAATTTATGAATACACTCATAAATATTCATCCGTGGTTTCATGGAATTTGAAGCTGTATTAAAAGAGGAATTTTACGACGAAATAATTGTTAATTGTTTACCTGCAAACCACTCGGTGTCCGCACGGCGCAGTTTGCATCGTTGCTCTCGCGTTCACGCAGATTACGCACTGTGAACAAAAAATATGAGTTATCATTATTTTTGTTCAGCCGCTATTTCGGGAAAGTTCAATTTCTGAATTTCACGTTTTATCAGGAACCGCTTCTCGCGGAGGTATTTCTCTGAATATATAAATTTTGTGTCAAGAAGATAGTACTCGAGATTAATATGTCGCGAGACAAGAAATGGCGGGAGTATTTTACGCTGTGCGCGATTCGTGAAGGGCTCCAAGATAAAATCCGATAAACTCTCAGGGAAAATTTCTAGGTAGTCAGCGGAAAATTTTCGGGGAGAGTCTAACGAGGCAGTTCTCGGCACTCTCGGTTCGCCGAGTGAAGGAGATTCGTCTTTGAAACCTCTCAAAGGGAAAAGGTTTACTTAACCCAAATGGAGGGATAGATTTAAGGAGAAAAAGAAGGAATTCTGATAGGATTGAATTATGAAAATAGTGCTCCTTGATTTTCTACGTCTGATGTTACAGAAAGACAAACACCCTTCGATTGATAGCTAGAGTAATACAGACATTACTTAGTAGTTAAAATCAACCTCGAAATTTTTCATATAATTAATGTGAATCATATCTTTAGAATAGTATATAATCAGAAATTATGTACTTAAACAAGTTCTAGGGCCATTTTGGGTCGAAACAAGTGGTTTAATAATTTTTTCGGTCAAGAAATGGGTCGACCCAAAATCGAAAAAATGTGAAGGGGTATACCTTCAAAAATTGTCAAAAATTAAAAGTCGCCAGAATCGCTTCTAAATGCCCTAAATCGATGGTATATGATGTATGAACATATTCTAGGACGATTTCTGGTCGAAAGAAGCGGTTAAAAAATTTTTATTGGTCAAAAATGGGTCGATCCAGAATCGCAAAAATATGAAGGGGTATACCTTCAAAAATTGCCAAAAAATGAAAGTCGCCAAAATCAATTCTAAATGACCCAAATCGATGGTATATGATGTATAAACATATTCTAGGACGATTTCTGGTCGAAAGAAGCGGTTAAAAAATTTTTATTGGTCAAAAATGGGTCGATCCAGAATCGCAAAAATGTGAAGGGGTATACCTTCAAAAATTGCAAAAAAATGAAAGTCGTCAGAATCGCTTCTAAATGCCCTAAATCGATGGTATATTATGTATAAACATATTCTAGGACGATTTTGGGTCGAAAGAAGCGGTTAAACATTTTTTTTGGCCGAAAAATGGTCGATCCAGAATCGAAAAAATGTGAAGGGGTATACCTTCAAAAATTGTCAAAAATTAAAAGTCGCCAGAATCAATTCTAAATGACCCAAATCGATGGTATATGATGTATAAACATATTCTAGGACGATTTCTGGTCGAAAGAAGCGGTTAAAAAATTTTTATTGGTCAAAAATGGGTCGATCCAGAATCGCAAAAATGTGAAGGGGTACACCTTCAAAAATTGTCAAAAATTAAAAGTCGCCAGAATCGCTTCTAAATGACCCAAATCGATGGTAAATGATGTATAAACATATTCTAGGACGATTTCTGGTCGAAAGAAGCGGTTAAAAAATGTTTATTGGTCAAAAATGGGTCGATCCAGAATCGCAAAAATGTGAAGGGGTATACCTTCAAAAATTGCAAAAAAATGAAAGTCGTCAGAATCGCTTCTAAATGCCCTAAATCGATGGTATATTATGTATAAACATATTCTAGGACGATTTTGGGTCGAAAGAAGCGGTTAAACATTTTTTTTGGCCGAAAAATGGTCGATCCAGAATCGAAAAAATGTGAAGGGGTATACCTTCAAAAATTGTCAAAAATTAAAAGTCGCCAGAATCAATTCTAAATGACCCAAATCGATGGTATATGATGTATAAACATATTCTAGGACGATTTCTGGTCGAAAGAAGCGGTTAAAAAATTTTTATTGGTCAAAAATGGGTCGATCCAGAATCGCAAAAATGTGAAGGGGTACACCTTCAAAAATTGTCAAAAATTAAAAGTCGCCAGAATCGCTTCTAAATGACCCAAATCGATGGTAAATGATGTATAAACATATTCTAGGACGATTTCTGGTCGAAAGAAGCGGTTAAAAAATGTTTATTGGTCAAAAATGGGTCGATCCAGAATCGCAAAAATGTGAAGGGGTATACCTTCAAAAATTGCAAAAAAATGAAAGTCGTCAGAATCGCTTCTAAATGCCCTAAATCGATGGTATATTATGTATAAACATATTCTAGGACGATTTTGGGTCGAAAGAAGCGGTTAAACATTTTTTTTGGCCGAAAAATGGTCGATCCAGAATCGAAAAAATGTGAAGGGGTATACCTTCAAAAATTGTCAAAAATTAAAAGTCGCCAGAATCAATTCTAAATGACCCAAATCGATGGTATATGATGTATAAACATATTCTAGGACGATTTCTGGTCGAAAGAAGCGGTTAAAAAATTTTTATTGGTCAAAAATGGGTCGATCCAGAATCGCAAAAATGTGAAGGGGTACACCTTCAAAAAATGTCAAAAATTAAAAGTCGCAAGAATCGCTTCTAAATGACCCAAATCGATGGTAAATGATGTATAAACATATTCTAGGACGATTTCTGGTCGAAAGAAGCGGTTAAAAAATGTTTATTGGTCAAAAATGGGTCGATCCAGAATCGCAAAAATGTGAAGGGGTATACCTTCAAAAATTGCCAAAAATTAAAAGTTGCCAGAATCGCTTCTAAATGGCCTAAATCGATAGTAAATGACGCATAAACATATTCTAGGACGATTTTGGGTCGAAAGAAGCGGTTAAAAATTTTTTTTGGCCGAAAAATGGTCGATCAATAATCGAAAAAATGTGGAGGGGTATGCCTTCAAAAATTGCCAAAAATTAAAAGTCGCCAAAATCAATTCTAAATGACCCAAATCGATGGTAAATGATGTATGAACATATTCTAGGACGATTTCTGGTCGAAAGAAGCGGTTAAAAAAATTTTATTGGTCAAAAATGGGTCGATCCAAAATCGCAAAAATGTGAAGGGGTATACCTTCAAAAATTGCCAAAAATTAAAAGTCGCCAAAATCAATTCTAAATGACCCAAATCGATGGTAAATGATGTATAAACATATTCTAGGACGATTTCTGGTCGAAAGAAGCGGTTAAAAAATTTTTATTGGTCAAAAATGGGTCTATCCAGAATCGCAAAAATGTGAAGGGGTATACCTTCAAAAATTGCCAAAAAATGAAAGTCGCCAAAATCAATTCTAAATGACCCAAATCGATGGTATATGATGTATAAACATATTCTAGGACGATTTCTGGTCGAAAGAAGCGGTTAAAAAATTTTTATTGGTCAAAAATGGGTCGATCCAGAATCGCAAAAATGTGAAGGGGTATACCTTCAAAAATTGCAAAAAAATGAAAGTCGTCAGAATCGCTTCTAAATGCCCTAAATCGATGGTATATGATGTATAAACATATTCTAGGACGATTTTGGGTCCGAAGAAGCTGTTTAAAAATGTTTTCGGGTCAAAAAACAGGTCCATGTCACAGGAGGACAAACACCGTTCGATTATTTTGCAGTTCATTTTTTATTTCATCAGATTACATTGCTAAACATCATTTTTGTTTGCTGTGTATTAATAATTAAATTTTAGACGAGGCTTCAATTATTTGGAAATAATTGAAATTCTTTGATCGTTTGGCTACTAAATCAAGAATAAATTCAAGCGAAAGAGTTCTCTCATTCCGAAATCTTTTACTAATACACACCATTACATAAGCAGATACGATATTTTACTGGAACATAATTGTAATTAAAATTATGGGACGCAATTTAAGATGTCGTTTATCCGTACGAAGACGTAGCTGTCGCCATTTTTTTAGCTCCCTCTAAGGATAAAAAATTAATGATTAAAATCACCCCCCAATTTATTGCACATGATTAATAAAGCAATGAAGTACGAGAGGCACTTTAAGTTCATATAACAAAATCAAATATTGTCAAAGTACTGGTATCAAATCCAAATATTTTCAACAAGAATACTCACATCCAATATTAAAAATATTATTAGTCAAGCACATAAATATCAGCGTTATTTTACACTAGAACTACCGAAGCAATGAAAATATAATAATTCAAAAATCATTCAAATTTCCACCTGCACCAAGGGCCGTCATGTTTGTCATCGCACTAGCAGCTTTATTGAACGCCTCCGTCATCTGCTCAGCAAATGGTCCATGGACCCGCGTATGTTTCTGCGAATTTCCCGCAAATCGCGCTCCTCGATAGCGATTAACAAATGTCGACATTGTGTTTCCCATCCCGCCATTAGAATTGTCGGATAGTGTTTCGGTTTCTTGGGGTGGTTGTGGGTGCCCCTCCGGGGGACCATGGCCCATTCCTCGTCGATTTGGTGGTCCGCGGCCCGCTGGTGGGCCCCTTTGATCCGTTTGCCCGGAAACCTCCAATTTTTGAGTTTTTACATCACCGTGTTATTTGATATAATTTCGAAATAAATCCGGAATGAATTCGAAATAAATTAAATTTATTATCAGAATATTAAGTCGAAGAATACAAAATATTATGTTTTAAAATATAGTCTATTTTGAAATATATTATTATGCTTATGGATGTAATATATTATACATAGACTATATTATGTTTAGAATATATTAACACTGAAACTACCACAAGGGTTAAAATAACTGGTCTGCCATTTTTAATTAAATTATTCGAATATGCCACGGCGCAACGTTTGAGATTTAATATACTTTTATTTAATATACATAACGCAAATAATTTCATGCATTAATTAACTTAAATCCTCCAGCCACAATTTATATAAATAAATGTGTAAGCATCACTGACAATATGTTTGGTAGTTTCAATGTTAAATATATTAAATAAAATAACATCAAATTCGGCTTACTGAGTATGCCAGGTGTGCCACGAGGGCGAGTAGAATGATATTCTTCATGATTCCGAACGGTTTGGAAACAGTTGGCGAAGTGTTGCTTTCCAGCGAGTCGCGCGAACATATAAATACTGGATGTCGAGTATTAGTCCTCGCAAAAAGCGAAGATTGCAGGATTATTATTTTGGAGGAAGAAAAAAACAAGGAGGCGAACGGAAGATTAACACGCGAGAGATGAGCGAGCAGCATTATATCACACGCGAGAAACGTCAGTCGGGGAGGAAATCATTATCGGCTTCGTCAATTGCTGTCCATTGTTCTCCGCCGCGTAATATTTCATTTTTTTTCTCTTTCCGCGAGAAACCCCCGGAAATGACGAAGCGCGTCCGAGTGACAAAAGTTTCCATCTCGGCTAACGAATCAAAGAAGAAAATGGAAAAATCTTTGAGTGTTCCTCCGTTCGCATTTCCAAATCCCGACAATCGATAATCGATTTTCACGCCAGTGTTTTTTTTCACAAAGACAACAAAAATGTGTTATTTATCTTCATAAATATATTGTTGCATATTCGCAGTTCCTTATCCCACTCTGAAATCGTACTTTAATTGCCTTTTAATGAGACAATTATGATAATCATTTCGATCGTTATCATTCTTGATGTGACGAATTTGCATGTCAACTCTCGGAGCAATTTGGACTTTGTTTTTAACCGGCGTAATTAGGAGTCGTGTAATTACGGATAATTCGTTTGTTTCGATGTGTGAATACCGGTAATTGCAGCCGGTGTTGCTTTTGCAAGTTTTATGTTTATTTTTGAGTAATTAGTGCGCTCGATTGTGGTAGACCTGTTTAGAACTTAGGAACACTCGACTCGTTATTCCACGGCCATCGTGATTCCAGTAAACTAATTAAGCCTCGATTTAATCGGAATATTAATAGCTCATCGAGGGCCGACGAGCATGTCAGGAATCGAAGGCTCGTGGCCCGACACTTTGTCAGGTTCGTTAATCGACTTTTGCAACCCATTGAACGACCTATTCATTCGGAAATTGTAACCTTTCCGGCGTAACGAACTTTGGTTCCTCGTCTATGAAACATTTCCGATTACTTCACGGAATATTTCGTGAAGAAATATTTCTACGAAGTTCTTCAACATCAAGGCGTTTTGGAATACTCATACGGGTTGCAGAAATTAATTATATAGATTGTTAAAATTACTTATATAAGGCATTAAAATTACTCATATAAAGTGTTGAAATTTCTTATAAAGGGTGTGAACATTAATTATAGAAGGTTAAAAATACTTATATAAGGTGTGAAAATTAATTATAGAGTGTTAAAATAACTTATAGAGCGTGTTGAAATTACTTCTGCAGAATGTTAGAATTAATTAAGTAAGGTATTAAATCATATCCTCTTTTGTTATTCATATTCATAAATATAGAAGTTATGTTTATATCGTGCCAAGCTTAAAATAAACGAAGTTAGGAAAGCGTCCTAATTCCTCGCAAAATGGGGTGAAACGATTATTTTTTGGAGAGGAGCCATAATGGGATGCATATTCATCAGCAGAGTTTATAATTAGAGATTTACTTTGTTTATAGTTTCGTCATAATTAACTAAAGGAGCTGGAATGGAAGATGGTAGCAAAAATAGAATTCACCTTATCAATATAAGATCGATGAATTTCTTATCAGATTTATCGAGCAGATAACGTCAGTAAATCTTCCGAGGAAAATAAGAAAAATACTCGACTACCCTGTTCATCTTCCACCGACTTCATTCCTTTTTCACTATTTCTTTTATGTAATAGGATTTGTAATAACTTTCTTATCTCGCTATTTTTCTAAACTCGTCGGTTCTACGACAGTTCTACGCGGCAGATAAGGTTTTCTCAAAATAAAATTTTCGATGAATGGACAATTTCAGTCCCAGATTTTATTAAGATATAAGAACGAAAGGCACACGGTTTTGAAAACAATTTAATTTTCCGGGACAACATATTTATTTTTTCACGCATAGTCGAGCTGCTGGTTTTTTATAGACGGAATTTTTTAGCTTTCATTGATTATTTTTTATATTTTCATAGTTATTTATTTTCGGGTTTCATTTAATTGAGCCATTCGATTATTTGGTTGCCGACCATTATAGCTTCTTCTTATTCAAATTATTGTCGGAACTTGCAGTCGTTGTATCCATGGTTTTTTTAGTCGACTTTTCTTCGATGTCAAAAGATTCGCTTCCTTCGCTGGAAATGCTCGAGTCACTCGCTTCGCTTGAACTATCCGACAAATCCGATGTGTTTGATTTGTCCATATTTGCACGTTGCTCTTCTGCAATCTGTTTCCACGATCATTTAAACAACACAATTATTTTGATAAAAGAAACTCCACATGAAACATACGCAATTTGCATAATTTTAATAAACAAAATTTGAAAATATCTGTTTATACATGACTTATAAAATTACATATAAAAGTGGGAGAATGATAATTAATAATACCTCTATTTGATTATCATTTTATAAGTAATATATGAACAGAAAAAGAAAACTCATTATTAGGGTTTCAAAATATTTTACATTGACTTTTAACTACAATCATGTTTAAAATAAAATACAATTATATTGATATTTTAAATATATAATTAAAACTTATAATTACCGTGCAGTATACGAACACAGTAAGAACAGCCACTACAAACACCCACTTCATGTTTGCCGATGATTGTCGCTTGCGCATCTATTTATATTTGCGATCGGTTTAAAAACGATACGTCCGAAGCACTTCCGTTTCCGAATGTAATTCAGCTTGCTTTTAAACGTGTCATTGTGTCGATACCATAGTTTCGATAAAATCGCTATCCTTTATTCTCCGTGGAGATTGATCTCACGGCTGCGTGTGCGAACGAATTACCATAATAACATCCCGTAAATTTTTGCGGGATTCATTATCTATGTTTTCATTCCAATGAAACGTTTTATGGAACGACATTATATAAGCGCTTTATTTAACCTCGTCCCAATTATGTCCCATGAACAAGTAATATACAATGGAAATTAAACAAAAAATAGTAACATCATATAGGAATTACGGCAAAAGAGTTTTTGTTGGATAAATTCATTTTTAATGGGTAATGTAGTGCGGGGTTTTTAGCAAAATTTTAGCAAAAAAAAAATAGTCCTGTATAACTTATCGAAGAGCGATGTAACAAGATAATGCAATAATGCTCATAAGAGTTTATAAAGAGAATACAAAAATTTCCCTTTTAATGGCAATGAAAAGGTTTATTAAGAAAGTAAATAAACAGTTTATTAACATAATAAATAAAAATTCACTTCTAATGGCAGTGAAGAGGGAACGTTTTTCCTCTGATTTGATCTTCTTCAGTGGACGGAAACAAGATAATCTGATTCGTCGGGCAATCATTGGTCCTCCTTCTCGGTGAAATTACGAATTAGGCTTGATTACGTCTTGTCTACCATTGCGAAGGAAAACGTAACGAGGTTACGTTAAAGTTGGAGGAAAATGGAAGACGAGGGTGAGGGGGGAAACAGGTGACCTTATCGGGCAGATCGTATTCGACTAACTCGAATAACCCGCAGGGTGTTTCACGGGTATTAATTGGATCGAAGACATCCTCGAACTTTTCGAGAGATAAAAGCACTTTTTCTCCCATTTCTTGTCGCTTCGTTTTATTCTCATCGCTGAGAATGATATGAAAATATCGGTTTCCTCTTCGAACAAAAATATAACCTTTCCGGATAATATAGTAGACTCAGGCAGAGTTTTCTTTTTTATTTTTCCGTAAAAGAAAAGGATGCTTGATTCGTAATAATTCATAGACGAAGCAGGAAGTGTACTTTAACGAATGCATCGATAAAATTATATGAAAAGTAGCAGGATATTTAACGATGAAATATTCAATGGTGACCGAAATGGTTACTTTCCAGTGCACACTTTAATGCTCGTTAATGCAGATATTTTAAAATAATAATTTTTTAACAATATTTCATATTCGTTGTGTACGATATCGACGGGGTAATTATTCGAGTATCAATTTCACGTGTCGCCAGAAAATAATTTACTTACCTCGTCTTCCTGCGAGGACGCCATTTCCGGTTCGTTCTCCTCGAGCTTCGTTAACAACTTGTCCTAGAACAAGAGAAACATTGTGTGTAAGAAACACAACCCTTAACTGGAAACAATTAGGAAATTAATAAACCCTTTTACGTGGATGAGGGTAGTTCAAGGAGGGCATGTATAATTAAGTCGGTTCACTTGTATGCCGTTTAAGTTAGTGATTCGTGTTCCTCGTAAAACAATGGCGACGAAGACTATAATAAAGTACGGGGAAAATCTTCCTTAAAATTTCGTATGGTCCTCGAGCAAGGGTGTCCAGTCGGTGGTTGGTTTATTCCGCATGTACGTGTATCTAGGTCAGGGTGGATTCCAGATATTAGGGGGATGATGCGCAAAATATCCCCACCACCCTAACAGCATCGTCGGAGTAACTTTTCACACTAACGTGGCACCCCTATTTCTAGCAAAACAATTTCTCATTTTGACCCTGAACAGATTACGCTTCGCGTTCTTCATCCGACACCCTTCTACGCGCTATTAAACAATTCCCTATTTCTTTATTCTTCTAGATTTTTTAACCCCCTTCGCTCGCTTCATTCCCCAGGTATACCACGCTCAATCTTTAGCCACCATTTTTTTCTGTGAATCATCAACAGTGTCCACTATGTTGGGATTAATTAAATGGATTATGAGTTAACTCGTCATTTGAATATACATTTATCTCGGTGATTAAGAACTGAATTAAAATTACTTCTCTCATAATTCTCGAATTTTAATATATTTATATTTTCATTCTTGACGGACGGCAATTATTTTGATTATGATTATCCGCAAGACGACAGAATATTATGAGAATTAATATTGTCTATTAAATATTATCGAATATTGATTACAAGATATCCAATATTAATTATTATCAGATATTATTTGATTCGACTGCTTCCTTCTCTTCCCGGACTCGAATTATCCAATCATCCCCCAGAATTTTTCACGATTATATGAAATTCGACTATGACAGATAGCATGCAAATTTTCAGGGTAATTTGTAATGCGTTGCATTTAATTACTCCACCACGAAGATGAATAATTTCAACGGTAATTACTCATTCCACGGGGACGATAAATCGTCCTCTTCGAGTATGACGTCCGCAACTTCCGTGAATGCATTCTTGCGAGTCGCGGGGGAGAAGCGTGTTATCCGTGTTATCGCTGTCTGTATTTCCAGCCGGAACTCGTAAATAATTCCTGGCATATGCGACGCCCCGTAAAAGCTACGGAGTCGATCAAACTACCCTGGAAAACGTTTTACCGGGGAGTTAATAGAATTACCACGTGGAAATTGTGCGATTTCAATTTCGTCGTCGTAATGATCCACGCGGACGACGATCGGCCTCGAATTTGTAGTCGCCTCTGCCGAAGGCAAGGCGACCATCGGCCATTCAATTAGCTTGATGAATTACTGGGTCAAATTTCCCGGATAATTGTGCCAGTTTGATAGCCAAGCCTCGAGCCAGGCTTCTCTTAGTTCTCCGAGTTTCATTTAAAAAATATCTACAATAAAAGCGTGCCTTTTATATTAAAATAAATCGAAGACTTAATAATACTATGAAAATACTCCTCGCTTAATTAACTCTCGAGTAGCGCATTTCTCTCAGGCTATTATTATATGAATACTTAATTAGCATGTTAATAATTATCCACCAAATAGTAGTCGAAAGAATATTCTACTGTATATATTTCATAAATCCGACCCACAAAAATTCTGTATTTTTTGAATGAATTAAAACAATAATTAAAACTCCTCGCGCGGGTATTTCATAAGACAAGTAAAATCAGCGTGATGGAATATAAAAAGAAAGTTCCGATAACTTTCATAATGGGACGTCATTGTCATTGGCAGTGCGTTATATAATCGGGGAATGATGTAGAATTTTTGCGAGACGAATTCGAGAGTAATTAAAGTTTGGGGGGATCCGAGTAATCGAATCACGAGAGCGATGTTTGCCAGCGCCAAACGTCATGCTTGAGAGATACCCGAGCGAAGCGTTCAAACTGATCAGCTTTCGAATGCCGCCAGTTTACCGCGGTATCTTTTGTCGACGACATTCCGGTCTTCTGGAGTCTCTCTTTCCGGAGATTGCTGGAGTAAACATGTTGCCGATTTATTTGGTAAACGTGCTGTGCCGTGTGCTCGTCTTTAGAAGAGGTAAAACGCAAGAGCGTGAAGTAATTAAACCTAATTATCTGCAACAATGTTCAATCCGCTTAAGTTCATTTCATAGCGCCACGCGAATGTTGCTTCGTCTTTGATTTTTAGAAATTGTGAAGGCAACCTTGATTTACTTGATGCGCTGGAAAGTTGAATGAGTGCGTTATAGATTAGATTTTATTATGTAGGCCAGGTTCATAATTTTATAGCGACACGATAAGATTGAATTGGGTTGAGTTCGGAACTTTTATATTTTGGTTGGAACTGAGTTATTAGTATCTTTATCTTAAATTATTATCGTCGGTATCTAAAATTAGTAATTTTTTACCAAAATTATCTTGAATTATTATTATCGGAATCTTATATTTTTTTATTAAAATTATCTTAGATTATTATTATCATTATTTTGAGGCGATAAAAACTGTTCGGAAATTATCAAGAATTCGTTACGAATCTGTTGCAAAATTAATGCATTTAGGCCTCCCAGGTCTCCAAGTATTTTTGGCACTCTTTGACGTTTTAATTGTTTCCCGGAATAATTATTCTCTCCAGGATAAGATGAATTGCTTACATTATTCCGTTGGTTGGTAGGGAAAACTTTGCTTGTAATAATTACTGAAATTCTCGGAGAGTGTAATTAGTGGTGATAAAGGACCGGTCGAGAAACGTGCCACGGAAATGTTTTCTTCTTAATTAAAGACGTTGTTTTCCCGCGTTGCATACTTTTGGAACGACGAAAGTGAATAATACGTGCAGTGGAATTTTTAAGGGTTGCAGTTAACCACCACCCCGTACTATTAGAATTTCAATTATTAATTTTCATGTTTAATAACTGGTATCATCATAACACTAACATTAATAATTACATTAATAATTTCATACTAATTCGATGACCAATTCCTATTAAATTAATATCAAATATTATCATAATATTATTGATTCAGACAGCAATCATATTGGTGCATCCATAACTGATATGAAATACAATATTTCCCATTTTATCTTCATTGTCGAAATATCCATAAAAATCAGATTTTCATGGTGCAATTAAGGTTCTTGTATCGCGCATTAAACAGTAGTTACGGTAGATGAAATTTTGCGATTCACCGTGAACTTCTTTCGGACGAAGTAAAAAGAAGGTGAGTCTTCGTTCTGAAGTAATTGCCGAGATGGCTTTCTTGCTATCAGGCCGAGAATCACTGAGAGAGCAACCAATACGAGTATAGCGTTTGATATACCTGTAAGGGGAGCACTTTCACTCGAGAAAGAACTTTGATAATAACAGGTTGCAGATGAATCAGTAATATTATACGTAACGTAAGATGCACTTGAAATATTTATTTCTGCAACGCGGTCTACTTTGTTCTGTCAATTATGTTTAATGTTATGCAGTGAATCGTACAATTATTGTGACACGGAGAATGGAACCGGTGGTACTACATGAACCAATTAAAACGTTAAATTGGAATCTATTTATATTTATTTAGGGAAGTTAAAAGAAATGCAGCGAAATTTCAATTTAAAGAAATTTAACGAGGTCTAAGTTTAAAAAAATTTAACGAAATCTAAGGTTAAAGAAATTTACAGGAATTTAATTAGGAAAATTTTTAAAGAAATTTAATTAGGGAAAGTAAGGAAATTAAGAAGATTAAGGATTAATTAAGTTGATTTTAATGAAATTCAGTGATGAAATATTTTATCGCAATCAGTAAAGTATTTGGAATCAGATATTTTTTGATGAAGTTAATCAAATAATTTATTCGATACGATGACAATTATTATGTTTTGTATATTTTCAGATATAGAAACATTATTTTTTGTGATTTTCCAGTTATACAAAAGTTATTTTCTCACGGTATCTATTGTTACGTTAACTCGGAGTTTGTCGAAATGATTGGTATTTTGTAATCCTACTGATTCTAAGTGACACGGTTTCGTTTACCTTTTCACACCTGTTTCGATGAATTCACGGAAACAATATTGTGATTGAGAAATCGTTTGTTGGACTTTCTTAAATTTACTTTGCTAATCTCTTTTTAACGACTTAAAATTATTACTTCAAGCTTCGTTTCATAAACCTTAAGAGAATATCTATATATATTTCTTTGGAAGTTGATTTTAAATATGAAATTAATACGAATTTCTATTCAATTATAATAATTGTAGGTCTTTTGAAAATTAGAGAATATAATCAGATTAAAAACTCTACTTTGAATGTTCATACATTTAATGAGTAATGGGGGTTCGATAAAAGCTTAATTACAAGACTGCACGACATTACGTGGCATTTCGAGGTAGATCATACCTCAGATTACTTCCGCATTTCCGTTTCCGTTCTCCACCCGGAATATTAAATATGCATGAATAATTTCATATTTAGATAAATTCCGAAATCACGCGAGTGCAAAGTGTTACGCGACTTTGCACTTTGAACTCTCCATTAGTTCTAAATAATTATTTTCTAGATACTCTGATTTACAGCACTTTCAAACCGGGTCAAATTTTTCAATTCCTTTCATTCTTTTCCATAAAAGAATTTCCAATCTTAAAATCACAACAAATTTCATAAACATGAAAACTCTATTTTTCCATTACAAACAAATTAAATGTCACCCACAAAACTCTGCCTTCCCGAAATTAAATAAACTTCCTCCTCAAGCAGTTAAATTAATTTCGATTAAATTCCTTGCACCCAGTGCAACCTGAAATCCCATTTCCGCTAACATCGCGAAATAAAGAAAACCATATTCGCTTGATTCGCGAAACGTGTTCGAAATGAGTTTTTTCCGTGTCGTCGAGAGGTGCGGGAAACATTTTCATGCACATAGTTGCGAGCTCTTTTTCCGGGGCGAGATATGCAAACGGCGGGAGCGTTGGAAATTTATATTTTCTCGTGGCACAGAAAATATAAGGAGATATAAAAAGATATAAAGAGGTAAAACGGATTTCCGTGGTGCATAGTTCGTGATGATGGCTCGCGTGGAGAAAAACCTTCGACAGGGTTGTTGTAAAAGCGAATAAAAAACGAGTCGATCGTCGACGCACGCGATATAACGTGCTCGAGCTTCAGGTTCAATGACGAGGTTCGCGAGGTCACGTGGAACGTCCGTTCACTATTTACGCTCACTAACTACTTATCGAGCACTCTGTTCTGTCACCAGCCGAGGATCCACTTCATGTTGCACCGCTTCCAGCTGGTACTTGCTCTTACTGCTGTCCGATTCAACTCGATCGTGATGTCGAGTATCAACTTTATACCAGGTACAACATCGGAACATTCGAATTTATGTGGTGGATTTTATCGTTGAATTGAAAAAGATCCAACATGAAGAAAAATTAAATTCTTAAAAAATATCATGGATGAAATTTCACTGCGATATAAACACAAATTATTTATCTTAAACTAGGTGTACCATGAAGTTGAAGTTTGTGCGGTGAACTTTATCGTTAAGTTGGAATTTATCCGGTATTAAAATAATTTGATTCTTGAACGATATCACGGATAAAACTTCAGAGTGGTATATTATTTTTTTGTATTTTACGTGTCAACCAAAATTAAGTTTGTTACGTGCATGGAATATTATGTGAGTGAACTGATCTGTTTTGTGATAAGGTTATCATCACGATATCCTGGATAAATACCCAGAAAATCAGTGCTTTCTGTTGTCAATTTTTTTAAGAATATTAAAACCAATTCTGCTTGGGTTGAAAGTTTTGAGATTATAATTAAGCAAGAATTGTAGTGAAACCACTGTTTCTTGAAATTATATCAGAACACAGAAATAATTAGTAATCTCATCCATACGTAATCCGCTTCATTGTTCGATTGTTAAAGGCGGAACCCTACTTGCGCAAATATATTAACTATATCAAACCCGGAATCATTACGGATAAGTAATTTCAATGGTAGAAATCCGACCATCGTTTACATCCATGGATACAGCGAAAGCGCTCCCGGCCGAGCTGGGGCCTTAATGCGAGACGGTACTTTCCCCTTTATTTTTATATTATTTTATATCATCTTACATTAATATCAATTCAATATATCATATTCTTTACCAACTAGTACTCGAACATTAAGAAATAACAATACCTGAAGATATTATCGAACTATAAATCTGCGAAATAAAATCATAAATAAAATAAATGAAATCATAGATTCCTATAAAGGAAAACATTTCATATTAATATAAGTTCAATATGTAACTTATATTCTTTGTCAGCTAATACTCGAATATTAATAAATGACAATATCTGAAGTTAGTATGGGATTAAAAATCCGTGAAATAAAATCATCAATAAAATAAATAACATCATGGATTTCGATGAAGATGAATATCTTTATTGCTTTTCTATTACGTCGAGTCGCAGGAATAAGTATCGAAAAACACTTCTAGTGGAATCAGCATTGTCCATAACTTTCAGTCTATCTCTCGAGAGGTGAATATAACGTGATCCTCGTAAATTGGGATAAATTGTCGGCACTGCCATGGTACATAACGGCAGTCCGAAATACGAGGATCGTTGGTCCCCAAGTAGCTCGTTTCGTCAGCTGGTTAGATGCTCAGGGAGCTGTGCCATTATCCGAAATTCACGTTATAGGTTTCAGCCTCGGTGCTGAAACTGCTGGTTTCATGGGAAAGGCACTGGCACCTCGTAAAGTAAGAATTATTCCCATCGTGATACAATTAATAATTGATATCACGTTGTATTTATTTCGGCATTTCTTAAAATTGGAATTTAAGCATATCGATATTTCTCAAGTTCTATATTTGGGCATTTAGGTATTTCTTAAACTCGAAATTAATTATATTCGCATTTAAGCATTTCAATATTCCTTAAATTACCAATTTAGGTATTGCGATATTTCGATAGTTGTAAATTCAAACACTTCAATATTCCAGTATTTCAAATTCTGGATAATACTTTTTATTTTAAACGAACTAACATTAGATATATTTAAAGCTCCTTCATTTAAATTATTAAGAAACAATTATTTAATAATTAGTCCTTCACTGAGAACCATATTAATTCCTAGGTTGGAAGGATAACAGGATTGGATCCTGCTTATCCTTTATATATGAACACAGGAAGGGATGGACATTTAAATGTAGCCGATGCAAGCTTCGTTGATGTTATTCACACGGATGGTGGTAGTTTAGGTTTTCCCATCCCTTTGGGCCACGTAGATTTTTACCCCAATGGTGGTAAACCGAAACAACCGGGGTGTGAACTGGAAAGTATACTTCGTAGAAGTGTGTCGAGACTCATCAATCAATATAGTATGATTATGAATTATTTATGACCCATTCCTCTCCGCTTCATAATAAAATTCATTTTAGCACCGCATGAAAATAATAAATTTGTTTACTATCAGTAGAATAATATGTCTTACTGCTCGTGTTATTTTTGTCTAATTAGTATAATTTGAAAAATCACAGTCGTTAATTTTTCTTATCACTGATTTCTACTTTTGCCTTTTCTCAATTTAAGTAACATTAAATTACTTTAGGAATTATGTAAAACTAAATTATTTATTTCTTTTTCGTACTTTAAGTAACATTTGAATCACTTAATGTTTACAATACTTTATCCGACATTCCCGTAATCGGTTCCAGTCGCCTGCGGACACAATCGTGCTTGGATGTTGTACGTGGAGTCCGTAAAAAATCCAAAAGGATTTCCAGCGAGTCGTTGCCCGAAGTGGAATCCAAATATCGAAATAAATTGCACTTGGACTCCGGACGCCCTGATGGGATTTGCAGTCGATCGTAGAACGAGGGGCAAGTTTTATTTGAGAACAAATTCCGAAAGTCCTTTTGCCCGAAATACCACTGGTTACAATACAAAGTGAACTCATTTATTTAAAAATCTCGAGTTTGGATGAACCAGACGCGTGTCTTAAAAATTAGACACTAAACATAGTTACTTAAATTTGTCCAAGTCTCTTGGAAAAGATTCTCGTGGTTTGTTCTCCAAGAAAAAGAACAGAGTCGAAAAGAAAGAATTTAACCGCGTTGATTAAATATCCAATGAATTTAGGTGACACGTATATATAAATGTAATTTTCCAACTGACAAATTTAACTCATTATTTAAATGAAGAAGTTAAAAAATCTTTCCATTTAATTAATGGCTGAAACAAGTATGAAGATGGATATTCATTTTATTACAATGATAACAGTACACTTTTTTAATTATGATATACATAAGGGTCGTTGAAATTTTTATTACCGTTTCTCACGATGAATTATGACTAACTGAGCGACGGTGGTTTACAGTTAACGAGAAATGCTCTGATTTCGAATGTGTCGCAAGCTTTCTGCACGCATCGTAATTCCATGTCATGTCGGAGTTATTTCCGAGAACTTCCTATTTTTTTCGTGTAATTGTGACGTGTAAATGTGGTGGAATACGAGATATTTCGTTTAACCGAGAAATAAAATATTTGCAGGAAAGTATGATCTACGATGTTTATTAGTTTTGTAGATTTCCGGACTTGCTTTCTGTATTTTCAGATTTCTGAAACTTTCGATATTTAAGGATTTACAGAATGTTTTCTTGGTTCGCATTTCTGGGTTGATTCTCAATAATTTAGGATTTTTGGATTTATTTTCTATGCTTTTGAATTTCTAAGATTATTTTCCATACTTTTTAAATTCTAAAGTTAGATCACTTCATCTTTTATGATCAACACAAGAAGAATAATAAAATTTAAAGAGACCATAAAAGAAATTGATAATCAATAATTTTCTGTTAACTTGTAACTATAAATAATAATAGTGACGATTTACAAAGCGAAGATTAAAAACACAATACTGGAATAAAACACAGTCAGCCGATCGAGGAAATGTCTTGCAATTTTCGTGCTATTTCCGATACCCCAACTCCATCCTCGAAGTATGGAAATTCCAAGGACAACTACTTTATTATTTCCTATTTTAGATGGTCGATAAGGGATGCTTAGAACAAGCAAACTACCCTCGCCGAGCGAAAGGTAATTCCGTTAAAAATTATATGAACCAGATACTGCACGTAAAACACGATTTCGTAACGGAGAACAGAAATATTTCGAAAAACAGAGCTCCGGCTCTGGCTTCTTTCCAGAAACCACTCGTGTTGCTCTTATTTTGCGGAGATTTTGTTGGACAATGTTTCGCTACACTGTGTCACTTCTCTTTTGTTTATTCGCTTCATAAAGAATTTTATACGATTCTCTACTTCCATAAATCTATGTTTAAAGTCACGATCACATAACTGTGACATATTATTCTTCTTTATTTAGCCAGTTTATGCTGCAACCGAAAGAATTATTATCATACTTCAACCTGAAAGGTTGAAGAAGGTATGACATATTTAATGGCGCACTGTGTTGGGAATATTAAGATTTAATTTAAACAATTTCAATGATAAATGATAAGTTATTCCTTCATATCATGATTTATTTTTCAGCCTTATTTTGATAAACTTTTATTACTTAACTTCTTTTTTCAGATTATTATAGTGTAGTATCGGTACTTGGAGGCGAGACGGGTGGCCAACCCGTACTTGGGAATGCGCGCGTGTGTGTCTGTGTGTGTGTGTGTGCTTGTGTGGTCTAAAGATAAGGGCGTAGGTTAGGACTGTAGGTTTAAGTTTTAGTCTTAAGAGAACTTTCGACACACGCGCTACGCTATTTATACGCCTCATACGATACGCTAAGATATACGCATTATATTAAGTTACTGTTATAGTTATTTTTGTTTTGTTAGTATTATTAGTTTAAATTTATACAATATATACATTCGTTTTTACATTCACAATTATTTCCTTTATAATCCTCACGAATCCTAGAATTCTACATATTTTTGGGGGCTCGTGCCGAGATTGTTGGAGCCATCAGTATTCGTTGAGATTTATACGAGGAAGTGATTGTGCCGTGTACCACGTATAGTTCCAAACATGAGTGACGTCGAGAACACGACAGTTTGCGAAGTCAATGAGGAAGCAGCGGTCGAAAAAATGAAATTGACCGAGCTACGAAACGAACTACGGCAAAGAAACTTAAAGACGTCCGGAAACAAGGATGCACTGATCCGTCGGCTAAAAGCTGCCTTAGCGCTGGATAAGGAGCAAGCCGGGGATACCGACGATTGCCAGGACGAAGACGAGGAGGACGCAAATGATATCGCGAGGAGTACGCGATTGCTAACGACCAGGGATATCGAGGATACCCTCGAAACATTCAGCGGCGACGACAATTTAAGAATCGCTCAATGGTTGAAGGATTTTGAGGAAATGGCCCGCATGTGCAGGTGGTCAGAAATCCACAAAATTGTTTATGCTAAAAAGCTCCTGCGAGGATCTGCGAAACTTTACGTCTCGTACGAAAAATGCACGCAATCCTGGATCAAATTCAAGAACGCCCTGAAGGATGAATTCGAGGAAGCTGTTGACAGTCGGAAAGTGCACGAAGAGCTGCGCACTAGAGAAAGAAAAACTGAAGAGAGCTACCAAGAGTATATTTACGCTATGTTAAATATAGCTAACCAGGGAAACGTCGAATTAAGTGCTGTGATCCAGTATATAATTGACGGTGTTCGCGACAGGGAAGTCAATAAAAGTGTTTTATACGGTGCGAAAACGATCCGTGAATTGAAGGAAAAATTCAAATATTATGAGATCATCCGGACGAACACGAAACAAGAACATTACAAACGACAGGCGGAACAATCCAGAAGTAAAAGGACAACACCCGAAGATCAGTTCAAGCCAGCCCGATGTGTTAACTGCGGAAGCAAGAGCCACGCACTCGAAGAATGCCCCACGAAGCACATGGGATATAGATGTTTTAATTGTAACAACCATGGTCATCGTTCGCGAGAATGCCCGGTATCTAAGAACGAAGTGAAACACGTCGTTGCGGGAAGCAGTCATGTGACACGTCAAACATCGAATGAAAAATGTTACAAACAGGTAGAAATAAATAATCATCCACTAAGAGCGTTAATTGATACTGGCAGTGATCTAACCTTGATGAGAGCTGACCAGTACATTAAAATTGGCATGCCAAAACTAGAAAACAAAATAGTTAAGTTTCGCGGAATTGGCTCAAACGATAATAATACATTAGGATTTTTTAACGGCCATGTAACAATAGATGCTAAGACATATTCGATAATAATTCACGTAGTTTCCGACGCTCTCTTGAAACCCGATATACTCATTGGCGTTAATTTTCTGAGGAATGTTAACATTCAGATTAAGGAAGGAAACGTCTCGATTACCGCGCCCGGAAAGAGCTACGATAATAATCCAAACGTTCCCGACGTTTTTAAAATCGACGCAATTGAAGCAAACGATGTAGTAGATTTGTCTCACGTTCCGAAACCCGAATTCAGAAAAATACTGGAGAATATGATCAAATGTTACACGCCTGATAAGACCCGCGAAGTAGGAATCAAGATGCATATCGTATTAAAAGATGATATTCCCGTTAGCGAAAGACCAAGAAGACTTTCCCCGCGTGATAAACAGGAAGTAGATTCACACATACGGAAATTCTTGAACGAAGGAATAATCCGCCCCTCGCTTTCGGAATACGCGAGCCCAATAGTTTTAGTAAACAAGAAAGACGGTACTACAAGGCTTTGTGTCGATTATCGACAATTGAACAAAAAAACCATACGCATACATTACCCCCTCCCACTGATACAGGACCAGTTAGATATGCTACAAGGTGCAAAAGTTTTTAGTATTTTAGATTTGCGGAACGGATTCTTTCATGTAGCCATAGACGAAAACAGCCAGAAATATACATCGTTTGTTACTCCGAGCGGTCAATATGAATTTTTGAAAGTTCCCTTTGGGTTGTGCAATTCACCTAGTATATTTCAAAAGTTTATAAACGCCATTTTCCGAGAGCTGATTTCCGAAGGCAAAGTTTTGACCTATTTAGACGATCTGATCGTAGCCGCGACTGATTATGAGACTGCAATAAAGAATCTTAGAACGGTGTTAGAAACAGCGAGTCAACATGGACTACAGATAAATTGGAAGAAATGTAAATTCCTACAGACGAAAGTCGAGTATCTGGGGCACGTCATCGAAAACGGAAGCATTTATCCTTCAGAACAGAAAACCGCGGCAGTAATGAAATTCCCGAAACCAACGAATATTAAATCTGTACAAAGTTATTTAGGGCTCACGGGTTACTTCAGAAAGTTTATTTACCAATACTCAGTCATTGCAAAACCGTTATCAGACATTTTGCGGCAACCACGCGAATTTAGATTCGGAGCGGCCGAAGAAAAGGCATTCAACGACCTAAAATTTTCCTTGTGTAGCAGGCCTGTATTAAAGTTGTATAGAATAGGAGCAGAGACCGAGTTACATACGGACGCTTGTGGTATAGGGTATGGTGCGATTTTAATGCAACGTGACGACCGTGATAACTCTTTTCATCCGGTACATTACGCGAGTGGAAAAAATACTCCCGCCGAGGAAAAATATATTAGTTATGAACAAGAAGTTTTGGCCATTATAAAGTCTTTGAAGAAGTTTAGGGTTTATTTATTAGGCGTTAAGTTTAAGATCGTGACTGATTGTAGGGCTTTTACTATGACGATGCAGAAAAGGGAGTTGTGCGTACGAGTAGCTAGGTGGGCGCTGCTGCTCGAAGAGTTTGATTATACCATAGAGCACAGGCCGGGAAAACGTATGTCTCATGTCGACGCGCTCAGTCGAAATCCTTTACCGATAATATCAATGATAGACGAATGTGAGCGAGGAATTATCGCGCGAATAAAGAGGGAACAGTCAGCCGATAGCGACGTGCGGGAGATTATTGAAAATGTAAACCGATACGATGGCGACGGGTATTTCATAAGAAACGAACTGTTATACAAAACTGTAGATGACGACGCTTTGGTTGTTATACCGAAATCGATGCAGACGCAATTAATTAGACAGGCACACGATAGAGGCCATTTTGGTATTAACAAAACCGAAACGATTTTAAAGCAAGATTACTGGTTTAGGGGGATGCGGCCCAAGATAGAGAAGACGATCCGGAGCTGCATTAACTGCATTTTGGCGGAACGGAAGCATGGGAAGCAGGAAGGGTTTTTACACCCGATAGAAAAGGGCGACACACCGTTAGATACGTTCCATGTTGACCATTTAGGACCTCTGTCTTCCACGAGAAAACGATATCGTCATATTTTTGCCGTGGTCGATGCATTTAGTAAATTTGTTTGGCTTTATCCCACGAGATCGACCGATAGCGCCGAAGTAATTGATCGACTTCGTAAGCAGGCTGCTGTGTTTGGAAATCCGAGACGCATCGTTTCCGATCGAGGCACAGCGTTTACTTCAGGTGCATTTCAAGAGTACTGCAAGGAAGCGAAAATAGAACGCATCGCAATCACTACGGGCATGCCCCGAGGAAACGGACAGGTCGAACGCATTAATCGTGTGTTAATTCCATTATTAACTAAGCTAGCAGCACCAAAACCAGAAGAGTGGTATAAGTACATTGATAAGGCACAGCAATATATTAACTCCACAATGAATCGAAGCACGGGAACGCCACCCTTCACCCTACTAATAGGAACAAATATGAGACTCCAGGAAGACGCGGAATTAAAGCGGCTTATCGAGCAAGAAAGAATAGCCATGTTCAATGAAACCCGTTGTCAAGTCAGGGACCGTGCTAAAGAAGCAATCTCTAGAGTTCAAGAGAAGAACAAACAGCGGTACGATAAGAAGAGGAAGGGGCCTAATGTTTATCGTGAGAATGACTTAGTGGCCATTAAGCGCACTCAATCGGGACCGGGTTTAAAATTCAGTCACAAATATTTGGGTCCGTATCGTGTCACAAAGACCCTACGCAACGAGCGATACTTGGTGGAAAAAATAGGAGAACACGAGGGTCCTCAAAGAACATCGAGCGCTGCGGAGTATATGAAACCATGGGTGTCAGATATCGGTGACGAATCTCCAAACTGTTCTGGAGCCGAAGACGAAGCATCCGAGGACGAACGCTAATTCCAGGATGGCCGAGATGTAGTATCGGTACTTGGAGGCGAGACGGGTGGCCAACCCGTACTTGGGAATGCGCGCGTGTGTGTCTGTGTGTGTGTGTGTGCTTGTGTGGTCTAAAGATAAGGGCGTAGGTTAGGACTGTAGGTTTAAGTTTTAGTCTTAAGAGAACTTTCGACACACGCGCTACGCTATTTATACGCCTCATACGATACGCTAAGATATACGCATTATATTAAGTTACTGTTATAGTTATTTTTGTTTTGTTAGTATTATTAGTTTAAATTTATACAATATATATATTTCTGTTTTACAATCACAATTATTTCCTTTATAATCCTCGCGAATCCTGGAATTCTACAATAGTATATAAAGTATATAAATGAAATTCTTAGCAGATTCATGTTAGATAAATTTATTAAATATGGTTTCTGAGAAATTAAGAATAATTCTCAGAAATTGTCGGTGGTTAATAATAATTTTCTTAGTTTAATAGTTTTCATTGGTTTTAGTGTTCGCATTAATTTCAGTCGTATTTAAATAATTAAGGACGCGATCGATGGAATTGATTTAGCATCGAAAACCCAGTGAAAGGTTTTTATAAAGTCACATTTCCTGTCAGCTGATACGCTTTCAATCTGTCTTCCGAACAACAAAGACATCTCGATAAAACACCGGCTTTCTTGCATCCCTTTTCTTTTGTCTTCCTTTCGATGCGCCGCAGTCAGATATTTTCTAATCCATAACAGTCCAACGGACATGCCAGACAATGCCTTCCCCCTTTTTTCGCATTTTCTTCTATCCTTCAGCACTTTTTTTCTCCTTTCCCCTCCTCTACCGCCAAGAGTACGTGCTTGTCTTTAATACCAAAAAACCTCGCGAATCCCACGAAACTGCGATATACCCGCCGCGGCAATTTTTATTTTCCGGTTCTCTTCCATTGTCTGCAGTTTCCGAAAGCAAAAACCGACAAGAATCCTTGATGCCACAAGGAAGAATTAGACACCGATTTTCGACTATCATTTTATCGCGAACTGTAGATGAGTATGTTACTTCAAAGTTACATGGTGTTATAGCGGGTTAAAAGCTAATATTGACACACATAAAAAACAAGGTAAACCTCGATGAGAAAGGAACGATAAGATGCATCGACATTTCAATAAAATCTCAACAAGAATGCGATAGTTGCATTATCTTGGAAAGAATCCCAAGTTCTCTGTTGTTCGAGTATTCCGGAGGATCCTTGAAAAGTCGATAGGAGTGCAAGTAGACATTTATTACTCTGGTAGACCTTACGTAAGGAATCTTTAAATAGACAAATATTAGAACTATTGAGTGGAGAATTTTTTCGCATCGAAATTTGGAAAGTTGTTTTTTTTTCCAAAAGAGAATTAAGTCTTTGGAGAATCGTCGGTCAAGGACGACGATGGGTCATAGATAACGATGGGGGTTATCTAATAGAATAATGTTTAATATAAAAAAGGTAACTTTTTGTGTTAAACCCTCTGCACTCGAAAACGATTCTCAGTAGCCACTCAATTTGCCGCAGTAAACTGTTTACTTAAACATTAAGATTTCTTCGAATTATATTTTATTATTAGTTATTGTCGATTCCCCTTGCGTAAAACTCTGGCGGTTTTGAATAAAAGAACTCCTGGACGAATGGAACTTATTTATGACTCAACATAATAGATATCCATTTTCGATCGAATTGATTAGATAGAAGCTTCGATTGGATATTAGAAATGAATTGCAGTATGCTTTATAGCTGGTAGATTTTTTATGCCGAACAGTAGTCGTTAAACGGGAAGAAACTGTAATAAAACACGACGATGAAAGGTCAGATGACTAACTTGAAGACGAACTACACATTATTCCCAACTTACATAAATCATCTTATTGATTCTTGAAATTGCATTCCTTCTACGAGGTACTATACATCCATCAATCTACAGCTTATCTACATTGCTGTTATCGACTCCATTTCTTTGGAATATTGCCTGCCATCGCTTTATTTGTTGCCATTCAAAAAGAGACTTATCCAGTCACTTTATAATAATTCAAAGATGTATTAATATAACATAATATATACAGTGGAAGGTATTCCTTGAATCCATGTTTATCGCATGTTGTATTCTATTAGGTTGCCAACTAAATTCGCGACCTTTTGTTTCGTGCCTTCCTTTTTTCTTTATAAGAATCATATTTGTAAGTTATTTTTGTTAATCGATTATTTTGATCCACAGAATTATTATTTCGCATAATTCAGTTTCTTAACGTAATATTAGGCCGTGTAATATGAAATGGCGAATTATTCAGAGAGAAGGAAATTTAGTTTCTTAATCCAACAAGAAAATTTCGAAAAAGTCGTGGTCTTATAAGATACAAAGTTTGTAAACGTATTCGTATGTACTTCTTATTATATGACTTAATAATTTTAATAAAATAGAGAAAATAAATGGAGACCGATAATGGTGGATGATAATCGAGATAAATAAATAAATGCGAGGGAGTCGGAGGTTCCTACGAAAGGGAATATAAAATAGGGATCGAAATCTTGGACTTCTCTCGTGGAAAAGAAAGTTGTTGGGTTTCGGTCAGTCAACTCGTTGGTTCCACTAAAAAATTCAATAGCGACAGGTCGATAACGATCGACGACCTATGCCCAGGGTTATAGATGACCGTAGTCTTGAAAGACCTCACGATTTAAAACCCTCTGTCCACGCTTCACCGTCTTATCCTACGTTTTTTCAAATCGCTTTACGTAAATCGATAATATTTTTAAAGATTTAAAATATTTTTCAAATATTCCATGTAACATAATCCACGGGATTAAGATTTTTTAATTAAAACGTTGCACTATTGAATTCTAAATTTATTGATGGAGTACTAAATTCTGCTTTCTCATATTGCTGTAATGTTATATATAAAAAATTACTCTCTTTTTTGATAATCTGAAAATCCCGATATGTCTGCAAAATTATTATGTTTATTATTATAGATTATCTATACAAATCTCGACATAATTAGTATCCGATATTAATATAGATTCTCAGAATTTCCCCAAAATATAATTAAATAATAAATTTCAGCGATTACTTATAGTCTTAAAATCTAAAGTCCATTTAATAATTTTGGGAGAAATATTCGGATACATCAGAAAAAGTGAAGTTAGAATACGAATATTCCGTTTAAAACCATAATTTTATTATGTACGAAAAACTACATACACGTCCTAAAAAAATTCCAATTCTCGATTATCCTCTTCACCGTGTCGTTAATAGAGTTTTAATTAAAGCCACCGTTAATATTCTCGAATGGCTGATACGAGAATCCAGTAAACCACGGTGAATATTTCAGTAACTCGAAGGAAGTTTGTATTTTCTGGTGGATCGTTCTTCGGGGGAAGATCAGCTAGTACTATGCTTGCATTTCACGCTTTCACCGAGCATCGCAACATTTCACTACTTTCTTCTTCGGGGAAATCCACTCGAGGGCACTTCCACGTTATGTATATTCCTTCTTCATAGAAAACCCGCGCTTTCGATGGGAAGAACAATAGCCGTCCCACACGCGATTCGAATTATGCTACTAATAGGATTTCGCGATTAAGGGCTCGCGAACACAGAACTACATTAACTCTGATTAAATCATTTAAATGCTCGGAATAATGGATCATTCTACTAAGAGGATACTTTATCATCTTTTTTTTGTACTTCAATTTTGCAGTGTAGTTAAGATAATTATTATTATGGGATCGTTTTGTACGATACGAAATTTAATTGGTAAGGAATATATTATTTTTTGGACGGATGTGGTACTTTGTCTTTTATTCTGGTTTACGATCTTAAGACAGAAATGCACTAGTGTTTATTAAAAATGATAAGCTTCCGTTCGGACAGTTACGTTGCAAAGAAATATTGAATTCGTCTGGTATCATACTAGTATCGTATTGCATATTTTTAATTATTATATTTACTGTATAATTTACTTTATATTAAAGTTACTGTACCATATTTTTAAAACCCCAAAGACTTAATATTTTATTATCCTATTTAATAACCAATCGTGTCTTCTGAAGATGATATACATACGTCCAACTTTTCTTATTTCAAAATATTCCAAGCTTCATAATTCATAAAATCCCTCATATAATTATTTCAATGCGAACAAAGTTTACCTGATTATCTTCAGAATTAAGTTTATATTACTTTAAGAAAATATACCTGCGAACAATATTTTATACGAGAAAGGCGTTTTATATGAAATAATCAGCGAGGAGCACTGAAAATAAATTCCTATGTGTCATAATAACGCGATTGGTTTTATTATCAGTGCCAAAAATTAATAAGTCTAATATCATGCTAATACCGTACTCCACTTTCAAAGCAAAATAATATTTGCAACCCCTGCAACTTATTTTCTTATCATCCCATTTAATACGACACGTCATCCAAGGAACAATTTTTAGCAGAATTAGATTTATATTACTTTAAAAAAATATCTTATACGAGAAAGGCGTTTTAGAGGAAATAATCAGTGAGGAACACGGAAAATAAATTCGTATGAGACATAATAACGCGATTGGCTTTATTATCAGTGTCAATAGCAGTGAACGAAGTCGATGGAACGGAATAACATCTGGCCCTAGCAAGCTTCCTTGCATTGAAATCGTCGTCTCGTATCGATGATTCCATCCGACATCAGTAAAAGGGGTGCATTGTCCTCTCGGAGCGGAAATAGAAAACGAAACGCGAAACGTTCCGATATCCTCTTCTTTTTTCTTCGTTATCTACCTGCTTTCATCGATTCCCTTTTGTTCTCCAAGCTAATCCACGGATTATGGACGCGCGCCGAAGTCGTACACTTCTTTTTATTTCAACCCTTATTTTTCCTCGTATAACGTCGCGTAAGTTTTTCCGGGAAAACTCAACTCGTGACTCGAAGGGTTCGTATTCCCTGTCGTGTGTCTACTCTCTTATTTCTCTTTACTCTTGCGCCCTTATCGCAACGTACGCTTAACACGCCATGGAGAAGTAGATAGAAAGATAAACGCTTAAACTTAAATTGTCCTTTGTCACGGTCCCCTTTTTTATCCCCCTCCCAACCCCCGACTGTAATTAAAATTACCGTTTGATTATCCTGCGCCGTTTCGTCTGTAAATTCGATGTTGAAAATATGTGACGAGAGTATATTGTAAGATAAAAATGTTCGCTGAGATAAAAGCTTGTTCCGAGATAACAATTTTGTCGTATTTATTATTCCAGTAATTAAATAAAAAAATGTTGGTGCTTGACACAATTAATTCGATATAAAATAATCTACTTTGTATCTCATGCATTGAAAGTTACCCTCAACATTTTTATTATAAAATGCGAATCACTTTTTATTGAACTTTTATTTAATTGCTGGAATAATATTGGGTTGGTTTATGTAGGATATTAGTGTCTTTGTGCTTGGAGATTATTTATCTTTTTTCAAAGAGGAAGCTAAATGGAGTCTGTAGATAATGTATTGTTCGTAAATTAAGGTTCAAGACATTAATTACGCGGAATGAAATGTGATTTTAGACAGAAGACTTGTAAAATGAAAACATGAAATTCGCAATTAAAGGCTTGTACGTTTACAGGAAATTCGCTGCCAGCCGCGTCGCTCTAAATGGACGTCTCTTTTTCACCCCAGATAGCAATTCCAATAACAATTCCAATTTAAATCTGTCTCCAACATTTTGTTACTCTTTGTAAAAAAAGAGGGAGAAGAAGCTTATGAGGTTAATATTCTCTCGTGGATACGTTGGCACATATTTTTTGGAAAATGTCTCGCGATGACATTTGAAGAAATTAGGTTGAAATGTCTTACGACTTGAATAATGTCAGGTCATTTTCGTGCTCATTCTATTAATTTCTTTAATAAGAATTTCTCATTAATATTGTATTGAATAATTTTCGCAAGTTTGGCACGTTAATAATTTAGAATCGAGGTTGGAGAAATCTAACGCAAAGGTTAGATATTCATTTTTAATTAATTAAACGATAATATTCTGCCGTTCATCAAATACAAAGATATAATGACTTAATATTTTCCGAGTTGAATAATCTTACATGACTTGAATAATATTAGGTTATTTTGACTAGAATTAATTAATCAGTTCTAATCAATGTTAATTAATACTCCAAGCATACATTTTTTTAAGAAGAACTTATCATAAAAATCGCACAGAATAACTGTCACAAATATGACGCACTAACGATTTCGAAACGAGGCAGCGAAAAATTCAATGCAAAAATTGGATACTCTTAATTCGCCGTCGAAGCGCAACCAACCATGACGGCCTCCCTCAAACTGAATTACATTTCTTGTATGACGTCACGTTATTATTTTCACCGATAAAAAAGAGATTGCGCATCCGTATAATCTGGATTTTCTAGGAGCAAATGAGAGTGACGCCCGAGGCATTAACGCCTCATTAACGCCCTCCGCAAATGACGCGATACTTCGTCACGTGCCGACACTCCTTCTCAACCCTTCCTCACGCTTTTGCTTTCCATTTTACCCTATCGGTTCCTCCCTTCTCGATTATTTTCCCGATCTTTAATAAACGCCATTGTAATCGGCCACAATCTCGACTCGGCGCTTTGAACTCCATTAATTTTGTATATCTCTCTCCTAAATCTATATAGAAGGTACGAATAATTTGATAAAGAATGTCTGTATTTGTCTATATTTCGATAATAATCGAAAATTAGCGGGGTATATGTTCGCCCAAGGTATTGAAATGATTAATGACGAAAATTAAGTGGAATTGGAATTGTGATTACGTATGGAAAAGGTGTAAATATTGTAATATAATATGAGAAATATTTTCTAATACATGATATGTTATGACATAATATATTAATAATATAGTGTTACTATATTTTTTAAATATATTGGAACGATAGGAATATTAGAATATAATAGAAGATAATACGACAAGTATATTTGAATATATTACATATTATAAAATAATATTTTAAAATGAATTGTTCCGTGAAGATAAATTATTCAGATAAGCGCGGATAAAATATCAAAGAGTTTGACAGATTATTTTAAAGCAGATTTAAAGTAGTAGTAAAGACTAGTCTGTATTTTAAATTCTTGGTGGAAGAAGAGATACTACTAACGAATATGATGCTGCGTTCCAGTCATTTACTCTATATGGAACCTCATTAACCCTCGAGACATCCTCGAGTATCGTACCTATTCTATTTTTGCTCTACTCCGCAGTTTGTCTAGATTCTCGGATAATTACGCTTTTTTTTTATTTCCACCATCCTCCATTCAATCTCTTCTATCACAATCCCTGCCCTCGTTTATTCGCATTTTATAATTAACTGTTAATGAAAACATTATTTAGAAACGAAATACTCTGGAAACTGAGATCAGTTTTCTGAAAATATCTGCGGAACTTCTGATTGGTAGAAATTAATCCAATATATAATGTCTTGCAATGTATGGTTAATAATTATCTAAATATTTCTAATGATCTAAATTAGATCAAATATTCTGGATTATTTAATTATCCTAAAAATATGTACGCAATTTCTAATTAGAAGGAATTAATTAAATATCAAGTGTCATGTCAAAATATAAATATAAAATCACATTAAAATCGAATGCAATATTGGATCATCCGTGACTTATTTTTCTTTCATCTTTATTTCGAAATAGGAAATAGTTTTATTTTCGTTTGACATCGAGTTACAGAGGACGGATTCGATGTCAAATGACGAGCAGTGTAATCTCCATCAAGATCGTTTGGTCGTGTTCGACACAATGTATTTGTCGATTGACTGCCACTTCCGAGACTCTACCACACCTTAAAGCATTCCATCGAGGTTGCTCGATCACGAAACTCAAGTGAAGAAAATCGAATCGGCAAACCCAAGGTAATCTCGCGTGTAGATAAACGACGCTTGAACCTTGAAATTCGCGAAGACCTTATTCCTTCGAATAATCAACCTCCAATTTAATATCGTATCGGAATTATAAAAATGTACAATAATATAACTCGTATAAATATACTTAATTACATCCCTCCGTGCTCATAAGCAACTGTAGCTTAAACAGAGTACCTAATAACTGTAATATATTTAGAATTGAAGTACATATTATGAAAATTATGGCTCATATGATTGGAAATTATTTCAGTCATTGTCTATTTGGAAATTGTTTGAAGTCAAGTGGAAATTATTTCAGTCTATAACTATTCGGAAATTATTAGAATTCAAGTGGAAATTATTTCAGTCAATATCTATTTGGAAATGATTTAAGTCAGTGACAAGAGTTTAAGTTGATGTGTACTTTGGAAGTCTATGAAGTGATCAGCCTCAACCTTGGCAATATTAAGCGAGCGCGAAAGTAGTAAGGTAAAAGCGACTTTGTAGGATGTCAAGTCCAGGCTGCAAGCTCCGAAGGACTTTGTAAGTTCGTGGTAAGCTCAAGCCACGTGTTAGATAAGCCTCACGCCAACCACACGTTAAGATCTTGATCGTCCTGACACGTAAACCTTTTAAACGATCTTATTCGGACGACTTGGCTTAAAAAAGAAATTCACCTACACGAAGAAAGTTAGAATTTGATACAATTTTATGTCCCCCCACATTTTTATTCATTTATCGTTCTACAAAAAGAATCGAAATAATATTAACTTCTTAGAAATTTAAACACTTTATTTGTTGAGAATTTAAAGGTTTTAATTTCTTAGGTATTTAAGAACTTTATTTTTGGAGGATTTAAGGGATTTAGTTTCTTAAAATTTCAGGATATTAATTTCTCAAGAATTTAAAGTTTTAATTTCCTAGAAATTTAAGGGTTTTAACGAAACTTTCCATCGAGTATTACTCGCGGAATTATTCATCGGTAGACGAATGGTGTCACGAATGGTTCGATCAACAGAATATAAACAGGAAGTGGCATAGAGAAATGGGATTATTTGGGTAATCCTGCAGATCAGTGTCCTGGAAAATGAAGAAGACTCATGTAATCTGGTGAAAATGGAAGGCGGCAACATCGACCCGCATTTCTAAGGTTCGCTCGTATTATGAGGGTTCATGTGGTCGTCCCTAATGGTATTACCAACCCTTAATACTAAGCAGCTCGGGGGTCGTCAACCAGACAGATACATTCTTTGATCGTCCAATGTGACTCACAAAAAATACCCTTCTTATTCATTCAAATCATTATTAGTATAATTATTGATTAGCGGCGTGCTACGATTGCAATAAATTCATTTTAATATAATATCCAACCTAATCTAAAAAGTAAGTATTAAATATCTAACAAAATTAAAACCTTTAAATTAAAAAAAAATAAAGTTCTTAGATTCCTAAGGAATGAAAACACTTAAATTCCCCCAAAAAATAAAATTCTTAGACTTACAAGTTTGGAAGTTGTTAGGAATATTTTCAGTGTGTACTTAATTTTAAAATATACTATAGACACAGTGATAAAGATAACTCTGTTATCGAAATAAAATATGAGCAACATTAAAATGTCAAACGGATGAAATATCGTGATGGGTTTTATTGCTGACTTATCGAGCGATTAATAAAGTCTACAGTTATTCTCGAGACGTTTAAAGTCTATTTAAAATTGAATTGCATTATTGGAGGAATACTTTAAGAATAACATACTGTAATTGGAATGTGAAGTTTAGAGTTGTGTTAAGAATAATATTGTTAATTAACGAATGAAAGATGTTTCTTTGTACTTCTTTTATGTCTTCCACGTTCCACTTTGTTATATCAGATGTGAGTACTATAAGTGCTTATTAATGTTCAAAGTAGTAAATCAATATTCCATGCGCGTAACTAAATCCTGGATGACACAGTTTGATTATTTGATAACTGTCCCGATGCGTCATCTTTTGTTAGCGAGAAATTCTGTTTCTCCAAATAATCCTCGGATCTAATCCTTATTGACGAAGTTTATTCGTATGAAAGGCTCGCGAAGTTTGCTAATCTCAGAGCACACATGAGTTATCGCGATACGTTTGCAGAATCTATTGTCCCAGTCGGATCATTTCCTCGTGTCTTGTAACGTGTCGTTAATATTGTACAACTAATTATCTAAATATTCTGGATTACCTAAATATACTGAATTATCTAAATATTGTAAATTAGTTCAATATTCGGAATTATCTAAATATTCCAAATCAGCCAAACATTTGGAATTATCTAAGTATTCTCAGTTATCAAGTATTCTGGGTTACCAAATAATATAAATATCCGAAATTAACCAAGTATTCTAATTTTCCAAAAATAACAAAAAATTCTAAATTTCCCAAATCATTATATTCAATTATCTACGATTATTACCTATGATCTCAAACAGTCATGGAATTGAAAGAACAGCATTCAAAATAGGATCTCGAGATTTTTCATTAAATCGAATCACGCGGATTAAACGCGAAGGGAATAAATTCGCGAGTTCATTTGTGTTCGAGTTAAATTGGATATTCGGGTGGCGAGAGTATATTTTTACATGGCATTTCTGTGCCGAGGGTGAAACGTTAGGAGCACAACGAAAGAGAGATAGAGAGAGAGAGAGGGGGGGGGGGGGAGAAAGACTTGGAAGATCATAAATCAGAGAGTAGCGACAGGAGTAAAATGGATGGCTGGAATTCCAGTTCCCAAGATATGGATGCTGGCCATAGTAACCGTACCAACTATTCCCGCTATCCGATCAAACTATCCAACGACCTTGAATATCCATCCCTTTGCTCCTTTCTCGCCCCCCTTCCCCCTAACTTACAAGCCAAATAATATTTTTCCCACCCTTTCTCCTCTTCGAACCTAACTCTGCCAAAACCTGCTCCAGTGACCCAACAAATTATCAGGAATCGGGTTACGATCCTGAGGCGACCTTGAAGTAACTAGTACTTTATCCTGTCCCAGGATCTTTACGACTCCGACCTCGCCAGGGAAGATATTTCATTGGCCGAACGAAACAGGACCGAGTAATTAATTTCCCGGGAACAATTAACGAGTACAATGTACCCTATTTTTAAGGTACACTTGTGATAAAGTGTAATCGATTGGAGTTGGCAATTTAACTTTGTTTCATTATGTTGCTTTTTTGCTTTCATCTTTTAAAAGGCCTCGAAGTATTAATTATATTTATATAATTTCCCCCTGTGGGTGGGGGGTAGAATTCACCCATGGTACACCCTGCCTGTCGTAAAAGGCGACTAATAGGGTTGATGGCACTTCCGGCGAATTGTCCTTTCAAAATTCCTGGCTTTACGTCGATCGTCGAAACGGCCGACATAAAACCGCAGGGTTTATTTATCGAAAGGAAACTCAACAACGGTTGGAAACAAACTGTTTGTTGTTTCTCTTGGAAAACGAAGGGATATTGAGTTTCCGATATGCTATCTGGCTGCCATCAGTTTGCGAATCCAGTTTGAATCGAGTTCCTTAGTTATCGCTAACCAAAGTTTCTCTCGTTCCAGGTTCCACGCGAAAACCTGGAAATCAATACGCGTTCGGTTTCCTACTCCAAACTCGCCATGTTCTCCGCGAATATAAATTCGTATCACCACCTTTTGTTTGCAGTTATTAAAGCAATTATTCATCAACCTGAATGAACCCACGGAGCCTGATAATAATCTGAGTCTCTCGAGTTGCCAAACCAATATTTTATGGAAATATCACCTCACCATTAAAACATGAAAAAGATACCATTCGTTAACCTTCTTCGTTAAACGATCCCACAGAATTCTTCGACCGATCTTAATCAGCTCATTGTCGCTTTGAAACATTTAACTAATTAGCACCGAAACCGTTACAAAATATCGAATCAGACTCGTTAATCCATCGGCACCGATTTACAGAGCTCGTTTAAGGAAAGGGTTGGAAGGAAGGGGCATAAAAAATATAAAGCAGAGCCTCCAAGCAAAGGAGGACACTTAATAAGACTCCGAGTGCAGAGTAATAAGTGGCTTTAGCCTTTAGGAGGTGATAGAGAGACTTCCCGGTGAACGGTGATCGCGTTACGTCCGGGTAATTGAACCCTTCTACTCACACTTTCTAGTTTACCCTGATCCTTCGCCTCATCCTTTCCTATCTATCCATTTCCCTCCGCTGTATCTTACTCTATGTTTCATCCTGTTTCATCACAGGCCCTGTTCTAGAATATCTACACTCAACTAAGAACCTTCACCCTTTTCCCTTCTCACTTATCCATCCATCAAGAGAATATGATAAAACGATACTTTGACGAGGTGTACACGAACGAGTACAAAAGAGCTCTTCGATTAGAGAAACAATGGGACTGTGATACATTTTAATTTTCTTGCTATACCTAACTCAGACCTGCTTCAGACTCAACGCAAACCTAACTCAAACTGACACCAGACTTAATTTTAGTTAGTCGAATAGGTCCCAGATTTTTTGGCAAGCTAAACATGAACGAGTAGAAAAAGGCTTTTTAATTAGACTGATGATGGAAATACGATACTTTTTATCTTCTTAGTAGAAAATAATTCTTCAATTAAAGTAACGATGAAAGTAGAATAATTTTTATTTTGTTGTACAGTGGGTTTATTAATGACATCGTATCAACATTCCATTGTGAATTGATACCAAGAAGAATTGTTCATAATTCATTCCGCTGTTTGAAAGTGCTTCGTCGTGGTATGTCATTGAACGACGACGCTGCACTCCACATTTTTCGTACTCATCAGATTTGAAGCGGCACCGGTGAATTGTCTGGTGAAGTAGCCGCAGAAAGCAGTTATTTTTAGAAGTATCAATCCGTTTTCTTTTTAACGATAAAAGTGGAAAAGAGTTGGGACAACAGGTGGAACATCCAAGACAATTGTCTCCGGGGTTTGGGTACCTTAGACTACTTCTTTCCCAAGTGTGTACACGAAACAAATACTTTTTTAAGAAACCTTAAAGATCCGCTCGTATCGTCGGTGATAAGAGAGTCGCGAGAGTTTGCGAGGATAGTCAAATAGTCGGAATACTGAGAAAGGGGAAACATTCGATATACAACACGTCGTTCTACTTGGAGACCTTTCTATAAACCTCACTCAGTGTTTACTCAGGTAGTTCTAGTGTTATATTGAATCGTTGACATTCCAATAGTGGAAATTCAGGTTGTCGTTGGAGGTAAAGAATTTTACTTACGATTTTGTGATGGAGATGTTGAAGTTCCCTTTCCGTGACTCTTCGGCGCGAAAGTTCGCGTTGTTCTCGCCTGTACTGGCTGTACTTGTAAAAAAGGTACATTCCTGGAAGCGCTAGGACGACCAGAGGTTTCATTAAACCAGCCCTTCCACTGGCACCCCTAACTCGGGGTTCAGGGGGTTCATCAAGATCCTCCAACTGTCCTGCACCTTCGGCTGCAACTGGTACCGCTGCACCGGCTGCTGGCATCTTTAATTATCTAAACAAATAAATAATACTCGTTGAATAAAATTACTGAGAGTTAACATGACAATTTACCGAGTGACGATCAACATAGTTAATTCATGAAGCATTGTATATTAATTAACTATTCAATCTTTAAATCCAATTTTTGCTAGAATATACATAATTTAGGAAAACTGATATTAATAAGATAAAGTGACTGACAATTAATAGCACAATTTATCGAATAGTAATTGACATAATTATTCCGTATATATATTAATAATTCCATAACGATTTAGACTTTAAATCCTATCTTTACTGGAAGATAATTTTGGCAAGTGATATTCGTAGGATAAAATGACTGACAATTAACATAATTATTCCATAAACTGTATTAATCACTCCATAAAAAGTGACTCATAAAACCCTATATTTACTCGAAGATAATTTTCGAAAGCATAATACTCTCCCACGAAGCCAACACACTCGAGTATTAATTAATTAACGTTCCGTCCGTTTATTTCCTCATTGGACAATAGCCTATTCCGGTGTATTGTCTTTCATTGAAGATACTGAAACGGTACGTCGAGTATTCCAATTGTCCAGGACACGTCGTATAAACACAAAGAGGACGTAATCTCGAAGTTTCGTAATGGATCATTCGTTTGGAATAATTACTACTGCATTCGCGAGTGTATACTTTTCAATTCTCCCCTACGTTCTGTCATCGAGTAGAAAGATCTCTCTTCATAAATCTCTTCCTCTCTTTCTCTCTTCAGGGTAAAAAAAGAAGAAAAGTAATCAGCCGAGTGGTCACCATTTTTCTCGTTGAAACTGGCGAGTATAGATAAAACTGACACAGCGAACCTGCCGAGTCGTGGATAACCTTTCGCTGGTTCGAGGCAAGGAGTTCGTGTTATTTTTTTTGTGATAGAGTTTACGTGGTAAACGTAGGATTTTAGGTCAGAAACAGCTTGGGAATACTATTGGTTATTGGTTTCCCATCAAATCGCTTTTTTCCACAGTTTTCTCTACGGATCAGTCATACCGCGGATACGAACACGATATCCCTCGAATCAAACGTCTCTTTTCTCCTTTCTCGATGTCCATAATCCTCGTTAATGTCGTATCACCATGTCTACCGCGAACGACCTTTCGGTTGCAGATCATTTCAGAATTGATTGCACCATCTTCCGCGCTGCCAATTACTTCCAGGAATTTTTATGTGATTTTTGAAATCGTTACCGAGGCTTAATTAATTCATGCCACTTCGTACGAGTTCTATTCAATGAGGCAGGTCATATGCAGTATTTAAATAATTTTTCGTACGTCTTTTAATAGAAGATTAATTTAGTAGAACAAATAAATAGAATTGCATAGAATTAATTCAACAGAAAATTCACGAGTGGACCTTTAAAAAGCAAATTATAAAACCTAAGAAAATGTGTGCACAAAGTAGTGCAGAAAAGTAATTTGAATTGAACTAATTTAATAATATATATAATTATTATTAATTGGGTACTATTTATGCAAGTGCACTTAAACAAGTTCGAGGACCAACATTTTCAGATTTAGCAGAATAAGTGGGGTGGAATTGAAGCTTTTCAGGGCGTTTCAAGTATACCTCTTATTATAAGAGGAACCTATCAGTGTTGTCTACGTAATAACGATGACCTCTCCTAACGGACTTCCGTGACTTCAATGAAATTTCGTAATCTACTTGTCGGTCGTTCACCAGCTATATTTAATTCAAGCGTCTACTTGCTGTTCTATTCTTATCCGGCTGCTCTAGAAATACACGCGGGTCGTGCTATATCGCCTGCCAACCCAACGGCTCTCCGGTCGTGCACCCTTCGTTGCAGTTTGCACCAGCAGATAAAACCAAACTGCACTTTATTTTATTGCACGCGCGCATGGAAATCTTGAATTCTTATACGTATTATGTACATAAATATCAAACAACGCGCCGACGTATATTAAATAGAATAATTATATTAACTCATCAACCCGGGTGTTCTTCCAAAAGAACGACATCGCGCTGGCATTTTCGATTTAGGTATGAAAAGCATTCGAAAGAGCATTCCAGTCTCGCCCACGATATATCTTATAGAGAAAAGTCCGCTCTTTCGAATGCACTTTGTTGCATCAAAAAATATTCACGGACTCCTTAGTTATTAACGATTATTCGGGACATTCATTCAACTTTGTTCGCGAGTCTCACCCACCGTCGGAGGAGGCCCCGTATTTTAATTAATTGCGGAAGAACGAATCGTGGGATTTGTTTGTCCGTCAACGATCTTATAGATAAAAGTCCGCTCTTTCGAATTCACTTTGTTGCATCAAAAAATATTCACGGACTCCTTAGTTATTAACGATTATTCGGGACATTCATTCAACTTTGTTCGCGAGTCTCACCCACCGTCGGAGGAGGCCCCGTATTTTAATTAATTGCGGAAGAACGAATCGTGGGATTTGTTTGTCCGTCAACGATCTTATAGAGAATAGTCCGCTCTTTCGAACGCACTTTGTTGTATCAAAAAATATTCACGGACTCCTTAGTTATGGACACTTATTCGGCGACTTTCATTCAACTTTGTTCGCGAGTCTCGCCCACGGCTCGGGGGGGGGGGGGGGGGGCTCGTGTTTTTATTTATTCCGGAAAAACGAATCGTGGGATTTTTTTGTCCGCGATGTATCTTACAGAGAAGAGTCCGCTCCTTTGAATGCAAAATTTCATTATTATTTTTCACAGAATAAATAGGAATAATAATTAATGGCATTCTTAATCGAATCGTTGATGAAACAATTCTATTGTGTATTAAATATATTTCCATATAGATTTTAATTTTTGTTGTAATTAAGTAAACAGAAATATGTTCTAAAATTGAAGAACGAGTACGGGGATGCACTTACGGCTCTTCCCGTTGATATTAAATGCACAATGCATCGAAACTGGAGCATTAAGAGCAGAGTACATATTTCGCAAAAAAGTGGGAAGAAAAATAGACGGCATGGAGCTTAAATAAGATCTAAATCTCCTCGATGAATAAGGACGAGGAAAAGAGATTGTACGGCGGTATTTGCGCGTAGGATTGCTGAAGTCGATGGAGTACTTATTGCCATTTACCGATCGTTTCTTTCAAGCTAGACAAATATAGGTTTAAAAGCTCGTAGATGAAACCGCCGGCTTATTTTTAGCTCTCACGAAATCTGACTCTCGCTTTATTACTTCTTCCAGTATAAATAATTACGGAAGTAGTAGCATGGATATAATAGTTTATCGATTACCATCCAAAACGGAATTTTATTCCATCTTTCATTGTTATGGCCATATTATGCGATATATAAAAATATCAATCGTATTCAATGTAGACGTTGAAATTGCTCTCACGAAAGTATTGCTATGTAATAAATATTACCGATGATATTAATGTTATTCGAGGAATATCATATCGACAATGACAGATTGTGGGAAAAGTTTGGACAGCGAAATGGAAACCGCGTATATTTGCGTATAGATTTAATATCACGTGCGCCGTTTTGATAACACGTATACTGACACGTTTTATCACCTTGGGAGGTAATATATTATCGAAAATAAATCAATATATCGATCGGTTGTTGTGCACTTTGCAACGAACACTATGAAAACGTATAACGCCTTTGGGGTCTAACTTCTGATAAAACCTGATAGCTAAAAGTGCAAGGACACACTTTTTTATTACACCGGATATCCGACGTAAAACAGGACAAGTAATTGCGGAACGATTTTTGTTTCCGCGTAACAAGTATTGGAGTAAATATTGCGACAAATATCTTGGAAGTTCTGCAAATAACGGCACAAGAAAACGGTTCAAATATCAAAATATTTGGATGTCCAGACATTCAAGCACTCAAGTATTCAAATATCTCAATATCCAGTTATCCAAAGAATGAAACATGTAAATATTTGAAAGTCTAGACATCCAAGGACTCAAATATTAAAATGTCCAAATATTCCAATTCCAAAATATTATAAAATGGCTTATTTCACGGGGGACACCCATATACATTATTACAAATAATTACACGCTATTCATGTTTTTAATTAAATCGAGAATAACTTCCCCAGAACGATACCTAAGCAACAAATAACACGTAGATCGAAATGAATTAGGAGGGTAACGAAGGACTATAAAAATGCTATAAAAGTCGATGTAAACGTGGGAAGAGATATAAAGATGATAAAAGAAGGAAGTACAGAAGTTTCAGAGACGAAAATGGGGTAGCCAGTAGTTAGGATCGCGATGTTTGCCGTAATCCTGCGGCAGTCGAGGAATCGTGTGACAACTGCAGTCAATAATTCAGGGGTTATCGGTAGGAGTGGTCGAACAGTGATGTTTTCATAGGAATTATTACGTTATTACAGTGAGAAATATCTGACCGATCTAATATTACATACGAGGTATGCGTTTTGCCTTGACACGGCGTAATGGCGGTCGCAAGAGCAAGGACGACCACTACATCAGGATAACAATCGTTTCGCGATACGGCTACGGCCAAGTACACCATCCTATTAGTACACCTCCGCTATTTTTATGCTCTCTCACCCCTTTTCTTCGGTGTTCTTCGATTAGAATCGATCTGGCTCACTCTTTTTTCGTCCCTCACGTGACTCCATGATAAACCTAACCGCGTGACGAGTGCTGATATTCACGTGATATCAATAGATTAAATAGAATACCGGGTGGACCTTTAACCCTTTATACTACTTCGACCCTGCGTCATATCCGATACTCGAAAATATCTAATTATCGCGATATATGTAATTATTACACTGCAAATAATTATTGCACTAATATTATTGCAGATCTGTAAATAGAATTTTGGATTGCACCCTTTTTATAATTTTTTTGAAATCTTTATTATGGTGAGAAAAATGTCCGAGATATTATATTATGAAGATTATGAAGTAATAAGTGTAATTATTGATATATATAAGGTAAGCATTTTTTTATTGGATAACACGAGAGATCCTCGTGATTATAAAAAATACTGGCTTTTCCCAGTGCAACATTCAAGTTCAATAATGTATGAAGTACTGCATTATTTCATGTTGGAGAGTGTTGTGTTGCACGAGATCGTTTTATTCGTGTGTGTATTAATTTTGATTCCCGTCGGAATCACGTGTGAGTTGCATAATATCGTTGAAGAGGAAACGTGATATTATTATGTAAAATAACAATTTATGATATTATGAAGTAATCTACTTTGGATGAAACTACATTAAACCCCGTTTCTCTATCACTTCATTGACCAAACAAAGATAAAATTGAAGAGAATCGACTAGATATAAGCACAAATATATTAACGTGGGGACGGTTGGAAATCTTCATCGATCATCAAAACCATCAGCACTGTAGTATAAAAATTGAACGATAAAATACACGCGTTTAATCGGCAATACGTCATCCTTCCCGCCAAGTGATACTTACTACAACTTAAACATCCACATACAACCCCCGATAAATCAACCCACGTCTATACATTAATGGAAACACTACACTAGTTGGACACCGTTGCCAAAACCTACCCTAAAAACTTCTATCCTCCTCCACTCAACAAAACGATACTAATCACTATCGTGTCACGATACACTTACGTGTCGTTACTTCCTCCGCAAAATCCCACCGCTGAAAGCGTGATCCGTGGAGTCCGCTACGGATCCTCTTCTTTAATGAATGAAAAAGAAACGAGGTATCTTATTCATCCGCCACCCTGGATCCACACGAGACTCGTTCCCAGTAAGGACAACTTAGAACATGTTTCTTAAAAACCCAACAGTCTGACTTCGCACCGGTGATTAAAGTCGTGGTTCGTTATTGGTCGGGAATTCACGGTGGAACGGTTGGTTTCCACGAGCAAAGGGGGTCGCGTACGATGTACTTTTGGCGGTAGAAGGGAATTCGGTCGATTCCACGAAGTCTCGTTGGTTCGAGTCGTCAAAAGCAGAGGCAGCTGAAACTGCGTGTGACGCAATGCGTGGGAGGTAGATTGGTTCCGACGTGGGGAACACACACGATCGAAGTAGTATGTGCCGGCGTAGTGGCCGGGCAGCCACTGACGGACCGTAACCTACCACTGGCGAGTCCTACCTCTACGATGCTGCCTCCACTTCCACCACTCGTTTATACTGCTGCTGTACCTCGCTACTACTCCGCTCTGCTCTGCCGTAGCTCTGCCATAGGATCGATAAAAGGAGGTGGCGATGGGGCCACCCTGGCAAGAAACCACCCACCCACCCATCCGCGAATCTGCGCGGATTCTATCCTCTTTCTACTTGCTCCTAGTCTACCACCGGGTAGACATCGCCAAACGTGTCTGCTACTACTTCCGATTCTACTTCTGCAGTAGAATTGGCCATTTTTGTATCCATTGTTTACCACTCTGCTGTCTCTACTTTCTATGGGGTGTATTGTTCCTCGAGGATCATCACACACACCCACTCCAACTCTACTTACAATGCGTAGACGTCGTCATGTGTTTTACGCTCGTAAATAGAAATGTTCATTTTTGTGTGTTCCCCGCGTCTGACTTATTCCTTGCCTTCGCTACTTGCTACGTGTCTCGCGCCGTCTGACTTATCAGTGGCTTTTCTACTTACTCGATGTAGAAGATTGGGCGCGCTCTGCGTTGTTTATATTATTATCTCTAAGCTTGTATTTTTTAAATTGTTGTTGGTATATGTTTGTGGTGACTTAATTAGTTGATATTTAATACTGGAACTACCGAAGTGGTCGGAATAACTGGTCTGCCATTTTTAGTTGCATTATTCGAATACAACAGATTTTATATACTTTTATTTTATATACGTAACGCAAATAATTGAATCCATTAATTAATTTAAATCCTCCGGCCATAATTTACTTATAAATAAATGGAAACATTGATGTAAGGAATTATGGGAAACCTTAATCGAGCTGATACTTCCAGGAAACAAATTGACGAACTTATGTCCACAAGTTAAAAAATGTTCAGCTCAAAAGACAGTTTACCATTATTTCCCTTTTCACTTGGGCCTCAGGGAAAAATATAGTGCTTCCAAGATGTATCTCCAGTCTTTCGAGGCTCATGTTTTTTATGTTCTCTTGGTATCTAAAATCAGTGGCTTCATCCCCTGCAGAATGTATATCAGGGTGAAATAAGGGTCAGTGACCTTAGGGTGAAGGTGACGAGATAAACGGTGGCTTCTTCTCCAGAGTTCATCGTTCGGATTATTTAATCGATGGAACCTCGGCGATCAATGTATTAAACCAATTACTTGTAATAATTTTTATTATGTCTTCCGATGTAGCAGTCGAAGCGTACATTTGACAAGACTGTTAACGACGATATTGTTTGAAGAGAAATTGGGTTAACTGGTTCTCCTAGTTCTGCTACGAAATATGGTACCCGGTGGGATCATCTCGGGACCATTTCCAAGTGCTGCTTGTATAACCATCCCTTACCAATTTTGTGACAATATGGTCGGCCGTAATAGTAACTGGGAGAAACGATCCTAGGGATGTTAGAATTACTAGGATATTTAAGAGACACTAGGATACATCGTTAATTCACTTTAAGTGCTCGTTATCTGATCGTCTGCTTGTTAAATAATTCTATTTATCTCCACTTTTTTCTTAAAATACTACTGGACTATCTGAGACATGTAATATTGTGGGATATACAGGGTGTCCCGTGTGAAATAATTACTTAATTATCTTCTTTAATCGCGATAAAACGGAAAACATTTTACGCGTTTTATTAATGGATTTAAAGTGCCAATATCTTTAAAGAGAATTTTCACCGGTGTCGTCCTTTTACAGGATTTTTGAGATCATCCATATTTTTCAGATGGAAATAATTGCATAAGCCATATAATAGATAATATTTAATATAGAAACTGGATACAATTCTTTATATTTCTATAAAATATCTTTCTATCAGATTTTGTGTACGATTGAAATAGAGGTAGTTTAATTATTTTAATAATGAAATAGGCATTTAATAGTTTCGACAAAGGTTTCGCAAATATTTTCTACAAAGGTCTAATAAATGCGATCGCATTATCCCGGATTTGTTCGTGGACTACGACTCGTTGAAAAAAATATCTCACCCCTGCATCTAAAGGTGTCGGATCCGTGAAGGCACTTACCTTGCAGGAAGGTTGCTTAGAAATATTGAATGCTCTTAGTAAATAATTCATCCGCGATTCATCAAGAAACGCCTGGTTGCAGTCAGCCTTGAAAGGTTACAGGAAAATAAATGGTTTCGGCGCATACGAGAATAAAGAAAAGAAGGAAACGCGTTAGAATTGATTCGCATGAAAGTCATTTCACTTTTATGTCACCCCGTGTCATAACTTTCAAATACTACCTAATCTTTTCGGGTCAGAGACAAATTGCAGGTAAATTTGACTAAAGTTAGGCTGAGTTATTTGTTCTACGAGTGGACGAGAATACTTCGCGAGTGGTATCATTTATCAGGGCTGACACACTGGCGAACCTCTTAAATCCTGTAGCAAATTGTGATACCCGGATTGATCGCTCGATATGAACTGGGAATTATAACACGTTCCAAAAATAAATTATTGTGAGTCTGGGATGCAATATTTTTTCAAGATAAATTCTTGGGGATCTACAATGCAGAATGTTTCAAAAATAAATTATCATGGGTCCTCAGTGCAATATTTTTCTGAGATAAATCTTTATAAAATCACGTTGCAGAATTTTCCAATAATAAATTATTTTGAGTCCTCCTCAATTCTTGTGGACCCCTAAAGTAAAATATTCCGAACATAAATTCTTGTGAATTCAAGATCTGATATTTTTCGGAGATAAACTCGTATGAAACCCCGATACAGAATTTTCCAAAAATAAATTCTTGTCAATCCACGATTGAACATATCTCAGAAATAAATTATTGTGCATCTACTATCACCATTAAATTTCCCGAACCCCACCATTTGCAATACACATAATTAAACTTATAATTCCACCCTCCTTTCTCAACAAAGATATAACATCGAACCTAAACGAAAAAGACATTACACTCTCAATTTCCACGAGGACACAAAGGCAGCCAATAAGATAGCGATAAAGGAGTGGAGAATAATGATAATGTTCGAATGGTGGACGCAGTTCGACGGGGTGTCTTCTCGTTCGCTTGTAAGAATTGAATAGTCGAGCTCGTAAGAAGTGTGAGTTTCTGTCGCCTCTTCGAAATAACGAGGCCTCCAAACAAAAGTACAGTGGTTCTTGTGTCGCTTGAGATAGGAAGAGAAGAGTGTCGTTACGTAATAATATTCCTGAAAATTCAACGCGTTAGGTGGCTGGTACGGGTATGCCACTGCAAGGGCGCCAGAAACAAGCAATTTAGTCCTCTCTGACGCAAGGACCTCTTCACGGTACACTACTCCTTCTTCCGCTTCCCGTTTCTCGCGCGTTGCTCCGTTGCCTTTATCGAGGAACTTGTAATTCGATGACTTAGGAACGATACATCGGGGGTCGGGGGTGTTTACCTTGCGCTTTAAAGGCCCACCCCCACTTGGAAACTTTTTTGCCTATGAATTATAAGTCCGAAGTAACGTTTGAACTTTTTATCGTGCGCTGGAAACCATTCTTTATTTCTTGCATAATTTTTGGTTCATAATAAAATCGTATTATGTACATATATTTGACAATCGGTTATCCAATATTTTTCAGAGATAAATACTTATGAATTCGTGATGCAGAATTTTCCAAAAATAAATTATTGTGAATCTATGATCTAATATTTATCTCAGGATCTAGGATAATACAGAATTTTAGAAAAATAAATGGTGGTGTAGATTTAATGAGAGAAGTCTTTTACCTTTTTGAATGATCGATGTTAGTTGGAAAATTTTATTGGAAAATTGTATCCTTGAATCCAAGCCAGGACTTCTTGGAGCGATTTTTCGTAACGTTTGACCTGCTTCTATTGGACGACCATGACGTCACCACGGGGAATGTCAGATCAATGGTCCCCGGAGAGGGTTGGTGGCACAGCTTTTCCACCTTCCCAACCCCGTACACCCTCCTGTAATGATCGTGAAACGTAAAAAGGGAATTCAAGGAAAATTATTATTTCAACGAGCCACGAGGTGAAAGTTCAAAAGTAACAATATAATATTCGACTTCGAGGTATATTTCTAATTTAATAATTTGCACTATGCTCCCGTGAAACAACCGCGGTTCTTCGTTTTTACCTTTGGAAGAGAATGTATAACCTTCAAACTACCATCTCATCTGAAACTCAAATAATTCGTGCCACAACACCTACGCCCTTTAATGAATTCGAGGTAAATTTGAAGAGACAGTATTATAATGACGTAACTGACTGACCTTTGGAATTTCGAAGAATAAACCATGATTCCCTTATTTGGAAGAATTTTGTCCGGCCTCCGTGAAACTTTCGGTTTGACACAAGAAGATACATAATTTATTCGAGCAAAACTATTGCAGTAAAATTTGCCCAGTAAAATAATCCATTTACTATTCAAATCAATATCATCCGGTAGAATAATCCACTTATTATAAATTAAGTTTGATTCACTTTTGTTTACCATGTTTATCATGAAGTTTGTCAAACAGGAAATGCAGGAAGATCTATAATTTATCACAGCAAAACATTGCAGTAAAATCTGCCCAGTAAAATGATCCATTTGCTATTTAAATAAGCATCATGCTGTAGAATAATTCACTTATTGTTAATTCAATTCTGCCTCGCGTAGATTCCCTGTTCTCCCGGTTTCCAACTAAAACAGGGAGAGTCTGGAATATAATCTACTCATTATTAATTCTCTCAGTCGTCGAGTTCTGTATTTTCCCTGGCCTCTCGGCTCGTTTCCATAAATAGTATGCTCGGAATCTACATCACGTGTGTAAGGCACGCTGCAATCTGATCAGTGTCGCGACCGACGTAAACGCTTGCATATTATTCACGTCACCGGGCTTTTATCGTCACCGTATCCCATAGTTTCCCTCGTTTCTCTCCTTTCCCCCTTTCCCCCACCATCCCAGACGCAGACGATGCGAAAGAGCAAAGAGCAAAGTGAGCTCTTACAAACCGGGTCCGTTGTGCCGACATTATATGCATTTCGAAACTTGGCATATTTAGAAAATAATTTAACATCACATTACTTCGAGAATTCTGGGAAGAAGACGATTTTCTGGGGATTTTAATCGAGGAAGGGGAGCCATTTATTGGGTTGGCACATAATTTCCTAGCGTTTAGCATGTCGAAAATGTTCATTTTTTTCTAAATGTCACTTCATAATTTTTAATCTATAATTAAACAAAATTATTTTAATTCAAAAATTCAAAATCGATCTGAAAGGGCAATACTTACGTCACAAGTACCTTCTTCCCAGAACTCAACGGTAGTTGGACATATTTCTCTTCAATTTTGACTTCTAATTATCTCCTGTTCCAAGTTATAAGGCGAAAGCTTTGCTTTATTTACCGACCAGGATTACTTTGTTTTATTCGGCAAGTTGAAACATAACGCTATTGGTGGTTCATTAATCGATCGAACAATTAGAAGAACCACATGTGCGGGCCATTTTAATTAACTGTAGTAAGTGAGTTGTGGAAGAGTTCATCGAACGTACATTGATGATGAACATGAAATTGAATATTCCTTAAATCTTCTGGTATACTCTGACATCCATAATGAATCATGAAAATTGATATTTATTGTTATAAATATAATTCTTCGATCAATTATTAATTCAGTTCAAATCAGATCGTTTATGATATTAAAGTGCGGTTCGGTTTGCCAGTATTTTTTCAAGTATTATTAATTCTTATTTCTTGAAGATAAAATCCAGGACCTGTAAAATCAGTTTTATAATAATTTCAAAATAGAAACAAACCATTAATTAATAATTGCAATTCAAGTTCCCACAACATCTTGAGATAGGCTTATTTTGTGTCATTGTTTGAACGATTCCTAAAGTGTTCCACGAAGAGGTCCAACAAGATGCTTGGTTGGTCGATGACACGGTTCCAGATAGATTTCGATGGGAAACGTAGGATTTTCTGGAATGAGCGTCGCTGGCATGACGTCACTGAAAGTTCAATGACGTCACGGGGCGTTCGATACACGAGCAACCCCCTGGTGGGGGTTGGTTCACCGAGATGAGGGTGCAGAAGAGCACGACCCCGGCACGGAGAATGCGTCGAATGGAGATCCGCCATCGGACGTAGAACTAGCGTAAAATCAGGAACTTTTTATTTTTTTTCTACCAACAATTTATTACAGTATTTACACAATAACAATAACAATAATACTACACGCATAAATTGATTAATGAGTTTGAATTTCATACATGAATTTACTTATCACATATTAAATGCTCTTCAAACATCCAAGATTCTTGAAATCTTTAGCTTGTTTGTAAAGATTATATTAATTATAATATCGTAATATCATTGGCATTTTTTAGAGATTACATTGACGCGATTATTAATCGGAAATAATAATTATTTTCCATTGGAAAAATACTTATAACTGAAACGCTATTACATTTTATAGATATCCAATATTAAGTACTAGTTTATTATTATAATTACTTAACACTATATCATTCAAGATACCCTCATCGACGTTAATTCCCAGTTCATTAAAACTTTCTGATTCGACCGGAGTTCATGAAACTTGGAAAGAGTGGAAGTTGCAGGATCGCATGCATATGCAGGTCCCAAGTGCACTGCAGGAATCCATCGAGTAGAACATCGGTTGCAGTTTGGAGGATCGGAGGTGTTTGACAATTCGGATGGAAGTAAGTTCACTCGTCGGTGTTCTTCGCGCAAACATTCTCTGTTCATTAGAAGTCTCTGTTTTCTCGTGAGAAGTAAATCAATGGAGGTTTGAATTGAGGTTTGAAAGGCGGTTTGAGAGGAAGCAACTCGCAACGATCACGTGGATGCGGAAGATGAAAGTGCACTGTAGAATCGCATGGCGTGGAAGTACCATGTCGCGTAAGGAGGCGAAACAGAGGGAGTGGAAGCTGGTAGGAAAAACAAGGAAAAATGCAAGAAGAAAGGGGGAGATGGGTGGAAGAAGAGAGGAAAAAGAGAGGAAGGGGTGTTCTGGAGCACGAAGAAGAGGTACCTCGAGTGGATAGCGAGTCACCGAAGAGGGTAGCGACTTGCTTTTTAAAACGAGGATTTTCTCGGGTACTGCTGACGTATATCGCGGTGGCCCCAAAAGGCTGGGCCGCCTCTTCTCTTCTCTCCTCACTCCTCTACTCTCCTCGTTTTTTTCCCTCTTTCAACGCGTCCCTTCGTCCGAAAAAATCCAACCTGAAGTATTCACTTTGTCGTTCAAACCCCGACTGTCAGCCGAGCGTACATCTTCTTTGCGACTTCGAAAACTTCCCCGCGAATCAGGTATTTAAATCTCATCTACTTTGCATCTTCAACTCGCAGCTTTTATTGTTGGGAAGTCGTGCGTGCCTTGTTACTTCGGTGGAAGCTCGTTCGTTGATGTTCGAGCTAATAGCTTGCTGTAATTAAGTGCAGTGTTTACAACAAAATGCTTCAATTCGCAACTAATTTATCTTGCTAATATTGCGCTGCAATTGTTAATAAATTCAAGACTTAAAACCCTGCGGGGTTAACAAGACATGCTATGAAATATTATATTAATCGAACATATCGAAAATATTGAAAATATTCAGTTGAAAACAATCGATAAATATACGAAGAAAACTGATATCCGTGCAATCATTTTATCAATGAATTTGATTAAACTTCGATTAATTTAATTATGCACAGTGCAAGATTGTGTGCAATATTAGAGATCGAATAAAATAGAACAATATCAATCAATACTAAAATATGAAATATTATGATAATATAGAATATATATTTGATTTTTTCATGGTTGTTTTTGGTTGAAAATGTTTGTGCGAAGAAAGTACCGCAGTAAGAAACTCACTGCTTGTTTAGTAAGTCATTATCTTTTAGATAATATTCCAAGTTAGAATAGTTCGTATCTGATGGACGAAAAAGACTGATTTTTCGAAAATTCCTAGCCTTCAGTTGCCCGTTCTTGGGGATGCAAGTCAGGGTAGCCGCATTGCGCCACCCCCACTATCACCAACCACCGGTCATAAAAGGTACTCCTGTAATTTTCGTTTCAGCAAGACCACCGAATCGTGCACTTTGCGGTTTCCGGCAGGATAAGCCGGGATACCGGAAGTAATGCCGTCACGGTTTTACTTTGCCTTTAAGTCGTACCATACATATAAATAGCAAGCTCAAAGATCCACTCATTACTTACACGCTTAATTTAATTTACAAGAAATGTTTCCTTCAGATATAATAACTTGTACTTTCATGATTTGTTGGAGATTTATTTTACTGGAAAGTTAAAGTATTATGGTACTTGAATTCCATCTTTCGGGCACGATTGTTGAATTGAATTAATTGAATTGAGTGTAAAAAGCTATATTAATCATATAAATAGGGATAATTAAGCTCTGTATTTTGGATGCTTTTTTATGGTCCACTTTTGTAGTTGCTAATTTTAGTCCTAAAACATCAAATTCAACATTGGAAGTTACATAAACATGTCTCAAAACCATTTTGGGTTGTTGCAAGTGTCAAATTCAAAACTAGAGTTTCATGCATTTTTGGATGATTTCTGTTTCGAATGTAAGTTTATTTACCGCTTTATTTACCATTTGAACATTTAATTACGACTGTAAGATTAATGAGAATTTCCTGAATCTGGATAATCGATTTCCTTTCCGAGGGAACAATGTTTGCCGTACCATTCAGAAACTGGATGTGGACTAATAAAGGAGTACTTCGGGTGTAGTTATATTAATTAGTGAGGCCGTTGCTTCATAAATAATTCTATTTATACCTCGCATAACATACAACACAAATAATCTCCAAATTAAAGAAATCCATAAAGCGTAAAAGAAATCGTGTACTTCCATCAATTACTGCTATCAGAATTCGGATCCCTAAGATATTAAAAATAATTTTGAATTGTGTTAAACAAAATTCCATTAATCGAAATTCTGACATTTTATTAAAATCCAACATTTTCTTTATTAATATTAACATTTTCTTATTTAAATTCACTGAGCAGGAATAATCACCCCTAACTTATCGGTACCGGAAGGGGCGAGTTTTCCGACGTTTCCAGTGCCGCCCTCGTACCGAAATTTCCATCCCGCATAACGACTTTTCCTGGAAACCATCGACCGATCATATTCCCCTAGATTCTTAGTTGATAAGACAGAAATCGGAAAATATAACTAGATAGGAAAGAGACGTACACGGCCTCTATATATAACACGACAGCCTTTTATAACAGACCAGATATAAGTAGAGCAAGTACGCAAACCAAACTGTAAATCTGGAGTTAAAGAGTCCTAGAGCCCGGTAGCGATTACTGGGTCGTCAAACACATAAAATAGCTTCTTTTAAATAAAAATATTATAAAAATTGTTACACCGCTTCCTGCGCCCCAAAACCTAATTAGAACTTATTTATACATCATACAACATCGATTTTAGGCAGTTAGAATTAAAATTGGCGAGTTTGATTTTTGGCCCAGGAGCCACTTTTTCGAGAACTACCCCCCCTTCTCAACTTTTCGGTTTTGGGAGGCCCCATTCTGAGGCTGAAAAAAATGTTTAAACCGCTTCCTGCGACCCAAAACCTAATTAGGACTTATTTATACATCATATAACATCGATTTGGAGCAGTTAGAATAAAAATTGGCGAGTTTGATTTTTGGCCCAGAATCCACTTTTTCGAGAACTACCCCCCCTTCTCAACTTTTCGGTTTTGGGAGGCCCCATTCTGAGGCTGAAAAAAATGTTTAAACCGCTTCCTGCGACCCAAAACCTAATTAGGACTTATTTCTACATCATATAACATCGATTTTAGGCAGTTAGAATAAAAATTGGCGAGTTTGATTTTTGGCCCAGAATCCACTTTTTCGAGAACTACCCCCCCTTCTCAACTTTTCGGTTTTGGGAGGCCCCATTCTGAGGCTGAAAAAAATGTTTAAACCGCTTCCTGCGACCCAAAACCTAATTAGGACTTATTATACATCATATAACATCGATTTGGAGCAGTTAGAATAAAAATTGGCGAGTTTGATTTTTGGCCCAGAATCCACTTTTTCGAGAACTACCCCCCCTTCTCAACTTTTCGGTTTTGGGAGGCCCCATTCTGAGGCTGAAAAAAATGTTTAAACCGCTTCCTGCGACCCAAAACCTAATTAGGACTTATTTATACATCATATAACATCGATTTTAGGCAGTTAGAATAAAAATTGGCGAGTTTGATTTTTGGCCCAGAATCCACTTTTTCGAGAACTACCCCCCCTTCTCAACTTTTCGGTTTTGGGAGGCCCCATTCTGAGGCTGAAAAAAATGTTTAAACCGCTTCCTGCGACCCAAAACCTAATTAGGACTTATTTATACATCATATAACATCGATTTGGAGCAGTTAGAATAAAAATTGGCGAGTTTGATTTTTGGCCCAGAATCCACTTTTTCGAGAACTACCCCCCCTTCTCAACTTTTCGGTTTTGGGAGGCCCCATTCTGAGGCTGAAAAAAATGTTTAAACCGCTTCCTGCGACCCAAAACCTAATTAGGACTTATTTATACATCATATAACATCGATTTGGAGCAGTTAGAATTAAAATTGGCGAGTTTGATTTTTGGCCCAGAATCCACTTTTTCGAGAACTACCCCCCCTTCTCAACTTTTCGGTTTTGGGAGGCCCCATTCTGAGGCTGAAAAAAATGTTTAAACCGCTTCCTGCGACCCAAAACCTAATTAGGACTTATTTATACATCATATAACATCGATTTTAGGCAGTTAGAATAAAAATTGGCGAGTTTGATTTTTGGCCCAGAATCCACTTTTTCGAGAACTACCCCCCCTTCTCAACTTTTCGGTTTTGGGAGGCCCCATTCTGAGGCTGAAAAAAATGTTTAAACCGCTTCCTGCGACCCAAAACCTAATTAGGACTTATTATACATCATATAACATCGATTTGGAGCAGTTAGAATAAAAATTGGCGAGTTTGATTTTTGGCCCAGAATCCACTTTTTCGAGAACTACCCCCCCTTCTCAACTTTTCGGTTTTGGGAGGCCCCATTCTGAGGCTGAAAAAAATGTTTAAACCGCTTCCTGCGACCCAAAACCTAATTAGGACTTATTTATACATCATATAACATCGATTTTAGGCAGTTAGAATAAAAATTGGCGAGTTTGATTTTTGGCCCAGAATCCACTTTTTCGAGAACTACCCCCCCTTCTCAACTTTTCGGTTTTGGGAGGCCCCATTCTGAGGCTGAAAAAAATGTTTAAACCGCTTCCTGCGACCCAAAACCTAATTAGGACTTATTTATACATCATATAACATCGATTTTAGGCAGTTAGAATAAAAATTGGCGAGTTTGATTTTTGGCCCAGAATCCACTTTTTCGAGAACTACCCCCCCTTCTCAACTTTTCGGTTTTGGGAGGCCCCATTCTGAGGCTGAAAAAAATGTTTAAACCGCTTCCTGCGACCCAAAACCTAATTAGGACTTATTTCTACATCATATAACATCGATTTGGAGCAGTTAGAATTAAAATTGGCGAGTTTGATTTTTGGCCCAGAATCCACTTTTTCGAGAACTACCCCCCCTTCTCAACTTTTCGGTTTTGGGAGGCCCCATTCTGAGGCTGAAAAAAATGTTTAAACCGCTTCCTGCGACCCAAAACCTAATTAGGACTTATTTATACATCATATAACATCGATTTGGAGCAGTTAGAATAAAAATTGGCGAGTTTGATTTTTGGCCCAGAATCCACTTTTTCGAGAACTACCCCCCCTTCTCAACTTTTCGGTTTTGGGAGGCCCCATTCTGAGGCTGAAAAAAATGTTTAAACCGCTTCCTGCGACCCAAAACCTAATTAGGACTTATTTATACATCATATAACATCGATTTGGAACAGTTAGAATAAAAATTGGCGAGTTTGATTTTTGGCCCAGAATCCACTTTTTCGAGAACTACCCCCCCTTCTCAACTTTTCGGTTTTGGGAGGCCCCATTCTGAGGCTGAAAAAAATGTTTAAACCGCTTCCTGCGACCCAAAACCTAATTAGGACTTATTTATACATCATATAACATCGATTTTAGGCAGTTAGAATAAAAATTGGCGAGTTTGATTTTTGGCCCAGAATCCACTTTTTCGAGAACTACCCCCCCTTCTCAACTTTTCGGTTTTGGGAGGCCCCATTCTGAGGCTGAAAAAAATGTTTAAACCGCTTCCTGCGACCCAAAACCTAATTAGGACTTATTTATACATCATATAACATCGATTTGGAACAGTTAGAATAAAAATTGGCGAGTTTGATTTTTGGCCCAGAATCCACTTTTTCGAGAACTACCCCCCCTTCTCAACTTTTCGGTTTTGGGAGGCCCCATTCTGAGGCTGAAAAAAATGTTTAAACCGCTTCCTGCGACCCAAAACCTAATTAGGACTTATTTATACATCATATAACATCGATTTTAGGCAGTTAGAATAAAAATTGGCGAGTTTGATTTTTGGCCCAGAATCCACTTTTTCGAGAACTACCCCCCCTTCTCAACTTTTCGGTTTTGGGAGGCCCCATTCTGAGGCTGAAAAAAATGTTTAAACCGCTTCCTGCGACCCAAAACCTAATTAGGACTTATTTATACATCATATAACATCGATTTGGAGCAGTTAGAATAAAAATTGGCGAGTTTGATTTTTGGCCCAGAATCCACTTTTTCGAGAACTACCCCCCCTTCTCAACTTTTCGGTTTTGGGAGGCCCCATTCTGAGGCTGAAAAAAATGTTTAAACCGCTTCCTGCGACCCAAAACCTAATTAGGACTTATTTATACATCATATAACATCGATTTGGAGCAGTTAGAATTAAAATTGGCGAGTTTGATTTTTGGCCCAGAATCCACTTTTTCGAGAACTACCCCCCCTTCTCAACTTTTCGGTTTTGGGAGGCCCCATTCTGAGGCTGAAAAAAATGTTTAAACCGCTTCCTGCGACCCAAAACCTAATTAGGACTTATTTCTACATCATATAACATCGATTTTAGGCAGTTAGAATAAAAATTGGCGAGTTTGATTTTTGGCCCAGAATCCACTTTTTCGAGAACTACCCCCCCTTCTCAACTTTTCGGTTTTGGGAGGCCCCATTCTGAGGCTGAAAAAAATGTTTAAACCGCTTCCTGCGACCCAAAACCTAATTAGGACTTATTTCTACATCATATAACATCGATTTTAGGCAGTTAGAATAAAAATTGGCGAGTTTGATTTTTGGCCCAGAATCCACTTTTTCGAGAACTACCCCCCCTTCTCAACTTTTCGGTTTTGGGAGGCCCCATTCTGAGGCTGAAAAAAATGTTTAAACCGCTTCCTGCGACCCAAAACCTAATTAGGACTTATTTATACATCGTATAACATCAATTTTAGGCAGTTAGAATTAAAATTGGCGAGTTTGATTTTTGGCCCAGAATCCACTTTTTCGAGAACTACCCCCCCTTCTCAACTTTTCGGTTTTGGGAGGCCCCATTCTGAGGCTGAAAAAAATGTTTAAACCGCTTCCTGCGACCCAAAACTTAATTAGGACTTATTTCTACATCATATAACATCGATTTTAGGCAGTTAGAATAAAAATTGGCGAGTTTGATTTTTGGCCCAGAATCCACTTTTTCGAGAACTACCCCCCCTTCTCAACTTTTCGGTTTTGGGAGGCCCCATTCTGAGGCTGAAAAAAATGTTTAAACCGCTTCCTGCGACCCAAAACCTAATTAGGACTTATTTATACATCATATAACATCGATTTGGAGCAGTTAGAATTAAAATTGGCGAGTTTGATTTTTGGCCCAGAATCCACTTTTTCGAGAACTACCCCCCCTTCTCAACTTTTCGGTTTTGGGAGGCCCCATTCTGAGGCTGAAAAAAATGTTTAAACTGCTTCCTGCGACCCAAAACCTAATTAGGACTTATTTCTACATCATATAACATCGATTTTAGGCAGTTAGAATAAAAATTGGCGAGTTTGATTTTTGGCCCAGAATCCACTTTTTCGAGAACTACCCCCCCTTCTCAACTTTTCGGTTTTGGGAGGCCCCATTCTGAGGCTGAAAAAAATGTTTAAACCGCTTCCTGCGACCCAAAACCTAATTAGGACTTATTTCTACATCATATAACATCGATTTTAGGCAGTTAGAATAAAAATTGGCGAGTTTGATTTTTGGCCCAGAATCCACTTTTTCGAGAACTACCCCCCCTTCTCAACTTTTCGGTTTTGGGAGGCCCCATTCTGAGGCTGAAAAAAATGTTTAAACCGCTTCCTGCGACCCAAAACCTAATTAGGACTTATTTATACATCGTATAACATCAATTTTAGGCAGTTAGAATTAAAATTGGCGAGTTTGATTTTTGGCCCAGAATCCACTTTTTCGAGAACTACCCCCCCTTCTCAACTTTTCGGTTTTGGGAGGCCCCATTCTGAGGCTGAAAAAAATGTTTAAACCGCTTCCTGCGACCCAAAACTTAATTAGGACTTATTTCTACATCATATAACATCGATTTTAGGCAGTTAGAATAAAAATTGGCGAGTTTGATTTTTGGCCCAGAATCCACTTTTTCGAGAACTACCCCCCCTTCTCAACTTTTCGGTTTTGGGAGGCCCCATTCTGAGGCTGAAAAAAATGTTTAAACCGCTTCCTGCGACCCAAAACCTAATTAGGACTTATTTATACATCATATAACATCGATTTGGAGCAGTTAGAATTAAAATTGGCGAGTTTGATTTTTGGCCCAGAATCCACTTTTTCGAGAACTACCCCCCCTTCTCAACTTTTCGGTTTTGGGAGGCCCCATTCTGAGGCTGAAAAAAATGTTTAAACCGCTTCCTGCGACCCAAAACCTAATTAGGACTTATTTCTACATCATATAACATCGATTTTAGGCAGTTAGAATAAAAATTGGCGAGTTTGATTTTTGGCCCAGAATCCACTTTTTCGAGAACTACCCCCCCTTCTCAACTTTTCGGTTTTGGGAGGCCCCATTCTGAGGCTGAAAAAAATGTTTAAACCGCTTCCTGCGACCCAAAACCTAATTAGGACTTATTTCTACATCATATAACATCGATTTTAGGCAGTTAGAATAAAAATTGGCGAGTTTGATTTTTGGCCCAGAATCCACTTTTTCGAGAACTACCTCCCCTTCTCAACTTTTCGGTTTTGGGAGGCCCCATTCTGAGGCTGAAAAAAATGTTTAAACCGCTTCCTGCGACCCAAAACCTAATTAGGACTTATTTATACATCGTATAACATCAATTTTAGGCAGTTAGAATTAAAATTGGCGAGTTTGATTTTTGGCCCAGAATCCACTTTTTCGAGAACTACCCCCCCTTCTCAACTTTTCGGTTTTGGGAGGCCCCATTCTGAGGCTGAAAAAAATGTTTAAACCGCTTCCTGCGACCCAAAACTTAATTAGGACTTATTTCTACATCATATAACATCGATTTTAGGCAGTTAGAATAAAAATTGGCGAGTTTGATTTTTGGCCCAGAATCCACTTTTTCGAGAACTACCCCCCCTTCTCAACTTTTCGGTTTTGGGAGGCCCCATTCTGAGGCTGAAAAAAATGTTTAAACCGCTTCCTGCGACCCAAAACCTAATTAGGACTTATTTCTACATCGTATAACATCAATTTTAGGCAGTTAGAATTAAAATTGGCGAGTTTGATTTTTGGCCCAGAATCCACTTTTTCGAGAACTACCCCCCCTTCTCAACTTTTCGGTTTTGGGAGGCCCCATTCTGAGGCTGAAAAAAATGTTTAAACCGCTTCCTGCGACCCAAAACCTAATTAGGACTTATTTCTACATCATATAACATCGATTTTAGGCAGTTAGAATTAAAATTGGCGAGTTTGATTTTTGGCCCAGAATCCACTTTTTCGAGAACTACCCCCCCTTCTCAACTTTTCGGTTTTGGGAGGCCCCATTCTGAGGCTGAAAAAAATGTTTAAACTGCTTCCTGCGACCCAAAACCTAATTAGGACTTATTTCTACATCATATAACATCGATTTTAGGCAGTTAGAATAAAAATTGGCGAGTTTGATTTTTGGCCCAGAATCCACTTTTTCGAGAACTACCCCCCCTTCTCAACTTTTCGGTTTTGGGAGGCCCCATTCTGAGGCTGAAAAAAATGTTTAAACCGCTTCCTGCGACCCAAAACCTAATTAGGACTTATTTCTACATCATATAACATCGATTTTAGGCAGTTAGAATTAAAATTGGCGAGTTTGATTTTTGGCCCAGAATCCACTTTTTCGAGAACTACCCCCCCTTCTCAACTTTTCGGTTTTGGGAGGCCCCATTCTGAGGCTGAAAAAAATGTTTAAACTGCTTCCTGCGACCCAAAACCTAATTAGGACTTATTTCTACATCATATAACATCGATTTTAGGCAGTTAGAATAAAAATTGGCGAGTTTGATTTTTGGCCCAGAATCCACTTTTTCGAGAACTACCCCCCCTTCTCAACTTTTCGGTTTTGGGAGGCCCCATTCTGAGGCTGAAAAAAATGTTTAAACCGCTTCCTGCGACCCAAAACCTAATTAGGACTTATTTCTACATCGTATAACATCAATTTTAGGCAGTTAGAATAAAAATTGGCGAGTTTGATTTTTGGCCCAGAATCCACTTTTTCGAGAACTACCCCCCCTTCTCAACTTTTCGGTTTTGGGAGGCCCCATTCTGAGGCTGACAAAAATGTTTAAACCGCTTCCTGCGACCCAAAACCTAATTAGGACTTATTTATACATCATATAACATCGATTTTAGGCAGTTAGAATAAAAATTGGCGAGTTTGATTTTTGGCCCAGAATCCACTTTTTCGAGAACTACCCCCCCTTCTCAACTTTTCGGTTTTGGGAGGCCCCATTCTGAGGCTGACAAAAATGTTTAAACCGCTTCCTGCGACCCAAAACCTAATTAGGACTTATTTATACATCATATAACATCGATTTTAGGCAGTTAGAATAAAAATTGGCGAGTTTGATTTTTGGCCCAGAATCCACTTTTTCGAGAACTACCCCCCCTTCTCAACTTTTCGGTTTTGGGAGGCCCCATTCTGAGGCTGACAAAAATGTTTAAACCGCTTCCTGCGACCCAAAACCTAATTAGGACTTATTTCTACATCGTATAACATCGATTTTAGGCAGTTAGAATAAAAATTGGCGAGTTTGATTTTTGGCCCAGAATCCACTTTTTCGAGAACTACCCCCCCTTCTCAACTTTTCGGTTTTGGGAGGCCCCATTCTGAGGCTGAAAAAAATGTTTAAACTGCTTCCTGCGACCCAAAACCTAATTAGGACTTATTTATACATCATATAACATCGATTTTAGGCAGTTAGAATAAAAATTGGCGAGTTTGATTTTTGGCCCAGAATCCACTTTTTCGAGAACTACCCCCCCTTCTCAACTTTTCGGTTTTGGGAGGCCCCATTCTGAGGCTGAAAAAAATGTTTAAACCGCTTCCTGCGACCCAAAACCTAATTAGGACTTATTTCTACATCATATAACATCAATTTTAGGCAGTTAGAATAAAAATTGGCGAGTTTGATTTTTGGCCCAGAATCCACTTTTTCGAGAACTACCCCCCCTTCTCAACTTTTCGGTTTTGGGAGGCCCCATTCTGAGGCTGAAAAAAATGTTTAAACCGCTTCCTGCGACCCAAAACCTAATTAGGACTTATTTATACATCATATAACATCGATTTTAGGCAGTTAGAATAAAAATTGGCGAGTTTGATTTTTGGCCCAGAATCCACTTTTTCGAGAACTACCCCCCCTTCTCAACTTTTCGGTTTTGGGAGGCCCCATTCTGAGGCTGACAAAAATGTTTAAACCGCTTCCTGCGACCCAAAACCTAATTAGGACTTATTTCTACATCATATAACATCGATTTTAGGCAGTTAGAATTAAAATTGGCGAGTTTGATTTTTGGCCCAGAATCCACTTTTTCGAGAACTACCCCCCCTTCTCAACTTTTCGGTTTTGGGAGGCCCCATTCTGAGGCTGAAAAAAATGTTTAAACCGCTTCCTGCGACCCAAAACCTAATTAGGACTTATTTCTACATCATATAACATCGATTTTAGGCAGTTAGAATTAAAATTGGCGAGTTTGATTTTTGGCCCAGAATCCACTTTTTCGAGAACTACCCCCCCTTCTCAACTTTTCGGTTTTGGGAGGCCCCATTCTGAGGCTGAAAAAAATGTTTAAACCGCTTCCTGCGACCCAAAACCTAATTAGGACTTATTTATACATCATATAACATCGATTTTAGGCAGTTAGAATAAAAATTGGCGAGTTTGATTTTTGGCCCAGAATCCACTTTTTCGAGAACTACCCCCCCTTCTCAACTTTTCGGTTTTGGGAGGCCCCATTCTGAGGCTGAAAAAAATGTTTAAACTGCTTCCTGCGACCCAAAACCTAATTAGGACTTATTTATACATCATATAACATCGATTTTAGGCAGTTAGAATAAAAATTGGCGAGTTTGATTTTTGGCCCAGAATCCACTTTTTCGAGAACTACCCCCCCTTCTCAACTTTTCGGTTTTGGGAGGCCCCATTCTGAGGCTGACAAAAATGTTTAAACCGCTTCCTGCGACCCAAAACCTAATTAGGACTTATTTATACATCATATAACATCGATTTTAGGCAGTTAGAATTAAAATTGGCGAGTTTGATTTTTGGCCCAGAATCCACTTTTTCGAGAACTACCCCCCCTTCTCAACTTTTCGGTTTTGGGAGGCCCCATTCTGAGGCTGACAAAAATGTTTAAACCGCTTCCTGCGACCCAAAACCTAATTAGGACTTATTTCTACATCATATAACATCGATTTTAGGCAGTTAGAATAAAAATTGGCGAGTTTGATTTTTGGCCCAGAATCCACTTTTTCGAGAACTACCCCCCCTTCTCAACTTTTCGGTTTTGGGAGGCCCCATTCTGAGGCTGAAAAAAATGTTTAAACTGCTTCCTGCGACCCAAAACCTAATTAGGACTTATTTCTACATCATATAACATCGATTTTAGGCAGTTAGAATAAAAATTGGCGAGTTTGATTTTTGGCCCAGAATCCACTTTTTCGAGAACTACCCCCCCTTCTCAACTTTTCGGTTTTGGGAGGCCCCATTCTGAGGCTGAAAAAAATGTTTAAACCGCTTCCTGCGACCCAAAACCTAATTAGGACTTATTTATACATCATATAACATCGATTTTAGGCAGTTAGAATAAAAATTGGCGAGTTTGATTTTTGGCCCAGAATCCACTTTTTCGAGAACTACCCCCCCTTCTCAACTTTTCGGTTTTGGGAGGCCCCATTCTGAGGCTGACAAAAATGTTTAAACCGCTTCCTGCGACCCAAAACCTAATTAGGACTTATTTATACATCATATAACATCGATTTTAGGCAGTTAGAATTAAAATTGGCGAGTTTGATTTTTGGCCCAGAATCCACTTTTTCGAGAACTACCCCCCCTTCTCAACTTTTCGGTTTTGGGAGGCCCCATTCTGAGGCTGACAAAAATGTTTAAACCGCTTCCTGCGACCCAAAACCTAATTAGGACTTATTTATACATCATATAACATCGATTTTAGGCAGTTAGAATAAAAATTGGCGAGTTTGATTTTTGGCCCAGAATCCACTTTTTCGAGAACTACCCCCCCTTCTCAACTTTTCGGTTTTGGGAGGCCCCATTCTGAGGCTGAAAAAAATGTTTAAAACCGCTTCCTGCGACCCAAAACCTAATTAGGACTTATTTATACATCGTATAACATCAATTTTAGGCAGTTAGAATTAAAATTGGCGAGTTTGATTTTTGGCCCAGAATCCACTTTTTCGAGAACTACCCCCCCTTCTCAACTTTTCGGTTTTGGGAGGCCCCATTCTGAGGCTGAAAAAAATGTTTAAACCGCTTCCTGCGACCCAAAACCTAATTAGGACTTATTTATACATCGTATAACATCAATTTTAGGCAGTTAGAATTAAAATTGGCGAGTTTGATTTTTGGCCCAGAATCCACTTTTTCGAGAACTACCCCCCCCCCTTCTCAACTTTTCGGTTTTGGGAGGCCCCATTCTGAGGCTGAAAAAAATGTTTAAACCGCTTCCTGCGACCCAAAACCTAATTAGGACTTATTTCTACATCATATAACATCGATTTTAGGCAGTTAGAATTAAAATTGGCGAGTTTGATTTTTGGCCCAGAATCCACTTTTTCGAGAACTACCCCCCCTTCTCAACTTTTCGGTTTTGGGAGGCCCCATTCTGAGGCTGAAAAAAATGTTTAAACTGCTTCCTGCGACCCAAAACCTAATTAGGACTTATTTATACATCATATAACATCGATTTTAGGCAGTTAGAATAAAAATTGGCGAGTTTGATTTTTGGCCCAGAATCCACTTTTTCGAGAACTACCCCCCCTTCTCAACTTTTCGGTTTTGGGAGGCCCCATTCTGAGGCTGAAAAAAATGTTTAAACCGCTTCCTGCGACCCAAAACCTAATTAGGACTTATTTCTACATCGTATAACATCAATTTTAGGCAGTTAGAATAAAAATTGGCGAGTTTGATTTTTGGCCCAGAATCCACTTTTTCGAGAACTACCCCCCCTTCTCAACTTTTCGGTTTTGGGATGCCCCATTCTGAGGCTGAAAAAAATGTTTAAACCGCTTCCTGCGACCCAAAACCTAATTAGGACTTATTTATACATCATATAACATCGATTTTAGGCAGTTAGAATAAAAATTGGCGAGTTTGATTTTTGGCCCAGAATCCACTTTTTCGAGAACTACCCCCCCTTCTCAACTTTTCGGTTTTGGGAGGCCCCATTCTGAGGCTGACAAAAATGTTTAAACCGCTTCCTGCGACCCAAAACCTAATTAGGACTTATTTATACATCATATAACATCGATTTTAGGCAGTTAGAATAAAAATTGGCGAGTTTGATTTTTGGCCCAGAATCCACTTTTTCGAGAACTACCCCCCCTTCTCAACTTTTCGGTTTTGGGAGGCCCCATTCTGAGGCTGACAAAAATGTTTAAACCGCTTCCTGCGACCCAAAACCTAATTAGGACTTATTTCTACATCATATAACATCGATTTTAGGCAGTTAGAATAAAAATTGGCGAGTTTGATTTTTGGCCCAGAATCCACTTTTTCGAGAACTACCCCCCCTTCTCAACTTTTCGGTTTTGGGAGGCCCCATTCTGAGGCTGAAAAAAATGTTTAAACCGCTTCCTGCGACCCAAAACCTAATTAGGACTTATTTCTACATCGTATAACATCAATTTTAGGCAGTTAGAATTAAAATTGGCGAGTTTGATTTTTGGCCCAGAATCCACTTTTTCGAGAACTACCCCCCCTTCTCAACTTTTCGGTTTTGGGAGGCCCCATTCTGAGGCTGAAAAAAATGTTTAAACCGCTTCCTGCGACCCAAAACCTAATTAGGACTTATTTATACATCGTATAACATCAATTTTAGGCAGTTAGAATTAAAATTGGCGAGTTTGATTTTTGGCCCAGAATCCACTTTTTCGAGAACTACCCCCCCTTCTCAACTTTTCGGTTTTGGGAGGCCCCATTCTGAGGCTGAAAAAAATGTTTAAACCGCTTCCTGCGACCCAAAACCTAATTAGGACTTATTTCTACATCGTATAACATCAATTTTAGGCAGTTAGAATAAAAATTGGCGAGTTTGATTTTTGGCCCAGAATCCACTTTTTCGAGAACTACCCCCCCTTCTCAACTTTTCGGTTTTGGGAGGCCCCATTCTGAGGCTGAAAAAAATGTTTAAACCGCTTCCTGCGACCCAAAACCTAATTAGGACTTATTTATACATCATATAACATCGATTTTAGGCAGTTAGAATAAAAATTGGCGAGTTTGATTTTTGGCCCAGAATCCACTTTTTCGAGAACTACCCCCCCTTCTCAACTTTTCGGTTTTGGGAGGCCCCATTCTGAGGCTGAAAAAAATGTTTAAACCGCTTCCTGCGACCCAAAACCTAATTAGGACTTATTTCTACATCGTATAACATCAATTTTAGGCAGTTAGAATAAAAATTGGCGAGTTTGATTTTTGGCCCAGAATCCACTTTTTCGAGAACTACCCCCCCCTTCTCAACTTTTCGGTTTTGGGAGGCCCCATTCTGAGGCTGAAAAAAATGTTTAAACCGCTTCCTGCGACCCAAAACCTAATTAGGACTTATTTATACATCATATAACATCGATTTTAGGCAGTTAGAATAAAAATTGGCGAGTTTGATTTTTGGCCCAGAATCCACTTTTTCGAGAACTACCCCCCCTTCTCAACTTTTCGGTTTTGGGAGGCCCCATTCTGAGGCTGACAAAAATGTTTAAACCGCTTCCTGCGACCCAAAACCTAATTAGGACTTATTTATACATCATATAACATCGATTTTAGGCAGTTAGAATAAAAATTGGCGAGTTTGATTTTTGGCCCAGAATCCACTTTTTCGAGAACTACCCCCCCTTCTCAACTTTTCGGTTTTGGGAGGCCCCATTCTGAGGCTGAAAAAAATGTTTAAACCGCTTCCTGCGACCCAAAACCTAATTAGGACTTATTTCTACATCATATAACATCGATTTTAGGCAGTTAGAATAAAAATTGGCGAGTTTGATTTTTGGCCCAGAATCCACTTTTTCGAGAACTACCCCCCCTTCTCAACTTTTCGGTTTTGGGAGGCCCCATTCTGAGGCTGAAAAAAATGTTTAAACTGCTTCCTGCGACCCAAAACCTAATTAGGACTTATTTATACATCATATAACATCGATTTTAGGCAGTTAGAATAAAAATTGGCGAGTTTGATTTTTGGCCCAGAATCCACTTTTTCGAGAACTACCCCCCCTTCTCAACTTTTCGGTTTTGGGAGGCCCCATTCTGAGGCTGAAAAAAATGTTTAAACCGCTTCCTGCGACCCAAAACCTAATTAGGACTTATTTCTACATCGTATAACATCAATTTTAGGCAGTTAGAATAAAAATTGGCGAGTTTGATTTTTGGCCCAGAATCCACTTTTTCGAGAACTACCCCCCCTTCTCAACTTTTCGGTTTTGGGAGGCCCCATTCTGAGGCTGAAAAAAATGTTTAAACCGCTTCCTGCGACCCAAAACCTAATTAGGACTTATTTATACATCATATAACATCGATTTTAGGCAGTTAGAATAAAAATTGGCGAGTTTGATTTTTGGCCCAGAATCCACTTTTTCGAGAACTACCCCCCCTTCTCAACTTTTCGGTTTTGGGAGGCCCCATTCTGAGGCTGACAAAAATGTTTAAACCGCTTCCTGCGACCCAAAACCTAATTAGGACTTATTTATACATCATATAACATCGATTTTAGGCAGTTAGAATTAAAATTGGCGAGTTTGATTTTTGGCCCAGAATCCACTTTTTCGAGAACTACCCCCCCTTCTCAACTTTTCGGTTTTGGGAGGCCCCATTCTGAGGCTGAAAAAAATGTTTAAACCGCTTCCTGCGACCCAAAACCTAATTAGGACTTATTTCTACATCATATAACATCGATTTTAGGCAGTTAGAATTAAAATTGGCGAGTTTGATTTTTGGCCCAGAATCCACTTTTTCGAGAACTACCCCCCCTTCTCAACTTTTCGGTTTTGGGAGGCCCCATTCTGAGGCTGAAAAAAATGTTTAAACCGCTTCCTGCGACCCAAAACCTAATTAGGACTTATTTATACATCATATAACATCGATTTTAGGCAGTTAGAATAAAAATTGGCGAGTTTGATTTTTGGCCCAGAATCCACTTTTTCGAGAACTACCCCCCCTTCTCAACTTTTCGGTTTTGGGAGGCCCCATTCTGAGGCTGAAAAAAATGTTTAAACCGCTTCCTGCGACCCAAAACCTAATTAGGACTTATTTCTACATCGTATAACATCAATTTTAGGCAGTTAGAATAAAAATTGGCGAGTTTGATTTTTGGCCCAGAATCCACTTTTTCGAGAACTACCCCCCCTTCTCAACTTTTCGGTTTTGGGAGGCCCCATTCTGAGGCTGAAAAAAATGTTTAAACCGCTTCCTGCGACCCAAAACCTAATTAGGACTTATTTATACATCATATAACATCGATTTTAGGCAGTTAGAATAAAAATTGGCGAGTTTGATTTTTGGCCCAGAATCCACTTTTTCGAGAACTACCCCCCCTTCTCAACTTTTCGGTTTTGGGAGGCCCCATTCTGAGGCTGACAAAAATGTTTAAACCGCTTCCTGCGACCCAAAACCTAATTAGGACTTATTTATACATCATATAACATCGATTTTAGGCAGTTAGAATTAAAATTGGCGAGTTTGATTTTTGGCCCAGAATCCACTTTTTCGAGAACTACCCCCCCTTCTCAACTTTTCGGTTTTGGGAGGCCCCATTCTGAGGCTGACAAAAATGTTTAAACCGCTTCCTGCGACCCAAAACCTAATTAGGACTTATTTCTACATCATATAACATCGATTTTAGGCAGTTAGAATAAAAATTGGCGAGTTTGATTTTTGGCCCAGAATCCACTTTTTCGAGAACTACCCCCCCTTCTCAACTTTTCGGTTTTGGGAGGCCCCATTCTGAGGCTGACAAAAATGTTTAAACCGCTTCCTGCGACCCAAAACCTAATTAGGACTTATTTCTACATCATATAACATCGATTTTAGGCAGTTAGAATAAAAATTGGCGAGTTTGATTTTTGGCCCAGAATCCACTTTTTCGAGAACTACCCCCCCTTCTCAACTTTTCGGTTTTGGGAGGCCCCATTCTGAGGCTGAAAAAAATGTTTAAACTGCTTCCTGCGACCCAAAACCTAATTAGGACTTATTTCTACATCATATAACATCGATTTTAGGCAGTTAGAATAAAAATTGGCGAGTTTGATTTTTGGCCCAGAATCCACTTTTTCGAGAACTACCCCCCCTTCTCAACTTTTCGGTTTTGGGAGGCCCCATTCTGAGGCTGAAAAAAATGTTTAAACCGCTTCCTGCGACCCAAAACCTAATTAGGACTTATTTCTACATCGTATAACATCAATTTTAGGCAGTTAGAATAAAAATTGGCGAGTTTGATTTTTGGCCCAGAATCCACTTTTTCGAGAACTACCCCCCCTTCTCAACTTTTCGGTTTTGGGAGGCCCCATTCTGAGGCTGAAAAAAATGTTTAAACCGCTTCCTGCGACCCAAAACCTAATTAGGACTTATTTATACATCATATAACATCGATTTTAGGCAGTTAGAATAAAAATTGGCGAGTTTGATTTTTGGCCCAGAATCCACTTTTTCGAGAACTACCCCCCCTTCTCAACTTTTCGGTTTTGGGAGGCCCCATTCTGAGGCTGACAAAAATGTTTAAACCGCTTCCTGCGACCCAAAACCTAATTAGGACTTATTTATACATCATATAACATCGATTTTAGGCAGTTAGAATTAAAATTGGCGAGTTTGATTTTTGGCCCAGAATCCACTTTTTCGAGAACTACCCCCCCTTCTCAACTTTTCGGTTTTGGGAGGCCCCATTCTGAGGCTGACAAAAATGTTTAAACCGCTTCCTGCGACCCAAAACCTAATTAGGACTTATTTCTACATCATATAACATCGATTTTAGGCAGTTAGAATAAAAATTGGCGAGTTTGATTTTTGGCCCAGAATCCACTTTTTCGAGAACTACCCCCCCTTCTCAACTTTTCGGTTTTGGGAGGCCCCATTCTGAGGCTGACAAAAATGTTTAAACCGCTTCCTGCGACCCAAAACCTAATTAGGACTTATTTCTACATCATATAACATCGATTTTAGGCAGTTAGAATAAAAATTGGCGAGTTTGATTTTTGGCCCAGAATCCACTTTTTCGAGAACTACCCCCCCTTCTCAACTTTTCGGTTTTGGGAGGCCCCATTCTGAGGCTGACAAAAATGTTTAAACTGCTTCCTGCGACCCAAAACCTAATTAGGACTTATTTATACATCATATAACATCGATTTTAGGCAGTTAGAATAAAAATTGGCGAGTTTGATTTTTGGCCCAGAATCCACTTTTTCGAGAACTACCCCCCCTTCTCAACTTTTCGGTTTTGGGAGGCCCCATTCTGAGGCTGAAAAAAATGTTTAAACCGCTTCCTGCGACCCAAAACCTAATTAGGACTTATTTATACATCGTATAACATCAATTTTAGGCAGTTAGAATAAAAATTGGCGAGTTTGATTTTTGGCCCAGAATCCACTTTTTCGAGAACTACCCCCCCTTCTCAACTTTTCGGTTTTGGGAGGCCCCATTCTGAGGCTGAAAAAAATGTTTAAACCGCTTCCTGCGACCCAAAACCTAATTAGGACTTATTTATACATCATATAACATCGATTTTAGGCAGTTAGAATAAAAATTGGCGAGTTTGATTTTTGGCCCAGAATCCACTTTTTCGAGAACTACCCCCCCTTCTCAACTTTTCGGTTTTGGGAGGCCCCATTCTGAGGCTGACAAAAATGTTTAAACCGCTTCCTGCGACCCAAAACCTAATTAGGACTTATTTATACATCATATAACATCGATTTTAGGCAGTTAGAATTAAAATTGGCGAGTTTGATTTTTGGCCCAGAATCCACTTTTTCGAGAACTACCCCCCCTTCTCAACTTTTCGGTTTTGGGAGGCCCCATTCTGAGGCTGACAAAAATGTTTAAACCGCTTCCTGCGACCCAAAACCTAATTAGAACTTATTTATGCATCATACAACATCGATTTGGAGCACTTACGATTAGAAGTAAAATTGTCGAGCGTCGATACTTTTTTGGGGTATCGCGACATTCCATTTAGTGCTTGGTCTACTTATATCTCGTCTGTGCTTTCACTTGCACTTGAATTTGAAACCAGAACAAGTCCTTCAATAGTTCCAAGTTCCCACTCTAACATAATAATCTTTCGCTTTAATCCAATTCAATATTCAACAATTAATAAATTTAATGATATAAGACCTTTCTCTCTTCTTTTATTAATATATCTATCTCCAAATACCTCCATTAATTAAAACCATCTCAAAACCAACGCCGCCGCGGAATTGTCATGCACGCTAATAGGATAATAAATGTGGACAATAAAATCCCATTGGTCGAACATACCGATAGCATCGTTAATCGTAAACCAGTTGCTTCTGACTAGCGTTTCATTCTTCGACACTTTTTACGATCACACATGTTTCTGAGATGATTTCCATGCTCGGATAAAACGGGAGGAAGCACTTGGGGGTTTATTATCGCGGTAACAAGTGTCGATTCCATTCGAATCTTTTCCGCATAAACTTAAACGAAGATTTGTGGTCAGCTGATTAATGGTTCGTTAGTGACGTTTCACTGGTGTCAAAGGTCAGGAAGACTATTGGGTTTATATCAGTGACTTCCAAGCGACAAATGTCGCGGAGCCATCTAAAATAGCTAACAAATGAGCTCTCGTTTACTGAAACATTGTACGACTCATTGTTTTGTCGCGTCGCTTCATAGAAATAGTTTGGCTGTGATCACTCGACTCTTACATTTCATATCCTTTTAATCGGCTGCTTAAATTATCTTCATTTATTATGGTGATATGATAAATATTTTATAGGAATATTATCAGTTGATATATGAATAGACTCTGTTCGAATAACGAAGCTTAATTTTCTTCTATTTGCAAGGATAAGAAATTTTTAATTTTGTGCTTTATATTATTGAAATGTTAATTCTAATCTTCTTAGAATATTTCCAATATTAGGTTGGAAAAATATAGGGAATCTTGGGATTAAATGAATCATCATCGCGTAATTTTTTCTGAGCGAATACTCTATAATTGATCCCATTAAAATAGTCTGTAATTCGAAATTAATATTAATATTCAATATTGATAGTACAAGAATAATATTAAATTTCCTTCAAGGAAATAAACATCTAAATTAATAGTATTCTTGTAATTCTAGTTCACTGCTAGTTATTCCGATGATTTATTATTCCAATAATTCCAAGTGTCTCCAATTGCAATTCCAAGAAACCCCGAATGAATATTTCTCGAAAAGTAGCTGTGGCAAATGGCGTATGACTAAACGCGCCCAAAAATACATTAGCAGGAAGAAGCAGCTTTTTCTCCCGGCGTGTGTTATCTGCTTAAACTTTCCTGTCGTCCTTACGCCGATAGACTCTTATCCCTCAGGATGTTACAAAGTCCCTCGATAAGCGATACGATTCCTGAAACTCGTCAATTCCTATCTCTACTCGGCCAGATGAATCGTTAAAAGGAATGTCTGCCATTAAACTCCACTCTTTCGTAAACCAAAAATGTCGAAGATGAAACTGCTCGATTTAAGAACACAGAAAAGTCTCGAGAGCGACTTAACGAGTTCACAGACGACTCGTAAGCAGCCGTCTAAATTTGGCCAGCTAACTCTCGGACTCACGAGTCGATAGTACGTTTATGAATTCCAGTTTCCGCCATGAAAATGTGTGGTTTATACCTGCGAGAAATTGCTCGTAAAATATGGAAATTATGACGTTTACCGATACCTACTTTTCCGAGGGCTTACGGTATTCGGGGAAAGCGGGACACGAAAGAAGCGGAAAGTAAATATCGTTCAATCTTAATATCAAATAAAATATATTCTTTATCGGATAATATAGAAATCGATAAAAATCGAGTCAATAATGTAACTGGTACAAATCGATTTCATAAACTATGAGGAAATAATCTTTCCAATAAAGTGGAGAAAGGAAAACCAGGATAAGTTGCGGAAACATAATCCCTTGTTATTGATTTTTTTTTAATTATGGAATTCATTTCATCGGTACTAATACTTGTACCGTTAAGCAATTCGTAATTAAATGTATGTATTAATCAGTTTTTATTTCTCGTCCAATTGTGAATTCTCGATGTCCGATTATAAATAGGTTTCACCTTACCGAATGTAATTAACGGTGCAACTCGTAACGGTATTTCGCGATAAGTGGAATTTCGAAATTAATAATCAACGCATTAATAATTGAACCGTAAAGGTAGCCTGGCGTAACGAGCAGCCTGCGTTTCCTCGATGGTGAAAGTAAAAGTTATCCGGAGCTTCGCCGTTTCGTTTTGCTCGCTCCACGAAATACCGCGTTCCGATTGTTCCTCGATTTATCGACTGAATTATTAATCCGCAATTTGTCACTTGTTATTTAACCACAAATCCGTCATTTTGACTGCTTTGGTAGGCGATCACGGAATTGAATAAAAATATTCATATTTATAACATTTCATTTCCCGAGATTTCCGCGCTGCATAATGAACGTAATTAAACCGATTAATTAATGTTTGCCGTCGGTAGATCTGACGTTAAACTCGTCGGAGAACGAGCTCTTCCATTATTAACACTTTTTCTACCTCGTTTATTAAAACGTCGAAATTGTTCCACAAAGTTTAATTGGTTTATTGCACCGCACGATACTTGAACTTCTCCCCGAATTCGTGACACGCACTTTTCAAGCTGGTTTTAATTAAATGGACCGTGACTAACGTGACCAGCACGCACATTAATCGCATCTGCATCGTGACTCAGAATTCGTCCCGCTGAGTTTTCTGAACGGACTTCGTGGATTACGAAATTAACGTCAATCAATAATTAAGTTCTATGCTCACATTCGAAATAATGAATTTCACATCAACTTCATTTATACATCCCTATATTAATTCACATTTTAATATTTCAATTCTCTTCGGAAGTATTAATTCATTTTCATTCATACTTACGTCACTTCGGTGCATCAAATTAAAATATCGATTTCATTCATTTAATGTAATTCAACAAATAATCGTGAAACTCGAATGTAATGTTAGTATATATAGTTATAGCCAGAAATTATATTGGAGACTAAAAAGACTAAAAAGATTGTTCCCCGACGCAGAATGAGAACAGTGGATGGTTTAACTCCCGGGTAGCCAAGCACCAGATATTTTTGGCACTTCTCCCTCGCGTTCACTTTTCTTTTCTTAAGAAAGAACATCGCTTAGCATGCAACCGTCCGGGATTTTCTTGGTTGCATCCAGACGAGATAAAAATATTTTTTTCGGCGACTTTATTATTCTCCTTTTTCCATGATACGTGGATTAATAAAATCGAATTATAATAATACTGTTCTCACAGCACCGCTGACGATGGATTTAAATTAATAATTTCTTGAACCGTCAGTATGCCAAAAAACAATATCACACAATTGCGTATAATTTGATAAATAATATATTTATTAAAGTATATCTTACAATTTAATAATTATCATAATTTGAATCATGTCATATTTTCATAATTGCTGTGAACATATGAGTTTCACTATTCACTACTGAAATTCTGAAAATTTGAGAATTATGAGAGGGATAGAATTAATTTAATTGTCATCGACGAGATAAGTGCAGATTCGAAAAGCAGAAATTAACGGCGAAATGAACGTAAAATTTATAATATATTTAATATACTGATAAATACAATATGAATAAAGCCTTCCATAATAATAATGTTACATACTAATCAAATAAATATGTAACAAATATATCACAATAAAATATAAATAATTGATGCTATAAATGCGAGGTTAATGGACAAATATATAATACACTATATTAAATATAGTAATAAAATACGAATACAATACGTAATATATTATAATATAGCCGGTTTAACATCCGTATTATTATTATTTTCCTCTACATGAGGATGTGCTACCGTCGGACGAGCGAATCACGATACACGCGTCTTTTGTGTCGGCGAATGTGCTCGGAATATTGATATCGAAGACCATCGCGACGATCCAGGATGTCTGGTTGGATCCTATTGTACCTTTGCCGATACAATGCGCTTCCGATATGGATCGCTGCATCCTCCAATTATCTCCTTCGAAACCCAGTCGACCGCGCCGATCGCCTTCGACGTTTCCTTGCTATTCCTGTGGCAAATAGACTACCTAAATTGATCATTAAATCACCTAATTGATATCGATCGTTGTTTACTCTTATTACTTATCATTCGATTGATACTATCAGGCCGATTTGCGAATATATTCTTGAATTTTCAACGTAGGATATTTTAATATTCTATTTCTATGAGGAATATTAATTATAAGTATTTTGCGGGTAATCAGTTCGCAATTATACTGTTTCGAATTATTCAGTATCTCGAATTATCTATTAGTTCGAGATTAGTTTGTCAACCAATAACAATGCACCTTCTGCTAAATCGAATATTAATGCTAGTAATAGATTATCATAATATTAATACTAAAACAAAATAGTACCAGTGAGCGATACATAACAATTAATCCGCAATCATTTATAATACTTAAAGTATAATTAATACTACACAGTTACAACGTATTTTTGTAATCGCAGTACAAAAAATGTTGTTTTGAACAAAGACATTTTCCAAACGCCCCGATCCATCATTTATATCCGTTTAACCCGAGTTCACGTGAGTTCACCTTTCCCAAATATATTTTTAATCGTATTTATAGCATTCGATTCCATTCGATTGCTCGTGAATCGGTTTCCATTTTTTGAGTAACCGATGCTTCTACCTGGTTCATCCTTTCACGAGTCAAAGATAAATCAATGTACCCTTTCGAGTCACGATATTCAATGGTCGAAATCGGGGTATCGATTTCTATTAAATCCTCGTTTACCACGGGACATTGCACTCTTGGTAGGATAGAATCATTCGTGTCTCACCGATCTCGATCGATCTTGATCGATAACGCAAAGGATACAGGAACTCTCGAACCACGAGTGACGTCAAAACGTTTCAAGAACGCGATCTATAAAGAATAAAACGTGAAAAATGAAAAATACGGTGACACACTTTCACTTTGAACTACGAGAGAACCTGCTACTTGTAATGTCTACTAGCCGATATATAATACTTTGCTGGAAGCCTCGCAGAAAATACCCTGCGATCGCCGATCAAACTGACCGGTAACTTCGATAGATTACGCTCGATTTCATACGAACGGATGTTGTAAATCATTGGTCAACATCGAATAAACGCTGACTCGGTTTCACCGCGCTTTTCCGTTTTCATTTTTAGGCCCTAAATATCTAATTGGATTCAAACGAATCACAAGTTTCGGACGTCATGAAACTACGTGAATCAACATCGTTATTGCATATTGCGAAAAAGTGAAATCTATATTTTCCGGGTCAATTAAAGTTATTTATTTTAGTGTGCACATAGATAGCTAATTTATGATAGCTATTTATTTTCATGATGTCAAATTAACCGCTGAAATATTAGGAATATTTTATAATTCATATTTACCGAATTGTTTGAAAATATGTGTAACGAAGATTAGGAAATTGAATGCATTAATAGACTGTCATAATTACACTTCACATTAATGAAATATTTAATCAAACACCCGAATAATAAAATAGTCATTATAATCGGAGAATAATAATTTACAAATTGCTGTATTTGGATCTTCTTGATCGTTCGTGTAATAATATAAGGTTACAATTTTAAATATTAAAAATACATCAGCATTTGACATTAATATCACTCAGTCAAATCATTTTCAATATAAAATTTGTCACATTCTTAAAATAGACAAATAAAATCGATATCATCGTACATTTAGTGTCATCGCAGAATAACGGAGATAAATATCGTCCATTACCAACAAAGCCCAAATTTTAAGGTTCGTCCAACCGGTGACTCAGTTTCCCCCTTTCTTTCCGATTTCCTTGGAAACGCGGTAATCTCGGTACGTGGCAGTCGACTAAAACGAATCGGAAGTTTTGGCATTTTGGCATAGTCACGGAAATGCGGGACGACACACTGCAGGGTGTCGTAACAGTAAGACTCACCCCGATAACCTTCTTCTATATATATTCGCCTTGGCCACATTATGGGTGCCGCTTTTATTACCTTTTTGGGGCTAAACACCATAAACTTCGTAAACTGTCAAGGAAGACCTACCTCTCTAACTGCGCGCGGAATTGTGGCGACGACATATTAGTAGGTTCGGCTCATTGTCAGGAATCGAGGGTGAAAGGGGCGAAGGGTAAGGGTGGAGAGGGGAGGAGGAAAGAAGAGACAGGAGTATTTTAGCAGGGGCTTGGAAGGAGAGGCAGGTGAAAAAATAGGGTAAATCACGGTACCTTCGAATCGATCCACGAATCGTGAGACCGATCGAGATCAACCTATGTGTACATATATCTAGCTGTAGTGTGCACTCTCTTTATGCAGATACATTTTTTTACGCACCACTGGAAAACTTTTATGCTGTTTACCGTTCGGATTAGTTTGCATACAATGGATAATTTATTCGTCTCACGTCGTGAATGGATTTTACGAGAGCCTCTATAAATTTCAGAATTAACTTTTTTCTAGGATACCTTCGATCGTAATGGAGAAAGGTAATGGCACTCCGCGGCTACGATCTCAAATTTCCTTTGTTACCATTATTTCTGGGTGAAGTGAAACTCCGTGTTCGGGGAGATTTTTATTATACTGATTTTGGTGAAGTGGACGGAGTTTGGAATAAGTGATTTCAGGTAAAGAATTCATTTCAGAAGCAATTTATTTTATATTAATTATAACATTTTATTACATCGACCACCATATAGCTAGTTACCTAAAATGTATACTTTAATCAAAAAAGTTTATAATTAAAGTTCAAATGAAATTTGGGTCTCAATTAATACCTTAATAATTAAGATATTAAAACATATTCTTCACGTTCATATAAAAATAAATACAATCATTACTTTCACAGAAATACGCGAACAAATAATGCCGCCAACAAAACTGTCTCCCGCAATTCACTCGAAATCGCGATATAAAAATTCAATCAAAACTCAATCCAAAACTCGGTTTTCCAAAACCAATTATCACCTTCTTAGACCTGCCAGACTGTTAATAGTCCGATCCAGAAAGTAACAAATCGATGTCCTCCACCGAAGAAAGCCAAAAATGCCTGCCGATTTCAAAAACGTGTAAAGCCGAAAATTAGCGGTGTATTGTGGACCCTACTCGTGTAAACAGATTTAAAAATCCTGTGGGGTGGCTGTCCATGGGGATGAAGAGAGAGAGAGGGAGAAAGAGGTTGAAGGATGAAGAAAGTAACAAAGAAAAGGAAAAAGGGAGAAAGAGAAACACGATGAAAGGGACGGAAGAAGAAAGAGTGACACGGAGAAGTAGAAAGAGAGACGCGGTGAAAGAGCGAAAGAGAAAAAGGGAGACACGGTGAAAGAGAGAGAGAGAGAGAGACAGAAATGGAGAGAGGATGAAAGAGAGAAATAAAGAGAAAGAGAAAGAGAAAGAGAGAAAGGGAAACCCATAGCAGACAGAAGAGAGAGGTGGTAGGGAGAGCGTTCGGCGCGCGATCCAGAGGGCACGATGCACTCTCGCCTCTGACAGTCGCTCGCCGCGCGCGCATCACGTTGGATCGTTTCACGTTTACCTCGCCTCGTTCACGCACCAATTAATCCGCTCGTGTAATCTCTAATCAGTGATAACGATCTCGTCATCTGGGGGGTGGGGGTCTCGACGAACAGTCCGTAATTAAATCGCGATCAAAAGTGACTCTCGTTCTCCGGCCAACTTGGATTTAAACGAAAATCACTCGGACTGTTTCCGTGCGGAGGACGCCGCGCGATGTTTATTTATACCGTGAATTATTGTTGATTAATAAACACTGGCGGTAATAAAAGTTAAGACTGCTTCCGTTTACGAAGAGGATTTATAAAGCCTGGGATACTCGGTGGTCAATTATCGAATATAATATTGAGGAAAATCATATTCTGTGATCACGGAATATTGAAGGTTAATTCTGACATCGATACTTCGCGGGTGTCCTTTTACTGAAAACTTAATAAGTGATGTTATTCGAAGTTACGTACTGTATTATATCCACTTGTTAAAAGAGGACTTTCGGAAGAAGGCACGCAGGAATTGGAAATCGTAATAGAAAGCTTCCACAGAAACGAGAACCTCTTTTGAAGGTATATTCGACGATAAGGTTATCAGCGGTTGCAATAAACGACGATTTCCAACCGCCAAGAAACCGTTATTCCATTGTCAGCTTGGTGGCAGCGTTTACAGAAAAGTAAACCGTTTATGTCAACGATCTTCATAATCGAAGAGTTCAATTATTATTCGGAAAAATCTACGCGCAAGATCAATGAACGTGGACAAGATCAAGAAGAATATTTTCCTCGAATATATTGGAAATTGAAGAGGATTGAATTAGAATATAAAGAGATATAAATATAAGTATTCGGAACATTCTTTCGAAGACGTGGTAGTTCGATGCCAACAGAAACGGAACGATAACAAAGGATAATAACAGTCCTGCCAATAGAAGTGGATTGGACGAGAACGTAAACAGTAGCCATACTAGTCGAGGACGCCAGAGTTCTGCCGACAGATAAACTCGTATACGTTAAACTTCCATCTAAACATCGGATCTATATCAGGCGTTACTGATAAGAAGAAGAGTCAAGGAATCGAAGTGGATCTCGGGATCTTTCATCTTCATCCTCATCAGGATATAATTACAAATATAATTACATCGGTCTATACTCATGATATTCGATTAAATCATGATATTGATAATTAAAAGAGCCGTCGGATAGTGATAATAATATTCGAATAATAATTATCTGTCGGTTTCCATCCGACCCATTGTTCATAGATCACTCGGTGATATATTTTGACGACATTCGTGTAACGGTGAGAATTTACGGCCGGTGATTTTCCGCCGACAATAAATTAACGGGGAAGTGTCGATGAACGGGAGTGATAAGGGTAATCGCGGAATGGCCTGAAGTGCATTATCGGTGCTTACGTGATACGATGATCCCTTTAAACTGAAACCAGACGAGGGGAAAGTGGTAGTGAGAAGTCAGGATGATGATGGCACCGCAGGTCGTGGGTGTGCTCCTCAAGAAACCGGGACAACAGAGCCACCCACGTTTTCCGCCCTTGGATCCGCAGGAAACGAAAATAAGGGGTGAGTTTTGTCGACTGTTCATTCCCTTGTTTCCAAGGATTTGAATGTGGTTGTATTTTGGAGTTCTGGAGAGAAGGCAGACTTATTAGACTAGGAGAGGAGTATAATATAGTGTCACGTATGAAATAAGTCACCTAATTAGCTCCTTTAATTGCGATAATATAGGAAATATTTTATGCGTTGTGCGAATGACTTCGAACGGCTGATATTCCGAAAGTGAATTCTTTTCGTTGTTGCCTTTTTATAGAATATTTGGATGATGTGTATGTTTTACAAACAGACGAATATTGATGTGAAAATGGGTGGCATATATTGCGTGGGATAACCTGCATAATACATATAATAAATAATATTTAATATGGTCCCTGATACAGGACCTATATAATATCTTATATTGATCCTATATAATATATAACATGTATAACCAATGAGAGATGAAAATTCCACGTGGCAATTAAGTCACAACTGCCTTCTTACCAGAACCCAACACTACACACTCGCAATGACTCTGAAACGAACAAATCGAGTATTGATTTGCAGAATTGTTTTGTAAGTTTATATTCGGAGACCGTGAATTTTGTAATTACAATTGTACACATATTTGCTGTAGTCTCTTCTTTGTGTCTCGATCGAACACAAGTCTTCTCTTAATGACGTCTCTTTACAGTGATAATTATTTTAAGAGAACTGACACCTTATAAGTTAATATTTTTATTTATGTATGTATAATTAAATTCGAGTATATTAAGTGAGAAATATATCTCGAATTAAGTAGAACATATGTCATTGAAAACGATGCAGGAATGGAGATTAGGGAATAGTTGATATTAAAATTCAAACAGAATTTATTGAAACAAAATCATTCTTGGAAATTATTTATACGGCATGGTTTCTTGGAACCACATCAAACAAAGGTACTGTTGATAAAAACATAATCATGATATTGAAAATCGATTAAACCGAAGGCACCGCAAACAACGCCCAATTAATCACAACATAATTGATAACGCGAACATTCGCGGAAACCAGTAACGTAGAAAGATACCGCAATTAATTCCCGAATTAATTAGACCGCTCGCGATAATAACACGAGGATGATTGTGACAACAGATCTCAAATGTACTCCTCCAAAATCAAGGTAGAAATAATATTCATAGTCATAATATTGGTTTCCATAAATAATCTATTATTTCTATATGTATATCTCCATATCGTTCTATATAATATAACATATATTATAATGTATAATTTCCAAAGGAAACTGTCTTACTATAATATATAATATATTATATGGAAATAAAAATTCCAACTACGAATATTATTCCTAGTTTAATTTTTCGCAGTAAATTTGATTATCTCTTTTCATAATCATTCTAGTATTATTATCGAGACCGTTCTAATTAATTCCGGAACTAATTGTAGAATGTTTCTAATATATTTATATTCTATGCATATTTATCTTTCGATATGTTATATTATATTGTGTTATATAGAAACAGGATGAATACAATATACGATATAATGTAATTCACACTTTTATATAAGTTCCATATAATGAAATGTTGGTTGTAAATCGATAGACGAAAATGTAAATCCGCCATTCACCGGCCTTCTTAGGTTAATACGTGTTACATTATCGATGTTATGATTCATTGGATCGTGGTATTACAACATCAATCTTATCAGGTTGTAACTCGAGGCGTTGTTTATAATGAGAGTGAATGTACGAACATTCTCTGAAATGCACTCTCCGGCGCACGTTTTTCTCATTCTTTTTTTCCGCTTCAAATACATATCGATTTTCCAATAAGTGGCTTCGAAAGGAATTCAGGTATCACGTTCATTGATTGATGTCTTATCGGGTGTGATTTATTACGTCACCGTGTTAATCCATCCGAAAGTAGTCATTCATAGAGTAACCGCCGAGTTATCTTCTTCCTCGTATTTGCGAACTGCTATGATTACACTAATGAGTCATTTCGTGAGCTATGACTTTTGCACGCGGAAGCATCGTAAATCAAAACTGATATTTTCTTTTAGACGTAGTTCCCGAACTTGTGCTCTCCGAGTTTCATTTTTATGGAATGTTATTAATTTTAATGCACTGTGATTCAATTCGTGCTATTTTGCCAAAATGGTAGTTGATAGAATAAAGATTGATTTGGTATTGGAATTTATGAGAATCTACTAAAATCTACTAAACCAAGGAACTCAAGAACGACACATCAGATTGCCATTTCCATCACTTCTTCAAACTTCCAATAAAATACTCGAACTACTGGGCAGGTTTTCGAATATATTTCGCAATAAATCCTAATATAGTTTCGTCCGAAGTCTGTCGAGTTTTGCGAGGGCTCTCGAAGCCCGTTTCATTGGTGCACGATTGACAATTCGTGGTCCGTAATCCGGTATCTGGGCTACCGTGGTAACGGGATACTTTTACGCGGTTATCCACTCTGGGGAACATGAAAACGGGCTCTCTAGTGCGTCGAGTCGAAGCAAATGTCGTACGTGTGGGCTGCATGTGTCTCCTCCTTTTTTATTCCTTGCTTCTTTTTACCTCCTCTTTCTCTTTCCTCCACCTTTCTTCTTCAACTACGCAACCCTGACACTATGGACGATTTAATGTCAGGGTTGACGACACCGAGGAAATTTCACCGTGAAAGTCCTCGCCATAACCGGCTTTAATTCCACGATTTATCCTTTACAGGTTCTATCGCGAGTTAATCGATCCCTCGTCTCATTAACAATGGGATTTGTAAAGATTATACGCGATTAATGTCAAACACCGTGATATTCGTTTAAATACACGATGGAATAATACGACTTCTGTCGTGGGGTTCTGGAAAGATGGCACACGGTGGCTTTAGACTGGAAAGAGATTTTATTGTTTTACTATTTTTCTGTTGTTGTATGCTAGAAAGTAATATAACTTATTAAAATCTAAAATCTAGTGAAATCTACTAAAATTTAAAGTTCACTAAAATCCGATAGAATTCATTCAAATCTCTTAGAATCCACTAGAATCAACTAGGATATACAAAAATCTACTAGAATCTATCGGAATTGATTAAAATCTAAAGAATACTGAAATCCAGCAGTTTCTATAAAAATCTCGGTTTTGAATACACAATTATAATAATACGTAGATACTGTAGAACTTATAAAATACATAATATACACAACCAATCAGCATTCATAATTCCACGCGACTGTCTTATATCCAGAATCCAACAATAAATGCGACTTTTTATCAGCTCGTTTTTGTACTCGCAGCAAATAATCCGATTAAATTCACCGGTGATAATTCATACAATGATTCCGGGAATATCGTTGCTTTGGCGAGATCCAAGTGTGTCACGCGAAGACTGCTAATATTTCTAAGCTCGGAAATATTTGTACAAGTCTTGTCGATTTCTCGTGTTTGTACATTCCGCGTTATCTAATCGGTGGAAACGGTACGATTTAAAGTAGTCCAAATTCGTCGGCCGCCATATTGTGACCATGAAAATCCTTCGGGTTCTTGTTGATTACGATCTTCGACGATGCGGTGAAAGTAAGATGACAATCACGTTTTCCAATGAATTCGTTTGTATTATTGGATATATTAATATATGACAATGATTTATGAAAAATATTATTCTTGGTGTGATTAATTCCTTGCCAAACAATTAAACAAATAAATCACATCGACTTAATTCGAATGTATGGATATTAAAAACGCATTAAAATGTGGATATTTATGTCAAAGGAACTTCGACTACCTTGTAGAAGACTGTATAAAAAGTGATAATAAAATTGTGTCAAGAACGAAAGTGACACATAATGAGTCTTATCGTTAAGAACAAAACAGTTTCGCTTGGCTATAATAATTCAATATTTATATAGAATATTGTTAATTAAAGTAATTAGTAAGAATGTAATACTAATACTAATTAATTACATGTCCTGTATAAAACTAACCACTTAAGTATTTCTAAACAAAATTAACACTCCGAAATGGACTCTGAAACTTTTTCGGTGCCATTTTTGACAAAGTTTTCAGTCACAATATTTTTTGTAGAAACAAATATTTTCCTGCCTTCCGAAAATATGTGGTCTATTTTATGTGGAACAACTTGTATATTATATATTCGCGAACAAAATTCATGGAAATACTTGCTTCATTTTTATTAATCTTTTAGGATTGGAATGAAAGTAAAAGTTTAATACGAGATTTGATTCCCGATCAATGAATTCAATGTTATAACTGTTTGCTTCGACGGTTTGTTACTCGGAAAATATTATAAATTAATGCGAGCGGAGGCATGAAACTGCATAATGCGTGTGTTTAATTGAAAGAAGTGGAGTACCTAAATTCCAGCGTTTACGGCAGGTCAAGAAACAGTAAAAGGAAAGCAGGTGAGCCTATTAGTGTACCTGTACAGGTTTGGAAGGCGCAACTAAATTTCTACCTGCCTATTCTCTCCCTGTCTACGCAATTATCGCATTTTGCCAACCCTTTCTCTTCTAACGGGAACCTTATTAAACTCGTCCGATTTTACACTCGATCGCACATCCGCCGATTGATCCACCAGTCCATTGATTTCCTCTTTAAGGGGTTGGAATCACTGTGCTATTGTGGAGACAGTATTAAACTTCTATTAGACGGATATCGAAGTAACTCGTGAAGTCTATTCGTCGGAAGTTACATCTTTGAATGAAGCCTTTGAGATATTAAGCGGTGTTCTGATATAGATTTTATTGGAAATTATTGAAATCTGGAGTCTATTAAAATCGAGTAAAGTTTAATGAAATTTACCAGAATTTACTGGAATATCCTGAAATTCAATGAGATCTATTAAAGTATATTAGGATTTATTGGAATCTTCAAAGAAAGCTCAACATATTTCTATGTTATCGCTGTTCTTCGACGATAATATATCTCACTTAATCCATAGAATTTTCTCGCCTCAACAATATCGAGAATTATTATAAAAAAGCGGTAAGAGAATTTCCCTTAAACGACCACGTCGTTTCAACGCGTGATTTCAATGCCACTTTACCGGTCCATTAAACTCGACTTACAAATTTCCAACTTTTTACGGGGAATCCACGCGGCGCGAGATAACTAGAAAAAAGTGACAAACCTCGCTTTCCAAATTTTCACACGAGTCGCCATTTCTCACGGGACATAAAGAAGGTTGCCTACGCAATCTCGGTTGACATGCTTGCATTAAATCTGATAGTTAATCGAGTAGAAACAGTTAATCGAAGGGAAACACCGTGGTTCGTCCTTTCTTTCTCTTTTGAAGAGGGGTCGTCTCACTAATTTTCCAAGGTCTTGACAAAGTCGACTAGTTTTGTGCTCCAATTTTGTAGGGCACGGATGGGTTTCAAAGGAACTTCGGAGAAAAAGGGAGGGGATGACCTTTGCGAAGGAAAAATTATTCCTCTCATTGGATACATTTTAGACATAATTTTTTATTATGAACATTCCAAAATTACTTATACAATATTATTACTATATAATCTTAGTATCGAATGAAGATAACGACATAATTAAATATAATATAAATCATATAATGTGATCCAAAGTATTGGTGCATTTAATATCTTCGAAATTCCAAGAAAGAAATGTACAATAAAATAATCTTCAGACGATTAAAATACATTGGGAATAAAAATAGTATCAATTTTCTTATAGAAAATTTATATTCTTCCAATTCTTAGGTTTCAATATTATGCTGATAATTCTAGTAAAAATATACATTTTCTATATCTAAAAAGTTGTGCACCGAGACGGGCAGGGAGTTTCATGGGCCCCTTGTTTCATCCTTTAAGGATCCGTCTCTCTTTCTTTCTTTTTCTCTCTTTTATCCTTGCAAGATCGAGGGGTACGGGTCCCTTTCCTGGGTTCCCGGGTTCTTTGAGATTTTTCGCGAAATGCGAGTCGAGTCCTTGGACATAAAGGAGGGTTTTTTTTGTTGTTGCGTGGAAGGTCTCTGTAAATAGGCGATCCTGCCCTTTAAGAACCCCACGAGACACGCACGAGTGTCCGCAAATGGCGACACACGTTTCACACTTCGACGTTTACGTGTGCAACGAGAAACTGGATTTCGAGCTGTCCTTGTTGCATGCTAACTCGATTTTTTAGTTCCTCGATCAATTCGAGCGTGTATGCGATACGCTGTAACTTACCGGTGAATCGAGAGGATGAATTTTACACTTTTTACATCTTGGAAGCCATTAACATAGAAAGATATAATAATTCAATTCCGTATTAATTAGAATACAAAATACAAATATTGGTATAATTTTTATTTCCATAACTATAATTCCATATCATTATTATTATTACTACCGTAATTAATTTACCTTAACTCCTCTTTCAGCATAAAATACAGAACAAAGAATAATATAGAGTCGAAAATAAATATAAGTGGGATTCTATTAACTCATAAAAGTAATGTCAAGCACACGATCCAAAATAAAAATTATTTCTCATATGATTACATTCCAATTCTTTTATTATTATTATTATCAGTTTAATTGAACAAGCACACACTCTCCATATATTACATACAAAACAGAACATAACATATAGATCAAACTAAATATTAGTTGCATTATTGTAACACGCGAAAGTGTGATGAGACAAAAAGCAGTCGAAGAAGGCCGGCCGATTTAATGGCGAAATAAATCATTTCCAACAGGTGGTTAAGATTTTTCTTTGGAAGAAACGCGGTTGTAAAGCAAGAAGCATACCTTATACCGTAATTTCTGTTGGCTCGCGAGGACATCGGGCATACTTATGCCATTGAAATTTAGGTCAGAGAGCCGAATTAAGTACGGTTCACAAGTGCTATTGACGAAAACTCGCTGCGCCCGGGGATTAAGATATATACATGGAGATAAAACCGAACCCCATTTACTCGTGTTTCTTGGACTCTGCGCGAATCCTTTGATACCCACGGATCCTCCTGAGAAATCCTGCATCTCCTCCCATTATATCCTTACACCAACTAATCCTCTAAGTAGTCTATTTCGAGGCAGAGTTAACGTGTGAAAACCGAACGATTCGTTTCTACAACGTGATAATAAGTTCTTGACATTATAATAATTAGATATAAGTTATAAAATTAATATCTCTCATTAATTTCATTTAGTGACTTCAATAATCAGAATGTTGGCAGTATATATATTTACCTCGTATTCCCTGAGTTAATCATATTTGAAAGTGGAAATATTAAATGTACTTGATTTCTATTTTTTTGTGAAATTTAATTTTAATGATAGAGGTTTTGATGAGAAAAATGGTGAATTAGGATATTAAGATAAAGATTATATCAGGTATTTATTAAAAATGATATGTTTCATGGCATTCTTTTGTCTGGTTTATTCCTAAATTTTTAAGATTCTAAAATATAGTAAACATACAAAATTAAAATATATTGTAGATTATCTGATATCATAGGTTATTACTGTACAATTTTTTATCTCGGTATATATTTCAATTTTTAAGGTTTACCGAAGAAGGTGAAAACTAGGTCGAAACATATTATTTGTAATAAATATTTAAATGTCGTGATTTTAATTGTAACTTTTTTGAACGTAATTAGACCAGTTTCCTCTTCAAATCGCATAATATTATTATAACTTCGAGAAATATTTTGTATCTACTTTCTGCATCATAGAAACCAAATATCATATTTCTGATTTCAAGTACAATTAATCCAAAAGATATGGAATGAATGTATATAATAATACATGTATATCTACTGCCAACATTCTGATCGTAAAATGAATAAGTTATCCCACGTTCGAAGGAGGGTCGATCAATAGACTGGTCGACTGCCAAAACAAATTGATCGTGTCAATCGATATAATAATCCCCAATTATAATTCCGCGCGCGTTCACCGACTGCTCCGATCGAGTCAATGAATTGTCTTCCAGCGAGTCGCGCGTAGTACTTCATTCGAATTGTTCGATTAATTTTGGGACGATAAAACGCGAGGAGCAACACGGAGGCACGGTAATTATAATGATATATGGAAAAGCGTGTCAAAATAAATTAGACCCTGGGGAGTCGTTAAAAATACCGTGAGTGACGGTGAGCTGTGTGTTATTCGATGTTCGGTAAGAACGGATTATAAAATGCACGGTAACGAAGAGACGAAAACGTGACTTAGGCACGCCGATCGAATCGAATCTCGGCCACGGAAGACGCGTTTATGCCTTTCACTAAATGCTCGACCCTCTTCTTTTACACGTATTCGGGATTCAAATGTTCGACTCCTTCGTGCCATTTCATTCCGTTCGCGAGACTATATGTCACTATTCCACTCTGGAAAAAATTATTAATTATTTACTTGTTCAAATGAATCATAGAATTATTTCTTAGCAGTGATATATTCTGAGGAATTATTGCCAAGTGTTAATATATTTTGCAAAATTATTTCTATACAGTTTAGAACCTTATATAGTTGATCCAAATCTGTTTAATAATTATTCATAAACTCTTGGAAACTTAACCTTCTATCGTACAAGATTTCCACCAAATTAATATTTCTTTTCCTACAAAACTAGAGGAACCTCTGAAAGGTTCCAAAACCATCCTGTTTTAGATAGATTTATATCATCTATTATTTATTATGAACTGTCAGAATTATAAGATAAATATACTAAGAAACGAAATAAAGTACATATTCCATGAGGAAACCAAATGTAACCGTAGAAAGGATGACTTAAAAAAACACACATCTCCACCTGATTTCGGATGTTTAGGTTGAAAGAACGGAGTGTTCGAATCGCGTAATGATTTGTCTTTTGAAAAGTGAAACAGGTGTTAGAGAATGAATGCATACGTGGGCACCATATATGTAGGCGGCTTTAATATATTTTACTTTCGTGTTTCGATGCCCACGTTTAAAGAGACGCGCGCTTAAAAGGACATCTTTCGAATTAATATTCAGTAAGAATAGGTGTAACTTTAAATGGAGGTATCAAGCCGCTTTGATTAACTTCTGTTACGAATGTACGATTCAGGTTCGTAACACGTGTTACGTTGTAAAGATGAGAACAATTTTGTAAGTTATGAATCTTCAGTTTCTTAAGTGGTACGCGTATTATTTTGAGTTTCTGAGATTATTTTTAAAAACTACCACCGGTGGAAGAAAGTTTTAAATTCTAAGAAATATGTTGTCTCAGAATTTCTAGTTGAAAGAATGTGAGTTATCGATATTCCAATTTGTTCTTAACTTAAAATAACTTCATGGGAATATTTAGATATAATTTGATATAATGTCTAATAAATTTGAATAACTTAAACAATTATTTCCGTTTATATTAGTTTCATTCTAGATCATATAATTTAAAAAATATCCTAAACACTCAGTTTAGGTCAACGGTCAACAGAAATTATTTATAATATAAATATTGCGCTGATATTTAATATTCACTAATATTAGCAAATTATTTATTTTCTTCTGAAATATAGAGTTAGCGTGATAGAAAATATAGGTAAAATGGCTTCGATACAGATATTACGTTCTTTCCTTGAATCAAAATGGATGAACAAGAAATCGTTAGGTAGAAGAAAGAGAAAAAAGCAACAGTAGCAACTCCACCTATGGAAATGATAATAACAGTAATTACAAGGCAGCTGTTCCGAGGCTATCAGCTGATTGCGATCTCGTTCAATCACCCGTAGCTTGTCAGTTTTGAAGTATTTCTTTATTTTCGTGATTACCCTTCGGCTCGCGATAGAACCAATAAAAAAAGATCGTCAGTGAAATTTTTCTTGATTTACAACGTAATCGAGGGGAGGGAAATCTTTCTTTGAAATTATATATTCGCCTCGTCTCGGCTCCGCGAATCGCGAGAAAATGGAGGCTCGATTCGTTTCTCCAATGGAATCTCGTCGACCGATTGAGGATCGAGGCTCGATCGATCATAGATCGATCATCGTTATTGCCACTGAATGTCAGCTTGAGGCTGAAGAAAGAAAATTCAGGCCATGAAACGTGAAGTATAATGTTACATCTATTATCTGTATCGTGTAACTATTTTTTATTGCAAGTAATAAGTGAGTATCGATCACCTTTATTGATATAGATTATAGCATTTAGTGTATGTTTATTCTGAGTAATATCTCTTATTCTAATATTTCTAGTAATATTATAATTTAATATTTATCCCAAGTAATATTTCTAATTCTAATATTTCTAGTAATATTATAATTTAATATGTATCCCAAGTAATATTTCTTATTCTAATATTTCTACTAATAATTCAATCTTCATACCAAATAATATTTCGTAATTTGAAGTACTATTAGATAATTCCCAATAAATTACACTATATTCAAACTATTTAATATCCAACGAATGAAATCGTTAGATTCGTCATCTTTATCAAAATTCTATTTCCGCTTCCACATCTCATTCTCCCAACAACCTTACTACACACCAAAGATATTAATTATTATTCCCACCAAGTAACCGACCTATACTTAGCTCCCCGGCAATTATAAATTATAATGACAATCAACATAGCATTCTATTTAAACGAAGTACAAATCCGTTTCGATCGAAGCCAGTTATAATTAATCCCGATCTCATTGTCTGAATTCAAAAGGCTATCAGAGTGGCAAGGAATCGGACGTCGAAAGAGTTGCATTAATTATTTGCAGAACAGTTCGCGTTATCTTAATGGATTTTCCGTAAAGTTCAAGTGGCAAGTTTATTAAATATGAATGTTCCTCAGCTCTGAATAGAAACACGAGGGACAATCAAGTAGCGCATGCACGCACAGAACCATGCATTATCTCCTCGTTCTACGTTCCTTATCACTGCTATGCCCGATAAAACATCCGGAATTATTTAACGTACATTTTGTGGCTTCGTCCATTGTGCTGTTTCTGGCTGCTCGCTTTTCGGTTGGCTCTCTGAAATATCACATTAAAATGCTATTAAGAACTCTGATAAACCGTCCGCCATTATTTAACGTGCTTTGTGACTCCAGCTTTTATGTTCGAGTTAAACCGCTGTAAAATTCTCGTTTACTTTTGCTCGATGCTGACTTACCTTCGAAGGAGATTTTTCAGGTTTGTGGAATTCTTCGCCGGTTCTTTGGAGTTCTTTTATTTATTTAGTGTTCGGCGTTTTTATTCTTATGATAATGTAATGATATGGTATTACTATTATTATGGTAATGTAATATAATAATACGGAGGTGTTATTATATATATTAATCTCAGAGTGTGAATATAACCCAATTTTGTTTTTATATTTTTATTCTAATTTAACTTTGATTTAAAAACCAAATTGGGATATTCATAATTCAATGTTCTTTCGAGTAAAACTTGAATCATTTTTTTCTGAAATTAAAATGAATTAATAGGGATATTGAAATTATAGTTTCATTTTGTTCAATATTAGACATTATTCTAAACCTTATAAATTACTGTGTTATATTATACATATAATAATAACTTCTCCAAGATTAACCTACGTAATAATATAATACATAATAATACGGATCTTATTCTTCGTACAGCATTTCCCCATTTATTCTAATACATTTTCGTGCACCAACATTCGCGAATACTTAATCTCTTCTTTTAAGTATTCAAACATCTTCCGCGATAACATCGACGAGTTATTCCGACGACCCCTTTTAACCAGGATTTCTACGATGTCGTATCGGATCGAAGCGGGTTCTGAATCCCCGATTCGCAACCTGTCCTACCAGAGAAAAGCGGTTGTGAAAATGTCTCGGCATAGTCGTGCCTCTGATCTACGCGATCCAGCATCCTAGATCCCTCTTCCATCCTCGATCTTCGACACTAGTATCGAGTCGGCTCTAAAAAACACATGTTTCTTCGATCCGTAACGTACTATTCGCATCATCTAAATAAGAATAATCTAAATAGCTGAGTCTTTGATTCTACAAAAAATATCCGACCAACTCTCGACGTTCCTTCGACCCATAACACATTATTATCCTGAAAAAATAATTCGCGTCATTGAATACGAAAACGTAGGCTGAATCGAGCCAACTCTCAACATATCTTTGATTCCCAACGCATTATTTATCGTTTAAAGATAATTCGCGTGATCGAGTGTGAAAATAGGAGACAGTAGCCAGGATGAGTTGTAAATAAGGAGCAAAGGAGGCTTTCATCAGTAGCATACTCGAGACGACAGACACTCGAATCGACACTTTCTTTCTTGAGACACGAAGCGTTGATCCACTTGTGGCTACTCGATAGACATTTCGTTCGCTCGTGAAACATTCGCTTCTCATTCGGTGTCCCGAAGTAGGGCTGATCAAACTTTTTTTGTCGGTGCACGTGTTTCGTCTGCGACTGCTCCTCCTCTCTGCTACACAAATTAATTAGCGTCGCTTGACAAGGAGTAGTCTGCGAGTCTCAAGTGGATGTAATTAGACGCCCTCGTATAGAGCGAGAGAGAAGGAGAGAAAAATGAAGGAGGAGAAGAGGTTTTGCGGTGATGAGGAGAGAAGATTCGAAAGAAAGCACGGTCACGGGATGAACGGCCCCTTCGCGGAAAGAGAAAGCAGCGGCGTGTTTTAATAGAAAACTCTCGTATCTCTCGTTAAAATTACCGAGTTTTACCTGGCCTCGCATTTTGTGCCGGCGCTCGTTTTATCAATCGGCGGAAGAACCGATTTAATGAGAAGCTTTCCTCGCTTATATTTGCAAGATTTATTTTTCACCGACTCCCTACTGACTTCCAGTTATCTTTTCACTTTTCGTTGCGCGTGCGTGCAAGGGGATAACATGCGAATGGCCTGAATATGAATCTTCATACTTTTGTGCCCATTGAATGGTATTCTGCGAGGAATTTTGGAAGGGTTCCTTGTGCGAGCGAATGAAGGTACAGTGGAAGGTATTCATTCATGAATACAATTAATTTTATATCTAATTACACTGTACTCTAATTTCTATGAATCGCATTCCTCGTGGAAACATATTTTAAAAAGACCCTGCTTCATGAAATACTCATTAATTATTACAATAAGTAACGAGACCAACCCGATCAATTTATTACCCCAATTCGGAATTCATTAATCACAAATTATTGTTCCATTAAAAATGAATATTAAAATTCCGCTCTTACTGTGTATAACACCTAATATTATTTGTACATCCCAATCTTATTTATATTTATGTTAGTATATTAATCAAACAGGTATCATTATGTCTTTTATTATATTATACAAAATTCTATTTTATTTAACATTTGATACAGATTAATTAACAATATGATCCCCATCGTTACTGATAATCTTCTTCCAACTCACCGGCATACTTTTAATTCCTTAATATCAATCAATTTAATTCGTATGTATGTTACGTAATAACAAATTTCGTTCACGAAAAAGGTGGCGCTTTTTATGTAATCTAAAAAAACGAAGTTACTTATGGATATGCCTAATAAATGCTCTAAAATCGTGTTTCTACGTAGACTGTACTCGGTAGAAGATTGGGTTAACTATGTAGATGGGAAACATCTTGCATACCAGGGCGTTGGTTTAATAATGATAGAGTAGATGAGATAACAGGGACAAAACGGAAAGACGACTTTTAATGAAGAAGGTCCCTCCCCCCCTTTTTATTCGTCGGCTTGATAGAGAGATCGGTGAAGGCAAGACGGACGGAAAATAATCTTATAGTATTTGGCCTCTGCTGAACAGCTGATGAGAATAATGCCTGTTCGCGTCGGACAGGAAATGGTCCTTCTCCCTTCCCTTCCCTTTTGTGCCACGACAAGGAAAGAGCATCCAATGTCTTTTCTCCGCTTTAAAGTGTGACGGTGACAAACTGCTTCGCCTGGTAGACAGAGAAAAAGAGAGGAAACGAGTTACGAAATTCTCGACGAGGAAACATTCGAGACCGTTTTTAAGGTGGAACGGAGATAAGCTAACATCTGGTGGCAACCGGGGAACCACGTTTTCTAGCCCTAATTAAAAAGACACCGAACTAAAACCCATTCCTAGGAATGCTCTAAAACACGCTTTATTGCTTGTAAAGTAGACCCACTGCGAGGATCTTCGACAATTCAGATCATTAACTATGTTTGAGTCCATGCTCTCGAGATGTAAGAGGGACATTATAGTCGCGATATCTTCAGTGAAATGAACTTTGAAATCTCAATGTATTTTATTATTATTTATTATACATTATACATTAATTACTATATAGTTATATACGAATTTACGAGAGGATCTAATTGTTACATTTAACACCGTAGTGTTACTGGAATTAATATCATTGAATTAAAAATATATCAATTCGATTATCTTTCAGTAATTACTTTATACTTATGTGCGGAAACTAGAAAGGATATCGTATTAATATAAATATATTAGATTCGTAATATATCCAAATACGGGGGTATATAATAATATTAATTTTACAGTAATTACTAAAATTACGAACATGTATATTCCTAATTAAAATAATATTAATTCCATAAACCCTACGATGCCAAATGTAATACTGAAACTGGTGGAAGTAAATATTCCGCTCGGCAAACCGTGTCACGGTTGGATCCTCCAGAAGCCGAAAACACATTGGTAATGCGAGTCGATGTCAACAGTACTCGAGGGAATCGTTTAACACGGTCGAATAGAGGGAATAGGCAAATACTAGTTCTAACATGGTCGAGCGAGTCAGACGGAGGAGGAACAGCTGACTAGTGCGTTTCACGTGGAACTATCGAGCGAGAGACTTCAATGCAGGAGTGAGATGGAATTCCTTTGCCGGCTGTGAGTTTAAACCCGAAGAAAACGTAAATGGAGATAGATTTGAGTCCTGGAAGAGAAGAGAGAGGAGGCTGAAGAGCAACAGTAGCCGGGGTATACTTCGAAGCACGTAGGCAGCCCGAGGGAGGGTATAATCGGCGATGCCAAGGAAAGAGACAAATAGATACGCACGATGTACGATGAACGAAGAACGCAAGAGCTAGAAGGGATACCAGATATGTATGATGGAAAAAGATGAATGTATACGCTTGTTCGTGTTAAAGAGAAGGAAAGAGTGAGGTCAGGGCGTTGCACCGTTTGCTGTGACCCAGTGTCCCCTATGGTTCTTGGTCTCTCAGTTTACGTCGCCTTATCTTTTACTCGGTTCGTTCGCTTTTTCACCCATTTCTTGCCAACAATACAATTGGTGGATAGGAATCAAGGACTGGGTTGATTAATCGTGGCGCCACGATGATTCCACGATCTTTGAGGTCCGACAAAGTGGATGTTGTTCCTTCATTGTTCGAGTTACGTGAAGCTTTCGTCGTTTGTTGAGATACATTTATTACGAATAATAAAATGATATAATAAGGATAACGAGGATAATATTTGATTGTCGTGGATACTAGAATCCAGTGTTTTGTGGGAGAATCGATGATGACCTTTTTCGAATAATTCGTAGGAAAGGCAAGGGTTTACTTTGTGGATGAAATGTATCCGTGACTTGTTGGACTACGATATAAGATACGTGAAAGGAGGTCCTTTCCTTTTGTTTGATCGATATTCACCAATTCTGGAGTTCTATCAAGGACAAACTTACCGACTAACTTCTTATTTATGGGAACATGGTAGCCAATAGTGAAATGCAAAGTACGCGTTCCAGTTTGATAATAAAATTTAACGAGGTAGAATAACAATTCAGGGAACAATTCATGGAACAACGTAACTGACTCTGTTAGATCGTTAGAGTATGTATAACGATTCGAAATGATTCCGTTCCTATTTTGTTTTTCGTTGGAACTGTAACGAACTTAATGTTGGTAAAAGTATGTAATGACGGATTATTGTTTTCTCTTTGATGGTACCATGACAAATTTGACTGTTAGTAGAAATACATAATAATCCAATTTTATTTTCGAATGGAATAACAAATAAAATACATAGTCATTGGATGTGATTATTTTTTAGAAATTTTTAATGGAAAAATTATCATGTCACATATCGAAAAAATGAAAGAAATATGGCTTTATAAAAGAATTTAACGAAGTATCTTTGATATTATATTTCTGGAACCTAAAGTACAACAGTTAATTACATACAGAATATATATAGCATGTATATGGAATTCCATACAAAAAATCCATTTTAATTTGATACTGTAATATATAATTAAGTAATATCCAATCTACACATGTTTCCAGCAATGCAATGATAGATCGAGATACGGCTAAAACCGCGGAATGATTAAAACTCCAGAATAGTTTTCCATCGCATTCGTTTCGATAGACGAAGCTCGTTATTCGAGCGAGTTAAGTAAGTAGGCGAACATTCCATGTCAATTTATCATTGCACGTCGAAAGCTAAATGGAGCGCCGTCACTCTGGGAATTAATAAAAATACATAACAATCGAATATTCCGGGTTGCATTCGGAGTCGGTTCGATGCACGGGGGCTCGTTATTTCAGCAAGGCTGCCTTCGACTCGGCTGCTACATTTCTTTTTGTGGGTTAACTAGGCAAGTCGAGTAATTCCGCTACGTCTACATCGAAAGATAAGTGGAACGTCGAGGAAGCCCGTATTCCGAGCACTTCGTACGCTTGTAATTCCATGCTACGCGCACACCAACTCAACTCGACTCAACTTCTTTTCCCTCCATTTCCTGTCGTTCTTTCCGCGTCCGCTTCCTTCTTTTCAAGTGGTTACCTTTCGAACTTACCCACGCGATTTTTACGTAACTTATTTGCTTTATTCATCTTGATATTGTGTGTTAATCAGCTCGTTCTCACTTCGAGGTAATCCGATACGCGGAATATTGTTTCCTATTCCTGGTGGTAGGAACTGTGTACAGTTATAGATCTATTAAAATAATTATTAATATTTTGAAATATTAGAATAATTATGAAAATTTTAGTGTATTGGAATAATCTTGGAAATTTTAGGATGATAGAATAATTATGAAAATTGTAAAATATTGGAATAATTATGAAGATTTAAATATATTAGGGTAATTATGAAAATGTGACGGTTAAGGAAGTGTTTCACGACTAAGAAATGATTATTTATTAAAATTCTTGAGTTTCGCGTGTTACTTTATAATATGATATTATATTTCCCCCTATGGGTGGGGGGTAGAATTCACCCATGGTATCCCTGCCTGTCGTAAGAGCCGACTAATAGGGTTGAAGACAGTGATGACAAGCTGTCTTCCTAAAAATCGTGTCACTCATATTTTTCTATATTTACATTTTATCAACTTCCAACTTTTTCACTTGCAAATTTCGAAAAAGTGCTTCACTCCTGAATTGATTACTTTTCGGTACCCCTAATACGATTATCCAATTCGATAATTCCAAGGATACAAATCCATTCCAACGTAACCCCATCAGCAATAATCCCGATAATAAGAGTGGTCAAAGAATACTCGATCCAGTCGCGATTCCGTAGCTCGAATCAAAATAGCACGTGTGCGATTCAGACGTACTTGGTAGTGACTCGTGACTCGTGACTCCGTCGGGAGCACGTATGCACGTATGCACGTAATATCGAAGGTAGCAAATCAAAGTAAGAAGGATACACGTGGAAGTAAGTGACGGTTGAAGCAGATCAGGCGAGTTAAAGTTTCTAGTTAGATGGACACGCTCGAAGGGATCCCAGTGAACTTACGGGAGCTCCGAGGAACGTAATTACGTGGTTAGAACTATGATTGCACGATTGCATGCCGCTTTCCTTTTGCACGTTACGCCCATGGTTTTGTCGCAATGCCTCCACGGGAGGTGTTTCCACTTCGTCCGATGCAGTTGAAACCATCGTGGATCGAATTTCGTGTTCCTTTTCACGCGCCTCGCTCGACTACGCTTTTCGACCCGGTAATGATTTCCTTTTGTCAAGCCGAAGTCTTCGAAACCTTCGAAACCTTTGGAACTCGCCAAGAATTACTCCAACGTACTCTGTAATTTTTGTTGCTTTATGCGAACCAACGGAACGGGGATGAAGTGGCTCTTGTTAGAATGAGATGATATTAATGAAGTGTTTTTTCTACATAAATTTGATTGGAATGAATTAATTGGTAGCAAGGAGTTAAATCATTATTCGTGCTTGATGACCGATTATATTCGGAATGATAGAAAAGTAAAACATCTACAAAACTAAAGTAAGAGTTATTATCTTCGAATCATATAGAAGCCGCAGTGCAGTGTTTAATTTATCCCAATAAAATTTAGTAGACCAAGATGGAGTGTTGATATTCCAACGCTAATTTCATACAGTGGAACATCTAGAATAGACGGAAATAATTTTAAGATTTGAATTTTTGACATGGATTAAAAAATATGTACCAAAACCTTATAATTAAGCTTGATCAGAAACAACCGCTTCTCCTTGGTCTCTCCTGAATTTCAAACAACAAGGTTTCTCTCGAATCTATTAATGTGTCATTAACGGTGGGGTATCATTATAATTCCGTGTTTTCTAGGAGATAAGAATAAAATAAATAAAAGTGAGCAGCGTCGTTAGGAAGGATCGCGGTAATTGAGATGAATAAATGTGATTACTTATACGCTTTCTTCATCATCGTCGACTTCCCGGATCTCGACTCGATTTCTGCATTAATTCATAAGAGCTTTCTTTTTCTCTTTTAATACGACAGTAGGGACATTATTTATGAGGTTTCATCGAGTAAAAGTATTTCTAAGTAAACTCTTCCCCCCCCCCCCCCTTCTCTTAGCTCCCCTTTCGTGCCACGTTTTGTTTCTTTCCTTCTCCCTGGACGTGTCTACTGTCAAAATAAATCGTCGGAAGGTTTCGTCGTTTCCCGAGGTGCTTCTTTTCGAAAACCAGAATCTCTTGCGAGCAGAAAACTGGTCCGAAGACCAGAGTCTAAGAAAAATTCGCTTGCACACGATGCACGTGCGTAAGTACACGCCTGGTACACTCTCCATATCCTCTCTTCTCTTCTTCTTCTTATTCTTCTTCTCTTCTCTTCACTTCTCTTCAACTCTCTTCACTCTTCTCTCTTTCCTGTGTCACTCGCAGAGACTACTTTGCTTCGCTTACGTCACAGTACAACCACCGAGCAGAGATACAGGATGTCTGGTTGGATTCTGTGAGAATGTTTCTTAAGCCTTGGGAAGGGAATCTCTTTCGCTTTTTCCAAACGGCAATGCTTTCCTTCGTCTTGTTTCCATACTTCTGCTCGTTTTCCTTATGCAATCTTTGAGCGGTTGCTGGAACTGTTTCATTCCGAGACACTCGATGCAGGACCTGGTACTGTCATTTTTGACAGTGTAGTGTGTGTTGGAATGTGTGGTGTTAGGGCTACTGGAAAGTAATTAATTCGAGAGTGGAGAATTTAGAGGTAACCCTAATATTTTTGGAAAATTAATATATAATTATGGAGATTGTGACTGAAGTAAAGCTTTGATGTTGGATAATGTGGAATAATGTCGAATTTTAATAGAGCAGAAGTGGAAAGAATAATAAATAAATTAGAGCAATATATATATAATAATATATGAGATACATAATAAATAAATTAAATATGTAAGATATCTTTCGAAATATTATTTATAAAGTGAAGCCATGAGAGAAGAATGAGGGTCTTCGAGGAAGAAGATATAAAATTATTATTCCCGGGTATTAAAATATATCAGCATATATTCTTATTGACATATTAGAATATCTATATTAGGAGACACATTTAAATGTATAATAACCTGGAAAAGGCTGATCAATTTAAATCTGCCTATAATCCCGTCAAACACCAACCCCTTTTTGTCGCAAACTACCAACGTCTTCGCTAAGACTACCCAAATAATTCCGCAACTTTTTATCCAGCATTCTTCAGCTGCGACAATATTCAGTAGACCATTATATATCCAGTTAATATTTTAGTTGAAAAAAAGATCTTTTTTCTCTACGCGTATCGCCGGGTACGCAAATCGGCGGGACCCCAATTTCGTAATCCAAACAGCGCATAGTGTACCCCTATAATAATTGTCACGCGAGGAGAGCGGCATATCGGCAGCTGTTCTCCGTTTTCGGGCCCTCGTGAAAAAAAAGGCACGTTTCGACGATTCGACATCCCGGTGTCAACCCTTCGTCTTCTTCTTCTTCGTCTCGGGATCCTGGTTTAACGAATAATTGCGACCAACCTTTGAATCAGATTCCCCCCGAGGCGAGGTTAAAGGTAAATCTATGCACGCCTACGGTGACTTCCTTTTATTCCCCTTCGATGCTCCTTTCTGTATTCCTGCTTCCTTACGAATCCACGGTTTTCTTCGATCTATCTTGCCGATCTTCCTCGGGGAACATCTGCTCCGATGATCCTGGCACGCGAGGATATTCAATGGTGAAAGTGAAAATCATGTTGTTGATGTCTCCTGGAAGGAAGATCGTGCGGATAGAATGGATTTGTGGAGTTTGTTTTGTTGTGCTGCTAGACATTATAAAGATTTCGGTATTAAAAGATTGTATAGATCTAAAAGTGATATCAGAAAAATATATTGATTTGGAGAATCTGTTCACTTTATATTTAAGAATTAAACTATTGATATCTTTTTTATTAGAATATTTAGGGGTGATATTCTAAACAATAGTTTCTATGAAATATTAGTTTCAGCTTACATTTCTCGCTGATTATAACAGATGAAATATCGCGTACTTACAATACCGAATACTAATAAGCTTCTAAAGAAGGATATCCTTAAGCGGACAGCCAATTTGCTCAAATTTATATGTGAATGGTTAATGCCTAACGGTCACAATATCCTGCACCCTTCGGGGTCAATTAGGTGCCTTCTAGGTGGGAAGTAATACCTGCATCAAATTACACCCCTCGTTCGAAAGGATCAACTCGAACAAAAAATTCTAATTCAAACAGGCTCGCGTGGATAATTGGATTTTTCTATAATCGTAGTCCAGTGAAATACATCCCTCCATTCGAAACGCCTTTGGATTAAAAAGTAATTTGTTACATGATCCAAAAATAATACCCATAAATCTGTTTGGTATTAAATTATATACTCCATTCAATATTCGATGCTGGTTCTATTTTTATAAATTAATACATAGGACAATAGTGTATGTGTTTAGAAGGAAAGTCAGGCCGAAGAAGAAAAGTTCAAGTATGTCGGAAGGCAACGGAATTGAAAGTCGAGTGTTGGCTCACCCCTAAGTCGAACAATTAATTTTCAAAGAAAGGAGTTACGAAGCCGTCTGTATCTCTTTGAGGGGGGTCGAAGGCATTCGAGATCAAGGGATAAAAATCATGGTAATAGTAACGCAACCCTTTGACCAGCTGTGCCTGACAATAGGCCGCACGAAAAATCGGATGACAATGTTATCTCGATCTACTTTCTTGATGGGGTCGCGTTAGAATTGAGTCGTCAGCCGATCGAGTTCTCGGGGATGGTATTTTATGGGGTCGTTTGAACGACTACCGATACATCATCCCTTAAAATCAAACTTCGAAAATTATCCACCATTAGATCCCTTTCCAATTAAAACTCACGGATTCCTCAAGCGGGTACACAAAAAGCGACAAAATCTTTATTTGATTATGTTTCCTTGGCATTGTTGGAAGACATTGTAAAGAACAGTATTATTTGCACTCCTCGGTATACAAGGAATGTAACGATTCAATGTAACAAAGGGATTACGAATATGTTCTCATTTGCTATTCCCAGAAAAGGATTGAATGGGAAGCCAGTGGTTTGGCTTTCACGAAAAAAGCAAACAAGCTGACCCTCTTCTGACCCCGAAACTTTGTAATGGTAAAGGAGCCAATAGGAGAGAGCGAGAGGTAGGGTTAGGACATTTTGGTCAGTAATTCTTTAAAAGAAAAGCGAGGAGGGTTGGATGTAAATTGGAAACCGGTTTTCCACGACGGTAACATTTCGCTCCTCGTGTTTTATTTCTACGTGATTCTATTCGATTTCCATTAGCCCCGTGGTGAGACGTTGTTTACTTAGCTCGGAGTTCTTCCAGAAGTGGTTCTTTAATGCAGATCGCAAGAGAAACATTGGCTGAAATAATGTGTAGAAAGAGATGGATTGGTCGATGGAGAACGTGTTGGAGGGAGAGAACGAGATCGGTAGCTCCAATGGGGGGTTGGAAAAGCGAATCAGGTTTCTACGTCGGTCGTTTCACTTCCCGTTGCTCCTTTCCTTTTCCTTACTCCTTGCGAACGACGCAGAAGGAGCCTGGCCGACAGAAAATCATAATCACCGACAAAAGGGTTTCGAAGGCACCATAGTGTGCAGCATCTAGAGACAAGGCAAGCTTTCGCACCCCTTTCTCACGCGACACCGCTTAGCCATCAGCAGGATTCATCTTTTTTTTTTACTTCCCGGCCCCCAACAGTCTTCGGAAGTGTCAGGGGGGGTTAACCGATCGATGATCTTCAGCGACCAGTTACTTCGTCCCTTTTCACTTCCGACCGAAATTTATCCCTTACTTTTGTCAAAACACTGTTAATCCAAGAAATATGTCATCATCGATCATTTCATCTTCGACTATTTCCATTTTGCCTGTCTATAAATCCGTGAATCTTCAAATCGACAAATATTGGGTGTAAAACATGGAGAAAGGTTATGGAATAAAACGTTAATACATAATGAAATAAATATATATCGACATATAAAAATATTGCTTTTGAATTTTCTTTAAAAATCGGTATAAACTTCCCGGTTAATCCAATATCTATAAATCTTCCGATCGACAAATATCCATGTTTCTTTCAATCGCGAATTTTTCCACATAAATAATCTAAATTAAGTAGTGAAACGAAATCCAACGTATCTCGGAATATTTATGAGGACAGACTGGAAATATATAGGTGTTGGTATCCATGACAGAGGGAACGATATTTTTGCCACTTTATTGCCGTAATTTCGTAACGGTAGACTGGGGTTGGCCAGAAGGTCGAAGCTCGAGCCATATGATTCCACGAAATTCGACTCGAATTGCAACCCTTTAACCGGCTGCTACTGCTACTGCTACTGCTACTGCTACTGCCATTGGTGATGGTGTTGCTGCTCGTTCTTATATACACCTCTGTATATAAGCACCCTGATTTATGAGACCGGCTATCAAATGTACGCAACTATGTGGTTACCCCGTTCGACGATCCTCGAGTCTCTCGATCGCACGATCCACGCCGGCGGTAAAAAATCACGCGTGAAGAATGGAATTCTACGCTTTCAGCGGAATTCTGAAACCGATACGAATAAAGGGTTCCACGGCAAGGATCGATGGATTGCGTCTTATAAAGATATATCCTGCGGGATTAATTCCTTTCGACTTACGGTGAGAATATTTTTCAACCCCTGTTATAAATCAGAGGGATGCTAAATCTTTGGAATTATTTTGTGTTAGCGATGACATACCGAAATTTCATGGTGGAAGTTATATGTTAGATTCTATGGGAATTATATTAATGAAAAATTATATCGGAGACAGTAAGAGTGCTTGAATCGAGTGAATTTCATATTTTAATAAAAAAGATTTTTGCAAATTTCGTGGTGCAACTTTAGATAAATATATAAATATTCTACTTTTAATGAGACTTATCTATAAATTGGACGTTAAAATATATTTATATAAGTGGCGCAAAAAATATTTTTGGTGCGATACAGTACTGGTATTAATAATCAACAATGTTTTTACTTAAAACATAACACTTCGGTTTTATATTTATTATTACTATCATTATAAGAAATTACCATAAATATGGCAATTCTATTATATATATAATAGAACGTATTCATTCAAAATATTTCGTATACGAATCAATTATTCAAAAGACATAAATTCCGGTGGAGCTATTTCCTTTTTAAAGAATAGAATTCCGGTAAAAAGACGTGATGAGACTTTGTCTGTGATTGAAATATTTCCTGTTTCATCGCCGTCGAATCCCAGCGATGATTCCTAATTTGTAATACGTATGCAGAGGAAGTACAACGGTAAAACTCAGTGAGAAATCCAGTTAATTTAACCCCTTCGGTGCGAGCCCGTCAGCTAGCAATGCCCTGCTGTTTGTATGGAAATTTACCGGTCGGAAAATGACCGTGTCGAAAGCCTCGGCAAACGGTGCTTCTTCATTGGCTCTCACCATCCTTTTACTTTCCTTACACTAATTTACCGGAGAAATTACTGGGACGAATCATTACACGCGAATGATCTTAGCAGGGATTTATTTCGACGGTTGTAATCAGCGAGGATTCCGAGGGTTACATATATTCATCCTGATTCAATCCTGAGATTGAATCCTAATTTTTAATTAAATAATTAGATATAAAATTATAATTCGTTAGTAATGTTATAATTCAGTTGCTGTTAAAAATAACAGAGTATAGAATAATAATTAAATCTCGGTGGTTACTTTTATCCATCTGAATTCAATCCTAAGTCATTTTAATTTTTATGGAATTTTTTAATGAACCCTTCGTTTTAGTGTTTCCATATTAATTTATTAACGAAAGATGCTAATTTAATTTCGTACAGAAGATTCTTTGTTAGAGAATTTTATTTCGATAAAAATACATTTAGTCTCCTAATCTTTAAAGGAGTTTTCTAAGAACAATTTATTAATATGGAGTATCATAATAATTTTGAGGGGATGCCCTTTCATTAATGTCTTCCATGCTTCGAGTAAACGAGCCGAGCACGGAAACAATAAGCCGGTACTTCCTTAATTAGAGCGTAGTAGCTGCATTTCATTTTATCATCGAAATCTTGCTTTCCATGAAACTTATGAATGAACGAACTTCGTAGTTTCCATCGAAATATTCGTCTCCTTGAATTACAGGTGATCACTGATGCCAATATTACCAAAAAACAATATTTAATATTTTTAACATTATAATAACGATGTAAATTGACTCATGTATCGTAGAGCGTTTAAACAGTTTTATTTTCAGACGTCATCGCGACGTATCGTATAACACGGATTTCAGCATGGCGTTCAACGCGTGTTGATGGCTCGAATTTATGTTTTCGCATTAATATTCGGTAGATCAATCGGCGGAACGAAAATGTTGGAAAATAGATCGCATAAAGAACCAGTCGGCGTAGAATTCGTTCTACGTGGCAGTCTGAAAGCGAGAGAAATTCGGGGTGTGTCTTCGTTGAAAAGTTTCAAATTACGTGACCCGCATGTTCCACACCCCCATAGCTGGACCGGTAGGGTGCCCCATTGCGAGACCACAAGGGAAACAGCGGTGACTCGGTTTACAAAATCGATGAGAACGTCTTAATAATAAAAGTGTTGCTTCGTGATCGGTTAGGAAAATGGATCGACTTGTCATTGGTCCGGTAACCGAACAACGGAAAGTCGCCCTCGCTTTGCCCACAAACGTAGTTCGCGACAATAGTTTCGCAACGCTTCTAGTCGAGGAAATTGCAGTTGTCCGACGTTTGCGTCTTAAACTAGATGACAAATGACATGTCGAATGGATGCCAAGAATATTCGGGCAGATGGTAATCGCACGAGTATCTGCTAATTCAGTTGTCAACGTGACAACTGTCCTATCAATCCTGACACTCGTTAGATACCGTTTAACTTGTTTTCCGACGACGTTGACGGTGAACTTCTTTCACCGTGAGAACTCGACTAGAATTGTGACATTTTTATTTGTTATTTCTAGCTTGTCTTCATCAGAAAGAATTATTTATCGCATTAATAGAAACTAATATTGAAATAATTCTACTTGGACTGTTTCCTTGGTATTCGATTAAATTCTTCACAATACTTTCTGCAATTTTGAATTGTATATATTATATATTCTACGAATGACAACAGTGGTACACTTTCGTCAGTATAATTCTGCATAGTTTACTCAACGCTCAAAAATTTCAAACACAAAAGGAATCAAAATCCACATCCATATTTACTCCGGATTGTTTAGGGTTCCCTGGAAGGATCAATTTACCTTTTTTGCGCTGTGTTTTGGTAGAAACATATTTTTTAGAATCATAAAAATTAGAGAATATAGGAGGCGATTTTTTCTGAGTAGACAGATGTCCAGCGTCTCGAGTGCTTTTAACAATGGATACTATGAAATTTTCGTCGAAAATTCCTGGCAGCTGTTCGACAGTGATTTTACCACACGTGAGCTCCGCGGGACTCTTCGTCCATTGTTTCGTCCCGCATAATACCTTCGAATTGTGCACGCGAAAAAAAGGCGAATCGACTTTTGGTCGCACGATCGATTTGAAGTAAAAAAAGAGAGAAAAGCCCGCCGGGTTCGTGGCCACTTCTAAGACTCTCGAGTACCAGTGCACTGTTGAAACTGCATTTACTTTGCCCGACCAACCCGTACTTTGTCAAACCGAGCAGGAAACCACTCTTAAGAGACTTTACTGACAGATGTGCTTCCGGTAACTGCCCTAAGAAAATAGCCCATTTATTCTCGATTATAATAAATAGATGCAAATTGTTTGCTCCTTAAAGATTCTTAGGGGAATAATTTTGTTTTTCGTGGAACTATGGAACTTTGGAATTAGAATGGATTGATTAGTGATGATTAATTATTTCGTGAATATCTTTGGATATTTATTATTCATTTCTGTTAATTATTATTCTATTATTTTATGCGCGTATTTTGCGTAAGTATATTTAGTAATTGATGTAAAAAATATTTAAGAAATGAGACGATCAGAGATATTCAAGTTCGATTGATCAATAAAGTATAATTAAGAGAATATTTAATATTTTTCATAATACGTCTAAACAATATTTAAAAAATGGGATGTAGAAATATGGAAACAATATCCTTAAAAAATATTTAAAGAATGTGACACGCAGAAATATGCAAGTTCGACTAAAGAATAGAATATAATCAATAGAATATTTTACGGTATATCTAAAGATATTAAAAAATAGCACGTTCAAAATTATTCAACTTCGACCGATGGACAGAACAAAATTAATGGAATCTTTCGTATATTTCACAATACACGTAAAAAGTATATAAAAAGTGGCACGAAAAAATCATCCAAATTCCACCAATCGATAGAATAGAATCAGTGGACTCAATCAAATAAATTGCCACACACGATTGACCGTGACACGCTAAAAAAGTGACCTCAAAAATTAGCATGCTACTTCACACGCTGGTCACAAAGGACACTATTTACATTTTTTATCTGGTCACCGATAATATTCCCTCCAATCGAAGTAATACAAATAATGGAGCTACAAAAAGTGTCCTTGGGAAATACGTGGGGTAGCAGGACACCTAACGGTATTCGTGGAGTCCTCGAGCAGCGAGAAAAAGGAGAAAAAAAGCAACCCTCTGAAGAAAGAAAGGACTCGTTTAATGGCGATCGAATGGTGCTAGGATTTCTCATAGTCAAAATCCTGTGGATTTATATCCAACACCCTACGGAGGCTGATCCTGATAATTTCCAGGGTAAACAGAACCATTGTCCTGCTTTGCCGTCTCCTTTGTCGTAAGTCGGGGATCCTGGAAGTTCCTTTTGTGACTCGAGATCGTCGATCATCGCTCTACGCCTAGCCAGGATAAATGATCCTGCGACCGTTGAAGGTCCTTCTTGCTTCTAGTTTTTCCACGCCTTCGAAGTGTCTTGAATTTTCAGGACACTGCGTTTTGCACTTCCTGCTAATTCGATGGAACAGGAAGGTCATCCTGGCGCGATTAATCAGATCCTTGTTAAGGACTCAATCTTGGCTAATCGGTTGTCATAGAAGCTTCTATTCTACTTTTATAGGAAAATATGTTTACGATTATGTAATTTTTATTATTTGTTCCATGTATTTTGCTACTTTCATTTTAATCCACATTTAATCAATTTATTCCGTAATTTTATTGATCGAATTCCGCGAATTAATTGACATTTTTATGTCATATAATAAAAGAAATAAATATATATAGCAAGGAACAATTAATGAAGCAACATTATTCATTCGTTTCTTGATCTCATAATTTTAATATATAATTTTTCATTCTTGACTAAATTGCTAAAATTTGTCATATTACGCTATTAATTCGGTGCCATCAAATATCTTCTTTAAGAAGTTAATAAACTTTTATTTTTTCTTAGGTTTTTTCTGAAAAAAACGTTATAGAAAACGTTATGAAAATATCCATGTTACTGTCATTTATTCCAATACAATTAATTTTGTCCTTTGATGAAATTAATAACTTTTAATCGCTGACCTAAGAGATCACACGCAGTCCATCTTGAAGTCTCCTTTACTGGATTAGTAACCGGAAACGGATTTTTTGGTTCCTTCGTCTATTTTTCTTGGGATGATCTTACTTCCCGTGTCTTCACGCCACGTCATTTTCCCTTCTTTACGTTTCTGAATCCCCGACACGTTTCTTCGCTTCTGACAGAAGGGTAATTCAATGTTTACCGTGAGTCATCGTCGTTCTATTCACGGCCCTCTTCTCTCGAGCCACCATAGAAATTAACTCACCGTGCTCGCGGAAGAAAGAAATTAATTGAATCCATCGAATGTATCATTCGGTAACGAGGAGTAATGTCTCCCCAGCTTCCTCTATCGAGACTAATCAACCAGCATTAATTACAATTATCACTAACTTTAAAACCCGACCACCGACAAAACTAGTTAAATACAGAATAATACTTAATTAGTATTTTTGAATTGTATCACTTTGAAAGTAATTAATTAATAATTTTAGGATTCGGTCACTATGGAATGTAATGAAGTGTACAATAATCATTAATTAATCATTTCTAAATTCCGTCACGGCGAAGGATGATCAAATATGGAATAATCATTAATTCATAATTTGGAATTCAGTACTGCGGAAAATAATTAAATACAGAATAATAATTGACTAATAATTTGGAATTCGATCACCGTGAACACAAGTTCAATATAGAATAATAAATAATTAATAATTCGAAATTCGCATTCAGAGTGAACAATAATTAAATATAGAGTAATAATTAATAGGTTCAAAAATGATCTCACGGAGGCAATATACTCGAGTAAGGATAAACCTATAAATATTTCCATTAATTCGTTCGCCGTAAAGATACAACCAAATGAAATTTTCCCACGATAAAATCGGTTAATTTCCCGTTAAATTGACGGAAGAAATTTCGCGTTTAATTAGGCAGTTTCGCGGTACTCGAGATGAGGTCCATTCTCGAGAGAGTAAAGCCGTGAAGAAGTTCCCGAGAAAACACGTGTCGCTCTTCCATGAATGCACCCTCTGTCTTCTCGTGTCGAGAACTCTTTCCTTTTGCTTCTCGCTTTTCTTTCTCCTGCTTTTCTTACGATATCTCCGGGGAGTGCAGACACTCTTTGAACAAAGAGGAATCAAAGAAACACTACGATACGCAAGATCAAAGGACGCTCGAAGTGCGACTCCGACGAATTAAAAATCCGGCTTCGTGTTCCGGGATTATTGCTTTCCATTTCATTACTTCGCGTAATGATACGACTTGGATCTTGAGTTTATCTTGGATTTATCTTGAATTTCAAGAATCTTAGAATCCTTATGTATATATTTGGCTTATATTTATAGATATGTATATAGTATTATATATTATATTCATAATTATCAATTGATCTTGAAGTTCGTTTGAAGTTAGAATTAAATCAGGATGGACCGCGAATTTCTGTTCAATATATAATTTTTCGTTTTTTATTAAACCGCTAAAATTGGTCATACTATGACATTGAATTCGGTACCATCAATTATATCTTCTTTAAGAAGTCAATCAATTTTAATTGCTTCTTAAATTTTTTCTTTAAAAGGTTACCGAAAATTGATAAAAATATCCATGTTTTGTAACATTCATTATTTAATAATTCTGTAATACTTGTTGATGGTTTGTGCGTTTAATTCACACTCGTTTGACACGATCAATACGAGAGAATATTGGAAACCTCTTCCGCCGTGTCTGTCAATATTCAGCAATTGTTTCTGGCTGGCTCCATTGTTGTCGTTTAACAATAGTCTTTGTCAGTCTGATGGACATTTATACTTTCTGTCCTCGAGTTTTCTATTGAAAAAAGATCTCCAGTAATCAATAATATCGAGAAATACTAAAACACAGTGCAGAGAATAACATAATACTAAAACCTAAAGTATTTATATCGAATTGAATTTAAAACGACTTCAATTCGTGCGAAACGATATGAATTTAAAAACTCACGAAACAACTTCATCCGCGAATACATTTCATGTCGGAGACTTAAACAGATGTCGCGTTTAAAAATTCATTCGGATTCCGAACAATCGCCAGTGAAAGTATCCTCATTAATTACACGAAATCCCAACTCATTCGATTCTAATTCGCATTGGAAGACGTAGTTTTTCCTGCGCGATGGATGTGGCGTGAAGAGAAAAAAAAGGTTTAATCTCCTCGCCACGATTCGGGGATTAAAATATCCGAGGAAGGGTTGCGAAGCTAACTGGGCAACGTCGTGGAACCATCCCCCTTCTTTATGGTCATCAATCTTCTCATGTAAATCATATGTTCGTCGTTCGAGCGAGTCATTTATTATTATCTCGCTTTACGTTGCTTTTCATCCCTGATCTAAGCACCCCCCTCGCTTCTCTAAGCCAAACCGGAAGCACAATGACATTGTTCTCCTGCGTTCTCTTCGCGGCTGACTTCTTTGCCCTCGACTTGACTTCCTTCGTGAGACACCTTGCCTTAGAAATCATATAATAATATTATGTAATACTAGGTGATTTTTCTATATTTAATAAATACATCGAAATATTCAACGTAGAACAATTTTATTACGAATAATCCGAGTGGAATATATTCCCATCTTTAACGAAGACTAGTACTTTCTGTAATAATTTCTTTTATTAAAAATATACCGAGGGTCTGCAGATATCTCTTTAATCAAAATGTAATGTGGAATAATACAATATAAGTATTCTCCAAATATTAATTTAATCAAAATATAATCGGAGGTCTCCAAATACTTCTTTAATAAAAATATAACAGGGGTCTCAAAACACTTCTTAATCAGTAGAAAAGAACCGTTCGTGTTTAACGAGGGCCCGCTAATATTTTCCAAAGTGTTACTCTACCGAGTGCATAGGTTCGTTATTACTTGTTATGCAAGGTGTCTTAGCGCCGGTTACTCTGGTTACAGAAGTGCACCTGCAGTCGCATTGTCTCGCCGGGTGAAACAAACGGTTCGTTAGTTATAATTACAAGGTAAAACCCGTTAGGAACGCGGGTCGAGCTGCCTTTTTTACCGGACTCGTTGTAACGTATATCGTCTACCCCGCTTAGTGATTGCAAATCTGCATGCTTCAGGATACCCCTTTCGCATCTAACGAGACTGATGAATGCACTTGGTTTTTCTGTTTCCCGTCGTTTCTGTTTGCCAGTGAAATATCGAGAATTGTTTTTCCACGGTAACCCTTTGTTCTTCCGAGTCACTTGGATCGAGTGGTTTGTAATTATTTGTTGAAATGCGTGAAATATGAATTTTTTAATTGACGTGTCGCGTAGGTTGTAGGTAGAGTTGAGTATAATATGATCCGTGGAATTAATAAAATTGTGGTATTAATATAAAATGATACGAGAAAGATTTAGGAAGATCAGGAAATGAATATAATGTAATATGGAATATATTAATTGTTCTGTTAATTAAATTCTGATATTGCTTTATTATGTCGATGATAATATTAATACAATAATAGATAACGAAATAGTGAGGACATAGTAGAATGTTAATAATAGACTAATGAATATATTCTATATTTTATAATCTGATTTATTCCATTCGTCAGACGTGCCTTTATTATTCTCATATTTTATTCGCATGGATGTAAATATTAATTTCTATAATACTGGAAGGAAGAGATATGCTTAGATATTTCATGACACAACAACAGTGTATCAGTATTCCGTGTGCCCGCAACGCGCAGAATTCCCAGCCGTAGAATTTCGCTTCCTGGTTCCTCGGTGAAGCTTCCGGTCTCGTGACAAGCCAGCCCGGTCCACCGACTCCCGTGTCTGTCCTCCGGTATACCGGTACTCCGGTACTCCGGTACTCCGGTACTCTGTTCCAAGCGCGTTACGGGTTTGTCACTTTCACGTTGCATTTCACTTCCACGGGACACACGTTCCACACTTCCTTCCTCGTATATTACCGGTTAGAAATGGGAAGGAGAAGAGCGGGGGAGGAAGAGGAGAGAGAGAGAGATGATCAATCGAAGGGTACACCCGGAGAGAAAGGAGATATTTCCTAATTCGGTATGCGGTTCTTAATCCAATACGACGCGTGACGAATGTCCAGATAATTCAGCGAATTCATTTTCCTCCCTATCTCGACGAGAAATCATTCGGGAGAAATGCCGCTTACGTAAACCGCGAGTATTCGGCATTCCGTTTTTCTATTCTTTATTTTTATATTCTACTATTCTTTATTATTTGGTATTATGATGTTAGATTAATTTAATTGTCGAATATTTCGAATTTTATTGAAATTGTTTTATGCCTGGTTTTATACGCAGTATATTGTGTTGCATATTTTATAGAATATTATATATTCTGGAACGGAACAGAATATATTATTTTTCATTATTCTAATGTTATATATATTATTTTCTATAAAAGGAGGTGATTTCTATTACATCTATGACTATCTTAATGAAGTATGACTTCAATACATCAATCTAGTCAATTCAACATTTTATTCAGAGATGCATTAATAAATATCATTTATCAATCTACATTTCGCCATATGCATATAAAATTACCGATGAAAAATGGATTTTACCTGAATCACAGATAAAAAGATATCACTCTCACCCTCTTTCTTCTCATTAATGATTCAACTGCCCAACATATATGATTTCAAAATTCGTTTCCATCCCTCGTGTAACACGATACTCGGCTCATATACCAGACAACTGAACCAATATATTATAATTTATCACCGGAAGCTTCTCCATTTAGTTAAGTTAAAATAAATTCATTCCCAGTTTATCTTACTAATATAATATGATATAGAATATATTAATTATTCTGTTATTAAAATTAGATTACTCCCTTTTATTAATAATAATAATGAAAATAATAATATAAAAATATATAACTAAATACTAATGGAAAATTTATTTCAATTCTAAAAAATTTTCTTTCACTTTATCTTATTAAAAAATCGTTTCTGATCCTCGTGAAATCTCATTACCCTCGATTCAAACGAAAGCAACTGGACCAGTAAAGGATGCTGCGTGACATTGTGCATCGCTGTCAGCCATGAAATCCTAATCTTCGTCCTTCGTCCTTCGTGCTGTGTAAGGGATTCCTCGATGCACAAAAAACAGCATGGATGGATGGAAAAAGAGAAAGGAGGTGAGGTGGCAGAAGGGGGAATTTCTATTAGGAAGGAAGGCTGCGTGGAAAATCGAGGATATTCAGTGAGGATCGAGGGTGTTCCTGGTGATGATCCTCGTGAATAAATAATTCATGGTCCTTCCGAGGATACGGCATGGCTATCCAAGGCATAAAAAGAGGAGCAGGAGAAGAAGAAGAAAACAGCTGAGGTGGGGTTCCTGTTTGGCCAGGATGACGTGCCAGGACTGACAGGAGGCAGAAGACCGTGAAGGAACGAGGTGAAAAATGGACGACTGTTAAACAGGATTTTCAATGTTGACCGAGCCAACGGAAAAAAAGGAATCTCCAAACTGAAACGCGGAAATTGCGGTGCGATCCTCTCTTCCTCCTCAATTTTGAAAAATATTATATTTTCGACTCCCTTTTTACGAACCTTCAATCTCAATATTTTTAAAATTCATATTTCGATGAAATTCCTTTAATATTCGAGTCGCTACATTTTCTATGGACCAATTATAACAATATTTAAACATAAGATTATTTTCTAAAAATATTATATTTTCAATCTCTTTCTGAGGTACTCTCAATTTCAGTATCTTTAAAATTCATATTTCGAGGAATTTTCTTTAATATTCGAGTCGTTACACTTCCTATAAACCGAAAATGACGACAGATAATCGGTATTATTATAATAATCCTACGATATATAATCAACATTATTGGTTTGCCACGTCAAGATAATAATTTTCACTGACAATTGCAATTAATATTTTAACCGATTTCCAAGATAAAACGATACGAGATCGACCAAGGTAAAGATTTTACGAGAAAACCACCCGGTATACGGTGACAGTACTTCCTTATCCCACGATCTAAGGAAATAAACGGTTTCCTGAGTGAAACGTGGTAGCGCGGTGTGGGCCAAGTATAAGGGACAGATAAAACATGCGATGATTGTACATTAAGCCGCTTCCAAGCCGCAAACCCTCTTCTTCGGCTTCATAAATATTCATCGGTTTCCGTAATCAAAATTCGGTACTCACGAACTCACTCTTGACTCGCTTTGACTCTCTCCGACATCCGACGTGTTATCTTTCACGAATCATGAGTGAATGTTGAACTTGATCTTGAAGAATTAATATCGAACATTAATAATAATTCGTATGGAACAATGCAAATCTTTTAATACACGATATCAGTTCGAAATATATGATATCTGTTAACAATAAATTTTATTGTCGAGTGTGAAAATTCGATGTAATAAATATTGCATATTTTATTGAATTTTCTAATTGAAGTGTCTCGACTTGGTGATATTTAATTCATTGAAATTCGAGGAATTTTCTGAGTTGGTCCATGATAAGTGATATTTTATTATTAATATTTAATATTGTAGAAGTACGAACATATTTTGATACCATTATCGACTCACATTTGACAATCGAAGATGTTTAACGTGGCAAGATGCGGGTTTGGAAACGGTTGGTTTATTTACGGGGCGTTCACACGACGAAGTTTGGCGCGTTGCATTCGACTTCTGAAGTTTAATGGACCGTGACAGAGGAACCACGCGTCTCTTCAGGGTGCATCGGTGACTTTAAACGCACTTTGTGCGACCAGCAATCTTTTCTTCGATGGAAACATGCCACTTCTCGCTCGAGAGACCACCGAGAAACGAATCTCCTCGAGCAGAAAATGAGATTTACTCTGCTTTACCCCAAACAGATGTTTTGTCGCCAAAAAGCAACGCTCAGGACTGGCGGAGTATCAAAGTCTTTTTAACCTTCTTCTTTTGTTGCCTGCTTTCTTTCGTTTACGTTTCTGCCCTTTATTATTGTACTATATCTACCGTTCATTTTTGTGATTTATCTGCGGCTTCTTATTATAATTTACAACTATCATTTGTTACAACAATTTCCACTGATCGAAGGATCTTTCTGTCGAATCTTTAAGGACATAATTATTGTTGCATTTGGGTGAATATGTTTCTAGTAAAAAATTGTAGCGTGTAATTATCCCGCTAGACCAAAGGATGATTCACTTGTTTCATAATCCACTTCGTGGAAAAATCTCACGAAGCATTGCCACCGTGGACAATCGAAATACCTTGAATTCAACGTGAGTCATATCTGCGAAAATGAATTATTTAGACGCTTAACCAACTTAGAATTAATTAGTGCTGTTGTTCCTATTATTTCATACTATATTTAACAATAAACTTATTATTAGATTCTGATATAAATAATAAATAATATCAAATTTTTATAGAAGCGGCTAATTGCGATTTGAATAAACTGCTAATTTCTATTTAAATTCTCAATTAATTCTGAAACAGAATTTTTATCCCAGGTTTCGTTGTAATAAACATTGATGTGAAAATTGGAATATAAAATTGAACAAGATTTAAATTCTTGCAGACAGATAATATATAATATAAATATTTCAATGATTTTGCACTCGATATTATTCATTCGGTTTTTAAAAATTCCAGAATATTGATTTCGATTTTGACATTCCATCGAGCGATGCTTCAAACTCGCGTTAAAAGGGGCCCATTAACTTCGTCCATTAAGCATTTCTCGGAGAAATTCGTTATCAGGGGAAGGACGTTCGGTATTATCGGAAGGACGCGATCGACCGGATTCCTGGAATTCCTTCGGGATTCCTGTCGATAGCGTGGCAGGAAGGGAAATTAGCGTTTAGGGTTTAGCTTGAGGTCTTTCACCTGCATTCCTCGAACGTGTATATATCGTGGGCCGATACTCCCCGAGCTCGATTACGCCTCGACTTAACTCGGAATATGACCTACGACACGCGGCACCTCCGCGTTTCCACGGAAACGAAATAATGTTCTCTGGCTTCCTATTACTTCCGTATTTCTATCGATTGGTCTAACTTACCCCTGGCAAATATTCCATTGGATATTTTTGTCTCCTTGTTTGCGCCGGACTTTGAGTGAATGAAAGTTGTGGGTGGTGAACTTGGTTCTTTTATATGAAATTATTTGGGTATCATATTTTTATTTGTATTTTATTATATCCTATATAAGATAATAGACTAATTTAATTAATTTTCGTCGCCATTCACACACGCTCTACATTCCGATAAAAATATTTCTCGATAAAATACAAATAGCTATCACTTCATCGACATCAAACCAAACCCGTTAAATAAGTCCTAAACGTAAACCACAGATCTCATCTCGAAAATCGTAATTTGTAAGATTCAATTTAATTTGTCGTTCGACACACCAGCTCTTCGAAGACGATCGCGAATAAGTCTCGAAGTGTGGAAGGGTTAAAGTGGTTTATCGATGGAAATCACTCGGCATGGTGTTTCTACGAGGTTCTTTATGGATGGCATAAAATTGGAGAACCGTTGACGACAGCTCCCGTCGGATGCAAGTCCACTCTACGATCCGAGGTCTATTTCTATCTTATACGGGCAGACCGAAAATAGTATGGAATTCTCGGGTATGGCGGCACGTGGGCGTCTTTTAGTAGCGTCTTTTAGTAGCATCTTTTAGTAGCATCTTTTAGTAGCATCTTCACTCTGGATCGTTTAAGGGACTCGAGAAGAGCGAAACGAAAGAGCACCACGAGGGTGCAAATGATATCCTGTCTCCTCGCTCCTACGCTTTTCCATCGTCGAATGACGTCAATGTCTCGATTCGTTGCGCTCTACTCTCCTCTTTTATAACACAACGTAATGTACTTGCGGAGGAGGACGATTCGAGCAAATTCTATCTCTAAGAACTTGTTTGCCGTCAGTTTTCGGGGAAAACACGTACTGTGTTTGCACGGAGTCTGGTTAATTCGGGATTAAGTGTGGGTGGCGGAAAAGACGAAAGATCTTGGGTGAACTCTCGGTACACATGTTCTATTACTATGTAAATATTCCATTAGAAGAGGCAAGTTATTAGTGGAGGCAAATATCTAATATTTCAGAGTTGGTATACAAAACTGCCGCGAGTTTTATATCGATAATAATAGTACATAAAGAACAGAATAAATCAATTCTAATAATTGATTAAATATATTATAAATATACTACAAGCATGCCATTGATTCTCACACATTTTCAGGGACAGGGAATATATAATAATCGAACTAATCGAGCAGCTCACTTTATTATTCACTGTTATTAATCCTCGCACATCAAAGTATCTCATTATGAATACAGTAACAAAGTAATTTCATATCTAATGAAAACACCGCGTTGAATCTTGAAAATAATCCCAGCTTCGTATTTTGCACTCATAATTTCCAATCACAAACACACCAATAGAAACGCTGCGCCAAAAGAATAATCCACTTGGCAAAGCAATTCCAACGAAGTATAATTGAGCCGAATAAAAAGTCATTGCGCATATCCTCAATTATATCGTAGACGATCAATAATTGGAAGGAAAGCGAATCGTCCGGTCAGATCGAAGGTTTGGATTGATCCTCATTAGTCCCCTAATTCGGTGTTCCAGGCGAGCTGTACGTGGAGGACCTAGGCGAGAGGAGGACCGTGTCCATCAGGATGGGTTGGCTATGGGTTGAGGGTACACCGATGAGGCTACCATTGAGGGCATTGAACCTACGACAAGCACCACCCAGTCACTGTCAACCTCACGCTTTGGCTCTCGGTTTTACCTTGAGCAATTCGCAGGGCCATTCGCTCGCTACTTTTTGGGTAATTATTACTTCCCTTCCGTTTCGTATAGCTGTAGAACTCATTTCGCGTGATTACTACTTCCCTTCCATTTCGTGTAGCCATGAAGATAATCTATTCGGTTCCTTTCTTCGAATGCCAACGTTTTATTTTCCAAGTCGTGAAACAATTCTTTGATTTATTCGTCTTATAATCGAGCAATTATAATTGCGTTGATAATCGAGTCGTTGAAAGCATTAATAGAATATGACTCGCAAGATATCGCGTTTACTTTCTGATAAAGGTATCTTTAAACGGGGACGGTACTTCGGCGTTGTTGAAAATGGCGGGTCTCGTGAATAGGAAACGAGATGGTCTCCCGATGTCGCGGGTGCGGGGAGGGGTAGAAAAGGGAAGAAAGAAAATAAGATAATTCGTAGAAACACGCAATGTAATTGCATGTAAATGGACTTTATCTCTGGCACGATCCGTTTCCTTGGCTGTAAACACTTTCTCGTCTCGGCCGGACTATGGAGCTCTCGTTCCACTGTGAACGGTGCAAATTCTAATTACAGCTTAGCCAACGTCGCCATTCGATTTCTAACTCGTTATACAACCCCGTGACTATCTTTTGCGAAGCTACGAACACGGCTAACATCAATTTCTACGCTTCGCCGAAATATACGTGTTTCGTTTCGATTAACTTTCTCCCGGTTTTGCATAGATCCCGAATATTTTAATCGCCACTTTCGATGGATGATTTTTTTATTTCCGCGAATTCGGCCTCGGTTTCCGAGACTCGTATTTTCATGCATATTTAAGTATCCACCTTTTATAACCTACCGGATTTAAACGTAGAGATTCATGGGAACACCTTTGGACGGTTGATTCTTTATTAGACATTAAATCAGTGATTAGGAGGATTAAAATATTATAAGTAGATGTATTAGAGGCGGGTACGAATTTCAGTAGTGGATTCTGCAGAGAGATATTTTTATTTGAATACCGTGGTTGAATTTAATCGAGCATATACCTGGCATCATAGCGAAGGTCGAAAATCCATACATGGAGGACTCGTTCAGTGACGTAACTGCATCCGGTCAATCTCGGGATGCTAATAAGGTCAGTAGGCAAGGTCAAAAGAGACTCCTGCCGATCTGACGGATAAACGGACGCGTGGGAGACCGGTAATCCACTCTCCCATGACCCGCCATTGTCAAGGAGTCCCACTATCCATCCATTTCTCCCCAGCGAGTTCCTTTGCCTTTTCTTGCTCCTTTCAAGAACGGTCCGCCACTTTATGATCGTCTAAATCGTTTTAATCGATCGAGATGCTTATCGAATATCAGCAACACGTAGATCAGTTAGATAATAATCATGGTGGTGACCAATGTATTCAATAGTTGAAAACTCTTTATGATCTTCGTTGAAGGAAGTGTGGAGGTCGCACATCTTTTTGGATATTCAAAATAATATATAATTATACAGGTTTTGCACGCCAAATAAACTCTTTTGCAAATCAAGCTTTTCTACAACTTTTATTTTTCTTAAGCTATTGTGATAAAAATAAAATCGAATGTAAAGGGTGAATTTGATCTGCAGAATGGTTAATTTGGAGTTAAAAATCTGTATCATTATTATAGAATTATTTGCAGTATTGTTTTGCGATTTAAGATACGATTATTAATTAGCAAAATATTCTGTATGATTTCAGGCGGACACGGAGCCAATCTACTGGTCCTGGGTCCGTGCGATCGCAGCGGAACTAGTCCGGCAGACACCCTTTCGGGCCCAACGTTGTCTAAATTTCCTGGAAATACTAACAATCTGTCCAAGGGGCCCAGTGCCATTACCAGACAGTCCAACGGAGACCAGAAGGCGTTCCAGAAGTGAATTACGATGCTGGCCCAGTGATTCGCCGACGGAGAAGGCTATCAGGAATACAGCGACGATATTGGAGGAATCAAGAAGAAGAGCGAGAAGCGAGTTACGTGGATGGTCCAGCAGTAACTCCAGCGACGAAGATCTCCTTGGAGAGTTTCGTAGTATACCTGCCATTATAACAAAGGATCAACCGGTGACAAGGACATGGGGTTGCAGTGAAAGCAGCGAGGGAAGTGACGATAGTCTACCATGGGGTGGTGTTTGTCGGTCTAGCGTGGATTCCGTGGATTCTGCTGTCTCATTACCGGAACCGGAAACCAGGGAACAAAGGATACAAAGGTACAAGGAGGCAAGGAGAAGAGAGAACGAAGCTAGAAGCCGTAGAGTCCTCGAGGAAGATGCAAGGAAGAGGAAAGCCAGAGCTGAGGAGAATAATAATGATCTCCTGAAGTCGTACGGTTCCAGTAGATCCAGGAGTAGAATATATTCCGCGAACGATAACGATGACTTCCGGGTACCGATACAGAGGAAGGATTGCGTCGAGAACAGGTCCAGGATGCAGAATGATAATTGCACGATTAAGAGGCTGCCACCGGTGAAGCCAAACGAGTCCTCCACCGTGCGATTCGAAGAGAACCATCGGAACGAGGAGGACAAGAAAAATAATAACAGCCCAAAGACTACTAATATTAATCCAGGAATACTCAGAACGGATGTCAGCGAGCGAAGAAGTAGAGCAAGAGAAAGGAGATGTGTCCGTGAAAAGCAACCACAGCAACCACAGCAACTAGCTAACAGTGTGGAGACTCTTCAGGAACGAAAGGAACGTTTAGCTACTTTATCATCGAGGATACCGATTCCTCGTCAGTCGCCTACCAAGGCAGCCACACCGGAGAACTGTTTGACACCAGTTTTATCAAGATCGTCCAATTCCTTGACATCCAATCAGCAAACCTGCGAAGAAGATGTCGCGAGATTGTTAGAAAGGTGTCAAAGGGTGGACCATTATGTTCCGGTTCGAGAGAAGTTGACTTTATTCGAGTCCCTTTCGAGGCTGGGTGGCAGACTGGCAAGGAGTACGGAGGACCTTGGTAGATCATCCACAAAACCAAGTCCCAGAGGCAAGCAACGCGCGAGATCTCTTCATGATCTCAATAGAGGCACCAGAAGTGTTCCTGTCAGAGAAATGTGTCGGTTCTTCGAAGGTGACGTGGAACCAGAATCCCCACGTGTTTCGGTGTCCCTCGCGAAAACAAGGTTCAGTGACCCAGTAACTCCGACAAGGAACACGTGGAAGGATGCGATCCTGAAGGGTAACGAAGCACCCTGCGTCAGGTCCTCCACGAGAAAGAAACATTATTTCAAATAGTTCCGAAGTGTCTTTAATTCAAATAATGTCTTTGAGTATCGAGGACGATGTTTTGTTTAGTGATTTGTGTTGGTTCTTTTCCATCATTTTACTACGGAAAAATTGTATTAATCCAGCAATTAATCGTGGATTCTCTAAACATGGTGATACATATTTCGTTTCGCCGGAGAAAAGCAAAAAAATTATTATCGTAAAGCAGATTTAAAAATTGAAAAAATATTTAGATAAATTGGATGAGTAAATCAGCGATGGATTAATTCTTCGATAAAATAGTTGTTCAGTTATATGTTATCTTTGGAGAATATTTGCTACGTTGAGTTATTCTGGGTGAAGAAAAATGATGATGTTTGTGGGAGGTAGGGAAATAATATTCGGAGTTGAAGTCGGTAGAGTTTAATGATCCACGTTGATGAAGTTCGTCCGGATATTTTAGAAGGAGCCTGTGTACGGGTTCGAATTGGAACGATCGAGGAATATTTATTAAGAGTTTAGACTCGAATCCGCTCTCTCGATGCCAATGAATCGTCACACTTGTCTCGGGAGAAAGTCGCTGCCCGGAGCAGCTTTTTTTTTCCTTCCGTGGATTCGATCTGTGCTCGATTCTTGTATCGCTAAACATTCGGTCGGTTATTCAAATTCTGCCTGGCAAACGTAACCGGCAAATTCATTGCAACCAGCAAAAAATAAAACACCAGTAAAAAGGTGACAAAAAGGTGGAAAGGAGGAAAAAGACCGACAATAGTCACGGAACTCGGTGTCTGTAATTTTATGTACGTATCGTGTTATTTATTTAAAATCGTTCCTGTTTAACGAAGAAAAATAATTGTTAGAAATAAGTGATCGTATTCGTTGATGGACTCGAGTGATGAACTCGAACAGCGATTTGGTGTTGCGACAAAAAAAACATCGGTGTTACAATTAAACGTAATATTAAAATGCGAGTCGAAAAACGAAGAAGGAGAGAAAGAGAAGGAGAGAGGAAAATCGGAGAAACCGGTAATTTACGCTCGCCCAAAGTGATTGCCGCAATACTCGAACACCTGTCGAGCGCGAAGATCGTTTGAAATCATTCTCCGTGAATCACCCAAAAAATCATGAACAACAATGATTCCTAGATTTCGTAACCGATCGTTTTCGAGATCTTTGAAGTGTAAACGATATTCCATTCATCTAATGAAGTATCCAAAGAAACCTAGAATAATAATAATATTAATAATTCCAGCCAATTAAAAACTGGAAGTAATAATCATCCTTGACTCAAGCAAACGATTGATGTTATTAAACTTCGTTAATTTTGTACATAAATAATCAATAATTTCTTGTACCTGAGATATTGTTTTATTACTTATCATCGAGTAAATTAAACGATTCTTCGTTTGTTATTAAGTGATTGTAAATAATAATTAAAATTATGATCGATCAAGGTAGATTGATAGGTTCATTCTAAATTAGTTGATCGAGGTTGCATCGTTTAGAAAGAATGTTTTTTTTAAATAAATTGAAGGAGGCTCGAGGTGTTATATATTGGTTGAATTATGTCGAACAGTCGAGTACTTGCATCATAGCTGGACTTCCGGTTGTTTCGAGTCGGGGCGGTAATTTCCGGTCTTGTTTCTGGGCCCCCCCGTTCTCCCTTCACCCTTCTCCCTCTTCGCTCGTCCTATCGGACCACCTACGCGAAATCGCTCGCTGCAAACTCTCGTATTTCTGTTCGCTTCTATTTATACGAATTCGTCGCTTTCTTCGCCCGGAAACCGAGTGCCGAGGAAAACCAAGCGAAAGAAACTCTCTCTTTGTTGGTTCTCTTGGAATCGGCAGAAAATCGGTCGCGAAAAGTCACAGCCAAGATGATCGATATTCATTGCTCTTGTATTATATTGAACATAGCTGTTTCGTTTAAGAAATGGAGATTAATGATGATTCTATAAAGTGCCAAAAATTCGGGCGTTCGAAGCATTACATTTTTTTTATTTCGTTCTGATAATTGTATCATGAAATTGGCGAACGCTCTTCGCGAAAGGCACGTCGTTAACGATCGATATTATTTTTTTGTTTATTGTACAATATATTCTTGAGAGTAGAATTTGTTGTGTATTGGTAGTTTATTCTTAACCGCGGAATTTTTGATATAAAATTCTTTATGATTTATTTTCGATAACGAAATGTTTTATATAGAATTCCTGGTAATTTAACCTCGCTGTCATATATTATATATATGATAATATCGAAATACCGAAAATATAACCTTTTTGAACTATCAAGAATTCTATGTACAAAATTCCATTACCGAGAATAAATTATTAAGAATTCTATATCAGGAATTTCGTTATCCAAGATAAATTATTCAGAATTTTATATCAGAACTTCTGTTGTCAAGAAAAATGATCAAGAATTCTATATTAAAAGTTCTGCTATCAAGAATTAAATAATCCATAACTTGTTAAAAATGCGAATCTCCTTTCGGGGAGGAATAATGATTGTATAAAGTGCCAAAAAATTAGCGTATATTCCTAGCGAATGGAAGGAATGTATTGATAAGTGATAAGAGATAGGACGATTCTTGGACTGTTTTAAGAGACGAATCGAACAGAGAAGTCATGGATGATAATTGTTCCCTAATCAACGTTTTGTGCCTCGATTTTTTTCGGATCGTAGATCGTCGTACTTCATCCTACGGTCATCGAAAAAAAATTATTTATTTAAAGGTATTAATCATGTTACTAGTGGTTGCGTTATTTTGGATTCTTTAAGAATCGCTCGCGCGAATCGAAGGCGAAGTAAGAGTTCGGAAAATGTATTTCCTTTGATCGTGCGATGGAACGATCGCTTTTGTACAGTTTCATTAAATGATTTATCGTGTCCCCGACATACAATCAAAGAGTTAACTCATTATTTTTTTGTATTCTTTTTTCCTCGAGGAGACCACATATACATACAAATATAGAAATATATATATATATTATAAATATATACATAGTGTACGATAGTGTGACAGTGTACGAACTTGCGATACGGTGTGTTTTGTGTATAATACCTGGATACTGACGGACGTATAACAGAAATATATGTATGACGAATATTAATGAGAAAAAAGAATAATTTAATCGACGGCGAGGCGAACGGATTTTTACTCGCTGAAATGTCAATGTTTTTCAAGGGATTAGGTTTGAAGAGCTTTGGATCATTTTGAGTACCGGCGCCATTTTGATATCCAATTTCAACGATGTTGAAAGCAAGATAAATAAAAGTGGTCATAAAACAGTCGAAGTTATCATACTAGTTCGATAAAAATACTTAATAAATTTTATATTAGACCAATTATTTTGAGCCCACAAAAAAATATTCTACAGTATTTGGCAATGACAATTGTTTGATAATAATAATTGGTAATCAATATTTTTACTACAGGAATTTAATATAAAAAATGGAATAATAAATTAAAGATTCGATCGCCTCGTCGATGCAAGCCGACGACCAATACAGGGTAAGAAACTTGTCCTATAAAATGATAAGCAAACTGCAAACTTTTCGAACAATGAACACGTAATAATTAATAAAACACCATGATGGCTTGTCGTTAAAGAATAATCTTCAGTAGTCTTCCGAGAACCCAACAATCCAAATATGTTTCCTATTCATACTCCAATGAAATCGAAGATCCAATCTTGTCACCGCGCAACCATTTTTACCATAATTTTATATAAACCTTCAATCGGTGTTATTAAATATAGGGAACAATATAAATCATATTAGTACTCAGAAGTCAACATATCAACATCGTTGCGAAGATCGGTAATTAAAAAAATAAATTCATCATCATCCATCAAAGATAATTAAAACCCAATATTTTTTCTAACTTAATTACTTCGTATATTATACTGCAGTATTTTGCATTTCCCGGAATATCGAGTGGTATCGATGCAAATAGTAATTTAATCGAGCCTTAAATTGATATGCATTAAATTGATTGGACTGCTGAGTACTGATAGAACGAGACTACATTAAAATTAATATATTTATTGCTATAAATAAATAAACTGAACCCTGTAGAGTTGGTCGATCGCCAAAGAGGTCCTCTAGTCCCTCGTCGGATGGAAATCCGCACCTGCAGAAACCCCTCGCGTAGTCGCAATATGCACGCAACGAATCGCGCACCTAAAACCGATTCTTCTCGAATCGAGTTTAACCCTTTGACATATAATAACGTCTGGAAGACGTAATTAGTTTCGTACGTTATTGTAGACGTCCATCAGACAGGAAAAATGTCATACTTTGCGGAACTACTTATTTCTTATTTAATAATATTACTTAATTAGTAAATAACCCTGGAACTACCAAAGCAGTCAAGATGACTGGTCCGTAATATTTAATAAAATTATCTGATTATATAGCCACGCATTTTTGGAGATTTCATATTTATTAATTGACTTCCATCCTCCAGCCATAATTTACATTTAAATAAATGCATAAGTATAACTGCGGTTATCAACGGAATTAAGTAATATTCAGCTTATAAATATTCCGGTCTCTTTCGAAGCTTACATATCAGTTCATTTAAGTAAAAAATTAATTAGTTTAGAAGAAGAACTAAAATTGAATTTCAAATTAAATAGCATTTTTGAGACGCATCGAATTCCACGTTATTTGTATGTCAACGGGTTAATCGAGATCCGAGTCAGCTGTTCCGAAGATGGAATCACACACGAATGTCATGAATCCGTTCGTTAAACCCCGCTGTCGGCCGTGCGATTGGCCGGATTTGTATTTTACCTTTGTTGTAATAAAAGGGACGAATAATGGCCGTTACATAAAAGTGATTGTCGTTAGAAAGTCACCGGCAAAGGCCTTGACGGGGTACTCGACACTGGCTTATTCTCACTCCGTTTACTTCGTTATCCTTTTATTCGCGCGGCGCAGGCCTTTTGTCGGCCTCGCCGAACACGATTTTCCCTTTTCCTTCTTTTTTCCATCCACCCACCACCAATCGCTTTTGTTCGTCCTCTTGCGCCGCGTGTGAGCCACGCGCGCGTACAATTAGGAGAAATCTACGTTAATTAGTGCATTTTTCTTATGGATACGCATCGTTAGATTGCGCACGAAATTGCTGAAATTTCAAGAGAAAGAAATATTGTGCAACGTGTTGTTGCACCTGCTAGTAGGAGGTAATTGTTGCAGGAATTAGTTTTTAGTTAAGTTTCAATGGTTGGTAGATTATGTTGGTTTTAGGAAAATTGAGAGTCAATGCATTTTTGGGAAATTAATTATTAATGATATCAGTGAAGGTTTGATATTAAAATAATTATCCTATCATCCTGGTGTTCCGATATGAATGAAATATTAATTCCCGTAAATTAATACGATGATAAAAATATTGTTGTGATATTAATTCTGCGAATAATTAAGATTAATATGAAAGGCACAGAATTGTACTAAAGATACTAATAAAATATTAATTGGAATCGAGTAATAATAAAATATTTTTGGAATATTATTTTCGGGAATAATTAAGAAGAATACGAAATTACACAGAAAATATTAATTGAGAACAAATAATAAAAATGTTCGAGAAGTATTACTTCAGGTATAATCAGGATAAATACAAACGCACGAAAACAATACAAAAGTCATAATCAAATTTAATCAAATTTATTCGTATTCGATTATACATTTACAAACTCAATTACAATCGACGATTAATTCTTCGAACTTCCCCATGTTTTTTGGAATCGAGTAATGCTCTACAAACTAACAAAGAAATCTTGAAACTTACGCGGAGATATTCGCAAGGTTTCTATTTGGAATGTGTGTTTATATAAGTTAGGCCTTGGAATCGTAACGCTCCATAATTTAGCTCCGATTTATTTAGCTGGTTATTTACGCAGGTACTCGCTGGTGCGTAGAGACGGCCGCCCACCTGACGAGTTCCTATATAATTCTTATTCTACGGATAAACACGCACGTGCGTTAAAACCAGTAGTTTCATTGCGTCCTCGGTGCCCCAATCAGATTCCGTTCGAACCGCGAGCATCGATAAACTCCTCTGCAACTCTCTTTCATCGCCAACCAGAATTTTCAAAGCAACTTAACACGGTGAGTGCTGGACCGAAATCCGCGTTATATGATACCTCGCGATACGCGTCCGTAATGTCTATTTAACGCCTAAAAATAAAACTGTTTAAGCGCTCTACGATACATTGGTTACTTTACACTTTTATCGTTGTTAAAAATATTAAAAATTGTATGAATATATATATTTTATTCATTATGTGAATGGTTTTAGACTCTAAAATTTAGAGAACCAATATCTTGAAAGAGAATTGGAATATGAAACTTATACGATGATATTATTAGTTCGATTTACGAGGATACAATATTTATGACAAAGGAATAATTTATTAACATAGTATAATAAACAATGGATATAGATCAGATAACTAGATCAGTGGGAACGATAACCGATCGTGGTAAATTCAGATAGGAAGAGCACGCGGAATACTATCGGTAGTATTCAGTATCGGATCAACGATAAAGGAGTTTCACGGCGCGAGTATTCGTGTAGCTGTTATAATTTTCTTATTTATCGCATCGCAGCAAATTGCAAGTGACACTTGATGCATATATGCATATCGGCTGCGTAAGGCACACCTGCGCTAGAATGCAATCTGTTTCCTCGTTATCGCATCGTGTTCGCTTTATTGGTCACCGTCGCGCGATACGTAATTTAATGTGCTGGCGAAACTCTTCCTGTGCGCGGTGCCTCGTGAAACGTTCTGCTTCATCTCGCAAAAAATACTCGTATAACTACTTGTCATTGGTCCCTGACCTGTTTCACGGATCGTAACTGTCTAAATATTCGATTACATTTTTATGCGCGCCAGATGAAAGAACGACATTTGTGTCGGACGCATTCTATCAGGTGACATATAATAAGTTATTGGAGAGTAAATATATATATGATATATAGAAACAATTTTAAACTGCTTCCTCCGACCCACAATCGTCCTAGAATATGTTTATACATCATTTACCATCGATTTGGGCCATTTAGGAGCGATTCTGGCGACTTTTAATTTTTGACAATTTTTGAAGGTATACCCCTTCACATTTTTTCGATTTCGGTTCGACCATTTTTTCGGCTAAAAAAATTTTTAAACCGCTTCTTTCGGCCCAAAATCGTCCTAGATTATGTTTATACATCATTTAGCATCGATTTGGGCCATTTAGGAGCGATTCTGGCGACTTTTAATTTTTGACAATTTTTGAAGGTATACCCCTTCACATTTTTTCGATTTCGGTTCGACCCATTTTTTGGCCGAAACAATTTTTAAACCACTTCCTCCGACCCAAAATCGTCCTAGATTATGTTTATACATCATTTACCATCGATTTGGGCCATTTAGGAGCGATTCTGGCGACTTTTAATTTTTGACAATTTTTGAAGGTATACCCCTTCACATTTTTTCGATTTCGGTTCGACCCATTTTTTGGCCGAAACAATTTTTAAACCACTTCCTCCGACCCAAAATCGTCCTAGATTATGTTTATACATCATTTACCATCGATTTGGGCCATTTAGGAGCGATTCTGGCGACTTTTAATTTTTGACAATTTTTGAAGGTATACCCCTTCACATTTTTTCGATTTCGGTTCGACCCATTTTTTGGCCGAAACAATTTTTAAACCACTTCCTCCGACCCAAAATCGTCCTAGATTATGTTTATACATCATTTACCATCGATTTGGGCCATTTAGGAGCGATTCTGGCGACTTTTAATTTTTGACAATTTTTGAAGGTATACCCCTTCACATTTCTTCGATTTGGTTTCGACCCATTTTTCGGCCGAAAAATTTTTTAAACCGCTTCCTCCGACCCAAAATCGCCCTAGAATATGTTTATACATCATTTACCATCGATTTGGGCCGTTTAGAACTGATTTTGGGGACTTTTAATTTTTGACAATTTTTGAAGGTATACCCCTTCTCATTTTTGCAATTTTGCACCAACCCATTTTTTTACCGGAAACAATTTTCAAACCGCTTTTTCAACCCAAAATCCTTCTAGAACACGATTACAATGCATAAGTCACACCACTGATTATCGTAGAAATATAATTTAAGTTAGAGACATGATGAAACGAAAGTTGTCCGGAAGTCTGTGATGGATAAACAAGAGTGTAATATGCCAGTCCGTTGTAAAATAACTTTTGCCGTCCATTATAAGACAGGCTTCGTGTATCGAAGAGGAAGGTTTCACGTTCGGTGCATAAGAAACGCGGGTAATCGAGTGACTGGCCTTGATAGCTGCTGGTACCGGGCATGGTAAAGCGGTTCAACGTGAAACAGGTACATGTTTATGGAGGATATACACTCTTCGATAGGTTGATCCATGGAACGGTAGGTTTGTTGGCCTTTCCAGCAAATATTCCCTTCCAGCATACAACATATACAATGTACACTAATCATTAACTCTAAATTCCATCAAATTTCTGCGTCAACTGGGTTGGCTCTTTGTGGTCCACTTCTGACCTTGCCACAAAATGGTCTCATTTTAATTACATACCTCACAAACAGACTTAAAACATACGACCCATTGAATTTTACCAGTAAAAATCAAATCGAAATAAATTTAATAAATTAATATATAAATTAATTTTAGTATGTTCGCACACGCTACACTATTTAAGTCAACTAAATTCAGTTGAGTTTGGCTTCATCGAATTTTTTTATTCCCCTGCTTGTGCTGTAATTATATTGTCATATTTCTAGTAATTCGTTACTTGGAAATTGTTCGGGGTAAAATAATTGTGAATTAAGATATTGACCGGAGTAAGTGGCTTGCATAGCACTAGGATTTCTTTAGCACGGTCTGGTGCCATAGAGGTGACATCTACTATCACTGGAGAACGTTGAAGTGGAATAAGTCTCGCTGGTCAGACTGAAAGGATTGACTCTTTTTTAAAGACACTGGTTGGTAAGACGAGTAGAATAGGAACGTACGATGTCCGCCACCTGTTGAAGAAGTTTAATCAGCCTTACCTTCTCATACATTTAAGAATACAAGAAAAGTCGGATATCTTTGGAAAGAACGATGGTAGACAACAAAACGTAGTGTCAATGGCTACTGGTTTTTTTCCATTCAAACAGTCATATTCTCGAGCTTCGAGTATGTATGATATATTTTAGGAAAACGTTAATGGCCTCTTCCATGTCAATGATCATTGATTTGCATTATCAAAGATTAATTATCAATGGAATTTCTACATAACAATGATTACGCAATATTATGTAATAGTTACCATCAAGTTTTTTAATATTCGGGTATAAAATAACGAATTATCACCGATATCTTTTAACACTCATTTAATTCTAAATAGTTGAGTGTTGTTAATTCAGTTAGCGTCATTTAAAAATATACATTATGGACAAGAAAAAATTAGTGTTTTTTCCAGATAACTACAATTCAGTTAAATAAAAAATATCTAATCTTAATCTCAGTGAAACTTAATGACTCGCGTACATATTATATCATGTATATCTTTCGACGGAAACGTAATCAAAATTTATGATAAATAATAAAGTTTTGCTACTTCTGTTATCATATTTCTAAAATACAGATCCTAGACTACAAAATACATATTTATTCTTCGAAATCGTTACAATTTCATCATACAAAAACATATTAAATTCGATTCCCAATAGAACTTGATCAATCGACCGCACAGTTTACATCATACAGGTGATCCATATCAAAGATCCCCACGTGACCAAACTACCATATTCTTTTCTATCTATTCTGACCTACTAATCTCAAAGCCTTTCCCCTACAAAGCATTCACGAGAGCAAACGTCTCGTCTTCTCACGGCACACCAAAGGTAGAACCAAGTAAGAAGTAAACAAATGCAAGCGTGGATCGCGGTCGTCGTTCAAAAAGTAGAATCCGCGGATCCAATAATATCCGCAGAGAGCACGCCGGCAGGACCTCGCTTGCCGTTAATAGAATCTTTCTATTCGTGCGCGCGGCGTGTTATTTACACGACAATATTATTCCTGTTCCCTGGGCCCGGTGTGCGTGCGTTGATGGCGTCCGAGGGTCCCCCTGAGAAGAAAGAGAGGTGAAAAAAAGAGAAAGGGATAGGAGAGAAAGAGAGAGAGAGAGAGAGAGAGAGAGAGAGAGAGAGAGAGAGGAGAGAAGAAACGAGGAGAGGAGATCTTATTAGAGGTGCACGAATATCCGTAGGCGCAAAAAACCCGGAGAGGTTAAGTCCGTCGTCGTCGTCGTCGTCGTGTCGATGTTTCCCGTACGTCGAGAGAGAGGAACTCTCTCAGTACGCGACGAGACATCTCTCGGTGTGGTTCTCATAACTGGTCTCGGACCGCTGGTTTTTTAACTGCATTTCCATCCTCCACGGGCACCACCGACCCTTCCCGCTTTTTTTACGAGCCAGAATAAAGAAGAACGTTAGAACGCCGGTTTTTAACGAGCAAGATGAACGAGAGCGATCTGCAACTGGCGAAAGCCATGGTGGACCTGGAACTGGAGGACAATGCGCCGAAGAAAACCGCCGTCACCAGGATGCAGGATAAACAGCAGACCTTCAGGTGAGGCTTCCTCTGAATTCACTTCCTGCATTGCGATTGACCTTTGATCTCAATGAAATATTTCCGTTGAATTTTATATTATAGTCAGACGTAAGTTCTTCCACTAACATTTATATTTAACCTGACATTAATCATGCTCGAATTACTTCGAAATATTAAGTCGCGGACAAATATCTTATATGCATCGTATATTATGTATATATTTAAATGTACCAGTAAAAGGTGCAATAGTTGCACTATTGCATAATGATAATGTTTTATGAAAAAACGTTGATGTCATTTGCGGAATATTATCATATGCAAGAATAACGCTCTTGGCTACCGAGTGATGAATATTAATAATTTGGATGTTTCTCATACGGGCTTTTTACTTGACACAAAAGAAACCGATTAGAAATTCGGGTGTCATCGACCGCGTGGGACTCGACTTGTAGATCAATCGATAGATCTGTGACTTTTTTTATTCTGTCGCTCTATATTTTGTACTATGATTGAGCGTAGTGGCCGGTGAAGGTTTTCCGAAAATAAATTGGCAACGATCCGACTTTTACTTTTACCACGGGACTATGAATGCACTGATAAGTATGCGGCGTTAAAAATAAAGTTAACATTCATCGATCCGCGGCACGAACTTCGCCATGCCGCGTCGCGTCGCGCCTCGGCGATCATTCTTTACGTTGACGCCGCGGCTTAGTTAGAATGTTTAATGTCAAAAAACTTCCTCGCGGCATACGCAAAAGTCAAGGACACGTGGATTTCTGTGAAACATCGATTAGAACACATCAGGTCACCGCGTGAGAGGGAAATATTTCTCGAAGTGCGATGGTGGTGTAATGGTCAGCATAGTTGCCTTCCAAGCAGTTGATCCGGGTTCGATTCCCGGCCATCGCACATGATTTATTTTGGATTTTTTTGTAAGCGTTTATTGGCTTCAAAAGTTTGTTTATTATTGTGGTAACCTAGCAGGCGAATCGTGAATATTATATAAACAATTTTATTGGTTACAGAAATTTATCAAAATTAAAGTTATCTTGATAATAGATCTTGATTAATAGTTGCCTTCAAATTAGTTGATCCGGGTTCGATTCCCGGCCATCGCACATGATTTATTTTGGATGTTTTTGTAAGCGTTTATTGGATTCAGAATTTAGTTTATTTCGGTGGTAACCTAGTATTAGATTCATGGACATTATATCAAAAATTATTTTGGGTATAGAAATGTATCAAAATGAAAGTTATCTTGATGATATTATTTCGTTAATGTGAGATCATTTTTGTGTAGCATATAATGTCATATAATATAATACATTATAACATAATATAATTTAATATACTGTTATGCTATACGACTCATATTATCCAAAAATAAACTCAAATTGCAGGGTTCTACAATCTATCTATACACACACATAATATTCTGTACCATATTATATCATATTAAATATTACACAAAAGTTATTTCAAACACACACATATGTATGTACATATACATATATCAATTGCGAAAGGGTAAATTAAAAAACTGCACAAGATATAATCGAATATCATTGGTAAATATTGAAGTATTGACATACAAGTAGTTGTTATTAGGTAACTTTCTAAAAGTATGACTAGATCGGAAACCCTTCACTGGAATGATTCGGGTGTTCTGTGTCAAGGTTCCCAGCGGACCTTGCCACTCTTATTTGTGACAATACTCTCCCTTTTAGAGCCATATGTGTGGAGCAGTCGATATAAACGTAAAACTGAACGGAATATCCGACATACACGTTTAATCTCTTCAGTGACCCCAATAACGTCACTAATTCCACTCATTCTATTATTATCGCGATACTCCAGTACCTTTCAAAAACGATTGCTTATCAATCTAAATAATCCCATTACTTTAATTGTCTCAATGAAACAACACTGATTAATAACGCATTTTCAAAACCGACAATAATATAATCATCAGAAACTATAAAACAAACTCCAACATCCGGACACCAGGATCTTCATCATTTTGCGTCTACGAAGGGCTGCTAGAAACGAAGTCAAGGATATCTTCTTTCGCGATTGTCTTTTTTTTCGTATCAGGATCTGGCACATCTAGAAATAATCCTTGACTCAAATATTGAATTAAAAAGTGTACTTAATCTTCGGTGGGCTCCAAAAATTGCTCCAGTTTTTTAAGTCTTCGGCATCCTTGATCCTTGAATGATTGGAGTGAGACTTAACCGTGAGATTAAAAGCTACAAAGAGATTGCTTGGTGATTAAATTATGAATGTTTTAATGGCCTATTTTGTACTTAATAATATTGTTGTTAATTTCGTGAGATTCTTAACAATTTCTTTTTCTCTTGAAGCCATATCCGGTCCGAGTTAACAGTCGATTATGCCGAGACGGTGGAGCCGCGAAGGTAAAATAGCTCTCTACATAGTGCTCGTCTTCTTTGTAACTGGCGCCATCCGCATGATAAAAAAATACTGTGTTCTGTTTTGTCAACTTATCCTTGCGAGGTGTGTTTATAATCCATTACTGTAATTAATTGCGTAAAATGTCACACGAATTTGTATGAAATAATTATTTAGAGTCCAAATTGTGATTGTTTCGAATTAAACACACCTCCGTGAGATCAGTCCGAGTTTATTTGTTTAATTTTCCAACGCAGCACGATGTGGATTGTTTGTGCACTGAATTCATATTTGCATGTTGTCCTTGTACTCACGCACGAAGGTTGACGCTTTTTTAATATTTTTACAACGCGACTGTAATGATTGTCATTGTTTACATGATTTGAAGGATATTAGGATCGATGGAATGAAAATATTTTGTGCTCTCTGTGTAGACAATGTTTGTATTCGAACAGTAATTAGTAGAAATATAGTTTATAATAATATAGTACAGAGTTTAAATTACGAAATTACAGAATTATTTTTCTTGTAGTTATTTATTCAAGTTTTTACGGTCAATTAGTCGAATGCATTAATTTCTAGTACTAAAATAAAATCCTAAGCTAATCTCGGCTCTCCTTTCACCAAATATTAATTAACCCAATTTAATAATCTCTAATCCTAAAATAAAATCCTAATGTAAGTTCGGATCTTCTATCACCAAAAATGAATGATTCCAAATTATGAATCCCCAGTCCTAAAATAAGTTCGGTTTGAATCTTCTTTCCCCCAAAATATTACTTCGTCCAACACATTAATCTCTCGTCGTAATTCCGCCACTTTTTTCTGCCAATATTTGACCCCAGAAGGGTATTGTCCGAGTTTATCAGCCAGGAGTCAAATACACAAGACCACGATCGTGATCTTGTACAATCAGACTCATGTATTTACAATCAACCCAGACCAGCGATAAACGTATCGTTTGCAATCCCCTAGCAAACATCAAGAAAAATTGCATTCTAGTGGTTGGCGCGAAACATTATGTCGAAATATGGCCTTCACTATTCGGCCACGTATCTTCCCGATTATGAGTCAACTGATATCAAACGGTCGTGTGAGTGTATTCGTGAGAAACGGAGATAAATATTCGTCGGCGTTCATTAACCGTCTCCAGTGACTTGCTGGTATTAGAATCATTATCAGGGGCGACATACGATTACCTGAATAATATACTTCGTCTTCATAAATTAATAACTCACTTGCCAACCACATGGATATACTCGTAATACGATAATCAAAATTACGCGCAGCTCGATTGAAAAGGCCAAGATTTCTTGTTATTCGCGATTAATTAGAAAGCGGAAGATACGGGTTGATCAAAAGGGATGACGCGTGGATAGGAATCAGAAAGAATCGGGAAGAAACATTGCGATCAATGATCGGAAATCGTGATGCTTGAGAACCGCACATAGCCGGTCTTTTCTTGTCGGTAACGCTTGGGTTATCGCAAAGGTTCTCCGTTATCATTGGAAATTTTTATTTTCCTTTCTTCCCCGACAATGCACCGTTTACTGATGGATGGAACCGTACGCTGTTGGCCCGTTTCAGTATAGTTGTGCTCGGTATATAGTGATGCTACGTGGTAGAAGTATTCTTAGCAGGGCTGTTTTGCTCGCGAGGAATTCCTTTTATAATTCTACTATCAGGTATATTTATTATAGTAATATTTCACACTACGACTTATCTTCGAATGCCTCATTTTGTCACCAGATATTCACTATGCGTATTTCCGTGTCGAAGGTGAGGGTGGCGATGCCATCCGCTCTCTTTTAATGTTAATTCTATGTAGAACTACGGAAGTCATTCAAATGACGGTATTTAACACTAGAACTATCAAAACAGTCAAAATGACTGGTGCGTGATTTTTACAAAAATTATTTGGATATGCAACGTCGCACTGTTTCAGATTTCATGTTTTTATTTTATCTATATAATACCCAGAATTAAATTCATGAATTAACTTCCATCCTCCGGAATTAATTTACATATAAATAAATGTATAAGTATCACTGAGAATGTGCTCGGTAGTTCTAGTGTTAATAATAACATTCAAATTTATATGATTCCATTTTCTGAGATTTTTGCGGCAAATGTTGTACGATGGACGTAGTTAAATCGATTGATTTAATTTCTTCGTCCATTCTTCCTAGATTGAGTCTCATCGAATTTGATGAAATTAATATTCCCCAAACTTTATTAATATCAGAAATTTCCCAACTTAGTTTATTCACGAAAAGCTGAATTAAAAGTGACGATTATTGAATCTTCATTATATCTGGAATTGCTTGTGTTAGCTATATTTGCTGCTATTTTTATAACTACAAATTTATATTTGTAGTTTACCGTATATCCTGAAATAGCCATAGAAAGTTGATCAAAAATATTATTTTCACATTTTTCCATGAATAGCAATTTTTAGTGACGACAGTGAAAAAAATTGCACTGCCCGGGAATCGAACCCGGGTCGCAAGAATGGGAATCTTGCATGATACCACTACACCAGCAGTGCTAGTTGCCCGTAATGGTTTATTTAAAGCTATAGATCGAACGCAATTTTGTTAAACGATATTCTTAAATATTGCATTTTAAAAATAACATGATGCAATATGATGATAACATACAACAATATAGTAATACAATAAAACCTTAAATCAGTGATACAAGAAAAGTATAATTTATGTCTTCACACTGAAATATAAAAATTCGTTTGCCTTGGAAGATTAAAATAAAATCATCTTTTATTCATCCATTTATTAAAATTCAACTATTAATATATTGGAATAATTATGATATTTCGGAAACAATTTTAATTGAGTTGAGTGCTTAATTAATGAAGTGTTAAATAACGCAAGATATCGGATGTTTTAATGTATATAAATATATATATTTAGTTTTGTTATTTTAATTGTATATCAAAATAGCTGGCATTTTATCTTCTCATTCAAGTGTTTGTTAATTGAGAATTAATGTAATTCGATAGAAATTGTTCATTCTGAGGTTTTAAAATTATGCAATTACATTAATAGCTGAATTTGATGAATGTTAATTTTCTTGGAAAAATTACGTAATAAAATTGTTGAATATATTTAATGTGATACGAATATATTATATGTAATAACTTTGCCAGAATTACGCGACAGAAATTTACGCGCAACTTTTAATAATTTTTCTTGCGCAACGTATTATCGGGATCACGCGAACTGAATTTTGCAAGCGAATTAAAAATAATATCTCGGATGACTGACAGCGGCTCACGTGCAATCATTAATTTTAATATTCCACATATCATGAATTCATAGAACTTAAAATTGACTAAAGAAGGGAAAAAACTGTTGCCGAAACGTATCAGTTTTTATAAATATATGATATAAATTTTGTGTTAAGATCGTAGTAAACCGTTTGCTTATTAAATTTTTTAACGTGTCATTCAAATAATAAAATTTTAATACTCGTATTTTTCAATCGTGTAATACACTTTTGATCTTTCATGATGGAATTGAATTACATGTTATTGAAATTAAAATATAAAATTGCCAAAAATATAAATTCTGTGCGATGGCCGGGAATCGAACCCGGATCAACTGCTTGGAAGGCAACTATGCTGACCATTACACCACCATCGCACGATAAATTCTTTTAACTTTATATTCGCTGACTGCCTGTAATTTTATGATTTCATATTTTAATTCCACGATTAAGCAAAATATTTCAAATTTAAGTGTGCGTAAATACCAAATATTAAATCAAATGAAATTAAGATGAAGATGTATAGCATACTTTAATTACTCAGGAAATTCTATCAATCCTTTTCACGGTCTAATAGTATGATTAAGAAAATATTTAATTAATTTAAGAAGAAGAGATATGATATATTTCTCATATTACAAAAATACGGTCAATCAGTGCTTAAATTATAATTACTATCTAATCAAACTGAATTAACACAGATATTACCATAATTAGGAGCTTAATTAAAGAATAATATAATTCTTAATATTAATATCACTCAATAATCTTGTAAGAATTACCAATGTGATTACACTATTATTCTCTTATCACTCACAAGCTGATTTTAAACTACCATAGAATTTTGTTGTTCAATATAATATAAATATACATCGAATATAATTATTTTTTATTAACTTATTGATTTCGAAGACACTTCATTAATCAAATATCAATAAAAATTCTTCGTTCTAATAAACTACATATATTCTCCAACGTGTTCTCGTCTCATAATCATCGTCATCACTAATTCTTTACGGGGTCATCGTCCCCCTACTTTTTCCTCTCTCAACCGATGTCGACCAGCTGTGCAAAGAGTAATGGCGGCATTTTTTTCGAGGACCGTTTGATTCCAGCGGTTCGTGTAACCTCGTTCCACAGAAACCGCAACATTGTCCTCTAAACGCCAGTTTTATTTTGCGCGAGAAAGTCTACCGTTTCGCGGAATGCCGAGTTTAATTGCGCGTGTTTCCTCCGCGCGGAAAGTGTTTTTCTGTGCGAATAACTATTAATTGTATTTGGAGGAAGTCTCCATTGTCTTCGAAATTCCAGGAATTATACAGTATTTCCAATTATGTTGAAGAACGTGAAACTGTTATTAATAATTTACATATTCAATTCCAAGTTAACGTTACAACCATCGAACCATCTATTTTCCGGAGAACGTTTCCATTTGTTTAAACCATCACGGTTTTGCAACCCCGTTCGCAATACATTTTGATCACTTTCATACCGTAATTGCATTACGTTACAACTGGTTTACAGTTACGCATTACAGCTTGCCTTCAAGTATCATTCTTTATTGCGTAATCGGCAAGGTGTCGAGTTCTGCGTATTCGCAGGAAATATTCGAGCCCTCGTGCGAGCTTTTTCATTGGTTATTTGAAACCTAGCTTGGCTATTTAATATTAATTTATCCTGATTAAATAAGAGTTTAATATTCCCATCAAATAACGTTCGATAATATTCGATTAAAATGATTATAATTCGACAATTTCCATTAATTAATTAATTAAGTATTAATCGATAAAACATGGCCAAGGTTCGCGGAGGGTGAAATAATATCGCAATAATATTAACCCTTTGCACTCGAGAGAGCTAAGCAGCATTAAAATTGACACCAGTTATCGGTGACTTAATGTCTAATAACAAAATATAACAAAATATGAAAAATAATTTCAGTAATGAAATATCAAACCCATATAAACTTCGCAATTATAAATATATCGCACGGATTTATTTTATCAAAAAATTGAAAGTACCCGTGCGATGTCGTTTTTTTAGAAGAACTCCCTAGTTACAAAGTTAAACCTAGCAATATTAAATCTAGTAATATTCAACCTAAGAATATTGTACAAAGGTTTCCTGCCAAGCGCATATTGACGTTTTATGAATATGTATAAAATATTCATTTGACAAGTAATTTAATGCACGAAAGGGCTACCGTGTTGTCGCGGTTACCGGAAGTCTCCGCCTCGAAGTCAACTCGACTTCCGATCGGTGAAAGCGACAAAATGCCCTGAAGGCGAATGGACGATTAACTTGTTCATTTCGAGGGAGACCTTATAGTGATTCTAATAGTAAGCTGTTAGACCTGAATCGTTTCAACCTATCAGGTTCGACCTATTTCCACGATTTACGAGCATTCATTGTTTCTCTTTTATTTACCTTCTTTTAATGCCCGCATTCTAAACCACTTTATACATCCATTCATTCCCTGGTTTTTGTCTCATCTTCCACATTTTATTCTCCTCTTCTTCTGCTCTTCTTCAGTGACTTTTATAACGGCAATCGTGCAAAGTCGAAATCCTTTTATATCATAATATATTCAGGTCTTTATTCGAAGTTGTTCGTGAAATTATTTATTATACGTTGCATTTAATACTAGAACTAACAAAGCGGTCAATATAAAATATAATCACGTATTACTTGACTTATCAAAATTATTACTTAATACGTTAATTTTTTATTATTAAAAAAGACAAACAGCGCAGTTTTTCTCAGTGATGCTGTTCTTTCGATATTCGCGTATTATAATAATAAACTGCACTTCGATATTATAATGCCTCTTATCAGCGGGTCTCGTGCAGTGATAAGTGCAAGTATTATTGACCGCGATATACCGTTAATAAAATTGATCTCAATAAAACCAGATAATCCTATTGTCCTATAAAACTACAATTAAAATTGGAGTGGAAACTCAGCTGATTTGCATGACTGTGATACGATATCATTCGCTCCTGCAGTTACGTTATCACTTGAATTTTGTATCTTTCGTAGGGAATATTAATATTAATATATTCATGATAAAAACCTTACACGTTGATATTAATCATAGATATGTTCATAGAATCTCCATATGTACTATTAAAATGTATAATTATTAATTAATATACATATTAAATGTAAATTACAGATGTACTAAGAAAATATCAATATACACTGCCAACTGTATAATAATTAATGATTAGAAACGTGTGTCTACATATACAAATACAAATATTAATATTAATATAATTACAACAGTAACACACATAAATCTTAATCGTACAAAAAGCACAATTAACTTACATTCATATAATCTCAATGCATAAACTGTACAATATTAAACTATGAAACAATAAAAGAAAGTACACTAGTTCTTTCGAACATTCCACATTACATCCGCGTTTCCGTGATACATTTTTTATCAGACATGCATTAAGATAGGGCGGGGGCAGCGGGGGTCGCCTCGCTGGTGGGGGAAGGCGCGAGTTAGAAAGCCTCGAGTGGCACTCCAAGAGGCTGCAGCCGGTAAAATCGTTTCTCAGTGAACTCCCGGTGCTCGTCGATCGCGCTATTCCGTTCTTTCACTTCGGAATTCCGCTAACGCGAGACCTGCTTTCGAGTTATAATCCCCCTTTTCTCTCCTCGCGTTTGTGGGTCCTTTTATTCGCGAAAAAGAATCAACCGCGATGTGACACCGGTGACCCGATTGTTGCGAATTTTGAAAGTTCACTTTAGTGCCACGCGAAACCGCGGAAAGTTAGACGCACGCGAATATTCGAGTGCCGTGTTTGAGTTCTAAGTAGACTCGGGTGCTCGTAAGTATACTTTCTCTTTTGAAGAACGGTTGTAATCCGCCGATGTAATCGATGAAACAATTACTTCATTTTAATCGAAGATACATTTTATTGTTGATCGAACTGAATTATGTCGAAGTTATGTGTCATTTATGTTTATTAATTTTAATATTTATGGTGTCCCGATGAATATTTATATTCGATGCTTTGTTCCCTGGAAACACAGAATAGTTTTAAGTACAGTCAATTTTACTTCATACTTTATTTGTATTATGAATATTATAATAATCCGTGTAAAAGTGTGGTTCAATGATGCGTTTAGTGGGAGGATTTAGGGATGTGATTGGTCGATGTTTATAATGGAGGTAATGCGATTTGAAATTTTAATGAGACGACGCACTTTAAATCGCGAACCGTGACGAAGCGAGTGCTCCTTCGATTTGAAATTTTAATTCGACTATTTCAGTGCTTGATGTGATTTCATTTTGATATTGATGGTAATCTAAACGGGGTCAAAGTTCTATTTCTTCAAAGTGTGATAAGGATGACTTAAATTATTATGTAAGCGCGTGAACGATGCAGTTTCGACATTAATTCTTGCATCGAAATTGAACAACTTTTTAATACGTTTTGGCTGTCGTTCTGAGTTTTTAGTAGGATTTCGAGTGACCCGTTTTTTTGGGAGCTAATTGCATTAATTAAAACTGTTTGTTGTTTGAGGAAATTTTCTAATATCACTCCATACATACATACATATAGATATATGTATATATATGTATGTAATAGTAATTTAAATAATACAATTTAATTTCTCCCATAATAATATTTTTTCTTAAATATTTACATCATTGTTTACAAACTATTTTGTTTAACAAACTATATATAATATCAGGCCATCGGTGACTTATGTATCGAGAAGGTAAACATGGAAAGATTTCCATATCCACGCGAAGATTACTATAATCAATGCGATGGTAGAAGTGAAAAATAAACCTTGAAACAAATAATATTCCACGTTTATCGATAAAGAAACTTGAACTGGTTGAAGCGAATGGCGGAAGAAAACGGTTTACTCGAACGGCTAGGAAAAAGTAGAACGAAGTGACACGTAGAATTCGATGAAAGTAGAACTCGTGCACGGCGCATTCGCGTGTCACGTGATAAGATAAAGCATAATGAAAGCAAAAAAAAATATGTTCGGACGAAGTCTTGATAACGAAATGATACGCAAAAGTGAGCCGATGATTTCACGTATTTTGGATCGAAATTCTTTGGCTCGCTTCGGAAGTGGGTCAAAAAGTCGCGTTAAAATGAATTATATTTAACAGGTATCACCTGCTTTCATGCATCCTCGAAATGAAATTAACATCTTTAATACTTGAGCGCGGTATAATTTTACTGTTATGTTAATTTATGATTGTTGTCGCTGCGAAGTTTTTATTTATAAGGAGCACTCGTGAAATCTGGTATTCGGTTGCCAAGTCGGGAGGTGCTTGAAATTAATTATTCACTCTTACGTAAAAAAAAAAGAAAGTCCGTAGTATGTCGTGGCTCTTCGAGCGATTTACATGCCTGCCGATCAGCTGATCGTCTTTTACGTGGTTTTGTTTACAATAAGTAATTCCGTAAGTTTATTCTATTCCAGTTTTTTCCGTAAAATATATGTTAGTTGCATGAAAAATTTCATGTATTTATTATGAAATGTTTTTACTTATTTATTTCCAACGTATTTACACTTTATTTATTACATTAAATGCGACCAATCCAAAGAAGTAATCACTCGATCTTGAATTCCCCCGTCGACATAAAATTGATATAAAATCGTCAAAATAAACATTGCCATTAACCAGTCTATTCGAATATTTATTAAACAAAAATATCCGACAAACATATCAACAAAGAATACTTCGATAAATAATTCTAAATCGACGTATCAAATCGACGATAAACGTGTCTTCAAACTTCGTCTAACATTTGGGACATTAATTTAATCAGAGAAAGGACGTGGAACATCAAAGTACTACTGAATTTGAAAGAAACAATTGAATGGAAGAGAAATGAAGTAAGAGACGAAAGGGGATGTTACATGAGATGAGTGTTCCTGTTATTACGTCAAGGAGATTATTCTCGAAGAAGATGTTCACCGGATAATGGAAATGGTGAAGGAAAAGCCACGAAGACGAAGCGTGAGCGAAATGCTCGATTGGCGATTCGTCGCCGGAAATAAACCTGGTGGAAGTTCGAATGGCACCAATGGACACGACGGACCATTCCTGGAGGATTATGACAACGATCCGGAAATGCGTCGCCGGAAACGTTCCGGTACCTGGCCGTGAGTAGTGATTTTACAACACATTCACTCGGATCTCTCGGGAAATGAAACTGGTTTGTCCTTTCTGAGAACGTTACGAGGAAAGCGCGTAGAAATAATCAGATTTATTATCTCTTCCTGCTGAATATTTATATGGAATGATTTGTTTCCTGGTTACGCGGAATTATTTCAGTTTCTACTGCGTACTTTATTTGATACATAATTTTGGAATAATTACTTTCTAATTACTTTCTGATTACGAAAGAAGAATCTTAGTTTTGCGAGATCTGTAAAACAGAATTAAATATCGAATACATATAGTCATAAAAATTAATACATAATTATATTAAATTGAATTTAAATAGTCGAAAGAAGATACATTGTTTCATAATAGATAAGTAATTAATTTGGTTTACTTGGATTTTATGGTAAATTGGAGAATCGTGTTCGGGTGCCGATTTTAAATATTATTTATAATTGATATTATCTTTTATTAATATTTTGTGATTCGGTATTTGGATTCAGTAATGGAATGTAATTAATGTGATGAATATTTGTGGATAATATTTTGTATTGGGTTGTTTAACTAAAAGTGTAACCGTCATTAAATGTAGGATAGCAATTACGAAACCAATATCAGCCAATTCAATTTCGTAATTATATTGGAACCGCGTAATTCGATCCCGATTTGTGCGAAACTCGAGCACTTTGGTCCCTCGATACTCTTTCGATCAGTGTAATAACTCCTTATCAAGAGTTGATTTATTTGATATCGAAGCATGTCGTTTATCAACCCGAAAACTTAACTCACGTTTGGAAATTCTGAGATGCCGGAGGAAAATAAAAATATTAAAAGCGAAACACTAAAAGAATTCTTATATCAATAATTATTATTAGTATCAACATATCCACATTACTAAATAATAATAAAACTGAAACATATAATAAAAGTCAATAATAAAATAAACAGAAAGAAAGATTTTATTCTTCCAAAAAGCACACAGATACAAATATTATTAATATCGACACCCCCAATATTATATACTAATAAATACTAATACATAAATTCCATCATGCTTCATCTCTTGAGATAAATAACTTTCAAAATAAATATCAAATATATAATTTATCAAAATAAATCAATCATCCGCCACGCTATTTTCAAATGAAACGAAACGTACAAAGAGGTAGGGAAAAATGAAGCGTAGTAAAATATAGAGAAACAAGACAATTTATTAAAAAATATATCAATAAATCTTCTGCCCTGTCATTTTCAAGTGAAACGACACAAACAATAAAGTAGATAGAAGAAAACGAAACAAAATAAATAGGAAAGATCGTAGAGTGTAATGCTGGTAAGAATTGATTGAACTATCTGGTAGGACATGCGTAGTTGGCACTGGGCGTCACGACGCTGGCGCTTTCGGTACGTCGAAACGTCCAAGGTAATCAGAACCTTGCGTGCGATCACAGAGTGCCGACGCGTGCCTTTTTCCACTCTCGTAATTACCGTGTTTCTCTTGTGTTTTACAATCAAGTGACATTTCCACGTCGATCCAGAAATTCTCCGACATCTTCCTCGCGATTGGAGCACATGGACGAAACTGATTTGGGGTATGATTCATAAAAGTTTCTCGAATTAGGTCTCGCTTGTCACTGTAACCTCCTTTGTCGCCGAGTGTAGCATCGATGACTTGGTTTTATTTAATTCTTATTGATAGTATGACTGATAATAGATCTTTGTTAATTGTGTGCTACGTTGCCCTAGTTTTTTTATTAATTGAGCTTATTAAGAATATGAATAGTTGATATTATTTCTCGAGGTTTGTTGAACTGTGGACATCGTCAAATATTATTAGGTAATTAATGATTTGGTTTTTTTAACTTGCGTGAAATATAATCTATCGTGACTTGGTTTTCTTTGGGTGGAAGAATAAAATAAGAAGAATTGATAAGAATTCATTTCGAATGATCTTCGGATCTCGATAGTTGTATTGGAGACTAATTAGTGTTTTGATATATATTTTATATATTTTGTAATGTTTTAAGCGAAGCCGTTATATAGAAGACACGAGGAAACGTGTCACATATCATGTTTAGATATTATATTTATCTTATTCTACTTCGTTTTCCAAATGTTATATTTGAATTTCTGCATAATATTTAATTTCCACGAATATTACAGCGTTTAATTAATCATTTTACAATTAATTATTAATTCTTCCACAGTACTTAACTTCGTCTGTCAAAAGTCAAATAAATGAAACCACTAATAAATATAAATGGTAATTACTAGGCTGATCACTTAAACTAATAATCAGTCAGTAATTATATAGTAATATTTTCTCTCAATTCGTCTATTTATTAATTTCTAAAATTAAATTAGCAAAACCGAATATTTCTAAAAGATTATTAGATGAAGACATGCGTATAAGATCTTATTAATATTATTATATATTAGCTACTGCATATTATCATTATTAATTTAATATACTATATAATTCTATGATATAATACAATTATACTATATAATTATATATAATACAAAATACAGAAATTAGGTCTATTAAGATCACGCATAGCAGTTTCCACTTCAAGATCCTATAATATCAAATATATATAATAAATAATATAATGTAAAATATAATTATATTATTAGTCTGAAGCATTTATTTTAAGTTCTTAGCGATTTTAAACTTGAAATATACATGAGCGAGTCCACGACGAACCAATATAGCTGCGTTTGTATACAGTTTTTGTGCTGAAAAACCGGGTCACTTGTATGACCGGTTGATTAAACATGACGTAAACAGAAGCGTAACGGTAGCAAGTACTATGCTCGAAAATCTGGAGAGTCCTGTATTCTTTTTATTTTGAACACATTCAGCTTCTAAGAAAGTAAACCGAACGCGTTGGCGCTTCCCTCTCGCCCCCCCCCCCCCCCCCCCCCAACACCGTGTAATCCCATTGACACGCTTGTACTTAGATAACGGTTTCCTTTCATAAGCCGAAAAGAATTATTTCCTGAAAGTGTTAGGTGAGAAACGTCAAAGAAAATTCAATGGAATTGAAACTGTAATGAGTGGAATGTTGTGTATTTGAATTGATTTATTGTGTCGTGTTTATTGTGTAGAATTATGTGTAGTATTAATATAGTAATTACTGAGTAGTGGATTATCATCGAATTGAGAATATGTTAGCCTTCCATATTCTTGCGTTTTTTTGTTGACATGTTTTTAATCGAAAACAATTTTTAAACCAGTTCTTTCGGCCCAGAATTGTCCTAGAATATGTTTATACATCATTTACCATCGATTTGAGTTGTTTAGAAGCGATTTTGGCGACTTTCAATTTTTGAGAATTTTTGAAGGTGTACCCCTTCACATTTTTTCGATTCTGGATCGACCATTTTTCGGCCAAAAAATTTTTTTAACCGCTTCTTCCGACCCAAAATCGTCCTAGAATATGTTTATACATCATTTACCATCGATTTGGGCCGTTTAGAACTGATTTTGGCGACTTTTAATTTTTGACCATTTTTGAAGGTATACCCCTTCACATTTTTTCGACTTGGGTTTGACCCATTTTTGACCAATAAAAATTTTTCAACCGCTTCTTTCGACCAGAAATCGTCCTAGAATATGTTTGTACATCATTTACCATCGATTTGGGTCACTTAGAACTGATTTTGGCGACTTTCAATTTTTGAGAATTTTTGAAGGTATACCCCTTCACATTTTTTCGATTCTGGATCGACCCATTTTTGACAAATAAAAATTTTTTAACCGCTTCTTTCGACCAGAAATCGTCCTAGAATATGTTTATACATCATTTACCATCGATTTGGGTCGTTTAGAACTGATTTTGGCGACTTTTAATTTTTGACAATTTTTGAAGGTATACCCCTTCACATTTTTGCGAGTTCGGTTCGACCCATTTTTTGGCCGAAAAAATTTTTAAACCGCTTCTTCCGACCCAAATCGGTCCTAGAACATCATTAGGCATCATATACCATCGATTTAGGCCATCTAGAACTGATTTTGGCGACTTTTAATTTTTGACAATTTTTGAAGGTATACCCCTTCACATTTTTGCGATTTTAGGTCGACCCATTTTTTGGTCGAAACAATTTTTAAACCGCTTCTTCCGACCCAAAATGGCCCTAGAACATGTTTATGCACCATCTGCTATTGAATTAAACCCTTTACAACCAAAATTGAGGAAATCGAAATTTTGACTTTTTTAATTATTCGCTAATGAACAGTTTTCTTAGTTTTCTTAGTTTTCTTAATGAACATTAGTCTACCTAATCATAAATTGTATCGAGCAATATACATTATTGATTTAAGATTTAAGAATGATTGTTTATTAAATGGATTGAACGAGGAATTTATTAGTTGATGCACGTGTGCAAGGGGCAGGATAGTTAGCCATTGGAATGACAGGTTCGTCGGTGGGAGAGTTTTTTGTTGCTCCTTTCTTTGAGAAGGAGAACGCGTTCACCTTTCGCCGCGTACATTCCATTTGTGATCCGGCTTTTGCCGAAGGGGCCTAAGAGGCCGAAGGGGCCCCATACCTTCTACGGGGATATGGGGCTCCCGTGCGCTTCGCACATGGCGCCCCTCGACTCTGTTTACCGTACCCCTTGGAATCTCTGGAATTCACGACGATGCAATCGATTACCGAACCGGACGTGCCGAACTGTTTTCTCCTTTTCGGATTCTTTAAAACCACTCTTTCGTTATACACCAAAAAATATCGTGCCTGTTTCCTGGGAATTTCCAGTGGAACTTGAATTAGGTTCAAGATCTGGGTTGCAAGGCAAGGTTGATTAAACGTGATTAGAACCTTTCGTGAAAGTCGACAATACAATCTCAACACTCCGATATTATTTTTATTAAATGCCCAAAAAAAGATCGTGCGGTTTTCGTTGTCCAAAAGTAAAACAAAATTTTATCATAAATATTTTCCTTGATATTCTATGATCTTTTCCCAACGTGACGCAAGTTTTAAATTTTCATTTTTATAAACATCTACGTTTTTAAAGTTTCTATTTGCTATAATATTTAATTGAGTATTAATTCCTGCACATATGATAAAATGTCAGATGCCCTAGAATTTTAAGCTTTATTTATTTATTTATTTATTCGTTTGAAGAGAACAAGTTCATTAATTGCAAGATTAGTTCAATAAATACAGAACGGACGAGTGAACATATAAATTAATAAAATATTAAAAATCATGCTCATTAAAGTCGCGGCTGTAATTAATTATTATTGGGATTGATTTGATTGCAACGACGATCATATTTATATAAAATATCTAGAAATAGCTGGAAATTGAAAAATGTAAATAATTCCGAATGGTGTACCCGATGTATGCTCGTCGTATTTCTCAACGAATCGAGAGAAAGTCTTTTTTGATGACTGAATCAAGTGAAACCGAGGGAAAAAGTTACCTAATGGTTTCGGAAAGAGTACTTAAATACGGATTGTAATGTTCTTACTCATCGATAGATTTACGACTATCATGAATATTGCAAAACAAATTCAAAAAATAATACTAGCTTTTCGTACGATTTACGATTCCCGAAATAAATAAATAACCCCGCCACCTTCAATCACCAAATATAATATAAAAGTCACCGAAATAAATCATAATCATAATAAAATGTAAACCGATTTTTTCTCGGGAATTTAAATCCCGCGTTATACGAGGGTGATCTGCATTGTTATTACTTTATGCATTTTTATTTCTTGAATCATTCACCATATACGGTAATGTCACAGAAATACCGCACTGTTCTTTATCCAAGATTTTACCGATTCTTATCACTGACACGGGTGACGTTCCTCGACAACTTAAAAATCCAACTTATCGTTAGATTTGCACCATGATAAAATACAGAATAATTGGAAATTGCACTCAAGCATATCAGTATAAGTTCTAGTAGCGACAAGAACCGCTGGTATCACGGAATACCGACTGCACCTTCGAAGGAATCCCATAATCGTCGACCACCACCGATCCGATCGTCATTCAGTGTGTGGCCACCTTCCGATTCGGTTCCCTTTTGACCGGTTTCTCTTTCGATATTTTTACATTTTCAATACTTCGGAACTTCGACGAAATATATCCCGATATTTATCCGATACTTTCTTTCCCAGTGAATGATTTCCACTGACTTTTACGGAAGAGACTTTCCTCTCGACAAATATCAGAGCGGAAGTGTCGTGAACGATCGTGCCGTGAGAAAGTGAATTTTCTCTTTAATCTCTCTAGTGCTTCTTCTCCGGTTTCTATGGACACGAGAGAGTCTTATTGTGCCGGTTAATTTTTCTTGTTATTTTTCTTGATATTGTTCTTGTTCTTGTTCTTACTGTGGTATATGAGTGATCAACTATGTTAGAACTCATGGTTGTATAACGAGCTAATACTTCGCGCTTGCTTGCATGGAATCGCGAATGAAGTTCAAGGTCAGCAAACTGACGCTTTGTTCTTTAAGAATTCTTTCGCGGATGCTTTGAATCCAGGGAGTTTTATTTGTGATAGTTTGAGTATTCGGTGGATTGTTTGGTTTTAAGTGGATAATTGTTAATACAGGGTTGTTTATGTGTTAGTGTTATAGAGTTGGTTTGGAGTTATTAATATTATAATATAGAGTTATGGAATTATTGATATATTAATATTATGGAATTCCAAAATTACTATAAAAATATTAATATTATAATATTAAAGAGTTATTGAATTATTAGCCGCTTCTTTAACTAAATCGGAGACAAAATGATATATATTTTCTTATTTCATCATATTTATTTGGAATTTCATAACGATTATATCAGTTCCATTAATTTTTGAAGAAAAGTACAGCCGTCATTAGCAGATGCTTATCAAAGCTTATCATCCGATTGCAGGTTTCGCAATGAGAATTTTTTTGGAATTGGGATAATAATTTCATCCTTAAATATTGATTAAATAATTGATATTTTATTATTCTTTATTAGTTCAATTATTTCTAAAAAAACTCAAGTAAATATTCTAATCAAGGTTAATAATTTTTCTGGGAGAATATTCCCGTTTCAATCTGCAATGAAGCATAATTCAAAGTATCCGAGACAAAGATGGCGAGCCCTTGAAAATAGATCCCACATTTCTCGATGACTGGTCGATCGAAGGACACCGTTAATTTCACATAAATTGGCCTTCGCGCTTTAACGATTAGTTCCATAAAATTAAGACGTTCTGCAAGACTTCAAGAACATTTGTTTCCCAACTAGATGACGCTTCGTTTCACGTTACTCTTACTACAACTTTTACGTAACGCACTTGCAACTACACTGATTGTGCATAAAGAGAACCGCGATGAAACATATCCTTCCGATAAGACAAAGTTATCAGTAATTCACTATTGATGTGCATCTTATTACAACTCGGCCGTGAAGATAGTGTGTTATCACATTTTAAGCATGTCGGTCACTTTATTTATCTTGTATTTTGATATAAAAATGGTTTCCTTCGATCTGTTTAATTGCAATATATTATTCTGGAAAATACAATAAGAAATTTTTTGGAAAGTAGATACAACATGCATTCCCAATTATCGTGATTCCATTTCATTTAATATTAAATTGTGAAATATAAAAACGTTCGAAGTAACAACTCATGAAACAAAATTATTCGACGTATAAAATTATAATATGAAAAGTTATTCAGCATACAAACTTATTCGAAATTATTTGAAGAATGTCATCAGTCATTGGAAGGTGGTCAGGCTTGAATAAATTACAAAACAAAAATCATAGTTATTTATCATATAAATTTATTCAATGTATCGAATTATTTAGCATCCAGAATTACAGCATATGAAATAATTCGAAATAATTGAGTCGTGCAACCGAAATCTGCGCCAGAAAATTCTCGTTGCGAGTCTTTTAATCGATGTTTAAAACCGGTGTTCCAATTTCGGCCGGCTTCCTTGCGTAATGAGATTCCGAAGTTGGAAGTAGTTGACATAATACTGGTCCAAACAATTCCGCGCGCCATTACGAAAGAAAGCGATCCCTCCACTGTCACGTGGAAAATTCCTTTTACGATTAGTTGCACGTCGATTTTAATTCATCGAAAGGACTCACCTCGTGCCGGACCCATTTTTAAGATGACGGACCAAGTCTCACCACTCCGGGATTCGCACTGTAATGGACACTTTAACTTTAACTGCGATATCATCGACCAATTGGATAATGGAACGATTAATTCCACCGCGGAATGTAATCCAAGAAACAGAGTGCTCAGGTAGACTCCATTTTCGTTTTCGAAATATCCAAATTCGTTTGGTACTTTGACATTACTTTTGCTGTGAATGTTTGCTACGTTTAATTAGCTTTATGGCGATTTAATTGATAATATAACATATGTGTTTGATTATACGCAATATTATGCAATAATCGTGATATAATGAACGCGATATTAAGTGTGTAAGTGATTTAAATAATTGATATTTTCATATATTAATAATTTAATTATTGCACGTTATGCAGGTGTTGTGATAGCATAAATAATAGGAAGCCTATTTGACGATCCGCTTAGTAACAGATTAATTAACAGATTAATACTATTTTAATAGTCCCTATTAATTAAACTCTATTAATTCTGAAAACAGTGTTAATAATTAATAAAATCAATTCTATCAGTTACGTTCTATTAATCTCGATTTTTCTTCCATTTTCTAAATACAAAATAGATTTATTCTAATTCTAAAAATAGAATTTATAATTGACAGAATTTATACTTTATTAATGTATTACTAATCATATGAAAATAATATCTATTTTTTTTATCTAATTACGGAAAATTATAATCTCACAGAAAACATTGGAAAATATTTGATGTAATATACAAATTTTAATTCATTTAATATAATAGAGATATCTGAAATTAACTAGAAGTAATGAATATTTGGTTTTACTATATTTTGTTCTGTTGATTATTTATTAACTGCATGCTTTTAAATGGACAACGAGGCTTTCGTTAAAGGCTAGGATTCACATAAGTTCGCTGGTTATTTGTACGAACGTTGGCGCAGATAACGAATAGTGTTTACGTATGCGGTCTTACGCAATGATAATTCTCGGGCAATCCGAGTTATCAAACGTATATATGTTGTTCCTACGAGCAGTGAAGAATCCGAGCATAAGTAGCAATAAATAAAATTACCGAGTTCTAAGCGTTTTAATAAAAGATTTATTTTATCCAAAATCAAATAAAATCGCAAAATTTCTCCCACGAAATGAATGGATTAATATAACATTTATTTTACGTTGGTTTCCCTAGATTTAAATGATTCATGTTTATTTAAATAAAAATTAATATTGTAGCTAATAAAAAGAAGGCATCAATCTGTAGCGGAAAATCATTATTATATTATTATTATATTGTTCAGTTCCTGGTAGGATTTCGACGTTAAAAGTTAATTCAGGTTAAAAATTGGACTTGCACGTAAAATTGGAGTTAAACTTAAAACTGGACTAACATTTAGAATTGGACTTAAACTTAAAGTTCAACTTAAACTCAAAATTGGACTGAACCTATAATTGGACTTTCAAGAATAACGGTTCATAGATTTAATATAAATATGATATTTGCGGCTTCGATCGTATCGATAATTAATGACGTGCATTCGTAGATTTGGCAGAGGATTCACGTGCAGAGTCACGCGTATGATGTCATCGGATCTTTGAGCGTAAGATGACGTAGGAATTCTTTCGGATTTTCTTTACGTCACTCTTCGGTCTGGGATCTTTCATTATTCACCGAATTTAATATGCACAAAAAATATCTACGTTAAAGTACACCTTATCGACACTTTCCTCTTTCGTTTATTTACTCACCGTGGCACGGGATTTTAAAAGGAAGTCATTATTTCATATTTATTTCGCATTTCGTTAAACTAGTCGGTTGATTCGTCATAATTATACCGAATTTAAAGAATCTTTGACGTGATGATCAAAGTTTATTATTATATAATTGTTTTAGAAATCTTCATCATATAATATTATTGTACGGCATTAAAATCATATAATACAATATATAAAATAAAATACAGTTCTGATAATAATAATTTCTATAATTATTCAAGTTGCAAATATAATTTTTCTCTAATAAAATCCGCATGAAAAGTATAGTATTATATTGTCAACTATAATAAATATATTATCTTCTCCATACTTACTGCAATATGTTATGTTTCTCAATTATTTTCATATTAAAAATGTATCGTTATACACTTGCTGTGACTGAAGTATTTATTAATAATTTATTTTATATTTGCTGCGAGTAAGGATGTCGAATTTATATTTTATAATTCTTCCGAGAAAAATAATCAAATCTTGAGCATGCTCGGTTACCTCGGAGTAATAATATTGAAAAATTATGCTTCCACGATATTATGCAGCGGAGTAAAATATTTGTCTTGAAACCTCAAGCAAAGTACACGCATTAATAATGTTGAAGTAAGCAAATAGCCGTGTCGTTTTTTGCTTCGCAATCAAGCGGTTTTATGACGACCCGTGTGAAATATTGTCGGATGTAATTGTCGATATTTTAAATAAAGAGAGCCCTCATATATTTTCATATCTTATTAGCTCTGAATACAACCTGTATATTATATATTAAGTTCTAAATATCACCCGTATATTATGTATTGAATTCTGAATGTAACCCATAGAATATATAATAAATTCTGAATATAACCGATTTAATATATAACAATTTCCGAATATGAGCTATAAAATATATAATAATTTCAGCGTGTAACTCGTGTAATTTATAATAATTCCGAATATAACCCGTGCAGTTTATAATAATTTTCGAATATAATGCATAAAATATAAAATAAGATATATAACCAACGAAAGATTAAAATTCCACGTGACACACACGTGACGAGTGTCATCTTTCTAAAACTCAACAATTGACATTCATTCATTTATTAATTTTCGGCTGAATTAGAAAAAGTAACGAAGAAGACATTTTTTTGTATTCCTCACCGCGAATAAGGAAAACGAACGCTTATTTTAGTCGAGAAAAAAATGTGTCGTAAGAAATGTTTCAGAGTTCAGGGGCGCTGTAGTAATGTTGTAATTGTCCAATTTCTGCTCGTTTACTTCCATTGTCATTGCATATAATTAGCGAATTATTATCGGTCAAGAACGAGAGTGCTGTTATTTTTTTTACTAATAATTGCTTGGTGTTTTGTTATCAGGAGAACGAGAAGTCTGAACGCGCCTAGTCCAATACAGCAATTCGGGCCATGCGGGCGGATTATGAAAAATTCTGCAATGGTCATGTAAGTGATACTTTTTTAGTTGTACATAATTGTATATTTAATTATTATGTTAAGCGATCTATATCTACGGTATCTATATATGTGGATATTATTAATAATAATATATTGCTGAGATGAGCCAACAAAAATAACCAAAGAAGATGAATAACAAATCAGAATTCATGTTCACTCGAAACTGTTAATTATTTCCTTATTCAATTATTAAGTACATGGTGAAACGACGTGGAAAGAAAACACGTTAATTAATGAATTTATACGAAATATAATTTTAATTAGAACTGGAAAATGTTCCAATATGTTTAATATTATTCATTTAAAAATATAGCAAGTTGTCATAGTGTAGAATAATTAAAATGATCATAGTACATGATAATTAGATCCTGTAATATTATTATATAATTACAAGTGAATAGTATTCAACGCAGAGTACAATTATTATTTACGTGACAATCCGTGAATATTGCGAAAATTGCTATGCACATTAATTAGTGACAGTTCGTGTACTGTGATATCATCAACTTTGCAAGTGCAATTTTCGCGGCATAAATGTCTTGATATTAGAATTTTAAATAGTTATGACTTTCTGGAATATTCTCAATATCCGATTAGCGGGTTGTCCTTGAAATTTGCAGCTGATTAACTGTTTTGTTCATTAAAAATCGAGGGTGATTCATCAATCTACCGAAAATGTTATGTAATTAGGACACTAAAAAGTAAAATCAAATCGAAGCAGAATTGGAATAAAATAGAAGTAAATAAAATAAAATATTAAGATTTATAGATTTCGTGTAGAATATTAATATTCTACGGCACATTCGATTTAAAATCTATATATCTTAATATTTGGTTTCTTATTTTTCTTCTGTTTCAGTGTCATCATAATATCTAGCTTTAACTTAATAATAACTAATATCTTATCGTCTTGCTTTTTATTTTTATTTCATTTCCATCTTATTTTAATATTTACGTACGTATCTCAATATTTCATTTTTAAAAAATTTTATTTTAAAGTATCTCTTTCTTTAATTTTACCAAATTATATTATTGCAGATTTTACACAGCATATTCCGTAGAATATTAATATTCCATTTTATATTATTTCGGTATCATGCTTATCTAATAAGTTTCATTATCCTGCTTAAAATTATTAAATATTACTATCATATATTTATCAAAATAATTATTATATACCTTAATATAATACAAATTTGTTATTTTAGTGTTTAGTATTTTACAAAAATCGGCATTTCGTTTTGCACATAAACAAAGCATGCTTTATTTATACTTCGGTGTAAACAATGAATGTTGCGAGTAGCTGTTTCAACGTCGGCATAAAATAGAGGAAAAGAGCTTAATAATGCTGTTCATTAGCACACAATCATTGTAACATGCTAATCAGGGGATCACGTGTCTCATTGGTACACCATGCGGCCGAGCTGAGTAATCGAAATGAATTTTACGTTTCTTTTCTGAAAGATGATAAAGCGTAATCTCATATCATATCGCGCGAAGGAATTCGACACGCGTCGACATAATAATCCTAAATCAAAATAAATAACGCCGAGAATATCACGCTTGAAGTGGAAATCCGCAAGAATGCGGAATTACGATTATAAACATGGAATTATCGTTGCGAGTAGTAAATTGTCTCGTTATTTGAATTAGAATCATGCTTAGTTGAATTAGTTTGATTCAATTGACAAATCGCAAAATTGGAGAGCTAATTTGGAGTACTTTTATTGAAGTACTTAAATAATATTCCTGGAAACAAGATGAATGTTTTTATCTTGGAAATTCATCAAAATTTGTGCCCCGAAATCAGCCGATATTTTATTAAAATTTATATTGTATTAGAAATAATACAATTTATGATAATGAAAGTAATAATATGACTAATTTTATTAATGAAGCTCCAACACTCCGTTACAATTCTAGTCTCAAAATTGCCTCCAATTTCGGTTTCTTACAAAAATTCCAAAATATAATACATCGTGGCACAAAATATTGCTGATTTAATCAGCTCATAATATTTCTCAATTCAATATTAAATATGTATAATCCAGTTAAATAAAAACTCTAACTGATCAAAGTTGCAGCTCACCGTATCAAACTCTAAATAATATACAAACTTACAAGGAACAATAAGCAAACACACAAAAAACAATACATAATACATAATATTGCACATAACTAACCATTAACTAGTTTGAAAAAAACTGGCGCAATAATAAAGTGCAGTCATCCTGGCACTCGAAAGCAACGAATAAAAAGTTAATATTGTTTACATCTGGAGTCGTATCACGCGATCGCGGCATGTCGAGGAACGGTAACAAGAATTTTCCAGAAGAGAAAAATTCTGCGGACTAATGTTTCCCATAGCGTAATGATTATTCACGGTGTTAATGTATGCGATCGCCGAGGAATGAATGCGCGATGTAAAACGTAAGGATGCACGTGTATTAATATATACGAAAGGAAATTACGAGGCGATTGGTCGCGTGCACATGGCAAGCCGAGCGGCGCTTGCGCGTCGTCCGATTGTTTCCCGTTAAAAAACGTACCGCGGTCTTCGGTCCACGTTCAGTAAGAGCGCGACTCTCAAACCGGTACCACGTCATGGTTGGAACTGTCAGGTAGGCAACTCTAAGATTGATCAAACTAATTGAAACATACAATTTTAAACATAGTTGTTTATCATTATACCACAGCTGTATCGTTTTGTGATATCGGTTATAATTTAGAATATATTCGATTTGTAACAAAGCAATGTAACTGTAGCAAAAGTATCATTAAATTAATCGGAACTTAAAATTATGACTATAGTTAGTTTATTACTATTAAAGAATTGTGATAAGCCAATGTAATTATAATAGAATCGGTTAAAGTTTTCATTCTAATTAAAATTTACCACTTTTATATAGATAACCTATTATTTTGAAAAATCTAAATTGGTTCATGATATCAGTTAGAATTTGGAATATATTCCGATTGTGATAAATAGAGTTATTTATAGTAGAATTAATTGCAAGTTACATTTTAATGAAAGATTACTATTTAAAAAATTGCTCCGCAGAAAATTGTTGGTATCAGTTGAAATATAGAATATATTTTCTTTACTCGCGATAATTCTAGTTATAATAGAATTGGTTGGAACCGTCAGGTAGGCAACTCGGAGATCGTTCACCCTAATTAAAAGTTACCATTTTAAGCACAGTCAGCTTATCACTTCAGAAAAATCTATATGGTTTCATTGTATCAGTTAAAACTCAGAATATATTCTACTCGCGATATGCCAGTTAATTATAATCAGAATGTTATAACTTAATTAATAATTATCGTGGTTATAGTTACAACTAGTTACACTAGTGATTATCGAGAAAGCTACAGTTACAAATGAATAATTAAGCAAGAAAGAAATTAGTGTTTTGCGATTATTGTTTCACGTGCCATTTTCCTCCAACCGTCCCTCGCAATTCGATTTTCCGAGTAAACATACCTCGATAATTAACCTCTGTTTTTATCAATAATTCACCCTAACGATAGCACGTTAATTGTTGTCTCCGTAATTAAAGTTTCAGTAATTAACTCGGAGCTTAAGTCGATGATAGGTTCAGTGTGATTCTAGAATATTTAGTGTTCTTAAAAATAGCAGGATTTATAAACAATACTCTGTTTCGATAATTTGTCTTCATTTTAAGTTTTCTTTTTAAGTGAATTGTTTATTTTTCTGATGAGTCAAATAAATCTATTTTTTGTATTGCTTTATAAAAAGGTGATACACCAAAAATTGATGACATTGATAACGAAGGTAATTGTAAAAGTGAAAGATAACAATAATGAATAAGGTATAAGTCATAACCGGAAGTGCATTTAATACTTTCATTAACCTCGAATCGACCGATTGACTCATATTTTAATCGGTAATTCGGATCACTTGCAAAACAATCACTCGTCTCCTTCGATTGGGATAATTCTTATCAGATAAATATGTGTCAAATTTCTAGCAATATTTCAATCCCACTAATAATTATTAAAATTACGTAAAAAGAAATCTGGAATAGGACATTATTTTTTAATTGTTATCAGATATGAATTTAATTAGAGCAAATTATTCGGTATAAAAATAAGTAATATGCCTCAAAACTATTATGAAAATATTTAAATACCTCAGATAAATAACATAACTATAAAAAAATATATGTATAAAGACTGCTGTTTATCATATAAACCAAAAAATGTCAATCATTCACGGAAGTACATTCATGAAATACTTTCATTCACACCAAGCACTTCGATTGGCGCCTATCTCAATAAAAAATGCGGAAACTAATATCAAATGAAAAAGATCAAAAGGGTACGAGTTATTCGCGGAAGCGTGTCGAATACTTCATTGACATCGAGTAGTCTGATAGGCTTATATTTTAATCTGGAATTCGAATGAAACTCGGCCGCAAAAAGTCATATCGAATGGTGATTATCGAATGTTATTAAGCATATACGAAACTAACTCGACAGTGTAAGATGTAAGGTTGACATGTAAGGTTAATCGACCCTTCGTCGATTAATATTAACCATTTATTGACGCAATTCGAAGTTAATGTGGATCACGGATTTCCTCTTTCTTTGATCGACAGACCGCGCAGTCGATGCATAAATTATGCGGGCTTACAATCGAACATAATAATGTATACATAAAATATTCGTAAAGTTGGTTTAACACTAGAACTACCAAAGCAGGCAAAATGAAGGGTCCGCGGGATTTAATAAAAATGTTCAAATTTGTAAGGTTCCATTATGGAAAATTATCAAGATATTTAACCTAAGTCAATTATGATTTTTCTTTTTTAGGACCATACAGGATCCAGCCTCTCAGAGGTTGACGTGGTACAAGCCGCCACTTACAGTCCTCGTCATCAAAAAAGTTCGTGATTCCTCTGTTTTGCCACCGTTTGTACAATTAGTCACATGGCTCATAGAAGTAAGTAATATTTCTCCAAAAATAATTAATTATATAATTATTATCATGTGATATATGATATACGTAGCAACACCAAAACGCATCTGCCTCCAACCTGCAATTTTAGATCAACTAAAGAACAAAAATATAGATTATTTTTTCAGTGACATAGAAAAATTAATTAGCCGTTCTAAAAAATTCGATTGAAATATAGGGTGATTATATCGAAAAATAAACTTTTCGTAGTGGCGATATCGTAGCTAAAAATTATTTGTTGACTCTATTACTTCTTTAATAATTTTTGTCGAAAACTTTTGGACCTTGCTACATATAATTTATTACATATCTAATTATATATTGGACCACACAGTATATATATATTTATATGCTAACTAACTAAATAAATAAACAAACATTCGTTGAATGGGGCACACAATTCAACCGAGTACTCGTTCCGAATAATGTTTCATTAAGAAAAACGATATAATTGTGCGCGTAAATGAAAGCGTACGATGATCCTGAAAAGGCGATGGTAATTTTTTACAGTCAAGACAATCCTGATTTTCTAGCAGGTTTGACACACATACCGGCATCTCGGTGACCCCGAGTTACGCGTAATTAACACCGAGCATAATTCCACGCGAATACCTTGCGAAATCCACCGGTGAACGGAAGTAAAATGTAATTGCGGAACTCGGATATGGCTATGCTCGTTTTGCACGGGGGAAAAAAAACCATGACTCGTGACACGCTTAATGAGAGTTTCGCGAGGATCTCGCGGTATTTTCTTAGTTATCCATCGACTTCGGTGTACTTTTTGAATTATATTGTTAATATCGACATTATTACGATATGTTGTTATTTTGATGGGTATACATAATCCAACGCTAGTTATATATAAGTAATTCTGGGATAATAACAATATTTAGTACACTTTTTTTCTTACTCCTTGGAATCTTTGATACTAATTACGATTCTAAAAATTAATAATTATATTCACGTGGAAATCCCTTTAATTACAGAAATAAGGGTACAGAAATAATAGTAACACTAATAATAATACCATAAATAATTATAGAAGAACAGCTCCCTGAACCGACCATATAAAAAATTCCATGGAATCGGGGAAAAATACTATTAAATATTATTGTTACCCAAGAATTTGAATTACGTTTCTTGCGGCATTAGAAAGTGGAAGGTTTATTAGATTTTATTGCTTAGGGTCAGATTATTGCAGTTATAAAATTTATCGTTATATTTGATTGTTATGACTTGGTGAATGCTAGTAATTTTTTGCCGCAGCTATTTTTTGTTGGATTGTTTTTATTGAACCTTGTTTCTATGAAATTTGAATATTTTTCGACGTTACATATTCAGTGGAGAGTGACTCACAGTACACCGTTGTCTACCTTTCACGGTTTCTGCTGTGAATCAGATTGAAAGGTTAAGGTCCTTTTTCTTCCAGGAAAAACGGATGGTAGTTTTTGTGGAAGCATCCGTGCTGGAAGATCCAGCCTTAGCTAGGGACCCTAGATTTCAAGGGGTTCGAGATAGGCTACAGACTTTCAGAGATGGCACCGATGACTTACAGGTAATTAAATCACTGTTTTAATCTCGATATGATTATCTTTATATTTTAATTAATTTCGAATCATATCATACTTTGCAACGAAATTATAATTGTTTATCAATCAGGAATAAATGAAAGATTTTTGAAATTACGGCCATTTCGTCACGTGTTTAATGTTTTATATCAAATTATAATTGTATATCGATCAAGAATAAATCCTATATCATATTTCTCGCAATTAAAAAGACACTTATCAAGAAGTTGGGTTCCATAATTAATGATAATACGACTGATTTTATTAAACCATCCAATCGATTTCACGGTGCGTTTGGTGTTTTCCATCAAAATTATTAATTGGATATCGATTAAGAATAATTGGTATATTTTTTTAGCAATTAATGCTAATAAATATGGTTGACTTAATTATAGTATCGCATCGATTTCATTGTACATTTTCCATCAAATTATAATTTTATATCAAACATTAATAAATTATGTATTTCTGGTGATTAAGAAGTCACTTATCAAGAGCCGAGCTTTATAATAAATAAAAATAAATCTTATTGATTAAATTAAAGGATCGTATCGACTTCATCGTGTGTTTGGGTGGCGACGGGACACTTCTTTACGCGAGTTTACTCTTCCAACAATCGGTGCCACCCGTAATGGCATTCCACCTGGGTTCCTTGGGATTCCTTACGCCTTTCGAATTTGACAATTTCCAAGAACAAGTGACGAACGTCCTAGAGGGTGAGTAATTTCATGTTTTTATCGTTCTCCTACCGGCGTTCGCCTAGCTTTTATTTCTCCGAACTTCGATCGAAAAGAGATTGGTAAGGTTTTTCGAAAATTATGAAGGACGTGTCTTTGAAAATGAAGCCACGAGAGTTGACGAATATGAATGTCCTTCGGAATTCTGTCCCCTTCACTGCCAAACATTTCTTAAATCGTATCCGTGCGGCGCTTCGACGAGTCGATGACCTTACGATTATTATCACAAAAACAGGGCACCTCTACCTGACACCCGATTCTATCGAACTTGTATTCGTAAATACTCGTTTGATTCCGTGAACGAACTCGTATTTCCGTGATATCGGTATTTATATGAATTATAATAATCCTGGATTTATTTCATTATCCTTTGATGGACGAAATAGCGTATGATATTAATAATATTATATCTGCGAAATTCAAAGGACATTATACGAGTCCCTGGTATTTAAATTCAATAGCGTATCAAATGAATAATATCGTGATATCGTAATAGAATCATTTTGAATTTTTTCATTGCCCTATGATAACTGGAATAGTGTATGATATTAATATTTATATTATTAGTATTATTATTATATTAATATACTAGTAATAATATTCTATATTTTATCTTCTATGTTCTAATATTATATCCAAAGGATCGTATATTAATGTGTTTGAAATTCCATTGATAATTTATGAGTAATTGTTATAATTACTTTAGAATGCGGATAGCTGAAGCAACGCGTAAATAATTAGGATAATTGTAATTAGTTACTCGAAACATATTTACAGGGGACATAAAAATGACTCGCGTCAGGAATGTTTCCACGGATAAATAATACAAATCCAGTAATTAGAAAGGCATCGCGAGTGGACTTATCGAATAAGAAAGATTTCATTATCCGGCAATAACGAAACGATCGTTACACGATTATTATTGTCATTATCGTAATGACGCCGGTAATCGTGATGATCATTAAGCCGATTCCGCGAATAATTCTTGATGGTTTCGACTAGGAAATTTCCAAGAGATTCCCCGCCATTTACCAGCGTACATTCTCATTAACAGAATTCTTTGATGCTCTTTAAACCTCGACCTTTTCATACTTCGACTCCTTTCAATCCGTGTTCTTTCCATCATTGGTACGATAGTGTGTCACTTCGTTTGCTCGGTAAACACCGATCATCGATCATCGATCATCGCACAAAAGGTGTTTATTCAATCACGCCGAGATCCGCGCAGCCGATTTAAATGCCCGTTGCAAAATGCAACCGACGTCAGATGAAAAAGGATGAACCTTGAAATCGCGGATCTCGCGTTATTGAATCGGCCCGAATCGTCTGCGTTCGGCATCCGTGCTTTGTTTTTGTGACACGCACGTGTTTCAATGCAAAAGACGTGTACACATCATCGAACAAAACATAACGAATTTATTTGCTGAGATATAACGTCTCGAATGTTATAATTTATTCATCGTAATTGAAGCTACTCGAAGAAACGACCTTTGCTTCAAAGTCCCGACGAAAAAGTTCAGTGATCGGTGTCGGCAAGGAAATATCGCGCGGGTAATATTCGTGTGAAAAACTTGATCTTATTAAATATTAAAGAAACCGTGTTGCGCAGACCGGACTGCATTTACCATCTCGAGATTTATTAATCATCTCATATTTTGAGTTGCAAATAATTAAGGTCGCTTGTCCAATATATATATTTGAATTAATATTCTAATGGATATTTATGAATTTATTAAAATCAGAGTAACGTTACATATACAGTGTGTTGTTCTACGTAAAATGGACCACTTGATTATTTAATGCTTCTTCCAGTATAAAAAATAATACCGATCTCAAAAATGGTGTCATAAAGATACTGGTACAGAATTCCTAATTCAAAGGGAGATTGGCAATAGAATTGTGACGATCGTTGACCCTGTTGTACAGGTCACGCGGCCTTGACCCTGAGGAGTCGTCTGCGCTGTATCATAATGAGAAAAGGGGAGGAGGGCCAACCGGCCAAGCCACCGACGAATCTATTGGTCTTGAATGAGGTTGTAGTCGATCGTGGTCCATCACCGTATCTTTCGAACATCGATCTCTTCATCGATGGGAAACACGTGACCAGTGTCCAGGGTGATGGCCTGATCGTCAGCACACCTACTGGTTCCACGGCATACGCGGTCGCGGCTGGTGCCAGTATGATTCATCCATCGGTACCTGCGATCATGATCACGCCGATCTGCCCTCATTCCTTGTCCTTCAGGCCGATCGTCGTGCCAGCCGGTGTTGAGCTCAAGGTATGTTTCTAACTGTTTTTTTAACCGGTAGAGGTTTTAATAACCGTATGCATATTGTACACTCGAGGAAATCACTTGTAGACGAGGTGCAAGATATTTACTTGAATTCATGTTCCGAGACCTAGTTCTATGAATTTGATAAGATTAAAGTAGAATTATGATAATGATTAAAAGTTGCAAGGATGTCGTAGACTGGGGTACTTGAATTATGAATGAGCTGGAAGATGTATGTTTGTATACTTGAATTCATATTTTGTGTGCTGAGATTATGAATTTGTTAAGGTTGGAGATGAATTATAATTATTATTGGAAATAGTTTGGATGTAGGACAATTAAGCACTTGAGTTGGAGGAAATGTATGACTATGTGTAGTTGAATTCATTCGTAGGATATTTATGAATTTAAGAGGGTTGGAGAAAAATGATATTAGAAGAAACGAATCTCGTTTGGTAACGATCGTGTATATTTATGTAGTTTTATTAAAAGTTTTTTCTTGCGCGAGCTTGTGGTCACAATTGAGATGATATAAGAGCCTTCAAGGTTTCATATAGGTGAATGATATAATCGTTAATCATAATTGTTGATTAGAGCGATTGGATAATCGCAATTGTCTGCTTTGATCTGTGTGTTAATAAGTCTTCTGTTTATTTTTCAATTTTTAAACATTTAATTATACAACTTTGGTTTCGTATCAAGAAAAAATTATTATAAAATTCATTCAAAATGAGGTAAAGATATATTGGAAATAAATGGTGGAAATCTGTGATTCAATTCAATCATATTTTATGGAAAAAACTCGGGAGACATGTGAATGGATCAGGTCACAGTATATATTACAATATAGTATAATATAATATAATACAATATAATATTATGTGAATCGCACGTGAATCGTTCAGAGACTCGCGGCATATACTAAATAAAATAAAATACAGTATAAGAAAATACAATCCACTGCAATATATACCAATATTTAAGAGTCAGTCAGAGATAGTTAAAGCCGACAAACGAGCATTTTAATTAGCCAATAAGGAAAGGAAGGTTGTTTAGGTCAAATTAAATCGCTCGAGATTTCCCAATCGACGTGAAATCCGAGTTCCATGGTGCGTTAGCGTGAGCCAGTATTTCCGTGCGGTTCACCAAAAGATTCCTTATCCGTCAGGGGATTTCTACTCTTTCCCCCAAACAAGGAAACTTGGTCCCGCTAGTTGTCGGCTGCATTCCCAGACTCCGAAAAAGATTTCAAGTAGTTTGAATAGTCACGTTGAACCTTGCCTTTCTTGACGAGGCGTGTCACGCTTGCCAGAAAATAATCCGAATTCACAATTAGTCGACGTCTTCCATAGACGCTTTTTCGATGACTCACTGAGTCTCAGAATCCTCGTATTTTCCTCGGGGAATAATTAATTAGCAACAGTTAGAGATGAATTTTAATTTTAATTATCTCGTGACGAATTTTTATATGAGGTTTTGTAAACATATTTTTTATGATTCTAAGGAACATCGATAAATTGGAATAACAAGTTTGATTAATGATTTTTAAAAATAGATGGGCGTACTGTAATAATTATTCCTTGTAACTTTGATCTAAGGTTTGGGATGTTATTATATAATTAATAAATACAGGTATATTCTAATACATGTTCTGAAGAATCCATTATTTTAATTAAAAAGTAATTTCGGAATTGTAGGTATTTAGATTGAAAAAACTTGTTGATAAAAGACGGTCGAAATTCAGTTAAAATTTCGACATTTTGAAACTTAAAATTAATTAGAAGTTTAATTCTTATCTAATAAAAAAGAGCAATTAAAATTCTGTTACAATCTTGGTATTCTGAAGCATTCAATATTTAATTGATAGAAAATAAAAATTCAACAACAGAATTCTTAGAAATTACTACTAAAACCAAAATAGAATCGGATCTATTGAAAATTAAAACCTCAAAGCACCCTTAATTTTTTCCCTCAGAAACCTATATTGTTTCCATCAGTTTGTAATGACTTCCAGAAACATGTATATCTGTTATAAACATATTACTTCAATTATGCCTTATATAAAGAATATCGCATAAAAACCTGTACTTTGAGAAATGGTTTCTAAATGAAATATCCATCTGAATAAAAGAAGTCAAAGATAGAGTACAAAGTATAAGGGGAATCGCGTAAGGTGTCCTGCAGCAATTAACCCGAGGGTCTCGCTTTGTACGACAGATTTCCGTCTCGCCTGACAGCAGGAATACTTCGTGGGTGTCCTTCGACGGTAGAAATAGACAGGAGCTCTTCCACGGCGACAGGTAAAACACTAAACACCACTTGTCTAATCCTCTGCCGTTTTGTTCGACAATTATTTCAGATAATGGCGAACAGCAAGGCCCGCAGCACAGCCTACGTCTCCTTCGACGGTCGCAATCAGCAAGAACTACGCGTCGGGGACAGGTCTGTCCTGTTATTTCGTAAAAGTCACTGTCTATTCTTCGCCATTTCACCTATTTGTTTTTCTAACTCCACGTGATTTCGTGCAAATCCTACAAATATTTTTTATCGACTTATCGAGTATTATCAATTTTTTCATAATATTTTCGTAATATTAAATAATACTAAATAATCGCTGCCTATTTTCCGCCAGTTTTCATATGTTTTTCACTCCATGTGATTTCGTGCGAATCTTACGATTTTCTTTTTTTATGTATATTTCGAGTATCATTAATTATTTCATTCGTAATATTAAATAATACTAAATAATCGCTACCTATTTTCCGCCATTTTTCATATGTTTTTCACTCCATGTGATTTTGTGGGAAACTTACGAATTTGTTTTTATGGATTTATCGAGTAGTGTTTATCGAGTAGATTTGATTCTATTCAATTTTCTTAATCTTGTTTCTGCTGATATTAGAAATATTCCTCCTTCCTGTTCCTTCATAAGGTAAGATGATCCTAAATAATCCGTCATTGAACTCATTCATAGTCGATTATGAAATATTGCCGAAGAAATTGAGTAAATAATCATTTAGTAATCGTTGCCATTCGAAACACTCATTCTTATCTCCTATTGTGGATCTTCCTCTCATCATGGCTCTCCTATTCGCGAAAGGAGACGTTGGCTGTACTGCAAGGTGATGGTATTTTGCATTTCATATTTCATGGTACTTTGGCCATAATCTTCATACTTTAATGTTGCATGGAACCACGTGTTCTTTAATTACCAATCCTGATGATCGTCGAAAAAGCATTAATCTATTCTCAGTCCATTAAATTAATATTAATCAGATACGTATCTTCAATTTCTATTTTCAATACCGTTCTATTTTTCTTAGCTTCTCAATTCTTTCCACGAATTTTGTACAACTTTAAAAACACCCGAAACCTGGGATAACAAATTGTTCCAAAATTAATTGAGATAATGTGATATTATATATTATTTATATCCAAATTATCGAAGCTTTGGAATCTCGGACACCTGAAAAACGTTCGATAATTCTCTATTATTAGAAACAATTATAACACAAATTTTATATTTTCAAATTTATTACAATTTATTCAATACACTATCAAACTTCAATCAATTATCAAAGCCTGTTCAAATAATCTATCAATAATTATTTGTGTTATTCACCACTGTCCATTATATCGATCGTCAGGATTGGTTCGAGAATCATCAGAACAGATTCCTAACAATAAATCTTGTATTGTTACAGTTTGCGAGTGACAACCTCGATATACCCGGTGCCAAGTATCTGCGCGGCGGATCAAATCACCGATTGGTTCGATTCCTTGGCGGAATGTCTACATTGGAACGTCCGGAAGAGGCAGAAGCATTTGGATGAATTGAGCGATCTGACCCACTCGTCCAGCAACGATACTTTAGACTCCCTCGATCGTGACAGCTAAGATCGGTTGTTCAAAAATCGAGGTGTTATTACGTCACGATCAGAGCGTAGGTCAAAGTAATCGAAGTCAGAAGAAATGATTCCACGCACGATGGTTTCCTTGAGTCTGATCGAGAAGTCAAGTGCCTCGAGATAGCGAAAGAAAAATCAAAGAGCTACAAATCTCTGACACCATAAGACGTTCAGTTTCAGAAACAAGCGACGCCGCGACACAAAGAATTCGATCGTAAGAATTCGATGAATTTGACTGAGAAACTCGACTCGATTCTTAGTTGGACGATTATCGAACGTCGTGATATATCGATCAGCATTTTTTTTTTTTAAAGGAGAAATAATTGTCCAGGCACAATTACGGAGAAACCGAAGAATCGGGGTTCGGTGAAGAAACCAGTTTCGTTGATAAAGGCTTGCTGAACTAGCAGTAAATATGTATATTATTATATTAAAGTATATTTTAAGACAAGATTGCACGAGGAATACGAAGTGGAGGAGGAGATCGATTGGATCGATTCGATCGATTATGATCTAAGAAGAAGTCTTAGAGAGAAATTGAATCCTGTCGGAGACACTTCAAAATTAGAAGGAAGAGAATCTGATTGGATGATCGATTATTTAGAATTATCTTGTATTACGAAGGAACAAGGAGGACGAGATGGATGACTGCATCGGTTCGATGCAAAAAGCGCAATCGAATATCGAAATGATTCGACGGAGAAAGGGAAATGATTGCTGAGAATGATCCTGCATTTCTATAATTGTCAAATATTTTTTCGGCGAATCTGATTGGGTGGAATTTTTGAGATTTCATTTCCCGATTCCATTATCTCAATCAATTTGATTCGAATCATTTTTTTTACGTAAACATCGGGTACTTACTCTTCGAATTAAAATCGAAAAAATCTCTCCTAAAATTGAATGCGCGGAACCGATATAAATATATTTCTCGAATAAAATATATCGATAATACAAAATTAGTGCTTTCCATTGACATAAAAAAATTCAGTCATAAATTTGGCTGAAAATTTAGTCAAAAATTCATTTCGCGACGTAATTTTTAATTAGGAGAAATAAGAACGGAATGGATGAATTGATCAATGAAATTAAAGGAGCCAAGAAATGATACGAAGAAATGATAAGAATTATCAAGAAACTGCAAAGATGACACAAAACGATAATTTTATTTATTAAAAAAATTCACGTCCTATCGGATCGCATTTTAGACCTTCGATTTTACCGAAATATTAATTTCTTTCGTAATATACATTTTTCATCGCATCGCGATTATGAATTCAGTTTTATGTCTCGAATTAGAATTTTTTATTTAGATCTTCTTTCCTCCCTCTGCTTTCCGACAACGATAATATTTCGTCGTGGATCGACTTGTTGTAAATGTTAAATGTACTTTCCTATTAATGAACCTTTTTAATAAAATCTTTTTTTGTACAGACCTCGTTTTCAGGTTTAATACGATTTCAGTTATAAAAAATATCTTATAAATATTGTTCTCGAAGAGGATGCAGGAAGAAAAAATAAGGAGACTTTTCGGATCAATTGCAATCAAGAATGGAATAAATAAATATTTGATAATAGTACAATAATTAAACAAACTTAAAATACAGAAGATAGTTCTAAAAGCAAACGTGTTCAGCACACAATTTTTTATCACTTTTTATTTCAGTAATTTAACGGACTTATTTATTTTTTATTCTCCTTATTAATTTTTATATTCAATTTATTGCTTAATATTCTATTAATTTAAGAGACTATTTATTTTTAATCTTTCCGATTCATTCTTATATTAAATAATATTCCAGTATTTCAGATCGAGTAATGATCCAAATATTCATCCGGGTTTCTACCGATTTTATTAATTAATTTATTAATATCAATACGTAAATATATCGAGATACCAACCAACAGAAAAAACATGGTAAACCATCAAAGAACCACAACAAATTTCACTGCCAATGATTTATTTCAGCGCAGTTTGTCAATTAAATATACATTATATACAGTGATCGTGTATCACGAAAAACTCACAGGAAATTCACCTTCCGCGCGACGAATTATTTATTACTGTAAGTAGCATAACTGATTGATTGTAGAAGACACGGCATAAAAAGCATTACAAAAACATCAGAGTACTAAATTACCTAAATAAAAAAAAAGAAGGTGTTGCAAGTCCGTCAGAGGATAAAGTGATCCTTGGTGATCCTGAAATTGGATCGACAACAAAAGCAGGACTCGCTTATCGATGAATTAACTTAACATAAATATGTTTACAACTAAAGTTTCGCATTTGGTTACATCAGTCATGGGCATGATGATCTAAATATTACATCGACGAGCTCGGAGTCATCGATTATCGCTAATCTAATTCGATTCATATTTACATTATTCAAAAGTCTGACATTTTCGATGGTGAAAATGAAACGACGAACGCACCACGTAATTAGAGGAATTACTAATCAATGAAATAATAATATTAAATTGGCAACTAAGTTCGCGAGCTTCGTTACAAACCCCAATCAACAGTAGAACTACCGGCGATATATTCACCTATATTTGTATATTTATGTGTACATCCTTAAAAAAAGGATGGCTGGAAGAAATAAATTAATTGATTTATTTATGTCCACTGTTCAACGTAACCAGCGAAAAATGTCAACAAAAATATCATGAATTTGAACATTTTTATTAAATTCCGAGGATCCTTTGGTAGTTCTAGTGTTAAACAAATTTAATTGTATGTATTAAAATAATCGCAGAAATGAGAGCTCTTCAATAATATTGTTGAACGTCAAAAATCATATGGTTCTTATGAACAAAAAAGGAAGGCACGGAATTGAAGGTCATGAATTTAGTTGCCAACCTAATATTAACGTACAACTTACGCGCTACTGGACTTAAATAACGGCGCACACTTGTCTTAAGTTAACAATTACAAAAAAAACAATACACAGTCTATGAGAGAGAAACTCTTGGATAGGATACAGTAGAATTCGTGTTTTATACAAAACTTGACTATTGTCGGATTTTACGTCAGTCTCTTGTTCCTCCGAAACCAATGACGACGCTTTACGAATTTCATATTCTATGGCCCCGAAAATTAATACATTCGTTTATGTTATTTTGATATTAATAAGTTGGATGGATCTATTATTATGTACCATGATGGAGATTTATGGTTTTTGTGTCATGGTATTGTTTTGATAAGTCATTGCAACTATCAACAACGACCCGCAAAATTCTCCGATAATGGTTCAGATATTAATAATTTAAGAAATTAATAATAGTTTGATAAGCAGATGCAACTTTCAACATCGACCCTCAACATTCACGAAAACTGGTTCGAATAATAATAATTTAGAAAAATAATCATATTTTGATAAGCCAATGCCGCTATCAATATTTTCCCATAAAACGTCTCAAATAATAGTTCGAATATTAATAATTAAAATCGACGAACAATATCCACCTTGAATTAATTAATTTCCAAGGACCATAATTACACCACAATTTAATGTTTCTTGTCTCCCTTGTCTCCCTTTGAGTTCGTTCGAAGAATAAATCGAACCGGAAGTGGCACGTGAACCACACTTCCTACGCTTTCGATAATCCAAATCAGCACTTATCAACTCAAAATTAAATTAATAAAAATATAGAAGTAAATGTAGAATCACGAAAACCATCGCAGGAACTAAATATTTTCGGACTACGAATTTTTCAATAGAAACATTTGTGCAACATAATGGCGGAATCTAATGAATACGAATTAACGAGGACTTTAAGATAAGTACTGGTCGTGATTATCTAGGAAATGGTATTATATTTTTGCTTTTTATTTCTTGAAAATATATCACGTTTTTTTTAATGATTGTATCTGTTCGCGGTTTGACGGTCTCTTTTAGTTGTTTTTAATGCCTACAATTTACGTACGTGACTCTTTCGCCGTTTACGATGCGAACGTAACGAGTACAGGCTCTGATGAAAAGTGCAGGTGTGCGCTGGTCTGCAAAAAGAAATCACACATTTTTTAATACGATCCCCGTGTAATTACATTCGTTAGGATTAATATTTCATAAATATCACTTGCAATTACGGATGCAGTTAAGCATTTCGGAACCGGCCATCTTTAGAATTAATTATTGAACTGTTTGTTCACGTGACTTTATTTTAATTCTATGTTACATATTTCCATTTGTGCATTAATAATTATATAATAAATTCGATGTTTGAAACTTACTCATTGGTGAATGTATAAAATTTAGTAATTATCTAATAATCTTCCGAATTTAATTATGGCAATTTTTAGTATCTCACTTTGTTGATTGAAGAGAACTGTTGATATGCCCTGATTTATCATCGGAATATCGATATAACTTAACTTCAATATCCTACTATGTTGAGTTTATTTGTATAATAAAATACGCTTTAATAATAATCTAATAATTTTCCAAATTTGCATGAAATTATTTAGGAGTTTTTGAGGAAACCACTTAGATATTTTCGATGAAATCGAAGAAAAAAGGCCGGTGTCGAAAGTGTCAACACTCGAACTACCGAATATATTTATTTCTATATAAATTATGGCTGAATGGTGCAATTTAATTAATGGATTCAAGAATCTTAGACAAAAATTTAATAAAAGTTGAAATCAAATTCTTTTTATTTTACAAATAATAAAATGGAAATTCAGACAGCAGAATTGGGTTTTGTGAAATCTTAAATAATTCGCCATTGTATAATATATTTGAATAATTTTATTAAAAATTGGGGACAAGTCATTTTGACTGCTTCGGTAGTTCTAATGTTAAACGATTGCCGAGAAACGTTGAAGCAAGGCCAGTTACGAGTGACAATCGCGGAGGAACGCGACAAACGAGTCTAATAAACCTGATTAGAGAATAATTCGCGCGTGATGCAACAATCGTTTCCAGTGTCTGGTCTGGCGATTGATTCGGTCGCAGTGTTACGGCACACGTTGTTAAGTAGTCACGCAAAAAGAATCCGGAGACAGGCCAACCAAAAGAAAAGGTCACGCATGGAGTTAGTATTGTTAGAGCACACACTCACATGCCTTCTGATCCGTGTCGTGTTCCCCGCAGGATGGTTCCTGAATGTAAAGGGCCGGTTTCAAGGGCCGACCATCTTGGTCCTCGACTTGAATCGCCAAACCGTGATTACTGCCATTTCCATGCGGATTTCGTGGATTCAACCTCCAAAATCTCAGGCCCTGTCTAACGTCCAATGCCAAGTGGGTCCCTTCGGGAGTTAACGGAGTCACGACAGAATCCATTAAACGTTTCTTCGCTGAAAAATTAACTTCTCTTTTAGCGATATTTTTCACTCTTTCTTAATGTTTCTAATAGAATCATTTTTATTTTAAACGAATTAGATGTCGTATAAAATTATAGTGATTTTATTTGAAATGATTCAGATGACATCCGAAAAAATTCTAAATAATTTCAGAAGTCATCCGAAAAAATTCTAAATAATTTCAGATATCATTCGAAACAATTCTAAATAATTCCACATGTCCTCCGACAAAAATCGAAATAATTTCAGATGTCACCTGGAATTATTCATCAGTTATCTGAAATTATCCAGAATTTTTTGGGTGCAATCTGCAGCTCTTGTTTGACAATAAAAATCATATATTAATCAGTCTCGGAGTGATACTGATTAGATATGTAAATTAGAAACGGAATATTAATGAAATACTTACATCGGTGTTTCTTTAACGACTTGGTATAATAATAAACCGATATTCTAATCTTCTTTTCGTCCTCTTCTTCCTGTTCGATGGTGCCACTAATTGAGGACGTTAGATTTTCCTGAGGTAACTTAAAGATTCTTAATTTCGCGGCGACTATGTGGTCAACGGTAGTCAGATTTAATTGGAAGTGCATATTCATGGAAAATGGATCCTCCCAGACATCCAGATCCGTATTACGCGGTATTTGGCCTGGCAAACATAAGAATAATAATTACAAACACATTCCGATGTGTTTCGATTAAAGACTTCCATTAATCCATTTTATACACACAAATATGTGTCTATAAAAATTGGATGTATTTCTTAATTATATCAACCTCGAGCTACAAACTAATTAATATACCACGCTAAACTATAATAACAGTTCTAATATCAAACAGTAATACATAATATTAATTAGTTTATGATAGCAGCTTGATACGATTAATAAATATGTGAAATGCTTAACATTTTCACAGTAATATAAATAAATAAATTAACTTACAAGTAGGTGAGAACATAGTGAGCCTCTCCCGTTGAACCTGATTGGTGTTTGCGCTATGATTAAATCTTCCAGTAAGCGCCAGGACCCTCGATTTAATATCCTCGATGGCCTTCTGACCCTGGCTGCACAGACAGATCAAAATCCTCGATTAAAATTCCGATTAAAATCCAATTAAAAAACGTGATATCGTACCAGGCATGATGAGATGGCAAGCTTAAAACAAAACTCACATTATGTAATAACACTATCACTAAACACGTACATACTTTAATGACACCCATGCACTGTTTATTTGAGGTAATTCATTCGTTCAGTTTACTTGGAATAATTAATTGGTCTAATTTTTTCGGGTAATTTATTGATTTGGTTCATTTGGAATAATTAATACTTACAGTTTATTCGGAGTATTTCATTCATTTAATTTAATTGGAACAATTAATTCATCTACTTTTTTAGGGTAATTAATTGGTTTGGCTCATTTGGGATAATTAATTCGCATAGTTCATAAGGGGTCTTAATTCGTATAGTATATAAGGGGGGTCATAATTAATTATAACAGGATATAATTAATTATGAGAGGTAATAATTAATTCCGAGTGTTAATATCGGTGTTTCGGTGTTTAAAGGGTTTTCGTGATAAGAATGGACGCGATAAGGACGAAATATTAATAGAAATATTACAAGGGGTTATAATTAATTATAAAGGGTAATAATTAATCCGTGTGTTAATATCGGTGTTTCGGAATTAAAAGGGTTTTGGTGATAAGAATGGACGCGATAAGGCCGAGATATTAATAGAAACACAGGGGAAAAGGAATTCTGTATCGTTGCGTGCAAATTTTCACCTCGGGATCTTTACAAGCTCTTCCGGGTGTTGACGCAGGCCAATGGACGATGGTCAGTGACCTACAGAACCCACGGTATGGGTCAGAGGCATTTATTATACGTTCTAGACACCGACTAGACACTCAACGAAGACATTGCCACCCCAATCACCTAAACTTTCTGTCTGCACGTGAAACCATAACGCGATAGAATCACTGCTTTCGACATTAAGATTTCTCTCGACGTAATCGAGGCGAGTTGTTTTCCGTTGATCTACTTCGATTCGATTTTTTTATTTCAATATATGAATCCCAGAAATTGCAGACGTTTGTCACCTATGATACATTTATATTTAATTAGCCTACTTTTTATATCCTTTAGCCCGTATTTTAGTGTACACTTTAGTCAATGATACAAAGTACTAAAAAAGATGTCAATCCTTGTAATTATTATGATCATCATATTTTAATTCAGGGCTTTTAATTAAATTATTTGGCGCGGTAGACGAAGACCTACAGATTTATAATTCTATGAAGTATTGAAAATAATCAAACACACATGTCTTCTATATAAAATAATATTCCATAGTAATTTATAAAAGTTATAAAAAGTCTTTTATAACAACTTTTTATTATTCAACTATCTTCACGAATTTGTTTAAGCACGGAACGACACTACAGTCGTCCATTTTGGAGAACGCTAGAAATGCCATGCTTCCAAACCATCATTAAAAAAAACCGCGTAATAATAAAGTTACACAACAGAATCCCGTGGTAATCATGCAAAGGAAGTCTCGAAAAATGATCGTTTCCCGGCGTAACTCTCAAGGATTACCACGTTGGACGCCCACTCGAAGATTTGATAGCGACTCGGCATGTCAACGACCTCGTCTCGGCGTTGTCCAAGGAAGAGACAGAAAAAAAGTTATTTCCCTGAACAATGCGAGAAAAAATCGAGGAAAGAAGAACGAGTTGGGACCCAGTCGAGTCTCGAAAGAAAGTTTCTTTTGGTGAAGGTCTGTCGGCGGAGGTAAAACGTGGAGGAATTTCGTGAGACCTCTCGTCCTATTTTCTCTTTTCCTTTTTTTTCCCCCCGGTGATTTCTTTCTCGCATACAAAGAAGTCGTTGCGTTGAGTGAAAATAGGAGACCCAGGGTTCTGGGAAGAAGGCACTCGGTGGAGTTTCAACGGGAAGCCGGGGAGTCGAATGTATAAATTATGCAAATTAATTATTACATAATATAGAGTTATTCAAATATATAATATAAAATCAACGAGAATTCAAAGTTCCACTCGATACCTTCGTCACGAGTGCCTTCTTCCCGGAATCCAACATTATAGAAGGAAATGATTCAGATGATATTAACAAAAGAACCTTTATAACGTATAATATATCACATATCACATATCAAACTAGTTAGAATTAAAAATTCCACCGCACATCTACGTCACCAGTGCCTTCTTTCCAGAACCCAACAATTTAGAAGGAAACGATTCAGACGGGATTGACGAAAGAATCACATATCCATCTAACAAGGAATCGAAATTCCACGGAACACCTACGTCACGAGTGACTTCTTTCCAGAAGTCCAGGGTAGAGAAGGAAACGGTTCACGTTGGAACGACGAAATCTCCCTACGAAATCTCGGTTTGGTTTCTGTATTGGATTCTAGACATGCTCGTTAATCTAGCTGCGTCCAAGTCACGCATTCTACGCCGTCTCGTTGCGTACGTGTCACGTCTGCCTGCCGTCTGGGAAAGGGAAGGACTCGGGTGTCTGGAGGCCGTTGCATCATGAGAATGAATCCAGTGATCCTTCCTGAGTACCGTATTAACAAAATTGTTTCATACAAAACGACCTATGTTATCACCACCAATTACCCCCTTTATCATTAACCAAAAGGTGGCATCCTGCTAGCGATGCATTAATAATCTATTCAATCTCGCGTCGATAAGTACTTCGATAGATTTGTGAGAAATATTTCATTGCAAGGTGAATCAGTTTGCACGATAATCGTATTATGAATTGGAAGCAGAGAAAGTATGAATATGGAATATTTTTGATGGAGTGGAAATTGGAATATTATAATGTTGGGTTAATTGGAAAGTGATTAATTTGTGAAGTGTACGTGTCTTTGAGTATGGCTGAATCTGTTAGATTTGAAGGAAAGGATAAAATATTGATATACGAGGAAATATTAAATTTGGTTTTATCAAATATTTTGGAGGTGAGAATAGAAACATTGTTATCGTGGAATTTAAATACTGCATCATATGAAGACAATGATTAAAGTGTTTAATATCATTAATATTATTATGGGACATCTTTCACTGATGCCAGAATTAAGGACAAAGCAAAACCAACAATTTAATTCCCCTCCATAAAAATGAATCAATCAGCAACATAATCGTACGAAAAATTAACTTCATAAGGAAACATTACTATATCAGTGTCACAGTTGCTCCTTCTACTTTCATTAAAAAAAAAATCATAAAATAATATTCACACCCCACCAATAATGTCTAACGTCCCCCACCCCAAGAATATAATAATCTTCTTACCTAAACCCGACATATAAATATTAAACAATAATAATCCCCGGGTAGAAGATAAAAGTCAGTGCACCGAGATATGCAAATACTGCATTGGAGAGGAGAAAGAAGATAAATGCACCGATAGGAGAAATGAGTAAAGCAGTCGGGTCGGGATACGAGAAAAATGCATATTGCATCTGTCTGGAGGTGAAGCGAGGAGTCGAAACCAACGAAAAACTTCCTCCTCCCTCTTACACGGTTCGTGAACGTCGGTTATTATAGGAAGAGAGACGCATAGACAAGGTCAGCGCATTAAATTGAAATGTGTTACATAATCTCGTAAGAGAGCAGTCCTAACTGCAGCCTGACTAGACACCCGGTGATTACGAGGGTGCTCAACTCAATAGGCTCGTCTAGACACGGTTAGACGTGCGAACGACGATTCTTCCTTCGTAAATGCTATTGCATCTACTCGCTCGAAGAATAGAACAGCCAATCCCGACCACTATCCTAAACCCTACCAACCAGATCTCACTACCTGTTGCTTCTTTATATCAATTCAACCCTATCTCCACTCGTTATTCAGGCTAATATTGGTTTAAACTACTGGTAACCATGGGACTTCTGTGACAACGTGGCATTTTTTTGTATGATAAGGTGGAATTTTTTTTGCTAATTGTTCTTCTTTATATTAATTCGTCTGATCTCTACTCGTTGTTTATGCTGATATTAGTTCCAAGTGATTGTGGGATTTGTGTGATTACATGGGACTTTTTAAGAAATTTTTTTGATAATTATTTGTTAATTAGAAAGAGATTGTAATTTAGAGTGATATGAGGTGTCCCTTTAAATCAGTGTAGTATGTTTGTAGCGCGATGTAATAGAAAATTGAAGATTAATTGGGATGTTGATGTTTTGATAAATATTTATTTTACTGTTTTAATGTAATGTAATAAATTATATCAATATAATATATTAATTATTTAATTATGGTTGAGATCAAGTCTATGAAAATTGTGGACAGGTGATAAAGAAAGTTTGGTGAACGAAGAGTTGCTTCAATGAAGATGCATCTTAAATACGAAATTAATTGAAGTCCTATTCAGTGCTTCCTTCATTAATCAATTATAAAATTGTATAAAATATTTTTCCCTATAAATAATAATTATATCGAATTACTTTTAACCTCGGATTCTCGAACTTTATAAAGAGCACCGTTTGGAGAACGCGGTCCCATAATCAGTGATATAAAAATTCCCAAAATATTCCCACGCATTAATCATTAATTTAACGACTGTTTTTCGGAAAAAACACTATATAACACTTTTACAAAAAAATATCCAACTACAATTTTTTCAGACTCTTCCCAACGAAGATGCCTCAAGTTTGGAGAAGAAATATCATTAGAACCACGTATCCAATAACGTGAATAAAATAATCCAGTTGCTTGATCCACTGTTATTTAAGAATATTACGTGTGTTTTTCATTGGCAAAGAAGTATGACATTTTCCAGCGTCAATAATATTTTTGAATAGGCTCCTTTGATTTGTCCGAGAAAGTGTCGCTCGTCCGCGGAGGCTACGCCAGTGCCGGCACGAATGCATTTACGCGTCTAGACTTAATAAAATAAAAGAAACGCCCTCGCACCCGCGCCAGAGGGGCAAGGAGGTGGTCGAGGTGCCCGAGGAGGAAGGAGGAGGCCGATTTAAAAACATAGCTAGGGACCACGCCGGAATTTCCACCGTGCGTCCTTCCTGGCTACCAACTGTCCTCGCGTATGTCTTTCAAAATCCTTATATCCTGCCCTCGCCACCGCGAGAAGCAACTTTTTCGATAGCCCAGGTAGATTCTTAGAAAAATCACCAATAATAGTGTTTTTGATCGAACCGGACTTCCAATCGAGGACTAGTATTCATTCTAGGAATCGCCTGATTCTCGTCCAGTTCTTTATATGGAATGCTCGAAAAACTTGCGAAGGAAAAATTCTTCGTTACGAATGTAACCTTCCAATATTAGAATATTATTAATTATGATTTTAGAAGAGTTGGCGGTTTCTATGTCGGAGTGAATAATATAGAAATTCGTGGGATTATATAACTTCCAATATTGGAATATGAATTATATTGGTTTTGAGAGATTTGGTGATTTTGTGCCGCGAAGTGAATAATAATGTAGAAATTCATATAGAAATTATGGAAAGTGGGTTACTGTGAAAATAATAATGTCATGAAAACTCATGAAATCTAGAATAATTTAATCTCCGATTTTTCTCGTAGAATATAATTATATAATACAAATTCCAGTAGAAATCTCAATTTATGATCCCATCATTTTTAAGAATTATTTTCCTGCAATTATAATTCTCATAATTCACTATTAACAATTTAAAGTTTCATTCAATCTTCCGAAGAATTTCGACACCCATAAAATAATTTTGTCGCACCGACTTTAAATGCCCATCAAACAAAGCAAATATTAATCGATGTTTGATAGAGGAGATAAATAAATCGCGATTTTTGATAAAGACATTCAAATGGAAACATGAACCGGGAGAGACAGGAAAATTCAGCCGTGAAAATGGCAAGGAAAAAAGCCGAGTGAAAAAGAGCCGCGAGGCTGGTCAGCGCGAACGGAATTTCACTTGCCGCTTCACGGTTTCTTCCTTCCATCGCGATATTTTTACAGGCCACCGTGGTATTTTTACATAGCGAGGGCAATGATTCGTCGAGAACGTCTATGTCGTTTCTCGCGCATATAAACCCCGTTGCTTCGTTCTTCGCTTACTACACGCTCGAACTTCTCAAACTTGTTCCCTTTTTCAATAAAATAATGCAACAAAATATGAAAACATCAAAGTCCCATGCGGAGAAAAGACAGAAATCATATTCACCATATTTTATGATACCTCATTAAAACAGTTATATCAACCACCTTGTTAAAATTTTAATCAACCACGTAGTCGTGGTAATTAAAATTCTAGAAGGAATGAAAATTTGACGAAGAAAGAGAAATATGATTCCCCAGGAAAAACGATTAAAATCCATCAAAAATTCATATCAATGGAGCACCGAATATGAATCAATAATTAATAACTAATAATAATGATAAGAAACGAGATAAATTAGAGTATAATCAACAGTTTAATTTAATTTGATCACATACAATTAATTCGAGTATCCTGAAGAGGAAATAAAAGTATCAATCATCCTAAGAATTCAAAGATATCAGTAACACCATTATTGACATTATAAGTTCATAATTAAGATGTCTATAATTATTATCGCTAGAACTACCAAAATTGTCAAAACGAATTGTCTTCAACTTTTAGTTAAATTATTCGAATAATCCACGGTGTATTGTTTGAAATTTGATATACTTTTCATTTAAAATACATAACAGAAACAATTGAAGTCACTAATTATCTGAAATCCTCCAGGCATAATTTATATATAAATAAATGTGTAACAATAACTGAGTATATATTTAGTAGTTCTAGTGTTAATAATGAAACTGGTAGTGATAAAGGAAAGGTAGAATTAATCGTCTGTTCTTGTTACGAATTTGAAGGAAAATGGAGGGATGAAAAATTCCAGTAAATTCCATGATGAACAGATGTGAAAGCGCAGGGAATTTTGTTGATTATGAAAGCTCGCAAGCTGCAGCGGAGAAAAGCAAAGCGGAAATGTAATGCCTGGAAAAAAAAAATGCACACCGAGTCCCTTACCCAAGCGATCTTATTGCCATCGGGGTGGCTTACCTGTCGAAGCTTGAGGTAAAGTTTCCTCTAAAAGACACAAAAAGCATATTTTTTAAACGACTAATTCTGCATTTGCTGTACGGCAAAGCGAGACACACGACGAATGACATTGAATGTGGTACAGTCGTATCCGGCACGGGGAAAATTCAATGGGAATTTAATAACGTAAATATTATTACGTACCCGAGGCATTGTTATTAATATATTGTCGCGACGTTGAAAAACGAAATCTTTGAAACTTTCCCGGAATTAAATATAGAAGCAAACGTTTCCCCATACGATACGTAATGTGAGCGAAATATGTATTTGTTTATCGAAATTTTTTTGTGCGCGATATTTAATTTAATTGTGATTAATTGTGACGTTGATTGATTATTAATTATTTCCTTGCTGTAATTGTTTCGATTATTTTATCTATAATATTTATTTTATTTTATTCTAAGAATAATATAGAATATTTTATTGACACCATCAGTCATAAATTCTACGCATCATAGAATAGATAATTCCAGGAATATTAAAATATTTAAGAATGTAAGAATTCTACATGCAACTATGTAGAATATTATTGAACACTATCGCGACAAAAAGATCCCGATACACAAATACATTTTTCATTCACGCCGCCCAAAAAAAAATTTCAAAAAATTCCTGAACTTACTCTCGTCGATGAGCAATCGCTAATTGCTGATAGGTGGACAGGTTGGCCAGTGAGGAATTGTTCGCCGACGCATTGTTATTGGCCAAGATGAGTTTGAACGAATCAGGCGTGTCATTCTGATACTCCGAGGTCTCGTTTTCCTCCGAGAAACCGTTCCAATTCTTTCGATAATAATGATGATCATCTTCGTAATCAGAGGTCTCATTTTCTTCGTTATTTTCATAACCCAACGAATCAGCGAATGCCGGAATAACTCTGTACACGTCATCTTCCACCCATTCCAAACCTTCGTACTCACTAACTTTCTTATTGTTTATTTCAGGTATCTCTTTGCCTTCGAAGTTAGTCTTCTCTTCATTCGAATTCGTGGTATGAACGATGGTATTCGTTTCTTCCTTGGTACTCGAGTTTTCATCAAGTACTTTGCCAGATGTACTTGTAACTACCTTCGGAATCTCAGTGGTAGTTGTATGAAGATGTCCCTTCGGATAATTCGATTTGACATTATGAATATTATTTAACTGATAAACCACCGGAAGAGGAGTGTGGACAGCAGAAGAAGATGAAGAGCCGGAAAACAGTGAAGTCGGGGAAACGTGAAAGGAGTTGGCGAGATTCTTCGAAGTTGTGTGTTTCAGAGTCGAGGATCCATGATGTTTCGAGGAGACACGATCCTTGTTGAATTCGTCGGAATTCGAATTGGAATCGAATTCAGAATCATCGTAACGGATCTTGAAGACCACGTGGGGTTCCATCAGTTTCTGGAAATTCTTGTGCGCCTGTCCTTCGCTTTCCGCTTCCTGCGAGTCCTTGCCACCCTCCTCGTAATCCAATGTCGAAGGATCCGACCAGGATTGTTGGAAATCTACCTTCGACGCTAAATTCTCGTAATCTATCACCGCCTGTCGATTGTATTCATCGAAATCGAAGTCCTTATTGTACGAGGTCTTTTCCGCATACCGATCCTTTTTAAGTTTCATGTTTTCAAAGTCGGAACTGGTGACAGGCGAATAATCGGTGGCCATTGAATTCTTGTTCCAGTTTCGAGGTTTCTTATCAGCCAGATCTTCACCGTACAAAATCTTTGTCCAGGACTTAAGATTATCTTCCTTCTTCGATTCATCGTCCTTCCTTTTATTTAATTCTCTTTCGCGGATCGCCAAAACTTCTTCCAAACTGTAGTTCAGACTCTTCAACAACAACATGTCAGCTGTGCTGAGATCGCCGGTGATGATTTTCAAAATCGCCTTTTCCAACATTTTCTCCAGTCTTCTTGTACTGAATGGTACCAACCCCTTGGTATCTTCAGGATTTGAGCTCCTTCTGTTCTTCTCCTTCATTTCGGATGACAAAACTTCATTGATATCCTCCTCCCTGAAGTCGAACTTTCTAATGCGATCACCATGATCTTTCGTCTTCTTGTTCTCCGCGTGAAAGCCACGATGATGATGATGACAACAGACACTGCTTACGACGGAAGACACCAACAGGAACACCAACAGCCTCTCGAAACCCATTCTTCCAAATCGACTTATAATATTTCCAAAAAAAAAGAATCCAAATCTCTCGCTCGCTAATAGGAACTTATTCAGCACCACTCGTTCTTCGATATTTCTTTAACCCAAAAACTTCTTCACTGTCCCCGTCGATGACGAAGCTGACATTTTTATCGGTGAATCATATTCTTCATTTTACCCCGAACTCAAAGATCTCCTTAATCAACGACACTTTTTACTTCTTTTAATCAAACCGATATTTGTTATCCTTGCCCAGAGACTCAGTCTAATTCCTAGTATCTCGATCTCGATAACTCGATCTTATAATCGAATTGAATTCGTGCTTATTCCGAGTACGTCCATCGAATTATCGATCCGGATCAACTTGATCAGCTTCCTCGGCAGAAGGATCAACGGGTTCGAATCGAACTTTCGCGCGTCTGCCGCGATATAATTCGAGGATACGAGTAGTCGGATGCGCGGATCTGTTCTCCGGTGGTGTGATAAGCGTTAACAAAACTGGATCGTGATCCAGCGGTTGTAGTTGGATTAGTCTAATCGCATGAGGAAGGCGCGAGGTATATGTAAGTAGGAAAGATTCGTAGCATGCGTGTGCACGGACTGAGCAGTAAGTCTCAACTGAGCCGTGCTGGCCTGCTCACAGACATAATTCTGTCTACTCACTAATTCCGAGACAACCACGAAGCCGCGAGAGGAGACGCGCCGGTGTTACTACGATCACTTCGTTTTTTTTCCCTTCTCGTTTCCCTCTTCCCTCCTCTCTTCCACTCCTTTCACCTTCTCGCTCTTCCTTCCTCCTCGTCTTTTGCCGTTTCTTCTTCCCCCGTCTTCTCCTTCTTCTCCTTCCTCTTCGTCGTCTTCTACTTCTTCCTCCTTTACCTTCTCACCCACGGTACGTGTCTGTACAATCCCTTTCCCGCGCTCGCCGAAAACCCGCGGACGACTGCCTTTTCTCTCTTCGCGACGTTTTATCTTCCTTCCCCCTTTGTGTCCACTTCGTTTCGACTTCTTCTTTCCACGACTTTTACTCTTCTTCTCCTCTTCGTATCCTTGTCTTCTTCTTTGCTTTTTTTTTCAAGTGGATGTGGATATCGGGTGCACTTTAAAGTGCACTCTCACTTGGACACGTTTCTTTTGAATTCATATCTATGTAATAATATGGAAAAATTGAGGATCACTTGGTCCTCGTAAGTTGGCGTAGACAATCTTTTGGATCCTTGTAGATTTCCTTGTGGAGTATTAAAGAAATCACAGGACCCTTGCTTCTTAAAATCGTGTCCTCGAAGGAAGTCGAAGGGATCCGAATCTTACTCACCAAGAATGCAGGATTCGGTTTCAGTTACGCAGAGATCTAGGAGGAAATCCAGGATCCCCGTAGAACACGTTGAACCACCACTCCTTTACGAAGCCTAGCCTTCCAGATTGTAATCTCGGCGCGTGACAGTCTGCATACTGATCCTTATCTCTGATCCTTTCACGAATCGGACATTTTATATGATCCTTTCACCGTCGTGACAAAAGGCGAACTAGGCTGATCAATATGTCTCGAATATTTTCGAAATCCAGAAAAATGTCGATGATAATGTCGTGAGTCTCAAAAAAAGGTATGCCTTTGCTTCCCCTACGGAGGGGAAGAACGTTGATTACCTACTCGTTTTTTTAATCAGTTGTCTCTCTTCGGTTGGATTACTCATTCGTCTGGGATTAAAACTCGACCGATCCAGCCGCGATTGTTGCGGTCAGAAGAGAGAAAGAGAAATAATAAGAGAGAAACGGAGAGAGATAACCAAGGAAATAAACGAACGGGCGTAAAAATGAAAACAAAGTAATGCTGAGAAATGAGCATGGAGTCACGTTGTATTCGGCTACTCGTTTCAGGGGCAGCCACATACGACTTTATAGGGTGTCTCCCTCTCCGACGTCTAGACGAATCGAAAGATATGATCTTTGAATCATAATGTATCACTTTTAATAAATGCAGCCTCCGCGTGCGTGCGTGAAAATACGATGCGTGGCAACGCACATCGCCGGCAGTCTCCAAAAAGATCAACAGGACCGACAGAGACCCAGGATAACAGCGGGGATAAGATCCAATCGATCACTGCGTGGAAATCCTCTGAGATCCATTTCTGGTGACCTCAAATTACGTAAAAAATACCAATTTCGTTTTTTTATCATTTTCAATGCATTACCTGACTATTAGGTGGTCATCGGTGCAATTTCGTGAAGAATAGTTTTGTTTGCAACATAATATTCGTCGACACTATATTTCGATACTAGATCAGCACTAAGTGCAGATCTTTAAATAACGATATATTTTCTATTTTAATTTTTGGTCAATCATGAATTAAATCGAAAATTGAAGACGGTATAAATACATGATTTGGAATAATATTTGGCAATGAGTTTGGACGATTCGGAATGAGGATAAATCGTGTCATATGTGCGGGGTCGTAAATCTACATTTTCAGGTCGGTCTTGACGTAAATTCTCGGTGACGCGTTCAAAATCTGAAAATTGGGTTAAAGGATTCGGTTCTCTGAACTTGTTACCCTTTCCAACTACCTAACGGCAACAAACGTCACATCGCACTCGAGATTAGCTACTCGTCGATCGTTGCAGAAATTTCACTCGAATTTCATTTCAAAGTTCGAGTGCCAACTAATATCTCGATAAGAACAAGGTTACAAACGTAGCAAACTTTCTTTTATCTTTTCTTGTCCCTCCATAATTCTAGCCAAATATTCATGGAGATTGATGGATATAATAAATAATTACTAGGAATAAAAATTACTGGACTTATCACTCGTTAATAGAAATAACATATTAATTCGGAATAAAAGACTGACTAGAAATAAATGCAAATAATTGGGAAGGTTGATGGTGTGCGATATGCATATGAAGACACGACGTTTTCCATGTGACTTTTCGATCGAAATCATTCGTTTTGGATGAATTTTGATCGAGTCACGTGGTGGGTCAAAAAGTGGAGAAAAGATTCCAGAATCGATCATCCGATGATTCGAGAATTGAATGTTGGTCCAGGGTCAAAAGAAGAGAAAGACAAGGAGAGAGAACGGATGCACGGTAAACAAATCGATGGATCGGGACCAATGACGGGTCCACTTATTCACCCCCTATGCAACTTCGGTCACGTGCACTCCTCTTCTCTCACGAAGTGCATCCGTGGCTATACCAACACAACTTAATCACTCTATTTTGTTACGTTTCAATACAACATCAAATCTGCAGTGTATCATCTTCTCCCACGATAGCAAATGCACGTGGAGCAGTTGATAGCTTTCGATGTAATATGATGCATGCGAGGAAGGGTTAATTCGTGAAATACTGCATCCTTGATGCACCCCGCTGATCTTATTAGTACGAATGGTACGAAATTTTATTCATTCTAGAATCCTAATTTCTGTGCCGTAACGTCAATTACACAATTATCAGTGATCAGTCGATGATTAATTCGCATTATTAATTGATGAGGCCAATCGGAAAATTGGTGAGAATAACTGGAAAATAATGATTAGCAGTTGTGCCTGGACCAGGATGCCTGAAGATAATGAAGATAAATTCGATGCCGTGAAAGATAAGCTTTAGATGCTGATCATAATCATTGCGAATCGAGATGAATCTGATGTCCCATTCGGATGAATGAATTAATGTATAATATTATAATATATTTGGTATCCAATTTGAAAACTGAACACCACGGATAAAGTCAACCGAAATACTGGTGATAATGACTGGAAAATAATGATTGGCGGATGTGCCTGGGCCAGGATCGCTCGAGACAATGCAATTTGATTCGCAAGTAGCAAAGAGTCGAATCTTCGCGAATGCAAGCAGCAGCAACCGTGCCTGACGTCATCTCCGAATCCTCCGTCGCCGATTCGGACGTACGGACAGACAATCTGGCGTCTAGACGTACCAAAATAAATAACGCGGGGCCTTGCCTCGCCATCAAACTGTTGTTTGCACTCGTAACACTCATCCGTCGTCCTTGTCGGGCCCCTCTTTCCTTAGGCCCGGGGATGAGGAATAGACTGCGGAACCGCCCTGCGCATCTCTTTCTCTTTCGATCCAGCCTCCTCTTTTATTCATCGGCCGCTGATCCTCTCTCGCGATCGATTATTTATCGATTTGCATATATTACTCCTCGTTCTCGGCACCGTCTCTCTTCAATGTAATAACAGGGTGCCAAGTATTTCGAATATTTATTGACACGCTGATGACTCGTAAGAGTCTACGTTGCTTACGTTCTGTCAAAATTTCATTCATATTCTAACAGCTACTGGGTTACGGAAAGAAGGCAGTCGTACGATGCAAGTGTCATGCGGCATTTTGATCCTCCATTAGCTATTTACTTTTTGAAGAAATTCATTACTGCAATCGAATTATATTATGATGTTATATTATATATTCCAATGAATATTATTTTATTCAGAACAACCCCGTCGAAGTAAGATGATGTTAATAAATGTTCGGAATTTCAGTTCGATGACTTTCTCCGATGATCTTCGTCCGAGATCCACCGCGCAACCGATTTTCTCGGTATCCTCTCGTGACGTCAAAGAAGTTAAACAATTTCGTGGCCCGCCTACGTTCGCGCAAATTATTCGGCCTTACGTTCGTTTTCTTCGATTGGAATTGTAAAAAAGGGTTTAGGGGGCAGGGTGAGAGGGGAGGGGAGAATCACATACCAAGCCAGACTCGTGCAGAGGTAGAAAAGGAGGAGAAGAAGAAAAAAAAACACATGGAAATGGTGCAATTTGCATGGCGCGAACACATCTCTTGCCTCCCCCGCGTACGCAGAGACAAGAGGGCAATCGAGATAAGGCTTTACCTGGAATACGGCAGAATTCGGGACTCCATACGCTTTCGAGTCGAAGGTGGCTCGATTACTTCGTGGAATCGAAAAATTTGAATTTCCGAATGTATTACGTAATCACACACCCACGCGTAGGTGGACCCGATACGATCGAGATCGATCGATGGATCATTTGAATTCGGAAATTATACATGAATTACATGTGGATTTCTGTACTCGGTTATCCTTCGTCATTTCTTATCGTGGTATCAGTGGGTTTACTTCGCTGTGGTTTCTATGGTACTCCTTTTTTGAGGTCCATAAATAATTTAATTCGCCAGTTATAAACTTAGCTTTGACTTCGTACTTTGATTTTTGTCGGAATTAATTTTGATATAAAAATATAGCGGTTTTATTGAAGCAAATTTTGCTACAAGAAATATTATTCGGCACCCTCCGTATACCAAAGAATATTATTTCTTATAATTTCGCAAAATTGCATTTGACATGCTCGAGAATATTATCATTGAATTATTGACGTAATAAGCAACGGTGTTTATGAATCAAATAATATTAATTAATTTATTATAATGTCTTATAATGTAATTAATTAATTCATCCGAATCGGACACCAAGTTTTTCTCTACTCAACATAATCATCAGCATCTATCTAAGCTTATCTTCCATGAGCATCGAATTTAGCGAGGAGTATCATCCAACTACTGATGCTGTCGGAAGATGATCTCCAGAATCTTGATAACTGAGATATCGGAACTGACGTGGAAGAGTAACAAGGCGGAAATGCGATTCCGCGGGTCTCAGTAGGAAGAGTCGCGTGCTCCAGAGAACGGAGATACCTCGGATGCAAGGCATTCCAGCGAAACAAGAGGAAGAAGAAATCGGAGATGAAGAGGACGGAAGTGCACCAGCAATTATCTCCGACGGCCGCCATCAGATTGATTAGCCAGGTATAATTGAGATAAGTATATTTTTACAATAATATACAGTCGAAAGAAATATATCGAAATTAATAGTTATCATTATTTTAATACATGGCATTGATTTTGAGATCCGCCATAATGGAGAACTGGAGAATTTTAGATGATTTCCTGAAAGAAATGGAAAGCAAGTAAAAGTGAGTACACGAAAGGAATTAATCACAACTATTTTATTCTTTCCTCTTTCCCATAAATTAATAAGTATTCAACATTTTTGATAAGAAACTTTAGGGAAAGAAATTAATATATTAAAAGTCTCATGATTTTAACTAATTAATATTTTCATCGAAAACAATTTTTATTAGATATCATTCTTATTAGAAAATTATAATTGGTACTTATTGATAACATTAACAGTCTACACTGTTATTATTTACGTCGTAAGTGTTAAGGAGATTAACACCGCCGGGATATTGATGGTATGATAAAGATCGATAAAAATATGTTTTCCGATCATGGTTGACGATTATGATAGCCACCAAAGTGAGCATGCGGGATAGAATGTTTATCTACGAGGTATAGAATTCGGATTTCGCTATTCTCATCGGGTTTGGCAGCGTTCCAGCGAGTGAAGCCACGCTTGCCTAACTTCTGCTACGTAGAAGTGGAAAATAGAAGAGAACCGTGCTGAATTATCAAGGCCATAGATAAATCCGTCGGGCGTAGAAACTTGCAAAAGGTCCCAACATTCTTCCCCGATGTTCCTTGCTACCTGAGATATTATTTGTTACCCTTCGCATTGTGTACAAAATTATTAATTGCTTCCGAAAAATTGCATCTAAAACGACATCAAATATTTACTAATCGTTGTCTACAGAATATTGTCAAAATTAATATTAATATCAAGAGAACTTAATTTGTATGAAGTGAATTTTCTACCTGGGATATTAATTGATATTTAAATATTGAGATATATCGAGTGATTAATAATTATCGAGATACTTAAATGCTGAAATATATTGGGAGACTAATAATTATGGAGATATTTAAATACTGGGATACACTGTGATATTAATAATAATATTAATAATCACCACTTCGTATCGTCGTCTATAGAATATTGTCAAAATTAATTTTAATATAAAAATATTTTAATTTTGGTGAAGTGCACTTTGTTATCTGCGATATTATTTGTTGAGGTATTTCGGTAAAATCGCACCTAAAATGGCAGCAAATATTTACCACCTCGTACCATCGTCACGATTCCGCATCCAATATTTTCTGCTGTCGATCTTCGCGACGATTCACAACAGTTTATAAATACGGTAATTTCTGCATCACGTGAGAATTCGAAACAAGAAAATATTTTTTATCGCGAGACTCTCGCCGGCAAAACAATATTCCAAATATGTTCTCCAAACACGAAGAAGTCTGACGTATTCCAATAATAATCATCACTAATTCGTGTATATTTTCAAAGGAGATATTAATGACACAAATCACATATTTTATATCAATTTTATTATATTCCGGACATGGATTCGTGCTCATATAAGTATAAAATATATAATATTACTTAGTGAATTCTTAACTCTATGATACAAGAGTTGCGCAATATTAAATATTACATTAAAAGAAATAAGATTCCATAATCTAAAAATGACATAAAATAAAAGAATACATAATTCACCGAAGAAGTCCAAAGACTGTCACCAAAACTAATCACTTTTAATAAATACATGACAATTGTTGTCTCAAGATCCTAATTAGCCATTTTCCCATCAAATTCAAGAATAAAATTAATGGATTATAACATCGAATGATTAAAAAAATCCAGATTTTCCTCCTAAAAGGATCTGGATCAAGGACGACCCGTATCTTCTCAGGTTCCCTCGTCTCATCTCGTCGCGCTCTTCTCATCTTCTCTTCCGTTTTCTGCGCATGTATCATTCCGTGTAATATTTTTCTCGTTTGACGGAAGGTTTCGTGAATGCGATGATATTAGGCCAGCAAAGCCGCATAAGCATTAAACTGTTAGGGATATAAAATTCTTTGATGGTCGGGCGAGCGTCAGATAGCTGGGCGTACGGTTTAGTACAAAAATTTCTACGTGACTCTCGACGGAACTTCTCCCGTCGCGTCTCGAAGAGATAAGAACGGCATCATCTTCCCGATTCACTTACTTTTCAACCCAAGAGTCAGATAATTCAACCTTGGATGTCTCCCTGCACTCGGATTTCTTTCTCTCCGATGAGAATCTCCGAATGAGATATCCACCGAATGTAAATCCAATAAAAATTCCTTATCGATTCACTTTCTACGGGATCTTCTGATTATTCGACACGCGAGGATATTACGAGTTTTTTCCTTGTAAGTGAATTTGAATTAATGTTGATAAATGAACATTTTGGTATATTTAGTTATATGGGGAATTATGTAGTATGTTATTAGGTATTTTATTATTGGATGTTGTATTATTAGTTGTTACTATATTAGATACTATATTATTAGGTAATAAAAATACAATAAATTCGAGCAGCAGATGACAAATAATATCAATTCAAAGTCAGCAACTGTATCAATAATATTAATTCTGTTCATTATATAAATTATATGAATTGTAATTAAAGCGAAAGTGCTAGAAAATATTACTTATAAACGGAATCTTTCATCGAATTTTTATTAACGAGTCACCACGAATGTTTCGTGGAAAAATATCAAAGGGTGGTTAGTGGTATCATTGGGTAAGCAAATGGTCTCCTTCGAGCATGATTTATAGTCTGATCTCTTTAAGAGGAAAAAGTGCGAAGTATAGTTCGTCGGAGTTGCGTATATTTTTTCAGAGAGGCACCGATGTACTTCGTCGCGTGAAGAATCTTCGTAACGGATCGCGGCGAAGTCCGACGAGAAATGCAATTTAAAGAGGCGCATAAAAATTCTTCCACTGCGCCCGGCACGATGCACTTCAACGTGCAGTTAATTGTACCTCCGCCTTGCCGCACGAAACGTGGAAACTGAAGAATTAAACCGGAAAATGAGGATGCACTTTGTCATCTATCTTCGACAAAAGAAAAAAAATATGCAACGAATAATTTGGAATATTAAATTTCATATTATGTGGTCATCCATGAGCTAGAGAATTAAATCAGAAATAATTTAGAATAATTAAATAATTGCAAATCATTCAGAATTCAATTGCAAATAACTGAGAATATTAAATATGTGGTGGGTTTTTAATTAATTCAAAATCTTCTCGATTATAAGGCATACTTCTAGATTCGAATACTTCGAGTCGCAGACAAATATTTCTTTCCAATGTATTCCAAATATTTATTAAGTACAGCTGACACTATTTTACTGTTCTAGATATTGTTTTATATCTGTACTACTTTATCAGAGTGTATTTTAAATTCGAGAAAAGAATTGACTTTAAAACGTGGTCTGCAGCCACTGCGGCGACAGTGGTACCAGGACATACATAGTCAGACAAGCCAAAGCCGAAGAGAGAAGTGAAGTGCATCAAGAATGCCATACGAGATTTATTTATTTACTGCAAGGACAATTACTTTTTATATTCTTGGTATTTTTCCTTGTTTTCCACTACTATTATTTAATCTTAGGAATTAATCCCTGAGCTTCTATTATTTATTAGTATGACTTAATCATCGGATTCCTCAACCGACAGAAACAATTAAAGTCTCTTATTTACAGCCGTTTATTTAATTTGCAATATGAAATTTGAATGATAATTTAAATCGAATTTAATAGAACATGAACTAAGATTGTTTATAAAAAAAATCACGATACATGAAACATGAAACAATCAAAGTAACACGTGAAAAGAAGGAATTACACGATAATTGAAATATTGCGGATTGATAATTATGAACACACGATGTTCCTCCGATGACATAAACAATGCACGGTGGACTTATCATTATTCACTCATCTTGGCCTCCGACGATTGGCTAATATTCATTATCCTTCTTGACTGACGTATTATTCAATGGATATTGTAATTCCTGCTAAGTCCTGTTACATAATGTTTTCCGTGTATACTAGGTATTATGATTACATCGTGTAAAGCATTACATATCGCACAACTGAAACTGTTTTATAAGTGCAATGGTCAAGCTTATTTCTTATAATTATTTTTCACGAATTTAGTAATCTGTAGGCAAGTTTATTTTGCTTGGAATTTGATTGTACGAAAAGCGATTACTTTCACATATTTCTCTTTATCAAGATATACTAAATCACTTGGATTTCTATTGTTTCGAAATGTAATATCTTTACTTTTACTTTACCTTCGATGGTTTCTGAGAAATTATTGGTAAAACAAGGTTGCTTAATTTATCGTTAAATATAGAATATTGAGATATTTAAATATTGGGATATATTGGAAGATAAATAATTATCGAGATATTTAAATACTGAAATATATTGGGAAATAAATAATTATGGAGATATTTCAATATTAGAATATAATGTTATTATAATTAAATTAGGACTCAATAATTATTTCAATTACAAAACCAATATACTTAATATTTATTTCCCACAACACTTTGGAATTTGCACCTTTTACTTCTTCAGAGATAACATATCTTTTTCATACTCAGACCATATTTTATATTTTCTATATTGAGCTCAATATTAATATAAGTTCGATTCCGCCTCCAATAATTTTATTTCTTATTCCATAAAGTATTCATATAATAAATAATTCGTATAATAAATCCCATAATAAATAATCGAACTATACGAACATTAAACTTTAAATTCGAGACTATTCAACTGTACTTCCATGTTTCACGTAGAATTCGTCGAAATTTGGTAATTTCTTACTCAACGGAAGACTGTAATTGCATAACCGATCGCTTAGACAGCATTACAAGTAACCTGCAAATTTAATCGTGTAACCTTGCTCTATTGTAATACCAATTGGATTATGACAAATGAGGCCAATTGTAAAATGTTGTACTCGAAGCCATTGTATCGGCAAGGGGTTCTCCCACCTACGGAAAAACCGTCAAGTACAAGAAACGGCAATGCGATTGAAACCGATCTCCACCAGTTGTTCGTTCGATTTATCTCCGTGCAGGTGAACACGGTTCGAGATAATACAAATTTCGAAAATTTCAATGTAGTGCCACTACAACCATTATCTCGACACGCCCACGTTTCCTGGATAAAAAACTCGAGATATCAAAATCGGGGATGCACGTCCGGCGTAAAAAGAAGGGAACTTTAATCGATATTTTAATCAGCCACGAAGTGTGTGTTAAAACAAAGATCGTCTTGAAATATTTCGATAATTATACGTGAAATATCGGTATCCAATTCGCAGGTAAAATGACGCGATTGTTTAGCAAACCGGTCGCAACGCATTGATTACTTTTTTGGGTCGAAGTATCGAAAGAATTTCGGTGGCGGCAAACTAGATTACGGAGCTGGAAATCTGGTAAAAGTTTTAGCTAACGGACTTAGCGTTATCAGTGGTTATCTAGTGTTTACACGAGCGATCGTCATCCCGATTACATAGGGTATCTATGGACGAGAATTTCAACCGGTTAATTGCAGGAATAATTGTTATTCCTTTTCCGGTGACGGCGAAGCACATTTCGCTGTTTCTAGTCAGAGTAGTAGTTCGAAGCACGTGACACGCGGAGGATAAATCGTGTACACGTTTCCACATTGCTTTACAAAATCGCAGTAAAATGTCAGGCGTCACGAATTCAGCTTACGAGGTACATCTTCCAGTGTTTAAAGTGTTTCCACGATTTTCGAGTGTTTTAATTAGTTTCATGATATCCAGTGATTAATTATTCATTCAATAATTATGTTTTCTATGGAAATAGTAGCCGAATTGTTTTGAGGCAATGCAATAAATGTGCCATTTCTTGTGAAATATGAAGTTGGCCTACTTTCAAAATAAACGGCTCAGATTATCTTATTCGATTAATATTCTACATATTTTTGTATTAGAAGAGACTTGGGATTGATAAAATACACATTTAACATTATTCAGCTTACGAGGTACACTTTCGAGTGTTTAAAGTGTTTCCACGATTTTCGAGTGTTTTAACTAGTTTCATGATATCCAGTGATTAAATATTCATTCGATAATTCTATTTACATAGAGTCGCTTATCTGAGCTGTTTTGAGTGACTTCAAAGAACAATCTTATTCGACTATTATTCTACTATTTTTACATCGTAAAAGACTTGGAGTCGATAAAATACATATTTAACACTGAAAGAACTAAATATATACTTAGTTGTACTTATATATTTATTTATATATAAATCATGGCTGGAGCTTGAAAGTGTAATAATTAATAGATTTAATTCCGCGTGTTATTCATAGAAAATGTCTCACAAAATGTACCGTTTTTTTGAATAGTTTTATTAAAAACTGCGGACATCTTATTTTGACTGCTTTGGTAGTGCTAGTGTTAATTATCGTCAATGTTGATATTTGATATCGAAATGTTATTAAAATTATGCTGTCTTCGTAGGAGAGTGAGCTAGACATGATAGAAAGTGGACGTGCAAAGAAAGAATCGATAAATCGAAAGGTTGGTAGAAATATTTATAATATTTTGCAAAAATGAATGGAATGCCTTTGTTAATCGATGTTGATTATCTGCGATAACTGATTTCTGAAAAGCCATGATCGAGCACATTGTCTCATGATATCCTTATCAATGGAAATGCATAACATTGACCTTGTTAAACATTACGATTGTTGAGTCGCTATGATAAAATAACTATAACAATATCTATTGCTGTGCTGATAACAAAACATTGCATGGATAAGGTGGTATTATTAACTTGCACAACAAATATGGATAAGGATTTCTTCGCTAGAATTTCGTTTTCAATACTATTAGAAATATAATGTTATTTCCTTTATTATAATGCTAGCACAAAAATAATTACCTTAAGGAGATTAATTGTGCTTGATTTGATATTCTAGTCGAGTATTATTTTAAAAAACAATTATCTGGAAGTTTTTTACGGAAGTCGCAGTATTTAAATATTTCAATAATTATTAGTAAAATATTGTAATCCAATTCGCAGGAAGCAAAAGATGATTCTAAAGCAGGCGGTTGTTTGGCCGCTGGTCGTAACGCGTTGGAAGCATTTTTTTCGAGGAATCGTAAAGTTGTTAAGTTCTTCGGATTGGTACTTTTGAATCTCTTAGTAATTACGTACCTGGTATTCGCTAGCCTGCACTGGAAAAATAACAGTACGTGTCTTCTTCCATATTTTATTATAAAATTAGTAAGAAGTTCAAACATGATAACATTCTTTGTGAATAAGAATGAGATTAATTGCATTGATTTCTAATAATTATTAAACCAAATTTTATCTTAGCTAGATCTGTAATAAAATAATACGATAATTAGATTAAAATTAATTCTAATTAATATCGTGTCCAGTAGCATCTGATTAATATTAAATTAAACACGATTAATATTAAACACGAATATATCAAATTTTCATTAGGATTCGAAAAATATGGATTCGAATGGTGCGAAGGCTATGGCATGTTAATAATAATCTTAGGATTCACGTATGGCGGTTTACTCTATTATTGGATATTAAAACCGTTGTTCGGTAGATTTGTAATTGGATGTTGTCAACCCATATCAAGTTTAAAAAGAAAACTTGGTAATACAAAGTAAGAACCTTGCAATTTAATCATCTATATAAATTCAACTCGAACGAATTCATATTTATGAATACAAATATCAAGACACTTATGAACTACTCTTAAAACTTAAATCAAAAATATATTATAAATACATTATAAAATCATTTTTCCAGGCATGGTATTACAATTGGACAATCACTGATTTATTTAATAATATTCGCGGCAATAATCATTTTCTTGATTCTCGATACTGTTGGTGCGAGAGAAAGATTGATGAGCGCCGGCGCAATTGTTATCTTGATTGCGTTCGGATGCCTATTTTCCAAACATCCTGCCGACGTAAGTAGAACTTCAAATACGATGAGATCCTTGGAATATATTTTGAATTATTACTATTTTTCACTGAAATATATTCAAGTAAAAAGGGACAAGAATTGGCCCTTGTACTCGTTCATTCTCGTGACAATTGCCAAGCGTATCAATTACCGCACACACGCGATTGCTCTACTGACAATTAAGGGAGATCCGTGGGTGGTCGTTGTACTAATTTCAGTAGAATTAAACCGCTTTGTTAGTTGCAATGATATAAAACGACTGTCAAGGTGGAATCAGTATACTGGATGGATATTGGCCTAGTATTAATATTGTAATTTATTGAAAAATATGGCTAATTGAATATTGAAATATCTCGATAACTATTGTACATCTCAATATTTAAATTTCCCATGAATTAATAATATTTAAGTATTTGAATAAATATGAATATCTCGATATATTTCACTATTTAAATATCTGAATAACAGTTATAACTCGTAACATAAAATATCGAATATAACATTAATATATGAGATATGATAATACTCTTCAGAAGCTATAATATTATTTTCGGACATCGATTCATTATTGATATTAAAACACCAATGACGTACCAATATTGGAGATTCAAGGGAAACATAAATATTATCTTAACATCTCAATATCAACACGTTAGTAAATATTAGGAAATCCAATATTAATGAATATCACGATATCAAATATTAATAAATATCGTTACATTGGTAGACTGCTATCGGCAGATATCACATAATATCGGGTGCCAATATCAGTAAAATATCGTTGACAAATATTGGTACTATATCGCTTCCAGTACAGGCCTAATATTGCTTACGATATTGGTACACTATCGAGATATTAAAGAATATCTGAAAACTATTAGGTCGAGTCATAAATAAGTTCCGTTCGTCCCGGAGTTCTTTTATTCAAAACCGCTAGAGTTTAACGCAAGGAGAATCCACAAGTTATCACAAAAATGGCAAGAAGTTATTAATAATGACGACGAATATATTAGATTAAAGTCCATTGCATTTTAGTTTATTTTATTTTCGAATAAACTTTATTTTAGAAAACGGAACTTATTTATGACTCAACCCAACATATCGAGCCAATATTGTTCATGTCACCTTTACAGTGTCATACTAACTTGATACGTTTCTAAAACCAATAAAATAATTATTTAACAAATAAAATAATAATATTTTTCAAGATCAACTGGAGACCCGTATTAAGCGGATTAATTCTCCAATTCGTTTTTGGATTAATTACTATTCGATGGGCGGTTGGAAGAGAAATCTTCCAATGTTTATCCAGCAAAGTGGCTACCTTCTTGGATTTCGCAAAAAGTGGAGCGAGTTTTATCTTCTCGCAATCATTGGTCACCGATGGCGTGTTTGCTTTTGCAGTTCGTATATCATATAAATATATCAAAAATCTTGATGTTACAAAATAGCAAAGTATTTATTACACAGGATATTAGCACTAATATCTTTTTCCAGGTACTGCCAGTAATATTTTACTTCAGTTTCATGATCCAAATTCTACATTACTTGGGTGTGATGCAATGGGTGATAATGAAGTTAGGATGGGCACTTCAGAGTGTTATGGGAACCACGTTATGTGAATCCATAAATTGTGCCGCCAACACATTTATTGGAATGGTAAGAATAAGTTTAAACAACACCAAAAATATCTGTATATTATTATTAATATATCGTTTAACATATACTATCCCTTACGCGAATCAGCCATCTAATTTTATAATATTTATATCCGTACAAAAAATATAGGTGATCGTAAAAATTCTGCAAAAAAAATAATGAAACAAAAATTCGTATTAAATCTGTATTAAATAATTTTTATATCACCGCAATTAAAGCAAATAATTAGGTAGTCTGTTTTCCATGGGACACCCTGTAAATTGTATTACTATTAATATATTCGTTAATATATATTATTATCACTAATGTATTGCTGTATATATACTAATCATAATTTAATTGTAACATATAATTCTCATAATTTACATCCATTTTAGTCGGAATCCCCATTGCTGATCAAACCGTACATCAGCAAATTAACTAGCTCGGAATTGCACGCGATTATGTGCTCCGGATTCGCCACTGTTTCCGGTATGTTAGAGAACATTAATAAGATTTATCGTCCAATTTACAAGCGATATTGATTTCATTTCATAATATTTAGGTACCGTTTTGGCTGCTTATATCGAATTTGACGCGGAACCAGCGCATTTAATAACAGCGTCGGTGATGTCGGCACCGGCAGCCTTATGTTTTTCGAAATTATTTTATCCGGAGACTGAGAAGAGTTTAACGAGCTTTGATAACATCGAGCTTGAGAAGTCGTAAGTTTATATATTCTTCGATAATATTATAGTTTTATGCAGGTGTTAAATGTTTCGAAAAATGTTTAGCAAGGACACCAGTCTTCTGGATGCCGCTACGAAGGGTGCGTTGGCTGGAATTCCTATAGTTCTTGGAATAATTGCAAATATCGTTTCTTTCGTGTCTTTTATTGCGCTGATAAATGCTCTTCTAACTTGGCTGGGTTTCCTTGTCGGTTATCAGAACGTGACTTTCGAGGTGAGTTTATGTCATTCTTGTTTCACCGTGATTTATGTCTATTAGTCCGTAAATACTTCAAAAACTGGTTGGTGTTCCCGGGAATTATTGTTCGATGTCGTTATATGTTTAACGTGGAAACAGAAGTTTATCTTTCGTTTATGAGGAAGGTGACACGAGTGAAAAGTCATGACAACTTTATCAGTGCCGTAGTTTTTTCAGTGGCAGTGAATGCAGATGTGAATATTTATCTTTCACTTTATTAATTAAAATCTTAATTTCCGGACATTTAAACGGCAATTTAAATTGATTAAAGTCTGAGTATCCAGAAATGTAAATTAATTGAAATCTGAATTCCTCGAAGTTTCAAGTAACTAAAATTTTCATTTCCAGAAATCTCAATTAATTAAAATTTTTATTTCCAGAAATTTCAATGAATTAAAATGTTTATCTCCAGAAATTTCGCTTAATTAAAATCTGAATTTCTAGAAGTTTCAATTAATTCAAACCTGACTTTCCAGAAATATGAATCGATTAAAATCAAAGTTCTCAGAAATCCAACTTAATTCAAGTCTAAATTTCTTACCAAACTTTAAATCTAATTTCAAATCTAAACAATTCAAGTCCCCCAGTTATAAATCAAATATTATTTCGTTGGTTTCAGTGGATCCTATCGAAACTCTTTATGCCACTGAGTTGGATCATAGGGGTACCTTGGGACAGGTGCGAGGAAGTCGGTACCCTAATTGGTCTGAAGACCGTCGTTAACGAGTTCATCGCTTATCAGAAATTAGGGGAATACAAAAAGCAGGGACTGATATATGGTAGAACGGAAGCGATTGCAACTTATGCGATCTGCGGATTCGCGAATCCTGGTTCCATTGGAATCATGATCGGTGTACTTTCATCTTTAGCACCGGAGAAGAAGGAACAAATAACTGGTTGCATTTTGAGGGCATTTATTGCTGGCACTACTGTCTGTTTGATGACAGCGAGTATAGCTGGTAAACAATGATTTCTTATATTTATTTATAAGCTCCATTCTCCAAAATAACACTAACGGATACCATTGAAATAATAATCAAAATCGGTTCAGTCTTGCATCCGCAATTAATGTCATTTAAAGCAAACAAGACGAGTGTAGTTATTACGTCGAGTTATCAATAATCGATCAATTATTTATTGACGCGCGGAGTTTGCTAGCCATTTTTAAATTGATTGTAAATAACATTACACGCCTCTCCGGCTGTCATAATTAATTAAACTCATTAATTAAACATGTTCCATCATATCGCTAATTATAAAGATTTACTGGCAGGATTTATTATACGATTCACCGGGAATACTTCAAGTTTCATATGATCTTGTCTGATTTTATCGAGCCTTCCGAAATTTGATTGATCGCGAGAGATACACAGTGTCCTTCGTATAAATAGTATCAAATCAACCAAGACATGCCTCTCTGTTTATTGATATTCGAACTGAATGTGAGAGTCGGGTGACTAACAGCGCGACCGATGTCAGTAAACATTGAGCTATCTTATAGAATGTGCTACTAGTGAATTGTACTACTGTTTCATAGTACGTAATCTGATTCGCAGGAATGCTGATGGACGACAGTTTCTTCGAAACGGCAGTAAACTCGACGATACCGAATTCAACGCTCGCGATGGACGTAAGCTAGTTGTTAAGGATCATTGGTATGACGTGATTTCATTGAAAGCTAAGCCTCGCGGCCATTTTCTTATTTAAGTATCCAGTACTCTCATGACGACCTGCTTCTTTCTTGTTAATACAACATATAATACTCGTGTAAATACATCGGTGTCACAAAGGATATTAACGAATCACGCACAGGGCATTCCGATAGACTTGACATAGTGTATAATTTTATTATCTTTGTATAGAATACTGTCGAGATACAAACAACGGATTTACAAATAGTACAGTTAGAGATCGTCGGGGTTGAGTGGTAGTTCCGCGGATCGCTCGCTCGCGTAAACAGCGAACGGTGATGGACAGTATTATTGAATAATACGAAGGGATTAAAAGGACGAAGGATCAGGATCACATAAAGATTATTGCGGAGTGCGTGATAAATTCCTAAGCTAGTGCATTTTGTACCTTCCTTCAGTAATATTTAAATACGATTAATTAGTTAGTTAAATTCTATACTGTAAGTAAAGGACGTATCACATGGATTGCTGAGCTGCTTCATCGTACTATTACTCTTATATCTCTGTTATCGGAATTATTGTAATCGCATTTATCACATTTTCCCTCGAGGAATGTCTTGCCGCGTGTACCAAGATAAGACAAGCGACGATGTGATTAGAAAATCTTATAATTATCTCCCATAAAATATCTCCTATTCTCCGTCTTTAACGGCATTCACGGTAAACTATGAAGTTGATGGACCTCGTAGAGATTGTGTGTACGATTGAACACGTCGGCAGTGACTTCCAACATTTTTGGTAAAACATCGACGTTTCGTTGGGCGTTCGCTCCGCATACCTGGAATGTAAAAGTTCCAAGGTGAAGAAAACAGTATCCCCCATCCCTCATCATTCTACCGTGCGAAATTGGTAGATAAACATGAATAAAGGATAATTACCTTCTTAAATAAATGTTCTCTAGTGGGCATCGTGTACATCGCGACTACCGCCGTTTTTCTAATTACCCATGAATGATGTTTAGCTAGTGTTCTATTATACGCATCTTGGCAGCAACTCGATGTTTTTTCAGCGTCCGTAAGATCGCCTAGTTGTCTTAAAAATTCTCTAATAAAATCTGAAAATTTCCCCGACTAAAAGATCTAATCTCCCTCGGCGATGATAAGATACGAAGACTTAGCAAACATTAGAAGCCAGTACCTAATCCACGATGAAGTCGTAACAGTGTACGGGCGCCGTTCACGCTATCCGACTTCTCTATTATTTTATTCTCTTTTTCATATTCTATCATCGTTTTCACCGTCACGTAATTCAGCTCATCTTTGCTTATTAGTTCGACTAATACTTCGATTTTTTGCTTTAAGTCAGCGGACACGAAGCTAAACACGCTTCCCATGAGTTGAAAAAATCTATACGTATTTAGTAGAAATTCGCGTGTAAATATAGATATATATTTTGTTATTCCAATATCAGCGCGATAGAAAAATCAGAGATTTTTAATACCAGTGTCATAAAAGTCAGAGAATTTTAATATGACCAATTTAAAACACTTTCATAGTTTAGATTATTAATTTCAGTAGACTTCAAAACATCGATATCTTTTATAGATTTTTATAGTTCGGGAACCTTTCGAATCGCCCACTCTCTAACAATAGTACCAATGACCGATAAAAATATTTAATTTCATTTTGTGTGCGAGGTGGTTCCCATAAAAATGAACTTCCAAATCTTTTCCTTATCGAAACTCAGTGCGAAACAACTTTCATTTTTATATTTAACCCTAAAAAGTTCATTAAGAGTAACACTAATAGCATTGACGCAAATCAGTGCTTACGTACGGCAACCCTATCAAACGGCGGAAGGTCACTTATGGAAGGTCAAGCTGACGATCAAATGTGCCAGATGTTATAAATTCTCTTAGATGTTTAGTGATTTAAATTATAATAACAAAACTTGCTACGATTGAAAGAATAATATTCGAATGTGAGGAACTTCATGATTCCTGTGAATCTTAAGTGGAGTCGTAATTATTAATGTTAAACTTTGCAGTTGTACAACACGGGAATTCAGAAGTGTAACAAATAATTCCAACTTCTTTATAGAATGAAGGTTATGTTCCAGCGATGCCTGATAAATGCTGGAAACAATTCTTACTTGTACAATTCATTGTAGGCATCCAAATAGGCCTTAAGATCGACGTCGTCGTCTTGGACCAAAGCACGATCAAAATGATCGTGAACTATTCGTAGATCAAAGAAATTAATCTCGTTGCCCTCCGCCATTTTTTCGTTACTGCATCAAAGACACGAACGTCACTTTCAACTTATCCGACACACACGGTAAGCTCCACGTTATCTCCCCGCGTACATCGCTACCTTTTCGGTAAGAAAGACAACACGATTAATCCGTTATTAATATCGAACACGAAAACGATACGCTGCTATCGCTCGCGATTTCACGCTTACGCACGCCACTAGCACGCGGGAAATCGATGACGTTTTTGCGTCACACTTGTGGCGGCACTGGTTAAGTTTCGCCTGACGGCATAGTTTGTTACGTTGTGAATAAGTTAGAGAATTGTTTCTAAGTTTATTGATTCATTAATTCGTGAATTGAAACAGAAAGAAGTTGATTAAAGTGATCATCATTTTGTGGATTGAATTCTGGTTTGGGAAATTCGTAGACGTTTGATTCGAGTAATTTCATAGTTGCATTAAGGTAATGAAATTCTAGTTTGATGATCACTTTCTCAGACGATATATTGGGGATTAGTTCACTTGAATATATATCTTGTGTTTAAAGAATAATATTATTAAAATGAAAAGGAATGAAATGAGGAGATTTAGGTAAAGTTGGAAATGCTTCGATTGTATGTTCTACGTATGGTAAGTCACGAGAAGTAGAGAGGTTATTATCCTCTAATTTTTCTCAGGTTTTATCAATTTATCTTCAAGGGAATTGTAAAAAAATCACCATTCCGCTTATAGACTTTGAAAGCTATGTAAATTTTCAGAGTTGCATGAAACATTCAGTACAAATTTTGATTCTAAAGAAAGAATAGAGTTACAGTTAGGAACAAGCAGTGCGCGCGAAAGGTGTTATGCTTTCCAAGATAAATGCGAGATACGAAAGTGAATTTTTTGGCCCTGTTTTCATAGACTGCAAATCATTCGTGGTTTCTAAAACATTTTAAACTCTATTCGACAATTTATCAAAGAACGTAATTTTTTACGAAAACTAAACCCAGGATTTTTTTACCACGGGTATATCAGCTATCGGAACCATGTGCCTCCTAATATGCTTTAGAGGCGCACCACTTGAAGCGCTGTGCGTAAAGAACAGAACTGGTGTAATTATTTTTAATTTTTTGTTTCTAATTTATAATAGACAATTCTGAAAAAGAACTTATTTTATACTTTAGGACGAAAACTGGTCACATCGAAATTTGGATGATTTTTTAATGTATTCCCCTTCACATTTTTGCGATTTCGAGTCGACCCATTTTTTGGTCGAAAAAATTTTTAAACCGCTTCCTCCGACCTAAAATCGTCCTAGAATATGTTTATACATCATTTACCATCGATTTGGGCCATTTAGGAGCGATTCTGGCGATTTTTAATTTTTGACAATTTTTGAAGGTATACCCCTTCACATTTTTGCGATTTCGAGTCGACCCATTTTTTGGCCGACAAAATTTTTTAACCGCTTCTTCCGACCCAAAATCGTCCTAGAATATGTTTATACATCATTTACCATCGATTTGGGTCATTTAGGAGCGATTCTGGCGACTTTTAATTTTTGACAATTTTTGAAGGTATACCCCTTCACATTTTTGCGATTTCGAGTCGACCCATTTTTTGGCCGACAAAATTTTTTAACCGCTTCTTCCGACCCAAAATCGTCCTAGAATATGTTTATACATCATTTACCATCGATTTGGGCCATTTAGGAGCGATTCTGGCGACTTTTAATTTTTGACAATTTTTGAAGGTATACCCCTTCACATTTTTGCGATTTCGAGTCGACCCATTTTTTGGCCGACAAAATTTTTTAACCGCTTCTTCCGACCCAAAATCGTCCTAGAATATGTTTATACATCATTTACCATCGATTTGGGTCATTTAGGAGCGATTCTGGCGACTTTTAATTTTTGACAATTTTTGAAGGTATACCCCTTCACATTTTTGCGATTTCGAGTCGACCCATTTTTTGGCCGACAAAATTTTTTAACCGCTTCTTCCGACCCAAAATCGTCCTAGAATATGTTTATACATCATTTACCATCGATTTGGGTCATTTAGGAGCGATTCTGGCGACTTTTAATTTTTGACAATTGTTGAAGGTATACCCCTTCACATTTTTGCGATTTCGAGTCGACCCATTTTTTGGTCGAAAAAATTTTTAAACCGCTTCCTCCGACCTAAAATCGTCCTAGAATATGTTTATACATCATTTACCATCGATTTGGGCCATTTAGGAGCGATTCTGGCGACTTTTAATTTTTGACAATTTTTGAAGGTATACCCCTTCACATTTTTGCGATTTCGAGTCGACCCATTTTTTGGCCGACAAAATTTTTTAACCGCTTCTTCCGACCCAAAATCGTCCTAGAATATGTTTATACATCATTTACCATCGATTTGGGTCATTTAGGAGCGATTCTGGCGACTTTTAATTTTTGACAATTTTTGAAGGTATACCCCTTCACATTTTTGCGATTTCGAGTCGACCCATTTTTTGGTCGAAAAAATTTTTAAACCGCTTCCTCCGACCTAAAATCGTCCTAGAATATGTTTATACATCATTTACCATCGATTTGGGCCATTTAGGAGCGATTCTGGCGACTTTTAATTTTTGACAATTTTTGAAGGTATACCCCTTCACATTTTTGCGATTTCGAGTCGACCCATTTTTTGGCCGACAAAATTTTTTAACCGCTTCTTCCGACCCAAAATCGTCCTAGAATATGTTTATACATCATTTACCATCGATTTGGGCCATTTAGGAGCGATTCTGGCGACTTTTAATTTTTTACAATTTTTGAAGGTATACCCCTTCACATTTTTGCGATTTCGAGTCGACCCATTTTTTGGCCGACAAAATTTTTTAACCGCTTCTTCCGACCCAAAATCGTCCTAGAATATGTTTATACATCATTTACCATCGATTTGGGCCATTTAGGAGCGATTCTGGCGACTTTTAATTTTTGACAATTTTTGAAGGTATACCCCTTCACATTTTTGCGATTTCGAGTCGACCCATTTTTTGGCCGACAAAATTTTTTAACCGCTTCTTCCGACCCAAAATCGTCCTAGAATATGTTTATACATCATTTACCATCGATTTGGGTCATTTAGGAGCGATTCTGGCGACTTTTAATTTTTGACAATTTTTGAAGGTATACCCCTTCACATTTTTGCGATTTCGAGTCGACCCATTTTTTGGCCGACAAAATTTTTTAACCGCTTCTTCCGACCCAAAATCGTCCTAGAATATGTTTATACATCATTTACCATCGATTTGGGTCATTTAGGAGCGATTCTGGCGACTTTTAATTTTTGACAATTTTTGAAGGTATACCCCTTCACATTTTTGCGATTTCGAGTCGACCCATTTTTTGGCCGACAAAATTTTTTAACCGCTTCTTCCGACCCAAAATCGTCCTAGAATATGTTTATACATCATTTACCATCGATTTGGGCCATTTAGAATTGATTTTGGCGACTTTGAAATTTTGACTATCTTTGCAAGTACCTGCTGGGTACCCAATTTAAGTTATGTTACTACCTTTCTTTATATGCGATTTCAACTAGAGATTTGGAAGATGTCTCTTATTATCTTCTTTATGTTACTCTATTCAATTTTTATTTCTAGAATTTTAGGTTTCTGTAATTTGATAACATACAATTTTAGAGTTTTGTAATTTCGGCACTTCCTATGTTATAAGCACGCGGCGAAACGCGTAAACAATGTATCTTAAAATTTCGCTGACACATAGACGTATGTTGGTAACCGGTGTCCCTGGGGGTGTTAAATAATTCACCACAGTTGGAACCGAGGGTTGGATGAGAGGCGAACCATTTGGAAGGGCAAAGGAGAGAGGTAAAGGTTGAAGGACCGATCAAATATTCACGTCCACCTCAACGTGGATGGAGCTAAAGCTAAGCACCGGTTGAGGATAGAAATGTAACTTAAAAAATCCACCGAGTATTCAGCATGGCGACTTTTAAAAGTGTTTTTTCGGCATCCATGAATTCCACCAAACTTATAAAAGATACCAGAACATTTAACAAATCTCAAACATCTAATTCTTTATAGTGCTCGAAAATGACACCGTATTTCATATGTGGTTCACATTCCGTACAATCATAACTGAAACTAATTAGCTTAGCTTAGTTTAAGATACTTTCATCAACTTTCCACGTCGTAAATATAAGTTTCGACGACCCGAACGAATAAGTTTCATCCGCGAAATCTGACAATATGGTTGACGCAAAGCTTTCGCGTATTAAAGAGAAGTTGAACTTAAATTCTTCAGGGTATCCACCTTGTAAAAGATGACTCAACAAGTGGCGCTGATTTCTTACAAGCAAAATAAAGAGGGTTTCAAAGTAGTATATGTTTATTTTTTTGAAAGAAGTGAATATGACATTCGAAATTGTTGTTTAGTAAAGCGTTGGGTGTTGTGAAAGTTTTTATATGTTATAACAACATTCTTAATTTTCTTTAATTTTGTCCAGGTAAAATATGTGTCTTATAAAATTACGGAATATTATAATAAATCCGAGAGTATTGCAGTATTAAATAATTTATGAGATGAAAAATTCATCTCTCAAGGATACCTGGTTTCATATTGCGTCGAGCATGGAATGCATACATATATTATATTATAGAAATTATTCAGGTCAAATTTGTTCACTCCTTTTTTACGATGGTTAGCGATTTCCGGTCAAGTGATCTCACGGGGATGAAAGTGGAACGACCAATCACGCTATGTCCGTAGTTGTACCGCATAAAAATGTGTCGCTTGGGTATCATAATACCACTCGTTGTGATACTGTCGATAGTGATATCCTCCATCTCCCTGAATTCTGCCTATCTTTTACTTTCAGCATTTTTTTCTCTTTATTGTCTATCTTCATAAATTTCCACGATTACCTTCCGTTATTATGTTTGATCATAAATGTCCTTGCAGCAAATATCCACAAATATTGCGCGATCTTAATATTATCCAATGCGAGAGAATTATTTTACTACTTATTAGCTTGACAAATCAATTTTTCCAAACTCAAGCAGTGGGATTTAAATTCTTGTATATTGAATTTTAATTTTAAGTCTAGAATACTAAAACATATTATCAACTCAAGGAGTGAAACATAAATTCTTAAGTCGATCTATTGGTTTCGTTTTTAAGAAAAACTGTGGTTTTACTTATTACCGTAAAAAAAGTAAATTCCGCCAATTTCAGAAGTGGATTTTAAATTCTTATTTTGTGGATTTAAATTCCAAGCTTATGATGTTGCATTTATTAGTTTCGTATTTAGGAAGAACGACGGTATTACTTATTAAAGCAATTAATAAAATTTGGTCGACACAACTAGTAATTTAAATTCTTAAGTTGAACTACTCGTCTCGTCTTTAAGGTAAACTGATCTTCGACAACAAAGGCGAGTAGAAAGGAGAAAGTCAAAGGGGAAAAGTCTAGGAAAGAATTGGTCAACGAGGCGTACGTCTCTCCTAATCATCATTCTAATTATTTCGGAAACCCAATCCACGGTGGGTGTCGCGTCTTGGCTTCCCGCCTGAATTCCCTTCCTCGAACTTCTCCATTCTCTCTCTCTTTCTTCTCTCTTCTCCTTCTACATTCTCCCCCATTAAATTTCGTACTTTCTTTCATCCAACATTCACCAGCTACCGTCTTCGTCCTTTCTCTTATCCCTTCTATCCTTGGTCCCATGGTATTTCTCTTTCTCTTTCTCTTTCTCTTGTATACCGTGTCGAGTCTAACTGCGGGATTGCAGACGACCGCCCATCTAAGTTTAACAATTAACGGCCGACGAGGGAAAAATAAATTAATTGCAGACTGTTGCTACGAACGCGTCAGGAACATTCGATCTAATCGCTGGGATGGTAAAGATTCTTTAGTATATTCCTTTAATCCTTATTTCTATGAGGATTCATGTAATTTAATTAACCCTTCGCGATATATTTAATTCCCTAATTTATTTCATACGAAATATATTTATTGTGCATTCTTATTTTGGGGTCGACTGTGATTCGAAGGTTAACTTAATATTACATTTTTCGGTTTAAGTTGTTTCTCGCAAAAGTGTGTCCGAGGGTGGAATAAAAAATATATAATGAATAAAATAGTGGTGTGAAACAACAAATAGTGAACATATCAAATATATATAATATAATAATTAAGTTTCTCGCCCCGTCGCGACTGTTCTATATTTCGTTTACTAATCTCATAACTTGTGAGTTTATACTCTTCGGGAAATAAATAAATAAAAATTGTAATCGCGAGGAAAGAAAGTTGTCTAACACTCGTCGAACAGTGAAAGAAGTCAGTCGCGGTGTGTCCTGGTACCGAGAACTTCCCTTATGAATCTCTCTCCCGCCACCCTTTCTTCGTCTGGTTCCTTTGTCAGGATTGTCAAGGATGACATAAAGAAAGTAGAGAGGGAGGAGAAAGGGGGCTGAGATATTTGTCATACGTCGATAGGCGTCAGGATTGACACACTCCGCGAGTCTGAAACGGAAGTGGCGTTTTTGGTTCGGGGAGGTCGGTGAGTATTGAAGGGTCGTTCAGAAGACGGGGGGTTGCAAGGCAGATAAATATTTGAGGAATTTGTCGTGCGTTGAAGAAGCAGACATTGGTAGACCTATCGGTTGTTTGGCGACGTTGTAAAAAAGGATTTCAGTCAATCTCGCTATGCATAAAATCCTGGCTGAGGGAGAACCAGGGAATAGAAAGGAAGGGCGCGAGGGTGAGGATGTAACTATTACGGGAAAGGGGATCGTTGATTTGGGAAAACAAAATGATATGTAATTTCGTTTGTCCTCAAATATTCGCCCGTTGTGGAGTCAATTTATACCATAATTATCTATTTAAAAAACTTCAAACTTTAGTTATAATATTTTCATAATTTACCGATTCGATGCAATATATATAATTGATTGTATTATGTACATAAGAGAATAATAAAGATTCTATTATTTACATACTATATTCGATTAAATATATAATATATCGGTAATCTTAAAATTAAAATTCAATTAGATTGTGATCTTTGGGATAATTAGGAAGTGACGTGTAGACAAAGTAGTGTTTGCATTATAGATTCCAAAGATTCTTTTCGAAAAAGATAAACCCGGTGACAGGGGAATATTAAGTAATTTTCTCTCCCTTGAATTCAGCGTATTTCACTTTCCCATGTGGTTCACGTGAAAAGTTTGAGATCAACTATAAATGAGGGTCTGTCAAAGCCCTTTTCGCGAAGGGGTTTAACGACAGTTTTGTAACCGCGGAAAATCACTGTCAGCCAATCAGAGTCTGTAAAGTGTTGCATATCATGGGAGTATCTTCAGTGTATAGCCATTTATATTGCAGGAGTATGTTTCTAAATAATTTCATTATTCCATATATAATAATTTGTACAGTAATCATTGTCTAGATATAGATCTGTTGTCTATCTATTAATATTTACTATAAGCTATTTAGTGACATATAATATCTAATATTATAGATATTGTATGTCATACTAAATTATACAAGATAGTATCTATCTCCGGAAAGATAATAGAAATATTAGAACCAAACAATTCTATATATAAAATATAAGCCACTCCCGGTTCGAAATGAAAACAAATGCAGCCATTCGAATTGGAACGTTTATTTTCGAAAGTACACGAAATCGAAGATGTATGTAGTGGTATATAGATACTAGAATGTAACGGATAGAGATGGTGCTCGGGAAAAGCCTAGGTATCCGGAGTAAAACGGGCCTGGGAAGTTCATTAATGGATTAAGAGTGCTGGGTCGATACGATTAGTGCACCACCCGACTACCAGATTCTGATACGCGTAACATGCATTCAAACTTAACACACTATCGATCATCTATTTTAAAATGAAAAGTGTTGATTTATTGAGAAACAGGTTTTGAGTGACGATGTAACCGGGCCAACCGGGCACCTCGTAGTATCGAGAATTAAATAAATCCAGATTATCAAGGATACTCGTCGTAACTAATATGCGACCGGGGGTGGAAGAAACGTGTAAACCGTTTACTCCCATTACTCCCATAAAAACGAACAAGTTATTTGTCAGATAAAGTCTGCCGATGAAACAAATATACGGATCAACTCCAAAAGACTTTTTCACTTATTTTTGTCGAGTATCGTTAATTCTCAACTTTCTTTATATTTCTGGATATTCTTCGTTCAATTGATGATCTATTATATTAGGAATAATATATAAATAATATCACTAGGAATATTAAGTATATTTACTACTAAATATGTACGCGGTTCTTAAAAATGTGTAAAGAAATTATTTCATAAAATTCTGAAATATCTGTATCGATATTCGTCTAGGAATATTAAATATATTCCAAGGAACTATAATTATAATTTATATATATATAATATTCCTAGAGACTTCGTGGTCTTTCTAATTCGAAAAGAATAGATTCGACATGTTCACTTTTGATATCAGAATCTCCGTAAGATCGCGTAGACAGATTTGAGGGAGTGTAATGGAAATATTTATTGGTTTCAATCTGTTTGAAATTTCTGGTAATCCTAAGTTGAGTGTAGTGGAGGGTGAGTTTAGGGTATTTTGTATCGATCCTAGGGATTGATATGAGCACCGTGTAGTGTGCGGCCCTTTAGTCCTCGTATGGGGGTTGAATTTTAAAACTACCCCCAGGAGAGAACCGTCAGCCTGACGAGGCCCGTCTTTCTGAATCAGACTACAAGCGGTCCTGCTCTTGCGTAAAGAACTACAAATCCCACGGGACCACGCGTCAATATCTATTTCCTTTCGATATTCACGGGATGATGTTCGACGAGTCGAACACCCAAGTATTATATTTGCCCCTCGCTCATTGAATATCGACAGCTAAAAATGTATCTGATCTATAAAGATACGTTAAGAAATTATTTCATAAAATTACGGAATATCTACATCGATATTCCATATCTATCTATCGAACACGAATATCAGGACCAACTGCACAACAAATAACCATCGATCATTTACCCAACATTAAATATTAAATCCATCGAAACTCGAAATCTTTCCAGGGAAGATTCCAGTGAGTGTGTTAGTCATCTGGTGCGGGGGTGGTATTCGTCGTTGCTTGGTGACCTCGTAGATTAAAGACGAACGGCAAGTACGACGTTGTCCCGAGCGACCCTTTACGTCGAGCCACGTTTCTACGGTGCTTGAACTATATAAGAGAAGGACAGGGGGTGGGTGGATGGTTCTGGATAGAAGCGAAGGGGGTTGCAGAGTAAGGAAGGTGGTAAGACGGGGGGTGGATTGTAGGAAGCAAGGTGGTAAGACTCACGGCAGGGTGGCGGTTGGTTGGAGGTTTCAAGGTGGAGCCCGGGTTGCTGTCGCGGCTCTAATAAGCTACCCTCGCTAACCCCTTTCCACTTTCGTTCGCGTACCTTCTTCCACCTTACGACCCTTTACATCCCTTTACTGGCACACAGGGCAGACCTGCAATTTGATAAACTGTCACCAGCGCACGGTCTTGCTACTGCTATTCGAAACTACCCGGGAAAGTTGGATGGATTTCTTCGATATCGGATTTCTTTAAACAACTACTTCGAACCGAGTGTGGGAGGCGATGTTGTGTTAATCGAATACTCGTGGTAATTACTAGGGTCAGTTTCGAGGGTTTTATTCTTGGATGAATGTTCTTGGCGACAATATGTTTTTATTGTTTCATTGAATTACAATAGATATACATATCATTCAAATATTGCTTAAAAAGGTATTTGTGAGAATTCATAATTCTCAGAATTTTATATCCGCCACAGAAATGTTTCAGTCATTGAAGGTTGTGACAGATTAAGAAGAATAATGTTTCTAAGTTCTAATTTTATTTCCAATCTTCTCATCTTTTTATAAAAATACCTAGGCTAATTAATTGGCTTATATTAAGGTGGCTTATTTTCTGCGTTTATTATAATTACATTCGTATCAACAAAATCGAGATTTAACGCGGAAACTGGAGACAAAGATTTCTTATAATAAGCTCTGAATACGCTTATGGACATGAAGCATTAAAATAATTTTGTCCTGCTTATACAAATTAAATAAATTGAATATTCCATTATTAATACAGAATATTAATTTTATTATTTGACTCCAGTATAATATTTGAGATATATTCAATCAGCTGTTTAGAATATTTCCTAACATTAATCGAGATTTACATGATCAAGATCTTTGGTTTACACCGTGAAATTTCTATTTCCATGCAAATCCCGGTATAATTCTTATACACGCGACAACACGGAAGAATCGCAGCATTAGTAGTTAGTTCCGCGCGGAAGGTCACGTCCAACGATACCACCGACCATTATATTTGTATGTAGATCGTAGGAATAATTTAGTAGCGGGTGTCCCCTTCAATTTACAATAATCGTTCTATCAGACCTTCACGATTTACCATAAAAAATTGCGGGTCCCCGTTGTGCCTGGGAATTAGAGTGGTCCTCGTATCAATGAAAGGAACGACTCGATAAAACACGTACACCGTATGCGTTTATTGATCCACCGAGTGGAATTGTGCATTGGTTGAAAAGGAAGGAGGCATTCGGAGATCCTGGCCAGCTGTGGCACAGGTCCTTCAAGGCCAAGAGAGACCTTAGTCCTTTGGGAAATGATACCACTTTGCAAGGAGCGAATGGAAATGACCCCTGGATCGCCTACGGTCCGCTACTCTCTTGGGTCGTTCTTGGTCAGGGACGATGACGATTCCAAGGGACAGGATAACGAAACTATCCTGATTAAGGACCGCTTGAATTCCACTGATCCCTCCAAGACTCCTAACTCACCATGTTTGCTTGATGCTTTATTAATTCCCTTTAATTACATCACGTGTTGTCCGATGTTTTTGTGGTACTTAGAACTAGCCCCGATTTTATTCGCGAAATTTATATACTGTATAATCGTTGTACAGTACAGAACTTAAAATATAAAATTATATGAATTATCTAGCATATAAAAATGTTGAAGTAAATAATTTTATAGTGTATAAAATTTGTGTAAAAATTGTTTACTTTAAAATTGTTATATACTAGACAATTCTTATCTACTATGTTTCGATTTTTTGTGATATAAAATTTATATAAAGTTCATTGAAATTTTATTTACTATATGTTTCTCATACGTCACGGAACTAATAGTGTATGATAAAGAAAGAACTCTAATTTCATTAAAATGTATACGATTCGTAATCGAAGACAGAAGGTGATAACTCAAAGATTATTATCCACTAAAATGGGAGGTTCGAAGTGAAGTTTTTCGAATAAAACTAGCAAGTGGATTGGGGCCAAGAAGGACTTTCACGTAACCAGGGTAATCGGAGGTTGCTCGGAAACGGTGAGAAAGTTAGGAGAGCGTACATGCTCACCCTCGAGTGAGGAGTCGTTTCTTGACACTAACGGACCCTCGTCTCTTCAGCTTCTGTCCAAGAAGATATTACTTGCTCTTCTACGAGACATTTTCATTCCAAGTGATCCACGATCTTCGCCTTACCTCGAAGAACTCATATTCATAATTATCCGAGAAGTAACAGGATAAATCTTTATAATACTCCCTCCACCTTTTGTTAAGAATTAATGAAATCCACCCTGGAAAAATATCACACTTTTCCTTTCCATTCTTTCCAATTCAGGCTTATTTGATTCGAAGCGGGGTGAGATCTCTGTCGCAGTAATCGTATCAGGGAGTTTTGTAACAAAAAATTCCTTTTAATTATACTAAGTAACGTTCCTCGTTGAGGCGTCCTGGAAGATCGCGCTGGTCATAATATTTAATCACTACTCGTTTCTTCGCCCTCCGAAGATCGTTACTGCAAGAAGTTTCCTTCCAGGATGCTGGAAATATATCGTCCACGGTTCAAACTATACTTCGAGGTGACACCAAGGAACACATTGCTTCTTATACTTTCAGTTTTTTCTATAATATGTCGTGCACATATTTGGAATGCAAGTAAGTATTGAGATATGATGTATTAATACATTTTGTTTCAGGACAACCAAGGAGAGTGGAGGGAAGGATGCGACAATATATTCCCAGGAGCGAAAGGACCTCGAACCCTTCCGATCTTAAAGATTACGAAACAAACAAGAGCGCGAAGCCGGTAAATGGGGTGACGATGTAGGGGGAGGGCGGTTCACCCCTTTAGACTTTATCCCGCGCGGAACATCGATGATTTTACTGGGGACAACGATTTCTTATAATAAGCTCCGAATACTTATTCATACACTTGCCGGGGGTGCTACTTTTAAATAATATCTTTTTCTACTTATACAAATTATACAAATTGAACGTTCCATAATTCATACAGAATATTAGTCTCACTATTTAATTCCAGCATAATATTTCAAATATATTCAATCAGCTGTTTAGAATATTTACTAATATTAATCGAAAATAAGGTTTGATTTAGTGGACACCTGCAGAACGTGAAGATCCGGTGATAATTTATAAGGGATTAAATAGTACAAAAATTCTAATAATATTTATTTACATACAAAATTGACTTATATTTATGCACATGCTACTTGTCTTTCTATGGTATAGTTTATCATGTTTCTTATCAAGATTCTGTAGGACATTCGACGTTCGCCAAGCAAACCAATCAGAATTCCTCGCATTCAGGATGGTTTTAATGCCAATCCCGAAACACGTGTATTTTTTCATTAAACCTTAAGGGGCTACATAAAGAAAGAAAAGCATCCGCAGTTCTTTATCCAGGGAAGATCAGCATCCGCGTATAACTCCGTTAGAACTCCACCCCCCGAAAGGTTTGGTAAGTTACCGTGACCTCACACCAGTCCGGGTTTTCTGGCTCGGAACGAAGGGTAGTAGAAGGAACGCGATTGGGGTGGCATTTCATTTTTTGACACCCGGTGTATTTGATTCCACCCTTGTAATAAACCCCAGGGGTTGCCACCCGTGGGTCTCCCGGTCTCCCTACATGTCATATCGACACCTCGCACCCCCGATCGAGGGGTTGGGTGACTGCTAGGTAATTTGCTTTCTTATTTTCTCCGCGACGAGCCGTTCTTCGCTTTCCTTCACCCTTGTCCCGCTCTTTACGCGCCACAATACCATCTCCGTTGCAACCCCCGTCTACCGTTGAATCACCCACCCCCTCCACCCTATGGCAATTCACTTTTTTTATATAGACAGCTGATCTCGCCGGAAATCGGGAAGAATTAAATCACTCGAATCTCCGCCAATTTAATCGGGAATGTTTCTCGGACGATTGTTGTGCAGAATGATTTTGTTCTCAATGCTAAAATATTTTTGATGCGAATGATGATGTTTGTCGTTCTGATGCTTTCGAAAACGGTATGAAAAAGTAACGCAACAGTTGGAAAGATTGGAAACTTTATTCGAGTGTTAAGTGAAATGCTAATTTATATAGGTTTTTGGATAAGGAATAAATAATTTTTTGGGAAAAAACTAGATGTAGAGGGTAATGTTAAGGCTTGACTGTCCACCGGTACAAGAACCTAACGAGAAGCCCTGGCGCCGATTACTCGTCTAGCTGCTAATCTGATTTGAGCCACCTCTAGACCGAGAACTCCTTAGCTCTACTCCTTTGGTTTCTCTCGACAATCTTGTTATGTAGGATCGGCGTACATATTGGGGACCGTAGAATTGCGTGCTCACGATACTTCCAAGAAATTCATTATCATACAAGCTTATCTTATTCGATTAATTTTTCGACGGATTATCAATGCGTTGTCATATTATGTTAGTTTTAGAAAAGTGTACTAAGCTGAAGCATCATATATGTTTTTTTATTCAATGATATTTTATCTCAAATTTATTAGAGTTGCAGGGACCTTGACGAATAGTCCATGGGATATTGAAAATAATAATAGAGTTTGTTTTCTTATGAGAATTATTTTCTTAGAGAAATTGGGGATATTTAAAGTATATAAATTTTATTTGATATTCTATAATGTGGGGTTTTAAATAAAATATAATATACAGTGTGGTGGATGTATACTTACGCAAAATTGTAGTTGCTGTTGGAATTATATATGCGATGCAGTGTGTATTATTAATTAATCGTGATATTAGCATATCGAAAATGGTAATATTAGGGTAAAAAATTTAATATTGATATATCGACAATAGTCAAAGTGATCCCAGAACCAGCGATGGTCCACAAGTACCAGATCTGTGGTCGAAGCATTCGGTACCAGCGTGAAAGAACCAGCGTTACCCTCCGTCTCCACGGTGCGGCGTGCAGGGTGTAAGTTCGAGTCTAAGGTGGGGTAGTTAGAAGGGGACAAAACTCACCCTTAAGAAGCCTTTAAGAACGAGAAGGCGACGGGAATGTTGGTGGGGTTTAAAAGTATCCGCATGCGCAAGCTCCTGAAAAACTGCGACCCGCCTCCGGCACCGCCTCTATCGTCTACAGCCTCTTTTCCACCCCTTCGGTATCCTCTCACCTCGAAATACCCCCTAGGAGCACCCCCTCATCCCTTAAGACATCCACCAGGAGGACCTGCGGCCTTTTTCGGGAATCGGCCCAGGCTAACATGTGCTAACCGTTTGTGATTACCTCCGTTATACGAAACCAACCCCCGCAACCCCTTCCTCCGACTTAAATCCTTCTTTTCGCCGCGGTTCACCGAAGAGTCTTGCTTTCTTTCGACGCGCCAAAAATGAAGTGTATCGTGACCGGAAGTTATATTGTGGGGTATCACTGTGTTCGATGTGCGGTGGACAATTTTATCGGAATCGATTTCGCTTTGGGAAACCGAGGATGTTTAATTGGCCGCGGTTCGTGGTTTCGATGATGGATCGAAGGTAGATTGGAGTTTAAAGAACTTCGGTGAAAAGTGGAGGACGATTTATTGGGACGTGTAGAAGGAGATTAGAAAATAGAAGCACGATATTTATCGCAATATGAGGATCAAGGAATATCATAATTAATAATGATAAGTCTAGTAAAGAAATTACATGTTCGATTAACATGTTTCATTGGAGGAATACTTTTTACAAAATTCATATAGAGTCTAAGTAATCTGTTGATAATAAATATGAAAATATGCCTCTTCCACGTTCAGGTATAATAATAAAATTTCATCGATTAATTTATGTCCAGTCATTGACGTTGTTCTTTATGTCAGCGACAGAGTTCGTATTTTTTATACCGGGATATTTTGTTGAGAATTTTTCGGAAATACGCGAGCACCAATTATTTCTTGCCGAACAACATGCCGACAACAAATCCTGCTGATCTAATTGGTTGCCGGTAGGTAATTGTTCGGCTCCGATAATTGGTCCAATTAATTTGAACGGAAAAGTGCGTCGATAATCGTCCTGCATTCATCGCGAGCGCTACCGATTATGTGGACCGTGTCGGATGCGGGTTATAGAATATCGTTACCGTCGAAATAGTATTCGACAATCGGGAAAAAAAAATCGCTGAAAAGCGGTCGAGAGGAGCCAATCGTATTTATCGTGAATCATTGTCACGTAATCGAATACACTTTTTTTCATTTTTAAATCAAAGACATACCACTCGTAACTTTTCACGCTTCACTCCTTTTTTTCCTACGGCCGTGGCTCGATTTAATTATACTAAATTACACGGACACGAGTGCCGGCGTAATTAAAATCTGTTTTATGAAATACTGAAATGATCGATGCGTATCGAGTATAGTGTAATATACATTCACATTTGATATTCTTTACAGTATTTTTTATTCCAGTTACGATTGAACATGTGATTGTATTCAATATGCTTTCATTCGTATAAATTTCATTTTATATAATAAATAGTATATATACATTAAAATATACGCAATATATAATATTCTATATTGGGCTTGCATAGAAATTTGGATAAATTCTGTCGTGAAATATATTAAAAAATAATTAAAAATTTTAGAATTTTAATTCTAACGCATCATTCTATTAAAAGTCGTTTACTTCAGACGTGCAAATAATTCAAAAATTAAGCAAATAATATAAATAGAAATAATTCTGGACGAATTCTAATAGAATTGTTCGAAGATAAGGTTCCCAAACTTTTCGAATATTTCGTTACTTTTTCCCCCAGTTTTTCGTGGAATCCGATCGTATTGCGAGCGATAAAATATCGCGCGTTGTCCAACGTTGAACGTATGACAAAATGCATCTCGGGAACGTAATATTTAGGGATGCGAAGGCGTTGCATTGTTACTCATAGGGGTGTAGAATTATATAGGGGGACTTTCTCCCATTTAGGGATCCTCTCTCCAACGCACAGATCTCTTATGATCGATAGTCCTGTGTCGTTTGTCGAAAGAGAAACATGTTTGATTTGGTACCATATTTAATTATTATTTTCAAGCTTGCCATCGCATCGTCGAGTTTAGATCTTCGAGTAATTACAAACTTTCATTGGACAGTGTGAAGCCGATTTGAATTAAAAAATTTGTCTATTACTCTAATAATATATCATTCCATTATTTTAATTTATTCTGACATAAATTCGGTGACAATCAAGTCGGTGGTGCCTTAAAAATATTTTTATTATTATATTGCAATTCAGTGATCGTGATGGAGGAAACATATACCAAATGAACATTGTAATAGGTTTCGAATATATATTTATAAAATTCAGTGTCTGATTATTAATGACTCGAAACAAACATAAATAGCCGCGATTCGCGGCAATTACGTGAAACTACAAAGAGCAAAGATATTCGAAGAGTTGATGACGATTGCTCGTACGACTGGAATTAAGACAAAGTATGTTTCTCTTTCTCTATGTTCCCCTTGTGTCTCTATTCATTTTCTTTCTATCTTCTTCCCGCGTTTGCACCCTCGAAGAGTAACCCCCGAGTATCGCGCAACCCCCATATTCCCCCGTGCTCCTCGGTCCTCGGTGGTAAACGCAACTACACGAGGGACCTTTCTACCGTCTTTGTTTTCCCTTTCTTCCCAGTGTCGTTTCGCAGTCTCGCGCGGAAGGGAGGTCGTTGAACGACGGAAACAGGAAGGAATCGACGAGTGACGAAAAAAAGAGACACCGAGCCGCTTAAAACAAAAAAAAGTCAACCTCGTTATCGGTGCCACCGAAACATCGTCAACCGCGCCACGTGCTAAACGCACTTTGCCCTCCTTTTTCTTTTTCCCCAATTAAACCCTCACGGAATACCTTCCATCGTGGAAATTGTGGTTTCCGTTCGCGTTGAGAATGCACGAAACCAGGTACTCTCTTAATGCGGGGTTACAGTGTTTTGTGGCTTGCGTGGAGGAGAAAGTTTATTGTGGTGGATTGTGTTGTGGGATGAAAGTGTGGCTTCGGAATGATGAAGATATTTACAGTTCCGGAAATGATACTTACACGTGTCATTTATGAGAAATTATTACGAAATAATATAATATTTATATTCTTCGATTGACTGTGATACTTGAAGTATTTCAAATACTTTGGATACTATCGGAGATGATATCACTTGTCATAACACGAGGATATCAAGAACGAATTTTTATCAATTTCTATATTCATCGTTCAGTCTGATAGTAATATTTCAAGAAGAGGACGTTTAAATAGCTTCACTCTAATCATATGAACTCAGTCTTTTGAAGAACATGAAGAATGACGATTGTCCATCATCAAGTTACCCTGTGACGTTTTATATGATCACAATTACTATTGATAAAGAAATAAGTCAAGAAGAACCTGCCCAATGTATATCGAGAAGAATTAAGATTCGTTCACACTCCGTGATGCAAAATCCACCAACACATGTCCAATAGTCAGACTGTCATCCCTCGGACCGAACAATGACGGGAGCACGAACATAAGCCATCACGATCAAGAAGCAACCAGCGGAATAAAGGAAACGAACGACACCGTATCTAAGGAAAGAAAAATCATTTCCCCGGCTCTACCCGGGAAAGTTCGTATCTTTCGTAGGAGCCAGTAGCGAAGAGGGGTCTCTGGTAGAAGGACAGGGATGAAGTACGAAGGGAAAGAAGGGAAGGAAGGGAAGGAAGAGGAAGAGGGAAAAGGGTGTTAGAGGAAGAAAGGAGAAACTGGCACAAGGGTGGTGTGTCAAATCGGCGAGTCGTAGGATCAGCGGCAGGAGCAAGGGCAGGAGTAAGGGCAGGAGCAGGAACAGCATCAGGAAGGTGGAAGAGTCGAGAGAGGTTTGGGGCGTGCAGCAGGAGAGAGATTTTTCCCCACCGCTTGGAAAAACCAAGCCCCCACCAGCTGGTTTCGCGGGGGGGTTGCCGTCGGTGGTGGCGGCGTGGAAGTCGGGGGCTTGAAAGGGGTTGAAAAGGGGTTGCCGGGGGTAGGTTTGCCAGGGTGGTCTCGGTGGTGGCTGGGGGCGGCAGCCTCAAAAATACACCGCAACCACACCGCGCGGCTCCACCGCAGAACCCGCCATCTTCCACCGCCGAACCGAAACGAGACCGCGCCAGTTAAACACCCTATCCTACTACCCCGTCAAACTTGCCGAAGCAACGGCCTTACGACGAACCACTGATCTTTTCCTTCATCAGTGGACGATCCTACCAAGAACTGTCAACGAGATCCTCTTTCATCGGATGACACGTTTCCTACGTCATTGGAAGTGCTACGAATCATTGGGACTTAGTGAAGCTAATGACAGTCCGACGCTTTTCATCGACGCTGGACGACCGAACGAGGAATTGTTTACTGAAACTGCTGCAGTTTGGATCATTGTTGTCCACTGTCGTTGTAGACTACAAGTGTCATTGGTATTCGACGAATCAACAGAGTGTTTCGAGTTAGAGATCATCTCTGGTGTTGGGTACATGTGCTGGTTGCCACTTGTGCGATTCATGCGGTTTTCCTGGGACGAGGGATGCTGAAGAGGATCAAAGGATCGATTGGAAATCATTGAACTCTGGAAAGCGACGAAAGTTATGTGAAACTTTGTGCGAGGTAGAGAAGTGAATTATTTCAGAAGAGGTGACGTGGGACACGTGATGAAGGTGAATTTAAAAGTGTTCCATGTAATACAAATAGAAAGAACTTTGGAATTGAATTACGTTCGGGTTGTACATGTGATATAACTGTTAATAGAAAGTGCTTCGAAGGTGACTTAATATCATAATTAATCACACATCAATCTTGTGGATACCTTGTTAATTTATTGATAATAATCGACGAGATAACCAGCCTATACAAAGCGAAGTAATTTCTCTCGACCGAAGGACACGACTAATTTTAAGTCCCACCGATTTCCCCTTATTTCGGAAATCAAAGAAAGACAGCGGTGGATCAAAGAAAGCGAATCACAAAAAGACGGAAAAGAGGGTAGTACCAGGCCGTTTCCAATAAAACGAATTTTCCCCGCGACTTGGCAATCGAGACTTGGAAGAATTTGCAAACGGATGCTCTTACTTCGATCCCGTCGCGGGATAATGAAATAAGGATCAAAGGATCCTAGGGCCCGCGGGGCGCACGAACCCACGGCAGACACGCGCGTGCCACCGGAACTAAACAAATCCAATTTCCGAGGCCGCAAAAGGTGTCATTCTCCTAATATATTGCTTGTCATCGATAGAATCAATTTGCACCCTCATGAATATCTCAGTCCACCAACGATTTTCGTGTGTAATTCGTGCAATAATTAAATAATCATCATCGAAGTCACACGACAAGAGAACATTCCAAACGGTACACTAAAAGAAGATCAAACATCTGTGTACTAATAAATATATCAAAAAGAATTAAAAATTAAGAGTGATTCGGACCAAGTGATGAATTAAGTGTTAAATGATTTAATAAAATATATGTTACAAAATAATTCAGAAGTATATCTCAGTGATTGAGGATAATACTGAAGATAGAAGTAGAAGGTAATCCTGCAGTGAGAGTATCTGATGATTCTATTCTGATGACGAATCCTTCGCGAGATGCACGCCCTGAGGATCGGCCTCCTGGCCTAGATTATCCTGATCCTCGACTGATACGAAATGGACATCCAGTGAATCCTGCGAATCCCATTGGTGTCACGAGGATAAGGAGAACCAGAGCCTCGTCCTCGAGGAGAAGAATGCACCTGACGAACGATGTTCCTCCTCAAAGTTCAACCGCAGGAAATCACATTCCCGATTATGCACTCACCGCGGATTTACTCGCTGAAAGGACCTTGGATGGACTCCTTGCTGAGCATCCTGGAGAACTTATACGTACAGGTACGATAAAAAGGGAATACCATTTTTTAATATCGTTTTTATATTTAAATTTAGTCCAAAAGTATGAATTATCAGATTCATATGAAAATTATCAGTAAAAGTGATCAAATTTATCATCAGTTTATTCGTCAGAAATGATAAAATCAAAGTGTCGTTTTTCGTATTTAAATAAGATAGAAATATACCTATAAAAATAAATATTTTAGATATTAGTCGGAAATATTAAAAATACATGAATCTTGTTAAACTTAAATACAGTCATATTTTAATTTTTACAGTAGAAATAAAGACACTAATTAATTCTTAATACTCTTAATATACGCTCATTAATGAATCTACATAAAATCTACCTCAATGAATTTATATTTTTCTTTCGTATTTAATTTCATTTTCTTCCTGGCACGTGCGAATTAATTTTATTAAACCTCTTGGAACTTGAAACTAAATTAATTCTCATACATTAAATAATCCGCCAGCTTTATTAATAAAGTTCCAGCTTATTTGATATTTGATATTATATTATTTTAATAGGATGTCCGCATGTGGTCTGCACGGTATTACCGTCACATTGGAGGTCAAACAAGACACTTCCGATAGCCTTTAAAGTAGTAGCCCTGGGTGAAGTTGGTGACGGTACTTTGGTAACTGTTCGCGCTGGGAACGACGAGAACTGCTGCGCCGAACTACGGAATTCTACCGCCTTGATGAAGAACCAGGTCGCTAAATTCAATGATCTCAGGTTCGTCGGCAGAAGTGGTAGAGGTAAATAAATTAATATAATATTCTCTATCAATAATATTACATAGCCGCCGCATCGAGATTCCACGATTAACTTTACGTCGGAATTTTCATTGCACCTTTTATCCCGCTTCATGTTTCTGGCGTACTTGAATTTATCAGGAAAATTAAGTGTTGCATGATTCTTCATCTATTGTGAATTAAAAGAAAGCGATATAGGATTGAGTGATTGATTGAGATTATGACATTGATTAATAAGTTTAGAACACAGAGTGATCCAAATCATAATATGCTTATAATAATATTATCCTTGCAATTTATTGGAACGTGTATGTAGAGAGTTTCCTTGGAGGGAACGACGATTATAAATAACCCACGTGGACTAATTTAAAAAATCCGATCAGTACGTTATTCGGGAGCATCTTCTTCTAACGTGGCGTCTTAAATCATTCAGACGTCGGTACATTAAGATTGTGCCCGGACTGATGGCCTCGTTTTTCCTTCCTCGAAAGCCAAGCGTGCAGGGCTACCACCTGGCCCCTCGTTTCATCCTCATTTTTAATTCACTCGGCAAATACGCCGGGCCGATATCTTTCTCCGTGACTGCCGTCGGAGGGCCGAACGTCGAGATTTTTTAATTCCCCGCTCTTCCTTTTAATAATTCAGGGTTCCTTAGGTCGCGGGACAAGGATCGGCCGTGAAGAGTCATGGAGAAAGGAAAAAAAAGTATATCGAGGGTTCAGGGGTTGGGGGGGGGGGAAGGGCCTTGGGGGTCTCTGAATAATGCGTCCTAATAATCGCAGCCATTACGAACGGTTAATGCAAACGTTCGTTTCCACCCTGAAGAAGAGACCGAGGAAAATAGAATGACGTCGACGGGGGTTGATCGGTGACTTAGTCGGAAAGGAAGGAACAAAGTTTTTCCTTTTTTCTTTCCCCCTTTCTTTCTTCCCCTTTCGATGGTGGCGGGTTGAGTGCGGGGGACGTTCAGACAAGAATCAAGAGATACGAGTAACGAGGCGTCCTTTAATTCCTTTAATTCGACCGAGTTGCAACAGTGGCTCCCTTTTTTACTTACCTTAGTCGTCCTCATCTTTCTCGGAGACGTCGAACTTTCAAGAGAGCAGTCAGGAATGTAGCCCGCTTAACGAGGGGGTGGTCGACTTGTTTATGGCAAATTGGAAAAGGAAATTGCTGGGGTTTTTGCGATATCCTACTTCCTCCTTCCACGTTGCTTCGTCGTGGGACCATAAACGGCGGTGGTTTAAATGCCACCTTCTTTTATTGATCACTCAGTTCTTACTCGATAACGATGTTAACGTTATCGATTCCTCCACTTCAACATACATCTTCATTCTTGAACTTCACTCCCATCTTTCTCCGACAAATATTTCCCTCAAAGGAAAATATTCCAAGTGGACAACGATGTTGTCTGTGATCGAGATTAAACCCCCTTTTCATAAGTTCATCATAGATCCTCCGAAGTACTCTTTAGAGATGCAAGCTTTATAGTAAAATCGGATGTTAAGAGCAAGAAGCATGCACACTTTAAAATACATCTATAATATTAATATCGATATTCGCGCAACCCCGTAGAAAACATTCACCCCTTAAGTCGCGATGTTCTTCATCGAAGTACCTTCCTCTTGCAATCAGGATCCGTTCAATTCGGGAAATCGAGGAATTCGAGGGCGCTCGTTGCACGGAAAGAACCGGGAGTGCCGTGAACGATTTTGCCGAATGTTTTTTTATGCGAAACTCATGGACGTGAAGGATATTGGGTAGATGTGTGGGTATGTGTACGAGTGTGTGTTTAGGTATATAGGTGTATATGTATATATAGAAAATGGTGGAACGGGAGGGTAGATGGGAGTAGAGTGGTTGGCTGTAAGCGGCTTTGGTTTCCATGGCAGTAAGCCCTCATTACTGTATTACGGGCAGCCCCTAACTACCACCCGTACGCAACGATTTGCCTCTAGAATCTCTATGAGGGTGACGGATCATGCAAGATTGTTTTCCGCATATCCGGAAATGCCGATATCCCAATTCCGGTTTCCTACGCTAAGTAACCCTGTCCTTCCCTCCTGCATCCTTTTCACCCTCCCCTATTTCGAATACGTATCAACAAATTTCGCGATCATATCAAGCTTCGTGCATACTTGGCACGGCAAGGGGTCCAATGAATATATGAAATTATTTGGAAAAAATTACTCGTTGAGTTTTATTATAATTTTATTATGATCGAGGATGGTATGAAAATTCAAGTGAATTCGAACAGTAATTAATCGGAAGAAGTTTATTGTTTACCACACCAAGGAAATGGTCTTAATTGAGTAACATATTTAAAATATATTTTAGTACATATTCCATCTGATGTATAATTAACAAGATATATGTGGATGATATTAGTAATTAATAAATAAGAGACGAGTGGAAGACGGGTGTGGTTGGTTAACGGTGAGACAGACAATGGTGGTCGCCACTGGAAAAGGACAAACAGAGTCGGTTAAATAAATCGAAAATTTATGATGTTTTGTCGGTGAGTCGTGCCGTGTATCGTGCATAATACTAGGAGGAGACGAGGCGGCGGAATCCAAGCGCTTCATATACAGATTCCGGTGTGCATTTTTAGCCCGTTTTTTTCACCTCCGTTATTTTGCACCCGGCATGTGCGCACTGACCATTTTGGGGCAAATATTTGTTCCACGCTCGCTCGCGGGCATTGTCGTGCCAATTTAATATTGCGAATGCGGATGCGGAATGATTTTGGTTGAGACCGGGACCAAAGCGAGGGGCGGTTTTATGTGAAAAAAATGTCAAATGAGCGGTGCAAGAAACGCCGCGGATATTCGTTCTTTATTGCGTCTCGTGGACTCCTCAACGGGCGAGTTATTCGCCGAACAATGCGCCATGACATATATCTTATATTAATGTCCCGCGGCGAGAATAATTATTGCGGTGTATGAAATCCATTTTCCGATGTCAATCAAATGAATTTATAACACCTTAATTTCCAGAGAATCAATTAATAATCAAAGAATTCATTTTCATTACTTGAAAGTTGGAGTATCATCAATTAATTTGACTTGCATCAGAAATGCATTTCTGATACCATTCGAATTAATATACTAATTAAATTATTCCAATAGAATTCTCGATTATTACAAGGTTACTCGTACTATACTGAAGGCAATTAATATGAAGATATTTATAATCAATCTTCCAACACCAATCCGGATCTAATGAGAAAGAAGTCGGTCCCTTAATCAAATCCAGGAAGACAGAGGTCTGACCCAGTGGACGGTGGACTGGTATCCGACGTAAATAGAGTATAACGAGTAGGTGAAAGAAAGGGGATGGAAAGAGATAGAAGGGGGTGAGTAGGGGTACGGTTCGGTAGTATGAGATGGAATATTATCATAGCGGCGCAGAGGCGTATATCATTTGCGAGCACCCCTTTCGGTGCCGACAGGGATTAGCGTGAGCCTCCTCGCGTTAGGAGTCACGGGCCGTACCGAGACGCGGCTATATCACTGCTCCGACTCCCTCTATCTATGTATGGAGTGCCGTATGCTCGAAAACCCGTGGGTTCGCGACGGGCGTAAAAACGTCGGACATAAATACCGGAGTTACCTGTGTTTTATGACGCTCCGACCGAGGTATAGCCAGGAAAACTGAAAAGAGAATCCGAGGCAAAGCTCCAGCTATCGACAGCTAGATCCTGACCGATGTCCTCGCGCAATGTATTCTACTCACCCTGCAGAAACTGATTCTGTTGTCTCTCTTTTACTTTCCCTTCGAAGAAGAATCATCTCGCGTGCTCCTCCTTCTTCCGTGATACGTGATTTCCCAGAATAACGAGTATTACGAGTGATTTCTCATCGCCGTTCTTTATGTCGAGCCGCGTCATTGATAGCGTGGTGAGTTGATACTTTAATCGGATGATGATCGAGGATGTTTCATTTTATATTTTGGATATTAAAAGTTCGGTACATATACTACTTTTCGTTATAAATATATTGATTAATATATTGATTCGTATATAATATTCTCTGTAAATACTTCATATTAATGATTCACAAATTTGTTACTCGTAAAACTTATATTTGATTTAATTAGATGGAAAGTAGTGGCAAGTGATGTTTCCAGATTATATTATATTATATTATATTGTATTATTTTGATGATTGGAGTCTGGATGAAGGTTAACTTACAGGTGTTTTTCGTACTTTTTTGGTGCAAGGGTTGTTGAAATATAATGGATTAGTACTCGAACCCGCTTTTGTATTTTGCTATTTAAATCACGTTGATTTTTCTTCTGCGATATGGAAGGGAATATGGAATGGCGGAGAAATGATTTAATAAGTCGTAAAGACTGGGCGACGTTGAAAAGGGTCGACCTTCTTTTTCACGGGCCCCTGAAAGTACACTTTGCTCTATGGTTACTTGAACAGCTGGTACTACCACTCTTAATACAATTTTTCTTTTCGAACGTACTTGACTTAGAACAATATAAAATAACATATCGAAACATAATTATAAATATTCGTAAATGAAATATACAAGTATCATCCCGTAAATTGACGGACGAAAAATAAAACATAAAAAGCTTAAAATATAAGTCAGATATTATGGAAAGAATTTCATATGAAATTCAAGATAACGTAACAAAATTGTTCTTCCCCGACATACTCGATTTATAATGTGGACTTATAAATTAACATATACAGACATAACTATAAATATTCATTATAAAATATTTAAGTCTCTTCGAATAAATCTCAAGGCACGTAAAATAATACATAAAAAGCTTACGACATAAGTCAGGCACTATCCAAAGAATTTAATATAAAATCCAGTATAAAGTTAATAAAAACCTTACCTGAATCGCCGTTTGGAAAGAGAGCGATAAAATAAACACGAAAAAGCTCGAAACGCGGAATACACGAGTTGCTTCGAAATGACAAGAAATCGACGATTTCAGGAAGCAGAGATACGCCGGTTAAATCCGCGATATAGAATCGGCAAATCTCGTCGACCACCTCAGCGACGTTTTTTCCCAATTAAAAATTAAAAAATCCAGCCCTCTCTCAAGTAAGGGATCACGATGGGGAAGGGGTGGAGCGAGGTGGATGGAGGGTAGTTCTACGGCGGATGACTGCACCGAGATTTTCTACCGATTAAACATTATTTTTCGCTCTGGTCTCCGGAACTCGTCCTAACGACGGCCAACCGTTTCTTTTTACATATGTTAATTCCACGAACTACCCCCCCCCCTTCCTTTCTCTTCCCCTGCCGCGCTTCCTCTCGACGAGGATACATTGTTTTGTTTCCAGTGTACTTACCGGCGTCGTGCTTTTTACTTTTTTCAAGAAACGCTTCGATAATTCTTCGTCCGGATGTGAGGACGCGCCTCGAAGATTTCCACGTTCGACATCGCTTCGATTAATCGCGAATGCGCTACGTTTTATTTTATTTCGAGATTAATTCCGTACTTGGACACAGTAGATTAAAATTATTTTTTCTTGGAAATTTTATTTAATCATGATTTTATGTGACGGAGGTTTACTAAACTTCTACATATATTTGGAACTCCAAAGTTTGGACATAAAATCTAATTTAATATATGAAGAAATAGTAACTTCAGTCAAGAGCTGACAATATAAAGAAAGAAACATGATTGAATTCAGCAAATATTTTTATTTGATACACGCATTCTTTGCAAAGCATTTAAATGAGTGGTCCACAATTTTTAACAAAATCCGTCAAATATTCTGCGGCTATTGTTTCCAATGTTATGTACCTTTACTCTACATACTTCAGCTATGTTTGTACATTCATCTGCACGTCCTTAAAAAAGGGATGGACGGAACAAATAAATTAACCGATTTATTTATAACCATTGTACAAAGTGAACCGCGAAAAATCTCAGAAAATGAAACGTTATAAATTTGAACATTTTCATTAAATTCCGGGGACCCGTCATTTTTTCTGCTTTGGCAGTTCCAGTCTTAAATCCATTAATCAACTTACATCTTGCAGCCATAATTTACATATAAATAAACACAAAAATATAACTGACTATCCATGCAGTAGTTCTAGTGTTAAGGGAATATTGTTAATATCAAATTCTCCTTACTCTTCCTATTCAACTCCTAAGAAGTGATGGCATAATTGCTTCGCGTTAAAGAATATTTTCGCGAGGTGTGTTTTCGTGTCTTCTAAACTGCCGTCGATTGTAGGTACACGTAGGTTCATTGTAGGGCGATTCGGGGTAGTCAAAACGTCAGAATCTTAAAAGACGACAAACACTCTGAAATAACGATCCGCGCGTACCCTCGGTGCTTGCTTCGCCTCGGCTTGGCTCGGCTCGCCGGCAAACAGGGGAGTTTTTAACACTGCATGATCCCTGGGTAAACTTAGGGCGAACGCCGAGCCGTATTCCCGTGTCTTCTCGCGGTGTGCAAATCCTTCTCGTGCAAATGGACGCAGACTATCGTCGGCCCATAAACGCACCCGCTCCCCCGCAGCAAGGGAGGCCTGTTTTTGTCTAAACGCAGAAAAAAACGATCCACCCTTCTTCACCTGGCTTCAATTCTACCGTACAACCCTTACGCGCCTCTCGGGTTTGACAGGCTACCGATGTTTTCACGAGGGTACGTTTACATGAATTCTTTTATGAGTCCACTTCATTATCTTGTATATCACTCGAGATTTTTGTTGATAATGTATTAAGTGCTCGCGATTAAGTTCGTGTATGAAAGATGTATCCGGTGCTCTTCCTTTTGCTGTATTTAATTAATTACTAGGGTAATTTGATTCATATGACGACAATTAATTATATTTGAATCGTTCAACAGCCAAAGTGACTAACTCCGTCAAGAAAAAGATTAGAGAACATTGATAATTATGAAACATTAAGCACCACTCATTTTCAGAAAAAGTGGATTCTAATTCACATTTATTAGATTTAAATCCTATATAAGAATAAATCTGTACTATATTTTGCAGAAACTCGAAAAGTAAAGCATGGCCTGTTCAGGGAATTTTTCCTTCGTGGCGTGTTAATACGATCGATCAACGAATTTCATTCTAGTTACGCGCAGAATTTATATTTCATTATACAAACAGTAGTGATAAGGGATGTTTCGAGATTGGCGAGTTTGCACGCAACGAATTAGGATTTTGCTAGACGCGGACGGGTGGAGGGTAGGAGACCTCAAGGGGGAGGATCGTTCTTCCACTGAGTTACACATAATGCCTCATAAACACCCTCAAAATGCCTGGCATCACCCTCGATTCGCGTTCCTACCGCCGTCACGGATCTGACACTCCTCTTGGCAATAAACTCCAGGCTCGTTAGTTATCCTCTAAGCAACCTGTTCCATCCAAAATCACCACCTTTTTACTACGCCATATTTCTATTTTTTTTCTTCCATCCCTTATGAATTTGCGGATAATAATATTAAAGAAATATCGCAGTATAATTGCTACCGTGTTAATATTACAGTGTAATTATTATTATGATTCCATAGATGATCTTAATAGTTGCATGGTTCGAGGAAGCGTGGAATTATATATTAATATAGAAAGATGGCGATGATTTAACATGAAAAAAGAACGACGATGTTGGCTCGCAGGCAAAGCACTGGAAATGATATAGCTGCCTTGGCGATGTTAAAGTCTGCTTGAATATTTCGGCCGACGACGGCGGTAAGCCGGTTAAATGTCGTGGTTCACCATAAAAACCCGGTCGTTTACCGCTCTGGCCGCGCCACCATAAAATAAAACTACACAACCGCGTGCATATATGTACGGTTGCGCTTTCCTACCCCATTATAAGCCATATAACTTCACGAGGTTTCGCCAAAATTACCCTCCGCCAGTTTCACATCTTCTAGTCTCCTCAGCGTCATAAGAATTCTTTCGCATTCTTTTTCCTTGTGAATAATTGCCTACATGATTTGTTCACCTTAAACAATCGAATCGATAACCAAAGCAGCCTTTCGGCAACGACAGTGTAAAAAAGGGGTAAAAACATCAAATTTAAACTCGCGAAACGTCAAAATGATCGGTGAAGGATGGCGAAAAAATCTGGCGATAAAAGTGTGAATATTTAGTGTATATCCCGTGCTATCGAATGCTGTAAATGTGTCTCTTTATTCGGTAACATTCGTTATATATTTTCCCTAGCCTGGGAAAAAAATCAAACAAAAATCCTTTTTATCTTCCATCGAATAGTTTCGGTGTCCGGTGAGATAATAAAAAATCGGAGCCACAAATTTCGATTGGGAATTGACGCTTTTATTAACTATTCGCGGTGCGAACGGTGGCTTTGTCTTCTGCCAATTAATTGACGTCCGACGTAGGAAAGCCTCGTTAATTAATATCGTCCCGTTGGGTTTCGTTTTGTGAAGGTTTATTAACGCGCAATAAATACATAATGAATTCAATATCGCTTTTATAATTTATATAATTCGTGTAGTTCAAAGCCTTCTCGGAGTCAGCGATGATAAACAAGAAAGAGTACAGTCGCGTTCGAGCTGAGCGCTTTCGCGCGGGTCGTCGCTCCGTGAACTGATAATAAACACAGCCGCAGATAGTGATAACAGTATTTTGATACCCATCGACTTGTAATGGATGGTGTACTTGAATTAAATTAGATTATTTCCACTCAATTGAGACCAGTAGCTAATCGGAGTAAAGTTTGCGGTTTTACTTCTTATATTTCTTTCGGTATGTTGATTCGAATACAATGTGGTTAAATTAAGTGGAAGATGTCAGACATTGTTACGCAGTCAGCCAGGATTAGATAGCTATTGCGATTTCTTTTGTAATATTTCTTTCATTGCAACTAAAAATTATTTTTATTTGATATGCATACGTAGCAACCCGTAAATAATTAAAATATTAATTTGAAACTCTATAAACAAATTTTTGTAATACTCGTTTTGCTTGTTACTTATAAATATTTTAAAGTTGGGATGGTGGAATGGTTTAACGCTAGAAGTGGAAAAGCGGTCAAAACGACGGGTCTGCTGTGTTTAATGAAAATAGTGAAAATCATAAGATTACAGTTTTTGGGAAGATCTGCGGTTCACGTTGTGTAATAAATATAATTAATTTGATCAATTTATTTTTGGCATCCCTCCTCGTTTTTATGGATATAAACATAAGTATAATAATATGGCTGAATAAATTGTTGGTAGTTCAGTGTTAATAGTTGCACTTTTGTTGAACCCGTCTGTCAAATTATTGGGAAGAGATGAATGGCGAAACAACGAATTCGGCCGTGACGAATGTACATATTTGGGGGGGTTGCGTTTAGAGTTTGCCAACATTAACATATTCCGGCCGATTCGGGAGGCAAACACCGACGCATTGGCGCCACTCGTTCGTCCCTTACTTCCGGCACATTTGTGTTTTGTTTCCAGCGAACGCATCCCCCGTTCCACATTGCCGTTTTGTTCTTGCATTTCGTAGGATACGTCTTTTTCTCTCGCGTCAGATCTAACGAAAAAACGGGGGTCGAGAAATTCGCTTGGAATCAGTTCTGTTGTCTCCAACCAATAGAACTGTATGACATTCGTTTCAAATTTGTTATATTAATAATTTTCAATCCTTGTGAAGAGTCAGCGTTAATTCCATTCTTCATGAAGACAGTGAATCTGAAATTTATTATCTTAATTTGTAATTGTAATATATCATAGATATATTTCGAATTTAATTCGCCATATTTGGTGATTACTTTGGCTTTTAATACGAAATTAAATTAAATTTGATTATATTGAATATTATATATATGTATACGTCGTAAGCTGGAACGCGATATCTAATTAAGTTTAGAGGGCCGCATTCTTCAACCGCGAATCCATAATATAAATAATTCCATTGAATGCGATATTGTTTGTGAACCAGGTTGGAAAGAAGTAGTTGTAAACTTATAAAGGGAGCATCCGTTAGCGGTTGGTCGGATTGAGTGTGAATAATACAAAGCCGCAGAAACCGAGAAACCAAAGGATCCGCCGCACCTTTATGCTTTTTAATACCAGAAAATACACGAGTGGAATACAGTAGGATCCCTCTCGGGTGTACTTCGAGTCTCGTTTTACCGCCGGGCGATAATTCCTACGGTATTCTCCAAGCTTTCGTTCTTCTCATTACAGGTAAGAGTTTCACCCTGACGATCATGCTGCAGACTTCGCCGCCCCAGGTTGCCACCTTGTCGAAGGCGATCAAGGTCACCGTGGATGGTCCAAGGGAACCGAGGTCCAAGACAAGTGAGTTTTAGTTTTATCCGCTGTGGGTAATCCTGATATGATTTATTAAGTGGAAAATGAAAGATTAATTCTTCGTGTTTCATTACAAATATCTGTTTGATGGAAAGATCATTTTATTCCAATATTATTTCCGTATATATTACACCTGTCCAAAATAGCGTCAAATTTGGGGCCATTGATTTTTGACAATTTTTGTATAGTAACTTTTCTAATTGCGCTAATTTTTGTTGTCATCGAACTTGTTTTATTAAGAACGCACAGCATAATATATCACAGTATATACCTTAATATACACACAATTATTAAATAATTATGAATATCTTCTTTATTCTTATCAGAATTCTTTTTATTCTTATCATCGATTCACTAAGACTCCATTTCACCGTCGACACTTTTACAAAAGAATCACGGAGATTATTCAGCACGAAATTCCTGTCACGTTTCAGGACACCAGGCTTTTCATCCTTTTCACTTTGGACCACGGCCGTTTCCATTCGGACATCCACCAGATCCATTGGGATTCAAGCTGTCCGGTAAGTAGGTGTTCACCTAATCGAAGTTATGCTTTCGGTAGTTTTCCTCGGGTAGTATTTCGAGTCTGAAACACTTCGAGTATCTGGTAGGATGTCTCGAAGGTAGATGGATAACTAAGTTTTGAACCCTGCACTGTTTCCCCATGGTGAGAAGTGAGACGACGAAGGGAAGCCAGGTTTGATCCTGCCTCGGCGGGTTTGACACTCGTGACTCCCTCTCAAGCTTTGGCTTGGCTTCGTGGCTAGGAAGGGTGTCAAAATTGAGCGTCGGCAGGCACCGACTCAAAATTGAGTTTTGCCACGGGGGTGTCTAAGTGGAGGAGACTCTGATTAAGCTTCCACTCCTACGAACTCCGCCTTTTCGTTTCCTACTTCCTAACTCTTAGAAGAAACTTCGCGTCTTCCTTGGCCTTTAAAAGATCAACTTCGATGCTCCTCGAGCTTGGCATCCTCTCTTCTCGGCACCATTGCGATCTCTAATGAATTCTCCCTGCTTTGATTTATCACGTTAGTTTCGCGATTCACTGACGAATTGTGGAGTACCTCTGCCACTTGTGTAAATATTGATTCAAGATTGATTTATTACATCTGTGGATGGTTTTGTTAGAATATTTAGGGATGAATATGATTTCATGAATTCGAAGTTCTGGAAGTAGTTTGCAGGCTATTTTGGTGTTCAAATATAAGTTCAATCATGGCTTGATTTTTTGTGGATTCTAGATTTACGATTCTTTAGGTAGGTCGAACTAACCGCTAATAGAAGTAATATTCATCCCTGTACGTTAATTCATTTTCATCCAAGCACGGCTTTAACCCATCAGCCCAGGCAAATGATTTCCACAGGGTTTTTCTGTAGTGGAGCATCGACAGGGCATTTCGGCGGCACGAATTCCATTCGAATTCGTTCAGAGCCCGAAATTTTGATGGGACTAGCCTGGAGCAGCGAGGGGTCGGGTACTGATACTGGTGCACCGACAGTGTATTGTTTCGGCATGATAAGCGGCTTAACGGAGCTTCTCTTCGTCCTACCCCCGGCCAGTGTCGAGAGTACCGCTTCTCCCGTCGATTTCTCCTCCCTTCGCCACCACCTCCAACCCCCGTAGAGGTCTACTCAATCAAGAACCAACCACTCTGCCGTCCCCTTCTCCTCCCCTCCGCGAGAAATCTCCTCTTTCCTTTTCTTCATATTTTTCATCGTAATTTTAACTAACCGACTCAGACTCCAACCAAGGTTTCGGGACTTCCAAGAATCCCCTTATCACGGTAAAAAAATTATGTATCGCAGCAATATATAAATGAAAGTAAGAGAATGATTTTGAAGAAAATAATTTGTAAATATTTTTGAGAATCATTTGAGAATTTTTTTGCAATCAATTATTGCGGAAAAATGTGGGGGTAGTGATCATTTAATTGCGAGGACGTGGAGGGTCATAATTGGGTCATTCACAATTAAACGAATAATGTTGGAACCAATATTATTCGTACATCGATCGTTTTATATTCGAACGGTGTCCACCGTTTTCAACCCCTTCAACCCTTTCGTAGTTCGAAGCTTGGTTGGCAGATTGCGCCTCTGACCAGTTCAAAGTGAGGTCACTCTGGAGATAGTGAGCTTTTGAACTTTCCGCAAGCGAGCGAGCTATCCTCGGTCGAGTAAGGATGTGTTTCAAGGGGTGGTTTATTAGATGTCTGTGTCTGGGGGTTGATAAGAAGAAAGGGAATAGGAGGCTGGTTACCCGAGCAGGGGTTGTTAAGGTGCCCATTGAGGTGTAACTAGGGGGATGTTATTAAATTTCGTTCAGGACTACCTTCACAGAAGGGATGAATTTTATGTCCTCCCTCAGGATATCGAGCATCGAAGTCCGGCACATCTTTTATCCTCTTTTATCCTGATAACATACAATCTCACTTCGTCATGTGAAAAAGGATGACAATTTTAATTCATTATTAATTATATTTTCAAATTGTGTTACATTTCTTTCAAATTCTAAGTCGTATATTTGCAAGGATCAACTGACTGTCTCTTTCCCCCGAACATCTTTCCGTCTTCCGGCCAAATAAAATACTTCCTCGTTATCAAAAAAATTCATGGTGATAGCTGAAGTTAGGGGTTGAAAATTAATGTATTCGTTGACAGACAGGACGCGAAAGATCTTCGCAGAGATTGTCCGAGGCGGAAAAACAGGCTGATCACGCAGCTCCCGAGAGGCCGATGTTCCCCGGGCATCTTTGTCAGTCTAACTAAGGGGATGAAAAATCGCGAAGTGCCGGGGATTCGAGTTAACAAGAACAGCATCGAATCCTCCCACCTTATCCACCCTTCTCCCTCACCTTCTATCACCCTCCAGTGTCAATTAACCGGCCGCGTAGGTGGGGTGCTACCGGAAAAATTGCAACCCCTGTTTCAATAAGGTGGCCTTTACCTCATTTGGGGGAGATTGTTAGGAGCGTTCAGTTTAAAACTGTCGCTTCGTTCTTGGATCGTTTTACAGTGAATACGCGACCTCTTTTAAAGCGGACCTTTCTCTTTTCGTTTCGATTTCCTTTTTCTTCTTATGCCTCCACCTCTTCGCACTCCTCGGGGGGTGGGGTTTCTTCGTCGGATGAATCTAATTGCTAATTTCATTGACGAATGCGGGGTTAGTCGGGTGTGTAAGGTGAAGTGTGAATAACAAACCTTCGAAGAACAATTGGAAATTGTTATTTTAATAGGCTTTCGAGTGTGGTGTCAATTGGACTAATAATTAATGAGGAATATGATAATGATTAGTGACAATAATCCGGATGCCATCATGAATAATAATTTCCACGTAAGGTATCAAAATTAATTAATCACGACATATATGTTTATATCAGACTGTTTATTAAATCAAATTGCAGTACAGTGTACATATTGTACACTAAAAAATATCGCATAATATAATTTCGATTAGACATCTGATCAAAACGTTGTCAAAAGCCGATCTTCGGAAGGTGTCCTCAAAGGGCCTTTGAAATACACGAAAAATCAAGTAACCCTTCAGGAGTGCGGTAGACGATCCTTAAAGGGAACCTTTTTAAGGGTTGCTTCTGACCACCCTTGCGTCGAATCACAGCGGATCCTTTAAATTCGCGTCACATTTCACCCTCCTTGCGTGTCTTGCAAGGGCGTCCCGTCTTTTAATCAGCTCCGGTGACCAGGACCTTTCTGTGGAAGCGACGGTAACTAATGATACCCTCTGCCTTTCTCCTTTCTTCTTCCCCTTCCCCCCCACCCCCGCCTCCCTGCGCAACCGCTCCTCTATCATTGACACAAAAACCTATAAACTCTAAGGATGCTCTCGATAAAACTCTGAAATTTATTCATCGATTTCATTTCATCCTTTAGGGTCTCCTATCATTTAATGTTCCATCGGAAGGTTCTCTGCAGTTTAATCATCTCCCACTTTGAACCCTTCATTTGCAAACTCGCGCAACATAATATTTCATTATAATATATATATATATATATATATATATATATATATATATATAATATTATATTAATTACCCAGGTCTGCTTCCTTCAGTTTTGCTTCCACCTACTTGTTACATGGTTCATAATTAAGGTGGTGCGTTCTTGCGCGGACATATTTGAAGAAATACCCCGCACATACAAGTCTTTCGAACGGACGGGGGAATTTCTTTGAAAGAAAGAAGTAGCGCGCGCGAGTGCGAGTAGTGTAGCGGGAGGGAGATAGATATATAATATAATGGCAACTAGGAGAGAGTAAGAGAGAGAGAAATTTTCTGGTCCTTTCTCGGAATATCTCCTGGCGGAGCTTAGATCGGTGCCAGGGACCTTTCCAGGGTGGCATTTTAGGGGTTGCTGCGACGCGATAATGAGAACGGGCGCAAAGGGTGGGTGTGCAAAGACATCCAAGCGACGCTAGCGAGAGGATAGAACGTTGGAAAAGGGGATGTACGGGAGTGTAAAACGGGGGTGGGACGGGGGATCGGTCTCGCACGGAGAAAGAGAAGAAGAGAGTGACGTTTAAAAGCAGGGGAAAGAGAGAGGCCGAGATGCGCAAAGGGTTAACGCCTTAGCAGTAAGAAGAGCGTTTTAACTCCTGTTTTGCATAGATTTGAATAGATAAGGAGGACAGGAAAATACGCGAATTAATTTATTATGTATCACCGGCGGGGGGAGGGGGGGGGGGGTTCACGGGAGTAACCCGAACGAAAGGCTTTACTCTTTACTTTACCTCGGCCGACAGCAGAATTTTAGGCCCCCGACACCTTGAAACGTCCCTTTAAATTCATTCAACATCGGTTCTTGTTTATGTAACGACTATACGGTGGCATTATATCAGAACCACTCTGCGAGGTAATATTAATTCCACGTCCAAAATCATACTTTTCTTCGTTTCTAATCCAATCAATTATTAGTTCAAACACTAACATCTTCATGAAAGAAAAATGATCGTTTTAACGTAGCTGGAGATTTATTCCAAGGATCTTCGCGAGCACTAAACGTATTATAACAGACATATTTAATTCATAGAATATTATGACACGGATAATAATAGAAATATGTATATAAGAACTGAACGTATATTTCGTTGAGACGATAAGCGATTAGAGTGAAAATACTTGAGGGGTTGCAGGGAAAGGGTTAAAGAGTTCGTAGCAGCACGTGTGACGTTCGAGGAGCGTAACCCGGTTTGGAAGCGACTAAGGAAACCGAGCACATTTTGAACATGCTGCTCGATAATACATCATCCCTTAAAGCTTTCGGTACACCCCAATGGAAAGCAGACGTAAAGGCAACTAACCCTAGGGCCGTAACGTTTAAGCTTAACATTTCTCACCCCTTAAAGGGTAGCGGCTCCTTGAACCCTTTCAGGCTTCTGTTACTCCCGTTTCCTCTCTTTCTCTTTCCCTCGACCGACTCTTTCCGAGATCTCGTCGGGTTCTCCCCCTCATTAGTCTTCATTTGTTTTCGGAATTATCGCCCGACACACCCCCGCGGCACCCTACCCGAGCCCAGGCTGCCTGGCATTTTGAGGGGGGGTTTATTAAATTGAAAGTATGTTACGACCGGTTTGGGATAGATCCGCGCCATTGTCAAATACTCGCGGAACTACCGATGAAACTTCGGAATATGCCCTTTCATTAATTATTATAAAACTCGCGAGTGCTCCCTTGTAATTAAATCGCGGTGGATGAAACCAAGTCTCGTTACAAAGGAAGACAATATTTAATGTGAACTATGTGGAAGAAATTAATACGATACTTCATTTACATCCGCGGTGAGTTTAGAACGGCCGAATTTATTATATCATTTTATATTAAATATGAGGAAACAATCAAACTAATACACAATGCGTATTATTGTGTTGCATTGATATTCTGCACATAAATATTATTCTATCGTATTATTATGTTACATTATTAATTGCGTGTTATTTGAATAATTCTCTGTCATTAACCACTTAGATGAAAGTTCGCGTAATTGTTAGTATAATTATCATTGTAATTAGACGTTTTTTGAGACTGTATTTTATAAATTGCAGTGACCCGTCGTGAATTGATCTTCAGAATACCTAAGACGAGAAATACCAACAGTATATTCAGTTATATTTCTATATTAATGTATAAGTTCTTAAAAGAAATTATAATGAGCAAATATAAATTAATCGATTTCATTACTTGAATGGAACGACGTGGATTGAAATAATTTTAGAAAATACTGCCAACTAGTCACTTTGCGCGCCTTGGTAGTTCTAGTGTTAATCCAATTTCTTCTGGATATGAAAATATTTTATCAGACTTGATTGAAATCAAGGAACAATCTCTTCTGGGTGGTGCATCGGTGACTGCTTCGGGCTTCTTAAGCTCGGTGGCAAGCGGAGCTTTCGCGCGCCTCTTATCGTTTTCTTAATCCCCTCATAAAGTAGAAGAGCTACAAGCATCCTGTTCCTCTCTCTTTCTCCTTTCTCGTCCTTTCTCGTCCTTTCTCTGCAAGCTCCAGCTGGTCTGTTCGGTGTGCCATGCCGGTGTGGTAGAACGCGAGATAGTGGTGTCCTCCCTGGCAAGCTCAGCTTAAAGAGAGCTTAAAAATCACCCCTTCGTCCCCTACCAAGCTTTTTATACCCCCACTCACCGGTGAGTTTACTCTGGCGGGGATGTACGCCGGTCCAATCCGATTCGCCGCAAGCTCCGATGGCCACGCCCACGTTCCAGTGACCAGACAACCATCCCCACTACTTTCCTCGAAACTTCCCCTACTTTCTACCCCGCCGTCACTACCGTACCCCCCTCCGAGAGCTTGCAGTGGCTTCGGAGCTTTCACGGAATTTTTAAACTGCCCCGCACAGATGACGGTATAATCTGCTATTGATCAAGGTGTTTCGAAAAACCGATACCATACCGATGACTAGGAGCTTACTTTCGTTCTTCTTTCTCAATTCTTTAATCCATTACTTCAGGGAATTCTTCCGTTTCTTTCTCTTCGTCTATTTCTTTTCCCATGTAAATATAATCCAATTCGATTATGTTGGATGATTTATACTTCCGAATATGATTTAGCGATCGATAATGATTTATAGGGTGGTTATATTTGAAGGGAGGTATACTGGTTTGTGTGTGAATGGATTTTGGTAAACATGCGGTATTCTTATACGAAACAGACGAGGGCGGCGGAAGCTTTCGGAGGGGTGTAATTGCGCTCAAACAGATTAATTCGTCTGATGTCATGAATTTAATTGCATACGTACACATCCTTGCTTGGGTGAATGATATCGGCGAGCTATTGAAAAAAAAAGTTGATCGATCGTCCCTCTATTCTCCGATGGATAAATTTAACTGTCCATCCAAGTCAAACGCTGGCTACGTCAAAGGGAAGCATTTCTATGGCTTTAGCTGTCACTCGATGATAGTTCATCTGTCTGAAATTATATAACGCTTACAACTTACCATGGGGAAATATTAGACCCTTAAAAAAATGACTCTGTTTATTACTTATATGTACAATCTCCCTTGTAATTCTATTCATTCTATTCTTTTTAAGAACGTATGCTTTCACCCATCTACAAGCAGTTCATAATTAAAATCCCCATATTTTGTTCTTCACATATTTCAATATAAACCAATTTACTGACACATAATATTCTGCCATTATTAAACTTCCCATATCTTATTCTTGATACAATCTTGAAACAAATTCAAAGACATCGAAAACATGTCCAAGCCAATAATTCTGGAATTCTTGAACTGCACAGGTTTGCAACACCTGAGTCTGGAGCATGGAGCAAGTCAAGGCTGGGGTGGTTTACCCCGAGGGTCTCTACCCCCGCACTGTCTTCCGCCTCCACCAGGTCACCATTCGCACACACATCCCCCGGCAGCTGGTGCTTCGGCTTTCAATCCTTTTCACCATGGTATTGAGCAAAGGTCACCAAGATTACCGGGACCTAACAATGGTAAGACACTCGAGAATGCAATAATTAATCAGTCCCTGATCTTCGCCCCGTGGAGAACTCGCTACTCGTGAATGTAATATTTAATTCCAAAAATGATAATATTCCTATCTTCGACTAATAATCTGTTTCATTTTATCATAGTATATTTGTTTACTGATTACAACATTATTTTGTACCGTCGGACTAACATATTCGATTATGGTGTCTGACCATGTATGTCCTATTCTACTTCGCGACTAACACTCTTCTGTTTATGTTTGAGTATAAGTGTGTGTATTACGTAAATACTGATTATGAGATAGGACAGTAATAAGGTGTTTTATTGGTAGAATTTCCACCGTGCGAAGATGTAAGAGAAATGGTTTCAATCTTGCTCCAATTAATTGTTTTATGAACGTCCATCCTACATGTGTTTGTTAAAACGGAGACAATGGTTTCTTTTGTAAGAATCCTCGAGGAACGACTTGGGTCCTATCAGTGTCTCGGTGAGAGAAGTGACACCAACGACATCACCTGGAAATCCAGGTCCAGGTTTGCTCACGACAGCTTCAGTGTCAGCTCCTACGCCTCCAGCTGAGTCAACAACGACAACGACAACGACACCCAGTCCCTCGGGACATCATTCTCATTTCCAAGGTATCTTCCAATAATTATCGTCCTTACCATCTTTTTCCCAGTATTCGTATCTTTCACCGTAATATTATCAGCAGAGAGAAATGTTTCCAATAAAAAATATTCGAGTTAAAATTCCCTTTTCGAATACTAAGAAATCAGCTTATCCATCGATTGTAACTTCTAAGAATTAATTTAATCTTTTTTGGTACTTAATTAATACCAAGGTGAGGATCGTAAGAAATATGAAGCAGAGTAGTTGTATGGAGTAACGAATTATTATTATCTTATATTATTCACGGGTTAATGAAAGATTCAGCTGCGCCGTGAAATTCCGGCTAAATTGATTGGGTTCTTAACAACAGGTCTTCATCTTTTGGGAGCAACCGGGTCCATCTTTGGGTCAATATTCGCTCCGCTGTTGCCGCAGTCTTCTTGGCTGTACAATTCGCTGTACCACACGCAGCAATACATCTTGGAGCCAGATTGGCAAGCTTTAGCACTCAGAATGGCCCAGCAACGATTGCCGAGGCCAGATCAGGCGCGCCTCGACGAGTTGAGAAAACTTCGAAGTACCAGCGACAGTCCTGAAAGTGGAACAAGGGAAGAGAAACGAAGGGACATCGACGAGCAAGATATTCTACATAGATCGGGATTGGACAGTCCAGATGGAAGCATAGAAGTTGATGATCGAACCGATCACGAACAAAATCGTGATCGTATTCGAAGCGATGAGTCTTTGCCTGAACAAGATTCCCCGAGAATCTCACCAGTCAGAAGTGACCTGGAAGACGTTATCTCCAGAGACACCACTTTCCAGGATTCCTCGGTTCATCTTCGACCTAGCATGGAGAATTCCAATGATCAAGAGATCACGAATGATTACGAACAAATATCACGTCGCGGTGATCTGCCGGTGAAAATTCGTCTCGAAGGAACCGTTGATCTCAGCACGAAGAAAGGACAAGATAAAGAAAATGTCGGGCAGGATTTAACTACAAGGAAGAAGGAGGACACGGATGTCGAAAGGGACAGCATTAGACCTCGAAGAGAACGGAGTCCTAAGCCTAGACAGGTTTGGAGGCCGTATTAAAGACCGATTATTTATTGTTTATTAATGAATGACCAATGGAGAAGACAAGAGAATCAACCGGCTTATTATGATTCCTATTATTAGGAAATATCAATGTGAATATTTTTCAAGGCAAGAAGTAATCAAGTAATTCCGATGAGATTTCCATCGACTTGGATGTAGGATTTAAACGACACCCGAATTTCTCTCCCGTTTCGAATCTGACGGAAGCAACTCTACGATCGTTTTATTAAGTGTAAATATCCTTATGATTTAGGTGTCGGGTATCCTTAATCGTCGCGAGGATTCGTGGATAGCTACAAGGACTTTAATGTCGGTGTCGTGCTTCGTATTTTATCGCTCCGACGTGATATCGTTTAAGGAATCTCCAAGGACTCGAGGACTAACCAGGGTTTTACTTTCGTATAGTATGTAAATAAACGACGTCCAATTATTACTTAGGTTACAGTATCGAGTACATATTAAGCACTACCCACTCGTCATTCCGTGTAAGGACACTTCTTCGAACCTCCTTGAAACCTCCCTTAATTCAGCGAGTGCGATTATACAATTAATTGCGCAATCCATACTCGAGGTACTTCAATCCGATTTGTTTCTACGATGTTCATCAATAAAGAAGAATTAATTGTTCATCGAATAAATGTTACTTCACAGAACGTACGAGGAGAAGAGTACCAGGGAAAGGAATACGAAGGACATCCGGAAATCGTAACCTTTTCAGGGTAAACGAGTTGGGGTTCTGTTTTTTTTCACTCGTTTCATTGTAAATATTATCTATTTCGAGAATGATGTTTCCGAGCTACGTCGTGGAAGATCGCGAGGATTCTTCGTTATTTTTACGTGGCATTTATTTGTGCCGTCGTTGAAATGATGTTTCATGCTTATCGATAGCGAGGCGTGAAAGTAGATCGTGTTGTAATACTCAGCCGTGATTGGCGCGATAGATTGTCCTGTTGACATTGTATGTTTCGCGTGACTGGCCTTCAGAGCAGAAATCTTTCACTGTTTAATTACGTCATCGAATAAAGTAATATCATCCGTTCCATGAAATTATTACTCTTTATTAAAGAATTGTTTATGATGTTGTTGAGTGTGTTAATGCATTTTTTTAGAATAATGCCCGGCGTTCTGGATGAGAGTGGAGGGATTGGTTTCCTCGACTAGTAAGTACAATAATAATTAGTTACAAGATAAATGTGTTATTAAATGTTTCCGTAATAATTTCGACATTGTCATTTAACATTTTTGATTGTTTAACGTGAAGTAACTTTGCAATTATTCGATTTTTTACGAGGGAGAATATGCTATGTTTAAAATGAAATAAAAATAATTTTCTTGGATTGTTATTTCAGGATACTTTAATCATGTTATTTATTATTATAAGCAATATCACATAAATTCTAATACTGCCAATCAAACAGTAGCTATATTCAAGCGTCAAATTAATATAATGTTATTATTTCATGAAAATTATTTTCAAATATTATTGAAGATATCTGATAGATTCTCAATCTAGTAAAGGTTTCTGATACAGCATTAACTACGCGATTGGTCGGAACTTAGATCATTACAAAAATATTTAAAAATTCAAGATGTATTGATTAATCATCAACTATTTTCCCTGACTATTATTTTCAAAGAAATATATAAGACATTCGATCGATTCTAAATCTAGAAAAAAATCTTCTCTCAGCGTATCAAGAGTACGCGATCGGAACCTATAATATTACAAACAACATTCTAAAAATTCCAGATATATTTATTAGTCATCAATTATCTTTAACCAATATTATTTTCAAAAACAGTACTTAAGATATTCGATAGATTCTAAATCCGGTAAAGAACTTTGATGGAGTATCAGAGTAGCGCGAACAATCGGAAGCTAATCCGGGGAGAGGAGATGCAGGAGATTCAATAATTCGCGGCGATTGCAATCGAGCGGGATGCACCGCACGCAAAAACGGTCAGTGCAGCTGCCAGTCCCGATATCCGTCCAGTGAAAAGGTCCGCGTGATTGATGGGAAACACGAAGTACCGGCGGTCCACCCTGGCAGTCGTGTCACGTACCTGAAATCCAGATAAAAAGACCGCAAAACAATTTTCTACATTATTTTCCGATGGCCGCCCGATCAAATGAGCAATAATACTGACACGCCGCATCTCCATGAATCTTTCAAGCGGAAACGTTTCTGTATAACGGCACCGCAGTCGCCCGGTCGACACAATCGAAATATGCCGCATCCACGTTAATAATTACATCGGGTAAATATCATTCCACTCTTCCTCGATTCATACGTCGACAAAAATTTACATTTTAAACCGACGATGTTTCGTTTCCGGCTAAAGTGTTACTCTTTTAATTTGCTGATTTATCTTTGACTCATTATAATTAATGTTCATGTGTCGCTTCTTTGAAGATGCTTTATGCTTTACATTGGGCTCTTTGAAAATGAATTTTTGTATCAAAATGCATTATTATAATTAATAATTCTGCAAGGTATGAAAAGTGTTCCGCATGTCGCATGTTGATGTTGAATTCTGAGTGTTTGAATTACTTTAATTCTTTTATGTCATAATTGCTACAGGAACTTCCAGTGTTGAACTTAATTTTTGTTGATATATTAATTGATCTATAATGTTCAATTCGAAATCGAATTTGATTTTAATTGCTCGCTGCTCATTTTCCCGTTGCATTTTATGAATGCAATGGATTTGGATATTGCAGATTATGCGTTATCAACAATATGATGATTATCATAATTCCATTCTGATAATTTCGCATTTGTGATAGGATTTAAATGACACCAGTTCCAATTATATCGCGAATTAGTTGAAATTACAGTTTAAAACTACATTCAGGTCTTCGCGTATTCAACCGCCGCAAAATAGCAGAAGTAAAATCTCGGGGGCATTTAAACCCGAAAAAGATGGGTACAAAACATCCGGTCATTCTTTTCAACTTGGCTTCCTTTTTTTTCGAAATCCGTACACGTCCATGGTGATCGAGTTATCGCAACAAACTACCCCAATGACGACACGATTAAAATTTCACGGGGGTTGCGTGGATCGGGTTGGTTCTCTCTCTCTCTCTCGTTCGTTCTTTCTCTCTGCCATGTTCCATCCTCCTTCTCTTCAGGAACAAACCATCTCTGTATGATCCCTCTCTGTACCATGACTGGCCCCGTTCATCCAGTTCAACCCCATCCACTTTTCCACCCCCCTCCCACCCCTCCTACCGCCGTTTCCGAAACGTTCGAGGCCATCCCCCTCATCCCTGTTGGGTGATTGGTACGCGACCGCAGCCACCCCCGCTTTTTAATACACCCGCACCTGCACGCTCTACACCCGCAATCGGTGAACCTGTTCCCCTATACACGGTGTCCAACCTTCGCCAACAGAAATATCTAGTTTACCGTGTTACGCGTACTTTAATGCATCCTGACGGGCGGGAAATATTTATGATAAGATATTATTTGTAATAATTTTAAAACAGTGACTTCTTCGCGAGATCTTCTTGTCCTGTGAACTTAGGTATTCTTTCTTAAGTTTTGATATTTGCGATAATTTGAAAAATAAGGGAATGGAATTACTTGAATTATTATAGGAGGGAGAAGTGGGTTGATAAGAATGATTATTTTCAATTAAAGCAATCTATCGCGATGTAATTTAGGAATTAAATTGACTTAAAAGATACAGGCGGTCCATTGATTAATTCGCCGAAAATTCATTAAACTAAAATACAAGCATCAATGGTTAAATTTGGAACATACTATTAAAATACCAATAGATCGCCAATAAATAATCGATGGGTGGATTAAAAAAGTAATAGATTTTCAATATCCACTGTCAGTCCATTAATATATTAATACTATCTTCCTCCGCACATAAAGCAAACCAATAATGATTTCTCCACGTAACATCCCTCGAAGCTAGCTCCGCCCTACTTCATCGCATTCATCGAAAAACATTCCATTCTCGTATAATTAATGATCTAATCTCGAATATCGACATCGACGTATCGCCACAATTTTAACATAATTTAATCGCGTATCCTTCCGGCGAAAGTCAGTGGGACACCCTGTATTCGTCAGGGTGCATCCACCCACCCTTCCTCCCCGCGCGTCATCCCTTGAATTCGAACCTTTCCCACAACTACCCCGCTCCTCTTTCCGTCATGAAACTCTGTTCATCTCGCTTGCTCTCGTTTCAACGTCAACGTCACGGTGAACGGAGTGATTCATCGATCGTACGTATTCGTGTGTCCCTGCGTTCATCCCCCAAAATAGCGACAAAGACTCGCGCTACTCTTGATTCCTCTCTCTCTCTCTCTCTCTCTCTCTTTTTCATCTCTGTCTAATTCACCGACTCTCTTTCTCCTTTTGTATAAATGTGTATAGGTGGTAGGAATCCATGGCTAAAACCACCGGCATAGGGCCAGTCCGGTACAGAAGCCAGAGAGACGGAAAATGCATTTCGGGAGGATGATTGGGATGTTCTTTCAATCGCGGTGGTGGCTGTGGCTCTGATCTCTTTTTTGACTGATCTCGATAGAATATCGTTTCCAGAATGGTTAGATCTAGCCCCCGACACAAGCTTTAATATCTGCACGCGATGGTTCGCAGATAGCTCTTGTTACCGATTGATTCCCCTATCAACGATTATCATTATCTTTCTCTTGATTAAAACGCGGCTACCATGCTGTATCGCGAAGAAATTATTCGCAGGTTCATATAACTTGCTCCTTCGTTTTGCAACATTACGATTCATCCGGAATTAGAGATCAAAAACTGAATAAATCCAAGGAAACAAGGGATACAATCTAAACCAGGAATAGAATCTCCAATAAAAAAACAATATTAGATTAAAAGCAAATCGATGTACATCTTCATGCGGCAGGAACGGTAATATTATAAAAAGTGCAGCAGAATGCAACAACACGTGCCGCAGACTTCCGGAAGAAAGTGTAATCCGTAAATAATCTATATAATATATAATACTTATACCATATAATATATGTTACGTAATGCAACATATAACATATACAACAATCAGGGGATCAAAGGTCAACGATTTATTCCTGTAACACGACATATAAGGTATACAAAAAATGGGAGACCCTGATCCCACGCAACACCCACATCTCAAACGCCTTCTCTCCAGACCCCAGGAGTATGCGTCGAAGTCGAAGCAAAAATATCTCTGGCGTAAGTAAATTCCAGGATTTGAAACAAAAAAACAGAAAGTTGCGTCGACATCTCAGCGTGCCGGCGAGGTAGTTCCGGGTGGTGTACTCGAGTAGTGTACAGCCGTAGGAAAAGGTCTGTAAGGTTATCCTTTAGTACTTTTTGTCCTTCCAACCAGGATTCTGCTTAACCCTCCGCCTTCCTGTCATGGGGAGAAAAGGGGTTGCGGGTGTTCCTCTTTTTATATTTTTTTCTCTACCCTCTGCCAGCCGAGCACTTTAGATAATAAGGCCAGGGCGCTCCTGGTACGGACGAAAGGGTAAATTGGGTATTCGTCCGAGGAATTATCTCTCTAATTTCTTTAACCTACCAGTCTCTCACCTTCCGCTTCTCTTATGTACGTATAATTTCCATCGTCGCGTTCCTCTTCCGAAGTGGATCCTCAGGGAAGAGAATCTCGACACCCTGGGAACCCTTTTCCTCCGGCATCAAGAACCTCTCGATTCCTCCTCGGTATAAAAGGGTTCATCCACCTCAGAGATCCTCGCGTCCATTTTTCATAAATATTTACGTGTCTCTTAAATTCTCGTTAAAGTGGAAATAGAAAGTGTGACATTTATTCCGTGCTCATAAGTCTATTGGATTACTGGCCGGATGTCAAAGTGTAGTTCTATCGAATAATAGAATTACTGTATGATAAGAGGTAATAGTAAAAAGGATTAAAGACCACCGATTTAGATGATGAAAGGATCGACGGGATGTTGGTATTAAATCATTTATGCCGTATGTTCGTATGATTTTTATTTAATTTTATTAATAATCTTTCGCGTCTCCGTGAAAGGGTATGCTGAAATATTTCTTTTTTTTTACTTCGCGTGGTTCTCGAGGAGAATTAATCTAAGACGTTATCAAGATGATATTGTACGGAAATGTTAGACGTTCCGCTGGAGCTAATAATAATAAACGATCGTCGATACAAAGAGGGTGGGTGATGTAATTCGTACAAATGATAGTTCACGGCTATCGGTACTGGAGGGTAGAACCTCGTATACGTCGTAATGGCCCTGAAATTAGATCCCACCCTTGGCGCAGGTCCGAGTTCGACAAATTCGGTTAGGCCGATGAAAAATGAATCGCCGTTACTGATCCTTCTTTTCTATCCCATCCGGCTACTACAACTTTTACATCTACGATTTTTTATCGGGGAATGGGATATTTAATTTATTTCTGTGGTGATAACAATTCTTTCGTTCGACAGGGTGGAAACTCATGTCAGGGTAAGGCGTGGTTATTTTATTCGAGCCATTTAAAAAGCGGACTTTGCAAGCGTGGTGATTTTTACAGGTATATGAATTGAAATATTTTTGGTTCCTTCTTTTGACCCGAAACTATGTTTTATCCACTTCCTGCGAACCGAAATCTTAGTGGAACATATTTAGGCATCATATAACATCGATTTCAACCACTTATTGTGAAACATATTTCAATAATATATTAGACTCCTGCTCCCTGCAAGCTTTATTCTAAATATTGCAATATCTACATATCACAATATCTATTGCAATTCTTCCATAATATCCATTAAAAATTCACAAAAATTAATTTAGAATAGTGTGATATATTGCAAGTCCTTTTCGTGAGTCGAATAATCCTGGACCTGCCGAAACCGTTCCTCAAACAGTAAATATTAAATTCATATTTTTAACAGTGCATAAGATTCCGATTCAAGACGATTTTCTTGATAAATTCAACTATCGAAAATGAAGATATGTATTCGTTTCACTGACAGAGAATAGAGAATAGTATAAGGGTGAGTAGGGGGTAGCTAGGAAGCACTGCCGAAAGCTAGAGGGACGAATAACTCATTCCCTGAGGCGAGTGTCAGTGATGTACGGCGGTTGTGGGACAGCCTGGAGAACGGGGTTTATCGGTAGTAGACGGTGGCAAGGGTGAATCAGCCCTTAATAAGCCAAAGTGCACGCGATCTGGCTGCAAAAGAGAAACATCCACCCGCGCAGGGTGGAAGAAGATGATCGAAACGGGAATGCAAGACCCACGAATTGGATCGAGATGCAATGCGCTTCTTGATAGATTTATGATCTTCGTCTTCTATATATATTATCAGCTTAACAGTATTTTTTCAATAAGGATATAACGAATTTAATTCATCCCCTATCATTTAATTCTGTTTATTTCTCGTATCGATCCAGTTTAGTTTCCTTATTTTTTTCAGAATTATAGAACCATTCTTATTTTAATTTTCTGATCATCTTATTTTAATATTTCAGCATGCAACAGTTTTCTTGTTTCAGACATTCAATTTAACACACGTCAATGTATTTTCATAAATCTAAAAGAATTAATCCGAAATATGGACTTTAAATAATGTTAATTTTCAGTGGCATAGAAAATTGAAATCTTATCGTAGATATAGGAATTCTTGAACAGCTTTTTCAACAACAAAATGCAATGTCCGTTACACACATTACCAGGCGTTGTAATCTACTCGGAAGAATAATCAGATATAAAAGATAACGCGGTTGGTGCACCACCTCTCGAAGGGTGTACAGAGTGGAAGAACGAAAGCGAAGGGATGAAATTCCATGTGGCAGAATTATGGCCCCCGGAGGTGGCCGTTGGAGAGTCTGTCTCCAAGCGAGCACCCGAAGAGTGTCCTCTCTCTTTTTCTGCATCCGGTGTCCCGACGATAAAAAAACAAGAGGAAGAAGGAGGAGGAGGAATGGGGGACGTCCAAAGAGTCTCGGCTCTCCTCTCCAACCTCGTTTAAAAGTGATAAATGCGCAGTTGGGAATATGACTGAGAAAAATAACATCGAGATGCCGAGGGTGGTCCGGGGGTAGTCGTCGATTGGGGGCTCGAGAAATCGAAAAACTAATATCCGTCCCCGGAGGCCGTTTGTTTTGTATTGTTTCGGACTCTAGACTCCCGGCCCGGTTGTCTTTGGCGTGATTGAGTGTCGCCATTCTTCATGGTTTTCGCGTTTTCTTTTTACCACCCCCCGACTTCGGCCTCCTCGCGAGCCTGAAATAATAGTGCTTTAATAGGCCCAGATTCGGGATCCTATCATATTATTTACTGCGGAGAACCCGGTTTATTTTACTTGTAATATACTTGCGAATTCTCTTAAGATCTTCTTCATCTAAACATAAATTCTCAAATAATCGAAGACATTTTTTATATATTAATGCAACCCTTCATTTACGTAGAAGACTAGAAAGTTGGAAGGATCTTCGAGCCAACATTGGTTCCATCGTAAGTCTTATGATTTTCTTAATTATATATGCTGGACAAAGAGAATATTTCAAGGATCATAGGAAGAAAAGGAAGCTGGAAAGAAGTCGTCACGGTGCATAATCGTATGGCGTTTGTTTTTCAGGGTAGCTAATGACAATTTAAATGCATGGAGTTAACGTAACCGAAGTAGAAAATGTCCCAGAGCGTAACTTGTGGGAGGACACACGAGAGGCTAGAGAGCGAGAGGGAAATAATATTCGTGGAGCATACTAGCCGTGCGCTTCGTTTCATCCCCTATGGGACGCTTCGATTCGGGCTAACTAGAAAGTTACCCCGGGACGAGACCGCGAGGGTTCACCGACAAAAAATAATCTCGAACGACCGCCGAATCGACACCCTGGCAGATTTTTTTAGATCGATAATGGACCATGGAATCTATCCAGATTTTCGATTCGTCTGGTCAAAAACCTTTTATGCCACATTGTTGGGCTGGAAAATCGTAGGAGAAGGGTAGTAGAAGGAAGATGGCTGCTGGGAAAAGTGGTTTTGGGACCTGCGTGGGCTACATCGTCAAACCTCAGGAAATACTTAATTATTACATATTTGCAGGTACTCTAACGTAGGACATGAATTATTTCATGGAACCTATTTTAATGAAATAATATTTCGAACGATCAAATTTAATTAAATAATATTTTAACTCTCAGATATAGGTAAGTTTGTTTATTAACTAATTTATGTAGTTTGGTAACTAACCCGATTTTTTATTGATGGTTACATGGTGGCCATTGCTTGTTTCGCCGGGACGTCCGCAGTCAAAGAAGATAAAAGACCGAAGGGCCATCGTCAAGATATTTTATTTATAGGTGTTTATTTATTGCATATATTTACATATTTATGTTTGTTATATTATAATATTTATTAATATTCCATATTCTATGAAAATTGTTGTACCTCATGAAATTTACATTTACAATAAATGGCTTTATTACAAATATATTGTGTTATATTTTAAATCCCATATATCCTAAGAACTTCCTCGAATTTCTTGATAAAAATCGAGAAAATATTGAAACTTTGCCGCAAAATCGAGGAAATGTATCAGGAGAACATGATGTGCGAGGAGGTATTCGATTCGCACAATTCTTGGAATTTGACGTCATTTCTTGTAAACCGCGAAATTCTCGGAATATGACGTCGTTTCATGGAATCCGCGAAATTCTTGGAATTTGACGTCATTTCTTGGAATCGGCGAAATTCTCTGAAATTCTGAAATTTTGCCGTAAAATCAGGGAATGTATCAGGAGAACATGATGTGCGAGGAGGTATTCGATTCGCACAATTCTTGGAATTTGACGTCATTTCTTGGAATCGGCGAAATTCTCTGAAATTCTGAAATTTTGCCGTAAAATCAGGGAATGTATCAGGAGAACATGATGTGCGAGGAGGTATTCGATTCGCACAATTCCTGGAACTTGACGTCATTTCTTGGAAACCGCGAAATTCTCGGAATTTGACGTCATTTCTTGGAAATCGCGAAATTCGCGGAATTTGACGTCATTTGTTGGAAACCGCGAAATTCCCGGAATTTGACGTCATTTCTTGGAATCCGCGAAATTCTCGGAATATGACGTCATTTCTTGGAATCCGCGAAATTCTCGGAATTTGACGTCATTTCTTGGAAACCGCGAAATTCTCTGAAATTCTGAAATTTTGCCGTAAAATCGAGGAAATGTATCAGGAGAACATGATGTGCGAGGAGGTATTCGATTCGCACAATTCTTGGAATTTGACGTCATTTCTTGGAATCGGCGAAATTCTCTGAAATTCTGAAATTTTGCCGTAAAATCGAGGGAATGTATCAGGAGAACATGATGTGCGAGGAGGTATTCGATTCGCACAATTCTTGGAATTTGACGTCATTTCTTGGAAACCGCGAAATTCTCGGAATTTGACGTCATTTCTTGGAAACCGCGAAATTCTCGGAATTTGACGTCATTTCTTGGAAATCGCGAAATTCTCGGAATTTGACGTCATTTCTTGGAAATCGCGAAATTCTCGGAATTTGACGTCATTTCTTGGAAATCGCGAAATTCCCGGAATTTGACGTCATTTCTTGGAAATCGCGAAATTCTCGGAATTTGACGTCATTTCTTGGAATTGTACGAATCGAATACCTCCTCGCATATCATGTTCTCCTGATACATGTGCCGATTTTCGGCAAAATTTCAGAATTTTCACGATTTTTCACAATTCTTGGCCTCAGAGGAGTGGAAATGAAAGGTTTGAATTGGGAAGTCAATTTTTTACGTTTTTTTTTCTATTTATTGTTACTCAAAAACTTTCTATACATTAATCTTACATCTAAAATTCTAGTACAATATAATATAATATATAGAGAGTGTATTCGCATATATTCTAATCACATATAATAATCTATGAGTATAAGATAAATATATATAAATATATAGGTATCTAATATATATATATATATACACGTATATAATATATAAATGTACAAGTATATAATGTACATTAGTCTAATTGAGCAGATTGTAAAAGCTCGTGTAACCAGCGCATCCACTTGACCGCATGTGAAGTATATTTCACTAGTGATCTGCATATTTTTTCCCGAACGGGTGTCAAAGTTTTTTGGTGAGCCCAGTCCATTGCATAGTTGGCAATGCAAAAAAAGAAAAACCAGCGCTTTATTAAGTTCGTGGTTTTCATAGAGTACTTACACTGATGTATAATTATAGAAAAATGTAGTTGGACAAGCATAATGAAGATAAATGCATTCGGACACAGACGCAATATAGAAGACTCTTGGTTTTTCGTGATTTCACTCAGAAATTACTGACGCGATGAAACTCAACGCAAGAAAAGGTGGTCCCTGCAAAAATGAGAAAAAAATCTCTGAATTATGCGCACTTATCAGTGTACTCCAAAAATAATTACAAGATGGACGAACTATAGTTAGGGAAGGTTAAAAAACATAATCGAGCGATATCCGACACGACATTCCTCATTTATTTGCTAAACGAGTTGTCTAACTTCTAATTAAATTATACGTATAAAACAGATACTAGCTCGGTTGTAATTGTAAAAGAATTCTAATTTCTAATTCTCTACTTACAATTATTACCAATTTCCACGTCTGACCACGTGCAGGTTGCCGCTAGAAGACACCCTGATTGGACCCAACCCGGTTGGGTCTCGGACCCTGATCCGCGTGCTATAAAACATCCATGTTAATGGAATTGATCAAATACCTTAATTAATGTACGAAGAAAGTTATTACAATGAATAAACTATTATTTGCGCAAGGAAGTCTATCAAAGTCTTTCCTTGTACGATCAGGAAATCTGACGAGAATTCCGACGAGTCTAAGTTTTAATTCGATGAAATTTGCCGAGCGATTGGTCGAAAGTAGGGTGGGATGCGAGATGAAACGAAAGGCAGCGGTTCTGTAACTGAATTTAGCGATTTTTAATTCCCAGGATTGGGAGGCACGGGCCAATACTACAAGGGGGCGAACTACCCCTAAATCGCTAATAAGGCTTCGTAAACCTCCGTACATCCCGCCGACAGGGATTATCGTATTTGGTTCTCATTCTGGTCTGAGACTGTGTTACGATTAATCCCGACGGATCTGATAAGAGTTATCTCAACTACGGCTCGTTTTTGTTTCATCCTTATCTTTCAATAATACAATATTATGTTTAAAAACTCCGCTTCTTCTTCGAAACAATCACCGCTCAAAATATCCATGGAATTTAATTAAATTAATTGATTAATAATTCTGTAATATAATATCGTCTATATTTATTACCGTCACTCTTTAAGGTTCTCCGTTATTGTCTCTAATCATTTTATTATCGGAACTTGTTATTCCTGAAGAATAACAGCAATTTTACATTGCATTGTTTAACGAAGGGACAGAATGAAAATGGACATGAATAGACTGATTGCACAAATGAGTGAACATAATTCGATAAGTCGGAGAACCACTGGGTATTGATGCTCGATCAGGCAGCCCCTGGAGGTTTAATTAAATACAACCCCCACCCTTAAACGTAGCTTCGCTTCTACAGCCTGTAAACCGAGCGATATTTTTCACGAAAACCACCTCAACGGATGAGCTCATATTTGGCCTCGATATCGCAAGTCGGGGATCCGATCTCCACTGAATTATCAAGTCCCATGCCACGTCCATCATTCCATTGTCTTCCTTATCACATGGTCCATGATAATTGCGAATACATCATTTATAAGAAAGCTACACTGATTACCAACACTTTGAATGGATCTTTTTATCACCCCAACAATAACTGGCGAACAATTGAAAAAGCGCGTCCAACATTTTATTTCCAGTCCATTTTATTTCAGATTTTACTTCATATTCCTTTAAAACGAATTTTTTTATCTTCTCAGAACTAATTGAAAATCAATTGAAGACGCGTATTCAATAGTTTATTTCTAGTAGATTTCACGTCAAATTATTCCGTAAGCATAGCTTAATAAGAAATATCTTTTGATTACACTTAATTACCACGATTGTAAGAAATTAAATAATTCTTATAATCGGAAGCATCGCGAGGGATGAAACTGAATGCAGAGCACATTAAAATGTGGATTATAACTGCAATGGGGTTTGGTGATCATGGAGTCGTTTATTGGAGATAGTTGGTAAAATCGAGTTGTTTTACACGCAGAAAAGGGCGTGATCCAAAATTAAACCGATCACGTCAGTGTAGGATCGTATGGTAGGTATTGGCGTGTGACGTTGGTAGCAATGTTGCCGGGGATATGACAGGCGCGCATGGCACGGGGTGTTGCAACACCCCCCGCGTCAAGAATTCATGCAACCCCGATGGGGGACCATAATTAACCGAATACCGATACTCACCAGCTTACCCGACTCCATCTGCGACACACGCGATATATGCATATCGCTATATACACATATGGTTACGCGCCTAATTCTAGCTGCACCTGTTCGTGCCACCCAAATATAATTGAATCTATCTATTAAATATTATCCTGTCGAATTTATTCGTTACTTATCAAGAATACTTTTCGTTACATCACCTAAGGATACGTTGGATTCCACTTGAAACGACTGCAAAAGTGGTACCAAAATGGCACCGGTTTTAAACAGACCAAAAAGAATATCCGTTCTTCTGTGAATCTGGAATAGCTCGGAATCTTTATCACTGGATATTTATTATTTTCAACTGAATGACCTTCATAAAATAATTAATGAATATGTACCGCTGATGCTCAATTTAAAAAGACTCTGTAATCAGAAATATTAAAATCAGAATTCACTTCCATAAAATCGAAAAGATTATAATACACTTAGTTCTTAATATTGATTTGTAAAATAAACCAGTCTGCGAATAGGGGATTGATATCTTTACTTTCCATTATATAAATCAACTCCTATTATATAAAATGACCCGCACGATTGTTCATTCTTCCAAAGATATCCAGAAAGTTTCAACGATGAATTGAATCTACATAGAAATAATCTTCGATTCGCATGGAGTAGGAAGAATGGGATGCAAAATAACGATGAAGAACAAGAAGGCGTACAAGAAAAGGAAAAATAGTGGACACAGAGACCGATTAAAAATTCCGTCTGCCTGGTACCGTGGAGGCAGCCAGCATGCTCTTATATACGTCCCTCGGTGTAACATCTGCCGAGCTACAAAAAAAAGAAGCAACGAGGTAAAGTGGAAAGAAGAGCAGCATCCAAGGGGGTGTCTCTGTCGTGCTTCTTGCGAGCGTGGAGAACGAGCAAGGAGTATTCTCCACCCTCTCCACCGAGGCTCTTGCCTTTCCCGCGACTCAACCTAGCGTACCTTCCACGAAGGAGAAACAGAGAGCAGGACAAACGGCGGAAGGAGAAAGTGCGAGGAAGAGAAAGGAGAGAAAGGAGAGAAAGGAGAGAGAGAGGATCGAGTTCCCTTTACGGGTCTGCCGGCGGTGGCGGCGGTGTCGTATCTTGGCCTCCGTGGCGCGCCGCTCTATCGACGTACACCCAACCTCGACTCACCCCTTCCCATCTCTATGTTACCAGATTCCTTCCTTCTCTTTCACCCTTCCTTTTCACTATCCTCTCCTTTCCACCTTGGCCACCTGCCTCTATCTCTTTGCAACCCTCTACCTTTCCAACCCTGTAACTCGCGATTGCCCGAGATAGTCGACTAGGATATAGTTCCTAGTCTGAGATGACGTTCACTGGGTATCCGACGACAAGCTTCGAAAGAAGGAAACCTGAAACAGTGATTCAGGAAGTGCACAGGTGTTGCAGGAAAATAAAGAATGAAAGAAACATGTATCGACGATGGAATGTTAAGTAATTATTTAAGATAGAATTAATGAAAAGGTTATTGATACTTTATAATATGAACGCTTTAGTCAGACTGATATAGTTACATTAATCCGAACAACTTACAGCTTACTGATAGTAAGATCGTAGTCGGAATACGAGGGTGTTGCTGTCTGGTATCAAGAATGTCGAGATGCTGAATTGCTAGGTAGAAATGCGGCAGGATGAGACGTATTATCCTGAAATCGCATTATTGAGATCTCTGTTGGTGAATTATTTTACCTCAACAGTTTGATACGTATCTAACACGATATCGTCTGCAACATTATGTGGAACCTGAACCACAAAAAATCTCAGAAAAGGAATCGTTAATAAATTCCATCATTTTTATTAAATTCCGAGGACCCATCATTTCGACTGCTTTGGTAATTCCAATGTTAAGATCCCTCGATTATGATATTGCACTATTGATTCTAATTATTTTCTTACTCGAATGTGTCACGTTAAAAGAACAGACTGATACTTTACGGATGTGTTAACCTGTTCTTTGATGCTACATTTATTCAAATTAAAATATGACGCTGATGAGGGAAACAATGTTGGCTAAGAATACTTGGGAAGATCAGAACTGCTGGTCAGGTAGTACTCGCGATGTACTTGGGGAATACGCGTGGTCCTAAATCAGGGTTGATATCCTTGAAACAATTCGACCCTCCGAGGATGGTGTCCGGCAGCAGCAGCAGGCACTGGGCTGGGTTGCTAGCACGGAAGAAGATTTAATTAAGCCGGGGCCGATTTATCTCCCTGACAGCTAACCCCCTTTCTACCCTGTCCTTTCTACCCTGGGTTTCCTCCTCTTTCGAATCCTCGGCCCCTCAAACCCCACGACACGTTCTAGGTGCCTGGACTTACTCAACGCCGAAACCCTTTTCGTTCCCCGGAAAACTACTTCCTAGGTGTTTCTACCCTTCTGTTGTCCATTCCCTTATTGACACGTACGTTATTATTATCCAACCCCTTGTAAACATGGTGGAAAAAAATATATCAAAGATTTCGAATTATTAGAAATATTGATGTAATAATTATTAATATGAAGAATATTTGTGTAATATTAGTACGGGATCTTGAAACCGAAAGGGTGAAGTGCAAAGTTTGTAGACTGCTAAGTTTTGTGTAACTTATAAATATATTTTGAGAGAAAATTATTTTCTTCTATTTTAGATGCTTTTAATATTCTTCAAAAATTTGTAAAAGGTATGAAGGAACTATTATATTTTCTAAGCAAGTTGCAGAATAATAATAATACATTACTAGTACTTATTTTTCTCATGACTGAAATGTCTTATACTTTACTTAAAAAAGTGTTTTAATATTATTTGGGAAGCTTGAATAAAATTGCAAATCATTGATATTATAAGTTGTTCAGGACAACTCACTACTTATTCGACTCTGTTCCTTAATCTTTAATCAGCGAAAGTAGACCTCAATTATGACTTGATTTTAAATGAAGTTTTATGTGTAACTTGAAAATTACATTTTCATTTTCTGGAAGAAATAGAACTTTTATTAGAAATAAGACATTAATATCTGAAAATGAAGCTGTACTTTTTACGAAAAAACGATCGATGATTAAATAAGCAAGTATTGGTTGGTGCATGCATGATCCACTGGCTTTCGCCTTTCGTCTTTCGGTCTGCCTCCTTCCCCCTTGCCTCTTTCGGTGACTGGTGGCACCCTCCTGCAATTATTAATTAACGCTCCCCTCTCAAGGCATTAACGCGGCTAAGAGCAACCCCCCTTTCGTCTCCACCATCTCCTGTCGAGCTCAAAGCGCCACGAAGCAACGATACACCTTGCCGAGAGGAACGATGCGGAAGGAGAACCTCCGGAAGGTCTGACCTGCCTTCAGGACTTCGTTGACTTTCCACTACAAAGTGATACGCGTTACCAAAGAGAAATAGCTATAACGTGGAAAATGAATACATCCGAGAGCCACGATAATTTCCCACGATTAAGCATGGTGCTCCACACCTTCCACTTCCACTTTCGAATCCTTTTTTAAATAGGACACGTACATTTTCATCTTTATAATCACATCAATCTTGAAGTCACATATACTTATTATGCAAGAAATAATTCAATCACCAAAGAATTCCATATGTTTTACAAGCCACGTAATTCTACAATATTGGTTTCCGAGAAAAATACGAGTGATCTGGAAAATTTAGTCAAAACCAACAACGACAAAATTGTCTTTAAAATAAAATGATTTCAATATTATCGCAAGTAAAGGAAAGTAAGACAGAGATAAATAATAAATTATATATATTATATAAGTAAAGGATATTTATTACCCCACTTCGGTGTAAGATGAAGTTCCATAAAGCCGATGCGAAATTCCAAGGTTGCAAGGAGAACGGAAAGGTGAAGGCAAAAGGCGTCGGAGTCAGGTCTCGCTAGTGGTGAGTTGACAAAGAGCGTGTGAATCCAACATAACGTGAATCCTGCGACGTAGGACAGGATTCTCCACGGGGTACGGGGGGAGGGGGGGGGTCCGGGTCCTGGCGGACCGCGTACCGGGATAAGGATTTATAGTTTAATATCTCGGGCGGGCTGGGTCGTCGTCACATTTTCAACCCCCGAGAGAAACTATACGCGCGAACCACCGTTTCTCTTTCTCTTCGTTTCGCTTCTCTTCGTACCTACCTCTTCCTTTTCCAGCCACCCCTTTTACAGATTCTCCTAGGCATATCCAGTTGCCACTGGATTTTCTCTCTTCCATTCCTGGCAGCATTGCTACCACTCTCGCCTGGCTGGCCTCTCTCTTCCCGTCGCACTTTGGTTCGTGCGGTGGGATTACCGAGTCAGGATTTCAAGGAAGATTTGTTTCAGTTTGATGGGGCCGTTTAGACGTGTAAATGCGCTCGTTAGATTGGAAACGCGTGCTCGGGATCGATGTTAAACTCTAACAGAGGAGAAAGAGAATCACACTGATCGTGGAAGATAAAAAAAGATTGTTCGGTGTGAGACCCGGGGTTTATTGGAAACACGGTGCTGTAAATGCTCTTAAGTCGCGGCGCCGAAGAAAACACTTCCAGTTCACGCGTTCCTGTAACATTCGAATAATACTGTTTATTATAAGTTCCATTATAAGTATGATTATTATTCTAATTGCAAAAGGATTAATTCGGAGTGAGAAACCTGCACAAGTTCCTTAAACCCTGGTCAAAACTGAATTAAACATATCATATTTGAAATGGCGAATAAAAATCGATGCGATAAAATCGCGGGGTGGAGCAGTGTGAAGTCATTCGCTGGTTGTACGTCGATGACAGTAACGATCCCGTGCTATCTGAAATTATTTTGAAAGTACGCAAGAGATGGTGGATATTATTTCTTGTGGACATTTTCATTTAAATCCATGTACTACCGTGCACCCTTTCGATCTACCGTTCATTGGCCAAATCTCTGGTAACACACGCACATCATTAGAGTGGACCCGGTCTATCGATAGCTATCCTACGCTGGACGCTAGTGCGTGTTAAGCGAATAAAAAGCCTATTGCTCTCTTACAACACGAGAACTTTCCTGGTAATGATGGAAAATCTTGATGGAACACCTGCAAGATCCTTTGAATCGATGAAAGAATATTATTCCCAGTGTAATCTGTTATTATTATATCCATATGAACACTAACGTGATAAAAAGAATTATTAACTAATATTTAATTAATATTCGAAAATTGATGCCACTGAATTTACACTTTGTACCCCTCGAATACATGAGTTCAAACATTTAGATGCCGGATGCGAGGCGGGCCGTCGGCGTTATAATCTCACCGGAAGTTCCTAAGACTCGCAAGAGTGCCGCAACTCGGCGGACCGGTTGGGAGGGTGGCTATCTGCGGATATTAAAGGAAATGGCGGTATGATTAGTCGAATACGTGCTCTGGTTTCGTTTTAAGGAAAGCGCCGAACATCTCGTGTGCTTCCATCTCCTTTTGCAGCTTGTAATAGATACATATGTTTGTTATACTAAACTTGCTTCCTTTGGAGGAACCTGTATCTTAATCATTTTACAATGCATCCGTTTCGATGAAATTATTTTTGCAATTATTAGGATCACCTAATGACGATGTATTATCGAAAGAATTTTAATAATAATTTATAAGATTACCAACAAAGAAAGGTTCCACTGACAAGTATGAAAAGTTAGGTCGCCGAAGAATCGCGACATTGTAATCCTGAACATTGTCGGGACCGCAAATGACCAACCGGCTGCGTAACTGCTCGGCCTCTCATGTTTTTGGGGGTTGTTTGCTTGATTTAGGGGATGAAGACCACGTTTCTCTACCGGGGGACAAACCTTTCTTTCCTAGGCTCTCGTTTAAAACATTATGTTCGATGGTGACTGTTATTCTTGTTATGAAAAATTTCATGACAACATTAAATTATCTGTTCTATTATATTACTTTAAGTTACATATGTTTTGCACCTTAAAAGTTTCATTAAATCTTCTAATAACAAATTATTCCAAAATATATTTTTGTATAATATGATGTAATATGAATTGTTAAATTGATTTAATTGAACGAAATTTTAATTAAATTGTCTAATAAGAAATTATTCAAAAATATGTTTCTATTTACTTTAGATTTCCTGTTCTTTATTCTGATACCATTATCAGTAATATTAACAGCTCATTATACCGAGATTATTATAACAAGTCAAAAGAGTGGAAAGTCGGGTGACCACTGCGCGATTAAACCGAACGCTTTCAACGAATCCCAGAGTAAACCGAGTACGTCCAACAAACATGCCGGTTATTTACATACTGTGAAACGGTCTCTTTCCATCGTCTTTCTACCTGTTAACCTCTCGCTCCTGGTTTGTCTTATAATATTAATAAGGGTAGTTTCCGGGATGGCGTGCCGCGGAATCGGGAAGGGTGGGAGTCTGGAAGAGCTATGCTCGCTATGTCCGGCGAGGCTGGTATGTTGTAGATAGTCCACGCCGTAACCCCCCTAAGGGATCAACTCTGGACCTTGTTAGAACGAGAATGCTAATTTATTAGGGCACCTAGGGGCTATGGGATTGCGAATACTCCGGCTTGCGATTTTCACATTCTTCCGGGCAAACATACGATTGATTTCTTAACATTCATCCTTTACACTGAAACCAAACATGTTTGATTACTTCCAACCCCTACGTGCTTATAAAGCGATAATAAAATGATATACTGTGACCAACAATGATTTCAAATAATTGAAAAATTAAATAGCACTATATTTGGAATAAAGTATATATTAAAGTACAGCATTAATGTGCCGGCGTAAGAAATGATTCTAGGATGATTTATGAATAGTATCAATATAATATTGCAGGTGTTCTTCCGATATATTGATATGTATAGTACAAGGCTCGTACGAAGCAGTTAAAATAAACACGTCGGTCTGAGTAAAGTTGAGAGTGCAAAAAGAAAAACCGGATAAAGGGGGGTTGAGAGAAAAGGGTGAAAAGCCACGATCAATGCTGATGGGAAGGATATCGGGAGTTATACTTTTAATAAAGAGGTATCCTTGGTATCCTCTCGGAGTATTCAGGAGCATGGATCCTGGAGAGCGAGATGTGCCTCGAATAGTGTCGAAGGGATGCGCGAGCGCCACACGTGTCTTGAGGGTGGTAATTACGCGGCATCTGCAGCCAACCCATACCACCGTACGTCCGCCACCTCCGACTTGCTCCGCAACCTTAGGTGGGTGTTCTAGGGGAAGGAGGGAGGGTCTGGGGATGAGGTAAAAGGGGGTGGTAGAGGGTTGGGTGGCCACAGTATTGATTTTGTCCAAGACAGCCGACGCCGCCGACGCCGCCGCCACCGCCGCCGACGCCGCGGCCAACCAGACCCACCTCTGGTGGTACCCACTCGGCTACAACACCGAGCCCCAACCCCCATACACCCACATTCCACCCCCGAAGTAAGAGAACCTGAAGATACCTCTCTTACTCCTTCGCATACTCCTTCTCCTTCTCCTTCTATTCCTCCTCCTTCTTCTTCACCCATGTACATCCTTACTCTCACTCTTACTCTCTGTGTTCTACGTCGAACGTTCTCCACTGTGTTAAGGATAACTGTTAAGATGCATTAGAGGTTGATACGTATATAGACATTTCGAAATGATGGTAGCTAGGAATTTTATCTTATGGTTTTATTACAATGATGATGCGGTTCCGAATTATCTATCGCGTACAAAATATTTGATGAAACTGGAAGTTGAATTGGAATTGAGAAAATTAACCTTTTCGTATGGTTTTATCATAATCTTGATGCGACACCAAGTTAGCGTTCTCCATTAAGTAAAAAACATTTTATAGAATTGGAAGTTGAATTGAAGTGTCTAAAATGAAGAAATATTTTTATTACTACCAGCAGATGAGATTTCATTCTTATGCGAGGTGTATTCTATCGATGTGTATCTCTAATATTTCTTTAATCCTGAAATTAAATATACAAAAATCGAAGTCAGTATCAAGTGCCCCAAAATATTCGAAACAATTCAGAATAAATAGAATAAAAATGTTCCAACAAATATTAACCCTAAAATGCTTCCAATTGTCAGCGGACTAAAAGTAACTTCAAAGGTCGTCGAATTAATTACAGAATTCTGCCGAAACCAAGAAGAATAAGTAACTAGTTTCCGTACCTATGTCTCGCCAAGTGAGCAAGTAACATTATTACGTACTTGATGAATAATATTAATATTCATCAGATAATCTGATATAGAGAAGGATTATATTATCTGGGTATCCAATGAGATCGTAGATATCGGAGAGAGTTGAAAGTGGCGAGTGTCTTTAGAATTCACGAGCCCTCACCCTCGGCCGAAGTAACGATAGTTTAGAAACTTGAGGATGGCTGAGCGACGGGGCAGCGTGAGAGCCACGGCATCTGGACGGTAGTTAAAATGCATGTAGTCCTCTGAGAGTCTCGTATTCAAATACAGGATCAGTCCTTCTTCGACCTTTCCGTAACTGATCCCGATCCCGATCCCGATCTCGATCCCGTGTGCCTTCAGGAGGAGAGAAGAACTTTTCCGCTTGTTGGGAGGGTTTCGAGAATCCACGTCCTGCGACGCGGAGACTTAAATTTTCCCACACGGTTTTTCGCTGACTTATTTCATACTGACCCGAGATTTATATTTCTTTTATACCTCCCATTCTTTAACAACAAATAAATATAGTGATGATTACAAGTAATACATTCATTATGTTTTCAATTAATTCAATTATGGAGATCAGAATAATCTGTCAGTTATATTTGTGTTCGAAATTCGATGACATATATTTGGATGTTATAATGCAGTTGTATAGAGACTTATGAAAGTACTGATAAAACCGTTCTTTTATCACTTCTTGGTACGAAATCGATGCCAAAACATTCGGCAGTCCGAGGAGACGAAAAATATCGGAAGTTGCATGATAACGGTCAAAAGGGGAAATGAACAAAAGCACCGACGGCTGTTTCGCCAGGGCGTTTTTATCGGCAATTCTGACTTTATCCCGTCCGGTTTTACCCACCCTCTTCTTACCATTCGATATTGTATTCATAGCCAGTGCTAAGAGACAGAGATATCGGGGTGATTCACGAGCTTGGAACCGACGGAATTCATATTAGGAGAAAAATCTCGCCTCTTCCCTTATTCGCTTTCTAACCACCCTCTGACTACCCTCCGGACACTAACTGCCCCCATGTCCACTCTTCTTTTCTACAAAGTGTTATTTGCTATTCCAATCACCCTCGGTGTCGAGTCTTATCGATTATGGGACAACATACTAAAAAAGTCCCTTCGGTGATCGGAGAATTTGTGCATCTACCTTATATATTTTATTATTATTATTCGACAAATTTTTATGTTGTATTATACTGTGCTATAAAAATATATTATATAGGATGTAGTACTTAGTTACTTGTACTACTGTATATTATATTTCTACATGCTATAGATTAATATATACAATATATTATATTTTTGTGCGATACTATTGGATTGAGTCATAAATAAGTTCCGTTTGTAAAATAATGTTTATTCGTCAATAAAATGATCTAGTATGGAATTAATTTAATTAACTCGCTATCATTATTACTAACATCTTGCCATTTTTGAGACAACTCGTAGATTCCAAAACCGTAAAACGAACTTCTGGAGCGGAACATATTTATGACTCAAGCCAATATATTAAATCGTTTAAAATAACGAAATGACAGAAAACAGTAAATAATAGATGTATAATGGAAACGGAAACATACTTGATGGACATATTAGAAGGTCCCTGAAGATTCGAGACACATTGTACTTCAGTTACGTAGGAGTTCATGAAGAGTAAAGAGGATCACGCGATCCAGATAAAAGACCAAGCCCGTGCTGGCCAGTCCATGGAATCCTCGCATGTATCCAGCTTAGCCGAGACCGCAGTTTAAGGAGCTTTGGCTTTTGTTTAATCCACAGTGAGTAAAAACGAGACGAGGCGATCCGCCAGTTTCGTTCTCCAGTCACTCTTCATGGTCCTTCGTTCGCGGGAAAATCCTTTCCATTCCGTCACACTGGAACAAAGAGATTGGTCAGGAAAGTCGGAGACACTTGGTCCAGGGATTTATTTAATTTGACGAACGCCAGGAATCACGGTATCAGAATGGTAGTCAAGGAAAATGGTGAAGGGATCCTCGAGATCTTTTATTGAGAAATATAATGGCGACGAAGGAGAAAAGGTCGTGTAAGAGGGTGCGATTAAGTGGAAGGACAAGGGCATTTGGTGGGCCGCGGGAGGACCGGAAGTTGATTAATCGCGTAGGATACGTAGGTGGGGCATAAGGACTACTCGAATATTCCGCGACATGACGGTTTGCATCGTGTTTTCTCCTCAATTACGTCAATCCACTCAGGACCCCCGCGTAACGGAGCGACTACTCGAATCGAAGCCCTCCGCTCGGGTCCTTAATCGGTCAAGTGATCGTAGACCCCACCCGACAACTGACTCCTGCCTCCTGTCCCCTGCACCCCTGCCCCCGATCGACATACCTCCAAAGACAGACGGAGATAGAGATCCCAGACATGGGATCGACGAGAGAGGCGGAGAACGAGACGTCGAAGTAGCGGATAGGAGGAACGAAGGAAGAGTAGAAGTGGCAGAGACAGAAAGAGAGGAGAGGTCAGGAGAAATGGCTAATTCCGGATATTTATGTAGGGGGTAAAGTAGGGGTTGTTACGGGCCTCGAGATCGCCGCTATAACCCTCGAGAGCCAGAAGCGACCAACTGACCAGAAAATTAACCCTCCAGTCGATCCGATAGAAACGGACCGCCAGAAACGACCGAAGCCGAAGCCTTCCGTCGAGTCTCTGCTTTTCACTTTTTACATTCTCCAATCGTGCTCTTCGAAATTATCCTTCGTCTTACACTCGTCATAAAACATGATTTTATATTATTGATATTAATATAAATTAAATTAATATAATGATCACATATAAAACAAAGTCGAATATAATCGCGGAGAGAAAGGAATACGTTCGTCCAAGGCTGGCAAAAGGGAGGTTCTTATTTTATTAATCAAAAATAAAGTAGCGTGAGCCGGGATAGATAAGACATGGCAGAGGTTTGGATAGCTAGTAACCATGTAGCAACATTCGCGTACTTGGCAGCAACCCCCAATAAAAGTCAACAAAAGACTAACGATTCATTCGGCTAATGGAAAAGTCCGAAAACAGAAGCGGCACCCGCACCAGTTCTCTCCTGGTTATCCCACCCGTACTTCTACCGCTCATAATTAAGCAGACTTTTAGCAGATTAGATCCGCGATTTCGCCCGTTCCAGGCTGGCCACTCTCCGCCCTGTCACGGAGATTCCAGAGGATTTCTTTCAGCGCGAAATAACTCGACAAGATTCTCACCTTCCCTTTTATTGTGCGCGACCATTCTGCAACGTGATCATTTCAGGACGAGTCTAATCATGGCTCGTAACATGAAACAATGCACTAGACATATAACAAAAATATCTATACTAATTAGACTCTTTAAATAATTATTATCACTGCATTTATGAAGAATTAATCAATATCATGTAATTAATATAGGCGATCCAATGATCACATATGATACTCGGTAACCTTGTAATATAAGGAGAGTATACTTCTTATTATCATGTGGAATGAATTACCACCCTGTCGTAGTACATGCGAACCCTTTTTGCAGGGTTAAAAGGTTCGAAAGGGTACGGGGATAATTTCATCGGTGGAGGAATCGCGAAATCTGGATTAGCTGTAGTTAATCCGTTCGACGGTAAAGCGGAGATAGGAGAGCAGTGTCAGTCGGCGGGGGGAAAGAATCCTCGCACCCTCTTAATCTGTCCTCGTGTTCCTCAGGGTGGAATAGCCCGTAAGCCCCTTGTCGGCATATTGCGACGATTCGCGGCTATAAAAACTTACGAAGAAAGAATAGGAGGCGATAAGAGAGGAGAGTGGAGAGAGCGAGTATGGTAAGGGTGTAAGAGAAACGAAAGGGGTTGTCGGGTTGCCCGAGTGACAAATGGTTCGGAATAATACCACCCAACCAAACGGCCGGCACCCAACATCCAACATCCGCCACCGTTTCCCCCCCACGACTTTCCCTTCGAAGAATCGTTTCTCGCCTTCCAAGGGGGGGCCCCCCTGCTACTCTCTCCCTGACAATATCGTTAAACGCTTTTCTTTGTTTTCATTTCCCTTGATACGAGGATTCCCGCGAGTTACTGCTGGGGCTCCGTTTTATGAAGAATTTTGAATATCTCGTTGCTTTTCACGTGGGATGATTGTCTGTCGAAGAATGTGGATACTGACACACTGGGACTAAGAAATGATTTCGTTATTTTAAGTAATCGGCATTGCTTCTTATATTATTTTTATGTAAGATATTTTATCATTTTCCGGCTAATTCAATAGTTTCATTAATATAATAAATATTCAGATCTGCAGGGGAAATTAATATAATTTTAATCCGTTGACGAGATACTATAAAAAATTATATACTTGTTGAACACGACAATATTTTGATTCAAACCCCTGTTCAAGACTCATTGAATCAGGCATCTAAAATGATCAAGCAAAATCGAAAATTAGATCGGATAACACGCGACTGTTTGACAACATGACTCCGCGCAATTTTTTTCATTAACCCACCGAATCTTGGAGGAGGAAATTCGATTCTTTGAGGACAGAATGGACGAGTCGATCCAGATCGAAATCCAGAGTAACCGGTCGGTGGGAGAGGGAGGGTGAAGAAGAGAAATCTGGGTAACGGAGAGGAGGACACAAAGCTACTTTAAATAAAGGAACGCTCCATCCATTGAACCTATTGTCAACCTCTGACGTTGACTGAACGAACGGCAGGTCCACCGAATCCATCATCTCCATAGAAAACCTTAATTATTTTCTGATGAAAGAAACCCCCTCGGCTTGAATTGCTCTTTTACTTCGATCCCCCGCCCACTTCTTCTCTTCTTATTCTTCATCGCCGTTCTTCCTCGACGAAGATTTTCGTCAAATCTGCGAAAACGAGCGATCACTTCGATCGTGTGTATTTTAAATGATTTCCATCTGATTTGATTCGATTATCTCGCCTTCTTCAGGTGTAATTATTATAATTACTTTCGCAATGAAAACGGATATCTGTTATCTACTCCTTATATTAAATTCTGTTCTAAAAATAATCGAGCCGTTTACTTTGAAAATGCTGAAAGTCCATTTTTCCAAAAAATCAAGTTAACGCTTTAAAACTTACAAAGTAACTTTGTGTGCCTATTATAAACGTTAACTTGATTTTTGAGCAAAATGGTCTTAGACCACTTTCAAAATAAACTGCTCAATTATAATTACAATTATCGACCCTAATTCATTTTCTGAAATCACAAAAAGAATTCTCCGAAACCTGGGAGAACAGAATTTTAATTCCAAAGACTCGCAACATAATTAATTTCGCCTAAAACGAATGCGCACACAGTGGGCACGCATCTCGATTGAGTAAAACAGAAAGTTTAAGGTTCCATGGTGGGTGAAGTGGTACACAGAGCGGGGGCGGGGGGGGGGGGGGGCAGGATGTAGGTAGTACGACAAAGCCGAGATGAAAGACCGCTCATCCCCTTTCCGGTGGCATTCAAATGTGGCCTTTCTAACCATGCAACCCCATATCTCCCGCATCCTTCCCCCTGAGGGGCTATCCCCTAGAAATCCACGGACCCCCTCGAAAACTAGTAACCCCCGACCCCTTCTCGGTCCTCACTTCTTCACCCTCCCTACGAAAGAGAGGAAGAGAGGCCCACGAACGAGCTGAAGAGACACAGTCGTACACACAGCCCACCAAACAAATGACGCTTGAAACAAACGAAAGACGGCGACGGCGTTTGTCTTTTGTCCGTGCTGGCACGCACGGAATTCTGCTACCACCATTCCACCCCCTGTCACTATCACCACCTCTCACTCTCTCTCTGCCTCGTGCTATCACTTTCCATCTCACTCTTTCACTCCATGCATCCATCGGCTTTCACTCGATAGCTTCCTCGCGGCCTGCGTGCAGAAAGGGGGACAAAAAATATCGCTACCGGATTTTTGTCTCGGTTAGCCAAACGATTCTGCTTAATGGCACGAGCAATGCTTTCGCTAGGGGTTTCTAGTGCGGAGGAATAGGAGGTACCTTCTGAGGGAGGAAATTCTTCCTAGAACGACGGTGGACACATTCGGGAACCTTAAATTTTGCAAAAAATAAGTTCTGCAAAATTAATTTTATAAGCGCGCTTGGGACTTGTTTTGTTGGGGAACATAGGTAAATTGATTTCTGTGAAAATTGAACTGGTCATGCAAGTAAAGGAAGTGATCTGAGGAATACTTTATACGTCGATATTAATAATATTCTACTAATAAGTTATTAAATTATTTTTATTTTACTTGCTATTAGATAATGCAGAGAAACGGGATAAATCATTCTCGAAATAAAAAAGCATTTAATGCGTGGAAGCTGTAGAATTTCATATTTACATTGTTTTTAAGTCATTCCTATAACCGTAGTCTCTGAATATGATATAATATACCTTCAAATATGCAGAAGAATTTAGCAATTTAAAAACACATCTCAAGTTTATCTTATAAAAATGATAATAATTTAATACATCTTGTTTTCAAGCTCCAATTAATATATAATATATTCAGAATTAATATTAGTACCCTGTTTATATTAGAATTAAATTCAGTATCTTTGAATGACACAAAAAAGCAATCTAAAGAAATGAATAACAAAATTAAATACACAATACTAAATTAATCCACGCACATTACGATCAAATAAAATCCCGTCGATTTTCCTTGAAGAAATAAGAATGCAGTATTAATTTACCGAAATCGAAGTAAAATGTCGAGCAACGATTACGCAAAAGGAAGAAACTCGCGAGGAGAGAAATCGTTCCGAATTCCCTTCTTCTTCTCTTTCAATACCTTAATGTCAGCCAGCGTTACGAAGCTTTGTCTTCGATTCATCCGGCGGTGATAGTGAAAAGGGGTTTTCGCCACCGCTCGAATGCTCCTCGAGGATGAAGCTTTATTTAGCAGATGATATTTACGACTTCCAATCCTACCAGACCCTCCCAACTTTTATATTGTCTTTGCCAAAGTTCGTCGTTCCTGTTACCACGCTTTTCCACCCCTTCCAACGATTCTTCCTTCGGTTCCATTCCTTCCACCTTTCCTTACGGCAAAGATATTTTCAACTAAAGTTCTACATATAATACATACTTCTCCCCAAAATATAATATTTAATCTTGTAAATATGTACATTACAATTCCACAATAATTTAATAACTTCGATGTAACTATTAAAGGTGTCACACACCTCTCTTCATAGAATACGATCATTTTAATATTAACATACGAAGTGTGATATTAAAATATATATGACATACCATATTCGGCAGTTATTAATTCAAGTGCTTTAAATACTTTGTAAGTAAAGAATGTTAAGTCTTCGAGCTCTTTCGAGTAAGGATTGATCCTCGTCTGGTATGAATTAATAAAGGAGGCAAAAAGGGAGGACGAAAGTGAAGTCAGCGAAAATTTCTTTTCGTAAAATATGGTGGATCTTGCTATTCGATATTCTGGATCGTCAAACATTTCGCGGAGGCAGTCGCGGAATAAATAGGGAACATGTCTGTCTTACCGTCGAGAATACCCCTCAACCGAGATTGTCATCCTGGGGTATGAGCACTCTTGTAAACACCAGTGGCAAACATAATATAACGAACGCTCCGGGCCATGCGCGAAACAATCCCCTCTTTTACACAGTTATTTCTGTGCAGATATTAATTTATATCTTAAATTGTATCGCATCTTTTTAAAAGAAAATTTCAGATCCCATTATATCATACTTGGAACTTATCACATTGGATAAAAAAAAATTCTATTTTGCTTTACATTGCTTAATTCTATCCTAAAAAGAAGGAGGGAGTTCCTCGAAAAAGTGGCCGGTGGACGAAAAATTGAACTCGCTAATTCGACTTATAATTATCGGATCGAGGAAAAATATTTTGTCCTCGGAGAAGCAACTTTGATATTTATTTTATATCTTTAGTCTTTAATATAAATTCATTTTTAAAGAGGCATTGATTTGTTAGATTTAATTAAAAGTCACAGACTTCTAAGGCCATGGTATTTATTCGTCAGACTTTCGTGAGGATTTACTTGAAATTGATAATTTAATTGCACGATTAGCGATAAGAATATGAGTTGAATTGTTGAGATAGTGGATTAACATGGGAGATACACGGGAGATGATTAAAAGGACTAGGTATATAGTCTCGAAATCAAGGGATCACTCGGTCTGTTTGTCGGGGACGGTCACTTATTAATGCGGGCGCAGGGCCAAGATAATTCCCCTGGCAGCTCGTAGCTTAGAAAGGACTTAGCCGATATTTGAATCCTTCCTAATACCCACCTACGTACTTAGAACCCGTTCTTCGGACAAACTCCCATCAACTGGTTTATAGATTTACCATGAGTTTATCTTGACGAGTTCCGCGTCTTTGATATTCAATATGAAACTTTAACTTCAACATGAGTATTGTATCATAAATTTCATATAAGAAATGGCTGCATTTCATAGAAAAAGAATATTCATATTCAACATGAAACTTCAACATGAATATTATATAAAACATTTCATAAAAAATTTCTTTGGCGACACGAAAAATTTGTGAAATTTGTAAAATGAAATATTTAATCCAAATTAGTTGTCGTATTATTTTCATAGTTTATATTATTATTTATCATTATTTATATATATTGCATTGAATCGTAGTCATCTATTTAGTATTAATATGATAGTATAAAATGTGATAGAACAGCCTTTTTAGATCTATCATTTTTTTCCCATCACATTTATTATTTTTATAAAACATTAAATTTTAAGACGTCCCATTTAATTGATCCGTTTACAAGCGACATTTTCCTACGAAAGTAATAAGTTATTAAAATGTGGGAGGAGTTAAGTACGTATGAACAAGACTCACCATTAAAACGATCCTTCAGGAAGCCAGTACTAAGATCCCCCCGTTAACATAATCACCGATAATAGTCCGTCGGCTTATAAAAACGGGAAAACTTTTCCTTGGTTCCCCTCGCGCGAGCTTCCACCTTCGAAGATGGTTAAAGGGCTTTCCCCCATGGCCCACCGACTCAGAACTTGGTTTACCACCCCCGGGGGTGGTTAGCGGGTCTAGTTAAGGGGCGTCTTAATTACCCACCGTAATGAACACCTTGTCGTAAAAACTTGCGCCGGTTTAATTATTTCACCCGACGCCTACTCCATCTCCTTGCTCGGTTTCCCTCCTTCGCGGATCTCCGCGTCCTTATTCCACCCCTCGAACTTGAACCTGTTTGACTCAACCTTTCGAAGATATACTTCGTTTATCGAGTTGATTATTTATTGCAGTGATTATTTATTATAATCTGCGGTGCATTGAAATATTCTTTTATTAAGAGATTACTATAATTAATAATGTATTAAGATAACATATAATACGAATATTATTTGGTACCTGGTTGAAACATCGTCAAGGAAATCAAAAAATGAAAGTGTCTTTTTCGGGTAACATAAAAATTGCAGAACTACGGGGAAGGTCATCTCCGTTGCAAGCGAGGGAAACGCAATAAAGGTCGCGTTCACATCTACGACGGCGTCGAATCCAATTACACCCCCCCGGGATAGCAATACTTTTTAAGGGTGCGTCTACAACGAGAGAACACGGAAAAGGCCGTAGAACCGGTATTGCGGCACCGGTTTGTCGTCGCTCGCTTCTATAAATTCGCGGGAATTAAACGAAAGAATGCGGTCTGCCTCGACGTACGACCTGCCCACCCTGCAACCCTTAACTCCGCTACCCTTCCTGTACACCGCTCTTCCTCACCTCTCTTTCTCCTGGTTCCGTTCTCTCTCTCGCGCTCGCCCTCTTTCTCCAATGATCCCTCTCGCCGAGGATTTTTCTCTCGCTCCTAACCAGGGGCTCATTTTTGGGGGTTCGTTGGATTTTTAATTAAGGGCGCGGCGGTGACTCCCACGCCAAGAATGCACGGTATCGCGCGAGGTATTTCGTCGAAAAACTCTCCCACCCTCCGCTCTACCTACCGGGGTTCTTCAACCTGGACGATACATTTTATTTAATAACTCGGCTTGACCGCTTACCAGAGTTATAACGATCGTGCTCTTAACGCGATAAGAACCTGTTGTTCTTTTAATGATATTTATCTGTAGTTTTTATGTAAACACGAATTTAGAATTCTGGTGAATCATGGAAGTTGAAAGTCGGAGCATGTTCACCGAAAATTATGTAATGGATTGTGGATTGTATTCGTGAATTTCATTTATATTGCGCTTCTAATTGATACAAATATTGAGTTTTTAATAATTGAATTATGATGTGAAAAATATTGAGTATCTTCTGGTAATTATTTTAATAATAATTTTTTAGTTGTAATTTAATCTCATCAGCCTGATTCACGGAATTTTTAATGTACAATATATCCCACGTAAAACATGCCATCTATAAAATAGACAAACTAAACAAGCCATTCATGAAATGCATAAAATGTCTTCCGTCTTTTTACGATTAAAGGAAATAATGATGCAACTTATAAGTGACTTTTTCGCGATTATTAATAAAATTATTCCATTACACCACGACGCATTGTTTCAAATTTTACGTACCATTGTTTTATATACATAACGCGCATAATTGAATCCATTGATTAACTTGCACCTTCCAACCACGATTTATGTAAAAATAAACGTGCAAGTATAACCAAGTATATGTTCGGTAGTTCTAGTGTTAATAAGAAGTAAAAGCAAAAAGCGATTGAAGTTTTTGGTCGAGTAAACGATAAGTTTCATTAGTTCTCCACCTAATTAGAAACTCGTTAGTGCGTTATTAGTGCTGGGAAAGTAAGGTAGCCAGAAATTCTCGGAAGATTTGAGACCTTGGGAGTAACTCCTGGGACCTTCTTGGAAAGTTATGCGCAAACATTTGGCTCGCCCTACGGCATTGTAAATCCACCGGTAATGTACACACATGAGACGAAGAGCAACCCTTGGTAGAATTGTAGCCCCACGCAAACTCACCCCCCCCCCCCGCCCTCTATTCGACTCGTACTCCTGGTGGCACCATTCGACCCTCTTAAACGTGAATTTGATATTCGTAAATCTGCCGGCCGGTTTCCATAAATCAAAACTACCCACCCCGCTTATGGTCGCGGAGAAAGACCGCCTGAAAAAGGAGGGTGGCCAACCCCCTTATAGTCGAGAGTATACTCTGCGAAACATCCGCTCGACATCTTCTCTATCTTAAAAATTGATTCCATCCCGACTTCCTTTGATCTTCCTCGAGGCGCTGGAATTCCGCCGGTGAACTTCCGGCTGTTCTTCGCGAGGTGTCTTCTTCCTCCTTTTTGGGTCAGTGACTTCCTTTGTTTTATGGAAAATGGTGTATCGTGTGTTCGAGTAGGTTAAAGAAATATTAACGGGGTTTAATAATTATGCACATAAAATATTTGTATTATTATCGCCGCTAGTGCTTAAATAATAAAATATTATAATATAATATATTAGCGTGATTTATAACATAAGAATAATTTTATTCAATCAATAAAAGGAGATTTGAAGTTGAAATTAAATTCTTAAGCTCAAAATCATAAGCACTACATAAAACTAATTCTACAATTTGTAAGTAAAAAATGGGAAATTTGTTTCTTTACTTTATATTTTTAGTCTTTAATATAAATTCATTTCAAGTTCCCAAAATAGTAATCTCTTATCCGATAAGGACATTTCCGCTTTCCAACTAAGAATAATTTAAAACACTCACTCTTATCACAGCGGAATAAAATATAGATAAGGACGATCAATTCCATCGATCAATCAGATAAAGTTCCACGGAACACGACGGGATACAAAAGCCGAAACTTTATTCACGAAGTAGTATTTTGTCTGGACATTTACGACGTCCGAAAGGCAAGCTCATTTAAATATCATACGTAGACTTTTTCTGGAAAAAGGACGGGATAGTGGGCCACTAAGTGTACACACGATCAGAATGCAAATTTGGTGGACGGTAAACCTCGCGGACTACGAAGTAAAGCGACGAATAAATCATTCGATGGCGGGCCAAACAAGCGAGTCGGAAGACCAAGAACTAAGAGGTAACTCTGGTCCTCGAATAACCCCCTGGTGTTTATGTGCCAGAATCGACATATTTCAGATGCGCTTTTAAATATTAAATACGAGGGGCCTTGGAATTTCCATCTCACCCTTGGCCCCCTCATATTCACTCCTCGCATAAAGAATACTAATGCGCGATACTCGAACACCGCTGGGGGAAAAGAATCGCGACGAAGATCTTACGAGAAAACAAGATAGAAGTGTATTATATCCGAAGATTTCTCGCGGAGATGAAGTGAGAGGGAAAGTTGTGGATTTGGAAAATATTCATAATAATTCTGTCCCAGAAATTCATTGGATAGGTAATATGAATGTCGAAAGTTTAGTTGATCGCGATTAGGCGGTTTGTGTAAACAAATCCAGGTTTGGAGGGAAATGTTGATATTATTATTTCGAGACTGTATTAATAATATTTGTCATCATATGCAGTAGGTATATATCAAATTCTGTCGTAAGTGTTCTGTATATATAATATTAATAAGAAAATATGATATATTATATAACTATGACATGAGAATATAATATACTATAATAATGAATTTAATTGGAAGGGGTGTAACATTATATATATATACCTTAAGTGGAATTTTTGTGATGTATTTATGAATATTATAGATGTTGATTCATAATCTATATTTTAATATACACTCAATATTTTCTCAGTTATGTCTCAATATTAATATTAATATCACGATGAGATCTTTAATAATACCGAATATTCTAATATACCCTTAACAACATAGCTAATTAAAATAAAATAACAAAATAAGAGTCAGCTTATTTCTCCAGTAAATATTCGAACACGTGCCAAGATCCTCTAAGAACAAGTAAGCAAGGCGGGTAATTGCAAAAGGATCGTTTTTGCCGCAACTTAGACGAAGATCGTAATTAGGATTTGCGGGTAGATATCCGTGCAGGACATTAAAGGCATATACCCGGCGGATATCCGGTTTTTCCCGTGGCAACCGTAGTAAGATAATTCTCGCTCTCCTCAGATGTTCACTTCAATCTCTTGGCGAATATTTGAAGAGGGCAGATCAAAGCGTGTCTGGTCAATTTCATCAACATTTGAATACGTTACCCTCTACCGTCTCTTTCCACCCATTTCCACCTCTTTTCCGTATCTCACCCAGTTGCACTCCACTCTCTTTCTTCTCCTATCTCTTACTACGGCTCTTTTCCGGATCCACCGAAACAACCCCTTCCGCCCCCCCCCCCCCCCCCCCCAGCCCTTTGAATCTCTTTGCAAAACGGCGAAAAGAGCCGATGAGAACTCGGCTGGAGAAACGGAGAAAGAAACTCCAGGGTGGCCGGTGCGGAAAGTTTTGAAAAGTGTTCGGTGAAATGAGGAGCGTTAGACGAACGCGCCGATAACGCGCGGAACTCGAGTATTCCGAAAGACATCCCCACCCCTCCACCCCCCGCAACGCGTTTCCATGAAATGCTCTTTTCGCTACCATCCTGGAACTTTCAAACGAGGAATTCTTCGAGCGAATTCTATTTCTCGGATTGAAAGCCTTTGACCTTTGCATAGATATCTCTCCTTTCACTGGAAACATAATTAATGTGTGCGAAAACAATCTTCTTTTCCCTACTATATCGTGTGATATATCTGCGTTTCAATATTATATAGAGTTGAGGTGTATTTTACAAAAACAGGTAACGAATTATATTCTAATAATATAAATGATATGATTCTGCTAATAAATTTATTATTTTATAGTATGTTATATCCCCTTCTTGCTGCTATAGAATATTTCATAATTTCTTTTCAATATTGTATAATATTAGGGTGTGATATATTATATAAAACGGCAAATATAATTATCGCCTAATATGAAAAACAGTCGATTTAGCTAGTATATTAATTGTGATATAATATATTGTATCACCTTTTTTATACTATGTAATATATTATCCCTTTTTTTTAATATCACATAATAATAGTATATTATATATAAATATGGCTAATCGAGAATTACCCCTATGAAATGATAGTTTTAGCTACTAAATTAATTATTATAAAGTATATCATACTTTCTTCTAACTAATATCTACGAAACACTAGTGGTAGAATTTTACGGGTATTTATAAATAAATAATTCCGACAATTTATGCGAGTCAAGTGATAATGAATCGCTTAGTAGGTTCGTAAATCTACATTTTCTCAGAGGCTGTCCGAGAACACCGTCGGGATGCGGCTTGAGGGGATGGCGTAGATAGGGGTGGCGTGATCAAAGCGTAATTTTAATTAGGCAGATTATACGGAAAGATAAAAATTATTAAAATTATTGCCTTAATGAAAGGGAACCTTCGGCTGGGTTACGGAGGGACGCGTAATTAAACGTCGGGAGTAGCTTCCCCTACTGAGGGTTGTTTCGATGGTACGCGGAGCAGACGGGGTAATATACAAAGGCATGCGTTTAAAAAGATTCTCATGATTTCTACATACTCGATATTAAATGTCGATTGGATTACTTTGATTTTGCTCCGATTACCCAATCAGAACTTCGTAAAATTTTTTTCAGATGAAGCAGAATATAATACTGTGCCAAACATCGTTAAAACTGTACGAATTATAAATAAATTTCTGTAACAAGATTCACATAATAAATCCGATTAATTACGAAATAATTAATAACGAAATAATATCGCCTTGTATGTATTTGAATTTATAAATGTCAGAACAAAATTTATTAAATAAAACTTATATATTAATTCAATAACATAATGAATGAATTCAATTTGCATCGATATACTAGTTTTATTAAATAAATTTTCTCCTGGCACTAATAACTTCAAACATATACAAAGTGATAATATTCAGTGGGTAAACATGTGTATAAGATATATATATTTATAAATAATATAATAATACCTAATAATATTTGTAAAGAAACTACATCGTTATTAATCTGTTATGTAAAAGCTTTTTACGGTTCAACTACATGTAATAAAATAACATTCGATTAATTAATACACGATGGTATTTTTATTGAGCTGATAACTCATAATAATTCCAATTAATTGAACCACCATAAATGTTTGGTTTTAAAACAATGGAAGATATTATATTAATATCTGCATCGTGCTCTCCGCATTTGGTTTACAGCATCGGTTACCAGATTATCCCATTAAACACCCCCGCGTTACCGCGAAAATAATAACCGCCCGCTCGTTAATTAGCGTTCCTTATCAATGTCAATTGACACTGTCGATTGACTTCTTCTTTGAAATGGAAGATCTTGTCTGTGAGTTGAAGGGAACCAATGGAAGCTCGATAAGAGGGCCGCCCAGTGCTGGTGGCAGATCAGCCCGCAAACCGCAAGGTGCCACCACACCCCCAAAAACTACCCCAGACACCCCCGCGGCCAATGATCGACCCTAGCCACCCCCAGAACCACAAACCAACCGCAAGACGATGCGCAGAACCGCCTCATTCACTCACGGAACGCGCAATCCAACCACTAAACAAAATGGTGACTTTCACCCCCTGTCAAGATTTTCTCTTTCAACCCCGTGAGAAATTATACTTCCACCCCTATCTCTGTCCTCCAATTATGACGTTTTATGGAAGAGCTTTGATGACCGCAACTAATCTAGAACGGCTTATCGTAATCTTATCATTTGTTAGGTATCCGTAGACTTGGCTGACCATGAAGCACCTCATATCACTTATGAAGTCTAAAAAAGTTACGTATGCTTTAGATGCAAACAAAACACGAAACTTCATGGAATCCGTGAATCCATAGAATAACAATATTCTTCTTCTAGCTTCTCAGTCTCATACAACATCAACAGATTAAAATTTGTAAACAATACACAACATTTGCCGTTTCCAATATCCGATAAAAAGATGTCTGTCGCAAATCTTACAAGATTAGGAGATAATTATCGATCAGCTGTTTTTATATATTAAACACTAACGCTATATAATACTAAACGAAAACACGATATATTATAGTACAATATATATAATATATTATATATTATAATATATCAAGAAGAAGATATAATATAATACATAATAATTAATTTCGTACCAAAGAAGAGCGTTCCTAATGTTCGGACTTAACTATCGATCAACTCTTTTAAAAACCTAGGCATATTATTTTTCTAATACCATGGCAATGAACTAACTTTCATTGAAAAGATTGTTATCATAAACGTTAATTCATTACGCGATTAAAATTGACGAAGAAAATATTCTTCCACGAAAAAAGGAAACTAAAAGGAAATATCTGGTTCGGTTGGTTGGCACGCGGTGCAGAGAGTAGCCGTCGGCAGGTGTAAGGGTCGAGAGAAATTTTTCTGGGTGAGTTGTCAGGAGTGTTGGCACCTGAGGGCTCGGTGGAGGGTAGGAGGTGTCTGGGGGTTCTGAGGGGTACCTCAGGACCTCAGGACGGCCAGAGCGTGGCCGTTGCGGCAGAGGGTTGGGGTTGATCCCGCGCACCCGCGGTGAGAGAACACCCGAAGAGGGTAGTACGGGGGGTGGTTTGGCTCGTTGGGTGAAGGTGGAGAGCAAAGGTGGTAGGTGGAGGGTGAAGGTAGAAAGGTAGAAGGAGGTGGAGGGATTTTGAAAGAGGGTCGGTGGTCGAGGTGGTGGTAGAGGGTGGAGGAACCAGAGGAAAAGGTGGAAAAGGGGATTGGAGGGTGAACAGAAGTGAGTAGGTGGAGGTGGTTGAAGGGGGTGGGTTGCCTAGCTACCGACGAGACCCGGCCAAGATACTCCGAGATCTCTCCACTGTTTTAGGTTGCTTTCGCATATTTCACCAACGGGTTTGACCAGCTTCTTTGCTCACTTTGAATCTCGGATACCGAATGGGTTAAATGTCTCGTTGATGATTAAAGAACCGGCGGAAAAATGTTTGGATTCGTGGATTCTTGTACATTTGGGTACATTTCATTTGGTACCAACATTTCTATTCACGATCTAATGATAAAAAGATTTAGAATAAAAAATTGTCACGGCTTCATTAGAATGGGTATTTACTATCTCACGGAGTGCCACATTAACTTAAAGTATTTAAGGAATATTTAAATATTAAGTAGAATTATTTTCATTACATCAAAAGGGTCCATAAAATATCGAAAATGATCGAACTTGATGAATTTAAGGGTGTCGTATTTTTCTACTCATTTGTAGAATTGTATTGCCGAGGAAATACAATTTCTTTATTTATAATGGAAATAATGAGTTTTTATAATGGGAGGGTGGCACCTTTTTCTTGTCTGATTCCATAGGTAATGGGAAATAAAAAATTGAAGGTGCGTCAGTAGCTTGACTGAAGCGCGCAAAATCAAGATGGGGAAAAAGAAAATAATTGAGAGCTCTTTTCAAGTTAAGTAGAGGGTGGCTCTTGAGAGTTTGCCCTTCGAGAAATCACGGGGAATCCGTCTCGTCATTTCAAATGCAAATCTTACATAAAATCTGATTTTTATATTTCCTGACAAGATGTGTTCAACATTATTTCATGCTTTAATTGGATCGCCGAAAAAACTTATTTTTAGTCTATCAAATTTTATACTATTTAAAAGTTACAATACTTATGAGAAGTTAATATTGAAGATACTACAAATAAATTATTTCTGTATTAAAATACATTGAATAATGGCTCGTCAATTAAGTCTCGAAGTTCATTCATTAAGTCTTAATTCATTATAAATGATTCAGGTTTGACTTTAGCTGTAAAAAATTGACCTCATTAATTCGATTATATTTTTACCCTTATTTTTGAAAACGTGGTACCAGTGTCGCCCTCGAACGTCTAAGACCCCGAAGACATTTAAGAAGACTCACCCTCTTTCTTCGCACCCTCTTTCAGTTCTAAGAAATTCTCCACCCCTCGTGGTAAGGCAGCTTGCGAAGTAGTCGGTAAAGATCTTAAAGAAATCGTCAAGAAGTTGCAGAAAAAAATTAAAAAATCTGCTTTAAAAAATTGAGACACTCTCTTAGACATATGAAAAATATTTTAGAACAATAATTAACACAGAAACCATAACAGGATTAAGTTTAAAAAAATCGTAAACAAATAATCTCTGCAATCTTGTGACCCAAACATATGCGTCGAAAAATGTTTAATAAAAATACATAAAGTGAATAAATCAATCAGAAATTTGTTACGCTTGCCGATTAGACGACGCACGATACAGGGGATGAAAATAAAGAATTCCAAGTAGAATAAGTCGGTAAGAAAGTAAAGAATAAGAAGACTTTCTTAAAGAAGTGGCGCCGCCGAGAGGCACCCCTTAAGAAGCCAGTAGTACTTTCTTTCCTCGCTAAGAAGGGTGGCGCCCAAAATAAATAAATCTTCATACTTTTCTTTACTCCGAAGTCCATCTAAATCCTCTCCACCAATCGAATTTTATTTAGCATCACAAACTTGAAGTTCACGTCCAATCAAACAATACTAAACAACCTGAAAACCTTCACCCGAATCTTATTATACAACAAGTTCAAATAAACAATGCTATATAAACAGACCGAGTACATTCAACTATTAATTAATATTCAGTAGGAATAAGCTTCCTGCGTAGAATTCGAAGCCTCCTTGAAACTTTTTTCCCCGGCAACCCATCCTCAACCCCTTCCCCAACGTTTCCACCCCGACAGTAAGAAGAACAAAGGATGGGTTCACGGTCGGTTAATTTAATCTAAGCAAACATCATATAGATGGTACGTGAATGTGTTCCGCGGGGTTGCGAGGGAGGGTGACCGGGGGTGGAAGTCGGTTGGAAAGGATAAAGGTGGTGAGGAGATGAGGGTGGGAAGTGAAGGGGGTGGCGGTTGCAGACTGCGAATCTAGATACATACATAAGTACAAGAGTATTCAAGACGGTGCCGAGGAACGATGTTTAGCATGTAGATGAAGATCTTGGTAATCAAGGGTTCTGGCCCCCCGGGCGTACTTCGTCAAGTCTTACTTATTTCTGGCCGTCCTCCTGCAATACGCGATCCGTCACCTAATGCGGAATGCCTCTTGTTTTACCTCGAACTACTATTTTCGGGGTTGGTGTAGATTTATGGATTATATCTTATTGTTAGATTATTAGTAAGACCTGGTGTATCTGACTCGAAGGCTTATGATGTCCACTATATTGTAGTTATATTAAGAAATAATATTTGTAATAACCTGTTATCTTCTACGGAATATATTTATAGGTTTGAATTCTGATCAAACAAGGAATTAATATCGTATTAATATTATACCAATATCATATTAATACTGTATTAACTCTCATCATAGGAAAGAACTGTTTATTTTGTATAGAATATATCTGTAATTAATTTTTTTGAGACATTTCTGAAACAGCATTCTACTTTGATTCCATTCTTAATGTAATATATTAACACGAGATAGTTCGTAAGTAGTTAATTATTGACCAAACTATTTCGCGTGCCATTCAAAAGCGACGATAAAGAAGGACCCAAAATACCAAGAAGAAAAACGTAATAAATTAAAAATGTCCCAGAACCTCAGATAGTGGTTGAATCGAATAAAGTTCCTACACAGAATATCTTTCACCTTTTCTACGCATAGAGTACACGTGGTGTTACCCGTAAACGTTACTTCGGTCCCGAAAATGTAGGGGTTGAGGTTGGAGTCGGTGTAGTGGTACGGTGAAAATGTTAGTGGAAAGAGGAGGGAGATTTCTGGTCGTTACACGCACCGGTCACTGCCACCCCCGTGGCTATCGCCAGCACAACCCCCATGCAAAATCACCCTTTGTCCCGCTCTCGATGGGAAATTACTTTTTGTCCGTCGATTACGGGGTGAATTTTCGGACAACGAGACCTGATCATTTCGAACGAGATACGGCTTTGCTCCGAGATATTCCACGGGAAAAGGGACTTTCGGCTTTCTGACTAGCCACTGCTTTTCCTAATGAATCGTTTCGTTAAGTAACGATATTTCTTATCATTGTTCACCTCTCATTATATTTTACTCTTCACTTCAGAACAACTTTGACAAATCAAAACTCTTCGAAAATAATTTATTAACATCCAACACTAATGCAGTAATTAAATGAGCACATGATTAACGAAACACGATTTAACGATTTATTCAAATAACGCTGTTAAATAATTCACAAATACCACACAAGTTTAATCGAACCTTATATTATTTAGAATCGAATCCATTAAAAAGTGTCTCGTTAAACATCGATAATTAAATCTTCACAACAGTTGCTCGTCACCAGTCAAGTGTCAAAAGAAACCCGCGTTACACCGCGCATAAGTAATAAATACTGCTCGAGAATAATTCACATTGGATTCAAGAAAAACGGAAGCACGAGTTCTTTTTATCGAGGAACAAAGCGCGCGGGTTTCGGTCCGGTTATAAGTCTCGTAGTTCCATTGTACGGGATATAATTTATACCGGCGCATCTCGAGGTTTCCGCGTTGCGGGGGTGGGTTGCCGGCGAATATAAGGAAGCAAAAAGCAAGAGGGAAAAAAGTGGCGGGAAGAGAAATTCGATGACAAGGTTGGATTTACCGGCAATTGGTGATAGGGCGGGTCTATGCACGACGATAAATCGGCACGGCCAACTGGCCGAGCCAACGAGCCGTGTCCAGTTTGCTGGACCCTCGTACAACAACGAGAGAGAGGGAGAGAGAGCGAGTGTCCTCACGGAGACACGGAAGCGAGAAGAAGAATGGCCGAGCAGCGAACGAGAGAGAAAAGTGTGGATATACAGTATGAGCTTAATAGAGGAGAGAGAGATGGAAGAACGATGCGGAAGGGTTGAAGGGACAGAATACTACCCCCCTCCGACATTCACCGCACGCTATTCTTCATACTCCATTATCCGTGCTCTACTCCACTCTACTCCATTATGCCGGCACCGCGTATAAACGATGAGTCCTACCACCTCAACCCCCACGGGACCGGAACCACCCTCGAGTCCATCAGGTTGCTTCTTTCCACTCTTTCTATAACGAAACACCGATAAACACTGACCCCTTTGTTTAATCGGGTGACTATGTTTTAGGGATTTCTTTGGTTTGCTTCGAAAGTTGTGGTGTTTATTAATGTATTAATATGTTGAATGCCATGGGGGTTACCGGTGGCTACCGATGCTAGTATTACTAAAAGTCGAATCACATATATATATATATATATATATATATATATATATATAAATATATCACTAACATTCGTTAAATTTTCTATAATTTTAATGTTATAATGATGTAAATTAACCGATTTATCGTAGAGCGCCTAGACGGTTTTATTTTTAGACGTTATGGTGACGTTACGGACGCGTATCGCGAGGTATCGAATAACACTGAGTTCGGCGAGGCACTGAACGTGTTAATATATACTCATAGAGTTTACGGTTATTCGAAGGTGAATGTGATTCGACACCTGGAAATAGAACCTATTTGATGATAGTAATTAATTTCTAGGTTTCTATGGAATGTTTGCTTCTCAAGTATTAGAAGTCCTGCGATGTTGAAATTTCAGATAATTTAATAAGCTCTGGAGATTTGACGGAAAAACATTCTCAGAATATTAATGTAGCAGATTATTTTATAAGCATTGAAAATATGAATAAAAATTATCCTCAGAATTTTAATATCTTAGTTAATTTAATAGGTCCTGAAAGTTTAACCAAAAACATCCCCCAAATATTAATATCTCAGATAATTAAATAAGCCCCAAAAATTTCACAAAAAGAATATTCTCAAAATATTAATATTCCAGATAATATACCTCCGGTAATATATGAAATTCTGCCTATATTTTATTTGAAATATGTAATATCCGTTGCACGAATTTTTATAAATTACCGTATAAGTGGAGTAGATGAAGTTAATGAGGATTTAATTTATTTCGGTGAAGCATCATTGGAGAGAGGTCATTGGATTAACAAAATCTAGAAGTTTACGGATATTAAGAATCACAGTTTGTGTAGTAAATGCGCGCGTGGTAATGTTTATTAAAAAATGCAAGAGGAGCTAGATGTAATATTATCAACTCTGGTTGATGACGGAGTAAATTATGCAGGTGTATTCGTTAGTAACCCACGAAGAAGAGCCAGGTAGCAGGCTCCTTCTGGGTCTACGTTTAATTAAATCTTTTGCGAATTTACATATACGCAGTTACGTTGCTGAGGATCCCTTAGAACTCAAAGTTTCGGGGGACCTTTGTAGAGATTCCTCTCGTTAGCTCATGTTCTACAAATAAACCTTGAAATATCGTGAAGAAGCTCAATCTTGCATGCATCATTTTCCAGAATCAACATATCAAATTTATATTCGTACTAAATATAATTTTTATTGCGATCCAAGTATAATTACTTTAGCCAATTTCATACTTAAAATTATAAATTGAATATATAATTATTACGGCCGTCAATATTCATAAACAACTTGGTCTGCTTTCCGTGATAGAAAATTAATGCCAACAAATATAATAACAATAAATAGAAATAAGATCAGAATAATATAAGAGGTATTTTTTCTGGTGAAATAACGAATGATATTTTCTTTTGAAATATTTTCCTAAAATTCAGCGGGCTCTTAAGTCGTAAATAAAATATCAAAATTAAGAGACTTTTGTGAAGATGGGATGAAAATGGATGAAGCAAAGAATGAAGTAGATGATATTTTGAAATACACTTTTATTTGGACTCGGTCAAAAACTACGATAACAATAGGTCGGTAGATATGTATATCGGAAATCATTGTTGGGAACGCAAAGTGTTGACGTCGTCGGCGTTTTCGAAAAAACGGATAAGCAATCGCCGACATCAATCGCGGATCGTTGACGCGCGGGTTTCTAGGAAACCTACTAGCGAGTTTCGGTTTTTTTTTTCGTTTCTTTCACGGAAATTTCGATGTAATGGGTCTTCCATAGCGCGACCGAAGCAAGGCCGATACTTTTCTTTCGTTGAATCGCGTGAGCTTTTACGGAATCCGTAAATTCTACACAACATTTATCGCCGCCGGAATATCGAGCCTTTGGCTTTACGCAGAATTGAATTCCATTCTAGTTTTATCGTCGCCGCCGCCAGAACGTGATCACGCGAGATCCGAAAACTACTCTCCTTCTAACTTCGTACCACTTTCTGACCTCCAAAGTCGACCGATTTTCTGTTGAATTAAAACTATATTCGATGCCTTCGAATTATCAAACTCAGTAGAACTATCCTAATTGAATTACCATTTAAAAATTACCAGTACAAAATATACGAACAGAAAATGAACTTTCACGCTTCTCTAATCAATTCATAATTTCAGTATTTTATTACCATTCATTTAATCCAATTCTTATTTTATACACTTCACTTCCACATTTTCAATTTGCAAATCCATGTATTCGAAATTTAAACGCTTTTGACTATTAAACCCCGCGATTGTCCGCATAAAGAATTAAACAGGTATTTTTAAACATGACGATCAATTAACAGGGGTGAATAATTACGATGGTCGCGTAATCACGTTCAAGAAGCTCCGGTGATATTGCACGAGCCCGTATTATAATAAATCCCGTTATACTATGAAAACATAATGAAAGAAATAATGAATTATTTTTCGCGTTGTCTCAACAGTGATGAAATGACTCGATGAAACGACAATGCTCTATCTATGTACAGTTATATACATTATCATCACCATCATATCATCACCGATAATGATCATCAGTATCATCATCCTCATCAGCAGCACCACTCGCACGCGTTTCACACACTCGATTGCACTCAGTACCCGTTTATATCACTTAATTACAAACCTTCCTCCATTCAAGGTCACCATCCTCCACCTCCATCATAGATTCGTTGACGACGATACACAACCAGTTTCCAAGGATATCGCGGGATCCACAAAATCACGAAATACTCACGAGGGAACGTGTAACATATCCCCTCACATTTCTTCAAGATTCCTGGATCAAAATCACGGAAGATACTCTCCTCTTCTTTAACTCGTAATGCCCACCAATGACTAGTTTGTGCCGAACGTTTTCCCGGATCGAATGATAAACACACACGTAATGGCGTTCACGATGGCAAGTGTTCCTCGTCCCTGTCTCTTAACACACATTGCACCCAATCACAGTCTACGAATCGACAATACAGTCGAACCGTCAAATACCCTAAATACCGAAACCCTTCGTGGAAACGTGTCCTCGTTTTCCTCTCAGTAAGGCCTCCAGACATTATTGTCCGGTCTGACTTCTTCCTGTCTCACACTGCAGCTTTCCGCTACCACTCTCTGTTCCGGGCTCTCCGAGTTCTGGAACTGGTTTCCATATAGTTGGGAATACAGGATACTGGGTAGTACACCGGGTGTTGGAAAGTAATTCCCGTAGTTCTGGCCGAATCCTTGTTCCTCATGGACAGGACTCTCGGTGGTGCTGGAATCCGTTGACAAGGACCTCGGCGAGACATATTCCTGATACCTCTGCGATGCGGTGCTAGACATCAGGGTAGTCAGTGGGTCCAATGGATCAGGCTGGCCAGGTGTCGTTGTATCTGGGACCACTTGTTATTCAAGACACATCATGAAATAATAAAAAGGAGAATAGTAGTTATGTATGGAAAGTAGAGACTTACGAGAGGGTACAGCGGAGAATGAGTCCTGTTGTTGCGTCGATCCTGTGGTGCCGGAAGTGACGGTAGCTCCTGCCGTCGAATCGGGTGCCGTTTGAGTGTTCATGGAAGCGGTACTCGCAAAAGAAGCCAAAGACGATGACGGCGGGGGTGGTGGTGGCGGTGGTGGAGGTGGCGGTGGGAAAGATGCTTGTGCCGCACACGACGATAATGGACCAGGAAGATAACCAGCATAACCAGCGGTGCTTCCGTAACCCCATGAATTGCTCGCGGTTAAACCGAACTGGGACATATCTGCATAGATCGGGTTTGTTTTCTAATTATTCCTAACACGCATTCAAGATTCCGCCGTTTAAATACGTAGATTATAAACTTGTTCTATAATAACGCGGGACGCAGAATATTCGAAGAGCCTCGGATAAACAATGGAATATGAATATTTCATATAAAGCAATAATGAGAATGAATATCGAGAAAGCAGCGCAAGGGGATAATACACGAAAATGTGTTGTTATTATTTGTCAATCGGGATCAGTCGGCGAGTTACATGGAGGCTCTTTGGCCTGGGGTGGATTTATTTTTGCGGGATATAGGCAGCATCCCCGATAGATTTTCCAATGAGTTACGTAGGGAGATGAAGGTAGAAAGGTCTAGATGAGGGGGTGGCGGACACGGGGAGGTAGAAAAGGGTAGGGGTGGGACATCGAGATCAAAGGGTTGGTCATCCCCCGCGTAGCTTCGGCCAACTCAAATAACCGAGCTCGCCTCGCCTCGACGAGCGCCACTGGCCCGCCACTGACCCGCCACTGGCCCGTCCTTCGGCCAGAGCTAACCCTAAATACTGCAGAAGCCCGCAATGCTTTCACCGTCCTTTTCTTTCTCCCGAATTCCTCGCAATCCTGCCCTGGAGAACCACCCTTTTTTTATCCTGCCTAACTAGAAAACTTACTCGAAGGTCCACTAAACTCGATGGAAAGATACCTGCCTTGATGAAAAGCTTTTGGACAGCCCCCTTCCCTCTCCCAGCGAACTATACGAGTACAGGATTACGCGAGATGGGAACACCGAAATTATCGAACAACCGGATACTGGCGAGGAAAAAGAACGCGGTTAATAAAGGAAATATTCGACGTGCTTGATACCTGCTATCGGAGGAATTTCAGCGATATCCGTGCACAGATCTGAAGCAACTCATTAAAATCGAGGCTATCTGGAATTATCTTTTAGGCCTGGAAATATTTCGCAAATATACTGCCCTGATGGATTGTGGTTGACCATTAATTAATATTGTACAATGTTGTTGAAGCTAAATGTTGATCATGTGGTATACGAAATCTATAGGAATTATTAATAATTCATAACCGTTCGAGAATAAAATTGATATACGTTAAAAAGTGGTGACAAAGTGATACCGGAGGTGGAGAAGTGGGAGTTAATTTTTCCTGCTGCGTTACAAGAGATAAATTCTTGGCGGACTTATTTTCAATGAAATACGAGAAGTTGTTATAATAACGTGGAAATTTGCGAATCTGGCTCCGCTGGAAACGTAGGATGATATGAAACTACCACCCTAAAACGTGGAAGCCACCCGACGGGTTTGCGCACCCCGTGGCAACCCCTTTAATATAATATTTAATCTAGCTTTGAACAGGCTTGTGGTTTCCGCCTCTAGAGTCGAGAAGCTACCTACCGAGCCTATCCGAAAACCGTTCACGTGTACCGGGACTAGAAACGTCTGCTTGGAAATATTCCCAGATTCCATGAAAACCGCTTCTTACAATGTCGATGATTAATTTCATATTTTACCTTATTTTAAACTACAATTTTCCCGGCTCAACAACTATATTCAATTTTTAATAATCACACAAGTATTAAAGATCACACGTGTCATACAGTACAATGACGAGATACTTACTCTGACAGTTTCCAGGCATCGCGTGCCTGAAGGATGACAGCGGATCCCTTGGTTGCAATGGATTCGGCAAGGGTTGTAAAGGATTCGGCAGGGGTTGCAGTGGGTCCACCAATGGCGACGCAAAGAATGGTCCACCTCGCTGGGAAGCAAACGCAAATGCGTGGAACTGCTGTTGTTGCCCTAAAAGTGATAGCACTGCGATCAACCGTGCGCCTGCCCACTGGACTTGCGGTACACGCAATAATCACTAATCATTATCACCTCTTATTTTCTGATACTATTTAATCAGTAATCACCACAAACTATGGTTCAGTTTGATCAAATTCATACCCAATTTTATTACGATGAAATATTTACAATACTTAATGATACTAAAGCTTCGTGCCATATAATCGTCATTGAAGACCCAGCTAAATTCTCTGAAAAACGAAAGAGTTCGTATTCGAACCACTGTTCTCCATCGTTAATTAAGCGATCCGACTATCGATACCAAGGGATGGTTAATTCTTTTATTTTCCACGTACGAACTGGCATTCTCTCTATCAAAGAGACAGCCCCTAAAATTACTAGCGACAAGGTTCGAGGTTGGAACGGTAAAACCAAATGGGCAGGGAGAGGGCGAGAGAGAGAGAGAGTTACGAGAGGGTGAGCGGAGAGTAGACGCGGAGAGACGCCGATTCATTTTATTTGGAGGCGACGGTGTCGGCAACCCAATTAAAGACGTCCCAACAGGCGAGCATCCTATCTGACGAGAGACTGGCTATTCCTGTAGCGGGTTTAGGTCAGGCTAGGAACGTACGTTAACGTAGGTGAAGCTTCTATTCTCCACCCTCTTCAACCCCCCCTTTTCGAAAGCTACGAACCAACACTGTCACCGAAGGCACTAGAGACCCTGGGACCAGTTCGGGGATGGTAGAGTGCGAGGAAACTAGAGTCTAGCTGATCTCGAAAGCGCGAGAGACAGAGAGGACAGAAGTGCCGGCAGACCCCCGCAGTCCTGATAATCCAATCGAAGCCCTAATTCTAACTCGGCAACCCGAAATTCCCGCCGGTTTGCTGAATAGGGTACGCTCGATCTGGGGACACAATGGGGGCGCGACTCCGGAATACCGACGGGCACCGAGACTAACGAGATCCAGTTAAACGACCGGCTATTCCTGCCTTTCACACGAGCTACCCTGAAGAAATTTCCCAAAGACATCCTTGAGCCTTTCGATCTTTTTATAAAAAAGACCTTTATCATGGATAAATGTACATATATATAACGTAATTTAAATTCTGCGCTACAAAACCTCTCAAATGCGAATTCAAGTAGAAATTGCATGAAGATATTATTTATATGATTTTCATGATGGAATTGAATTTGTGGTTGAAAAATGATGCTGATAGTACAATTGTAGGTTGAGATAGTGATAGAGGTATCGTATCATTGGATATCCAGCATCCCAAGGATAATAGTATGGCTCAATAGATTTCATAAATTATGCCGTTGAACCTCCGAATTTATCACGCAACCCTATCCCCTAAGTTTACGGTGTTCTTCGCAGTATTTCATTAGGTGTCAACCGTTCCAACCCCGTTTAGATGGATTTTGGTTGAGAGATCGGTTAGCTCAGGAAGAACGAAGCTTGCCGGTTAACTCGTCTCTTAGTACTCAAATACTGATATTAATTTCTCAACTCGAAGATCTGTGTAATCTCTGCGGAGTTTGGCGTAGATGTTCACCATCTACTCGATAACGACGCGGAGACTTATCTCAGTGACAATTTAGGAAATTTCCGGGAAAAAAGAAGGAAGTAACGGTGAGGATGTTGTACCATCTCGAGACTCGTTACTATCGATTTCATTGGACAGGGGTTTTACGCGGGGTGACTGCCAGGGAATTTCTCGAGAGTTACCAGCTGGCAGCGACAGTTCCTCATTTCGTTCAGTCGCCCAGGAATCGACCCTCACCGACATACGGCGGATACGGAAGTCTACACATTTTCAACCTTTTCCACTAATGTTCAATCGTTTTGTTCCTCGAAGGTGTACGATTCTGATTCGAGATTTCTCGGTTGCAGATATAGAGAGACTTCCCGAGGACGTGGCATTCGGAGGATCGAACCTTTCCGTTCGACTTGGGTCTCTCTCTCCCTCGATCAATTTCCTTAGCCCTGCAGCCTTTCTGCGGCTGCTACCTTTGGCTATGGGACGAGGGTAGAATGTGTAATGAATTGCTTGTTTAATTAATTACGACCCTCGAGTGGCATCCGTGCCGAAGGAGTTGGGATAAGGAACATTCATTCTACCATCCGATGTCCTATTCAGTTCATGGATTAACACCAAATTTGAGTAACCCACGTAAACAGTTGATAAGAGTAGATGGACATTTTTGGTAGGAAATGTAAATGATACTATAGAAAGAAAATCAATAGGGAGTTCAATAATGATGATATGCTAAGAGAATATGTTTAGGCATAATGTACCATCGGTTTGGACTATTTAGAACTGAAATTGGCGATTTTGATTTCTTGATAATTGTGGAATGTATACCCTTCACATTTTTGCGATTTCGGCTCGACCCATTTTTGGGCCAAAAAAATTTTTTAACCGCTTCTTTCGACCCAAAATCGTCCTAGAATATGTTTATACACCATCTACCATCGATTTAGGCCATTTAGAATTGATTTGGGCGACTTTCATTTTTTGACAATTTTTGAAGGTGTACCCCTTCACATTTTTTCGATTCTGGATCGACCATTTTTACGGACAAAAAAATTTTTTAACAGCTTCTTTCGACCCAAAATCGTCCTAGAATATGTTTATACACCATCTACCATCGATTTAGGCCATTTAGAATTGATTTTGGCGACTTTCATTTTTTGACAATTTTTGAAGGTGTACCCCTTCACATTTTTTCGATTCTGGATCGACCATTTTTCGGCCAAAAAAATTTTTTAACCGCTTCTTTCGACCCAAAATCGTCCTAGAATATGTTTATACACCATCTACCATCGATTTAGGCCATTTAGAATTGATTTGGGCGACTTTCATTTTTTGACAATTTTTGAAGGTGTACCCCTTCACATTTTTTCGATTCTGGATCGACCATTTTTCGGCCAAAAAAATTTTTTAACCGCTTCTTTCGACCCAAAATCGTCCTAGAATATGTTTATACACCATCTACCATCGATTTAGGCCATTTAGAATTGATTTGGGCGACTTTCATTTTTTGACAATTTTTGAAGGTGTACCCCTTCACATTTTTTCGATTCTGGATCGACCATTTTTCGGCCAAAAAAATTTTTTAACCGCTTCTTTCGACCCAAAATCGTCCTAGAATATGTTTATACACCATCTACCATCGATTTAGGCCATTTAGAATTGATTTGGGCGACTTTCATTTTTTGACAATTTTTGAAGGTGTACCCCTTCACATTTTTGCGATTTTGGGTCGACCCATTTTTCGGCCGAAAAAATTTTTAAACCGCTTCTTCCGACCCAAAATCGTCCTAGAATATGTTTATACAGCATCTACCATGGATTTGGGCCATTTAGAATTGATTTGGGCGACTTTTAAATTTTGACAATTTTTGAAGGTATACCCCTTCACATTTTTTCGATTCTGGATTGACCATTTTTCGGCAAAAAAAATTTTTTAACCGCTTCTTTCGACCCAAAATCGTCCTAGAATATGTTTATACACCATCTACCATCGATTTAGGCTATTTAGAATTGATTTGGGCGACTTTTAATTTTTGAGAATTTTTGAAGGTATACCCCTTCACATTTTTTCGATTCTGGATTGACCATTTTTCGGCAAAAAAAATTTTTTAACCGCTTCTTTCGACCCAAAATCGTCCTAGAATATGTTTATACACCATCTACCATCGATTTAGGCCATTTAGAATTGATTTGGGCAACTTTTAATTTTTGAGAATTTTTGAAGGTATACCCCTTCACATTTTTTCGATTCTGGGTCGACCCATGTTTTGGCCAGAAAAATTTTTTAACCGCTTCTTCCGACCCAAAATCGTCCTAGAATATGTTTATACATCATTTACCATCGATTTAGGCCATTTAGAATTGATTTTGGCGACTTTCATTTTTTGACAATTTTTGAAGGTGTACCCCTTCACATTTTTTCGATTCTGGATCGACCATTTTTCGGCCAAAAAAATTTTTTAACCGCTTCTTTCGACCCAAAATCGTCCTAGAATATGTTTATACACCATCTACCATCGATTTAGGCCATTTAGAATTGATTTGGGCGACTTTCATTTTTTGACAATTTTTGAAGGTGTACCCCTTCACATTTTTGCGATTTCGGCTCGACCCATTTTTGGGCCAAAAAAATTTTTTAACCGCTTCTTTCGACCCAAAATCGTCCTAGAATATGTTTATACACCATCTACCATCGATTTAGGCCATTTAGAATTGATTTGGGCGACTTTCATTTTTTGACAATTTTTGAAGGTGTACCCCTTCACATTTTTTCGATTCTGGATCGACCATTTTTACGGACAAAAAAATTTTTTAACAGCTTCTTTCGACCCAAAATCGTCCTAGAATATGTTTATACACCATCTACCATCGATTTAGGCCATTTAGAATTGATTTTGGCGACTTTCATTTTTTGACAATTTTTGAAGGTGTACCCCTTCACATTTTTTCGATTCTGGATCGACCATTTTTCGGCCAAAAAAATTTTTTAACCGCTTCTTTCGACCCAAAATCGTCCTAGAATATGTTTATACACCATCTACCATCGATTTAGGCCATTTAGAATTGATTTGGGCGACTTTCATTTTTTGACAATTTTTGAAGGTGTACCCCTTCACATTTTTTCGATTCTGGATCGACCATTTTTCGGCCAAAAAAATTTTTTAACCGCTTCTTTCGACCCAAAATCGTCCTAGAATATGTTTATACACCATCTACCATCGATTTAGGCCATTTAGAATTGATTTGGGCGACTTTCATTTTTTGACAATTTTTGAAGGTGTACCCCTTCACATTTTTGCGATTTCGGCTCGACCCATTTTTGGGCCAAAAAAATTTTTTAACCGCTTCTTTCGACCCAAAATCGTCCTAGAATATGTTTATACACCATCTACCATCGATTTAGGCCATTTAGAATTGATTTGGGCGACTTTCATTTTTTGACAATTTTTGAAGGTGTACCCCTTCACATTTTTTCGATTCTGGATCGACCATTTTTACGGACAAAAAAATTTTTTAACAGCTTCTTTCGACCCAAAATCGTCCTAGAATATGTTTATACACCATCTACCATCGATTTAGGCCATTTAGAATTGATTTTGGCGACTTTCATTTTTTGACAATTTTTGAAGGTGTACCCCTTCACATTTTTTCGATTCTGGATCGACCATTTTTCGGCCAAAAAAATTTTTTAACCGCTTCTTTCGACCCAAAATCGTCCTAGAATATGTTTATACACCATCTACCATCGATTTAGGCCATTTAGAATTGATTTGGGCGACTTTCATTTTTTGACAATTTTTGAAGGTGTACCCCTTCACATTTTTGCGATTTTGGGTCGACCCATTTTTCGGCCGAAAAAATTTTTAAACCGCTTCTTCCGACCCAAAATCGTCCTAGAATATGTTTATACACCATCTACCATGGATTTGGGCCATTTAGAACTAATTTTGGCGACTTTGTATTTTTGAGGATGTTTGAAGGTTCCCTCATAATATAGGTATTGCTATTATGCAGGATATAACGAATATGAAAATATCGGCATTCCTTCCCATTGATTAGCAGCATAAATTACTACAGCAACATATGCAATCCTGCGTATGATACTATATTTCAACCTTCACTAAAAATGAATTTTTTACATCCCCCGGGAAGCTTAGAAAATGTTATAATAGATGCGTGTTAAACACAGATGTTTCTGTCAAAGCCACGGAAACTCGCAGATATCGGGACCTTAAAGGAAGCACCGGAAGCCCACCCAAGAGTCGTAACCCTTTCATCTTCCGTCGGCGCCATTGATGTTTGTCATGGGAAAAGCACAGTTCCCTTATTCCACGCAAATCGTTTGTTTTCGTGAAAGATGTTACGTGCCGTCTGGTAATACGCCTATTTTAATACCATTTGCTTCGAATCGTATATTCATTGCATCACTTCCGTGATCGAACAGAACATTCTTCAACATTCAAATTCTCTACAAAATCCTTCAGCGTTATTCCTCGAAAACGGATCATATATGATCCGGTAAATAAATGTTCATATCTCATATTTAGAATGAAATTTTCGTGGGTGGTCTGCAGACGCGAATAAGCGGGCGGATGTGGTCGCGATCTTTGAAGGTACCAAGCCTAACCCGTATTAAACCTAGCTGATATTTTTGGTACGTTTTCAAGACCGATGTAATTCGCGAGTTACATAAAAGTTCCTTCATCATTTTTATCGCGAACACTGTGCTCACTATATTCTTTATTATAAACTGAGCATGAAACATTGTAGCATACAGTGAATAATTTCTAATAATTTCTATCTATAGGGATATAATGTTTCAGTGAATTTTGAGTTTAAATAAACTTCTAAAAATTCCAACGATGTGCGAATAATTAAGGTATCCGATTTCGAGCTCTTATCGCTAATCGAGTGCAGGGATTCGAGTAATTAATTCAGGACCCTGTCGAAGACGTTGGTAACGTGGATTTGGAAACCCTTGGATCCTATTTTATATTATATAATATAATACTACATAATATAGTATTATATAGAATAATAGCGGTCTTAAATTTCGCCAGTCGGAAGGCCGACGTCATGCATTACACACGCGATACAATAAAGCAAGATACGTTTCACATTTCCCTTTCCAAGGATCTCCAAGAAGCTGCTTTCGTAGTCGAAAACCGTAGAGCAACGTCGACGAACTACCAAATAAGGTAGTTTCACGGTAATTGTATGTCTGAGCGGGTAACGTTTGCTAAGAAGACCGAGGATCGGGCACCTAGGAGATAACGGGAAAGTTTGTAGGCGTCGCCGGTTTAGAAACGTAGAATATCCAGGTTGGTTAAATGCCGCAGCCCTTTATCAATGTTATGGCGCCTAGCCGCGCTTATAAATAATGGCAATTGCGCGAAACTTAGCCTTCCGAGGTAACGGCCGACCAGCCTGAACCGCACCAACCCGGCCATTCCAAACTTGCGGCTTTTACTGCCTCCTGTGCCATGCCGCTCGTTCGTTAGGCATTACGTTTGCTGTGGAATTTCACCGATATATCGCGGATTTTCTATAATTGTTGTACATTTACTTGCGAGGTAGCTGCATTCCCGCGATGACCGGTTCGACTATTACTTCAAGATACAGGGAATAAGATGATTTATTTGAATGATCAGTGTTTGCGATTTGAAGTGTGCCGTCGAATAGAATGAATTTTAAAATTGAATTTATTTATGAAGTATAAAAGGATTTTCTTAATGATAAAAAGAAGAATTATATAAAACTAGATTGATTATTTTGATTTATTTGAATGATCAAAGTTTGTGATTTTAAGTGTGCTGTCGACAGAAGGAATTTTAAGATTGAATTTATTAATGAAGTATAAAAGGATTTTCTTAATGATAAAAAAAGAATTATATACAACTAGATTGATTATTTTGATTTATTTGAATGATCAAAGTTTGTGATTTTAAGTGTGCTGTCGACAGAATGAATGTTAAGATTGAAATTATTTATGAAGTATAGAAGGATTTTCGTAATGATAAAAAGAAGTATTATATAAAACTGGATTGATTATTTTGATTTTCTTAAATGAACAAAATTTCTGATTTGAAGTGTGTTGTCGACAGAATGAATTTTAAGACTGAATTTATTTACGAAATATATGAATATTCCATGATGACTAGTTGAACTATTATATAAAATTAGACTGATTATTTTGATTAATTTATTCATTCCGATGATGAATACTTGTAACTTTAATCGAGTTATCACCAGCAAGATTACTAAAATCAAATCTTAATAATATAAGATAGTAAGCCATAATTCGTATCTTTCTTATATAATACGTTTATACGTATTAATATATATCATTTAATATATAAATATTCACATGAATATTGTCTAATTCTTGCTTCAAATATAATTTCCATGCTCGAAGAATCCTACGTGCACATCTGTTGGCTCGACTTTATCAATCTCAGCGTAAAAACTCCAATCGGAATGTACACAAATACCAAGGTCTTTGGTATCAACGTTTTCTATTCTAATATTATGGTCTACGACAGCGACACAGAATAAATGGATATAAGAATAGCAATGCTTACAGTGATACTCACTGGTCTTGGATCGCGGCTCACGCGGCCCATCGACTGTCACTTTTATTGCCTTAGTATAAGTTGCTACCTGCGGCGGTGTTGTCGACACAGTTATCGTCAAAGTGAAACTCTTCCCTGTAACAATTCGAAGTAACAAGATTACATTATAATTTCCATTTCGTGACAATATCTACACCTTCATAACACAACTCATTCTTAACTTAGTTCAAATTTGGTTTAAAACTATCTATTAGAAAGAATATTAATTTTAACATAATATTTCGACATATTCTTAACAAGTTAATTTATGTTCAGTTTAAATTTATTGATCGTTTAAGATTATCGATTAAAAAGAACACTTGTTTTTAGCTTACGCAAAATCTTCCATCTACAAGTCTTTCACATAATATTTCGATATATTCTTAACAATTTACTTCGTATTATTTTGTGAAAGCGTACGATTTAAATAAGCTAGATTAAACTACGTACTTTTCACGGCGACTGATTGTTGTCATTTGACGCCAAGGAACGCGTACCGAGGTTACCGCGTACGTACACAGTCTTTATTGACATTTCCGAGTAGCGTGTCGCAGCGTGTTGTGGCAGAGTGGCTTTTTTGTGAATATCTCAATCGAGGAACACGCGGATCCGTGGACTCGTGTCTATCGAAGCGGTGCCGAAAGTTCGTAAACGTGGTTAGAGGGGTGAAACTCCGTGGTAAGCGAATTAACCGTGGTAATGTATCGAGGGCGTCGTCGACGGTGGGCAGCCAACGCGGCCAACTTAAGAGGACACGATGACCCACCAAAGGGAGGGTGAGTTATGTTATGCTAAAAAGCTTCTATTAAGTCTGCATAATGTTGTGGAAAAATGCATTCGACGTCCTTAGTTTCCGCAATTAACTACTCCTTTCACGACCTTAAAATATACTACCTTATATTAAATTTTGGAATTACGAAGTGTTGTCCAGTGACCCAAAATCACTTAGTTTAACGCTGGAACTATCAAATATATACGTGGTTATTTCTATTTCTTTATTTATTTATATATAAATTATTGCTAGAGGATGTAAGTTAATTAGTGGATTTAATTATGTGTTCTATGTACGTAGGATAAATGTATATAAAATGTCAAACAATGCTAGAATACATTTATTTGATATATTTTTATGTTTGAATTATTTGATTAAAAATCGCAAAACCGTCGATTTGCCTTCACTGGTAATTATAGTGTTAGAGAACATTTTAATTGACACAGATATATGAGATAAATATTACGCGCAGGAATATAATATTTAATAATACGAGCAACGAGATACCGTCGTTTTATGCTCGTATTATTCGATTTCAATTCAAGAAGTTTTTTGCCTCGATCTTGGATGCATCAAATAAAGTGATCAATTGCATCACTGATAATTACCACGCGCAAATTCAACTGCTAATGAATACGTATAGGAGGAAATGGAATGAAGTACACGAGGAATGGGGAAAGTTAAATTTTGATAAAAAGCTCGTTAAACGGGGACAATGTTGCGTAAAAAGTGGCATCGCCACGCAAAACGTACGCGGTGCTCGTACACGCAGTGGTTTCCCGCAATTCCACGTGTTCTCTCTTCCACTCTTTATACCCTTCTCTTTCTCTCTTTCTCGTTCAACCCTTCCTTTCTCGGTCATCGTACCCCGATAATCGTGTTCGCATCTTTCTTTGGAATATCCATTAAATTCGACGAACGCAAAACTGTTAATTATAGATGTTAGTTATTATTTGAAGATTAAGTATGAATATATAATTATATGATTATGGATATATACAGGATATCCGAAGTAAAATTAGCCGCCTAATTATACAACAATATTTGTCTCTGAGCGAAAAATATGGGTGATCTAGAAAATGCATTATTATTAATATGATTAATATATCATAAAATACGATAAATGAAAGGTGATACCGCCGACGAAACGAGCTTTCAAAGAAAGCGATTAGAATGGAAAGAGAGAAAGTATAAAGAAATAATGGTGGGTGTCGAGCGTGGCCACACAGTGGTTCACCACGCGAGGTTCTCGTTTTCCAGTAGGGGTGGCTCAGGGTATCTACACGGTTTGTTGCAAGTCACGGCATTCTCCATGAATCCTGGGTTACCCCTAACAATCAGCATTTTCACCTATTGGTGAAGTTGGTGGTTCCAGTTAGGTTGGTAGACCTGGGTACACCTGGGTATACAGGTATCACCCTCGGTGCCAGTCGCCGTGGAACCGTTTAAAGTCGTCTGTCTGACTATTACCCCCTATTCCCCTGTTTACTTATTTCAGCCTCTTTCTTTCCACCTTTTTCGATACTACTTTTAGAAAATCGAGTTTATTTTCTATGAATATTCGTCTCAGAATTGTGGCGAAATTTCGTGTGATATATCTTCTTTCGTTGATATATTTAATTAATAATGTTATGGTTTCTTTCCGAAATTTCATAATCCGCGTTATCGTTCCTTTTTACTACTTGGATTGAAATATTTTTAATGGAATGAATTTGCTAGATAATATATTATTCTATATATATAATTGTATATGTTATACCTGCATTAATATAATATATAATATATCTATAATTATAAGATATTACCACAAATATTATTATCTCATTGAACGCGCTAAAATTAAGTCTGACTTCAGTCCAATAATCTAAAGAATATTCATCAACATTCCATTCCTTCCTAGTCGATATTACATTCAAATTAATAAATGCATATTATATTATCTCCAATATTCTATTTGTCTATATTACATATTATTACATATAATTACATATACAATATTATATTACATAGCAAATTAATTCCGACAAAAATATTTCAGTAAGAAAAAAGTAACTTCTCATATTCCTTATATATAGAATATAATATTTTCAGGAGATTTATGAACTGCAGTGCTAGAGCCTCTATTTAGTAAGGTGATCGGTAGAAGTTCATTTTGATCGATTTACCGATTATGCTCGTTAGCATAGGTCGCGAATGGACAAGTGTGTAGCAACGGTCGCATACGCATTACGTCTCTGTATAGTAGGCTGTCGGTCCGCTGTCGAGCCAATTAATTAATTTCAATTTTCCCCGAACGAATGGCAAATGCGCTATTGTAGTCTGATAACGAATTGATTATGGTCAGGATGAACTACCGTCACTGTCGACGGCTGCCTTTCCTCTTCCCAGAATATATCACGGAGAACATAAATTACGTCCAAATTTCGACCGTTTTCATTTTACTAATATCGTCGGAATTTATTATTGTGTTTATTAACTTGTTAGTCACTTCGGTGTGTGTCCGCGAACATCAAGCTGGACACCCGATTTTATTTTGTTAAGGATATGTCTACCGTTTGCAGTAAACATGATATCATACTATTATTATTATTAGTAGTATTATTAGTTAAGTCACATATTTACTGGAAATTTTGATACAACAATTATCGTGCGCTTATTTTATCTCAAAGTATTTCGTCTCGAATTATAACACTACAATTTTAATACGAGTTTAATTCAAGGTGAGATAAGTTTATTAAGGACACCAGTTATAGAACTGATAATTTCCAAAAATGATGTCAGATTATTATTCTTAGCAATATTATTATTAATTTTAGTCAACAGATTTATTTACTGAAAGTTTTGATACAACAATTATCATACTTTTACTTCGACTATTTCATCCAAAATTCTAGCACAGAAATTTGAATACGAGTTTAATTCAAGTTGATATAAATTTATTATTGATGCCAGGTACAGAGTTGATATTTTTCCAAAATACTTCTAACTCGTTTCTCATTATTTTTAATTGACGAATATATCGAAAATGGAGAGCCGCATTGAAACTTTAGCGAAACTGTTAGTAAAGCCACGAGTAGGTGAGATTGGCTTATTCTGGAGAGCAAAGTTGAAGGATACGCGTCTACTCAGGACAGAAACTATAAGCGCTCAAATGATCTATCTCGTTATAGGGCTTAGGGTTGAAGGGCTGGAAACGATCCAGTACCTTCGGGGTAGACTTCCCTATGATGAAACTGGTATTTCACTCGAATACAAGGGTAGAGCGAGCCATATCTTATCATCGATGTTACAAACCTCGCTAGTGTCACGAAGATGTTTAATTATATACAAATCAAAAGTACAGTTTCAATTCTCTTCAATAATCAAGGCACGTTGCATTTGAAATTCTCCCAATTATTACATAAAACACAAAGTTTAACCCGCGATCTCGTGCGATCATTTTACGAAGAAAATATTCCACAATAATATTTAATATTCTGCATTGAATGCCACACACGCGATATAGATTTTAAGAAATATTTTCATATTAAGAATTTACTTATTTTATACTTGCATGAATAAAACATGAGCAATTCAATACTGTAAGAAATAGTTCAATATTTGGTGCACATATTTATGTTGGAATTAAGTTCAGATTTAAGTTATAATTATGGAAATTGTAATCGAGATGCTGGGGTAATTGCTTTATCGGTGTAAAAAATAATAGTTTGTGACGTGATGATAAAATGAAATTTGGACTGAAAAATCGGTACATTGAAATGTTTTCACGCTCAAACAAACGAAAGATTCATTAAGGATTCGGTGGAGTTTGGCGCGCATCGGTTTCTAGGAAATATTCAAGGAGTCCGGGAGTCGTAGGAATCCTGATGAGAGACACTTCTCTTACATTCTTCATCCTAGCTTATGTTAATTCCTCGCTCGACGAAAACAATTGAGAGCTAATCCCAGACAAATGACTGACGCGTTTCCATGAACTTCCGGAGGAGGAAATACCACCCCTTATTCTAATTGCAAGATTCTGGTATTTCATGATTTTCCGAAGATTAAATATGCACTTCGTCCGAAATGTTATTCGATGAATTTTTATTTCAATTTTTCTGCCTCTTATCATAATAATATATGCTGTCGATTAATATTTTATTTCATAAAATATCGAAATATTTTTGTTGGAAGCAATTTAAATTGGGTAGAAGAATTGTTTGCGAGAAAGTTCATAAGTTATTCGTTATATTTTATTATTCTAAATTCAATCTAGAATTATTTAATATCGAAGTATATTTTCTATATTAAATTGGACAGACTTAATTTGGAGGAAGTTCACAAATTAGTCGTCATATTTTATTACTCTAAATCCAATCCAGAATTATCTATTTATATCAAAAGTAATAGGAAGTTTATCAGTGCTTTAAAAGTGGGTCGAGAACGCAAAGTTTAATCGGCACACTCGTTGGAAGCTCCAGTTTGAAAGACAAGGTTAGTACGAAATAGGGAGGCTAATAACGTTAATTAAAACCTAACTGAAACCTCAATTAATATCACCCACCCCTGTTTCTGGGGCGTCGGCTTCTTCGAGCCAAGTCCCTGTCCTTCTTCGGCGAAGGAGTTTGCTCCTTGTAAGGAGACTCTGCAGGAAAGTAAAGAGAGGAAGGTTGCTTGGGTGGCGGACAAATAAAACCCATTACCCACTCCAAAGACGACGTCGTCGTCGTCGTCGGCGTCGTCGTCTCCTTGGATTCACTCGCACACCAATCGGCAACGTGCCCGAATGAAACCCTTCGAAACCTCCAATTTTCTCCCTTCGTTCCACCAGACTTTTCCTTAAGGAACGACGAAAAACGGAGGGTGTCTTGGGACGTCCACGACCTACCCTTACTACGACCGCTGAATTCTTTGAGGGAATTTCACCCCTCTATTTTCTTCCGGGGTTAACGCGGTGTGTCAACCAGAGATCGGGAACTTTCTGGTTCCATGAATGAAACCAGGAAAGTAAACAGTGGTAATCTCCTTGAGGATAATTGGGTACTTATTTGTCGACCGTGTTCGACCAGGTTGTTTGAGTGCACGATTATGATTGCGGAAGGTTATTGTAGTTAATCGGATGTTACGAAAACTTACCTCTTCCACTTCTACCGACGAACCTCAGATCGTTGAACTTTGCCACTTGATTCTTCATAAGCGCCGTGGAATTTCTTAACTCCGCGCAACAGTTTTCGTCGTTCCCTGCTCGAACTGTCACCAAAGTACCATCGCCGACATCGCCGAGTGCTACGACCTTGAAGGCCACCGGAAGTGTCTTGTTCGACCTCCAGTGAGCTGGTAACACGGTGCATACTAGATGGGGAGATCCTGTAACAAATGAAGGAAATAATTAACTTACGATTATACCTTAATTAAATAATAATTAAGACTACAACTACTTAGACCTATATCACCAGAGTATTAACTCCTGTGATTTTTATAAAAAAGCATATTTTCGTTAGCTACACGTGAAGAAAAGACCATGGAATCCAATGGAATGTATTCTGATTACATAAATATTGTATCATATAAAATTCAGCAGTTTAACTTTCGCCCTTAAAATGCACCATTTCTTGTCAGACAACCTAATACTACTATCATTTTTGATAGCTTGCAAATATAAAGCAATACAAATTTAAAAAAAAAATTCTGCACAGACATCGATGAACGATGAATATGCCAGGATGATTTCGAACATAATTATAATATTTCTATGATACATAATAATAAAACATGTCGGACCTAGCGGTGCTAAAATATCCAGAACAACGAAGAATAAAAATAACTCTGTAAATACTAGAATAATATATCTCTGTCGACCTTAAAAATCTTAAGGAACAAGACGTCAAAGAAGTTCGATTTTATCCTCAAATCCTTAATAATAAAGGAGAAATAAATTTCCAATGATCTCAGTGACAATGACATCAATGAATAGAGAATGTACCTGTTCTCACGAGTTCCCCAGGATGTTCACTGACATAATCCCCGAGAGTCCTTTCCGCGAGGATGTCGCTGGTCATCTTGGTGTAGGCATCAGTCAAAGGAGAAACACCCGACTCCGGCGAAGCGGCTGCGCCAGGAGCCGAGGCTCCTGTCAACTGCATCCTGGCAGGTGCTCCACTGCTCTCAGTGGTGCCGCTCGAGGTTCCACCGCTACCGGACCCGTTGCTGGATGCCCTCACCGAGCCGCTACCACCGCTACTTCCGGATAACGTTCCGGATACAGTGCTTCCGCCGACGCCGCTGTTGCAACGGCCGAATATATCCATAGGCAGTCACAACGCCAGGTTAAACATCCTTCCATTCGGTTTACGCACTCTTCGTCGATGATCTTAAGAACATTGCTGATGATTGAGTTTTTTTTAGTAGATCAGGCTCGGTAGCCTGATACCAGGTCGATGGACCGATGATTTTTTCTTAGGATATTGATATTATTCTTCGAGAATATTTTCTATCTGACAGTGACTTAGAGGGTTGTTTTGGTGACGATGTTTTGAAGCACGGTACTTGATGATTTGATATCGGCTAGGGTTCTTCTTTGGTGATTAATGATTAGCGTATGCGTGGTCTCTCAATTCTTGATGATTTTCTTCGTTCTGATGAATATCATCCAAGCGTGGAGGAAAACTCTGCTGATAGGAACTGTTGACACTGGGATTACCTGTAATCAACAGAATTGGAGTATTTCTAGCGAGACTGATTATATTTATTAATTAATGTAATCAATTATTGTGTACGTAAGTAGATAGTTATGGGGTGTTATGAAGGAGGAAGTATGAAGATTATCGAAATCCTAAACATCAAAGTACTTCATAATCCCTAACTTTCGTTGTTGAAGAGAGGATGGTGGTATTAAAATCAAGTATCATCTTATTGGACATTGATTCGTAAGCCTTTGAACGGGAGCGTTGAAACGGGGATGATTTCCGTGAGTCGGTCGCTTTGGAGGCGACGGCACTGGGGTGCCGTCGGTGATCTGACGAACCCTTTCGTTCCTAATCCATTTAACGAAGGCTTCCAGGAGCCTTTATCTCACGACTAGAGAACCCTTTAACCGAGTTGTTGGACCCTTCAGGACTACGTGCTATCCCCGTCCCCATTGGTAGCTGATTGTAGTACGAGGGATGCTGGAGGCGATGAACAAGGAAGTACGAACGAAAGAGAGAGAGAGAGAGGGTGTGTGTGTGCAAGTGGGATGAGTGCGGAAGAGAGTGAAAAAGTGGTAAAACGGTAGTAAAAGAGACGAGGGGTGGCTCGGGGGGTTGAAACGGTTGACACGGATAGGAAGTTCTCGCACACTTTTCACGCGGCTGGCTAGTGACGTCACCGTTCATTCAGTAATTTTTGCGCACGTCACCGGGGCTGACACGCCGGATCCAGGTGGTTCCAGGAGGGGTTGAACGAGAACCGAGTGGTGGGGACGGAAAAAATAGGGGAAAAAGAACTCCCGCCGTTGGGGAACCCCCACACACCCTCGCCACGGATACCCAACCCCTACGCACCTACGACCGCGTGTCAAACTGCACGTGCTACGTTACCACGTTGTTCTGTCAATGCCAGATTCTGGATTCGAAGCCTCCCCGGTATTCGCTGATTAACTCCTTATAATAACCAATGAAAATATTCAAACGGTTTGCCACGTTGGAATCACATTAATATTCACCAAAGAATCGCTTTCTTGCTAATCATAATTATAATTAATTTAATGCGCATACTGACACCTCGTAAGTTACCACAATAAAGGAAAGATGCCTATTTTATATCAGACATTAGCGAAGATATTTTAGTGCTGGAAAAAAATCATGGAAAAATTAATAGATTAAGAGTTATATTAGTCTTTGATTACTCCTCAATTAATTATATGTCTTCGAATAGCATGATTCTATGTGATTAAAAATGTCTTGGTTTTGCGTGATAATTATTAGAAAGCAGAGAGTTTGAATAGAAAGATTTGAGATGGACGAATTAAATTAGGGGCTTCTATGAATTTCAATTTACGAATTTATTCCTGAAATGGATGCTGCTTTGATCTTAAAAGAGATCCAAAAGGACGTCGGTCCTTGCGACGGCTAAGATTCTCGCTTAACTTCGCATTCAAATCTCTTACGCTGCGTCAGAGCTCGATTCGCACTTCCGGATAAAATATTTTCTACAATAACTTGACTTGATTCCTTACGATAAAAAGTTTATCGCTCGCATATTAGATTATCGTGACTTGAAATATTATAAATTCATATAAACAACTCTTGCAATACCTTCACGTAATAAGCAAAGATAACATTAAAATTGTTTAACGTTTGAATTAATTATATTCCATAATGTGAATTAAAATAATTCAATATACGAGAGCATCTTCTATTCACATCATATTCAAAACGTGACAAAAAATCTCAAAATTCTACCGTTGATTGTAATCGCAAATTATTAATACCTTAAAAATCCCGCAGAAAAAGCAACCGAGCTCGATGATGAATGGACCCTAAAATGTCCTTCTAATAAAAAGTGCACTCACTCGATTAGAATATCCTTAATCACTCGAACATCCGACGGTCTGTCAATGCCACGATTTACAGGAAAAGTTAACACTCACAGTCTTTCACAGTCAACACTAAGCTCTTCAAAGACCACGCACTATTTCCATGTCTCATAACTGAATATTAAAAAAAATCGTAGATGCACTAACATTTCGATGCAATGGAATCCTCTGTTCAGTCCATCTCCGACAGAGTCTGTCGATTAGCACATTGATAAGAGATTAGAATCAAACGATTACCGAGTGCACACAGTGATATTTAATCCTTAAAAACACACGGATCATATCTCCTCGGAATCGTTTATAATAAATGCATAAACGATCGACGATCCGGAAGTCCTTTTTAAGGAGTCCCGAGGCACCACGTCAGAAACGCGGAGGAAGCTTCCTCGTCTTCTAGGTCGGAACACAAGGGATCTCTTAACAATCCGTTGATCTAGTGTGTTTGGTAGTCAGTGCTGTATTTCGGAATACCCGTTGGGGACCACTAACTATAATTTCGGCGGTTCGTGTGAGGCAACAGCCGTTGACGCACTGGTCCATGCCAACACACGCAGCATCCCTTTCCCCTTTCCTGGTTCCTCTCATACCCCTCTAGGACCCCACTCCTTCCAGGCTTTTCCTTCCCTGTCCGTGCTTCTACCTTCCATACTCTCTCCTCCTTTCTCACTCCGTTCCTCTCACGGCTTCCCTCTTTCACTCGCTCCCTCTCCCTTCCTCCCGCGTTGCTCTTTATCGCTTTATCTCCCACCGGACTCTCGTAACCTCTCCCTCTTATAACGCTCTCTTTCTCCATTTCACTGATCCTCTCCTGCTTTCTCTTTGCTCGCTTGTTCCCGTACACTCTCTTTCTCCCGAACCCTTTTGCGGTGTGGCTCGCGTGCTGGACATCGACAGGGTTGGGGAGGAGTGACAGGGTGGGGGCCGGGGGTGGGATCGGAGGGTAGGAGGGCATTTTTTTCCCGATCGATTTATCGAATCTCGATTTTGATCAGGTTTTACTAGATTCTTCGGGTTTCCTCTTCTTTTTCATTACTTGATCTCTCGCGCTCTTAACACGGGAACACGAACCAACCGAGAGACCCATCGTAATGAGTCGAGTTATGTTTAATTAGTCCATGGTTGGCAAAGTTAATGAGCGCGGATACAATTTACGTATCGGCGTCCGTTGTCATTGTTTACCCGCGCTTGCAATCCCATTGTTTACCCTTGCTATATGAACTTGAGTTTTACCGTGATATCAGCCGAATTTGTCGACCGAGTTCGGTATAATATCGGTATTAAAAACACAACCCTTTTTCAAGTCGATGTAATGTTTTAATTCAGCTGGTATTATAAAAGTATTTCCTTTTTTCAGATTGTTCGAGAAGAAGAGAATAAGTGGAATAAGTTAGGGTTGATCAGACAAGTAGAATAAACACCGTTCGTATCAGTCCGCAGTAGAATGATTCCGTAGCTAGTCAGACATAGATCCAATCACGAAAGTTGTAGTTAATACTTAAATGTAATCATATCTGTGATCGATAAATATTGATATACGCATTGAGGAGCATATAATCGATGGGGATCTTTATTACATAGATCAGCATCGTTTCACAGAGGCATCCGTAGGTTATCCAACGTGTTTGCCTGCCGGCAAGTCTGCGACCAGTTGGATATCGTCAGGATATATTCGCACAGGAAATGGGTAGTTCCATTGTTTGCACATTCGTACAAACAGTGCAGCTGCGAGGATGCACCGGGGCCGGGTTCACTCTGTTTGATTTTCGAAAGTGAAGCTCCATTGTACTGTACGTAGACGCGTATACCGCGAGTTTGTCTGCGCATTCGAAACGAAGAATCGTGATTATACTTCGAAGAAACTATCTGTTACCCTTCGAATATAATGTTGCTTGCCAATTTTAATATTTCACCGATATATAGTAACAAAACATGATGACCTAACAGAGCTAAAAATAATCGGAATAACGAGGAATATAAATAAAACTGAAAAACCTGGAATATCATATTATCATCAGCCTTCAAAATCTGAAATTATAAGGCATCAAAGAAGTTCAACTTTATCGGGAAATTCTTAACACTAGAACTACCAAAGTAATCAAAATGACGGATCCTTGGAATTTAATAAAAATCTTCAAACTTATAAGGTTTAATTTTCCGAGATCTTTTGAAATTGATTAATTTATTTCTTCCAATAATTCGATTTTTTTAAAGACATATACATACACAAGTATACAAACATAACTAAACATATCGCCGGTAGTTCTAGTGTTAGTAATAAAGGGAGTTTTGAAGTTGCCAGTTGTCTCAGTAATATCGGAAGTGGTGAGAGACACCGGTGCGGGATTGGATGTCATAATTTAACCGGAACTGATTGGTTATTTAAATAACATGTTGGGGAGTCGCGGAATGAAAGCCGCGACCAAGAGAAGTATCGGTATTGGAGGGCAAACGATCGTCGACGAGACGGTGACAAACAGGGTAGCGATAGGTTGGAAACGTGGAAACTGGACGGGCGACGTCGTATTGACAAACGACCTAACGCCCGTGCGGACCGTTGCATTCGACGAGATTCGAATTATCTCTGTTGGAGCTTGTCAATGCAAATGCCATACCTACATTCAATTACCGCTCGTCACGCTCCGATCAACGCACTCCCGGAGTTAGAGTACCGCGAACAGTCTATCCGACACCGTCTTTTTTCGCTTTCTTCCCGCATTTTTATTCCATAATTAATGACCTTCCTTTCTCTGGAATTAATTGCGACAGTATATTTACAGCGGATGGTACCATTAAGTCGAACCGTCTGACGGTTTTCTGAACCAGATCTTGTACCTTTAAATGTGTCGTATTATTTTGATGATTCTCCATTTGATAATTTTCTTTTCGATAAGTCCATATTTGATCATTATTAATACGGTAATTCTCTAATTTCCCACCAATAATATTCATAAAAAAAAAATTCTTTAATAATCCTGGCAAAAGCAAATAATTTAGCAAATCATCCCCATTAATTTTTCACCCATCCATAGTTGTGTCTCTTCGAAATTTAATTAGCAATTATCATGTAACACAATTTTTATAGTAAATATTAATGAATGATTTCACTATTAATTAATATATACAACGAAAATGTCTCACATTCCCGCAGAAATTTTAAAAGTAATCATCGCGGAAGAGTAATTATTTAAAAAAATTACTGCCGAACGTCACACGAATTCAAAGCGAATATTTACTTCTCCCAGAAATAACCAGCGAATTCCGATCACGGCACTCTTCTCGTGGTACGTTGATTCGGTGGACAAACGTTCCAGCAACGTGTGACAATTCCAGCAACGCTGCTTGATTCGTGTAAATTCATGAGCAATCGGTGTCGTACGTTAGTGGCATTCGACTGATGGATCTTCAAATCCATCGAGCGAACACGTGTCACGAAGAGGAACCGATTATCAACGAGTCATATCGTGGCCCTCATCGTGCAAATCGAAAGATATTTATTGGCACGGTTCACATTGCGCGAAATAACGAAGAACCGTCGAAGGGACACGGTGATAATAACGAGGGTAATGGAAACGCAATCTCGAGCACGTGCCATCAAAGGATATCAAGAGCATGGTCCTCCGGTGTGTCGTGATTAACCGAGGAAACAGTTCCACCACGCAAAGAGTCTTCCATTTAACGGCATCGGAACTGAATTAAATCGGCGATCGTTATTAATTCCTTTGCATAAAATAAAGAATATTAGCGGGGAGATTGTAAGTGAAAATCTCCATTACTTTCTGAAGAATTTTATAGAGAAATTTTAACGCTGGCTTGGAGAAATTAAACCGGCGTTCGTTATTAATTCCTTTGCATAAAAGAAAGAATATATAGCGGGGAGAATTTAAGTGAAAATCTTCATTACTTTTAGAAGAATTTTAGAGAGAAATTGTAATGCTGTTATTAAGAAACTATTTAGCTAATGCAAATTTATTTTTAATATTTGAATCGTGATTAAATAATATCAGTACACTAAGGAGATGCGATTAAAAAATTGGCAAGTTACATCAGTGATTTATTAATTCACTAGGTGAATTATTTAATAAATTTAACAAAGTGGTAATTGATGCTCAAGGAATATGTATGGATTTAATATCCACGACTATCGTTCGATCAGAATCACGTAATCCTCGTAATATCGAAGCCAACGAAGAAGACAACCAATAATTTCAAGGATCACAGAAGGTCAAAACATTTGTAGTCCATAATCCCAAAGAAATACAGCAGGTTTCCGTGCGATCAACAAGTCCATTCGCAACGGTACACACGTAGAAATGATCGGCAATCGATCCCGTAGAAGAACAGTGGTGGTAAAACAGCCGGAATATAAACAACCAGAGCAACGAGAACAACGTCACCAGATCTTGAAAGTTACCGCACGAGCACGTGTCACGGGGCCATTGTGTATCAAGGTTTAATGATCGATCAAAAACGAAATGAGAGGAAACCAAAGAAAAAAAAAGACGGAACAAGATTTACCGTACCATACGAGGATATACTGGCACGCGTGGTTTGATTCGAAACCGGGTGGTCGGTACGCTCGATTGGACGACAATACACGGAAGAGAAGGCCGGTACCGGGACGCAAGCAGAAGCGCAGCAACAACAGCAGCAGCACCACCATCACCAGCAAACCGAACCGCGTGAATACTAGACCACCCTTTCACCCCCTTCGTACCCCGTTCACCTCTCGTTATCCAACCCTCCCGTAGTCCTCGTCGTCGTCGTCGTTTCACTACCCTCGACCCCTCCGGGGTTTCCACGAAACAGGATTTCCTCTCAGTCTCACCAATCGACCTTTCCCTCCGACATTCGCCTACATCCCCCACTAGTCCACGAGGAACAACTCTCTCTCCCCTCCGTTCGAAATGGCTTGCCTCCCTCTCGTGGCTAACCAACCCTACCACGTGCCATGGCCACCCCTACGATACCGATGACGGGGGTCCTCCAACTCCCCTACGATTGCGAACATGTGTAACACGCAGCCTTGATTACGCGCGCCCTTGGAAAAATTATTATTATTATGCCCGCGCAGTGTGCAATCGTGGCTACCTCGTCGAGTTTGATTTCGGTCTAACAACTTCAGGTAGATTTAGGTAGCCGGTGTGTGGAGGTCTTTGGTTGGCTTGGCTTGGATGGTATGTGACAAGTGTGTTAAGAGTGATAAGGTACTAAATGTGGAAGCACAGTATGTTGTGCTGAACTGTTGGATACTCGGAATAGGAACATACATTCACTGGTCCATAATTCAACGAAGTTGTATATTCGAAATGGATGAGATCACATTTATTCCTGATCATTGAACAGAAGTAAAAAGAGGTCCGCGCGTACCATTCCATGCCACTAGTTTGATGCGGCCGCGTTCGTCTGGTTACTATCTACATACATAATCGCAGCTCATCAACGGATCCATTATACCGCATTACGTTATATGCCGAATTATAGTTGAAACAGATGATTGAACATCGCCCATCGAGAATCCTGATTTTATTCTCTTAACCCTTTGACCGCGGCGTGTTCTAACAAAACACAATTAACATCGTAAGATGCAATATTCGCGTGACAGTAGCTGATACTAAACTTTGTCAATAGAAATGAAAAAAATCGAGGAGTTATTGAAAGCAACCGTTAGTTTTTGGAAGTGCACTTATTTGGGTCTTTCAAGAGTGTTCTCACGAGGATGATAATGTAAAGGGGTGGATTTTCAAGTGTCTTTGTAAGGCGTTAATTACCAGAATGAGGAGTTTGATTAGAGAGGTGTATCGCGCGACACGTTCAATCCTTCGGTCCAGTTTGCGAGGTGGAACAGAAGCGGGTTCCTGGTTTTTGGCTGAAGTGGGGCTAACCGCGGAATCGCAGGCAAGATGGCAAAAGTAAGTCGAGGGGCGGTCCTGTGGCCTGGCCAACCCATCCGCGCATCCTCCTTCTTCTCTCTCCTGCTACCACCTTAGATCTCTTTCGAGAATCTCCGGTCACAAAAACATAAGCTCACTTTCGTACTATGATTTTCGATCTCAAGACACCTTGCCATTTCTAGTTGTTATAACGAATCCGCCACCCTCCATCTTCACTTCGATCTTCCTTGGAACGAATTTCCAATCCAGGACTTATTTGAAATCATTTGAAACATATGAGAAGTGGAAGACTAGGATGACAAAACAGGGATGCACTTCTTAATTGTCAAAAAATAATTGATTACAAAAATTACGTGACAATGTTCAAGACATATTATTAAGTAACAAATGTGATATATAACTTCAAGTGTTCTCCAATACATCACCATTTATATCCTTGGAAGAAAACAACCCCGTTTAGGAAACCGTCTCAGTTTCTTATTAAAGGGTGCCCAAACGCGAGTCTAGGTGGAGCAAAGAAGGTCGTTGACTTCCAGATTGTGGGAACCAGCGAAATCCAAAAATCCTTTGGAATACCTTGTAAAAGGCCAGAATAAACATTTCCTGAACGGTTAGTAGCGATGTGGTGGGAGAGGGTGCAGAGGGTGCAGGGAGCTTGTGGTTTTCGGAGGGCGGAGGTTGGTTCCAGACTCCGAGGGTTGAAGCGAGATGTGCTTAGACGCTGTCTCTGCTCGACGGAGGAAGATAGATTCTCGGACTAAAAGTAGATACGGAAAGCTCGCGCGTTCTCGGGAAACGGAGAATGGCGGCACGCTTTGCCTCAAAGAAAATCGTGATTCGTTAGAAATTCGAAGCACCCCGACATTTAATACCCTGCTATCTTATTCTACTTACGCATCAAATCTGATTATCCTTTCTGATTATGTAAATTTTTTTATATAATTTTAACGAACCATATTTAATGTTGATCTTAGATTTTGCCAAATTCTCGATGTATGATGATGATAATAATTCATTTTAATTTTATTCTTTCCATGATAACACTTTTTTTAACCAGAATTAAAGAGAAAATATTAGGGGTAGTGAATCGAACTAGGAATCGTAAATGATTTCTTCCAACTTCTCACATGATTTTAAAGTGTATTATTCGTAACACCGTCGATTAATTATCCAAATTATTTGGCAGCTTTAATTAATAGAAAATAATTCTTGGTTCTATCGGTCTACTTTGAGGGATATAAAAATTAATATTCAATTAAATATTGAATTATTTACAGACATTTTTAACGGCAGCAATCTGCGACTAGTAAACCTTTCTTTATTTTATTTCAAAGGAGTGCATTTAATTCCCTCCGGGTAAAACGCGTAGGGAAATTTTTTATATTTCACCGCTCTTTTGAAACATGGGGGTGGAAAAAGATACCTTGTTCGGGGTAGAACTCAGAGATGGCGACACGGAGGCACTTTTACTACCCCCTTGGAATATACGTTACGAGTATTCGAGCAACCCCCTTGCGACTCGCGCCATTACAGGATAGCCGAAACTATTAACACGCTAAACAGATGAGTTACAGGCTCGAATTACACCAGAATTACATTGCTCGTTGTGATAATCATGAATAGAATCCATGAAGCACATTAATTACCGTAATATTTAATAATTAATTGGAGGGTGAAGTTTAAAAAATTTTTATTAGATTCTAGGATGAAAATGATTTCTATGACGAAGGAGTAAAGGTACAATCTTATGAACCGAATAATTTTGTACATAATTTATTTTGAATTATAAACAATATATTTTTTTAGGACTATGGTGGTATATTAAGTAATATTGTCCTCTGATTTGGATAACATATTTTAATATTTCGACCATCACCTCTGGATTTAATCCACGTGATATACACACCATAGTTCCTGGTGGTATCCAGTCCACCTGAAATATGTATTATACTAAATTATCATACGCTAGCATATCGGCATATATTAGTCGAAAATATGCATCAACAAAAAAGGTTGCATCCCCAACAAAATGTTTGGTCGGCACTTTCGAAATATTCTTCCTCCCTCATTTATATTATTTAATAACAAAGCCATTATCTCCGGAGGATAATCGACTCATCAGACTCAGATACAGAAAACCACCCACAGTCTTATCAGAATCGCGGATCAGTTAGGAAAAAAATTCATTAACCCCCTTAGATAATGGATTTCCCATTTTCTGTGAAAAATCCCTTAACCACCCGAATAGTACAATTTTAATGTAATTCTAGTAGCAGTTTGTCGTTCGGCTGGTGCACGCATGTAACAGCGTGAACGACAAACCCGTCGACTACCGTGCTGAGAGAGGGAGAGAGAGCATGAAAGAGGGACAAGGAGAGAACGGTTGCATCGTGTTGGATAGAGAAAGAAGGTGAAAGAGCGTGGCAGGACAGGGAGAAGGTAAAATAGAGAAAGGGTGAAAGAGAAGGAGAAAGAGAAAGTCAGTGCGAGCGAGAGTGGACTGTTTTGTTCGTGCGCGATGGACGCGTCGCCATAGCGACCGGCGGTTGTTTATTATTGCGTCCAGCGGTCGTAGGGGTGGAAGAGTGCGCGGGGTAGTTTACGCGAGGAGGGTGAAAAGGGTTAGCCAGAATACGCGATGTAGAGGGGGGTGAGAGGTGGTGGCGAGGGTGGGTTTCGTAGGGAAGGATAGAAGAGGCAGGAAGGGGTGTTGCAGGGGGCTTGGAAAGCTGGTGTGCAACGAGGGAGTGGCGGCCGACCACACGAGGCCGAAAAACACACTCTCCGGCAAACCTACCCCGTTCGGTTCTCCACTCACCCCCTCCCGGTGGTAATGAGAGTTCGATAAAGCGCCGTTACCAGTGTGTGACGTCAAGCGAGTTCTCTTTCTCTCTCGCCAAACTTTGCTCCTCTTTTTAGGCCTCGTCATTGTCCCTCTTCTTTCATCCCATTCCTACTTCCTTCACTTTTTTCACTTCCACCCCTCTTCTGTCTCTCTCGATGCCTTTTTTCGGTCGCCGTTAACGGAAAAAGTCGCGGCGTGACAAAAAACGAAGCCTCGGAAATTTCGTTGCCGCGCGGCGAGCACATTTTTTTCCCGGCGATAAAAACGTCGCGGTGGCTTGATGGCTATCATATTTTTTCGGCTGCGAGGCTGCAATTTGTACCGGCGGTGTTGACGCGGCACCGACTACTTCTCCTGCGGGATACGTGATCCTCCTGGATCCGGCGTACAATTGTTCCTCGAGCATGCTTTCACCGTGGATTACCGTGTTTCATCGATTCTAAGGTGTATTTTCAGGTATAGGATGAATATTTAATATATAATAACAAACATATGCTTTGGGTTAAACTCATCATATTTAGGATCTCGACAGTTTCGATGCTATTCCACTTCTATTGAGTATCTTGAAATTCCTATATTTATTTACTTTAAAGTACTTTCTTTGAGTTAGTTTCGATGGATTCACCTCAGCGTAGAATACTTTGATATATTTTAATTTTTATATTAATATATTCTAAGAATATACTAATTGCTTGTAATAGCACTTAAAATCGACAATGGTGGGAGAAAACGTTTAAATATAAAATACTGATTAGAGGTGCTTAAAATTAAAGACGTGCAAGTAATTTGTACACAGGTAGATATAAAATATTCTAATATTATAAATCGTAGATGTAATCTGAGTGCGAGTGATTACCGGTGCCATTAATTTACGGGAAAAAGTCTTACGAAGTAGAAGGGTGAAGTCTAAATCACATGGCAGTAGATCTGGTTGTTAATCGATCAGACACCGCTTTCCTCGTCCACACAACTGGTGCACCTGTTCGAATTCCATTGACCCCACATTCTGACCCTCTAAACTCCTCTTCCCTTTTGCGTGGAACCGACGTTTAAGACTCGTTGTAATTAGAAACGGCATCCCACTACGCAGCTGCCAGGTAAACCTGCCGCCGCATCAAATTATTAAACGAGTCATGGGGAACAACATAAGGTTGATGGATAAAAAAGTAACTACGAAAAGTTACGAGAGTAACTGTACTAAAACACTGTAGGCTGCTGGAAACAAGGTACACGGTGATTTCAAATGAACAGAAGACAAAAATGGTGCTAAAATATGTTTACGAATCACCTATCATCGATTTGGACCATTTGGAAGCAAAATTAGAGACTTTGATTTTTTGACGATTTAGTGTCGACCCATTTTTGGGCCGAAAAATTTTTAAACCGCTTCTTCCGGCCCAAAATCGTCCTAGAATATGTTTATACATCATCTACCATCGATTTGGGCCATTTAGAATTAATTCTCTCGACTTTCATTTTTTGATAATTTTTGAAGGTATACCCCTTCACATTTTTTCGACTTGGATTTGACCCATTTTTGACCAATAAAAATTTTTCAACCGCTTCTTTCGACCAGAAATCGTCCTAGAATATGTTTGTACATCATTTACCATCGATTTGGGTCACTTAGAACTGATTTTGGAGACTTTTAATTTTTGACAATTTTTGAAGGTATACCCCTTCACATTTTTTCGACTTGGATTCGACCCATTTTTGACCAATAAAAATTTTTTAACCGCTTCTTTCGACCAGAAATCGTCCTAGAATATGTTTATACATCATTCACCGTCGAGTTGGGTCGTTTAGAAGCGATTTTGGCGACTTTTAATTTTTGACAATTTTGGAAGGTATACCCCCTCACATTTTTGCGATTTTGACTCTACCCATTTTTGGCTCAAAACAATTTTTTACCGCTTCTTCCGACCCAAAATCATCCTAGAATATGTTTATACACCGTATACCATCGATTTGGATGGTCTAGGAGCGATTTTGGCGACTTTTAATTTTTGAGAATTTTTGAAGGTATACCCCTTCACATTTTTGCGATTTTGACTCGACCCATTTTTGGCTCAAAAAAATTTTTTAACCGCTTCTTCCGACCCAAAATCATCCTAGAATATGTTTATACATCATTTACCATCGATTTGGATGGTCTAGAAGCGATTTTGGCGACTTTTAATTTTTGACAATTTTGGAAGGTATACCCCTTCACATTTTTGCGATTTTGACTCTACCCACTTTTGACCAATAAAAATTTTTCAACCGCTTCTTTCGACCAGAAATCATCCTAGAATATGTTTATACATCATTTACCATCGATTTGGGTCATTTAGAATTGATTCTGGCGACTTTTAATTTTTGACAATTTTTGAAGGTATACCCCTTCACATTTTTTCGATTTCGGCTCGACCCATTTTTTGACCAAAAACAATTTTTAAACCGCTTCTTTCGACCCAAATCGGTCCTAGAACATCACTAGGCATCACCTACCATCGATTTGAGCCACTTAGGGGCAAAATTAGCGGCGTTAAATTTTTGCCGAGTTTTGAAGGTGTAGGAAATGTTGAATGGAAATTATGTGTATACATTAAATAAGTTATTAAATGGGGATTATATGAGATTGGATTATAGTAGGTGTATATAAAACTATGGAAGCAAAGTGTCGAGTATCAGAAATGTGCTAACGATTTTCCACGGAGAACCTCTCGGGAGATAACTGCGGGAGACGGGTCAGCAGCGGAAGTCCGGAAGCTTATCAGCTCCTCGGAATCTGTACTGTCAGCTCGACAACAATTCGACTAGGTGTAGTGGTTCGAGACTAAACGATAGAAGGTCCACTGCCAGATGGAATCTCAGATAAACTCCAGACAATTTTGTGTAAATTCTGGCCGTCTTGATGAAATTAATGGATATCGAACCACTTCTATAATTGTGGTACTCTGATAGCTCCATTCTTATCATACAAAATGGAAGTGTTCTTTATGAATTTATAAAGATCTGTTGATTAATTGTTCGATCAGTTTCAGTCTCACTTTCCGCGCTATAATTTCATAATTATAATCGTTTCCACGTTAAACAGCGAAATTCAAATTCGTACATATATTTAATTAATATAAGGATTGATGCAATAGAATATTAAAATAGTTTTCAGTTGATCCATAGTTAAATTCCATCAATGTTAAAGTTAAATATTCCCGAAATATAAATAAATATTGCATATGCCACTCTGGTTTTTTAGTTATTTATGTATTAAAAATTTGCTATGTTATTAACACTAGAACTATCAGATCAGTCAAAATGACTGGTCCGCAATATTTAATATTCAAGTTTATAACGCTCCATTTTTTAAGATTTCTTGTAGCTCGCGTGTAATAATGAACCTTTATAAATAAAACATAAATTTATTTTTATCATCCGTTCTCATTTTTAAAGACAAATTCATAAATGTACAAATATAGCTGAATACATTTTTAAGGACTATGGTGATCCATTGGTCCTCGAACCGATCATCACCTCTGGATTTAATCCAAGTGATATGTATATCATAGTTCCTGGTGGTAGCCAATCCACTTGAAGCTTTAGCTTTAATTCGAACGCATAAAAAAGCCAAGGAACAAAGTACTTAGATGAAATAAAATTGCCACTAATATCTTTTTAAAAACCACTTGTTCGAAACTAAACATCGGAAACGAAGGATGCCAGTTTCACTTGGCTCTAATAGTATCCTGTTCACCTGGCCCTTACTTCGTGATAATTTACTCCTTTTTTTTTGGTGAAACCGATTCGGTTGCCGGGCGCTAATTTACATTTACGAGCGAGATCGGCTAATTGCCGGTTAACCGGTTGGTCGAGCCTGGCAATAGAGAATACCCGCCTTTCGATGCAACTGTCGGTCTCCGTGAGAACGGAAAAGAACGTTAAGTAGTATTTAGGGTACCGGCATTAATTACCCCCCATTATACTTTGGTGGCCATTTGTCCAGTATCCTTTCCAAATTTTCTATTATTATGGCAATTATATCCGGCAGAGCCACCTGATAATTTTTTATTCATAATACCTCTAATGGTATCATAGGTAAAATAATTCTTAGATTAATTCTTAGAATAATTCTTAGATTAATTGAAATTAACGATATCATATCTTTGATGGAATATAGTCGACGAAAAATAAATTCCTTGGGGATTAATCTGTATAATTCTTAGAATAATTGAAATTAACGATATGATTTTCATATTGAAATGTAGTTCGTAATAAAATCAAGCTTGGAGATTAATCTACTTTCCGCGCGGTTGTAAATAAGGGAACTCAGACAGGTGGAAGAATCGGTGAACGAGTTGGGATTTTAAAGCGTTCGCAGGAAAGGTCTGATAGGACGAGGTCGAAAGTACGAAAGATTTATGAAATGTTTGTATCTTAACGTTCTTCGGTTAAGTATAATTTGCCGGGTGCGCAAAGGACTGTGAAGCAGATAGGAGAAGACAAACAGCCGTGTGATATGGAGCCCGTAAAGACCACCAAAACGTAAACCGTGATACAGGCGCCAACGAACCAACTCGTCGCCGCAATGTGTTATCGTTGGTAAACGAGTTGCTCTGTCACTCGCTATTCATCTCTAATTCTCTCCCTCCCACTTAACGGCTTTTACGCTTTACGAAGATGAAAACTTTCATTTTGTTCCCGCCGGTATCCGTATGTGAGTCTATCTGTGCACGCGTTGCACGTGAAACAGTGACGAAAAACTATATACATATATGTATCCGACAGAAAAATCACCAATTATCCATCTACGCGAATGATTCGACCGGCCTCGCAGTCGCACATTTATATCTCGCGACCACTTTGGTCGAGTGAATTTTTATTTATATTTCACGTGTCTCTTATTGAAATATGTATCCACTTGCGTGGCCATATTTTTCCCGAATAATAATATCGACGCTTTTCGACGTTAAACCCGACTGTCTCGTGAGCATGTTGTTTACCGTTACGGTGATTTTTTAATGGGATATTTGTCTAGGTTTTTAGAGGATATTCGAGGTGAAAATAGTATATTTCTGGACGCAGAGGAAACCGTAATGGGTTAAAGTCCATCGACGTGGTTGGCTAGAGGTGATGGGTTCGAGCATTAACTAAAAACCGAAGCGAGTGGTGGGTTTTGGTGAAACTAGGATGGAACGGTGATCCAGTGGGAGAAAGGAAGAGGGATGCTGCGGGGTTCGGTGGCACGGGCGAGGGAATGCGAGAGAGGACCGTGACAGGTACTGTGCGTTGGAACTCGCTTCAACGTACAAACCGAGAGCAAAGCGTGTACGTGTACATGAGACTGAACACACGCTGTTGGATGCTGGAAAATGCCAATCCGCGTTCGTCAACCCCTCACGACCATCAACGATAGTCCACTATAATTATACGATGCCAAAGAAGAGACTTCAATTTCGCGGCTCAAGCTTTGCACGACATGTTTCCTGATAGTCTGTGAAATGACGCTGATCAAAAATATTCTTCATCGTAACACTATCAGAATTGTGGAACAACGTTGTAAATGTACTTCCGTACGAAGGCAATTAATACTGGAACTACCGACAATTCAGTTGTACTTGTATATTCACATATACGTCTTTAAAAATGAACGTGGATGGGAGAAATATATTAACCGATTTAATTGTATCTGTTATGCAACGTGAGTCGCAAAATATTTGGAATACTATCTTTGTAGTAAACAAGTAAATAAGCATCGTATTCCTTTGGTAGAAATAATAGAGAGAAATTACGAAACCTAGAAAAAGGAATAAAAAACAACGCCGATAACCAAGTTACTCGTCGATCGAGGCTACCAATCCACCAATCCATCAACCTCTCTATCAGTTTACCAGATTTATACCGGAAAGAGAATAAAAACTGGGTGAAGAATAGGAATGAAACCGCGTGATACTTCGACGAAATAATATCCGAAAGAAACAAGTAAGAGATACAAAAATCATTACGCTTCTTCCATTCAAGCCAGTGAATCACGATTACTCTCACTAAAAATAAACCACATTATTCAATAAAATAACTTACAAAAAATGTAAGAAATTAATTAGTAAAAAATCACATAAGTACAACCGAAGTACACTGAATATAAAAGATATGATATCATGTTAATTCCAATGAATCCTCCTTTTATACATAACCCGTTCAACAGCCAAAGTGACTAACTCCATGAAACAAAAATTTGAGAAAATTAATAATTACGAAACTTTAATCACCAATCCTGCGCTTTCGCAGTAATATTGGAAAATTCAGAAAAACTGCAGTTCATCACAGTGCCATTTGAGCGGCTGATCGTTGGGTATCCACACAATTCCGTTCCCGACTGTATACAAAAAATTAGAGTATTCCCCAAGAAGAGCAATCAGAAAACATGAAAACCGGAGGATACACCAATAAACAAGATCAGCAGGAAGGAGTAGGACTCAAAAACAAAACCACGCGTTTTAACCGGGAAGAGTGCGCCTGATCCACGGCATATCCTGGTCGATCTAGCGGTAGTCCTCCGGAGAGCCGGAAGTAGCCGTGAAAAATTTATCCGTGGACGTGTGGTGGCCCGTGTAGAGAGATGGTCTCGGGGAAGAGTGTAGCGCGTATTTCGCGGTGTGTCGGGGTGTCGGGGTGTCGGGGGTTTGGTTCACCAGAGAGTGTACCACGGGTTGGGTCACGCTGGGATGAGTCCTCGACTCCGGATCCTGAGTAGAGTGGGGTAAAGAGGAGGTTATGGGGTATGGGTGAGTGTACGTACGGTAGGGAACCAGGGGGGCTGGGGGTTGGGATAGATGGAACGAGGGGCTGCTAGTATACCGGTGAAGTCGCGTTTGGTGAACGAGGGGGTGGTTGCTTGCTGGAAAGGGGTATTCGAAGGAGCGAGATGGAAGGTGAGAGAGGAAGGGAGAGAGAAAGGGTAGTGGTGGCAGTGGGTGGCCGAAGGTGAGGGTATTTGTTGGCGCGAGTGGCTAGCCAGTCGGATTACCACCGGGAGGGTGATTCAACGGGGGGGTTGATGCTGGAAAGAGGAACGGCATCGGCGTGTAAAAAGGTACGAGAGAGACGGGAATCGTTGGATGGTTGCGGGGTGTACGTGGTGCATGGCTCGCGAAAGGGGTTAGGGGTGGAGAGGGGAATGGTAGGGGGGAGGGTGGGATGCAATGGGTGGTATGAGATCCCAGCACACAGTGGCACTCGACGAAAAATGTAGCCAGAGAGCGACCGCCGCTGGAAAATTTACACGCATCACGAGGGCGAAGCTGAATGGCGAGGGTTAAAAGAGCATCACTAATGGCCACCGCGTCGGTTATTTTGTGGATTTTTATAATACGACCGACCGAGCCTCGCTCGTTCTTCTTCTCTCTTTCTTTCTCTCCTTTCACTCCTACCACCTGGACACTGTCGATTTTTCGTTCCTCCTTTTTCTCGATACTGCTGATTTTCCAGCGCGCTGCTACTGTTTATTGGTGTATGATTTTTTCCGAGGATAGACTTTCTGCGGAATCGAACGATTACATGGAAATGATTCGATTTACTCTCGCGAAAGGATTACTGGATCGGATCGGGAGGAGGGGCGGTGGAGGGGGAGGGGGAGGGTGGGTGTTATTTGTTATCGATGGTATTCCTTGTTTCGGTTTCGAGTGTTGCGTTGGTATGATATTCGAGTTGAGTGGTAGAATGTAATTTAAGGGTGGACGGTAATTTCAATACGCGATGCCAAATGCATTCCTCTCAGATAAGCATCCCCGATACTACGTTGATATTCACGGATGACGATTCCGTACCAAAGGAATTTTTCAACTAATGACGAAAAATGTTGCATACCTCCGCTAATTATCACAGCTTTCTGTTCGATGCCGGGCGAAATTTGTAGATCACGGGTGAAATTAGTATTTAATAAACATTTATGTCCCTTCGAATACATGTTCCTACGTGTCCAATGGATATTAAATATTCGTACGTAGAGTGGGAGTTATGTCGTTAATCAAGGCGATACGAACGAAATTACAATTATATCCCTGCATAAAAATATATCGTTCTTTAAGAATCATTTGTACCGGGAGATTTATCTGTTTACGGGGAATGAAATATTCCTGGCCAAAGGAAGTGGACCACTTGACCTCTCCCTCGCATATCCTTTCGGAAACTCCGGTAATAACCATTTACTATATTTCTCTTCTACGGTTGAATTGTTATTACTTCCTTAGCAACAAGTGTTTGAAACTTTGTACTCTAACCATTCTTGCTCGGAATTTTATTCGGAATCTCAAGATTTATTCCTTTGAATCTTCACTATATAAATTCATTTGAATACACAAATATATGAATTACCTCTTCTAACTGCAACTATACTTATCTATCTAAACAACTGAATGTTTGTAATTCAACAAATCATCTCTAATTTTACACAATTTTACCAACAATATTTTCAAGAATGTAGAAGAAAATGAACGTTGATAAAAAATCGTACAATAATCGCACCAATTATATCCATAATACCAAGAATACTTAACAGTATGGTTACACTCGGAAATGTCACTTGCCGATATTTACTCGGATCACGAAGTCAGGATGGAACATTAGAGAGTACAGAGAGGGGTAGAACAAGGGGGCAAGAGAATCCCCATAGCCTCGGAGATGGTTCACACGCCCCCAACGGCGTAACGGTAACCCAGTGAAATAGATAGTCTCTCCTGGCTGATATCGTGCTGGACACGAGTGAAGAGAAGAGACAGAATCAGGGTGGAAGGATGTGGGAAGGGTGAAGTAGAGGGGTTGGAGGGTCGCGGGGTGAGCAAGAGTGTACGAACGAGTAGAATCCATCCATATATCGCGGGGCCAACAAACCGACCGAATCTCGACAGGACGAATGGGTAGGCCGCGTTTTCACCGTTGCCACTCTGCACCGTTTTCCAGTTACGTGCTGGTCAATTTGTATGTGTGATGAGTACCCGGTATACGTATATATGTACCGTGCGTATGTGCACATACACGAACACGTGTACACGTTGGATAGGTATAGTTACCCGTAACGCATCACACTGATCCACCACACTGGCTATGGCCAACGAAAGCTTCCTACGTGGAAAGAGAGGGAGATGATTCCGAGGAAGAGGAGTGCATGGTGTGCGTGAAAGGGAAAGAGAAATATAGAGACAGGTAGATATAAAGAGATAAAGTGGAACGAGAGGCGTGGGAGAGTGAGAGAGAGAGAGAATGAGAGAGTACTGGCAGTGTAGCTCGGCACTCCGCAAATTTTCAACCGCCACCCACTCGGCCACCCAGTACGATCCTCATACTACTTTGCCCCGTTGATTCTCATCCCCCGATGGTCCGGCAAAACCCCTTCCTCCATTCGAGCTCGTTTTTGCCGCGTCCACCGCCAGATCAATGGGGTTGCTAACACGGCTTGGTATATGTGTCCGTCCCCACCGCCCCCGGACAGACCAGTCCCCCAAACCCTCTTTCGACCCCTTCCTCTTCCATTCCCTTCCCCCTGCCACCCATTCTCTCTTCGGTTCGACCCCTCGACTAACCCTCCGTGCATCAACCACCCTCGCGGTGCCTCTCCGCGATTCTCTACAGGGTGATTATAAAGTTTCCAGGCTCCGATATGCTAAATGATTCGCCGTATTTCGAGGCGAACGTTCATCGTTCGTTGGATGATGATAACGTCGGGTTTCCTTCAACCTGATAAGGTCTCTGATAAGCGAAGGGAATGAAGAGGGGTGGATACGCGATTGCATAGTTTGTACATCGATGGATTCCTGGTAGAAGATGGGAGGTCTTAAAACATTGATAAATTTAAACTCCAGATTTAAATGGACAGAATACAACTAGAAATGCTGTTGAGTCACTTTGAGTGAAATGTAGAAATTAAGGACGAGGAACTTTTTTCATTTGCAGTAAAGGGTTGCGTGAATTGGTTGGACAACGCGGAATGGTCGAATCAAGAGAATAGGTCGATAATTCTGTTTCGGTTACAGACAATTACGTCTGATTCGACCGCTAATCAACGGCGGGAACGTCCACTGTCTATCCAACGATCCGACAAATATCCTCAAAGTGATCTGAGAATCTCTCTCCCGTCATCAAGTATCCTCATTTGCATAAACGTCCGATGCAATTAAACAACATTGCGACAATTTATAGTTTCAGCCTCATCATTTAATAAAAATGAACAAGTGGATCAATTAAATATGCATCATGGTAATTAATGCAAGGAACAACACCTTTTACTACACACATCACATATTAATACTTAAATACAATTATATATTTTCAATTTAATGACGAGCGTGAAGTACAATTTTAATTATGACATATGGCAGTGGAACATCAGGAATCCAAGAAGAACCAGCTTATTAAATTGTAGAAACTTAAACGCCACCTGTTGAAGGGTCTTCGGTAGGTTCCCTCTGGTTCGAAAAAGTCAGAGGGGTCCTGGTCCCTTACTCCCGCCGGTTTCATCTGCAAAAACATTTTTCAAACAAAGTCTCCGGTGCTTTTATTCGCGGGCATGAAATTCCGACCAAAAGTGTTTCTCACCGGCGAACGATTTGGAGCAAGGCCAGACACTTCGAAAGCTCTCTCGCGGTCACCCGTCGAAAAATGTCCAACTGATTCTCTCTTTTCTCTTTTCCAACCCCCCTCTTCCTGCCCCCTCTTTCTCTTTCTTTTTTTGTACCAGGTCCTTGTATGTTCCATCCGAGTCCAGCCATCCTGCAGTCCACGAAATTAGTACCATCGAGTTGCAGTCAGGGATTTGGACCATCATCGTCGAGCATACTATCGTCCTCCAATCGTAGTTCCGATTCACCGACTCATAAAACAATACGCGACTGATTACTCGATAACTTTGAACAGCGGGGGTTAAAGGGAGGGAGAGAGAGAGAGAGAGAGAGAGAAATGAAGGGAACAAGGGGTTGGGTGGACGATGCAGTTGCAACGGATTGCATTCGAGTTGGCCTCGGCTTTTGCGATTCATACGCAATAGAATTACCGGTTTACGCACCAGTGCCGTTGTATGCGAATGCCGATAGCTAGATACGAGCCATGACTACCAATTAGGATTGGTTCGCTCGACATCCTTCCACGATATGAATGAAATCCTTGCAAATGAAATTTTCTGCTCGAAAACGATCAATGCCCTGCGGATACCTCCGACTCTTCGATTCTCCTTTCATCTCGCGCCGAGACCGGTTTTTATTTTTACCTTTCATTACCACTTCCGGGGGCGTTAAGATCCGATCTTTTAATCGCCCTTCTGAAGGGCTTCGTGGAATCCGTGCGCGCGGTTTTCTGGATTGATTTGCTTTGATCGCGTTAAATCGGAAAAGTTAGCCAGGCAAGCGTGGAATTGATTTTAGAAGGAAATTATTAATTGATTAATATGGTAATCTAATCGGGAGTTGCACGGAGAATATATTTCAATAGAATATTATTGATGGGTAACGTCAATGTAATGCGCTGAAAGCACTATAATCTTGATGTACAATCAAACATGTTTAATAGACTACTCTTGTTATAAATAATCGAATGAATTTTATAGCGAATATATTACTTAACGCATCTATATGTATTCGAAACATGGGATATTACAAATTTTTTAATTAACATCGGAGAGTTTATACTTAAAATCTCTGTCCATCCTGAGACGAAAAATGTCACGTAGGTAAATGAACAAAAATTCACAATACAATTAAAAAAAATAATATTCATATTTTTCCTTCGATTTTACCATGTTTCGTATACAAACTTCAAGAAAAAAAATATGAATATAGTGTAATATGATACATAATAAGAAATCATATACATGAGCAACTTTCGTGTCGAAGGAAGCAAGGACTGTTTCCGATAGAATTCGACCAGCTGCCACTTCATCGTATTATTTTTCCCCGCAGATTTAATACCACGGATAAAAAAGCCGTCGGTTAGAAAATTCACGTAACCCCGATTGACCGATCTGCGATTCCGAGTGGAGAAAAAAAAATCCGACAAGCGTCTCGAAATCGAGGGAAACCTCTGATTGAAACGGTTCGAAGGGAATCACCTTGAAGAGAATCGCGCGACGGCTACTTCAAAGTCGTAGATTCCGGGGGCCCGGTGCGGTCTTGCGGAACCGAAAGTACTCGAAATCCCAAAACATCTGTCAGGTATCACTCCCCCCGGGGCACCAAAGATCCGGTAGTGTCCAAGTTAAATCAGGTGAACGATTTCGACAAAGAACCAAAGCAGACCTCCTCTCGAGTGGCCCACTCCGAGTGCACCACTGCGGAAGTCTTCTTCTTCATCTTCTTCTACCATTTTCGTTCTACTTCTTCTTGTTCTATCCTCTTACCCTACGTGTCGCTCGTTGCCCCCCAATTGGCTCACTTTCGAAGATCAAAAAAATTCTTTTGGGGCCCCGGTATTTTGTAAACGATCTGGGGTTCAAGAGATACTCGACGATGCAATCTCGAGTACTGGGTTGCAAAAAAATGAGGTGGATGTTTGAAAAGTTTTGTGTGATTGCAGTTGACATGATGATGATCATTATTTGATGATTGAATTATTAATATTCATTATGGTGCTGTGTGAAAAAATATGACGAAGATGTAGCTGTACAAATAATATTTTTCCGTGGCTGAATCAAACCTTCCTTTTCTACTAATTTATTGCGAGACAAAGTTATCGTGCAGAAATATTTAAGTTCCATTTCGTAATCGGAAATATATTATTCTCGTGGACCAAATATCGAGGATAGAAATATGAGAGTTCATTCGGTCATTTTTTTAGCTATCTATTCGAGATCGTCGTCAATTAATATTGAATATATAATGTTTAACATAAATAAACACATTATATTCCTGGAATTAGTTGGAAGATCCGATGGCATTCGAATAATTCTGAAGACATTCCGCGAGTGACAGTTTAGGGCTTACATTCGGTGATCCATCTTGAGCGTGTCCGCATCACACTTCATCCCCTATTCCAGTTTCATCCCTCTGTATACACGTGGAACTGGTTCACCCTCATAACGACAGATGGCTCAGGGTGGTCAACCTTTGGGAGTGTCTTTCGACCTCTTCCTTTCAGCTTTGTCCCCCGCTTGGTAGCCTCGGGTCGTGTGCCAACCCCCCCATCTTAAACTTTCACCGAACTATCTCTCAAAGACCTGGAATTAGCTCGATGAACGCCGCTCCATGTAAACGCTTCCACCAAACGTGTCTTCCTCGCAGAACGTTTGGAAAACAGATTACTGGGAGTTAGAACTCGTAGCTGGTACTCGAAGCTATAATTTTCGAAAGCCGATTTCTATTTAAGGGATTACGATCCGAAGAAAACGATCCGAGTTTGGTGCATTGAAGTAATACGATCTGCCTTGCATCGACACTTCTTTTCGTTTGTGATCGTACTCTTTAATAATGGGATGGGTAAATATTGCTTTTTCGGGGTGGTTTTGCAATCCCTTAGAACTTCGGGTTCAAAGAGAAGTTTTAATATATTAATACTATTATACTTGATAGGAAAAAGAAAAATATATAAATAGAATAATTACAGGAATATAATTATTTTTAATTAGAAAATAGAAATATATTCATGTAAGATATATTAAAGATTTCCTTAGAATTACAACTTAAGGGACATAAAGAACTATAAAACATAAAATCGTATTACGCTAAAATTAATAATCGAGTTACAAACATAATATCAGAATATTATATTTTATACCATGTTAAAGAAAATTAATTAAGAGTACCATATTAAATTAATTAAGAGGACCACATTAAATTATTAGAAGACTTAACAGTGTTCACCATAAACTAACATCAAGTGAAGTACCAAATACAAGTCACCCCAAGTAAACAAACAACTCAATCGTAAATGATTTGTTTAACAGAATCTCCCCCAGAAAGGACGTGTTTCGAGGGTCTTCGAATTGACACGCGCATCTGCTCGCTCGATCCACAGGGTTTTTTTCTGGTCGGGACACTTTCATTTTAAAGAAGAATCGATCCCCGGCAGACGATTCGTCCCCGTGCACGACCTATACGATTAACACGTCACCGGGTACAAAGAGCACGTCTCTGGTATGTCATGGGAATAATATTTTTTGTCCCGCGGGTGCACAGGCCTTTTTCCATGCGAGGGGACCCCTCTGGTTATGTTTGCACACAGAAACGTTTATCTGCGGGGCACCATGAAGCACGGGGTACCGCGTAACCCCGTGGATACTTTTCTTACCGCTGCATCGGAGACAGCGGAGAGAATACCAGAGTTCTCTAAATGTTTACCTCTTTCGGGAGTCTATTTTTATTCGATCCTTTAAAGGTACAAGGAATAATCCTTCCGAATGTTTTGTCATCTACTTTGATTCCTTTTTTATATCGGCAAGGGATTTGAAGTGTTTTTTTTTAATCGCTCGAGGAGGGACTTACGAATGAAATGTATAGAGTAAGTCAAAATATGTTTGCCAAAGGATTATGGCTTAGTTAACTTATTTATTTATTTGTACTTTAGAAAATCGGTGGGTTCTACGTTGAATTTTGTAGGTCTTTCATTATTGTTTTATATGTCTCGAAGGCAAGTAATTTTAATTCAATTTTGATCAAACAATTTTCTTGGGGGAATCCATTATGGGACTGCATTAAAAATAAAAATGTTCGAATTATAAAGTAATATAAATAATTAATTATCGAGTATAGTCTGATAGATTATCAATTTATATTCTATCCCATATTTAATACTTGGCTCAATGAAACGGAATAAAAACGAAGCATAATATTCGTTAGTCGGGAGATAATGATGGAATGATGTCTCCGAAAAGTTCATCAAAGCCACTCTAGCCAATCAATATTAGTCGAGAGAAGAGCGTGAATTATAAATCAAGCGAGTCTTCAGAGTTCGAGTTTCTACGAAGGCTGCGAAGCCCAATGAAATATGCAATGGTCTTAGAGGGTAGTTTCGATCCACGTGGGGGGTGAAATGCCGGCTGAGCGTTAAAATGGAATTAACACCCCCGTCCGTCCAAAAGTCCCGCCTGAGAATCCACCCCGAAACTATTCGCGGCGATCATTCGACCGGATGTCCTTTCAAAAATCGATCGAACCTCATCCTGCTTCCATCATTATTTTGATCGCAATAAATCCAAGTAAAGAAATTCATTCGCGATTAAATGCCGGAGGAAACTTTACAAATAATTTCTAAACAAAACGAAACAAATATAACATTTTTAAATCCTCCAATTAATATCGTAATTGGGTTATTAATATAATAATGTTTTTGATTGCAATAAATTGATTTGCATTCAGAGAAATTATGTCCTTTAATATTGCTGAATAATAAACATTTTCGGAACGGATTTATAATAATAAAATAACCGCAGGACATGAAAGAACCATTCAAGTCCAGGATAAAAAGAGAAAGAATATTCCATGGAGTTTACACGTTGATTTTTTACTTACAATTCATTGCTCGGTTGAAAGGGATTTAATTCGGTTTGACGGGATATTTTTCGGAATCCATAACCACTAATCCGTGTCTCATTAGTGCTTTAGGTGCACGCACATCGTTCCACGGGACATTTTACGATTCTAATGATGGCCAGGTTGTTTGATTGAAGCGCAGCTAGTCTAATAAAATAAATCATGCGTGGTGGAGAGGCCGGTGCTGCGAACAGTGCTGTTGGTTCAAATTAATCCCATTGTGCCTGGATTTGGTCGGTGCGCCAATTAAACGGATTATTATCGTCGCTACCGTCATTACTTTTTGCGAGAGGGCACAAAAAATCCCAGTCCACCGAACCAATTTGATCGAGACATTTTTTATGAACCCCCTTCGTTTCTTCCATTTTTAATCCCTGCCAGGACTACTTTTTATAAATATTTCCTTTGCCCTAAGTAATTTATATCACGCCCGGTAATCATTGTTTCAATTCATCCGATTCTGTTCCTGCCTCCACGATACTTCAAATTAAACTGATTCGATTTACATCCTTTCAAATATATAATCATAAAATTGCATTATTTTTAACTATACTCTTCCCTAACGAGATAATTGATGCAGTAATTTTGTTTATTGATCCCGGAATTAAAACTAAATTATTCTTCCATGAATATATATATATCAGTTATTGTAAAAGATACTTGGAGATAAATAATCATAAAGATATCGAGTACTATCGATTAATAAATAAGTTCCATTTTTTAAAATGAAGTCTATTCTAAATAAAAAGAACTACAACGGAGTTTGATTTAATATATTCGATATATTCAGGAGTATCTTTTTATTGAAGACCGTCAGAGTTTTAGGGAAAGGGAATCGACAAAGGGCAAGAAGTTATTAATAAAGATGGCAAATATATTAAATTCAAGTCCATTGTAGTTCATTTGATCGATCAGTGTTAATGACGACAATAACACGTGTGTATCGAAGTAAAAGATTCGAGTTACAGGGGTAAACGATACCAGAGCTTAGACACGTAGGTTCGTCTAATTTCAACATGGCACCCCATAAGGAGAGCCACCCTTGTCTCAGAGAAATCTCCCTTGCCCTCGGGTTCTACGTATCCTGTGCGAGGACGAATTCGTCCTACACCGTTTACGAAATACAGGATGGGTCTTAGTGGAGATGGCTACCGGAAATTGCTGGGTGACCTTACTTAGGACTTAGCAATGGAACTCGAAGGGACCTTAGACGAAGGGTTACCATATCGTCGAAAACGATGAGAGGAAGGGCTCATTAATGAGGTAATACTAACGGAGCATCCAAGAACCTTCCTATCTGAACTTGATGAGCCCTTCGGAATTACATTGTCTTCGACGGTCATTTCGTTATGGGATGACTTCCCGACAATAAGCTCGGGGCGTGAACTTTGGTTACATCTTGCTTTGCGATCTTTGTCTTGCCTTTCTTGGACATGCTTATCTTGGTTATTAACACTCGAACTACCGGCGATGTTTAGTTATGTTTGTATACTTACACTACCGGTCATAAGATTGGGATCACTGACTATCGTTAAGCAAATTATTAAATATCTTGTCTATAAAATGTAAAGAAATACTTTCCTTTGGGTACATCTGTAGGTTGATGTATGTTGATATTATAAGATAGAAGTGTTGTATAAATTTCGTATATCTTATTCTATATTAATTATACATTTCGCTTAATACGCGATTCGTCGAAGTATCGACATAGTTCGCCGACATTCTTTTAGTAAAGTAATTTGTTGCGGGGAAACTAACAACCGTGATGTAATAATTATCGCTGTACCAAAATGTTTCGAAATTCATTCGAAATTATATGTCAAATAAAACTTTCAATAGATGCAACCGTCACGATAAATATTCAGTTATAGACTTAACAGTAAACATTAAACTTTCTTGCAATTTCTGTTGTCGAAGAAGGTCAGATTCGAAGTGCGTCATCAGCCAGCAATATTTCAGTGGATTTCACGGACATCGTGCGATCTCGCGAGTCGAACTAAAATTGTTCAATTACGATTTGTCACGTAGTGTCGATTTTCCACACACAGTGCACTCGCTCCTTTTTAACCCCTCGTACACGAGCAACCCCGTATGGGGTCCGTAACAATACTACGTAAGGGGCTGCAAGTAATAATGGCCGGGGGCATCGATCATACAGTGAGTGTTCTCTTTCTCTCTTTTTCTCTCTCTCTCTCTCTGCATTACGAGATTTCAAAAACACGCTCGCGTTTTCCTTACACAGCTGACCCAGGCCTTTTTCAAATTTCCACCCCCTCCGGCTATGCTTTTTTCTCCCCGCCGATGATGCCTGACAGGAAAAGAAATTCGATCGATTCCTTGGATTAAATCGACGTATCCGGAAGAAGGTTTTGTGGCCGGATCCCGATGGAATACCTGTATCCGTTATCCATTATACTTGCTTCCGGATGAAATTGAGGACACAAAGTAAGAAAGAAATATGTTTTTTTTGGGATTTATTTCTGTGGAGATTTGAGATGATACGTTTCTAAACAGGATCCTTGAGACATATAAGGAAACGTAGTATTTATTACATTTATTATGTTCTTCATATTTAATGGAAAATTCAAAATCCATGTTTTTGTTGTTTCTATATAATTCCTTCTATTTTTGTCCAATTCGAATGAAAGTCGTTTTAGAATCTTATGGTATTTGAACGACTTTAATAGTTCTTTATGTGGAAAAGCTATGATGAAAAGTACAAGTTATTTAATTCCTAGAAAATACTATGAATAAATATTTTAATATAAATAACTAATAAATTTCGAAGTACAAAATGCTGTTTCAAGTATTAGTCGTCCGTCATACTTGACAAAGGAATATATTAGTATCAAATATTTCCAGAATTTATATGAATGTGTCGGAATTACAGCTTGCTTTAAAGGGCTTTTATAAATCCAACAAAAACAGCAATTATTAAATCGACTTCCAAGTCATACCATCGACACGGAAGACACACATCAATCCTCTACAACCACCCCATCGCTCACAGGCTCGACAAGCACGGCTACAAAGGTACCCCACCAAAAAACCGAAACGTAACAACCCTGTCCGTTCTACAACCCTTCGAAAAACCACCCGATGAACCGTCCATGGAACGTAGACCACGCGTGTTGGTGTGAAAACAGGCTACTAGGTACAAGCCTCTCTCCTCTCCTCTCTTCTCTCAGTCCATACACGTTGCACGAGAGATTTAGTGTTGGTAGAGGGTTGTGTTGCAAGTATGAGTGACTGTTCGAGGGGTGCGTCCCGAACACGTGACGCCTGATTCATACACAGACTGCTACGGAATCAATTTGTAATCTTGACTCGAATTAAGGACGACAGTGGGGGGTGGTCCTGGGGGGTGAGACGCGGGTGTACGGATGCTGAGGGTGGGAAGGAGAGCGAGTGAGAGAGAGAGAGAGGAAGAAGAAACCGACGGAAAGAAGAGAGTGACGAAAAGAAGAGAGCGACGGAAAGAGAGAGAGGAAGAAAAGAGCGACAGAATTAGGGAGTGGGAGAGGAAGAGAAAGACTCTTGTAAGGAGATAGTGTGAGAGAGAGGTAGCGATGTTTAGGGGGGGACAGGGAATTGTAGTCGGATACGTTTATTGGGAAGCGAGGCTGGCATTTGGTCCAGGAGAATGTGCCATGGGTATACTGGAATTCGGAGTCTGGTCTCGTGTTGAGAGCATTATAGTCCGGCTTGTAGGTTATTAGGTGCGTTGGCTAATAGGCATCGATATCGGGGTATTAATGGCAGGTAACCAGACGGTGATAATGGCTATCAAAGGACGGTATTTTAGCGCGACATAGCCAATAGTAATAGTGGCTTTTACCTTGTTATTCAATATATTTCACGCGCAACCTCTACGCTACTGCCTTTGACGGTATAAAGTATTTAACGAGGTATAGGTGTACCTTGAATTATATATATCTTCCGTGTTGGTATCCGTGCAGATATCTAGTGGACGGATCATTCTTTCGGTCCACGTTACACTTCGTTTGGAACGAAAATATTTTTTTATTGTTAGTCAACTTTTTGACTTCATCCGTGAGATACCAATATACAGTATTCCCGTCGTAATAATTATGTCATAATTATCGGATAGAATTCGTTATAATTATTGGAATCTTGAATGTTGATAGATGTAACGTCGCGATTGCGCGACAGAATGATTAACACGGTTCAAGAGAAGTTGGCGCTTCGGAATAATCGCGAGAGAGCGCATAAAAAAAATGTCTTTGTCCCATGTCGAAAGTTAACGTGCGAACGCTGTCTCTGGATGCACTCGTCGGCGAGATAGATTTCGCGAAAGAGACGAAATAAAGAGCGGAGAAGCAGAAGCGGGAAAACAAAAGGGGTGGCTTGGTTGGGTCGGCTTGTAGTAGGCATAGGGGTGGATGATAAGGGGTGGAGGAGAGGAGGTGGGGCAGAAAACGATCGGGGCAACGAGAACGGAAACAAAAGCGACGCGGGGGCGATACGCAGTATGGCGACGCTTCCGGCTCGCTCACCGCACACAATGCACTCTCCCGTGTTAACTTCTCCTCCACCTATCCACCAACCCCCCTTCCTTTTTTTCCTCCGTCCTTCCTCATCCACTAACCTTCCATCTCACGCAGCATCCCTCGACATCGAAACCTCGCGACGATCTCAATAACACCTCCTCGTCTCTTCGTCTACTTTTTATCTACATCCCCCCAACATCTCTTCGTAATCAACCAACCATTGTCCGCCTCTTCTTCTTCATTCTTCGTCTTCTCCTTTTGTCCGCTAACTCTTTAAGATACTCGGAAGCAACAAGTTGCATCTCCACAAATCTTTCGTGAAACAACTTCACTTTGAGATCAACATAATCAAGCAGGTTTTATGCTTGTTCTTCTTCCTCTTATTCCGCGATTTAACGCTAAAACTACCGGCGATGTATTCAGCTATATTTGTATATTTATGTCTACAGTCTTAAAAAAATAATAGATGGAGAAAATTATTTAATCGATTTAATGTCCATTACGTAACGTGACCCGCGAAACTCCTCAGAAAATAGAAAGTTTCGACATTTTTATTAAATTCCAAAGACTCGTTGGTCGGTATTAAGTTTATTATTGAAAATACAAGTTAACTTCTTTATTCGTTATTGTACTTGTGTCTCGTGTAAAATATGCTGCATAATTATTCCAGTGTTAAGGATGACACTTTGACAAGAACCTTGATACAGGAAGTACAGTGACGAGTGTCATTTAAGAAATGTTTAGATCAGAGGCGAACCCTTTCGCCATTGGTGGCACAGCTTTTTAGTCCAGTAAAACCATAGACTCGCTGAGTGCGCGCACGTCATTGTCTTTTCCGAGAAAGGCACTAGGCGATATTAAAAAAAGGCTGACACCTTTTGCTGGTCACTGGCGAGGAAACGGAAGCCTAACGTACAGGAACGTTTTAAGTAATTAGTCCTCCGGCATTGTTCTTTTTGTGAAATGCCGTCCATGGATTCGCATCTTCCTCGGGCATGATACTAGTAATTAGTAGCCTTGTCTACTATTTTCTTTTTCTTCCTCCGCGAACATCTTTGTGTCTCCGATTAAAAGTGGAATTAAAGTGAGATTAATATTAGTGGATTCTTTATCCATTAATTAATAATATTGAATTTTTATGATAATTGTATGTAGAGGATACTTCTCCCTAATTAATTAATAAAAATTATTATATACATATTATCACGAGAATTCAATGATAATAAAATATTTTGTACATTTCATAATTCTTACAAAATTACGGACAAGTTCTTATTTGAAAAATGTGATAATTTAAACTACAAAATAATAACATCACACTATAAAAATCGGGCATTCTATTACATATTTTTTATCGAAAGTTCTCGGTCGCGATTACGAGGACTTGCGAGAAAAAGGTGGGATAAAAAAGTGTCGGTGTCAGGTTTCTTATTTTCCTATTTTTCCATCAAAGCAAAAGAACCCCGAAGAAAGTATCGAGCAGATGGTCGATCGAAAAAAAAAATTACGTAATGGAGTCGAAAAGAAATCGGGTTAATCTGGTACTAATCCCCGTCTGGGTGTAAAAGAGAGGTGTTTCTGGGCTGAAAATGTTTTTCAAGGACAAACGAGAAACGTGAAAGCAGCGACAATTTCTGAGGGAGCGTTTCTCGTGTACTTTTACCTAGAAATTAACCTGGGCAACCCTCGAGGAGTGCGTCGGTCGTGACGATCGGCAGTAAAAGTTTCGGAACTAGGCCTTTATGGATCGTGGCCTCTATTTTGCCAAAGAGGCTACCGGGAGGGCACTGCTTCTCTTATAGAAAGTAATTCCTGGTATCAATTTACTTTCGGAAGCAATAAAGAACGTCTGGCTACGGTCAATTTTCAATTGCACATTTTGTATCGCGGTTTATAAACGCACTGTTAATCGGAGAAATAGTATAATATAAATGTCATAATATATAACAATGTAATATACGATGATATACTATGTACAATAACATACTCTGTATATTACAGAGTTTAGTGTCAAGACAAAATTGAAAGTTCCATCGTAAATAAATTAAAGTAAATATATATTATTAATGTGCTTCGATTTTTAAAGGAATCTTCAGGTTCTTATTAGCTCCATTCTGAATATTATCCCTTTCTCAGATGTAATTAGTGCTAATTAACTGTGACTTCATTAAACTTTACAATCTTTAATGACGCGAATTATGTTATATTATATTAACTTAAGAAATTAGATTAATATAAACCTAAAGATTCCTTTAATGACCGGAGAATATTTATAATATAATTTCATTACTTTCTTTACGATGGAAGTTTAAATTATATTAAAATCAAATATACCTTTTAAAATGTCTTGAGTGAATGAAAATTATGAAATTTATTTTTTTTATTAATATGAAGGAATGTTTCGTAACAATATTCATAATACTCTCACGATATGTTTCTCAAAGTAACTACCGCACCAAGGTGGTAATGAAAAATTAATTATTAATCACATCCCTTGCGAAGTACAGATAAATTAGTATCGTTCTGGATTCGAAAGGCATCGTAAAGGAAGTAGATCTGGAAATCGCGCATTCGTGAAAGTTAATCCGTGGTAGTTAAATCAAGGTGACTATATAGGAAAGGGTGGCGGTGGAGTTGTTGGATGGCTATGGCCGAGGCTGTGCAATTTCGTTGTAAATCTCGGTCCGAATGCCCGTAAACGGCACGCTGACCCAGAAAATCAAAGGGTTAAACCCCATAGACTGAGGAATTTCGTCAAGATCGATTCGAATTTTGCGCACGGCCAACGTTCGAACGGAACGCCGACTTTTACGACCGGTCCTTTTCGAGTTTGGCCAAAAGGGCTGAATCGGCGCGTCTCTTTTGCGCGAAAATCGGTGAAATGAGCCCCGACGCTGTAATAAATCTCACCCTCGAACGCCGCCCCTTCTGTCTTTCTCCTTCGACGTGTAACGTCTCTCTTTCTAAACCACCCCCTTGGACACCCCCTCTTTCTCCTGGATACCAAAACACCATCAGCCAAACCTTACGAGGCCCCCCCGCCAAGAGACCGCACGAATCCCTGTCTAAATATTGGGCCTCATCGGTACACTGATCGTCATAACTCTATAAATTACTTCGCCTATTAATAATCGCTCGATCAAACGTTTGTCACCGTGAATTTCCTGAAATTTTCATCAGCCGGTGAAAGTCTAATACTAGTTATTATGCAATTATTGATTCGTCGTGCAATTTCCAATCACATTTTAAGAATCAAATGAATTAGAAATAATTTTCTTTTATTTTTATTACATAACACTGAATCGTTCCAACAATAAATTGGAACAAAATTAGAATTTACAGGTCGTCGAATATAAAATAATCCATAATTATTTTAAACCTCGAGATATATCACTTTCAACTTCAATTATATTCCTTTAATTATAATACACCAGAGTGCATTCTTACTTCGCATTTTTCACTCGAAATTATGTCATCGATTTTTTGGAGAAATTATGATCTCGATTTTTGATATATCCGAAAGTAAATGAAACTCCTGAAGAAATTATGTTAACGATTTTTGATACGTCTGAAAATAAATGGCACGCGTAGAGAATATTCGAAACAGGAATTTTTCTTTCAGATTCGAGTGAATTCCAGGGAGACGGTTAAATTGAAAATTCCAGTAAGTGGACCCCCCGTGGGGGCCTTACACGTTCGCCTGTCCAAATATTGGTTAGCGCTGTCGATTTGCATAGAACAAGTCCCGTGTCGAACTTAATAAATTCGTCAAGAGTTAATTCGACGTTAGTCGCAGGATTATCCGGATCTATTTCATGGCGTGATCGGCATTTCTCTTCGCTTAAAGACAACGATAATCCTTCGGGGCTAAGCGAAGCTCTATTGACACGGTACATTAAGCTTCTTATTCACTCTTTTCACGATTTAATGAATTCTTATTAAAAAGGCGCACCCCTTGTTTTAGTTACGTAATGTACTATTTCTCGAATTAATATTGGATTATCGTCCCTTGTGTTTTTTATTCCTTCCTTCGTAACGAGCTGACTGTGTAACAGGATTTTTTTAAGTAATACCTTATTATCTACATTATTTTAGAATTTATGAAATATACCAAATATTTTGTACATATAATGTATATTATAATACTTATTATTATTATTTCGTTAGCGACTTGTATACTTTGTATTGAAAAATATGTAATACATACTGCATGTATTATGTATATCATATATTACTTCGTGATACTTAAAAATAAAATATCATAGAGAAGAAAATATTAAATAAGTCAAGGCAGTACAAGGAAATAAAAATTAGTTAAATTATAACTTATTATCATTATAGTGAGTTATCATTGTATAAATATATTTAATTAGCTAGTAGGATAAGTATTTTTCACAATACATTAATTTCTGACACGAATTTGGTATTTCGACAAATGGAAGAAGCAAAATATATTACAGTAAAATTTTAATTTTGAATCGAAGAAAGTGGTTTGCCGTTATTTATTTTTAATTAGTAACACGCTTTTAATGTAACACAGTTGGTATCGAATTCCCGAGAAGAATCTCCATAAAGTTTGGAACAGGTCAAAGCATAGACCGAGATGGGGCAATAAGGGGTTGAATCAGGTAACCACGTGGACGCGATGCGAACTGTGCTTTGTATAATAACCCTTTCAACACCCGAATACTTTTTATGGTGTCTATATATTTGCATTCATCAATTCACTTTGTTTTAAATGGAGAACAATGCAGTTGCTTCCAAAGCAGGAAGTTTTCGGAAGTTATATTTATCTTCTTCGTATTCAGGGAGTAATATAAATTTTCATTTACACACGAATCTTCTAATACAGAATTTACTGGCTCGTCGAAGGGAAATCGACGATCGAAACTTTGATTACATGACGTTTCGTGTAGAGTATTTATTTATTTATCTAATGTTTACTGATCTTGGTAAAACGTATCGAACCATGTTACGTCATAGTTCCATATTTCATTTCTCTATTTTTGAAAAATATTTGACGTTACGTGACAGGCTGATATTCTAATAACTAGAATACACCGAATAGCAAAAGTGATGCATTGTCAGAGTAATAAAATAATTTCGTGTAAATAAAATCATAAAAATCCCAATTATATTCCCGAATCAGAATGCTTTTTATCTTACCTAATAAATTATAAAAAATAAATTCAGTTAGCCGAAAAATCATAAATATAAATACATGTCTTATTGAACCTCTAGTAATAAAGCAATAATAAAGGTGATCGATATAAAAATATTTTCTGCCTTTCTCCAGTTCTGGTTATATAAGTATATTAACACTGGAACTTATGTACATAAAATAGAGATGTATCAAATCTCAAACAATACGCCGCTGTATATTCGAATAATTATTTTAAAAACCGGTGTCCAGTCATTTTTAGCGTTGCATCGAAAATTGCATTCAAAGCCATCATTGTAGGAAGTCTTAAATAAAGACGTCTTAGGAAATGCATATGTCGAAGAGGTCAAGAAACGCGTGCATCCAAGGAAGGTAGGTTTCCTGGGCCGTGGAGGGGTAACTCGAACACGTGCGCGTGAAAATTTACGTCGTCACGTAAGCGTGATGTAGGTGGAAAGGCGAAGAGAAGCAACTGGATCGAGTGCGAGTGGGAGCGAGTGAAAAAGCATGGCACACGGTGAGAAATCGAGAAAGAGAGAGTGTAGGATCAAGGGGGATGAGTGAATTTGGAATAAGAGAGAGTAAGAGAGAGAAGGAGAGAGCGTGGTGGCCGTGGAGAGAAGAAGAGCTATACAACAAGAGGAAGAGAGTTAGAGAAGGAAAGATGAAAACGGGTAAGGAAGACACAAACGGATGAGAGGCAGCAAGCAGCCCCTTTGGCTCAGCAACCCTAAGCCTGGTTAGGGGTGAAGGCGGCTCGCCACGGAGGCCACAACACGACCGCCGTCCTCATTGGTCGACGCGCTTCCCCTGGGTGGGGCTCCGGAAAAATTGGAGGGGAGAAAAATCCCCTCTAAATAGCTGCGGCTGCGGCCGCGAAAAACTAGAATCCGCTCAGTCGGCATCGAGTACGCGTCGGCTTGGCATTTTCACGAACTTTCACCAATTTCATTCTTCCATTCCATGCGAGACTAAACCACCAGGAGATACGTCCGAGTTTCGCCAAGGATTTCGAACGAGACTTAATCATCATTGGTGTTTACTTCAGAGTGTTTTTTGTAACAAAGTGAACTCTTTATTCAAAGAGAAACAGTGGATTGTAATCAAGTGTGTTTTACGAAGAACAGAGTATAAGTTATTGGTGTCTTCATACCGAGGATTATTTTCCCCATTGGACTATACGCCGTGTCACGGATCTTTTTATCGAGCTCCTGATAAGAAGATCGAAAAATGCATCTACCGGAAGGACCATTAGGAATGGATAGCTTTAACGCAATTCACGAGAAACTAGAGACCTGGCATGGTGAGTTGGTTCGCACCGGAAGTCCCGCCATCCTGTGCAGCCAACTTCCAACACACTGGAGGTCAAACAAATCGTTGCCCATGGCATTCAAGGTCGTCGCTCTCGACGAAGTCACCGACGGTACCTTGGTCACCATCAGGGCTGGCAATGACGAGAATTGCTGTGGTGAACTCAGAAATTGCACCGCCATCATGAAGAACCAAGTTGCCAAGTTCAATGATCTCAGATTTGTTGGACGTAGTGGACGAGGTGAGAATCATCAACTTTCTTCCTCGAATTTGTGAATACACTTCGATCGTGACATACTAGTTGTTATAAGAGTAACAGTTGAAACAAATGGATTGACATACGCTGTTACTCTTATAGCAGAGGAACATGTTCTCGTACTTCGAGTCTCAAAAACATAACTAATTATGTGTCTTTGGTTTGATTACAGGGAAATCGTTTTCCTTAACGATCCAAATCAGCACAGTACCATTCCAAGTAGCCACATACACCAAGGCTATTAAAGTCACCGTAGACGGACCACGAGAACCCAGATCCAAGTCGAGTAAGTTTACCCTCAAACATCTCAAACTATTCCACACTTTCCACGCTACGTTATCAAACACTTTGAGACTCTATCTTGTTTCTTCGGTATTCGAGATTCGACAGTTTCCCCGGGCCACTTTCTAAGTCAAAGTTCTACTTCTTGAAACCAGTTGCGCTTCAGAGACCGTTAGCTCAAACATTTGCGAAAACACACGGTAATCATTTAAAATCCATGAAGTATCGCGAGTAGAATCCCAAGACAAGTCAGTTTTGACCACCGTGGAATCCGCAAACGGTTGTTGGAGACTCGCGGGCGTTTAATAATCCGGCATATATCTGGCGGACCTCAAACCGCGATTCCGTGGCGGTTAACGGAGGACGGTGCTTGCAAGCTCTCCCGACATTGGCGTACCTCGTGGAACCGAGAGAGAAGCATTCCACGTTTTGCACGTGCACGTGCATAAGCGCGCGCACATGCATATACTAGGATAGTAGATTCGTAGAAAAGCTTTTGGCAAAGTGTCAAGTCACCGTGTCATCGTGAACGATCTCTTAGTCGGCATCCGTTTAACAGTTAGCCGAACTTATTTCCCTGTCTCGAAGATGATGTACTCGGTGATTGGTCTCAGGAGCACTAACGTCTTTCCTTGGCAATTTTATTGGTCGGTGAAGAAGGGATTCGTGGATAGAGACGAATGTAGCTGGCAAAGAAGCCGCGTTTATGCGTTTGTTTATCGTGCCGCATATGGCGGTAACATGTGTGCTATGTTTTATACGAAAAACCTCTGGCACAATCGTATAACGGACGTTATACGCGAGGTCGTATAAACAGAGATACACTGGTTCTTCTTCTACCAGCTTCCGAGGGTGTCGTTAATCCGTGTTTTATAGGTCTTGGGTGGCCGAGCTCGGTCTCTTCTTTCTTCCTCTGTCTTCCTCTTTTTTTGTTGGTCCCTCGCTTTGGTCTTTGCCAGTTCGTTAGGCGCGACGGTGATTTTCCGTTTGGAAGATCCCTTTTCTCTTGATTGGCTTGTTAACCGTCATCGCAGAATGGTTTTGTCTTACGAAGACGCTAAGGGATGCTTGTTATAAGAGTGTTTTCTATTATACCGAAGAAACAAGAGATAAAAGAATAAGTTTATTGAAAACTTATCCGAGCGACTTGGACTAAGGAAGATGTTTTTTGTTGTTTACAGATTTCGGACAATTCGGACCTGGAATTCATGGACTGAGTTTATTCAACCCGTGGGTGGATGTCGCTTACTTGGGACATCCATGGCATCATCTTCCACATCCGGCACTTGTCAAAGGTAAGCATCGTGATTTCGATTAACTGCAATTCTTCCATTTTCATTCGCGAGGGGATCAAGTCGTATTTTTGTTTAGTCGATTTGCTTTACTTTCATTGGATACATGGTCGCATGTACTTCGTATACATTCAGCTTTGAGAGACACAGAGAAATAGAATTGTAATCGATTCACATTCTGATATGTAGTATAAAAAGAGTCTAAAAAAGAGGACACGTTCGTGAGAGTCCGCGTTATCGATTTCGAGTCCGCGACGCCTGGCGATGATTCATACCCCATAGCTGGACCGAGGGGTGAGCCTGAGCTCCCTTTTCCCACAACAGAGAACGAGAGGCCCCCCTAGTGCACCCCTTATTCCATCGTTCGAACAACAATACGCCTTAGATCCCTCTTAACCCCTCGAAATTTCGCCCACGAGTCTTCCATTCACCATGGAACGCGCGCCATCGCGTGGACTTATGAAAATGATCAGGATTTTAATCGAGACTTCTTTGTTTGTTCAGGAACCATACCAATGACACCAACGGATTTATTCACACCGCCATTCTCACCGGCAGTATTGCCATCCACCTATCCATTCGAACACATGAAATATCCGACGGAGTACACGACGTTACCTGGAAAACCAACCACCACCACCACAACCACAATGACTACCATACCAAACAGCCCATCGAGAACACCACCAAGGAGTCCAAGTGAATCTGGTAGCGAATCAGCGACGGAGGAGGTTCGAAGTGCCTTCGTACCAATTCGATTGAACACTCTTCCACCGACTTCCTCCATCACACCATCTTCCTCCTCTCCTGAGAGGATTCAAACGAAAGCGTTGATCGAGTGTGCCAGGAACGAGTTGAAAGCACCCACCGCCTTAATCTCCCAGAGATTATCGTCGAAGAGGAGTCCCTCGCCAACCAAGATCTCATCTCCACCACCGGCCAAACGAGTATGGAGACCGTACTAGGATCCGAACAAACACCGGAAGAATGAACTTTCGTGATCGATTAATATCGATGCCAAGGATACACTTGAATCCCGCTGGAAGGCTAGTGATAATGTAAACACCAGGACGCCTCGCGTCGGTGTTTCCTCTTCGACCTCCTCCTACGCTTGTTCGCCGAAGAAGAGTATCTTCGTCAGGATACCAGGATGTACATATTTTATTGACATACGTAGAAACGTATATGTCTCGTTCATCGAAAATTGCAAAGAGTTAATTGAACGATAATCAGTGATCGATGTCTTCGGTTTTACGAAGACGTCCAAGCATGAAGTAGCATGGAAGATGATTCACGGTGACAAGGTCATTTCGTCGATCGAGGGCTGGTCTCTTTCGATGAATTTTCGTGTTTATTGTTGCTGCTGCTTGTATATAGGACAGTGTGGAGGGGGAGTTTTGTAAATATGTGTTGATAGTACGTGGACAATAATGTAGAGGATACGAAGAAGAACAGGGAGAGAAGAGATCTAATGTATATGTATATTTGTGCTTGTATAGTCAGAGGTTTGAATGAGACAATGTGTGCTTGTGAGAGAGCGAGAGAGAGAGAGAGAGAGAGACCAAAAGACAGAGATATCGATATTATTTATAAGCCAGAGATCTAATTTAATGTAAACAGATGGTATAATATAGAGATGCAACGAGAGGAATAAAAATCAAATCTACCTTAAATCAATCACCTTTTCATTCATTTCACTACCCTGCTCATTATATCATTCATGTTTTCAGTAAACACGAACATTAATACGAAGTAATACAAAATCATAAAAACGAGACATTGGGTCTGTAATTATATTCCATATAAAAGTCATTCAAATATTTTATCATTACCTAATTCAATCTCACCCACAATTACGATTTATTTCATAACATCTAATAACTGCAATAATCTAACACAATCTAACAACAAATTAATTATCTTGGTGCCATAAATTTCTTTATATTTAAGATTCATTTAATCACATCTATTACCTCCAATCAACTAATACAATTTAATACGGCAAATTAATTATCCCGCAGCTATAAATTTCATAATTAGCCGGTACCATAAAGCTATCAATTTTTCTTTCGACACCATTTCTTGGTTTCAGTAGTCGGCCGGAGGAAACGGTTTAACACGGCCTGTTTAGAGGCAACGGATTCGGGGCCCCGTATTGCACGCGCTAGAGAGGAAGAATAACATGAAAGAGATTGAAACACCGCTTCGTGCCTCTGCAAGGGGAATCCATATTTTTTTTTTGTCGCGATTTAAATCTGAATGGCCGTTCCGCCGCGGTCGTTCGAGGCTTCCACTCGTACGCGTATGGGTTCCCATACGGCTAACACAAGGGTGGAGAATGCTTTATATCGAGGGGAGTGCGTGAGATCTGTATTAGTACCGATAGCCTCAGAAACTGCAGTGGTTCTCATGAAATTGTCCCTTGATTTCCGTCGCGTAGGACTTAAAAATCCCTCAAACTTTCTCGTTATTTAATTAATTTATTATCAGGCCTGATAACCTCAGAAACTGCAATAGTCCCCCTAATTGTCCCCTGATGATAGTTCCTCAATTTAAGTCACCTGGGACTAAACATTTCCTCAGCCTTCCTGGTAAATGAACTAATGAACTTAAAGCCTTAATTTAGAATCCCCTGAAAATTAATATCATCCTTTATGTATCGATTATATAGTATTTAATTCCGGACCTCCCAGTCTATGTGGGATTAATATAAATTCTAATATTTGATAACACAAATATTTTTATTCTCCCTGTAATTATTATCCGAATATATTTCTAATCCTACAAATATGAAAATGAATTCATTAAACGGTGTCCAGTATGGACGTAATTAATTATGATCTTAATAATCATCTGAGATTGATCGAGTTAAGGGTAGTTTTAAGGGCGACGAATGTATGAAAGGGAATTTGTGATTGGACATTCGGAAAGGGAATATCGTATAACATTAAACCTCTCTCCTGCGTGGCTGTGAAACATAAGCTAGGGTAAGGGATAGCTTTTTTTCGGAATTGTTCCGTTCGTGTTTGTCAACTGGTCCATAGAGATCGAGGACAGTTAATCTAGGTGACGTCAAATAACTCAATTTCGTACAATCCGTCGGCGTGTACGCAACCGGATTTAGTTCTTGATACATGCTCGAAAGTATCGCTATCTCCATTAAACCCGAATATTTATTGTTTCAATGAATATCATAAAGATTTATTAACGAAAACAAGAATAAGAAATCCAACAGCTTTAAAGTCTTTCCTAAACCCAGTTAAAAATTCTCCGATATAGTTAAATAAAATAAAAAATATTACAAAAACAGTGGACAATGTCAAACCTCGAATATTCTAAATTCAGAATTCGAATATTCTGAATTCTACAATTCTGTAATATCATGAACAGTAAAATCAAAAATATTTTTTTTTCATATTTCCATCCCTCAAAAAATTTTTTAAATATTATATACTGTTACTCCATATATTAAGGTATATTAATATAATTATTTAATAAATATCCTCGCGAGCAGTAGTACATAATAATTTTGTTGTTTCAGGTCCACCTTGCTGGGGTGATTTCAACGCAGACTTCCTTCGTCGCCCGACGAAATGTTTATCAATGGAGTTCAGATTATTGAAAATTTCTTTAGAATTTTTTCTAGGAAGATGAGAACCTTGCGATTCGCTGTAGCCATGGGTCCGTTCGTTGACGAGTAGACAACGGAACCGAACCAAGCAAGCATGAAGGGTCGACACACGAAGCGAGCCAAACTGATCGGAGCCAATTCGTGCGAGCGCGAGCCACCCGCCGCTAACTAATGTTTGCCCAAAGAATCGCGACGAATAATTGAGTCAGTCACGGGAAGAGAGGGATAAAAATCAGCACACCGAGCATACGAATCACCCCCGGAATAATCGACTTTCACCGGGCGCGGACTTTCTCTCGTCACGAATATTCCTAGGCTATGCAGTTTAACAAGATCCCCGATGAATGGTATTATATCATAATTCGCTGAATTTTTCGGGAACAAGATTATGAATGAGGGAATATTAAAATGCATTGGTTCTTAGGGAGGTGATTAGAATTAATTGATATCTGATTCACTGTGCTCGATATATGGATTTTTTAAATAATTTATGATATACGATTTGATGATACCATAGTCATTTTTCTGCGCAGTTTAATGTGCTCTTATCAATTCATTTATTTATCGGAGTTATCTCAATTAATTTGACTGAGTTCAGATTAATATTATCAAAGGTGTACTTCAATCTTTAAGCCCAAAATTTACCAGAATTTCAAATAATTTCTTATCAGTACAAATAATTAACATTCCATAAATATCGTTAAATAAGGAAGCTCACGGCAACTACATACTTCTCTCAATTTAACAAAGACTGACCAATCATCGAGATACAACCGTGTACATAAATTCCAACCAATCAGAACCTCCACCAACGATAACCAAACATAAAAAAATCAGGGGTACCAGAAATTAATCAATTCAAGTGTGTAGAACTCTTTCTCGTCGAAAGTCGGAGATTTGATTTTTTCCAAATAACAAAAACTTATAGCATCGGAGTATCGTCGATCAAGTATCATAAACAACGATGGTGATCATCTAATAAAATAATGTTTAATATGAAAAAATGATTGCAATTTTATGAAGCATGTGAAAAACAATTGACTACTATCCGGTACTCCTAGTATAATATAGAAATACATAAATACAAAAAAGAAGAGCATGGAGCACAAAGTAATACGAGAAAGTACTTCGGATAGTTCGAGCAGCGATCGTGTTGGGCGAGGAGGATCCCAGTGTCTGGTGGAGGATAGCGAGGACAGGGTTTGAGGGTCCTAGAGTTAGGCAATCAGCGTTGATGAGGGGTTGCTCGCGGGGTAAAGGGTTCGGACAATTAGTAACCACCCCCTGCCGATCTTCCCTCACCTTCAACCACCCCCTCCGCCTCGTGAAATCAGGCTCGTGAACCTGGCCAACAACGCGCCGACCGCAGCCGCTATGCATGCGAAAGAGGCTGCTCGATCGGAGAGTTGCGTACGTTTACGTACCTATACCTCGTTGCACGGATTACGTTGTTGTAAAGGGCCCTCTCGCACCCTACTCAAACTGAGACAATGTCGGTTGAATTGTTCGCCGAGGACCAACCGGAAGTGGATACCGAAAGAATGCATTTTTTAATTAGTAATTGTCTTTGATTTAGTGCCGCGTTACAGGTGATCATTTAATCAGTGTTGGGAATGAATTATTTCATTGTACTGATTATCACTTTGATTTAATGTAACCGCCGTAAAGCGATGGAAGGTCTTCTTCATTAAATGACAGAAGTATAAAATGATATTAATGTTCGAAGGTAAATATTTTATTATGCCGATTGTAATAATCACTTTATGCAACCACCATGAAGCACTGAAGGAATGTCTTCCTCATTAGAGAACAGAAATATGAAAATTATGTTAATATCCGAGGAATACAAATAGATTTGCATAAAGCAGAGAGAAAGACGAGATACTTGTTGGAATGTTATCAATATATAATAAACTTGTCTTCCCAGTCGTATTTAATAACTGTTGACGAGGAATGTATTAGGTTCGCAATGGGTTCGGGGTTGAAGTATATAATCATTATTCGAAATATTTAAAAACTACTCTCTGTGAAACGTGTCTTGGAGGGGGGTGGGCCGATGGCACTAATTGCCTCTCTCTGTGCTCTCCACTTCACGAAAAGTGTCGAGGATTACACGAAAGACTTCTTCTCGTCGCGAATCGCTACTTGGATAAGGAGTTCTTGGAGGAAGACCGCGGGAATAATAAGATTTCTTCTTCTTTGAGGGTTCTTTTTCCTCTTTCGTCGGGTACAAAGTGTTTCACAAATTATTGTATATGTTTAACAGAAGTTAAGAAATATTTTTGAAACTCTATCACTGAACTTAGAATATTACCAACTCAATATACCTTCCAAACAATTTTTACTACCTATAAAATAATTTCTATAACATATCTCAATTTTTAGGGACAGGTAAAGTAATACCAACATTATTAGAGTACATTCTATCTTGATATACACATAATTATACATAATCATATATAATTCCATATTATAACGTACTAATATATCCAAATTATTTCATGACTCTAAAAATTCGACATACATACAAATATCGAATTATATTATTAATAATATATGACTAAATAGAAATGATTCCATGTATGCACTTCAATAACACTTCATGCACATATAAATACCGAAACATATTTTTGAAACATCTTATATCAAGCAGGACGATGTCTCAGAGGTATCGCAAAGATCCTTGGAAGGTGTACCATCTTTTAGTCCTTGTCTTATCCTGGCGAGGGTGCAGATAAAGAGGGGTGGTAAACGCGAGAGACTTTGATAGAAAAGATACGGTTAACGAGCTGTTTTGCATCGCAATGCTTCGACCTCGTTATCGGCTATCGATCCGCCTCCCACGATAGCCACGATTCTCCCACGGGATTAAAGAGTAACCTGCGCCACGTTTGTTCCTGCACCTAACTCTCCCTGTTGTTTGTACGCTTCCTCTCTGCGCGTGTGTTTCCTGGTCGCACCAATTGTCACGGTATCCTTGAAAAGACGTATCGTTTCACGGAAACCACCGATTTTCGAGCTTCCCTGGCTGAATCGATTTAATGTTTCACCTGGATTATTTACCCTGGAATGAAATGAGGTAGACTACGAAGTGTTCCCGAATGGAGTCACGTATGCTGTGTATATTCACATGTATGAAGTACTCGCATTCATATATGAAACGGTGCAGAAAATCGTGGCACTTTAATCAGAACTGATGTCTGACTGGTTTCTATTTTCAAAAAGATCGATCGCTGTTGTTGAAGATCCAGAAAATCGGCTGTATATAGGAGGATGATTTTGATGGGCTTTAATGACCGGAAGAAGAGAATGGTCATCGAGGCAACCGGATCCAGGCATGCAGAGAGCAATCTCATTGAGATAGTATCGGTGGCAGTTGCTTTAGGCGCAAGTACATTAACAGGCCCAGTGTCAGAAGATCAAACAAGATAATTAATCTCGTTAGTCCTGAATCAACCTGCGTTCTCTATTATCGGATTACCATTGCCCGGTTCCCCAGCAATTTGTCAGTACATAGGGAAAAGCCGTGTATCCGCCACGTATTCGTTAACCACCGAATAAGGTGATAGAACTAGCATCGGTTTTTCGGTATTCACGGATTAACGGGGCTCAACGAAAACAACGAACTTACGGTCCTCGATATTCCACGATTCTACGGGGTTCCTAGTTTACCTCGAGTATTACACACAATTACCGCCACCCCTCCCCCACCCTCCCATCGTTGAAAATTCAAGAATTCGTAATACGACGAAAATGCTCTTTTCATTTTCCCCAGTGACTGGTGAAACGAGCCGTGCGACGACGAGGCGTCGTAAAAGGCAATAAACCGCAAAAATTTTCCCGCGCACCGCTTATAAAACCGCACTCAGGTTGTTTGCAGGACTAACCCCGCGGTTGGTCGTCTCTTTTCACCGAGGGCCAATACACAAGTCTTGTGTATACTGTTAAGGGTAGACTCTCTAAAAGAATGGAGGGCGACGGTGAGGGGATTGCAGGGGTGGTTTTTGCGAGTACCGAAATATACCTTATAGGTCGTCGCGGCCATTTATGAGGAACAATTTGATTCTCGACCGTCGACTTTACGATAGGGTACACGACTGTCGATGCCGATGGGAAAAATGGTAAGTGGAAAATATGCGGACACCAATATTGTGCCGTGATGTTCCTTCGGCGAAAACTTACCTATGGTACCCTGGGACATCGAGGCTTGAGGTAAAAGTTGCGGTCGTTGCATGGCGAAAGCCCATATAAACTTTTATGATTTCGTTTTATAACGTGCGCGCCTTTTACCGATTTCTTTTCTCTTTCTTATCCCCTGCCTCCTTCCCCCATATACATACGTACCCTACGTTCCTTTAGGACTGTAGACCTGCAGGCTAATTTAGAAATTTCTGCCAGAAAATTTTTACCTCTAATCGAATTAAATTGCACGGGATTTTAGAGTTGACCGTTCATCGTGTTATTCCCTTTGTGGTACGATATTATGGTTTGTGTTTATCCGGTAAATCTTTTGGGGTGAATGTTTCGTTGGAAGTTAAGGTTGTTTGGGATGGATGTATGAAGAGTATTATTTTATTGTATGGAATTATTGATGATTATTCTGTAGCGATAATCGATGGGGATTATTGATGAAGAGGTAATTGTAGTATGTCAAATTATTCGTAATTATTCTGTATTGATAATAATTGATGAAGATTAATAAGAATTTCTTAAACAAGTTGATAGATGAAATAGGTAAACAGTTTTACAAAAATCGAATGGAAGCTTCGATTTTCTGGATTAATTCAGTTTCATTATTAATATTCATGTTGATTGTACAGAGTGGTTCGTATTAATTATTAAGGTGGCTTCGATCTTCACAGATACGATTCCACCAATCAATTCCTAGATCAAATTCATAGGTAAGCACGATACAGTTGACTGGAAGCCTTCATTCTTTTTGGCATGGTTCCACGGGCTGCCATCCAGAGGCAAAACGGAACTCATCAGCCGGAGAGGAAGTGGACACGTCGGAACAATTTCCTTACACCGTCTCTCCTGCCAGCACCCCAAATCTCTCTCTCCTCTCTCTATCTCGTGCTCGTTCTCTCCCACCCTCTCTCGATCATCCCCTTTGCCTCTTGTCCTTTCCGCCGCCACTGAAATTTTGACCCCTTCAGCGATTGACCAATTTGCCAAATCGATTCACGTCGAAATGAACCTACGTAATATCTCCAGTTCGACTCTCCCTTACGATCCTTTGCATTACCTACGACATCCTTCTCCCCTGATTTCGTCCTGTCGAGAAAATGCCACATTCGACGATCCAACCTGATGCCTTTATTTCCAATTCGACTAGGATGTCCAATTCGATCGGCAACTAATTTTCTATTCCAAGAATGGTACAACTGTCGAGACTGAATTTCTATGCACTTTCGTATTATTCAACCCTTATCTTAAAGGTAACTTACACTAAGAATAACTTAGATTAAATATAACATTAACAAAAATTCTATTACGGATAACTTGTATCAAAGATAATTTATGATATCGATAATGTTACGATTTCCATATAATAATACCTGCAATTGATTTAACTCCTTAAGGCAAAGGATTCCAAGTAAAAAAAGACTCTAGTTGCACAAAGACTTGATTTAAAATAGAATATAACAAAATAGTACAGAATAAACAATAAACTGTGAATTATGACAAAGCGATAAGGTGGTCTAATAAATGTCCCATAATTAATTTCAGAATGAAATCAATTCTTTCGTAGACTGTAATTCATTTCTAAAGTAGAACAGCTCGATCGAATTTGCCGTGTGAAATATGTGACATAATAAGAGCACGATATTTAAAGAGATAAGAGACTTGGATGCAAGAGGTGCACAGGGAAGGTCCCCGACATTTTTAATATCAAACGAAGCAAGTGGGTACTTAGTATCTACCCTGCCGTAGGCAAGACCCCCCCTTGTACTCCCTTGCACCCCCTGCTACCCACCCTTTAGATATTACCCTTTGGAATAGCTGCAAAAATTATGGACAGTCGATAGGCCAGCAGCCGCTGTAGGGGCGCGTCTCATCCATTTAGGTCCATCACACATGACTGGATAGGGTGAGACTTACCCCACAGAGGTTCTCACGTAGATTATTACTTCCTCGTGCTTCCTCCCTTCCTCGAGTTGCATATCCAAAAAGTACTTCTGTTTCTCATCTTTTTTCTTTAGTCTACCATGAATTTATTTATTCTTGTGGGGCATGGTAATTTTTATATTAGAAATTCCAGATAAATATAATTATGAAGAAAATGAATTTTGTTAATCGACCCCTTCTGAGGTAATTTTTTTATATTTATATATGGTATGTAATAATGTCACACTTGAATGACACTTCGAACTTTGCAGACAACGTTTCTTATTTTTTAAAAGTGGATCGGTTCAAAATATTGATAATTTTATTGTGACAATATTTATATTTGTCTTTTCATTAGGATATTCTATGATTAATGTCACTGGAAGATTATCATAATTTGGTGAAAAATGAGGTACCATAATAATATGTATATAATATGGTAGATATTCTATTCGAACTCCCAAGAAAGTCGTTCTACGTAAGAAGAACCGGAACACATTTCTCGAAATTGATAAATTCGGCTATGAATAGAAATATCAAGTTCGATGAATTCGAGTCGACACTCAAACTGAAAAGTTCATAGAGACTCATTGAAGTGAAAAGTAACTTAAAACTCGGTTAATAAATCAACTGAAATTCAGGTGTTCGACTATCGTCGTAGAACCGAGAACGGTAAGAATCGATTTGTCCCATTTTTTTAAGTTTGAAAACCTGGCCGAAGCGTGTCTTCTTGGAATCACGCGCGACCTTACTGATCCGAAAGATCGTTTCAAAGTCTATTCTTAAGGGTAGGCGGGGGTTTACTTTCGGGGGGTTGGAGGGCACATTTATCGATTATTCCCGGTCCAGTGGTCCCCTTTCGTCGAAACTTGCGTGCCTCTCACCCTTACTGACATGTGTGTATAGAACTGAAAATTTACGACTGAAAACACCACGAAATACCCTTTTTATTACCATAGTTATTTTGAAATTTTAGCTTCCAATCGTATCGATCACCAAAAAGATTCATTTTCAGAATTCCATTTTTCTCAGCATTCTGATTTTTCATTCACACTTCAAACTTTGCAGAGAATGTCTTTCTTTAAACTAGACCTGATAAGAAACCATTTTTATTATCGGAATATTAATATTTGTCATTTCATTAATATCACTGAAAATTATTTGAATATGGTAAAGGAATGGGGTACCATAAAATATATTTAAAATAAAACGGAGCTCGATAACAATTTTATCTCCTTTATAATGAATTCCTCTGGAATTAATATCTCCAAAAATGATTATTAATTAGTGAAAAATGAGGTACCATAAATTAGATTAAAAATGCAGCTCTCGATAATAATTTTCTCCTGAATGATGCCCTTAATAATCACCGTCATGAATCCTCGAAAAAGGATCTCATATTCTATTTCAAGTAAGAAAGTAAACACGGAATAAAAAATTTTCCTTTAACGAAGTCCGATATACATGGAGTGCGCGGCTAGCCACGTATGTAATACCACGTTCAAGTATGTTTATGGGTGGATGAATGTGTGTGTATATGAGAACACTCTCACTGCATTCTCACCCTTGGTAGAGAGGCGTATTAGGGTCGTCGGGGGTAAACCACCCTGGCCTCTAGGAGCCGAGAGCGGGAGCCCGCAGGGGTACGCCACGACAACCCCCGTAGCAACCCCTCAAAATCAACCGAACTCTCATCTCTCTCTCTTCTCTCTCCTGCACCCTCTCACTTCCATCTCATCCTCCTTTCGGTCACCCCTCCGCCTTCATCCCTTTCTGAAACTCCTGATCCATTCTGTTCAGACGTTAATACCACGCGAGGCATCCATCCGTGCTGTATTCTCATTCAGAAAGCTAGTCGAACCGTATACGAACCAACCCCCTCCCCCGTACAGCCCGATATTATAGATCGACATTGATTTTCTATTATACGCCTTATTGGCGGAATCGCGCTCGGTTTATTCCTCGTACGAATATCATTTTATCGGATCTATTCAATCTATTTTTTAACACCGCTACAAGTCACTTTATTTACTTTTACAGAATGCCTTGTAGAATGTACACATTCCTCGGTGCGAATAATTAATATTTTTAGATCAAGTTCGCGAACTTCATTATAAACTTCAATTAAACGAATTTAATTATATGAAACAATAATTATGTGTATAAAAATAATCGCCAAATGTGAGCTCCCGAATGATACCACCGATTAACAAAAACAATTTATAAATACGGTTCTTATAAGTAAAACAAAAAAGAGGAAAACATAAGGTTGCAAATTTAGTTATTATTGTCATATACTATTTATTATTGTCAAGAAGCATACATCACGGTGACAAATCACGAACAAGCTGTGGAACACGTACCAATAGCATCCACAGAGAGCAACCCCGAGAGAGGGTGGATAAACGAGGCTAGAGTTAAGACCAAAGTTTGAAACACAATCAGGGGCCCTATAAAGGGCATCGATGTACGGGGCCAGTAATAATGCATGCGGCGTGCATTTTAGCTCGTGCGTGTGTATATAGGGTATACACGGGGTTCTTTGTACTAAGGGTAGTAGCAGGGTGGTTGAATATGTCGGGGGAGAGAGAGCTAACACCATTATCTAATACTCCTGGGTGGCCATATGTGGTGCTCCGGGAACGAGCCACTGTACTATTCTCGAAAACCTCTGCCACGGTCATTCTCGCAATTCCCCAACCCCAACTTGCTAAATCAAGACCCCTCGCAGACTTCTTTTATCATTGCGACCCCCCCTGCCACCCTCCTGTTTATTTTTACATCGACCTAATTAACGATACTCCAACAAACGATCGCGCACCGCTGGGCATTTAATGTCACACTGCATCGGCAATCGTAAATTTAATTATTGTTATACTTGTTTATTTGCTAATGCGAATTCATTACATCGGTTGGTTTATAAATTATGGACCGTTCGTTTTTACGTGAAACGAATTAATAGGACCGGGATGAATATAATAAAGTGCATGTTTTATGGTCGCAATTAAAAGAAATAAATATATCTAGGTGATATATATATTGATGAGATATTACTCATTATAAACCAGCTTCGTTAGTCGTTCCATTAAAGTGCAAATAAAAGATTCAGATATATAAGTAATAACTCATCATTGTCAGTCGATGCTATTATTCTGGTTGACCTATAAAAAGAATTGCATCGACGATTCTATGTAATTGAATTATATTACAGTCGAACCGTGAATTGCGGTGGCCGTCGTTTTTCAAATCCCAACTCACTCTTCTTATCCCAAATATATTTCCCGGTAAATAGAAATATAATTGTACCACGAACAATGGAGGGTACCAAAATAACGCGACCTTTTTATTACACGATCACACCGAGCGTCCAGTTAGCTCCACCCAGTAATAAATCGTATTATCTCGAACGGCTAAATTCATCCTTCGAATCTTTGTTTCGGCTTCAAACTGAGTTTGCGCACCAAACCAGCCGGACCGTCGTAAAACGATGAAACGAATAAATTAATGCCATTATAACGAAACGGACCTGGAAATATTAGCCGAGGGACAATGACGGGAGTAAAAATTTTCCATTCGATTCTTGGAAATGGCCCGAAACAAAAGGAAGGGAACCACGAAGTGTACCACAGGTGATCGCAAGTTGAGGATCCACCAGGGGCCAGCGTCTACGTGAACTTAACGACCGGCCGGTTTTAACATCGAAAGTGCCCTCCGGGCATCGAAAAATTAATCCGATTACGAGCCACGGAGGTAAATATTTGGACGTTTTCGACGTTTCGTTCATTAACAACCATCCATTGTATCCCATCATGGAAGGTTCGTTCGGGGTTTCTAAATGATAGGATTAAAGCAACCATGCAATTAAGTCAATAGGATACCAAGTTAAGTGAATTTCATTTCCGTTCTGCTTTTAATAAATTCATCGTACGGACTTTCTGTAAAAAGATTACCTCGGCTATTTAAAAATTCCGGGTTTGCAAGGATGGAGGTATAAACATTGTTTCCTGGAATTCGCCTTACTGTTGGATATTAATATAAAGATAGAATAGTAATATTTATGATATATGTTCCAAGAAACAATGATTGTAGATGCATAAATGTCAAGTGTGATCTTCGGTGAAATTAATTCTTTTTTGATATTCCAAAAATATGCGGTTGGTGCAGATTTAAAGGTAATAACGTGATGTCACAATAATTTTGTTTCTGTTATAATGACACTATAATTGATGTCGAGTACTTAACGATATTCGTACTTGAAAATCTATGCGGATTTGGAACAATCAAGGGTGCAGGAACATCGTAAGATCCAACAAAAGAACAAAGTAGCCAACAAAGGAACAAGGTAGTCGTCGTTGATTTTCTATAATATTCCCTCTGTATTCATTCTTTCACGGTTTCACGGAGTATTTTTGAGTTTCACTGTATTTCCGGGCGAGTGCGGAACAAATAAGGGCGGTGGTCGGTTTCGAACTCTAAAAACTGCTTTCGCTAGAATTCAAGATCGTTCGTCACGCCTGGCTGTAATATTGGTAAATGTTCCGCATAGAACCCTTGAAGAGTCTTAGCACCGTGCGAAATCGTTGTAGGCAGATCGTTTGGCCACGCGTGTCTAATTTTGGAGGTTGCCAGCTTGGTAGAATGTGTTTCGGACGTTATGTATACCTGAACCACTAAACAGACACCTTTTGCGGACGAGGAAGACGTCAACGAATCGGATTAAGGGATTTACTCTTTTAAAAGCGGCTCTTAAAAGATACAGGAGGTATCTTCCTAATAGAGATGGAAGATGGATGCTTTCGGAATACGTGTTGCGCGAAATATTTCACGTCTTTCTTGCTTATTGTTACGTAAATTCTGTAGTCTTATATTTTTTGTAGCGTGTAGAAGGTTCGAAGAATTATAGTTGATAAGTTTTTATATATATTGTCACTCAACTTTACTACAGAAAAATTGTTAGTCCGCTTGTTTCGACCCAAAATCGTCCTAGAATATGTTTATACATCATTTACCATCGATTTGGGTCATTTAGAATTGATTCTGGCGACTTTTAATTTTTGACAATTTTTGAAGGTATACCCCTTCACATTTTTGCGATTTTGACTCGACCCATTTTTTGGCTCAAAACAATTTTTTAACCGCTTCTTCCGACCCAAAATCATCCTAGAATATGTTTATACACAATATACCATCGATTTGGACGGTCTAGGAGCGATTTTGGCGACTTTTAATTTTTGAGAATTTTTGAAGGTATACCCCTTCACATTTTTTCGATTCTGGGTCGACCCATTTTTTGGCCAAAAAATTTTTTTAACCGCTTCTTTCGACCCAAAATCGTCCTAGAATATGTTTATACATCATTTACCATCGATTTGGGTCATTTAGAATTGATTCTGGCGACTTCTAATTTTTGACAATTTTTGAAGGTATACCCCTTCATATTTTTGCGATTTTGACTCGACCCATTTTTTGGCCAAAAAATTTTTTTAACCGCTTCTTTCGACCCAAAATCGTCCTAGAATATGTTTATACATTATTTACCATCGATTTGGGTCATTTAGAATTGATTTTGGCGACTTTTAATTTTTGAGAATTTTTGAAGGTATACCCCTTCACATTTTTCGACTTGGTTTCGACCCATTTTTGACCAATAAAAATTTTTTAACCACTTTTTTTGACCAGAAATCATCCTAGAATATGTTTATACATCATATACCATCGATTTGGGTCATTTAGAATTGATTTTGGCGACTTTTAATTTTTTAGAATTTTTGAAGGTATACCCCTTCACATTTTTTCGATTCTGGGTCGACCCATTTTTTGGCCAACAAATTTTTTTAACCGCTTCTTTCGACCCAAAATCGTCCTAGAATATGTTTATACATCATTTACCATCGATTTGGGTCATTTAGAATTGATTCTGGCGACTTTTAATTTTTGACAATTTTTGAAGGTATACCCCTTCACATTTTTCGACTTGGTTTCGACCCATTTTTGACCAATAAAAATTTTTTAACCACTTTTTTTGACCAGAAATCATCCTAGAATATGTTTATACATCATATACCATCGATTTGGGTCATTTAGAATTGATTCTGGCGACTTTTAATTTTTGAGAATTTTTGAAGGTATACCCCTTCACATTTTTTCGATTCTGGGTCGACCCATTTTTTGGCCAGAAAAATTTTTTTAACCGCTTCTTTCGACCCAAAATCGTCCTAGAATATGTTTATACATCATTTACCATCGATTTGGGTCATTTAGAATTGATTCTGGCGACTTTGAGTTTTCGACGACTTTTGAAATTATGCCTTTCCGTGTAGCTAATTCCACCCTGCCCTAAATTCAATTTGAAGTACGCACTCCTAACAATGTTATGAACATGCCGTCAGTATATAAATGTAGCATAAAGAAGGAATAATCTTCTAAATAAATCAAACTACAAGGGACGGGGATTAATAATTCCATCGGATGTCTTACAAGACGAGCATAATCCAAGCATTCGCCGCAACGGAAATCTCAAATCACGTACCTCTCCTTTCCCCTCCTAGTTTTCCCACCCACCCCATTGGCTCGCGACCCTCGTAAACTCTCGACGATATAACCAAATCGTGAGGGTGGCATAACCATGGAAAGAGGCAGGGGTTCGATGAAAAAAAAGTGGACGAGAATGAAGAAGAGGCGCAATCGAGTTATCCGGGTGCACCGAGCCACCCCCGTTTTCGCACGCGTTTATGATCTTTCTGGCCAAAGGTGAAAGAGAAAAGAAGTACGGAAGTCTGGGGGGAGGTCATTCGTCGAAAGCCAGGGCTTTAGGTCAGTGGGTCTTCCGTGACGCCATTGTGACTCACTCACCGAAAAGGAATACGAATATTTATGTTCGTGTACACCCCGATCCCTTCACTCTTCCATCACTTTACACGGCATCCACTCGAAAACGAAGATGGTAGTATACGCCATAACATCAAGGTAGAAAGAGAAGAGAAGTGGAAGTTGCAAACTGGAGAAAGGGAAGAAAGAAGATTCGTTGTTACTATGGCATTATAAACCTGCTCACTGTACGGGCCCAGCAGCAGAGCTTTCCCCAGAGATCATAAAGGAGAAAACAGGATTCCGGCATGGGAAATAGAAGGAGTCCACCACGATCGCACGGCAATGCAAGTACTTCGTGAAAATTTTCGCCCGGAACTTTACGACTAGCTTCCAAATCTTCTTTCTTCTCACTCTGACTTCCTGAGTATTATATTCTCCTTCTCCGTCCAGCTTCCACCATTAACTATTCTCTTCCTTTCCCTTTCACTCTCTCTCTCTCTCTCTCTTTCTCCGTTGCCGAAGTTAATTTATGGCGAGTCGTACGCCCGGGGTTATCCTGTGCGTTAGAAAGCTCCCGTAAACTTTTACGGCGTGAGCGCACCTCTTTATTTCCTCCGCATTTCGGAATTATATGGCGCGTGGCCTGCTGCCGCGACCACCGGCCATTCGCCAGGCCATGGAAGCCGAAGAACGAAAGGAATGACGGCGAATTGGTGGAAAAAGGAGAGACGGAGACTTACGCGAACGAAGTAAAGACAGAATCATTTTTGGGATAATTTACACGGAAGATATTGTTGAGGGAGGGAAATTACGGGCGCACGACTCCACTCGCGCGAACAACTTTCTCGTGGACACTCCGGTGAGAAACTGGTGAATTACTACCGTGACCTTGACCATGATATGCTCGCTGCGGATTTCATATTTATTGCACCTTATTACTCCGACGTGACGACTGACTTGCTCCGGGAGAAAAGTTCGGGTAATTGGGTACAAGGGATGTTACGTAAACTTGGATTTTCTGTCCTTTAATTACGAGTTCCTGGTACAACTTAGTTGCATGATTTATTTCGAACCGAAACCGAGAACAATTTGGGGTATCATTTAACAGAGATTTTTGCAAAACTGCAATTGAAACACATAGAATTATAATTATAAATATATCATCACTATAAATTTATTATAAGCAGCAGAGCAAATTTTGTGATTTACTTCGAACAAAAACCGAGAATAATTCGGTGTATCATTTAACAGATATTTTTGTAGAAATGCAACTAAAAAACGTGCAATTAAAATTATAAACTTATTATAAACAGCACAGAAAAATACATAGTCTACCTGAAATGATATACATATATTATATGTATATACTTTAAATAAAAGATGGAATTTAAATAAGATATACATGATGATACTTTCCAACAATAATTAATAATTTATTAAATAACTAACTCATCCCTTCATGCAAGATAATCATCTTCTTGAAGATTTCACACAGAAATCATCCAATAAATGATTCCCAAATATATTTTTATTTTCGTTACAAACATTGCTGAAGGCAGATAATACATTTCTTGTATCAGTGTCAGAATAGTAATTAATTTTTCTACGTGCTTATATTAAATAAATTCTGGCCATCCATTATATTAAATTAAACTTTGAAAACTTCCAAAAGCTACCCAGATTTTTCTTGAAGATTGCAGTCGGTGTAAATAGGAATATAAAAGAAAACTCTGGTAGAATCCAGTGAGAAAGTCGAAGGATGGAGTGGGGAGAAAGAGAATCGAGAGACACGCGCGTTTCCGTTGATCTCTCGTGAAAGTCGTTACCTTTCCACGCGACCCAAAGAATGAGGGTCGTACTTGACCTTGGCTATGACGTGACGCTGCTTATGCCAGTATTTATTACACTTAGAGCCCAATTATGTTGGCAGCAATTGTCGAACCGTTACTTGGTGCCCGAGTCTCTCGTTCGTCCATCTGAGGCAAAGGTTTCTTAACTGAAATAATTTTCTCCGCTAACATTTGAAAAATAATTCATAATTATACTTAATTATATCCTCCTTCCAGACCATGAAATAATTAATAGTCCTCACATATTTCGTATAAAATCGATTTCATCAACCAATCAATTTAATTCATATCTTTCATTTTACTTGATTTTTTCGTTGTAACAATTGTCACCTTTTTCAGTGCGTTTAAGTAAAAAATTTCGTTACAATTTTCACGTAATGTATTCTCGTTAGAATCGTGTTTAATCAAATTTACGTTATACAATTTTCTTAAACATGAAAAAAAGTTGAACTTTATGATAATAAGAACTATAAGATGAAGCAAGAATTCTCTAAAATGACATTCTAATCGATTTACGTTGAAACGATACGAATAAGTATTCCATTGATTTCGAATAATTCAGGATCATCCGGCTAGGTGACCCACCCCTGTATATATACAGTCGATCCTGAAAGGATCAAAGAATAGTAGAAAATATAGTGCACGACTTGAATGAAACAAGATAGAACCTTAAGAAGGAAATAAGTTCGGTTATCGGGGGTGGCCGAAAGAAGAGCAAGGATAAATTCCCCAGGGTTTCTTCGTAATACTTTTGATTCATAGAGCATCGGTCAGTCGTCGGGCTACCAAGATCCACGCGTCCCGTGGGATTCCGCACTTTGCACTTCGGGTTCTTCAATGAACGTCCCGGAAGAGACGTCCTGGTTCAGTGTTACTCGCACCAGGATGCTGGCATTATATCGTACCGATTCATTGTCCTCGGTTGAACCGTATAAGGTTTCGAATGATTGTATATTCGGATCCAGGAGAGAATGTCTCTCCTTGCTGAGAACATCGAAGACATCTCAATTACCTGATCCTACCTGCTTCTACCTGGTGATCCACCTAACCTTACGTGGGAGAATGCTACCGCGAATACTAGGATACTGTAATACTCGATTTCTGGTTCTACGTTACTGGAGCAGATCTTTGAATCGACGTTATTCGATTCTATTAGCTCGATTCCTCGAAATCCATCAGATTTCAAGTAGAAAATTTGCAGGAATATAATAAGAAATGAAAGTCTATCACTGATCTTGAATTTATGTTATTAATATCGTATGAGCCAGTGAAATGTCAAAGTAATTAACTTCACTGTTTGTAATCCTTCCCATTCTAATTTTTCCAAGTTCATTTTCTTTGGTGTTTAACTTTTCATAATTACCTAATTTCTCTGTTTATCAACTTTACTTTATGGAAACCCGAATGCTGTTTAATTCGTTAACGAAATGTTGATTTCCATAAGTCGGAAATTACAATTGATAATTTCCGATGAATCCAGATTTTTTATTCACAATCGAGTATATGGAGAATAAAAAGATCTCGGTGAAAGCTCCAGTTTGTCGTCGTAGAAATACGAGTTGGTTCCCAGCCTGTCTATGAATGAATTCGAAGCAGACTATGGAAACCACGTGGATGAATGGAGAATGCGAGACGCAGGCGTTTTCACGGCGATTCTTAGAGGTGTTTGGTGACTCGACATAAATCACCGAAAATCTGCTTTATGCTTTCGCGGGGTAAACAGTGGCGGACCCGCCTCCCCGCATTCGATTCAACTTCAATGCAGGTTTACTTTCACGGATTCTGTAACACCTATGTGGATTCCATAATAAACACGTTTCTGTTGCCTCGAAGAAACTCAACATCCTGGAAAACGCGAACTCCGAAACATAACGAAGGTGCACAACATGAAAGCACTCGACAAAACGCGAGATTAATGGATATTCGTGTTCCTGGTTTTGATTCACGCGCGAGTCTCCAAGCCACACCTCCAATTGCAAACAAGAAAAGGAAGTGACCTGTTTATTCTTGGAATGAAATGTTTCCTCCTACGATTTTTTGTGATTTTCTATACTCGGAATTCTTTATGGAGTCACGTGCAATAAGTGACAATTATGAAGCATAGAATTTCATGGTTTGGTGCCTCAGATAATTATTGATTTGATTTCAATATTTTGTGAAAGATCATGGCATTGCAACTATATTATAATTAATAATTTCTGCGAATGGTTTCTTTAAAAATACGGTACAAAGATCAAGTTTATAAATACCGAATATTATACGTAAATAAATTACTAAAATAGAGAAGCTTTTAGAGACATCTTTGTATACGAGATACTTTTATATCGAACTTTAAAATTTTGTAAAAATAGTACAAATATAAGTCAACCATAATTAAGAGTTCTGAAGGTACCTAAAGGCTTTCCTCGAATTCGAAGGCACCTTAAAACCCCAAACAAAATCAGTAAGAATACACAATGAGGTCGAACTCTGTTTGCACAAACAAATCGATCTTCATTCGCACATTAATCTCGTCTTTCTGCGACAGTGAGAAAGTTTAAGAGGCGTGTCGATTATATAGAAGTCGAATGGTTTGCGTAGAAAGGAAGCGGAACGAGGCTTCGGAAGGAGGAAGGATCTTCTTTGTGAAATTCACTGGGAAAATATCGTTCCGTGGGCGAACCGTTGCCGAAATATTGTACGTCTCAATCCAAGGGAAAAAATGCGAAACTTCGAGCTACAGAAACCCGAACAAATTACCAGACAGAAGGATTCGTATGAATGTAATGCTCTGCCCAGGAGGCTGACCTGCTGACCATTGTTGGATAAATTGTTGCGTAAGAACTACATTCTAGAAATATTGGAACGAAGTGCTTAGAAGCGTCGTCGAGTATCTGACTCGAATCGACCGTGAGAATTATTTGGTTTAGTAATACAGATTGTTAAATGAATACATTAACAAGTTGACTACGTTCCACCATGCTGGGAAGGTTACTTACCTGCAATAATATTAGGAAATATAGCCTTTTATTATTCACGGATATTTATGAAAATTTAATATTCGATTGTGTCGGAATATGTTCAGGTCTTTCAGATGCATATTTTTAATCATTGAAATTCTTGGAAATAATTCAAAAGGAATTAATTGTGAATTATTAGATATAATTCCGAAGATACTGCGCAGACATTCTTACGAGAGATATTATAAAATAAAATGAATTTCGTCGAGACGCACAAATCGCAAGACACGTTATATTAGCTCGTAAGGAGTTATTTTGGTTTAAAGCCTCGTTCACCGGTGGGATACCACACCGATGCCACAGGGTAGGCTATTTTGGTTTTCATATTTTTAGACGAATACGTGACCGTCTATATCATCATCGTTCACACTCTTCCTTCGAAATCGAATCCGAGCCAATTATAATTTAAACGATCCAAGAAAACGCCTGATAAACACGTAAAATCGGCGGTAACAGATTTCTTCGGTTTTTAATGTTTCAAAGAAAAAATCACCCTGCTTCGATCATCATCAAGAATTTTTGATGAAATATTCTTTGAACGATGTAATAAAATTCTTGGAAATTAATAATTCTCTGAAACAGAAGCAATGAATAATTTTCTGGAATGGAACCAATGGTTTCATCATTCTATGGAATAGAAATAAAATATAATACGATTAAAGAACGTTTCCATAATTCTATAAAATGAAATATAATATGATAAAAGAACGATTCCATGATTCCGTAAATTGAAATGTAATATAATTAAATAACAATTCTATAATACCAGAAAGTAAAATATAATACGATTAAAGAACGTTTCCATAATTCTAGAAAATATAAAATGTACTTAAATAACGGTTCTACATAATTCTTCGTCCTGTTTTATGGAAATTGGGGTCTAGTTAGAACATGGTGTCTACTTATTATTCAAGGAACATAAGGAAGATGTAAAATCGGTAGTAAGACAACACGATCTGTCAAAGTGGAGAAAGAGAGAGAGAAAGAGAGAAAGAGAGAAAGGTGTTCGCGCTCCAGGAATCGGAAGAAATCGTCTGTCGGAAGCTGACGTAGCCAGAGACGAAACCTCAGTCGGTGTGCAACGTAACCTCGTGGTTGCCAAACGGTGGGTCGACACTTAAAAATACAAATTCGACGAACAAAGGTAGAAGCGTTATCTTCGCGACGGGATACCATTTCCGATCGGTCCTGGCAGTCGTCTTATCCCATGAAACGAGAAAAGAGGATGCGCCGCCGTTTGCAGAAAGAGACGTTTCCTCGAGGAACATCGGCTCATTATGGCTGCCAACCCCCCGCGGTTCGACCTCGCCACTCGCAGGGGGTCGTTCCCTCGTTCTGGAATCTGTCCACTCCGAGATTTTTCGTTTCCTTCTTGCGAACTAATCCTCACCACTGCTTTATTCCGATAATGAATTACCAATAAATAAGACGCAAAACAAGCTTGGATGGAGGACGTCCTTCGAGTAGATTGGTGTCAAGTGTCCTTTATATTTGTATAAGAATTATTGGAATAATTATATTTTTATGTTTTGGATACAGATTAAAAATATTCGATTCATTTTTACTATAATTCATTATGTTCATAGCATTAACTCATTTCACAAGTAATTAAAATTTATAATTATATACTCATACACAGAATTACTTTACTAAGCTCTTTAGTACCCTATCATCGCATTATTACATAGACCATATATTTTTACAACGTTCTTTCCTACAATACTTATAACTCATATACCCTCTTAATTATAGACTTCTTTAGAGTGTCTCCAAATTGTTCTACACCTTTATTATCCCCAATTAAAAACTACCCCATGGTGACTTCAAAGTTGGAGCGCTGGGATTCCCCGATAAAAAGGGAAGTGAAACAGTGTACTACATCAACTCGAAATCATTTATTCAACTGCATTATAAATAATTTTTGTTACAGATCTCGACGGATGGAGGACGAAGCGTGAAGGACGACGGTGTCCTGGAAAGTTTCGGGAATTCTGGAGCATCAGTCATCCGTAATAGAGAGATTCCTGAAGGCGGCCTGGAGGTTGGGTTTTGCGGGTGTTTATGGAGCCAACAGTACGCCCCTTCCGTTACCTCTCACCCATCTTCTCAAACCTCAATTGTATTCTCTTAGGTTTCTGTTCCTGGCTGACCGGCTGCCTTTGACGCAGCCGCAGTTACGTTGCCAACCAGAACTTTCTAAAATAACTGGATTTCAGTCACCCTTGACTAAATAAAAAATCCACGATTATTTACTAACTGCCACCAGTTAGTTATTAATATTTGAGCCGTTTCAATGGCAAAATGATTAACTTCACTTTTGAACAATTTTCTAATATTACTTCCAAAGCTCGTGTTTGGTGCTTAGCGTTTCATAATTATCAATTTTCTCTCATTATTATTTGAAGGAGTTATTCACTTTGGCTGTTGGGCTGCTAATTTTAAAGTCGTAGGAATGACGTGGTCAATATAAACAATCAATTTTAATTTTCAATGAAAGTGGAACGTAGAACTCTCTCCAACACTTGGTGCCAAATAAATTTGGCATACAGTAAAGAATATATTATTGACATTATCAGTGGTTGGAACTTAGACTCTTCTTTATCTTCGTTATCAGTTAACTTAAACTTCTAGGAGCTAAGAAGAACTTAGGTACCTTGGACTCGATATTAATTCGAGAAATAAGTACATTTTTTCAGGATAGAAGATGTACCACCATGGTAGAATCACCTGCCTTAAACGGCCATAATAAGTTCGAAGGGATGGTGCAAGGACCCCTAACCGGTGGAACGACCCCCCGTCAGTCTAGCCACCCATATATTTACTGGAGTCGAGACCGCCATGTCCTGGCTTCCTCACCATCCTCCTTGATCGTTAGTTCTCCACGGTCATCCCAGCAGAATTTCAAGCGTTTATCCCGTAGCTAGATGGACAATGAGAAGAGGGTGGAGAGAGGACGTTGAAGTCGCGCGACACTCGGTACCGGAGTGAGAGAGAGTTTTCCCCAATTTTCAGAGGGTAACAGTGCCGATTCGTTCCGGCTGTAATGCGTTTATGGCACCGTGTCCGTCGGTCCCCGCGTCCGTCACGCTTCCCTTCGAGGGGTACGAACCCGCTGGACGTGCTAAGGAGACCTAAAGACTCTGTTTTGTGCACCAGGAACCCCACGTCGAAGGAACGGACTTCACTACGCTCGAATTCACTTCGTCCACGTTCCCTCGATCATTGCCTGCTCCTCTACCTTCCTCTCTACCTCCTATCGAGAGTACTCCTACATAACCTCGAAACTCCTTCCTTTTCCGTTTGCATCTTTCGGTCACAAGATGAACTTGACCTTGAAGTAATCTTCTTCTCGGTTATTTAGTAGGTTCCTCTTACCAAACTATTATTAGGGTCCTAACTGTTGAGATTGAGGTTTGGAAGATATTGTTAGAGTCAGTCCAGTGACATTGGACCCGAAATAATTTCAAAATTAAGCTAATATTTACCTTATTTTACCATTTTTACAAATAGTATTCGAAATTTGCTTCGACCTAGCTGAACCGTCGAAGAAAAATAATTGATTACTTTCCGGTACCTGTAATATAATAAATATATAAACTTAGAGGAAGCAAATAAACGATAATGTATCTAGGAAGAAGATCAAAAGATCGGTGAATTCGTCTCTATAAGGAGTATCAGAAACGATACGATTTTCTGGAACATCCTGACACGAAAAGCCTAAAAGGCAATCGAGGTATACGAAATCATTGAATAAGGACGAAGGAAGGAGATAGGTAGATCGATACAGGAGACTAGGCGAAAGCGAAGGAAGTTTCGATCGTCGGATCGAAGCCGAAGGGATAAAACCAAACGGTAGCAAAACCTCCCCGCGTATAACCACGGATTGGCCGGGTTCTTTATGGGCAATCTATGGTGATGGAGATGATAGGCAACGAGATATACGTAAACCTGATTCTGGAGGATCTGCCAGGACCCCACTGGAAGAGAGAGTATGGTACGTGGCTGGAAACGCCTCGATTCCCCAATAGTTTAACTTACGGCCGGATTTACTGGCGGAGATAGGAGCAGCTCCGCGCATTGCCTGATAGACCCGCGACACCTACGCTCTCCCATCCTCAGCGATCCTCAAATATTTCCTGATTTTCTAAATATGTTTTCAGTCCACTCAAAAAACATCTCTAACCACCAAAACGTAAAATCCATAGAAACTTAAAAAACATATTACTCAATATATAACAATATATTGTTGGTATGGCCAAGAACATGGTAGGGTTTTTAACATGTAAAAAGAAAGCGATTTTTATTGAATTCTTTACGTTCTTTAAATTTTATTTATTTGATAATGTATTGTCAATTTTGACTTAGAATATTTTCTTATTGTTTAGACAGCTATGTAATTTCGGGTTCACAAAAATTCCTTCTTTTCCCTGTAAAAAGAACTGACGCAAACCTTACGAACTTTCTGGTCCACTTAATACTAATTTCATATGCTTAAAGTTAAATGTACGATATTTATCCAATTCTGTGACCACAAACTAAATCCAAATTTTCATAAGCTAAACAAAAACACAAAAGCTAGTCCCTGAAGAGATTAACTATTAATCATCCTTCCTGTAGAGGAATCACGAGCAAGTATCAATGATCTAGAAAATATTCTCGATTCACTTTGTGCGAGGAATTTTCTAAATTACATAGCTGCTTCGGCTGAAGCGATGAAAGTATCGAGTATCCTTTAACCAGGAACCCTATCCCCCAATTAATTAAACTATCGAGTACGAGACTCGAAGGGTAGAGACATGGTTCACACCCCGGAGGACTTGTCTACGATTTTGGATGAACGTTATCCAGTATCCATGGAGAGTGTCGAAGGATAGCTTTTGGATATGTATTCGAGAGGAAGCACTTAGCGTGCGAGGAATAGGAAGCACCCCTGGCTTCTGTGACAGTGGCAGCAGCAGCAGCAGCAAAAGAGAATAGAGGTAGGGTAGGAGTAGGTTGGATAGAGGATATGATAGAGGAAAAGGGGAAAAAGACTAGGAAGAGGTAGAAGGGAAAAGAGCAAAGAGCCAAGGGATGGAGTTTGGTCTCATCTTGCCTCCACAAAGCGGCGCCGCATCAGATAGCATTTGTTTTAAATATATGGATCGGGGTGTGTGGGACCGGGACGATGGTTCCGAGGGATGCTGCGGGAGAAAGAGGAAGGAAATGGATACAATACCCCATATCCTACCAGAAGACCAACTTCCAACCCCTATATATATGGAGGAGGTTCATGAGAACAAGAAGGAGAGGGATGAATCCCTATGGTGTGGTATAGGAAGATTCTTTTTTCAGGATTCGAGGATACTCGATACTTGGAGATGTCGATTATAAATACTTGTTTATCTGAAATCTTGAAATTATTCCTATTATTGGAGGTTTATTATTATTAGAGGGCGGAGGGAATTCAGAATCCCCCAAATATTATTTAATTAGAGTCTGATCATTTACTTTGTTCTTTGGTGAAGATCGAAAAGTTAGTTTCAAACCAATTTCTTGGAAGAGACTCGATGATTGTCTTTAATGACTTGAGCTAGAAAATGAATAATTAATCAATTTTAAACTTCAAATGTACAATTAAAGATGATAATTAATGCATGATTATTAATTCCACACAAAATCTCGCACATTAATTATATTTTTATATCATATTCCTGTGCTAAAAAAAATCATTCTGTTAAAAGATAGAGAGAGTCTTTTACTTTAACATCTTTAGAGAGTTGTTCGACATCTTATCGCCTTTTGTTTGTTTCGAGGAGTACCATTTATTCCTAAATTCCGGGGCACCTTTTTCAACATCCAATACGTATACATATGTATAAAGAAGTTAGAAAAGAAAGGGGAGGATGATCCCCGTTATAGAAGACAACTCGTTTCGTTCGGTATTCTCCAGTTTCAGGAGCCAATAGTTGAACCCCGTGGATCCACCGAACGAGTTCTCTCCATCCCGATCTCCTCTAACCTCCCTGCGGCCAGATATCGGCTTCCCAATAAGCTAACCGACTTCTCCACCAGCGGTATCCGTGTCCTGGTTTCCTTCCAGAATCACACCGAATATTCGGCGATTTTTACCCCTCCGTCGAATAAACTATGAACCTACTTTAGCCGAGATTCTTCCTATCAGATTGTTACCTAACATACCGGGGGTACCGGAAAGTAAACAATTATTTTTCGCATTCATTATGAAACTTCATTTATTTTATCATATAAAATATTATTCTATTTAATAATTCCTAATAAACATAAAATACGAATATTATTTATTATGTAAAAAAGAAGTTGCAATGTCGCAGGTAAGTGTCATCGCTTTCTGCGAATCGACGCAACGTCCGATTTCTAGTTCTCAGGTTTTCTTTGACGGTTCACCGAGGTCGGAGCAAATTTCGAGGTATTCCTCGGAAGCTGTAAAAGTCCTGGGGACTGCTGGCTACTTATAGTTGACAATGGGTCCAACAATGGATGCCGTTTCACGGGGAGATCCGGCCACCTCCAGCGCCAACCCAGGGGGTTTCCGGCGTAGCCATAAATGCATCATGAAACGCGATGTCCAGGAGACGGGATGAATACTCTTCCTGTACCATCCGGAGATCTCAAGTACGTTAACGACATCGTCTTGGGACTCCTTCGATCGTAGCCGATGACATAAATGAGCTATCCTATCCACGGGACTCTTTAAAGTATCCAGGAGTCGTGAAAACCTTGACAAATTGTACCCTATATATAATTCCTACCATTGTGATTCCCTTATCTCCATCGCGCTACCCCGAATTATTCAACTTTATATAAAACCGAAGAACACCTGACTTCGCGAAGCCAGGTGTGCCATTTTTGGTTAAATTATTCGAATATAACACGGTTCATTATTTGTGATTTTATATACATTTCTATTATATACATAACGCAATTAATTAAATCCATTAATGAACTTAAATCCTCCAACCATAGTTTATATACAAACAAATGTATAAACATAATGAATAATATCTTCGATACTTCTCGTGATAAACACTTAACCTTTGTACTCCGTACTCAGCCGCAATTATTTCCAAATTAAAATCTTCTATTCGTCAAACAAATTGAATTAACCAACTCGACATATAATATTTATATGATAAGATTCATCCAACAATTGCCTTAAAAAATGACTCTTTATAATTCGTTAATCGATATCACAAAACGTCTTACAATAGAATAAATCATAAGTCTTCGTTTATAACCGAAATATTCTTCGAGTATAAATTCTTCGTTGATCATCTTAAAAGTGCACAAAATATTTCACCGTTCGAAGCGACGTCCAATCAGCAAGATATTTATCGATGCGGAAGAACAACGCTAGTTAAAATTCCAATAATCTCCAAGAAATATTTCATCCACGAATAAACAAGCCACGTAGGATCGTGGAGAGAGATCCTAACAAGTCGATCAGGGCACGAAGGGACAAAGGGCGAGTTCCTACCACGTGTTATAGGAATAAGCGCACCGAGCAAAACGAACGGATGGACATACGTACGTGGACGGATAGAAAGCTGGTAAAAAAAACAAAAAAAAATAGAAGGACAGTAAGTTAAAGAGACATATGCAGATAGGACGAAGGGTGGAGGAGTGAAGGAACGAGACATAGAGATAGGAGAGGTACTTGTAGGGGTCAGAGGTCGCTCGAATTTCACACGTGGATTAACTCTCCGGTGAGTGGAGTGTACTCCACCTCCTCATCCGTGTCCACCTCTTCGTCCACCTCCTGCTTTTGCACCCTGGTCTTCCGCCACCTCACCCACCCCCTTATCATCCTCCACCCCCTCGTTTTCCGTCCAACGGACTCCGCTACACGAATTCCGAGATCCAGTCTGTGCAGCCGCTAATGAACGTTCGCGCAAAACCTACGACATAACGCCCGACCAGCGGCAATCTCTTCTCATCCCCTTTCACCCCTTTACGGGGGTGGTACACTCTTTTCCAATGATTATTATGCGATATGAGTTATTAATAACTTCGTTACATCACTCTGTGTTTCTATATTTCTAGGAGTTTTGGAGTTTAATGACTTAGTACTTCGGTAAGTTAACTGTGTCGTTGATTGTTCACAGTTAAAAATGTTTGAAAATGATCCTAGCTTAAAATATTAGAGGAATATTAATATTCTAATCATTTTTCATTCTGAATATGTCTTCTGTTGCTTAAAAATATAATCACGAAATTATACTTAACAGTATCATTTATTTTCGCTGTAAAAGATGTACATCTGTTCTCACACTTTCATCAAGAATTGTGAACATTTTGGGCGAAAGAGTTATGTAGTATAATAAATTTTTATTTTTATATCCAATGAGAATTCCAGGAATTGCTGTACAGTTTTCTGGTGTCAGAATCATCGGAGGGAACTGTACGTGTATTGGAGAGACAGGAAAGTGCATGACAACGAGTGCCTAGGCGATGAAGTCCAGGATGCTAGGTGACATCCAAGGGGTGTTAAAGGGACGTGATATTCGCGTGGTGATCGTATTAAATCTCCTTCGACCTGAGCTTTTCAACCCGGCTTGATTTTTTTACTCTTTTTTCTCCTCTCTCTTCGCTTCTTTTCTCCGTCGTTCATCGTCCTCTCCTCTGCACGCCTGTCCATCGATCTCGTAATTCGACCTGACTTCGAATAAAACCGTCAGTCAAGTATTACCAGCAGCCATGACACGTTGTAGAAAATGTCGAAGGAAGTATGTTGAATATGAGAATATTTTGAGCGAAGATTCAAAGCTATGGGAAATGTATGGGATCTAAATGAAGCGTAGGTCGATGCAGATTTATGATTGACGTTAAGTGTACGGTGTTATGGGGTTGTTTGATGGAGGTGCTTGGATGCCATGGATTTCAATGTCCTCTGTTTATGATGTAGATAAGGAGTGATGATAAAAGTTGGAAAAGCGTGATTTTTAGTCGGTGTTCATCGGACTGGATAGATAAATGTATTAGGTAATGTTTAAAAAATTAGGGACTGTATATAATAGTTTGATGCTTGGTAACTTGATGAGAATTCAGATAGTAATATGTTGTTGGAATTAAAATATACTATATACTTTCAATGATATTTATCGGGATTTAATAAATATTATAAGTACATAGCAGTGTCGATTGGTAGTAGATAATATTGCCGATTCATAAAATATCATATTCTCGATCAGTGGAATATAATATTGTCGACTGGTAGAACATAATATTGCCGCTTCGTAGAATATATTGTCGATTGGTACACGACATAATATTTTCATTTTACAACACAAACGAAGGATCTATTTTGAACTCCATTTAATGCGATTGTAACGGTGAACGGTGTACGATGAATCGCTCGGTTTACAGGAGAATTCCTTTGCTGTCCTTTTATTATGCAATCTCACGGTATAAAGGGATCATCACACGAAGGTGTACAGCGGTCAAATGCAAATAGAATGCGAATCGGTAGTTTTCAGTTTAAGAGAGCAGAGGTAGTCACACCCTTAAAGAAGAAGCATTTCCGATTCCGGGAAGGGTTTCTATGAGGGGAGTTGTTACCTTTAGAGGCAATCCGAACGGGAATACACCGCACGGTAGTCCACTTTCTGACCAGCCTCAAACTTTACGAATATCGGTCGCGTCATAAAATTTCAAATCCACGAATAGAATCTTTTCCAATGCTTTACAAAGAACTCCTCACTCAACTACATAAATTAGCCCACAATTACCCCCGGAACTATTTATTCAATAAATTATTCCCAACAATTATTATTCTTCAAATTGTAAGCAGTCCAAGAATTCTCTTACAATTAAATTACAAATCAAATTCTATATCAATATTATCGAATATAAATGGAAATATTACTTAATAAATATATATGATAAATTATATCTTATAGTAATCTGAGAGTTCAACGTCACTAGTCAATTCAAATCCCATTCAATTAAGATCGGCAGAAGTAGAAATGAAAATTCCAGATTATTTTACGAGAATAAAAATTTCATAAAAAATCAAAATCATTTATCAGGGATCCTAGAGAGAAGTACATAAGGTGCCTTAATGCCTTCTAATAGGGCCCAGAAATATGTCGTTATAGCGTAAACAATAGGTCAGGTTATCGAATAGTAGGTTACTTACCTGGCAGGAAAACTGAAAATCTGGAAAGGAAAGGGTTCTGGAAATCTGGAAGGCGTGCTCGAACGGGTAATAATAGACCAATAAAGAGTTGTTTGGTTAATTGGAGGGCGCTGGGCTGAAGCAACCCTTGCCTAGTCTTTCCTGGCCAACGGTACACGAGCCCAGAAGACCATTCGTAACACCGTAAATTATCCTGGTTTTCGCGGGTCGAACCAGTTAGATGGTCCGAGTGCTGGCTCGTGGGGAGTCCATTTATAATAGGAGCACTCATAACGGGTTCGCGAATATTTACGGTTCCCGAGATACCCTGAAACCCGACGGCCACCACTTTCAAAAGCTCCAGTTCGCTTCGCACCTATTACCCTTATTTATTCCAGAAACTTCGAGCTATTCTTAACCCTTTTATTATTCAAATTGTGCTCGGCGTGAAAAAAACATTTTCCTTGGGCCATTTGTGTGACGAAATTAGCAATGAGGTACCTTAAGATCGATTTAAATGAAAATTATTGTTTAAAGTTACATTTATTAAGACGTAGAATATAATATTGCCGATTCGTATAATATAATATCAATCTCAACTTGTTAAACTCCGAAATAATTGAATTATAGATCAATATAATTCAATATATTTCAATAGTTATTGAAACGAAACAGCGGTTACAGGAATGAAATTATTTAATCGCATCGTTGATCCAAGTTTATATTTTAGGTGCAATATTGATAGGAAAATATATTATTATTCGATTATTATTATTATTTAACGACTGTTGAAGGATGTGGATTTATCTACAATTTTAACGAAACAGTATTAAAATAAATTTATTAAATGAGGACAAGGAGTTTCACAGCACGAATAATCGGAGAAGAAATAAAATCGGTGAGCCAATGATAGTAATTTGTTTATACTCGGCGAGGCATCTGTTTGTTTTTGGGAAGCGAACGCTTTCATAGCAGCGAGCTTTATAAATCTACTTGTATGTTTTTCAAAGACTGCGTGTAATCAAATTCTACTCTCTGTTCGTCCTTTCGGATTCCCTTCAATTACGTGAGATTTCTAATAAAAACGCAGTAATTCTATTTACAGAAAATAAATAATCCCATCGCACAAAGAAATATACATTTGTATGATTTTTATTTATAATTCACGCGTGTCTGAGAGCAACGAAAGCATTCAAAAGTTGCTCGAACTATCACCGCCAAAAATATTTTAAACGTCATTCGAAGTAACGGCACAAAAAAAGTTGAAATATCTTCTTCGACCATAAAACCATTGACTACCAAAAATAACAATTTTTAACCGTAAACTTCCGTAAAAACTAGCAGTTTCCAATTTTTACAGTCTCCAAAAAGCGGGGGATCTTTTTTTTCATAACTAAACAAGATTTATACCTCGACAATCTTTTCAGACGCGAAACCCTCCGCCGTTTTGAGATCGAAAAAACAACGGTTTTTCTTCCCACAGTTCGTTGTACCGTTTGTTTTTTGACCCGTTTTTCTCGGGGACCCACTTTCGAAAAAATCTTTACCGTTTTCTACGGTTGCGGGAAGGATTCTTTGGTAAAAGGAAGAACGTTTTACGATAAGCCCTTTTTCCGTTCACGTAGCGGTTCTTTATGAATTTATGCGGAGTCATCAAACAATCCTCAACCCGTTTCCAGAAAATGTTGACTTTTAAGGGTTATATGGCGGGTGTCCTTCGACGACGTTATCTGGCTGGCTGCTCTCACAATTTTTACAACTCTTTTTCCCTTCGACTTCTTTTTATCCCTTCCCGGGTTCCGAATTAACTTTACTGCGACGAAAGGCTTAGCGGTGTAAAGTCAACTCTCTCCTCTTCGAAGAGACTCTTTCTCTTCGTTCTTTTTCTTCGTTCTTTTCCAGGATTTCCTCGGTTTTCCTCCCTTTTTTTTACCACCGTCGTAGGGTTAAACGCGGTAACTTCCTAACTCTTTATGATTTTTACCCCTCTCCATACCCGTGCAACCCTTCAAGCCGGTTTACCGTTCGTTTTTTATATTACATGTGGGTCACTACGCGCTCACCGTAAAACGGGACATTTTTTACCGTTTTTTTTTCGGACGGGTTACCCAGGTACGGGACTCCTCGACGTATCGCTTAGGGTTATTCAATGAACTATGCCATTGGACCTCGCAAATCATCCCCGGACATCCGACGAGGGAAAGTTTCTTCAGGAGTCAGTTTTTTGGCATATGTTTTATGCGGACTCGAGAAAGTTCGATTTTTACCTTTGACATCTTCGTTGTGTCTTGGATTTTTAATAATAAATAGTTTTAGGAATTCATTTTATTAAAGTTGTTTTAATAGTAAATTTTTTTATATGACTTGTGACTTGGGTTCGGATTATTTTTAATATTAAATGGAATCACAATTTAATTTTATCAGGATAGCTTGAATAGTAATATTATTTAAATCAATCTTGGATTAAGTCTGGGATATATTTAATAATAAATAATATCACGACTTCCCTTATATAAATTAGAAATAGATACAATATGAAATTAATTGGTGGCTTAATAACAGCTCCTTGATTTAAAGGTTTTTAATGAAAAATAAAACAACAACACGATTATCTAAAATAATTACCTAAAATATAAATGATCATAATTGAACACATCGAATACTTTTATATCCTTAAATACAATAACACCCTGCAGATCTCCGTATTAATTATTAAATTAACTATCTCAATAAACGAAGTCCAACCATAAAACACGCACAATAAAACATTAAATATTCACTCTCATATAAACAGGTAAATATAAATGCCAACAATATATTCATAAACGAAGTCGATAGAACCAATTAAAGGAAGACTCCCATAAAAATCATAATTCATAATTATTTTCACGAATCTGGGTCCTCCGGCAGTGAAATAATCCGGAATAATAGAGAAGTATTTTCGTCACGGAAAATAATAATGAAACCGTAATAATAAAAGCAAGCCAATAAAACCAAGTTACACGTCAAAATGGAGTATCGGTAGAGCGAAATTTTTCAAAGGAAAAAGCGGTACGAGGATAACGGCAAAGTTCTCTTTATTGGTGGGAAAGAAAAAGGGATTAGGTTGAGGGGCAAATTTTTGTTGAAACGACCACGATGACCCAGTTTCGGTTAACAGTGTTCTACTATTATGGCGGCGATTTTTATGCCTTTACAAGGTCGAGGCACAAAACGGTACCCCAAAAAGCGGGATCCCGTTTCGGGCGATTCTGGATCGAGGTGGCCCACCTAACGGTGGACTCTTTTTAATAACGGTGCCATATATTTTACTAGATTTTCCATGGCACACTATTTTTTCCCCGGTCCCCCGATTTATGCCAATGAGAGCGAAGGTTTTACGCTTTTACACCACCCCGACGAAATTTGGGTCCGCACTAATTCCTAACCAAAACAGGGCACTTTTTTGGGACCCCGCTTGTAGAATCTGGAACATTTTTTAACGACACTGCCGTAAAGAAATAAACCTAGAATTTTTCAATGTGCTTCTTCCGTTGGCAGGCATTTTTTGATTTACAAGGACGTACTCATTTTTAGGTATTCTTTTCATCTTTGCTAACAGGACTTTCTCCGTGGAAAGTCGACTACCGTTATCTCGAAATTATGCATTTTTAGGTTGAGGCTTTTCTTAGGTTTAGGTTGGAATACTTGGGTAGTCCATTTTAAATATGAATCTTTATATTGCTGCTGTAAGAAATGCAGTTTCTGAGATTAATTGCTGAAACTTAGTTTCTGGAGTTTTATGTGACTTAATTGTCAATTATGATATAATTTCTTGGAATGTTTCTTCAAACATAAAATTCGTTTTTCCGTCAATATTGAATCACTATTTTTTCTGGTATCAGTTGCCATAATTACATCATAATTATATCGTATTATATTACATCCCATTATTAAAATTCGATTTGTCATATTTTCTGAGACATTCGTTCAAAAATCGACGATCTAAAATTCACTTATCACACCCCCGCCTCCACATTGGAAATTTTTGATTCTCTGGTTCGTTTCAAACCCAGAACCCGTGTGTATGGGATATATGCAAAATAAAAGCCACCGAGAACAGTGTAGCATCAGTATATGGAACTGCGAGTTACATAGAAACGGGGGTTGAAGGGTGGGGGCCGGGGGTGGTGTTGCACGTTTGAATTTGTTACGGATACAGTTTCACCAAGAGGCTTGTGGAAAATGTTAACTGTGACGAGCGGCAGCTGCACATGCATCTCTTATCGGATTGTGATTACGAAAGCTTCTATTAAATGTAATTGCTCGTATCATTAATTTTTGCCTATTTTTTATCCACTGCTTTCTTGCACCTCCACGTTAAACCTCTTTTAGTGTTACAACAAATTAACGAATAAATATTCAAATATTGAGTTTCATAAACTCCTGCAGGTTTGTCGCATGTGAAGAATTCTCTTTTCTTTTAATATTTAATACGAATTAATAATCAATGTATCCTATTACATTTTTCTATAATATAATAAGTGTGATCTTAGAAATCCAATTAATAATATTATATACTATCTATCACACTTGGCATACAAATTATGTAACTTTAGATAATCGAATTGATTTACAAACAGTCACCCTTATAATCCGCTTAATTAGACCAAGCATAGCAACACAAATAAAACAATAACAAATATCCAGTAACAGTAATCGCATTCACAAACATTTTCGATTTATTATTTTAATGATATCATTCTGAAATGATTCTACTCAATTACCCTCCATTATATCACACAACAAAACATTCTTAACATCGTAAAAGAGTGCACGAAATAAAAGCGAGGCTCAACGATACAAATAGTCCTCGATATATGAAATCTCTTAACCGGGGTGTATGGGGCAAGTAATTTTAAGATAAATTAATATAGGAAATTTCGAAAACGTTCAGATCGGATTTGAGCGTGGTTGGTGGATCGTAGAAAGGTGGGTGGCGAGAGTACGTGCGTGAAAGGGCTCGTGGATGCACAAAGAGTGTGGCTGGGCAGATGATGCTGGTGTTGGTGACTTAATTCGGTGTGAATATATGCAAGCCTCGCCATACCAATCCCTGCCACACTCCACTCCACCGTTTTCTCCATCACCGTGATACCCGGGTTCGTGGCACACAGTAAAAGAGAGACAGCCGGATAAAGTGTAGAAAAGAGAGGAGGGATAGATGGAGTAGGGTAGAACGACCGGTCGGCTAATTTCAATACCTCCCCTTTTCCTGCACCCCTGCCTCGACCAAACCCCACGAAACTGTCCGTCCATTCGTGTATGTAATGCCACGTTCGACAGGGCACTCCTGTCTTGGTGACACACCTATGGAAAACGGACACGGGGGGTGGTTCGTTGTTGAATATGCGTGTCGGGGGTGGATTGTTTCGCGTTCATATGACCTGCATCAGTGTCCGTGTACTATGCGTGTACACTGTACGTGTGTGTTTCTCTGTTCCAGGGGTGTATTTGATGCTCGAGGGATACGCTTCGCTCCGGCAACGAAACGTACCGAGGGATGAAAAAAGTAAGCGCGTTTCGAGACAACAGGAAGCACGCTGTAGCACAGATAAACGGGTTTCAAAAGTGAGAGATGATATCCTCCAATTAATGTGTCTCGACTTAACGCTCGGATTCGTACCTACCTTTTCCATCCAGTTACTTTTCTTTTTTTTCTTCCACCGAGAAGCCCACCCTCTGCGATCCGCCCTGCTGCTACGTTAATTAGTCGAAGGGCACGGAAGGATTTTAATCGTGTTTTGGGGTGGAATGGGTCTTGGAAGGAGATGGGGATAAAGGTGTGTAAATCGATGGCTTTTTTATTGTCACTTGTCTCCGTTAAAATAAACGTTTCATGTCGATCCTGAAATTCTCATAGTACAATCTTATGATTGAACTATCTTTTTTCTGTTATTCGTACCTTGAAATTAATAAACAATCGAGCATAATAATAATTGGCCATATGCTGTATTTCGGAGAGCACAACATTAATATTGCTTTGTACTCGTAAAACCGAGGTGGAAATATTCCAAGTACTTTATACATTTCATTATATATAGTTCGATGTCAATCAAGGTGGAATATTAGAGATACACGGAATATTAGAGATATAAAAATGTGCAATTTATTTCTATTTATACATTTATACATGTACCCCATTCAGATTTTGACGAAACACGAATAAATAGCTGGTTGATAGACAGGGAGTTATTCGGGTAATATCGAGAGCACTCTCGCCCCGTAAAAATGGAAGATCAGCGCAATCAAGTTCGAAGCATCGTTTCCCGTATGAGGATCTATTTCCTCCGAATGCAGGGGGATTTACAGCGCCTTCTACTCTGTAATTTCGACGGTGGAAAGCCAGAGATGCGACGACGTGGAAACAGGGTCAAAGGGGGTGGTGAAAAGGGGTTTGAAAGGTACGGTTAGTTTTGGAAGGGGGAGGGTGGAGGATGAAACTCTTCGAGAACCACCGAGTGGACTCGCTCCACCGTGTTCCTACAAGAGGAGCTAATTTTGATTCACGATTGCTCTCACGGTTACACCCCCGCTTACACCCTTTCATCTCACACCCTTATGGACCTCATTGCTACCACCGTACCTATGCATCCACCCTAATTTTACCAATACTCCTTTATCCTCCGCGTTGGTCGAAAAATATCCTCATAATCCTTTGAACGGGATAACCAAAAATATCAATTCCTTTACCCTTTCATCCTTTATCTTTCCTGAAAAATACTTAATGTTTCCAATATTTCAAAGCTAGCAGCAATCAAATATTATTTCTCTATTTTCCAGTAATCCGAAGAATACACAATTTCTATCATAAACGGAATTAAATTGAAATTGATTTCAAGATTTCTTCAACACCCCACTGCTTCCTCCAAAGATAAAATAGATAAAATAATCCAAGAGTCACCAATCCAAAGCACCCTCACCCAATCAAGATAAACACCACCGCGCATTTCACAGTAGATAAAATAAGAATCGGTCTATCGAGAGGAATAATTCGAGTTATCCTAGGATCGGCGTGCCCTTCCACCCGTTTCCGGTTGGCCAGTAAGAAAGGAAAGAAAGAAGGGAAGGAATGACGCGGGGGGATCCGCGGATCTTTTTTCCGCAGGAACTGGCCGAGCAATCACGCACAATCACGGCCCGCATTATAAAACTGTCCCCGAGGGAGTTCTCGTACTCGACTCGGTGGTGCTTACCATGTGGGGTTTATACGGAGAGGGTTGAGGGTTGGGATAAGGGAGGGTGCGAGATATGGAGAAGTGAAGTGACTTCGTTGGAGATTTTGCGATCTCCGTAAGGGACGAAAATGTTTCTACGTGAGTCGAAGGTAACGTTAGGTTCTACGATCGTCATAGGAGGTCCACGGAGGGTAGAAAGCTAGGCGAAAGGGGGAGAACGGGAACGTAAACTGGACGGCACGTATCTTTACGGGTCATAAAGGCTGGCCCTCGTTACGGAGGGTCTGGTACCGCACCCCGGTACCGCACCCGGGTACCGCACCCGTGGCCACCAAGGCACCGCACCACCAACCCTACAAAGTCGCCTTTAACCCCCACCAATCTCCACTCTCGATTCCACCTTTATGTTTCGCCTGCCTTCGATTTAACCCACAATTGTATTATCGCGTTTTGCTCGAGTATGGTGTTCTTTTAACCTGTTAACCGGGGAGTTCCACCAAAAAACGAAATCATGGCTGTGTTTGATAAGCCAAAATTGAATAATGAATTAAATTCATTCGATATGTTCATTATTAAAATCAAATAAAATCCGGCTGTTATGAAAGTGGTAATTCACTTTAATTTATTTCATATTTGCAATCATTTATCATCGAGAGAAATGCAGGTTTCAATGATGAGTTAACTTATCATCCCCCATTAACAGGTTAAGGGATGTAATTGAAAATAAAGAATATGCTCTTCGAACTATATTTGTTCGAGTTCTTACAAGGTATTTTGTGCAGATTTTCGGGTATTTTAATAGTTTACAATATAATGTTGTATTTATTCATTTGTAATCTAATATTTGAGATATGGACACGAACAGATAAACTTAGTGAACCTCTAACTTTTATTACTGAATTTATGGATTCTATTTTTTGTCAAAAGGAATAATGGACAAAAAAGTGAAGCTGTCTATTTTTTATTAATATATTGTCATTTTTAGGAGACTGTTCCTAGATACTTCGAGAACTCACAGACGTCTAAGGATTTTATTATTAATACCATCTTATTTTATTCTACTTTCATTGAGGTAACATTATGTCACCGGGTATACATAATTAATATTTGATTATTATTAATTTAATACACTATGAACGCATACATAAGTAACTCTAAAAAATTATTTTATGTTAGAAGATCATATTTCAGAAATCTGAGCACGTTTACTTTACGGCACGTAGAATAATTTTATGTAATAAATAATAATTTCCTTGCACCGGTTCGAGATATCCAGCTGTACACAGAAGAGGTCGTGAGTATAAATTGATTTTGTCGCTCGAAAGAGCTAGTTTAGCCCAAGAGGGGGCCTTACGGCCACAGCGTAATGAAGATGTCTCGTCACGGGTGTCCTGAATGGAGTATGGGGCCCCATTCGTCTCGTGGCAGACCACGGGGGGTTCACGTAAACGATGTCACGGACGTTATTGTACTTCCAGCAAAAGTGATCCCCCGTGGAATCGAAAAGAGGGACCTGGCCCTTTCACTGTCCCGACTTTAAATAGCCCGGATAATATAATTGGGCCTCACCTATTCGGGAAATTCTCGCGGTACCCCCCATAATGCACATCGAGTGCTATAGTGTCACAAGAATACGAAGAAAAACACGTGTGACACTCTCTCCGTATGCAATTTCACCATGGTGTTATAAAAGGAATTTCACAAAAAATTGTAACCAGAATTAATCAAATAAAACTGTAATATTGCACGAATCGCATCAACAGATAAAAATTTGATAGCTTTAGTAAAAGGATTGAAAATCTTAGAACTAATATATTCCATAAAAACTGATTAATTAAAATGTCAACAGTGCAAGATTCACATCGACAAATAAAAAATATGATAGCTTTCGTAAAAAAACACTCACGCAAATCCTCAGAACCAGTATATTTTATTATCCGCGCAATTTTCAAATTTTATTTCCATTCTAAATTCTACATTTTTGTCAGATAATTTAATTGTTCATTTCTGTGTACTAAGAAATCGTAGCCGGAAATTACTTCCGTTCTAAAATCAGTGCGAACGTAAAATAAAAGTTGAAAAATGCCATCTTAAAAATTCCAGCGAAAACTGGAGTACGAATAAATCTAGACGCCATAAGACACCCATGGAGTGCCAAAATATTGAGAGGCTACTCTCGAAATCGTAGCTGAACGACATGCATGGAGGAAGATGTAGAAAAGGAAGAGGCCACGATAAATGGTGGTGTAACCTCATTTTTCATGCGCCCCATAAAAATCGTCGTCCATGTATCTACCAGTTGAATGGGGCCCCAAACCTTTCAGTACGGTCCCAGGAGAGCAGTAGGAAACTAGAGAGAAAGGGAGCATCGAGAATTCCAGCATCGGCGAGCGTAGAAGCGTGACATTATATTTATGTTGTCACCCCGCGTGTCAACTGACGCGGCTACTGGTGCTTTTAAGAGGTGAGACATTGAAAGCAACGAAAGGGAAGAGAAAGAATGGGTGACTCTCGGGGGGCCTGACTGGGCCTTGTCTGCAAACAGTCCCTCTCTCCTGCGTGCTTCTGATCTCTTACTCATCCTACCAGATTCGGTACAATGAACGATCCTTTCGTTACCTGTGAAACGCTAGTCATCGTAAAACCATCGAATCGAATCGCGAAGAAAGCCATTGGACCCCCGAGATTTCCCCCCCCCCCCTTTCTTACTTTTCTTGCGCACCCAATAATGCCGAACGTTCGCCAAGATAATCGGACCCATCTCACTATTCGTTTTTCTTCTTTGCAGAGAAGTTTTTTTCGTATCTTTTTTATGCTTTCTCCTTTCGTTTCCCTGGGTGTCAAGATTATTGGCAATTTTTTGGAAATTGAGACATTTCAGTGTTTAGGAAAGTTACATGAATGTATACTTCAAGCGATGTGTTTTTGAAGTAATCTTCAGAAAATTATTGGTAGATTATTAAAGAATGGGGGTAAGTCATTTTGACAATTTCGATAATTCTAGTGTTAAAAATTATTATAAGAATATTATAGTGTCAAGAATGATCTTAAAAATACTTTCAGTTTCGACCATGAATAATTATATCAGAAAGTGTTTACTTTATAATTAGATTGATTCTGTACTCATAAACATTGTTCTTCCAATATTTAGAAACTCCATAAAGAATTTCAATCGAACTATTACAAATTATAAATATATTTTCAAATTCGGCCATTAATAATTATATCAGAAAGTTTCCAAATTCTGCAATTTGGGGACTTCATAAAGAATTACAATTCTTGTCAATGATCTTCTTGGAAACTTAAAAAATGGTTCCCCTACGAAGAGCATCTGCAAGAGATGCAAGCTTGTTAGCGGTAGACACAAAACCTAGGACGAAAGACAGTCGGTTCTCCAAATTGATGCGGCGCAGATAAGGATAGTGTAATTCTTGGGTGACATTTCCGTAACTAAAAGCTTGGTGATGTAGTTAAAAAAGATCGCAGGGGATCTCTTTTCCGGATAGGCGTGACGCGCGTGCCTCTCTCTGTTGTCGCAACTGTCGCGACCAAACAGTTGGCCCTTGAACACCCTACGAGAGTCTCTGCGAATCGTCAAACGAAGGGTCCACGGTGCCGACAGCATCCGGTCGACGGCTTCACCGATTTGTCGCCATCCAATTTTCTCCTCTTTCTACCTATTATCTACGTATTCGACAGTTTTTTCTTACAACCCTCGGTTGCACTCATTTAGGGCCAACGAATGCTAGACGGTGTCGAAAGCACTTGTTTATCGCCCCGAACTCATTTCTGAATCAAATACATTTTATAGCGGAATTAATTGTTATACAGTGTGTCCCGTATGAAATAAGCCACTTAATTATCTACTTTATTCGCGGTGATACGGAAAATATTGTTGCATTATGTGAATAGTTTTTAACTAGAAATATCCTAAAAGAGAATTTATCCTGTTGACGATTTTTTACAGAATTATTTGAATGACCGATATTTTTTATACGGGAAAAAATATGATTTACTTGCGAGACTCTGTATATAAGTTTATTAGTTTTTTAAATAATGTTTTTTTGCCCAGGATCCGACGGATTTGGAAAATAAGTGATTACTCGAATTTAAAAACCTTCGGCTTAAGTTAGTAAACGTATTTGAATTATTAAATTAAATAGTCCTTAATTAAAATGAGTACAAATATAAAAATATCAGAATTTATTTCGGTTTCATTTTTATGTGAATTTTAAATAATACCTCATTTTAGAATTGTTTTAAAAATCTAAGTTTCTTCTCTTCTTTGCATTTAAGTAAAATGTTTTTCAATTAGAATTTTCAATATTAATTATATCTTCTAAAGAAGCATTATCAGTTTTGATATTTTCAAGTTAGTTCAAAAACAAAACCCTTAAAAGCCGTGGAGATTTCAGAGCGGAGGGTAAAATAAAATCATAGGAGAGAATGAATTATCTCTCCTCCGTAAGCGGCATAAGTCGTACGTGCTGTAGGAGGGTCGTAAGGGTAAAACGCGTGCCAGTTTCCATCGGGAGTGATGGTAACAGCTGTTGCACGTCCATTTCTATACTTTTCCCGTTGAAACTATGGGGAGAATATTGGCGGCACCCATCGTTTCGTAAACACAGCCTAAAAGCTGTAGATCACCTCGATTCGTCTTCTTAACTATCCAAACACAGCCTTGCAGATACGTGAACAAATTAGTTTGTATATAAATGTCCGGATAATTCTGTACTCGGTCGAAAGGTCGAAATCTATTAATATGTCTTGGATTTGTCGAAGTTTGTTTTCTATGAAAGTTGTGAGTTCAAGTATTATTATATTAGAATCTTTTTTAAGTCAGTCAATTAATGGGTGCCATTAAGACTGCATTAATTAAGTATACTGAAGATAAGTTTAATGATGAGTTCTTAAATCTCGAAAATCTCAAATATTATTATATTAGAATTGTTGTTATGGGAATTAATGAATTGATTCTGCTAACGTTACATTAAATAAGTGTACTTAATTATTTTAAAAGACAGAAATTAAAATTATAGATTATAAAGTCCAAAACCTACGAAAAAATAAAACAAGGTATTCATTAACGGCGGATTTTTATGTCGACATAATCGAGCCGTAAAATGAAATAAGGGAAAGTATCGATACAGATTTCACGGGGTTCTTTTGAAGTATTCAGTAAAACCCGTCGATGATTAGCTGGAAAGTAGGGTTGACAGCTCGTCGCACAACAATCCGCGACATGACAACTCATTATGTCTTTTTTCCGCGTCCACCATTCTGTCTCGTACTTTTTCATCAACTTTTTCCGCGACTTTTTCGATCATACAACGCGTGCCCAGCATTATGAGGGACACCATTGGTCCCAGCCCAAGTAAAATCTACCGAGTCCTCTACCTCAAAACTGTTTTTTTTGCATCATGGTCTGTCCATTTTTTTAGCGAGTAGAAACGTCTCTCACCGGGAAACTTTACGAGGCTAATAAAAGTGGGCCGCAAAAATCCCTAGCAGCAAACTTCGGGGTCCCGAATTCGGGAGCTTCGCCAGCATCGTCGTGCCTTTTTAACTCGAGGAATCCCATAAAAATTAAAAGCATCGGCCCACCGTCGGCGTACCGAGGTCCTATTGTCATGCGGCCGGCACTCTTCCTTTCTTCCGACCAGTGTTTCCCTTTTTTTTCACGCGACAAAAAAATCAAACCTCAATCGAAAGCATCGGGAGAGGACGCGAAAAAAACGTCGGACGAAGGACCGAGTCGTATCTCCTCGCCGTCGGCGACGGTGGAATATTCGCGTCGTACTTCCATCCAGGGAAATATGGATGTAGAAAAAAAAGCGGCGAGCAAACCAAGAGTGCCGGTCTTTTTTCCGACCGTAAAAACGAAGCAATCGTTGTAACGCTGTTACACTGTAAATCGTCGCTTGGCCGTATATCACTCGCTTGAAAAATAATATCCGTGCTTCTACCATTCCTTCTTGTTTCCACTCTGTCCCCCTCTCTCACTCTACCTTGCTCTCTTCTCCTATATCCTGTCTCGTTCTATCTGTCTCTGTCGTTCTCCCTCTCTCTATCCATCCACCTTTCGTTGCTTTTTTAGCAACCACCCCGAAACTCACCCCTTCCGATGGCGAAACGTCGATTTCCCTTTTCTTTCTAAAAGGCGGCGCACGGCACGTAGGATACCGCGACACTTGAAATTCTAATTCATGCAAATTTACTGTTCTAACGGAGTCGAAATGTTTCACTTGTATTTTAATGAAAATCTCCTATAGGTGCCTGCCTTCTAATACCGTAGAGTTCCGAGAATACGGGATCTCACCCATAAATATTGAGACGGGATTGTTTATAAAATTATTCCCGTATCCCGGTAAAACTACACGTATCTCCAGCGTATTGGGATGCTTTATGTTTCGAATTACATGGTTTACCTTGTTTTACGATTTAATTAAAAACATGTACACGAAAGTACATTGAAATCATATGTATTTACTATAATAATGTTTCTTATGGTTCGTTATTCGAGCACGATAATTAATAATAAAATCTACGATAAAAATAGAAACTCTTCATTGGAGGATCAGAAGTGCAACATAAATTATTACTTAACACTAGAACTACAAAAGCTATTTAAATGGAAATAATTTATATAAGTATACAGTTTTCAATCAATTTTTATTATCCCCATAATTATCCCTACAAAATGTTAATTATCCTTATAAAAAAATATATTCAAATTAATTTCATTCTTGGCAGTATTTCCATAAAATTATTCAGAAATATAACATTGTATTGTTCGAGATTTGAGCTGTTATTTTGAACATTCTTGACTGGTCTAAGTCCTGTTTTTATGAAAGCCGAATTAAACATAATTTTCCGCTGTAGATTCTGTATCTTCTTTTTATTAATTATAACATTAAAACCGCAAGAAAAATGGACTTATACAACTTCCAAAGATTACGGTTGATTCCATACACAACGCACACAATTAAATCCATTAATGAACTTACATCTCTCAACCATCATTTATATCTAAATAAATGTATAAGTTTAACTATTATATATGTTCAGTGGTTACAGTGTTAAACGACCAGCCAAAAAGCACCCGGAATAAAAAATTCCTTGAAGAAAAATTAATGAAGCCACAGCCAAAATGATGCCAGGAATTAGTTCGATTTGACGTTATCCATTTAGCTCGGCAACATTTTCTACCGGAAGTCCGATGTTTATACGGCGGTCCGTTAGCGGGGTTCACTTTTATTCCGCCGGTCCCAATATCGCGAATGTATGAAAGGGCAATTCGCGCGACCTGATAGAACTAATCAGCAACATGTTATAAATGAATACGCGTTAGATTTAAAAGAGGATATCGAACCGTGGGAAGGTTGTACGGGGGTGGAAGTGGAAGAGAGAAAGGGGAGAAGATTGATGAGAGAGTAAGAGAGGAAGAGAGGAGGAGAACTAGCAGATTGGTAGCGGTAGCAGTTCTGTTCCAGTATTATTTCGCTCTGGTTACGAATCAGTTGCTCTCTGGTTTCGCGAACCGAAAAAAATCGACTATTCATGCGCAAGGCCGATAAAATCTGAAAGCTCCTGAAAGCACCGCGATCCTATCGGCAATAATGTCCTTTCAACACTGCTAAATATACCGGCGCATTTAATCCGTACTTTCGGCGTAATTTCATGATCTCCTTTTTAAAGTGAATCGAGATGATCATCTTCCCTTTTTATTCCTGTTTTTATTCTTCCCGAATGATTCTTTTTTAAGCTCCAGGATTCAGTTCTAGGATAGTTGAACATAGTAATTAAAAAATTATGGGGAATCCAGGATAATTGTTATATACTACATTTTATTACTATCTTGAGACTGCGAATGAAGTTTGAGAACGAACCTTTTGCAAAATATCGTTTGTAAGTGAATAACATAATTTGTCATAATACACAATTCTTATTTTCCTATCTACAATTACAAGTTCTAATTATCTCTATAAAAATATCATTTAAGTGATTGGCGCTTGGAATAATTCACAACGAATTATTACCAATTATCGTCTTTCGAAGTTGGAATTATTTCCAAGCTTCAAATTGACCAACAATTTCGAGGATTTACGGTGTCCTTTGATTCGTTGAAACCAGCCGGTGATGTATCGAAGATCTCGAACAACACAATGTAACATTACCAGGGAAATAACAGCTTAAAGTGGCAGGGTAAATCTATATAATTAGCTGTGTTTTCGAGAGGGGCACCATGAAAGATTCGGTGGTTCCGCCCTTCTACGTTTATGCGAGCCGAAAAAGAGTGAAAGAGAGAGTAAAAGCGAGCGAGCAGTGAGAGCAAAAAAGAGAGGCTACGAGAAAGAGATCCGAAGATAGAATCTGAAAGCTGCTGAAAGCGCACGATCCTATCGGCCTGTAATGCGATCCCCGAGCGACATAATGCTGCAGGACCCCGGGTCCTTTGTTGCTGATTCCAGGACGCAGGATGTGCCACCGATTTCCGAGGATATCGCATAATGTGGCTTATGGTGTGCCTAACAGCGTAAGGGATACTTATGTAGAAAGTATCTTATTCTTAAAGAGAGATTTTGAAGAACAAGTTTTGTGATTACGGTATCTTAGAGGAGGATCTAGGATAATTATGTTCTGGATGAAATTAATATACAGGTTCAACGAATTTTTTTAATAATATTTTATCGCTGGTTTATGGATAGTTTCGTACATGAGAATATATAGTTCTTTGAAGAAAGCATACATTTTTTACTATTATTATTAGTGAAATATTAATGGAGATGCTACCTGATACTAAAATGTTTACATCTTCTAGTTTAGAGAATTTTAATTAATATAATATTATTTTTATTTGGAAAAAAGTAGACGTTAAAAATGAATGTTATCTCGTTAAGATACTAGTTTATAATATTTTGTTATGTTTTTAATATAAAGCATTATAGATCTGATCGATTAAAGTCATTAAAGGTCAATGAACCCTAAGTCAAATCGTTGATGAGATTATTGTGTAGAAAATGTAATAAAAAATTGTTAATATTTTATATGATATTTCCCGCGTGTTTATGCATCGTATAACGGGGTAATGAGCTTGCTAATTATTTTATAAATATTTTTTCTTTAATGCCGGTGCTGCTGGGATTGGAAATAGCTGCCATCGAAGTCGAACCAGGGAACCTTTTTACGGGCACAGTTCTCTCCGTCGGTACCCGGAAACCTAAAGTAAAATAGCCTCTAGGTTCCTTTTTTGCCTGCGCTCGTTTCTCTATAAATTTGACCTTGCCGACCGAATGAAGGTCAAATTTAGGAGGGCATTTTGGAAATAGTTTCCTTCTTTCGCGGCTTTCGGTGTTATCTGTCGTTGTAACAGATGAGAATTATTTTAATACTACTCGCTTATCTTTGGTGATAAAAGACACGATTTATCTGCAGAAAACAAAGTCAATCCACTGCTAAAATTTTTCAAAATTATGTTATATATTCGGTTTGTTAAAAATCGGACTTAATTTGTTCGACTTAAATCTTCCGCTTTTAATTGAAAGCGAATACGAGTTTGAATATTTAATCGAAAATTATTATACTTCCTTGAAATGCATTCAAAACATTTTTCTGCTGTCTGAGTACTAAATTCTTATCATTTTAGTTCCAGTTATCAAAAAACCATTTTCGGATAAAATTATTAGAATTCCAAATGAAGTGTATTAAGATGGCCAAAAAGTTCGTGCGATTTTTAACATGTAAATAGGAAGCGACTTTTATTCAATTCTATATATTTCTCCAATCTTCTATTTTATAATATTTGCATACATTTTAGACAGCTTCGTAATCCCGTGCTAATAAATATCCCTCATTCCCCCAAAAAATTGATGCAAACCGTATGAACTTTTTGGCGAACCTAATAAATCTTCCTGATATTCTCATAAACATATATATTTTTCTAAACCCGAAAGGATTATTTATAGAGAAACAGAGGGATGTAGCGTGTAATGGTCAGTCGAAATGTTCTTAATTTACGTTTGACAATCCTGTACGAACGGGCGGCAAAGCTTTCTGCTTTAAAGCTAAATAGGATATGAAGGACAACGAGAGAGAAAAGGACGAACCAGTGACTCTCGCATCTCCACCGTTATCCTTTTGATGTCCTGAAATCCGGACTTACATTCCCTGGCCAGCACAGGGAGGCAGAAACGATAAATTTCGTTGGACCAACCACCGCCACTTAATTTCAACTATTTCGATGTAACCCTAATATACCTGGATCTACGTGAAGCATCTTCTTCGTCGTCCAATCTTCTTTACAAGAAACTCATTTAATTCAACTTGCTTCCAACACCCGTTTATTTTGCAGGTCAAATTTGAAGGAGAATAAATATAATTTATTTAAAAATGATAGATGATATTTGAGACAGAAACATCGCGACAAATATTTCTCATTAAATTGATTAATTAACGATGTTTAATTATACGACTCGGAAGGCGGTTTGTATGTTGAGTCAATCAATTGATTTTGCACTGAATCACTGAGATACAACATAAATATATTACAATAATAATTTATACTAGGATCTTCAAGCCCAATCAATATTCAGTTCATAATAAATTATATATCATATTCAAAAAGTATAATTCATATAAATTTAATATTATACCTCGTAATTAAATTATACAACCAATCAAACCTATAATAGTGATCAAAATAATCGTCCACTCGATCCACAATTTAAGTCCCGATTTTTAATTCTTAAGTTAAATCTTAAAATACATAAAAGTGCCATAAATTAGGTTCCAATAATAAATGCAATTCGTTTTTATTATTAAACATATTTATTGCAATACATTGTCATGTGAGGGTACAGGAGAACAGTATCCCAAAGGATCAAAAGTCGAGTGCCCATCCCTGTATCGTTGAAATCCGGAATACCGTGTATAATAGAGAAAGTGGGAGCGTAGCGGGGGGCGGAGGGTCGGGGGTTTATTAAGCTTATTAACGAAGTATACAAGGGTGGACGTATCTACGTCGGTGGTCACGGAAAGTATAGCCGGACGAAAGAGGCGAGGGTGGATAATAATGGTAGGAATAACCGTGACTTTAGACTTGACTCGTTTAATATACTATTATAGAAGCCGAGATCTCTGTTTTGTTGTAACTGTAATTATCACTTTCTCCTTTGATTAGTCCGTTTCTGTTCACCCGAATCAAAGGTAGATATCCCTGCAACAGATTCTTTCCAATAAAACCACGTGTTCGTTAACTCATTGTTATATTATGATTTTTTTAAAATAATAGATTTCGACGCGGACAAAAATATCCTATGATTCGTTCTTCCGCAATTAATTAAAATACGGGGCCTCCACCGGGCGGTGGGTGACTCGCGAACAAAGTTGAATGAAAGTCGCCGATTATGTGTCCATAACTAATTAGTCCGTGAAGATATCTTGATGCAACAAAGTGCATTCAAAAGATCGGTCTTTTCTCTATAAAATAGCTCACGCAGAAAACTATCGTACGGTTGGTTCTTCCGGAATATTTCCACGAAATTTTCAATTGTATCTGATCAAAGTTAATTATCAAAATACCTTGATATTTAATCATATAAATAATACTGTATAAATTGCTGCTTTCGACATAATATTTTAATGATATCATAATTTGATAGGAGGATAAATAATCGTCATCAATTACCAATAATGGTTCTAGTTTACCAAAGAAACCGACATTTCCGGTGGCGCATTAGCGTAGGCACAACTAGGATCAGAAACTAGCGTGAAATTGGGAAAGGCATAATGAAAATAATCACCTGGTCGTTTGTCTTTTCGACCATCCTTCGGTCCCTCTTTCAGAATTCCTTTTCCTAGGTTATTCCAAGCAAAACCCACCCTCTTTGTATCGCGTGGCCACCCCTCCGAATTAGAAAAGTATTATTAGCTGCACGCGTCGCAGTTGGAATTGACGGAAGAGGAATTGCACCGACGGAAACGAAAACGGTCCGCGAATTCTTCCGCCTTCGTCACGAATCAATGATCACCGCACTTCTTTTATTCCTTAACCCTCTGCAACCCAATTTTATTGTACAATTTTATATAATTATATAAAATATAATCGTGTAACGCGAATCTAACAAAACTGTGTTAGGTAAAAATTATTAACGAAATTATTGCTTTAACGTCAATATGTTTTTATCGAATCTATTTTCATCATACTTTAATACTCCGCGGCTTAAGAATGTAATTAATTATTTCTAATTTTCTATTGATTGTTTTGTTTCTTATTTCATTATTTTGATTAGGATATTGATAAATTTATTATAGACACATGATGATCTATTAATTGACATGATTATAATTAATAATAATTACTGAATAGAATATATTATGATCATTAATAATCAGTGAATGAAATAGAATATTATTAATAATAATTCGTGAACAGAATGGAATACAATCAATAAAATTAACTAATAATAACTCGATAGAATCGAATCAGAACAAATCAAGAAATACAGGTAACCTTCGTATAACACGAGAATTAAGTTCCAGAAAAATAATAAAATGCGAGAATTCCCTGATAACGTGATTTCATACAACCCGTAACACGTTAACCGCGTTATACAGGAGTCTACTGTACCTTCAAAATGAAGGAATAATTAGCAGAGACCAGGATGTCGGAAGCATAGGTTTTGTTACCCTAATAAAGCGTTAAATCGTGCGAATATAACGCGAAGGTAAGAATGAAAGAGGAGTAAGAGGGTTAAAGGAGATAAGGGTTCGCGGATTTGTGCTTTAAACGTAGGTGGAAGGTAAGGGCTTCTAATCGTGTCCCTAGTCCTGATTTAGGACAGGATTTTAATTACGAAGGGTCAGTAAGTGTGGCTGTCCACTCGCCGTAAGTATTCCTCCCTTATTTATAGTTCATTAGCTCGGCTTTCCAGTAAAAGGCAGATTAACTTACGCCCTTGTTACGTCCTCCATTGAAGGAGAACGAAAACGAGTCACTGCGAATCAGAGCGAGAATTATAATACAATCCTGCAGTTTCATTCCTTTTGTGTGATTTCTGTTAGAGCCTTTTAATTATTATTATTAACAATAGAACTAACGAGTATATTCTCAGTTACTATTATACATTTATTTATATATAAATTATGCCTGGAGGATGTCAGTTAATTAATGGATTTAATTATACTTGTATGTTTGAATAATTTTGGTAAAAATTGCTAAATATCTCATTTTTTTATGTATCAAGATGAACGTAGATTTCTGTTTCTTTTAATCAATATTACAATTTTGGTACAATTAATGTTTTATTAATTATTGCGTATATTTAAAGATTAATCTTAAATTCGAAAGTAATATTTAATTAATGTATTTTACATAGTTCCGATATGAATGAAAATAATATTCTATGACCGAATTTAGCTCCACAATCTAATTCTCATATTTCTGAACTATATAAATATATAAAAATATAAAAATGAGAATATTTATATATATAAAATTGAACTTAAAATATGCTAACATATTAATAAAATATGATACATAAAATATAATAAATATATGCAAATATATTCAAATTATTAATATATATAAGAATTAAAATAGTTTTTATTTATTATATCCATTAATTCTTGGTACACAGAATTATTTACATCAGTTGGAAACAACACCGGTAGACTTGACATGATCGATGATTAATGACCCACAGGAACATATATATATATATATATATATAAGGATTATCAAAAAGTCAGAGTATCAGGACAAAATTCTTCCGTAGAACTAGTTTTTCTGAGAAGTAGGCGAGCCGATAAGCGTGTCTTACGAAGCTCTTCCGGTGGCGCTGGAAGTGGCTCGCTTCCAGGCGATATCGTCGCCCCGATAAAAAGCGTCAAAAAAAATGTTTCTATTCTTCCCTCTGCTCGCTTCGGTTTACTTCTCTTTCCTCCGTCGACGTGTTATCTCGTTCACCCCGAGCCAGTCGTCGGATACGATCTCCGTGCATTTCGGTAATATGTTTTAAACCGCCCCTTTTCTTTACGAGAAAATCGAGGGAATACCAAGAAAGTCAGATCCAGGAATATCAAATGTGAATAACATCAATGGAACTCAGTTGGTTTGAATAAATACATTTGCATTATATTTCATTACATTTGATATCAATAATTTTTATTAGAATTCAATAATCAATAATTACAACACGATGAACTCCATATAAATCACTTATTCTAAATAGCTGCTATTTATTTATAGACTAACAATAATGATTCGACAAAATAATTTTATTACCACCAAGCTCTTAAGAACGGACTTGCATCAAAATTAATTCCAACATTTCTTGGAAATAATAACATTTCTTTCTTATCATCAATATTTCTTATCAACCAAATATCACGTTGATTCGTGAACGCAGAAGGAGGCGATTTTCGTCTCCGTTGAATCCGTAAGTAATTGCGGTTTGACGATAGTGGAATTCACACGTGGCGATCGAGCGTTGCGGTAGATTTCCGTAAGTCAACGTGGAATATCAATCTCGATCGTTTCACAGGGGGGAGTAAGTGGGGGCGTAAGGGGGTACTGTCGGTTTAAAATCATGGACGCAAGGTCACCGTGGATACCGGTGCACTTCCGAGGGGGTTAATTACATTCTTCCAAGTCCGCACGAACGAGTGAAACCGCATTTGCTTCCTCGATTGCACTTTAGCAGACCACAGTGCAATAAACGGTAGCGCTGCGGGAATACGCCACCGGGGAGACCTTTTAAACCGCCTTATTACCTTTTCCAGGTTCACACGTACCTTCCTATGGCTTTGGGGTGAAAAGTATTCACAAGAGTGTGTCAGTTCTGCGGATTTTCAAATGCACCAAATTATTCCTGATATGTGGAGTTTAACATGTTTCCGACCAGACGTCACATATACAGGGTGTTTCTTAAATACATGTTCGTACTTCAGGAAGTATATTTATACATGAAAACAAGTAAAAAATTAGTTTCGAGTTTAAGTCTGTTAGGACTCGGTTAGGTCCCAGTTTATGTCTGAAATTACCGGGGCCTGGTTTCGGATACAACCTGAAAGAGTCTGCTTGCAATTAATCAGTAAAAATTATGTAATTAATATTAAAACGACAATTATAACATTAAAGATATATTATCTATATTATTTTCTTCCCTATTTTACGTGTAAAGGATTTGTTCCCTTTAATTAAACGAGTAAACTAATAAACTAATATTAATTGAATGTCATATTTCCTGGCATTTCCAATATTATATTTTCTTGGATAACGTTGTAATTATAGTTTTATTAAATATTATATGTTTCTTTGGGAAGTAGTCGAGGCCAAATACGCAGACCTGGTACCAGTTCAGTCGAACCTAAACTTAAAACTGTTACGTTGGTAAAACCATTAGGCTGCTGAATTTGATTTCTGAATTACTATTCAATCAGATGGTTATTAATAATTATATGATATATCGCAGTATATCATATATCGTTATTGTCTTCCACAGGGAATTATCCCAAAACAGTGTCACCTAAATGAATCCAAAATTATAATCGGGTAACCCACCACCAGTTTCAATTTATGGATGCCGGCAACCAATCTACTAAATTTTAATCACGTTTCCAGTGCATTATAATTAGCAACCTCGTCCGAATTTTAATTAAAAGTGCCTTACTTTTATTGTATTAAATGAAGAGAAACGATCATTTATATGGCGACCATAATATGCGTGTGCAAATTTGAAATTCTTAGCCATGGATTGTATTTCCCTACCGTTCTAGCGTACAGTGTTCTCCGGGGGTGGGGGAAGTGGTCGCAGTGTTCCGTGAGGGGGTTCTGTTGAATAAAGTCGCAGAGAGGAGAGAGATTAAGAGAGAGGAAGATGAAGAGAAAGAGGTGGTTGAAGGTGGTGGCTGCAGGAAGGAACGAAATCGCGGAGTGGGGCAAACGATAGATGATATGGGAGAGAATGCTACCAACCCCACCTGCTCCCCCAATCAGAGGCTCCGCCTCCAGAAACCCAACTGACGTCACACGGACACTTGTTACGCCTTTGCTTCTCCGATCCACGATTTTATACCGCGTTATTTTACGAAAATTTCTTCGAGTAGCAAATACAGGAAAATATTATTCCATGAACGTGAATGAAACCACCGACTCCTATGGATTCAGGTAAAAAAAAGACTAATTTTTTTCTAGTGTTTTTAACACCGCCTCTGTCTACTCTGTCACCCTATTCGTATTGGGGACTAAATTTTGTACCAATAACCATTTTTTGATGTTATTGTCGATCGAAAATATTGGGCCAAATATGACGTATTTTAATCAACCTGTTTAAAACCGTGGAGAAATTTAGGTCCTTCATTTTGTAAACATATCTGTACGTTACTTATGGACGTAAATTTGGAATTAGAAGTACCACCGAGAAGTGATTGGAGAATTAATTAATTATCGTTTAAATTCTCCTTTTCAAATTATACAAATTTTTTCTATATTCACACGCGATTCGATGCTTGATAATTTAAATCCTTAGTGCAAAGTGGGATAAAAACTATCCCGCCTTTTTAGTATTTAAATATCCACAATAAAATGTTTTCATCCCACCATGTCATTTTATATCATAATTCATTGTTCATAAATAAAGCAATCCTGCTTTGTTATTCCTTACTCTTTTAACTTGCACATTCGCGTTAAGGGGTTAATTGTTAATTTTTTAAAATAAACTTTCCGTGCAACCGGCGTCTTTTTGTATTAAAATCCTGTGCTGCACAAAGTTAACATATACGATTTAATAATTAGGTACGAAGCAATTGTTTTAGTAACAATGGGACATTAGGATAATGAGGGCCATACAAAAATGGAAGTCCCAAAGGGGGAGGAGAATCGGAAAGTCGTACGATTACGATATCATGGGTGCCGAAAGATTGGCCCGCCTTGGGGAATAAAGCGATAACGTGGGGAATTTCGACGATACTACTTCCTCCTTATCAGGGTAACAGATATGGTTACGGATTGTGTACACCGTACGGTTAATTACTACAAATTAACTCCTAACATTGAATTCTTCCTACACGAATTCCGTGTACGCTGTTTTTAATCGTACACCAACGCGATGAATGACGGGTATGCAAATATGTTTACTCGTAAATTGGTAGGTTTCTCGGGAAACGCAAGAACTCTTATGACACACGGGGATTTCCATGAATTTATTAATATTACGATACACATTACATTTACTCATCGTTCCTCATAATTGGAGAGAGGATTACGGTTGTTCATTGTATCTTTCCTTTATTAGTATGATTGAATTATTTTCATTGTTTTATCGAACTTCGGGGGACCACGGAATTCGTATTCTTTTTGGCGGAAAAAAATATCAATTCTTTTGATTAATTATTATCTTACAAATTTATGAACTTATTTTTTGGATTAATTATTATTTAATAAATTCATTGATTTATTCTTTGGATTAATTAGTATTTAATAAAGTCATAGATTTCTTCTTTGGATGAATTTAATGTTAAATAGATTCCACTCAATTTTATTATATTAACGGAATATGTAATGCAATATAATGTACTGTATCGGTGTTTTATATCAATTAAATACTACAAAATATTTAACGCGATCGGGTTTGCATCGATATTTAAATTCAATTGAATACCACGTGGATGGAGAGGTGATTCTGTGCTGTTAATTATTGTGAGTACTTTATTCAGAATTTGTTATCGGAATAAGTTACGATAAATTGGAAAAATTGTTTTCCGACTTGCATTTCAATATTCCAGAATGTTATATTAAAGAGTCGAAATACTATATTTGAAGAGACACAATATTTTGGTAACCGATAAATTATATTTCTCCGATTAGTCATCTGTGGTTAATATACCATAATCGAAACCAAATTGAATTTATCCATATTTAAAAATTCCGAGATATAATTATTGTGTAATACCAGCTCAAGGACATAGAGATTTAATAATTATGTAATTATAACCTGATATAGGATATTTGCTATTTAATTATTCTTATCTATTATTGATACTTAAATCCATAAAGTGGTATTATAATTCTTTATAAATTTCCTAAAAAATCCGCGATTCATATAATTCTGATCTAATACAGAATATTCCCTATTTTACTTATTCTTATATATTACTACCTATTACGGTTACTTAAATCCTGGGCAATTGGGGAGGAACGTGGCGAAATGAATCAATTACAAAGTAATAGAGTTCAAAGGCAATTATATTTGAAAGAATACGTAAAAGAAATAAAATTCTGAGTCGGGCGGGTTGAATGAATAATGGTGGGGCCGAGTTCTGTGTATCCTGAGACACGGCGGCTGTTGATAGCGAGTGGTGTTGAGTGGGGGAAGGAGAACAGCGAGGCTTAGGCCGTCCCGGGACGCTTACGCGAAACACGCGGCATTACGTCGCGCACCGTCGACCGTGATATACCACGTCCTGATAGTCCAATACTTTTCCATGATTTCTCACAATTATAATCCCTATTGATCTGTTATCAGTGCACATAAACAACAGTACCATTAAAAACAACGCAAAGGTGCGCGCTGAAAACAATCGATTACCCGGAAGAGTAACCATGAACGGCAACCTGTAGAATCAACGGACTCTCGGTATTTAATCAGTGACTAGTGATTCGTCGAAAACGTTCTTCCAGGAACAGTGATAGAAATAAATGACATTATAACCTACAAAGATCTCGCTCTCCGATGGACTTTGTTAAAATACATTTTAATCGCGAGCTCATAAAATAAAGTGTACGTCATCAGGGCATCATGGAACTCGGTGAGATTCTTGTGCCAGTCGCGTGATGTGGAAGCAACGTGGATTACGATGATGAAGTTGATTGTTTTAAGGAGTGTTGATTGAGGATACTGATAAAGAACAGTGGTGTAAAATCCACTTGTGTGTTTTGGTGTGCTATCACGATAGTGTTGTCACGACGTGTACCATTGAAGAAAGATACTTCGACGACGAGGGACGGCTAGTTGCCGATGGGATGCATCTACCGGTGGGATCCGTGGGCTGCGGGGAGAATTACGGTACTGTTGGATCCCAGGAAGCCGGCGGCGGCGGCATCGGAGGCGTCGGCCCCTGCGGACCTTCTTTGGCACCGCTTCAGGGATTAAACAGTAGGTACCAACAGGCCGAGGACGCCGACGCCGGGGGTGGAGGTGGCGAGATGAGCGAAGGTGCCGCCGTCGGCGAGCTCTGGTGGACCGAGAGGCTCGTTGGCGAGGCACAGGCCGAACATCCTGGGGAACTCGTTAGAACGGGTATGTTTTACTTTATTCTTTATTCTTTTACGGTTCTGTGTCCAATGTGATTCGCCAACGATTTTGTTTCATTGAATCTTATATTTAACACGTTGAACACCATGGCGGTCATTGGTGACCATTGATGGCGATATTACTAAAAATGGTATCAAATATATCGCTAATATTCATCAAATTTTTAATATCATTAATGTGACGATAACGATGTAAAGTAACCCGTGTATTGTAGAGCGCTTAAACAGTTTATTTTTTGACGTTATGTAGACGTCACAGACGTGTATCGCGAGGTATCGCTTAACACGGATTTCGACGTGTTGCTCAACGTGTTAAACTGCGTATCAATGATATGTTTACCAATAAGACTTTTTTGTCTTCAATGTGTGTCATTCGCTTCAAGATCTGCAATTTTGAACTTTTATTAATCATAGAGTAACACGCTTGAAAATCGGAAATATAAGTACCCGCTTCGGTCCGTGAGAATGTGTTCAGAATAATAAGAAAAAAATTGAATTATACATTTTTCATCGCATTAGTAGAAGGATCAATGTTTCATGTTTCACTGTTGTTCAAAGAATAATAACGAAATTTTATGAATGGCGTTGTGGAACCATATTTAAGGATTCAAATAAAAAATACTATATTTTGCAACGTAAAGGCGTTCTTCAGAGGATATTAAAATAGGTTACATTCTTTTCCGAAAGCCATGCGTTATAATTCGATATTAAATTAAAATGACTTTTAACATAAAAATAAAGCACAATCTTCAGATTTAATTTACCTCGAATTTCGATTATTTTTGTTGAAACAGATTAATTGTTTATTAGGGGTTATTATCAAGTATCTGGTATTATATTTGTTTGGTTAGAGTATTACATAGAGTGTAATAGAATGATATATCATTAATTATATCATATATAAATGAGATTATGTATTATATGTATTATTATATATTAGATTGTAATCTGCACTGCATTTTCAGTATAATAGAATAATTTACAAGTTCTTCCACCAAGTTCGAATTAATTTGCAAATAACCTTCGCGTGACCACAAGGACGCGAATAAATGTATCGAAAATATCATTGAATAAGTTTATTTACTATGAACTTGTAAAATAATTGCGGTGATTGGTCGAGTAACCGTTTAGTACACGTCCTTGTGGCTCCGTTTTCCTGGTATTAATAAAAGTTAATGATATTGGTACACGACATTAATAATCTCGTTATTAATATCCGAAGTGGTGCATTTCCAGAATTCACTACTTTTCTTGCGTTAAATAAACGTCAGAAGATCGAAGATGCTCTACTTTCAAATTCACAAAACATGACATAGAAGTCTGAATTTTGCTGATCAAATATGATTACACTTAGAACATATTTAATAAGTAATCAATTTTGCGGATTAGAAGTGTATTTATTCGTTAACCTTACTCTTAACGATATTAATAAGACATTAATTAATAAGACGTTCGATACAAGGCAAACATGATACGCGAAAATGCATGATCCATAATAATATAAAATTATGTACTGAAATTATGTTATTCGTGTATAAATACATTAAAATTCATTATAATCATTTGAAATAATTAAAATCATTCATATTACTACGACATTTTAAATAATTAAACCCATTCACATTATTACATTTTTGATCATTAAAACCATTCATATTATTACATTTTAAATAATTAAATCCATTCATATTACTACATTTTAAATAATTCAAACCATTCATATTGCTACGAACGAATATTCTAAAACCCACTGCGCAACGTAAAATATATTTTCATTATTCATATAAATCGTGAATACATTGTGACATCTTAATTCCAATCAAAAGAGCTCAAAAGGTACCGAATAAAATTCCTGAATCATTTAAAGTAATTCAAATTACGGCAGTGCACCGTAAAATGTGTTCGATTGAAAGTCATGAAAGTTATTATATCGATCGCCATGTTTACATCGCGTATCACCGAAGTTTTATTAAGAGCGCCCGCGAGGTTTACGTTGTTTATGTTTTCACAGGCTCGCCGTACTTTCTGTGTAGTCAACTACCGACGCATTGGCGATCAAACAAGACTCTACCCGTGGCATTCAAAGTCGTAGCCCTCGGGGAGGTCGGCGATGGCACCCTGGTTACAGTAAGGGCAGGCAACGACGAGAACTGTTGCGCCGAACTTCGAAATTCCACCGCCCTTATGAAGAACCAAGTCGCCAAGTTCAACGACCTGAGGTTCGTCGGAAGAAGCGGACGGGGTGAGTTTTCAAAGTTGTGAATTTCTTGTTATTCACCCTCTCAAGGTGCTTGGATAAAAATAATATTTTCTAACACGAGAATATCGAACCTAAGCATTTCTGATTATTAACCCCCGAGGTGCTTGAATAAAAATAATATTTTCTAACACAGAAATATTAATATTTTCTAAGGCAGGAATATTGAACCTAGAATTACTGATTATTAACCCCCTCGAGGTGCTTGAAAAATCAAATACTATTTTGTAATAATATTTTAATAATAGAAATAATATTTTGTAGCAAAGAATGTCTCGGTATACTCGGTTAAAAAGTATATTTTGTGGCACAAAAATATCGTACTTTGAAGATATTTCTATAATAATTCATTTTAGTGAATTTAATTTGTTTTCCTCAATGAAAATGACTCAAAAACACTTTAATTGAGATCATGGAATAAAATAATGTTAAAACTTGATGTGAATGAACATCATTGATCACTGAATTGGAGTGTTAATTAAGCAATTAAGTTACAAGATATAACTGAAATATATAAAGTATTACATTAATGATACGAGAAGATTTTCTTCTACACGTGGTACTTGATTTATTTTCTACATTTTCGAGTGATTGTTTGGGAATGTTACGAAGAGACAGATAAGGTTTACATTGTAATTTAGACCCCTCTAAAAACATTGTGACTGTAGACACGGTCATCATCGTGATCATTATCATCATCATCAACCAGCCTCAATCCTTCCACCCGCTTCACTTTCCAACCCTTCGCGTCCGCGAGTTCTGTTTCCCGCCGCCCCCAGAGTCATTACTCGATGTCCGCCACCAGCCCCCGACAGGGCCATCCGAAACAACTGTCCGTTAATCAGAAATCATCATCCGTCGGTTCTCTTCACATAGAAAGACAGGGTTGTTAAGTTTACCAAAAAACCAGCTTAGTTCCTCCAATCATTAACAATCACTTCGTTTCTGCCTCTCATAAAATCCAAACTATTTAATAATTTCATAGAAAAATCAAGTTTTAATATTCACCATGTGAAATGCAGATCCTAGAATCACCATTTTATTGGAAGAAGGTATCCAAGTGAAGCTGGTTAAGAAAGCTATAAATAATAATCTGCAAATTAATATGCAATTATTAAATAATATTAGGAAAATCAAATAAAGGTTTCTGCACTTTTAGACGAAAGGGAACAAACGATATCGGAAATTAACGGTTCGCTTAATAATGATTGTAACGCGATATTATATAATGTTAGAATAAAATAATTATTTTTGTAAACGGAAGGGGTCAAAGGGGTATTAGAAATTGGCGGTTCGGTCAATAATCATTATACACAGGTCAGCAGGTAGATTTGTCGGGTTGTACAAATGCATTTTGCACCCCACGGTCGAACGGATGCATTTATGAATTAACGAGCATCAGAACAGCTCGCGCGGGCCGTTCTCTCTCGTCGATAGCATCATCTATGTTTCATTTGATTTCATCATGAAGTGCAGGGTCAGCGATATTCATCCTCCTGACACACACCGTCGCCTCTATCGTTGGGACCGAGAAATCAATTAGCGGAAAGAGACCAATCCCCTCGCGTATCCCTCTCTCGGAAATCCTTCGATCCCTTTGTAGAGATTTTTTTTTTTGACAGTTTTTGTTGTATTTTTTGTCAATCTCTCCTCGATAATCCGTAATACTCAATTTCGGCGATTGACCAAACCAACCTCAGCGCACTCGTGCCGCGACCCAACCAAACAGGACCCTCCTATCACCGAGGTTTTGTTTCCGCGACTTATTAATTTGATTGAATCGCACCACGTATCGCTCTCGTATCCCTCGATAACTGCATTCAAGGAATTCCGAACGAATCGCCGCTGATAAGAATGACTCACCGATCGATCTCTCCGATTATATTTTGTATCTCGTGTTTAAAAAGTCCACTGATTTCGTCACAGATATAAATTATAAGCTTCGGTTATTAACGGGAAATATGTTTGGTTTTAAGAGCTCAAGGATGGTGTATGCAAATACGCGATGTTATTAGTCATTATATCCTTGAGATTAAAAAGGAGGTGTATCATAAATACGAGAATTAAATCGAATAATATACGTGGAAGGTTAAACTGAAGTGGACTTATTGTTAGTTGTTTTCTCGGTTACAAACTTGTTACTGTTTTAACACTGACCTTCCCATGTGGACTACGCTTCCTTGATAATATCCTTGTTCATGATCCACGGTTGATTATTGATTTGAAATTGAAGTGATATAAAGGCACCGACGAATTCAGATCCGCCCTTAAATCGAAGCGGAAGAACCTTGCGATTATCTGCTGTCCAAGAATCACCCTCGCGAGGTGCTCGGATGAAAATGATTTGTAGTACAAATATATACAAATAATAATAATTTTTTACTTTTTACAAATATTTATATTTGTATTTTAAAAGTGGCCTAAGTTCATTTTTGTTAAAACTGCCGATATAAAAATTACCTTTCGTAGCAGGAAAATATGAAAGAATATTTTATTATTAATCTTCTCGAGGTATAAACTACTCGGGTAAAAAGTTATCTTTTGAAGTACAAAAATATAATCCTAAAGTATCGAATCTTGAAGATATTTCTATGATAATGAAACTTGGAATACAATGTGGACCACACACCTCCCTGATAACATCCTTGCCCACAATCCACAGTCAATAATGAATTCGAAACGAAACCGACCCAAAAGCACCGACAAATTAAAGTCCGCCTTAAATCGAACCGGAAGGACCACGCAATTATCACCTATCCAAGAACCACCTGGTAGAACATATATACGAGAAACCTTCGAAATGAAAGGAACACAAGCCAGTAGCCCTTAAAATGAATGGCCGGTGTGTTTTTGAAAAGGGACGACGTTCCATCGTCGTCGGTCACTCGATGGTCCCGATCCCCGTCTATAATTAGTAATATACCGCAGTCTATATCGACACGAGTGAAATTACCAGCGATAGTAATTATTTGACAATTGCAGAGACATCCTGTTGCGAGATGCGCGAGACCTTCGTCCCCCTTCCAACACGTGTATATGTGAATAGATAGATATACCTCTCTCTCGGCCCATCCTGATTTTACCCCAATCTGGCTCCCACCTAGGACACCTAGCCCTACGCGACGACCTCGCATCGGCACGAGTATTAACGGACGGTTTCGAGTGGTTTTGGATGATGTGTATGTGTGTGTGCGTGGGTTGGTTGGTTTGGTTGGTTGCCTGGTTGGTTGGTACGGGATAACCGTTCATCTCATCCTCGACATAGTGATGGAAATGATACAATACTTCTTGGTAATGTTCTAACTATTTGGTTCTTTCTGATCGAGAATGTCGGAATTATATCGCGAATATGGTTCTTCATACTCGAGATATATAATTCTAATTTTCAATCTAATAACGTATATACTGATTACAACAAATTAATAATTTTAGTAATATATAATTATTACATTTAATCCATACTCCATAAATAGGGCGGTTTAAGTATTTCTGAATATTTTCGAATCTTCTTCCGATACTTGTCTACGAGTATAATGAGTTATAATTAATCGTTATGATAATAGATTGATCAGATATTAATTAATAAAGATATTCTTCCATACTTATATTCAAGGTGGGGAAATTAAATAATTATTTATCAGTGATAGTGATACTTGTCATTGTATTAGTAATGTCACTTAATTCCCGCACATTCGGGCGCGCTTCCAAGACAGTGATACGTAACGATTAGAAATCGGCAGAGATAGGGAAGTATTGTTCCCATCGCTAGCGATACATCGATGGACCAATCCGTGGTGAATTCGTATAGTTGGATGATGTTGGGAAACGTTGACTATATTGGTGGCACATACGCGTGGCCCGGTTTTGTCTGTCGGTACGTAGCTACGGCTACGTCCATCCGTCGTTTCGCGAATGCACAGGCTGGCTGCTGTCTCTGCAGATGACCGTTCCCATCATCGAGTATTAACCGCAGGTCCCGCGCACCAGAACGCTACAGGGAGTCGCCCGTGCGGCATTATTAGCCCCAAATGCGATGCTCTCGATTAAGGGGATGAGTTCAGAGGGCTTGGGTGTCGCGGGATAGGATTCCTAGTCCGCTTTCCTATTTCGATTGATTTCTGACTAGAAAGAGTTGGGCGGTTTTCGAGCCTCCGAATGATTACTGGCTGTACTAGAATCTTGAAAGGATTTTTAATTATTTCAGAACCTTCCTTAATTCCAATCAGTCAAGATAGTCTATATTATCACCTAAATCATCAGTTAATTAGTTATCAGTATACAATGAAGTATAATGCTTCCAGTTTCTTTTGCTCGTCAATTGTATTCCTGACTAATGATTTCGCGGGAACCAACAATTATCCTCGAATTTTAAAGATTTATATCTTAAGGATATAGATATCCAGAAAATTAAAATAAAACAGTAACATATTCCATATAATCGATCACGAGTCGGTTTCCAAATCAGATTTGTTCAATCACGATCCACCGTTTGTTTCATATCGCAGCAAAGTTATTTTGAAGTAAAACAATGACAATAACAAGGAAAGGGAGACGAGCAACGGAGTGGGGATCACGGATTTTGGGTGGAACGGATGAAATTGGGGGGTTTGGTATAACTAGGATATAACGGCGTGCCGTGGTGCAGTCAGTTGCAGTTCCCCGGGGGTGCCGGGGGTATCGGAGGTTGTAGCGGGGATGGGGGTGTTTGATGCCGGTTATCATGTTGACAGACACAGCGAGGTGGACCTGGGTGTACCAAGGGGAGACAATTACAAATCGTTGACGTTTACGCCAACACAAACGACTATATGTCCGCGACACGTTAGATATCGTCTCTTTAGTGCAAAACTAAAACGATCGTCTTCATATTTTGCGGTAGATTGATTAACTTGTCGATTACAATCTCATCGTACATTCCGCGGGGGGGCGGCGGGGGGGATGAATAACCGCTGACGTCTATGAACCAGGTCATTTAACGTGATGTTTCGAAGCTGTGGAATGTGTTCAATGTAAATCATGCACTTGTGTACATTTCAATTATTTATTTGATCCGATGTATTGTAATTTGTTGTATAATCATATAAATCAATGTATCCTAAATCCACAAATTGTCTTTTATCGTTTATATTGAAACCAATAATTATTTGGAAAAAGATTCATTTTAATATCCCAAGATCCGAGAGATATGCGCGTACTTCATGTTTTAATGAAATTATTCATTTTAAATATCAGGCAATAAAATGCAGTAAAATGAATTAAAGAAAATATTGGTCGACATTTAACATCATAAATTTCTTCAAACTTTCTTTACCCGATTTTCCATGCACTTTTTAATACCTCAAAATTAAACATGCAATTGGTGAAAAAATTAATGATAATAGATATGAATTTATTCTAGAAATAAGGTCAATTTTATTTACAATCGCATTCAGTTATAAACAAAATAATCACAGTTCTACGACGTCACTTAATAATATATTATATAATTACATATTATGCACTAGTCGATTCAATTTTACCAAAACCATCGACACTTCGATCTTCCAAAGGCAACCACTTAATTTGTAATAACGTGGCGCAGCGGACAAAGTGACTCAAAATAGAATCAGCTATATATATCAAAAGATTTGAATGCCGAAAAAAAGGGCAAGGAAAAGGATCCTCTTTCGAAGAGGAGGATAGGAATGGCGAATTACCGAATGCATATTAGCGAACGATGGTCCGTTTAAGAGTGCGTAGTCAATCTCTCCGACGGACATTTATGGAGAGGGAATTAATATAGCGGACCTTCAACCTCGAGACCTTCCACGGTGATATATGTACACCGACGCTCCACCCCCGACACGCTATTCTTCCCTTATCCTCTTTAGACCAGCTAAAGAACTTATGCGTTCATTTAACATCCTAAGACCTAATGGATTTACCGAAGTAATTGCATCGCGAGATCATAAAATATACCGATTTTACTTCCTTTATTATTGGATTCTATCGTATTAATATTATACTATATAGATAATTATACCACACAATTCTTATAATATGAAGTATTAGAACAGAAATATGTGTTCTCTGTGCTATCAAATATTTCGTTTCATTTGTGTTGATATATTATATTTCAAGGAAATATTGATTAAGATAAACCGAAGTAGACTCTCATATTTTTGCCACTGTGATAATTAATTCCACCTAGCAAGTGAAAACAGTGATACCAAAAATTCCAAGAGAAATATGCTGACAAAATTAATCATGCAAATAATTAATCGACATGAATCTTATATTTCTGTGGCTATGATAATTAATTCGTTTTATCAACTGAGTATTCTGATAACAAAAATACCATGAAGAAGATAACAATGTTTTGAATAAACCGAATAATTAACTGAAACTAAGTCTTATATTTTATCATTTATAAGAATTAACACCAGAACATATACTCAGTTGTCCTTAATTATTTATTTCTATATAATTAACGGATTTCATTATTTGCGTTAAGTCTATAAAATCTCGAATAATACGCCGTGGTATATTCGTACAATCTAACTAAAAATGGGAGACAAGTCATTTCGACGCCTCTGATGCTTCTAGTGTTAATTCGTTTCATCAAATGACTACTACGATACAAAAATTCCATGACATAGATACTAAGACATTTATCTTGAAAACTAATCCAGTCGATATTAATCATATTTTTACTTCTCTTTTATTCCGTTTCAGGGAAGAGCTTCAGTATCACGATCACGGTATCAACGACGCCTCCCCAGGTAGCGACGTACACCCGCGCGATCAAAGTGACGGTGGATGGACCGCGGGAGCCGCGCTCGAAAACGAGTGAGTAGCCGAAAGTTTGCATAATTTATAGAGCGTTCGATCGTCGAGATCTATCAAGCATCCCCGTGTTCGCCGGCTGCTACCACCGCGGCTGGATTCCCTGAAAATGTAGCGATAATTCAACGAAAGTCCCTATACGCGGTAATGACTCCCCATTACCGAGCAGATGGTGCGCGATGATGCAGTGGTCGACGTGCGTACCCGCGCGTATGCGTGTTTCGGTTTAGCTATTCACGCACCACTACCCCCTGCCCCCCTAACCCGTCGTCCTACTCTGTCCAACCCCCTCCTAACACATTGACAATGCTTTTATCGGAACACACTACGTTATGCATACGCGAAAAGTAATCTACTTAAACCATAATATACCATGAAAACCTCCAAAAATATCCGTTAATTATTGACGTTCATCGGGACACTTAATAATATCCACGTTTAACGTCCTGCGCCAGGATGCGCGCGATAAACGGATCACGTACAAATAATATTAATAATATTCGCGTATAGAGTCCGCTGGAGGAACGGTGTTTTTTGATTGGAATTGGGGGTGGTTTGTTATCGTTTATTATGATGCTCCGCTCAATAAATATCGAGATAATTCGATTAATATTATATATTATATATGCTGGTTAATTACTGAAGTATGTGATTACTTTAGAGTTTATTTTAGTTTATGTGGACTCAGACATATAATACGAGTATCAGTGGTGTATTATTTATATATTATGTTGATATAATAGTTTCAGAAATTATTATATAAATAGTAGAACCTTCAAAATTCTATAATTTTACCAAAACAGCAAAATTATTTAATTGAACTTTATTCAGATTGAATTAAAAGGCTGCACTAGATATAACGAAAGATATTATGAAATATTTCGAAATATAAATCAGTCTTATGTTGGAAATTTCATAGTGGATTTAAAAAATTTGATAATTGTCCTAAAAAGCGTTGCGGACGATGAAATTTTATTGATAAGGGTGTTAAAAGTAGCTTTTATCGTCGCTAGAATATTAACGGGAATTAAAGATTTTTGCACTTGCGATTGATTGCACGATGCCAGACCAGGAGAAACGATAAAAATGTTAGCAAAATCCATCACCACCGAGGCATTTTGAAAAAAGCTGGAAGCCCGACGATTCACCGTTTGCCCTACGCCCATCAATACTTTACACAACAAATGCGAAACGCCCGCAAAAAACCTACAGTATTCGTGGTCGACTCAACAATGGCTATTAATCTGATATCGAAACAGCGCCCAATTTTTGTCTGTCCATCAATCCTGAAACTGATAGCGTTTCTTTACGAATTAATCTTAGATGATAGCGAAGATACCATCAAAACAATTACTCAATAATAAAATATTACAAAAATAATTGAACACTTCCACGAGCATTATTTACATGATATTTCCACATAATTCAAGTGTTTATAGAAATATTATGTAAATATTAAAAATATTACAAAATAAAAATATGTGAGTACTAGAACCTTAACTTCTGCGTAAGAATACGGATAATTTGAGAAATGTTGTAAAAAGACGACAGCGTGTCCATTAATAATAATGGAATTATTTTTATATTTATCAAATTCATCTCGTAATATTTCCTTTTCTAAATTAAATATTTCATTCTTATATTCTTTGATACTCTCGAGTTACCGTGTTCTCCATTCGTTGCTGGTTCCAAGACTTCCAAAATTAGCACCGTGTACTTTTTAGCAAATATTAAAGAATTGGCGTGTCGCGTGGATTTCGGTGGACTACTAGGGACACGCATAACGACATATTGCATACACGAGTTTCGACTTGGATGGCGTGTTCCTCGGTTAGCACGCACCAGGGACAATCTATGCAACGCAAACGGCTTACGAGACCCGTCGGGCAAAACAACCTCGGACCCGGACCCGAAACTCGGGGCCCCGTTTCATTGTCCTCGCAACAATTTCAACCGCGGCTTTCCGCAGACACCTGCCGGCTATCATTATTCCCCGAATAATCGTGAGCTTTTTTGTTATTGAAATATCACCCCTCTTCTACGCCCGACACGTTTTGCATACTCGCTACTTTCCCCGGACATCGATTCCGGAACGGTTATCGTGTAATTTTTGTAATTTGATGGTCACTCGAGTGTGTAAACACCGCGACGGAAATAATTTTTTGTTGGGGTTAAATATGGTAAAACGATATTTTAATTAATTCTTTTAATATGATTGTATATCAGTTATTATTATATACGATAATAATATTATTTGATATAGAATAGTTTCATTAGGAGAAAAACGACTCCTCGGTTTCGGTTGGAGTTAAATATGACGAGAGAATGTTTTATATAGATTTCTAAATTTGTATATGTTTATTATTGTAATTAAAGGGTTAATTTAAATCGTTCACGTTGCACAATGAATATTATGAATTCGATTAGTTTATTTCTTCCATCTATCCTTTTTTTAAGGACGTACACATAAATGTAGAAATATAGCTGAATAAAAATTGGTTTTCGCAAGCTATTGTAATAAAAATGAATTCCAATGTAAAGGGTGAATTTAATTTGCAAAATGGTGAATTTAAAGTGTAAGATAGACGAATATGATTTGCAAAAGGATTCATTTGTGATTCAAAACTTATATAATATTCGATATTTTTCGCAAAAAGGCACCGTTCTCGATAATATTTCCAACTCCGTTTTTTTTGGTAAAGATTATCGTTCGGATAACTATCGAGCAGGGAGGAAATCGAAAAATATTGCGATAGTTGATCGTTCACTAATGAAAACGCGAGACTGCCAGGAGTATGGCGGATAGTTTGTTGGGTAGGATGAGAGGAAACCTCGAAAAGGGAGTAGCTCGGAAAACAAAGTGGCCGTCACCGTAACCCAAAATCATCGAAATGTTCCGAAGCGAAACAATATCGATGGATGGGTGCTGTCAGTCAAAGGTTGAAATTGAATTTGCTTCCCTTGTAATTGTCCCGCGTTTGGAATCTCGATTAGCCAAGATATGCCCCGCGTTTCATTCCCGAAATCATTCCTCGATTGAACCGACAAAATTTCGATTTTTTTTTGCCCGCATATCAGCTGCCATCCGCGTAGAATTTTGATACGAAACTAATTAACCAGCGAAATATTCAGATTGATCAATTTCGACGCTTCCGAAGTCGCGAGTATTAATATTCTTCCTTTGCCAGCGGCGAGTACGTAATAAAGAATTATTAAACCGTGTAATAACGATAGGGGTATTGCATTTTATAATAATATTTTTCATCCTCTCGTACTAATATTATTTTAAATTGGAATTATAATATGATAGGATAATATGATAGAATAATATGATAAGGAAGTAACAGTGTAGTTTCATTAATTAACGGCATGAAATATTATCTGCTATCAACGTGCATTAATAGTTGTCAATCCATTAACTTAATAATTTTTAATTCATGATTTATTACAAGGTTAAAACATTATTTTCTTTGTAATTATATCGTTATAATTGCAGCCATTATATTTAATATTCATCGTCACTATTAACTCTTATAGTATAATACCTTATCAATTTTCCGATTACCATCAAAAAATACCTTGAAAAATATGCGATTTTTGGGATATCTAATAATTCCATGTCACTATATATTGAAATTATATTAAAAATGGAAAACCGATATGTTGTAAGGCGTTAAAAGCTCGAGTAAAAATTGATCTGTCGTTTTGTACTCCAAATTAAGAACACTTTGATATAAATATTCAATGTGTAATATTCTTTGATTAATATCCGGTAATAATCGGTTAAAATCGTAACCAACAATTCTTCCAGTTATAAATCTCCTCCGGTCGATTAGAAGACGATGAAACTTCGTCTTTCTCGTGAAATAATTGATAATTGACATCAGGCGCGAAAGCTGAATCGGGCGAGAAAAAATCCTGATTAAAGGACACCTCGGTGAAAAGTGATTTATTCAGTGAATCATAATGGAGGCGTCTTGAAATGGCAGGTTTGCCACTCGTTTATCCGCGAGTCGTACTTTTGCCGTGAAATTACCTCGAGTCACGTTCGAGCGGAAGATTTAAAGATCGGAAACCGGGTGTTCGCGGATGTCACGGTTTACGAAGATCAAAAATCAAGAAGTCCTGGATGAAACTTCGACGATGGTGATCCTAGAAGGAAATAGTGGAATTCGAAGGAAAAAAAAAGTGTTTTCTAAAAAGTGAACTCCAGGAGAATTCTCGAAATATTCTTTCCTTGGTTGCAAGGAGCACTTAAGACGAGAGGAGTGGTGGGGGAGGGTAGGGGGGGCCCGTTATTAGAGAGGAGGAAAAAGCCGCGCTATTTCCGTCCTCCGGGGCCGCCACACTTTGATTAGATAAGTCCACCACTCGTGTCGCGGAGATTGGAATTATTCCTCTCTCTTTCTCTGCTTTATTTCGCCGGAATATATATGCCAACTCCCGATTCCTCAAGGTGTCATATCATAAATATTCTTGTTTGTTGTTAGCATATTTGTTTATTGTTTCTTGAAAGAAAAAGACTCCTTGTTTCCCAACTCGTAAAAAGGGGGATTGAAACTGGACCGTAATACAGGTTTCAGGAAGCTGTGGTTTATCAGAGATTAATTACTGGGAATTATTGATGGGATGTTGAAATTGGGTCCGCAACAAATTAATAACGAATAGTCTGACTAATATAAGAAATATTTTTACTTAATTATATCTTGAAGAATTCAGGAGTAATTAATTGCACTTATTCCGTTCACTAATTCCTTCGATAATTAAATAATACGACAAATATTACCATTAATATTATTATTAATTTTAGTTAAATAACCAAGTAATACGGTAAATGATACAATTATATTCGCAGAAGATACAAAGTTTGGGAAGGATATAAATATGTTTCGTGTCGAATATATTCGACGTATAAGACATTATCGTAACAGAGCTACCGATTGGCGAAAGATAAAATATCGCAATAACCGTTAAATCGGAATACTCGATAAAGAAGTACACGAAAATTCTGGAATAGCTGGTATCTCGTAGTCGATGATCCAGATCGAATTATCCAGCTGGTAGCTCGCGATCCAAGCAGTGTATTACCTCGTTGCATCTCGAATGCTGAAGATGCACGCTTCGATGTTCAAAAAGTGTGTTGGTTGCTTCGAGACTCGTAGTTGCCTGATTTGGGGGGATTTCGCGTCCGGTACGTGAGAAGTCGTGGGATCCGCTGGAGTATCCTTATACACACGTTGAACTCCCTCGTTTCTCCTGGCAGGACGAAATATCCTGGGAGGCTGGAGTCAGAAATAATTTTATATATAGAGAAGATCGGGTATTGAAATTATTAGTGTTATTATCTTGAATTATTTGAGTGATTATGTGTCAGAGATATTACTTGTATCTCGTATCTGTGATCATTATAGTTATGCTAGTACTTGTAGTCTTATTGCGGCTTGGAAAGAATGATTTTTATTAATGTGTATGGATGATTTTGTTAAAATTCCGACCTCGCCAATTTTGCTCGTAAAGGGTTTAAATCGATGGTAGATGATGTATAAACATATTCTAGGACGATTTTGGGTCGGAAGAAGCGGTTAAAAAATTTTGTTGGCCCAAAAATGGGTCGATCCAGAATCGAAAAAATGTGAAGGGGTATACCTTCAAAAATTGTCAAAAATTAAAAGTCGCCAGAATCAATTCTAAATGACCCAAATCGATAGTAAATGATGTATAAACATATTCTAGGACGATTTTGGGTCGGAAGAAGCGGTTAAAAAAATTTTTTTGCCGAAAAATGGGTCGATCCAGAATCGAAAAAATGTGAAGGGGTATACCTTCAAAAATTGTCAAAAATTAAAAGTCGCCAGAATCAATTCTAAATGACCCAAATCGATGGTAAATGATGTATAAACATATTCTAGGACGATTTTGGGTCGGAAGAAGTGGTTTAAAAATTTTTTCGGCCAAAAAATGGGTCGATCCAGAATCGAAAAAATGTGAAGGGGTATACCTTCAAAAATTGTCAAAAATTAAAAGTCGCCAGAATCAATTCTAAATGGCCCAAATCGATTGTAGATGATGTATAAACATATTCTAGGACGATTTTGGGTCGGAAGAAGCGGTTAAAAAAATTTTTTTGCCGAAAAATGGGTCGATCCAGAATCGAAAAAATGTGAAGGGGTATACCTTCAAAAATTGTCAAAAATTAAAAGTCGCCAGAATCAATTCTAAATGACCCAAATCGATGGTAAATGATGTATAAACATATTCTAGGACGATTTTGGGTCGGAAGAAGCGGTTTAAAAATTTTTTCGGCCAAAAAATGGGTCGATCCAGAATCGAAAAAATGTGAAGGGGTATACCTTCAAAAATTGTCAAAAATTAAAAGTCGCCAGAATCAATTCTAAATGACCCAAATCGATAGTAAATGATGTATAAACATATTCTAGGACGATTTTGGGTCGGAAGAAGCGGTTAAAAAAATTTTTTTGCCGAAAAATGGGTCGATCCAGAATCGAAAAAATGTGAAGGGGTATACCTTCAAAAATTGTCAAAAATTAAAAGTCGCCAGAATCAATTCTAAATGACCCAAATCGATGGTAAATGATGTATAAACATATTCTAGGACGATTTTGGGTCGGAAGAAGCGGTTTAAAAAATTTTTTTGCCGAAAAATGGGTCGATCCAGAATCGAAAAAATGTGAAGGGGTATACCTTCAAAAATTGTCAAAAATTAAAAGTCGCCAGAATCAATTCTAAATGGCCCAAATCGATTGTAGATGATGTATAAACATATTCTAGGACGATTTTGGGTCGGAGGAAGCGGTTAAAAAATGTTTATCGGTCAAGAAATAGGTCGACCCAAATCTCTATCATAACTTAAACGTTCCAAAATGACTCCCGATTACATACTTAAATAACACTAAAGTATAATAACTAAAATTATCAAAATATTACAATAATAACGGAGATAAAGTCTCCCTCGTTTCTCCGTATAAAGCGAGGTACCTTAGTAGTCGGTAGCGAGGAATAATCTTGTAGGCATCGGAAAGCTGACCATCTGGAGTCCGCCGACAATTTCGTGCAGTTTGCGGTCGAAGTTTATTTGTCGTTCACCCTCGTGCCCCGAACACCTTCCTTCTTCTTCGGATCGTGCTCTTGTCTCGCTCCGGATCTCTCATTACTCGATCAAAGAAGAACAATTTGCGCCTCGCCTACCATTCCCGCTTCTTCTTCTTACACGAAGATGATATTGTTGAAAGAGGAAAGTGAGAGGCCCTGCTGAACTCGCTACTCCTCTTTAACACGTTAACTGCCGCGATGGTCACTGGTGACCGAAAATGCGAATATTATTAAAACCCGAACCAAATACATTGCTACCTTATTGTACATTTTTAAATATTTTTAATGCCATGATAAACATGCAAAGTTACATAAAACATAGAAATATAATATAAAACAATATATAAATAAACTTCATCTATCTAATCGAAAATCACTAGATTCGCGTTCTACAATATTTTCGATAGTAAGAAATATTGATATATACGTTAGGGATATTATTCCATATTGGTGTCGTTATTTTATGTTCAATATGAAATCATATCACTAATCTTCATAAAAGTCTTGATATCGGAAAGTACACTAATTTACGGAGATCAGTGACAGTAACAGTAAGAGAAGCAAAGGGGACCAATGATGTTTGTGTAATTAGTCCAATAGAGTGGGATAATGAAGAAATTCGAGCGCCTCCCGTATTCCGATCGACTTCAATAGCATTCCACGCATATTCCAACCCTTGTCGACGGATAGTATCTCGAAGCAAGTATCGCGGTATCTCTACATAGTATCGCCGATACTATGGATAACAATCCGTTCTTGTTCTGAATTACTATATCCACGCTATCTAACCTATCGTTATATTCCACGATGCACATTATACTCCACGTGCATACAATGCAAATCCTTATATCATTATTGGAAATTGTATCGAATACCAAGCCGACTTCTCCACGTATCATCCATGTTTATTTACTTCGCTAGAAGCAATAATATTTTCGATATCTGATTTTAAATATATGTTTCGATTACTATTATATACCAAATAATTATTGCTTAATATAGAATAAGTTCATTGGAGGACATTTGATTCTTCACAAGAAACTTCACTACGGATATGAGATATGGAAGATTTTAATTATGATGATTAATCTTAGTTAAAAGGTTAATTTATATAACAATTGATAGGTATTTTAATTAACAGTAGAGTCTTCGGAATTTAATAATAATGTTCAAATTTATAATGTTTCATTGTCTGAGTTTTCACGGTTCACAAATAAATCGATTTATTTATTTCTTCCATCCATCCTTTCTTTAAATATATAAGAAATTATATCTTATTGAATATACATATGTAACCCGGTATTCTTAACTCGATAGATAATATTTATATTTTATTTAAAAGAATCACTTCCGAACGTAAATACATCAATTTCGTATGTCATCTGAGTCTCGCGTGATGCAATTACAATAGTCAGATTATAATAATTCTATAATGTCACATCTTTCTGGAGCCTAACTACGGCGTTATAAAATACCCAGCAATATTTACGGGCAAGTGAAATAGAAACATTCATTAAAGTCTGAAGTACTTATCTACGTCTATTATCAAAACAGACCGAGATTAACATTCCAATCCATACTACCAAGAAGTACGTTTCTATTTCAGGACAACAACATCAACAATTCCGTGCGCTCGGCTTGGGTCAAAGACCGTTCCTCGACGCACCGAGCTCGTTCAGTTCTCATCTACGCGAATTAGAGTCGTACAGGAGAAATAAGCATCACCATCATCATGGCAGTCACTTACATGGCCAGCAGACTGGCAACAACGTCACCACGAATTCGGTTAGCGGTGGCTGCACCAACCCCAACAACACCGATCCAACCGCATCACCCGCTTCCAGTACACACCTCGGAGCTACCGGCGGATCCTCCGCTCATCAGGATTGCTACAAGCACAGCCCTCAACACGGTGGTGAGTCCTCTTTCTCCCACGATTTCTCACCCTCCTTCAACCCCTAACCGTCTTATTTCGCTGTCTATTAGACATCCCGCTAATTGCGGTTAAATTATGATCGGATATTATTATTTGTGTACCAGAGTCTTTGGGCATATCGTAATATAAGTATAGAGTTTGATTAATATAATCGTTTATGGATGCAGTTGAATCGCGAAGATATTTGGATTAATTAATTATTCGAATTCGTTTCCACATAAAAAATATGGGTGATTCGGAAAATTGTGTAGAAAACGACAATTGAAAGAATTTGCTTTCAGGATATTGGTTGTTCGAAGACATTTGCATAATGCGCAAAATATTTTCCGGTTAACGCGATTGAAAGACGTAACTCCAATAAGTCCTGTTGGATTATTTCATACGGAACACCCTGCATATTCAAGTAATTGAATTAATTTTGATTAATTGAATGAAATATTTCAACTTAATTTATCTCTAAATTTCCTTTAATACATTTTTACGGAAATGATTATTCCTTGTGCTTTTGGAAGTGATTTTAATGTGAAAAATTGTCCGCAAAAATTTTGCATTGTCTTCCCTAAGGAAGATTCTGCTTCGCTTAACACAACCACCAATTGTGGCTCAACGAAGTTGTTTCTCAACGATATCGTTAAGCAGTTTGTTGTACGAGGTTGTATGTTTATATTCTTCCTAAGAATACCTGTGGTTTATAATATTTACTCATCGTTCGTCGTCATTAATTATGGCTTGTAAAATTTGCTTCCATAGAGTTGTGTTAAACAATTCTTTGCGTGAAGTTAAGTGACGATATTTTTAAAACCTCGTTGATATAAAAATTCGTTATTTCTTCTTTGAGGAATATTTTACTTCGACATCCCTCGAGCCAGCAATTTTCTGGTTTAATTGAGTCGTAGGACTTCCATGGTTTTATTAAGCAATTGTTTTCTCAAAGGTGGGCTTCTTCGAAGTTTTTCCCTAAAATGCTTCGGGGTCTTTTGAAACCTTCGAATTCTTCGTGGAGAATATCGGAGATCTTCTTCCTTTACTTCTACTTCCTTGATTGTTAAACAATCTTACTTCTTCGGGTACCACTAATTGTAGTTTCTCGATTACTTCCTCTTTGCCGAGGAAATAATTGTCCGATACTGAAGAAATAATTCTAGACTCTGTTAGCTTCCTGTTTCATTATTTTTCAAAGAGATGCTTCTATTAAAAATAAGAATAGATTACGATTAACATACGATTAATTAGATTAATATTATATTAAGAATAGAAAATTCCTAATTAAATTATAGATATTTACATCTTTCATTTATATCGAATATCATTAGACTTTCCTTACCTTGCATTGAAATCACTGCACACTTCCATTACTTGCCGCACCAAAATTAAAATAATTTTATAAAAAGCTTATCAAATAAATAAGCAATCAATCTCTTGTTCAGTGCATCAACTTTCTTCTTTTCACATTTCATCGCGGAATTAATAACACTATTTCATCAATTCCATTATTCCGAGAGAACCATCACTCTACATTCAACGTAATAATTATCAAATAAATATATAATCAAAGTGATACTTTTTACACTCCGCCAATTTTATTTCCCAGGAAGTATTAATTTAAATTCAGTACACTGACTTTCTTCTTTTCAAATTTCATCGCAGAATTAACAATATTATTTCAACGATTCCATTATGTTAGGACAGAACCATCTCGTAGAAGTTAACTGAATAATTATCAGAGTAATAATTACCAGAATTATGGAAATTTGTTCGCAAAACAAGCAAGCTAAGTAAAACTACTCCACCTTCCGGGCTGCTTCATCTTTTCTTTCTTTCTCGTTGAATATTCTTCCTGGTACGAAGATGCTCGCCGTGAGCGCAGCATCCTCGTGGCTCGTGGAGCGGCTCGAATCTACGCAGCCATCCCACCCACCCCTCAGCCCCTCACCGTGAAAGGAAGATGTACCGAGGGGGAGGGTGGAGGCCAGGAGATGGTCCGCCGTTTCGCGAGGTAATAGTTTCATACCTCGTTCCGGCTCTGCACCCTCTAATTCAACGTAATAACGACATTCAACCTGCCGTTTCCATCTCCCCTCTCACTGATCCCCGGACGAACCACCTTCTCCCGTAGCACGAGGCAAAACTCTCTCCTCTCATCTCCTCTCATCTCCTCTCTCTCCCCGCATCGACGTTGCATCCTCTCCAGTCCAATATTCACGGAATTGTAATCTACGCAGAGACCTCACGATCGTTCTAATTAGAACGAATCATTAATTGCTTGCATATCAGAATGCGGATGCGAATCGTGGTCCAAAATGGTGGTACGAAATTGCCGAATTTCGTGGCATTCAACGTCGCGTTGAGTGGCTTAAACGGTGTGTGTTCGGCTGAAATATTAAATACATGAAATAATGTCACTTACAATTTTGGAATATCGTTAAGTATGTAACTAAATCATATTATATACTATTGAACTGTCCAGAAAGTTCGTGCCGATTTTTAAGTAAAATTCAAAGGCAACATTTTTATATGTCGATACATATTTATTCAATTATGTACGCATGGTTTTGTTACACACTTTTCTCAATTTTTTATACAAATTGAAGATTCCATTCTCAAAGAACATCACAGTTTTTACTCGCCGAAAAACTACTGAAAATCGACACGAACCTTCCGGGCAACCTAATGTAATCATAATATGAGATAATAAGGGAAAGATCGAAAGGAAGATCGAACGAAGTGATACCAAGAAGTTAACGCGATTCAGCAGTGGATATTCGAAGTCGATAATTCAAGATGCAAAAAGACGGGAGGCAGTTTATTTTTGCGCTGCTCGTCTCGCATCAGCGGTCCCGAGCTGATCAAAGTTAAGTAGACGCGCCCCTGCTGGCGAGACCTCTTTGAAGCTACGTTGCGGTTTCTCTTTGCCCTAATCTCCTCCTCCACCTCCTTCATCTCCTCCTTCTCCATCTTCAGTAAACCACCTTTGCAACCCTTTTCTCTTTCTACACCGATTAGCCCTTAGAGCCACCTTCCGTGGGCCAACTTTCCTGCAACCCCCGTCACTTCCCTCGATCGACCGCCATTCTAATTACCTGGTTTATCCTTCCAAGTTACCTTCCACGCTTCTTTGAGAAGTGAACGAGGTCAAAGGACATCTTTCCTGGATGTCCTCGATGAAGCATCGTCTTCTAATTATCATGCAGGTGCAGTCTCGTTAGATTGCAGTCAGTTGAATTTTATTCGATGTTGGTTGCTCATCGAAGATAATTTAAATAATTATCTTTCTCGTTGCAAAAGTATTTTCCGCATTTTTCGTTTACGCGTCGGAGTGAAGGGTGGCAAAGTAAATTTTGTAAAATGTAGGTAATGTATTTTGTATAATATTAGTCAACGATATTAGTTACGTTAGTGAAAGCAATATTTTTCATTTGATAAAATATTTGCACTGAGAGTTGAAGTCCAAAAATTACTCATTTGTGGGATATATTTAATATTGATTTGAATATTTTTAATATCCATGGAACACTACGATTTTTGCATTAATACACATTTTTGTATTCGTCAAAAATCAAAATAGACACGCGGTGAAGCAATAAAAACAGTGCAGTATATTCAATAATAAATACTGCGCGATATGAACATTATGAAATTATAAAAAAATATTAGTAATTCTATGGAAGCGTATTAAAGTAGTTTGCTATTTATTAAGCAATATTCCATGCTTCCTTTGGCGATGAAAAAAATAATAGTTTACGTCTTACATCGAATGAGACATCGTAGCGGATAGCGAGTGATAAAAATCAAGAAAAGAACGATGTTGGTAGATCGCATAAGATCCGTGCACTCACGTAACCCTAAGATGCACGTCTGCGTAATACCAGGGATCGATCGATCCCTTCTTCGATCGTTTCTCGATCGATCGAGAGCTGAATCCATGTTGTTTTTGCCGTTCGTTCGTCGATTCTTCCTTTTATCTTATATTCGCTTCGCTTGCGATGCCAGACGTTGCTCAATCGAACTTATCCATCCATCCATCCACCTTCCACCGTTTCTTCCTCTTTCTTTCGATTTGTCAGTGATCCGTCTCTCTTCGTGATTGCTCTCGAAATCTCACCTGCGTGCCATGGAATCGTACGATCATCGCTTATTCATGATTTTAACATATGTGAAACGTGTATTGGATTCTCCTTTTATTTGTTTCTGGAGAGTCTACGTGGACTTTGCCGCGTTGAATCACGCCGGTAATCTTGGAATGTTTCGAATATATTGTAAATGGTTGTAAATGCGAGATATTGGAAATAATGTCGGGATATTCGACAATCTTTCAAATGATTTGAAATTAGAGATATCGGAAGCAGTATGTTAATGTTAAAAACTAATCCAAATAATTGTAAAGGGATTCTATGTAATTTGAAATATTGGAAGCAGAATCAGTGTATTCTAAATAATTAGAAATTAGAACCGTCGAAATCAGTCATGGAATCTCCAAAAAAATTATAAATTAAACAGCCGAAATCAGTGAGATAATATTTCAAATAATTCTAAACCAGAACCGTCGAAATCAGCATCGTAGTATTCCAAATAATCAGAAATCAGAAATATCCAAGTAACATCAAAACATCCCAAAATATTCCGAACAATTACAACTCAGAGTTACCGCAGCATTACACACTTCAAAGCACACCCAAACAAACCCAATACGCAACAAGCGAGCACCCAAGGTAAACACTTCAAAAAGGCATATACTCCTTAATAGAAGTCATCCAGCAATCGTTCATTTCAAGTAGAAATGGTAGACACTTGTCGTCCCGCAGAAGCGGATTGCACTTACGTGGATGATAAACGCGGCAGTAAAGAAAGCGCGTATCGCGTTTCGCTGGATGTTGGATGCTGGATGCTGGAAGGGTAGAAACGACCTCGGCCAGAAGGTCCTCGGGTGAAGAAAAAAAGGGAAGCGAGTATTATTCCGGTCTCTTATAATATAACCGTGTCCGTTTTTCTCTCTCCCTTTCTCTCTTTCTCTCTCCCTCTCGTTTCTCTTCTTTCCATGAGTCCCATCTCGAGTCGTGATCGGGGTAATGAGGCCTCTCTACAGTGGCAAGCAGGACCCGAGAGGCGAAGAAAAAGATCTTCCTCTCTTTCTTCGTCCTCTTTACTTCGCTATCAACGTGGTTGGATAAATAGAGACGGATATATCGAGGAGGTAGATGAGGAAGAAGAACGGAGAGAAAAGATGTTCGTTTGAGGTGGTAGGGGTAAGGACGCTGATTATGGGGTGTCAAACAATCACACTGATTGTATATTCTGTGCTGACTCCTTCTGTCTGCTTCAACGTCTACTCTCGCGGCAAACTGCGGACTCTCGTTGGCTTACCTCGTTCTTTACTTCTCTTTACTTCTCTTTACTTCACGAGGATTATCTTGTGATTCTTTACCCCCCGTGTTTTGGGTATCACTGAAGCTATGGATTCCTCAGGGGGTGGGTTTCGTGGGTGGTTGATAAAGAAGGGTGGAGTTGGAAGATGATTTTGAATATCATCTGTCGAGATTCATTATTTCTAAGAGTTTACAGCGAAGTCTTAAATTGAATGGATTTAAATAACGCGTTACGTCGAAGACATTAATTTATATTTAAATATGAAATATTAAAGAAGAATATTTCAATACTTAATTTTGAGTGTGAATCTATAGAACAAATGTTTCATGTTGGAATATGTATTATTCAAATTGCCGTCTAGAAAGATTTACATTTCATAAATAATTATAATCATTATATTTCGTAATATGCGATTTTAATTTAAATACATAACAATAAGTTAGAATGCATAGAAACGCATATATATTTTGACTCTATTTACGTCTGCAATAATTTCATCGAAGCCTTGATAAATAATTCATTATAATAATGATTTATATCATTAATTAATTAATGATGCCATAATGTAATAATATAGTACAGATAATAATATATCATGTTTACCTGATTAATTAATGAATTGAAAACTTTAGTAATGTTCAGAATTAATGCATTAATTAATAGAATAAAATATTATTACGATGAATTATTTAGGTATTAATTCAGGGATAAGTGTCACAAGGTTAACCAACATTCGATGAAAATATTGAAAATGTAAATACAGTCTGTTTCTCCGTGTATCCTTTTATGACCGTCAACCCTTCTTTACATAGTTAATCTTCTTGAAAAAGGATAAAGAATAAGGAGGAACCCAATCTCCCGCGATTCCCACGTCGTTACACAATTATCCTTCCAACTATTCTTACCGATTTTTATAACTTTTGATTGTGTCCCAAGTAACAACGTCCATTTTCTTGCCGAGCACTTGTTCCGTCGGCAGACAATTCTGCATCGCTTTATGGAAGACTTTACTTTGCAGGATTATTACTCGTCTTTCTTTCTTGGAGTACCTCGAATTTTTAATTGACAAGTATATATAAATGTATAAGTAATTATTTTCTATAACGAATAATATATATTTGTAAATAATTAATACATAATCCTAATAATATAGACTATACAATTATATATCCATAAATATCTGATGACAGAAAATAATTTCCATCGGGAACCTGGAAACGCATAATATTAATTCGATATTCGCGCAAAAAGGAAGCCCGCAAAATCTAAGTTCCTGTAGAAGTTGTAGGTGTTGGAGACGCAGGGAGGGGTGGTTGTAAGCAAGGGTTAGCTTTCTTAAAGGGTGAGGAGGGAGGGTAGTTGCGAGGCAATTAGGAAAGTGTCACATACACTCCTATCGCGAGTCTCCCTCGCAACACGGGAACCCCTATCATGTTCTATCAGGAGGTTATTAACGTACGCGCTTAAATCCACTATGAAATACCAAAGGATCTGTGACACATTAGGAAAGTGTGTTATTAACACCATCGAGATTCTCGTGGTTATTCGCCCCTTAGAATTTTCTTTGACTTCCGGTTACCCCTTGCGATCTTAAACACGCTTCGCTGTTGTTCTAACTCTTAAAGTGAAACAATTAATTAACGCGTTTCTAAAAATATATATTGTGTGACATTAAATTAGTTCTACCCACTAATTTAATTCGCCATTGAAGCTCGATCAAAATTCCACGTGAAAATTTTAATTACACTTAACATTTCCAGACGAAATATTTTTCGACACATTTGGGTTATAATATATTTAATTTCGCTACAAATTTGTTTACTATATTTTATTAGGATTATAACGCTAGAGATATTAGATGAACGTATTGTTTTAGATGGATCATTATGTTAGACACATCTTATTAGAAATATACTTTTGATTACATAGTTAAAGAGGCCGACGAAAATTATTATTATATATAAAAATATAGGTAATTTATAACCGAATATTAATTCGATGGTTTTACAATTTGTGATTCTAAGATTGAGTTGCATTATCGGGGAATATAATTATAGAGAATATCATGATATTCTAGGATGTCAGAGAGACGCATAAGTTTCTTATTTTCTTCATTCGTGGAAGAATTAATGCGCGAAGGCAGAAAAGTTTCCTTTCCACTGTTATTTCCCATAGAAAAGCGAAGTTACTTGCAAACGAGTCTTCGATGCTTACTAAAATGACAAACGCGACCGCAGAACTTAATTAAACTCGTAAATCCGTCGGCACCATCGTTCTCCAGACAACCACGTCCGTTGTTGCGTCTTATACTACTTGTTTCCCTTATTTTCGTGTAAAACCTACGAAATCTTATGAAATAAGGACATGTCATACAGATTTGTATCGATTCAGGAAGCTTTATTTCGGGCAAAAATATTTAGTAAAATATTCGAATCATATTTTCAGTGAGATTATACTGCGAATTAATCCAACAATAATATTCTACGTAATTACAGAATAATTAATTACAGGGCTAAGTGAAGTTTCTACATGGAACATAAATTGATCTACTCGTTCTAGGATGACGATGACAGATATAAAATTGACAGTAATTAATATCTCCTCTTAATTAATGTGTCCATTTTTAATAATACAATAACCTAATTTATAAGTAATAGAAAAACTATCATGAATATTTTTCAAAAATGATTTAATATCCCAATAATATAATACACAGAGCCGTAAATATTATTGCGCATACTACATAATAAATAATAATAAACAAGTATAATGAGTACATACATAAGTACAATAATAATAAATGAGAAGTAAAAAGTCGGACGTATAAAGTAATTGGAAAAACTAATTTCAATAGCGACATTAATATATGATAATTTAATTCCACTTCGTATTAAATTGCAAGTAAAAAGTCGGAAGTATAAAATAATTGTATAAACAAATTTTAATAACGACATTAACATATGATATTCTAATTCCACTTGGCATTAAATTGGAAGTATAATTTGGAAGTATACCATCGAACGAACGCGTCTGTATGAAATTATAATTTTAAATAACGAAGTTGGATATTCGATGCGAAGGAGATTCAGGTTACGATCCGACGTCCGTCGTCCGTCGTCCGTCGTCCATCGTTCCCTTCAGGAAAGGGCCTCTCACCGAACGAAATCTTTGGCTTCCGCAAAGTGGAATTTCAGAAATCCTTCTCCTGCGGTGCCCGGTGAACTTTATCAGGCTGCCGGTTTATCGCGTATCCTGGTGGTACAACATCCTTCGTGTCCGTCCAATCAGCCGTACACTCAGTGGACGGCTTAAGGAAACCCGTGGTGACCGCTTAGCTCAGACCGCGATAATAAACGGCCCAGGAACCGGCCAGGAACCTACCGGTTTCCATGTATTCCACGTTTGAAATCTCACGATCCGGGAAAGAGATTTCTCCGCGGATGGACGGATCCAAGTCGAGCTCCTTTCCTTCCTTATTTCTACGTTTCTTCCTACGTGACTCTCGGATACCGGCTATCTACAGTGCACGATAAACCGAACTCGATATGCCAACTGGAATTAGAATATCACGCATTAATGTTTGCATTAAAATTAGTTTTTCCTTTTACTTTATACTCCAAATTTATACTGTCGATTTATGCTCCCAATTTAATGCCAAGTGAAATTAGAATATCACGCATTAAAATGAATTTTTTCACTTCTTTATACTGCGGATTTATAATCCCAATTTATCGCCAAGTGGAATTAGAATATCACGCATTAATGTTTGCATTAAAATTAGTTTTTCCTTTTACTTTATACTCCAAATTTATACTGTCGATTTATGCTCCCAATTTAATGCCAAGTGGAATTAGAATATCACGCATTGAAATGAATTTTTTCACTTCTTTATACTCCGGATTTATAATCCCAATTTATCGCCAAGTGGAATTATAATATCACGCGTAAATGTCTGCATTAAAATTATTTGTTTTATTGTGTTTTATACAGAAAATTTGATTTGCATGAATGCATGACAATTGAAGAAGTAACATATATCAGAATCAAATTTTAATGGAAACAAACGTATTAAAGGAATCCCGTGTAATTTCTATTCACACCTGAATCGAAGAATAAAAGGTTCGATGAGTCGAGGTGGATCGAGTGGTACTTCGGTGAAGGGTGAATGGATCGAATCGGAACCCTTCATTGAAACGCATTCACGCTTTTCCCACGACGATCGCCAGGAATTTTAAACCGTTCCAAGTGGTTTGCCACTTCTCACATTTCCTTTCGCGCATTTCGTTCCGTACATTTGTTTCATCTAACACACGCATTAAATCTGGCAATTAAATGTATTACATCAATTAATATATTACAAACAATACGCCGCTATTAGTTCTGAATTATAACTACAATAAATTATTACAAACAACATACGAATGAAGTCTGTGAACAAGAACCGGCTAACTCAATAATTATGAATAATAATTATTAAGATAATGGTGAGAATTTTGTATGAGTATGGCATATATTAATTAAATGTGTTACGTCGAGAAGAAACTAATGAGATTATATCAATTAATTTATTGTAAATGTAAGAAGTCCGGGTTCAAGAATCGGTTAACTCGACTATTATTAAGGTAAATGTGAGCATTTTTTATTAGGGAAACACGGATCGTTTTTTACGTAGATGTTTCGGTAGGATGACGATCCTGACATGGGATTAGAGAGAGGCTCGGTTTTCTCGGTTCGCTCGTTCGACTCAATTCTTTCTACGATTCGTGCCGGCGGATCGATCCCGATCGATCCCGATCGATTTGCCCGAGATTGTCCCTCGATCATCTCAAATCGATTCGGACGAGTATCCTGATTGCCGGACGCCTCGATTTTTGGCCCTTGACCGATCTTCGAAGCGCGAATCGCTCGACCGTGATCGATTTTTTATCGATCCTTGATCTTTGTCAAGAAACATCAACAAAACGTCTTGCCTTATTATCCTGCTCTCAACGAATTCAAGTACTGATCATTCTATTAAATGCCTACGATTTTTATCTCATTATTCGTTCCGAGAATTTCTACATTATTTTTGTGAAATATTCCGAAGTTATTTCCGATATTCCCAATTTACAATTATTTGAAATAATTCAGAATATTTCAATATTATTAGTGTCATTCGACATAGAAGTGAGATAATTATCAATTTGAAGGATAATAGAACATGTATTCGTCTCTATATTATTTTTTTTTTCATACTTTATTTATACAGGTTACGTCCCAGTAAATCAAATTAATAAACTGACAATGATCTAATGGTAATCTAGATATATGAAAAATACATTAATTTAAGTTCCAAGTACAATTGGTGTTTCTAGGAAACACTTTAGCTCCACGAACTGGTGACTCGGTTTCATAGTCAAAATAATGTCACCCGTTTTCACTCCCCGGTTTACACGTTGATTTCTGGTTTGCAAGATCCTTGAGAGATTACGAGTGTTGCATCGGGGTCGAGAATGATCGGCAGGGTCGAATGACGACATTGGGATTTCTGGAATTTCCGGTGTTCGCGTGAAATCGTGTCGAGATTCTCGAACCGATCCTCCAGGTATACCAGATCGGTATTCGACAGTTCTAAATGACACCATGGGTGGCATTAATCCCGAGAAAATCCCATAAAATGGAAACCATATAAAATTCCACTCAGCCATACACAATAATTCAGATTATAATCACATTCAATATTCAATAAAATTATACCACTTCTTTTATGCAGATTTCTTATTCTTAAATTAAAACAAACAAAGAATTAAGGAATTAATTAATTGCTTGGTCTAATCATTTAATTAAGTAACACATTAAAATAATGAATATAAAAATATCAGATATACAAGTTTCAAGTTTAAAACCCAGTGATTCAAGAAACATGTAAGCTATGAATATAATCTAATAATAAAATTATGCAAAATATTGAAGAAAGTACTCCATGCCGTAGCAAGAGGACTACGGCGGTAGGAAAAGTCAATTACCAATGATAATTATCGACAATAAAAAATCAAATACGAAATCGTAATTACATAAATCACGATGGTTATAGCGTAGTCGGTGGTCGACGGTTAAAAAGAATTGTTAAACAAAAGGTTAGAAGGCGGGAGCCCGGAGTAATGTGACGCGCGAGTCTTCTAATAACGAGTTCCTCGTCCCTCATTCTTGATTCGTCTCGCGCTTCTTCCCGTTACTTTTGCTAAACCGTAAATGACGTTGGCTTTTGCAAGAAGATTTAAAGGTCCCACCACGTTCCTTGTAATCGTGGACATTCGTAGAAATACGAATGGCACAGTGCCTCCACGCGATATTACCATATTCTTTCTTAACCAGATGCAACTCGAGACGAGAAGTTTCCATTCGTTCATCCATCTTAACACTGGAACTACCAAAATGGTCAGAATGACTTGTCTGCCATTTTTAATTGAATTAGTCGAATATACCACGGCGAATTGTTTGAGATTTGATATACATAACGGGAATAATTGAATCCATTAATTAACTTAAATCCTTCCATGTGTAAAATTAACTGAGTATGTCATTGGTAGTTCCAGTGGTAATCTATCAAATACAATCTTGGAAGAAATCCTTTAAAGAAATGACTTTATTTGCATTTATGTGTTTAATATTTAACTTTGCCAAAATTTCAATTTAGGATGATGTGTTATATAATATGATACATACTTAATAGGGAAATTAAAGAGCCTAATATTTTATTATTGTTACTTGTTCATATTTCATTTCATTCTTGAATTTTCTAATATTTTTCGTTATGATTAATATTTTTATGGCTTCTGGTTTTGTGATCAAAACTACAACGATATTTAAGTGTTAAATATTCGAATATTTTTCCAAGACATAAACGCTGAATGAAATATCGAACCACCGTGTTAAAAGGAGAATAAACCGCGGTAAGAAGAACCACTGGAATGGAGAACGGAAGTACCGGGAAGGTAGACGAATTAGGATCGAAAGGAAGCCCATGCTCCTCGGGTTTTTTTTTCGTACACGAAATTCCTGTACTCGTAACATCGCGCCGGTACATTGGCTCGATCGTGTCGACTAAAAGAACGAGGGAAAGAGAGGGAAAAGGTGGAGGGTTGGAGAGAAAAAAAAATAAAGAAGGAGAAGCTAAGCAAGCCAGGAATAAAGATACCAAGAAATAAGGAAAAGAAAGGAGAGGGAAGACGAAGTCGAGAAGCAACTTACGTGATCCATTCTCAAGAAACATCGATCCTCTTCTTGATCCTTGATTCTTTTCTATTTCGATCGCTTTTGGAGCCGCGCATAATATAATATTAAATAATACAACGACAGAAAGAAGTACTAAAATATTAATGGAAATAAAACTGGCAAATAATGAGTGTCAAATTAAATAATAAAGCAGAATCGAATAATATAACAAATTAAAAGTGTTTGCATATAATATAAATGATATTGGATATAAAGAACGACATCACGCGGATGCTTCTGATTTAGTATTCATAATTATTCCTAATGATTTCGTAATTCATTTTTTACTGGAAATAATTATTATTGCTAATTAACTTTCCCCATAGCCAATTTCTCTTGCACCTGCTTCGAGTACTTTGTTTAATATCTTTTATAATTTTATTCTTATATTAATAGCTTATATATTTCTTGAGTCACCGAGTCTTAAATTTAATAATAAAATTAATTCCACCGATACGTTTATAATTAGGACGAATATATGACATAATTTTGAAAGGGATAATTATTATTTAATTCGTAAGCTTGGGGATAAGTGCAGATTCGAATGAATTTCATAATATTGGAGTCCATTTACGTATCTTCTTCTAAGAAGATGGCGGATCGCGAAGAAGATTGACACGTCGTGGCGGAATAATTCTCGAATTGACAGAGTAAAAAGGCGAGTAAAAAGAAACGGTAGTCGATGAACTGTTAAAAAGAATCGGTTCTGGGTGCTAGGTGACTCGAAACGAAATGAAACGGGTAAAACGGATTCGTACGTGCCCGATCCACCAATGAAAAACAAAACGTTCCGGGTGACGATTCGAAGTGAAAAAGAGATCGGCCCACCGATTCGTTTGAGTTTGCCGATAAATCTTAACGGAAATCGGTGGATTCGTGTGATTCTAGCGATACACTCCTCGAGCCGATAGGCAGAACAAGAACCACCGATACTTTCTTTCGATGCTTTTTTAATATGAAAGTTAATTGATCGTCAATCAACGGTCCGATTTTAGCGTGATCAATTGATTAACGATCGAAGTCGCTTTCGCTGAAATCTTACAGGTTTCCAGCGTCGGCGAATCGCTTTTGATTCAACTAGAACGCGTTTCGTTCCTTTGATTCAATAAGCACTTGTCTTGTTGTCATCTATTATTTATTCTTATTTTTATAATTATGATATATAATTCTATATAATGTACACATAGATTTTGACTCTAATGCAAATAAATTTATATAAAAATATAATGAAGAACATGAGATACACATATATCAACCTAAATAATGTACATATCTTATGTTTTTTAATTATACTATTTAATTTAATTTTTAAATTCAACTGAAAAATGTTTAATTTAAATTAAATTAAATTAAATTATATTTTATATTAATTCATTTAGATTAGAAGCACGTAATTTTTATACAATGTTTTACATATTGCATATATATCTTATGTTTTTCATTATATTTCTATGTTAATTTACTTACATCAGAGTTAAAATGCTGCATTAAAATGACCTGTCGAGAAAATAAAGTACTTTGCACCACGACGGAAGTGTAAATACAAAGAAAGCAAGAAAGTATCCCGAGAGAAAGGGCTTGAAGACATAACTCGCCCTACGTACCAATTATCCTTTCCATCTTCCTCAAATTTGGCTACAAAGTATCGGTTTCGAACAGGCGTAACTGAAACCCTTTCATCGACAACCTTTTAACGATTCACCGAATCCACGTCAATTTCTGTTCCCAAAATAATTCTTCCAAAAATAAGTCTACGTTTACAAGTCGATGAAACATCAACATCCTATTCTTGGAACAAAATTAATACATAAATATAACACAGTAATGTTTAATTATAACACAAAATAAATAGCTTTAATGACAATTAAGAAAGACAAGTAACAATTAACGATTTTACTTTTCAATCGTATATCTCTCGCATTAAAATCAATGGTCACGCGAAGTAATATAATAATAATCGATAAACCATCGATTATAATTATTAAACGGTTACTGCATCAGGTGTTAATAAAAGGATGAAAAAGCGAGGCGCAGCTATTTACGCGCCGATCGCGGAATAATCGAAGGTAATTACTTTAATAACGTGAAACCGGGGGCAAAAAAGTGGTAGCGGCGAAAAAAGAGTCACGTGGACCGTTCGTTTCCGGGCACGCTACGCAGCGTCCATTCATGCTTCGGGGCTTCATTCACCCCTCGAAATTACGCGAAGGAGAGGAGTAGAAGAGTAGAATGGAAAGAAGACGAAGATGAAGAAAGAAAACCAAGCTCTCTTCTTTATTCATGAACACCGAAATTCTCGATAGAAAGAACTTCATTGTTCGTCCGGAGATGCAAATTACGATGGATTCGTGCGAAACGCACCTCGCTGTGGGCAAAGTTACGCTCAAACCGATTTCCTTCTTCGCGCGAATTCCCTGCGAACTTGAATGGAAACCAACCTGAATGGACGACCGAGAAAAAATATCGTGCGAGAATACACAGTTGGATTCACCTTTCTTAATAGAAGATAAAGAGATGAACAGGATGAACACAATTACGACGGTCATTGAAAACATCATCGAGAAGAATATTGGGTTATTACTCGAATTTTGAGTGACGAAACGTCGGGGATTTTAGCGAGTCACTTTGAGGTGTGAGAACGTTTCTCGAGGAATTAATAATTATTTATGTCAGTCACAGAATTAGAACTTATATACAATTTTTAAATTATGTTCATTTAGATTATTTCAACTCATTTATTTCAGAATCAAATATTCTAATATTATTACAAGACTAAAACGATAAATGAAACATCGAATTAGAACTGCTATACAATTTTCTAAATTATGTTCATTTATATTATTTCAACTCATTTATTTAAGTATCAAATATTCTAATATTATTGCAAGGCAAACGATGAATGATACAATTACTAGTATTTTTATGAAGTATCTATTAGTGGATTATGGTAACAGCAATCTGATAGTTTCCTTCGATTGATTCTCCGAGGGAGGGTAGCCAAGCGTTCTCGAAATGGAACCAAAATGGCGGCGTGGTCTTTCTGGTTAGTTTTTCGGCGAATAGTGAAAATACCGTGGATCTGCTAGGTTGTTCTTCGGGATCCCGACGTCACCGAAGAGAAATACTATCCTCGAGACAGGATACTTGGTATAAGAAGAAATCGTCGATGGTAAGTGATACGCGAGGCGACAAGAGTTTCCTGGCCTCTCGTATGCATAAGACTTCTCTTTCTCCACGGAGAACGTTATGCAGTTTTATGGGTGTGTACCTGCTTGATATGTGTCATATACACTCATACCTATCTATGTATATATGTATATGTATTAATATATATATATACTCATGTGGATTCGTGTTGAGTGCAAGTCATATCGAGACGACGCAATATCGACTTACGTTACCCGACCAAACGAGCATCTATCTCGGTGGGAAACGAAGCCCCACGGCTTCGTCTCTTCGACGTTCTCCTTAACGTACGATCTCTCGCGGATTCTGAATTCTATCCTCTCGTTATTCGCCTTAGATTTTATTGTATTATAATATTATTATTGCGCGTTTTATTGCACAAAGTGTCCCGCATGAAATAAGCCACCTAGTTATCTCCTTTAATCGCGATAATACGGGAAATATTTTAAACAATATACGAATTGTTTCGAACGACGAATATCCGGATGAAGAATCTTTTTCATTGTGGTTTTCTGTTTCTAAAGAATTTTTCTATTTTATTAGGATACCTCGTACTTTTTGATGTGGGACCTAAGAACATTATTTGGTTCATAATTAAAGCAACTACTTTCGTATCTTTTTGATAATAATTTATTGACTATTACATTCGTGATAGATCAAAAGTATACATGATACTTCAGCTATTAATCATAAAGCAAGCATCTCGTTCGTAAATAAGTATAAAGTATCGATAACAATCGATAGTTTTCCACATAACACTTTTTCCATCTCCATCGAAACAGAAGCATCAAAGCGGAATAGTCACGGTATTGGTCACCGTTTCACGGCACCGTGATTCTCAGGACAGTTTTTAAGGGATCCTACGGTTGATCCTGCGCCAAGGAACGCGCGAGTCCTGACCAAAGGAACTTCTACTTGTTTACTACTTCCTTCTCGTTCCGTTTCTCTAAGTTGCTCTCCCTTACTCTGCGGGTGTGAAACCACAGTGAGGTGGTTTTGGTGCTTAGTCCCCTGACCAGCCATCTACTTAACGAACCGTCCATCGACCGCCGTCATTTCGTTGTTTCTCGGTTTCTCTCCCATCTCGATCTTTTGCCAACTCTCGGTTCAGCTACCGCTAGTCGACTCCTCGATTGAATCCATCTCTTATCATCTTTTCTCATCTTCCTTACGAATCTCTTTCGATTTACTCGATCACCTTTCGATGCGATTCACGGATTTCCCTTCCATTCACGCGACGTCATTCAGTAGAATTGATAGCTACGGTCAGACTATCCGCGACGCTGTATCTTTGTACGGCAATGTCGACGCGGACGCAACAAATAATGTAAATTTAATTCTTCACACATTTTCATGTGAAGAGTTTAACAATATACTCAGCTATATTTTATAGCTACGTGCATGTCTTTGAAAATAAGGATGGATGATGAAGATAAATGAATTGATTCAATTGTGTTCATTATGTAACATGAGCTGTGGGAAACTTTAGGAAATGGAATGCTAGGTATATGAATATTTTTATTAACCTTTGGGCGCTGGTGGAACGCGTTACACACGTCGACCACCATTTATTATTATTAGTATATAAAAGATTATGGGTTTAACAAACTCAGGAATTTTTATATAAAATTTCGAAATTGTATGATATAATAATATGATAAAAATGTGTTTAATGAAAAGCAACTAAGCAAATTTTTATCTGAATTGGACAAGATAACAGGAGTTCCAAGAAAGTGAAAAACGTACAGATTTCGACAGTTGTAACAGTAATATTAATTTGAATTCACTAAAGAGCTACTTGCAACTATTGTTTCTCGTAATTATTACTATTCCCCGATTATCCTCGGGGCATATTGTAATCGCATAATAAGTATTAAAGAGCGAACATTAGTCATAATTGCAAATAGACTAGGCAATTTAACTATAACCGATTAAGACTTCCTCCAAGACGATAATCAATGCCATTTTCCTTCAGTCACACTCGAAGCAAAAAGATATCGTTAATATTCTTCGATGTGAAAATGATCGGCATAATTAACATGTTTTTACATCATTATCATGATACCGTGAAAGGATCGCCGTACAAAAAGTGCCCGATTACTTAAACGCCCTACTCGAACGAATGTTAAAACAGATCACCCATCAAGTCTAATTAACAAGCTAATTAAATTCCTGGAGTAACCTGCGCGAGAAATCCACTAATTCCCCTCGGATATCTATTCCCCGCGCGTACCCTCCCTGGGTTTCTTGCATCCTTTTTTACTCGGTTCGCGTGAACGATCACAGGGAAGGACAAGATAATCCCAACTCCAGAAACTCTCAGCTCCTGGGAAGATATTCCATCGAGTATAAAATGTAACCAATGGCGTGACGATGACGTACGGAATTCAAATGGTGCATGAATACTAATATCCACTTAATAGCTCGGCATAGAATCAAAAATACGGGAACAAGAGAAGTAAGGATAAGAATAAATAATACAAGAAAAAGACTATTGGTGTGCATCGAACGATTTCTTCCTTCTGAATGATTCTCATTCTCCTTCGTAGGATGAAAAAGCCAAGGATGTTCGAGGTTTATTAATTCTTTTATTATTTAATATCAATATCCACTTAATATCCGCTCAGTATCGAATCAAATATTGGAGAATCGGTGAAGGAAGGATAAGAATAAGTTTAAGGAAAGGACGATCGATGTTCATCGAATGATTCCTTCCTTCGGAATGATTCCTCCTTCATCGTTTAGAGGATCAAAAAATCGAGGATACTCAATGTTCCTCTTTGATCGTTCATAGAACCGATACTCCTTCCATCCTCCAGTGATTTACCGTTCGAACGGTGGAGGCTCGAAACGGACCATTATCCAACAGATGGTCCTCCCAATAGTTCAGAGAACGGATATCGTGCCGTGTGCCTTTGTTTTGTTAGCGTTGTTCCGGCAAATTGCAGCAAATACACCCTCCATTTTCGGTAATCACCCTGCTAGCCCCGGGCCGGTCCCCTTTGAGAATTCCGAAACGACCTCGACCTTCCGCCCGGTAGGCGGAACCAACGACAGTTTCATGGTTCTGGGACCAACTGCAGGTGACCTTGACCTTATCTTCGATTTCGAACTCCGTTCAGAAGTCCACTCTTTTCTTTTTCCTTGTCTTTATTCTTATCCTTGCTTCTCCTGATCTCGTGTATCTTTTTCTATGCCGTGATATTAATTGGTCGTTACTATTAAATAATTAAGTAATAAGTAAACTTCGAATATCCTCGAGTTTTAAGTTTTTAATGAAACTACTCGATGTACACCGATAGTTTTTTTTTCTTCTTTATACTTATTCTTGCTTTCTTTGTTTCTGAATATTTGATTCTATACTCGATTATTAAGTGGATATTGATATTACATAATTCTAATAGAGAATAAGAATTTAAGAATTTAAGAACTGATCGTAAGAATTGATATCGTTATTTTAATGTCCGATATTTATTACAGTTTTATTACAGTATTAATGAACTTGTTGTTAAGTACTGATAAAATGTTGTGTTACAATGTGATTCATGGAAGATCGTGATTGAAAAGAATCAGTTCTAACTTCCAGCGAAGGATCGTAAAAAGAAATATTTGACACGAGAAACTTGTTCGAGGTCGCCTCTGTTATTCGAGGTTTTACGAGTGAATTAGCAATAGTTAATTACAAAACCACTGTACGGTTCTTGCCTTAGTAAAATCGGCATTAGCTAGACATAATTTTACAATGCAGCCAATGGCGAAACAGTGATTTATATGCCCATTAAAATCGATGGGTTTCTAATCAATTCTCTCTACGACTTGCTCCACTCTGTACTAGATACAACAGAATAATTCTTTGCGTTCAATTAACCGGAGAAAACATTGTGTTCTTTTCACTTGAAAAATTGCTCAACTTTCGATGTGCAGAATTAAAATTAATATTAGCACTCTGATACAAAACGTCTCATTAAACAAAATTAAATTTCACAATATTAGGGAAAATAACAATTATATATCTTCATTATCACTAATTGAAATATTATATCATAATTCATTTATTGCATACAGAATGATATATTTCTGTAATAATATCTAATCTCTACTGTTTAGAGATTATAATATAAATTATATCATATTAGATATATTTATACAATACGTGTAATTATACTATATAATATGACTTTAATATATTATAATTTCCACACGTACATATGTAATATTCATACAAAACAATATCAAAACTACATCTCACACATTTCACACCACAAATCAATTCACGACAGAAATGATCACAATAAAAACACAAGAAACAGCAATGCCATTAAACACACAGTACACGACATGAAGTATTCATAATTCAATTCAAACACCGTTCAAAAAACAATGACACTTGACCGAGCACTCCGAGCGACGGCCGTTCTTCCAAAATGGTAAAGAATTACAAATAACGTATTAATCGGGAAACAATAGTAGAAGTGATTAAGGATTCAAGATTCAAAGAACCCGACGGAATTATTTAGAGGCATAAATACACCTCGTGTCTGGAATCAAAGAAGAGTATTCGCGATGATAGCGCGATGGAGCACCTCGGAAAGTCCGGACATTGGTGATTCTCAACGGATGGCAGTCGGCGACCGATGACAAAACTCGATTCTCAAGGGCGCGTTCTCTGTCCACTTCGTTCCGGGAAACCCCCCGAACCAACTATTTCATGCCACTTTCGAAACACTGTTTCTTTCTCTCCTCACTTCGAGGATTTCCTCGATTTCTTGATCGATCAATTTCGTACTCGACGTTCTTCGTCGCAGTGTGTTTTGATACCACGTATTTATACTCCTTTAATATACTGTTTATATTATTTATAATATATATATTAGTTATGCATTAATGGCAAAGGTGAATTCTGAAGTAATTCGCTTAAGTTAGAGTTTTTGATACTCGGATATTTTTATGTTGAAATCAGGTGATTTCCAGGATGTACATTTTCGTATGTAGTCCAAGGATTCGTATCGTAATAATTTACTTCTTGGAATATAAGGAAAGTGAAAATAAGAAGCATATTAAGCGTCTTGAAAATGCATTGCACACTCCTCAATATGTTAAAATTACATTATCTGAATACCGAAACCTTTAAAAATAAGCTCCATAAAAATAGGAATGAAATAACATAACACCGAATCAGGCATTTTATGTCGTTGAAGAATTATTCGCAAAACATTATTACCGCCAAAAACTGCAGCACTCATTTCTTCTAAATATGTCAAAATCAAACATCCCAATATTCCAATCTTCATAAATAAACTCCACAAAAATAGGAATCAAATCGTTCACCGCCTCAAACTTGAATCGTAGAACAATCCGTTTGAAATCAGAGACATAAAAATTAAGGCAGCTATCTTATGTCTTTGAATTAATATATTACGAATAATAATATTAATTAAGTACAAATATTGAGAAGAGTCGTAGAGTGGAAGAGTCATTGAGTTTTTCGTGAAACATTATTCCCGGCTTTGCTTAGGAAATTGAAGTACGTGCTCGATTAATTCATTTCATAATCGGTGAGTTTCGTCAGTGAGAGTTAAAGTTAACGGAGAGACGAAAAGTTTCGGCGAATCATCGGTGAGTCAGTCGGAGTGTTTTGCTCTCTGGATAGCCATAACTGTTACTTCGGACTTCTCTTCTCGGAGGTACTTCGTAATTCATCCGTCGTCCGTCGGAACTCGAAGAAGTTACCGTCGTTCATTAAGAATACGTCGCTCTCACCGTGATAATTTAATTAGCATATTTACTAGAATTATTAATGTTCACTTCATTCTGCATTGCTGCAAAGCAGATGCTTTAAAACATTAACATTCTGACGTTCTATTAGAACTAATTACATAACACAATTAATATACATAATATTTCATAATCAATTAAAATGCCGAGAATTAAAACGTAACATCTTCAAAATGTTTGGAATGAACGAATTATTATTATCATATTCGATGTAATAATTGGAAGCGATAATATTATTTTAGTAAGGAATTCATGATTTATTACCCTAATATTTATTTTAATAATTGTAAGTATTATTTTAATAAGCGCTTAATTACGTGTAATTATAATATTCACTGAAATAATTCAAAACAATAAATGTAGTATATTAATACTATTTTATTTTGCATTGTAAACTATTGTCCTCAAGATGTCATTTTTTATAATATCGTTACATTATGATATCAATTAATATCGTTATACATGTTGCCATGATAAGTCGATAATAAATACACATCTTATGATAGCCCGATTAAATCATTAAGAAACTCCGGGGGTTTCTCCATAAATGAGAAATTTCTTGAAATCTCCTGATAGTGATTCCCTGATATACATATTTATGTCTACGTGACATAGAGAACGTGGATTTCTAGTTAACCATTTAAACTTCCGTCGTCTTCCAACTCCGTGAGTCACTTCAATTAATTCGCCGGCGTTACTCACTCGAAACTCCGTTACTGGCTCCCGGTCACTGATTGATCGTCGTTTTAAGAACTCGATCCGCCAATCGCACCTGTTTATCAAGGTAACACTTTCCCATCTTCGACTTTCGTTTCGTATTCGGCATACCAACCACTGGAAACAAGAAATCATACGCTAGTAATGTCGTGAGTGATTCATCTTCACGGTTGTATAGGGTGGTAGATGTTTAATGTCAGATTATGCGTGTGATTACTAATGTTAATGTGCCGAATGTTTATTGGTATGTTTCTTTGAATTATTTTACTAATGAGTAGAGTATTCTGTTTCAGATACGAGTACAAGCACAACGGAGTGGACTTATCCTCCGACGGCATCTTCTTATCCGGCACCTCCGGTTAGCACAGGTGGTTCCTATTCTCCTATACCTGGCGGTGCCTTTTCGTATCCCGGTGAATCACTCTCGCATCATCCGACTACGGAACCAGTACCTTTACCTACCGGTGAGTTGATCTTCTTGGTGGTCTTGAAATCCTGGAAATCTAGTTTTCATCAATATTCAAGTATTCGAAATAATAAAAGTACTGAGAAATATTAAGAAATTTCCTGGTAGTTTCCAACTCCTGGAATTCTAATTCTGATCATCTTTGAAATGTTAAAAGTAATTGACGTACTGCGGTGAAATCTGAATATTGAAAATAATAAAAATACCGAGTCGAATTAATAGATTTTCTGGGGGTCTTCACCTCCTGGAAATCTAATTCTGATCATCTTTGAAATATTAAAAATAATTTAAGTACTGCGGCGAAATCTGAATATTGAAAATAATAAAAGTAGCGAGTCGAATTAATAGATTTTCCGGTGGTCTCCAACTCCTGGAAATCTAATTCAGATCACATTGAAATATTACAAATATTAAAACTACCGACGCAAAATGCGAATATTAAAAATAATATATTTCTTGGAGATCCACAACTCCTGGAAATCTAATCCTCATAGTCCTTGAAATATTGTGACACCATAATTAACTTCATTATTTTTCTATCGTGTTACACTTTAAATAAATTCATTTAGTGTGATAGACTCGATATTTGAGAACAAAGGGTTAATTAAAAGTGTAATGTAGTAATTAGTGAATGCAATAGCGACTGGTTGCATTTATGGGTTCACCATGAAACCGTACTTTTCTCGAGACTGATAGGGTCGAAAGAAAAACATTGGTATGTTGATATTGTCGCAACGTGTGACACATTCCCGGAAAATGTTCTTCCTTCTGGCGTGTGACATAACTTCGTAATTAGCGCACAATGCGATGCACTCTAAGCAAACGGACCCTGGGTACCGTAAACCTGTTACGTGTTTTTTTTTCTGAGGTCAGTTAATGATCGTTTCTTTTCCTCGCCTTTGGTTGCTCTTACTTTTAATTAGCTGCACGTTCTTCCGAGACTTCGAACCAAAGTACCGTTAGATTTCATTTCTTTCTGATACAAGGCACATCGGAAATTTTTAAAATTGTTATTCGCTATCGAAATACAACATTTCTATTTTTAATAGAATACATATCGGTAATTAATAATATTCGTAATATAAGAACAATTATTCGAACTAAACTATTCGAAGTTAATCGACAGAATCCGCAAATAAATCAAATGGAAGAAATATTAATTATTAGATAAAACAGAGTAATAAATAATAGTATATAAAATAGAATTCCATAACAAATAATAGTAACAGATAAAATACAGTAATAGAATAAATAATAAAAAAGGTGAAATCAAATAAGGGAATAAATTATTGTCGGGATTAAGTCGCGTGGATTTTCGTTGTCCGACCACTATTTTATGCTAGCATTTAACCGCTTAAAGCACGTTTTCTTTTTGAGCAGAAACTTTTGAAAAATTTCTCCCAGTTAGTCTAAGGGGTCCTGGTCATTTTGGTGGCCGAAGTTTTTTAGAAGAACTATATTTATCAATTAAAATATTAGTATTACTCGATAATGCCGATGGACGTGATATACGCGTCTGACTATTTTGATCAAGTCACTGAACATTAAACGATTAATTACTAACTAAAATGAACTACTATCTTCATCAGAAACCAGAGGAAATCTAATTCAAAATATAAACTAACACGTTACATTTCCCAAATTGATTTATTTATCAATATCTTCCCATACAATATCCACCTATCAAACAATCTCATTTCTGTCGCAGTTCTTCCATCGGAAAGCCAACAGGACGCTTACACACCAAACTGCGTGACGATGTACACTGGCCCAGGTGCATCCTCGACATCCTTGCCATTGGTACCTGGAAAGACAACCGATCCGGATATCTTCGCGGGTGGTGGAACCGGAAGTGCCAGTCCAGGATACCATTACGGTTCGTGGACACCGGGTCCAGCGACTCCAGTGCCAGTCGGCTCTCACAATTACAATCCCAATTACCAAGGATATTACAATAATCCTAGCCAAAATTACATCAGTCCTGCGCCTATGGTTCTTTATCCACAACTTTACAGCACCGTCAACCAGAACCAGATCCATCTTCATCTCCATGGTGACCTGAGTGACGAACAAGTCACCATTGCCGGCGGGAATCTTACCATCAGCAGTAACAGGTTAGAGATCGGGGTACTCGGTGAAGAAAGTGAACAACGGAACGACGTTTGGCGGCCATATTGAAGAAATGGGTTTGCATTAATGATTCGCGTGGTGTAAAGACTGGTAATCAAGATTGTGAATCTTTTGTGAACTGTGAACGGAAGGCTTCTACGGTGAAAGATATGGTGAATTATGAATGAAGTTCTGATTGGTGGAAGACATTGAAAGTAGCAGTACGGGAATCTGGGAGAATGGAAAATCGATGGAAGTTGATGATTATGTGGATAATAATGAATATCGATGTGGATTCTATTCGTGAATGTTTGGATTCAAAATGGAGGTCGTAGAGGAAGTTACTGAGAAGAAGATGGCCGTTCGAAACTAACCGATGAACTAACTAGATAGATGAAAGTATTCCAGTTTTAGAATGTGATATTAATGAGAATTAGTGGTGTTTCGTTGTGACTGGCGATTAGTGTACTGTGAAGAGACCTAATTAGCAAATCCGGGGAATATTAATTGTCCTGCTACCGTTTAAAAGATGGAGATTTTATGGTTTTTATCGGTGACGGAGAGTTTCGAGATCGTCGGAGAAACTGGATCTTTATGAACTACATAAATAGTATAAATTAATTCTTTTAATGGAGAACACGAAGTTCCCTTCGATAAACCACAGTTCTTTCTACATTCTTCTTGATTGTTTTTCAAGGAGATCAGTTACCAGTGATTGGAAGTTGTCGTGATTATGGTCGATGATAGGAGACACTTATTAAATCTTGAGGTACTCCGTGGAATTATTGTTGAAAGAGGTGTTTTAAGAGTTAAGTGATCCTGAATGTAATGTAAATGAAAATCGGTTGGATTCGCAGTGAATCGAGAGCAAGGACTCGTTAAAATAGCATAAGTGAATTTCCGTGGCTGCAAACCGACGGAAGATAGTCAAGCGATATAATATTGTAAATACACAGATATTTTCCATGAAATAAAGTCTTGCCTGATAGGTTCCTAAATCCCATGTGATAAACTGCTCTCCATTATTCAAATTATCGGAACTTATCGGACAAAATACAAAGTTACCGCGATGGCAAAAATAGACACGTTCTCGCTACGCGACATAAACAATAAACAATTAATAGATCACAGCAGAAATATTTTTACGGCGGAGATAAATGTTGGTTTAAATATAGGATGTTCTTAAAATGAACAACTCCTTTGGAAATAGTTTGACTAGTTCGTAACAAACTATTTTATGGTTTAGTATTCCAGGAAACAAAGCGGTGTAATCTGTTTGGTTTGACCAGCGGCAGGCAAACCTGGCATATGGAAAAGGTAACTAACTAATGGTTCCTTTTTCAGACAGCATTCAAGTAGAAAAATCTTTCTAGCTTGGTAGTGCAGTATGAGAGGCGACCACAGAAGCGCGGTTCTTTCTCCGGCTATGTTCGGTACAGAGGGCACGGATAATCCTTTTTACGAGCGAGCAGTGAGCTCTATTTAATATTTAAAGCACGCTGGAAATGACGAACGGATGGATAGTTGCGGTCTCACTGGCTCCCTCGTACTTTCCTACCTTCCTTTATTAGCGATCCAACCCTATTCTCCTCTGTCATCCGCACTTTACATCTGCAATCTCCCTTTCTTCGTCCTCGGATAGTCTCCACTTTGATGTGTTTAAAAGATTACCTCCGGGTGTATTGTTTCACGTTTAAAATGGAAATTTTGCGAAATGGTCAACATTTCAATTTCGCCGATTTTTGTTCTAAAGTGTTCAGTTCGATAGTAAATGATGCCTAAACATGTTCTAGGATGGTTTTAAGTCGAAAGAAGTCGATTAAAAATTCTTTCCAGTTAAAAACTGGGTGGACCCAAAATCGCAAAAATGTGAAGGGGTATACCTTCAAAAATTCTCAAAAAATGAAAGTCGCCAAAATCACTTCTACATCACCCAAATCGATGGTAAATGATGTATAAACATATTCTAGGCCGATTTTGGGTCGAAAGAAGCGGTTAAAAAATTTTTTCGGCCAGAAAAGCGTCGATCCAGAATCGAAAAAATGTGAAGGGGTATACCTTCAAAAATTGTAAAAATTTCAAAGTCGCCAAAATCACTTCTAAATGACCCAAATCGATGGTAAATGATGTATAAACATATTCTAGGACGATTTTGGGTCGAAAGAAGCGGTTAAAAAATTTTTTCGGCCAAAAAAGGGTCGATCCAGAATCGAAAAAATGTGAAGGGGTATACCTTCAAAAATTGTAAAAATTTCAAAGTCGCCAAAATCACTTCTAAATGACCCAAATCGATGGTAAATGATGTATAAACATATTCTAGGACGATTTTGGGTCGAAAGAAGCGGTTTAAAAATTTTTTCGGCCAAAAAAGGGGCGATCCAGAATCGAAAAAATGTAAAGGGGTATACCTTAAAAAATTGTCAAAAATTAAAAGTCGCCAAAATCAGTTCTAAACGACCCAAATCGATGGTGAATGATGTATAAACATATTCTAGGACGATTCCTGGTCGAAAGAAGCGGTTAAAAAATTTTTCCGGCTAAAGATAAGTCAAATAAAAATGGTCAAATTCAGTGTTTAGTAGTACCTAAACGTGTCTTAAGCCATTTCGCAAGTTAGAGTATCCGAGATACTAAATATTCTCAGGAAGCATTAGAAAGTCACGAAGAAAGCATCCAACTAAATTACAGACCGAGTAAGGAATCAATATTCATCTTCATAATATAACTTCTTAACAACTTATAAATACCAGGAAGATACAATTTATATAACCAGCATCCATACTTGCAATCAAAACATTCTCAAATTTAAATAACATATTCCGCTTCCTATCCCCTAATTATTCCATCATTCGAATTATTAATACCTCCATAAAATTCTCCCTTCAATAAAACATTCCGCAATTGAATCCAACAGTACATCCATCGAAACCGAATTTCAAGTAACCCTCATACAACGTAATTTTGATATAACGCGGTTCACATTTTGTGGCGACCCTCATATAACGCGGCAGTTAGAAAATGCGACTTCGATATACGCGGTTTTTATAACTCTACCTTTCGCCGAAACCTAAACACGACGGTTACCTTTATATTTCATTCACTCTTCTTTTCACGACTGTCTTCCACTTCAAAAGGACTTCGCGCTTCCTTAGTATGTTACTTGTTCCTCTTCTTCATCTTCCTGGCGAAAGGATATTTACAGCCTCGTCTTCGGCGGTGTCGTATCCTGGACATCGTCCAGAAGGCAAGGAATAAAAGCGTCGGAATAAGCCGAAGTGGCAGTCGCTCGTAAGCTTGCTTCTTTACGAGGATGACTCGACTCGAAGTCGACCTACTCAACCGCAGACAAGATTCGTCCGCCCTCTCTTCCTTTCCACGCCGCGTTCAAACCAACTGAAATATGTTTTGTCTCGCAGGAAATGGCCGACATCTATTCGGTGCCTTTTAACATCTCGTTGCAATTGCACGGCGCATCAGCGTTGATCGTTTCCTACGTCTGAAATCATTCATTTTACGATGCAACTCGAAGGGACTTACGAGCTGAACTTAGGAAAGTAGACGGAAGTGGGGACTTCTAATACCTCATTTTTTAGCATCAAGTTATACTTATGAAAATAACGAAATTATTCGATGATTTTAAGTGGATTTTATGTGTCATGATCTATGGATTGACGGGAGTCGAGACGTTCCTAAATAATCCCTAATTTGAACAATAATAATAATCTGATAATCGAAATTATACGAACACACTGCTATCGCCTGATTTGTCGGTTTACCTGATTATCGGTTGATTCTTTTATATTAGTTAATTCTTGTAGATTACCTAAAAAAATGGAATGAGAAATGTCCAATAATTTTCGGATATTCTCACATAATTCTATAATTCTATCATATATCCAGCTAAATACAAGAATATTTAGTTGTCTATCTAAAATACAATAAAATGCTTTAAATATTCTTTATTAACGTTCGTACATTCCTCGTTCATATACATTCAGTGTAGCAATAAATAATATTTATTATCGTTACCACCTAACTTAATTACCGATGTATTTGATTATGCTGTTTGAGAATTTTAAATACTGCCGCAACATCCGCGATAAACACGCGTTGTTTAACTTGTCGTTTCTCATTTAAAAAAAAACAAGAAATACGTAGGCATACTTTATTATCTATCGTTAATCTCTCCCCGTGTATATATATATTTATTAAAACTGGTTCATTAAACAATCTGATGGTCAACAACAATTTTCAACGAGAATGGAAAACCAGGGGAAACCACGGGAAACGTTCATCGACTTTTACACTCAACCCACTTCTTTCGTCTGATTTACAAATCGCATACAAAAAATATATATATATACATATATACGACAAATTAAGGTTCAATTTTCAAATTAAACGGGTTGGATGGTCGACTAGTCGTTTACTAAATTGGAACGCAACTAATTACAAGAATACTTAGCTTCCTATCTAATCATCGCGACGGATGAGTCGGCGGCGCTTAATCTATTTACAATTAAAAATATGAATCCCAACCAATCAAATCAAAATATCTCTGTCATCGATATCCAAATCAATAAATGTCAATAATAAAATCTTCATCTAGACTCTTCATCTTGATATTTATTGGTAGAAATTCATATTTCTCCCACATTATTCTAGTTCTTTATAGGATAACGTTTATCCGTTTCAGTTCCTTTCGGAAAATCGGAAGGTCTTCCTTCCGCTATTTTCCCATAATTTATCCGCGGATGTTGTTTCTCAGTCTATCGAAGATTAAAATCTTCATCTATACTCTTTATCAATTTATCGATGGAATTCATATTCTTCCAACAATTATTAGAATTCTTCGTAGAATAACGCTTATCTGTTTCAGTTGCTTTCGGAAAATCGGAAGGTCTTCCTTCCGTCATTTTCCTGTAATTCATCCGCGAATGTTATTTCCAGTCGGTCAAAGGTTAAATCCAATGTACCGTGCGTTCCAAGGAAATCATGAAATTCGTGGTGCTACACATGTTTATTTAATGTCGGAAAGAAAAGAGGTGGAAATACTCGGCGGTGGGAGTCGCACCGCAAACTACAGTTAAGCGCAAAAAGCATAAAATGAGAATCGAGAGATGTGCGTGCAGAGTGGATCGTAAATAAAATCCTGTGTCTCTTTGCGTCGACGGGAGACGACTTTGATAATAGATCAATAAATACTTCGATCAAATCGGTCCAATGTTTATCACCTTGATCGGCAACCAACGGCACACGTGCCACTAAATTATTTAGCCGTCGAAGTTCATTCTAGTACGTATTACAACTCAAACAAGTTATTCTTAACCTCTTGAATTATAATTCAATTCAGATCATTCCTTGATTAACGAACTTTCATTAACTTCATTTCATTTTGTTCATGTTAGCTGTACAGGTTTTGCACTACAGATTAACCCTTTTACAGATCGTATTCACCATTCTGTAAATTACTCTTTTCTACAAAATGTTCTATTTCTTTTCTTAAACTATTGTATTAAAAATTAAATCCAATTTAAAGTGAAATGGTAAATTTGATTTGCAATAAGGAGAATATGATTTGCGAAAGGGTTCATTTGGAATGTGAAACTTGTATACTTTGGAGTGATTTTGAGGCTAAAGGATTAATAGTTTTGGTTTGATTTCGATAGCACGCGCGATGTCCAATAATTCAATTTTTAAGAACCACTTCAGTGCATAGTTTGCCGATCACTGATTTATTAATTTGTCATTTCCCTTCACACATAGGAAGTCGCGGAGCTCCGTGATTTGTCACCGGCTCTAATTACCTTAATCTAGAGATTGACTCCAATCATCAGTCTACTAAAGTTTCTTTGCGTCGTGATAAGGAAGGTACCAATTTCCGTTATCACTATTGACCTAATACTTCGATTTCATTGGCCAAATCGAGTAGCCCTTGAATTACCGAGTGTCCTCGATAACTGAATAAAATTGAATTTTAATAATAAAAATATCGATAGGTATCAATAATATTGATAATCGTGATCGACGCTCGATGATCGTCATTCTTTCCGTCTAATTTTATTATCGATGAATACTGGTATTTTTGCACAAATTTTCATTAATAATCGACGGTGATATATTTTGTCTCGGACATAGTTTGATGGAAGATGTTCAGTTAACTTGTAATTGTTCCGTCAATTTTTTAATTGGCTTCGATAATTGGAGCTTAGAGATGACGCTCATCGAATGAAAGTGTAAAAGTACATCTGTTCCCAGATGCATCTCAGTTGTTCCTAGTTTGTCGTTAAACCATAAAGTATCGCGATTCGATGAAAAAGCGCGGACAAACGTCGCTGAAGATGTCGGTCCACCGCGTGCCTTATTAAAATTCTTATACCACGCACGAGAACCGGAAGTAGCGGTGCTAGTCGCTCGTCCTGGAAATAATTCTGCATTATTTTTTAGAGTCATATATTATATTATCATATAATACCTGCACTTCTATTATTGATCGTCAATCAACATATTTCTGTGAACCAGAAAGTGATGCTTAATTGTGTAATTAATTAATATAATATATTTAATCCAGTTTAATAAGAAGATCACTACTAATTTGCAATTAATATAAAATTTATGTTATGATCAACTCTGCTGAATAATTTTATACATATATTTATCAGACTTAAAGTACTCAAAGAGTATTATTAATATTATATTTGCACTCGAGATTATTTATTATTATTTAGACTTATCGCGGCAATTCCATTTAAAATCATTTAAAATCTAATCACAAAAATTGACTGGATTAAATTTTAATGTCGTTTCTTGGTAGCCGCAATAAACTGAGTGGCGACTGAGAGTCGCTTCTCGAAGTGCAAAGATCTCATGAAACAGTTAACTCACCGTCAAATCGAGTGCCCATTCCAAAGCGGAACTCAAAGTTTCAGCCAAAGCAATCCTGTGCGCTTCTTCGTCCTTTATCATACTTCTCACCGTGTTCGACATAGAATCCTGAAACGTGAGTTCTTCATTCTCGCCGGCATTTTCTTCGTTCTCCAAACCCCCTTCATTCTCCCCACTCCGAAGGAAAGGATTCGTTCTAAATCCTCTTTTCCAGTGTTCATAATCCCTCAATAATTCATCTTTATTATCGAAGAGCTTCGAGAACTTGGACGTCTCCTTGTCTTCGATCTCCGCGGAAGGTTGAATAGATTTATCAAGGTCATTCGAGGAATCGGTACTAACGGATATCCGGGATCTCCTGAGTTCCATTACCGAACTGCACCGTGTATTATCCGGATCGAAAACAATCGTATTATTAATCGCATCGATATTATTTTGCATTATATGTTTTAATGAAATCTTCGCGGGGAGCAACGAGGGTTCGCTTCTTCTTCTTTTTAACCACGATTCCTTGTACGGTGATATTTCATCGAAAGTCATACTTGTGTCCGGTATTTCGATGTCCAAGTTGGAGGTTCTGAAGGGATCGGAAACCGGTGACTCCGACTTCCAGAAGGCAGACATGTCGTCGTTTACATTCGCAGGATTATTAATTAACTTCGGTGGTCCAAGAATGGCGGCAGGATAATTGGCATCGATGTCTCCTTCGCTAGAAGTACAACCGGAGCGATCGGGATACACGATCTTCTCGGTAACAGAACCCAACCTAGAAACTGGTCTGAAGTCATCGGTCTCCGGCTCCGATTGAGGACCGGAATCAATGGAATATCGATCCCCATCATCGTCCAAGTTTGGATTATAAACCTCGAGTTCTTCTTGATCATCTTCTTCTTCTTGTTCCCCGAAATCTTCTTTCTCCGTTTCCCCCAACAATTCGGAAGATGTTGCATCGAGAACCAAATACTCGTAACGTCTGCATAAATCGTTAAAAGTTGTTCGTAATTGTCTCAGATATTTCGCGAGCTTTCGAACGGAAGATTCTTGTTTGTGATCTTTCTCCTCGTAGTTCCATTTCAGCATCATTATCACCGTACTTAAATCAGTGTTGGTTTCTTCGATCAAACGAATACATAGTTCGAAGAGAGTGATGATTTTGATGGTACGTGCTGTACTTGCTTGGCGATAGAGATTCGCTGGTTGCTGGAAATTCGCTACTTTTTGGATGAGGAATTTTAATCCAGGTCTGCAGTCGAATTTTAATGCAGCTGAGTGGGAGACTTCCGATGCTACGAGGAAGATCTCCAGGTGCTCGGTGCTTAGATATGAAAGATATCCGGTCGTAGATGTTTTAGGAGACAGTGTCGAGTCTGGTATCAGGTAGGACAAGCTAAAAGAAAAAGATTAGATTTTTAAATGTAGTTGCTTAATCTGTCATATTTTATACTATTAGGGGTACCAGAAAGTGATCAATTATTTTTCACATACTTTATGGAGCTCCAGTTATTTTTTCATATTGAACATTATTCTATTAAATAATCCCAATCGTTATCTACGTTCCTTGACCGAGGATTCTCCAATGCTAACATTGTCCTTTTGAAAAAATCAGATTCCAAAATTTCGATGCGAAGAAATACTCCACACCCGAATTAATTACCTTTTGCTACCACTAATATAATAGTCTACTTAATTCACGGAAATATTAAATTCTGACTTCATGGGATATGTATTTCTAATGTAATTACATGGAATATTTGGATCGGTGTAATTCACTATACAGAATGTTTGCCAAGACAGAGTTTTCTTTATTATTATAATTATAATTGTAATTAAATCACTTACCCTGACAAAGAGGAGGTCGCTCCTTGGAAAAGGATCCTGAGGATGCAATGCAGAAGCATCCGGTGTACAAGAAGACCCACAACAAGGGCCCTAAGTTGTACTTTAACGATATGAATATCAGGATTGAAAGTTGAATCCACGGAGGGTGGATAAAGGTGAAAGACGTACGATCGGTCGTCCGGTGTTGTTGTTGCATCTCTGTATCGTTGTTCCTTCAAAAGGAACACCTGAAGACAATCGTTGTAATATTGAAGTGAAATTGTTCATCGAATATATATATATCTCGCGATCGCACTATGATCCGCGTATATTCTCTGATTAATTCTAATATTAAGTTTCATCCTGATTAATTATATCGTGCTACGAAATATCAGTTTACAATCGAATAAGAATAAAATTTTGGCGATCTATAATTATCTATATCTATACGATCTATTAATTATTTGAAAATAAAGTATATTTGTCAATCAAATTGCAAACGTGACAGATCGCCTGTAAAATTTAGACTGACGATAAAAGGCAATTTTCAAATAGCTATTAAAAGAAGTCAACTTAAAAACATATGACTCAACCCAATATTTGATTGCATGGAATAAATTTACGTTGCATTAAATAATTTGAATCAATTTTGGTTGTTTAAAATAATGTGTGCAAATTCAGGTTGCTAAAATTATTTATATAAATTCAGGTTGCGTAGAATAAATTTGAATAAATTCAGATCTTATAGAATTATTTAAATAAATTGGAGAATATACGTGGATCATCGCGGATGAATCCAGGGCCTGTTAAGATGATCATAACTAACGATGATGTTCCTTGTTATAATAAGGATATTAACAGAAGTAGCAGCAAGTAATTCCTAACGTGATTCTGTAGTTCACTTCGTTAAGATATGTGTGCATTCTACGAAAGCTGCAGCTTCTAGAAAAAGGTGTCGTAATAATTCATGTAATATCATTCGATGTAGAATTATTATTGGATTATGTGACGGTGAAATTCTAGCCATGGACTCAAGCCATGGATTTTAATGGTGATACGCAAACCGTGCTGAGTTAATTTCTGATGATTCCTCGACCAACGACGGGGTCCTTCCTCGATAATATTCCAACATATATATCTAATTAATTTTCAGTAACGAATTTTTCATTGATTTCAATTGAACTTTAAATACGAACCAAAGTCACATAGCCAATTTCCAAGTACATTCAAGATCCTTCCAATGTTATTGTTGGAAAATAATATTATATTTAGTAAGATGATTTTCAAGGGTGAAATGTACCATCGACTAACATGATTTCTTTTATGTGCGATGATTATGTTTATGAAAAATGGACTTCTTCTAAAGGACCTCGTCGATGAGGTTCTGCAGCCTGACCTGTGCCTTCTACCAGCGAGTGCAATGTCTAAACGTGGTGATTCCGAATTATTACGAATTCCGTCGACAGGCTTATTCCAATTTCTCTCTATTCGAGTAATTCAATAAACATTAAACCCCCTCCAACAATTATCGCAAGCTTATAACGCGAAGTAATAAATCAGATAATAAATATTAATATTAAAAAACTTGATAATAATTCAGATAATAAAACCTGCTTTATGCTATTCGACATCCAACATTAACATCGATACAAAAATATGATCATAAAATACCGATACAAATAAACAGAAATGTATTCATCCCCATAAAACATATCAGCAAACACCGAACCAAGCTCCGACATTAAAAGCATTGCACTCGAATGCATTATCAGAAGTAATATTCAAAAAATATGTACACTTAAAATGCATGATTAACAACATTATAGATCTATGTAAATATTTATCAAGCTAGTAAGCAATGTAATAATTAATGGGGATTGAAACGAGGCCTGTCGACGATGAAGGGTGGAGACAACCCCCTTCTTTATTTCTTTCCTAGAAACCCGATTAATGGAGACTTCTTTGATCTGTTCGTTATCACGACGCTCGATAAGGGAAGTAAATCGTACGTGATGTACATATCCGTGTGTATTATATAGAACTGGTTCTGTAATTTGTTTTTTTAAAATCCATGACATGAGTTACCGTGGGTGGCTAGAGCCAATGGGGGCCCGTGTTCGACGTAGTGTTAGTGTAATCGGGGGGTGTGGTGTGCTGCCTAGAACCAACGGGGTAGGAAGTAGTGTGCTGGTCAATCAGTGTCGTCTCAATGGTCATCAAATCCTGGAAAGGTGTTGTCGGCACTGACGCCGAGTTCTGCCTCTTGATGGCAGTCAAAACCTCGCGCAGCTGGCTCACCTGAGAGCAAGGCATGTCAGGAGGGCACAACCTTCTCTTTTCTCTTTATTCTCTCCCTCTCTCGCTCTCACACACACACACACACACACACTTTCTCTCTTTTGTTCACTCTATCACTCTTTTTCACGAGAAAGCTATCCAAATTATGATATAAACAATGGACTCCTAGTTCTTCCTTAAAAAATACTTTCTTGCTTCATATGAAAGCTGATCAATTATTACTGTAGATAACACTATCCGGATCATTTGTCATGTTACCACTTCTCATATTAAATATTTCACGTATTATCGTAAAAGTTCGATCTATTCACTATGACCACCTGTTTGCTGACTGTACTTTATGCAAATGATAGAAGTGATGGAAAGTAAATAATAAATGCACGAGATTTAGAGAACCCTCGTTTCGTATACGAATAAGGAATTACAAATTAGCAGACATCTTCATCCATTTTATGAAACAACAATTGAAACACTGTTCCATAGATAATGCAAGCCTATCAATCTTCTGACTCTTATCACTATTCATTATCCACAGCGTTATATATACTGTGATCCAACACTCGGCGACATATCGAGATGAAACTGAACACATAATAAAGAAAGCACACCAAACACACTAAGCCAGAAGTGGTTCTTAATTCCGTGATATAAAGTTCGGTGTATCGATAGGGGATGTACTCGGAATGACTTACCTCGGAGGCTAGTTCTCGTAACGTTACAGATTCCTCGTAAGTAGCATCCCGCCTTGCTGAAACCTTGACCTGGCCAACGTCACCGTGAAAGGATTGTGATCTCGGTGAGAAAGCCATGGTCAGCTGGTGCAATTCTTGAAGGGAATTCGAACAGACACGGTAGCAAGCAAGACCGCAGACATCCCACTGTTCCGGGGTGAGAATTGGGCCACTGCTCAGAAGGACGTGCCTAAAAACACCATATCAAATATAGAACTATTAATCCGTAACAGTAGAAATCATAAAACATCTTAAAACAGAGATATTCGGTGGATAAGCATTTATGCTTAATTCATTGCACCAAATATTTGAATATCTGCAATTAATTACACCGAATATTAGGATCCGTGAAATGAATTAGACAGAATATCTGAATCTGTATGAATTGAACTCATCAAAACTGTATATATTTCTAAACTACTATCCTCCTTCTAACGGCATAGTATTTTTGTTTCAGGTATCCTTCAACGAGGGTGTTCATCTCTCATGATCAGGATCGGAAGAAATCGACTGGCAAATATGAAAGAGATATCGATATAAGGTTGCGAGAGGTATAGTTTCAGAAAAGGAGGCGGCTAATCGAGTACATCTCGCCACGGTTGGTCGAAGCAATAAGTTGCATACGAGGAACGTTCTATGAAGAAGTGGGTTGCTACCAAGTGGGTGACTCTAGGATTTCAGATCAGGATCCCGTTCGTCATTCAGTGCCAGGCCAGGCTAGTTAATCTGCCCGCGAACCTGCCCCGTTTTTAAAGCACGAGTACGCGTGTACATCGATACTTGGCGATCGACCCCGTACAGGATTGGATTACAAGCCAAGCTCGATGTGTTGTCCACGGTGCATTAATACGAAGAAAATGCACGGATGGATCCAGGTGGGCCAGAGATAGGGAAGCAAAAAAAAGGGAGAGAGAGAGAGGAAAGCAATGGGAGGTACGGGGTGTATGTGTGCCGTTGGCACGACGCTCCGGGGGTGTCGAGTGTCGGTGGCTACCTTATCCCACCGGACAGCCTGTCAAGCTTCGTTATCGTCTTACACTCACGCTACGCCCCGGCACTAACATATATCTAAGCTTCGTCCAGCTACATTCCGCTCCAATCTTTTACCGTATACCTTATTCCTACTCTCAAAAAACACTATGTGCGGGAAAGGTATTAATAACTTTTGGTATATGACTGACTTCGTAAAAATATTAACGCTATATTTGATTCGAGGTTTAGTAATATTGGCATCGACAGTGACCGGTGAGAATGGGAGCAATTTGAGTCTGGATAGGTTTCAGGTTTAATTCTTATAATCACAGGCTGAAGAAAAATGGTATCATTTTAATATAAGTTACTGTGGATTTTCTAAATATGAGGAAGAAAAGATATTAATATATGATGTTCACCTGATACAAGCACCTCCTTTCCGAGCGATCTCCTCCGTCGGCTGAACGACGCATTCCGCCATCACCAACAGGAGTTGTTTCAACATAAGCGTTGTAGCTGGTAGATAGGTATCATTACGAACAGCTTTTGGTCCTAGAAAGTATCAAGAAACAGCTATAAAGAATATTATTCCTTGCGTCATACAATGAGTATTTTTAATAAAAACCACATCAGCTTGAAGTTCGAAGCCAATGAACTCCAACAGCATTTCTCATCAAACTACAACTCACCTTGTAAATGTTTCAAATAATCCACGACCAGATCAGCTGTAAGGCCACAACACTGTTCAAAATTAAAGACAAAGTCCTCCCAGTCCTTAAAATTCTTGGAGGTCTTCCTCAACCAGTTCTGCATCATCGGTAGGAGCAGATGATTCACGCAATAAAGTCCGAATCCAGGACCAGGCACATTCAACGTATCCCGAAGTAAATGGAACAACGTGTTCAAGGCATAAGGTTGATGACTTTTTGGACAAATCATGGTAGCACTGGCTAATCCTTCGATCAAGATATACCAAACTCTAAGGATACCACTATGCTTGTCCATGCTTTGCAAAGTAGTCACAGTATAATTCTTATTGTCCATCAAGGCATCGTAAGTTTTCTCAGGAAGAATCTTTTGCAGAGACTCAGTGTGCTTATTAAAGGTAGTCAGATTCGTGATGGGAATCGCAGGGTCAACATATTGCGGGATCGTTGACACTTGTATCCTTTGAGCGGAATGAAAGATCGGACAAGCTGGCATGCCATACATTGAAGCAAGAATATCACTGCAACTTAAAAGATATTTCAAACACTCGCAACAGAGTCTCAGCCTTCTACGTTCACCAGAATTCACTGGATCTTGATCATCTTGATGACCTTCGCTATCACCGATTCCCCTGACATGTCTCAGTAAACAGAGGATACAATCCAAGGCTGCATTCGCGAAGACCAGTGTATTCTTTCTTGACAGGAAGACATTGAACACCTCTGACAACGGCGCTGATTCCACGGAACCGGAAGTCCCTACGGATGCCACGCGAAGGGCACCGAAGAGTGGACGCCAACCTGACCGGATCTCAGTGCGATTTGTTTCTACGAATTCACAAATGCAACTGACGATCTGCAATAAGTATTTCATTGAAGAGTATTAAGGTAAGAAATGCTCGATTATTTATTTATGTAAACTGAACGAGAACTAAGTTAGGTAAGTCTTGTATCGGAAACTTAATAATGGCGATTAAACGTACTTGGTCCTGTACGTCACTATCGCAAAGTTCTAGGCACAGAAGGTTTTCGAAAGGCTTAAAAAGTGCTTCGTTGAAGTGAAAATGGGGTAATTCGATTTGTTCATTCAATAATGCTGCCATAGAGTCATGAATACATTGGACTGCTTTTTTCGAAATACCACGATCTTTGTGACACGCGGCTTCCATAAAATGTGGACCCAAAATACTCCACACCTGTAAAGATCATTTCCGAGTTATATCGATTTTTTAATTATTTTAACACGCTAGATTCATCGATATTAATCATAGGTTTCATTGTAGTTTATCTCACCCTCATTATGTGGATTAATGGCCGTCCACTTTTAACACACTTCAACATAACTTCACCCAAACGTACTAAAAGTAACACATTCATCTCGTTCCCCCGCGGTTTGTTTCTTCTCCACCAAAATCTTTTATTGTCCTCGAAACAGTCGCTAGTTTTGAAGAGCTGCGCTTTGCTGGCTCTACATAAACCCGTGAGAAATAAACACAAAGCTCGTAGATTTAATTTCAGTGCGGCATCCTCGAATAATCTGTCAACTTGTTGCGATAACACGCAAATAATTTTTGCTGCATAGTCAGCGGGAAGAATACCATTAAATTGACTGTCTGCATTCGATTCTTGGATTATTTCTGGAATTGTTTCCGAACTTGGATTTTGCGAATAAGGACTCGATAAAAAGCTGTAGACATCGACACTGTGAATCAATATTAATATTAAAATATTAAATTAATATTAAAATAATAAATCCATATTAAAACTCGTTAAGAAATCAGGTGATTTATGGTTTATAGTTTGTGTTGAAATGGTGGTATTAAAAGTGAAAAACTTTGGCTTAATTTTTATTAGCAGAAGTTTAAAAAGAATTGTATATTAAATATGCAAAAATCGTACCAAGTTTCCTCTTCGTCGCTGATATTAAAATTAAGTCTCAATTTATCCTGACTTCCTTTAACGTCGCCATTTCCATTATCCTTCTTCTCCTTTCTTTGCTGAGTTTTGGGTAAAGAAGGATTCTGATTTCGCCCAAAGAAATCGTGCTCCAGTTTACTTACGTAGAGGCAACACCTTATTAAACAAAAATAATTACAGATTATTAAATTATAATTAGAAAAATTAGCATTTAATACAATATTAAATGCACGATAAAATAAAGTTCAGTGAAAGAAATCACAAATTAATCTGCCTTTAATCAAATATAAGTTCAATGAAGTTTGCCAAGTTTCTAATTACTTAGTTAAGGAAATTATGTAGTTCCAAAAATTGTTCAGGGTAATTACTAAGTAATTAGCAGTATAATTACTTGATAGGAATGTAACAAATTTTTATATTAAATATTTAATCATCGCATCAAGTTTCCTCTTAGTCGCTGATATTAAAATTACGCAGTGTAAATGATAGTTAAATTAGCAGTGTAATTATTTACTGATAAGAACAAAACAGTTACTTAGTAATTACACTGAATCATTTTTGGTGTCATATAACTTCCTAGTTTATTATTGATAAATACTTGATTTATTGCTTACGTGAAAACATGAGGCCAACAATCACTACCGTGACTACTTAATTCTAATCCCCTTCCTAATAAAACATCCATGCTTAGTGCATGTGAGGTATGAATATTTGTCGCTCTGTTTTGCAATTTTAATCTTAAAACATCCTTTGTTCGTGTAATTCGCGACGTAGATTGTTCTGTGCACGCTGCTTTTGCAAGAAGTCCGAAAATCGAACCGCAACGATTTTGAAGACCTAAAATAAACGAATAGTAATCGAAGTGTAAATAAATCAAATAAGAACAAAATAAATAAGAACCGTGTAAAATAATTTTCGGTAAACATAAAAATATGCAGAAAATATGTATCCTCGAATGAGAGTCCAATTTGGAAAAGTATTAAAAAATATATTTACCAAGCACGTTACTCAAAGTAGCGGCTTTATGAAGTCCTTCCAAGGACAAAACAACGGTATCCCGAATCACTCTTCTTCCACCATCTCTGTTTAATATTCCTTTATTATTTTCTTCTTTCGGTGGATTTAATCCCGTTGACAAAACCGCCATCATGCTTCCCCAACAACAAGTTAATACTCTTCTTGAAAGTTTAGCACCGGCTTCCGCTTCCGGTGTTGGTTCGCTTCTTGAGAGTTGTGCTTTTTCAAGTCTTATGTAGTCTGACAAAAGTTGTCCGCCTCTTTGACTTCCGGGAATTCCGTCGACATCTTGAAATGAAATATTGATTTTTATTAATAAATATCGTTATATTCTTCAATGATTCTTGGCAGATTTTATGTTAAATTAATATTGATTCTACCGACAATTTTATATAAAATAATTCGGTGTAACTTTAAAGTTACCTTTAAGATGCAAATAATAAAAACTCGTCTATAAAGAAGTGATCAACGTAAATAGTTCACATCAAATTATTTTATATTTATATTCGATCTGTAATTAAATTATTATAATTACCAGTGAGTACATTAACGAGTGCACTATTTTCCGTGGAATTCGGATTATATCCGCATTGTTCCAATAAATTGGAAGCCAAAACTTGTTGATATAATTCGGACAGCCATGTTGCCGACAAATAAACCAGAACCCCAGAACCGTGAACTTCTTCGACGAATTGATCCTAAAAACGAAAGTATTCTTTATAAAAATTCCATTCAATCATTAAAAGAATTAATTAAAAAATATGCTCACCTCGCTAATAGGAACTTGACGACACTCATCGTGATAATAATTCATCTTGATTAACTTAAGATTGAGAAGCAACGCGGCGTAAGTCGCCAAATAAATTCCATCCGCATTCATAATTGTAATTAGCGCACAGGAATCCGTGCTTGTGTCTGTTTTTTCCTGCATTTTTTGTTGCGCCGTGAATACCCCTGAAAATAAAGTAATCAAAACAAAATTAAATTGTACCTTCACAATATTCATAAGCTATTATTGCAAAAAAATGGACTACACTTTCACAATATTCATAATTTATTACTACTGAAAGAAATGAGATTATACCTTCACAATATTCAGAAGCAAAATTTTGCAGAGCTTCGTCAACCTCGATATTACTTCGCAGATTCAAAACCATCGGAATAAGATCACTTCTAAGTGTTTTAACAAACAATCTTGCATTGTGTCTCTCGACATCCACATTGCACTCATCGGCAACCTGTCGACCCACATGAAGACACTTTGGTAATTTCTCTAATCTCAATCTCTCCCTTTCGTTCTCCATTGCATAATCATTGTCATCGAGACTGTTTTCTTCTTGCACCTCATCTAAATCATTCTGAGGTCCTTCGGTATCCGTTGAATCATCGTCCTGCGAAGGTCCATGTCCTGAAGAGTCCGAGTCTGATCCAACGCCTTTTTTCATTAACTCCAATTGTTCCCTGAATTAATTGCAACAAGAATTAAAAAACCCGTAATACCTGAATAGTCTGCTCAGAAATTTTTTCAATAAAAAACAAAACATCTGATTAGTCAGATTAGGAAATTTTTTATAGAAATTCATGTTAATTGATTGATCAGATTAAACATTTTACATTAACTAACTAGCCACCTTAGAAATTTTTTTAATGACATCCCTTGTTATCTGATTAGTCAACTAAGAGATTTTAAAATAGGAAACCGTGTTAACTGGTTCTCCACATGTAACCCGGTTTCTCGAAGATTAGGATAACTCGAGGATACGGAAGTTTTTAAGTAAAAAACACACCGATAGGTTTTTGGTAAACGTGCCATGCTCTGATAGGTCAAAGGTCCTCGGTAATCACAGGATTCCAGTTCTTCGTACAAACTATTGATCGTGCACGTATATGTGTGATTAATAGCTTTGCCCTCACATAATTCTTGAAGGGCTGATAACATCGCGACAACACATGAGACACTCGCGTATAAAATACTCAGTCCACCCATCGTTGATTCCTCGATGGAATCCATTGCCCTAAAAAATATCAAGTTCATAAATCGTAATTAATAATTATTTCCAGAACTGCTTTCCTTTACATTTATTGCTGTAACCTTTTGTTATACATCTATTGGAAAAGTCGTGACTTTTACATGGAAATTAATATTTTATATAAAATTATATAAAATCTCTCGCATATTAATAGAATATTAATTCTATTAATTGCATGCTCGGATTAATTAAGTACTCACAGTCTCATTAAAGCCATGTCACTCTGTATATGGCTTGATCGATCTTCTTCAACCAATAAGGGACCCGTAAAATCAACCATTCGATTTGGGCTACGTAAAAGTTCCTTTAACGCTTTTAAGGGTTCCAATCGTTGTGTTGGAGGAGGATATAACAACATCCGGTGAAATACTGATTCTAATACTGGTCGAAGTGGACCAACGCAACCCACTAATCGTACCAATTCTGTTCCAATACTGAAACAAAACATTAATTATTTGAAATTTAATTAAAATAGAATTTAATTGAAATTTAACGAAATTTAAATGAATTATTATCTAATTATAATTTGAAATTAATTAATTAACATCATTGATATATTAGCGAAAGATCGCTGGATAATAATCAAATAATAATTTTGTATTCACTTCTGCGACCAACGTCATTAGATTTCTTCAAAATTCTCTTATCGTTAGAAATATTAATTTCAGTATTTTCAATATATACATATTTGCTTCCTGTTTCGTTGCTTTTATAAATATTCATTTCATATATTACTTCATCACATTAATTATTTTCAGTACCTGTATACAGTTTTAGCTTGATGGCTATCAAAACTTAAAGACGTCGCCAAACATCCTGAACCCCTTCCGATCTCCGTTTCCTTTCCCTCCCTGGATGTAAATGTCTTATCAACTCTCGGGGTGCCAAGAAAAGCAATCAAAGCAGGACAGAATTTCTGCCATAAAAAGGTAGTGAAATGTGTGTTGGTGTGAATCTTTTGCGGAAGCGACGATATCAAAGTGTGAAGACACTCCAATAAAAACACCACCGTGTTACCATTCCGAGCATTACTGGAACAAGATTTCCTAAATGTTTGCAACCTGCGTTTAAAAAGAGTCTCATGTTTATAATTTCATATTCGATGTAATGACTGCAATTACTTTTGTGCTTCGTCCAATTTGCTGCAAATATATTGCAGTATCGGTAGAGCCTCGTTAAAACATGACACCCCACTTTCACGAACATTCTTGTTTCGTTTGGCATTCTCATCCATTTCTTGGCATTCTTCATCTGCAAATAAAGAAAAAAAGATAGTTGCATGTCTGCATTGTGAACCGTCATGCAATCTCGGGATTTATTGATCAAACTTTCCAACACTTTGAATACGATATAGTTACTATCTGCGTGTCTGATAAGGCGAAAGAATTATCGTGGGATGGTTGTAGAAATATTAGGAATATAATAGTCTGACCCAAAATGCACGCTTTTAAGTAGCATACAGTAATTTTTAAGTGGCTTTGAAGTAACGTGTACTATTTAATATAGTATTATAAATAATTGTAGGTCGAAATGTAGTTTTTAATAATTACCTAAAAATAAACAAAAGGACCTTAATGTTTGACTGGTGGCAGCCTGCGCTGCTGTTCTCACTGCGTGATTTCCGTTCTCGAAAGCCTCGCAGCAAGTAGTTAGGATTGCAATAATCAGACGACCGTTCATTGTCCAATACGATGAACACGCGACTTGTAAAAGGACCTGAAATATAATTCGTAATCGATAAGGATTGATTTATTTGAATTTATGATCGATACGTCTAATAATAATAATATGTATCTAATATTATCTATTAGGGGTACCGGAAAGAATTTAATTTTGTTCAAAAAGGAAATTATGGCTTTGGAGGATTGTCGGTCAGGAATTATAGAAAACGATGGGGGTTATTTAATAGAATAATATTTAATATGAAAAAATAAATGGAGTTTCATAAAGTATGTGAAAAATAATTGATTTTCGGGTATTAATTGAAAAGTAAAATAATTAGCTTTCCGGTACCCCTAATATATTAGGTAAAGTATATTTTAGAGACCTATATTAGATAATATTAAATATATAGATGTTAATATTAATTGATTATTCTTAGATATTTGTTGACAATTGTAAATTATCTGTCAGACGAGTAGATATATATTACTAATTAAAAATTTATAATATAAGACTCACTTTGAGCATATCAATTTGGGTGTCATCCGATTGCGACAAAATGGACCCCATAGCGTGTAACATTTGTGCGGGAAGCCATAAGGAATCATCTTCCGGTTCATGTGGTGATTGAAATCTATCATCCCTTAACATTCTCTGTTGGCAAAAAAAGACATAAATGAAATTTTATTAAAAAGTAAATGAAAATAGAAATGGAGCAACACTAATTATTCTTATTCGAAACGAGTGGATTAAAGATTGGCTTTAATCAAAAAATAGATTAAGTGTAATCGTAAATATCATTCTAATCTTCTAATGTTACGGTATTAATATTCTAATTCAATTAAAAGTAACTGAAAATTGTAAACATAGAACACTAATTAAAATGTATCTGCATAACGACACTTCCATCGCAGCTGTTCGCTGCTATCATTCTCCTTATCACTACTCGTTCGCATAAGCGGATGTAATACACACTCCCGATCTAAAACTACCGCAGATATTAACCGCAAAAAATAATATTCAGAAAAACCACATACATGTAATCCCGATAATCCAAAAGCAACAAACTTGCTGCGTTTCGTTTCCAGTGCGAGCTGAAACGCATGTAGACATTTCGCACGTAACTCGTGTGGAGGATCTCGGAGTAATCCTTGCTGCTTATCCAGGAAATCTAGAATCAAAAACCGAGCAAGAAATAAATATTTTTTAAACCCTATTCATAATCAGAATGCATCGAGTATCATATTAAATCCAAACAATAAAACCTCGAAGTACCACCCTTACACAAAATCGAGATAAATAAAAAGAAATATATCGTTGTTATAGAAGTAAGATTCATTAACTAACATTTTCATGTAGGAATCGCGGCTTCTTCGATAAATGGTTAGCAAAAAGTTACAGCAATAAATTTTGCTTTAACAAGATTTTACGAAGAAATATGTTTAATGAATGTTATTTCCGTTGGAGATAAATATCTGTATAATTAATTAAATTGTTTGACATACGAAAATAAAAAGAACATTTACGTAAAGTAGATAAATAAGATGCTCTTGTTTGACGTATCTATCCGGTGTTAATGGACTGATAATGGACTCCAAATTCTGTGTATTTTTCAGCGGACAAGGAATTAAATCTATTTAAATGATCATGACTTTTTAGAGATGTAATTAATTGCACTTACCGTGCGCTTCCTGCGCTGATTTCCGTAAATTCTGCAATTTTGCATTATTTGACTCACGGACGATCTGCAGCAGTAGATTCTCCATGACACGGCAGACTTAGTGTGCTACTGATCGATAGCGGGAGTGCCGAAGCGCGGCTGGCTACATGCGCCTAACCACTCCACCGAGGAACTCACCCTTCGAGGGAAATGCATCTCTTCCCTTTCCCTTTCTCCGACCCTTTCACCGACCTATGACATTCCGAAACCACTGTCGTTCTGAATCATTAACTATGAAACTGACCAATATCGATCTTTAAAATGATTTAATCGAATCAACTGATGCAAACAATTTCATTGAAGTTCTGTGAAAATACTCGAAACCTGAAACTCGTCCGAATTGAATGAATTTTCCGAACCTATAATCAATGGACTTTGAATTCAATTGGTTACACATATAAACATTGAATTGATATAAATCATACTCGGAACATAGTATAAACATTCAATTATCTAATTCATCTACTTAACTGTAAAAATATATCGTTTATGGTTATTGATTGTGTCGTTAATCAAAAGCAATGATTGCGAAATGCAAGGGGTATCTCGAAATTACCAAAGCGAATAAATAAAGTGGTTTTATAATAGTTTATGTAACTTACGCGATCATTTGAATGTTCGTTCTGGGATTGGGAAAAGTATACTTATTTATTGCATACTATTTGTGCGTTATTTAATAATAAATTTGTGAGGGATATTGAGGAGTCCGTCAGTTTTTAAATCCCAGGTTAACATCATCTGCGGCGCGCCACAATCGCTCGCTGTTGAACTGATGGTTAAAGCATAGAAGAGATACGGGAACACTGATAAGTGATGCGATTTTTAATGTTCGGAAAAATTATCGATACCTCCACACATAGGCAGGCCCCATTCTGAGGCTGAAAAAAAATGTTTAAACCGCTTCCTGCGACCCAAAACCTAATTAGGACTTATTTATACATCATAGAACATCGATTTGGGGCAGTTAGAATTAAAATTGACGAGTTTGATTTTTGGCCCAGGATCCACTTTTTCGAGAACTACCCCCCCTTCTCAACTTTTCGATTTTGGGAGGCCCCATTCTGATGCTGAAAAAAATGTTTAAACCGCTTCCTGCGACCCAAAACCTACTTAGAACTTATTTATACATCATAGAACATCGATTTGGGGCAGTTAGAATTAAAATTGACGAGTTTGATTTTTGGCCCAGGATCCACTTTTTCGAGAACTACCCCCCCTTCTCAACTTTTCGATTTTGGGAGGCCCCATTCTGAGGCTGAAAAAAATGTTTAAACCGCTTCCTGCGACCCAAAACCTACTTAGAACTTATTTATACATCATAGAACATCGATTTGGGGCAGTTAGAATTAAAATTGACGAGTTTGATTTTTGGCCCAGGATCCACTTTTTCGAGAACTACCCCCCCTTCTCAACTTTTCGATTTTGGGAGGCCCCATTCTGAGGCTGAAAAAAATGTTTAAACCGCTTCCTGCGACCCAAAACCTACTTAGAACTTATTTATACATCATAGAACATCGATTTGGGGCAGTTAGAATTAAAATTGACGAGTTTGATTTTTGGCCCAGGATCCACTTTTTCGAGAACTACCCCCCCTTCTCAACTTTTCGATTTTGGGAGGCCCCATTCTGAGGCTGAAAAAAATGTTTAAACCGCTTCCTGCGACCCAAAACCTACTTAGAACTTATTTATACATCATAGAACATCGATTTGGGGCAGTTAGAATTAAAATTGACGAGTTTGATTTTTGGCCCAGGATCCACTTTTTCGAGAACTACCCCCCCTTCTCAACTTTTCGATTTTGGGAGGCCCCATTCTGAGGCTGAAAAAAATGTTTAAACCGCTTCCTGCGACCCAAAACCTACTTAGAACTTATTTATACATCATAGAACATCGATTTGGGGCAGTTAGAATTAAAATTGACGAGTTTGATTTTTGGCCCAGGATCCACTTTTTCGAGAACTACCCCCCCTTCTCAACTTTTCGATTTTGGGAGGCCCCATTCTGAGGCTGAAAAAAATGTTTAAACCGCTTCCTGCGACCCAAAACCTACTTAGAACTTATTTATACATCATAGAACATCGATTTGGGGCAGTTAGAATTAAAATTGACGAGTTTGATTTTTGGCCCAGGATCCACTTTTTCGAGAACTACCCCCCCTTCTCAACTTTTCGATTTTGGGAGGCCCCATTCTGAGGCTGAAAAAAATTTTTAAACCGCTTCCTGCGACCCAAAACCTACTTAGAACTTATTTATACATCATAGAACATCGATTTGGGGCAGTTAGAATTAAAATTGACGAGTTCCATTTTTGGCCCAGGATCCACTTTTTCGAGAACTACCCCCCCTTCTCAACTTTTCGATTTTGGGAGGCCCCATTCTGAGGCTGAAAAAAATGTTTAAACCGCTTCCTGCGACCCAAAACCTAATTAGGACTTATTTATACATCATAGAACATCGATTTGGGGCAGTTAGAATTAAAATTGACGAGTTCCATTTTTGGCCCAGGATCCACTTTTTCGAGAACTACCCCCCCTTCTCAACTTTTCGATTTTGGGAGGCCCCATTCTGAGGCTGAAAAAAATGTTTAAACCGCTTCCTGCGACCCAAAACCTAATTAGAACTTATTTATACATCATAGAACATCGATTTGGGGCAGTTAGAATTAAAATTGACGAGTTTGATTTTTGGCCCAGGATCCACTTTTTCGAGAACTACCCCCCCTTCTCAACTTTTCGATTTTGGGAGGCCCCATTCCGAGGCTGAAAAAAATGTTTAAACCGCTTCCTGCGACCCAAAACCTAATTAGGACTTATTTATACATCATAGAACATCGATTTGGGGCAGTTAGAATTAAAATTGACGAGTTTGATTTTTGGCCCAGGATCCACTTTTTCGAGAACTACCCCCCCTTCTCAACTTTTCGATTTTGGGAGGCCCCATTCTGAGGCTGAAAAAAATTTTTAAACCGCTTCCTGCGACCCAAAACCTAATTAGGACTTATTTATACATCATAGAACATCGATTTGGGGCAGTTAGAATTAAAATTGACGAGTTTGATTTTTGGCCCAGGATCCACTTTTTCGAGAACTACCCCCCCTTCTCAACTTTTCGATTTTGGGAGGCCCCATTCTGAGGCTGAAAAAAATGTTTAAACCGCTTCCTGCGACCCAAAACCTAATTAGGACTTATTTATACGTCATAGAACATCGATTTGGGGCAGTTAGAATTAAAATTGACGAGTTTGATTTTTGGCCCAGGATCCACTTTTTCGAGAACTACCCCCCCTTCTCAACTTTTCGATTTTGGGAGGCCCCATTCTGAGGCTGAAAAAAATGTTTAAACCGCTTCCTGCGACCCAAAACCTAATTAGGACTTATTTATACATCATAGAACATCGATTTGGGGCAGTTAGAATTAAAATTGACGAGTTTGATTTTTGGCCCAGGATCCACTTTTTCGAGAACTACCCCCCCTTCTCAACTTTTCGATTTTAGGAGGCCCCATTCTGAGGCTGAAAAAAATGTTTAAACCGCTTCCTGCGACCCAAAACCTACTTAGAACTTATTTATACATCATAGAACATCGATTTGGGGCAGTTAGAATTAAAATTGACGAGTTTGATTTTTGGCCCAGGATCCACTTTTTCGAGAACTACCCCCCCTTCTCAACTTTTCGATTTTGGGAGGCCCCATTCTGAGGCTGAAAAAAATGTTTAAACCGCTTCCTGCGACCCAAAACCTACTTAGAACTTATTTATACATCATAGAACATCGATTTGGGGCAGTTAGAATTAAAATTGACGAGTTTGATTTTTGGCCCAGGATCCACTTTTTCGAGAACTACCCCCCCTTCTCAACTTTTCGATTTTGGGAGGCCCCATTCTGAGGCTGAAAAAAATTTTTAAACCGCTTCCTGCGACCCAAAACCTACTTAGAACTTATTTATACATCATAGAACATCGATTTGGGGCAGTTAGAATTAAAATTGACGAGTTCCATTTTTGGCCCAGGATCCACTTTTTCGAGAACTACCCCCCCTTCTCAACTTTTCGATTTTGGGAGGCCCCATTCTGAGGCTGAAAAAAATGTTTAAACCGCTTCCTGCGACCCAAAACCTAATTAGGACTTATTTATACGTCATAGAACATCGATTTGGGGCAGTTAGAATTAAAATTGACGAGTTTGATTTTTGGCCCAGGATCCACTTTTTCGAGAACTACCCCCCCTTCTCAACTTTTCGATTTTGGGAGGCCCCATTCTGAGGCTGAAAAAAATGTTTAAACCGCTTCCTGCGACCCAAAACCTAATTAGGACTTATTTATACGTCATAGAACATCGATTTGGGGCAGTTAGAATTAAAATTGACGAGTTTGATTTTTGGCCCAGGATCCACTTTTTCGAGAACTACCCCCCCTTCTCAACTTTTCGATTTTGGGAGGCCCCATTCCGAGGCTGAAAAAAATGTTTAAACCGCTTCCTGCGACCCAAAACCTAATTAGGACTTATTTATACATCATAGAACATCGATTTGGGGCAGTTAGAATTAAAATTGACGAGTTTGATTTTTGGCCCAGGATCCACTTTTTCGAGAACTACCCCCCCTTCTCAACTTTTCGATTTTGGGAGGCCCCATTCTGAGGCTGAAAAAAATTTTTAAACCGCTTCCTGCGACCCAAAACCTACTTAGGACTTATTTATACATCATAGAACATCGATTTGGGGCAGTTAGAATTAAAATTGACGAGTTCCATTTTTGGCCCAGGATCCACTTTTTCGAGAACTACCCCCCCTTCTCAACTTTTCGATTTTGGGAGGCCCCATTCCGAGGCTGAAAAAAATGTTTAAACCGCTTCCTGCGACCCAAAACCTAATTAGGACTTATTTATACATCATAGAACATCGATTTGGGGCAGTTAGAATTAAAATTGACGAGTTTGATTTTTGGCCCAGGATCCACTTTTTCGAGAACTACCCCCCCTTCTCAACTTTTCGATTTTGGGAGGCCCCATTCTGAGGCTGAAAAAAATGTTTAAACCGCTTCCTGCGACCCAAAACCTAATTAGAACTTATTTATACATCATAGAACATCGATTTGGGGCAGTTAGAATTAAAATTGACGAGTTCCATTTTTGGCCCAGGATCCACTTTTTCGAGAACTACCCCCCCTTCTCAACTTTTCGATTTTGGGAGGCCCCATTCCGAGGCTGAAAAAAATGTTTAAACCGCTTCCTGCGACCCAAAACCTAATTAGGACTTATTTATACGTCATAGAACATCGATTTGGGGCAGTTAGAATTAAAATTGACGAGTTTGATTTTTGGCCCAGGATCCACTTTTTCGAGAACTACCCCCCCTTCTCAACTTTTCGATTTTGGGAGGCCCCATTCTGAGGCTGAAAAAAATGTTTAAACCGCTTCCTGCGACCCAAAACCTAATTAGGACTTATTTATACATCATAGAACATCGATTTGGGGCAGTTAGAATTAAAATTGACGAGTTTGATTTTTGGCCCAGGATCCACTTTTTCGAGAACTACCCCCCCTTCTCAACTTTTCGATTTTGGGAGGCCCCATTCTGAGGCTGAAAACAATTTTTAAACCGCTTCCTGCGACCCAAAACCTACTTAGAAATTATTTATACATCATAGAACATCGATTTGGGGCAGTTAGAATTAAAATTGACGAGTTTGATTTTTGGCCCAGGATCCACTTTTTCGAGAACTACCCCCCCTTCTCAACTTTTCGATTTTGGGAGGCCCCATTCTGAGGCTGAAAAAAATGTTTAAACCGCTTCCTGCGACCCAAAACCTAATTAGGACTTATTTATACGTCATAGAACATCGATTTGGGGCAGTTAGAATTAAAATTGACGAGTTTGATTTTTGGCCCAGGATCCACTTTTTCGAGAACTACCCCCCCTTCTCAACTTTTCGATTTTGGGAGGCCCCATTCTGAGGCTGAAAAAAATGTTTAAACCGCTTCCTGCGACCCAAAACCTAATTAGGACTTATTTATACATCATAGAACATCGATTTGGGGCAGTTAGAATTAAAATTGACGAGTTTGATTTTTGGCCCAGGATCCACTTTTTCGAGAACTACCCCCCCTTCTCAACTTTTCGATTTTGGGAGGCCCCATTCTGAGGCTGAAAACAATTTTTAAACCGCTTCCTGCGACCCAAAACCTACTTAGAAATTATTTATACATCATAGAACATCGATTTGGGGCAGTTAGAATTAAAATTGACGAGTTTGATTTTTGGCCCAGGATCCACTTTTTCGAGAACTACCCCCCCTTCTCAACTTTTCGATTTTGGGAGGCCCCATTCTGAGGCTGAAAAAAATGTTTAAACCGCTTCCTGCGACCCAAAACCTACTTAGAACTTATTTATACATCATAGAACATCGATTTGGGGCAGTTAGAATTAAAATTGACGAGTTTGATTTTTGGCCCAGGATCCACTTTTTCGAGAACTACCCCCCCTTCTCAACTTTTCGATTTTGGGAGGCCCCATTCTGAGGCTGAACAAAATTTTTAAACCGCTTCCTGCGACCCAAAACCTACTTAGAACTTATTTATACATCATAGAACATCGATTTGGGGCAGTTAGAATTAAAATTGACGAGTTTGATTTTTGGCCCAGGATCCACTTTTTCGAGAACTACCCCCCCTTCTCAACTTTTCGATTTTGGGAGGCCCCATTCTGAGGCTGAAAAAAGTTTTTAAACCGCTTCCTGCGACCCAAAACCTAATTAGAACATATTTATGCATCATATAACATCGAGTTGGGGCACATAGAAGTAAGATTGCCGAGTTCGATTTTTTGGGCATTTTTCAATGTATATCTTGTAATTTGTTTTTTAAATTACACTATCGCTGGCGCTTAGGTTACAGTTTTTACTCATCTCTGCATGGGGACCTTTTGTTACATTCAATCACAGGCCGTGTGTGGGATTAGATATATATAAACCGTCATTTATAAATGTTTGGTGGGTAAAGTCAACTGTTATACAAAATGGCGGCGGGGCTCCAGAGCCACCATGACAGAATCAGTTGATACATGGGCCGCATCATAATGTCGTCCGTGTTTCGAAGTGACAGGAGCGTGTGAGGAAGGAAGGAAGAACACCTGTTAAAGTGTTTACGAATGTGCATTTAATATTTTATTTATTCTCTAGTATTCTTAGGTTTATTCACTACCTGGATATATTTTAATTATTAGGATTATTTTTAGTATTATTATAATTTAGGCTATGGAAGCGAAGTTGTATACACTCGCTGTTGGTCTGTTAGGTAAATTGTGGCTTGTTTGTGTATGAATGTGCATGAAATCGAATGATTTCGAAGAGTTTTAATAATTAATCTGTGCGAGTAAGTTCGTATGATTGTACGAATGCGCGATTTAATTTCGATAGGCCTTGGTTTCGGATTCTTGCATCGGTGGCACGTATCCACACTTTTCGAAAATGACCGTCATTTTTCCCATCTCTCGGAAATCGAAAGGGAAATGTCCTTTAGAACTGAGATGGTACACATAATTCTAATGAATTTTTCGAATAATATCGTCCCATCGCAATATCTTACGCACTCCCCTAACCTCTCTTTCAGGGGATGTATTATTCGTATTATAAAACGATCGCGGAGTCGAAAGATTTCCCGGAGGGTTTAAGTAAGCTCCGTAATGATAGTACGTCGGAGTATGGAAATATTATAAATGCTGGCGTTAAATACTCTTTGCTTCCAGAGGTAATAAACTTAATTGCAGTACATCAAAATCTTAGAAAAATCTTTGGTGTACTATACATTTCAGTTCTTTTAATGTTAAGCTTTTGCGTTAAACATCAAAGCGCTAAACATACTATTGTTTATATTAATATCAAGCAACCTATATTAGCATTAAGATGTTATGTTACAAACCATAACTTGGCACTTTAATTATGGAATGATTTTTAACAACTTTCCCTTATCCTACATATCCTACAAGTTTATCCATATCCCAATACGTTTGCTACTTCTAAGTTTTAGATCTTATATGGTCTCACCTTATCATTCACATCAAGTTATCTATAAACATATCTTTACTACAAGGCCTTGCATATTAATTTAGTATTTGCTTTTTTCCTTTCTGAACATTTTTCATTTTTATTTGAATGTTTTGTTTCGTATGCATTATGTGTGCAATTTGCTTCTTCTTCTTCTTCTTCTTCTTAGATCTCCTTTGTTAGTAAATACATAGAATTATTGTTCCAGATGTTGACCGGGTTTCTGTATCATTGGGCAAAGAATTTAGGAATAGTAGGAAAAAAATGTTGGCAAGTGAGACCCGTACAAGAATTTTAGATACAGAAATTATATTTTCATTTCTCATTAGATAATCGCGAATGAATCACTTTCAGATAGAAAGAGGTGATGGTTTACCACCAGTAACGAGTTGTGAAGGTTTAGAAGTTCCTATATACTTTTACCTAGAAATTGTTTGGTTGACCACTATTTTCACAGCTGCCATATTATTCTATTACTCGACTTATTTGAGTAACTCAGTTGCTAGTGGATTCATTACTATATTGTTATTCTTCTACAATCATAACGAGTGTACTAGAGTACAATGGACGCCGCCGCTGCGCGAAAGTTTTGCGTATCCCGTATTACTTTTTCAAATGTATACATGGACTATCATCCTTAGAGAATGGGCTACCAATGATGGTACAATAAAACCAATCCCTAAGGGATTATTCGTGGTACGAATTCTTTCGAAATTCTTACGATATTTATTAACACTTAAAGCGCCGGTTGTAAGTTAAACTTTTTATCAAGATCATGTAAAATTTGTGAAGGGAAATTTTCTCCTGTACAGGAGTTATTTTATTCTATTTGTAAAAATGTATATTTCTACCAAACTCGTAAATATCGCGATGTTTTAGATCAAGTTTCCAAGAAAAGCCGACGCTTTAAATGTTAAAAAGTAATGATACCCGCGATATACAACTTGTATTACATATTATTTTAGGACATGTGTTTCGCCACAGTAATTAGTCTCTGTAGCTGGAAATTCTCCGAGTTCGTATTTTTAACTCAGACAATTGCGGTACTTATTCTGAGATGGATGAAAATTATAACAGACACTACTTTCTTCTGTTTCTGTGCCATACATGTGTGCTCACTGGGGGGATTCCTCTATATTACATGGGGCGTCTATGATTTTCACCCCCTTTACATATGGGTCCTAGCCATAAGCGGTGTTTCGACCCATTTAAGTGGGTTAACGGAATACGTAGGCCCAAAAATAGAGACTGCTCTTGAGATCCTCTTCACAATTATTTCGGCGGCATTGACGAAGTTCTACTTAATAGGAAACGCGGATGATACACACATTTTCAACATTTTAAGAGCAAAGATATCTGGCTATAAAGACTTCCATACAATGCTCTACACCTGCTCCGCAGAATTCGATTTCTTACAATACAGAACTTACGAAACAATTATTAATACGTTACTTCTACCGAGTGCCATTTTGGCTGGAATGCTGGTCCTTTATTTCTGGTATAGAAATTATAATACTAAAGGGTACCCTAAGTGTATAGAACCCGAAGTAGCTTATACCGGCCTACAAACTGGTGCTTTCATTATTATGGCTGTTTTTATTATGAGGCTTAAATTGTTTATGAATCCACATCTGTGTATGATAGCCGGCGCCGTGTGCGCCAAGAGATATTTAGAAAAAGTTGGTATCAAAACCGAGACAATGCGTGGAGCGATTATCGTTCTCTTAATCGCTGGAATGTCTTATCACGGTTACGATAGGTTTCAAGAAGAACGATCTATCATGGGTAATTATGCGCACCGAATAATTCACGTGAAATCAGACGTTAGTTTTCCGACAGTATATCTAAGAAATTAATATTAAATATTAGAATATTTATTATCGTATCTGTTAGACTATAATGAAATAGGTATAAGTAATCGTTGTGTGATTAACAGTAACATATACTGTAGGAGAATATAGTAATATCGAGCAAGAAGAATTATTTCAATGGATTAAAATGCATACACCCAAAAACGCGGTGTTTGCGGGAAAAATGTCATTAATGGCAAATTTAATGCTCTCTACTAAGAGACCGATCGTTAATAATCCTTATTACGAATGCAAAAAAATGAGGTATATTTTCTCGATCTACATTGATAGAATATATTACAATATTCTAGTTATGTACAGCGTTTTGTAAACATTCCTTCCAGAGATAAAACTATGAAAGTTTATGAGGTCTTTAGTAGAAAGTATCCAACGGCTGTGTATTCTACACTCAAAAACTTGAATGTCAATTACGTGGTTTTGGAACAACTTCTGTGCCTTGGATACGCGAATCTGTAAAGAAACAATTCTGAAATCTCGCTGTTGTTTGGTTGAAAATGTAAAAATACAGCATATTCTTTCTAGGCAACCAGGATGCCAAATGCTCGATTTGTGGGATTTAGTGGATAATGGGGCCGCAAAGGCAGCCGGTAAACCACCCCTTTGCCCTCTTTTATTCCAAGGGAAATCGTCCTTGTTTAGAAGGGCATTTATAAACAATCAGTATATTGTTTTGCAACTCGATTATTCGCACTATGTCGAGGTCAAACCGAATACTTCGTTACCACTAGTTTACAAGTCTTGAGTGTGATCTTATATTAGAAATAATTTAATGATAACGGGAGAAATGAAGATACCTTGCGAGACTGTGAGAAACTATTTTTCTTCGAGAAGATGTTATACATACATCTATATGTTATATATATATATTTTATAACATTTCCTTAACGATGCTTTGTCAAGGAGAACCAAAGGATTAATAGTACAAGAGCTTACATTACTTGTACGAAGTACGCCGAACAAATATTCGGATTCTTTTTTATCCACTCACTGCGTTCCTATCAGAGTTCAGTTTTCTCGATTCACCATGTAAATAATGTGAGTTAATTTACCATTCATTGTTCATCATTTCTAGTAAATGTACTAACGATATTTCTCGATTACCAAATAATAAAAGTATTCGACTAACGATTGTTGGTTCGTCGTTGTATTTTTTACTCAGCAATTATTTTTCATAACTAAATAAAAATTCCTCCAAATATCTAGCTGAGGTATCATTTTATCTCATCCTGAATATTTAAGTTTTCTTATGTAATCAATTTATCAACCCTTCAGCAACATCCATACAATCGGGCCACCGCGCCGAAGGAGGTGGATATGTTGGGCCCTATCGTCCCCTATCATTCTGATTTTGGTAACTGACATCGTTTTAGCTTCCATATTTCAAGTCACTCTTACGGGTCCCAATCATGATATAAAATAAACGAAGTTTGCAATTTTTAGTGGTCCTATGTCCGCGTACCCTTTAGCTCCGTGGAGAGAAGTTCGTCCTATCATCCCCAATTTCGGTAACTTTTATATCGCTTCAACTTCAGTAATTCAAGACTCTCTCGCGAATAGCGATAGTGATATGAAATAAACAAAAGGTTTTCAGTTTTCTAGAGGGTCTATCCCTGTACCCTTTAGCTCGGAGAAGAGGAATTCAACATCGGAATGGTAAGAGAAGTCGAAGCTCCGTTATAAGCGCACAGCGTAGCACCTTCACTCGGTGGAACGTAGAAGTATAGTCGAAGCCGAGGCGAGCCTTCGCTATACTACGTTGTGCCGCTGACCCAAATGAATCCTACGGCCAGTCAGTCCCGGTCCGGGCTTCACCGCGTTAATATTGCTCGCGAGCACACAGCTGCTATCGTTTAAACATCCACCAATCGCCTTGCCCGATACAGAAAAACCACATAAAATCACCGCCACCGTACACGAGAACAGTGTCAATAATAATCGAGTACCGCGTCACTTAGAATCGAGCGTGAACCACCCGCATATCTGGAGAACATTGGTACCCATATTGGTGCACGCGTTAACGAAACCAGTGAAATTCCTCGTACTTTCTATTTGGTTTAAAAGTACGGAAAATCGAGAGGAACTTTCGATATGCATGTGTTGCTTCCATGAGATTGATTTACGGAGAATGCAAAGGTGAATCGTTGACTGGTGTCGTACGATTGTGTTCGACTACGGATGATGATTATAGAAAAAGGAACGAAGGGAATCCACGCGTGTGATAGATTGTTATTGAGCCTGTGATCGATCGGATGTACCCTGATTCTCGTGGACTCGCGGAAAGTGGTGATTGGTAGAAAGAAAGGTGGAGGAAACGTGGATGTAGTTCAGAACGACCTGGTGTCTTAAAATACGGTGATCGATCTTAAAATATCCGAGCGGGACCAGGAACACGAAGACGAAGGATGCAAAGAGAGCAAGGGTGTGCCGAGATTAACGTGAATATCGAGAAGAGGGATTAATTGGAGGCAATTACAGGCATCCATATAGAGATGCGGTTGAATTCTGTGCAGCATTTCGTCGCTCGTAATTATTGACACCAGCCAGTAAGTATCGGATTCATAGAGTTTTCTTCTTTTTTTTCGCTCGTTAAATTTAATCGACACCGGGGCGGGGGAGGGGGGATATTGGTGCATCCGGAGACATCAAGGACACCTCTTCCTCGCGTCCTTGTACGGTTTTATGGACGGTGCATTAATTCGCTCAATGAGCATAACAATGTAAATGCAGACCTCTTCTGCCGGATAGCCTCGCTTAAAGACTCGAAATACCGTAATTTTGAAATTTACCATCGTTTTATGTTGGTTCTTCTATCTATGTTATTAATCTAATTTCATGATACTTGGCTTTCCGTGTAATACGTTCGTAAAATGAGTCTTTGAAATTCCGTTTTTTAATTGGAATCTTCGGTTCGTTGGTTAATTATTTGTTTAACAAGAGAAGGAAGTACCATTTGGGTATTTTATTTTTCAGTTGTACAATTTGTAGGTATACTTTATTTAATGATATTTAATGCAATTTCTTGTTATATATAAAATATGATACACGTTGATTCTGTCGCTGATAAGAATTATATTCAGAGTTAGCATTATATATGTGAGAATTATATGTTGTTTATATTATATATTATATACTGCCATCGGCAATCATATTATCGGCATACCAGTCGCGATCGTCTTCGAAGATTTAGGCCGGCATCGCTAAGGCTTCGCCATCTCACCGGTTCTCACTTTGCATCGTTCCTTTTTAACAGCAAAAAACAACCCGCGTGCCAAATTCCTAAGTTTACGCAATTCTCTATCGTTCCGAGCTCGTATCGTTTCGAGGTCAGAGAGGAACGGGTTTCGTGCCGATCGAAACAAAAATCTCCCCTTGCCGATCGCACGATATACGACTATCGTCTTTCTCCTTCGATTTTATACTCGAAATACCCGAGATAATTAATGTTAATTTATTTACGATATTCTTCGGAGAGCATGGAACACGGAATGTAAACTGTTTCACTGCTTCTTCGGCTTGGACTATTTTAATAAGCGATACGAATATCATCGCATTCAAATTTCTTTATGAATACCTACAATTTTAATATTTCTTTTTTAAATTCAATCATTTCGACGAAGACATGCTGACTTTAACAACTAACAAGTTGTTGTACGAAATCGAAAACATAATATATTTATGTCCACCGAATTAGTTTAATTCGTATGACGAACAGAATTAAAGAATTAAAGTGCATCATATTTAAAATACAGAAAACATTATAAATATCATTGATAAAAGTACTCGAATGGTTGCTTCTGTTCTTAAATCATTAATTAAGCAACGCACCGAAGATTCCACTTAAAAATGGAATTCAAAAGATTCATTTCGCGAACGTAATACGCGGAAAAACGAGGATCATGATATTAGATTAATAACTAGATAGATGACTCGGATTCTATCTTCATTGAACGACGCGATAAATCGAACCCACGACTGTCTCCTCGTACTTTCTCGAGAGTCCGCATCAAGAGAGTATTTGTAACCCACTTTTCAATGACGATGCAGTAACCCCTGTACTCCACTCTGGTGCCAAGAAAATTCGATTCGATCGAACTACTACTCCCACATTCGAATTACTCGAATTACCACGGTTCTATGACAATGTTACACTCTATTTATTTATCCATCACCGATACTCGAACAAGAATCCAATCAGGACGGATTAAGCACTCCAGGAAACGTTCATTCATCCGATTTACTTCTTTAAGCCACTAATCTACTCCACTCGGTTCCGGAGTATTAGTCTTTGATTTCTCTTTACCTCGTAGTGTTTCACAGCATTTTTGGTAATCGAAGATTTTCATCGTTTCATGTGATTTATTTAGTCATAACAAATATTTCATTTATTTGTTATTCAAAATATTCAATTTCTGTCTCCGAATTCATTATTGTCAACTTAGTAGTTTCAATGTAAAATCGTTTCGAATACCAAGAAATACAATGTCGAAAATATTGTTGCTACCAAAACGAAACCGATCACAACATACCGATACACGATTCAGTGAAGAGTTCATAATTAATTCTCCAGAATTAGCATATCGTAATTCAGCTCTCCAATCATCTTCAAGTGGAGTAATTAATCACAGAATCCACTGGTGCCATTGGTACCATATTTCCAGTCTCACCAGCCTTTTTATGGTCTCCGCCATGAAACAGAGTATCTTATTCGCCCGTCGAATCACGGTCCTCGAAATTCCCTCGAGGAAGACGCGAAGGTGGACCACGAATAGCCTTCTTCCGGGTGGCATTTCGTACGGGTTAGCCGTGAAAAATAATTTCAAGGTGGAGGCCGGTATCCCGTTGGTATTCCTTTTAAAGAAAGGCGAGGGAAGAGAAGATGGAGTGGGCGGTGAAATAAAATGAGTGTGTTTCACATGACCGAGTTTTCGAGAGTGTATTCTTCGGGCTCGATCCTAGTGGAATGGTTATGACACGAGAATGATTTTCACGTAGGTCGCGGTGGAGAGCTCTAATTGGACAGAGGTCATAATCATAAACGTATCTTCGCGGGACCTAATTGCAAGGGACCTAATTGAATCCAACATTTCCGTTTTTGACTTTGGTGTTGACTTTTATTACATCTATTTAGTTCGTTCATTTCATCTCAATCTTCCTAGATAATAGTCGTTCATATTTCTTCGATTCAATGAAGAATGAATCCGCAAGTCGTAATTCTGACGTGAATTTTTTATCGGAAGGTTTTATCGAAAATATCATTTTTAATATAAATGGGAACAGAAGTAATTAAAGTATGAATCCGCAAGTCGTAATTTTGGTGCGTACTTTTTTCGGAAGTTTTAATATAAACGGGAATAAAAGTAATAATAATTTAATTCGAATATTTAATAAGTCTAACTTTAGTACCAATATTTTTTGCAGGAATATATTAACATTGAAACTAATATTACAAGATTTATTCGATTCTGATTAAGGGATTAATTATGTTCTTTGGACTGTTAAGAAAGTATATAAATATGGAATAGAAATTAAATATCCATTTTCCCTCGCTATTAATAATCACAGATACGCGTAAGAAAATATCTAAAGGAGAAATTAAATTGTGAACAGTAATTGCAGTAAATTACGTTATTACACGTTACATCTGTGGAACACGGGATCCGAGGGTGATCGGATCAAGTCATTATCTTTAATACTATCTTTATCGATCGTTAAGTGATCTTGAAAGTGGTACGAAATCATTTCTTCTTCTCCCGATATAATTAAAGTTTACATTTCAATTTAATATCAACAAATTACCGTAAAACAACTTCCTCCGGAAAATCGACTATGGAATCGAGTTCCGTGTGAACCAACCACGGTAGTCAATGAATTAACCTTGCCCGTTAACATCAATTATTTATTAGCCAATAAATCACGTTTTCAGGAGATCATTTCAACATGGAAACAGCAATCTTCGACACTTTCATACCGCTTCGTTCATTCCCATAAATTTACATACTTAATTACAACCTGATACACCTTCTATTAATAATTTCCCGATGTATAAAAAATTGATAGATGATCGTTATAAGTCGCGAACATTTAACCCACTTCCTGGAGACTTAGAAAGTCGAGGTTAGACACATCCATGCCATTTGGTTCGCAATTGGCAAGAAATATTTAACAATAATCCAGTAATATTAACATCTATATATCTACTAATAATAATTGACATATAGTATTATTTAATATACAGATCTAAAGTATATTTTATCTAACATAAAAAATATTATGTAATAGTAATAATACTATATATCTAATACCATCTAATCAAGGTATACAAAATATATTTTAGATAATATAAATAATGTCAGATACATATTATTAATATTAGATAAATTGTAAATTAATATTTCGCGAGAAGTTTGGTCCCACGGATTCCTGATAAGCTCACGAATCCTGGGAGGCCTTGCAAAATCCCTGAAGAAGTCGAAGTAAGTCTTCCCGGTGTTTCTTTTAAGTTAAAACTGGTCCGAGGTTCCTCGAGCAAAAGAAGGTCGGGCTTCGATCACCGAGAAGCATCAACGTCTTCCTCGATCAGTGTCTTCTCTTCGGTTCTCGCTAGGTTTCGCCTCGGAAGGCGATCTTTTTTTTTATCCTTTTCTGACCTTGCTCGCCTCTCTACACCTCTCTGCATTCCGACTTAATCGAACGACACACCTCCGACACACCGTATCCCATAACCCGTGAACCTACTTGCCATTCCTCCTTCGAACACGGATTCATGGCTTCCCATAGAATCCATGTACGACTTACTCGGTGACTTCGTGACTTACGCGCCGTTAGCTTTCCAAACACCATTTCAGTTAATTTTTTAAATGATGGCGTAAATTACCCGAGAAACAATCTTAGTATTTTCCGCTTTGTAAGAAACGCGTTTTTTGTACAGTGAACTCCCGTATAACGCGAGTTCCTACAACGCGCTAAAAATATTGCGACGACTTATTTTATGTAACGTGATTCTCGTAGAACATCGTTTATAATAAAATGCGGGAATTCTACGATAACGCGATTTTATACAAGGCGTAACGTATTAACCGCGTTATACGGGAGTCTGGTATACCGGAAATTCATGTGAAAAATAGGATTAGTCTTATAAAGTTTAGCTAGATTTTAGTTTAATTTTTTTTATAAAGAATTAGGGTACCTTATACTGGAAATAATATTTTCCCAATATAATGCAAGAACATAAATAATTATTCTTTGTGCCAGTGATTAATGGTGATTAAATTAGAAATTAATTTATGTGAATCAATGAGGCTAGTCGTTTGCGATGAACGTAATTGATAATTATTAATGAATGAATTTAATCGCTGTGAAACTAAGCAGTGAAATGAAATATGTTTCTTTCAGAATTGATAAGCAGTTTCAAGAAATAATAATTTTCATTGAATTTATATCTCTGAATGGAATCTAACCATTTCACTGCAAGGAAGATTTCACTTCGGGTCTAATTAAAAATACAAACAGCAAATAACACTTGGTAATTACATAAACGAATAATTAGCAAGCGACTTAGTATCCGATAGTTTATTCTTCTGGAAATTGGTTCAAGGACATCTAATTATCCTTCGTGTTCCGTAAAACATTCTTTAATCTATCGAAAAGTAATGATCCTTGTCATTTTCTCGTCCGTCGTGTAATTAATAGCTAGTTATATAAACAATGAGACCACAATAACAATTTAATTAGAACTCTCCGGTCGAAATAATGAATACTCGTCAATATCCGACAGCCGTATTAAATCTCTTTCAATTACAAAGTAATCATAGAAAGGACAAATATACAATTACAAATCGACGCGGATTTTTTACCTTGCAAGACCGGCAACGTAATCGTTGCATTCCGGGATAATTTCAGTCCAAGAGATTTTCTAATTCTAATGTACACTGGTTACCGGTTTTCTTAAGCGGTCACTTAAGTCTAATCACTGAATTGCACCGTGTCCAACATTCCTCGCTTGTTTCTGATATCCTTATCAGACTAGCTTTCCTAATTTAAAAACCATGCTTCCTGCGTCATCAAGGATGCCATCACCCTTTCACCGGAATGAAACTACCCTTAAAAGGAATTCTTGATGACGCCCAGGTTTAAAAATATAGTGGAAGGATGTTAAGAAAATTCGGGTTAAATTAATTTAGGACGAATTCTTTTTATTGAGAGACCATTTAATAATCTAGTAATCTAATCGAGTGCACCGTATCCAATTAATATCCTTATCATCCTTCTAATATTCTTATCACAACTAGCTAACTTAAAACCCACATTAAGTTCTTAGATTCAATTTTTAAACCACGGTCCCCGCATCATCCTCCCACCGCAATAAAACCACCCTTAAAAGGAATCCTCGAAACCATTCAGGTTTAAAAACGATCTGGAAGAAGGATGTTAAGGAAATTCGGGTGAAAGTAATTTATTATGAATTCTTTGTGTTCCGCCGAAGATAAAGGTACGCGGACTTTCTTCGTGTAACCTAGATTGGCCTCGAAACGTGGAGGGAAGAAGAAATATTCTCATCGAGCGCGCGTATAATAGAGACAAGATCTTCAAGACTGGTTTCTTCGAACGACATTGTTATCATAGGAAGCAAAATTAACCCGGTTTCTACTGTAACTGGTTTTCAGTTGCATGTGTTAACTAATTTCACTTTGCTACGAGAAATACGTAAATTGCAGTCCAGCCGGGGGGGGGGGGGGGGGGAGTGAATTTTTTAATTGACCCGATCGGCTTGATCTCTTGCGTAACTCCGTGACTGATTGTTATTGACGTTGATTCTGGGAATTTTTTTCCGTAATAATGTTCTTCATGATCCGGAATAATGGTGCACGCCATTAGGACATACCTCGTAGTAATATCATATAAAATGGATAATGAGATTGTGGAATTGTATGCGTGGGATGTTAAATAATAGACATAAATGTTCGAGTGTAATAAATTTATTTATTTGCGTCTATATTTGTGGAAAAGAATTTCTAGAGTAATCATATAAATAGTACTAATAATATAAGCGCAAGAAATAATATAATATAAATAGTGTGACAATACAAGTATAGTTTACTCGTATAATATATATTCAGATATAATAATTACCTGAATCATTCAAATTCCTGTAATTAATACTTGCCATAATAATTATTTCAAGTATTATTAACTGTAGACATGCGAGATAAATAATTCTCGTATATAAGTAAAAATTCAATTTCTAATCACTAAAGTCATAATCCACTTAACCAGCACTGCTAGACATAAAAAAAGGCGAATTACATAAAAATACCAGTCGCGCTCGGTTTCCTTAATTCAACGCAAATTTCTCGGAAAATATGCAGTTAATTTTCTCGACCCGAGCCGTGGCTTCTTATAAATCATTCAAGAATCTGGATATTCTTTTCATCGCGATCCATGCATTCCATAATTAGTATCTTAATAATCTAGCGATTAATAAATTCGTAATCAAACTATTCGACATGAAAAACGATCTTACGCGAGCACTTACATATCGAGAAGGTGGAGATTTACGAGTGCAGCGTTCGTTACGTGCAGTGCACGTGAAAGTGCGGAGAACTTTAAAAGGAGAAGGTATCCGAGTGGCCGGCACTCGGAAATAAAGATCGAAGATACATATATTTCGTCGATCAACTACCGATCAACTCCCGATAAGGACCACGCGAAAGTTTTTTGAATTTCGTAAATTCACGGATTCTTATCTGTCGCATGTTATGGTTCCTTCGCCGTCCTCCATGAAGAGGATGGAGTCTGCCTCGCAAAGCAGAACTTGTTCCGTATTTGCATTCTAGAAAAGGCTTCTTCGCGTTTAAGCGAATTTTGTAATATTCTAGAAAACGGAGTTTCGTAATATTTCTCTTATTCGTTAAATATTTATTTCATTCGAGCAGCGATAAACTTTAGTGTTCCGAAGTGCTTAGAAAAGATGGTCGTTGAGATACTTAATTTTTCTGCATTTGAAAGAATTTGTGGTTATTGGTGTAATTGAAATATTAGTGGAGTTCTGGATACTTTTATTCGTTAAAAATAATTATAAGAAACGAATTTGCAAGAGTTACTGATTTTTAGTGTAACTGAAGTATTAATGGAATTTAAGACATATTTGTTTGTTGGAAATAAGATACTTATTAATCGTATAATATTTGTGAAATTGTTCGGTTAATTAAACATAATTACGCGGTAATTAAGAAAATTGCAAAATTGTTAGTCAGTCAAGCATAAGATAACAGTAATATTGGTATACGATATTCGAATTAAATATCCACTTGATATTCAGCTGCGGAGATTTAACGAACGCGTTAATTATTCCGGAAATTCCACGATTCACTTAATAAACAGTATCTCGTGCCGGAAGGAAGTTACTTTTCGAGAGATTAAAGTTAAGAATTGGAAAAAGAATTCTTCCCTCGCCAAGGAAAACTGTTTCGATGAAACGCTACATTTAAGAAGTAACGTCGAAGTTAATGTCGTTAATTCCTAACATTAACGATGCACTTCGCGATATCCACTGAGAATTTCTCTCTTTAATATTGCAAGCCGTCTGTAATATCCGATCTCTGATATTAGAAATTTATTAACCGGTTCGTTTCCATTCCGTTGCAAACCTACGAAATACATGAATTATGCATTTCGTGTTTATTGAAATTAAAAAAGTGCATTAGCATCCAATTATGATGTTCGGAATTATAAGATCTTAATTAACATCCGAGCGTTTATGTTTCGTCTTAATTAGCTCTAATTAATTTAGATGAACATATCACTTTTTACAACTCTATGAAGAACATCGGTTTTTAATCATCTATTTCATTCATTAGATCTGAATGTAACATAAAATAATTCTTGATAAGTTTTATATTGAATTATGTATTAAAACCTAGTTTTTTTCGACTGTTGATAATTAGTTCATTCCAAAGTTATTTTTGTCGCGAAAAGAATTTTGTTTTGAATTTTATTTCGTACTCTTACGAGGACAAAGATCAGGGTAAAAAATGAAATTAAAATTCCAGACATCCACTAATATGGTAAAAAATTAATCTGGACATCGTATGCCAATATTACTTTTATCTTCATTTCTTATATTTCACGGACTAACAATTTTTACAAAAAACATGAAAAATGGTAATTATTAAAAATTAGTAAGTACCCTGTATCCGTTACAGATAAAGGATTATTAGTACCATAATGTACTTTTCAATATCGTTTTCTCTATTAATTCAAAAGAATAATTTTTAATGATTTTCAATTTTCTTCATGCGTTCCCTGAATTTTTTTACTTCTTCGCCCTTCTCTTCTCTCCTTGATTCTCTTCCTGCACCGGTACTGCAACTTTCTATTCCGCATGCACTCCTGCGGTATAATTTATTATCGGGGCTGACTTATGCTTGCGGCCGGTGAATTACACCGTATGTCATTCGGAACATCCCTGACAATAATTAGTACTCCGTGTTGTACAACATTCTCTGTTGTAAACATAATACAATTAATGTTTCCCTCGTACCAATTATTGTTTCCAGTATTATAAACATTACTGAGAATCACGGATGACGTTTCGCGATGATGAAACTAGCATTAAAATAATGGTCAAAATTAATGGCTGAGGCTTCGTAAATGGTGTAACTGCAACGTAAGCTCGTTGAAAAAATAAATATTAAAATGGTTATTATTTAAAATTAGTAAGTACACTGGAAGAATGAAAAGAAAATTAATGAATGCTATATAAATTATATTAATTTTGCCACAGTGCCAACTATCGTTTTTATTAATTTACGTATTAGCTGTATTCAATTAAATTATTTTAAGTTTAGTTATACTGAATTAATCCGAATATCGTATGTTTAGTTATACACAATTAAAATTATTTAATTCAATTAAATTAATTCAATTACAATACAACTAATACAAAGATATTCTTTTCCTCGTAAACAATATGGGTGACATAGGAAATTCCGTAATAAACGACAACAGAAAAGATTCTCTTTCAAAAAATCGACTGTTTTAAGTCATTCACACAACCCATAAAATATTTTTCATATTATCGCGATTAAAGCAGACAATTAGGTGGCTTATTTTATACGGGACACCCTGTACAAAAAACATAAGTCAACACAGGCTTAGTCAAAACAAGAAATGAAATTTCTAATGCAAGACGGAATTTCTCCGCGAGGTTTAAGTACGCTTTGTAAATTCTAGCGAAGTGTCCTTCCATCGTCTTCCTCTTTTGCTGTTTTTCCGAGAAACACGTCTCCCGAGAGACTTCCTACTTCCCGCGACAATAACACAGCCGTAACTCGTTGATTAAGAATGATTCTCCTCGGTAGTCTTCCGCGGGCCAAGACGCGATAATTCGACGTGGCGTGTTAATTGCAAAAGCTTTCATCGAGATTACGATTATTACTACTCTCACTGAGAACTGTCCCGCTTCTTGGAATCGTTCCCCACCTTCGTCGAAACTTGAATTTTCTTCGCCGCTAATTGTACCCTGTTTATCGTCGACTCTCTCGTGTTCCACGATGTACAAGATATATTGTATGGCATAAACATTAATCTGAGTACGATTGTTTATCTGTCCACGTAAAATATCGATTACACTACACTTTCACTATTTACTTGATACGCGTAACTTCTATTACGTTAAGTACTGTATACACAGGTTTAATGCACCGTACATTGATTACGTTAATGAATATTTTTCACTGACTTCTGCGGTCATTTATTTTTGTATAGATTTCTGGCAATGTAAGTATCGCAGTGTAATGGAATATTTTACTAACAAAGGAGAACATTTCTGTTTCAGAAATGCGAAGCGAGGTAGGCGAATGGCTTGCCACGTGCATCGGGTCGCCAATCTGCATCCTGTTGTTATCATGGTCCCTTCTGATTTATCAAAATCAACCGTCTTCCAGTAAAAGAAGAATCGACGTATTCACGGTTGCCGTTGTCACCGAGAGTCTCATTCATCAACTCGGATTATTATCTTACGCGATTCTTACTCTCATACGACCCACCATTCACTTTGGAGGTAATTGGCTAATCGATTCACCGATCAAGTATCAATTCAATTCATTTAGATAAATATATATCAGCAATGAAAATTATAATCTTATAGGAACAGCGTAGTAGTGGTTCATTAAATATATCAACCAGATTAGTTTTAATTAGTTGCAAGACTAATTATTATTAGACATCATTAATTCGAGTGCAAGGAATATTGGCAATATATGTATTTATGTACTTATGATTTTTATATATATAGCACTCGGTGCAATATGTATATACAATACATATTGTCAGTGAATTTTGTAATATTCTAGGAAATCGGATTTCGTAATATTCTAGTAAATATTTCTTTCATTCGAGTAGCGATAAATTTGTTTATTGCGAAGTAACGTAAAATAAGTGTTTACCGGAATATTACGTTACATTAACTACATATATACAGCTTTATTAGTTAGAGTTACATTAACCATATATTTTATATTTCGTCTTATATTTATGATTTATTATTATCGATGTTTCTCCTCGCAGAACTATGCTTCATTTATTTATTATTTTCTACCGATGTTTCTCCTCGCTATGAAGAACTATGCTTTATATATTTATTATTCTCCACCGATATTTTTCCTCGCAGAACTATCCTTCATATATTTATTATTTTCTATCGATGTTTCTCCTCGCAGAACTATGCTCGACCCTAGTCTGGTTACTAAACTCATCCAGCATCCTCCAAGAGTTAACCCTGACGTCGATCGCGATTTTCGCGACGATCAGCAATAGGGAAGAAGGTGTAAACCTGACGAAGAATCATTTGAAATATCACCTGGTCAGCTTAAGCGTGATAAGCGCCTGTATCGGTGTAACAGGTGTTTTAAACTTCGAGCCAGAAACCTGTGCATTTTTGGCGCAAGAAGTTTCATATAAATATGGAATCTTCGTGAACTCGTTGAAGTGTTTCTTAATGATAACAACAGTGTTCAGTCTGATGACGGCACTCTTCAGAAACCTTTGTCGTACACCGAAAGCAGAATTACTGAAATCGGTATCGGATCTGTCGGAAACCAGCTCGAAGAACTCTTCCGGTGCTTTCGAATGTCATCCACATCATTGGGATCCTTCGAGTGGATCGTGTACCAGTGGTTCCACCAATAGCAGGGCGTGTCTCAGGAAGAAAAGGGTTCAAGTGGATGAAGCTACTGGAAGGTCTACTGTTTACAGTATACTCTTCGTGTGCTACGCTTTTCAACATCTACCTAATTTGGTAATGTACTTTTTAATACACTCTTTCACCCGCTCAGATTTACTTGAAAAAAATAATTCTATATAAACAAGTATAAAGAAGAATAATGAATTCTGGGAGTTCGAGCAATTTTATATTAATTGCTGGTTCATTGCGATGCTAATAGATTGATGATAATTAATACTAATATTCTAATTAATTACGTAGCAACAAGATTGGAGAATTATTATAGTTTTTCGTTGAGATTCGCTCAAAAAATAATTTTCATATAAACGATTCAAATAGAATAATGAATTCTAGAAATTCGAGTAATTTTACATTAATTACTGGTTCATTGCGATGCTAATAGATTGATGCTAATTAATAATAATATTCTAATTAATTACGTAGCAACAAGATTGGAGAATTATTATAGTTTTTCGTTGAGATTCGCTCGAAAAAATAATTCTTATATAAACAAGTATAAAGAAGAATAATAAATTCAGGAAGTTCGAATGATTTTATATTAATTGCTAGTTCATAGCGATGCTAATAGATTAATGCTAATTAATAATAATATTCTAATTAATTACGTAGCAACAAGTTTGAAGAATTATTATAGTTTTTCGTTGAGATTCGCTCGAAAAAATAATTCTTATATAAACAAGTATAAAGAAGAAAAATAAATCCAGGAAGTTCAAATGATTTTATATTAATTGCTGGTTCATAGCAATGCTAATAAATTAATACTAATTAATAATAGTATTTCAATGATTTAACAAGACTATTATCCGCGAAGACATGAATTTGATCAAAACCAGTGTAGAGGGAGGAGTGGGGAATTATTGCAGTTTTCCAGAATCAAGTTAATTATTACTTTCGAATCGTTGTTAACCAGGTGGAGGGCAATAATTGTTAGCTTAGAAGCGAGATTGATCACGATACGAGGGAAAGCCAAGAGATTTATTAAACGTAGCTTGCTTTGAAATTACAATTTAAGTTAACTATCTTTCAGAATGGTTTCTTCTTTGATCTTAGAATCCTGCTATCCCGATCAACGAGGATAGTGTGTCTCGAACATAAGAGACATTTCGTAATATCCTCGAAATTACATGCGCCAAGCGAACCGTAACAATGTTACGCAGCTAAAATCGTCAGACCCAATTTATTTCACGTCCTCGATTATCGTTTACGACCAATAGAAACCTTACATTAGACTCTCTAATTGCTCCGAGCGTTTCACTATAATTTATGCATTAAATTATCGCTGCCAATTAATTTTCTAATTATTATCGTAAACCTAGTTGCGTCGATATAAACTAGAATATACACATTTTATTATTTCTTCAGTTTCGTCCATTAAAAATGCACATACGTGGATTCGCCAGAAGAAACATAAATAATATACGACCATTATAAATGCAAGAACCATGCCAAATTTGTATTATAATTAATTAACTATCATTGCCATTCCAATATAACTAATAATATCAGACAAATAGATTAACAATTATTAATAATAACATTCCAATGAAAACCGTCAACTGGGATAATAAAAATCGTCGGATCGACTCAAAGAGTTCACGTGCGAACGACCTCGAACCGGAAGCCAGTAGTTCCTGTCATTCGGAAGTTAACGAACCTCCACGTATTCATTTTTTTTCTCTTCCCCTTCGTACTTCCTCGGCTACCGGAAGTTCGGTTGAATACGAGAAAGTTGTCGTACGCGGTACAAAAGGCGAGGAAAAGGGGGAGAGATGAACGAAGGAAAAAGGTCATCGAAATTCGAAAGTGCGAGCTTAATACGGACACCGACCTTAATGTCGTATCACGATTAAGATTCGATGGATGCAAAGAGACACGCACGTCGGTGAAATTCCTCCTGACCTTCCTCATTAATATTTATAATAGCGCCACGCACGTGACGCATTCTGTTTACACGCGTATAACGAGCAACGTAGCACGGATCCAATTAGGTTAGTCGTCTATGCGAGCATCGATGTCACCGTGTTCGAGGATTAAGCGCAACTCCTTTCCACCGTCGTCCGTCATCTATCGCCATGGATTATATTAATATTAATATCGAAAGACCGGTCTATCATTTTTTTATAATAATCCTGATAGCCATTCGGTTGAACGTCAGCTTTGGACTCTCAATTAGTGCATATTATTCTTGAACATTCGCAATGTCTGCCAGTGAAATGAATGTTTTTAATGTATTTCAATGTTAGGTTTAAAATAATGAATGATGTCGAACAATGAATAATATGAGGGAATAATGATATGGTAGATTAAGATGTGTTGGAAGATCGTCTTGTATTTTGGATTTGCGATGCAGTGGTTTTATTTATATTTTATTTACTAATCGGAAAGTGGATGTTTAAATTCGGAGATTTAAGTATCCTCGAAATCCTTGGCGAAATGACCATCAGGATTAAAGTCGAAATATAGAATGTGACATAATGCGGTATAATTCCCATCGTAGAACAGGTGACTCAGTATCTATTTTAGATTCCAGATCTTGGGATAAATAACTCTTTTATCGTGCCTCTAATTATATTGTATTTTGCAAATACTATGTGGTGTTTTATAATACGTGATTATAAACCACAGTATTATTTGTTCAACATCCACCACACCAAGATTGTAGACTTTAATTCGACGGTACAATTTCTGCTTCGAAAGTATTCAAACCGTCGGTCAATTATAAAAGAGTTAATCGACAGGGAGCACTCAAAATACGTAAAATCATCTCGTTAACCAATTTACTGGGATATCGAGTGCGTTCCAGGACAGCTGGAAAAAGCGTGTCCAAGTTTCCCATCGAGCAATTAAAGTAAAACGTCGAATTCCCGTTTAGGATTCACTTGGAGTCCGCGGCTGGAATCGGAGAAATTTTTCTGTCGGCCTTAAAAAAGTAACGGAAAGAAAAAGAGAGGGAGAGAATATTACACACTTTTTAATAATAATAATTCAATTGGAAAGACACGCATATAGCGGGAGAGAGCAACAGAGAGAGGTGGAGAGGGAAGATATTACACAGTTTAATAATAATAATTCAATTGGAGAGCACGCAATGAGCGGGAGAGGTGAAAATGGAAAATTGAGCTGCGCCCCTCATTGTGGCAAGCATCGGAGAGTAGCGGAGCGATACGCGTCTGCAAACTCCCTGAACCCCGTTACGTATTAACCATAAAACCTCTAGCACTGTGAAACCGTCGAACACGTATTCTTCGAGAGATTCGGAGCAGAAAGACTCCCCCGTTAAAGATTACGCTCTCCGATTCTAATTACGAAGATAATGGACTGTGAAAAGCATGGGTGTGATCGAAGTATCGCCTCGAGCCTCGCTGCTCCCCTTAATGCGTGGAAATCGTGATCATTTCAAACACGAATTTGATTAACATTAAAGAAATATATATTTGGAATTTTATTTCGTGCAGAAATATATATTCTGAATTTTATTTCGTGTAGAAGTATATATTCTGAATTTTATTTCGTGTAGAAATATATATTTACAATTTTATTTCGTGTAGAAATATATATTCTGAATTTTATTTCGTTTAGAAATATATATTCTGTATTTTATTTCGTGTAGAAATATTTGTGGTTTAAAAATTGATTGATTGATGAAACTTAATTAGTCCGATTTGTAGGATTGATCGTTGATAATACACAATTTCGATTCAATTAGGTTACAGTGATTTTAATTAGGCATTTTAGTGATTATAATTTAAACCTGATCGGATGATTATGATCAAACGAATTTATTATCTTTATTTATGAGCACCATTTAATTTCTCTTCAATTACTCCTTCAGATTGATCACATTATTAATCAACATATCTTCAATTTGATTGCTCGATTACGATAAAAATATTTATTGGAAAGTTTAATGAAATCTGTACGTTTGTTGTTCGATTATAGATTAAAATATAATAGGATATAATTCAAAATATAATTCAAAACTGATTACACAATAATCATTCACAAAACTTAAGAAAACCGAACTTAACAGAAATTTTTCTAAAAATCTACATAATTTTAATTCAAGGATACCTTGAATTTAATTCCACAATCTAAACATTCTACTTCGGAGTTTATTACACGGCAGCCATTAAACAGTGTTACTCCGATTTCCGGTTAACGCCGCGCGAATTTGTCTGCAGTTACACCTTGAGTTTGATCAAATATTATGATCCTAATAGTTCAGAACTGGTTGTGCGATTGCAGTCCTGTTATTGCGTAACATCTCGGTGTATTAAAATATTAGAAAGTTTGGAGGAGCGCGCGGAATAATAATATGTTTATTTATTAATGTGAAGTTTGAACGATACTTTTAGAAGACCGAGTACCGTAATTCTAGCTCCGTGCCGCGCATTAATGCGGCTGTATTCTCTAATTAAGGTGCAACTAGTTTCGATTTCATACTTCCCCCCCCATTATTCACGTAACCGCTCTTTCCACCATAATGCCTACTGCATTACGGTTAAAATAGAGAATTCCTGGTTTGAATAACTTTAATCCATCGTATAAAAAATTATAGTTATATTACAGTTATATTATAATTACTTCATAATTATGGCATATCATTTTATTCTGTATAAGTATTGTACATAGTATTATTTTATAGTATATTAATTATTTTACAACATAGGATTTGATTATAGTAATATTTACCCGACAGGTACCTATGATAATATTAAGAAACATATGAAAGATAATATTATAATAATTTAGTTGAGTTTCTCCACGTTAAATGATAAAAAGAATATCACCAGTGGTTGCAGTTGCAAGGTGCATGTGCAAGGTACATTAAAAACTAAGGATTTCACGTGCGCAATCCACGTTCGGTGTACTTTTGAAAGCGCGACCGAGGAGTTTTCACTGTAAATTTCCTCCTCGTTTAAAAGGATGGCTAAAATCGAAAGTAAACCGCCACGTAAGAGAATCCAGTGTTTTTAATGGCATTCTGTCGAATTATCCGATATTTTCTTAATTTTTCTTATTCTCTCAATTATTTTCTTAATTTGATTTATTGCAGAATCTGAGCTGATTAAGTTTCGAATTATTAATTTGATTAATTTACATTGAATTATTAAATAGCTTTGATAAAAGTGATGTCGAAATGATCGAATTAAATAATTATAATATCGAATTAAAGATACAGGAATTTAGTGGGAGTTTCATTGTTGTATTCCATTATATCGTGCATAATTATCCATAATAATCATATTCTATTAAGAACCAGTAAGTTTATTCAACTCGTTGGTTTCGTGTTCATTTATTTCGACTTGTATTTCAACTACAAATCTTAATTGCGTAATCAATTAGTTTTACTAAACATAACCGTAATACGAGCGGTCGAAACGCCGTCGAAACTCGAGCGAAAGCTGATCCCGATTTCTGCCACGACATGATTTCACGTGAAATTTATCGGCAGGAAAAGTCTACGATTCGGAATACTAAAAAGGAGTAACGACAGAAGATACATAGGTAATAGGAGTTCCAGTTTCGTATGAAAGCTAACGATATCCTTTCGTCCGTTTTCTCTTCGCATTATTTTTTGTCAGGCTTTTACGTAATTATTATTGAATTCCTCGAATTACGAGGCCTTTATGGTGCACTATTGTATGCCGATTTCACGAGAGAAAGGTGCAGGAGGTACTTCCACATAAGGGTAATTAAGACTCGCTACATATCGTAAATCCGAAAGCTACCTAAATGAGGATATCTTATATCACCGAGTAACGATTAATGCAGATTAATATATCATCATTTACAATTTGAAATACGAATACAAATTCAAGTGAGATCAAATCTTTTTTTATGCGCAATGTTGTTAAACTCTTGCAAAACTACCCTTCTATTTATTTATTCATCTACTCGCCGATATACAAAATTAACTAAATAATAATAATAAGACGAAGCAGAAAAATAATAACATTAAGTCAACTTAATTTTTTTATTTCAAGTAGAATAATATTTTTATGCGCACAATTTTGATAAACTCTTGCAAAACTACCCTTCTATTCATCTACTCACCGATATAAAATATTAACGAAGTAATAATAATAAGACGAAGCAGAAGAATAATAAAATTAAGTCAACTTGATTTTTGTATATCATATAGAATAATATTTTTTGGCGCACAATATTGATCAACACTTGCAACATTATCCTTCTACCTATTTACTTGCCAGCATGAAATATAAGCAAATAATGTGAATAATAATAATCATAAGAACAATAACACTAAGTCTCGTTGATTGTGTCTTCTCATACAGGTGATATCAATTAAACCGAATCTCCTGAGAAATTATTGTACCCCCCAAAACCTAGCAACGTGGTTGCCGCTGGTGAAGGACACCCTGCTACCGGTATTCCTCGCACTTTTCGACAAGATGTTCTGCCGTTATGTCGCGAAAGTCTACACGAAGCAGGATCACGCAAGGAGACTGTCGCACGGTATGTAATCGAGTCTGAATGTAATTGAAGGAATGAGATTCTCCTCTTTCATAATCCACCGGTAACGGAGGATGGCTACCGTTCCTCCGTTTTAGAAAAATATAATGGCGTACGGTTGGTAAGCAAGCGTGGGAATAATCCACCGTACGTATCAACACCAGCATACCTTTACCCGTCAAGGAGAAATATTTGTTCGCCAACGGGAACCTACAATTTTGCAATACTCCTAACGACCTGTAATGGATCTCCAGATGCGCTTTTTTATTTGTTACCTTTTATTTTATCCTCGCGTTGATGCACGCCTGGAATTAATGGTTGTGTTTATCGATAGATATATGACGAGACCTTGTCCTCGAAAGATAGAATGTTGAATTACTTAGAGTCGATTATCCATCATTCGATGGAACTTAAATAATTCCGTGTGGAAAAATAACGAATTTGGAATTCCGTTCGATTAAATTAATTCGAAGATGAAAATTTGGAATTCCGATCAATTCAATTAATTCCCAGATCAATATTTGGAATTCTGATCGATAAAATTAATTCGGGGGTTAAAATTGGGAATTCCGTTCGATTAAATTAGTTCGAAGATTAAAATTGGGAGTTCCATTCGATTAAATTAATTCGAAGATTAAAATTGGGAGTTCCATTCGATTAAATTAATTCGGAGATTAAAGTTCGGAATTAATAGGGTTAAGGAATGCGAATAATTGATTATTGTTTCTCGGACATTTTCGAATGGCGAATTCGAAAGTGAGTTAAGTCAACAATGACACGAGGGCCATGATAATTATGATAATTAATTAGCGGCTAGTATAATGGAGGAACGGTAAAGATCGCTTAAGAGGCGTGAATCAATTTTTCGCAATTCGAGAAGGAATTCGCGGTTGGTTTGCCAGACGATTTCACGAAAATATTTCCATTACTGGTCTTCCTGTTGCAGGCGGCATAGATGGCAAGTTTCGACACTTCGAGCAGGACGCGGAATACAAGTTGCAATTGAATTTAAACCATGGCTTGAAATTCCCTTTGACGAATGGAAGCCTCTACGGACGATTGCATAATCATCAGAACAGAGGCGAGTTCGAATTAAGTATACGACACATTGAAGTAGTCGAATTTTTCGGCGGATCTTTATTTCGCTAATTGTTCTCTCTCGCTTTTAATGAATACCGCGAGCAGAGCGGAACACGGAACGAGACTTTCACAAAATATTAATCACCCCGTGTCACGTAATATTACGATTCTCTTTTATACCGCGAAACTTTGGTTTTGCCGTAATTTTTTCGATACGGAAATATCGTTATTATTTTATTAACTACGTCGCTCTTATTTAATTAAGAAGGGACGAGATAAATGATATGTTACTTATGTTTTTATGGAGACCAGGGATGAGTAGTTTTTTGGAACATTTACCAAATTAAATTATGCTTTAAGAACACTTATTTTGATGTTGATTTTTATGAATGAAAAAAATCTGCTTATTCAGTAATTGACTTATTTTTGTAAAGTCTCAATATTAAGTTAATTACTGGATTAAATTGAATTGCTATATGAAATTAATATTAATTCTTTTTTTCATTAATTAATAATACAGTAATTTATAAGGGTTCCAAAATTGCTACGAGAAACCGTCAGGAATAGTTTCTTCAAATGAATTCAATATAATATAACATGACATAATATGATGTGATAATATATGATACCAAATATTTCCCAATTTCTACTTTTCTAAATTAACTTCGGTTATTAAACTTTTAACTTGAACTCATAAAACATTCAATGGGACTCTAATTACCACACCATTTTCTAACAAATCTCTCTCGTATTAATTACAATTTCAGGTAAAACTGGCACAATAACAATGGGAATCCAACAACATTATCCCAGAACGCAGTCCTTGAACGAGGACAGTAATTACGCTTCCTTGCCAGCGGAACTTTCGTCGTTCACCAGTTCGACCTTCGAACCACGACAGGATTCAAGTATCGCGGAAATTCCAAAAAAAAGTTCGATCGACCAACACATAAGGCGTCCGCGACCGAATGAAAATTTTCAAGAATTACCGAATTCGCGTAGGAAAATCGGAAGTACTGATGTTTTTGGACAAAATATGGAGAACTTGGTACAACTGGAGGATCCTTGTAGCAAAAGGAAATTCGCGAAAAGTCTCGATGAGATTCGCGAGGAACCATCGAGAAGACACGCGAGGAGCGTGATGTGTTTGGATAATTTAATTATTGGATTGGAAGGTAACCTTCAGGAGCAACAATATCCCAGGGTTGCTCTTCGAAGGAATCAAAGCTTTGACCACGCTAGGTATCAACCGTGAGCATTATTTTTATTTATATTTTTATGGTACTTAAACAATGCGCTTAATAGTGCGCTTAAATAATATTATTATATTAACCGTCTATAGGGTTTGCAATTGAAATTCACCCTTTTGCAAATCAAATTCGCCCTTTTTCAGATGAAATTTACCCTTTTGCAAATCAAATTCATCCCTTTTCAGATGAAATCCGCCCTTTTGCAAATCAAATTCGCCCTTTTTCAGATGAAATTCGCTCTTTTCCAGATGAAATTCACCCATTCGCAAATCAAGTTTTTCCACAGATTTGTTTTCTCAAACTTTTGTGATAAAAATAAAATCCAATCCAAATTGATTTGACTTACATGGAATCTTAGAACTTAGGGTGAATTTAATTTTGTTTTAAAGTGAAAGTAATCTGGAAAGTGTGAATTTGGAGTGCAGATCCTGTATAACCCAATTTTTCGTGTCTGAAGAAACGACTTGTTCCTAATATTTCATAAAATTTTTCATAAAAAGAGGTTAATATACACATGTAATATTATGCTGACGAGGGTGTTATTTGTTTCAGGTATCATCGGCCGATTCTCGATTCAAGGACATACGATCTGAAGAAGGAGAACTTGAGGAGGGAACAACAGAGTATTCATCAGAGACAGGAGTGCCAAGGAGATGGTTACGAAACATCCGACGACGAAAGTTGCGACTTGGAGAACGGTGACTTTGACACCATGAGTTCCTGCAGAAGTAGAAGCAGAAGTTGCTGCTCGGTTACCACAGTGGCGAACGATGATTTCGAATATTTCCAACGTAAGGGAACGAAGGTAACAATTTCGATAGATGAACTTATTCTTTGACGGAGAAATCATATAAAGTAATAATCGAGATAATTTGCGGCTGTGAAACATGACATAATTTAATTAGTACCACTCCCGTGTGCTTGACCCCCTTTAACGCCACCAAGCATCTCAACAATGCAACATCAAATCTTTACTTATCCAATCATTATAATCAAATATTTGTGTCCGAAAGAAAATCGTAAACGAGAAACAGAATTATTACTTAAACGTAATAAAAAGAAGATCATTCTTGTGCAGTTATTATTATATTATTATATTTTTTATAATTATTATTGCAACGACTTCAAAGTGTCATGGCGTAGTTGAGGGTTAAGCGCTCGAAGTTTTCGTTCTCTATGAATTGTTATACGAGACACTCGCGGTATTTATTATAAAATCCAGCAAGTTAATGCATATTAGAAGAAGTCATTGGAAAGAGCATCGAATTGGCCTTTCAGCAAGGATATCGTGTAAGAAGGAACGCGAAGGAGGATCGTGAGAAAGCGATGTTTTACAGGTGGAGCTATTGCCCTCGAAGCGAGTCGGCGAGGTAAAGGTCAACATGCGATCTTTCACGCCGAGGATCATAGAGAATGGCGTCGAGGATCGTGAAGAGAGAAGAGCGAAGATGATCGACACAAAACCCATCATCCAGTCTTACCATCTGAAGAGCAAGAGAATGGGACCAGGATACTCGATGAACGACCTCGACAAGTTAACCATCGACAGGAAACTACCGAATCTCTCGATGGAGAGCTTAAAAAGTATCCTAAAGAACTCCGACATCAGTTACCTGGATAATGGCGACATTTGTAGACACGACATTGGAGGATCCGCGCCGGATTTCAAGAAGATATTTGTCACCGAATTTCTGTGAGACGTCGTGCAAGAAATTGTTTGTTTTACGGCGAATGTAAAGACTGTCATTAAGTGTTCGTGTAAAATAAGTTCTCCTTCTTTTTATAGATGTCGATGGTGAGAATTGGGTGATTCGATGAAGTAGAGACGTGGATCGTTTTATCTTGGTTGCTTTGTCCCGATTCATTTCTATGTTATTAACATATTAATAATAATATACGGTTCCGTTAGTCGCGATATGAACTCGCAATTTTGAATTCGCGTAGGTCACTTTTTCCAGGAGAATTAATTCAATCTGTTTCAAGAAGAATCTCATATATTTCAGATCGACAATAATTGGACCAAAAATCGAAATGTTCAAAAAGAATGATTATATTTTTCTAAATTCCGAAGAAGATTTCAGAAAGGTCTCAGAAAATGGAACGTTATGAAAGAAAATATTTTTATTGAAACCCCTTAGATCCATCATTTTTATTGCTTTGGTATTTCTAATCATAAAAAAGATATTTCAAAATGATCAGCTTTCCCGGTGGATGTTAATTTATTTCTATAATTCGAGCCGCGATATAATTGAATCGAGGGACAATAAAGGTGACGGATAATAATCGGAGGATAAATCTGGCCGGATAAAAGATCGACGGGACTCTATTCTAACTCTAGCAATTGGAAGTTTAAATCGAACAATATATTCTAGCGCGACGTCTGTCCATAAATCAGAGGAAGGCTGACGTAATAAATTATGGGGAGACAATCGAAATTGCAGTCGACTGAATTATGAGTCATGTTAGAGGCGACGGTATCGCGATTCCGATTACAAACTCTCCGCTTGTAAAATATCTGTAATATAGATTTTCGTGTGTTTCGACGATTCTCGCCAAACGCGAATTTTACATATGGAATCCCAGTTTTTCGTAACTTTAACAACGGTATTGTATGGTAATCATTTGTATATATGTTGTATATTTGTATCGTAGTATTTAATTCAGTAAATATATACATACTTAATAACAATTTCTTTTGCACACTGGGTGAAATTGTCTTAAGGAACAATATATTGTTTTAATAAGATTTTCAGTTTCAGGATAATCGGAGAAGGTGGTGATTACAGGTAAATTGATTAACCAAAAATGTACTTATCAAAACTGATTTATTTCTCGAAGGAAATATCATTATTTTTCGGTGATTTAATTATTCTATAAATCAGAATTTCAATAACTTCACGATATTTATGCTTTGAACTTATGATTTATTCTAAGTTCGATTAGAAATTATCAGAAGTTCTTCGACACTCGTATTTTTTCTACAAAGATATAATTCTACTTCTCTATATAATTTCATAAACGTCATTAAGAAATTGTGCATTTAATTAGAGACAGCGTCGTATCTTCATCAGTCGAGATATTCCTTAATTTACAATTTTTATTTATCCATAAAACTAATTCTTCTTATCGTCCTAATACAGTGTCGTCTTAATTATAAAATAATCTAATATTCAGCTATTACACTTCCTCGAACACATTGGCGAGTTTAATCAATCCTGAGTATTTTAATAGTATCTCCAGATTAAAATCTCCTAATGAATTCTACAAATTGCATTATTCTCTTATTCGCAATAATAATAATATCCATCTACAATACAATTCCAGATATTCCATAGTTGCAAGAGATCGTTAATCAAGCGGCAGTATATCGAGAGATAAGCCTCATTCGAGAGATTAGAGTCACGCCCGCCATGTTGTGAGACAGACACCCATAATATTCACATAGCTTGTTCGACTAAAAGCCTAATTAAATTCTATCTCCTAGTTTATCGGTCTCGTTTGGATTTCCTTAAACTCGCACTGACTAGTAACACACGGTTTGGCATCGTTAATCGCGTCGCTAATTGACACCAGTTGTTAGCGTACACTTATTATCCTCTTTCCGATGGTAAAAAGCCATTTGCATTGTAAATTAGAATGGTGTTTTAAGTCACAATTATCTTTGTGATTATGTAACGCAAAACTCTGAAGCCTGGAATGGTTGTAATTCTGTCGATGTTTAATTTTGTGTTCACAAAGTTCGTTCGCTTTTTATAAGGCTTTTTATAACGTTGGTAATTAAAAATATTCAATATCAGACGGATATAATTCTATGGATTTATATTATTATAATTATACGGATATAATTTAAAATATCAATCCGATGACGGTCTACATATTTTTATATGTAATAATAAAATACACGGTTTATGTCTATGAATTTTCATATAAAAAGGGAACGAAATTGGAGAACAATTCGGTATTTTCTTCTACATTTTATACACATGAAAACAATTATTAAGTTTTGAGGAATAAAACTTATTCCATATGCTTTGGTTTACGATAACATTCATATCAATATTTTGTACTGATCTGATTCAAGGATTACTTCTAAAATATTTCATATATTTTTCTATAACCTTTCCGGAAAGCACAGCCATTTAACTCCATCATAAAACATGATCTCAATTCCGTCGTTTATTATTATTTTATGTGCTTGATTTATCTCCAACTATTTAACGTATAGCGAACAGTAACCCATATTTCATAAATATAATTAAAAACCTCTTAAAAGTTCCTCGAAAGTAGAACTCTTTTTATGAGAATGTAATCAGCAATCACATAAAGTTGCTGTTCTTATAATTGCATCTATTCGTTTCAGTCGATTAACATTCATTTGTTGCACGTAATTGTTGAACTTTGGTAGTAAAATCTAAGACTATTATAAAACAGGTGGAACGAGTGACCCAGAATCGCACTGGTTTTCTCGCTTGATAGATAAAAGATAAAAGATAAAAGAGATGGTGGACTCGTTTCGCTTTGGTAATAAATTGCATGGATCGATCGAACGAATCGAATGACTCGTTTGTGTCGATTGACTTGATCGCGAGATCAGTGGCTCGCGTAGACGAGATCGTTTCCTCGGAAGATTGCCTCGATCATTGACTTCCGGTTGTACTTTCCTCCTCTGGACTCCATCGCCGCAACTACGTCTTGATATCGCTTCCAGGCAGTCACCGAGGCCGCTTCCGTTTCCGGATTGTTTTTAATCTTCTCGAATACATCCGTACTTCGCACCGCGGCTTCCGAAGTCTCGCAAACGCTCTCCGTCTCGGGTATCATCTAAAGTTTCACGTAAGACTTCTTTAACACGTCTTCATAAACGTCTCCGTTTAGATTTATGTGAATTTCGAAAAGGAATTTTATTGGCTATTTTGATTAATATTACTTTCTTTCATATGTAACTTTTATCTACGTTAACATTCATTTATTTAATAAGGCCTTAGTGATATTAGTTTTATTTCGCGGTGACATTAATTTAGATGTTCCTAGAAACAGTTTTTATTTCGAGTGATTTGTTTCTTTCATTATAGTAATTCAGTTTCATCGCAGCATCGGCGATTTAATTAGCCCTTTAATTATTGCAGGTATTAATTAACGAATCCAGAGTAGATTGAATTCATTGATGATACCCTCTTTTCCAACATTGAATACAGATATTTAATACAATAATAATTCGCAACCTTATAGATTATCTTGATAAAAGAATCTTCCAAGTTAATTCAAGAAATCTTTTAATACAAGCTTCAACCAACTCCGCGAACTTCCTAATTAATTCAATTACTTTGTTGCAAAGCTCATTAACTCGGCAACAACACTAATCCCTCATACAATAAACAATGAAGAAAACCCGATAAATATCATCGCAAAAAAACTCGGAGGGTTTACGATGCTACTAATAAAAACAATCAACGAATTAATTAAGACGATTCGCGGATGGAGAGGGACGGGGGGGGGGAATTATCTGGAAGATAAGTAAAATTGATGCGACGTTGAGGGGTAGTTCGGGGTGAATTTCCGCGGTGTTATCACGGGACGTTTATTGGAATAGTTAGTCGGCGAATGTTTGCTGAACGCGTCGTATACAGATGTAACACAACCCTAAAGCTACCCCGAAATCAATACTCGGCATTACACTGTTACTAAGGATTCTCATCCCCATTGCCAGATTTACCTCACCCCCCGCCATACAACACCCTCCCTCTCCTCGTGGCACCCTAACGTGCCATCGTAACGCTACCCTAACCGTGCTATACTAACCGATACACGCGATACGGTTCAATGACCAATATACCACCCTCTTACACCCTCGAGATACGAGTGGATCTTGACAATATTCAGTAATTAAATATATTATATTATATATTCAGTACTTAGTTGTTTAATCTTTAACATACATTGTATGGTATATAAATATATATACTGCACAAAATAAAATATTTAAAACGACCCCCTCAACATTCGGGTTTAAAATAATTTCGATCGTAATTGGGGTATTGCGGGATAATTATATTTATTTCAAGATAATTTTATTCAGATTTATTCATTCATTACTTGTTTACTATTATTGTATTTATTTGTTAGAATTGTAGTGGATGTATTAGTGTAGTATTTAATATCGTGCGTTATTAATATTTTTCATCCGATTACTGCGGTTTGAATTTTTATTTTATTGGTGAATTTTTATAGCGCTTTCTTTGAGTGTTGAGTATTATTTTATTATTGTTTTATAATTATATGGTTATATTAACAATTAAATTCGATATAGTTTCGTTTCAATACTAACATAAATAAATTCCAAATTTCATCCGTTATATAATTCGTGGGAAAAGGCAGTTCATGATTATTGGATATTTCGCGGAGGGCTCGGAGGGTGGAATATAACCCACCCTATTAGTTCGAAGTTTTAAAGGGCATTTACGTGACCGGACTGAAGAGAGGCGAAAGCATCGTTATATTTACAGAGAAAATATTTTTCCAGGAACTTGATAAATCTCTATTTCCCCTGGAGATATAATAGAATTACTCGAGCAAGTTTGCTTGGACTTTACGAATCATTTGATGAAACTCGTAAAACAGATATTGCTACTTTTATGACCGGAGTAGATTAACCAGAACTTCTTCTATTTAACTTTGACAATTTTCTATTTAAACCTTTGTAGAAACTTTAACTTCTTTCCTCTCTCTTCCCCTTCTCCTTCCACCCCCAATGGACCTCGTGGAGTTCGGGAACTTATTTATTCTTGGATTAAAGTTTTATAACATTCCTTTAATGATGAAATGGATCAACTATGGCTCAACAAAATAATGTAATTGATATCTTTAATCTCACATTTATTAATCTCCCGGAATATTAAAGAATCTTTTCATAAATAGTGTCAATTATTTATAAGACATTTTGAGGTATCATGAGATACTTTTGATTATTTTTCATCAATAATTATTCACAAATTTATTCTCGATATATTCCACATCTGGAAACATATTCTTTCACCTACCACACATTTACAAATTTCATATTTTACGCCACAAGTGAAAGAAAAGTCGACATAAATGGAACCAATAAGCAGATAACTTTTCAATCTCCACATATTTATCAATATTCATATTTTACGCCACAAATGAATCACGGAATAAAAATACGAATAGCTCAATAAATATATCACTTTAGTGTTACGATCTATGAACTCACCTCGGGAATCTTCGACTTCCGGTTCGATCTCCAGGCGTCCTCGAAGGGCGAAGAGGTTTAAGGTCGTGTCTCCAGGAATTCCTGAAGGAAATTGGATCCGAACCGATTGGATCGAAGCGTGGATCAAAACGAGTCGAAGATTCGAAGCAGAGCACGGTCCAAGAGTAACTGAAGAAGGCCAACGGCCACCATCAGCTGGTTTCCCGATTACTGCCCCCTCCATGGGACTTTCTGTCCCAGGAACCCACATGTGTCGACCATATGGGTGGAGGGGGGCGAAGGGCACGCTCTTTTCATTCTCACCCCCCGTTCTACACCTATATACGTCCCATCGGTGACTCTCGAGGGTACGCTTCCGGTCTGTCGTGTTCGCGTGCCGACAATTTTTCAAGTTCCAGTCGTGCTTTAAATTAATACCTTCTGCGGGAACTTTGTTTCATATCACGTATCATGGAATATGGAATATTGCATTTTTTTGAGGAATTTAATTAATTTCGATATTTTTGGTTCCATCAAATTAGAAATTTCAATCATTTCTAATAATGATAATAATTAATATTAATATTAATATAGGGGGATGTTGATACCGATTAAAGAAAATTAATTAATACCCTGATATTATTAATATTAATTTAGGAGGATATTGATACCGATTAACTAAATTTCATTGATACTCAGGTATTATTAATATTAATTTAGGGGGGTAATTGATATGGCGTAACTAAATTTAATTAATACCGAGGTACTATGAATTTAGAGGGTAAATTATTGTCGGACGCAACACGTAGGCTCCTCGAGAAGAGGAATTTTGTTTGAATTGTGACAGGACACGAAGGATATTTCTGGATTCCATTGGCGGGGTGGGTCCCGTTAACCGAGTGGAATTTCATTTTGACGTGGTTCCAGGAGGAAGACGACATTGTCGTTTGTCTCGCGGACATAGGGGCTCCTGGTGGTGCATTGTGTAATGTCCAGGGAATCAAATAAATTGGCTGAATTACACTGTCCGAGGATCGTATCACGTTGATGCAGATGCGAGATAGAATCAATTGCGTAACAACTCCCTCTTTTTCTTCCACAGATCTCCTCTCATTCCACGGCGCGTATCAAATATTTAACGTCAATTCTCGTCGCGGCTCGTACGATTTATTTGATGGAGGCGTGTGAAATATCATAATTACGTAATCGACGGAATTACAACATTGCGAATCGTGGAGTATTTTATTGACGCGAATTAAACAGCCGAATAGCGTGGATCGCTCGAAGATGGTAAAATATGTTCACCAATTTTTATTAAATTATATATATTTTTAAAAATTACAATCACAGAAGCATGTGAAATTTAATAATCATTCGAATTCTGAAATGTAATAATCTGCGAAATTACGACATTATAAACAGTGGAATTTGTTATCGGCGCGAATTAAACAGCCGAATTACGAGGATCATTTCAGGGTCACAAAACATATCCTCCATATTTTAATTAAATTATATATATTCTCCAAAATGAAATCAATCAATAATCACAGAAAGTATTGATATCACCATGATACAAGCATACATATATTGATAACACGAATGTAGAGATAGAAACTATGAAAACAAAGAGTTTCATACTGCGACAGCTGGTCCCAGCATGTGGACGGGGATGCAAGATATTAAAAAAATTTCACCTTTTTTTGCCTCGGAATGGAAGGCCATCTTTCCTTCAAACATTTTACGATGAACATACAAACCTCCGAATATAAGCCATATTGAAAATGGGTACAAACTCCATCATTTTTATGCAAAACATAATGCAGCTCCAACGATGAACTTCAAGTATATCACATAAAATCACGATTATCGATCTTTGATCGTCGAGAATAAATTATATGAAATATAGATTCATAGATTTAATTGAATATCGTTAATCAACCTTAAATAATGGACGATTTTATGATCAATAAATTTCATAATCCATAGATAATTGAATTAATGGAAGACAACGAAAATGCAGGCAAAACAGTAAATGATATAAGAATATAATTATCGCCTCAAAGGTGATTCAATTGCTGCGCGGAATATCGGTGTAATTGCAATTGATTAGCGTTGGAATTAACGAAGAGGTATTGTTGGAATACAAAAGGGATCGATTTGTTAGAATATGGAATTTTCTGGTCGGGAAATTGATTCGTTTCGAAATCGTCCAGCTGCGCCTATTCTTTAATGGGCAATCGGCGCGTGCACCATAAAGGCACACGACACCACTCTTACAGCTGCCGGAAGTATACATCTGCCGGAGTCTACTAACCGTGCGCTGGTCCTCGGCCCACCTTCCTCCTACTTTAATATTATGTTGAATTAACAACTGGAATGTTCTGCATTCCATTAAAGATTGCCTAAACAACACCATGGATCAAGAACATAACACCATAGAAAATAATTCTAATTGCAATATGATTTCAAGTTGAATTATAGCATAAACTTGAATCAAGTGATTCTTATAGATTTATAGTTTTAATTGAATAATGAAATAATTTTTAAATATTTACGATATAATTTCTATAAAAAACACCCATGCAAAAATGGAATATGCAATTTTATAGATTTATTTATTTCTTTTATAGATTTAACCGAATAACGAATTAATTTGTTAGAATCGACGTGATATTTTGTTAGAAACCAGATGAATTTTAGAATCAATAGATATTTTAATAAAAAAAAGGGACGCAAAACAGTTCTTTATTTCGAAAATCGAGAACAGCTGCCCGGAAGGTCTGATCTCTGATTAAGGTTGGACTCGTGCTGAACAGCTTGCCTCCTAAATCGTTGGTTCTTAGATTTCCGTACGATTATCCCAAAAACCCATGCCCCCCCCCCTTCCTCCCCTCGTCCAATCAGTTTTTCTCAAATTACTCTTCGTTGAGGTAAGAACTATTCCTATTGGGATTAAATATTATTTTATTTTACTAACCAAATATGATGTTCTGTTTCAGGTTCCACTATGAAACGGAACCACCTGGATGGATTTTTGCAGTCATTAATCCAAAACGCGATAAATAAATTTATAATCGATTTAGTCGATTTAATCAAACTAAAATTTAGAAGGATTCTTGTCAAAATTCAAGATATATTGAAACAACATAAATGTTGGCACTTTATAGGATAAAAAATAATGTAAATTTATAGTCGATTTAGTCAGCTTAATCAAACTTCGATTTAGGATGTTTTCCATACAAGACTGAATTTTCAATTCGATCCAATTTAATGTCGCAAGAGTAGTCCTTAACTATTCAAAGCTGGATCACTTTCTTCATAAAACCACGAAGCACCAAGCGAGATTACATTTTACATAAACATTCCACTAATCCGCCACATAATTCGCGTTATAAAACACGAACATCTGCCTCCTAAACGTTATCGTGGGCATCGGATGCGGGCAATGAGTGCATCCTACTTGAGAAGTTGCATTTCACCGATGTTTCTTCGCCGTAAAAACCATCGCCGAATTCAAAGGTATAATTTACAATTAATTATAACAATATATTTTTAATATATAAACAACAATATATACAAAAAATCCTTGAGTTCCAAGTACAATAAAAATAGCCACCAATGTGGCTATGTGATCATGTGTTATAATCAACGGAAATTTAACATTTAATTATATTATACAGTTACACAGCCATAATGTATAATTATATAGAATGTAATAATTAATTCGCTTATTCGAATATATGCAACATAGACTCCGTATATGATTCGCTACGAAATCGTTCAGCTGCGCCTAATCTTTAATCCTTAATTAATATACATAATAATATATAATATATAATATATAACATAAGTAACCAATGACGGATCAAACTTCCAAGTGACACATATTATACATCACGAGTGCCTTCTTTCCAGAAGCAGACGGTACTTTCGTCGGAAAAGTCACTCGATTCACGAGTTTGTTATTGTTCTACCGGAACGTAATATCGACCTCCCAAATACGCGAGGAAGTTGCAGAAATTATTCCGCGAATCCTTATAAATAATTCTTACGAAAACATCGAGCTGAAGTAACTCCTGTGCTTCTTGGAGTTTAATGTACCGAGAAAGTTCACGATGATGTGTTATACGCGACAAAGTAGATATACTCGGCACGAAATATAACACCGAATTTATCGCTGGGACAAACGCTGCAACTGCCTCCTGAATTTTATTCGAACCATTTCGTTCACGCGAGTGCTCGCCGCGAATGTTAAGAAAATTTTATTTCCATGAGCCATCTGCGCGTTAAAACGATGGGAATCGATTTTCAATCATTCATACCAAGGGGTGACAAATATTATTATTATACCTTCAAAAATTGAAATTCTCTAAAATCGCTCCTAAACATCCTAAATCGATGGTAGATGATGTATAAACATATTCTAGGACGATTTTGGGTCGGAAGAAGCGGTTAAAAAATTTGTTTGGCCGAAAAATGGGTCGATCCAGAATCGCAAAAATGTGAAGGGGTACACCTTCAAAAATTGTCAAAAATTGAAAGTCGCCAAAATCAATTCTAAACGACCCAAATCGATGGTAAATGATGTATAAACATATTCTAGGACGATTTCGGGTCGAAAGAAGCGGTTAAAAAATTTTTATTGGTTAAAAATGGGTCAAAACCAAGTCGAAAAAATGTGAAGGGGTACACCTTCAAAAATTGTAAAAAATTGAAAGTCGCCAAAATCAATTCTAAACGACCCAAATCGATGGTAAATGATGTATAAACATATTCTAGGACGATTTCTGGTCGGAAGAAGCGGTTAAAAAATTTTTATTGGTCAAAAATGGGTCGAACCCAAGTTGAAAAAATGTAAAGGGGTACACCTTCAAAAATTGTCAAAAATTGAAAGTCGCCAAAATCAATTCTAAACGACCCAAATCGATGGTAAATGATGTATAAACATATTCTAGGACGATTTCGGGTCGAAAGAAGCGGTTAAAAAATTTTTATTGGTCAAAAATGGGTCGAACCCAAGTCGAAAAAATGTGAAGGGGTATACCTTCAAAAATTGTCAAAAATTAAAAGTCCCCAAAATCACTTCTAAATGACCCAAATCGATGGTAAATGATGTATGAACATATTCTAGGACGATTTTGGGTCGAAAGAAGCGGTTAAAAAATTTTTATTGGTCAAAAATGGGTCGAACCCAAGTTGAAAAAATGTAAAGGGGTACACCTTCAAAAATTGTCAAAAATTGAAAGTCGCCAAAATCAATTCTAAACGACCCAAATCGATGGTAAATGATGTATAAACATATTCTAGGACGATTTCTGGTCGAAAGAAGCGGTTAAAAAATTTTTATTGGTCAAAAATGGGTCGAACCCAAGTCGAAAAAATGTGAAGGGGTATACCTTCAAAAATTGTAAAAAATTAAAAGTCCCCAAAATCACTTCTAAATGACCCAAATTGATGGTAAATGATGTATGAACATATTCTAGGACGATTTTGGGTCGGAAGAAGCGGTTAAAAAATTTTTTTGGCCGAAAAATGGTCGATCCAGAATCGAAAAAATTGTCAAAAATTGAGAGTCGCCGGAAAATCTGACATACATTTTATGCGGATCTGCAACATGATCATATTCATTCTGTAGGGATGGATGTGTTGGTGCTATTTAATACTTATACTTCACTTTTCCTGTTAAATCGTGTACCTTCGATAAAAATGAGATAAAAACGGTTCCAAAGTATCTCACGAATATCGATGAGGTTACAATTTTCCAATCGACTTGCCAGCGGGAATTCGTTCGTCAGTAGTTGAAACCAGTGCTCAACCCTTTTTTCGTATTCTCACCCCCGCAGCTGACGAGCAATGGAATACCACCTGACGGTTTTCGTCGGAACAGCTGTTCTCTCCCTTCCTAGGGCCAACCACCTTCCTTCCTTATACTTTTCGTCTGCCATTCGGACGGCTCCTCCAAAAAACTCCAAACGATTTTTGCTTCACGTCAAAAAAAAACCCACCGTGAAAAAGTGTCGCTCTTATCCGGAGGCTGGAGAACATCCGGCCGAATGATTCAGGACCCTTTTTATTCGGGATGTTCATTATTTTATTTTACTTTCTCCGACATACAGTTCGTGTAATTAAGTAAAGTATTAGTATCACTAGTATCTCTATTACTTCATAATGGCGATGGACGTGACAGACACGTCTCAGAATACATATTTTTATGATAGTTAAATTACAATTTCGTTACTATTTTCGCGTAAATACTAACGAAAGAGTAAACCTCCGATAGAATCGCGTTGAACTCTAATAATTTTCGTTATACGATTTCCTCTTAGACACGAAAAAACTTGGGCTATAGAGGGTTAATTATAATTCAGGGTTGTAATGTATTTGAGGTAGAATTGTTCCCCGTCGTAGTTCCTCACCCTTCTAATTAGGGGAGGTTGTAAATAATGTTTAGGGTGGTTCTTCCACAGGGCAATAATTATGAATGATTCAGTGGCCAGAAGAAAGCACATAGATTCCCTTGGTAACAGCGAACTCCCGACTCCTTCGACTTATTTTCGCCGGACGAACCTCGAAGACAACAAAAGTACCTCGATGGAGCAGATGCATGGCATGTGCTACGAACCGACACCAGATGCCCCATTGGCGTAGAGATCTTCGATAAACCTACCCAAACAAACCCTCGGGAAAGCTGTTCGCGTGCCACCTTAAACTTTTCTATGGGTTCCTATGGGTTCCTCTGATTTCATACCAGGAACCACCTTAGATTCGGTCTACATCGACCTACGGGACTTCTGTGGCTCTTTCTTCGTAGATCGTTTTTGTCTTCAAAGGAAGTTAAAGATGGCATTCGAAGTATGAATACTTAGGATTATTGTTTATTACTTAATTCCGTATGTTTAATTTTTATGTTCCGTGAATATCCTACTTGTTAGATTCATTCGAGTTCTGTGACTCCTCTTCGTCGATCCTCTTTTTAGAGGGAATTAAAGATGGCCGTTGAAGTTGAATCCATATTTATTTGTGGAACGCTTTGAAGTATTTTTTATAATAGCAATATTGATTATTATTTAATTTGGGATGTTTCATTCTTATGTTCTGTGAATATCCTGTTTTTGATTCCTTCGACTTCGAGCTGTGAAACTTCTGAGCTCTTCTTTGCAGTTCTTTTTTTTCAGAGGAAGTTAAAAATGGCCTTTGAAGTTCGATCCATATTTATTTGTGCAACACTTCGAAGTTTCGTTTATTATTTAATCCGATATATTTTTATCGAATTTTTATATTCCTTAAATCTTATTTTTTAGAGTATTGAAGGTAATTGCGTAGTTTGGTTTGATTATAATGGTATTAATTATTTATTATTTTTATTTACGTAGATTCACCATTTCTTTAAAACTCTTGCTGGAATTTAATTAATAATTAAGAACAAGAACACTACATCTTCGGTGACAAATAATAACCAGGGATAAAATAAAGTGACATCAAAGTAATCCAAGTTAATTAACTTAGCGCTCGTTTATTTGCTGGTCAATGTTATCTACAATGATTTATTGTAAAAGTAACAATAGTCGTGTATAAGTTAAAACGATATTATACATATTTACAAATCATGAATCGATTCAATTACATCCATCAACGAACTCTTTAAATGTTCCATTAATTCCAAACGTTTGACATCTTTTCAAAAAAAAAATAATGGAACATTTAAAGAGTCCATAAATCAGGAAGATCGCGTTGAAAAGAATTCTCTTTGATTCTTCCGCGAGTGATGCACGATCGAGGATGAGAATCATCGATCCTAGATCACTCGCAAGGATCTCTTATTCCTACGAATTTTCGCTGGAATCGATCCAATGTCGACACTGAAATCGACCCCTCGTATACCAGGAACGATTGATTTCAATAAATCGAATTAAATCAATCTGATGATCTATCCATCCACCTAATCGATCGACTCCCTATTAATCGTTCGATTATGACTCGGATTAACACTAGAACTACCAAAGTGATCAAAATGACTTGTTCGCCATTTTTCATTATTAGTTGTACCAGAAAGTAATCAATAATTGTTCACATACAGGTAACCCTCGTATAACGCAGGAGTTTGCTGCCAGAGAAAGGTCGCGTAATAAAAATCGCGTTATATCGCCTCAATTTGTAAACTGCGGTATATCGGAACCGCGTTGTACGAGAGTTGTACTTTATGAAACTCCATTTTTTTCATATTAAACATTATTCTGTCAGATAATCCTCATCGTGATGTTTGACATAATTCCGTTTTTGAATAAAATAAAATTCCCAAATGTCGAGGCGAAAACATTTTCCACTCATGAATTGATTAGTTTCCGGTATCCCTAATAAATTATACGAATATACCACGGCGAATTGTTTGAGATTTAATATACTTTTATTTTATATACATAACGCGAATAATTGAATCCATCAATTAACTTATTTCCACCAGCCATAATTTATATATAAATAAATGTGAAAAGCATAACTGAGTATATGTTCGGTAGTTCTAGTGTTAAATATCCATATATACATTATCCTCGGCTTCGAAAAAAATCATTCGTTCCATCATCGACACTGGATCCAGTTTCTTCGTATACGATTTTACCACGAAATGATTCTCACGTTACACAAATCATTTGTTTAAATATTACATCGCACAGAAATGAATTTCCACGAGCAACGAGAGGGCTTTCGTTTATTAAAATATTTTAATCCCTCGCAAACCAACTCGACGGTACGAATATTTTTCTGTAATGCAATTAGTGTGTTTATTCGTGGAAGATGTATCAATGGAAGATTATCGCGGGTGGTTCGTTGAATTAATTAATTATTGAATGTTGAAATACACGGAAAGTGTTGCCGCGTTGATGAATAACAACGTATCAATTATTTTATTGAAATATGGTAAAAATTGTCCTATCATATTCTTCGCAGTGATATTAAGAAGAATTAATATATGGAATTGATTATATAAAATGGTGATAATAAATTATTTAATTGCAACACGGAATAAAACCTTTCGAATCATATTAATATCGAGTGATATTAGGAAGAATTGATATATAACAATGATTAAATAAAATATGAATAATAAACTGATTTTCGTGTATAAAATATTGTGGTTTGTAAAAAATTCACGAGTATTGAAATTCAATGTTATTATTAATAAACTTTAATTCCGATTCTATGAATATGGAATGATAATACTTGTACGATGTAATATTTAGGGATTAATGGATTACTGAATTCATTCTAATCCGTTATCTAATTCTCGTAGCTCCTTATCATTCAGGTTTCTGGTTCTCTTACGTTAAAATAACCTACGAAATTTGTTCTAAGGATATCTAGTACTGATTCGGCGAACGTTCATCTATGATTCGTCCTTCCTAATCTGTCGGAAATATATTTTTTTAGAGCGAAAGAAGTCCACTTTCAAAGTCCATTTAACGAAGGAGTTAAATGTCAGAGTCGGAAAGAAGACTTCCAGCGATGCACGGATTTTCGAAAATTAAATTCACCGACGAATCCAAAAATAATTTCTGCATCCAAGACGAGCATTTGTTTACTTCGTAAATAATACCTAATTCTACATACAATTCTACGATCGTTTTTTTAGAAACACTTACTTTTCTTGGACCAGAAATGATTGACGTTTTCAGTGATAAACTTAACTTTATCGCTTGAAATATTTGTTTACTTGCTTGTTTAACGAATTCTTAGTACTGCCAGGAAACTATTAATTAATTAACTATTAACTATTAATTAACTAACTAAGAGTTAACTATTAATTAATTAACAATCTCCTAATAAAACTAGGAAATTACTGCGACTATTACAGCCACTATAAATTACCAAAATTATTAATTCATCAATTAATGAATAAAATTGATTAAATTAATTATGACTGAAACTATTAGTAAATTAGTAGTTTTAGCAATAATATCAGGATATAAAAATATCAAAATATTAATCCAAACAACTGCTATAATTTATGAAATATAATATCATCTTCACATCTACGAAACTCTACAAATTCCGGAGCCAAATGTAATGAAATGTATTTCACATAAATGAGGTGACCTTTCAAGAATTCTTTCAACTATGTTAAATGTATCATTCCGAAAGTAATTTCCGAATAATCCGTGGGAAAAAAAAGATTTTATTCGATCAGCTGATTCGCGATTCGCCATGGAGGTTCTAAACCTTGATTTCGTTCATATCGATCCAGCGTATGAACCCATCTTACGCGACTTGAAACGCGAAAGTATTCGACGATTACATTGACATTGATATTGACATCTGTGTGACTTCATTCTTTTCAGATAAATAAACGGACTGAATCTAACGTCCAATGGATCGAGATTTAACGAAGAACGACACTTCCTTACCCCTTAAATACTCCGCATACAATAAATAATAATAATAATGGTAAATAATATTAATAATCATAATTACTACTAAGAGCAGTGATAATAGCGAATGACAATGATAATAAGTAAGAATAACACGTATATCAAAGAAATGCAACGAAAGAAGACAAGACGTGCTGGGAAGTCGGCAGTTTCTGTGAAAGTACGCTAATCTCGTGATTCCAGGAAACAAGAAAAATAAGGAGATAAAAAAGCTTGGAAAACTTACGTTCGACAATGTAATCTGGAAAAATTTTGGACGCGCCATTGGATGTTAAAGTTCGTCCTCCTTTCGTGCGATCTGCTTAGAAGATTATTTATTAGTCTTGCACCATTAATTTCAAACTTCCACCGGAAACAGGAAACCGCAGCGACGTCCATCGACTTCGCATCTTTTTCCACAATTTTTTCCTCGAACCACAATAGTTTGTTTGATACTTCGACGATTTGTTTTATCGGGTAACAACGGTAGATTTGTCTTAACAATTTTTTTTCGAGCCAAGACGAAGGCGCGTAACTTTGAAATTATTAATCTCGTGAATTACTATTGAATTGTTATTGTTTATCCTTTCAGGTGATTGGAACGTGATATTAATGCTAAGTAAATCGTAGTTAACACAGACTATCCGAGATTCTCACGGCTGATCCTGCCAAGGATACTCGTCCTTTCGATACTCTCAAATTTCCGCGGAACGAAGAGCACAGCCTCCGAGAAATCTATTTCGGGATCCACTTCACCGGCACAGTCCCGCGGATCTATCTCTCTTATCAAAGCGTATGAATACATATAGCGCGGCTTAAAAAACACACGCGGCATTTTAATCTCACTGTGGACCGGAAATCTCTCATCGTACTCGAGAATGGCGGTGATAAAAATAGTAACAACAGTGGCTAATAATAATATTCGTGGATAATAATTGATCAATGTCCAATTAATATTCATTCTTCCGCGAGCTCGATTTCGAAGCCTCCCTTAATATCATCGAATTCGTGAACTCCCATTAACATGGTAGACCATGATATTATATTATAAATTGATAAATAAACAACTACCTCGCCACTGTATAATAAAGAACACACGGTATAACGAACTCGACTGGATAAATAATAATATCGCGTTATCAGTTGGCATCCATTCGGTGTCTACGATCGAACTCGAATTCGATCATCGATTTGGTTCCACGAATTCGATCAACGATTTGGTTTCACGAAGGATCCTCCGATCGAAGGAAGTAGTTATATCTCGATGGTAATTAAGAATTCTAATTAATCAGTTGACTTCGGAGATTGTTTACGCGGTGTACTGGGCGAAGGCTCGTTCTCTCTGTAGATCCAGATGGCTCATCATGGCGAGGACCGTGGGATGATGGGCCGGTAATCCTTCATCTTCAACGAGATATCTGAGGGCCTCAGATGCGCATGCGTCCCAACCCGCGCCCCAAGAAGCTGGGACTTGTTCATCATCACTCGAGGACTTCTCCACTTCCGTTTCCGCCGAGGAGTCCATCCTTAAGCGACGTTCCAGGCAAGGAAACTCGGAGGACTCCAAATTAGAAATCCCCTTCGTGAACGATCGGGTTAAGTAGTTCTGGGCGAAACTACCGAATGTAAACTTCGACTCGTTTTGATTGATGAAATCTTCCTCGGTGAAATGTCCGAGTGTTTCTTTGACGTCCATTTCTAGTTGGAGACAATTACGTCCTAGATATGTGTCCTCGGTGGTTTCCATATTCTGCACCTGGTGATCCCTGGAGTCGTAAGTGTGTCGTCCTTGGGAAAGTCGGGTGGAACTAGGATTCTGTTTTTGTTGGGAATATTTTAATTCCTGTGCCAAGGATGCTGCCAACTGATGAAGTAACCTGGTGTTCTCCAACTCCTCTTCGTCGTCATCCAACTCGTCCAAGTCTACCTCGACTCCTTCGTCCTCCGAGGATAAAAGGTCCTCATTGTCCTCGTCGACGCCTAACAGGGTCAGCAACCTCTCCGCAGCATCTACGCAAACCGGAAGGAAAATGTGCCTATTTATCGGGGTAAATTTAGAGTCTGAATAATCTATATTTTCGACACAGTTTTCGTAAAAAATATATATTCTCGCTTTGGAGGCATTAAATAAAAACAATAATAAATATTAACAGAATTAATATTCTCTAATATTAATATAGTAGTAAAGAATAATAATCTGAATTATTACAATAATACTATAAGCAAGGCATAATAATCTCATTTAATTCCACCGAATATTAATTCCATTAATATAGTAACAGTATAATAATCTTAACTAATACAATAATATTATAAAAGAGGAGTAATAATTTCAATTAATACTACAATAATATTTATTTAAATAGCCAGAAAAGAAGATACGAAGGGTCCAAGTATCACTCATAAAACTGATCACCAGAAGACCGGTCATCCTAAGTTCACAATTGGATTCGATTCGTCTGTAATTTAGATCAATGATACGATTCGGGTTTGGTGGTCCTGTGGGAATTTTTGGAGGATGAACGTCCCATGGGAACTACCTGTCGCGGGCCACCCCATCGCACCAGTCCTCCTCTCTCTCCTCTTTCCTCTCCCTCCGACAGTTCTCATCTCGTTGGTAGGTTCGATATAAATGTGGTGCGGAGAGTACACACTTGCCGGTGTTCGCAGGCCCTTGTGAGAAAATGGATGAGGGCCCGTCAGGTAGGGCCAGTTCGGGGTTACCTGTTCCTGGGAACCGGAGTGAACCCCAATCGACTCGATCGTCCATGGGGGGTGGAAGTCGAAATGTCTCACGAGTAAGTAATCCTGAGGGTTCACCGGAAACCGAAGCCTTTCATTGGTGGAATCAAAGGTCACGTAAGAGTTCATTGGAATTTGTCGATGACATAAATCATGTTCCAATAAGAGGATGAATTTTTAATAAACTCAGATGATATTAAAAAGTAAGATTTAATATGAACATAAATAAATGATAAAATTGGAATATAGGAAGAAGACAATTATTATGGTATCAAAATATGACATAGAAAAAATTCCATTACGAAAAAACAATCTAATCAAATCCTTCTAAGTGATGCAACTAATTATTCGTAGGTAATTATTTTAGGTGGGAATTTAATATATTAATTAAACATGTTTGTCGCATATTTTATAGCAGAGCTGTTATTGTACATTCTAATAATTCCAATATTTAATAACAACTTAATTATGGTATGAAACTATGACATAGAAAAAATTCCATTACAAAAAAGAATCTAATCAAATCCTTCTAAGTGATGCAACTAATTATTCGCAATTTAGGTGGGAATTTAATATATTAATTAAACATATTTGTCGCATATTTTATAGCAAAGCTGTTTTGGTTAATTCTAATAATTCCAATATTTAATAACGAGTTTGTAGTAGTTCTAAAAATTATTGAAATTTATGCATGAAGTTAGTAATACAAAAATGAACTGAAATGAAATGGGTGCTTTTGAAGTGCTTCTTTACTGCATCGCAAAGGGTGAATTTTTTTCGCACTGGCATGTTTTAAAGTTCATTCCAGTACGTTGGAAGCATCCTCCGATTCCCAGTTTTTCTTATCCTGTCGGCACGAGGATATTCTGGACCAGTCGGGAACAAGTTCATTGTTTTTTTTTCCTGCACGACACAATCACCCCTGCGCCGACGGTGCTCGTGAATGCTACTCTTCGCGCCGGACGTTCCCACAGGGATACCAAGATTTAAATGTCTACTTTCTATGGGTTCTGGGATCGGTCGAAGCTGGATTGAGTTAGGTAAGGTAACGATTTAAAACCCGCCCTAATGAACCTACCGGCACTTCCTTTGAATCGTTCGATTTCAACAAAATTCAGTCGCCTCTTGAAAGGGCGTTAATCATTTCTGAATTTGATTCGAAGCGATAATTTCGTGACGACATTAAATGATCATTTCTGAACTTGATTCGAAGCGATAATTACGTGACGGTATTAAATGATCATTTTTTTTAGGAATATTTTAGATACGAATTAATTGAAATTTAATTAGGGCGTGACTCTTTCTGGTGTTATTGAATTAGGTTTTATTGAGCAGTTAATTAATGATGTATCAAGTTATTTAATAGTCGTATTAATTAGAATTTACTATTTAGTATACGTGATATTAAAACGAAATGAAATATTCATTTAATTGCTTTTTATACGATGTAAAAAACGACTTAGTAAAGGCACTTTGAAGTTTATGCTAATGAACCAATTCAGCATCCCAGGTTGGAAAGAAATTAATCACTGCTTTAAATAAACCATTAGAAGTATTTCATGAAAATAGAGACGTTCCAGCTTCCCAAATAGAGTCAGAATCAAAATTAATTAGCGGCAGTCCAAATTCGGAATAAAGTAAATTTCCGCAAATCTAAATTCCGAATACAAATGAATTGGCACAAATCCAAATCCAGAATCAAGTTTAATTTCCATAAACCTATATCCCCAAGAAAATTTAATTTCGTCAAATCCAATCCCTTGAGTAAACAATATAAATCGCACAAATTTCATTTCGACGACAACCAGCCAAATAAATTCCAAGGTACACTTTATATCCGAAGACAGTACGGTTACGATCTAAACAAAATTGAAATTCAAATATAAGGTAACTCGCGTAAAGGCGCATTTCCCGTGGAAGACAGGCATTCGGTGGATGTTCCTCGGAGACGGGGGCGGCAGGGGGTTGGCGGCATAAATTTAATGGAGGCAGTTCACTTAAGTTTATATTATTCAAGGCTGGTGGATGAAATTGTTCGGTGGTGGAATTTCGATGGTAGGAGGAAAGGAATTCCTGGGGTTGTAACGGGAAGCAAGATAGGTAGTATAAGCCAGTGGCATTAGCATAGAAAATTCATATTTCAAAAAGGGGTCAGTGGTTCCGAAACGACCGTAAGCGGAAAGTTATTTCCCTGTTATACGAGCCCCCCCCTCCCCCGCTCCTCTTCCCGCCGTCGTTCGCCTTCCATATATTTTATGATTAATGCTAACGACCTACAAAACTTTAATGAATCTTCTAAATGGACTTTGAAACACTTACGCCACCGGTTAAACCGGAGCGCCTCTCTAACGTGATCTATCTTAATGCTAACGCGATGCTTTCAATTTGACCTCGAATGATCACTTTGAATTACTTGCCGTATTTACTTTTCCCATTAACGACACGCGGGAATTGAATTTCTTTTACTTTACTCCCTTTTCTCGGGAGGTGATTATATTCGTCTTTCGGAAACATGTTTGATTCTATATTGCTCTTATTTTACATTATTATTTGGATATATGATATATAACAATATAGAATAATATTTGGATGTCGTTTATTCGAACTGCAAAATTCCATTTAAACAAATAATCAAACTCCGGGATTTAAGTTTAAAGTTTAATGAAATAAAATTCAAGATAGAAACTGTAATTAAAATTGTTTTTGTGGCGAACGGATGTCGTTTGATCATTTTAAGGATGCTACTGCCATGTTGGAATTTGAGCGATGGAGGAGATAGTCTTTGAAATAATTCCCACGTTATATTTTGGCAAGGAAATCTTGGTGAACGAAGGGGGATGAAGGTTGATAGAGAGAGTGGAAGGTTTCCCAGTAAACCATAGAAACCTCGAAATAAAAATTTCCTGGGATTTCGGAGGATCCTGAGAGAACCAGGTAGAACCCCTCCGAGGTATCATAAAGTATTCCGACTTTGCGTGAAACCGGTCAAACGAAATTTTCCCATATTTGCGGAGAAAGTCAATCCCATCTGTTTTCCGAGTAAACTTAACGCGTAACACCTTTCATGAGAAATGTCGAAGAAAAATTCATTTAAATATAATACAAATATTAATAGTAACATTAATATTTATATTCGAAATATAATAATTGATTTTTATTCTGGATTGGAATTTTTGTAGATTAATTATTACTCTAGATTTAGATTTGTGTGAATTAATCTTTTTCTGAACTTGGTTTTCTGCGAATGAATTTTGATTCTGGATTCGGTGTTGTGCGAATTAATTTTGATTCCGGATTCCGATTTGTGCGAACTCAATAATGTCAATTAAACTATGATTATATTTACATTAATGTTAATATAAATTTATTTCGAGCATTAACTCATAATCAAATATGAATATAGTCCAATCAATAATCAAGAATTCCATTAAGCAAAGAAAAAAACGACACCAAAATTCCAGGAACATTTCTTATTCCAACGGACATCGAAGATCGACATACCGATATAACTCGATATAATCGCGCCAAATTAACCGACATACATAATTAAATCTTAATTAATCCGACATCGCGAATCACATCGACGATCGAGATTAAACCGGGCAAAGATATGAAGGAATCCCGGAAGATTACTTACTTCGATGTATGATCCAGGAGGGCGATCGATGTAACGATCATTCACGATCGCGTGAGCAAAAATTCGGGCCTGGAAGGGCCGTGTGGTGGATCGGTATGCGCGAACGTAAATTCGAAGGTGAAAAGACGGGCCTTTGGCGAGATCGTAATTAGGAGTGATTATAGGATGTCTTTAAGTGGACAGATCGAATTGCAGGACCCGGTGGAGGTGCGAGGGGTGGGGGGCATTGATTAAAAAGTGGTAAAGGCGGAGGGTACACTTTATTCAGGGAGAAGTCTTTGGACGAACTCGAGGGACGTAATTGCGAGGAATTATTCCTGGCAATAATTCCAGGTTTATATCGAATGATCCAGCAACACTTCCAACTACAAATTTGCAATAATTCCTGTCTCCTTAAATTGCCACCTTTTATTACGATATTTTTGGACGTTCGTGAGAGCTTCATTTGTTCCTTTCTTGTGGGCTTGTTTTTAAATCATGCTAAATAACACTGTCAAAGAGATTTGCTTTAAATAATATTTTTTTTCACGAATTTTATCAATGTTGTTCGAGGTGGAAGATTAGATACGAGTTGGTTTATCGTGCACCAATCTAAATGGAATATTTAAATATTTTATAATATATTAATATATAAAATAATGTGTAATATAAAAATGTATTTTTTATAACGATAATGGTAGGCTTAATACGAAGCAATTAATTAATTATTCTAATGAAACACGAAGGACAAAGTTGTAGTATAACCTTTAATAATTATTCGGAATAAATAAATGCAATTAATAATTTTAATATTGGAGATCTTAAAAATAGTACACCAACATTTTTCAAAGAGATAAATCTTTATCATCATTATTCTTATCATTGAAAACATGCATTCTTACGCGACAATAGACTTCTAGAAGACGCTAAACAACGCCGTTAATAAACCTCCCTCCAAACACTGCTTTTTTTACGAACATTGTTAAGGGCGGAAAATTTGATAGCGCTTATCGCACCCGGCAGACTCGGCTCTAACTTATTTTCATATGTTTCACCCCTCCTTTGGCGTATTATCTTAAGGATATAACTTGGAAACACCATCGGGGGGTGGAAAATGATATCGCGGTGGTTTTTTCACGGCGGGAGTTTTATGCTGAGAAAATGGCGAACCTTCCTGACTACCAGACGAGCTTCTATCTAATAAGGAGTATAATATTCAAATATCCTCCCTTTGTTTAATCTTTACAAACAGTGCACGAACATAAACCCGTCACCCTCGAGATTACTTAAACTTCCAAATTATTGAAAAGCAAACCTCCCCCTCTAAGAAATTCTATCTACAATGTTATCCATAATTTCCTGAGTTCGTGAAGTATTTCTGTTTCCTAACTTCCTGATACATTATACTTACAATATATGAATAAAGTAATTGAATAATATTATATATGTCAGAAGTATAATATATTATATTTTATGCCAATACAAATAATATAAATATTCGATAAATTGTTCGGCAGATATATGTATAATACAAATATCGATAGAAAGGAAGAACATAATCAGATTCTAATTTCTCGATGAAAACAATTCAGAAAAAATTACGATTATAATTATCCACAGATTTTCAAGAAAATATTTCAAAGATATTTCATATAAAGATTCGTCAAATTGTTAGATAAATATATGAAACAAACATCTATAGAGAGGGAGAACATAATTAGACTCTAATTTCTCAGCGAAAGGATGGCGGAAATAATTACAATTACAATTGGCCCAGAGATTCTCGGGGAAATATTTCATCCGGGAGCATGGAGGGAGTAATAAAATGATACGCCCCCGGGTAAACCATGGAGATTTACGTTTCTCCTGTCTCTGGTGGCGTTTATTTTAAAATAATAGGAACGCTCCCGCCAGTAGGAAAAGGTTTTTATGAAACATTATAATGCACCAAGCTGCTGGAAGTTTGCTGGAAGCGATTTCCTTCTCCTCTCTCCTTCTCTCACTTTTATTCCGTAGGAAATACACAAAGTGAAAGCCCACGACAAAAGAGTTTTCTTGCGGCTGTAAATAATTATTCCGTCTCGACGTTCCTGGATATTAGAATGGAAGGGGGGTTGGAAGACGAGGAAGTGGGGGAGGAAGAAAAGTAGGGGCGGGGGGGCAGAGAAGGGAATATTTTCCTTTGTATGCCGAGTTAGTAATTGCATTTCTACCAATTTTCCCTGAGGACGAAACGTTTATTTAGCTTAAACGTTTACAACTGGAATCAGCCCTTTTCCCTTTCTTTTCTTTTTTACCTTATCCCTCTTTCCCTTTGCTCCCCGACCCTGAACCCTCTTTTTCTCTTTGGCTTATTATTCTATCTCCTTACTCTCTAACGCGCTCGCTTTAATTCGATTTCTTCTCTCTTACGACGGTAATTAGCACGCTAATGAAATCCATGGGAAGCAACATACGAAAGAGAAAATTCTAATTAACGCCGGAAATTTCTCTCCCTTCGATGTCCCTTCGTCATTATTAAGCCTGAAGTGACCTCGTCTTAATTCACGGAGGCTAGTAATTGGATAAATTAACAAGAATGCTTGGCATATCATTTAATTACGGGACCTCGCGATAACGACGATATTAATTATGGCGTTTGACGCTTGTAACTTTGTGCTTTCATTTTCGTGCGAGATTCCATGAAAGTATAAAGAAGCGATAAAATATTCGAGTGTTTCCATGACAAGTTTGCAAGCAATTAGTATTTTAATTGTGGAGAATTATAATATTACATTCGCGAGAAACAAATACGGGTAGAAACTGTTCGTCGACTAACGAACTTGAAGGAATTTATTCCAGCATTAGGATTAAAGTAAACCGTGTTCAAACTCGGCGGAAGTTTAACAACAAAATGAAACACGATTCAAAACGAAACTTTGTTCGAGGAGAAACGTTTCTGGCACGTTTCTCGCAAGAATAATCCGAGAATGAGGAAGTTTAATTACCTCGAATAGTTGGGGAGGAATCAGCCACGTCGGTAGCCAAATCCACCAGGTCCCCCAGGGCCCCGGAATCGCCGACGCAGTCCATCATTGTGTCCTGAAAGACAAGAAAAAAAGCCAATGATTTTTAAGTACATTTTAATACTTCTCATTAATCAGATCCAAGCATTAAGTATTAAAACCAAACATAAAAATTCAACAGTTTTTAAATGTACTTGTAACTGTTAATAACATACAAAATATTATATAAAAATATATATTAACATCTAAGCAAAAGTATCTAACGTTATTAAGAATATTTCGATACTCTTTATTAATGGAGTACCAATTATTAAATATTAAAAGAATAAACTACAACGTTGCCTAAGGATGCATTGGTACTCTTTGTTAATAAAATACAAGTAATTATATATTTAACAAAATATTGGATTAAAGGAATACTACGGTATTCCTTGCTAACGAAATACAAATGATTAAATATATTAAATATAAAAAAAATTGAAAAACAATGAGTTTTAAGGATGCTTCGATACTGCTCGTTAATGAGATACAATAATTTAACGTGACGCGTGTCGCGCACGTCGAATTATCGATGACCCGGTGAAGCAACTGTACTTCAAAGCCAATTTAATATCCCGCTTAATGCACTGACGCGCATCGATAAATAACCTCCTCGGGAGAGCAAGGACTGCTTTCTCCCGCATAACGAGTCATTCTTAACAGCCTCCCGTCGAATGGGATACCATGATATTTTATAATATAAACGAAATATCGCTTTGGGGATCAAACCATTTCCGTTTATACTGACGGATCAATTCCCAAGGAAAACGAGGAATTTCAATTCGTAGAAAATGGAAGACTAAAGTGGAAAACTAAAGGATTATAAAATATACTTTTGATCATCCTGAATAGTCTTCTTTGAAGGTAGAAGCTTATAAATGAATCCTGTTTTTAATTTCCACCCGCAGAATTCTCAGAATTGATTTAAATTAAGAATTATAATGGAATGCATAATTATGGATAATATTTATAATACAATTTAAATTCTTCCTTGACACATTTTCCGCCGGTGACGTAAAAATACGTCTTCCCCGTGTTATCATTTAACTACCAGCGAAGTAAATGTACGTTTTATATAATGCCATTTTAAATCGAAACATAAGAATTTTCGACAGCGGTTAAACAAAGTTTCGTAGATGGTAGATGCAGTGCAAAATGTGTGAAAATATAAATAAATATTTAAAGCATTATTCAGGAAGAAAACACATTGTAAAAGAAAATGAGTCGGCGGTAAAACTCGGTGGAAAAGTTTACCGAGTTACCGAAAGATTTGGCTACCGAGTGGGCGTTTTACGAGTGACCTTGGTCCGTAAATTTCGAAAATTTATTACCGCCACCGAGAGAAGGTTCGAACAACTAAGTGTTTGCATACAGAAAAGAGGAAGATGTAGGTCTCCAGAAGTAAATATAATACCCAGTGACCCACTGACGATGCCAATAAACGAGTAAAAGCACGGAAACGTGAATTATTGTACCGTATCGGCGGTTTTCCAACGAGGTACCCAGTCGGTTTTCTTTCACTGAAGAAAAACCGGACGTCAGGCCCAATTTTACGGCATCACTCTTATTGCACCCCTTGAAAGTCCCTTCCGTTCGAGCACGAAAATCCTCTCGGTGTACCGAAATTTATTTCTGAACTACCGGCATATTGGGACCCTATGGGCCCAGAATACCGAAAAACGATGTAACTTCGGCGCAAGATATTTCTTTCACCGAGAGTGAAAGTGAAGCGACGATGAAAGTTCTTGGATGGGTTAAGCGATGGGTTTTCATGAGTCACGTTCTGGGTAGGAATCTTTAAGTAAATTTGTTTAATTTTTAAGGTCGTTTAATTAATGGGGTACGAACCTTTACGTAAATTTATTTAATTAATGGGTAACGAACCTTGCAGTAAATTTATTTAATTAATGAAGTGCGAACCTTTATACAAATTTGTTTAACTTTAATATGTAATATTGTTATTATCCTAAATGGCCTTAATTGATGACCTACGTTTATCATTGATTTCTAGATCCACTTCTTATTCTTACAATCTATTTCAAACATGGATTATAATTTAAAGAATAATATTGTATAAATCCTATAAAGATGCAAGCAAACCGATGCGAATTTGTACCAAATATTTACTTAATCCGACCTCCAAAAAACCGCACCTCGATGCAACGAAATCATAATTACATTAACAAAAAGTATATTTAGAATGATATTTCCTCGTAGATCCAAACAGCCCAATACTTCTCAATCCTTACGTTCCCGGATAATATAATTAAAAGTACGTTATTGGAGATTTTAATTACGACCTTCGTTAGTTTAATTAGTACAACTTCACCGCCGAAAAGCATCCGATAATATTAATAATAATAATAATTCCGATAATCAGAGTAGATGGGATTAAGGAAACGTACGCAAGAATAATAACGAACCTGTTAATAATCGGGACTTACGATGTGGAAGAAACATCGATGATATTCGCGGGATAAACCACCGATTGATATGGAAATATATTGAAATGAATCGATCGGGCTCGACACGCATGAATATCAATTGCGCGACTATCTTTAAGTGCATGCATTTTAATCAACGAAAAGGGAAGGGGGGAAGGTGATTTTAGGTGGGCTCCGGAAATTCCCTTGGAATATGTAAATCCTCTCGCACTCCCGGGGGTCCAGGAACCCAGGCTACTTCTACACGATGTTAGAACCCTAATTAAAAAGGATTGCTCAATTTATGCGCCATTAAGTGCGCATGGGAATCGAATTGATCAAACGAGAACACCCTCCATCTTCTTCCTTTTAATACTAGAATTATCAAAAAAGTCAAAATAATGGGACCACGGTATTTAAGCATTTCCACTTAGAGGCGACTCTCGGTCGCCACTAACTTTATTGCGATAACTCGAACGGTGATTAAGAGGCATTAAAATTTATGCCGGTTGTGGGTGATTTAAAATTCGTTAAAAAATTATATGTAGAGTTAATCGTAATGCAGTATCTTAGTCGTCATTCGAATTACATAAGGAAACTGGGAGTCGCCTTTCGAATGCAAAGGGTTAATAAAAATATTGAAATTTCAAATTATAATCAAATGAAATGTTCAAATTACAGAAAGATTAATACAATAGAATTATCACGGAAGTAATTCGGAAATGATCACAGTAACACGCAAAAGTAATATCGAAATCAAAGTAATCACGAAGGATTATCATCGCGATTTGAAGAACCCCGCTGCGAAATGGAATCATTGAATTGCACGGAGACCTAAATGACTTCAACGTTAATTCCATGCGTGGAATTACACGGAAGAAGGGACTGAGGAATGAGGTGGTGGCGGGGGATGAAAGTATCAAGGGAGGGTAGTGAAAAAATTCGTTATCGTCTACCATTACATAAGTACTGATTACAGTGGATAGTAAATTCACGATTATCCTTTTAAGTACCGGAGGAGCAGTCCGAGGAGCGATTCATCTCTCTCCACTTTACTAATGATTACGTGGAAACGAAATTTCTCTGCGTCCACTCCATCCCCGATTCCCCCGACTGATTAAACAGGGAAATTACTCGTAATCGATGTACATGCAAATGAACCACGCCGTGCATAAAATTATCCCCGTTAGTTATATTAAATCCATTGTCATATTTCACCCGTTAAAACCGTTTTGAATCGTTATCCGACGGGCGCACCGCTCGTAATTTCACGATAAAATAGGGAGTCGAATCACGAGGCTGTTAATCCAACGAGTTTATGATTTGCGGTTCCGTTGATTTCTGTCGTTTAATAAGCCTCCTTATTCGTGCGTCGATTTCGAGCCTCGTGAAATTATCAGTTACGGATAATTGATGCGCTTGTTTGCGTATCATTAATGAGAAATTATTCAAACTGGCTGCCGTAATTATCTCCATGGTGTTTTCGGTATTTTTCTGGATAATTGTGTTCTTTTTTGAGAACCCTTTTTTTTCATCCCTTGGAATGACATGATTCGAAAAATGAGAAGGGGCGAGATTTCGTGAAGGAGTTCTCGGGGTGGGTACATTGATCAGGATACACGGGGATATAAATAGAAGGTAGAATGCAGAAAGGGTACACGCGGGATACGCAATGCGTGTGCACCAAAGGGACACGTTTGACCACTTCGGTGCAGTCATCTACGAGGAATATCTTGGTTGCCAGGCGGATCTCTTAGCTGCCATAGAAGATGCTTTTGTTGAATGCACTTTGCAACTTAAACGACGTAACGTCCAATTTGTTGCAAACAATCTTGGTAACACCCTGTCATTCCGTTATATTAACACTAGCGCTACGAAAGTGATCAAAATGACTTGTCCGCGATTTTGAATAAAATCATTCGAATACAGTCGGCAGAATTATTTGAGAATTTGTGTACCTTTATTTTATGTACATGACGCGCGTAATTGAATTCGCTGATTAACTTACACTTTCCAGCCATAATTTATGTGCAAATAAATGTGTGAGTATAACCGAATATACGTTCGGTAGTTTTAGTGTTAAAGCGAAAGAGTTGAAATATTCTTATTTATAATATTATCGACTAACATGATCAGTTATAAGATCTTGGATAACGAATAAAATGATGAAATTCTTTAAGTCGAGGAAAAGGGGCCTTAATTCGGAGTATTATAAAACATACGATAACTTATTAAACTGGAATTGAAGTAATTAATCACATCGACGAAGAGTGCGGATAATTACCATTAATTAATTGATCTTTCAGAGACTTCTTGAATTGAATTAATACGGTACACCATTCAAGCTCGCCGGTTATATAAAATTATAATTTATTAATTTAACATTTTATCGCTGTAATATATCGAACAATTAAAAGTTTTTGTTACCGTGATATTAAAATATTTCACTGCTATTTTATGTCTGTACCGAGCTAACATAATATTATCATATTAAAAGCCGATGCTGTAGTAATATTGGAGGAAGAACATTGTTAGTTTTTCGTTGGAATAAAATTGTAATTATCCAATACTGCTTTCGGAATTGGTAAATGCAATATTAAATAACCTTATTCCTGTTGGCATGTAATCGTATTTCGATTCAATCCAATTTTCGTTTAATGTGGACATTGGCATGCCCCGATATCGAATTCCGATATTTACGTGCTCGGCGAATGTGCAACTTCCCGGAGAAAAGGGTGAATGAAATATTTAGACAATAAACGATACGCCGGAACATTCTCCGAGTTTAGATTAACATTAAATACTTGATTGAAACAATACACCATTCTATCCATGATTATAAAGATTTATAATGGCGCTTAAGTTCTACCAGAAAAAGAACGACGAATAATCATCGATTAAAAGTTCAATGAAAAATTGTACCGGTTATATATTCCACGGTAACTAAAGATGTATAGGAATAATAAAAATAATAAAAGTTTTATGAAGTATAAAATTCAACAGAATACAGTCGTTTCAGGTTTGTCGTGGTTTATTACGGCGTAGTTATAAAAATGAATTAATATCTGAAATATCTGAATGGATTTACGAGGGAAATCCTAATAAATGAAGGAATATGGGGAATTAATCTGTCGTGGTATAAAATTCGACAAATAAGTTTTTTATTCGGTGCCCGCCTCGGTTTTATTACAATGTAGTTATGAAAACGAAGTAATATCGAATATCGATACTTTTGTACGGGGCGGATGTGCAAGGTGCCATAAAAAAGGCAATAAAACGGTGAGCTCGGCTCGTAAACGACCTATGATATATCGTAAATGTAATATCAATACTCTTCTACCGAGCTATCGGTGTTTTGCATCCCATAAATCGGTTTTATACGAGGACCTGATAAAAGGATCCAGATGAAACTTCCTCCTCCCCCCTCCACCACTTCCTCTTTCGTATCAATCATCGTTCCTCCCCAATATTGTATTTAACATCGAGAATAGAATCTCTCTTTTCCGAAAGAAAAACTCCGGGATTAAAATTCGAGTGTTTTGATTTATATCCCGTAAGCTTGACGTAAACCGAATTAAAAAGTTACCCTCCGTGAATCGGAGTTTTCCATGAAACTCCGTTCCAAGAATAATTCCAGGAACCTCCAAGGAAAAGGAAGACGTAGGAGGAAGAAGTGGATGGTGTGTGGATAGAGGAAGCGGAGTGGGGGAAGGGGGTTTGATAGAAGCACAAAGTTCAAAGGAAAGGCTGGAGAATGATGGGGAAAAAAGGTAGAAAGTTTCCTCTCGCAAAAGTAAGATTCTATTTGAAATTTAAATTTATAATAGTTATTCCCTCGGAATTCGAAGGAAGGAGTCTCGCAAGGATTTTCGGGAAAGAGTTGAGAGACTCCCGACGGGAATGGCGGCCTCTTAAATAATTCAACCGGCAGGAAAGTAATACCATCGTTGGTACGAGAATAATGGGAAATAATATCGAGATAATAATTTGATTTACAGCCAATCAGGTGGAATTCGATATACGCCGGATCCGGAGACCCGGGATTCTCCCGACGAATTTGCTCGTCTCCCATGGGACTCACGTATTTCCGGTGAATTCACGGATAAGAAAAATCGGAGACAGAGAGAGAAGCCAGGAAAGTGGGGAGAGATATATGTAAGGTAATTTCGAGAAATAAAACCCTGTTCGAAAACTAACCAGTGAGGCTTTTATATCGAAATCAATTCCGAGCAGGTGCAGTTGTTCGAACTCTCCTGGGCCAAAAATATCAGCCGAGTACACTTGCAACTATATTCTACACGCCCGTAAATAAATATTATTGTCGGGACGAGTTCGAATTTTCTACGCCGGGAAACTCGTATTTCCACGATGCCAGGATGGTGGAAGATGAAATTCGATTTAAACTACGGTGGGTGAGGGGGCGGCGGGGCAACCGGGGGGACAAGTACAAATAGAACCCGGCTCGATTGTGACTTCGAAGATTAAAGTTTCAACAACGTCGTGAGCGGTGATTTATGTCAAGGAGAATATTCATTATCCTTAGGAAGAGTTTAAGGAAGAATTAACCCACTTACGTTTCACGGGTTCTCTGCAGTTTCGAAGTAATTACAATTCCTTTGGACAACCTTATCTCGCGGGAATAATTACGCGACCTTTTAGTTTAATCAAAGTGGATGTTAATCATGATATTTGAGAGATTTAAAAAAACGGGGTAAATTCCTGAAATAGACCGACATCTTTTACGCGCACATAAAACGTAATAAATCGCTATTTATTAGTAACGTTTAATGGATAGCATTGGAAAGGAAATTATTCTCGGAGAATAAGAAAGTTGCGCAACACTTTCTTAATTCCTTGGAAAGGAAAGTTTTCATAAGAAAGGTAATCTCGTTGCTGTTGTAATTTGATTGCTATTTAAATTGGAGGAAAGCTTTCGCTACCGAAGATCTCTTCTCTAATGTAAGTCTCATTTAATTTTTGTAGAAAAGCTTCCCGAGAAGATGATTACTTTGCTAGTTTAAATCGAGTGCTTTAATTCCTTCACTTATTTCCATTTTTGTGTGTCAGACATAACAGAAGTTTTTTTGCAGCGAAAGCTTTAACTGTCCTTTATCAAAGCACCCGGGACACCGAAAAAGCGAGAAGTCATTTTTCCCGACTCCGAAAGAAATTAATTCGGAAACTTTATTATCGGTTCTCGTTTTATCGCCCCGGGCTTTGATAATAAATGTACGAACTTTTCAATAACTTCCCAGCTTGTTCGCGACGTAATGCATAAAATACCGATTCAATCCACGACCCTAGTCGCGAAATTGGAATTCCTGGAAAACTAGAATTCTCCTTAAATCAAGATTGAATAACGTTGCTTCGAAACGGACGTAAATGGAATTTTAAATTTCGCTGAAATGGTGTATCCGTTGATACGAGTCTAATAAATATGAAATAACACATAAATCCCGGTACGTTATTCCATTTCGGTAAATCAATGTTATTAATGTCTAATTCCATTATAAAGCTTTTGATTACGCGGCACGGTAGATTGGATCTTCCGTATTCGCGAAAGTGCATCAATTATTAAATACACGAAATTGCTGTTAATACACTTGCCATAAACGCATCGGCTATAATTAGTATGCACCGACTGCCATTAACGTTTTAATTAGCAGCAAGCAAGCCTGTGATACGTCAGCCAACATTTCCTAGCATCACGATCGATGCTCTCTCTCTCTCGCATAATCCATTAAGTACCACCCTACTATTTATAGGGCAAATAAATCCTGTTTTCTCATACATAGTATGTATTCGAGATCGTTAAACGAGAAACATTATCCCGAATAATCTTCGCTTCCTAAATAGAAGCGTGGATTAATTCCAGCCATTTTGGGACCACTATTATCTTCCGATTGCCTCGGTAAATTTGCTTTTTGTTCCTAATTACTATTAGCGCTCTCTAACTTTGAACCGCGAATAGAATCGCATACGATGTGTAGTTACTTTCCTTTAATAGTTGATATGTATTTAGTGGACGCAATTAGTGTTGGTGGTTTTAATTAATTAGTCATTTTATAGTCCAAAGGACTTTTATTCGGCGTAGTTCGAGGAAGAAATATGAATGGAAATTGATTGAAAGTGCGACAAGAGGTAAACGAGAAACGTCGGAATGAATTTGTTCTATTACAGCATGTGTAACGCAATTTAATTAATTCTGTATTTATTCAAGAGCCTCTCTACACTGTCGGTTCTAGATAAAAGCCAATTGAATTTCGCGGAGAACAGGCAATAATTCTCAAACAAACGAGCCGTTGTAATGTTAAATTTCTGTACTCCCACCTCCTCCACCGGATTCTTTTTTTACCATTAACCCTGGTCTGTTTGTTTTTCAGAGATAACGAGTTACAAGGCTCCATAAAAGGAGATAAATAATATAAAAATCCGTGTCGAGCAAATTAGACACAAGGTTCTTTCGCCTAAACAAAAATCACTTGTACCAAGGCTGTGAAACATTTGCCAAGGACTCAAGCCAATTTTCCATGAGAATTAATGGAAATCGAAAAACACGAGCCAATCGTGTACGCGTAAGTGTCACATAACCTTCCTACGTGTCGCGTTAAAAATGGATCTCGAGTAAAGTGCAGGAAGTAAGGATAACGTAAAAGGTTTGTTTTACGATATCGAATAAATCGTAACGGTACAAATGATTTATCATCTATTACATACCTCTGACAGGGCGTCCTCCATCATATCGCTGGTATCTCTCATGACTCCCAATGGAAACTAGCACCGACAACAATCACTCACCGCCCACGATACCTTTTTCTTCTCTTCTTCTAATATCTATCTTCTTTATCTCTTTCTCCTTCTCTCCCTCCTTCCACTACTTTTCCCACCGCGCGTATACTTTAATACTATGTTATTCGAGTCGCGAAAGAAAAGAATCTCGTAGGAACGAGAGGAGAGGAGAAGAAACACAGGGAGATGAACGGTGATCCACGATGACAGAATCGTAGAGTCGCGGAGTAAAACTCCTCGAAGAGCACAGAACACGATTGATTGAATTTTTTGTCACGAGCACATTTTGCGATTTCAGTGTCCCGCGCCTCGAGGAACAGACTCTCTTCTTCGTTCAACACACGCTTCGAGTATGCCGGATCGATTGTATCGCAACGTGTCACTTCCCTCTCCCTCTATCTCACTTCTTATCCATGTACATCGGTCTTTATTGCATCTACGGGATCCTCGGTAAGGAAAATATGGCTGTGTTTTTTCCTCGTTAACAATTTAAGGTAATAACAAACTTAAGAGACTTGTTCTTTGACGTATGAATAACCGTGGAATGGATGAAAGGAAGCTGATATTGCGAAGTGGGTAAGAGCACCAGGCTCACGAGACGATCCCCAGACGATCCATCAGTCTGCGCGGCTTTGGAAATACTGCCGAATACCGTCAGGTAATGGTAGGAGCCCGTCGGTAGAACCAGCAGGCAGCAGACCTGCCACCATGACAGTATGTCCCTCTCTTTTTAACCCCTGGTCGGTTTTCTCCCTTTGACCAGCACGGCAGGGGCTGCAGCTGCCTTTTACTCCCCTCTACTGTCCGGTGGTTGCCGGCAAAAGCGGAATTTCCCCCAGACTTTGCCAGCCTTTGCGCGTACTTCCACAAGCGTTTTTATTGTCGTCTTTTAGTGTTGCACCACTTCGCGGCTCCCGCGCCATTCGCGAACTCCCTGCGCCGGCCAATCGCTCGCGTGGATTACGCGGCTACGCTATCGAGTACTACTTCCGATTGGTCGCGGTATGTTTGATACTTAAGGTTCGTTTATAAGTTCATTGTTCTGTCATTACGATAAACTGCCGCGCGCGCTCTGCCTACACGATAAAGCGAGTGACAACAACTTGCTTGTCAATGTTTTCCATCTTTTTTTATTGTATCTGCATTGGACAGATTTAAATGTATTACAGATAGTCGTGTTTTTTTGTGAGTGTTCATTAATTTCATTTGGATTATGTTTAAACGAACGTCGTCGTCTTTGATCCACTGTGGGCCGTCGGAATGTCTTTCATTTTTTAAGGTAAACTAATGTTTATAATAATACAATACGTATAAACGTATACATTAATATTATAATTAACGCATACATTACAATATCAGTACTAATATAATTCGTATAAACATAGATTTAATTATAGCGATGATTAAAAATCTTGAGTTTCTTTCGGTAGCGCGCTAATCGAAAATCGACGATATACGTTCAATTAATAATTCCGGGCCCAGTAACGGGCATCTATAAAAGTGGCCAAGGATCCTTTGCTTAGCGACAATGTAATATAAAGTAATGTCAATAGATTAACAAAAAATTAGTTAGTTTCTCGAGGAAAGACGAGGATTCACGCGGTACTACAAAGCGGTTCACGCGTCCTGGCGAAGGGCAACGATGCAGACGAACAGCTGCTATTTCACCTGTTCGATATATTATTTAAATGCTTCACCTGCCGCGATGTCAAGATACCGCGAGATAACCGCCGGAACGTTTCCTGCTTTCTCATCGATAATAAGCGAGATTCCTGGTGTCGTTTATCAGCTCATTTTCGCGAATGTCCAATTAGAGTATTAGCAGATTTCGGGCGAAACGGAGCCTCGATCTTCCGAGAGATCCAGGTATCCATTTGTAGAATAGCCGATTAAGGAGGAACGAATTATCTTACTTTTTAACTCATCCTCGGCTTTCAAATTAAAAGGGAATTTTAGAAGATACTTTTATTTACAAAACGATTACTTCCACCGCTTTACATTGGCACGGTAAAAAACAAGAATTTAAGGGAATCTAAATTCGAAGCATTCGAAATCCTGCACGTGAAATTCTTCTAAACTGTACTTTTACGAACGCGTCTTGGATGTTGACAGACAAAGTAGTCATTCATAATTAATTAACGATTCAATGATACCTGATCATTGCATTTTCTAGGAATTATTTCTTCTACTTATTACAAGGTATTGAGGTACCTAATCATTGTTTAGTTTTTATGATAGTTAAACGTCCTTCGTTGCCAGCAATTATTGGACTCATTTTTCCTATATATCTCATTAAATGATCCACGTCGAGAGTTCCAATTTCATGATTTCTTCCGCACTTTTTAAATTGATTGTATCCATCACCACCATTCACTAAAAACGAGAATACTACGGCTCGGTACCATTCATCGTCCACAATCTCCTCGTATTTTGGTACGTCACAGCCACGGCATCTATAAATCCCATATAAAGCATTAACTTCTAATCTCCACATCAATAATTGTTTAGTAATTTCATATATAAAATCAGAAACATTGCCGGAGATTTATATCAGCGCACAAATTCCAAATTACTTACCTGATTTTTGCCTCCACGAGGGTTCTTCCGGTTTCCGTTTGATTGTAGGTCACCTTCATCCCCGACCATACTAAGAGATCATTCGCTTGAAGAAGCTGGAAATAAAACAATTAGATTATTGTTTATTACTAATATTATTAGTAATAGAAGATATTTCATAATTATTTTAGTAATTCGGGCGGATTGTCGCATAACAGAAACGAGATTATTTCATGAACATATTAATTGAAATATTGGTATAACGATTGTTTAGAGCATAGAAATTGCGCAATATTACACTTCAACAAGATTAGAAAAATATACGTGAAATACCTCTTTAATGCAAGTGCCATTTAACTCTATGGTGTCCCACGTGTTTTCAAAGGGTTGAGCAATCATCACATCACCATAAGTGATGCTTCCATCGATCTCTTCAATGGAAGCACGTATCCCCCCAGGATTAGCAATTGCCAACGCAGCATACGTCCAGTATGTTCTATTTTCCGCAGCATCGACAAACTGCAGTCACATAAAGTCATTTATTTTATACAAAACACTACGAATCTCATTAATATTCCAGTACTTGAAAAATCAGCTTAAACAACGCGACATAACAATGTAAAAACGTAAACATTTATACGTACAGTATCCACCATAGCATCGGTGATAAAGTTTCCAAGATTGCATTCATAGTACCGGCACTTAGAGTTCAATAAAACTTTAGTTTGCCCAACGACAGTCAAAGCTTTCTCATCCACTTGCGCTTTCCAGGGTTCTAGATCCTTCAGAATGCCAGGATCTACGAAAATCGAAGATTTATTTTGATTTTGGATTAGTTCTTTGCTTGGTGAACTCACCTTGCTCGATGGACTGATCCAAGAGAATTGGATTTCCATCCCAATCAGCTACTTCTCCCTTATCGTTGAACCAAACAGTCAGGTTACCTAGATACCTGATGTAGGAAGAGGAAATTGAATTTCATTTCGAACTGTGAGGGAATGTATTTCTTGGGTGCATGAATATTTAAGGGGAAATTCATTAGAATGAGGTACGAACTTTGTATAAGCCGCGGCTTGAACAATCAGAACTGTTCTGTTTGTCTTCTCTTGAGTCACCACTACAGGATATTCGTCCGCTGGTGTGTCGATGAACGGAGGAGGTCCTGGGAAAGAATTTTCATTGGATATTAAATTTAATACTAATTTTAATATTACAAATTGAATTCGAACATGATATGTGTTTTGAGCAACGTTTTGGATCTCTTCCCAAATTTATGAACCACTTGTTTCGACCCAGAATCGTTCTAGAATATGTTTATACATCATTTACCATCGATTTGGGCCGTTTAGAACTGATTTTGGCGACTTTTAATTTTTGACGATTTTTGAAGGTATACCCCTTCACATTTTTTCGATTCCGGATCGACCATTTTTCGGCCAAAAAAATTTTTTAACCGCTTCTTCCGACCCAAAATCGTCCTAGAATATGTTTATACATCATTTACCATCGATTTGGGCCATTGAGGAGCGATTTTGGCGACTTTGAAATTTTGACGATTTTTGAAGGTATACCCCTTCACATTTTTGCGATTTTGGATCGACCCATTTTTTGGCCGAAACAATTTTTTAACCGCTTCTTCCGACCCAAAATCGTCCTAGAATATGTTTATACATCATCTACCATCGATCTGGGCCATTTAGAATTTATTTTGGCGACTTTGAAATTTTGACAATTTTTGAAGGTATACCCCTTCACATTTTTGCGATTTTGGGTCGACCCATTTTTTGGCCAAAAAAATTTTTTAACCGCTTCTGCCGACCCAAAATCGTCCTAGAATATGTTTATACATCATCTACCATCGATTTAGGCTGTTTAGGAGCGATTCTGGCGACTTTTAAATTTTGACAATTTTTGAAGGTATACCCCTTCACATTTTTGCGATTTTGGATCGACCCATTTTTTGGCCGAAACAATTTTTTAATCGCTTCTTCCGACCCAAAATCGTCCTAGAATATGTTTATACATCATCTACCATCGATTTGGGCCATTTAGAAGCGATTTTGGCAACTTTGAAATTTTGACGATTTTTGAAGGTATACCCCTTCACATTTTTGCGATTTTGGATCGACCCATTTTTTGGCCGAAACAATTTTTTAATCGCTTCTTCCGACCCAAAATCGTCCTAGAATATGTTTATACACCATCTACCATCGATTTGGGCTGTTTAGGAGCGATTTTAGAGACTTTCAATTTTTGACAATTTTTGAAGGTATACCCCTTCACATTTTTGCGTTTTTGGATCGACCCATTTTAGGCCGAAACAATTTTTGTACCGCTTCTTCCGACCCAAAATCGTCCTAGAATATGTTTATACATCATTTACCATCGATTTGGGCCATTGAGGAGCGATTTTGGCGACTTTGAAATTTTGACGATTTTTGAAGGTATACCCCTTCACATTTTTGCGATTTTGGATCGACCCATTTTTTGGCCGAAACAATTTTTTAACCGCTTCTTCCGACCCAAAATCGTCCTAGAATATGTTTATACATCATCTACCATCGATCTGGGCCATTTAGAATTTATTTTGGCGACTTTGAAATTTTGACAATTTTTGAAGGTATACCCCTTCACATTTTTGCGATTTTGGGTCGACCCATTTTTTGGCCAAAAAAATTTTTTAACCGCTTCTGCCGACCCAAAATCGTCCTAGAATATGTTTATACATCATCTACCATCGATTTAGGCTGTTTAGGAGCGATTCTGGCGACTTTTAAATTTTGACAATTTTTGAAGGTATACCCCTTCACATTTTTGCGATTTTGGGTCGACCCATTTTTTGGCCAAAAAAATTTTTTAACCGCTTCTGCCGACCCAAAATCGTCCTAGAATATGTTTATACATCATCTACCATCGATTTAGGCTGTTTAGGAGCGATTCTGGCGACTTTTAAATTTTGACAATTTTTGAAGGTATACCCCTTCACATTTTTGCGATTTTGGATCGACCCATTTTTTGGCCGAAACAATTTTTTAATCGCTTCTTCCGACCCAAAATCGTCCTAGAATATGTTTATACATCATCTACCATCGATTTGGGCCATTTAGAAGCGATTTTGGCAACTTTGAAATTTTGACGATTTTTGAAGGTATACCCCTTCACATTTTTGCGATTTTGGATCGACCCATTTTTTGGCCGAAACAATTTTTTAATCGCTTCTTCCGACCCAAAATCGTCCTAGAATATGTTTATACACCATCTACCATCGATTTGGGCTGTTTAGGAGCGATTTTAGAGACTTTCAATTTTTGACAATTTTTGAAGGTATACCCCTTCACATTTTTGCGTTTTTGGATCGACCCATTTTAGGCCGAAACAATTTTTGTACCGCTTGTTTCGACCCAAAATCGTCCTAGAATATGTTTATACATCATTTACCATCGATTTGGGCCGTTTAGAACTGATTCTGGCGACTTTTAATTTTTTACGATTTTTGAAGGTATACCAAGCCTGACTTAAACTGACCCATAAAAACCGGCTTTACCTTATGCATTGGCTAATATTAAAAATGTACGATATCAAATAATAGAAATGACAATTAGATCAACGCTTTAAAATGTTAATTGAATAAGGAATTCATATGTCAGCTAAAATATATTACTCGATTGAATGCAGTGTCAAGAGTATCGCGAACCTTATCGGCGTCTTAATCGGTGTAAGAGAATATTTTTATTCACCTGTATAAAGGAAAGTATGAGAGTGTCCTCCGACAATTAAGTCAATTAAAGGACACTTTGCAGCCATTATCCTGTCTACGTCCAATCCGCAGTGACTTAAAACGATTATTATGTCGACTCCTTGAGACTTAAGTCTCTCAGCTTCATCGTTCACCGTTTCCACCTCGTCGAGGAACTTTAACTTCTCCGTGCTTGCGAGTTCCTGCGAGCCATAAATTTCGAAAGCGGATTCTCAAAATCTCATTAGACTTATCTCCCCGATTACATCTTTAAATCAAACTATTATCGTCTTTTATCACTTTAGCGGAACGTAATTGCTCATCTAATTATCATTAGTCAAGATGTCTCTCTTTTACTAGATTCGATCATGATTTCTACATAATTAGTATCGATTGTATAAGTCCCTTCATATTTATTGCCTTTGTCTATTTTATTATCGAGAGTGTAATAAAAAACACTAACGTTTGTGGTTGATAGAATTACGCCGATTACACCGATCTTCGTTCCGTTTCTGTCGAGGATTGTGCTGTTTTTATAGAGTCCCTGAAAGACAAGCTTTAATTTAGTGTCGTTTAAACAATTTGGTGACGAAAAGCATTAATTATTTCCTCCAAAAATTTAATGTTCATTAATGTTCATCACATTTTTTGACTAGCATTTTTTTACTGATTAACCACTACAATTTTTGCAACTACAATTGTTTTCACTACCAAATTCAAAGTATTTGTTAAAAGCAATCCAATGCCAGACTTCTGCACTTTATTCTAACGTTTTCACATTTTAATATGGCTTGGAAAAAATTGCAGAAACTGAATCGATTTCTATAACATTACAGTTGCATTATAGTGCAGTAATAAATATAAAACATTAATGATTTAACCTGAATACTTGGTTCTTCGCTGTCATCGATATTAGTAACAACAATCGGTGTGTCGATAGCCTTCAAAAACGGAACCACACCCTCAATTTTATTATCAAATTCGTGATTACCCAATGTCTGGAAAAGTAAATAAATATTATTACAATGTATATCCTGACGTGCTACAACTGGTGATAAGGGATGTCAAGAATATTACGTAATTCCGACAAATGTTTTCATCCCTGATAAGACCTTTATCAAACAAGCGCGAAAAATCAAAGATAATCGGAATCATTATTTTGGTCGACGAGAAAATAACATAATACGAAGTTATATAAACAAGATATTTGCATGAATTAAATGTTAAACGAACTTCAGTGGATTATGTAAATGTATATAATATTATGTATTACCATAGCGTCATGGGGTAATTTATTCATAAATATGGCGGTAGCATTCCATCTGTGAACATTGTACCACAGAGTTCCTTGAAAATTATCTCCCGCATTTAAGAATATGGCGTTTGGTCTTTCTTCCTTTAATTGTTTAACGGCTGTGTAAACTCGAGATATTCCACCCACGCAATCTTTTTCTTGTCCTTTGTGACAGCTTCCGGAAGTTGGTCCGGTTTGTTCGAATCTGGAAGAATCTTTTGTGTCCGGAAAACTAAACCCAATTTTTGAGGATTTTTCATAGCAATTGATCGAAAATTGTTATTATTTGTGTTAGTTTTATTATCACCGTCATTGTATCATCATCATTATCATTATCATAATAATATAATATGTTTCATAATAGTTATACCAATAATTTCTTCAATTAAATTCGTTCGTAATTAATATAATTATTATAGCAGTATATTTTATATTATGAATTTATACATGTTTATAATTGCAATATATTATATTGGTATAGTAATTATTATTACAAGCATTATTATCACATCCCACCGTGATAAATCTGTAGACATAGAATCATAATACTTTTCCACTAAAATACCAACAAAATAATTATCTTCCAATTAATAAAACCAACAAAAATCACACACGATTCTGACACAATAACTCACAATATTGTCAGACATCTAATTACCAGATTAAGTGAATACATGACTGAAAAAAACGAGTCGAAAACATTTCCCCGAATGATTTATATTCATACTTCCAATTCAACATTCCCGATAATTTCCGGCCAAAATAAAGTAATCTGTTAATAACAGCTCTGTCAGTCACGGTTTGGTAACATAATTAAGTGGCCCACGAAACCTGTGTCAATATGAGAAAGAAAAAACAGGGAGGGCGAAGGCCAATCACGATTAACCCAAATCGTTTCGTCCATGACCCTGGGATTTCTACTTTGGCACTCGAATTAAGATTCCACTAAATATATTATAGTATTCTTCGACCATGGAGTACTTTCGAGTACCGAGCACTTCTCGAATGCTTATTGATTACATAAGAAATTTATTTTACGGGTTCCCGGTTTATCGTGGCCCTCTTTGTTACGTCAGAAATGCAGTTCACGTAAGTTCGTCTTTAAAGCACTTAACACGTTCAGAGTGATCTACGTGCCGATCTTCGACTTCGCGAATAACTTTCGTGCCGAGTTTCCTGTCACCGTAATTATTTCAGGTATTTTTAATGTAGTTGTTTCTCAAGGAAACTAGGCAAATTTATATTCTCCTTCAACTTGGAGTATTTATTTGTCGGAACTTCTGACGCATTCACAGTTTAAAATAAAATTGTTGTACGATGATAATGGAGTTTGTAATTAGCCGCTTTTGTGTGCGCGGATTCGTAAATGACTTGAGTAATTAATTAATAATTAATGTTTTAGAGTGAATTCCAACTATGGTGTGATTAGAAATCTATTACACCATTAATATTCCCCAATTTTATATCCCACTTACTTATAGCTAATATTGGTACATAATTCTGGTAAATAAATAAATAATTAATAGCAACAAAAATATATCAGGAAAGTATGGTTATTGCGATCACCATAAACAGATGATTAACAGTAATAATTATTAGTACATCCATTCAATATAATTTAATATAATATCAAATAACATTCTGGGTATTCAAGAATCAAACAATTAATTGAACAACTTAAAAACGATAGAAGTAAATACTGTCACCTTGTAAAACTTTTATCTAAGATTATGACCCAACGCGGTGATAATGAGTAAAAAATAAACAATGACTTTCCTCTTCATGACCGGCAATTATGAATTACATTAATCTACCGGATGAATAATTTATTGTTTAAATCCCGTACCTTGCGTGGAAATCATTTAAATGTATCACGGAGAGTTCGAAGAGATCCGATTGTCCTGGATAAACAAGTCCACGTCCTGTGAATCCCCAGGATACTTGAAGGAACAACGACACCAGAAGTATTCCGTGCATTGCGAGGCGCGGCTTGGTGCAACTATTCTGCGAGATAACGTTAAAGCTGCTGTAATTACTTTTCATGTGCAGCAAGTGCATTACCGAGTAAAACAAAACACGTGACAAATACTTCGTTGTTCCTCGTATCAACATTTCCAACCGCATACTTCTTTATTTTTCCATTTTATTAATTGCACTCTTAACTTCTAATTTCATTGATAAAATTAATTGATGGTGCGATAGATGATATTGCATGCTATCATCTAAAGTAAACTACCTAATTAACTCGTTTACTAAACATACCTTTGACGATAATTGTTCACATTGAAATCACTTTCGAAAACACGAATATTTTCAAGATAATTTCGAGACAATTTAAGTTCGAATACGTAATTCAATCGACATACAGAACGTCCCGTATGAAGTAAGCCACACTTATCTCTTTTAATCGTGATAATAAGAAAATATTGTATACATTATGATAATGAGTTTGAGTGACTAATATCCTGGAAGAGAACATTTCCGTCGTCGCTTTTCATTGAATTTTCCGGCTCACCCATATTTTTTACGCGAAAATGAATATCATTCTGTAATTAGTTCACTTATTTTACTTGGGATAGCCGGTGTAGTATGCATTACGTGGAACATATATGATAAGTTTCTAATGCAATTCAATATGTATATGAATTCTACGTATACATTATAAATTATGGAATGTCGTTTTCTGATTCTTTTTAATGACTTTTTCTGAATGCTGATAAAAATTGACTTAAGATTCGAGATTAACGCACCTGTCGGCTTCGAATGTTCACGGTGGACTGTCTATCTATGAAACACCGATCCGTCCTTCTCCGATGAAATACTTTTATTATCGCAGATTTCAACCATTCAGAGTTAAAACACTTGAGAGTGATCAGCTGTGATTAATAACGAAGCGTTTGTGAATGAGAATCAACGTGTCTAGAAGATATTTGGTAATCGAGATTGATGAATGGCAGAATTCCGCGAGCGGAATATTGATGAGTATCAAATCGACTATTCAAAGCATAGATGATTGCTATATTTGCCACCCGTTATTAATCTCAAAGTATTCGAACTTTGTACTAGTTTTGTTATTATAACACTGGAAAACTAATGTCCACTATTTTATGATACAAAACTTGTATACTACTAAAGTTTATATTATTTAATATTAATAAATTAAATACTGCAAAGTTCAGGATGATATTCCAATTAATATCATCAGATATTCCAAATAAATTAAACAAGCAGAATTCAGTGAAATATTCTAAGGAATATAATTTGGTATTCTAACTAGTTTCTAAACTTTTATGTTACTAAACTTCATATTATTAAAAACTGCATGTAATCCTCGTATAACGCGGCATTTGTACATTGCAACTTCGATATAACGCACGTGTGTAATCCGAGTCTCACATAACGCAATTTTTTCACGCGACCTTTCTCTGGATTCCAAAGTCTGGAACCTAATTCCCGCGTTATACGAAGGTTAGCAGTACTTTATATTATTTATAAAATGGAGATACTGTTCTAACAATTTGGATTATCTCGAGGAAACTGCATCGACAGTCTTTATCTTCGAAATCTTACTTCACCATTTTCTGCTTCCGTCGAAACTTCTAGTTCACTTATCTCGTTTCTCCTATCATTTAATACGCCTTATCAAGTAACACGTGCCTACTGCATTGTTATAATAATTCTATCTCGTGATAATTTCACGAGGTTTATCTGATCATAACGGCAAATAGACGATAAAAGCCCAGAATCACGGTAAGGAATAAAGCAATAATTCGTGTGCCGTAAAATAGTGCAAACAATTTCAAAAGACAAGCGCGTATCGTGCTTGATTTTTGTTGGCCACTGGATACTTGAATTTGATCGGCAAACAGGGAAATTTGAAATCTCGAATTATGTAAGAATTGTTTTGCAAGCGACCGGATTTCGGTGAATTTCGAAAGGGTCTTTTATTTCCTAACTTTTTCTTCAGCTAGAATTTAATTCTTGTATTCCTAACTTCCTCCATCTTTTTCTTTATTTACTTATAAAATGTTGGGCATTTTATATTTATTTCTTACATATCTGTATTCTCTTAGGTATTTAAATTTATTCGTGAACCGTCTTAAAGAATAATATTAGAATTTAGAATTCAGGAAAGGTCTAAATTCTAATATTGGAATTGGTGCAATCCAGTATAATCTATCTTTATTATGATTAATGTAATTCAATATTATAATTAAATTAAATATGCAAAATTCAGTGTCATATTCTAACGAATATAATCCTATATTCTAAATAAATTAAATAAACAAGATTTGGTAAAATATTTTACCGAATATAGCTTTTAATTATTCCAATTAAATAAAATACGAAAAATTCAGTACAACATTCGGAATAAATAAAATACTAAAAATTCAGTATCACTTTCGAAATAAATGAAACACGCAAAATTCAATGTTATACACGTTTTTATTCAACAGAGTATACAAAAATAGACGCAAGCGGCATTATTTTCAAATAGCATCGGTGTAAGTCACGTAGCCACACAGCTCAGGCATATTATTATAATAACACGTTTCTGACACAAGAAGTCACGGTAATCCCCTCAGACGTTGCCTGCCTGTCGCCCGAAACTGCCGAATCTGCTGAGGAATTCCAAGTTTTGGTCCTCTTTTGGCTTCGAAGAACCGCTGATTTCGACATCCTTCTTTGAGGTTTCCGGGCTGTGAGTTAATTAGACTCTTATCAAACTAATTATAAGTTCGTAACTTACTTGGAGTAAGAGTTTTAATGAATCGTTACCAGTTGCGGAGAGGAAACATGCGCCATTATAGAAGTTAGATTCCTTGTTTTTTATGTGATAAAAGTTGATAGCGATATATATTTATATGGGTATAATTATTTAGAACTCAGAAAAGTTAGAATTCTGATACTCTAATTAATGTGATTCAATACAATTCATGTGTATTTGAATCAATATAATTAGATATTAATTTATATAATTTATATAAAATTATATAAATTATAGACAGTCGAAAATTAATTATAATAAGAATATATTCTGTAGCATAATAATCCATTTCATTATTTTAGGATTCGATTTATATAATCACTCGAAGTACTTCCCTTTACAATATTCATTATATTTTATATATAATTATTGATATCCTAACATTTCTACAAAAACGGAATCGCTAAAGTAAAGTCAGAAACAAGTACACATTTCCCTATTTTTTACAATTGAATTAATCTGAACTAATCAATATAATTAATACATGAAACAAAGCGATGTATTAAGTGGTTGTCTTTGAAACGAGTATTAAAATCACGTTATCAGTGTATCTCGATCTTAATTGATCGGTCGGTTTATCGAAGTGTATTCATCGTCGATCCAGCAATAATGCATCATCTTTCCAACAATAACACTCGAAATATTAGATAGAAAAATATGAAAACTAATAATCAAACGATAATTCATTTACCCATTTGTCCACACAATTATTATCGATAATACGACATATTTGATTTGCAACCTTCTCGAAGTATTAAATCGATTACTCCAGCGAATGCCTGATAGAATCAACGAGAATTATGAATTTAATGGAACACCGTCAAGTATAATTCATTAACGTTATCAGATATCGCAACGGCGGTAAACCAGTCTTGAAACTAGTTCGCGAGAAAAATGGATCACCAAGGAAATTTCCTTTTCGCATTCTGTATAACCAATAACTTATTGAACTTTGAAAGTTTTAATCAAAACTGGGAACAGAAACTGTATATAATATTCGAATCAATATATATTATATATAATTGATTACACATAAATAATAATTTCATATAATCAATTTCAATAGTAAAATGTCCATACTTTTACGTTATTCTTTGAACCAACTGACTTGTTGCAAGAAATATGAAAAAGCAAATGTTGAGAAAGTATCATAATAGTATTTTTCCAAAACGCTCGAATAGAAATTAATTCCTAAACGCGATTATTTCCGGTGTACTTGATTCGTAATTTCCGTAATTTCCCCTCTAATTAGCTCATTAAGGTTTACATGGTAGTCCGATATCAGCTGTGGTCTATTAAACTATGTCACGAACAGATTTCGAATATAGAATGATTTTCTTGTCAAAAAGCCAGGAGAACTTCCATGGTCGTCGTTTACGACTCTTAACAAAATCTATGTATATTATCCCTCCACCTGCACATTTTTGCAATCTATCATCTTCATATTTCACTAGAGACACCATTTCGACTACTTAGACCGAATTTCACGGACGTCGTAAAAATTTGTCAGATATTCGACCGCGATATTTTTATTATTTGTTTCGCGAAAAACTTAGTTGAGGCGCATACTAAAAAGCTACCTTTAAAATCATTAAATGATTAATTAGATGTAACATATATGAAGATTAACATTAGCTATCTTATTATATTTATTTATTATATTAATTATGTGATTTCTTCTATTACTTAAGAATTTATTATGTATAAGTTATTTATTTTTTTTATTATTTTGCCCCTCCCCCCAGATTTATTAATTCACCACTTAACTTGAAATCAACCTAAGAATTAATTTCTAAAAAAGAACAAATATTGCCCTTCGATATTTTCTACCCAATAATTTCCAAATAATTTTAATCCCATTATTATTCAATGAAGATAATTATTATCCTACAACCTACAAATTACAATTATCTAGTAGCCACAAATTTCTCGTAAGAAAGATTTTTGTTAACATTGCCGCGGAACCAATTTCCTTCGGAACCTTTCGATCGAGGATCACCTTGAACCCAGGATGAATACGATCTCAAGGTGACCAATCGGCAAGTAGAAACGAAATAAGAATTCCGTTGATTCCGAATGTGCCAATCATTTGTTCGCCTGCCTTTCCTCGTTAATCTTAATCACTATGACGAAGGACGCACATGTCTTCACAGCACCTAAGCACACTCTCTCTTATCAAAACGAAGATTCCCGCGAGAAAACACTCTATTTTATAAAATCAATGAGCCATTATCTCGTTAACACCAGAGTGATAACAAGCCTATTGAAATCGCCGGAGGATAAATATCTGGATGATAAGCACTAATTTTATATTATAATTTTATTCACCTGATTATCATCGATGAATAATTTCATCCTGAAAGCACCTGCTTTGTGTGAAGCATGTTCGGCAAGGCGTTATTCGAGCATGACTTTTATTCAGGTTTTATTGGTGGATTAAACGTATCATTAACACCAGAACTACCGAACACGTACTCAACTGTGCTTACCATTTATTTATAAATAAATGATGGCTGGAGGATTTAAGTTAATTAACGGATACAATTATTTGCGCTTTGTAGATAACATAAAATTATATATATAAAATCTCAAACAATGCGCCGTGGTATATTCGAATAATTTAACTAAAAATACGAACTGATAAACTCCCGTTCACTTTGGATTTCATGTGTCAAGTCTTTTGTCGGGATTCTCTTATCAGAGATGTTGGAGAATGATCTTTATCGATATCCGGGATTCGTAGATTTATCTCGAGTACGTAATTATTTAGTTGGTGTCACACATATACTATCGGAAAATAGTACACGTGAGATAGTGTGATGGTGTTGGAAAGACAGAGTGAAAGTATCTTAAATGTAAAATGGATAAAAGGTGTCGCAACAAACCTAGGCGAATGTGGCTGATAAAAAGAGTGATAAGAAGAAGAAGAGTGGCGGAGTCGTCGTAGTGATATTTCATTCAAATTTTTAGTTCGGTAAATCTTAGTTAATCTGATTATTTACTGGAGTTATTATTGATAGTAGTTTATTTAGAGATACGTTATTAAGATCTGAGTAATTCTTCAATAATTGTTTTCAGCCAGGATTAGTATTGGTATTAGTATTAGTATTATTATATTACTTTATTGCACATATTAATTACTTTACAAAGGAATAATGCAGAAAAAGATACGTTAGCTTGCGATGAAAAAAATAAATATCAATCTTATTGTTAATCATACGACTTTACTAGTTTAAATTAGAATTATCTAATATTTTTATTATTTATGATATAGCTTATTATATTCGAAGCGCGTATATGTTAATATTAAAGTCAGAAATATAATTAGAGTGATAAGATTATTTTTTGCGGTTCTACGTCGACCTAAATTGAAAGCAGTGTTTTATCAGAATTTCGACCTGATTTGTGAGATGTTGATAATTTTGCCCGCAAAATAATAATTATTAATATCCTGTATATTTATATTAATTTATATAAACACGTTGCCGGGATTCGATTATTGCATTAATTATATTAGATATATAAAATATATATTGTATTAAATAATAGTTAAGATATTAGGTGCTAAAATATTTTAAAAGAAACTGGTGTTACACGAATATTTCTAAACATAATTAAAAATATTGGAAGTTAATAATAATTAACAAGATAAATGAGTTAATTTATTCTTAAAGATGTAGGAAGACTTAAATTAGCCTTACACTTTATGAATTATTATTTTACTCGTTATACGTGTTATTACTTAACACGGAACTTTTTTAATGCAAATATTGAATTTTGAATGAACGAATAATGGAGATCAATTTTTGATACGAACATATAATTGCCAAATGAAATACTCCGATTTATTTTTCTACAAAAAGTAATCGAACAGTGCAAGTAACTTTGCATCGTCAGTCATAAAATGATTAATTTCTTCTTTTTATTATCCATCTTTTCATCCAATTTCATAAATCAATTTTTTATGAATTTATTACCATTAATATACATCTGCCAACCGATTATACGCCGATGCAAATTTTTATAACCGTTATTGACACTTCGAATCTAACCAATCCACCGAATTCATTAAATAATAATTACCATAATAACACCATTATAATTAACAGAATAATTCCGAACAGTGTCGATCGTGCACCCGGATGATTAGCACTTACCGATATTATTATATTAAGCACATGAATCTTATAGTTATATGTTCACTCAATTAAATCAGTAAGATCGGTTGCAAATCTGCGAAACAAATCAACATAAACCAACAAAGAAACCGATCTAATGACACACTTGCGCATAATGAAAAACGATCTAATTAATATCTGATTGGTGCACAGATCGGCCGGTGAAATCGTGGTAGTAGGAGTGGCGGAATCGGATTCGAACGATCCCTAATCTTTAAAATCCACGGTGCCGGTTCTGCCGATTCGTAGTAGCGCGAATCGCGGAAGAGCTTCGGTTGGCTTTCGAGAGTGGATCGCGTGGTTCAGTCGACGTTCGTCGCTCAACAAAATCGGCTCGGACGCGGATAAGAACTACGCCGATTCCGCGTTCGAATCCGCGAATCGCGCCGCGCTTCTTTTGCGATAAACGGGACTTCTTGCGCTTCTCAATTTAGTGCTTGCTAGTTGTGCAATTACCAACTGATCTTGCCGTGGTACCGGAACAAGGCAACTTCCACGTGATCTTGGTTCGGAAAGTTTGCCAAAGCTTAACATATAGATCACTTGAGAACTATACAAACATATTTTTAGTGCCGTGATATTATTGGTATTTTACTTTACTATATACTTGCACTGCATTCTTGACACTAGTTTTTTTGAGCCGATCACCTTGTCGTACTTATTTAACTGTCTTTTTTCTGGTTCTATTCTTAGTAATGGTTTTCTAATAATTTTTGTAATTTTTTTAATGGCACTTAAAGAAGTGTAGCGACTTGGTGCTCTGCAATGGCAGTCTTTTGGTACCGTAATAGTATGGGCACAACGTTATAATATAATATAATTATATCATATATAATTCTATTTTGATATATTAATATTATAGTATACATTATATTACGGGATATATGATATCATATTATAATATTATTATATGATAATATACATTATTTATGTAGAGTTTTTGCTGAGTTACGACGAGCTTCGTGATAACGATTTTATTTGAAGAATATTTGTAATGTTGTGTTTAATATTATGTTTAATTTGGAAGATGTTAATTAAACGGAGCTTCATTACGTATTTATGTGAAGGATATAATTGGACAGATTGATATTTTTTTAATATATCACGAGTAATCATAATGATTTATTATTCCATATTTAATATTCATAGTATCGAATTATAAACTTGAATCGATCAACTATCCTTTAATATCTCGATATCGGACTTGCAAATCGCGTAGCATTCAACTAATCTTCCAGGAAAAATCCCCTGCTTAGAAAAAATAACGTTTGCATATTTATAATTATTAAAATTATCACGATTTTCAATGCTCGCCAATAAAAACTACCTCAGTCTACAGTTGATTTCAATAATTAGCATTTCATATAAAAAACGTTAAAGTAATAATTATTTCGAGCAATTGCTGTATCAATATCAAATATCATCCACACAAAAATTAAAAAGTAACAAGATAACCTTTGCACACTTAAAATTATTATAATTATAATTATAACGATCAACATTTAGTAATTTTTATCAAAATATATTAAAATAATAATGACACTGTACGACTTCTGTGATTATGACAAATATCCTTCGCACCAAAATCAGAAAGTGACAAAACAACATTCGCACATTTTCAATGATTACGATTACACTGATTATCAATCCTCGCCAAGATAAATTACCCAGTAGACCTCACCATCTTTTATCAAAACATATTCAAATAATAATGACTTCATACAACTTCGGTAATAACGTCAAACATCCTTCGCAACAAAACTAAGAATTGTTTATACATCTCAGTGCGCGCACGAGAATTGTTTTGAAAGTCGGCAGCTCAGACTGAAAACAGTCAGAATCGATTCCTTGCAATTGTATACTTATCCGACAAGTACAATTAGCCGAGTAGGGAGGAGAGTTAAATCGTCGGAAGAACGCGTGTGCTTTTTTATTTGCGGCCAAACGAGTCCATCCGTTATCACTTGCAATTACGATTTCTATTAAAACCCTTCGATGCCAGTTCCATCGGGTCTCGAGGGTCAATGTCAGTTATTCAACAGTCCTCCTCAGTTATTAATAACCGTAAATATGAATGCTTCTCCGTAAAATGTGTCACTTAATTCTACCACGATATATTGCCGCGTAATAATATTAGTGGTCCAGAAAGTTCTGTTGAGAAACTAGTTGATCATTCTCTTTTGAGATATTCGCCGTTTGAAACCATTGATATAATGGCTGGTATCGAATAACGTTCGTTTAATTATCAGTAATATTTGATTATCTGTCGCGTGGCCATTCGATGTCGAGAATGAAAGACATTACTGTGAGAAGCATTTCTTGGCAAGGTTCAATGGATTTCGCAAGGAATTACGCTAACTCGCGTTACGGATGACAGAGTTTCGAGCATTCCTATTTTGCGGCTGCCTTTTGGATGAACGAGAATATAATTCATTGTTTAACGACTACTGCTTGCTGGATGACATAATCTATTATCTAATGTGTCGTCTGTTTTATCGGGCAGTGCTGTTGTTTAGAAGTTAATGTTACTGGCACTTGGAAGGAGCACTGCATTTTTCTTGAATTTATTAATAAGTGATATTGAAGCTGATTTATCTACTGCCTTCTGTGTGACTTGCAAGACTATTTAATATTATAAATGTTCTTTAAGTTGCTGTTTTTTATGCTTCCGTACAATTTGTAGTACAAATTGATTAGACTGATCTTAATTATGGACATTTTTTTACACTCTATACTGTCTATTTTGAGTCTTAAGAGACTATATAATATTATACATGTTCTTTAAGTTGGAGTTTTTATCATGAATTTTATGAAAGTTCCGTATAATTTGTTGTACAATTTGATTGTATCGAGCTTAATTATCGAAATTTTTTATATTTTATACAGTCTTCATTGAGACTTAGAAAGCTATTTAATATTACAAATATTCTTTAAATTGGAATTTTTATAGTGAATTTTATGAAGCTCCGTTCTTATCGAAACTTTTTGATACCCGTAAATAAGTTATACTTATATACATTGTTATTATGTATATCCGTATTAATAACTTTATATTACGTGGGGTGTCACGTAAAATATGCTACCTAATTATACAACAATATCTGTTTCCGTGTGAAAGATATGGTTGATCAAAAAAATTCCGTAAAAAACGATAATAAAAACAATCCTCTTTTGTAATATTGGATATCCGACGCCATTCGTATGACGTGTAAAATATTTTCGGTATTATCATAATTAAAGAAAATAATTAAGTGACTTATTTTATACGTGACACCCTGTACATCCTGCCCATACTTTACGGAATAATATTCATTATTTGTTATTGCGAACATTATTCGTTTATTATTACGTCTTCATCGTTGAACACCTGAAAAAATCTTTAATGGATTCCATCCGCCATTACAGCTCATCTACGGTTTCTTATTTAACTGCGTCTCGCAAGTAATTAAGGGATTCCCAGAAATAGAAACTCTCGGGAAACAATTAGCAAAAGACGAAATAAAACTGTGCGCGAGGTGAATAAATAGAACGGCAGCTGTTTTTAACTGTCAGTGAAAATGTCAAAGATTTTAATTACGATTTGGTGCACCCTCGCGGTGTTCGCCATCAATTCTCATGGAAATCCCATTGGAAAGAGTGACGGAGGCCTCACACTTAGGATCGTTCACACTAATGACATGCATGCAAGGTAATTAATGCGATCGACGGAAGATCTGGAATTATTTATTAACACTTTGATTGATAATCATGTAAATGGAACGTGTCTGTTATAAAACTCCTTTCTACTGCTTCCAAAAAATGCCAACAGCAGTAATTATAATAGATATTATCCAGAGGATTATTTTAATAACCGATATTTACGATGGACATCCGATATCAATAAAGTATTGATGTTAATATATCATGAATATTTATTTACATTAACGAAATTAAAAATGTAAGACTTGTTCATTATATTTATTAATTGTTATTATATTTAATGTTATAATTATTTTTATTTTTCATAATTATAAGATATTCCGCACACTAAACAGATTTTCACCGGATACATTAATAAATATATAATATTTATCACGTGGATAATTACACCGTAAAAAATGGCAGCTCTTCATGGCCGATGTTTCAACGCATAGTTTGAACAGAAACTGCGTAGAGTAATCGACATCGATGCTCGATCAGTTCGCAATTCGTTCGTAAATATTTATGAGAACGATTAATTCTTATTTTTTACCTGAAAGGACATGAATTTTTAACATCGACGCATACTGTTATCGTTGAAGATAAAGTTAACGGCGGAGGACACGTCAAACGTAAATACAGAACGATCAATTTTCCTTCGCGGATTAACTCGATCCGTTTTAAAAGCAATTCGAAGTACTTCCGTAAATCCAGATAGAACTATGTCGCATTGTTTATTTGGTGCAATAAATGTTTGCACGCGAGTTACAATAGTGCTATGAGTTTCATAATGTTATTGTTACCTTTTTCTTGCGAGTAAACGTCACATTATCGAGGTCAAATATTCTTACGACAATTTGCGCTAATATTGAGTCATTTGAAATACTACTTCGTGCCTCGACAATAATTACGCCTCCGCCACTAATTATAAACAGTTGAATGCTAATTTTCCACTACCAACCAGGTTGACTATCTTGTTGTTACTCCAGCAAGAAGTTCGCGGTACATGCTTATTTATTTATTTGACGAATTGTATACCCCTTCACATTTTTGCGATTTTTGATCGACCCATTTTTCAGCCAACAAAATTTTTTAACCGCTTCTTCCGACCCAAAATCGTCCTAGAATATGTTTATACATCATTTACCATCGATTTGGGTCGTTTAGAATTGATTTTGGCGACTTTCAATTTTTGAGAATTTTTGAAGGTGTACCCCTTTACATTTTTTCGACTTGGTTTTGACCCATTTTTGACCAATAAAAATTTTTTAACCGCTTCTTTCGACCAGAAATCGTCGTAGAATATGTTTATACATCACCCACCATCGATTTGGGTCGTATAGAATTGATTTTGGCGACTTTCAATTTTTGAGAATTTTTGAAGGTGTACCCCTTTACATTTTTTCGACTTGGTCTTGACCCATTTTTGACCAATAAAAATTTTTTAACCGCTTCTTTCGACCAGAAATCGTTCTAGAATATGTTTATACATCACCCACCACCGATTTGGGTCATTTAGAATTGATTTTGGCGACTTTCATTTTTTGACAATTTTTGAAGGTATACCCCTTCACATTTTTTCGACTTGGGTTTGACCCATTTTTGACCAATAAAAATTTTTTAACCGCTTCTTTCGACCAGAAATCGTCCTAGAATATGTTTATACATCATTTACCATCGATTTGGGTCGTTTAAAATTGATTTTGGCGGCTTTTCATTTTTGACAATTTTTGAAGGTATACCCCTTCACATTTTTTCGATTCTGGATCGACCATTTTTGGGCCAAAAAATTTTTTAACCGCTTCTTTCGACCCAAAATCGTCCTAGAATATGTTTATACATCATCTACCATCGATTTGGGCCATTTAGAATTGATTTTGGCGACTTTAAAATTTTGACAATTTTTGAAGGTATACCCCTTCACATTTTTTCGACTTGGGTTCGACCCATTTTTGACCAATAAGAATTTTTTAACCGCTTCTTTCGACGCAAAATCGTCCTAGAATATGTTTATACATCATCTACCATCGATTTGGGTCATGTAGAAATGATTTTGGCGACTTTGAAATTTTGACAATTTTTGAAGGTATACCCCTTCACATTTTTTCGATTCTGGATCGACCATTTTTCGGCCAAAAAAATTTTTTAACCGCTTCTTTCGCACCAAAATCGTCCTAGAATATGTTTATACATCATTTACCGTCGATTTGGGCCATTTAGGAGCGATTCTGTCGACTTTGAAATTTGGACAATTTTTGAAGGTATACCCCTTCACATTTTTCCGATTTTTGATCGACCCATTTTTTGGTCAAACAAATTTTTTAACCGCTTCTTTCGAACCAAAACGGTCCTAGAACATCATTAGACATCACCCACCATCAATTTGGACCACTTAGAAGTAAAATTAGCGAGTTCAATTTTTCGCCCACCAGCCACTTTTTCGAGGAACACCCCTCCCCCTTCTCAACTTGTCAATTTTAGATCATCCTATTCTATTGTATACTGTATTTACATACAAAAATATTTTATTCCGACATCTTACTCGACACTACATTAAATTTATAATAATATCTAATATCAACACTAATTTAATTTCCTTCAATGGCCACGTTATTAACAGCTCTTAAAACGATGCGATTAACGTTACACAACTTCAACAACGATGACGGAGCAAAATAGTTTTCAATGCCAAATGTTGCGTCTTATCGACGAGTTATAATTCATAAATATATCAGTACTTTAAGTGTATTCAAATACAACGACGCATAAACAATTAGTTGAGCTTTCGGTTTACAACCGATAAGTAACACCACTGTAATCCGCGCATCGTTAAATGCTTTAGCTCTGCGAAAAGCATTCTGTAAGTTTCTTTCAACAACTTATACATATATTTTGTATATTCGAGGTTCGAATATGGCTCTGATAAAAAAACGATTGTAGGGGCATAAATATAAATTAAATCATATATGTGGCAGGTTTGAGGAGACTTCGAGATTATCTACTGTCTGCACACCCGAAGATTCCAAACAAGGAAAATGTTACGGTGGATTCGCGAGGATCGCGACTTTGGTGCGGGAAGTCAGAAATTCGAGTGTTCCGTCGCTTTTCTTGAATGCGGGTGACACTTATCAGGGCTCGATTTGGTTCAATGTCTACAAATGGAGGATCGTCTCGCAGTTCCTGAATATTTTGGCACCGGATGCAATCGTTAGTTATCACTGAATGCAATAAAACTACATTTGCAATGCCTATCTAAATTGAAAATTTATTATACATATTATTTTTCGCTTTTATATAACATATTTTGATATAATTATTATTGATATTTCTCTGAATGAAGTTGAAAGAATGAGCGTTAATTATCAATGTTAATTGACCGACTCACATTTTATTAAGTGAAGTTGGAAGAATAATAATGAATGATTAACTTTCAATTCTAATTTCTAATTAAAAATGATATTCATTTTAATTAAACATTTTTGAAGATAATAAATATCTGCCTTCTTCGTCCACCACACAGAGTTTGGGAAATCACGAATTCGATGATGGCGTGGATGGTTTGATACCCTTCATCGAGAAGGCGGAATTCCCCATCGTCACTTCAAACTTGGATCTCAGTCAGCAACCAAATCTGGCTGCCACGAAACTATTAAACAGCACGATTTTGATGGTGAACGGCACCAAAGTTGGTGTAATCGGTTACCTGACACCGGAAACGAAGATCATCGCGAATACCGAGCACGTTATCTTCAAAGACGAAGTAGAAAGTATACGAAGAGAAGTGAAACTCTTGAAAGAGCAAGGTGTGGATATCCTTATCGCGTTAGGACATTCCGGATTCGAAGTAGACAAGAAAATCGCCACGGAAGTAGAGGGTATCGATCTTGTTATCGGTGGACATACCAACACATTCCTTTATACTGGTAAACAACCGGATGTCGAGGTACCGGAAGGTTTATATCCGACGGAGGTCATTCAAAAGAACGGAAGGAAGGTATACGTGGTCCAAGCTTACGCGTACACGAAGTACTTAGGCAGCTTCACCGTGAAGTTTGACCGGAAGGGTGAAGTCGTTGACATCAAGGGTAACCCGATTCTCGTGGACAGCAGTGTCAAGCAGGTGATTGTTTCGATGGTCTCCGATATTGGAATCGTTTCATTCGATCTTATTGAATTGGTTTAATTAAATTGTAAATAGGCCAAGGATGTCCTTGACGTACTTAACGAAGCACGGAAGGAAGTAGAAAATCTGAGTCAAGTTGTGGTCGGAAAAACTCGTGTCCTCCTCGATGGCGACAGCAAGAACTGCAGGCACATGGAATGCAGTTTGGGCAACCTTGTCACGGATGCTATGATCGATTATGTAATGCTATCAATTATATCCCTCATAATTTATTAATTAGCTTGATACGACCACATTCATAATTAAATATAACATGTTTTATACGAAAGCTGATCGTAGCAAGACATTTTTCACGAAGTATGATGTATGTCACCGATGATTTTGCTGGATAATACTTTAGTTAATCATATTAATTACATAAATGTCAGATCAAAACGTGGAGAAAGTAATGAAAATTTTATTTACGCGATCGTGGCATACGATTTCAGAATGCCGGTGAATACGCCGGCAAAGATGGCTGGACCGACGCTGCGATTGCCGTTCAAAACAGTGGAAGTATCAGGACTTCCATCGAGAGGAAAGAAAACGATGAAGTAATTAAGCGTTTTTATAATATCTTCAAATTTGTATCGCAATAGAAAAAAATCATCCCGCTTGTCATTCATCTAGTTAAATTGAATTCATTTCTTTCGGTTATAACACTATCGAAGGCACTAAAGTCATTCAATCTTCAACATTTTTTAATTGATTCATTTATATGCCACATATAGTAAACTCCCGTATAACGCGAGCTCCTACAACGCGCTAAAGATATTGCGACGATTTTGATATAACGCGAACCTAACCACCGCGTTATACGAGGATTATCTGCATAATCTTTTACTTTTCTTTCTAATTTTGGATTATTTTTCTTTCTGTTCTGTTACTTTGATGGAAGGTCACCATGGGAGACATCCTTAGTGTTCTCCCCTTCCATAATACCATTATCAAGGTTTCAATGACCGGAGAACAAATTCTTTCTATGTTAGAATGGAGTGTTCATCGCTTAGAAGGAAATTCCACGGCCAATCTCTACGGTGCTTTCCTACAATTTTCTGGTGTGCAAGTATGTGAACATATCAAGTATAAACTGGCACACAGGAATTTGTTCAGAGTGCGAGGATTTGAGTTTAACCGCTTCAAGTACACGGGAGAAATATTTGTTTACTTAACAGGTGATCTATGACCTCTCGAAACCACCGAACTCCAGAGTGGTTTCAGTCCAAATACGATGCGCCGCTTGCCGCATTCCAACTTACAGCGAACTCAAGAAAGATGAGAGTTACACCATTCTTATCAATGACTTCCTGCACGGTGGCGGTGATGGCTTTAGTATGCTGATGGACCTTAAAGCCAATCCAATGGGTATGATTTATAACTTCGTACACGTCATATATAGTTATTCCACTCACGCTAATCTTCGAATAATTTCTTGAAAGAAACATTTATTTTTATCAAATACATCTGTGCTTATAAAATTAGAAAAGTTTTGCATCCCACTGGATAAACATAGAAATCCTCCGTGTCGCGTGTACGAACATATTTACTTATGTTACAGGTGCGACTACCGCGGATGCTTTGGTTGAATATTTTAAGAAACATAGTCCAATTTATCCCGGTGTTGAATGGAGAATAGATTATTTAAATAACATGAATATCGAACAAGAAGAAAGTACTAATGCTGGCAGTAGGACCAATGCATACGGAGCATTAATCTTGTTACCATTACTTAAATCGTTTCTGGCGAAATAATTCGAAAATAAATGTTTGCACGATATAAACGAAAAATATTGATGACATAGCTCGCTGTCGTTTTTATCGCGTCCGATTCCCGTAAATGAATTAACGTCAATATGTAGTCATGTGATTTATGTAAACGAATAACTTGTTATACTGGTAACTGAAAAACTTATACAAATGAACTGTGAGGTATCTCGAATGAGTTCCCGCAAACATCTAAAGCACGTTTTAAAGATTCCACGAGATCACACATTTCTCGACAAGGTTCAGGCGAGATTTCGTAATCAAGTGCAACGTATAAAATTTGTATCATTTTCGATAAATCTTTAACAATTTCGGGTTTGACCGCGGCACGTCCGGTTGATAAAAGATTTAGATATCGAGGAAAGTTCTGTAGAGCCTTGTTGATCGCATACTTAGCCGCGGGTTGTAAGCACATATCCTGCAACACAAATGACAATGCAAACAATAAAACAATAATCGATTAAAAATGTGTAAAAGTGAAGTATTTAAATATAAGGAAGTTGAATATGTGTACGATAATGTAAATACAAATACGGAAATCTGTAGGCTCCATATGCTCGATTGAGTTTAATCGTGGAATTTCATGTGTAAATTGTAAGTTAACTCACTTTATACGAGGGTATATTATAATACACAGGCCAATCTTCTTCACAAGCAACACAATTGCATGTAAAATAATACTGTGATAAAAGTGATCGTTGTCTTGCATATTTTGGAGTAAGCGTATAGTACGGGCCATAATTATCTAGTATCTGAAGAAATTGTTTTGATTACTTTAATACTTTTTTATAATAACTTGTGTTCGTGTATGTATCGGACGACGTGCTTTATACCTGGCAACCTTCCCATATGGGTTGTATACTCTGAATAATCATATTTGTATTCCTCGAGTGCCGTGTAATGTTCGGATTACAACTATGATTAATTAAACTGTGAAACGGTAGTGCAGCAATTCCTCTTTCAAGTAGTTCAAGTTCAAATTCTTCTGTAAACTACAAAATTCGAAGGAAAAATGTAAGCAAACGGTGAGGGGTCAATTTTCAATAACACCTTCGATCTTTCTGAAACCTTTGTACAAAAAAAACGATATTTTCGTTCTGAACGTACGTACATTGTGTATGTTAGAAGGAATGATTTGCTGATGTCTCATTATCAAACCACCAATGAAAGTAACATCATCATTTTCTGCTAAAGACAATAAATCTTTTTCCAATGGTGTACCAAACATGGAACTATACGTTGCCAAGAAGTATAAGATAAAACAAGAATCAAAAGATCTTCTTAAAAGATCTCGCGCTGTACGTTTTTCGGTGTTTGTCACAAGACTATATATACTCCGATATCTGTGCGATTCAAATAGTCCGTTTTCCGAAAATCCTTTTTTACGTGGGTCTACAAAATTATAAATGACCAATCTTCTATTATCATATTTATCATTTTATTGCCATTAACAGTTATAATACCTTTGCAAGCCTCAACATTTTTCACTTCATCTTTTAATTTTTGAATACTGTTAGTCTCTCTGAGAGCTACTATAGCAAATCTCAAACTGAATAAATCCAATTTACTGAAATCCATTTTAATCAATGAAGGAAAAACTGAGCATTCTATATCATGGCATCTTTTGAACTCTGTAGTTTTACATTCCTCTGAACAATACATTGCATAAGTGCAATTTTCGCAAGGTATATTACACCAAGAAACTTCCATACAATTTGCGCAATGGGTCAATAACGCGGACCTTACCAACATTGACGAGAAAGGCTTTTCTACAACTAATATTTCACCAACTTTTATATCACGAGTTGCAACAACATGTCTGCCGTATATATCGTCATATTTAATAGCTAGCGCATCTGAAGCACAAGGTGCTTCAGAATTTTTGGTTGCTATAACAGGATCTATCAATTGCTTGTTAGATTCTTTCGTAGACTTATGCCTATTGTTTGTCTTCACAGTTTTTTTATTCATAGAATTTAATCTCTCCATGAATTTTGCATGAACTGTATCATTAAAGGACAGTTTTTGCAGGCACTCTTCAGCCTCTTTAATAGTTTCATCAATGGCTGAATCATTTAAAGCGTCTTGGCACTCAGCTTTACGCATATAAATTTTCAGGCGCATGTGCTCAGGATAAGGCAAACTTAATGCTTTGTCTATGTCAGCTATACATTCTTTATAGTTTTTCATTTTATGTAATACTGCTGATCTGTTGGCAAACGCTATTGCCAATTCTTCAGAAGGATAAGATGCGTATGCTATACTTCTTGTGTATTCCTTAAAAGCAGCCAAGCATCTGTAGCCATTTAACTTTTTAGCAGTAAATATTTGATTTCCTGTCTCTCTAAATGTAATGGACTTCTTAGCATCCTTCTTATCACCGCATTCTTTTGGAATAACATTATATTCATGCATCAGTTTTAAAGTATGTATTATACGATCCTGATCAGAACTCAATTTTTTATATTCCTCCTGAAGTTCATCCATCTTATTCTCCTGGTTCAACTTCTTCACAAATGCACTCCATATCATCTCCTGATCGCTCATGGTTTTTTTTTTAAATTCCTTATATATATATCTGCGTTATACCATTAAAAATGACCGAATATTAGAAACGGAATGCAATTATAAGGCTCATATAAAATACTCAAACAGAAGATAGTTGAAAATTCAACATTTTTTTGTTTTAATATGTCTTAAGCATTAAATTATGACGATCGTGTTTTATTAATATATATGTAATATGTCATGCTTATTAAAATTATTTAAGTACGCTTAATAATATAATTAGTGATATAATCTACAGCCTAAAATACTGAATTTATTTTAATCATCATTGCAAGGAATATTTAAACAATTTAAATTAAAAAAATTCCCACGATGTGTTTGAATGTTCGCCATACTTAGCTCTCAACGTTATCGCCAAAATAACTCGCGGTTATATAAAATTGCTTATAGTTTTTAATATACAAATTTCGTAAGTAAATTACCTTTTTGGAAAAGAAATGTACAATAAACAAGCGGCTGTTCTTCTGAGGGAGCATGCACGAGTTTCGTTTGTTCATGCGCAAATCCCCACTACGATTTAATTCTCCGGATACGCTATTGATCTTATTCCCACATGTTATTTTTTACTGACGGCGCGACCAAGGGACCAAAAGTCAGTGTATACGGTGTACAGAAAATTGTGCATCTCTCTACTACGGTATAACTTGCATATTGCATAGAAATACTTAATGAAACCTTCCTCCATTCTTGAAACAAATTCACTTCTTTTTTAATGGATTTCTGTATTGCCCGCGTATGCACAAGAGATTCTAAAAATTCTTAAAGTTGTAACACCAAGTATATGAGATCTCCCACACGTAACAGCAACGAAATAGAAGATGATGCTGGGTGGGATAAAAAGTGATGAGGACTGCGCATGGTTCGGGGTGCATGGAACGGGCTACATTGGTCCTCATCAATCCTTGCAAATACACGTGCGATGTACAAAAATGGTTACAGTGTTCGTACACGCTATATTCAGAGCAGCGAAGATATGCCAAGTTTAACAGAGATGTATAATATTCCAACAAAAAAACTCGCGTTGAATTTTGAAGAATATTAAGCCGATAAATATCGTTAGTCCGACCCTCCGTGAAACGCCCAGTTTATGATTCCTCGAAAGGATTAACAGGATGTGAAGCAACGGATAATATTAATAATCTTTTAACACTCAATATTAAAGACTTGATAGGTCATTATATTTCTTGAAAATATTAAATCATCCAGAATTTAGTGAAAACAAATGAAACGAGGTATAAACTACGAAGACTTCCGGCACAGAAGAGGAGCGTTTCGTTACATTCATTTAAAGGAAACGTTTATGTTGATACACTAAAAATAAGTGTTGTTTGTTATGATATAGTACCGGTCAGTTAACTATTATCACCGGTAGGATTTTAATAAAACACTGCTAATTATAAGAAGAAATATTTTAGAAGTGTAACACGACACTGACACCCTGGTTTTTGAATAGCAACCGCAGAGACTCCGCACAGGCGCGGTAGATCTTCAATCTCCTCAATTCAAAATTAATCGTTGTGTGGGGGTTTCGCTAGGTTTTTAGTGCACATTTATAAACAAATACCTCTGTCTACTTTGTACAGGTACGTTGTTTATAATTAATGAACACTGTCAAGCATTTTCTATGTTACTATTTCTGCCGCTGAATAAAAATAACGTAGAAAAATTGTAATATACTTGGAACGTCCCTACAATAGAATGAACATGCTCTTATTACTTTGAAGATATAAATTTATTTAAAATTATGCGAATTAATATTTCACACAAGATAAAGTAAGAACTCGATAATGATAGGATAATTAGTAATACGAAATTTTATCTTTACTCTGCAGTGCTTTTAGGTTATATAGAACTTTCTTTTGTTTATTGTCACTTTATTCGGTAGTTTTGGAATCAGGTCGGAGAATGGAACGTTTCTTTTGTTATTTCTAGTGTCAAATATGGGTAGCACAATGGATTCTGTGTCGAATATCCTTGGTATCGATAGAGTCAGTATGTCTGGGAAAATGATTACAATTGAAGAACAACACGGCAGCAATGCAAACTTTTTGTTGAACACTGTAATTTTTAATGCGTTAAAGAAAAATCACGGGATATGTCTCGTGCTTTTTCATAATACTTTTGGACACTATCATAATGTTGGTATGAAAGTTGGACACAATTTAACATCGCTAAAAGATAAGGGTCAAATTACTGTGGTAGAACCTATGAAAGATATTGCATTGAATGTAGAACATATGTGTACAGATACATTAGATACATCTGATTCGCTATTAGTAGAAGCAATGTCGAGTGGCAATATAAAACTTATTCATAAGCTATTTACATCTGTAAGGGATGCATTTCTTGAATTGACTAAAACCAATCAAGAAGTTGTAATAATCATTGATGATTTAAGTCATCTTTGTGACTTAGGCTTTACTTTAAAAGACATTATGTATTATGTCAGATACTTAAGATCTTTTTTAGAAACTCAACCTGCATCAGAACTTTGTATATTAACTCATACTTATGATGTGGATTTACAAAGTTGTATACCAGATACAATTGCAAGTAGTCTTAAGCATAGTGCACACCTTTTCATTACGGTTAAACCCCTTGAGACAGGATACTCAACTGATGCTTCTGGCAAAATGACAATTAATTGGAGAATAGATTCTATCAGAAAAGAATATCATTGGCCAGAATCATCAGTATATTTATATAAACTAATGGATCGTCAAGTGAGGGTTTATGCACCAGGTGCTACAGGTGCATTAATATAGATTTCAAATTCATTGTAATTATCTTGCATAGTTACATGTATTTACACTATAAAATAATAGAAATAATTTTTCTAACTTAAACAAGTTTTATAAGTTACTCATAATTATTATCAGAGAGATCATTAACATTTTAATTAAAATTGTCATTAATCAATTGCCCACTTCACATTATAACATTCAACTATTTCATGTTTATTTAATCAACCCTCCGAATCGTATATTACAATTTTGCTATTAGATTTAAAATGGGAATACGCCAAAGTGTGTATGAAAAAAGTGGGCAATTGAATTATTTTAAGTTAACAACAGAGGAATATGCAATGTTGAAGGAAGCATGGACAGAAATAGAAAACAAGCCTCAGTTTTACGGCAATTTATTTTTCGGAAGGTCCGTATAGAACTACATATAAACATTCGCGCAATTATTGCTCATAAGAGAATTTTATTGGATTATCGTGTAACATTATTAAGAAGAGGTAGAGTTTCAGCCTCCTCAAGATTCATCCGCAATACATCAAATTCTTTACCCTCGAACCCCGCCTTCCTCTTAATTTCGATGTCCGCACCACCGTAAAATTTACAGCGATTATGGAAGGCATGGGATATCTTCTACTGGACTTCCATAATAAACCAAAACGCTTAGACAGACTAATCGGTTATATCGCTATGGTTCATAAAGATATGCGACTCAACAAACAAGATATGTTTGTGAGTTGAATTAATATTATTAATTCATACTACTAATAATCGATATTATAATTCGATGATTGTACTACAAGCATACTCAGCCTTCATAACTTAAATCAATACTATAATAATGCCAGATAGTCAACTTCTAATACATGTTCCAAAAAACCGCAATATTAATGAAATAATAATAATTTATTATTCTTCATTCGTCAGCTGTAAAACTACCCTTATATTTAAAGTTAAATCATGCATTTTCTCCATGCATATTTCTTCGCTGTATCTTACAGAATTTTGGAAATCATTTAATCGAATTCATGATGGAGACATTCCCCACGAAAATGACCGATGAATGTCGGGCAATACTGTCAAAATATATGATTAGTATCTTAGCTGAAATGGGCCTGAAGATGGATCTATTCCGAAATTATGATCAAATGAATCCTGACTCGATTTCACGACCATTGCAATTGGTAGAAAAAATATTCTTCATTTAGAAATTTCATTAAATCATTGCGAATGATATCATTGTAAAATGTATACATCGTTGAGTAAATCGACCTTAGAAGTGCATCGATGCTATCAGGACGTAGAATTCAAGGACGACGCTTAAACATTTACATTCTAACTCCCCTTCGATAGAGCAGCCGTGTGGCCAGTGTGCAACATTTAGCAACAATCTAATATTTGGCCAGACAAAGTTTTACTGGAACGAATGGAAGAACCAATGGGACAAACGACTGAGCGAGTGGTTGGCACAGGAGTCTTCAGCAGTGGAGCCGATACTCGTCTCCTCGACTGACGACGAAGACACCTCGACGCACAGATCAAAAGCCGAGAATGAAACGGATGTTGCTGAGTCTTATCAACCGCAGCCAAAGCTATCAGCATTATTACAACACTCCAAACCTGATTATAATAATTCTTCGAGACTTACAGTAAGCTGCCGGTAAATTAATGTCCGAATTGCTGGGCAACTCATTGATTAGCGATATTCACATAGCTACTCGTTATACCCCGAAAATCTAGTTAGTGACTCTGGCCAAAAAACTTGAATCTAAACCCAGTGCTTTGAGTTCACCTGAAAGTGATGCAATTGCGGATGATAGGAAGGATTATACCCCACAAGATATTTCTACAAGGACCAGTTTAAAGCGTCAAGAATCTTCGGATCATATGTTTCAAAATGGCATAGACCGAAGACAGAGATATAGAATTTCAAGTCTCGTTCGAGATACAGCGAATTCCAGCAGCAATGCCGCCATAATTCGGAGACGAATGCGAACCAGTCGCATCGCCATTGAAGATATGTCCAGTCCTGGTCCTGATGGAAGAGAGGAGACTGATTCACCGGAACACACCGGGGAAGTCCGGAAGTTCAATACAACTGCACGTGAGAGGCGTCGGGAGAACAAACATTACAGCTTCGACCTAAAATAATCATTCAAACCAGATTATATCTTAAATGCATTCTACGTTAATATACTGATTACCGATCAATTTGCTACTTGCCGGATTTAATTACTATTATGTGATTATGCTACGTGCACAATAATTGGATATCACTTCCGGGAATTCTTAGCTAGCTTAATTAAATATCCGCAACTTTCTACATTGTAATTAGTATGTGAATTATCGACATATTCGTGCTCACCTCAGCTTGGGACTCCCCGCTCGTTTTTTCTTCTAAGAGTGTTATAACGATTGTTCGTATTTTGTACGAATTTCAATGTTTCCATGCTATCGTCACTGGCTATACGTCGGAGCTTCTTGTCCCTGATTCAAGAAAGAGCAAAATATACCTCGAGTACGTTGAATTTTATTTAACAATACAATTTACGAATCGTTGAATTTACCGCTTATTAACGTCCGGATTAAATGTATAAATAATTGAACCCGAACTTACTGATTCCGCGCAGTGCTAGCTGAGATCGGCGGAAACAAAACGGCTGGTGAAATTAAGGGCTGGACCACTGCTCCCATTACGTTCTCCATTTCCGGTGGCTCCTGGATCGGCGGCAAGGGCGATTGTTCCCAGTCCGAGTCGGTAGAACTGATAAAAAGGATTACACGTGAGTCGATATACACTTAGAATTTGTTTGACTGCGCCACGAGTTAATATGAGGGAAATCGATTGGGAGATCGTGATAAATGATATGTTCGTGTCGCGGCTAAAACTTATGTTTCGCATAACGACTAAAGCGCGATCGATGCATAAAAGAAAAAGCCGGTCAGTCTGACAAGTTTATTGCAACAAACTTTATGACTTCCTCGAATTAGTGTATTGCAAGAATTATGATGTACGTTCCAGTAATGTGACACTGTTGCTTTTACACAATTCAGTTTTGACATGCTGCGGACCATACTAACAAGTTTTATTTGTTATCGTATCTCTCACGTTTGACATGTTCCTTTTAATTTACGTATGTAACCGTATCATTTTTAAGTATCACTTATACCGCAAGACGAATTTATCATTTACATTTATAATCCTCATCGTAGAATGGTTTTTATTGGATTGCCATTTAACATTGAATAGCATCGTGCAACATAGAGTCAGTCAAGCTGACATATGAATAATGGATTTCCCGTTATGACAGAACAAAGACGCTCGATATTATTCCGCTAAGGAAAACGGCGATCGATGAATATTCTCTGCGATGATGATGATGCACAAACCTGCTAGCCATTCTGATATCACCAGTAATATTATCATAAGCTAGTCCGTGAGATATAGCCGGTAATTTCCCTCCAAATATCGTCGTAGGTGATGTCAATTCTACCAAATTGCTGTTAACGTATGTGGCCGCTTGAATTTCTTGCTGGTACATGGCATACAGGTTTTGCAAATCAGCTGGCAATGTTAGTCGTCCATCTGTTAAAAAATGTACATAATAATAGTCATAAGTATGCCATTATTATGCTCTTTGATGATCTATATCTACTTAGCCTTGCAAGCAATTTTTTCAATAAGCCATTACAGTAGTCATTTACTATTTCTTATGTCTGTAAGAAATCTAAATATACAAATTTATAGATCCGTAACATATTTATGGATATGTTGTTTTCCTTGTAAGAAACAGTAAATGACATAATTTAAGGAATATTTTGTTGGCAGTAGTTATCTGAAAGTAATGGAGGTCCCAACCTTCCATAATGCGTCTTTGTCTCGTGATAATCTCATCGGATATCTGCCTCTGACGGTCATAACGAAGTATAAGTAGTTCGCGACGTCGGAGCTCGTGTTGTTTTACCAATCTTTCGCTCTGCAGCATCATTTTGTCGGCCTCGAGCTCGTGTACTCTTAACATAAGTGCCAGGAGCTCACGTTCTTCGTCCGAGCTAATCCTGGCTGGCAATTCCTGTAGAAGCGTATTCTTCGTATTTGCGATAATTCTATAATCCGATGTAAAAAACTTACATCTTCGAGTTCAGCACTGCGTCTTTTGCAAGCCTCCAATTCTTTTTCAGTAGTTGCTCGCAGTTCCGCGTATCTTTCCTGTTCTCTACCAATCTCCGCGAGTTCAGTCCAGGCTTGCTGAACCGTTGAATCATCCTCCAGATCCGTGTCTTCCAATAGATCTGTTTCGACCGATGAAACATCTTCATTAAATCATAAGTATATATTATTCGGTGTGATATATTCTTGTACTCACCTACATCGTCGACTTCTTCCACTTGCGAGTCTGTTCCAGGACGTCGCTGATTAGGTTCCCGAGCTTTCCCATAAAGCCTATTATTCCTGGACTCCCAATGTGATATCACAGAATGTTGCTGTTCCGCAGCAATGTTTAAACCCAAAAGATGACTATCCAACTCCATTAATTTCCTCCTGAAAATCATGTTCACATTTTACAGTCGCTTTTATGATCTCAAGGTATACATTAATATTGTAGGTTCACTCATATTTACCTCAAACGCATCTGTTCCTTGAAAGCGGAAACAATCTTTTCTCTGAGTGATCTAAAATCACCGACACTACCTTGCTTCTCTTGTTCATCAGCTTTACTTGGTCTCTCGTCCTTCATCTTATTTCTCAGCCGCGAGATTTCACTCTTCAAGTCACTGATGACGTCTCTGTACTGCGCCATATGCAAGTAACTAACATCCAGGACATTCCTCTCCACCTTGTTCGAGATCTTGTTAGCACGATCCGCGTACATCAAGGTGTTTTTACTTTCCTCTCTGTGATTACTGGCTGGTGAGACATGGGCAATCATAACGGTACGGCAATTCCCGCTAAGGGCATCTTTGAGTAATCTGGTTAACTTGGAATCACGATAATTCACATATCGAGCACCACCAGATAAAGCGTTGATACAATTCCCAAGGGCCAACAAAGATCTGTTGATATGGGCACCCTCCTGGAGTCTTTTACCCTTATTCTGTATTTAACAGAGTACGGAGGGATTAAGATAACGATAAGAGTAGACCCCTACCGTCGCGACCTAATTGTGTTCAACGTAAGGGTGCCAAGTATTTCATTTTCTATAATCGTTAGACACTACGTCAACCTATCTTCGTGCTTGATTTACAATCGCAAAGTTAACGAAGGAACGTTGTATTACTTTTGTCTGCTTCGCTTTCTCGGAACCAGCAAGGTCGATCATGAAGAGTCTCCCCTGTTTAACCCTTGCGCGAAGTCTTTGATCCCCATCTTGAACCGGTCGCGAAGACTGTCGTACAGTTACACTAAGGAGAGCATGACTTCTTGAAGAAGTTTCATTTGCACCTGTTGGCTCCATTGTCCTTGCCCTGTTTCCTCTGTGCAATAGCTGCATTACCTGTTAGTATTATCCTGATAAATGTTTTACGTAATATACATACCAAGTACCCACATTTAATATTAGTTAAAATGTTTTCTGAATAATTTTTCTAGTAATTAAATTATTTGTATCATGAATATTAGTTGTCCTGAATTAATTTGGCCACCCTTGGAAAGTTTGAGGATTCTGAACCTACTTCTTCAGTGGAGTTCGTGGAAATTTCTGTGAGCCCCGATACTTGAACATTCCGGCCACGCGAGTCTTCTCGTAATTCTAAATAACCCGTGCTTGGGTTTAATAAATCTCGTATATTTTCATTATAGATCTCCATGTAGGACATCGTCACCTATATAACATTATTCCAGCTTTCATTCTCCGTAGATTGTTTTACATATTTTATATGATAAGGCATTGAAAAAAATTAATAGCTGAGGTACATGTTACTTAACGACTTAAGTGAGTACAAAGAAATAAGCGGTACAATATTTATTGTAAAATATCCTTGGAATCAAATGCAGTGAAGGGTGTAACTGCGCAACCAGAGTTGTAAACCTTGGAGTCATACATAAACATAAAACCTAATCACCACCCTATAATTATCTTGCCACCCTCCACCTTGGAGAATAATATGATTCGTATAAAAGGTACAATCTAATACACGTTTCCCTTAATTTATTAATATATGCAGACGTTATCAGTGCTCCAAGGAGTTTTCTAAATGAAATGCTCTAACTTTTAGGGGCGAGCTATAAATAACGAAAATAGATTTGGGCGATAAAAAGCAAGAGAATTAAATGACTTAAGTATAATATGTTAAACGAATGAAACTTTGTGCGATTTTAATGCACGTTTCAGGTACGATGGAAAAATATTTGTAATGCTGAAAGTGTTTACCGTAAATATTTATTTTACCGTAAACTCTACGTTGTCCGGCAATTTTTGCGCTGCCAAGAATATATCGTTCAGGGCCCGTACCATAATTCCTAGTTCTGATGATGTTCCTACCATAGTATGCGTTTTACCTGCACCGGTTGCACCATAAGCAAACACCGTGGAATTATATCCATTCAACACATCCTGCACCAAGTTCTTCGTGGTGCCTTCATATACAGCTTCCTAAAATCGCGTATGTTGTTTTATTTTCTTAGGGAAATTATTCTCACGCAATTATTATACCTGAGTTGAGTCTTCACCGAAAACAACATCGTAAAGGTACTGTTTAGGGACTGATCTTTTTTGTTTATCACTTTCCAAATCCTCCAGCATTACCATCTATTTGATTAAAATATCGTCTTTAGTATGAATATTACTTTATTAGCTTCTATTGTTACTTAATTAGCTGTATAATAGCGCACACCTTATCGTTAATTACGTGAAGAGCTCTCGCATTTTCATTATTCACCAAAGGCCTTATACGAACGGCCACCTAGTATAAAACATTAAATTATAATTTTTAAATGCAATTAGTGACGTACCTTCATGATAAAATCTAACAGTCAATAATAATAAGATATTATATTATTTTATGAATAACGAGACCGATATAAGTCTTCTCTCCGGTGGATACATTATAAGTTCCTTAGTTTCCATCGTTCAAGATTTTTTTATAATAAATCTTATGTCTCGCGATTGAGGGCAATATGAGAACTAAATAGTTGGCCGTGAAAGATTACGAAAAAGAAACCGTCTCGAACACCCTTTTACTTATTCAGATTGGAAGTTATTTGGATTTACATAATTTAGTTAGAAAGCACTCTTGTCAAAGGCAAGGAAGAAGGTACGATTATTGGAAAAAAAGTGATAAGTTATTAATCCTGATTGGAGAATGCCGTGAATTAAATATTTTCTTGTAAGCGTATTACTTTTATGACTTTCATTTTTAATATTAACATTTAGATATTAATGAGAAATGGAAGAATATAAATGTGTAAAAGAAGCGAAGAAGTGATACTACATTATTAAAAATTAGTGTGATAACAGAAACAGGAAATACTCAAGCCTCGTGCAGAAACATTAAAAAAATATTGAAGCGCCCTAAATAATATAAAAGGTAACAGGAAAATATAAATAATAAAAACTGAAAGATATAATTTCTTTTATTAAACTACTGACAATTTTACAAGAGTTTCATGTTTGATTGGCGGATTTTAAATAATAAATGTAATCGTGAACGGATAAACATCGAGAAGATTTTCTTTCAGATTGGTGCCAGGTTTTGCGTGGTTTTTTATGGTGTACCATAAGTTTCTCTTCGATTCCACGATCCGGTCGATCCTTGAAATCCCGTTGACTATTACTACTGGTACTGCTGCTGCTACCACTACTACTATATTGCGTCATTTTTTATTTTCCACGCTGAAGCACCACAACTCAATTAAGATCGATTGGCGCAGATAGTAAAAACTTTTCCACTGGATTCTTCCGATTAACAGTTTACTATCGAACAAATTAATCGCACGAACCCTCGACGCGTGTTTTCAGTATCTCATCCCTTCGTAGCGCGAAATGAATTTACATCGATCCATTTTTATATCAAATTCTTTTACCTCAGACAAACAAATTACACCACTCAAAGAACAAGTTTTACAGTGCACCAAACATAATTTCATATCAACTTATATGAATCATTAAAAATGCCTTACAATTTTAACACAGACATTCTTATTTCTCACGAAATATTTATATTCGATTTTTATAACTCGCGGCAGTTCGGGATATCAATTTATTATGCGCTGAATAAGTTATAATATTTTATATATTGATATACGTCCATTAATATTTGATATTATAGTATCTTATCGATGGTCGTGCGATGCACCAGAATTGATTCTTTCAAAGCCAAGGCTTTCAGTTTAAAAAGAATTTCTTTTTTACAAATTGTGTTTCAATGTTTAACGCTCTTACAATTGTGTTTTTTATAAATTATACTTTAGTATTTAATGATCTTATTATTGTGTTTTTTTTCAACAAATTATACTTTGTACTTTCAATTTCTGTTAACACCTTGCGCGATTCGAAAGCCGAGTGTGGTATCGGTACGCTGTCAGTCGGGCGACTGAAGCTCACCTGTTCACCTGTCGTTTTACCTCTACGCAGGGGGTAGGGGTTTTACCTAACCCCCTTTAAAACACTCCAAAGACCGCTATGCATAATGTTCAGATAAGTTTTCCATGAAACGTTGCCGCGAGTTTGTACAAAGACACAATATAAGAGCATTGCTTATCGATCTGTTTAATTCACCGATGGAGATTCTGGCATCTTACGTTAATTATAAAATGATCGAGGCTACAGATACGTTAAAACTGGCTTGTCAAACTGACAAGTCGTTCGATACTCTTTAGCAGACCGCAGACAGCTGAATTGGCAATACTGATTTTTTAAACAGCCGTTGAAGCACTTCGTAATTTCTCGAAGAAATACCCCCGAACTAACTTCTTTCATACATTTCATCTTGTTTTACTTGTAATACATTTCCTGCTATTTTCCGATAGAACTTAATTTAATATATTCACTCAGCTATCGTACAATATTTTTCTAACATAGTTTTCTTTTCAGGTTCAACGCGACAGGATGATTACGATTTTCGAAACGCGATATTATATGATCCGTTTTTTTAAACTGGACTTAGTCCACTTTCAAAATAAACGGCTCGTATGTGGATGAAGGAAAAGAGGAGAATCAAGAAGATTACGGTGGATCCATTCTAACGGTACCAAAATGGCATCCACTCATGGAACATTAAGGTATATTAAATATAGCAAGCTTATGAAAATGTAAAAATAATTAGAGGTAACCGTGATCGAAACGAATCTCTTTAGTGAACAAATAGAAAGTTTCTGTTAGAATTAGCCTGATTGTGGGGGTGTAAAGTTTCATTGTAATGTCAGGAAACTTTAGCCCACTGTCAAGTAGTCATTAGCGGACCTCATAAAAAATTCCAAGAGATTGGCTTTTAACGGGCCAGCGGATTGCTTATGTTCGATTCGCACGTGGTAATTCGTAATACTATCGTTCCCTCCTAACAAAAGTAATCAATGCTGGACACAGCTAAGCATCGAGGTCAAACCAAGCCAGACTGGTCAGATATCGCCGGTCGATATTACAAACGTAGAGAATTAAACAAGTATTATGCGACGGTGAAAAAGAACTTGACACTGAATCGATCATCCTAAATAAGCGTATGCCTTAAGTTTAGAAGAAATACAACAAGCAACTTGTTGCGAAAACAACAAAATAATTGCAGTCTATAAACGAAACCAAGATACATTGAATTTGATGTAGTCTCATATAGTTGACTGTAAAATTTCTCTTATAAATTCTACCAATATCTATAAATCTGGGAAATTATTTGATGCAGACTTTACAGAACTGAATGGAGGCGAGACTTTTAAAGAAGTAAAAGCCGAACATTATTGGTAAAAGAGTAAAATAATGCGTGGGTAGGAATTGTGTTATAAGGAAATTGCGTGAGGCACGAAAGCCCTCGTTCAACCCCTTATTCGGGAGTGTGATAACCTTCGTTGCTTCCTCCAATGCCATTTTTTTTTTAATATTCATTGTCAACCGTGCCGTGCCGACGCACGTGTACTAACAGATTGATATCTTCTTTCTGTGCAGTCAGTGCAAGAGTTATTGTGTCTCCGAAGTAAGAATAAGATATTAGTTTATAACTAGCCGTTAATGGTTTTTATAAATAGCGTCTCTAGCTACTGACGACTGAGAATATATTAAACTATAAATAGTAACGGGCGTTATTTTTATCGACTACAACTGTATTGGCTTTATCTGCGTTTTAAACAAACCTGGCGATAGACCTGAACTAGACATCGTTGTAAATATACAAAGTACAGTAACATTTTTTTTTATTGTATTTATTTCGTACAAAAAGTTTTATATAAATTATTTAACGTGTGATTCTTTTTCGTCACCGATTTCGATGTCCAATCGGAATACCCTCGAAGAATCTTCCGCGGCATACCGCGATGCTGCCATTATCTTTACATTATATTAAATTATATTTATTGTCCTTTGGAACGATCAAGCAGTATTTAATATTCGCTTAATGATTTATGCGCAGGAGCCATCAACTTCTATATCCAAATGAAGGACCAATAGAAAATGTTGAAGATAATGAAAGCCACAGGGAAGACTATCCTGCTGCGCTTGTCGATCCATTGTGCGATCTCTTGCGGCGTCATCGTGGTAAAGTTGTGTAATTGCGCAAGAGTTGGTCTTCGGGTAAAAGATTTTGGTGGTGGAGTACTTTCAATAGTCATAATACTTCCTACGGAGCATTCCTGATCTTTGTCTTCGTCTATCTTGACCGAAGGTATGTTGAGGGTGCTCGGAAAACTCTGCAAAAATATGATCAATTGTATCAGCACGATAAAGGTATGTGGTTTAGAATGATTATAGTTAATCAATCTTAGAGAAAGTGTTGCAAGAAAAAAGAAATAGGAGATGAGAATTGTAACTTACGTGAACTGTAAGATAATTCTGACTGGTGTAGTCTTGTTCACTTGAATTTGCATTGTCAAGAGAAGACCAAGAACGTGATCGTTCTAGTCCAGTAGTATTCTTTTGAAACTGCTTCCTCGCTAGCCTTGGTGTTAGAGTTGATTTCAGTATGTACTTACTGTTTACCTTCTTCAATGGTACATTCTTCCTACGCGAACGTTCGTGATAATACAATATTCAAAGTATGGTAAATAGAAATGAAAAACACGATAAAAATCGCATCTACGTACTTTCTCCTATAAATAGTGTTCACGAAAGCAAACTCGACCATCGCCGCAAACAGGAATATCGTGCAGCCCAGAAACCAAATTTCACTCGCTTTTATGTAAGAGACTTTTGGCAAAGAATTCTCTACTTTCGACGCAAGAGTCATGAATGTTAAAATCGTATTAGTACCTGAAGATGAAATCGAGATATATTTTTGAAAGTATACTTTAAAAGAAACCAATGTTGATAAGACTTCTTAAAATTAGACGCGTTACCTAAAACTATACGCGGAGGACTCGCATCCATGTGCAACCAAAAAGATACCCATGAAATCACAACGATTAAAATAGATGGTATATAATAATCCATCATGAAAAATCCCATTTCACGGGCCAACTTAAACGTTATGCTTATCGCACTGAAATTTCCAGCTACAAAAATGATTAATAAACATTTTTTGGATACCGTTTATCAAAAATAATCAGTGTCTTACCAAAGTGACCATAATGCTGTTGCGAAGCGGTGTAAGACATTTGTGTACTGTTGACCCATTTGTCCTCGAGTCTATACTCCGTTAAATGTAATTCATCCGCGAGTACAATTGGTTCTTCGTCCCAAATTAATACCATTTCATTCACATTATGCGTCCCTATCAGAGAAAAATTCTATTCATATTAAGTAGCACATTTAGGCAAAACAATTCTGATTCAATTAGGAAAACAACAGTCATATCGTACAGCTTTCAAAAACTAGTGGGCACTCTTGCACGTCAAAGGGAAACTTTTGCAAACGTAGTCCACAATTGAGAATAGCTTCTAATCTGCAATTTTATAATATGCTATATTTGTTTTTATCATAGTCGTAGATACGGATGTAATTATTTCATCTTCATAAAAGAGTACCAACCGCGTGTTGAGTACGACCATGCCTGAAGGATCGATAGATATCAATAAATCTTTCACACTTTTTCCCATGATAGCTGAACTACGTTCGTTAGAAACGTATACAGTTGGTGTCCAAATTAAATCATGAGCAGACTGCCCACCATATATTTGATTTAACTCAGGTGCAATGTCTGAGAATTTTAATCTCTTATCCAAGTATCGGAACTGCAGCATCATACGGACGTCAAATTGCTGTAATAGAATGTGATATGTAAACATATATGTACATGATAAAAGATTATAACTATCAGTCAGACAAGATGAAAGTACAAGAATGCGAAGAATAGAGCTCAAATATAATAAGAGAACAAGCTACCAGCGTTTTGGCCATATTAGATTTAATAGTATAGATATAGGCTCTAGTATAGACTTTGATAGGATCAGTGGCATTGATCTCTCCTGGAGGTCTATCCATCTTATCATAACGACAATCCTGCGTTAGTTCTTGTAAGAGTTCTGTTTGAGTCATAGAACTAGTGCTGTTAAGTGTTGGGCAACTTCCAACTCTGAAACAATTTGATCCCAACTTATTATCAGGCAGATACGTGAATCACATCATATGATCATGAACAGTTAACACGAGGTATAAGTCAAACTAAAGGAAACAGAAATCAGTGCATGAAACAATTAGAGGAAGACTATGCAAGCACATCATATGCTGCTTTGAAAGAAGGCCCTTGAATTCATATTCTAGACATTGCCAAGTGTAAAGAATAGTTCATTGTTCCTTTGTGCTGATGCAGATGACATAAGTACAGCACATGTGACCGTTCATGCTGTAAAAGTACATAATTTCTTTACCATTGGTAGTACGCACAACTTGACAAAGTCACTTTACAAAGCCAATTCTTATCTTAGACGGGAGTATGGTGGTAAGCAAATAATCATTTCGGTAGATTTCAGTACCAAGGTGTAACAAGCATAAAAGAAGCGATTCTACAGAAACGTAGTTGATCGTTTAGCTTATCAAGAATATTATTCACACTAAATGAAATGTGTACACATTAGTCTGATTCATCTGCTAACACGTTATAAAAATTTAGAAGAATTTTCCTTTGTATTCAATACATCGAAATTATGTGTTATTCGGTATATTTATAAATGTTTTATATGAAGGATATTGAAAGCAAATATCGTGGGAAGCATGAACCGTTTAATAGACGCGCTTTGCTTAAACAAATAATATTTTACATTATATCGGTAGAAATAAGAAGCATATCACATGCTAAACAGTCTAATCACATGACCGTGTTTAATGCTGCTACTTAAGATAACTTCTTTCAATAGAGTTAGACATTCCTGGAACCATTTAAAAACTTCAATGAATCGAAATGGCTTAAAACCCCGTATTAACGGAGTCTACATGATATTACAATTTTTTACTGAGATCCTCAGAAGAAAGCATTATATGCATCAGTTTATTCTTAGAACATTAAGAATGGTGTACCAACTCCCACATTAAAGTCTTATCTACCTGCATGGACATATGAATTTACAGCATCAAACATTTCAGTGTTTATATAAGTTAACAATATTTATGTGCATCTTTGTTCTTAGAAGTACGTGTAGTAACTGAGATTAGAAATTCCTTTTATATTCCAGTAGTACTATAAATTGTTCTCTTCTTTTCAACCACAGTTACAGTTATTCTTTTCTTTAATTTTCTGAGTAAACCAAAAATCTTCTTAATCTCCTCTTTTATGTCCGTTATAAAGATTGTACTCATTCAATTAATTTACAATACAGTACTACTTATGTAATCAGAGATTTAAAAACAGCAAGGTACACTTGTATTTGTTTCCACATTATCATCCTCCATAGTTTTGGATTACTAAATTCATCGAGTAATTAAGATACAACAAGCTTCTATAACGTAACTGGATATGTGATATTAACGATAAAAAGTTCGGGGTATCAATAAAGCAAGAATTAAATTTGACTACCAATATTTGCACAAGTGGATCCCGGGCTTATTTATTACCGAAACATCATGGCTCTTGTGGCTGAGAATAAACGTTAGTTTCCACATATATTTCATTAAATGACTTTGTCAAAACTGTCACACCGATACTGAATGTTATGACATTCGATGAATAATTAATTAACTATGACGAAATCATTGTAAAATTTGGCAATTTCAGATGTTTAGTACAATGTTTATCTTATGATTTGTGAAGGTCGTAGATGTAATTGAACAGGGTGTAAAGATATGATTTCGAGTTACACCAATATTTTTAATGAATACAAAATTATATTACAGAAATTCAAGTAAATATTATTTACTTGTATTTACAAATCAGTAGAAGTACGCCAGTTGCAAGTTAATTTCATTTATGTGTACATCAGTAATTTTTTTAACAAGTATCGGTAATATGATAGGTCCGACAAAGTGCAATAGATCTGTATATTTATGAACTTCTATATTTATGAAATAGATCCATCACTTAAAACATAAAAAAGCACGCTGCAAATACTTTTGCGCGCTATTTATTAACTGAGTTCAATTGCTACGCGCATAGATCAAGACCTCTTCTCATCCGCTTTTATGATCCATCTTCTTTATTGTCCCCTTAGAACCAATTTAATTTTGCAGTTAATGAAACGTAGTGATGCACATAAACCATCCACTTTCTGTAGAAGCTTGAGAAATAGTATTTTGTTTCATCAATGACTGTTTACGTCGAATGTATTTGTACACTTTGTAAAGCACTATGTTGATTTTTTAAAGTCATAGAAAGTGAGGCAGATGAATGGTGAAAACGTAATGTTATGTATGTGAATAATATTAATTCAACTTACATGCTAACTGCATGTGCAGAATGCAAAACACATAGCAGTTGAAAGAGAAGCACGAAGCTACAGACTCTTCCTCCTAGAGTCATCCTAAGCTCCTTAGTCAGTTAACTGTTCCACCAATAAACTCCAACTGATCTTTCCTTGAAGACATATGTACTGGAGCAAATTTGCTGGAAACCAGACGCCAGCCAAACCTTTCTCCCACTCATGATACTTCTTCTGCTTACTGAACACACACATACCATTAGGCAGATGTATGACATCAGGCTGGTACGGTATACACACTGTGTATACTCTAGGATTAACATTGTAAATTCTTGCATTCTATATGTCTCGCATTATACACTGAAAATATTACATTAAATTTTAAAGTTTCATTTTTCTGCCAACCATTAGGCGATGGTTTAAAAGGCGCGATAATATGTCCTTAATGCGATTGCTGATGCCCTGGTAATGCTATGTGAATCATACTTTGTTAAATAGTAGCACCCCTTATCTTTACAATATTTCTATTACAGTAGTAGTTCGCTACTGATATACCTAAATTGTTATCTTATTCGTTTATTACCATAATTTGCTTCTGTAAACTTGTAACAGTCGACTTCTTTTCTAAGAGATCTGATTAGTGGGATTTAGAAGATTGAATACTTTGTCAGAATGATTTTATAATGATTTTCATGTACTTGGGTGTGTGGTCATCGAATATGGAGAAGTGATGGATATAAAAAATGTACATAATTTATTTGAGTGAAGTAACTAATATAAATTAGTCGATTCCCATCGACGTAATGTGCGGTTTCATACGATTAACAGTATAAGTCAATAGATGAAGATCTTGCAGCAACTTCGTCATTCTTTTGAAATGCCGTTCCGTGTATGGTATCATAGTCTCTAATGTAGAAGCAAGTCCAGTCATTTGAAGTTCTTCGCTTCCTAATTCCATCATTAAAGCATTTATGACCATCTGTAATATATTGTCAGTATTTAGAAATCTTGACCTTTATAAATGTTTAAAATGTTAATGTGATTAATCTATACATACTTGTGCAGCCTGACAATTTCGGCTGTTAGTATTCCAAGCAACCGCGCATCTAAGTAGTCCTTCCTTACGAATTGGTTTTAAGTCTCGAATAGTGTCCATTAGTACCTTATTACCTTTCTTCGAGATACCTAAATAAATAAATATATAAATTATGCCATCGAGTTGTGGGAGAAATAAGTATAGAAATATTGGTATAAAAAAGTTAGAAACAGCACCTTCAACAATTTTTAGTACTTGAAATGGACGTTCTAACTTTAGTGCAAGAGATAAAGCAGCTGTTAATTCATCCCCCTTTAACAAGTTAGCTAATCGCTGCTCGTCAAGGGCTAACTGTTCTTTCTCTTCCAACATTTTTGCTTTTTTCTCTTCCGTTACGTCTTTCCAAATAACCAATAATGAGTCACTTCCGCCACTGATAATATGCTTTTCATCTTTGCTAACTGTAATAACACATTTTATAAGATATATGATTTCTTAATTGTACCTAAGGAAGTAAAGATGGAAAACATACCAGCTAAAGTCCATACACGGCTCTCATGTTGCTCCAAAGTACATACGCATTCAGAAGTTTTAATGCACCAGAGTTTTAATAGACCATCTCCGCCGGCCGTAATTAATTGCATTCCACGCGATAAGAATTCAGCTCTTAAAACGGAAGATTCATGGCCCTCCAATGTCTAATTTTATAAATACACTTTCAGTTGTTATATTATTCAATTAAAATATTTGAGTAACATACAAACGATTACCTTTAAACAATTAAGTTCTGTCAGAGACCATAATTTTATTGTGCAATCTGCGGACGACGTTAAAAGTACTTGGTCAATAGGAGAAAATCGTACACACCAGACACCCCTTCTGTGTCCAGTAAATACACCCAGTAATTGCAAATCGTTTGCTGACCATAGCTGTAATATTGTATGAAATACGCATATTTACGTTTAATATAAATAAATCCGTAATATTTATATTACGCGAATTATGTCTGAATTACCTTAGCTGTCTTATCTTGTGATCCAGTAGCAATCAGTTTATCGTTTGGTGAAACTGTTACACTGTTAATATCTTTTTGATGAGCTGATACTGTATGAGTTGCTTTTAACTTCACCTCTGCAAATGTAAATAATAGAAAATATCATTTTTATACACAGATAATAGAAAAGAACCAAATTGGTACATTTAGACTTATTCTTTTCTTACCGGATGATTCAAGATCGTTCGGTAATTCCCACAGTTTAAGGCACGAATCTTGACTGGCCGAGGTAAAAAATGTTGAAGAAGTCTGCGAAAGTGCGACTGTGCCAACTGAAGCAGTATGTTTCTCAGCAAAACCAATGCACGACATTTTTGCACTTTCTTTGTCCATGAGCCATAATCGAACACTGTTGTCCTATACGCGATCAAATAAATAATCGGTTACTGCAAAAATTCTAAATGCTAATAAAAAATATCTTGTTAAAAATACCTTAGCAGATGATATAAGTAGATGCTCATTAGAAGGTGTTGTACCAAGAGCCAAAACAATATCAGTATGCCCAGATAATAACTGGCAATTCATAGAGGACAGATCATATAACTTTATATCACAACTATTAGTTGCAACTGCCACATGACTACCTCCATTTCCAAGATAAACTATGTCCAAAATTTCATCACTGTATCCCACCAACTAAGAGTAGATATTTTTATTATATTAACAAAATCTATAAGTGTACAGTATATTTCGTGAATATAATTCACCTGCTTTGTACATTCAAATGTTTCCAAAGAATGTATGATAATATTATGATCAACAGAAACCACAGCAAAAGTATTACTACTATTATTATAAAGTAAGTGTATAATGGACAGACTTCCTTCCTCTTTGGCTGTCTGCACCATTGAATTATTTTGTGTGTAAACCTCTCTGCCAGACTTCATTTCCCATACTCTTACAACTCCTGAAAAATTTACATAGATTTAATGCTTACATAATAAAAATTAACACATTGTACGCCGACTAGATTTCAGCAGTTTGAAGCGTGATTGTCGGCGATTATATTTCCTAGCACAACGAGGAGTGAATATTTGAAAGAAAATACATTAGAAACATTGGATATTTTCACAGAATAGCATATAGTATATATTTCGAGAAAATATACTATATTTTTACTGAATGTTCGCTATCTGCGCTTTATACAGTAGACTCCCGTATAACGCGAATTCGTATAGCGCGTAACGTATTAACCGCGTTATACGGGAATCTACTGTATACTAATAGCGGAATCCCGCAATATCGCGGGACCGGCGTACGATGTGTTAATAGATAAATAAAAAATTAAAGATAAATAAATTGAGTCAAGCTTTATAAAATTACCTTTTTCCCCTGCAGCAGCAACATGGATTACATCTTTCTTTTTATTACTCTCTGATATGGGTAATTTAACAGTCTGAGGTATAATAAAAGCACACTCTATTCCTTCATAGACCGGTAATACTCTAACTGAGGTAGCAGATGAGATATCCCATAAAATTAACACTCTGTCTCTTCCTGAACTGCATAAAAAATGTATAAATTTAAATGCATAATATATGTAACTGAGAAACTGAAATTTTCAGTTTACCTGACTAAGTGAATCCCATTCTCATGAAATGATAAGGAGGTAACTTTACTGAAATGTCCAGAAAGGAGAATTTTTTCTTGGCCAGAATTAATATTCCAGCCTCTGATTTTAGTTTCATCACCTGCTGCAAAGAGAAGCTCCTTTTCAGTATCTGGATGAAAAGCCAATACACTGGAATTACAAGATATTGATAATTGTAAAGTTAAAACCATAGGTAACAAAATTGGAGAAGCAGTTTAATTAAAAATATACCTAACAACCCCTTGAACTCCTTTAAGATTATGAGTACAAGCATGATGCTCTAAATCCCACAACCTAACTGCACCGTCAGTTCCTCCAGATGCCATTAAACTCTTTTCTTTGGATAAAGTGATATTTACTACTGGACCCTTGTGAATTGATTTCCATAGCTTCATTAGTTTTTGATCTACAATGTGAGTATATTTAATTGGTAGCACTATTAACCTCAGTTCAGAAAAACTAGTTACATGTAAGCCTAAATCAATGAAGGAACCTTTCCAAAAGATTTTTATATTAATAACACATGTAATGTGTTAACAACATTACCAGCCCAATTCCATAATTTAAACAATCCACTCTTGTGATGTGTAATAACATTCTCATCATCATTACTAAGAGTAAAGAAATGAATGGTATCTTCATCTTCATCTGGATCAGTTTGCCCCAAATGTGAAATTACAGTGCCTTTGCTCAAAGACAACACAGATACTGCACCACCTTTTTGACAAAATATATGTTGTCCATCTGAGCTCCACTATAATATTATAAAATATTAGGTACCAGAACAAGGGTGGACCATGTAAACTAACATTATTATAGAATCTCATACCTGAACATTCCCTCCAGTATAAAATGCCCCATGTTTAGAATCAACTTCAAATCTGAAAACGGCACAGAAACATTGTCCTAGATGTACATTGTAAAATTTAAAAACCAAAGCAACAATTAAAAGATGAAGTATGATGAAACTAATACTGAGACTCAAAAGCATTGATAATAAACAGTGCAATGAATATCTAGTTCATGATTATTGTTCGGTTAAATTACTTACGCTTCTTTCAGGAAAGCTTTACTCATTTTGATGTATTATTTTTTATTTCGAATCTGCGAACATAATAATATATTGTCACCGGGTTAAGTTATGTTAGTTGACACACATGGTAAGCACGTGTTAGGTATGATCATGTATTGGATTCAAGAAGAATCGGACACCACGGAGTGGGAAAAATAATACGACTAAATCCTAGGCAAATAAATGCCCAAAAAGACTAGATTAAAAGAAGATACAATAAATTGTTATGTACTTAATAAAATGTTGAACTTTCTCTAAATATTGAACATATAATATATAAAAATTGGGTAGCCCAATTTAAGTTCTGATTCCAAGTCAAAAATGGGGTACAGTCAACCTAGCTTTGTACAGATAGTTTGGATTTAAGATATTATATCAATTTTATCAGCCAACGCTTGACGATTAGATGGAAATTATGATATAATTGAACAATTTAAGGAAACATAGTTCCATAACATAAATTGAAAGATATTTTTCAAGTAAAACAATTGGTCTTTCTCTCTTTCAGTGGCTTCCCGCGGCACAAATCATTGAATACGCATATTTCAAGTCTTAAAACCCTAGTTAACAGTGAAAACGGCAATTCTAGATTTCTTAATAAATATTCTCCTCATACTTAGTAATTGGGCTATTTTATTTAATTATAATTATTAATGTTAAATTCTTTGCTGCGAAGTATTCGCAAGAATTGAAAGTTACGCGCATGATACAAATCTTCGCTAAGGCATTGCGTGCTTACTTCAATCGGTTCCAGAAATCTCCTAAGAACACGTTACTATTTATATTTTAGATACCTGTTAGATCTTTTAATTGAAAAATATTAATTGTTTTACGATACTAAGATTTGTCGCAGTCTGCAATGTTTCCAAGATTAATATGTTTACGTAGTCGGTCATTGCATTATGTACAAAGTAATATTAACAATACAATTAGAACATGTAGCCAATATATTACAAACAAAGAGGGAAAAACAATAGATGGTACTCTGAAAGGCACACAGTCCAAAAAGTTTCCAGGATATCAAACAATCTATTTTTTTTCCAACGTAAAATATCTTTGTCTAATAAACAAGATGATGCGTACTAATCTTTTTCTGTGTGGAATTGGTATTCCAACATCTGAGGCACTTTACCTCATGGATTTTGTATCGAGTGACATACCTATTAGTGCATCATTAATTGGTAAATGAAGTTTAACGCTTCATTAATGTTTAATCAACTACGAAATTCCGGAGGATTTGATACTATTTCTTATATAATTTAGGTGGTACATTGATGTTTAATCTCTGTGGTCTGGGTTTAATATTTCGCAATTTGATTGGTGCTGTATACTTAAAAGAAGATGAAGAAAAAGTGATATTGTCATACATGAATGTTTGGGGCAAAAGAATAGATTTGCATACAACAGTTGAGAATATTGAACCTGTAGTGAGCTTAAAAAATAGTAAATCTTTCCTGTTTAAGAAAGTGACAATTCAAGACCCAAAAATGGTATTAAAAATAAACTCAGATTATGGCCAAGTCTTGGATGCAGCAAATTTAGAATATGTTATTGGTGACACAGAATAATCAGTTGGATAAAATGTGATATATGAATAGGAATTAAAGGTTATTAAAAGTCATCATTTTCATAAACAATTTTATTTATAATTCCTATGTATTATTTACTGCCATCTGAAGTGAGCATAGGCTCTATTTGCTTCACATTGCTTATGCAATTCTTGTTTCTTTCTAACAACACGACCCTGAAACAAAATATTGAACCACATAATTGTATAATTGAATATATATGAATACACATACAAGTTAAATATTATTATAAATAAACCTCATTATTAGCTGCATCAATAATTTCTATGGCCAAGATCTCTGGAAAGGCATTCTTCTTTTCAGTGTTTTTGGCAGCTTCAACCAACCAATTCATTCCTAAGAATCTAGATCTGCTGTCATGTATAGGCACAGGAACCTAGAAGCAACCACTATTTACTAGTTATGATATTGAATATTTCTTTAGTGTAAGATACAAAGTTTAATGATTTCATTACCTGATATGATATTCCACCCTTTTTTACTTTGGAGAGTTGCAAAATTGGTCTGCTATTTTCAACTGCCCTGTTTATAAGTACCTTTGGGCGTAATTCAATTTCAGCCTTTTTCTCAGGTGTAGCCTTATGGTAACGTTCCAATTGTATCAGTTTAATATGTTCTATAGTTCTTTGGAATAATTGTAATGCCAAGGTTTTGTTACCCTTTCGCATGATATAATTTATGAGTTTCCTATCAGATGAGAGATTCAGAAGTTAATGATATTAATAGGAGGACATTAAATTTATAAGAAAAGTTTTAGATATACCCGCAGACATCATCATAGAATTCAGATGATGTTACTGAACTTTTAGCTGGTTTTATAGGTACATGTAATAATTCTTTTTCTTGTTCTGTGCCTTTTATTGCTTCCTGCACCTCTGGACTAACTACAGGCTCAACATAATGTTTTGGAAAGACACTGTAATGTCTGATTATGTCTGTTCCCTTACATCTGTAATTCAGAATGACAAAATTAGTTATATCAAAGTTTTATAATTTCATGTCGTTTGATAATTAAAGAGGATCTTTATAATGGATTTTTTAAAGTTTTGTAAACGATCTGAGCTGGTGGTTCAATTTTGTATATCATTATATATACGTCACGTTACTAATTACTGAGAAGTGACTTCAATAGAATAATTAACGATTTATCAATATTACGAGTTATTCTCACATTTACCTCGTTAATCCCGAAAAATTTAATAATTTTAATTGTGCAGCAAAAGCCCGTAAATTAGCCATTTTGGAGGAGCTCCCCCCGTTTTTCTCGTAAGATGATATAGAAAAAACCACAAACGAGACACAGGATGACCGCAACCACGAAATGTATTTTTTATCCCAAAATTACTGGGTTTTAGAGACCCATCTAGTCTGTGGCGCAGAGTAGCGAATAAGTTAGGGCTATCGCTTGACTTTCAGCGGTAAACTATACTTTAGAAACTTTATTTAGTGTACAACATTAATGATCAACATCCATTGCCTTATTAAGACAGCAATTTGCTCTTGTACTTTTAATAAAGAGTAATTCTTCTTAGAAATCGTGAAATTCTCGGAACCGCGGGGCCGTTTCTCAAGAATCCGCGGTCAATTTGCAATAATTTCGCGGATTCCAAGAATAGAAATATGTTCAAACATTAGTTAAAGTTGGCGAGACACAATCCGCGCGCTCATTTTTTGAGTTTCTTTTTAAATTTCCATAAAAATTGTGACGTAAGTATAAAAGATAGGTAGACTTTATTCGTTGCAAAAAATTCTATGGACCCTTGCGAATTATATGATATAAATTACTTTTGCAATATAAATTTGCAAATATGTTTAAACATTAGTTAAAGTTGGCGAGATAAAACCCGCGCGTTCTTGTTTTGAGACTCTCCTCAAGTTTGCTTAAAAATTCTAACGTAAGTATAAAAGATAGATAGACTTTATTCGTTGCAAAAAATTCTATGGACCCTTGCGAATAATATGATATAAATCACTTGTGCAATATAAATTTGCAAATATGTTTAAACATTAGTTAAAGTTGGTGAGATAAAATCCGCGCGTTCTTGTTTTGAGACTCTCTTCAAGTTTGCATAAAAATTGTGACGTAAGTATAAAAGATAGATAGACTTTATTCGTTGCAAAAAATTCTATGGATCCTTTCGAATAATATGATATAAATTACTTTTGCAATATAAATTTGCAAATATGTTTAAACATTAGTTAAAGTTGGCGAGATAAAATCCGCGCGTTCTTGTTTTCAGACTCTCTTCAAATTTGCATAAAAATTGTGACGTAAGTATAAAAGATAGACAGTTTCTCTTGATTGCAACAAATTCTGTGGACTTTTACGAAGAAAATGACATGAATTACATTTGCAATATGCATCTGCAAATATGTTTAAACATTAGTTAAATTTGGCGAGACACAATTCGCGCGTTCATGTTTCGCGTGAGTATATATTACAAGGAAAATTAATTCCACCTTTACAAATAGCTTCCTAGTTAAATAACAAATGATGTTTGTTTAAACATCTTTTTTCTATCTGCACTAATAATCGAAATATTTAAAGAAATCTATTTGTGCTGTAAGGGGTAAATTCATGGACAAAAAAAATGCCGTCCATCTAGCGGTGGAAAGGTGGAACTAAATCTCACCGGACGCCAAAGTTGTATAAAAAATCATATGGGTGTCGCCATCTAGCGGTGGACACTAGCGGAACTAAATTCGTCCATGGTAAGGACGAAACACATGGGCAGAAAAAACGCCGTCCATCTAGCGGCCGAAAGGTGGAAATAAACTCGCCACCCCGCAACGGCGAAAAAATGTAGGTGTCGCCATCTAGCGGCGAAATTGCGAAACTAAGCTCTCCAAAGGCCGTAAAAGTTCAACTTTAGTTTCACCACTTGACCGCTAGATGGCGACACCTGCATTTTTCGCCTCTTACAGGGGTGACCGGGCGAGTTTTAGTTCCACCTTTCGACCGCTAGATGGACGGCGTTTTTTCTGCCCATGAATTGCGTCCTTACCATGGACGAATTTAGTTCCGCTCGTCTTCACCGCTAGATGGCGAAACCCACATGATTTTTTATACAACTTTGGCGTCCGGCGAGATTTAGTTCCACCTTTCCACCGCTAGATGGACGGCATTTTTTTTGTCCATGAATTTACCCCTTACACCACAAATAGATTTCTTTAAATATTTCGATTATTAGTGCAGATAGAAAAAAGATGTTCCAACAAAAATCATTTGTTATTTAACTAGGAAGCTATTTGTAAAGGTGGAATTAATTTTCCTTGTAATATATACTCACGCGAAACATGAACGCGCGAATTGTGTCTCGCCAACTTTAACTAATGTTTAAACATATTTGCAGATGTATATTGCAAATGTAATTCATGTCATTTTCTTCGCAAAAGTCCGCAGAATTTGTTGCAATCAACAGAAACTGTCTAACTTTTATACTTACGTCACAATTTTTATGCAAACTTGAAGAGAGTCTCAAAACAAGAACGCGCGGATTTCGTCTCGCCAAATTTAACTAATGTTTAAACATATTTGCAGATGCATATTGCAAATGTAATTCATGTCATTTTCTTCGCAAAAGTCCGCAGAATTTGTTGCAATCAACAGAAACTGTCTAACTTTTATACTTACGTCACAATTTTTATGCAAACTTGAAGAGAGTCTCAAAACAAGAACGCGCGGATTTTGTCTCGCCAACTTTAACTAATGTTTAAACATATTTGCAGATGCATATTGCAAATGTAATTCATGTCATTTTCTTCGCAAAAGTCCGCAGAATTTGTTGCAATCAACAGAAACTGTCTAACTTTTATACTTACGTCACAATTTTTATGCAAACTTGAAGAGAGTCTCAAAACAAGAACGCGCGGATTTCGTCTCGCCAAATTTAACTAATGTTTAAACATATTTGCAGATGCATATTGCAAATGTAATTCATGTCATTTTCTTCGCAAAAGTCCGCAGAATTTGTTGCAATCAACAGAAACTGTCTAACTTTTATACTTACGTCACAATTTTTATGCAAACTTGAAGAGAGTCTCAAAACAAGAACGCGCGGATTTCGTCTCGCCAACTTTAACTAATGTTTAAACATATTTGCAGATGCATATTGCAAATGTAATTCATGTCATTTTCTTCGCAAAAGTCCGCAGAATTTGTTGCAATCAACAGAAACTGTCTAACTTTTATACTTACGTCACAATTTTTATGCAAACTTGAAGAGAGTCTCAAAACAAGAACGCGCGGATTTCGTCTCGCCAAATTTAACTAATGTTTAAACATATTTGCAGATGCATATTGCAAATGTAATTCATGTCATTTTCTTCGCAAAAGTCCGCAGAATTTGTTGCAATCAACAGAAACTGTCTAACTTTTATACTTACGTCACAATTTTTATGCAAACTTGAAGAGAGTCTCAAAACAAGAACGCGCGGATTTCGTCTCGCCAACTTTAACTAATGTTTAAACATATTTGCAGATGCATATTGCAAATGTAATTCATGTCATTTTCTTCGCAAAAGTCCGCAGAATTTGTTGCAATCAACAGAAACTGTCTAACTTTTATACTTACGTCACAATTTTTATGCAAACTTGAAGAGAGTCTCAAAACAAGAACGCGCGGATTTCGTCTCGCCAACTTTAACTAATGTTTAAACATATTTGCAGATGCATATTGCAAATGTAATTCATGTCATTTTCTTCGCAAAAGTCCGCAGAATTTGTTGCAATCAACAGAAACTGTCTAACTTTTATACTTACGTCACAATTTTTATGCAAACTTGAAGAGAGTCTCAAAACAAGAACGCGCGGATTTCGTCTCGCCAAATTTAACTAATGTTTAAACATATTTGCAGATGCATATTGCAAATGTAATTCATGTCATTTTCTTCGCAAAAGTCCGCAGAATTTGTTGCAATCAACAGAAACTGTCTAACTTTTATACTTACGTCACAATTTTTATGCAAACTTGAAGAGAGTCTCAAAACAAGAACGCGCGGATTTCGTCTCGCCAACTTTAACTAATGTTTAAACATATTTGCAGATGCATATTGCAAATGTAATTCATGTCATTTTCTTCGCAAAAGTCCGCAGAATTTGTTGCAATCAACAGAAACTGTCTAACTTTTATACTTACGTCACAATTTTTATGCAAACTTGAAGAGAGTCTCAAAACAAGAACGCGCGGATTTCGTCTCGCCAAATTTAACTAATGTTTAAACATATTTGCAGATGCATATTGCAAATGTAATTCATGTCATTTTCTTCGCAAAAGTCCGCAGAATTTGTTGCAATCAACAGAAACTGTCTAACTTTTATACTTACGTCACAATTTTTATGCAAACTTGAAGAGAGTCTCAAAACAAGAACGCGCGGATTTCGTCTCGCCAACTTTAACTAATGTTTAAACATATTTGCAGATGCATATTGCAAATGTAATTCATGTCATTTTCTTCGCAAAAGTCCGCAGAATTTGTTGCAATCAACAGAAACTGTCTAACTTTTATACTTACGTCACAATTTTTATGCAAACTTGAAGAGAGTCTCAAAACAAGAACGCGCGGATTTCGTCTCGCCAACTTTAACTAATGTTTAAACATATTTGCAGATGCATATTGCAAATGTAATTCATGTCATTTTCTTCGCAAAAGTCCGCAGAATTTGTTGCAATCAACAGAAACTGTCTAACTTTTATACTTACGTCACAATTTTTATGCAAACTTGAAGAGAGTCTCAAAACAAGAACGCGCGGATTTCGTCTCGCCAACTTTAACTAATGTTTAAACATATTTGCAGATGCATATTGCAAATGTAATTCATGTCATTTTCTTCGCAAAAGTCCGCAGAATTTGTTGCAATCAACAGAAACTGTCTAACTTTTATACTTACGTCACAATTTTTATGCAAACTTTAAGAGAGTCTCAAAACATGAGTACGCGGATTGTGTCCCGCCAACTTTAACTAATGTTTAAACATATTTCAAAATTAATATTGCAAATGTAATACGTATCATTTTATTCGCAAAAGTCCACAGAATGTTGTGCAATTAATAGAAACTGTCTAAACGTATAACTGTCTAACTAATTAACTGACGAACAGTCTAAACTGTTCATCAGAAATCCTGTTCAAGAGACGAAAGTGACCCATTTTTTCAAAATTGATTCTTTCGAAAACTGAGGGTGATGGAGAGAAACGGTTTGCGGATTAGGCTTCAGCGCGTCAAAATCTACAAGAATCACATATTTGTTGTTACAACATTTTTTCGTTTTGCGCTGTGTTATTTTCAAATTCTCTTACATTTATAAGCAATATATTACTGGATATTCAACAGAAAATTTATAGCGAATACAAAAAGATTTCACAAGATTAATTCACGTTTTATTAAGCTACTCAAACGAATATTAATTATTACGCTTATGGAAAATTAAGTAATAAGGAGCGAATAAGAACTAATATAGCGTTAATTAATCAACTTCAACAATCTACTTTAACCGTAATTTTTATTAATTTTATAAACAAATTATTATTTATTTAATTCATTCGGCATTTTGAACCAGTTTGTCTTTATTCTTTTTTCAAAGTAATAATTTAATACTAATATTTTAATTTTATTCTCACGATGATGATAAAGTAGTGGCATAATGAAACACACGTATATATACAATATATATATGTTAAATGTCGAGTAATATGTATACTAACAGATATAAGAGTTTTTAAAAAAATAATTTCATGTTATAAAAATTCTTACCGAGCTCTAGGATTCAGTAACTCTGGAATTACAGATTGCATTGGGTGTTTTTTCTACGTTTATCTCGTCGGTGTCCATACGTTGGTCAGGTTGTAAAAAGGTTGAGAATCATTGCTCCGCAGCCCAATCTCGTCTGCGATTGAATTTCATGGTAGCGATAATTTTTTTACTGGAATCAAGAAAGCCGATTTAGTGGTTGATCTTCCTATATCTCGTTTGTGTAATTGTTGAAAGAATAACTTTCACAACCGACAGGCTCTGCGAATAATGCTTCTTTTAACAAAGAATAAAGTTGCGATGATCACATACTCTGAACAGCATGCTTCTACTGAAAATAAAATAAATGGCCCATACCTGGGACAGTCGAAGGGAAGAAAGTAATTTTCAGGGACTCTAGCGGTGATTGACAAGTTTATGAGGCCCTTTCCGTGTGGCAAGTTGCCGCATCCCCTCCTTTCAGAATTCAATGGTACGACGGTCGTATAGACAGCTTCTGACCGCAAAGGATTAATTTGTCACATTAATGCACAAACCTGAATTATCATAATCTTCGATAATCCACTTATACAACTTTTTCGAATAACGTAATTTTTAATTTAATATCTAACCGCACAATTTGCAGCTATTGTTCTCATTCAGTAGCATCTTTGCATGATCTTTACTACATGAAATCAGCGCCACTTGTTGCTTCGGTAAAAAAGTTGATCAGTTCCTTAGGTAATCAAGTATCTACCGTTTAAGCTATAATTTTTTGGCAGAAGATTGTAGCGCCTCTTTACCAAGTAAAACAAAGGATATAAAGAAAATTACGTATGACAATAACAAGATAGTATTATTGACAACAAATAAACTTCTAAATAATACTTTGTTAGTATCTATTTTAAATAATTATTAATCATTTAAAAATCTTGCTTTTTATCGTGCGATTGGTGCTACTTACAGTTTCCGTGAAGGAAGAGGGTGCACATGCTAAACAATAAGCGGGTACGAACGTCTTCTGTCGCTGGACCGAACGGGAGGTCGGGAGAAGTAATTATACCACCTCGTGGTTTTTGATTCGGAATTTGATCATCTTTCACAATTTCAAAAGGAATAATACAATACCGTCGCCGTCGTCGTTGCAATTTCGCGAATTTCTGTCATACTTCTTTAATTCGACACGATTACCTCGTGAATATTTCGCGTGCGGTTCGTTAGATACGGAAAAGTAAGACAAAGAAGAGGAAGGAATACAAACCAAAACAGGATAAATCTACGAGTGATTACCAAAGTAAGACAAAGACATTACTTTGATCGACAAGAAATCGTATCTCAATTGTTATTTATTTATCTATTTATTAACAAAACCGAACGGTGATGGGGAAGAGAAGACGACAGACTTTTTAATTTTGAATATTCAGCATATATAAGCATTTGCTCCTAAGATTCCAGTTTCGTGCAATAGCATAACGTGGCTTTATTATCCTTGTAAAATTGTTAGACGGATGGAGTTCGGGAATAGGAATCGGGAAACGTTTCGTATAGTCAGACGTTGAGCTTTCTTGTTCCGTACGCCATTACGTCGCCATAGCTAGCGGGGGGGATGTGCAGTGACTCCGTCGCGATGCTGCGCGCGCCGTTATGCTGGGACAAAGATATTAATATTTAAGGTATTTCAACAATTTTTAATCTAAACTGATAACAAGTCATGTTCTTTAGTCTCCCAATAATAATAATATCAATTTTTTTAAATCAAATTGGCAATAGTATACGTTTTATTAATTTAATATAATGCTCCGAAGATGATCCTGATTCGCGAATTTTTCTCGGCTACAACCCCGCTAATTGGTGTTTAGAAACGGTGCTTGTGATTGATGCGCGAGCGAATGCGCGGTGGATGCACTCGGAGGGGTAATCGGAGATGACTTTAGCTGCTCTGCTCATTCGTAATCGTGGGGTACCTGGAAGAAGGAAGACATCAGAAGCTCTGCTCCCTCGCGCAATCGGGGAGCACTCCAGTGAAAGGAAAGGAGCGAGGTCCCCCTGGAAGCCAGCCATATTGGACTCCTTCAACCGTCGTCGACGAAGAGGACCGCTGGTCCCCTGGAAGCCATCTTGGCCTTCTTCAACCGTCGTCGACGAAGACCGCCATTTGCATTTTTATACGGCACCCCAATGAAGACAGCCATATTGGAATGTCGTAACGGTTTTTTCTAGAAGAAGAGGCGCAAGACGCCATTGTGAGAAGGAACCGTTGGACGATCGGCAGCTTTTAAAGAATGTATGTGGTAAAATTTGATACGCTTTAATTATGCTTTCAGCGTATGTTATTGATGAGGTGCCTAATTATTTTTCTGATTTATTACAGAATAATCAAGAAAGCACAGAGGCATCCCTGAAGCAGAATACCGCAAATGAAAATTCTAGAACAAAGAAGGACGGCTGACTTTCATGCAACCGTTAGAGCTTGGAGGCGATGCAGAATTGGGTGAGTCCATTATTAATTCGAAATAATTTAATAAATCCTTATCCAATCCCAATCCTAAATCCAATTTAATAAATAATTTAATCATTATTACAATTTTTAACAAAATTTAAACATTTCGGACTTGAAATTTCTTTACATTATATATTGTATATTTCACATTATCGATTTCGAACTACATAACAAAAAATTCTAACGTTAGAACAATATTCGCAAATGAGTAATAAAGGAACGACTCTCAAACAGTGCTTTTCAGTGCTAATAAATAAATAAATTTGAAAACAACTCATTTGCGAATTGTTAAAATATAGACCAAATTAAAAAATGCAAAATAAAAGCATTTTAATGCCTTTGCAAAGAATTTTTTGAGAGGTAGTTCGAAAACGTTGTTGAAACGTTGAACAATTCCAAGCTTAAGAATTTTCTCTTTTCTTATACATTAATATATGGTTGGTAAAAACTTAAACTATTTACAATTTAATTAATTGTATCGGAATTGTTCAACGTAAAAATGAGTAATGAAAATAATATCACGGAAATTAATGGTATTAGTATTTCGTAATTTGTTTCCTCTGAATCGAGAATCTAATTTAATATATATATTTTCATGCTCATATCGCGAAACGTAAATATCTTCTGTTTCAAAAGGTACATTTTTACGGAAACTGTTTCTATCGAAAAACATAAATTTTGTCACACAGTTTCATAGAAAATATTTCGCGACGAAGTTGCAATTGCCCGTGAAAATGAGCACGGTTGCAAGAACAAAAAGTGAATACTTAAATTCAACGAATATGTTATATATTTAAACAATTTCTATTGTACATCGGTAAAAATTAATGTTTTTGAGATCTCCCATTAACCGTATTCCCAGTTGTTTTATTTAAATAAATGGTAATAGCGTGAAATTGTTTAATTAAATTTAACGGTCAAATACAAATTCTGATTAGCAGGCCTCATACGATGCTGCGCGCTCTCTGATTGGTGCTTGCAAGTGGTGCGTGTCAGTTCATGCGCACCAACCAAAGAACGAACCAAGTACAAGCTCTGCTCCCTCGCGCAATGGGGAGGCTGTGCTGTGAAAAGAGTAGCAACGCTGTCTCGCAAAAAAAGAGTGTGGTACCCCTGACTTTTTAAACTGCCAGTGAAGAGAGGCCATATCATTCTAACGGCTTTTTCGGGAAGAAGTGGTGCAGTTTGGCAAAGTGCAGAAAAGTCTTTGGAAGATCGGCAGCTTTGAAAGACGGTATGTGGAACACTTGGATTCACTTTAATTATGCATTCAACACATGTCATTGATGAGGTACTTAATTATTTTTCTGATTTATTACAGAATAATTAAGAAAACATGAAGACACCTCCGAGACAGAATACCGCAAATAGAAAATTAAAGAATAAAGACGGACGGCTTGCTTTCGTGCAACTGCTGGAGCTTGGAGGCGATGCAAATTGGGTGAGTCCATTATTAATTTGAAACCATTTAATTAATTCATTCATTAACTATTTTGGAATATTATATTATCTACAATTTGATTTGAATTTATTACGATCGGATTTAGTACGTTAGACATTTATTTGCAATAAATCTATTATCGAATGATAGCTTCAACAATTGTTTAAATTTCGAAATTCCTTTAAATAGTTTGTTGCTTCTAGTTAGTTAAATTGTTTTTATTGGTGAACAGTTCGCGATTAATATTTTGTCGAATTCCAAATGTCGTTCAAGAAATTCGAAATATGGTGCGATGTATCGAAGCGACTTCGCAAGTGAGTTCGAATGTAACTCATTTGCGAATTATTGAAATATGGATGAAACTTACAAAATATATAATAAAAGCACATTTTAATTCTTTCGTAAGAAATTTTTTGAGATGAAGTCGGAATCAGACAGCCATTTATTATATAAATCGAAAAGCTGAAAATATACTACTGATTATGAAATTATTCTAAGTCTCTCTTCATATGCCATTGTTAATTAATAATTATTTATTAATAATAATTATTATTAATATTTATTAATATTTATTAATAATTTATTAATAATAATTATTAATTAATCAGTAGTATATTTTCAGCTTTTCGATTATTTCAATATTTAATTCGAATATTTCAATTATTTTAATGAATTATTTCTACATGAGAAAGAAGATAGACACATGCTTTTTATATTGCAATATTAAATCTTAACAATTTCTTATTTAAAGTTATGTAAACAATCACGTGTCAAACTTTTAATTGAAATATTTTAATTAAATACCATATATCTAAATTCATTTATCACACTAAATAACAACTTTGGCGATTCCATATGCAATTAATACAATCCTCTCTTTGTCAAATATTTAATATTTGCGATCTGAATTGCTTGTTTACTTCATACTATTAAATATTTCATATGCTTATATTGACTTACAATGTTCTTTTTTTTAATTTTTACAGGTGAATGAAAAATTTGTTCAAACAAATTTTGGCAAGAAATAGTTTGGTTTCAATTTCAGAAAGAAGAATGAAAAACAGGTGTGTAAATAACTCGACCTTGTTCTGAATATATGCAAATATTCGTCTATATTTATCAATTATAATAATTCATGTTTTTATTTATTACAGTGAACAGTGAACAGTGAATAGTGAATAGTGCACGGCGAATCCGATTCTGCAACATTTGAAGGCGAACCAGTCGACAACGGGCTGCTGACTTCACAGGTTCGTTAAAAATTCTTGATTCTAATTTGTGTGAATATAAAAAAAAAATTCGTTTACATTTGTCGGTGGAATTAACTTATTTCTTTGTGTTTTATAGAATAACAAACGCAGCCCACGAAATAACGAGTTTATTCTGACGCTGGAAACTTCAAATTTGCGGTGATCGGATTGGCTGAAACCACACCGCGATGCGGATATTGGTAAGTTCATTGTTTAATTACCTTTTTATAATAATGGCTTTATGAAAATACTACTTGGTTGATATAAATTAAAATGGATTTAGTAAAATTTGTTATTATTAAAACAAAATTAAATATAATATCAGGAAAATAGAATCTTGTAGTTTTTGATATCTTGCCTGTTTAATGTTTCTAAATTGAGTGACAAAACATGCAAAAATTCGTACAAGTCCAATTGTACATAAACTATTATTAAACATAAATATCCTTATTTTACGATCTTATAAATTCTGATTTATACAATTTTTCGGATTTCCATTTGAAAAAATATACCTAAAGTAGAATAACGTTTTGAATGTCTGAACTTAGATCTACTTGTACTACTTTCTTATGCTGCAACCACTTACTTTATTGGTACTTGTACTACATGAAGTAATTTTAAAATATAAATGAAAGCAGTAGAAATATATTTCGGTGCCAAAGATGGCTCATTTAATACAATTAATTATATGAATTATTGTTGCAAACTTTATTATTAAATATCTAGAAAAGCTACTAGTATATTATCCTTACATGAAATTATATGCAAAAATGTACTTTGAGGTTATCGAATTATTTATTTTAAGATTGTTACTATTAATTTTGAGTTTATGACATTATTGTCATAAACAATTAACAACAATTTTAATTAATAACAAGTTTCAATCATCCAATTTTCAATTTTGAAACTTTTTAGACCCTGAACTAAATTTAATATCATTAAATTATTAATTTTGAGTTTATGAAATAATTAATTTTTAATCATCCAAGTATTCATTTTGAAACCTTTTAAACCCTGAAATAAATTTAAGATTATGAAATAATTAATTTTAAATCATCCAAGTATTAATTTTGAAATTAAATTATTTCAAATTACTTTGAAATTAAATTATTTTAAATTACTTTGTAATTAAATGATTTTAAATTAAAATTCTGAACTAAACTTGTTTGATTCTTTATTATCAATTTCGGCCCTAAATGATTCGAATCGGTAGTAGATCAATCCTAATAAGAATGTTAAGACATTTTTCATTTAATATCATTGAAACTTTAATGAACAAAGATCTGCGAAATCACTTTAAAGATTGCACCGGTTATTACAATAAAAATTAATAACTTCCAATTCTTTGTAAAACAGTATAACCTTATTGTTAATTATCTATGCAATGTATTTATTTTCTTGAACGTATTAATAACATTTTGGTTTATGTAGGTGATTCTTCGACGAACAAAACCGCAAGAGGAATTACAAGAGGAGCAACACATTACGCAGAACCGTTATCACCCTCCACCGATTTTCTGAGAAATATGCTGTCGGCTGGCGGTGAGTCATTTTTTTTGTGTCCCTCTGATCTCCTCATACCGTAGGATGAAAGGTCCGAACCGGTACGGAGATTAGTTGTAATTTTGATTTTCGGGCATTGTGGCAGCGAGATTTATCTCTCGCACATGGTTTTTTTATTTATTTAGCTCAGTACAGAGTCTTCTTGTCTCTCGTAATTTATTGTCATTCCATTAATTACGCATAATGTAGAAGTCGGATGACCCTCCGATTTCACGAAATACATTATGTTTTTATTATCAATTCCTAATATGTTTTATAGTCATTCCATTAATTATATTAGAAATTCTTATTCACATAGTGTAGAAGTCGGATGACCCTCCGATTTCGCGAAATACACTATATTTTTATTATCAATTCCTAATATCTTTTATTGTCATTCCATTAATTATATTAAATATTCTTATTCACATAGTGTAGAAGTCGGATGACCCTCCGATTTCACGAAATACACTATATTTTTATTACAAATTCCTAATATATTTTATTGTCTTTACATTAATTATATCAGAAATTCTGATTTACGTAGTGAAGAAGTCGGATGACCCTCCGACTTCACGAAATATATTATATCTTTATTATAAATTTCTAATATAATAATAATTAAATGGAAATATTTAACTAGTATACTCAATTTGACTACTAAATATAGTAGATTTAATGAGCAAGAAGACAATTCGCGGCAGGCCGATTTTGAAATCAGTGTACTCATCTTTCAGTCATGCTGCTTATAAAGAATTTACATTGATAACAGAATCGCCTAAGATGTTACTTTCCCATTAAATATAAATTTTGAATTGAATCGCAATTCATTAAATTTCACTCACTGTAACTAATTGAGACTTTAAACTTTCAATTGATATATTATTAATGAAATTTATACAAAGTTATTACTTTCTTCAGTATTTGATTCTATCATTCATTTATTCTCCTTGATTTACCTTGAGATAATATATTACAATCAAACCTTATATAAATTAAAGTTAACTTTTTTATTAAATATAAAGTCAAGAAATATTATTCCCCCAATCCGTTAGACTTCAAATTAATAAATATTTGAGATCAGGATTTTCAGATATGCATACGCAAAGTAAGTGGTTGGAACTGTGCTCATTTCTAAGCTCATTTTATTCGCTTGACGCAGCTGTCTTTTGAATAAATGGCGGATGGGTGCGGTTCATATTTATATTTTTTATATTTTTGTTGGCGACTGACGAAGCATTGGTGATTATGCACGATGTACTTTCCACGTTTGTGTGTGTGTGTGGTTAGGCACGTGGAATTTGCGTCGGATACTAAACACTTTTATCATATTTTTAGAATCGAATCAAAATGATAATCATTTTCAATAATAATATTTTCACCGTTTATCACGGTCAAAATATAATACGTATAGCACTGTTCATTTATAATATAGTTTGTAACTATATTTCATACTGTTAAAATTAACAGTTTATATTTCGGGATTTATACCTTTTAAAAGCTTATATTTTCATTTATCTACTTCTAAAAAGCGACATCGCCAACTTCTTCAGTCGATTTCAGGAATTGGTACGTACATTTTTAGAGTGTGATATGAGTAATAAACTAGGGTGACGGAGGGGTCCCGGGACCTTCTCCCTAGAGTAGGCTTTTGCACCCTGGTTATGTGAGAGAACCGTGGAGTAATTGTGTTGGTGTGATTGGCTTTGCAAATTTTTTAAATATAGCTAAGGGAGGCAGGTAACATACTTAGTGGTGTGATTGCTATATTTTAAGTAGGACAGGCCAGGACAAGAGCAGCTGCTTAAAAGTAGGCCCAAACAGTCTGTCTCTTGATCCTGAAGTTGCGATTATCGCAATTGTTAGTTTTAAGTAGTGCCCGTGGTTTTAGACCCGGACACTGATTGCTACCCCAAATTTGGGCAGCAAAAGTGTTGGACTCAAATTGAGTCCGAAGAAAGAAGAGGCGAATTAAAGCGCTGAAGAGGCGAATTGAAGTGCCGAAGAGGCGAATTGAAGAGCCGAAGAGAATAAACAATGAGTATCCCTTCACGAATGGATAGTCATTGCTTTTAATTGCCACTCTGCCCACTATTATTGCATTTATTGTCATTAATATGTTTTATATGTGTCATTAATAATCGTTTTATATATTATTATATGTTTTCAGCTTACCAGCAAAGTAAGGGAAACCGAAAACTCAAAGAATTCTGAAAACTTGCACAAACATAAGTAATTCATCCTGATTACAAAGCTTTATTTCGTTGGTACCCAAAAACAGTTCAAAGGAGTGAACTCACTCCTGAACTAAAAAAGTTTTCAAATAAGAATTTTTTGAATTTTCGAGCTCCCTTACCTTTCTTTTTAATTGCATTCTATTCACAGGACTTAATTACATATTTGCGTTTAATTCAAATTGTGGTTCGGAATGCCACCTTTTTCGGGAATCTAATTGTATTTTTAATTAGGCATCGGGTTCGGATTAATTATTCGCGTTTATTTATAATTGTGTTTCGGGATACCATCTTTTTAGGGAATCGAATTGCCCTTCTAACTATGCATCGGGTTCTAATTAATTATTCGCGTTTATTTATAAGTCTTTCGGGACACAGTCTTTTTGGGAAACCAAATTGTACTTTAATTACGCGTCGGGTACGGATTAATTATTCACGTTCATTTATAATTGTTTTTCGGGATGCGATATTGTTAGGGAATAGAATTGTATTTTTAGTTACGCGTCGGGCTCTAATTAATTTTCCGCGTTTATTTATAATTGTGTTTCGGGATGTCATCTTTTATCTCGTCTCACCTTTCGTTTAATTAAATTAATTATGTTATCTCCGGACTATCGCATTCTCGATTCTAGATTCTAGATTATCGCGGGTTTTCGATCGGGTTTTGTCGGAATAAACAGTCATCATCCTCACGGGTTTTAGACTAAGGAAGAGTGCGTTCCAAGGATGGCTTTGCGTGGTCATCTTAGTCATAAACTTGTCCCCCAAATGCTTCAGCAAACTAAGAGAGCCCTGCGTATTCTCATTGCGTTTCCGCAGTCGGGCCTTATTGCCTTCTCGTGTGGACTCGGAACGCGGTGTTAGTACTCGGTCGAGCCCAGTGTGCGCAGTTGTCAGATGGGGACATTTATAATTTATTTTTTTAATTAAATTCAAGGAGGGTAGTGGGATACTTTTAAGCGCGCGAGTGAACGATGGCTTTGCGTGGTCATCTTAGTCATAAACTTGTCCCCCACATACTTCAGCAAACACGAAGGTAGCCCCGCGTAGTTTCATTGCGTTTCCGTTTCCGACATTCGTCGCTTTCTCAACTTGGAGGGGATCGCTTTTTCGTTTGCGATTCGGAACGCCGTGCTAGTATTCGGTCAAGCCCAATGTCTGCCGTTGTTAGTCGAGGACATTTATAATTCATTTATTTTAATTAAATTCAAGGGGGGTAGTGGGATACTTTTAAGCGTGCGAGTGAACGATGGCTTTGCGTGGTCATCTTAGTCATAAACTTGTCCCCCCACTTACTTCAGCAAACACGAAGGTAGCCCCGCGTAGTTTCATTGCGGTTCCGTTTCCGACATTCGTCGCTTTCTCAACTTGGAGGGGATCGCTTTTTCGTTTGCGATTCGGACCGCCGTGCTAGTATTCGGTCAAGCCCAATGTATGCCGTTGTTAGTCGAGGACATTTATAATTTATTTATTTTAATTAAATTCAAGGGGGTTTGTGGGATACTTTTAAGCGTGCGAGTGAACGATGGCTTTGCGTGGTCATCCTAGTCATAAACTTGTCCCCCAAATGCTTCAGCAAACTAAGAGAGCCCTGCGTATTCTCATTGCGTTTCCGCAGTCGGGCCTTATTGCCTTCTCGTGTGGACTCGGAACGCGGTGTTAGTACTCGGTCGAGCCCAGTGTGCGCAGTTGTCAGATGGGGACATTTATAATTTATTTTTTTAATTAAATTCAAGGAGGGTAGTGGGATACTTTTAAGCGCGCGAGTGAACGATGGCTTTGCGTGGTCATCTTAGTCATAAACTTGTCCCCCCACTTACTTCAGCAAACACGAAGGTAGCCCCGCGTAGTTTCATTGCGTTTCCGTTTCCGACATTCGTCGCTTTCTCAACTTGGAGGGGATCGCTTTTTCGTTTGCGATTCGGAACGCCGTGCTAGTATTCGGTCAAGCCCAATGTCTGCCGTTGTTAGTCGAGGACATTTATAATTCATTTATTTTAATTAAATTCAAGGGGGGTAGTGGGATACTTTTAAGCGTGCGAGTGAACGATGGCTTTGCGTGGTCATCCTAGTCATAAACTTGTCCCCCAAATGCTTCAGCAAACTAAGAGAGCCCTGCGTATTCTCATTGCGTTTCCGCAGTCGGGCCTTATTGCCTTCTCGTGTGGACTCGGAACGCGGTGTTAGTACTCGGTCGAGCCCAGTGTGCGCAGTTGTCAGATGGAGACATTTATAATTTATTTTTTTAATTAAATTCAAGGGGGGTAGTGGGATACTTTTAAGCGCGCGAGTGAACGATGGCTTTGCGTGGTCATCTTAGTCATAAACTTGTCCCCCCACTTACTTCAGCAAACACGAAGGTAGCCCCGCGTAGTTTCATTGCGGTTCCGTTTCCGACATTCGTCGCTTTCTCAACTTGGAGGGGATCGCTTTTTCGTTTGCGATTCGGACCGCCGTGCTAGTATTCGGTCAAGCCCAATGTATGCCGTTGTTAGTCGAGGACATTTATAATTTATTTATTTTAATTAAATTCAAGGGGGTTTGTGGGATACTTTTAAGCGTGCGAGTGAACGATGGCTTTGCGTGGTCATCCTAGTCATAAACTTGTCCCCCAAATGCTTCAGCAAACTAAGAGAGCCCTGCGTATTCTCATTGCGTTTCCGCAGTCGGGCCTTATTGCCTTCTCGTGTGGACTCGGAACGCGGTGTTAGTACTCGGTCGAGCCCAGTGTGCGCAGTTGTCAGATGGGGACATTTATATTTTATTTTTTTAATTAAATTCAAGGAGGGTAGTGGGATACTTTTAAGCGCGCGAGTGAACGATGGCTTTGCGTGGTCATCTTAGTCATAAACTTGTCCCCCCACTTACTTCAGCAAACACGAAGGTAGCCCCGCGTAGTTTCATTGCGTTTCCGTTTCCGACATTCGTCGCTTTCTCAACTTGGAGGGGATCGCTTTTTCGTTTGCGATTCGGAACGCCGTGCTAGTATTCGGTCAAGCCCAATGTCTGCCGTTGTTAGTCGAGGACATTTATAATTCATTTATTTTAATTAAATTCAAGGGGGGTAGTGGGATACTTTTAAGCGTGCGAGTGAACGATGGCTTTGCGTGGTCATCCTAGTCATAAACTTGTCCCCCAAATGCTTCAGCAAACTAAGAGAGCCCTGCGTATTCTCATTGCGTTTCCGCAGTCGGGCCTTATTGCCTTCTCGTGTGGACTCGGAACGCGGTGTTAGTACTCGGTCGAGCCCAGTGTGCGCAGTTGTCAGATGGAGACATTTATAATTTATTTTTTTAATTAAATTCAAGGGGGGTAGTGGGATACTTTTAAGCGCGCGAGTGAACGATGGCTTTGCGTGGTCATCTTAGTCATAAACTTGTCCCCCCACTTACTTCAGCAAACACGAAGGTAGCCCCGCGTAGTTTCATTGCGTTTCCGTTTCCGACATTCGTCGCTTTCTCAACTTGGAGGGGATCGCTTTTTCGTTTGCGATTCGGAACGCCGTGCTAGTATTCGGTCAAGCCCAATGTCTGCCGTTGTTAGTCAAGGACATTTATAATTCATTTATTTTAATTAAATTCAAGGGGGGTAGTGGGATACTTTTAAGCGTGCGAGTGAACGATGGCTTTGCGTGGTCATCCTAGTTATAAACTTGTCCCCCAAATACTTCAGCAAACACTAAGGTAGCCCCGCGTATTTTCATTGCGTTTCCGGTTGCGACTCGGAACGCCGTGCTAGTATTCGGTCAAGCCCAATGTATGCAGTTGTTAGTCGAGGACATTTATAATTTAATTATTTTAATTAATTAATGGTTGGAGGGGGGTGAGGAGTAATCAAAAATACGTGGGCATGATGACTGCTTGCGTTTCATCTTTTTCGGGATTATCAATTGACATGGAAAAATGTCGTCAATGGTCGTGACACTTGTGGAATTTTCGTTATTAATTATTATCTTATTTATTGATGGTCCGCCGTGCCATCTTTTTTTCTCGGGCATTGTGAGCGAGTGCCATCGCCGGGCCTCGTCTCACCCTTAGTTTATTTAAGCGGAAAAATTCGCGGTATTCGGGGATTTCGTTATATTAATTATTATATATATTTGTGATGGTACGCCGTCCCATCTTTTCTTTTTCTGGGGTATTGTGAGCGACTGCCATCGTTGGGCCTCGTCTCACCTTCGGTTTATTTGAGGGAACAAATTCGCGGATTTCGTTATATTAATTATTATATTTATGCGTGATGGTCCGCCGTGCCATTTTTTCTTTTTCTCGGGTATTGTGAGCGACTGCCATCGCTGGGTCTCGTCTCACCTTCGGTTTAGTTAAGCGGACAAATTCGCGGATTTCGTTATATTAATTATTATATTTATGGTTGATGGTCCGCCGTGCCATCTTTTCTTTTTCTCGGGTATTGTGAGCGACTGCCATCGCCGCGCCTCGTCTCACCCTCGGTTTATTAGAGCGGACAAATTCGCGGTATTCGCGGATTTCGTTATATTAATTATTATATTTATTCGTGATGGTCCGCCGTGCCATCTTTTCTTTTTCTCGGGTATTGTGAGCGACTGCCATCGCCGTGCCTCGTCTCACCTTCGGATTATTAGAGCGGACAAATTCGCGGTATTCGCGGATTTCGTAATATTAATTATTATATTTATGTGTGATGGTCCGCCGTGCCATCTTTTATTTTTTCGGGTATTGTGAGCGACTGCCATCGGCTGGCCTCGTCTCACCTTCGGTTTATTAGAGCGGACAAATTCGCGGTATTCGCGGATCCGTAATATTAATTATTATATTTATGTGTGATGGTCCGCCGTGCCATCTTTTATTTTTCTCGGGTATTGTGAGCGACTGCCATCGCTGGGTCTCGTCTCACCTTCGGTTTAGTTAAGCGGACAAATTCGCGGATTTCGTTATATTAATTATTATATTTATGGTTGATGGTCCGCCGTGCCATCTTTTATTTTTTCGGGTATTGTGAGCGACTGCCATCGCCTGGCCTCGTCTCACCTTCGGTTTATTAGAGCGGACAAATTCGCGGTATTCGCGGATCCGTAATATTAATTATTATATTTATGTGTGATGGTCCGCCGTGCCATCTTTTATTTTTTCGGGTATTGTGAGCGACTGCCATCGCCTGGCCTCGTCTCACCTTCGGTTTATTAGAGCGGACAAATTCGCGGTATTCGCGGATCCGTAATATTAATTATTATATTTATGTGTGATGGTCCGCCGTGCCATCTTTTATTTTTTCGGGTATTGTGAGCGACTGCCATCGCCTGGCCTCGTCTCACCTTCGGTTTATTAGAGCGGACAAATTCGCGGTATTCGCGGATCCGTAATATTAATTATTATATTTATGTGTGATGGTCCGCCGTGCCATCTTTTATTTTTTCGGGTATTGTGAGCGACTGCCATCGGCTGGCCTCGTCTCACCTTCGGTTTATTAGAGCGGACAAATTCGCGGTATTCGCGGATCCGTAATATTAATTATTATATTTATGTGTGATGGTCCGCCGTACCATCTTTTATTTTTTCGGGTATTGTGAGCGACTGCCATCGCCGGGCCTCGTCTCACCTTCGGTTTATTAGAGCGGACAAATTCGCGGTATTCGCGGATCCGTAATATTAATTATTATAATTATGTGTGATGGTCCGCCGTGCCATCTTTTATTTTTTCGGGTATTGTGAGCGACTGCCATCGCCGGGCCTCGTCTCACCTTCGGTTTATTAGAGCGGACAAATTCGCGGTATTCGCGGATCCGTTATATTAATTATTATAATTATTTGTGGTGGTCCGCCGTGCCATCTTTTATTTTTTCGGGTATTGTGAGCGACTGCCATCGCCTGGCCTCGTCTCACCTTCGGTTTATTAGAGCGGACAAATTCGCGGTATTCGCGGATCCGTAATATTAATTATTATATTTATTCGTGGTGGTCCGCCGTGCCATCTTTTATTTTTTCGGGTATTGTGAGCGACTGCCATCGCCTGGCCTCGTCTCACCTTCGGTTTATTAGAGCGGACAAATTCGCGGTATTCGCGGATCCGTAATATTAATTATTATATTTATTCGTGGTGGTCCGCCGTGCCATCTTTTATTTTTTCGGGTATTGTGAGCGACTGCCATCGCCTGGCCTCGTCTCACCTTCGGTTTATTAGAGCGGACAAATTCGCGGTATTCGCGGATCCGTAATATTAATTATTATATTTATTCGTGGTGGTCCGCCGTGCCATCTTTTATTTTTTCGGGTATTGTGAGCGACTGCCATCGCCTGGCCTCGTCTCACCTTCGGTTTATTAGAGCGGACAAATTCGCGGTATTCGCGGATCCGTAATATTAATTATTATATTTATGTGTGATGGTCCGCCGTGCCATCTTTTATTTTTTCGGGTATTGTGAGCGACTGCCATCGCCTGGCCTCGTCTCACCTTCGGTTTATTAGAGCGGACAAATTCGCGGTATTCGCGGATCCGTAATATTAATTATTATATTTATTCGTGGTGGTCCGCCGTGCCATCTTTTATTTTTTCGGGTATTGTGAGCGACTGGCATCGCCTGGCCTCGTCTCACCTTCGGTTTATTAGAGCGGACAAATTCGCGGTATTCGCGGATCCGTAATATTAATTATTATATTTATTCGTGGTGGTCCGCCGTGCCATCTTTTATTTTTTCGGGTATTGTGAGCGACTGCCATCGCCTGGCCTCGTCTCACCTTCGGTTTATTAGAGCGGACAAATTCGCGGTATTCGCGGATCCGTAATATTAATTATTATATTTATTCGTGGTGGTCCGCCGTGCCATCTTTTATTTTTTCGGGTATTGTGAGCGACTGCCATCGCCTGGCCTCGTCTCACCTTCGGTTTATTAGAGCGGACAAATTCGCGGTATTCGCGGATCCGTAATATTAATTATTATATTTATTCGTGGTGGTCCGCCGTGCCATCTTTTATTTTTTCCGGTATTGTGAGCGACTGCCATCGCCTGGCCTCGTCTCACCTTCGGTTTATTAGAGCGGACAAATTCGCGGTATTCGCGGATCCGTAATATTAATTATTATATTTATGTGTGATGGTCCGCCGTGCCATCTTTTATTTTTTCGGGTATTGTGAGCGACTGCCATCGCCTGGCCTCGTCTCACCTTCGGTTTATTAGAGCGGACAAATTCGCGGTATTCGCGGATCCGTAATATTAATTATTATATTTATTCGTGGTGGTCCGCCGTGCCATCTTTTATTTTTTCGGGTATTGTGAGCGACTGCCATCGCCTGGCCTCGTCTCACCTTCGGTTTATTAGAGCGGACAAATTCGCGGTATTCGCGGATCCGTAATATTAATTATTATATTTATGTGTGATGGTCCGCCGTGCCATCTTTTATTTTTTCGGGTATTGTGAGCGACTGCCATCGCCTGGCCTCGTCTCACCTTCGGTTTATTAGAGCGGACAAATTCGCGGTATTCGCGGATCCGTAATATTAATTATTATATTTATGTGTGATGGTCCGCCGTGCCATCTTTTATTTTTTCGGGTATTGTGAGCGACTGCCATCGCCTGGCCTCGTCTCACCTTCGGTTTATTAGAGCGGACAAATTCGCGGTATTCGCGGATCCGTAATATTAATTATTATATTTATTCGTGGTGGTCCGCCGTGCCATCTTTTATTTTTTCGGGTATTGTGAGCGACTGCCATCGCCTGGCCTCGTCTCACCTTCGGTTTATTAGAGCGGACAAATTCGCGGTATTCGCGGATCCGTAATATTAATTATTATATTTATGTGTGATGGTCCGCCGTGCCATCTTTTATTTTTTCGGGTATTGTGAGCGACTGCCATCGCCTGGCCTCGTCTCACCTTCGGTTTATTAGAGCGGACAAATTCGCGGTATTCGCGGATCCGTAATATTAATTATTATATTTATGTGTGATGGTCCGCCGTGCCATCTTTTATTTTTTCGGGTATTGTGAGCGACTGCCATCGCCTGGCCTCGTCTCACCTTCGGTTTATTAGAGCGGACAAATTCGCGGTATTCGCGGATCCGTAATATTAATTATTATATTTATTCGTGGTGGTCCGCCGTGCCATCTTTTATTTTTTCGGGTATTGTGAGCGACTGCCATCGCCTGGCCTCGTCTCACCTTCGGTTTATTAGAGCGGACAAATTCGCGGTATTCGCGGATCCGTAATATTAATTATTATATTTATTCGTGGTGGTCCGCCGTGCCATCTTTTATTTTTTCGGGTATTGTGAGCGACTGCCATCGCCTGGCCTCGTCTCACCTTCGGTTTATTAGAGCGGACAAATTCGCGGTATTCGCGGATCCGTAATATTAATTATTATATTTATTCGTGGTGGTCCGCCGTGCCATCTTTTATTTTTTCGGGTATTGTGAGCGACTGCCATCGCCTGGCCTCGTCTCACCTTCGGTTTATTAGAGCGGACAAATTCGCGGTATTCGCGGATCCGTAATATTAATTATTATATTTATGTGTGATGGTCCGCCGTGCCATCTTTTATTTTTTCGGGTATTGTGAGCGACTGCCATCGCCTGGCCTCGTCTCACCTTCGGTTTATTAGAGCGGACAAATTCGCGGTATTCGCGGATCCGTAATATTAATTATTATATTTATTCGTGGTGGTCCGCCGTGCCATCTTTTATTTTTTCGGGTATTGTGAGCGACTGCCATCGCCTGGCCTCGTCTCACCTTCGGTTTATTAGAGCGGACAAATTCGCGGTATTCGCGGATCCGTAATATTAATTATTATATTTATTCGTGGTGGTCCGCCGTGCCATCTTTTATTTTTTCGGGTATTGTGAGCGACTGCCATCGCCTGGCCTCGTCTCACCTTCGGTTTATTAGAGCGGACAAATTCGCGGTATTCGCGGATCCGTAATATTAATTATTATATTTATTCGTGGTGGTCCGCCGTGCCATCTTTTATTTTTTCGGGTATTGTGAGCGACTGCCATCGCCTGGCCTCGTCTCACCTTCGGTTTATTAGAGCGGACAAATTCGCGGTATTCGCGGATCCGTAATATTAATTATTATATTTATGTGTGATGGTCCGCCGTGCCATCTTTTATTTTTTCGGGTATTGTGAGCGACTGCCATCGCCTGGCCTCGTCTCACCTTCGGTTTATTAGAGCGGACAAATTCGCGGTATTCGCGGATCCGTAATATTAATTATTATATTTATGTGTGATGGTCCGCCGTGCCATCTTTTATTTTTTCGGGTATTGTGAGCGACTGCCATCGCCTGGCCTCGTCTCACCTTCGGTTTATTAGAGCGGACAAATTCGCGGTATTCGCGGATCCGTAATATTAATTATTATATTTATTCGTGGTGGTCCGCCGTGCCATCTTTTATTTTTTCGGGTATTGTGAGCGACTGCCATCGCCTGGCCTCGTCTCACCTTCGGTTTATTAGAGCGGACAAATTCGCGGTATTCGCGGATCCGTAATATTAATTATTATATTTATTCGTGGTGGTCCGCCGTGCCATCTTTTATTTTTTCGGGTATTGTGAGCGACTGCCATCGCCTGGCCTCGTCTCACCTTCGGTTTATTAGAGCGGACAAATTCGCGGTATTCGCGGATCCGTAATATTAATTATTATATTTATGTGTGATGGTCCGCCGTGCCATCTTTTATTTTTTCGGGTATTGTGAGCGACTGCCATCGCCTGGCCTCGTCTCACCTTCGGTTTATTAGAGCGGACAAATTCGCGGTATTCGCGGATCCGTAATATTAATTATTATATTTATTCGTGGTGGTCCGCCGTGCCATCTTTTATTTTTTCGGGTATTGTGAGCGACTGCCATCGCCTGGCCTCGTCTCACCTTCGGTTTATTAGAGCGGACAAATTCGCGGTATTCGCGGATCCGTAATATTAATTATTATATTTATTCGTGGTGGTCCGCCGTGCCATCTTTTATTTTTTCGGGTATTGTGAGCGACTGCCATCGCCTGGCCTCGTCTCACCTTCGGTTTATTAGAGCGGACAAATTCGCGGTATTCGCGGATCCGTAATATTAATTATTATATTTATGTGTGATGGTCCGCCGTGCCATCTTTTATTTTTTCGGGTATTGTGAGCGACTGCCATCGCCTGGCCTCGTCTCACCTTCGGTTTATTAGAGCGGACAAATTCGCGGTATTCGCGGATCCGTAATATTAATTATTATATTTATGTGTGATGGTCCGCCGTGCCATCTTTTATTTTTTCGGGTATTGTGAGCGACTGCCATCGCCTGGCCTCGTCTCACCTTCGGTTTATTAGAGCGGACAAATTCGCGGTATTCGCGGATCCGTAATATTAATTATTATATTTATTCGTGGTGGTCCGCCGTGCCATCTTTTATTTTTTCGGGTATTGTGAGCGACTGCCATCGCCTGGCCTCGTCTCACCTTCGGTTTATTAGAGCGGACAAATTCGCGGTATTCGCGGATCCGTAATATTAATTATTATATTTATGTGTGGTGGTCCGCCGTGCCATCTTTTATTTTTTCGGGTATTGTGAGCGACTGCCATCGCCTGGCCTCGTCTCACCTTCGGTTTATTAGAGCGGACAAATTCGCGGTATTCGCGGATCCGTAATATTAATTATTATATTTATGTGTGATGGTCCGCCGTGCCATCTTTTATTTTTTCGGGTATTGTGAGCGACTGCCATCGCCTGGCCTCGTCTCACCTTCGGTTTATTAGAGCGGACAAATTCGCGGTATTCGCGGATCCGTAATATTAATTATTATATTTATGTGTGATGGTCCGCCGTGCCATCTTTTATTTTTTCGGGTATTGTGAGCGACTGGCATCGCCTGGCCTCGTCTCACCTTCGGTTTATTAGAGCGGACAAATTCGCGGTATTCGCGGATCCGTAATATTAATTATTATATTTATTCGTGGTGGTCCGCCGTGCCATCATTTATTTTTTCGGGTATTGTGAGCGACTGCCATCGCCTGGCCTCGTCTCACCTTCGGTTTATTAGAGCAGACAAATTCGCGGTATTCGCGGATCCGTAATATTAATTATTATATTTATGTGTGATGGTCCGCCGTGCCATCTTTTATTTTTTCGGGTATTGTGAGCGACTGGCATCGCCTGGCCTCGTCTCACCTTCGGTTTATTAGAGCGGACAAATTCGCGGTATTCGCGGATCCGTAATATTAATTATTATATTTATTCGTGGTGGTCCGCCGTGCCATCATTTATTTTTTCGGGTATTGTGAGCGACTGCCATCGCCTGGCCTCGTCTCACCTTCGGTTTATTAGAGCGGACAAATTCGCGGTATTCGCGGATCCGTAATATTAATTATTATATTTATGTGTGATGGTCCGCCGTGCCATCTTTTATTTTTTCGGGTATTGTGAGCGACTGCCATCGCCTGGCCTCGTCTCACCTGCGGTTTATTAGAGCTGACAAATTCGCGGTATTCGCGGATCCGTAATATTAATTATTATATTTATTCGTGGTGGTCCGCCGTGCCATCATTTATTTTTTCGGGTATTGTGAGCGACTGCCATCGCCTGGCCTCGTCTCACCTTCGGTTTATTAGAGCGGACAAATTCGCGGTATTCGCGGATCCGTAATATTAATTATTATATTTATGTGTGATGGTCCGCCGTGCCATCTTTTATTTTTTCGGGTATTGTGAGCGACTGCCATCGCCTGGCCTCGTCTCACCTGCGGTTTATTAGAGCTGACAAATTCGCGGTATTCGCGGATCCGTTATATTAATTATTATATTTATTCGTGGTGGTCCGCCGTGCCATCATTTATTTTTTCGGGTATTGTGAGCGACTGCCATCGCTGGGCCTCGTCTCACCTTCGGTTTAGTTAAGCGGACAAATTCGCGGTATTCGCGGATTTCGTGATATTAATTATTATATTTATTTGTGATGGTCCGCCGTGCCATCTTTTCTTTTTCTCGGGTATTGTGAGCGACTGCCATCAGCGGGCCTCGTCTCACCTTCGGTTTATTAGAGCGGACAATTTCGCGGTACTCGCGTACTTTATGGTCACGTATGGTATGGTGGGATGGTGTGGTATGCTGGTTTGCTTATGGTTGTGTTGTGTGTTGGTATGTTGGACTGGTATGTTTATGATGGTATGGTGGGATGGTGTGGTATGGTGGTATGCTTATGGTTGTATTGTGTTTTGGAATGGTGGGTTGGTGTGGTATGCTTGTGGTTGTATTGTGTATTGGTATGGTGTACTGGTATATTTATGATAGTATGGTGGGATGGTGTGGTATGCTGGTTTGCTTATGTTTGTGTTGTGTGTTGGTATGTTGCACTGGTATGTTTATGATGGTATGGTGGGATGGTGTGGTATCGTGGTATGCTTATGGTTGTATTGTGTTTTGGTATGGTGGGTTGGTGTGGTATGCTTGTGGTTGTATTGTGTACTGGTATGGTGGGATGGTGTGGTATGCTGGTTTGCTTATGGTTGTGTTGTGTGTTGGTATGTTGAGCTGGTATGCTTAGGGCTGCATTGTGTTTGGTATGGTTTACTGGTATGTTTATGATGGTATGGTGGGATGGTGTGGTATGCTTATGGTTGTATTGTGTATTGGAATGGTGGACTAGTATGTTTATGATGGTATGGTGGGATGGTGTGGTATGCTGGTATGCTTAGGGTTGCATTGTGTGTTGGTATGGTATGATAGTATGCTATTGATGGTATAGTGTGTTAGTATGCTTATATTGGTATTGTGTGCTGGTATGCTTTTGCTTGCTTTGCTTATGGTGTTTTGCTTATGCTGCTTTGCTTATGGTGTTTTGCTTATGCTGCTTTACTTATGGTGCTTGTTTTTGGTGCTTTGCTTTTGGGTATTTTTTAATGTAGTATTAGTGCATGTGGATCTCCTTAAGTAGCAACCTCCACGTGGTGAGATCTGGGTTGAAATTATTAGCGATACGATTACAAAGTATGGTATTCAAATTTTGCCTCATAAACGTATCAATAATAATGTCAAGCGAATGGCTACTTAAAAATAATTGCATGTTTTACTTTTGCATTTTTAGTACTAAAATCAGAGAATACTTTTTTGTTCCCTGGGTAACGTTAACAGTGATGCGGAAATGAAGGAGCTTTGAAGTTCCGCGTCTGGTGCATTAAAATATTTGTTTAATCTTCCTATATGTCGTCTGTGGTAAAACTTGTAATTTTTAATAATAACATTCATACTATTATCATAATGGGTTAAATATTCCGTTCCCTAAAGCTATGAATTCTCTGTAGAAATTAATATTAATCGTTATATTTTATTAAAATTACTACAAATACAGACGAGATACATATAAATAAACCCAATTAATATTTTTGTGTCATTGTTGACGTTAGGCACCGTACACATAAAATATCTTATTTTATGTTTCCAGTGTTAAAAATTAAAAAATAAGACATGGAATTATTTTTAAAAAACTCTCACATCTTTGAGCTTACGTATTACTCGACGTCCGAAACAAAATTTATACCAAATATCAGAAAATAACAATAATCTACGCACAATTTGAAAAATAATATTAGTTTTATTACCCGATACGCTTAAATTCTGATAAACGAATAATTTCATAAGCTTAAAATACGTTTTAATTAAGCGACTCAAACGAATATTAATTATTACACTATATGGAAAATTAAGTTATAAGGTGCAAATAAGAAATAATGTAGCGTTAATTAAACTTCAACTATCTATTTTTTGTAATTTTAGTTAATTTAATGAGATACCTGCCAAGTGATACACAAACTCGAACGATATATTGCTGATTACCAATTAATATTTATTTCTGACGCTTGAACTAACTATTATTTATTTAATTTATTTGGCTTTTTGAACCAATTTGTTTTTATTCTGTTTGTAAAGTAACATTGCGAAAACGTAATTTATGCTACTCACAAAATACCAATAATTTTATTTTGTTCTCATGACGATCATGAAATAGTGATATATTTAATTAATAATATATGTTTCTACGTCCCTGATGTTTCCGAGCGAATAATCCTTAATGTAAACAAACCGATAACGCCACATTCCTTAACTTAGGCGCATCGACATCAAAACATTGCGAGTTCTTGGAAATAATGTTTTTCTTATAATGTTCAGTGGACTGTATATAATTTGTTATCGATCGTATTCTGAAAGGATGCAAGATATATACATAGCATCTAAAATGTGTTAGAAAATCCCGTATTTTCCTAATTTCAAAGCTAAATATGCAATGATTTTCAATTATATTATTTTTTATGAAGGTTACATCTTATTTGCAATAAGATTCTGTAGAAATCTGAGATAAATATACACTTCTTTACAAGTTGGAGAACAAGTAAACGATTCGAATGATTTTACGAATGTATTAAGTTTACATAATTTTGGATTACGAATGCATTAAATAACACATCAATTAATGTTATTAACGACTCTGAATGTCATTAACTTGTTTAATGCCTCGTTTCAATGTAAATATCAACGATATTTTAAAGAAATCATATTACATATTCTATTGTTTATTCCTAATTTAAGTATGATTTAACAATTTATTTCGAGTAGATGGTACTTAATTAAGCGTCACATTGCAAGATTTTATATAAAAGGGTGAAATTTGTACGAACTCAAGTATTTAAAATGATAATTAACATTTTAAGTTCGTTATATGAACAATTTTGGCTTTAAACATACGTATTCTAAGTTTATACGCAATACTTTCAATGAATAGGGGTTACATCTCAGGCATATTCCTTATATATTATTTGTTAATAACTCGCTAAAACTAATTATTTAAGAAATATTCACATATATGACGTAATTCTGTATGACGTTATATGGCGAGTACGAAAAATAGCTCACACGTACGAGGAGATTAAGTAGTGTTAGTAAGGTTTGCCTGCCGGCACGCCGGCTCCCCACTCCCGAGCATGCGGAAACCTGTAGCGCGGGGTATGGTAAAGTCTCTCGCCTGTCGTTCCTCGAGTAGTACGGACGTGTTGTCAGCGTGCTCCGATTTTTCGGTTTTTATTTCCTCAAAATTTTCGATTTTCGTTTCGAAACGTGTTTCCACAAGTGCCACGAAACTTCCCCGGTTCGATTTTGTAAGTTTTTTGATAATTAAGTAGTGAATTTTCGAGTTTTACGACATAGCGTCACTTTCTTCGCGACGTACTTCGCAAGCTTCGTGGTCCGCAATGTTTCATTTCGACTTTCCAAATATTTTCGTTGTTTTAATATCAATTAGAGTTCGGTTTTCGTAGTTTTCGGGAAATTAACTTGTGAATTTTCGTGTGGAAGACGGTAGATAGCCAACTACGCAGTTCAATGAGGCGGTTTAGTTCGTATTGTTCCGTGACCTTTCAAAGTCAAATCTTGTCCGCGGCGCAGTTACACTACCGACATTTTCTCTCTCTTTCTTGCTTGAACTTCTTTTCGCGAATTTCGTATTAAAAGTTTTCCGGTGAATTTTTCGGTGAATATTGTTTAACTTTGCGACTCCTTGTTTCATCGAGATTTCACACTCCTCAGGTGTTACGATGTTTCATTTGGAGTTCGTTAACTCCTTTTTCGTTGCTCGATATTCAGGCATCCGTTGTATAAACATATAAAGGGCTTAAGATTTCACTCGAAGTGTGTGTCTGGCATTCAATTGTATTTTTGACTTCAAGTTTGGCGTATGCATAAACCTAATTTCCGTACGTCTTCTCAAGAAAATTTGATCTTGCCAATTAGATTTTCTTGAAAAACGAGGAAACCGGTTTATTTTCTCATTTAAACATTGGCTTTATTACTCGATTTTGACTACGACGATAGTCATCCACCATGGATTGAGAGTATATTGAATATTTTAATATGTGCAATACTTTTTGTATTACATGTATTATGGAATTATATTATATCTTCGATAATTATTATAGACTGAATTTTTATTCTGATAATAGAACCGATCAAACGCTTGGCTTGAATATTTCTTGTGTTTAATACTTCTTCTTTCCAGCAATTTTTCGATCGCGCGCAATGCGATCTTAGAGTCACTTGCTACCGAAACAAAAGTTCGCGGAAATTAGAGTCAGTGTTGTTCGCCGGAAATAAGTGTACGGTCGCGATGATAGTATTTAGAGTTATAAAAATATTTTGCAATTTGCTCGTCCGCGATAATTAGAGTCAAAAGGCGATTCCTGCGGAGAGGATCTCCATCGGGCATGGCTGCAGCGAAGGGACCGGTAAGTTTCAAAATCCATATTTAATTTCTCTTTTTCAATTCTAATTTTCCAGTAACAAAATATTTTTAAATTCAATCTTTCATTATATTGGGTATTTTGATGAACGTTGTCTTATGATGTATTTCTCCTCACTTGTTACAGGATTCATCAGTGTGTGCATAAAATATCGCGAGATAGGAAGTGTTTCTTTTTTCGCCGGAAAAAATTGAGTCGGTCGCGACTTATACCTTGCTGAATAATGGACTCTAAAATTCGTTTCGCGAGTGTTAACTTCAAGTCCGTAGGTTCCAGGTTCCAGCTATTTGATTTCCGTATTTTGTGATCGCGTGCAATGCGATCTTAGATGAAATTCGCGGAAATTAGAATCAGTGTTGTTCGCCGGAAATAAGTATACGGTCGCGATGTTAGATGTTAGTATTCAGAGTTATAAAAATCTTTTACAATTTGCTCGTCCGCGATAATTAGAGTCAAAAGGCGATTCCTGCGGAGAGGTCCTCCATCGGGCATGGCTGCAGCGAAGGGATCGGTAAGTTTCAAAATCCATTTTTATTTCTCTTATTCAATTCTAATTTTCCCGTAAAAAAATATTTTGCAACTCAATCTTTCATTATATTGGGTATTTTTATGAACGTTGTCTTATCATAAATTTCTTCTCTCTCGTTACAGGATAAAATATCGGGAGTGCATCTTTTTTCGCCGGAGAAAATAAAGTCGGCCGCGACTTAAAACTTGCTACATAATGGACTCTAAAATCCGTTTCGGGAGTGTTAAATTCACGCTCGTAGGTTCCAGCTGCTCCAGCATCATCTTCATCATTGTCTTCAACACCATCTTCAACATCAACCTACTACAGGCAGTTTCAAGACATCGCCGAGTGAGTCACAATGGTTTCAATATTTTTTCTACCCTCCGACCCGATTTTCAATTTTCAAAGTTTTAAATTTAGAGTCTTGTCCCCCCGGTATCCTATGCCGTAGGACGATTGGTCCGAATCGGTATGGGGTGCTGGTTATAATTCTTTCTAAATATTTGCGAGCATAGCGACCGCGAGTAGATTCTACTTGTGGAATCTGCTCGTGGGTAGCATCAATATTGAATGTTTTATATTTATTAGCTGAAGGTAGGCCTTCTTGTCTTTGTAGCTTCGCGCGTTCAATTATAATATGCACGCGCGGATTATTTCCGCCGATTGTAGATGCTCGTACCGTGGAATCGCGAATCGTGGATACGCGAGTCGCATGAATTAATTGCGACTTTATTTCACTTTATTCGATTAAAATTGGATCATGCATCCGATTTGATATTATATATTAGTCCTTATTAATTTTATTATACATCAAAATATGTATTCAGTATGTGCATTTTGTTCGTTCGAATATCGTTTGTACGCTTCACGTAAACAAATGGTTTGTTGATATGAGCAAGAAGGCAGTTCGCGACGGGTAGATTCCGGAGTCGAACGACGAATGTAATGTCTTCGATGAAGGGGTCGCCCGAGGTTACTTAAAGATTTCAATTTCCGTATGTACTTTTCAGTACGTACTTTCATATATATATATTAGTTGAACTTGAATTTTTCTGAATATTAAATGAAATATTGTGATACCCCTTTGACACGCGTCACTGAAATAAAGAATACATCCTTCCCTACCCTCGTATAAATCAATTCTTCAACCCTCCCTTTATGTAAATGGTTTAAAGTAAAGTCAATTTAGTCCGCTCAGATACTTATTCTTCCACTCTGTTAAGTGGATTATTTAGTCAGGATTTTCAGCAAACCTCAAGCTCCTGTGTACTGTGTTCATTTATTTAGTCTTAAGGCATGCCCATTTTATTTAGCTCGCAATTATCCGTGGATCTTAGATGTGATACGGATGAATGCGGGCGGTGGGCATGGGTTAATTTTAATATTTCCTAATCATGTGTGGCGGCTGGCGGAGGATTTCGCGGTCCGTGCACGACGCATTTCCACACGTGTGTATGACCGGTTGTTTTCGTGGGATTGCGTCGTTTTTAACTTTTAAGTAAAGCCATGAACTTCCTTGCGAGGTTGGCGAGCCCCGAGGGGTCCGTCTACCTCACTTGGACGTGATTCTCTTTACTTTTGCTATCCATAATGTCGTAATAGATTTTAAAATATAGTCATCTGCTATATTTTATACTTTCTGGACTATGAATATTCATAGTCTTTAGACGCGAGTAGCTTCCTTTTATTCAAGTTAAAATAACTTGAGATAGAGTCAACTATCTTCCAGTTACTTCGTATAGTATCCCTCTCGACACAGCATTACCACGGGGCGCCGTCTTTCGGCATAAGTCGTCTCTTATGTGGTGACCTCTCCAAAAATACCTATTCCTAAAAAATAGCCTATACGAAGTAATTCTTGGAACGCGAGTTTATATTTGCATATATGCTCAAAGCATAAAAATTCGCAATGGACGCAGCCTCTGTCAGTCGGTTTCAGGAAAAAGGGTACGTACATTTTCGTGTTATGAGTTGGTATCGAGTTCGGGTGTCGGAGGGGTCCCGGGACCTTCTCCCTAGTGTAGGCTTTGCACCCAGGGCTCATGAATGAGAACCGTGGAGTGGGTTGATGCTGATTGTGTTGGTGTGCCTGATTTGCTTTTTGTCATTTTAAATATAGCTTGAGGGAGGCAGGTAGCATATCTTCTCTAACTTTGTGTGCTTGATTATGAGTTAATTTTAAGTAGGTAGGGCCAGGGCTGAGGACTCACCTTCGGTTAGCAATAGGCGTTGTTTTGTAAAGGTGTGATCCCTCACCTGGGAACTGTTAATAAATTAGTATATCATCGCCGATATGCTAAAGTGTTAATGTATTCATAAGTATTAATCCTAGAACGCACGTAGTTTAACAGGCTGCAGTGGTTCTTAAACACCGGTTTCTGAATTCGCTGAGTCCTTAAATCACGGACTAGTAAGGTTGTTCTTTCAGCACGTGGATTGTATTCTGCTTGGACATTCGATTAAATGTGTACAGGTACGAGCATCCATTTCGTTAATATGAAATGGCTGGGCGTGCTCTGTGCTAGGATACCAGTAAACTTTTTATTATATATCTAACTTCATATCTAATGTCTGTCGAAGTAAAGTCAATATCAATATTATCCTTTTAAATTGAATTAAATTCAAGTATTTTTCGGAGAATGTCACCGAAAATATTCTATTCGTGGGTACTCGAGAATGTTTCACCGCAGGATATTCCGGAGAACGTTCAATCTTTGAATGTTAAAGGGTATTCGACGGATGAATGTTCGCGGATATTCAAGAATAATTCAAGTTATATAAATGTAGCAAATGTAGTTTATGAGCTGGTTTATTGCACCGGAACACTCGTCGTTTCTGTGGAACCACCAGTTCTTTGTACGAAAAGGGAATGTCCGAGCAAATACTTTTCACGCAACGCGGGATGAAGAGCCAAGTGCGAAGAGCCCAAGTGGCGAAGACCTATTTAATGACGATTCATCTTCGGATGGATCGTCATTCTTATGCTATTAAGTCGCTATGCTCGCTAATTATATTTTATTCTGACCACCCTGCCCCCATACCCCCATACCCCCTTGTGAACCTGGGACGCAAACATCCGCGTCGCGAATCTTTAAGTTTGATTAAAGTTATATTTATTCCAATAATAGTTTCATATCCCTACAAAGTTTTTACTCTTTCAGGCAAACTTTTATTATAAATAACTTGAGATAGAGTCAATTATCTTCCAGTTGCTTCGTATAGTATCCCTCTCTACACAGCATTACCACGGGGCGCTGTCTTGCGACATAAGTCGTCTCTTATGTGGTGACCCATAATGTCCGAAAAGACACCCTTCCTAAAAAATCCAAACTATACGAAGTAATTATTGGAGCACCATAAATATTATTAAAATCGGGTGAATTTTTATATATCCAGATTACATAAATATTATTAGAATCGGGTCAGTTTTTATATTTCTAGGTAACATAAATATTATTGAAATCGAGTCAATTTTTATATTTATAGATTCTATGATTTGAAATCTTTTTCGAAGAAGTATATTATGAGTAATTTGTATTGAATTAGTAGTGTTCGAACTCCGTTGCCCCGCGTCCCCAGGGTTCACACACGAAAGCTGAAATTACGGCTTTCATTATATCTGGAATGGTCGTATTTGGAATATGACAATAAGGCCTAAAATTGGTTGAATGATAGTTCCAACCAATTCATCATAGAAAGGCCTGTTGGAGAATATAGTAATACGAACTCCTTCAATACTCATTATTATAACGATTAATAACATTACTTAAATCAAGCATTAAATGCAAAATAATAGATTTCACGTTCCATGTATATATGGAGCATACTCAAATATCATTTCTGGCACATATTGTCTGGACATTGCAATTTTTAAGATCTCAAGGAGGAAGACAATATTTGTCTGCCAGCTCTTTAACGTAAATTGCAACTATGTATATAGAAATAGAAATATATAGTTGAAATTTATGCTGAAAAGTATGGAGGATGAATTTTGTTGGAATTCTTGCGCGATTAAAAATTGTTATCCGGCAAATATATATAAATGAAGAATTGTATCACAATATATATTTTGCCCAATCTAATATGCACTTGGCTACGTATCCGAATAAATACTTTCGATAAAGCGTCTTGAAGGAGTTCAATGCCCAAAAAGAGGCATGAGAAGGAAGGGACCCCCATGAGAATTTTGAACTCTCCGGCGAGTTGAGCCTTGTTTGCACAAAATCCCTTGGGGGGACGTAGGAGAACTGGTTCATTGCACGAGTATAAACTCCGAGGGCGGTTTGTCGTAGATTTCCGAGGTCTTGAACTGGATCGATTTAAACAATTGAGAGGGTTGTACGGAGTCCACTGTGGCAACTCTATCCGGATAGAGTTCGGACCGTCATTGCGAAAATTCTCGATGATTTGTTTGATCGAAACAGTTCGAGGTGCCGAGGGGGTCGTAGCGATTGTAAAAGCTAACTGACGAGTCACTCGAACCTGTTCACTTAGCTCTTCAGAACAATCATTTTTTATAAAAGCAAGACAAGTAACAAGTAAACAAGACAGATTTTCTATCTGTAAAATTGAATAATAATGATATGATGATTATATATTGATGAGAGAGAAGGTGTAATTAATTCCATATACATACATATATTTACTGATATTTTTAATGAATTTAATTTTGATACTGGAAATGAAGTGAAATGTAAAGAAGCGTAAAAGGAGGTTCTGGAGAGTTAAGCTAGCTCAATGAAAAATGATAATCGTCCAAATGACGATATGAAATCCCATGAAAGGGATTATTGACAAGCCAAGCGTTTGTGAAAGGTTGACTTTCATTGCATAACACTGTTAAACCATCTTATTATTGATAATTTATAATGAAGTTGTCTACTTTTTGCACCTTTCGTGCTTCAATGAAATATTTAAATATTTTCATTTTTACAAGTATCGATATTTTATATCAATTTTTTGTATGAATAAATTATTCCTTATATTAAAATTTGCTATTGTCTGATCAAAGATATTAAATGATATTATATGATTTCGATATTATTCAAACTTTTGTCCTGGTGGAGATTATCGTCACGGTTAAAACCGAGTAAAAGAAGAATTTTTATTTTCAATCAATTCTGGCTCTCAGTAGCTTTCAATAAATATATTATTACATCACGGCATATTCAGATATGAAATATAATATTCAGTTGTACGTTGTACGTGTTTTTGCTTTGCTTCATATCAGTTTCTTGAGAGGTATATGGAAATTTTGTCACGTAGACTCGAGCATGTTGCTAATTTGCAGTTGCATATAAAAGCCATGCACGAGGGTGAAATTTGTTAGCCCTTTATCGCGGTTCCATGCTTTTTTTTCTAAGATTTTGAGGAATCAACTTCCACGATTCAGTACTTCGACTCTCAGTGAGTTTCATTTTCTTGCAATTCTGCATCTCGTTACAACGATTTTGAAGCCTGCGCCTTCTTTTGTTTCCCTGTTTCGATTCCACACCGTCTCGTTGGCCGCGAGTTGCGCTTTTGCTTAGTTTATTTCGAGAGTTTAGATCAATTACAGTTCCGAGAATCCCATTTTGTTTATTTAAACTTCCATTTCGAAATCGGTCCGGGATAAAAATCGTAGTTTATGCCATGCCCATTTTGCCTGGTCCGCAGTCAGCCGCGGATCTCAGATGTGAATCGGATGGATGCGGACAGTGGGCATGGTTTAATTGTGGTATTTTAATTAATCACAATTTTCGACTGGCAGGGGTTTGTGCGGTCCATGCACGACGTATTTCCACATGTGTGCGTGTGCGATAATTTCTGTGGAATTGCGTCGGTTTTTTGAGTTTTGGTAGAGCGATCAATTTTGTTGCGAGGTTGACGGCCCGAGGGCTTTGTCTACCCCGCTTGAAAGTGAATCTCTTTACTTTAGCCGGCCGATTTAGTCTACTAAATCATAGTCTACTTTTGACTATGTGTGTTTTTTCGACTATGAATATACGTAGTCTTCGATCTCAAGTAGCTTCCTTTTAATCAAGTTATGTCTGCTTGATGTAGAGTCGATTTTCTTCCGGTTACTTGGTACAGAGAGCTCCTGTATGAAGTAAATGGAATCGCGATCGTGGAATGTACCGCTAAAAGGTACCTGTAGTATACTTTGAATTTGTTCATATGCTTAAAGCATATTCGCAATGGATCACAGCCTTTTGCCAGTCGATTTCAGGAAAATTGGTATCCTGTTTTTCCGTGGTATGAGTTTTGTATCGAATTCGGGTGTCGGAGGGGTCCCGGGCCCTTTTCCCTAGAGTCGGTTTTGCACCCAGAACTCATGAGTGAGATGTGTTGGTGTGATTGATTTGCTTTTTTGCCATTTTTAAATACAGCCTTAAGTAGGCAAGTAGCATACCTTCTCTAGATTTGTGTGCATGGTGAAGATTTAATTTTAAATAGGGCCAGGGTAGAGGATTCACCTTCGGTCAGCACTCCGAGGCGTTTTCGTAAAAGGTGATATCCCTCACCTGGGAACTGTTGATACCTTAGTATATCTCGGCCGATATGCTAAAGTATTAATGTATTTATAATTTCATTGAATTTCGTTTTAAATTCCGTCTTTTAATTGTCCGGGATGACAAGTGTAATGTTTGGAACGATTGGCGAGACTATTATCTTGCTTCACAATTCTGGTAGAATTGAGGGCGATAGCTTTCCCTCGGGTAGGTCGAGTCAAGTACCTTTTTATAACTCGTGCAAAGCGCTGTATTGGCGTTTTGCATTGGGATAAAGAGGAAATTTTGTTCAGTTCGGCATATACTTTTTTATGCCGAATATAAGTTAGAGTTAAAGTTTTGTTGAAATGATTGGGAGGTAGGATTCTACCTCCCGCCCTACGCATAGGGTGGGTCTCAAAGCAGCAACCTCCACGTGGTGAGACCTGGGCAATCGGAATTGTTTGTCGTGTAATAATGACAGGGAAATGATTTTGAGGCATTGTTTTATAGTATCAAATTTATGTAGAATTATAGTAATTACAGTTCGTATTATTTTGCAGTCCTTTACGGAACAAGTACCAGCATTATAATTTATTTGCCCGTCTTATTACACCATAAATAGTTTCGAGCTAATTGACTGCAGGTTATTTTACATTTATAAGATGGGAATAAGGAATTAACATTTCATTTATAAATGTAAAATAACCAATCCATAAAATTGGTAAATTGTGGATTTGTTATTCTGATAGAATTAAATTTAATATTAATCCACCATCTACAATTGACTTGGACCATTTAGGAACGAAATTGACCACTTTGAAATATTTACCATTTTTGTGATTTTGTATTGACCCGTTTTTGACCGAAAACAATTTTTTAGCCGCTTCTTTCGACTCAAAATCGTCCTAGAATATATTTATACATCATTTACCATCGATTTAGGCCATTTAGGAACGATTTTGGCGACTTTTAATTTTTGGCAATTTTTGAAGGTGTACCCCTTTACATTTTTTCAACTTCGGTTCGACCAATTTTTGACCATTAAAAATTTTTAAACCACTTCTTTCGACCAGAAATCGTCCTAGAATATGTTTATACATCAATTACCATCGATTTGAGTCGTGTAGAAGTGATTTTGGCGACTTTCAATTTTTGACAATTTTTGAAGGTGTACCCCTTTACATTTTTTCAACTTGGATTCGACCCATTTTTGACCAATAAAAATTTTTTAACCGCTTCTTTCGACCAGAAATCGTCCTAGAATATGTTTATACATCATTTACCATCGATTTGGGTCGTGTAGAATTGATTTTGGCGACTTTCAATTTTTGACAATTTTTGAAGGTGTACCCCTTTACATTTTTTCAACTTGGGTTCGACCCATTTTTGACCATTAAAAATTTTTAAACCACTTCTTTCGACCAGAAATCGTCCTAGAATATGTTTATACATCAATTACCATCGATTTGGGTCGTGTAGAAGTGATTTTGGCGACTTTTCATTTTTGAGAATTTTTGAAGGTGTACCCCTTTACATTTTTTCAACTTGGATTCGACCCATTTTTGACCAATAAAAATTTTTTAACCGCTTCTTTCGACCAGAAATCGTCCTAGAATATGTTTATACATCAATTACCATCGATTTGGGTCGTTTAGAATTGATTTTGGCGACTTTTAATTTTTGAGAATTTTTGAAGGTGTACCCCTTTACATTTTTTCAACTTGGGTTCGACCCATTTTTTACCAATAAAAATTTTTTAACCGCTTCTTTCGACCAGAAATCGTCCTAGAATATGTTTATACATCAATTACCATCGATTTGGGTCGTTTAGAATTGATTTTGGCGACTTTCAATTTTTGACAATTTTTGAAGGTGTACCCCTTTACATTTTTTCAACTTGGGTTCGACCCATTTTTGACCAATAAAAATTTTTTAACCGCTTCTTTCGACCCAAAATCGTCCTAGAATATGTTCATACATCATTTACCATCGATTTGGGTCATTTAGAAGTGATTTTGGGGACTTTTAATTTTTGACAATTTTTGAAGGTATACCCCTTTACATTTTTTCGACTTGGATTCGACTCATTTTTGACCAATAAACATTTTTAAACCACTTCTTCCGACCAGAAATCGTCCTAGAATATGTTTATACATCATTTACCATCGATTTGGGTCATGTAGAAGTGATTTTGGCGACTTTGAAATTTTGACAATTTTTGAAGGTATACCCCTTCACATTTTTTCGATTCTGGATCGACCCATTTTTCGGCCAAAAAAATTTTTTAACCGCTTCTTTCGACCCAAAATCGTCCTAGAATATGTTTATACATCAATTACCATCGATTTGCGTCGTGTAGAAGTGATTTTGGCGACTTTTCATTTTTGAGAATTTTTGAAGGTGTACCCCTTTACATTTTTTCAACTTGGGTTCGACCCATTTTTTACCAATAAAAATTTTTTAACCGCTTCTTTCGACCAGAAATCGTCCTAGAATATGTTTATACATCAATTACCATCGATTTGGGTCGTGTAGAAGTGATTTTGGCGACTTTTCATTTTTGACAATTTTTGAAGGTATACCCCTTCACATTTTTTCGATTCTGGATCGACCATTTTTCGGCCCAAAAAATTTTTTAACCGCTTCTTTCGACCCAAAATCGGCCTAGAACATTATTAGGCATCACCCACCATCGATTTGGGCCGATTTGGGTAGTTCAAAGTTTTTTTTACTCATTTCTGCAGAGGGCACTTCTTATATATTTTTTCCTACGTGAGTAATATTTGACTGGAATCACGAAGGCCCATTTAATGCTTACGATTAGTCTTCTTATACCTCGTCTGTGATACTGCAAGTAATTGGAAATTAGATTTTGATTTTTCGGAATCTTCGCTAGTAAAATTCTATTGCGGCTTCCTTCACGCCTTAAGAGGAAAGATACATTTCAGGCTTAGCATATTCTACATCTCGTCGATAATAATAGATTATAACTACTTAAATTTTTCTAAAAAAGAACACTTGAAAATCTATCATAACAAATATTGAATTAGATTCCTAGACTTAATTATTTTCACTAAACCTTTGTTCTTATTCACCTGGTTGAGAACCAGCGGTGCACAGCATAGGCGTCACCAAATATAATCTAGACGAGATCAAAGCTTTTGATTTGGACTTTTGTAGTATTTTACAATTATGATAAAGTTTCTTTAACATTCAGGTATTATTATTTTCGTAACAAATATTGCAACTTATCATTTACTTTTTCCCTAAAATATGATCTGATATAAATGTATTATATACGTAGCATTATATTTTTGTGCTGACGCCCATGAGCACAGAATAATCGTGTGTATTAAAGATACAGCCGTCAAGTAGCGAATGTTCGCGACAGTTCACGCTGAGGCTCCCTGACATTCGCAAACAGCAGAAAAACCTGAGCTAGGATAGAGTTGTAAGATTAATGAAGGATTAAAGAAACTCTTTCTTAAACCTAATCAGAAGGAAAGGAACGAAACTGCACAAATGGTGCGTTCCCTGGAGAACACATACGCCAGGTTGTTGAGATCTTGCGGGAAGGTCTCCTAAGGGGAGCGCCTTTGACAAGTGGTTCTGCTAGTGATAGTCAAATTATTAAAGTTCACGAAATGGCAGAGAATCAAGGAAATTCGTCGAATGAAACCAACCAAGGTATCAACATCTTGGGTTCTCTTAACAAGTCTCATTATGAGCTTCCTTGGACATAACCTAGGGATTGTTGTCTCTTGACTTAAAACAGTATTATTCACTTGTTTGTCCATTAACTTTTCATAAGTTAACACTATATGGTAGTGGGATAGATTGGATGTTTTACAATGTTTTTAAGAAGCTATCCTTTTGGACACGATATAGTCAATTTGTTTCGATTTTAGGTTCCAGCAGGGCATTCAGCTTTCAACGTTTGGATTTTAGATCTAATAGTGATATTCAAAATGAAATGTCAGGTAGTAGTTGGGTCGCAATTCTCTTCCTGTAATTCTTTTTAATATACTGAATGATGCATGACGTTTGATGTACATATAGCATCTTTGTTTACAACAGAGAAGAGAAGACAATTGAAGCTTAGTTTTCAAACCCAAGGAAGTAATTTGTCCTTTGCTAATTCAACAAATTCATCACTTTCTAATTCCACTGGAGCTGCAGCATGTCCCCCAATGTAAGATCTGAAGATAAGGTTTTAGCATATAGAAGTTCTATCAGGATTTACATTATATCTCAATGTTATGTTTTCAGAATGATAATATTATTGTTGTTACTTTAGTTATTATTTAATATGTTAATTATTGCAATACCTAATAATAGATCCTCCCGTCCGAGTTTGCCATTACCTTTACCCAAGCTGCCAGTCAGACCAAGGTCTGCTCCACAGCAGCAAGAATTTCTCCCTGATAAAGCAAGGTATTGAAATAAAACAAAACTACATAAATCTTGTTATAAGTGCATTACAAAGGTGTTAATGCACTTTATGTATCTTATAGAGATAAATTACGAATGTGCCAGTCAATGCAAAGTACTGGAAAACTACAATTATCACCAGATGTAGTGTATGATTTCACAAGTGAAGATCTTCAAGATTTAGGGGAAATAGGAAGGGGAGGATTTGGTACTGTAAATAAAATGATTCATAGGATAAGCGATACTGTTATGGCTGTGAAGGTATGCTATGAAATTTTGATTCATGGATAGTATGAGAGGAAGGTGGAACCTTTGCAGTCTTAGGAATAATAAACCATCTTTTAGAGAATTCGTTCCACAGTGGACGAAAGGGAGCAAAAGCAATTATTAATGGACTTAGAAGTTGTAATGAAGTCTAATGAATGCCCATGCATTGTGCAGTTTTATGGAGCTTTATTTAAAGAGGCAAGTACTTGGAGATCCTAGGAAACATGAGTATCCCTAAAAATAGTTTTTCTTCTATTTAGGGTGACTGCTGGATTTGTATGGAACTCATGGACACTTCATTAGATATATTTTATAAGTTCATTCATGAAATATTAAAAGAAAGGATACCAGAACGTATCTTAGGCAAAATTACAGTCGCCACGGTAAAAGCATTAAACTACCTGAAAGAAAAGTTGAGGATAATCCACAGAGATGTTAAGCCTAGTAATATACTTTTGGATCGACACGGCAACATAAAACTTTGCGATTTCGGTATATCGGGACAGTTAGTAGATTCCATTGCGCGAACACGGGATGCCGGATGCAGACCATACATGGCTGTAAGTCAGAAAAAGAATGGCAAGTAATTAAATAAATTAGATTTAATTACTTTACGATAATCTTCCAGCCGGAAAGGATAGATCCTCAACGTGCAAGAGGCTATGATGTAAGAAGCGATGTATGGTCGTTAGGCATTACATTGATGGAAATTGCCACTGGTTATTTTCCATATCCAAAATGGAATTCCGTTTTTGAGCAGCTTTATCAAGTGGTTCAAGGTGATCCACCGCGACTCTCTCCTAATGAAAACGGAAATCACTTTACTATGGATTTCGTGAACTTCGTGAATACATGGTAATTGTCTATCGAAGTTGCGCACATCAATGTTTGGTTCATATTTAAGACGAACTGGTATTAAACCGAGCATATCTTTTAAAGTTTAATCAAAGAAGAAACCCAGCGACCGAAGTACAATAAACTGTTGGAGCATCCTTTTATTAGAAAAGCGGAAGAAGATACGATTGACGTCGCAAGATATATATGCGGCGTTCTTGACAATATGGTTCTCAGGGGATTGACGCCTTTCACGATCAATCGGCATTAAAACTATGAGGATTTAAGAAGATACGATATTTGTACCTTGATTTTCAGCAGTCCTTCAGACTTCCACGCTATTTAATGTACATGAGCGGGTTATTTGCACTCCAATCTAGCATAGGTAGTCAAATTGATTGACGACGATCATTATCGGCGTAAAATCATCTTGCTTAGATACTGTACTGTCTTGTGGCAGAATGCTCGTATTGCATAGCGGTTAGAGAAGTGTTTCAACAACAGGTTGGCATATTCACTAAGTAGCGTGTCGAACGAGAGTCCTGGATTCCAGCTTTCTATTACATACTCGCACTGAAGCAAAGTGCGTGAATAAAAAAGAGCACCAACACCGACACCACCCCCTTTAAACCTCTCTTTTTCATTATCCTTGTTCTCCAATTATGAGGCAGACTACTCCCTTTTCAACAGAATTTTCTTCTTAGTTTGTCGCAACGGCTGGGTTTGCTCGATGAATTCATCGTGGATTGTATGTGTATATACATATAAATATCAAGCGGAATATATATACATATACGGAAATATATCTTGCCTAAGGATTTACCATCGCGATTTTGTAAAGAGCTTTCGCGCTCAATGGAGACACGTGGAACTCTTCGAGTTGCGATCCATCCGGACAGCAGTTCCAATGTGATTTTCTTAGGAGAGATTAAAGTACGAGTACCGAATGTTGGGCAATGGTAGGAGTGCTGTAATGTAAGAAAAATAAATCATTGACACACGCAATAAAGACATTACTACGTTTTCACGGTAGCATTGACCCCGAACTTTACCCGTATATTTTGCGTCACCACGTTTTTGCGGATAAAGATAGTTCCGGTCTCTGAAGATTCGCTGGTCCTTCAAAACCTGCGGGTCTCCAGGTGCTAGTTCGCAAATAGATACTAGACGACTTTAAATTTGCAATCCATTTCCGTGCTCATGTTTATTTCTACTTATAAGGAAACGAACTAATTAATTTCTTTCTCCATTTATAACTGTTATTAAGAATTCTTTTATTTCTTTTTAATACACCAATGAAAATAATAGTTAAAATTTCAGATCAAGATTAACATCCAACACTAATAATCGGTGTTAATGCCGAAGGCAGATAGAAATAAATGTCTTCAGTTTTAATTAGTTTCGTTTCTATTCTTCCAACTTCATCGAATTCGATTTTTATTAGATTCGTGAGTACGCGGGAATAATTTAGTTTATTTTCTTTTTCTAACAGATTATTGGAGTTTGTAAGAACAAATTATAAGCACAATCGATAGCGCGAGTCAGTGTGTGGGTGCACCTGTCGTAGTGGTACCGTTTGCACAGGTAAAAAGATGGAGGTGGATCGATGGCAGTGGTGGTAGGTAGTAGCGATTGTCGGCAGTTCCGAAGGTACCATCAGTTCCACCACGAATTATTCGCCAAAGCTTTTGAACCTCGTGTCGGCCGACGATGAATATTTCATCTGAGAAAGCCGAATTAATCGATAAATGATGATTAAACAAATTTTCCGTATTAACTCTGGTGTTCCGTTTACACGTTCGTAGTGCCGTTTTTTCATGCCGCGGTTCTGCTTAGCCGTTAAGTAAATTGCGTTCTAATTCATCGCGCGATTGAAGTTTTATTGTTTTATTTCATCGTAGAAATCTGAAAACTGTGGACATTTTATCAAGACGAAGTAAAAATCGGTCATTGAAATTCTTTAATAATTTTATATCGGATACACGAAGAGAATCGTCGGCTTCCTGATTGCAAGAATAACATTTACTTCGGTGAGTGCATATTTACAGCTTTCAATCATCTCTTCCTTTAATTGATTTATTTATATACACTCAATATTTCTCATTATTATGTATACAAACATATTTGTGAACAATTATTGATCACTTCCGCGTGTATTATATTATTACGCATAATTTGTAACATTAATCACACACTTATTTTACAGTCTTAAGTTATAGATTTTCCCATTCAAACATCATCACACACGAGCACTTTACTTTTACATAAAAATTCGACCAATTACAAGATAACATCCAATGTTAACCGTAAAATAACATCATAGTACAAATTCAAGGCATTCCAGCATATTATTATACAGTATCAGTCAAAATATTCCAAGCCAATTATATCGCTCCGCCTATTAAAATGTAAAGATATTACATCCGTGGAATCGTCAGGTAAAATGTTATAATATAAAGAATTTATTAGTGTCACATGCAGGATTTACTAATGTTAATGACATATTATGAATAATAATATTATTCTGCTCAGTATTCTCGAATATATTATGTCGGAATAGCTAAAAATTGAATTTCTCAAGGAACAGATCAAGCGTATTTTTGTTGGAGGTTCCCGACGTCGGTTTCTGTAGCAGTTGCTGGTGGCTGCTGCTGCAGTCGTCGGAATCAATTCCCTTGAATATTTTATGCGAGTGCCTCCGCCCTCCCGGAAACTATCCTCGTACTCGCGTCTATATCCGTAGCCGGCTGGTATTATCTGGTCTTTTAAGTTCTCCACTGAAATACGTCCACATCATGCTTTTCACGATGACCTATAACCACATCCTAAGAAGGTACATCGAGACCGATCGACTCGACTTCGCGATGCACTTTTCAAGGAGACGCTAAAACCTCACCCCGATTAATCCAACGCAACTTGTCCTTTCCCAGGGAGAATATGCTTGAAATTATTCCAATTTCGTGCACGCTATTCCGTGGATACCTTCCTTCGATTATCATTCCAAGTTTAATCTCCAATTCGAACTGTAAGTTTTACTGACGTTACTTGTTTTAGTAGTATAATCTTAATCGATTATAATCTTGTCGATATGGATCTCATGAAAATTGCAGATTTATCCGGCGAACGGATGTCATTGAGAAAGTGTTTTCGAATGCATCCCTTTGATGGCGGTCACTATATTTTATATTGAATTATGTCGGAGATATTGTTCTGTTAATAATAGTATATACCGGATCCAAATACTAATAATTATTTAGTGAAATATAATACTTTGTAGGATACACAAAACCTTCAATGGTCGGAAGGGAGCCATGATTAAGAGAAAGTTATCTGATACTTCTTCAAATAGTATTGGCGTATTATAACTAGGTTTTTGTTTATCGCAAAAATAAGAAGCAAAGGAGTATCGTGAAAGCATTTGCCTGGGCAATTGATGGTGGTGGAAGGGAAAGTGGGAGTGAGTCAGAAGGTGGGCTGGCAGGTGATACTGGGGGTGCTGGTACTGTCGGTGGTCGTGCTGCTGCTACCAGGAGCGGTAGCGCAGGGTCGAACAGCTGGGTAACCCACCCGGGGGACGGATGTTCCCAGGAGATTATTGATCGTGCGCACAGATACTTCCACTTTGACGACGTGGGCGTCACGGGGGTCCGGCAATGGTCTCCATCTGAGATTTTAATTTTTCAAGGTGTCTTTACTGGCTTGACAATCCAAGAACCAGCTTACAATTCGTATAGACCTCAGCAATTTATTCATTCAACGATATCATAATAATATAACAATATTACTATCATTTACACCAGCAAGGAACTACCGTTCTGCTTGTTTAACAGCCAACAAAACTTGCAAAGCACTTTGGAAATTATGCGGAAATGATTTGCGATCTTTTTGAAAACGTACTAACAATGAGATCTTTACATGCACCGTCTTTCTAGGAAATAATAGTAATGTTTAGTTTCTACATTAATAGCAATGCCTCGACCACTGAAAATATCGCGGACGATGATAATATCATTAATGATATCACCTTCGTCTTATCATTTGATTATTATCCGTACTACTTCCATCTTTAATCAGAGAGAGATTACGCATGAAGAGGGTGGGCCGATTCTTGGATGACGCCCAAACGCGTGTCCCGTGCGCGACACGTGTCTGGGTTTTTGCGCATTTACAAGAGATCCCGCTGGGAAAATCTGATCCCCTAACAATTCTGAGGGACATTGACCAATCATGTGGTCGGTTTAGGAATATCTCGCCGCGCCATTCTCGTGCTGGTCGAATGGCTGCGATCCTTTCCCCTCTTTCTTCTACCTGGCGGCCGCTGCCTCCCACGATTCGATCAATGGAAGTACCTGTACCAAAAGCTCGGGTTTTAAACGATCACCCCTGCCAGCTTCTATGGCGGAGTATACTTTTATTGCCACCGCATCTAATCTCTCCATCGCTCTCACATTTGCCACACTATTTTCTTCATCTGATCTCGTGCATTTTTATTTTAGGCAACGGTCAATAACACCCAACCCACCGCGAGCAGGTTGAACCTTCGGGTTATCGAGTCACCGGTATAAATGCCAAAGTAGAATGTCCTGGTCTCTTAAAGAAAGCCCGTGAATAACGAGTGAAAGAACAGTTGGTAATTCTAAGTAGAACGTGATGTTCATTGTAAATTATATTCGGAGTTCCTCAGGTATCTTCTTCTATTTTTTTGGTTAGTAACATACAAGTTTGTTGATACACGGTTATTAAGGTGTTCCCGAAATTGGCATTAACGTGACAAGAGCACGTGGTAGTCACTAGCTCGGAAAAATACAATTAGTATTTTACACTGGATGAGTTTCGAAAGCTTCGCGGCACCTGGGTACATGCCAATTATATTCAGCTGCCCCGAATTTTACTTTGTCTCTTAATGCTATTCGATATTCCACTTCCGTACGTTTTCCAGCTGCTTTTCATGAACGAAAAAGGAATTAGGATATTCGGCTACACGGCCTTGTCTTAAACAGCTGGACCAGTTGAGCCTCCTACATCTAGCATTACAGAACACAGTCATATTTACAGGAACCACACAACATTTCCAGTCCAAAAGCCTAATAAAAAAGACCATGTAATATCTGATTTACAAGACTAGTAATTAATAACGAAGTAAACATCATAACATATTATAAGTTCCGTTATATGTATTGCATATTATTGAGGCAATCAGAGTACTTTAATAGGATCTTAAGGCAGTAAGACGTAAGGTACGAAAATGCGTAAAAACTCTTTGGTAGAACGCCATAACGGGAAGTATAACTAGGGGTGAGCACCCTCGTACGTAGACAGGGGGGATTGCGAGAAGGAAAAAGGGTCGTCGGGTCTGGACAACGTATGTATGGTCCACCTGCAAAAGGGAGCCAGCACCTGTCACGCGCACCAACCACGACCAGCTCGGTGTCGAGCAGGTAGACCTAAACTGGCCACCCCTACCATTTCTACCAGTCCATTCCTACCCGAATGATCATGCGGTCTACACATTCTGTCCCCCACGTCATTCCAAGCACACGTACGTACCCTGGAATATCCTAACTCCGTTCGCTTCCAGGAACTTCTCTCAGTTCTTTATTCGCGATGTAAAACGTTGGTCGAAAAGGTAACGTGTTTAGTGCGTGTGTTACAGGAGATTGATACCGAAGATTATTTCTAATCGCTGAGCCTAATTGTATCGGTGCAACTACTGTGCCCGTGGGAAGTTAATGTACGTCGTAACTATTATAACCGGTAATTGTAACCGGTAATATCGATATTGTCATTTAGACCTTACCGGGCCATTAGTGTAAGTGGAAGTGCTGTAATATTTTTATGGACACTGGCATCGATGAAGATGATTATTTACTGGTAATCGAGTGCCATTCTCGAATGTACGACTACGTATACTAAACGTGAGGATAGTATTCGGTGGTAGAGGAAATCTTGGTAGGAAGGGCTGTCGTAGTTATATTGAAAATCATTGGGTTTGTGAATCATACGTGTTGCGGCGGAGAAATTCTGCGAAGCGAGGTAATCAGGGTTCGGGATCGGAAGTGGTGACTATCTTGGAAGGGGTATCTACCATACTGTATCAGGTGCAGCTATTACTTGCCGGTGAGTTGAAATGCGGAGGAAGATAAACTTCGACGCAGTAATTTTCCCTGTCGCCTCGCGAGATCAATTCTGGAAAAAAAATCAACCTTCCACCACGGTGTTCTACGTCGTATTCCACGTTCCATCAATCGCTTTCTATCTGCGATATTATGTCTCGCAGATAATCTATGAACATTAATCAATTTATGACAATTGGGATTATTAATGTTTGACATAGAATAAGTTTTAAGAAGTATCTTAGTAATATGGTGTTCTTTCTGTGCAGGCGCTCCTGGGCGCGTTGTAAGACTGTGTGATGAAAGATGGTCAGAATGAGGGGTGACATGGTGAAAATTGAAGTGCCAATGGATGGTGGTTCACCTGTCCTCGCGGAAAGTATGGATACGGATGAGTATGGCGTGGAGGCAGAGCTTACTAGCCTTTCATGGCTACAATCCCTTGACATTACAAGTGCTTCTAGTCTGCCAACACCGCCCTGTTCGCCATCTCCGCCCCCGGTCACGAGACAACCACCGAAAAAACTGTCGCCTCTAGTTAAGGCTGAAATGGGTGAGATAAGCAGGGTCCAGAAACTTGGAGAATGTTATACCGATTATTTTGGAGTATTTGATATTAGGAATGATTTGATCGGTCATGATAAACCAAAGCATTTAATAGTAGTAGTAGTTTCTTATTAGTCATTTATGGAAACACTGGTTCTATAATATAGAGCAGCGGCTAATATTTTATAATATCTTATTTATTAATAACGGTTCTGTACTTTTAATAGACCTCGCTGAAAACGCTGAGAAATATCGAACAGACCCTGATGCTAAACCGCCTTTTTCATATGCCACGATTATATGTTTGGCGATGCGTGCAAATAATAATAAGGTATCCCTCTCAAATATATACGCGTGGATTCGGGAAAATTTCTTGTTCTACAAATACGCCGATCCAGCTTGGCAGGTAATTTATTATTCGTACAAATAGATATGAATATATAAAATGGTAGGTCGAGGTTTTTTGAGTCAAGGGCTTCTTGGATCGGTCTAAGAATTTTTTATTTTAAGCATTTATTATGCACATTTGCGTGCTTGAAAACAAGTGGTACATGTTTTAATTGGTACTTAAGATGCGGCTATTCTTTCCCGGTTAGAAATAATTATTTCAATATTTGCTAATGCTTAAAATATGGTTAAAATTTCAAAGTCGCTAATTTTGCTTCTACATATTCCAAATCGATGGTGGATGACGTATAAACATATTCTGGGACGGTTTTGGGTCGAAAGAAGCGGTTAAAAAATTTATTCCGTTAAAAAAATGGGTCAACCTAAAATCGTAAAAATGTGAAGGGGTATACCTTCAAAAATTGTCACAATTTCAAAGTCGCCAGAATCAATTCTAAATGGCCCAAATCGATGGTAAATGATGTATAAACATATTCTAGGACGATTTTGGGTCGAAAGAAGCGGTTAAAAAATTTTTATTGGTCAAAAATGGTCGATCCAGAATCGAAAAAATGTGAAGGGGTATACCTTCAAAAATTGTCAAAATTTCAAAGTCGCCAGAATCAATTCTAAATGACCCAAATCGATGGTAAATGATGTATAAACATATTCTAGGACGATTTTGGGCCGAAAGAAGCGGTTAAAAAATTTGTTTGGCCGAAAAATCGTCGATCCAGAATCGAAAAAATATGAAGGGGTATACCTTCAAAAATTGTCAAAAATTGAAAGTCGCCAGAATCAATTCTAAATGACCCAAATCGATGGTAAATGATGTATAAACATATTCTAGGACGATTTTGGGCCGAAAGAAGCGGTTAAAAAATTTGTTTGGCCGAAAAATCGTCGATCCAGAATCGAAAAAATATGAAGGGGTATACCTTAAAAAATTGTCAAAAATTGAAAGTCGCCAGAATCAATTCTAAATGACCCAAATCGATGGTAAATGATGTATAAACATATTCTAGGATCATAATTGCATTTCAAAAGAAAACAAACTGATCCAAATAGCCTCAAGTCCGACTTCAATTACTTCCAAGATTTATAGATGTCTTGACAATTTTTATCCGACTTATTCCTTAAACGACTCAAACAACCCCCGCCTTACCCTATATTCTTATTATTGGTACAGCAGGAAGAAATGATTTTCTTGCCACAGTTATATATAATTTCAATCACATGTGTTAAGTATTTTACTATTATGGGGAATTACACTTGTATACAGAATTCTATTCGACACAATCTCTCCTTGAACAAATGCTTCGTGAAATTACCTCGGTCAAAGGATGAGCCTGGTAAAGGAGGATTCTGGAAATTGGACCTCGAGAGAATGGAAGAAGGTAAAAGATCGAGACGTCGTTCGGCATTACCTCAAAGAACTCGAGGAACAAAAAGGCAGTTATCTACCGCGACGACGACGACGACAACTGCAACAGCAACGATAAGCAATCTTCAGACGAGTTGTGCCCCGCCGACAAGCTGTCTTTCTACCCTTTACGAGACACCGCCAAGTAGCGTGTCCCCTCCAATCCCGGACACTCTTTCAGAAGTGCCAGAATCCACACAAGTTAGCCTCAGTGAAGATGATCTCACTGGTTTATTAATTGCAACAGCAGGATGGGACGAAAACCAATTGGACCTCCTCGATTCTCTTCTGGACACGCTTTAAGCTTAGCTGCCCAATTTGTCTTCTACGCGGTGTGACGAATACAATTTTAATCGAGCAGTAACTTAAACCGTAAAGAATCGACTTGCATCGAGGATGATATGAATTCTCAATTAACATTGGAACTTCCTTATTTCAAGCATCCTCCTGTATTCCCAATGTCTGCAGTGAGTTAGAACAGAAAATGGTCCTTCGACGATGACATTTAAATCCCCAATGAGGACTCAGGAATTATTATTGGTTCAGGTGAACAACGACTGATTACGGGGAGGAAAGGTTTGCTTGTCATTGTGGTTTTTCATAGCATAGAAAAACTTGTGGAAGTACATGTCGATACTGTGTTTAATTATGTTTGATCTTGTCGGAATGCATAGACGTATTATCGAACGAGAGACTCTACAAAGAATTCTACTTGTCTCGGGTTTTTGCTACCGTCCATTACGAATATATGCATGTAATATTCTGAAGAAAACCAATATGTAAGAGAAAACGTTTGAGCCGTATTTATAATCGGTTCGCGTTTCAAGTATTATTAGAATACGTCGCTAAATGTTCGCGCTAATTGAACACAATTGGGAGAACTTTACAGAGAGTCATAATCGCCGGTTAATCAACTTTGTTACACATGAGAATCAATTCACACTCACGTCAAATCGAAACATTTACAATCCCGAAGAACCAATCTGCATCGTATTCTTAAGACTAATGTATCTTAAATAATATACGGAATAAAATTCATGATAGAATGTTTCTATGATGAATTAACGGCGAGTGATTCTCTGTAACGAAAATCATTTTTTGCGACGCAACAATTCACGCATCGTGCCTTTGGATAATTAGCGAGTATCTCTTATACATTTCCCGACGTTATTTCGCGTATATTTGCCAGATCGATCGGTTAGCGCGTCGCGTGTTTTTTTACACCTTATTTTTGATAAGATATCTATGAAATGCACCATTCCTACTATTTAAAATTTATACTCACAGGGACATGGACCTTATAGCATTTATCCAAGCTGACTGCAGGATATTCTTAATTGTTTTATTTTGCAGAGAATTGGCTTTTATACACGGTATACTATTTGTATCTGTATATCCTTATCCTGTCCATTTGTCGTGCAAAAAAAGCAAACTGATAACACGTTTCGTGACGCGCAACCGCAACTAAATCAACGATTGATTACGTTAGAAGAAAGCAGGTATACACGTGAATTAGTGAGAATGCACTAAGATCGCGACGAGTATTATCGCGAAATTTCATTTTGAATGATAAGCGAAGCGTAGAAATCTTAGCGATAAGATAATTTGGGCTGCATTGCATTTGTCTTGCATACAGGATGATTCGGAAGAATAGGAATAATCGTTCGATTACTGGTGGAAAATACTCAAAGTGTTAGAAGAAATTGTTTTTCGATGTTATCGGTTAGTAATTTATGTATTTATCTTGAATTATGCAGAGTAACGATATCAATTAATTTATTTGAGTATTAATGCGGGGATGAAACAACGCGTAGGAAATAATATTTTTATCGGTGTTAAACGATCTATTTTTACGACGAGCAATTACTTGGAATTATTATTAGCAAACCTCGAAGTTGGATATAAATTATATTATAATATAGAGTATATAAGTAGCATGGTACTACATCGGAGTAAGATAGATAAGTTTATTTATTATTTCAGTTCTTAGAAGCATTCTGTATGTATTTATTACATTTTATTCTTACGTGTATGATATATGGTAATAATGCAAGAATATACTTAAGAGAGGCGATATAAATACGTTAGCGTGTGATACATATATTTACTATAATATATAGTTGAATCGGTGTGTCGATTTTTCCGGTCTGACTAATGCCTTCTCAGAATCCGTCCAGAAAGTAGATTTATCGTATTTCGATTGAATTAACGATATCGAAATCGTTTAGATAAGGTGATATATGCTCATTCTCTCAAAACGATAAACTAATTTAAGTAGAATCAAGGAAAGATATATTAACTCTTTCGGGGATATTTATAAGGAATCAGCATGAAAGTTACTTTGTAAAATAAATCTTAATTGGATAAGAATTCTGTCGGCTGCAATCAGGTGAAAGGAGATCAGTGGTGCAAGGATTTTATCATTGACATACAACTGAAATTCAATATAACAATTATATTGTGGAATATCTCATGTCTTTTACAGAGTGGGATTTTATATGATTCATCCATTTTAAACAATTTCTGATTACGTCACTGAAACCATCATCGTCCTACCATTAGTTCTATCCTTAAATAGGGTGATTCAATAATTATAAGCATTTTATTGAAGGTTGATATCAAACTTATGAAACTGACCCATTACCAATCATTCTTCCAATTCTTTGACCATTGACTTTCACTTCTTTACCAAACCACGTCATCTTCTGTAAGATAATAATATTAATTATTATCTCCAATTATTTCCAATCAATATTGCGTCAGGTAATGGGTTGGATCTTTTAATATGGAGGTGATTGAGATAGATCTTATCCTTGAGTATTAAGGCCAATAACTCTACCTTGGTTTAAACATTAAACGAGATTTGTTCTTTAGTGGCACAATATTATTTACACAATTTATATTAATTACTGAACTTCATTTCAACTAAAGGGAAACGCATAAAATTGTTCACAAATAATTCCAGAATTAAGGAATTAAATATTGCCACGATCAAGTCTCGTTTATTATTTAAATCATGTCGTAGGATTTAGAAAATAAATATATATGTATAATAAATAACGAGATGAGGTAGAATCGAGATCGAACTAAATCGTCGTGAGAGTGGATGTTTTCTGTAGATGTTCGAAAAATAATAATTCAAATAACGAACGGTTCGTAACAATTAATCTTCTACTGACCACGATGCCACAGGTACTCGAATAGAATTATACGTGCCTTGAGATAAGCAAATAGTTATTTTTCTCTTCGTACATACTAATGATTATTAATCCACGAAAAAAAAGCTCAGTGCAACGTGTGGTTGTCTCCATCATTTGTATTCGTTATAATTCAACTTGTAATGGAATATAAAGATACATGTTAAACTGCTCTCAATTGCTATTCTTACAAGTATCTTATAAATTCAATCGATGTCATTTAACATTCTAATTTCATTGAAATTCTTTACACTATTCGAAAGGAAGCACTCTATTGTTTCGTGATTCTTAAAATTATAATTAAAGAGTAGGTTTTAATTAATCTCATATGGTTCAACAGATATAAATTTACCTCTATATTAATCCTTTAATATTATTATAATATAATTTAAGGATTAATGTAGAGGCACATGTTTATTCAACAATTTGTACCATTAATTTCGTCCAATTCGTTTGGACAGTAATAAGAATAATATCATATCACAGGTCATCATATAATATTTATTAAGTTATATAGAATATTTATACATCAAAGAATATAAATGTTCTACTCTACACAGAATAATATGCATGTGCGGTGCATTTTTTTATACGTATATATACGTCGTAAGCGCCACACGCGGTGACGCGCTACCCCCCCACTCCAGCCACTAGTTGCTGTCGGCGCGGGGCAAGGTAAAGATAGTCAGCAGTATTACGTCGATTGGTGTGGAGTTGTTCCGTGTAGTTTCTTCTAATTTTTTCTAATTTGTGTTTTTTCAAGAATTCCAAGGTTTTCTGATTGTCTCTCGTAGAACCACGAAGCTGTCTGACCATGAATCTTCAGGTTTTTGGTATTAATTCTTCCTTAATTCTCGATATTCTCCGACTAGAGCAAGTCATGGCGCCGGCCGGTTGATCGTTCTTCGTAGTATCATAATTGCGTGGTATTTCTTGCACTTAGATACTTTGATTATTCACCGAAATTCGGTTTTATATTCCCTCGGGAATGGACATCCAAATTCTAACGTAGATGTTCGTCTTAGATGTATTACACAGTTGAGTAGACGCTTTGGTCGTCGACATTTTTTCCTCTTCGCGTCATTTGTTTTTACACGACGTCATTCAAGCTAGTTGCGTTGTGTTTATGTTTCATCAGTATTGTTGCACGATTATCATTCACTCAATCGTGTCCTTGAATTATTCACTGTTGTTCGTTTTTAACCGATTCTTTCGTCGATGATTTGAGTTAATTTGTAGCCCTTGTATTTCCCACGTGGCGTCACTTCATCTTTTAAATTTTCGCACCAAGTAATCGATATATATCTCGAATGAGTTTGAATGAAAGCGTCGGTGTGCGGACCACCGAAATCTTGTGTTTTTTGAAAGATTTCTATGGTCACGAGTAATGCGATCTTAGAGTCAGTGATTGCTATTAATGTTATAATTATTGCGAAATTAGAGTCAGTGTTATTCGATGGACTCAAATCTTTGATTGCATTCAAAGGGCGTTTTGGAAAAAGGCTTCCTCAAAGAGTGCTGTGACGAGCCGAGTGGTGAGTCCTCCAAATTTCTGCCTATTAGAAGATTTTACCGTCTTGTTTAATTAATATTTCGTTAATATTTCGAATTCGACATTCCCTATTAGTACGTTAATCACTGCCATACAAATTTGGAACATATATTTTTTTAATAAGACGCAGATTATTTATTTGAATAGTATATATTAGTTTTCTATAACATGAGATACCATAGGTTTCTAATATTAAGAGATTACTTCTATTTAGAATTATTCGCGTTAATATATTTATAATAACAGCAATTAAGCTACAGCCTGTTATTTTATTTTCACGAATAGAAACGAACATGTGTTTGTGATAGAAATAAGCATATTATTTGCAGCGCATACTAATGGCTTTAGAAATAATATTATCATTGTATCTTGCTAAATCTGTGGATCTTTTTGGTTTATTTTATACCATAATTATCCAGAGATTTTAAGGATATTTTGTTAATTTCTAACATTAGGAACAAAGATATCTATAGGTTTTATTTTATATATAAAAGAAAGCTTCTTTATTAATCGACGATAATTCCTGGTGCAAAGATGGCACGAACGTGTCGTTCTTCGTAAATAATGAGCTAACCACAAAACACGAAGATCGGCACAATCTGTCACAACTTTGAATCTCTTTTATAGATATGTTGTGAATTAAGCATATTTTATTATTATAATGGACGTTAAGAAAAAGATTATTCAAAAGTTCAATGCTGAACTAGGTTCCGATTTAAAAGGCCTAGAAAAGATTCACGAATTTCATAAGTCTCTCAAGGCAGAAAAACATGATATCGAAAAATCGGTATGGGCTTAGATTTCATAATTATTTAACGATTTATTAGATTCTATTTGAATAGACTTCATGACGATTTTATCTTCAGTTGTCGATGGCTTCAACGGAAGCTCCGTCGAAAGTAAAAGCAGCGGTAGAAAGTGTTGAAAAAGTCAGCATAGAAGTTGAAACTTTACAAATATCCACAGAGGAGGTCGTAAACAATATAAAAGAAGCAATGCACGAAAATGACAAAAATCTAGAATTACAGAATATTATAGACAGGATAAGCCAACTAGATAAATCATTGTCCTATTTAAATTTTATAAAGTGCATTGAAAATATCAGGTAGCTTTATTAATTCTTAGTCTACATTTATTAGTTACATAGTATTAGAAAATATCATGGAGAAAAATGGTATTATTTTTTAGCGATGAAATGCAAGTATCATTATCATCTGGTGATGATGAATCTGCTATAACTTTGTACACTAATCTTACAGACATTAGTTGTCACTTGCAATCATCTTCTTGTCATCATCTTGTAAATTATGTACGTGAAACACTCCATTTTTGGCACAACCTGATCAAAGATAAATTATCCAAGTAATGCTATAATCTTTCTATGTATCATAGTATATATGAGCATTTTCATATATTCTAAATTACTGATTTAATTTTAGAGAATATAATGATATATTAAAGACATTAAAATGGCCCTTTTGTGGTGGGTCAGTAAATGCATTAACAACACCAATGCCAGAAACATTAACAAAATTCAAAATACTCACTGAGTATTTACTTCATTTGCAATTACCGTATCCTTATATTTAAAGAAACATGGCATGTTATAAGCACATTTTAGAAAATGAGAAAGTTGATATTTCAAGAATATTCCTTAATGAATTATACTTAGGGAGGAGTCTGTGAAGCCAGTTGTAACATCTGCACTTCTAACAGATTTTGCACCAGTTAGTTTACCTGTTGCATTATTAATGAGACCCCTCAGGCAAAGATTTATTTACCATTTTACTGGTAGTAAATTAACCAATAGACAGGATAAACCAGAATGGTTTTTTACTCAGGTATTAACATGGATTAAAGATCATGTTCAATGGGTTCAAAAAAATGTGCAACCTGTTGCTAATTCTATAGGTTTTAATCACATAGATGTAAAGGTATGAGAAGTTATGTTGGATGAACATTTATTCTAAGAGCTGTATAACAATTTATCTGTGACAAATTTGTTTGTAACAGATTGAATTTATGAGGGCACTAGTACAATTAGCTGTTGAAAAACTTCATTCAGAATTACCAATAGTTCAATATGATGATGCTCTATTTGCACATCTGGTAGATGAAGCTTTGGGCTTTGAAAGAGAATTGAGAGAATCCTTATTGTATCCTCAGTCTCAACCTGCCACTGTTTTTGTTCTCACACAAGCTCACATTTTTGTAAAGTGGATCAACATGGAGAAAAAATGTAATGCCAACATTTCAGTCTTTTTGAAATCATGTTTCATTAGAATTGTATTAATTACTTAGTCTTTGTAATATTAACATGTTAGATGCCACAGAAAAAATGGATGCAATTTTGAGTTCTAATACAGCATGGGAAAAATTGTCAGGCCCTGATATTGATGAAATGAAAGTAACTGAATGTGCTGATGCTTTTCTAACTCTTCTCACTACAATCTCGGATAGATATAAACATTTGCCACAACCAGGCCATAGGTAAATAATCATTTCAAATCAGTCCCATTTAATTAGCAGAAGTTTTTATAGAAAAATTATTGATAAAGGTTACAATTTCTCGAATTACAATTGGAATTAATTGACGACTGGAGAGTAAGATTATTGCAATTATTACATGAAGATTACGAAGATCCCTTGGCATCTCTTATGCCTCGTATTCTTAATACATTGCATTATGTTGCTACCGTTTTAGAAGAATGGGGTGTGACTGTAGTGAGTATTCTGTATTAATTTTGATAGGATCAGCTAAACGGATTTAAAAAGATAACTATATTTCCAGCATTTTTTACAATTGCATTTTTATAAAAAACAATTCGAAGCAGTGGAAACTGCTCCGGATAAAGCGAACGAGATGAGTGATAATCTCGCGGAAATAGAAGGCTCGGTGTTTGACGAAGCTGTTGCTCTTTTAAGAAGACTCGAGAAAGAATTGATTAATGAAATTAGTGATTCAGTTGCGTTAGATGTGAAAGCGAAAAGCAGACCTTACAGAACAGACAAGTAATTATAGAAATTGAAATATTCAAAGTAGTAGGTCTTCTTATGAAACTATAAATTGTTTCACATTTATTCATTCATAGGTGGTTTGCAATGCAGTCTGCTAAAGAAGTAGCTTCTTTATCAGTTACTCCAAGTGGTTGTCCAATGTTCCAAGAATTAGCAGCACGTTTAAATGTTTTGCATAATGCACTTGCTTCACCATTATTTCAACAAGCTTGGAAGAACTTAGCTTCTCAATTTGATCAAGTGAGAAATTTACGCAGATAATATTTATTTCCGAATCATTGAGCAATAGTTATATGAAGATATTTTCATTACAGTTTCTGTTAGAGGAAGTTGTTTTGGTAAATCATTTTAATAGCGGCGGAGCTGAACAGTTACAATATGATATTTTCCGAAACCTATTTCCACTCTTTGGTTTATATATAAGCAAGCCAGAATCCTACTTTCCATTGTAAGTTAAAAAAAGAGCTTACATAAAATATAATTCGCTATGCAATTTATTGTGATGTCGACTGCATATTAACTATATTTCAGAATTAAAGAAGCGTGCGTTTTATTAAATATCCTGGTAGGATCAGCGATGTTACTTCTCGATGCGCTTAAAAGTAACGATGAAAATACAGCGAAAGAGATTCTCGCCGATGTCGGGGTTCACAAAATGCCTCCAGAAATCGCTGCAAAAGTGATTGGGACAAGAACGGACATAATTTGTATATAAGGAACGACTCTTGTTTTAATAATATCCTTGTACAAAGTGGACTTATTGAATAGTAATATATATACCATTTATAGTCGGGACAACAAATGATGGACGGGAATTAAGTTTCCTTTTAAATTCTACAATGTTCCTGTCTTTTGTCGGTAGAATGGACATTGTTTACAATTATTTAACATAGTAACGTAATACCACCATTGTCTGCTCCTAATAATAATAACCTATTAAGAGGAAGAACGGCCATGGCAGTAAGGATTCCTTTGAAAGCATCTGATCTTAATTTCGATGTCGAAAATGTGGCAGTTGCTTCCACTGACGTGTAAACGCCTATCCTATTTGCAGTAGTGCCGATTACAAGTTCTTGTTCATATGTTGACATACAATGCACTGGTTCAGTTGTACCCCTAAAATTAGATTTTAATTAGTAATATTACCAAAAATATTGCTCTCTGATGAATCCTTAAGTTTTGTGAAACTTCTTTCTCACTTCATATGAAACTTAAGTTTCCCGTCTAGTGCACTCCACACGGCGATTGTTTGATCCAACGACGAACTAACAATTGTTGTTTCATTTACTGCCTCGAGCTGCAATATCTAAATACATGTATTTAGAAATTGTACAATTTGCGGAAGAGACATGTTTTTAAGAAACAACATCTGTTTCATTGTTTTTGATATTCATACTTCACATTCGTGCCCCTTCCAGGATGCAATGATAAGACCAGTTCGAGTATCCAGAATAGTTAAAAATCCTGATGCCTGACCTAATGCGACCCAATATCCACTTGGGGCCACAGCAATACATCTAATTAAGCCTGTTGGATTCATAGAGACCTAAAGAATAAAATTGCATCGATATATGAAGTATATGCACTTTATCTTTTAGATAAAAACTATAAGTAATTAGTACATACTTTCATTTCGTTCACATGTTGGAATGTTCTGCAATCTATAACTCTTAGAGTTATGTCAGTTGTTCCCACAAGCAAAGTAGTTGACGGTGACGGACTCGCTGCCAATGTATTTACAGGAGCAGGTCGCGTACCTTCCGGGCAACCAATGAGAGAACCCATAAATGGATCCCAACAATGAATTGTGCCATCACAAGTAACAGCATACCTTAAAGATTCTAGAAATGTTAGGGCAAGAATAGATTTTTTATGTCCAGTATACGTATACTGACATGGTGAGATGGTACTTCCATCACCCTGGAAATGATAGAAATTATTATAGAGACATTCAATAATTATTATGGAATATTAAGTGATTTACCTGGCTTCTCAAGCTCCATAATTTTACTGTTTTGTCCCTTCCGCCGCTCATAAAACTATTTTCATTATCTAATACGTATAAACATCTAATACTGTTAGTATGACCACCAAAGGTCTGCAGCTTTATGTGCTTTATGTTGAGTGCTGTATCCTTATCCGGCCTTCCAATTTCGTGTTCCCAATATGCTAACCAATTTCCTCTCAATTGTCTTCCAGCAGATGAGGAACTACTTGATTCTCGGTTAGTAGAAGTAACTCCTTCCGTTGTGGATTGACTCCGACTGTCATCCTTTTGTATTTCGAATCTGTTTCCTACCACTGATATATTTCCAAAACTGCATCCACCTGCATCGGTTGATTCGGCTGTGTCTATCACATTGTACTCTATATTGTATAGTGTACCATATTTATCAACATCTTAAAAAAATAGAAAAAGTATGATTAATAATAAATTACATATAGTATAGAATAAAAGCCATATTAAAGCGTACCGATATTTGGGGATGCAAGTTTCACTTCTTGTTCGTATTTATGACATAAATCATGTATATGTTGATGATTCTTCAGTATGTGTTCCATCACTTCACTATCAATACATTTATAGAAAAGCATGTATGCTTTGTGAGCAAATTCTGCTGTAAATACAGCTTTCAGTTCTTCAAATGCCTAAAAATATTAAGGATTTTTTAAATTAATATTTTCTTTATCGTAGTTCGTGGATACTTGGAATATTCACTTTATTTCTTTGGGGATCTGTCGTGTCTGTAACTTCCACAACTGGAGGAGAATAAGAAGCAGCTAGTTCTATGTTGAACCCACTATGAATTGAAGGTCCAGTAGAATCATTAATATTTTCACGCAAAATTCTTGTTGCTTTCGTAACATTTTCATCCCCAGTAAGTTCCACGTTATTCTGATGGAACGATTTATCAAACGCCAGAAAAAATCGTTGTATTGGCACAGCTAAATGATTTTTTGTAACAACACTTCCTAATCTTAGACTCAACATAAACATTGTTTCCAAACACTTCTCAGCTAGAACTGTACGAGCTACTCTTTCATTGGGGAAAGTAAATCTTGTTGTAGATAGTACACGAACTGTAGGGTGTAGAATTGATTTCACAATTGGCTCCTGTAATTTTCAATTAATGTTTACATTTTGTTACAAAATATGTAAGGCTTAAGAATGTATGCTCGAACTATCTTACGTGAAGTACACTCATTAGAGTAACATCACTCAAGTAGGATGTGATATGATTCAGAAGGACAGTGCATGAAATTAGACCACCCTCTAAATTCTGAGTTAATTTTCTCTTACAGAGAGCTAATAGTTCTGCCATGTGAGCAAAATATTGTAACAATATGATTTGTTCTCCATATAAACCTAGACAATATTTTATTAGATATGTCCATAGATATTTATCTATTCATCATTCCCTTGTAATTAATTTCTCATACCTGCTATTGCTGTAAGACACTCCAAAACTTTAGCAGCATTGCGATCACCAGCCAATACTCGTTTGTTCCAAGTAACACCTTCCATAGATACAAAGTTGTCATCAATTATAGTTAAATTTTCTTTGCCAGTATAGCACAATGTGAGCATTCTTAACAGATTTCGCGATAAGTATCGCGCTGTGAGTACAGGGCCAAGTCGGTGTGACAACCAAATCACAGATTCTGCACTCATCTCTGATGCTGTGCATTCATTTGGTGTAGACTTCCGATAAATGTGGTCCATATGAACAGTTTCTTCTTCCACCCCAGTATCAGACCGAGTATCATCTGCTTGAAGTGTAATTACAGTGTGTTCTTCTACTCCTTCAGTACTTATAGTTTCAATATTACCAGTAGAATTGGTAATTTCTGTATAATTACCATTATGAGTAAAATCTTCACTGGATGTCTTGCTTCCAACATTGCAACCGATACTACTGAATTCTGCTACTAGTTTACTGGATGAATTAGAAGCTCTAGGTATAGGAATTGTCGGTGATTTAACGGATCCAGGTGGCGAGATTTTATTTCCTTCCTCATTTAATTCTTCACTGAGATTCAAATTGAGATCAATATGTAAGTCAATGTTATATGATGAGCCTGTATTTAGAGAGACCCATGCATTATCCTCAGCTTCCATTGCAAATACTTCTGAAATGAATATCAAGGAAAGTTTACCAGATATTAATACATATTCCGTATTATGTTAATTACCTTCAACATCATTATCCATTGCAGTTACATTGCGAGTATAATCGCTAGTTGTAGGCCCTGGTGATGAAGAAACATTATGTTCTGAGTCTGCAGAGGAATCTTCATCTAAAGGAGATAGTATTCCTTCCGCGTCACTGCAGGTTGCACTCAAATCACAACTCCTTTAAAGAAATTGAAATAATTAATAGAAATCCCGTTGCATAATTTTCAAATGAATTTCTTTTCAGTTTTCTTACTTGAGGTTTCCTGTTCTGTGTGTACATGTGTTCAAGGATCCTTGTACGTAATCCCTGTATCCTCCAACAGCCTCCACAAGAGGTGTGATAAAGTTTTCCAGAAATCGGCGTAAACCTAATCTGACCATTAATTTCAGAAGAAAACTTCTATGGTATAAGCGAGTTGTTCTGAACTTTGCAATTGTTGCTAGCGGAAGCACATCTGCATTTAGAGAGCTATCCATTACAGAGCCATTTTCGTATAACTTCATAATTGGTAAAAGGAACGTATCTGCGGTGTCCTTTGGACCTAGCGCTCTATAAAATACCATAACATGTTTATTAAAAAATTACTGTATATTAAAAGGTAGTAAACAAAGAGTTCTGAAATCGATAGTTACTTTGCGATTGGATCAAATAAATGCCAAGCAGCAAGAACAGCACTATACGGTTCTTCCATAATTTGTTGTATATGAGGAACTATTAATTGCAAACTGGTTTCTCTCGTGACGCCAGTGTGCGGCAACAAATTTTCTAATTCACGAGCAATTGCTTTCACTTTACACTCGCTAATTTTACAAAGGAACTTCGCTTTTGTTTTCGCTATAAAGTCTATGTCCTCTCCTGACTTGACGATGAAATTTAATTCACGTGCTAAACTGTTGTATTCTTGCAGCATTTCCACTATGTTAAACAAATATTGGCAATACTTGGAAAATGGAAATAAACTTCCAGAAAGTATTGGCTGCAGAAATTGATGCGCGGATGGTGGAGGAAGCCCCATATATGTAATGGTAGCATAACGAAAGGGTACATCATTTACCTAAACAAATCATTGTAGATAGTTATTATAATATAGTCTTTAATTTAACAAATAATTATACTCACTTCTACACTGTCAATGTTATAACTCTTTGGTATAATGTCAGTTTGCAATAATAATGCAACTGCGTTCCTGACGCATTTAGGCAAAGTATCCGATGATGTCTTCAAAGTATTCAAGCATGTATTAAGTCTTTGAGCAAACGATACATTTTCGATATTCCAGGTGGCACGGAATTTTGTCGACAAAAATATTTCCACAATTAGACAACCTAGTATTTGTTGTTCTTTGATGCGACTACTGGCAACAATTTGCTTATAATTAGCTGGTGTATCTTGGGTTCCGACTACTGGTTTGTAAACTTGTTGGCTAATTTTGTTCATGAATGTATGCACTGTTTCCACTTGTACAATCGCTGCAACTGGGTTGTAGTCTTTTGGAAGAATAATTGTCTGATTGACTGATTTGTCTTGTTTAACATTGTCTTCTGTTGAAAGTAATGAACCACGAGAACGGCTTAAAAATCTGCTTAGAGCTAATGGAGATGATCTGGATGTGTTTGACACTGCCACTGGTAGTTCTTCTTCTTCAAAACCAGAACTATGTCCTTCATCATCGCTGATTCTGCTTCCTGATTGATCACCCTCTATGATTTGCAATAGAATAGTTGATACAAATTTGATGTGAGTACATATTAAATTATAATTTCTTCATAAACGTACTTGGCTTGTTACTTAACAAGGATGTACGGAGTCTCGGTGGTATCTTACTCCAATAAGGAGATGGTACAATTTTTTGTGGATGTGGTTGAGTGAAAAGTTGTACGACACCGGAGTTTGTTAAACTAGTGTGATTATCTACAAGTTGCAGACAAACATTCTTTGATTTTATCGCTGCTGAGCCTGACAATCTATGAAAAATTACCGTAGTAAATACACATGTTTATGCATAATATGTAAACCTGCAAAATAGATTGAGAATTTTTACTTGTAACCAAAGGTTAAATCTATCCAATGATGTAATCTTTCAGATACATAAAAGCTTTCCAATGCTTCTCTGTGTTTCTCAATAAAGTCTTCCGGTGATGTTGCCCATGCGGGAATTTCTAAATCAGGCAAGTCTTCATGAATAGACTGGAATGTCAATGATTATTTAAGTAGCTGTATCAAAAAATTATTTATTTAAGCATTTGCCAGGTACCTTAAAAACGCTGGGATCGGAGAAAAATTGTGGAATACATTCATCCGGACTCCAATCATGTAATCTCTGTATAGAAGCAGGATATTCGCCCGGCACCCATAAGGGTCTTACATGTTTGCACAGGACCGATTTATTATACCGGCGTGAAAGGTAAACGTAGTACGTAATTTCGGATAAAACGTCTGACACATGATGTCCTACCTATAAAGTTCATTTCAAACTTAGATTATTCGTACATATTAATCATTTAATACTTTGAAATAGGTATAATAACCGTAATTAATATACCTCGGTAGACTGGGAATCAAATGTAAGATCTAATTGTCTGTCTCCCTTATTTAAACGAAATTTAGATTTTGTCAAATCTCTCCAGTTTCCACCACATCTCGATGTGAAGTCTGTGACCCAAGGCATAACATGATGGCAACTTGGATCTCCATATCTTCTGCCAGCTATGTTATTGAGTGCCGTTAAGTAATCAAAGTTACTGATACTATTGTACACCCACATTTCACATAGCTTTTCAATGCTTTCATTCATTCCGAACTCAGGATTACTCTGTGATGAATTATTAGTGGAAAGTGTATCGAATGTCCTGTTAGAATTGCTATAATTGGAACTTCTTCCTCTGTCTTCTTGATTGTTAGGCGAGTTTGCATTGTTGCTCTCAGGTTTAAGATAAACATTGTCACTTAATTTGGGTAGTACCTATTAAGAAAGATACAAATATGCGAGGCGTTATTAAAAACAGGACTTTTGCCATTTTAAAAAATAACGGCTCGTATATCGAGTTTTATTAAAACTAAGACGTTAAAAAAAATAGATGATGACCTGGATTGTAAAATTATCCATAAGTAATATATCACTCAAAGTTATCTCTCCCAATGCAAGACCTCTGTCATGTAATTCTCTGGATAATCTTAACAACTGGTACACCAGAAATAACGGTTTTGCGTGACTTGTACTGAGAGCAGCTGGGCTGTACATTACACATCTATAAATGAAAGAATGCAGTATGAGAATATAAGTCAAGCATCATTAATAATTGTTGAATTATGAATCAAATATGCACTCACTCGCGAAGGGAGAATTTTGCAGTCTGCTCATATAGTGTTATAAAAGCAGATGGTGTTTCAATAGCATAGAGTACAGGTAATAAATTACAATGAACTTCAGTTGTAACACCAGGTGACACAGACATAACTGAGCCATTTTGCACTTGCACTAATGCACATCCGTATGTCCTTTGCAGTACCTCTTGCATGATAGCAGAATCACTTACATTGGCAGTAATATTGTACTGATCTTTGTGTTCTACCACATTCCAAGGGTCTGCACACAAATAAGAACATTTGGATAATTCAATATTGATAACTTATTATTTTAGTAATAGTCATACATTGAGGATACATACTGTAATATTTTTTATAACATTCCTTCCACAAGTTCCTGTAATTGGTATCTGCTACATAATGTAGTAATTGTGAGAAAGTTAGTTCTGCTTGATTTTTTGAATTGGTTGTGTGCCTTCCTCTTGGTAGGGGAATTGCATTTTTGTGCTGCTTTTTGTATACCTGAGAATATACATTTTGGAAATTATTGGGTTGCAATAATAAGGGAGTTAATTGGGCTGTAATAACTAGAATGTATATGTTTCAGATGCTTGGATGGGATTGCATACTTTGGCAGAAATTCTAATCCAATCTGGACCTAATTCTTCAATACTGGGCTGTGCTGCGATTTCATCAGCGGTCAGTCGTTCGTGGTTAATAAAAGAAATCGGACCAATAGTAAGTAGACTGGCGATCCAATTTCTATGTACTGTAAGACAAATTCTACCGTCTATCAGTTTTATATGCTTTGCTGGCACCAGCAATTCTTTTCTTACTACATCCATTCTTTGGTCTATTTATTTTCAAAAATATAATTTCAAACTAAAATTTAATTAGAGAGTATCCTCGAATACCAGCTCCTGCTCTCCATTCTCATAAAGCTTTCATTGGAAAGGTATTTAAAGAATTGCGACACATCTTCGGCTTATCAGGTTTGTTTGTTATTATCGATATCGCTTAACGTCAAACACAGCTGATCATAGGGAAGTAAACAGCTGATAGTATCCGCCATGTTTAAATAGTTGCAATCAGTACAAGTTCAACAGTGTAGCCAATAAGTGAGTGCACACATGTTCACTACCCATGTTGGTACTAATGCGATTTTGGAAAAGTGAGTTTGAAATTAATTAGAGTATGACAATAGACTAACATTTTTGAACAAGCAGTTTCAATAATTCTTCCCAATTATTTATTTACCAACAATAATATTAACTTGATCAGAGAAGGATAGGTGATCAACCCAAGCAAGGAGTGCAAGGTTTCTTGTCTTTAATTAAATAAAATTTAATATTTCTATAAAACTTATTTATTTAATAAGCTTGTATACAAAGTCACATTTTTGCTTGCTGCATATATAGTACAGGGTATATTTGTTTAAATACAATAAATAAACCACAATTTGATACACTTTACAGAATAGTATTTGTTGGGTTAAATTTCACGATATACAACAAAATTATTTGCTTGAGTATACAAGCGAAGTTAGGGGACGTAGCGAGGGATCCGGTAAACTACTTCCACCTGAAGTAGCTCTTTGTAAATTTAATAGAGTCATATCCTTTTCTCTGCTAGAACAAGGAAAATGTTCATATGTTTATGATAAAAACTCTTATATTATGTAGAATAATATCATATGCAGTAATAATTATTAAGGATATAATTACAGTATAGAATTTTTTAAATTGTACCTGGGTGATACTACTTGACTATCAGTGAATGCCTTGCTTCCAGAAAATATTACTGTTCCAAATGCACTGTTTTTATCTAAGACTCCATTATAAACCAGCAAGTCATCCACTAGTATCTACAATTTAATATACATTAATTCCTTCTGAATTATATCATAACAAGTAATATTTAAAATCATTTACTCACTGCAAATTCTTTTACTCTTCTTTGCATTGTCTTTCCATAATTCCATATCTTAATCATTGAGACAGTGACGGGATAATAAGAAATCAGATAAACGCGATTTGTCTGAAATTTCAGTGAGTCAGGAAATGTTGTTATTGAATATTGATTGCATTTATATGGGCAGCTAGTACTTACTTCTCCAGGTAAAACTGGAGCTAGCCAGGAATGATGGCCATCATTAGAATCATTTATTCCATCAATAAGCTTATCCGGTGTTCGTATATCATTATCAATTCCTTCGATAATATTTACGCTTTCGGGAAAGGCAGCAATATCTAAGTAATGTTTGTATAAAATATTTTTAGAAATCAAGCTATTCTGTGAAATGTGTATGATGAATTTTGTTCAGGGATAATTCTTACTATCTTTTGTTAGCTTGATTTCTTGGCCTTGATTATTAAACATTTGTATGCCATTAAGACCAACATAATACGAGTCTCCCCATGTTGAAAATATCATAATTTGGTATACAAATCCTTGGGGCATTGATGGTGCTTCATAATCCATATCCATGTTCCCAATTTCGGACGATGTTAGAAACTCTAAATCACTTTGACTTAGCGGGAACTCTTCTTCTGAAGGTGCTTGTATAAAACTGATTTCTTGAACGAAGTCGTAGTAACATGCACCTGGTGCTCTTCTAATCAGAAATCCTTCAAAATCCTCGCCAATCACTCGTTTACCATCCAATTTAACAAGCAATTGTTTCACCTAATTCAATTATATTACTAAAACTTAGGGAAATTGTTAAACGTCGATAGGACAAATAAAAAATCACGTGTCTCACCCCACAATAAGAAAGTTCCATAGAGGCATTATAATTCCAAATTCTCATCCCACTCAGATATGTTTCTTTATCAAAAGTGATAGTAATAACGATTTCTTTATTTACCAAGGATTGAATTAGCCACATATGTCTGATATCTGTAGTTACATTATGGCCATCAAATAATACTCTTAAATTTCTGTCTTCCACATTTGATGAGAAAGTAGCATTTACAATTGGAATAGTATTATCTTGATCTCCAATAAATTCAATGCCATTGATGCCTATAAGTGCATATTAATATTTAGCACTAATAATTAAAATATTTTTTTATTCACTCACCTATCATATGAGGAAAACCCCAATTTGATAATATTATTAGCTGAATTTCTTTGCATAGCAAAGGTACCACCGTATCTTTATCATTCTTTAATACAGTAGGGTAATCTCCAACAGAACAACTACTGTTACATGTTTTGATCTTCTTCTGTAATTAAAAAATTAATTAGCTTACAAATAATCGTTATAAGTAGATCAGTAATTTCCTGTCTCTTCCTACTTCTTCATTAGTGGCAGTAATTGGTCTACTTAGTTCCTTTTCTTCGTTTACCGATACTGTATTGTCAAAGTCTTCAAAGGTTTCATCATGATTTGATATTAATTCTAAAATGTTTTCATCCGTCGTAAAAAGGATAGTCTGCGTACAGAAAAATGTTTTTAAGTCGAACTATCTATAAAACACGCGAAAAGGTTTTCTGATACAGTAAGAATTATATTTACATCGCCGAAAGAGTTGACTGCACCAACCATATCTCCCGAAGCCCTGTTGATCTCTCCATTGAAAATAATAACATCATCCAATCTAATTGAAACATGTTTAGCACCTCTGTACGAGTGAATGCGAGATTTATTGTAATTCTAAAACATGTTTTTAGTAGATTATTACTTCATTCGTCGTATTCCAGCGGATTTGTTAAATTGTGGACGTACCCATATTCTAATCATTGCTATTGTTATTTCATCGTCGAACGTGATGTATATATAATGATGTTCTCCATAAGTGTAAGGTGCAAGCCACAAATTGGCGTCATCTCGAGTACGATTAATTCCATTAATTAAATTATGCACAACTCGCGGATCATTACTATTTTCTAGAAGTTGATTTATATCTGCTGGATCCGCCCATATCTTGTTTATAGAAGCGTGTTCTCCAGTATCGGAGAATATCTCGATTCCATTTAGACCGACATAATGTTTATCGCCCCAGGTAGAAAGTATATCAATCATCAAAAATGTCCCCCTAGGTAATTCTGGTATAATAAAATCTTGAGCATTTTCACTACCTAAGAGAAAATTCTGATGGCAATCTGTAGTCAAAAATCAGTAGAGAATATACATCCTCGCATACTGACCTGAGTTGTGTAGTCTTATTTCAGAATATGTAATGCATGAATTAATATTAATTCTCTCTGGTATTTGTTAGATAGTTAAGCTGTTGTTCTTCAGTAAAAATTGTAGGAACCAAGTTCCCAGATGGTACCTACCTTCACCTATGCATTCCTCGTTCGAATACAATTCCTGTCTATTGGTAGAAGAAGGATCAATGATAGATTTTTTCTTTGGATCTGTATTACTAAAGATTGTATCCTCCAAAGAACTAACTTTGTTATTACTTTTTCTTTTGCTATTTAATTTTATTGTCTCACGCTCATCCACCTTTTCATTAAATTCTGTAAAACTGATATCGTTCTCTATTACGCTATCTCCTCTTGGTGCAACACCAGACAAATAGTCGAGCTTTCTTTTTATAATTCCTAAAAAAAATATTTTCACTTCAATTATAACTATAATGGACGTTTTAGTTAATATAATAATAACTGACCTCTCGGTAGATTGTGAGTAGATGATCTTCTGCGAGGGACTACTTTCAATTCTACTGAAGACTTAGAAGTCCGCTGTTGTTTATATTCTATACCTTTCACTTTTTCATCTGGTGCGGATACAATATGTTTTTGTGTTTCTTCCGGTCGTAGATATTCAAAATTATACTCTCGGTATGCAGGAAATGTTTCCTCGTGCTTATTAAATTCATGATCCTCATCTTTGGTTGAATAAGTGTAACTATAATACTTTTGTTTTCGTTTCTCTTCCAAATATGTATCTAATGCACTGAAATCTCTTTTCGTTTTATCTTGTTTAGTTGAATTTAAGAATGCGGAACATGCACGATTTTTATTCACTTGGTTTTCTTTACTTTTCGGGGTGTTCGGCAAAGATTTGCTGTTGGAAGATCGTAATACAATATTTCCTTCGGTTTCTTCTGAATTAGCTATTGTAAAATATGTTCGATAAGATTGATCTTCCCTGAAAAATGAAAATAATTTTTTTGAGTGTAAATGTACAATGGAAAGTTTTTAAAAAACTTACGCTGCAGGCAATTCTTCCTTGCATTGCCCAGATGTTTGTGGTTCCTCTACTAAAAGTGTATGTGTTGGAGATAATCTTCCATCATCCATTACATTCAATTTCTTGACATTTCTATGAAAATAATTGCTCCATTACTTACTGTAAACTATGCGATAGTAAAATGTAAGTTAACAATATTAGTACATACTCTGTCATTTCCAATAACCATGGTGGAAGTTTTTTTAAAATACCACTGCTCACTATTATAGTATTATCTCCCACAGTATCATTCACGCTACCATCCATTTTGTTCTTCTTTCATCGACGAATGTTGTTATAATTAAACAATTTTTGTACATCAAAATATATATCGTTAACTGGACTTACAATTTAAAAATTGAACAAAAGATGTATAGATTCAATAGTTCTCACACGTATGTAAACTTATAATTTTGTTGAGAAACAACAACAAGGATAAACAAGATCGTTTGTGTCATGGTTGCAAGGTATAAAGATAATTTCCATCGTCGCACTTTACGTGCATTTTATCAAATAAAAGGTAATAGATACTTGTAGCTCACATTAGATCATTGTGTGTTGTGGCCTCTATGTGTTTTATATTGTTGCCATAGCTACGACGTAGTGTCAATGCACTCCAATCGGTTTCATTAATTGACGAATTGGTTCAATGAAGCTGCAATATATATGACGAGAAGAAAGCGTACACAAGTCTTATATACAATTCCTTTATTTATACACCACTATATATTATCATTGTCTAAACGAACTACTCATTGAAACGAATCATATTACTTGCACGCTAATTTGGTCCACGGCGAATCAGACGAAGAAACCAAATTCTGCAGAGAATAATATAATATCGAACTAACGACCACTTTGTACTCTTTATAGTGTGACATTACAAGTTGCTTGCAGCATAATACAATATAATAATGCAAGTTACTATTTTATCAAGTCCCTTTTTATGTTTCACAATCTTCTTGATATTCACATTATGTACATACAAAATGTACTTAGATCTCCTTATAGAATAGTGACATATTTATCTTTCAGGAAGGGGAAACGTTAGACGTTATGCACACATTTGTACAATTATTATATCGCTATTTATCAAAGACCCCTAACAAAAAATACATTCTTCTCTGTTAAAAAGTTTCACGCACCGTAGAAAATAAATCAAGGAGACTAATATCTGTGTTGCTTTTTCTATTGTTAGAATAATGTATTAATTTACGTTTACATGTTAATCATGAATTTTGGCACACTAGACTGGCAAATAGAAAAATAACGATATCCTCGCCAGGGATTGGAGAGCATTTAATCAGTTCAGTTTTGGTTTTGCAATTTTGTCTTGCAGGATGCTCGTTATCATAGTCTATAATAATCTCTAAATTCTCAGGAAGTATATAAGCTATAAAAACTCGTTTGATCTAAACCAACGGATGTTACTTTTATAGTAAATTATATGGATGACATGCTAGAATTATACAATGTTTTGGCAATATTTTTAGCATATTGATTCCAGATTACATTTTTTGGTATATCAATCGTTAGTTATTGGTATGAGATATTTGTTAGTTACTTTTCGTTACATAAATATTCCGAAATTCATGAATTCATTGGTAATTAATGTCATAGTCATATTCCACTACATAACATTGAATTTCGTACTAAAAAATATCGATAACATATAGACCAGTGTTCTACATACTTGTCAGGTACTTAATATACTTAGTTTCCAATTACAGTATATGTATATATGTACAAATTGCACAACATTTTTGATCTGCTAAATCCTTCGAATACTTATGATCACTCGAGATAAATGTCCTTTGCATGAACACAAGTAGCCATTGAAAGACATCAATTCTCGTTGGTTAGAATCAATTCGTTTTATAAAAATCTTTTCTTTCGTTGGAAGATTAAAATCAAATATAGTCTTTTAGTAAAACGGTACCATGCGGATCATACTTTCTCCCTTGAACTGCTAGATTTTAGAATGTACAGTTTTATGGAAGATGCGTTGCTTGTTGAGGAATATGAAAATCTATAATTCTAAATGCGATTTTAATAGTTTAGGTAAAGGCGGTAAACCTGGAGGCCCTATTTCGTCCGAGCCAGCCGGTGGAAATACGTGGCTCAGAATCGCGTAATAATGAAATCCTGCAGCTGCCGCGACAAAGAGATGCCAAATCGCATGTGCACAAGGTAGTCGACCATCCAATTTAAAAAATATCAGGCCAATAATGTACATTAGACCGCCCATCTTCAGTTCGGCGATATTGTAATAGTTATACTGAAAAATGTACAATGTGGCAATCAATCAATTTCAATCATGTCCAAGGAACTTTGACTTGTAATTCCCATATTAGTGGAACACAATTGATTACATTAACATTTCATTTAAAGGGCACTTACAACGTTGATGATTGCAACACTAGGTCCGATTCCCATGATTAAATAAAAGATTGTTTCTAACATTTTGTATCGTTCGTGGAAGATTTGTTGATATAATATGCCCAGTATTGCCATGACCCAAACAATGTAGCGCATCGAAAACAAGAGTTCATCGTGTGAAAAATGGTCGACATTCAACCAAGGGAAATAGCTAGCAGCGATGAAAATATAAATCATCGCCCGGTCACAACGATGCAGCGCATCCTTTAATGGTCTGCAAGAGCGGCACATAAAATCAAAGAGTATATTAATTAATATGCACTAAATACATTGATTCATGAATTTATGCTTATCTTTATATGCATATTTCTAATATTCACCTATTGTGATTACAGTAGTGGACACTGTGGAAAAATGTTGATACTGCAAACACTAAAATTAGGGATGTACCATAAACATATGCAGAAACCAACTGTGTCAAGGTGGCTGATCGACGAACGAGTTCCAGGCTACCAAGAACTGAAGGAACAACCCAAATTCCATGGGTAACCACGTTTGCCACATGTTCTATTGTAGTAGGTATATATGCCTCATTTGCACATGCTCTTGAATTCATCCATTTGACTCTGTAAAATTAAATGTGTTGAAAATTTGTGTAATACAGTATCAATTATTTCTTAACTGCATAATTAATAACATAATAATACTTAGTTAATATATATTTTACAACCCACAGTCCTTTTTCATAACTATATGCATGCTGTTGTAGGATTTCAGTAATGTGGATTGTATGGTTTTGTTCATCCTTATATAAGTATGTGAGCAAAGAAGATCAGTAGATGTTATGTCATAAATAACTACAGAAATCACATAATGAAATTATGCCACTTTTATTATAGCAAACTACTTTTGATTAGTGGAATGTATATACTAATCTAGAAACCATGAAACTTTTAAAAGAATGTAATTAGTAATTATTCATTTGAATACTTTGCTCAATGTTTGGACTATACTTACATAGATTGAGAGTCTACATGGATGTAAATGATTCAAGCATTCCAAAATGATGAGATTACATTGTAGTACAATATTCATTTGGGAACATTGTTCTAGCAGTGGTTTCTTACATATTTACAAGATATAGGTGTACATCCCATTCAAATATTAAACAGAAATCCCTAATACATGCATATCTTTGAGTAACACAAGTGAAATAAAATTGGAAAAGTAATTCATCTAAATACTTTTATACAATTGTATTAGTGTCTGAGGACAAGAATTATACTACATGCAATAGCATAGTTCTTACAAGTTTATATATGTTATTAAAAACACAGTATAATGCATTTAATACAAACTTTTAGGAAGTACTTGTATGAAGTATTTACATTACTTGGTTAATGTCATACATCAAGGAGGCTCTTACTTTATCTGAGGTATTTCTAAAAACATACTAATGAAGAGGGCAGCAATGATACAAGTGTCTTCTAAATAAAAAATCAAGCAATATAGTGATGAGGCAGGGGGTCCAAAGGTTATTAAGAGATAATAGATACAAATGTCTTCTCTTACTCTTTGATCCTTTGAAACTGTAAAAAATTCTTGATTGGTGCGGCGACGAACTGATGAAGGCCCGATGTTTCCATGATGTTTTCTTGTTGAATTTAAAGAAAGTCCTCTGATGAGCTCGTCCTTTGGCAACCTGGGCACGGACTTGCTAACTTCCAATTTTCGCGGAAGAAAGACGGGGAATTTAACGGTACGGCTATTGGCGTATTTGAACCTTTCACCACATCTCTAACTTTTTCACTTCTACATTACATATATCAATTAATAAAATATTAATATATTGTTATTTACTCTGTTATCCTAATAGAATGATGGGTTCTGCCGTGCTCAGAAGCTGGCAGAGAGCCACCAAACACGTCTGAAAGAGCCGCCACCACCAACACGACGAAGTGCGCTGGGAGCCTATAAGTGCACCCAGTTCAAAGAAGCCGCACATAAAAACTGATCCGTGTACATATACATAGATAAATACACAAACGCAATGCTTATATGCAGCTACATAACATTTGCCAATTTGCAGAATTTATTCTTGGCGCTACCTACGGCATTTATATAAACTACCATTCGTTACATATTTGTTTGGTTTGTATGTGTTCATCATCCACAGATGAAGATTACGATGCCCCTTTGAAGCTTTCTCCCACCATAATTGAATGATTACTATGGAAGGTGGCTGAACAAAGAATTACTTCAAAAGTAATCGTGCCATACCACTCCACTTATTATTTTTACGTCCGTTTAACTTTGTATATTTTCTATTAGGTAATCCGTAGCGATTAATATAAAAGAATCTATGTCCTTGAATGAAGTTCGATAAGATTATTTTATACCAGTTCATGGATTGATCTTGCTGATTAAAAAACTATATCAGTGATATTGGAATAATAGCTTTGCAGATTGGCCTGAAGTGTTAGGAGTGGCAAATAATAATTATATAGGCAGACTAGTCATGATTAATATCAGTTGAATCATTTTTAGCTGATAGTTCTTGATAACTCGGATCAAATGGATTTATATGACACTACTCGGCTGGTAGTTTGATATGACAGCGGGTTTGGAGTGGCGCGAGGCCTTTCACGGCAGTCACCATGGCAACGGAATGCGTGGAACGTGGATTGATGTTTCAATTCCACTGCGTTTCTGAAGTTTAGCAACGAATGTCAGCTGTTCAATATGGAATGATAGCAGTACAGTCACTTGTAGGAATCGTTCGACGTCAGGTATACTGTTCACAGCAGTCTCCTCTCTCTTTCTCCCTCTGTTTGTATGGAAGCATTTACGTGTACGTATATATGCTTCGGTGAAGAGGGAGAGGGAAAAACTTAGCAAGAGAAAGGGATAGAAAAGGGAATCAAGAAGGAAGCAGAACGAAGGAGAGAGCGTTTGTACGCGCGCGATCCGTGCGATTTATGCAAAATCTCGCGCGCAACGTGGATGTATTGACGCAAGGACTAAAATACAGTATATCAGGACTAATGAACCTCGCAAATCAGACTACTGATCCTCAGAGTGGTGTTTTCTTTGTTAACTTTAATCAGGATTGCACGTAAGTATTGCGCCCTCACGTTACTAGACATCTGCTGAATGTCGTCCTTTGTTCCCTAACCTTTTTTTTAATGGAGCTATTTTATTGTCATACAATCGGTAGAATGATGGACACATCATTTAACAATTATATAGTTTTACGTACGCTGGAATCGTTTCTGTTCGATCTACGCATGGCGTCAGATCGTAGTTGTGCGTTCCTTGACGCGCAACTTCGTTTCCTCGTCTCTTGGTTGATGTTTTCGTTGTCTGCGTCATTCGTTCCCCCTTTCACCGATTAATTGCGTGTTAACGAACACACACTCCCACTTACTTCGAATTTGATGCAACGAACTCAAAGTTTGTCAAGAGAAAAAAATGCTCCAATACATACTATAATTTTGCAAACCTGTTACTTGTCTACACCTTTCTGATCTGCTTTTTTTCCTACTATGCATATTACCTTGAAACAAGGGATTGCCTCATTCTTTGATCTTCATGATATATTGTTTGCCTTATTATAACAGTATTGAGTAATCTCTGATGTATGGTAATATGTTTCTGGAAAGAAACAGCTTTGTATTGCATATTCTTTGCCACCCTATACTTTCAAAGTATAATTTCAGTATGTAATAAGGAGCCTAGCATTATTATTATTTTTGAAGGATATTTCATTAACATACTGTTAATCTATTTACATGACATTAGTATACACTCCTATAGAAAGTGATAGGATTAAATATTTATGCATTTTAAAATGCACAAATACCATGTCATTACTTTTTCAGATCTTTGGCAGTAGGATCAAAAGCAGGCTACAAACTTTTTTCTCTCAACTCTGTTGACCATCTTGAAGAAATATATGAAAATGGTAATCATTCTCATGATGATAAATTATATCTATTTATTAGTAGTATTATGTGGAAGTAGGAATGGTAGAATTTATATTCTTCTTATCCATGATAGATAACTGGTTCTTACTTCATGTAATTATTGCTATTTAGATACTGAGGATATATGCATCATTGAAAGATTGTTCAGTAGTAGCCTTGTGGCAGTGGTTAGTCTATCATCACCTCGCAAACTCAAAGTTTGCCACTTTAGGAAGGGGACCGAAATATGCAACTATAGTTATTCCAATACCATTTTGGCTGTGAAACTCAATAGAGCAGTAAGTGTTTGTTTTTCGTCACAAATAGAATTAATCAATGTTTCAACATTTAAAGGTAAAATGTCATTGGTGATTACAGAGATTAGTAGTATGTTTGGAGGAATCCTTATACATTCATAATATACGCGATATGAAAGTGCTGCACACTATACGTGATACACCACCTAATTTAGCAGGCCTTTGTACACTTTCGATAAACAGTGACAATTGCTATTTAGCCTACCCAGGCTCAAATACAATTGGGGAAGTTCAAATATTTGATGCAATTAATCTTGTAAGTATTAATTATGAGTGAATACGAATTTTCGGAAATTCAGGTACAATACAATTGGGTTGTCTTATATTTTAGCAAGCTAAAACTATGATCCCTGCCCATGATAGCCCATTGGCAGCACTTGCATTCAGTCCCAATGGCACCAAAGTGGCTACTGCTTCTGAAAAGGGCACTGTAATCCGAGTCTTTCATGTAAGTTTGTTAAGGTTTAGTAAACAAACATTAATTACTTGTATCTGAAACATAATTATTTGCATCTGTAAAATGTGATATTTCCGAAGGTCCATGATGGTACAAAATTATTTGAGTTTCGTCGTGGAGTCAAACGATGTGTATCTATAAGCAGTCTCGCTTTTAGTATGGATTCTATGTTTCTTTGTTGTTCAAGTAATACAGAAACTGTGCACATTTTCAAATTGGAGGAACCAAAAGAAACGTATGCGAATTTTTTTCTGAACCATCGTTTCGCGGTTTATAGAAACTTATATATGTTTCACGTGTAATTATAGACCACGGCAAACAACGGAAGAATCGCAGAGTTGGATGGGTTATTTGACAAAGGCGGTATCGGCGTCGGCTAACTACTTACCTTCACAAGTAACTGATGTTTTTAATCAAGGACGTGCATTTGCTAGTGTCCATTTGCCGTTTCAAGGATTAAAAAATGTTTGTGCCATCACTGTGTAAGTTGCAATAATACTTTTCTTTTGTGTCCTTACACCTCTTTATATTCAACTTCCTTTTTACTGTGCAGAATACACAAGGTACTTAGGTTGCTGGTGGCTAGTGCTGATGGCTATTTGTATGTTTATAACTTGGATACATCAGAAGGTGGTGATTGCACACTTTTAAAACAACATAGGTATGTAATATTATGCGAAGGAAATTGACATGGTTAGCTAAAAAAAACTGTCTCTGAACATTGTATGGGTACATTGTGTCTCTGTTCATTAACAGATTAGATGGTAAACAGGATGAAGTAGATTGTGCCAGTGTGTCTACAGCAGGATCAGGATCTGGGGAGACTCCTGCAGCAGCTACTACATCTGCACAAATAGTACAAAATACAGGTATGAAATTATAATAAATTGTTTAGATGGTATACGTTAAAAAAAGATTTGGTAAGCGCAGCGAGTTGACGATAAAGATACATTACCAACGATAAAACTAGCAAATTAAGATACCTGAAACGGTGTATAACTTTTTGCTTGACTGATGATTATAATACATATCTTTACCACGCTAGTTCTTCGTATAAAACTGAAAATTCGTATGCAAACTTTGATGTATTTGAGCTTTAACAGATTAGGTTTGTTGTTGCCTTCTTTATTTAAGGCATGCCGCACACACACATATACACGAACAAACTGTATTATATGCAAATATCTGGAACTAGTTATATTATCTAGAACTCCTCCAGTATACCGTTTGCATATTTCGTCATGTATCCCTGAGCTTTTGTACTTAATCGTTTTTTATCGAAACAAATGGTTCATAAATAGATATCAAATCTTAAGTGCAATAAAATACTCGGCGCGTATTATACTAATTAGTAAAGATCTTTGGCTTAGGATTAATTTAAAAAAAATAGTAGTGAAAAGTAGCGAAATATTTAGCTATGCAATTGAATCAGACATATAATTTTATACGAATAGTTGAATGATCTAAGAACATATAGAATTTGGTACATGACATTAGACGAAACGAAGTCGCAGAAAGTATATTTCTATTTTTACAATTGATTCTGCATATACTGATAATGAAGTATCAGGCGTGTGTGTGTGAGCGTCCGAGAGTCCTTACTTTATATTATTTGCTTTATATCTTCTTTTTTTCTCGCTTCTAGCCCCTCGCAATTAAAATAGCCAGGCAATTTCTTTAGGGGCTAAAGGGGGGCCCCGACGGTTGACCTTACTTGATGTAATTTTTTTCTTTTTATTATCCACCGAAGCCTGCATAAATAGCTACGCGGGTGTGTTGCGCGGCCGCTCGCCAGACTCCATGTCAGGTACTGGTATGTCCTCTATTCTGCCCCTTGATTTTTGTCTCGCTCTCATTCTTCGTACACGCAGAATTCACCCATGCTCCTCCACTAAGTGTAGTTTTATGTATAATTTCTCGCCTCATCTTAAATTATACAAATTCGCATTTTGACACGGCAGCAAAAATCAGAATGAGAGCAACACGCTGAATAACAACTGTATTCTTGTGTGGTCTGCGGGTGCTAAATTACCTTTCCGCATAAGAAACTAATTGATCTTATGTCACTTACAAGAGGCACACATCAAATTCTATACCTCTCATGCTTTTATCGCGGTTACAAAGGAGTTACTTAGCGCAAATAGGTTTCAGATGGACGCTTCTCTTGCACAGAAAACTTGCATGTATCTATTAGAGATCAAATTGATCTGGGCTCAGCAAGAATGCACGCAACTTGATCTCACTCGTGTACTTAATCATGTTTAATAATTACATCTAGTGTAGATTAATACGAGATATCACAGCTGTCTGTACTCTGTGCGCTAAATAAGGAATACTAAGACATTGTTTTTCGAGTTATATATTTAAGCATCATTATTTTCTTGTTTCTTTCCATTAGCCTACGTTTCTGTTAGAAAGATCATAGAATATAACGAAGAATGAAACAAGAAAAGGGTAGCTTGAATTTTACATTGAAAACAGATTACTAAAAGTAATAATGGAAATCGATGATTAATCTTGTATATATGATATATTCAGCGGATGTCGCCAGTTAATTACTCTATGGAGGGTTGTAATTAAACATAATTCTTGACGGAACTACATGTTTCGAGTAGTACTTCTATGACGTGCTATTACCAGGATTTTTTGTAAATCGTACCCTGTGGAATAAGGATACACCGTCAAAGGATATGGGTGTATAAACATCTGCTCAAAATCTAATGGTGATATGAAATACCGGATCAAGCAAAGTAACGAGTATTAAAATTATTGCTATCGGACAATTAATTAATAGAATAAATTAAATGAACTGAGATAGAAGTCACATTGATCCCGGATTTCAAATCGATACGATATAACAAAAGCCATATGAACACAATGAATTATGCAAATGGCTCTACCACAAAAAATCGATGAATATTTCTGCAAGCTTTCATGTATTTAAATATTGCACAATCTACATGTTCATTTCAGTTCTGCTTGTTATTTCTTTGTTGTTGAAATTATACATTTCTACATACTTGCGTGTCATCGATTTTTTCAGTGAGCACGTTCTTTTAGATTACTAACAGTCATTAGTGAATGTGCTCACGAGAATGTGAAGTAATCAATGATAATTGACATATTTTTCATAGTATCTAGATATACTATTCAATTATCAATTATCCAGAATTATGATGTGATAAGGAAGTTGCTTGCCACCCAAGAATTAACCCTTTGCACTCTGCAGGCATAGAAAAAGACCGTTTATAATTCGTTAATCGGTATTACAAAACGTCCTAAAACACGTCTTCGTTTATAACAGAAATATTCTTCGAGTGCAAAGGGGGGTTAATAATATTCCGATGGTTTTCGATATATCAAAAGAAGAAGATACTTGGAAGAATATCTGGATGCAGGAACTATATTATATATCATTGAATGCTTATTATATACATCTTTATCGTTATATCCGCTAAAAGATGACTGTATTCGAATATCCATAATTGATATATACTTGGGTTTGTAGAGTCGGAGAAATATCAGGAGATGATAGCAGCAACCGAAAGCCCACCAAGATTTCCGGGTCTGTTCCGTCTAAAAGACGATGCAGAATTTCCACCAGTTACGCAAAGGACAGATTGAGCGTAACACAAATCAGGCATATCAAAACAAAAAAAAATATATATACAATGATGACAAAGATAGGTTTTATCTTATGGCGATCTGAATATGCGAAGGGCACAGGGTGCAGATCATTCAGTAAATCCATGATCATACCCAGTGCTCCAACTCCAGTAGATACAACCAAAAAAAAATATTAGGTGATTTCACCAGAAATGTTGCATGTGCAAAAAACATCTACAAGTACGGTATAAGTTCTAAATTCTTAAAGAGTATCTCGTGCGTCAGTACGGAAGAGTAATTACAGGTTCTGAAATAATTGGTCTAATTCTAAAGAGAACATATGTTCACGTAAAACATTTTTATTTGGAATCGATAAACTTGTACCGGGACTTTGTCTTCATTCATTAGAAAGCATGCGACTAGTTCTAGAAAATATAGTAATCCAACGATCAGCGAAACTTTTTTCGCCAGAAAGTGCTACCAGGAGCAGCACGCTGTTAGAATATATTACATATATTTGGTAAGAATGTTTTCATAAAATTACAGTAAGTAACATTTGGTAGTCGAGATTTTTACTGTCAACTAGCTGATTAAAGGTATGCGCAATGAATGGTAGATTATTAGATTCAAGAGAGATGTGATGTTTTATAATATTCTTGTAAAGGTCTTTAGTGAAAAGAACGATTTGTTTCTTTTAAAAGTGATATACACAATAGTCACACGGCATACGTTCTTACCAAATATAATTTGTACATTTCATTGGATTGCTGCATTTTTTAGTTATATCCAATTCCTCTGTGTTCAATGACCAATAAACAAAACTCTCTTTCCTTTTAAGTAGAGATGTAATGTAAATGTAATGGTGTTAGTGAAGTGTTACAAGGACGACATACTTCATCGATCATTTGTATAGAATCTATTAGATTTTTTATGGGACATCAAGAATACTTCGTGGAAGTATACACTAATTTACTAATAATGGTTTCATTAAATTTTGCCAACAAAAAAGATATTAATTATCCCTCTGATACACTTTGCAAGGTACCTTATATTTCTTTAAAAAAAAAAAAACAATTATATTTCTTTGTACGCTCAATTGCAATGTTTTCGAGTCATTGCATTTGAGCGCACAATGGGCAGCTTAATGGGACAAATATGAAATATGAAAGTGAGTTAATATTGATATGTAAAGTAAATATTTGACTTGCCTTTTCAGATTAATTTGACTATAATATTCACGTGATGTGATTAGATACATTATATAGGTTTAATGTCAGACATCTGTTGAAGAATTAAAGATTATATCTCCTTTCGTTCTTCAGTTCTTAAACGGGGCGAGAAAAAGTCATATGATTTATATGCATTCGTTTCCTTTTCAATCGTTCAATTTGTTTCAATTAGTAATTTCTACTTCGAAAATGAAAAAAAAAATTGATTCTTAAAGTAGGACATAATAATTTGTAGGTAACGTATTAGCGCTCTTGCAAATTTAATATCTTGATTACGAAAAGATGTTCTTAGTTCTGTATGAATGTTTCACTTAAAATAGGTGCCAATTCGGTTGGATTTTTGATCCATACAGGTTGTTGAAAAGAGCGCTGTCTCTTTGTACTATCGTAGTAAAACAACGTTATATTCCGTTCCTTCGGTCTCTTTTGTGTAGGACGTAATTTAATGAATTTTTTGTAATATTGGAAATTCTAGTGTAGTATATTCTTTTATCGAAAGCGGTGCATAATGGGATAAATATTGTAGATCCACAATGTGTCCTTCGGCGATTTTATACTAACGAGTCTTGTTTGGTAAATAGTTTTACTTTTATAAAAATAAATGAAAGCGTTAACAACTAATGTACATATACAACAGAAAACAGACGTGCTAATGCTTAAGCATCGACGTTATTACGTATGAAGTTTCTTATTAATACACGTGATTATGCTAATACGAAAATGAATATCAAAAGAAATAACGATCGCCTACCTTTCTTCCTTCATACACAACAGAGTTTAGTTTCACCAATTTTGGAATTTAGTTTACAGGGAAAAAGAAACGAAGTAAAATTGTGGATACCTTTTTTCCCAGACAATGAACTCTTCCACCGAGAATCATTAATTCATCGTAAAAGTTTTTTATTCGATTTATACCCTGTGCTGTAATACAACACAACCTTTATTTCCGTGTGAAATAAAGTCGGCAGGCTTGTATTTATAATTTCATATTTGTTGGTAATCTTGTACAGTTTAAAGTCGCAACATCAGGAACGAGTTGTTGTTGTTGACAGTAGAAGCAGAAACGAATGAAGGTTCGGTCAGATTTTGCATATGAATTTAATTGTATGACCAAATTTGAAGTCATACGTGTGAGTCGGATTTTTTTGTACGCTCTTCTTTGACTGAGGGGAATTTCTGTAATTGTCCAGTTAGATAATAAACCCCTTTATTGAAACATCAATTTAAAACTTACGGATGTATAATTAGAAACGATAAGTGTCACAGCAAGTATTATACACTGCTGTATGTGAAAACCACTCATGGCCAAAACATTGATAGTTTGGATAACATTAGCAAATGCTTCTTCCATTACCAATAAAATTGTAAATAAATTAATCGTGCAAAGTGTGCGAATCACATATGCGTAATACGCGAACGATATATCATATACAGTAAGACAATTTATAATCTTACCTATTTTACCTGTAACCCTTTACACGGCTTTTGTGTAAAATATCAATTTTATATAAAACTGAGCAATACGATCAAAATGAACGAAACACGGTGTTTACATTCTAAAGAGAGAAATGAGAGGTTTGAAATGATTCTTTGGTAATTTATAGGTAGATTTACTACTAAAAGCAGTCTGCAAATTCACCAATACACATCACCAGTTGCAACAATTTCACTGACATAGCATAAACTTTCACATTACTGCAATCTCTGATTGTGAACAATAAAATGTAATTAGTGAGTACAGTGATGATGCAGCAAAAGGGTCTATCTTTTGAACTCAATGTGAATCTACAACACCGTTGTAAAATAGTAGAAAGAGACTTCCACCATATATTGTCTCCGGTGAGATTGTATATAAAATGATATATAAAAAGTTATGAACAACGAGATGTTGTGTGCCCCTATAATGTCGGAATATTCATTGTTCAGCGATGCACGTCTTATCAGGGCAGTTTAAAATGGTTAATGCGTGTATGTCACACTATTGGTGAGTAAGCTACAACGACTATGTTTCCACTTTAATGGCTACAATTCCACCTTAGAATTTTTATTAATAACTGAAGATTAAATTACCGTTAAATATTATATATTCCATGTCGCTACTTAACAAAAAATCATCGTTCATGCGTGTACTAATTAATTCACTTCATTATTTGCAGCACATATTAAATACCATAAAAATAAAAAGAGAGTGTACAACTGAATGAATGCACGAAATTATCGGATATCTCATCGTTCTATCTTGCACAGTTGTGGAAGCATAATCTTAACGATGTACAGAGTTCTAACAATTTTGGTAATGTAAAAAGCTAGATAGCCATATACTTAGATTACCTACTAGAGTTTTTACACGTTAGATCAACCCAGGATTCGTGTTCTAAACGAACACACGAGATGTACATACTCGATATAAAATTTTAGTTATTCAATTGGTTTATTAATGTCTTTTTCTTTTATCAGATGACTTAAAAATTATTTCTGTGCAAAAGGTATGTGGTAACAGACAGGCCCTTTTGTCGTATGCTCACTGTAATGAGATATAAAGAAGTGAAGACTTAGCTATAGAGATCATCATCCCCATCATCCTGGAAGGTTTGATCGCCTTGCGTTGTGTCTTGAGTGCCAGCAGTTCCGCTTTGTGGAAATCTGAAAGATTCTCATATTGGTATGTGTACTTGTTGCAAAAGTACATGAAATATCACTAAACTAAGCACATAATTATCGTTTAGAAGGTTTGGAAGAGACAAGCAATGCCTTTTTTACCTGAAATTAGTTCCAAATCCACGAGACTGTTGAAGTGTCTGAGCAAACATTTCGTATTTGCGGATGTCGTTGTCAGACACGGAACGCCGTGCGAACCTCATTGCTTCTTCGAAGTGAGCCCTTGTTATTTCTGGTACAGGATCATCCTCATCCATCTTGTATAAGGTGTGTAATTATTAATTGTTACATTTGTCCATTTGAAAAAACTGTGATGTACATATTCTTTGATTGAAAATACTTACATCCATGGATGCAGATGGATTATTCGCACGATCCTTCTCCCTTCGAATTTCAGTCTCGATGCACTGCCTAATGGCAAGTTTGCAAGCACGTTGACAAATTTCGGTTATATCGGCACCCGAAAAACCGTGTGTTACCTTGGCTATATAGCATAGATCTACATCCTATAATGTAAAACTCAAGTATTAAGTGAACCCCCACTGTAAATTGTGCAAGTTACATTAGAATAAGAATATTTCATGTTATTTTATCTATATCATAGTTGAAGAAAAAATGTGATGCTAAGGAAGGTAGTCCTTGCATTATTGTAGGAACTTTACCTTAGCTACTGGCGATTTACGAAGATTAGCTTTGAAAATTGCTTCCCGGGATTTTTCATCTGGCAAAGGTATATAAATCAATTGATCTAATCTACCCGGTCGTAGAATAGCTGGATCAATGATGTCAGGACGATTCGTGGCTCCAATAATGAACACATTTTTCTTTGCCCCCATACCATCCATTTCTGTTAGAATTTGATTTATAACACGATCTGCTGCACCACCTGCATCTCCCACTGTGCCACCTCGTGATTTTGCGATAGAATCAAGTTCGTCAAAGAACAACACGCATGGAGCGGCCGCTCTTGCCTAAACACATCAAAAGATTATGAAACATATTCGTTTCTTGTTAATTCCGCTATTCCAGTGATGTTAAATTGATGCAGCTTACTTTGTCGAAAACGTCTCGGACGTTAGCTTCTGATTCACCGAACCACATAGTCAGCAATTCTGGACCCTTTACAGATATAAAGTTTGCCTGGCATTCATTGGCAATCGCTTTGGCCAACAAGGTTTTACCGCAACCAGGAGGTCCATAGAATAACACACCTCTTGAGGGTTGCATGCCGAATTTCAAGAACTTGTCAGGATGCTCAACCGGATACTATTTAAAGCATACAGTTAAAATGGTTGTAGTTACATAATATGTATATTTTAGGGAGTAATTGGAATCGGTTTAGTATTTCTCTTACCTGCACCAGCTCTTGTAATTCCATTTTAACGTTCTGCAATCCTCCAATATCATCCCATGTAACTGTTGGTACTTCAACAATTGTTTCGCGAAGAGCACTTGGGCTGCTCTTAGTCATTGCATACTGTTGAAAAAACAATATTATTTATGGATGTCCAGTTTTGCTGTTGCACTATATGTTAATTAATCTTTTACCTTGAAGTTATCCATAGTAACAGCAAGAGAATTCAAGACTTCAGCATCAATATGATCATCTTCTAAATCGATCAGATCCATCTTCTCCCGAATTTGTTGCAAAGCTGCCTCTGAGCACAGTGAAGCTAAATCAGCTCCAACGTGGCCGTGAGTTTCGGCTGCGATCTAAATTATATTTGCAATTAGCGAAATATCTACTAAAATTATCAGGGATAATCATGACAATATGTAGACATACCTCTTCTAGTTCAACATCATCTGCTAGCTTCATATTCTTTGTGTGGATTCTCAGAATTTCCAATCGACCAGTAGCATCAGGAATACCGATATCAATTTCCCTATCAAATCGGCCGAAACGACGTAATGCGCCGTCAATACTATTAGGCCGATTCGTAGCGGCCATTACGATAACGTGAGAGCTCTGCTTCATGCCATCCATTAAAGTCAACAGTTGAGATACAATACGTCTCTCGACTTCACCTTGTGTCTAATTAAAAAAATTTCAGGTCATTTAGGTGTATCATATGAATATAAAAAGTTAATTTCGCGAGTTGAACCTTTTCTCTTTTCGGTGCAATGGCATCAAGTTCATCAATGAAAATAATAGAAGGGGAATATTTCTCAGCTTCCTCAAATGCTTTTCGCAAATTACTTTCTGATTCACCAGCAAGTTTACTCATAATTTCGGGACCTATTAACATAATGAAATAAGGATTATATCAGTAATAAAATTTCGATGTTTCAATATAAAATTGTATCAGATTTTATATATTTTACCATTAATAAGAAAGAAGAATGCTCCTGTTTCATTTGCAACAGCTCTAGCAATAAGAGTTTTTCCAGTACCAGGTGGACCATACAAGAGAATACCACGTGGTGGCTTAACACCAATTGCTTTGAATAAAGATGGATGCCTCAGAGGTAATTCAACCATCTCCTTGATCTGAGCTAATTGCTTGCGAACACCACCAATATCATCATAACCCACAGCATTTAATGCTTCCTCTTCTTCCTATAAATTTTTATTTTTTATTGCAGATTGTTCATGGAAAAAGTATATCAATATTATTATTTGGTTTTACATAATTTCGCGATAATTATATTTTTCTTACTTCTCTCTTAATTGGATCACCCTCACAGTGAATTACTGTGTCAGGAGCAACAATGCAAAATGGTGCAGGATCACTTTCTACAACTTTGAATTCCACTGCCCTCATACCACCACGAACAATGAAATTATCATCTTTATGAATTGGACGATATGCCTCCAAAAAGTATGGTTTTAAAAATACTTCAAACAAGTTTCTATAAAAATAGAATGAGCATTATGTAATCTTTTTCTTAAGGGGATATGCAAGGTAGTTTGAAAAGATAGTAATGTAATTCTTTAATAATTGAATTTTTTCATAGCTATGAAGTATCAAAAAGGACTTCAGAAATTACCCTGCAAGACCAGTAACTGTATCATCCATTGGTAATACATGGATACGTTTGCCATATTTGACTTCTGGGCAGGCTTGTACAGAAACAACATCACTCAAACGCACACGTAAATTATTTCTTATGACACGGTTCATACGAATTTTCTCATCTGGGCAAGTATCATCAGAAAGAACAATGCACACAGTCTGCTTGCGTCTTTTTCCCTTCAGTAATACTGTATCACCTCTAAATAATTGTAGCTCATCCATCTTGGCTTGAGAGAGTGCTACCACAGAATTATCATCAGCAGTAGCTTCATCAACAAGCAATCTGTTTGGCCTGTCCTTCTTGCGAAGGATTGCTGTAGCCAATGCTTCATTGCTGTAACCAAGTTTGTAATATTTCAGTGGAGATCAAAATTTGAATATCTCTTACAGCTTATCAAGAAATGCCAGAGTTCAATAGGTTCTTAAGTATGAATAACTATATTGCACTGATTGATGCAATATCTTCACTCTAAATTTACTATCGCCAATTAAACATATCTCTCGTTATTAATAATTCATTAAATTATTAAATAATTAACGTTATCCCTACGATAGTAACATAAACATCAAAATCAGTATTCATTTTTCTAAGATCGGCTCAACGATAATTTCGATTAGTGCGAATTATGATGTACTTGGCAAAATTATATTTCTGAGCGATCGAGCCTTCCTGCATCAGATCCTGTTGACATCGCGCTTAGGGGCTGATATTTAAAAAATTACATGTTCATCGAGTTTAAATTTCATTTCTTTCTAGTTTTCTAAATAATCGAGACTCGCACCGAGGGAGATGTAACCGGTAAAATATAAATTGAAGACCGTCGGGCCGCTAAAAATTCCTTTGTCACGTTTAACATTACAGCACGGCCATGATCGGTCGACATGCAAAAATGATAAGCGCGAACTAGCGCGTCACCGGGAATCATTGTTTTTTAGTAGTAGATGCCGAAAGAAGAATAATTTCTTTTCATATAAAATTGAATGGTGGCCATAACGTATCATCGGAGGATTCAGGAAAAGAAACGCTGTGCGTCGACATGATGACAATGTATAATTGAGAGTCGGCCTGACGCATCTTATCTTAAACATTGGTCCGCGTAACTTATGAAATTGCAATGCGAATTATCATAGGTATGCGATTATTCTCGCTGTTTTATTTACGATCTTCAAACTCACCTCTTTGGATCACCCATTATTCACTTAGTTTTATCGAGAAAAGAAAATGCACACGCAACGGTCACCAATTCAGTATCGCAATACGCCCGAGTCAGCAACAGTCACAGCCAATCCAATGAACATCCCTCGTTTCAAACTGTCATGGCTCGGATTCTGCTCCCTCTTGCTAAATCCGACGATAAAGCCTGATACACAACTCCTTTGCAAATTTTGAAATTATGCAAATTCGCGAGAAGGCTTCACCGTCTAATTTTATTGGATGCGAAAGATCTAACTTTCCGCAAAAGAAAATACCGCGCGACCAATCTCTTATCTGCAAGTAGCATTTAAATTCGACCACATCATGTAAATTATGAGAATTTGGAACTATCGATGATTGTGTTGATTTTGAAAGATTATTTTATTACAGTGCCCCTACGTTAGTTTCTGGACACGATAATGTTGCAACAAACTTAAAATAGTAGAATTAAACAAATATTTTATAACAATTGTGAATACAGGGAAAACTATGACTTTGTTTGAAATAATTTCATAATTGCCGGATTTTGCAAACTTGTTCTTACTAATAGCGCGGCTCTAATCTTTGTTACATTTTTAATCACCTAAGTCTTAATTATTTTTATTAAAATTTCGGAAGCCACATTTGGCAGCAAAATTCAAGAATTTTATATTTTTATTATTATTTCTTTAATTCAAAGCAAATTGTACGATATACATTAAAATTAGTGCAACATCTCAATATCATTATCAGAATTAGAATTGTTAATTGTTGTTCCAGTAGGGGCACAATATAAAATTCCACTCCGTATTTTTTAGTTAAAATATGTTTGATCTCTTTCAAGTTCTTATCAGATTAATATATTCGTGAGATGCAAGGAAGATAATTAAGAAGTTGGATAAAACTTAAGGAAATTTTTAGCAAGGGGCTTCGTAGATCAGTTTCTTTTTCTGCTTATGTCATATTCATCAACTAATCCTGCTGTTTTTTTGCCTGGAAAGTGTACACGACTTAATATAGTTTACGTCACGGGGCTGACTTAAGTGAAAGTTCGATAAATACACACACTTGTCAAATCGATCTACAATGGCCGGGATTAAAGGTTATTCGGCTTTTTCTTGATCATTTGATATGCCGCAATTCGCTTCATGAATTCCGCCGCCGATGCCATTGCGAAAAGGGTTCCTCTAAAGAAAGCGTATCAAAAAATGAATGATCAAAACATAACCTTTTCAAGCTTGTTGTCATTAACATTTAATTCTATACACACCCTTGGCATTTATTTCATGTTTTAACAATTTATTTTTACAGAGGATACTTATATTCGCAAAAGATTCGTTTAAATGAATTTCCAATGATCATGTTTTATTTTGTCACACAATCATCACATTTTGATAGATGATTATATATTCTGTTTTGTAGCATTAAATTGTCTAATATCATATATGTTATGTTTAAGTATAGTTTAAATATAGTTTAAATATATTAAAAGTTTCAGGTAGCAAATATTATGCTACTTGCACTATTAGGATTATCTTGATTAGGAAGCACCTTGTAGCACAATATAATATATCAGATTAGTTTTAATCTATATGATGAATATTTATCATGCTAATAATCTCTTTTTTTTCATGTGACTTTCTTGGTGGCCCTTCTTTAAAAAAACAGCGTACGTATTTGAAAGACTAGCATACAAAATACATAATTAAAAAGCATTATTTTATTGTCTTACAAATATTAGCTCAATGATTTTGATTACAGATTAGTAATTTTGGCATTTGCTGGATCAATTGGTATGACTTTTGTTATACTTGGTTGTGCATTACCAGCATACAAGTATGCATTTCTTGATTATTTCCTATTGATTTCTTTACTAGAATTGGTTAATGAAATGACCAATTATTTGCAGAGTATGGTGGCCATTTTTTGTTGTATTGTTCTATATATTGGCACCACTTCCAACTATAATAGCACGTCGCTACACAGATGATTCTGGGAGTAGTAGTAATTCGTGTTCTGAACTGGCAATATTTATTACCATGGGATTTGTAGTATCATCCTTTGCACTTCCCATTGTTTTAGCAAGATCACCTGCAGATGATCCAGTAGTATGTACCACTGATAATTTTATATATAATCATTTCTTCTATTCAGATTTATTATAAAATAGATCGAGCAAATAGTATAAATTATAATTTCAGATACAATGGGGTGCTTGCTATTTAACTCTAGCAGGTAATGTTGTGGTGTATCTTACTCTAGTCGGGTTCTTTGTGACCTTTGATCAAGAAGATACAGACTACAACATGTGGTGAGGTGTCATACTTCATTGTACTTATTTTACATGGTATGATTTTTATTTTTTCCCCAGGCATTAAGTATTTCAGATTAATTAGATCTCATTTATCCAAAAATAATGATTAATCAACTCTGATTCTCAGTACCTTAAACATTCATTATTATCTCAGGAAATCTTTACACATAATAGTCTTCTGAAGTTGGACAAATTTGTAGGTTTTTTACGAAATTCATGGGAGGAAACAAACCAAGCAGTGCACTGACTGACAGCTACATGTTAATTCTAAGCTATTATAAACTTATTGTACATCATTTACATAATATAAACGTGGGTCTTCTACGATGTAGTCGATGCTGATGCTGCGAAATAGAGTATTATAATAGTGCATTAACATTAGATAATCACGATGACGGCGACTGGCCGCCATTTTTACGCGATGATCAAACAGTTGAATTTTTAACGGATCAAAAATACGCCGAATGGCATAAGGTTTCATATAATTTTTGCGTGGAAATGTTCAAGCGATATCTTGACGTACAATTACGCAAAAACGTATGAAATTAAAGAAGATTATTTTTTATTTGATCTAAGTCCTTCATAACAATATGAATAAAACTACAGTGTAATATCTTAGATTGTACATCCCGATACCTTATCCCGCGTCAATATCATGTATAAACCATAGTATTAATGCAATCTCGATTTTGTATCACAATAGCTTGCAAAGTTTAAAGAAGTGATAAGAAAGTGTTAAGTATATCTATATTTAAATCATTAATACGTTATTAAACATGTACATAATTTAAATCAAGTATGGATTTTCATTCCCTTTACATTATTTCTTATTACTCTTTATAATAGGTAATAAAGATATCTTTTACGGCAAATAAATTAAATCTATTCGAACCGTCATGTGACTAGAAAATGGCAGCCCTACTGTTAACGCGACTTTAAACGAAATTTATAGATTGAAAATGTTTAATAATTTATTTTTATCACTTCAGTATTCTTTTTTAGTAAATTGCAATGAGGAAAATAGTTGTGCTTTAAATTTATATTTAAGCCACAAGCCTTCCAATATATAATAAGGTTAATATTCCCAAGAATGGCGATGAAATGTTTCATCAAGAAACTATTTCAACGTTAAAGTTGCGTTTAATTTTTGTATGTAATAATGTTAATTCAATTTTTAAGCAAGAATTGTATCTGATAATTGCATAAGTTTAAAGAACTTATTAATCCAGAGCATTTATTTTTTCTAATCTCGAGCGATGTATTTCGGCAGATATCTCAAATATGTTTTGCGATACGCCGAATGTAAATTTCTCATTAGTAATGTTGCAATACAAAGAAAACTCAGAGTTCCTTTGTAAAACTCTTTGTGTCCGTTTCCCTTACATAGGGTAATTAAATGATAAGGAGATCCAATGTTCTGTATTTATGCTTTTTATCTAGAACCAATCAAAGACGAGGAATGCTTTTTGTGCGAGATTACGAAAGTAAAAATTTATATTGTTTTCCTTTCTTCGCAGAATCAATAAAGAATGTGATAGTACGAACGAATGTTTCATCCACAGATTAACTCAGGATGGCTGAGTGTAAGTACATATGAATAATTGTGCATAGTATAAAGTAATTTCTGTGCCTACTAACTATACTATGGTGCATGTTATTATTTTTAACGTTATATTTATTTTTGTAGTACAGACGTATGTTACTGGTGATTCAACAGAAACAGAGAATTCCAGTCAACTGACTATCATAGAGTCAGTAGTTGATCAGAATATGTATAAAGAACAATTACTACCATCTACATCAACAGGTATATTTTTGATGTTCCAAATGATTAGAATAGCACATTATTTATATCAGAATGTTAATAAATTATTATTTATAATTACAAAATATTAGGTTTAAGCACAGGAGGAAACATACCAAACAGCTTGGCTTCTGTACTCCCATATGCAACATTACGTATCAGACAGACCTCTCAATTGCCAACAGAAGAATATGCAAATGCAATAACCAGTCATTTACAATTAAATAGTAAATTAATTCAAAATGATCCAGAATCTCATAAACTGAGAATAGAGACCTTAAAAGCTATGCCACAATGTCTCACCATTAAAAGATCTGTTAAGTCTAAACTGCAGGCAACTATTGCTCAGAAATCAAAAACTAGACAAATAACTTATTGGAAATGGCTCAAGTATAGAATTAGTTATAATGTTTCAAAGGTATAATTCCAGTATCTATATAACTATATTTTATTGGGTATACTATATTTAAAACATTCAATATTTTGAAGATACATACAGTGATCAGAGATAGTGCACCTACCTTAGAGCTTTGGTATCATACAATAAAGTCAATTGAAGGTCAATGTGGTAGTGGAATAGCAGCATATTTCAAATTTTTGCGCTGGTTAATTTGCTTGAATATTGTCTCATGCATTCTAAGGTATATCCTACTTATAAATGATACATTTTCTATATATTCAATGTGTACATCAAATATTAATGCATAATAATTTCAGTATTTCTTTTATTGTACTACCACAATCTTTACTGGAGACACACATACCAGCTAATATTTCCATCTATGACTTCTTCACAGGCAGTGTAAGAAGGTTCATTCATTGTTGCATTAATCAGAATTTTAAAATAATTGTTCAAGTGTTGTAACAGCCATTTTTTTTATAGGGCTTTTTTAGGGATACAATAATGTACTATGGATTTTACTCAAATGATACTGTGGATGAGGTTTTTGGTACAGTTTACAGTATTCCTTCAGCTTATTTCCTTACACTATTATCCTGTTACATACTCACACTTATAGTGCTTTCTATCAAGTAAGTAGAGAGAGTATCTTCAACCCTTTTCTATTAAATGCAGATCATTCTATTTTCCAGAGTCGCCTCGTCATACCGAAAATGTTACATTGAAATACGCGGAAAAGTACAAAATATGTATAACAATAAAATCTTTTGCGGCTGGGATTTCAGTATATCTTCTTCAAAGGCAGCTAATCTACAATCTGCTTCGATTTATATAGAACTCAAAGAACTATTAGCGGAAGCTATACAGCAATCGCGACTCAATTTTTTCGAAAAATGTATAGCTATTGTTCTACGAGCTACGGTAACTATAATAGTTTGCGCAATGATATGCGGCACCGCGATATTATTATGGGTATTATTAGAAAACCATAAGCTGAATGGAACTGATGAAACATCTGTTATGATTGTACCTGCAGTAGTCACTATAATAATGCAGTTCTTCCCTGCAATCATCTCATGGCTGGTAATTTGTTTTAATTAACAATGTCTTGTTAGAATTATTTAATACAATTCGTCATAGAATTCGATTAATTGAGTTACACTCCTGCAGGCACTTTTGGAAAAATATACCAACAAACGCGCAGAGCTTTACGTGACGGTGATTAGAATACACGCAATGGGAGCAACGATAATTGGAACTCTCATTACTTTTTGGATAATTAATACTACGTCAGATTGTTGGCAAACAAAATTAGGGGAAGAGATTTATCGCCTTGTTTTATTAGACTTTATTTTCTATACTTTTGGAATGTGCGTTTTTCACGTGACACGTTTCACGTTATACAGCATGGGTTGGAAGTGGATTCAGAAATCGGAATTTTACATCGCCCGGAATACTTTAAATCTCATTTACAATCAGACTCTCTTTTGGCTAGGATTTTATTTCTCGCCACTTATGTCTGTTATAATATTAGTAAAAATGATTTTCATACTATACGTGAAGAAGTATGGTTTATTAAAATTTTATCAACCACCGGCGAGGCCTTGGAGAGCAGCGCAAACCGAAACTATTTTCTTGGCTCTCGCATTTCTTGGTATCATATGTGTGATAATGGTATTAGGATACATTATTACGACTATAAGAAGCAATGATTGTGGACCATTTAGAGATCACGAGAATGTTTGGGAATTTGTTATTGATAGAATTCTATCCATGGACAAAGATAGTACATCTTGGAAAATTATGTCCCAACTTACAAGTCCGGGGATAGGGGCAATTATAATAATTAGCATGAGGTACATTCATTTTGTCTTAATTCTATAAGACAATTTTTTAGAAACATTTCCCATTGATTATATCACATTCCAGCGTTGGAGTATACTGTTTTCGTGCAAAAGTAGAAGCAAGTAAGGAAATGTTACAAATTTTGAGAGAGATGTTAATCTTGCAAGCGCGAGACAAGGAATTCCTGATGAAGAGTCTTTCAAAATGTAGTAACGAACGTACGTTTTAATTAAGAAACTAAATGCATAGTTAACTAACGAGAATATTTTTTCAGGTACAATGTTTAAACAAAATTGTTCGCCTAGTAAGAATTCGGTTAGTAAACATACAACATGCGCTAGTCCAATTTATAGCAGCGGAGAATGTTCTCAGGAAACTCGACGCCGTAATATACTACCTATTAATTATCGCGGAGATAATTGCGTTTAATTATAATCCTAATTGTATACATATCAGTATTTAAAGATCTGCTACAAAATTGCGTCCCGATCTTATCAAATATAATATAGTCTTCCAAGTGTCGTCTCCCAAAGTACATCAAATCACCAAGTAAAAAAATATGCATTTCGACGTTCTTCAAGAAACGAAAGTCGCTTCTCCCTTTTATAACGTGCCATAAATATATTTTATGATGTGCCATATTTGAGCCGTTTATCTTGAAAGTGGCCTAAGTCCATTTTTCAAAAAATCAAGTTGATATAATAGTTACACAAAATAACTTCGTAAGTATTAAAACGTTAATGTGATTTTTTTCGAAAATCGACTTATGCCGCTTTTAAAATAAACGACTGATTTAGATATTTTGTAAGACTACCACTTTCTGTTAGTTGATACTGTCAACTGGAAGTTGGCTGTGAACGGAATATGAATGAGTTTACCATCCTAGCTGTAAGAAACTATTTTATAAATATTCAATTAATAAGCCAATTTAAATCGCAATACTTTTTCGAAAAAGTATTTTATATTTACAATTTTAATTCCAACGATATTCATGTATAACGATATATAATAAGAGTGATGATTATTTATATGTAAATCTAACATATCAGAGTGCCAAATACAATATTTTCACATGTGCCAAACCACGAAAGTTAAATCGCCGCCGATTGGCCGTCGCCATAGTTACGCATCTATGTTTTATGTTTGTGTACGATTTGTTTGATAAATCTAATCCTTTGTAGTTCTGCAGTTATTAACCTGTTATATGTGGAGTGTTTTTCAATTTGCATCAAAGTATGTAAGTTTTCATTAAATGAGCTTATTATTTGTTGCTATTTCGTTTAAGAATATAAAGTTTATTCGGATTTCGATATAATATAGGCTGTAAAATGCGCGTGTTAAGTATAGATTATTAAAGATTTCCGAAACTTAATTAGCCAACAACCTTTCTTATGTGAATTAGAACAGACTTTATATTAGATGATGGATAATGAATATTAGAATTGCTCCGTTAAATATTTTTATTACTACTTGAAATATGACAACAGAAAATCGAATTTATTTTCGATTTGAATTAGTTTCGTAGTTCAAAATAAAATATTGAGAAATGTCAAACTGCGAATAACAGTAAGAATACTGATGATCCGTTACGAGGATTAAATTTGTTTAAAATTAATTTCCATATTATATTTTAGTATAAAAACGTCATGAAGCAATGAGTAAAGAATCGCAGTGTAAAAGATTTCCTGATGCGCCATGGATACCGGAAGTTCCCATACAAAATCCACCTCCGGAACTGTTAAAATCTCCAAAATTTGTAGAGCAACAACAATCGTTCGAAGAACCATTAAAACTTCGGGAATATTTAGAACAGCAGCGATTACTTGAGGAAAAGTCATGGACCAAAACGGTGCCCTATAAAAATTGGCATAATTATGCGAAACCATCGGATAACATTGGACACATATATAATCCTCCCGCGTGCGCATTTCGTCTGAAGACATTAAAAACCCGTGAAAAGCGATCTCCATGGCGGCCTTTTGGACCAGAAGGAAAACTCATAAATCCACCCCAGGAATACGTGGAACAGCGCAGAGAAGAAATAAAACGCAGGGAAATAAAAAAGTTGCAAGAAGGTTCCACTTTATCAGAAAATATCATCAGTTTGAAAGATCTGGCGGATGGTACGTGGTTGCAAAAAAAGGCTGAGAAACGGGCTACTTTGAATCTTGAGAAGAGTGAAAGGATAAAACGATCGAGGAAGAAGAAAATCATGGATATGTTAATGGTATAATATCCTATGTTTAATTAAATAATTAATCAATCGATCCTTTAGGCGATTGAAAAATTTGTAACCGCTTCTTTCGACCCAAAATCGTCCTAGAATATGTTTATACATCATCTACCATCGATTTGGGCCATTTAGGAGCGATTTTGGCGACTTTGAAATTTTGACAATTTTTGAAGGTATACCCCTTCACATTTTTTCGATTCTTGATCGACCCATTTTTGACCAATAAAATTTTTTAAACCACTTCTTTCGACCAGAAATCGTCCTAGAATATGTTTATACATCATATACCATCGATTTGGGTCATTTAGAATTGATTCTGGCGACTTTTAATTTTTGACAATTTTTGAAGGTATACCCCTTCACATTTTTCGATTCTGGATGGACCATTTTTCGGCCAAAAAAATTTTTTAACCTCTTCTTTCGACCCAAAATCGTCCTAGAATATGTTTATACATCATTTACCATCGATTTGGGTCATTTAGAATTGATTCTGGCGACTTTTAATTTTTGACAATTTTTGAAGGTATACCCCTTCACATTTTTTCGATTCTGGATCGACCCATTTTTCGGCCAAAAAAATTTTTTAACCGCTTCTTTCGACCCAAAATCGTCCTAGAATATGTTTATACGTCATTTACCATCGATTTGGGTCATTTAGAATTGATTCTGGCGACTTTTAATTTTTGACAATTTTTGAAGGTATACCCCTTCACATTTTTTCGATTCTGGATCGACCCATTTTTCGGCCAAAAAAATTTTTTAACCGCTTCTTTCGACCCAAAATCGTCCTAGAATATGTTTATACATCATTTACCATCGATTTGGGTCATTTAGAATTGATTCTGGCGACTTTTAATTTTTGACAATTTTTGAAGGTATACCCCTTCACATTTTTTCGATTCTGGATCGACCCATTTTTCGGCCAAAAAAATTTTTTAACCGCTTCTTTCGACCCAAAATCGTCCTAGAATATGTTTATACGTCATTTACCATCGATTTGGGTCATTTAGAATTGATTCTGGCGACTTTTAATTTTTGACAATTTTTGAAGGTATACCCCTTCACATTTTTGCGATTCTGGATCGACCCATTTTTCGGCCAATAAAAATTTTTTAACCGCTTCTTTCGACCCAAAATCGTCCTAGAATATGTTTATACATCATTTACCATCGATTTGGGCCATTTAGAATTGATTCTGGCGACTTTGAAATTGTGACAATTTTTGAAGGTATACCCCTTCACATTTTTTCGATTCTGGATCGACGATTTTTCGGCCAAAAAAATTTTTTAACCGCTTCTTTCGACCCAAAATCGTCCCAGAACATGTTTAAACATGATGTACTATTGAATTAAGCCTTTTAGATCGGAAATTAATAACATTGAAATTTTCTAAGCCAACCCAGAAACATCTGTATGTGTTTATTAATCTGATATAAACGATTAATTACTAATACCAGGTTTCTCGCTATAATGAAGCGGAAATACCGAGGTCAATCGAAGATCAATTGTCCGAGTTACTGAAAATGGTAGAATCATATAAAAAATGTCCCGCCAGACCGGAAGATATTTCGAAAATAATATACTTAAGGAACGAATGTATCACCCAGGAAGATTTGGAATCCTACGATTTTAGAAACATAGAAAGTGCAAGAAATCGTATTATCGGTAAACTACGAGAACGCGAGGAGTAAGTTTGCAGAATTTTAATCAACCAAGTCTTCATTCCTTCCTTTCCATAATTTCGTAATTCTAATAAAGTTACACATTTCCAGCTTCAATGATATAATACTGAAATTGGAACCGGAAATTATGAAAGACTACGAAGATAGCATTCGGTGCAGTATCGTCGATTATATTCTCTCGGATCCGGAAGAACGGAAACGATTTACGATAAAAACTTTGCCTGCCGAATATCCGATCTTAAATATCCGTGCGCCTGTGCCTTGGCATCAATCTAAGATTTTGGCGGACCACTTGATGCATCATAATCTTGTGATTGGGAATCAAATACTAAGGGATATCCGGGATTTGTATTTCTCAAAGTAAACAATATTATCAATTTTTAATATTTATTTGATCAAAGTACATCTTACACTACACAGTTTATCTATCAAGCTCCAAATATTGTAATGACGCCATAATTATTATATGTACATATAAAGATAATCTTGATTCTTAAACAATTATCGACGACTAAAATAACATTTCGTAGGTGAATTCCTTGGCTACAAAGTTCGTACGGTTTGCATCCGTTATTTTTTAAGAATATGTAATTTTTTAGATACCACAATAAGATGATAATTCGAATCGAGGACATAGGAGTGCTTCCTATTCCGGCTTTCGAAATACAAAAAAGAGTTAATTCACTGTGCGTTGCCACTTCCAATATGTTAACTAAAGAATGGTTGGCTGACGTTGCTGAGATCTTCCTGGAAAAGAAATCAGCTTGGTCTTGTTTGTTCGAGAAACATCGAAACGCTTCAACCGCGTTAATCGAAAGATATTTTCGAAGCGTTAACACACTTCTATCTAAGCAACTACGAATAATAGTTATGCGGACATTGTACCATATCAGAGAATTCTTCTTGCAGTACAGAGAAGGAAATTCCTTTGAAGGCGATTATGAGGATCTCATGTTTGTTAGGTAAATAAACTGCTAAATAATTCTATCACATACTTCATCCATATTTTGTGCCATCGTCATTTCTCGTAGTTACATTGTAGAACCCCTTTCATAACAGTAAGAGTGGAACCAAAACTCGGAACAAGAGAATTAAATTGTCAACCGAATATATGGGGTATCCACACCATGATTTCCAAGTGTTTTGATACGATCCTTGCGGTCGGCGCTGTGGTTCCTAAAATTGAACGGCTTCTATTCCCAGAATTGGAGGAACAGGATTATTTGTCCGCTGTAATTCGGTACGAAGATGAGGTAAGATAATTATCTCTGAGGCACATTAATCGATACGAGGTCATCTTTAAATACATTTGTTTGCAATGCATTTATAACTATTAATAACAAATTCGTCTTGTTACTGGTGTGTAATACTTAATTTTTTCGTGGTATTCTCTGCACAGTTGTGCATGTGAAATCTGTTATAAATGTTTGTTAGACCATCAAATACTATACCATCCTAGTGAACAAAATATTACTTAGAAACTCAAAGTTGTTTAAAATCATCTGAGTAACATATTTTTTAAGAATTTGCTTTTAATTTGGCGTTGACTATTGTGAACGTACATATATCACGTAATTGATTACTTAGGTAATGAAAATAATTACTGATGTGTTGGACGTTGTAACTGGCCATTATCCTGGACCTGGTAGTTATCTCCAGTGTTACGACAGTCTTTTATATATCCTGGATGGAACGGCTGAAAAAGATTTGGACGATTTTTTTTCAATAGAGCCAACACCATTCCTTCGGGATTTCGAGTTAAAAATAAATGGCTACGACACTCTTAATAAAGAAATATGCGTGTTTCGGTATAAGGTAAATGGTTCCTTTGCTCGTTAAGTTCTTCTTTCGAGTCAACGCAACTAATCTTCATTAATTAATATCTTATATTACAGATTCCATTGAATATGATAGAAATTGATTGCACCATGGTAAATGACACCATGAGACAAATTCTCTGCCAACTTCGCACCCGAATTTGCGATCACTTTGCGGACGAACTGCGATCCAACAATCGTGATTTATGCACGAATTTCGACGAGATCGCGGAAAATGTTTCGAAGATGCCAGAGAAAACGCAGGAGGTGGTGCAGTTGTATAATTATTTGTGCGAGAGTCGGGATTCCACGATGTTTAATATGAAAAGACAATTAGCGCATTCGATAGAATTATTGTTATTTCTCTTCAATTATCAACCACTGACCGATGAAGATATACAATTAAACTCCCGTACCATTAATTGGCCGAAGGACATGGACACTGTTATGGAACTAGCTAGTACCAGATTAAACATGAGAAAGGAATTCCTCGAAGAAGTTTTGCGTTCGAGACGAGACGCTTTTGAGCAGAAAATTAATCAGATGCTATTAGCTATCGATCAATTTAAGAAGAAAGATCCGGCTGTCTTGACTATGGAAGAAATGGAACAAGCTGTTGAACAGGTTGATTATCTTTCCAAAGGCATGGCGGATATTAGGAAAGAGGTTGAAGAGATCAATCAAGAAGAAGGACTTTTAGACATGGAATTGAGTCCTTATATGACGGTACCAAGTATGTCCAGCATTGTTGACATCTTCGATAAACTATGGCATACTGTGCTAGATTTCCATAAGAATTATGAGAAATGGTTCTATGGACCATTTCTGGGTCTTGATGCTGACGAAATTCGAGATGAAACGGACAACACGTGGAGAACTTTATACAAATTATCTCGAGCACTTACCGATATACCTGGTGCCAGGAGAGTCGCGGAAATGGTACGCGGCAAAGTAGAGAAGTTTAAACAATTTATACCGGTATTACAAACAATTTGTACACCGGGACTACAAAGTCGACATTGGTCAGAAATCAGCAAAGTAGTTAATGTATCTATCGCGCCCACTGAAACGAGTAGTCTCTCGGAGATGATAGAGTATGGACTGCTAATGCACGTTGCCAAATTAGAGGAAATATCAACCGCAGCTATCAAGGAACATGCGCTTCAAAGAAATTTGGAAAAAATGAAAGAAGAGTGGGGCGAAGTCTTCTTTGAGTTGACACTTTATCGGGAAACTGGGATTTCTATCCTCACCGCTGTTGATGATATACAAACCCTACTTGACGATCATATTCTTAAGGCACAAACAATGAGAGGATCTCCATTCGTAAAAGCATTTGAACATGAAATGCAAGCGTGGGAGGAGAAATTAATTTCTATGCAGGATATCATCGACCAATGGTTGGTCTGCCAAGCTACCTGGATGTACTTAGAACCAATATTCAGTAGCGAAGATATTTTGCGGCAGATGCCAACGGAGGCGAAGAACTTTAGACAAATGGACAAAATATGGCGTGCTATTATGACTTATGTCGCTGAGAATAAACGAGTTCTTGATGCCACTGCTATGCCAGATATGTTGCAGCAGTTCAAACTTTGTAACGCATTATTGGAGGAAATTCAGAAGGGTTTGAATGATTACTTGGAGAAGAAACGTTTGTTCTTCCCAAGATTCTTCTTCCTGTCGAATGACGAGTTATTAGAAATCCTTTCGGAAACAAAGGATCCTCGGAGAGTAGAGCCTCATTTGAAAAAGTGTTTCGAAGGTATAAGTCAACTTCGATTTACCAAGGACGAAGAAATTATAGGAATGTTATCTGACGAAGAGGAATACGTCCCACTAAGTGGCAAGATATATCCGGCAGACGCTAAAGGCATGGTAGAGAGATGGTTATGCCAAGTAGAAGAACTTATGCAACTCTCACTCCGCGATATCGCCGAGGAGAGTATCGTAGCTTATTTCACTACTACCAGAGAAGAATGGATACTTTCCTGGCCTGGTCAGATTGTTCTTTGCGGTAGCCAAATCCATTGGACCAGTGAAGTTTGCGAGTCCTTTGAGGAAGGTACCACCGCGTCTTATCTTCAAGAATGCAGCGATCAAATAGACAACACCGTTGCATTGGTCAGAGGGAAATTAGAACCTGGTGCGAGATTAACACTGAATGCTTTAATTGTGATCGACGTGCACGCGCGAGATGTAGTTCGATTACTCGTCGAGAACAAAGTAGACAATGTAATGGATTTCAATTGGATATCCCAGTTAAGATATTACTGGTTGGATGATACCATTACTGTATCAATGATAACGACCGACATACAATATGCATTTGAGTATCTTGGAAATACATCGCGACTAGTTATAACACCGTTGACTGATCGTTGCTACAGAACTTTGATGGGCGCATTAAAACTGAATCTTGGTGGATCACCGGAAGGACCAGCAGGAACGGGTAAAACGGAAACCGCAAAGGATCTCGCGAAAGCGGTTGCTAAACAATGCGTGGTATTCAACTGTTCGGATGGTCTTGATTACAAGGCAATGGGGAAGTTCTTTAAAGGATTAGCCCAGTCTGGAGCTTGGGCTTGCTTCGACGAATTTAATAGAATAGAACTGGAAGTTCTCTCGGTAATTGCTCAACAAATTCTATCTATACAAATGGGTATAAGTATGAAACTTGATAAGTTCATGTTCGAGGGTACAGAGATCAAACTCAATCCCACTTGCAACGTTATTATAACCATGAATCCTGGATATGCTGGACGCCAAGAATTGCCTGATAATTTGAAGGTTCTATTTCGAACAGTTGCTATGATGGTACCAGATTATGCAATGATTGGGGAGATCACTTTATACTCCTATGGCTTTGTAGACGCCAAAAGTCTAGCTGAAAAAATAGTTCACACCTACAAGTTATGCTCGGAACAATTAAGTTCCCAAAATCATTATGATTATGGAATGAGAGCAGTAAAAACTGTTCTAATAGCAGCAGGCAACTTGAAGTTGAAGTACCCAACACAAAATGAATCCATCTTAGTTCTTCGAGCTATCATAGACGTTAATCTGCCAAAGTTCTTGGCACAGGATGTTCCTCTTTTTACTGGCATCTATACTGACTTATTCCCCGGCATTAGTTTACCTCAAGCGGACCGAGATGAGTTGGTACACTTTTTGAATGTCAATTTAGAGAAGAAGAATCTTCAAGCTACACCTTGGTACATTGAGAAGATCATTCAAATATATGAAATGATATTAGTACGGCATGGATTGATGATCGTCGGAGAAGCTCTAGGTGGAAAGACACAAGCGTATCAAACTTTAGCGGAAGCACTTGGAGATTTGTCAGTCGTGAGACGAGCAACTATAAGGGAAAACAAAACAATTTACAGAGTGATAAATCCAAAAGCTATTACTTTGGATCAACTTTATGGTAGCTTTGATCCAGTATCTCACGAATGGAGCGACGGTGTGTTAGCGAATACTTTCCGCGAATTCGCGCAATCAATGTCAGTGGAACGCAAATGGATTGTCTTTGATGGTCCCGTTGACGCAGTCTGGATAGAAAGTATGAACACCGTTTTAGACGACAATAAGAAGCTCTGTCTCATGTCTGGAGAAATTATACAAATGTCGAACAAGATGAACATGTTTTTTGAGCCAGCAGACTTGGAACATGCTTCCCCAGCTACTGTCAGTAGATGTGGTATGATATACATGGAACCAAATCAACTGGGTTGGATGCCATTATTTGAGTCTTATAAAACATATCTGAAGGAGAAGTTACTCGTGGAGCAATATGAACTTGTGGTGGAATTAATTGAATGGCTGACTAATCCGATTCTACTTTTTATAAGGCACAATTGTAAGACATTCGTGGAGTCGTCGCAGCTTCATATGTTCCTGGTAAGAATCAATTATTTAATAACCATTTTTCATTTTTAAATGGTGAAGTGTTTGATAACAGTTTGCCTGTTAGTCTTTTACTAGAATGTTCACGGTGATGCTGGATGGAGAAACGCAAGTCAGCACTGTTTGGGTTCAATGTGTCCTGCTCTTCAGCATGATTTGGGGCATGGGTTCAACATTAATAAGTGAAAGCAGAAAAGCCTTCGATGTGTACTTTAGAAAATTATTGCTTGGTAATGTGGATGAGTATCCCAAACCGAAAGCGTTCAAACTGACGAAGCAACAACTCTTCCCCGATAGGGAAACGGTGTATGATTGGATATATGATAAGAAGAATAACGGGTGTTGGATATCTTGGATGGAGACGATGACACAGGTAGAAAAGAAAAAATACGATTACAGTTTGAACATATTCATTCATGTTATACACAATGGTATCATATATCTTTGACAATTAATTTGTATACTTCAGGCTCCATTGCCCCCTACAGCGAAGGTCAGCGAACTTATTATACAAACAACGGAAGTTTCAATCCAGCATTACTTCATAACGAATCTTCTTCAAAGAGGCATACCAATTTTATTCGTTGGTCCCACCGGCACAGGAAAGTCCGCCATTATTCTGGATTACCTGGTGTCTCTATCTAAAGACAAATATATTCAAAATGTAGTGAACTTCAGTGCTCGCACCAGCGCACCGCAAACACAAGAGATAGTAATGTCCAAATTAGATCGTAGGAGAAAAGGGGTTTATGGTCCTGCAATGGGAAAGAAATGTATATTGTTCGTCGATGATTTAAGCATGCCACAAAAAGAAACCTACGGGGCACAGCCACCAATAGAATTACTTCGTCAGTGGATAGATCATGGATACTGGTTCGATCCGAAAGATACCTCGATGCTTTACTTGGTAGACATTGCTCTAATCACCGCCATGATACCACCAGGTGGTGGTTCCAATGTGATAACACCTAGATTGACTCGACACATGCATATAATCGGCATCGACTTCTTCGAGGAAGCTACGATGACGAAGATATTCTCCTCCATCTTAGATTGGCATTTCGCAAAGGGTTTTGTACCCGAAGTTTCCAGATTAGGGAAGATGGTTGTAAACGCAACTATGGATATATTCCATGGTGCCATCGAGAAGTTTCTACCCACACCGGCGAAGAGTCATTACACGTTTAATCTGCGTGACTTCAGTAGAGTAATCAGTGGTATTCTTCTGGTACCAGGTACTAGGATGAAAGATCCTGATAAGCTCATAAGACTTTGGATTCACGAAGTATATAGAGTCTTTCATGATCGCTTGGTGGACGATCGTGATCGGGAGATGTTATTCAAAATGGTACAACACACTTGTTACTCTGAATTGCGACAGCCATTGGATAAGGTATTGGCTAGTTTCTTGAAGGAAGATGAGAAAACCATCACAAGCGACCATATTCGAAATCTTTTCTTTGGTAATTTCATTGAACCCGATGCCGAGCCTAAAATATACGATGAGGTGGCAGATATGGATGACCTGCAAGAGAAGATGGAATATTATTTATCCGAATACAATATGCTTTCCAAGACACCCATGTCTCTGGTACTTTTTAGATATGCCATTGAACATATATCTCGCGTTTCCAGAGTATTGCTGCAAGACAGTGGCCACGCTCTTTTAGTAGGAGTTGGCGGATCCGGTCGAAGTTCATGCTCAAAATTAGCTACAAGTATGTGCGAATATTTAATATATCAAATTGAAATGACGAGGACCTATGGACAGTCAGAATGGCGAGAAGACTTGAAACGTTTGTTAATGCGAGTAGGTTGCGAAGGGAAGCCAAATGTTTTTCTTTTTGGTGATCATCAGATAAAAGACGAATCCTTCGTCGAAGATATCAATATGATTTTAAACACTGCCGACGTTCCAAACCTGTATGGAGGTGAAGAAAAAGGAGAGATCTTAGAGAAGATGATGGCTCTAAGTCGGGAAACGGGAGGAAAGAAAGCAGAGACAACTCCCATGACTCTCTACAATCTTTTCATTGAAAGAATAAAAAAGAATCTTCATATGATCCTCACAATGTCGCCTATTGGTGATGCCTTCAGAAATCGTCTCCGGATGTTTCCTTCTCTCATAAATTGTTGCACAATCGATTGGTACACACTTTGGCCAGAAGATGCTTTAGAAAAGGTAGCGAGAACATCCTTGCAGAACTTAGATATCGATGCAAATCTGCGAGAAAAATGTGTTCATATTTGCAAGGACTTCCATACAAGTGTTTCCAAGGCCAGTGAAGTTTATTACACTTCCCAGGGAAGAAGGTACTACGTTACACCAACAAGTTTCCTACAGCTAATCAAATCTCTGTACAAATTATATGGTCAAAAAACCCAGCAGATAACGTTGCAGCAGAATCGTTATGAGACTGGCTTAGAGAAGTTGGACTTTGCAGCAGGTCAAGTATCAGTGATGCAAGAAGAGCTGCAAACCTTGCAGCCAAAATTGGTAGCGCAATCTCAACTAAGCGACAAGTTGATGATAAGAATAGAACAGGATACGATAAACGTAGAAGCAAAGAAGGAGATCGTAGCCGCGGATGAAGCTCTTGCAAATGAAGCCGCCGCTGCTGCGCAAGCTATAAAGGATGATTGTGAGAGTGATCTAGCGGAAGCCACTCCTGCACTCGAAGCTGCACTATCCGCATTAGATACATTAAAACCTGCCGATATTACCATTGTTAAATCCATGAAAAGTCCACCTGCTGGTGTAAGATTGGTCATGGAAGCAGTTTGTGTGCTGAAGGGAATCAAACCTGATAAGGTTCAGGATTCAGCAACTGGACAGACGGTGGAAGACTATTGGCCAGCGTCCATTAAGATGCTAGGTGACATGAAGTTCCTTGAGAGTTTGAAGAACTTCGACAAGGACAACATATCACCAGCTTACATGAAAAAGATCCGTGAGAAGTTCATGAACGACAGGAGCTTTCAACCGGAAGCTATTAAGAAGGTTTCCGCTGCTTGCGAGGGACTTTGCAAATGGGTACGAGCCATGGAGGTCTACGACCGTGTGATTAAAGTAGTTGCACCAAAGAAAGCAATGCTGGCTGAAGCGGAAGGGGCACTAGCTGTTCAAATGGAAACCTTAAATGCCAAGAGAGCCTTACTTCAGGAAGTCTCGCAGAAACTGCAGACGTTAAATGATGAGTTTGCGGAATGCATGAGAGAAAAGAAGAAACTTGAAGACCAAATTGATTATTGCACGCAAAAATTAGAAAGGGCTGAGAAACTATTAGGTGGCTTAAGTGGGGAGAAAAACAGGTGGAGCGAAACGGCTGTTAATTTGGGTGCAAGCTTGGGTAACGTAATTGGGGACGTTTTATTGTCTTCAGGAGTAGTGGCTTATTTAGGTGCCTTTACCGTGGGATATAGAAATAATCTTATTACGGAATGGCATGCTTCCTGTCGGAAGTCTGGAATTCCATGTGGAACGAAATTTAGTTTGATAGACATCTTAGGTGAACCAGTAGAAATCAGGGCTTGGACTATTCACGGTTTACCTGCAGATAATTTTTCTGTGGAGAATGGTATCATTGTCAAGAATGCTGACCGATGGCCACTCATGATCGACCCCCAAAATCAAGCGAATAAATGGGTAAAAAATATGGAGAAACAAAATAAGCTTTTAGTCATTAAGCTAACTGACGCAAATTATGCACGAGTTGTAGAATCCTCGATACAGCTCGGTATACCTGTACTATTGGAGAATATCTTTGAGGAAATAGATGCGATTCTAGAACCGGTACTTCTTAAGAATGTTTACAAACAACGCGGAGTCTTTTACATGAAATTCGGTGAAAATGTTATCGAGTACAATCCAGACTTCCGGTTTTATATCACAACCCGTTTAAGGAACCCACATTATCTCCCGGAAATCGTGGTGAAGGTAACCCTGTTGAACTTCATGATTACACCTCAAGGTCTTCAAGATCAATTATTAGGAATAGTAGTCGCTAAAGAATTACCTACTCTCGAAGAGAAGAAGAATCAGCTGATAGTAGAAGGTGCAAATAATAAAAGGATATTGAAGGAAATAGAGGATAAAATTTTAGAGGTTTTATCTACGTCGGAGGGAAACATTCTCGAGGATGAAACCGCAGTGAAAATTCTCTCAACTTCAAAGATATTATCAGAGGACATCCAAGCTAAGCAAGAAGTGGCTGCCAAGACTGCAGTCGAAATTGACAATGCCCGTAATGGCTATGAGCCAGTATCGAAACACGGTTCTCTGCTTTTTTTCTGTATCACTGAACTGGCTAACATCGATCCCATGTATCAATATTCTCTGCCCTGGTTCATCCACCTTTACGTAATGGCGATCAAAAATAGCGAGCAATCAAAGAATCTTCAGAAGCGAATGGTGAACTTAAATAATTACTTCACAGCCAGCATATACAGGAACGTCTGTAGATCACTGTTCGAAAAGGACAAATTAATTTTCTCTTTAGTTCTTTGCGTGGGATTGTTAAGAGCAGCCGAACGATTGGAGGAGGATCTCTGGGTATTTTTATTGACTGGTGGAGTGGCTCTTCATAATCCTTATCCCAATCCTGATCCATCTTGGTTGAGTGAGAAATCTTGGTCAGAAATAGTAAGAGCCACCGTTTTACCTGGACTTGGAAAGCTACAGGAGTCATTTAAAACGCAAACATCTGCGTGGAAGACATATTACGATCTATCTAATCCTCAGGAACATCCTTTCCCTTCTCCATTCCAGGAGGTGGAGAAAAGTCTAAGAAGCCTCGTCATTCTTAGATGTGTAAGACCGGACAAACTGGTATCCGCTGTCCAGAAATTTATTATAAACCACATGGGAGAGTCCTTCGTAGAACCACCGCCATTTGACCTTCAAGCGTGCTATGATGATTCCAGCAATGTTACTCCTCTGATTTTTATATTATCACCTGGATCCGATCCAATGGCGGGGCTAATTAGATTCGCCGAGGATAATGGGATATCGAAGAAGAACCTAATGACAATTTCTTTGGGCCAGGGTCAAGGACTAATTGCATCGGGGATGATAGATAGAGGATTAAAGAGTGGAGAATGGGTGGTCCTGCAGAATTGTCATCTAGCAGTATCCTGGATGAAGGAACTCGATAAGATTTGCGACGAAGTTATAGTTCCTGAGAACACTCACGCTAAGTTCAGAGTATGGTTGACCAGTTATCCTTCCAAGGATTTTCCTGTCTCGATTCTCCAGAATGGAGTGAAGATGACCAACGAACCACCAAAGGGTTTAAAGAATAATCTACTGAGAAGCTATTTGAACGATCCAATATCCGATCCAAAGTTTTATAAGGATTGCAGTAAGGTTTTTGAATGGAGAAGTCTTTTATTCGCTTTGTGTTTCTTCCATGCGGTTGTTCAAGAGAGACGTAATTTTGGACCACTTGGCTGGAATATTCCTTACGAGTTTAATGAATCTGACTTGCGAATTAGTATACTGCAGTTGCAGGTAATACTTCAAATAATAAGTTTTATGTTGCGAAGATATTTATTTAATCAGCAATTATTTTTTAGCTGTTCTTAAACGACTACGAAGACATACCTTTCCATGCGCTTCATTACCTTACCGGAGAGTGCAACTACGGAGGCCGAGTAACAGATGATAAGGACAGGCGATTATTGAATTCCTTATTAACTAATTTTTATAATCCCAAAGTCATTACTAACAGAAAGTACGTCCATAAATGAACAACCAATTATCTACAATAATTATTATATTACAATACTTTGAAATTACCTATAAAAATATGTAAATATTAAACAGATACTCTTTCTCGCCGAGTGGCATATATCGTTTACCGGAGGACACTCATTACGAAGGTTGCTTGGAATACATTCGCAACTTGCCAATTAATCAATTACCAGAAGTCTACGGTTTACATGAAAACGCTGATATTACGAAAGATAATCAGGAATCAATGCAACTACTTCGAGGTGCTTTGCTAACGCAGCCACAAATCAGTGGCGTCGGAGCGGAAAAGGATGGCGACGAATTGGTTTTTAATTTAGCCGATGATATCTTATCGAAGATGCCGCCGCAATTCGACATTTTATATGTCTCGAAAAAATATCCTGTGCTATATATGAACAGTATGAACACGGTCCTCCGTCAAGAATTAATTAGATTCAATGCATTGACCGCTGTAATTAGAAGAACTTTGACGAACGTAAAGAAAGCAATAAAAGGGCAGGTTCTAATGTCATCCGAACTGGAAGAAGTTTTTATGGGCATGAGTATAGGCAAGGTGCCTCAAGCTTGGCACCGGAAATCGTATCCCTCATTGAAACCTCTTGGTAGCTACGTTAACGATTTACTGGCTAGATTAGAGTTTCTTCAAGATTGGATCGACAACGATGCACCAATAGTATTCTGGATATCCGGTTTCTACTTCACGCAATCCTTTCTTACCGGTGTCCTGCAGAATTATGCGAGGAAGAATAAGATACCGATTGATAAGTTGGACTTTGAGTTTGAAGTTACCGAGTTTGAGAGTAGTGCTGCATCCCCTCCTTCTTATGGGGTGTATATAAAGGTATCTAATACATTAATATATTAATATTAGCATGTAATATAGAGCTTTATTATATAATAATTTTATATTTCTGTATGGTACAACCGTTTATCGCTCTTTTTTTGGGGCAAAAATTTTTGGAAATTGTCTCCCAGTTATATAGTCAGTAATTGTCTCCCAGGACGAGTATGTCACGACACTGCACGTGAAGCAGTTAATAGCAATTATATTTTAATAGCGATTTATATTAATATTTCAGGGACTATTTCTGGAAGGTGGTCGATGGAATAGACAGAAAAAAGAGCTGGATGAATCAAAGCCTAAAATAATGTTCGACATTCTCCCGATAATGTGGTTAAAGCCTGGTATAAAATCGGAATTTATTATTCAATCGGTGTACTATTGTCCCGTATACAAAACTAGCGCAAGGCGCGGTGTTTTGGCAACCACCGGACACTCGTCGAATTTCGTGATGTACATTCGATTGCCCACTCGAATCCGAGAGTTTCATTGGATTAATAGAGGCGTAGCGTCTCTTTGTCAACTTGACGATTAGATTATTTATCGGATGATAACGGTGACCGAATTTAACAATAACAAGTCGCGTTACATCATGACCGATCACGGAGTATCTGTAAGTAATATGCCACGCTTAACACTAGAACTACCAAAGCAGTGAAAATGACGAGTCCTCGGAATTTCATAAAAATCTTCAAATTCATAACGTTTCATTGTCAGACATTTTTCCCGACTCACGTTGCACATAAATAAATCGATTAATTTATTTCTTCCATCCATCCTTTTTTTCAAGGACATACAGATATAAAAATATAGCTGAATATATCGCCGGTAGTTTTAGTGTTAAAGAACAGTAGGTTGCAAGGGAATTAAAAGAAGTACAACATTGTATACTGTGTATACTTTTAATAAAAAAATATTTATAATCATCAGCAAGGGAACTTTGTACGTTGTACGTACGAAGTTTCTTGTTAAAACAACATTTGGAAATAATATACAATCATGAAGTAATAGCGAGGGCTATTCACAATAAAATCGATTATAAATATCTTTACTATCAATGATCATCGTTCTTGTTATAATTAACAACATTCTCTCCTCGTATATATACAGATATTTATTAACCTACCACGTATGTTCTAGGTGTATGTAAAATTATTGTTCGCAAAGAATCTCAATGAAATAAGTCTTCAATTACTTGACACGTTCACTATCACACTGTGAAACAGTACTGATAACTCGCTACATGATTATGCTGTTGTGCATTTCCGCCGGCCATTAAACTCCTCGAAATTGTAGCTCGATTTTTATCAGGTACTCGGCCAAGGTACGATATCACTCTCTCACCATTCAGATTTCTTTTTTCTTTCTCTCTCTTTCTCTTATATACAGGAGAAAAAAGCATCACGTAATCACTGCGGAATTTCTTGACAAATGCAGTCCACTTCTCTTTACAAAACATTGGACCCAAGTGAGGAATGTCTGGGACTTAATATAATACACATACACTCGAGGTTAAAGAATTTAAAAAGAATTATGCTATCGGTTACCACGTGTACTTTGATGAACGCAATCTTTCACATAAAATAGAGTTCCGCACGAAGCGGAAGCATAGGGTTGCAGGATGTGCCTGTGCAAGTGTGCTTAGTACCACCCTGTATTTCAATTATGATACTATATTTATAATATAGTATACTAATCGAATAGAATGTGAGGTTCCTCGTATTCTTTCAAGTATCATGTAGTTTAACACGTTCGCGACAGGCCGCGGGGGAGAAATTCCCAGAACAGGCCATGTTTTATTTTTCGAATTTCTGCAAAATATACTACAGATTTATTCTTATATACGATTTAAATCTAATAAACGTGATTTAGAATCTGCTTTTTCAACGTGTTACAAATATATGATGCTGGCCTATGCGATAGATAGTGTTATTATTTATTCAACGATTAACGAACTTCGATACGCGATACTTCAAATATGCGACGCTGTTCGCGAACGTGTTAAAAGATATACATTGTCTTTAGATTATGTTTGATGTAATAACAGAGATGTAATAGAGTGATGCTTATTGCACAGGCTGTACAGGTTCGCCGTAACACTTGTAAAGTAAGTGTTCGTCAATGAAGGAACAAGGTCCTCGGATCGTAGCTTTGATAATTCAATTGGATTTAATGCTGACGTCCTGCGTGGATGCACCGGAAGTTATGGGAGCGCATAATATAATGTACACTTTCTCACAAAATATCCTCGGTGACCGATCGAATATTTCCTAATAGGAAGTCTGAGAATAATTGATTTAACTACAGGTATTTAAAAAATAGTTTCAATTTCACTTTCTCGATTACAACGAATTGGAGTATGTTTACTTCAAAACTCCAACTTGCAAAACATACTGGAAATACTAGAATCAGAGGTAAATCTATAATCCATTTGGCAGCATAAGTTTCAATTCTCTGATTATATAGAAATAAGTCGTTTATTTTGAAAGTGGCCTAAATATATTTTAAAACAATCAGGTTAACGTTTATAATAGTTACACTAAGTTACTCTGTAACTATTATCAACGTAACTATTAGAAACTATAACTTTATTTTGTTGAAAAATGGACTTAGAGCACTTCCAATCGAAACGGCTCAAATAAAAGTCGCGCGTGCTTATTTCATTTTCTGAAATTTCGTAGTTTCTCTTTTAGTTCTTCTCAGGCTTCCAAGCAACCGGACTCTTCTTCTGCTCCACGGCATTCTCTTGTACTTTACAAACTTTCTTATCCCTATTTGTCATTCCTCTCCACTCGTAGCGTCGACTAGATTCGGATCATTCTCCCGGGGGATTTGATTCCTTTCTTTTGTCGCGGTATACTCGACGAAACAAAATGCGACTGTACCGATAACAATCGTGACTAGCAATATTGACATTTGAACATGAATACCTAATTTACTGCTGTAAGCGAAACTAGTGGCAGCAGCCACTGACTGACAGAACTTGAACAGTGCAAAAGCAGGCGCGCTTTCCTTCACATAAAGTACACCAAGCAAAGAGTATACTTGGGTATTAAAACACGCATCACCAAAACCCAACGCAAGACTTCCGGTCATGGCGAGTACCGGCGAAGGGTTGATAAACCCAATATCATCGGTATCTCCGAATGGCGAATTGTTCGGTAAATTGAGAAAAATGCTAATGTAAGCGAATATGTGTATACAAAAGCCAGTAAGAACAACCGACCATCCTCCACAGACTTTCGATACTTTCGATGCAAAAATACCAAAAAGAGCACCGCCAGTCACCTCGCCGATCCCAAGAAAGATACCGGAGAGACCCACCAAACTTTTACGACCTTCTCCCAGACCCTTGGTGAATCCTAAACTCGAGGAATACACGCCGGAATAAAAGGTCAGAGCTAAACCAGTGTAGATAAATGTCAACGCCAATGACATCATCCGTGGAGTAATGAAAAGTTTGAATGCAGCGACAAACGCACGCCACGCCGCTAATAATGGTCTTTCTCTTACAGGTTCTGGTAACTGGAGTTCTTTATCTGCACTGGATACACCCTCTGCTTCACCTAGGACTAATCTCTTAGATGTCTTTCTTAAAGTAAGCAAGACACATGTACCGGCAATTGATAGACCAGTAAGTACAGTGAAGACTATTCTTCGAGTTGATTGATTGATGGTTGGCTCGGTGAACATGAAGAATACGAATAAATTACCGACGAACATCGAGCACTGAAAGATCGCCCAGAATATTCCGGCGTTCCTTGACATCGTCTCCGACGTACTGTTCTCGGTTAGATATTGCCCGTGTCCTGTCCATATTAATGCAGCTCCAAGACCAACGAGACAGGATGCACCATAAAGTAATCCATTGTGTGGCCAAAGGAAGGATCCTATGAAGAAGACGTAGCAACAGGCTCCAGTGAATATCGCGACCCTGGGTCCTGTCATAGAAATGTATGACGGTGCTAACCAGTTGCAAGTTGCAAATACGGCATATATTATGGCTAAGCTTATATATGCCTCGCCGGTGAAACTCGGGTCTTCCTTGTTAATGCTGTCCAGTACTGTTTTCTGCACATAAAGAAGCTCCAGGTTGTTAGTTCACTTTCATAGAGAACAAAGCTTGTTAATTGAGCCGTTATTTTTGGTGGTAAAAGTACACCTTTTCTTTGGACTTTAATACTATGACTAACGAAAAGAAGATATCAATCTGTAGCGGGAAATAATATTTACTTCCGTTTTCATAAAAATAGGACTTCTACTATTTTGAAAATAATGGCACAATTCAGGATGAAATTAGACTATTAAATTATTGGGAAACACTGGAACTATCGAAGCAGTCAAAATAAAGGGTCCTCGGAATTTAATAAAAATATTCGTATTCAGAACATTTCATTTTCTGACATATTTCGCGGATCGCGTTGCACAATGGACATAAATAAATCTATTCATTTATTTCTTCCGTACATCCATTTTTGAAGGACGTGCATATAAATATAGAAATATAGCTGAATATATCCCCGGTAGTTCTAGTGTTGAAACAGTATCTGATAAAGTCATTTAGATGGAGAGATTTAAGAGAGGAGGAATAATCAATTTATAAAACATCTTTGAAGATGATGCAGATGGTCACCGTGCCATTTCACATTACCGTCTCATATTTTAGTCTCGACGGGATCTGAAATGTCAGTGCCAATGGTGAGAGTGTAGGAAAAGGTTTTTCATTGCTTAACGCGTAGCGCAAAGTCATAAAGAATTACTATTCGCGTGAGTAATAGGAAATAACGAATACGGAATGCTAGCGCTAAACGAGCACGATAAGGAAGTCGTATTGTCTGCGTAGGTATTATCTGCATTATGTCATGTTTTCCTACGTGCCATATGTTATTGGAATACCGTGGCTAATTTTCAGATAGAAATGTTTACAGATATTAATCGATTTTCAGAGTACACATTATAGTTAAGGGAATAATAAAAATACAGGTTTTTCATTCCGAATTCAGCCTTCAGCAAATATTTCTTTTAATTACAATAGCTTAAGAAAATAAATCTGTTGAAAGGCTTGATTTGCAAATGGATGAATGTGATCTGCAAAATGGTTAATTTGGAGTGCAAAATCTGTAATGAATATACTCTAGAAATGGGTCGGCTCATGTTTCCGTCGATGAAAGAAAATATTTCTTACGCAGAAGGATCGATTGTCTTATTAGATCATAGTAATATCAGCTATCTTATCTAATCTCGCTAATAACAAAATGTATTGGTCGATTGTTTTAAAACTTCGGAGCATTAGTAAAACTTACTCGTATATTATTATATTAGTGATTTAAAGGAATTTACATAATTTAACTCTTTACACTCCGTGGGCGTAACAATTAATTCAAAATTCAAGTCCTATCGTCACACATACTGAACTAACAAAATTAACGTATAGGATTTATACTCAAAGATTCATTTGTCAATTGCTACAGAAAAAGAACGTTTGTAATTTGTTAAGCGCTACCAAAACCCGTTTCAGAATAAGTCTTCATTTATTTGGCCGGCCAAAAAATTCGTTCAGTTTTGAATATATAAATAGAAAGCGATTCTTCTTAAATTTTAGTATTTCTTCAATTTTCTTTACTCAATAACGTATTGTCCATTTTGATTTATAATATTTTCCTATCTTTTGAACAGCTTCGTAATGAAGTGTTTCCAAAAATTCTTCTGTTCCCCCGCAACGAAATAATTCAAAGCGCACGAACTTTCTGGCCAATCCAATATAACATAAATATTCTTGGAGTGTAAAGGGTTAAATAATTCCGTAAAAAAATAGTAGTATCAGAGTCTAGTATCCTCGGAAAGAAACCTGATACTTTATATCCCAAAGTCTCGTACTGATTTTGACATCGCGATTAAAACCGGAATCGAGAACAATGCGCGGTCATAGATTCGATTACAACTTTCACGAGTAAGAAAGTCAGACGGTGATCTATATTTATCAGTAGATAGGCGGATCACTATTTCCATTGAAAACAACCTATTTATTCAACTCCTTTCTCATCTTTAGTTTCCACATATAATACATAGCTGATAGACAATTATTACGAGATATATATATTTAATATGAAATGAAAACCGCACGAATTTATGAACCAATCTTGTAGTTTAATAATTATTCTGAGCTTTGCATTGGATTCGCCAATGAATTATACAGTCAAATAATGAATGGAGAGTTGATTTAACAGGATGAATAATTTTTGGAGAGAAATAATGTTCTCACGGTTTCAGAGATTGCCAAAAAGTGAAAGTGAGCCACGAGAGATTTGTGACGTATCGAATCATTCCAGTAATATTCTAAGGTCTCGGGTTATCTTTCGGTGCCCGAAACGTTATGCCAATTTCTGGGTAAAGAAATTTTTATCGAATTCCACATAAATACGTGAATGTTCTCCGGTGATAAAACCCGGTTATACGCGCGAGATAAACACCAAAAGAAAAGTGGCTCAAACGATTTTCTTTGAGATAATGGCAACCCTCCTCGGAGTTATCTTTACAACGCGGGCTCAACGAATTCACGAAGAAACGAGCGCAAAGTTTCCTAGCAGATAAGATGGCGGACGATAATTCGGCATTACAGAAGATTAGCGAGGAAGAATCATCCTCTTTGCGGCCCTTGGAAAGACAATTTTAATCGGGATATAAATTAATGAATAACGCATGACTATAAAAAGACGAGAAAATTGCATAGGTATTAAAATGTTTATTTAAAATCTTCTTCAATTCCAATACTATTAACACAAAAGGTGGCACTTGCAAATATTTCATGATATATAAAAGATAATAACGTATTCGGAAACTTCATATATTTATGTTACATCTGATGAGTAAAAAGCAAGCAAGCAATCAAAAGCAAGCAATCAAAAAACTTCAATTATTCTTAAACAGACTGAAGAATACTCAAGATTTATGCAAATCAATTTGTACATGGAACTTTGAACTCGCTAAATTATCGAACGGAATTGCATAACAGCTCGGGATTGAAATTATTCGATGTGGTTGTTAATTTAGCCTATCGCAGAGATAAACGTGAAAGAGGGTATGGCGAACAAGTAGGTATAGATAGGAGAATCGACGAAAGTGAAAGCAGGCTAATTCGAGTGACATTCTCTATTTATCTGGTGATATTTTAAACCGAACCATTTTAATAGTAATTCTGGCTAATATGCTAATCCGCGTGGAATAAAGTCCAAGATGTTTTCGAATAATTTATGACTTCCTTTAGGGAGAAGAACGAGCCCGAAAAATACCCTCCATAATCCATTGTACAAAACAATAAGTGGCTTATTTACATTAACCTCCTGGCATCAATTGGACCATTAACCACTTGTGCGAATGTATTAAGTGCACTTTACTCAGAGTCTCAGTGCACGAAGAAAAAGAATAGGGGAAAGAAGTATAATATAGTTAATATAGAAGTTCACCTCGGATATATGCATATGTAAGTGATACACTATGGTCAGTCGTAGCAGCTTTCACTTTACTATCTCGAGCAAGTAATTTTTGTTAAATTCGGTCGTTGCTCCTTTCTTAACGCGCTGAATGAAGTAACAGAAATGAATATGCATGGATTCCATATTCTTTACTAACACCAAATTACATTAAATCATACTGCAATGAGTTATCATACATTGTCCAATTTAGATCTCAACAAAGCAAGATTATTTTTAATCATTTATTAATTTTTTCACGGGTTCTATGCCCTTTGGTATAAATAGATTGGTACAATAAATGGTGTGTGGAGTACCGAACTTAAATGTAAAGATTCAATTGGTACTCGATGCGCTGACAATAATTGGAGATAAAGACTATGGTGTTATCTGTGAAGAAAGTAGAATCAACGAAATCGGTAATCTAGTTTCGTGTAAAGTCTATTTGCTCGGTGTATAGAGATAGTAGAATATCTGTCGACGAGTCGGAAGTTCTGTGACTAAAAGATACGCGTACACAAAGCCAACAGTAGATGCCAACGTATCAACGCTTGTAAAAACTCTGTTTACTCCGTTTTCGCTCAACGTCCGAAAGTGAAAGACCACTCGAGAATAGTGCGACTGACTCTACAAGCTCGCCGAAGGAATTCATAATTACGAAATTCACTTGGGTGGACAGTTCTTAAATTCTTGATTTTATGACAATCCCGATGGTGTCTTCGTGGTGCTCTCTTCGGAATAAATTAGAAACCGACCGGTTTCGGTGCAGGTTTTTCGACCCCGATACCGTGAATGAATAAGATTTAGGATGCATCTCGTTACAAGCCTGCCGGCTATCATCGAGTACCCTTTTTATAGTGAGTGCAAAGGGGAAATATACTTTGCAACGCCGGAAATATTCTAAGGTGTCAATATATTATTAATCACTATATAAATGCACGGTTAAATACAAAATCACATGTTAGATTCAACAAAAAGATGAAACTAGGCTCGGAGGTCGTGTACATATTTTTAAGCAGTAACTGACACGAATTCTTAATCATGCTAATCTGGCCTTCAATAATGAGATGGATAAAATCAGATTACATAGATAAGTGAAGCAATACGAAGACACTCGCCAATTTCCATCTGAGTAATTAATCTGAGCCTGTTGTCTTATTGGATCTCCTTATTAATGCCGCTATGGAATGGCGGAAATTTCTTGCAGCCACGTACTCCATTAAAACATTGTTGCGGAACCTTGAATTTAATTCAATGCAATGTATAAATATTAATATTATCTGCAGAAATACCTGATATTACTAAAATATTTCTCGCTGCATTAAATAATTAAATGTCACGTAACAAATTATAGAAGATAACGATTTACAAAACAAAAGAAACAAATTACAGATAAAAGTCAGGAAGTAAAAATCGAAGAATGAAATGTCTTTAACACTAGAACTACGGACAGTATATTCAATTATATTCATACATTCAAGTATACGTCCTTAAAAACAAGGATGCATAGACAAAATAAATTAATCGATTCAATTACTTCCATTATACGACGTGGGCTACGAAAAATCTGAGAGAATGGAACTTTATTAATTTAAACGTTCTTATTATATTCCGCAGATCATTTTGACAACTTCCGTAATTCTAGTTTTAATTAAAATACCGAGTCGGACGAGCGGCGCGGAAGTCGTCCATTTGTGTTTCGTGGTAACTGTACTTCCAAACCTATCACTACCTATGCAACTGTTAACGAAGAGGCGTGATAAAGTTGGTGGATACTGAATGATAGAAGCCCGAAGTAGAATCTCAATGAATATCCTACTTAATTAATTGATCGGGTACTCTAAAAATAATGAAAGAAAGTTTTGGCATTAGTGTAGTTTACGGACACCGAGTATCTGGCTCGGGCAACTTTGATCGTTACGTGTCCTGCATTTAATTTCCGACGTTCCCCAAGAGATACTATTATTATCCATCGACAGAATTTCTCGTGAATCATTTTACGTCATTTTTCGTTACGAGCCACGGGTTCATCATAACGTTTTACGTGAATAAGTCAGTTGATTTAACTCGGAGAGCATACTATTTCTTAATGAGATAAGGAAACTACGGAAATGCACACATTAGTACAGCCTAGGCTAAAACGGAAGCAGTAATTACTTATCTCTGTATCAACCGCAGTAGATGCCACATATTATCAAGGATTTAGAAAGGTTCCGAATTTAATATTAGTACGTCGATTTCATCAGACTTTGCTTCGCTTCTATTCGTTTTGCATGCAAACTTCGTGAAAATCGCGTTTTATGATGTCTCTGCAAATTAACTTGATATCCGAAGATTAGCGGGTGTCGTAAAGCATTGCTAAAATAATATTTACGTATGTTGAATGAAAATATCAGATATATGGCAGGTTTACGTATGCGACTGATGTATAACATCGATGTTTGAACATATATATGTTTACATACAATACATTGCTGAAGGTATTGTTTATTGAGCACACATCGAGTCGACAAATGTCTCGATTAGAGGATGTTATAAATGAATGGGGGATGACAGCGGAAATAGATCTAATGTCGGCCACTCACCTCGATGTTCCCCATGGTTTGAAATGCTGTAAACACCAGCATAAACCCCAAACTCAGCACCATTACATTTATAAAACTCCGGTCTAGTATCATGATTGATGCTTGGAACAATCTGTACGTGCGTTAACAATAGAAACGTAGGAACACCGTGGTTTTTGCGTTTCGCGCGCGCGCTTTCGATAAAGTTACTCGAAATCGCGTGATTCACTATGGACAGATGGTGACCGCATGGGTAAAAGAGAAAACCTGTCGAGGCGATTGACAGCGCTATATAGCAGCTCCGTTTTATAAAAAAAAAAGATCACCTGCCCTGAAGTCTTCAACGAGTCGGGACAGTTGATTCTCGATACCACTTGACACGTCGCGTTCGAGATATCGAAGTCATCGCGTTCAAGGCTACGAAATTAAGTGCACGATCGGTGGAATTATTTAAACGACAATTGATGATTATACGAAATTATGATAACATATGGGAGGATAAAACGAACGTTAACATCAATCTTCAGGTATATCGATATATCCATTTATTGTAAATACATCGTTTATTCATTAATTACATTTGCAACATTTTTCCAACCGGTGAATGTATAAGATTAAAACCTAATTTCCTAATTTCTCGTGTATTTTAATTGTAAAGGTGTTATTATTCATTGCATTGCAATTATAAACCCACATTATATTACCACGTATTATAATTACAGTAATGTGGATGAAGAATGTGAAATGACTCGAATTAATAAGGAAGCGAACGCTCCCTAGATGTTCCCGCCACAGAGAAGCGATTAGTCGATTTCAAAATAGTTCCTCGCGCGCAAAAGGAGACGGCCGATGATGGGGGGCTTTATAGGAGCTCGTCGATCGTTCCGTTATCGAAGGGGGGAACGGTAAAAGTCTGAAGGTTGCCAGAAAAACAGTGAGCCCAGATAGTAGGTGGTAATCGTGGTAAGGCGCACTGGGCGTAGCAATGTTCAGTTAACTCTTTGTGTGATTTACCGTGCAGAGAAACTGCGACACCGAGGATACGTAGTTCAGAATGTTGCGGCTAAAAATCGCGAAGGTCTGACATGTGAAGAGGTGCACGAGAATCGATTGTCAAAGAAGTAAGGTGAAATTGAAAACGGTGAAGGGAAATTGGTCGATGGTACGGGGAAGGCAAGGAGAATCCGCGAGCGCGCCTCCCGTTAGTACGGGGTGTGAGATCACTGTACAAACATTATGACGGATTGTCGCCCTTGGAACGATACGAAGGATCCTCCCTTCTTCTTTAACTCGTATATCCACTGTACTCGCGAATCTGCATATCTGTAGTAGTCTACTAATCGCATCGAAGATGCGCAACCGTGAGCACCGTAGTTAAAAGAGGTGTCAGCCGAAGAGTGAGAAGTATTCGGGACGTGTGTAGTAACCCGGTAGACGGAAGTTGTGTGTGATTTCACTCGAGTGTTAAGCGCTCAGCGACCATGAAGAAACAGTTTTTCAGGGTGAAACAGCTCGCCGATCAAACTTTTTCAAGGTAATCATCATAGTAATACAATTCGGATCTTTTACCATGAGAATGATAATGGTCTTACCAATACGTCGTGCACTTTGCTAAGTCATCGCATCAATGCTTTATGTACGTAGTTAAATCGTGGCATTCGAAAGAATTAATCAGATAAATCGCGTATAACTTGTACGCGACGTGCGACGATTATAGCATTGCATTAGGTAGGATGTGTTAGGTAGGGATGAGGTATATAGTAGTATGGTGGTAATTGCTTATGGAATAATAAGTAATACAGTGTGCATCATCTACCCTTCTCTATATTGTATGCAGAGTGGTTATTGACAATTCAGAGTAATCTAGGGTGAGCATAGTACACCAAAATAACTGATGAATCAGTGTAGGCTAAAATGGATTAACTCAGCTCCCTGTCTGGATTATTTTCATATAGATTAATGTAGGAATAGGGTTTCATTGAATATCATCTGTTTCTTGGATAGATATATGTTTTATTGAAACTGCTCTTTTTCTCTCAAACAGAGCTGGGAAAACAGAGGTGCTCACTGATGATTTACAGGCTGCAGACAAGCATGTAGAACAGATTAGAGCTGCTTTAACAGGGTTAAGTAAAAGACTTGGTAGTCCACCAAATCAAACTATAGCCCAGGATCCTGCATTTAAAGAAAAACGTTTGGTAGGTTATATTCTATATGCTACATGTGCATATATACATGTACATGTAACTATCTATGGTTTAGACTAATTATCATTATATATGATATACCTTTAAATTTCAATATATTCATCATAATTAAACTATACAGTTCTACTGAGGAGTATCATTATTAGGACTTACATAATAAATCAGAGACTATTGGATCAACCATTGAAACATAAATATTATACAAATGTGGTATATAATAATACAGATATATTTTCACCCACATTTTCATTTAGACTGATCAACATTTTATATGATAGTTCTTTAGATTTCAATATAATCATCATAATTAAAGTATATAGTTCTTATGAGGAGTATCATTATTAGGAATTATACAATGAATGAGAGACTATCAGATGAATCATTGGAATATAGATGTTACACCAATGTGGTATATAGTACTGTAAATAAATTTTCATCCAAATTTTTATTTCCTGATTGATAGAAAAAATGTCCAGAATATGTGCTTGGTCAAACTATGCTGGAGAATGCACCGGAAGATGGTCTCATGAGTTTTGCTCTTTCCGAATGTGGAAGAGCACAAATATCATTAGCTACAGAAACAGTAGAACATGAAGCAAAGGTGGAGCAATATGTTGCAGCACCTTTGCAACATATATTAGAGACAGATGTACCAAGTATATTGAAACACAAAAGAAATCTGGCAAGATTGATACTGGATATGGATAGTGCAAGAACAAGATATCACCAAGCTAGCAAACACAGTGCCAGTAAATTCTTATTTCTTCTATTCCTTCTATATGAATTAAATAGTGATAGGTGAATTTATAATACTTTACTAATATTGAAAATATAAATTTGTAGGTGCAGGTGCAACAAAGATAGATAATTTAAGGGAAGAGTTGGAAGAGGCTGAAGCTAAAGTTGAACAGTGTAGAGATCAATTAGCAGCTGAGATGTTTCAACTTCTATCAAGGGAAACAGAGTTAGCTCAAACTATTATTCAATATGTCAAACTGCAGAGAGCATATCATGAGAGTGCTTTGCATTGTCTTGAAGATCTTATTCCAGGCTTAGAAAGTTATATCAGTGAGTAACTTATCATTATTTTTGTTATTTAATAGAAATAGATATAACAGTATAAATAGATATGAAGATAAGTAAACATCAGATCAGGCCATAAGGTTGTTCATATTTTTGGGGAACTTTGAATCAATGCAAATAAAACACATTTTACTATTTTAATCAAGGATATATTCACCTTCATTATCTACAACTTCTTGCCAAATTATACCATATTATAGATCATTTTTGTATTCCATTTACATAAAATGGAATAAAAACAATTCTAATTGTGATGCAAAAAGTCATACATATTTCTTAAATACGACCGAATTTATGAACTGACCTGATACAGATGTACTGAAGCATAGTATTTAAAAATTGTTTCAATTATTTATGGATTAATGTTATATTTCGATCATAGATGATAATGAGATGAAGCCAGTTTATGGCTATCCACTTGAAGAGCATTTAAGAGTTACTAACAGAAAAATAGCATTACCTATACAATTGTGTGTATCTGCATTACTACGTTTGGGTATGGAAGAAGAAGGTTTATTCAGGATAGCAGGCGCCGCTTCAAAATCGCGCAGAATTAAATTAAGTTTAGATGCATGTTGTCTGACATTACCTACAGCTCTAGAATACAAAGATCCACATGTTGTTGCTGGTGCATTAAAGTCGTATTTACGAGAACTTCCTGAACCACTACTGACATACAAGTTAGTAATTATATATGTAATTATATAATATAATAGTAGTTCCAGTATGTGGCTAATGAAAGAAATCACTTTACTTTTATCTACTGCTTATCAGATTATACCATGAATGGATGGCTGCAGCAAAAATTACACATAGTGAAACAAGATTAAGATCACTCTGGGAGGTACTTCACAAACTACCACCAGCTAATCTAGAAAACTTACGGTTCCTAATTAAATTCTTGGCTGTACTCACAAAAAATCAAGACATCAATAAAATGTCGCCGCAAAATATTGCGATCGTCATCGCACCTAACTTAATATGGAGTCCGCAAGAGGATGTAAATACGATGGTGTAAGCATTGATATATCTCGGTTGTAGAAATTACAAAACATATCGAATATTTTTGAGAAAGATGTTTATTCATTTTGCAGTATGAACATGAGCACGGCCAATAACTCTAGTCTTATAGTGGACCAATTAATCACATATGCAGATTGGTTCTTTCCTGGTGAAATAGATTTCGATCGTGATTTAGAAGTGGGCATTGTTAATGGTTCTGAAAGTCAGACAATCGGTATGCGTCGTTGTGTATCGAACAGCAGTTTAAGCGATCATGGTGAAAGTCCCCCACAGGGTAGTCCTAAGCCAGCAGCGCGAAGAAAAAATAAACCAGCACCGACACCTCCCAACAGCACGACACCGGATAAACACGATCGAAAACCCGACGACAAACCACCACCTGCTCCCGACAAACCACCAAGGCCTCTGACATCCACACTGAATCGTGCAACATATAAAGCACAGAAACATGAAGTAAATACCGAATTACCAATTCGATGTGAGAACAGTATAGAAAGAACAGATAAAAATATCGAAGTAGAAAGTAAACAGGGGTCCTCAGCTCCAACTATTGCTGTAGAACATCATCCTGTAGTGAACAGTACTGAACACGTTCAGGAGACACCTACGCAAAATGAATTACGTCACGTTGATGCAGAAACTGAGAAAAATAATCATGAGTCACAAAAATCTGAAAGCACGAAAAAGATAAATACTTCGGGAGCTATGGAAAAGACTACAGTGGAAAATACGTGCAACAAACCAGTCGCGGAGATTGAAAACCCTGAATCGTCAGTACAGAAACCAAAGCCGGTACCAACGGAAAAACCACTTCCGTCTACGCTGGAGAGGCGAAGGCCCGTTGCAGCGCCGAGAAGTATAACAAATATAATACACCCTGCAGGTGAGATTCCCTCACATTTTCTGGCATTCGTCATATAATATTTTTCGTATTTCTTCTGTTTCACAGACGACACGGTCGAACTACGTAAAAAGCCTGATAACAATAATTCATCGGTATGCACGAATACATTTGATAGAAGTAGCAAACCAGCAATACCAGAACGACCAGCTGGTTTAGTGCGTCCTTCGAGTCTAATCAGACAACATCCACGGCATAGTAATGAGAACTTAGATAGCGAGGCAGGGGTAAGTGACACATGCTATCCACTACATACAACAGTTTTAAACATTTGATAATCACTGAAGAAAAATGTAGTTTATTACCGATGGACGCAACGTATCTCACTACCTGGAGATTTCATTTTGAACTAGGATAACGTAAGCCTTGTGTAACGTAGAATTAAAATGTGGCTACTGCTTTGCTTTTTTGTTCGCGATATTTTGGATGATGTTCTTTTCATTATATTGATTTTAATGTTGACATTTTTTAAACCGTCCTATAGCCTCTGACATTGGAAAGAGCTCATGTGTATTCAGTGGATAAGCAACAGGTCAGTATAATACAAGTGCGTGGAAATGGCAATGTGTTCTGCAACCCCGGCGAGAGCAATGGAAACACGGCTTCGAACTTGCAGAGAAGCCCGAGTGTGGGTAGCCGTCCATCATCTATGTCCTTGTACGGGGAACGACCAGAGAAGCCAGCGAGGCCGGATCTTCCGGAACAAGCTAAGGCTCACGTCAGAACCCGTTCAGAGGGAAATATTATTGATGTCCAAACACAGACTGAGACGGTAGTTGTAAAATCACCCCAGCAGCCTGTTCCAGCTTCCCCAAGATTTCATCAAAGGCCACCAAGGCCACAGCCACCACCTCCACCACCACCCACTAATCGGCCTAAGTCAGAACAAGAGAGTACCAATCTTTAGGATTGATAATGTAAAAACAAAACCTCAATTACTACATTCTTGAACTGTTAATGATCTTCAGAAAAACCCCTGAAAGTGAGGGCTATATTTCTTACATGACAATACGGCATTACGGAAACCCACCAAAACATGACTACGAGGAAAGTAATGTGAGTCGTCCTCTTCTTTCATAGTATATTTAAAAGTATACTTCGATTATAATCGGGATATACTTGATATAAATAACTGAACTAAAGTTTTAAATCCATTTTCGTGCTTACGAAACACGCTAAGTTTCCAGTTTAATATGACTAATAATTCTTCCATCTCTTCTTAAAGGTTTAACGATAATAACAGTTCTTCGTTAAATGGAATTTTTTTAAAAGGTTTAAAATCGAAAGTGGATTTGGGGCTTGAGACCTTTGAAATTTGGAAGTCTCGGTGACTGTATATTTGCGGATTACTTAAGAAATTGTCATACCGAATTTTTCATAATCGGCTATGATATTTTTGCAGCTAAACAACTTTTATACGTGTCGTAGTAAGAGCGAACAAAAATCCCAATTATAATTATAAGTCTAAACAGATAATTGTGCTATTCGATCCATAGTTTCAACATACTTCAAAGCGCACAAATTACAGTGTGCTCTCAGTATGAACTTGCAGTTAATATTTTCTTTCGTCATTATTATTTGATAATGCCATTACCTTTTAATACGAATTTTAATTCACGGGTGTGTATCTAGAAATGGAAATTCACCAGTCAGAGATACGGAGACTGGCTTGATTTGAATTATCCGTGAAGTGATATTTATTAATGAAATTCGGCCAGGCGATATTAATCGTTACGTCAAAAGCCGATCATAAATGGAAGAAAAAGTATGATAAGCCTTATATTTGACATATTTGCGTCCCTTATTAGTGATCAGTATTCAAAAGCCGTTGACGGATACATTTGACAATGTAAACAATATTGGAGATCTACCTTGTAATATCTTTTGGGAATTCAGTAGTTTCCTATTTTTTTAAAGAATGAGAATGCTGGATTTGAAAGGTAAAGTTTTATATTACAAAAGATTTGTATCCTTGTTTATTGTGTAGTGTTTTGTTCTTTCATTTATTCTATTACGCACAATTAAAATGCGTTTGTTATATGATATACCTATACATTTATGATCATCTTAAAATACTGAATTTATTTCTACATTAAGTTCCCCACAAATCTACGTGCAATGAGTGTAAAAAAAGTTTAAGTGGTATCGAGTTTCGCTTTGAAATTTTCTTGCATTCAGTTCTCTTGAAATTCCTGTTAAAATTAGTATTGTAAGTATTGTTATATAATTGATTGATTATTGAAATGTCATTAGCAGCTCATAATTAAAACTACTTATAGGTTGCTATTCATACTTCGCGAAGTTGATTAGGTACTTCGAGTTAAAAAAGCAGTCTTGATAAAAAGTATTAACAGTCGCTTTATTAAATGAAAATACTATAAAGTTTTCATTAATTGTGGTATTAATTTAAATCACGGATAGAAAAACTAAACATAAACCGTTTACATCATAAATGTATCTTACAATTGAAATTTTCATCATAAGAAAGGCTGCAAATCTTTTATATTTTGCATTTATTAATTTCACAAGACTTCGACAACAAACCTTGCATTCTCGGTGTATTTAATTGTGTATTATAAAAAACCGATACCCATAAATTTTATGACTGGTGTTATGTATAATTACTTATAAACCAGGAAACGATTACGGACGTTGAGCCAATGACAAATCACGCATTTACCTAAGGAGTGCTTAGGCTGTGAATGTAATGGACTATTAGAGGATTTATTTGTATATAAATAAAGAGTTTACTAAAGCAGCAGGATGTTTGGTGGTAAAAGAAAACACAGCAGCGATATAAATTGAGTAATTCAATTTATTAACATTCGTATAGAAGGTAACAATTACTATTACACTATAAATATTAGTGTAAAATGTCTATTATAGAATGTCCATTAATTGTTCATCCGCAACATCTTTGGGTTTCAATCCATCATTGTCTTCTATAGATTCTGCTCCAATGGAGAGTAAATATTTCACGAGATCGGAGTGGCCGCAGGAAGCTGCATAATGTAGCGGTGTTTGTCCATCCGCATCTTTCGAGTTTATATCCGCCCCTCTTTCGATTAATTTTTGCATAATGATTACATGGCCGCGATCAGCTGCCCAATGTATTGGAAGCAATCCATCCTCATCGAATATCTCTACAAGCCTTGGATCTTTGTTCAATATTTCTCCAACCATTTGTTCATTTCCTTCTTTTACCCAGTCCAAAAATGTCTTGTCTGCATCTTTTAATTCCTCTTCTGCATTTATTAACCGGCTAATAGCAACCCATCCATGTATATCAGATTTTGCATCCTCTTCCCAGTTTGGATTTATTTTTGTTAGCTTCTGTATGTAGTTGTCCATAGCTGTGTTACCATCCATATCTCCAAGACTCTTCCATGCATCCCATTTGTGTTTAGCTTGAGTTTGGTACCAGTTGGGCCTAGGTGTGTTACATGGTCCAACTGTAGCCTGTTTAAAAAATGCATAGAACTCTAGCAATTCACTAGAACTTAGTTCTGATGCTATAGTCTGTAAGTGTTTGGCTGCTCTATTAAATGTATCTTCCAAATCCATTGCATAGAACGATTTATAGGAACAGTTGAATTATTCTTCTTTTTTTAATTTATCTGCATTAGGTAAGTCAATGTTAACTTTTAGTTCAGAACCTTCTAATAGGTGACGTCTTTCTTGAAGTGCACATACCAGGCCTGCCTTATCTCCAAAAACTACGTATCCGTAATGTTTATTAAAGCCAGTGTTCTTGTTGAATATCACTTTAGCCTTCTTTACATAACCAAATTTCGAGAAGTACTTTTCCAGTTCGTTATGACAGACAGTCCATGGAAGATTACGTACAGAAATGGTATATCGAACTAATTTTTCATAAGCCATGACACTATTAAATTACTTAAGTTGCACGTTGTATATCCAACAAGTGAATAGTATGGTCTTGCATCAACTCGTGTAGATTAATATCAGAGTCTGTACCTAACCCAGTCAAAGATATATGAGTACAAGTAAGGCCCCACTTGTTTAATAAGTGTTCTATAGACCAATCAGCACTTCTCTCTTGATAAGTACAAAGGAACTTAGCATTTGGATTTCTTTCTAATAAAAATGCAACTGTGACAACAATATCCTCAAACACTGATGGCTCATAGAAACAATCAGATCCAAGTATTAAATCTAATGGGCCAATTGAAAATAAACTAGACAAAAACAATCCCCAAGTAATACCAACAATTTGGACTTGTGATAATATTCCATTCAATTCACAGCTTCTTCTTATGTGTTGCAAACTCCTAGGAAGACCAGCAGAATCACTTAAAGTTACAATAGCACCACATTTACTGGCTAAAATACCAGGAAGTGCTGTGCCTGAACCAAGCTCTAATACTCTCTTCCCAATCAACTCTTCCTTATGTTCCCAAAGAAACCAAGCTAGCACCGGCGCGGAGGGCCAGGTATAAAAGCTATAGCTAGCTTGAAGTAGCTGAAAATCAAATAAAAACTACTTGTTAGAAGTTACAACATCCACTATTGAATACCTCAATGAGGCACAATATTATCATCAAGTTCATATTCGAATATTTTATAAGACTTGCGTTTTCATTAATTTCAACAAAATAATTATTCCTTGTTAAGTGTGCGATAAGAAATCACATAACCAAGGGATACGTAACACCGGTAGCATAAATCGTTACGAAATTAACGGTTGTTATCATCGACAATATGTAATTGCTTTGAGAAATCGCATTACCTCTGGGATGTAGATTTCTAATGTTTCGTTGTGTTGAACGTTGTCGTGGTTTTTACGGGAGGTGAACCGAAATTTTTTCACTTGCTCAGGAGCGACTCCATCGGACATTAGGCCGCGCGTGGGTGGACTTCTGACGTAAGAAATACTTTCTTCTAAACCTGGCATTACTAAACTTCCAATTACTTTCAACTAATCCTTTTTCATTCTGCACAGAATTGTTCCAATAAAGATGTCTGAATAAGAATTCGCTTTAGATTTGTAATCAAAGAAATTCAAGCGGAAAAAATATAGACTTTGTTTTGTCGAGAGTTGTCTTCGATACGCAGTGGAGGATTGCTATTCAAGTGTAAACGCCATTTGAATGGCGGTATGAGTTTCTTGTTAAAAAATATCCATTTAAATAATTCACCCTCACTGGTTTCTGCATCATGTCATTAAATATTGCTTCAGTGTTCAATATATTATTTATTTAAACAGTTTTGTGTACAATGTATCAATATGTATAAACATTAATATTACAAAAGTACAAATTATAGGTATTGCTAGTAGTTATGAATACTAAATTGTAAGTGCCTCAGCGCTTTTACTCACTGAGGCGAATTGATTTTATTACCTCCAATTAAAATCTGTGTATAAGAACTGTGATTATGCGGTATATGATTAGAATGTAATTAAATAATGTAAGTTGCCAAATTAGTAATTTGGTTGATGTGTTGTAGCTAGTTTCATAGCAAATTCGAATCGTCTGCTTACAATACTGTGGTGATGGCTTTGATTAAAGATGGAGGAGGCTGGTAACGAGAAGTTCCTATCAAGAAGACGATCCGCCGCAATAAAAGCCTTTAAAGTTAAAGACGAGCGAGTCGCGACATTCAAGAAGGTATATTCAAGTACTACAAATCCAAGAGATTAATTGTTAGAACACGACGAGGTGTTTCTACCATGAAATATTGACACATTGCCCGGCAATGTCTACCCACTTAACGTCCCATAAACAAATGCCATCGAAAGCTGACACCGTTTTCTTTTAGGTTGCTGCAATCCTACAAAAGTCTGAGACAGACAGGACAGCCGAGGAAACAGGAATACTCGTTTCTTGTAGTGACGTAGTGAAAGAGGTTAATTTAAGGTATGGCCATTTTGTAAATTGCCGATTCTGCATTGATGAGCTTCGTATCCATCATCCACAAGATATTACGACTCTACCAAGATATACTAGAATGCTATGTTTATAATATTACTTTGTAACACGGGTCCTAATGATTTTAATAACTGTCAAGTAACAAATCTATGGATGGACTGGTGATTGTCAGAAGTAGAGTAAGAAGTGTTGGTGGTAATGATTTTTTTAGACAGGAGAAGAGAGACAGAGTAAAGGCTAGACTAGAAGAAGTAGAAGATGCACCAGAGGTATTGGAAGAGAAATGTATGCGTTTGGCTGCTGCCATTAGCAGAGCAACTTCACTTGCTGTATATACTGGTGCTGGCATCAGTACAGCAGCTTCTATCCCAGACTACAGAGGTACAAATGGTGTTTGGACACGTATGCAACAAGGGAAAGATATAGGGTAAAAAGAAGATTAATTCAAGTTTGAATGGATTTAGTTGTGAGCCATAGATTTCTTATAATACTAGGTATATGGTTTATAGGAATCATGACTTAAGTCAAGCAGAACCAACTTTAACACATATGGCTTTGTATGCCTTATATAAAGCAAGAGTTCTTAAGCACATAGTTTCCCAAAATTGTGATGGGCTTCATTTACGTAGTGGTATACCTCGTACACTTTTGTCAGAAGTTCATGGAAATATGTATGTGGAAGTCTGTAGGACCTGTAAACCATATAGAGAATATTGGAGGTTATTTGATGTAACAGAAAAAACTGCAAGATATTCTCATGGGACGGGTAGATCGTGTAGCAGGTGTAATTCTGTTTTACAAGACTCTATTGTCCATTTCGGTGAACGAGGAAATTTGCCGTGGCCGATTAACTGGAACGGTGCGTCGAGGGCCGCGAAACAAGCTGACGTTATATTGTGTTTAGGCTCTAGTTTAAAAGTTTTAAAAAAGTATCCATGGCTATGGCAAATGGATCGGCCGATTCACAAACGGCCGTCGTTATATATTGTGAACCTTCAATGGACTCCAAAAGACGAAAACGCTGTTTTAAAAATCAATGGAAAATGTGATGAGGTGATGAAGAAGGTCATGACTCATCTTGGATTAGAAATACCGCAATATAATCGTTCGAAAGATCCGATCTTTTTCCATGCTGTAAGACTGCAGAATAGTGAACAACGTACTACTACTCAACCATGTTTGGAAGAGCCAAGCAGCATTCTTAACAAAGAACCTCCAAGTCAAGCCAATGATAACACCATTATGGACACTGTTCCCAAAGTGGAAGAAAAGGAAGAAGATGAGGAAGAAAAAGAAGACTGCCTTTCACCAATCACAGATACAGTGACTGCTTATCCAGCACCGTTTTTTGCTGCATTACCATTTTTATCCATGGGCTTGCCATTTCCTCCTATGTATATGTATCCCCAATTAACGCCATTTCTTTATTACCCATTTGTACAAATACCGAATGTTGAAGCACCAAAACCTAAACCTGCCTGTTCCTTTTGTATGGAAAATGAGGGCTCACTCACTTGCCTTTATTACCAACGCGATGGGGAAAATCCTACATTAATAGAGACTGAAAGTGGAGAAACACGAGATACAGAGGCATTGGTTATTGATGCGGAACCATCAATAACATCACCGAAAAATCCCGGCTGGTTTGGCAAGGGGTATCGCAAGGGTATGAAGAAAAAACGGTAGCATCTGCTTTTAGCGATACATTGTCCGACGATCCTTTTTCATTTCATTCAGATGTAAAATGAATGTCTTATGCATGGTATAGTAATGTACGTAAATGTCCTATGCCTCCATATCATAATGAAATCCGAGCACAATTTTTAGATTTGTAGAGTTTTGATTCCAGTATTCGAAGCTTTAACGATTAGACTGAAATTCTGGACGTTGTGTTTCGGATTTAGAAAAGATGCGCTATCCCTGTCCCGATTTTGTCACGGTTACTTAAGCTCATCCAAGAAACTTCCAAGATTTAGACTATCAGGTAAAAGCAATTAATTTTACGGGATGATTTAAACCCGATAAGTCTGATTTGTAAATGGTTGATTCTTAAATTTTATTCCCAGAGCCTTCATTCGCATTATTCCTAATTCGCGTTCGTCGCATTCTATGTTTATTATGTTGTGTTTTGCAAGTAACAAAAGTTCACCGCTTATGAGAAGATCGACAAGTGTTGGTGACCAAAGTGATATTAATTATTAATTACATCGTTCTTATCATCGTCGCCTTTATTCCCGCGCACTTCGAAGTATTACGTTTTTACTAAACAGGAGACTTGTAAGTACTATTTTCGTGTGATTCTGTATTATAATATTCCTCGCGTTGATTTCTCATATTGTCCTTGGAGTAGGAAACATAAACTTTAGACAAGAAGTGCGCTCGTATATAGTGGCAAACTGTAACATACGCTGATCTATATAAAAAGCGCTTTCCTCATCATCAGAAATTAATTACTTTATCAGATTCTCTCGTCTAAAGTTTCATTGAAAGTCATTTTGTATTCTTAGGATGGACTAGATATAAAATTTGTCGAATCAAAGATTAAACGACCTCCGCCGTACGATCGTCCGCAATCGTCGCGACTTTTTATTATTAATGACATCGATAAATTATTAATCGAAACGACGCGTAACAAAACTTGCTCATAGCCAATGCGTTACTTTAAGTAAACGAGCAGGCCGACTTAGAAGTTTTAAACTACATTATTTTATTACTAGGATTTCCCAATATTGTGAATATTCAGAGTATTATATGTATTATGATCTCCGTCAGGTATTGAGATCAACATTTGTATAATCGTTCGTAAGGTTTATAATTTAAATTATTGTTAATCATACAAAGTACCATTGTTATGTTATGAATTAGTACTCCGAGTAAATTGCGGTAAAGTAAGACGTTTTTAATCATCGAAAAAGACGTCTTTCTTTAATAACATATTAGTATTCCTTGCACAGTTGTATGATTTGTCAGACTTCATTTTCATTAGTTTGCTGAAACGAATCAAATAGCGAATATTGAAAAACGTTGACTGTTGTCCTTAATCGTTATTGATATTCACGCGACGAGTTTACATTAATCGCCCTGATAATCTCTTATCGTAGGAGCAAGCATGATAAAGGCAACAAACTTTTGTAGCAATACTCTGACTATAAGACGAATCAAATGCACCGACGAGTGTATTATAAAGGTAGTTTATACTTATATATAATCATTCGTTCGAACCGCGAGCGCAATTAAACAGCATGCCAAGTCATATTTTTAACAATAAAAATTGGCGTAAATGCATTTCTACAGTCTTCACCTTTCTACACGCGTAACATCTGGTATGTCATAATTACATACTTTATTTCACAAGAAATACTTCGTTTAGACCACACAATAAGATTTAACTATTTTCAAAAAATTGTTCCTCCATTTCGTACTTTGCATGCCTTTAGCGTACGTAATAAAAGTTCAACCGAGTGTATAAGATTCGATCTAGATTCTGAAAGTTTGAGAATGTCAAGGTAATTAGTCAATGGAGTGTAAAAAGCGTTTTTTAAGTTGGCGAGGAAAAGGGGGTTGTAAGTATTTTGAAAGTGGTCGTGGTTCCTTGGAGTAAACTGGATCAGGTGGAGTGGGTGCGTGGTGATTGGCCGGTAGTGGCAAGATGGTCGGCGCGGGTAACACGCGACGTTAATACGTTTCGAAAGTTTTTCGTGAGGTTTTTTAGCGGCAGCCGTAATATAGATCAATTGCAGTTTGGAAGGGAAGAGGCGAAGAGAAATACGTGGTGTCCTCTCTCTTCGGGAAGATCGGTCGCGAGGCGCGTTTACGTGGGATGGGACAATACGGGATGGTGGTCCCGCATGTCGCAAACACGACTGCTGCGAGGATAATCGATATCGTTCGTAGGGTGGGAAATAGAGAGAGCGAATTTGACGAGGGCAGAAGAGAGAGGATGAAAGATGCGAAGAGATAGACGGAGATCGTAAGCAAAATAGAAAGAAACGTAATTGTATAGCCGCGATTGTGTGAGTTTTAAGAGGGGGGCTGTAGAAAGAGAGGAAGGTAGAGAGGCCGGAAGAAGGAAAAGGATAGAGGGTAGAAGAAGACGATAGAAAGAGAGGTTGAGGAGTTCGCGTACGTGCGGGCGTGGGTGCAAGTTCTCCCCTTCTCCCTATATATATCTTTCCTTTTCTTTCTCCTGCACAAACTAGCCGGCCGCAAGTAATTTTCGTCGCACGAATCGTCATCGAGTGGCTTCCTCGGGTGAACACTAAAGTAGCTGTCTTCCGAGGGCCGGTCTTTCCGCGTTATCGACGGCCCTTCGTTACATGGATTCTCTTTGTATCGCGAGCAGTGTACATTCAGACTGAAACAGTGGAGGTGAAGGAGGAGGAGGAAGAAAAAGGAGAAAACGGGTCTCTATCATCGGGAGAATATGGATATGGCACCCTTCTCCCCGTAAAAAGGTACACCCCGGATGAGTGAAGCGTACTGGAGGTAGTCTTCCGGCAGAAAGCAGCGGAACTTATAAATAGTGGTGAGTGAATACTGTCGACAGTCATGAGAGGGATGGAGAATGAGAGTAGCTGCGGAAAGCTTGGTAGCCAGGTAGAGTAAGAGAGGAAGGGTAGGGAATGTTGGGTTCGGAAGAGGAGAGAGGGGAGAAATGTGGAAGAATGAGAGAGAAGAAAATGGCAGGGACGTAAAAGGAGGAAAGGAACAGAAGGGCTAAGGCCGTCAGAGAGGGAGAGATTGGAAAAGCCTACGGTCTGTTACCATGGTGACCCTATGCAGCATCACCCTATCGTACTGACTTGTACTTCGACACTGGTTACTGTACGTTCTAGTATGGGCCACGAGTAATACTACGACCACTGCTCGTTGACTTCTTGACTCCGTACAACGGGACCCTGCCGCGAACCACGTGGTCTTCTACATCGTAGAACTCGACTCTCTTAGATGTAGACTCGAAATACACGGTTGTCAGACACGGCCCAGGAAAGTAGATCGTGCATAATAGAAACGCCTTTTTAAATCCACTCGAGTACCAGGAACACGCTCTTGAATCTTCGATAAGTCGAACATTTAACTTCGAGATCGTCCGGTTCTTATCTAGTAGGCTTGCTTTTCGAACGTACCTGTTCCTCTTCCAATCGAGGCTACCGTGGATCTAACTATTTATATACTTTAAGTATATATTAGAGAATATCTTCTACCTTTACAACAGCTTGAATACCAAGGTGGTTAATGCACTTTAATATTTATTTCCGCGCTTCTCTTTGTTATTCCGTACCTTTGATTTTCGTTAATGTTTTTACGTTTTTACGTTTCTTCAGCCGACATACGTATCGTTATGGGACTACAAAACGCCGTCGAAAACTCTTCTCAAATAAAGTAATATGCCTTCGGCATATTAACTCCTCCGACGCGACGTGAATGTTGATATCAACCGAGTACTTTAGAATAAAGCACTCTCAGTATTATGGGGGATAAAACGAATTTTTCTGTGGAAGAGAACATTACGTGGTCCTGAAAGGTACACACTATGCAGGTATCGGAATAAATTATATACAAGATCCAGTAGTGCCATGGGCGCCGTCATGGGTGGGCAAAACCTACTCGTACCCCTATCACTATAAATTTCGTCGGCAACAATTCTATTTCTCCTCGTTAGAATTTATTCCTTATTCAACGCGATCTAGTAATTTTCTAAGATTTCAGGGAACATATGTCCACGCTTTAAAACGATATATTAGAACAGGCTTGTTATTCTGTTACAAAAATATTATTTTATATGCATACGTTGTTTCTAAACTATTAAGTCATAATAACTTGAACCATCACAAAGTATACACATGTATGATCCAAACGTTGTCAGAGGTCCAACTAATTATTATTTTAATTATATAGGACTACTTAAACATGCAAAAGAAGCATACAAATTTGCTTTCCAACATGAAATGCTACCAAAAGTAGACCCAATATCCGCGAGTCGCAACATCATGAGTTTTGCGAGCCGTACGTTGGCCACCCCTGTATCGGAGTTTAAGGTTGGTTGTGCATAAATAAAAATGAAGCGACGCTCTTGAGTAATATCATGGGTTGAACGTAGTACGTTGTGCATTCTTTTTTAACAGCGAAACGAGTTCGCGGCGTCGAATAGGATTATGCTCGTAATTGGCGACGATCGAGGACCGTATATAGAGGAGAGAGATGGAGAGAGAGAGAGAGTGAGTTGTTAGTTAATAGCGGAGGACTCTGTATCGTCGCGTTTATATATGTAAGGGCAACCCGATGCTCTTGGGTAATTGACGATAATTAGTTCTATTGTTCCGTAGCTTCGTCGACGGATTGTGTACGGGACCAGTTTAGCTGTCGAGTCGAGTTTAAGTCTCCTCCTGCTTCTTATAACTGACATAAATTATCCGGAATGTCCCGTGCCGCGCATCACTCGCTAAGAAAAGAACGTAAAGAAAAGACGGAGGATGTTACGTTTTATGGATCGCCCGCGGGAAATGCGTTTACTTTCTAAAGGAGATTATTGATATGTTTAGTAGCTGTCGTTTTAACGGAACGATGGTACCCCATTACTACCGGGTTATTTAAAGACAAGGAATAAAAAAACCGCGTTGAGTGGCTAGGACCTTCTAGCCTGGTCCCCGAAACTGTTCATCGGTACCGTATTTACCGAGAATACTTTAAAAAGAACGACGAAAAATACGTTTCATTACTCCGTTAGCTTAGGAAGTTATCTAATCTTTTCATATTTGCTTTTCGTATCTCACTCATACGTATATCACCCCGACAACGGTGGTCCCGGTGCACCAGAGGGTGCATACGTGTGCAAAGTAACGTACGTAATAATCTTTATCATACTCTTCGGATAAATGCTGTTAAACGGAAGGGGGGAGATTAAACGTATATTTCGATACCACCGAAATAGAATCGATCTTGAACACCCGGCATTAAAACGATAATCCCAGCACGGTATATCATCGGTTTCATTATCGTAATAATACTCCTCCAGGATATTATCGCAAAAATTGAATAGACCTACTATTCGATGGCATAATAAATTCTAAAAGCTGGTATGTAATTGGTCCTGGAGACCTAAATCCATAGAAGGAAGAGAGGAAAAGATTTATCGTAGCTGACTAGTTGAGCGCCCTGACGGCAATATGGCGCACTATGGCGGCACTACGTGAGAAGCCGCAGCAGTGCGCGTCCCGTGTCTGTGTTCGGTTGCCGCTCCTCGTCAGGGTACCTCTTACCCACCTCGTAGTAACTTCCCGTGTTCCCTTTAGTGCGCTGCGTATCGTGCGACAGAGAAAAAGCAACGCGATCGTAGACCGGGCTGCATTTTTACGCGGTACTTTCATTATGTCATTGATCCCCGTGTCGTTTGTACGGTCATCAACGATAACGTAAGGAGGGAAGTGTATCGGGGTACGTAGGAGTTTTTGAAGCCCGTGCGAAAAGACAAACATTGGTTCGGTGCGGGCAATGGCGCGGGAGCCTCGCGTCCCGGAGTCGACGTGTGCACGGCGTAGGTGATAATCGGTGCTGGTACGTGTGGCATGGTGTTTATACCGAACCTGAAGACTTACGTGACCCGGTGGAGTGACCAGCCCGACGGTTCTTGGATACGAGCCGTGTCGTGAGCCGCCATGAGACGCATCAGCGGTAAGGATCATTTCGACCACTGATGATGCTTTTCATAGTCCTCGAACAACCACCTTGTACACTTCCTTCGCGTATATTCTCCTCGCGCCTAACGTTATTCGCCGTATAAAGGAACATTGTTTCCTTATGAGTCTTACTAGGAAGTGTACATCAAGGATGGTACGAGTGACTTCTTTATAAGATTGCATTCCGGGTCGGGTGCTGTCGGATATGTCATTCGCTTAACTCTCAATGTATTCTCGATCGAACGTCGAGTTACGGTGGTGTAGGTGAAACCGTAGTGGAACGATTTGCTTCCACCTGGCAGCGTATGTCGTTGCACCGTGATTGACTCGTTTTACTTAGAAAAAGGGAAAAACGACATCCGCTATCTCGATGTTAGTCTTTTAATGACATCGAATTATCCGATGAAGTAAATTCTTCCTCGATCGTTATCGTGGCTCTCAAGGAACTTTACGGGGGATATCGTAAATAACGTTTATACTGTCATTCGCTTGAGATTGGATCTTCATAATACGTCACGAAGTTAAATTAAATGCCATGAAATCTTCTCGGTGCTCTTCGTCCTGGTAACTGTTAAGTGGTTTAATCGGTGACACTTTAAGATTTGATTTTGAGGATCTCGTAAAAATGATCTCGAAACTTCCGCATTTTATAGCTACATTGATTCCCTTACATAATAAGGGAACGACTTTGAATCCTTCGTTTAGATGACGGGGCAAATATTAAATCGTTTAATAAGTGGCCCATCGAGATTTGACTTTGAGTGGCTCGTAAAGTCCCTTAAAAACTTCTCGGATACGATGCCTATCATCGAATTCATTTAAGATAGTGGAAATATTAATCTCGGATGTTCCCTTGGTGGTAAGAAAACTGACGTAGCAAATAGTAGAGCTAGAAAGTGGAGTCGCCTGTAAGTTGCAGCCGCGCGATCCAACCTTTCCCCCTTCTCCTAGAAGGACGCGCGTTCAACGTTTTCTCGTTGTCAGAGCTCCAGGCAACGATATAACGCTCGTTTCTCCAAAGCAAACCGGCTGTAAGGATGCATAAAATGCTCCACGGATTTGAATGTTACAGTCTCCCGGTATTCCTACGGGTAGCGAGTCCGTCATTGACCGTCTTTCGAATTGTAATCAACCATGAAATGCAAATGCCTCACCTTCGCCATTATTACAGTCTGAAGTAGAAATGATGCCTGCGCGGCACACTTCTTTCGTTCAGAATTCACGTCGATTATTCGATCGTGTTATACAACATTTAAAACTAGATTAAAAAAGAGTAACATTAAACTACTAGTGAATGATCTAAATTACAATAATCCTCTCGTGATCTTCAACTTCAATGCGTATCAATTTCAGTAATAAACAGTCAGACTCATATATACTTCGCAATTATAAATATATCGCATGGATTTATTTTATTACTAGATTGAAAGTGCCCGAGCGATGTCGCTTTTTTGGGAAGAACTCCTCAGTTAACAGGTTAAGGATGTATCCTTAAGTGATACTTTATTCATTGCTATTGAGTTTCGCGCATTTTTATGTAACCCCCTGTAATGATGGTGGCATTACTGACATTTAAGAAATTTCGCGATGAGTAGTAGTAGCCTTGAGAACTAGTTTCAGTGCGAGAATCTCGTTCTGGAGGCCGTTTAATCCCCTCTCTTTCGCGAATGACAATAGGAACTCGCAGTGGAGAATCCTGTGACGTTCTCCCAGTGAAAGAGTTCCTGCGGTCCTCTGTCGTAAATTCAAATATATCCGGTACATCGTAAATCTACTTTTACAACTAACAAATCATGCCATTTAATTATGGCTATATTAAAATCATCATAAAACTCACAGGCAAAAATGGCCGATCAACGAAACTGACACCTGACGATTTGGTTTCAAAGATAAAATAAGATTTCTGATAGATTTCTTAATAATACGACCGACGAATTTGGCACTCGACGATTCGGTTTCAAAGATATAATCAAATTTCTGTTAGATTTCCGTCTGATTTCTAAATAATAAGATTAAGTTTTAAAGATAGAATCAATTTTTTGATTAGTTTCTGAAGGATTTCTGGTCAATTTCTACTAGCTTTCTATTAGATTTCCAAATAATAAGATTAACAAATCTGATAGTGGGTTTGTGCAAAGATAAAATAAGATTTGTGATAGATTTCTGAATAATAAGATCGACGAATTTGGCACTCGACGATTCGGTTTCAAAGATATAATAAGACTTGTTCGTTCAGCGGTAGCAGGGGATTTTTGTGGGGGTGGTTCTTACCGGAAATTCCGGTTGGTTTAACTAATCGGGGCTTAAACTCTTTCTTGGTCCTTTTGCATGTTATTTCTATCGCCCCTCTCGTTATTTCTCCGCATGCACCGTGCAAAATCAGCGGCTTCGATATACGAGTACTCTTGGATCCCGCCCAGCACGGAATTGGAGGAAATTCGCTGATGAACCCGACAAGTTTCCACCTGAAATTCTTGCAAAATGTCCAATGAAACAAAAAATTAATCCCACCGTTTATTTCGTGCATCGGCCTTCCGCAATACTTACTTCACGTACTTCGTGTTGAAATCTCCGCGGATTACGAAACGCTTCCGTGAAGCTTAAAGTACAACTTCGAGTGAGAAGTGAGAAGTTTGAGGTCACTTTCGAGTACGTAAAATGTCGTTTACAAAATCCCTCGCCATTTTGAAACCTCCGCGGAAATAAAGTACAGTTGTGTCTCTTTTTATGCGTATTTTATTCAAGCGGTTTCAAAGTTATGCGGTGAAGTAAAGGAGCAAGAAAATATAAGTAATCCAAGGAATCTAGGAACTTCGTGAATTAATATTACAATGGAAATGTGCTTGATTAGTAGTTGAATTAAATTATTTCATAAATATTAATATTCTTGTAACGATCTTACGTAATAATACTTCATTAATATTTTCAAAGATTAATAAAGTATAGGTTGTTTGTAAGAATTCATTAGCCACGTGAATATGTTGGAAAAACAATGAAATATTCCAGGGAATTATGATGTATTTCCCTTTTGTATAACAAAGTATCTTAATTAGTTGTTATCGTTAATTTATGCTGTCCGTGGCAGGTTTATCTGATTGGTCGGGTAATGTTCCTTCTAACTCGGTTTTCCTTTGGCAGTTTATCTCAACGACAATCGACCGGTTAAACGAGTACCTTTCGTTAATCTACGTGGATATTTTTTATGGGTCCAACGAAGGTATTAGTCTGTCGTTTACACGGGAAAACACTTTGTCTTTCGCTAATAGCTCCTTAGGAATAAGGGCCAAAGGGACTTCCTACTAAACAGGACACATAAACGAGGACAGGTTCCCCTGGATATCTCTTTTATTCCGAGAATCATTAAAAATTTCGACGGAATTTAAATCAGTATATGTTTATACATCATTTACCATCGATTTGGGTCGTTTAGAATTGATTTTGGCGACTTTCAATTTTTGAGAATTTTTGAGGGTGTACCCCTTTACATTTTTTCAACTTGGGTTCGACCCATTTTTGACCAATAAAAATTTTTTAACCACTTCTTTCGACCAGAAATCGTCCTAGAATATGTTTATACATCATTTACCATCGATTTGGGTCGTTTAGAATTGATTTTGGCGACTTTCAATTTTTGAGAATTTTTGAAGGTGTACCCCTTTACATTTTTTCAACTTGGGTTCGACCCATTTTTGACCAATAAAAATTTTTTAACCACTTCTTTCGACCAGAAATCGTCCTAGAATATGTTTATACATCATTTACCATCGATTTGGGTCGTTTAGAATTGATTTTGGCGACTTTCAATTTTTGAGAATTTTTGAAGGTGTACCCCTTTACATTTTTTCAACTTGGGTTCGACCCATTTTTGACCAATAAAAATTTTTTAACCACTTCTTTCGACCAGAAATCGTCCTAGAATATGTTTATACATCATTTACCATCGATTTGGGTCGTTTAGAATCGATTTTGGCGACTTTCAATTTTTGAGAATTTTTGAAGGTGTACCCCTTTACATTTTTTCAACTTGGGTTCGACCCATTTTTGACCAATAAAAATTTTTTAACCACTTCTTTCGACCAGAAATCGTCCTAGAATATGTTTATACATCATTTACCATCGATTTGGGTCGTTTAGAATTGATTTTGGCGACTTTCAATTTTTGAGAATTTTTGAAGGTGTACCCCTTTACATTTTTTCAACTTGGGTTCGACCCATTTTTGACCAATAAAAATTTTTTAACCACTTCTTTCGACCAGAAATCGTCCTAGAATATGTTTATACATCATTTACCATCGATTTGGGTCGTTTAGAATTGATTTTGGCGACTTTCAATTTTTGAGAATTTTTGAAGGTGTACCCCTTTACATTTTTTCAACTTGGGTTCGACCCATTTTTGACCAATAAAAATTTTTTAACCACTTCTTTCGACCAGAAATCGTCCTAGAATATGTTTATACATCATTTACCATCGATTTGGGTCGTTTAGAATTGATTTTGGCGACTTTCAATTTTTGAGAATTTTTGAAGGTGTACCCCTTTACATTTTTTCAACTTGGGTTCGACCCATTTTTGACCAATAAAAATTTTTTAACCACTTCTTTCGACCAGAAATCGTCCTAGAATATGTTTATACATCATTTACCATCGATTTGGGTCGTTTAGAATCGATTTTGGCGACTTTCAATTTTTGAGAATTTTTGAAGGTGTACCCCTTTACATTTTTTCAACTTGGGTTCGACCCATTTTTGACCAATAAAAATTTTTTAACCACTTCTTTCGACCAGAAATCGTCCTAGAATATGTTTATACATCATTTACCATCGATTTGGGTCGTTTAGAATTGATTTTGGCGACTTTCAATTTTTGAGAATTTTTGAAGGTGTACCCCTTTACATTTTTTCAACTTGGGTTCGACCCATTTTTGACCAATAAAAATTTTTTAACCACTTCTTTCGACCAGAAATCGTCCTAGAATATGTTTATACATCATTTACCATCGATTTGGGTCGTTTAGAATCGATTTTGGCGACTTTCAATTTTTGAGAATTTTTGAAGGTGTACCCCTTTACATTTTTTCAACTTGGGTTCGACCCATTTTTGACCAATAAAAATTTTTTAACCACTTCTTTCGACCAGAAATCGTCCTAGAATATGTTTATACATCATTTACCATCGATTTGGGTCGTTTAGAATTGATTTTGGCGACTTTCAATTTTTGAGAATTTTTGAGGGTGTACCCCTTTACATTTTTTCAACTTGGGTTCGACCCATTTTTGACCAATAAAAATTTTTTAACCACTTCTTTCGACCAGAAATCGTCCTAGAATATGTTTATACATCATTTACCATCGATTTGGGTCGTTTAGAATTGATTTTGGCGACTTTCAATTTTTTAGAATTTTTGAAGGTGTACCCCTTTACATTTTTTCAACTTGGGTTCGACCCATTTTTGACCAATAAAAATTTTTTAACCACTTCTTTCGACCAGAAATCGTCCTAGAATATGTTTATACATCATTTACCATCGATTTGGGTCGTTTAGAATTGATTTTGGCGACTTTCAATTTTTGAGAATTTTTGAAGGTGTACCCCTTTACATTTTTTCAACTTGGGTTCGACCCATTTTTGACCAATAAAAATTTTTTAACCACTTCTTTCGACCAGAAATCGTCCTAGAATATGTTTATACATCATTTACCATCGATTTGGGTCGTTTAGAATCGATTTTGGCGACTTTCAATTTTTGAGAATTTTTGAAGGTGTACCCCTTTACATTTTTTCAACTTGGGTTCGACCCATTTTTGACCAATAAAAATTTTTTAACCACTTCTTTCGACCAGAAATCGTCCTAGAATATGTTTATACATCATTTACCATCGATTTGGGTCGTTTAGAATTGATTTTGGCGACTTTCAATTTTTTAGAATTTTTGAAGGTGTACCCCTTTACATTTTTTCAACTTGGGTTCGACCCATTTTTGACCAATAAAAATTTTGTAACCACTTCTTTCGACCAGAAATCGTCCTAGAATATGTTTATACATCATTTACCATCGATTTGGGTCGTTTAGAATTGATTTTGGCGACTTTCAATTTTTTAGAATTTTTGAAGGTGTACCCCTTTACATTTTTTCAACTTGGGTTCGACCCATTTTTGACCAATAAAAATTTTTTAACCACTTCTTTCGACCAGAAATCGTCCTAGAATATGTTTATACATCATTTACCATCGATTTGGGTCGTTTAGAATTGATTTTGGCGACTTTCAATTTTTGAGAATTTTTGAAGGTGTACCCCTTTACATTTTTTCAACTTGGGTTCGACCCATTTTTGACCAATAAAAATTTTTTAACCACTTCTTTCGACCAGAAATCGTCCTAGAATATGTTTATACATCATTTACCATCGATTTGGGTCGTTTAGAATCGATTTTGGCGACTTTCAATTTTTGAGAATTTTTGAAGGTGTACCCCTTTACATTTTTTCAACTTGGGTTCGACCCATTTTTGACCAATAAAAATTTTTTAACCACTTCTTTCGACCAGAAATCGTCCTAGAATATGTTTATACATCATTTACCATCGATTTGGGTCGTTTAGAATCGATTTTGGCGACTTTCAATTTTTGAGAATTTTTGAAGGTGTACCCCTTTACATTTTTTCAACTTGGGTTCGACCCATTTTTGACCAATAAAAATTTTTTAACCACTTCTTTCGACCAGAAATCGTCCTAGAATATGTTTATACATCATTTACCATCGATTTGGGTCGTTTAGAATTGATTTTGGCGACTTTCAATTTTTGAGAATTTTTGAGGGTGTACCCCTTTACATTTTTTCAACTTGGGTTCGACCCATTTTTGACCAATAAAAATTTTTTAACCACTTCTTTCGACCAGAAATCGTCCTAGAATATGTTTATACATCATTTACCATCGATTTGGGTCGTTTAGAATTGATTTTGGCGACTTTCAATTTTTGAGAATTTTTGAAGGTGTACCCCTTTACATTTTTTCAACTTGGGTTCGACCCATTTTTGACCAATAAAAATTTTTTAACCACTTCTTTCGACCAGAAATCGTCCTAGAATATGTTTATACATCATTTACCATCGATTTGGGTCGTTTAGAATTGATTTTGGCGACTTTCAATTTTTGAGAATTTTTGAAGGTGTACCCCTTTACATTTTTTCAACTTGGGTTCGACCCATTTTTGACCAATAAAAATTTTTTAACCACTTCTTTCGACCAGAAATCGTCCTAGAATATGTTTATACATCATTTACCATCGATTTGGGTCGTTTAGAATCGATTTTGGCGACTTTCAATTTTTGAGAATTTTTGAAGGTGTACCCCTTTACATTTTTTCAACTTGGGTTCGACCCATTTTTGACCAATAAAAATTTTTTAACCACTTCTTTCGACCAGAAATCGTCCTAGAATATGTTTATACATCATTTACCATCGATTTGGGTCGTTTAGAATTGATTTTGGCGACTTTCAATTTTTTAGAATTTTTGAAGGTGTACCCCTTTACATTTTTTCAACTTGGGTTCGACCCATTTTTGACCAATAAAAATTTTGTAACCACTTCTTTCGACCAGAAATCGTCCTAGAATATGTTTATACATCATTTACCATCGATTTGGGTCGTTTAGAATTGATTTTGGCGACTTTCAATTTTTTAGAATTTTTGAAGGTGTACCCCTTTACATTTTTTCAACTTGGGTTCGACCCATTTTTGACCAATAAAAATTTTTTAACCACTTCTTTCGACCAGAAATCGTCCTAGAATATGTTTATACATCATTTACCATCGATTTGGGTCGTTTAGAATTGATTTTGGCGACTTTCAATTTTTGAGAATTTTTGAAGGTGTACCCCTTTACATTTTTTCAACTTGGGTTCGACCCATTTTTGACCAATAAAAATTTTTTAACCACTTCTTTCGACCAGAAATCGTCCTAGAATATGTTTATACATCATTTACCATCGATTTGGGTCGTTTAGAATCGATTTTGGCGACTTTCAATTTTTGAGAATTTTTGAAGGTGTACCCCTTTACATTTTTTCAACTTGGGTTCGACCCATTTTTGACCAATAAAAATTTTTTAACCACTTCTTTCGACCAGAAATCGTCCTAGAATATGTTTATACATCATTTACCATCGATTTGGGTCGTTTAGAATTGATTTTGGCGACTTTCAATTTTTGAGAATTTTTGAAGGTGTACCCCTTTACATTTTTTCAACTTGGGTTCGACCCATTTTTGACCAATAAAAATTTTTTAACCACTTCTTTCGACCAGAAATCGTCCTAGAATATGTTTATACATCATTTACCATCGATTTGGGTCGTTTAGAATCGATTTTGGCGACTTTCAATTTTTGAGAATTTTTGAAGGTGTACCCCTTTACATTTTTTCAACTTGGGTTCGACCCATTTTTGACCAATAAAAATTTTTTAACCACTTCTTTCGACCAGAAATCGTCCTAGAATATGTTTATACATCATTTACCATCGATTTGGGTCGTTTAGAATTGATTTTGGCGACTTTCAATTTTTGAGAATTTTTGAAGGTGTACCCCTTTACATTTTTTCAACTTGGGTTCGACCCATTTTTGACCAATAAAAATTTTTTAACCACTTCTTTCGACCAGAAATCGTCCTAGAATATGTTTATACATCATTTACCATCGATTTGGGTCGTTTAGAATCGATTTTGGCGACTTTCAATTTTTGAGAATTTTTGAAGGTGTACCCCTTTACATTTTTTCAACTTGGGTTCGACCCATTTTTGACCAATAAAAATTTTTTAACCACTTCTTTCGACCAGAAATCGTCCTAGAATATGTTTATACATCATTTACCATCGATTTGGGTCGTTTAGAATTGATTTTGGCGACTTTCAATTTTTTAGAATTTTTGAAGGTGTACCCCTTTACATTTTTTCAACTTGGGTTCGACCCATTTTTGACCAATAAAAATTTTGTAACCACTTCTTTCGACCAGAAATCGTCCTAGAATATGTTTATACATCATTTACCATCGATTTGGGTCGTTTAGAATTGATTTTGGCGACTTTCAATTTTTTAGAATTTTTGAAGGTGTACCCCTTTACATTTTTTCAACTTGGGTTCGACCCATTTTTGACCAATAAAAATTTTTTAACCACTTCTTTCGACCAGAAATCGTCCTAGAATATGTTTATACATCATTTACCATCGATTTGGGTCGTTTAGAATTGATTTTGGCGACTTTCAATTTTTGAGAATTTTTGAAGGTGTACCCCTTTACATTTTTTCAACTTGGGTTCGACCCATTTTTGACCAATAAAAATTTTTTAACCACTTCTTTCGACCAGAAATCGTCCTAGAATATGTTTATACATCATTTACCATCGATTTGGGTCGTTTAGAATCGATTTTGGCGACTTTCAATTTTTGAGAATTTTTGAAGGTGTACCCCTTTACATTTTTTCAACTTGGGTTCGACCCATTTTTGACCAATAAAAATTTTTTAACCACTTCTTTCGACCAGAAATCGTCCTAGAATATGTTTATACATCATTTACCATCGATTTGGGTCGTTTAGAATTGATTTTGGCGACTTTCAATTTTTTAGAATTTTTGAAGGTGTACCCCTTTACATTTTTTCAACTTGGGTTCGACCCATTTTTGACCAATAAAAATTTTTTAACCACTTCTTTCGACCAGAAATCGTCCTAGAATATGTTTATACATCATTTACCATCGATTTGGGTCGTTTAGAATTGATTTTGGCGACTTTCAATTTTTGAGAATTTTTGAAGGTGTACCCCTTTACATTTTTTCAACTTGGGTTCGACCCATTTTTGACCAATAAAAATTTTTTAACCACTTCTTTCGACCAGAAATCGTCCTAGAATATGTTTATACATCATTTACCATCGATTTGGGTCGTTTAGAATCGATTTTGGCGACTTTCAATTTTTGAGAATTTTTGAAGGTGTACCCCTTTACATTTTTTCAACTTGGGTTCGACCCATTTTTGACCAATAAAAATTTTTTAACCACTTCTTTCGACCAGAAATCGTCCTAGAATATGTTTATACATCATTTACCATCGATTTGGGTCGTTTAGAATTGATTTTGGCGACTTTCAATTTTTGAGAATTTTTGAAGGTGTACCCCTTTACATTTTTTCAACTTGGGTTCGACCCATTTTTGACCAATAAAAATTTTTTAACCACTTCTTTCGACCAGAAATCGTCCTAGAATATGTTTATACATCATTTACCATCGATTTGGGTCGTTTAGAATTGATTTTGGCGACTTTCAATTTTTGAGAATTTTTGAGGGTGTACCCCTTTACATTTTTTCAACTTGGGTTCGACCCATTTTTGACCAATAAAAATTTTTTAACCGCTTCTTTCGACCCAAAATCGTCCTAGAATATGTTTATACATCATTTACCATCGATTTGGGTCGTTTAGAATTGATTTTGGCGACTTTCAATTTTTGAGAATTTTTGAAGGTGTACCCCTTTACATTTTTTCAACTTGGGTTCGACCCATTTTTGACCAATAAAAATTTTTTAACCACTTCTTTCGACCAGAAATCGTCCTAGAATATGTTTATACATCATTTACCATCGATTTGGGTCGTTTAGAATTGATTTTGGCGACTTTCAATTTTTGAGAATTTTTGAAGGTGTACCCCTTTACATTTTTTCAACTTGGGTTCGACCCATTTTTGACCAATAAAAATTTTTTAACCACTTCTTTCGACCAGAAATCGTCCTAGAATATGTTTATACATCATTTACCATCGATTTGGGTCGTTTAGAATCGATTTTGGCGACTTTCAATTTTTGAGAATTTTTGAAGGTGTACCCCTTTACATTTTTTCAACTTGGGTTCGACCCATTTTTGACCAATAAAAATTTTTTAACCACTTCTTTCGACCAGAAATCGTCCTAGAATATGTTTATACATCATTTACCATCGATTTGGGTCGTTTAGAATTGATTTTGGCGACTTTCAATTTTTTAGAATTTTTGAAGGTGTACCCCTTTACATTTTTTCAACTTGGGTTCGACCCATTTTTGACCAATAAAAATTTTTTAACCACTTCTTTCGACCAGAAATCGTCCTAGAATATGTTTATACATCATTTACCATCGATTTGGGTCGTTTAGAATTGATTTTGGCGACTTTCAATTTTTTAGAATTTTTGAAGGTGTACCCCTTTACATTTTTTCAACTTGGGTTCGACCCATTTTTGACCAATAAAAATTTTTTAACCACTTCTTTCGACCAGAAATCGTCCTAGAATATGTTTATACATCATTTACCATCGATTTGGGTCGTTTAGAATTGATTTTGGCGACTTTCAATTTTTGAGAATTTTTGAAGGTGTACCCCTTTACATTTTTTCAACTTGGGTTCGACCCATTTTTGACCAATAAAAATTTTTTAACCACTTCTTTCGACCAGAAATCGTCCTAGAATATGTTTATACATCATTTACCATCGATTTGGGTCGTTTAGAATTGATTTTGGCGACTTTCAATTTTTTAGAATTTTTGAAGGTGTACCCCTTTACATTTTTTCAACTTGGGTTCGACCCATTTTTGACCAATAAAAATTTTTTAACCACTTCTTTCGACCAGAAATCGTCCTAGAATATGTTTATACATCATTTACCATCGATTTGGGTCGTTTAGAATTGATTTTGGCGACTTTCAATTTTTTAGAATTTTTGAAGGTGTACCCCTTTACATTTTTTCAACTTGGGTTCGACCCATTTTTGACCAATAAAAATTTTTTAACCACTTCTTTCGACCAGAAATCGTCCTAGAATATGTTTATACATCATTTACCATCGATTTGGGTCGTTTAGAATTGATTTTGGCGACTTTCAATTTTTTAGAATTTTTGAAGGTGTACCCCTTTACATTTTTTCAACTTGGGTTCGACCCATTTTTGACCAATAAAAATTTTTTAACCACTTCTTTCGACCAGAAATCGTCCTAGAATATGTTTATACATCATTTACCATCGATTTGGGTCGTTTAGAATTGATTTTGGCGACTTTCAATTTTTGAGAATTTTTGAAGGTGTACCCCTTTACATTTTTTCAACTTGGGTTCGACCCATTTTTGACCAATAAAAATTTTTTAACCACTTCTTTCGACCAGAAATCGTCCTAGAATATGTTTATACATCATTTACCATCGATTTGGGTCGTTTAGAATTGATTTTGGCGACTTTCAATTTTTGAGAATTTTTGAGGGTGTACCCCTTTACATTTTTTCAACTTGGGTTCGACCCATTTTTGACCAATAAAAATTTTTTAACCGCTTCTTTCGACCCAAAATCGTCCTAGAATATGTTTATACATCATTTACCATCGATTTGGGTCGTTTAGAATTGATTTTGGCGACTTTCAATTTTTGAGAATTTTTGAAGGTGTACCCCTTTACATTTTTTCAACTTGGGTTCGACCCATTTTTGACCAATAAAAATTTTTTAACCACTTCTTTCGACCAGAAATCGTCCTAGAATATGTTTATACATCATTTACCATCGATTTGGGTCATTTAGAATTGATTCTGGCGACTTTCAATTTTTGACAATTCTTGAAGGTATACCCCTTCACATTTTTGCGATTTTGGACCGACCCATTTTTCGGCCAACAAAATTTTTGACGCCCTTCTTTCAACCTAAAACGGTCCTAGAACATCATTAGGCATCACCTAGCATCAAACTAGACCCTTTAAAATAAAAACTAACAATATCGAAATGTCGACCATGTTTGAAGGTTCCCTTTCCATCTTAACCAATTAATCTCCCATTTCACTAAACAAGTAACAAAACGTGATCGTGTACTTCTCGAAAGTTTGTTCGCCATAAAAAGCCCTCGGCGTGCGAGTTCGGCATGAAAATGTTCCCCGGGAGTCTGTCTTTCTCGTCGAATGGTGGTCGTGTTCCGGTTATTTACAGGCGTTTTCGTAGGATAGAAACACCTGGTGCCCGCGATAAGGATTACACGGATGCCATTGCTGGGTGAGGTCTCTCGGAGGCATCGCGTTCTTCCACGTTTGCCGAAGAATCAACTTGGTTATCGATTCGTTATAGTTTAGTGCCTGGGCCTCTTGATGGCATGGTGAAGGGCGAGGGTGAGGTAGAGGAGAGTGTTGGAGAAGGGGAGAGATTAAAAAGGGAGAGAGAGAGAGAGACCTGAAGACGTAGGTGGGTCGTCTTCCTCGTCTTCGTCGTCGTCGTCGTCGTCGTCGTGGCGTGGTGCACCTACCTGACTTTCTCGTCCCACGCTTTTCACGACGAAGAAACAAGCGAGAAAGAAACAGATCGAAGCTCCCCTTTCTTCTTTCGTCCCTTTCGAATATCTCGGAGCCACTCGATTCCAGGGAACACTGTTGTTGTTTTTTTCGAATTTATCGAGCCTTTTTTATGTATCGTTTCCTTGCAAATTCGGATCCTCCACGGTGCCACTTGACGCCGGCTGCGAAACGGGAATGGAAACGAGATCTCGTTCCGTCCGCCGAATACATACCGGATACTTCGGCCATGCGGGATGGCATTCTCGATTACCTTTTCGATATCCACCACTGAAACACTATATTTTAATATAAAAATTCGTTATATCTCTCCGTGCAGGAATGTAGATTGTTTCTCGCGGTTGCGATTGCGAGGGACGCGAACGTTTTGATGACCAAAAATAGAGTGCGGAATGAGGATGATCGTACGGGTTGTTTCTTATTCATAACAGTAATGCATTTGGAGAATATATGTATAGCACTTCTGCTTGCATTATAGTAATGGATCATATGTACATATATAAAATGCAATTCTTTTTAATAATATTGATTGCAGATGATTGGAAATAGTGAATATAAGTTGCAAAGATAGAATTATATTTTTGCCGAGCTTCAAAGCGACTCTGATTAAATTAGTACTCGATGAAATAGATCGGGAAATAATTTAATATGAAGTCCAAATATTAAACATTACATAGTAAATTAAATATATTTTAATATTCAAGATCGCAAATATAAAATTAATATTTTTTTATAAAGCTTCAAGGCAACTCTGATTAAATTAGTACTCGATGAAATAGATCGGGAAATAATTTAATATGAAGTTCAAATATTAAACATTAAATAGTAAATTAAATATATTTTAATACTCAAGATCGCAAATATAAAATCAATATTTTTTTAAAGCTTCAAAGATATGAAAGAATGAATTAGATATATTTCAACGTTTAAGGTGACGGAAATAAAATTTCCAAGAATAGAATGAAATTAGTGTGAATAAAGATTATAAGGATAAAATGAAGGCGAAGGTATTCGAATGTACCGGATTTCGATGTGGTTCCTTTGGAACCTTTCGAACCTTTCGTACCTTTCGTACCTTTGGCGGGTTCCATAGGCGTGACCTTGGAACGGCCTAGTCCTTTGTTCGATCAACGTAGAGGGGAAAAAAAATGGAGAAAAGCCTTGCAAAGGGAACGACGACAAAAGAAACGTGTAGAATAGTATTCGTAGGGTAGCCATTTCAGGGCACGTCCGACTCTCGCCTTCCGAGACTTTTAGAAAACTTTGGATGGTTTTACATTTTGACCGAGATCCTCTCCCGGCTTTTGTCGTTCCCGCGAGAAAGCAGATTATTTTTCGGCCTTTTTCTACCGGGAATATTACTCCTCATTTATCCCAGCATTAATTATATGGACGGAGTCTTAAATCTGACGTTAATACCTGCTTTATTAATGCTCCTTAAATATTCGGCTCAAGTTACGTGGTTATTAATAATCTTTCGCGATTATTTAGAATAAAATGCTCTTCCATAACTTTGTATTGCAGGCTATAGATTTCTGTATTGCATTATATTCACATAAATATGCTAAAAGAGGATCTGGATTTTGAACTTTATAATATTATTTTACAATATGTTGAATACTTGCTAATAAATTATGAATCAAGTATTCGGGTTTGCATAAGTAATAGACGTTTAATCCATCGTTCTCGAAATATTCTCATAATTTACACATTAATTATTCGCAGCCCATTATTTTTCACATTAATCACCCATCAAGGATCGTTAGTTATTACATTACAGTATTGCCAACATATTTAATACCACAACTTACGTAGAAAGGAGGTTAGAATGATAAATTATAAGCGGAAGCAAGATGGCGCGGAGAAAATCTAAATTCCTGCTGATCCTCGAATAAATGCATTCTTCTTTAACTCGGGTTCAATATGTCGAGTTAGCCGGGTTCTAATGGATGGTGTAATTTCGAGGACTATTAGCCATGGCTTGATTAATGTCTTTTAACGAGGAAAAGCTACAGTTACATGCTCCCATTCCGAAAGAAACACATCGTGGTTGGTTCGTCGGTAGTCACGCGCTGCAAAACTCCCGAAGAAAAGCACACCTGTTGCTACACTAAGAAGTAAACACCTAAGAATCCCCAACATTCCACGATACAAATATTATTCCGCGAGATAAAAAATACTTGTCTCGTCATCTTTCGATGCATTTTCGGCACGAATTCTTCGTTAAATATCCAACAATTCCGAGCAGTAATTTTACGGTAAATTTCCATCAGTGTACTTGGATATTTGAATTAAACATGGCGACCCTGTCGAGGAAATTGGGATGCGCTTTCGTGGAATGTTGTCAGCAATCTTTCGATAATAATTCTTTTACAGGATATTGTTTCGAACAAGATTATATTAGTATTTAATTTTGTGCTTATCTTGATTTGTTGTACACTATAAATCTATCAGAATAGTAGTGTTAATTAATAATTCGGAAGAATTAATTAAGAAGGAACGAGGTGGAATATTTAGATTTATTTTGTGATGGATTATTTCTTATTTGGATGTAATCAGTTTTTCAGAGTTTGAGTCATTTATAAATATGTTTTTAAATGGCTTCCATGTTTGAATGAATTCTTTACAGCGTTATTATTCTAACGCGTAATAAATAATTCATAACAAACATTCCTGATTCGAGATAAATCCCCCACAAATGGAATATAAAACTTCCATGTACAGTTAAGAATTTGAATTATTAGTGAAAGCTTGTTGACGAATCCTTGAAAGCCATTCCTTAAAACCCTCGGCATTCCATCTTAAATAATATTCGGTCCCATTTCGTATGCATAATCATTTTTATTTGCTAGTCCCCTCGAGTTCGGTACTTGTGGGGACCGATTTGGACGTCGGAGGCTCAAAACTCGAGGGGCCTTAAACTCATCGAGTCACGCGTTTGGTTTCCAATAAGAAATAAATGAGTAATTATGGGCATGTCGACATTGCGACGAACCTCTTCGAGGTGTGCCTTCTACTTCAGGAAGTCCAAACCTCTTTTCTTCGTCTTCGACTATCTCGAAACTCGCTGACCGCCGTGCTTCTCTTGAAATTGTTTAGATTCTGCGAACAGTTGTCACGTTCGCCAAGATGGCGGTCTACACTTCGAAGAGAAACGATAAGAATTCCTTAAATGCCTCCTCGCCATCGCAGTTTGTCCATGAATTCTAACCTCCATTTATGTTTGTGCAATTGGCATTCGGGTTAAACAACTCAAATCCTTATTTTCAATCAACTTCGCGCGAGACTTAGGATTATTTAACCCTTTTGAAAATGACAAACTACAGAAATGTGGCTCGGCCAAATGTTGTCTCCCAGGTTTCATTTTCCTTCGTTTAATAATTTACAATTTAAATCACTAGATACTTTAATATATGATAAGATAATTCAATTTATGTTCGCACAATTGGAATTCGCATTAAACAACAGAAGTCGGTATTTTCAATGAACGTCACGCGAGAGTTGGCATTATTTAATCATTTATATCACCGGATATTTTAAATCACTCGCAACGTGATTTATAACGCGGACATTAGTAATAACTAGGTATTAATTATTACATTTAATACTTTCACTTCGGACAGCCGTTGCACGTGTAGCAAATAATATCTCGCTCGATATAATTCGCGAGTGTAACATTGTCGGTATAATTACATTAATGAAGTATCATTTGAATGATGTCAGCCAAAGTGGATACAAGTACACTGACTTGACGTTGACTTAATGTACCCGTTCAAGGTGGAATTTCATCTTGTTCAAGGTGAAGTTACCTCGTGGAAATCAAAATGACATGAGCCGCATTATGCTAGACACACTGCACCTTGGTTTTACTTGGATGCAGACGTAATTAGTGTAATTACGGTGCTAGCATTCTATACACCAAGCGTGTAGTAATTTATAATCCGCTATAACGTACTTTATATAAATTATAAATCCTGATTATCTTCGTGTGGTACACGATTATTTTCTTCACCGGCGATTGTATGTTTTTATAAGTTATTAGTTTACATCTTCATACGTGAACTTCTACCGACAATTTCCATTATTAATTTCATCGTGAAAGTAGTTGGTTTAGATTGTTTAATTAATCTGCAAATCATCTACCGACGAACCAACGTAAGACGAGGGTTTATAAATATTTATGTGACAGATAATAATGATAATAAAATAGTGACAATAATAATGGCAATTAATAGTAAGAATAATATCGTATGAAATACAAGGAAACGACGAAGGAGGATTATTAAAAAAAGAACATTTCATTATACATTAATTTATTCATTGTACATATATTCATAACAGTATTTCACGATACAATGTGACATTTGTCTCCCGACATAATTACTTCAAATTGCAATGAAATTCGAGTAGAATTTTCTCAGCTCGTAGAGCAGCATTGAACCGGAAAAGGAAATTAGTGCGAGGAAAGTAGATCGTGCCTTAAAGCGTAGGAGTTGCGCGCGCCTTATCTCGTTGCGATTGTAACAGTAGGGTCTTCTAAATAAGCGAAATTACTGGTCCCAGTGGATGGTTTGGAGGGGGGGGGGTTAAACGGGCCCCGGTTATCAATTTCATGAATGTCAGCTGATTCGCGAGGCACAGAAAGGAAGCATTCGATTTGACGTAATTGAATAACTCGCAGTTGAAGCGGTTGTTTACCGCGACCCGTTCAAATAAGATGCGATAATAGTAACATAATAGTCAAGTTCAATGACTTCTTTTTAATGCTGCATCATTGGTTTCTTATCGTGGCACTTGATACGAGACTTGGAAAATTGCTCGTATTATCGTTCTGACGCGATCCCATTGCACTTTATTACTTGGACGAAACAATTAGTGGAATGGATGGTTTAATTAGCTTACGTAACTCGTGTGCTTTCATTATCATTCGGGCTACGGGTGTTAGCCTACTTCGAGGCATCTTAGTGTCTAGGAAATTGTAGGCCGTGGCACGCTTTAATTAAGAAATACGACTCGATAGAATCGAGCTCTATTCGTACACGCTTCTTAACGACTTTGATCTGATTGGATACGATTGAAATGTAACAATAAACTGTTAGCATTCGCTGAAACATAATTTTCAAAGATTTAGGACGTACATTCATCCATTCGTTCCGCCATTTTGAGGTCACAATTCCCGGACAGAATACGACGAGGATATTAAGCTGAAAGTTAAGTCTCCGTATAAACTCGTCTACTTAATTAAGACGTACGAATTGACGGAATAAAAATGCAAAACTGTCACACATGCAAGTGTCACGAACCTCGATTAGATTAAGCGATAAGTGTATTCTTATATCGGAATGATCTAAAAGACAGTCGACTTCGAAAGGTCTTTGTGTCTTCACAAAAGATCACGCGGGATTGCGACACGTTTCATATTCAGTTTTATAGATTGCACGGTGATTAAAGTGCAAATTATAAACGCGACGGTGTGTCGTGCCGAGCTGTGTCATCGTGATAAGCCATATCAAATTTATTGTTTTGTAAACACGTGGGAGTCGCGGAAAGGATAATTGGAATTTTCCTGGGACGTATAACGTTATGATATAATACGCGATATAATTCGTAAAAGTAAGACACGAGAAAGAATATCACCGTAGAATTTCGAATTCATACCCAGTCGGAAGTAATATGCGATACAAAAACGCGAGATTGGAATTCGTAGCCGTAAACATTGTAAGTAAACCACGATATCGTGAGAAGTCACAATACAGCCATAAAATCAATTACACCCGGTACATAATACCATAAAGAGTACACGGATAAGACATCGAAACCTTGAGATATAACGGGACATTCCTCCAAGGTCTCTAAGAATAAGGCCTCCATGAATTTCATGATGTCAGTGCAGAAAGTGCTCCCGTCTTTCGCAACGTTACTTGAAAACACACAAGTACCAAGGATATTGAATGTCTATCAGTATTCGCAACCCTATTGGTTTCGCGGTTTTCGACGATTTGAAAGCTCCTAGGGTGTACGGGTTCAGGTAATACGAGATCGTGACACGTTACCCGAAACGTGGGTGCTACGTTGCCATTTGGTGTTTCTTGTTTACATGGATGCCGGTTTCCGAGGCACGGCAACACTGCGAAACCCTCTGGACCTCGCCCTCAGCCTTACGGCCACGTACGTTAGTATCGTTCTAAAAACATCAGCCCTTCTCTCTTTTATCCTTTCTCTTTTTTCTCTGTTTTCTCTGTTTTTTTCTTTTTCTCTCCTTCTCTCTTTACTCGTTTCCCTATCCATTTGTCTGCCGGTGAACTGTATTCGATGCACCACGGTTCCGCGTCCTTCCAGTGCCCGCGCTATTGGAACGAACAGATGTCTGGAATTTTGCCCGCGCCATTGTCGGGAGTTCTGAAATTTTTCCGTAATAGCCTTTGTCAGTTGGTACGGGTCTATCCCTGTAGTAGGGAAGCATTAGCAATTTTCCACCGGTATTGTGCCATTATCCTCGTTCCGCTCCAGAAATCTTTGCATTCACCGATAAACCAGGAAACATATACGAATCTGAGTTCCTAGACTTACTTGTAACCTAGCATTATCATAATTTACGTGACTTCCGAGTGGAATCTCCGAAGTAATACGATTCTATGGCCTTGCCCTGGTACGCCATTATCAATGGATGACGTTCATGTTTGGGAAATACTTGGGAAATGTTGAATAACGAGTAATTATAATTATTAGTATGACCAATGAATCGATGTAGATAAACCGCCGATACCATGTCCCTTTAGGATGTCGACATTTTCTTCGTCGTTCGTTGAATCTCAACGATATCATATAAAATGTAATCTTAACAGATTATCATTATCACCGAGAACGAAGTGTCCTAAATCCTTCAGTACATTTATCATCATATAATATAATAACCATTCGAAAAGATAATCATCAAACATCTCACTTCTACTTATTGATTTACAGATAAATTATGACTCGAAGATGATACTCAATTAATAGACTCGATTATGCGCGTTATGTGCGCAAAAGAAAAGTATATCAAGTTTGAAACAACGCGATGTTAGATATTCGAATAATTTTATTCAAAACTGCTGATCCAGCATTTCGACTGCTTTCGGTAGTTCCAGTGTTAAAGTAGCAACAAGTTAAGCCGACGTCTCTTCCCGAGACGTGACTTATCTTTTACAGTAAAACCACGTGTGTAATATACGACGCAAGACAAATACCACGATAATATTCATACGAGTATGTTTCTGGTTCTCATGAGTGTTTCATGCACTCAAGTCATCGAACGTGCCAGGAATAAAGGAAAGGATGCTCCCGGGTACGTACGTACATATGCACCGGGTTCGTCCTTGACCTCGGGATGGTTTGTCGGCGATATTAATTTGAATCTTTCCAATTAAACTAGAAAGGAGGGCGTCGGTAAATAGCGTGTAATAGGTCGCTCAAAGTAAAATGCTCGCGCGGACGTGGCTTTTGTAATACTTTATCGCTGGCGCAATCCGGCGAGCATTTATTCTTAACGTAATAGCAATGGAAGCCTTTTACTCACCGTACTATTAAGTATTCTACCAGACACGTGCCATCCTTTCCTTATTTGGTTACAGTTGCACTTTCCTTTTTAAGCGCCTTTTACTTCGCTACTCTGTTGAATATATTTATTTGAATTAGTATTTATATTATTATGGAAGCCTGATAACATTCTGGTAATAACTTGACCTCTTCACGTCCTTGGTCATATATGGTGGACATTAATTTATTTCCTATAGAAAAGATATTTCCATTCTCGAAAATGTTACTCTAATAAATGTGCAATATTTACGAAATTTGCTGATTACATAAATAATTGCCAATTATCATAACGAGGTAAATAAAAACGCTTCTTATATATGTTCTTTGATATGATAATTTAAATAGTGGCATTAAAAATTCATTCCTGAAGAGGCTAACATAAATTGGAAATGCTTTTTAGAAATATTATACTCGTATTGTTAGTCACGTTACTTGTTGTTACTTTAAGATGACTTCTCTTCACGAGTCGTGACTTATCTTTTACAGAAAATAATTCTCCGCGTATCGCTTAACACAGATAATTCCTCGTGGAAAATATCCGGCAGTGGAATTTGCCTTTTTATTTTGCTTCTCCAATCACGGCGAACATATACCGGGTATTTAATCAAGTAAAGTGTTATTGTTACTTCGAATTTGAAGAATCATTACGTGCATCGTTTTCTTAGAATATATAATAATTAACGATTATGGGTACGATATAATTGAGCCTCTTTCGGAGAATCCACTTATTTGACATGGCTACCGTTATCTGGACAAATGAGTGGATACTTCCACCCACACATTCTCTACGCGTGCCACACAATATTTAATTTATTCGGAAAGTAAATTCCACGAAATTACGTGAACTTTCTTTCTTGGTTTTCAGTCAATCGTTAAGAAACGTGCGTCTCATGAGTTTGGTTAACGCTGGAACTATCAAAGTAATCAAAATGGCGAACCATTTTTACTAGAAATATTCGAATATTTAACGAATCCAACAAAATTAAATTACTCGAAAATATTAACAAAAAATTACAACTCAAACGTACTGAAATAGGTGACAATTGTTGCGCGTACTTATATAATTATAATTACAACGAAACAAGTGAAACGAAGCAAGACTTCAAAGTGGCTTTCATAGAGAGTTAGGGAAGTATAAATAAGCCAATAGCGTAAGGCCATCTCGGGTAGATTGGCAAGAAACCAATCGTATCGTTCGAACTCCTCGGAGCATTTAAACTCGTATCTCGACTGGCATCGTTTTCCAACGATTCTAAGAATCAAGATACTATGAATAATTCTTACGTAATTGGTTGAAGATAAAGGCTCGTATCCAATCTTTAAATCCATCGTATGATTGGCAATAAATCTTCTAGTTCTCGAGTTACCTTCGTCTAGTTACCTTTTTCCTTGTAGTCACGTGGTACGGGGAACCTCACCACGAGATTCAGTGAAAAGAAAATCAGTACGCGAGTGCATTATAAAATCCTGGACGATCGTTTTACGATACGAAGGTGAAGAGTTTCTTGCTGACATACTTTCCAGTTACGCGGAGAGTATTTTATCGTCGGAGAGCCCCTATTCTCGATTAACGTGCTCGATTATCGAGGCGTTATCTTGTCCCGCGTGCGTAAAGGGTCACTATCGAGGCCAGTAAATTCGAGCATGATCGGAATCTTTTTACGCTCGATACGGTATCTTGACGTTGATCGAACGAGTTACCTCCGAATATCTACACGCTATTCCTTTTTTTTTCGTTCTACCGTTGAATGTAGGATTTACTACATTCCGAGAGGATACTTTCAAAATATTATTAAGCTACCTTCTGAGAAGTGTACGAAGGTGATAGTATACGTGTGACGTACGTGTAACGTACGATGTAAACGCACCGTAAAAGTTGAGTGAAAAGGTAGAAACAATAAAGTTTCGTAATACCGCGAGCCATAATGAAAAAGTTTTAACACCGTTAAGGTAACAGATGTTTATCTCGTTCCAACATTATTATCTCCCCGTGAAAGAGTAACTTGTTATCGCGATTATGTTATTATTATAATGACTTTATGTACTCATCGAGTAAAGTAATGAAAAGGGACTTGTGAAAACTGGGTGTTTCGAAAGTGGTCTGTCAATGAAGGAGACATTTTATGCACTTTAATTAAGTAGGCAAATTATTGTTTAGTTTGCGACTTTATGCGCACGTGTTTTTTAAACTTATCACTTTTAAGCACGGAGTACGGAGAATGGAGGTTAGGTCCAATGGCGTGGAAGGAGATAATAAGTGGGGGAGAAGGGTCCGCCCAAAATGGATGAAAATCTGTGTGGTCCTAGGATCCCGAAAAAAGGGATACATGACTTTATGCATGCAGATTACGTACATATTACTTGTATAACATATAATATTCAACATATAACCTATATAACAATAATCAACACGTAACCAATACATTACACAACGCATATACTTAACAAGACATCCAGACACTCACTTAATTTACATCCTTAAATTCCAATGAATATTAGAATAATAATAAGAACACTAAGTAACAATAATACGAAACCTATAAAACGGAGGAATGCAAAGGGAACGAACACTGAATATCGTCAGGGTTTTAAAATGCCACTTGAACGTCCGCCATGAGTCACTTGGTATCACGATCAAGGAATTATTTCTTGTCTCTCAATATCAGGTGTTTCGGTGCACCGGCGAGGCAGTTTAAAGTACGTTCACACGTAAAAGTCCCAGGTGAAAAAGGATAAAGTTTATCGATCATAATTGCCAGGCAGGGCGACCCGTTCTTGTTCGTCCTTGACGAGGATCCACCTCGGCGATCGTCCACCCCGATGCATTATGCAAATTGCTCAGTCCGGTCGTGGGTTCCTGCCGCCTTTTTTTTAATTTGCCCCGGGTCGTTCAGCATCCTTAAAGGTACCACCACACTGCGCCCTTTTTTTTCGTGTGCTTACCTGCAACCCTACGATGATATTATCTAGGAAAAAGGTTTTAGGAGTAGCCATCCTTAGATGAGTGATAAGAAGGGTTTGTCTTGCGGTGGATGTTACTTTAATGATTACACGCTGATTAAAAGTGCTGTGTTGTAATATTATGGTTTACGTGTTACAATGGAATTACGTGGATAATTGTATTGTAATATCTCGGGGTTATTATATGTTGATTATGATGTACGATATATTTTTCTCGTGAATGTTATGGTATTGTAATTCATATAAACTGGATATATAATCAGTAGATAGATAAATAAGAACAAATGATTATGTTTTACTCAACATTTTCTTGGATATTTCAAACGCGTCGGGGAAAATTAAATTTGTAGAAATAGCGGATGATAATTTATCGGGGATGATGAAAAAATATTTAATTAACGTGTCTCTAATAACGTTAACATATAGTCACGACAGACGACTACTGCAGACTTCTAGATCGATACTGCCGCTAATTAAAATTTGTCTGGATACTTCAAACATCACGAGATAATTAAATCTCTGGAAATACATTTTGGAATATGATATACAAATATTGATGAAATATTTGCATACCAAACGACTGCTACATTTTCTACATAATTTACAAATCCCGACATAGAGTTGGATTGTAATATTAAGTAGATCGCCGAAGACTATTGCGTGAGTAGTAGAATTTCACTTAAGTCAGACATACTTTCAGGAGATTTAAGTAGTCGGTATTTATATGAGAAATATGTCTGGCAGGAAATATGGGGTTAAATTCAGATCGAAGAACGAATCGTTTGCCACGACTGTACCTTGGAATTAAGTCTCCAAAATAAATGCTTGGTGTCTCACTCTCTCTCGCGGTGGCACGTGGATTCTCTATCTCTTCTTACTCTCCGGTAGCTTTTCAGCCTCCGCGAGACACTCGAAACTTTTCCCTTAGCACTTGCGCAACTACAAAAACAGTCGCACTTAACCCGCCACCGGGTTTCGTCGCGTGTTTTAATTTCGACGGTTACCAAGCCGTCTTCTTCGAACTTTGCATACCGTTTCTCACCTTGTACTCTCACTACTCCTCCTCCCCCCGCCCCCCGTTTCGTACCCCTCCTTGACATTGGAGTACTTTCATTGAACGCGTCCTTTTTCACCGACAATGAATTTATTTCAATGGCATTCAGACTCCGTGGTGCCCAAGCGGGAAACAATCGACTCGCGACTCATTGTATTTCGGAAGAAAAATATTTTTTTTCCCCCGATATACGCGGCGTCTGACGGATCCTTTTAAGCTTCTTTCAGTAAGTGGGTTTTCATCTTGGATTAAGGTTTCTGTGGGGTTTTGATGAGAAACAGAATGGTTTCTTTATTGGATGTGATACTGGATTCGATCTTCTATTAGAGTCTGGTCTACCTTCTTAATAATCTTGTTAATAATTGTTTATCGTTGTTAGATATAATATGTATGTTATTGTATATCTGAGAAGCAAAGAAGTTTCTTTAATTATTATTAACCTATTAAATTGTAAGGGAATAATTAATCGTCTTCATTTTTATTGTTATAATTAAATGAGGAGATATTACGCTATTTAATTACAAGAAAAAAAAAAAGTAGTGATTCGAATCTCACTAAAGACATCGTTTTTGATGTCACAAAATTCCCCGATAATTAATTCGCTAAAATAATAATTGTCGCGCACGAATTATTCTTGCCATAATTATTAAGTATTTCACGAAAATAATTCAATCCAACAGATTTCATTGGCTGTAATAATATCTTCATTAATCGATAATCAATTTTTACGAGCCTCGTACATAATTAACGCGCAGGAAATATTCTTTCCACAGATCGATATCTGTCGATTCCTTTTTCACGTTTAAACCAATCATTGCTCGAAACCCCACGATATCCGTAATTTATCATGACATTCCTTAGAAATCCACCGCAAACTATAATCGCGATTTCCCTCCGCCCTCTTTCCCACCCTCCGTGCCCCTCTTCTCCCCCTCGTAGATATTTGAAAATCCGGTCGTTCGAAAGGCGTAAGTTGTACGTCGTTGTGCCGGCATGTAATGGCGTGCATTTTCATCGTTGATTCGCGTGTTGCTCGTAGTTTCGTGTTGCGTGGCAAAATTAATAACATCCAGCTATTTTAACCCGCCATTTTGCTTCCCAGCTATTGGCTAGGTCACTACGACCACGACGAATCAACGTAGTGCGATGTCGCCCGTGAGACACCGGTAAATTTTTCACGTTTCCGGTCCCCCCTTTCTGACCGGAGGTAATCAGACACGCGATATGGATCCTCGAACCGGAAACGCATTAAAGGATGACTCGTATTGTGCAGCTTTGTGACGCTTTCTGTTCTGCGAGTTCGGTGTCCTTTAAGTCGAAGTCCCGATTTTCGAAAATCGCTCGATTTTGGTTTTATTAGGAAACGCGTTGAAGGATGACTCGTATTGTGCAGCTTTGTGCCGTATTCTTTTGTAAAATTCGAAGCCAATATTTTTCTATGCCGATATATATATATATTTATTCAGTTATGTTTGCATAAATATATATCGGCATATAAAAATATTGGCTTCGAAATTTCCTTAAAAATCAGCACGAACTTTCCGCGCAACCCATAAACACAAAATCGACTGAAAATCGACATAAACTTTCAGGGCAACCAAATATAAATAGAAAATCGACTGAAAATCGTCATGAACTTTCAGGACAACCAAATATAAATACAAAATCGACTGAAAATCGGCATAAACTTTCCGGACAATCCAACACAAATACAAATCCAAGCGCAACACGCACCAGAGACATCAACGATCTATTCGCATAGTTATTCCACGTTTATTCGAGAGGAAAGTTAATTGTTATGATTCCGAGGATTATTATTAGGTGGGGTATATCTACGAGGTATTTCCCCGAGAGGCTTCAAGGGTAATTCCGTGGTTCTCCACGGGGACAAAGGGTCCGGGGTTGTAATAACGTGAAAGAGCCGCGAGGGCTCCTTCCATGTGAGTTTTAACAAACGTATGTACACCATGTAAGTAACTATATGCTCCGCCATAGGATCGTTACTGGTTCGCCCGCGAGAATTCTACCTGGCAGACAATCCGACTATGGAGCTTACACACGCGCCAAGCTTGGAAATCAGAGGTGAAAGACACAACCGCGGCTTTTTTTAAAGATCCGCCGCGTTTTTTTAATCTCTATCGTGCATTAGCATATTATCTCCGTTATCGTACTGCGTGCAATTACCGGGTAAAGAAATACCGGCAACAAAGAATTCGATATGAACGTGTAGTGTGCTTTCAACATTCTTGACGTAGTGAGAATGATTGATTTTCTTAGGATATTTTGTTGTACCTTTAAAGGATTGTTGATATCGATTGGAATCATGGAGCTTTGGAATTTCTTTCATTATGGGATTTTTGAGCTGAATTTTTTGAGTTTTATATGTCTCTTGGAACTAGGAATTACTGGAATTATAACGTTTTCTGAACTATAGAATTTCTGGAATTATGAAACTTTTAGAAGTATGATGATTTTGGAATTTTTTTAATTATGGAATTTTTGGAACTGTGGAATCTTTGCAGTTATTGAAGCTTTAAAATTATAGAGCTTTTCCTACAATTTCTTATAGAATTATGGAACTATGAAATTACTGGAATTATGTAATTTTCTGAACTATAGAATTTCTGGAATTATGCAATTTTTGGAGTTATGGAATTTCCACATTAATATTTACTAACCGCAACGTTAATATTCGAATAAAGTCAAATAAAAATAGGATCCAGATTCTAAAACTTTCAGTCACTAAAAATATTGCAATTAATATAAAGGAATATATTCCCGAAAAAATATATCTGCATTACTATTTCAATTTATTTTACCAGATGCTATCGAGGGCCAATATTAACGATAACAAACCACAAACACTCTGCTTCAAATATTCAAATCAAAACGAAACAATATGATATATCTCATTAAAATTAAATTCCCTAAACAACTCCACGAAGAATCCCACGAAAAGCCGCCCAAAAGTTCCAAGCACATCATTATTCCGACGTAAACATAAGAGAGACATAAACGTAGGAGTTTATAATAAGCGCTCGGCAGTGCGATTATGGCAGACAAAGGGTAAGTGTGAAACTGTAAATACGCGTGAATTTTAATTATCCCTGCAGCACGCGAAACTGATACCTGGTAATTTCCACTTTCTGCAAATAAGGACAAAGCCAGTGGGTGCGATGGGTGCGTGTGCGACTGTATACAACAGTATACAACCATATACAATCGTATACAAACGTACACAAGTACACGGTGGTTCTACAGAGAGTCATTACTGCTTTACTTGAGAGAATTCCTGCAAGCAGAGAGCGAGCCGACAACGGCTCTACACGAGGTGTTCGCGGGGGCGTAGATGAGAGGCGAGAGACAAGCCAATTTTTTCTGAATTTCATATTACCTGCTGGATTACCATTCTTAGAGTCTGTTAACACTACGTGATTAACGATTTTCATTCAATCCTTACTTCGTTTGATTGCCAATAATGGAAATTCATTACGCGGTATTATTGGTTATCGTAAAATACTGGGTGTCTTAGTTCATTCAACTTATTATGATATTTTTCTCTTCCATATTTGTTATTTATTATATGAATTTATATAAATCGATTGTATAAATCGTATGTCATAAATACGTGGGAAAAGTGGCAATGATTTTATACGATTATTATGAAACTTTTAAGTGGACTTTGTTTAATGCACACTTTGTGGAATCAGGCATCTTGAAAATGATGAATACAAAATATGATATACGACATTTATGGAGTATTAAAATGGACTCCATTTCAAGCACATTTCGTGGCATCAAATCTAACATATCTCTTAATAATTATTAATCATTATTAGCTGTGATATATATCTCACTTTGCAATCTGAGAAGTAAATAATCTTTAGTTAACTATAATTAACTCATTCAATTATAAGTGCATTATTAATTATCTTCATATTTATTCTTATCAAGCGGATACAAAAAATATTTTAATTCAAGATTGCAGCATTTCAAAGTGCACATTTTCCGGGTACAATAATTTGCGAAACTGTGGCCGGTCGTGTTTAATTATTTTATCTTAATTACATATCTTGCGGCGGGTGTTTAATATTTGATACATTATGTGCTTTTAATGAAATTTTTTAATTAGGAACGTGCGGTGCACTGCAACACGTAACGAGCGTACAATCTTTATGAATATTTCGTATATACCTCGTATTTTATCACATAGACAGAAATTTCCATTTTTCCCGGCAGAATCATCAAATACGAATTAGTACTAGGACGAAATAATGCTCGGCATTCCCGACTAATATTAATGACTCGTATTAACTGCACTGGTGTAACACCAATTTTCCAGGGAGAGGGCTAAATCTCCATAAATCTCGCGTATAATCTACCGCCACCTGAATTAATTGTACGCAACAATTGCAGCGCAGCCGCGAACGAAGATTAATGAGCGCGCGTACATATTCCAGCTGTAATGTACAATTACTCGTTACAATGCCGAGAAAAGAATCGTAACTTTCCGCAAATAGGGTACAAAGGCCTCTTACGACTCGCGGTTGAAGTGCGGTGTACAGTCGTCGCGGACGATTTCACTGCAACGTGAAGGTAGCTGCATTTCTCTGTAATTCACCGTGTGACTTTAGCACATAACTTTGTAAATAATGCTCGTCGGTAGATAATGAATTATTTGCATTAATTGATGTTCTGCTTCAACCAATTTTCTTGCAGAATCTGCATCATTCCAATCTAAGTTTGTATCTTATATACATATAAATGATGAATATTTGTAGAAATATGCAGGTTTAATTCAGAATTAACGTAAGTTTTGGAAGAATATTTTGGCTGAATCGGAATATTAGCTGATGGAAATTATTAATAATCTACTTAGGAGGATTTATTTAACGCTGTTTTGCGTTACATAACAACCGATCGAATAACTGAATCTTGATAACTCCATCGTTTTATATTATTCTTATCGACATAATTTCATGTCAACTACTGTCACGCGACTATCGCAGCTTACGATGTTAATGTTTTTTTGTTAGAACACGCCGCGGTCAAAGGGTTAAATAAAACGAGGTTACGGGTGCACTTTACGCGGTTATCTTCAGACTACAAGCGAATCATCCGCGTGGACTGTACGCGTGGAATCATACGTGGCACACGTGGATCGTTACTTGCTTTACTCTCGAGAGTCTCGAGTCCAAGATAGAGAAAGTTCGATAGGGAAAGAGTGGCAGGAAAGAGGGAAAGAAAGAAAGAAAAGAAAGAAAAGAAAGCATCGAGGAAGAGTGGAAACTGAAAAGAGGGACAGGGCAGACAATGCATATCGAGCGGGCCACCCCTGCCAGACTACAACCCCTCCTTTCCTATTCCACCCTTCTTCACTCCTCTTCTTCCTTTTTGTTTTTTACCGCCGCGAATCCTGCCTCTTGCGAACTCTCAATCTTTCTTACTCTTCTTTAAAGAGTACCACCCGGTTTCTCTTGCACCCACTTCTCCTTTCCTCTTTCCTGATTTCATACTGTTCTCCAGCTAGTGCTACAATCACGGCTTTCCAAGTTAATTGCCTCCGGTTATACTCACTCGAATATGATCTTTCTTTGTAATTATCAAATCGTGCGACTCATGTTGTAACGAGAACAAGAATTATGCGTATATTTCTTTCGCGGTTATTTTTAACGATGCACGCGTTAATATTATTATTATTAGTACCATTATTATTATACTATATTCGATTATAACGTGACAATCACAATCTTATCGAAGCATAACATTTGAAAGAATTCAAGAGAATTCGTAAGAAAAATGGCATTAAAGTCACACTGAGGGAAGGAGACTAGTGTCGTGTTCCTTGGATATATTTCTCGAGCAGTTATTATTGCAATTATTATATTATATTCCGTTATAACGTAGGAATTACAATATCAGATAAGTCTAAGATATTATCGAAGCATAATACTTGCAAAAATTGAAAAGAATTAATAAGGAAAGCTGCATTAAAGTCACTTGGAGGGACAAAGATTGGTATCGTTTTCCCTGGAAATATTTCACTCGCATTTATTATTCTTAATAATATACTATATTCAATTACAATCTGATAATTAGAATTGTAGTCAATTCTAAGATATCAACGAAGCATTTTATAATATTCATTGCAAAAGAATTCGCATGAAAAAACTGTTTCAAAATCACGTGGAGGTAACAAGACCAGTATCGTTTTCCCTGAATGTATTTTACGAGCAGTGCGCCGCTGCTGTTTATTAATAATGCAGGTTGCGTTAAACCGGCGTCAGCGACCACTCACGTCTCTAGAAAGAAGGCGCTTAAATCGTATAGGCGACCTTTATTAATGGCGAAAACGTTCGGGAAATGTTTCCAGCGAGAGCAGGCTTTCTTACGAAACGCGATTGACTGGCCGCGGTTCGATCAATGAAATCCCGTTCTTTTACCTGGCATATAATATTCCAACGGCCCCCTCCCCTCTCAATCAATCCACATTGGTCGTGTGTCTTTTATGTATGCTCTCCCTACTCATGGTTTCTTTTTACCGTCTCTTTTTACCTTCACCGTCGGCCAAGTACTTCGCACTCTCTTTCTGCTACATTCATTCGTGTGTCTTTTAGTATATTATATAATACGAGTGTCCTTCTTGTATACTTTCAATACTTGCAATTTACATTTCTCATTAACTTGAGTATTGTCATAGTAATTCGTGTTCTCTTTATTCTATATTAATTGTCGGGTTTAGTGGGTACTATATTACTCCAGTGTTTTATGCACATCATATTATTCATTCAATACGAATATAATATTATTCATATCATTCGATTCTTCCGTTTTGTGTACATAGTATCATCATATTATTCATGTACCCGTTGTGTACACTCTTTGCATCTTTCTCTACCTTCGCCACGGTCGAAGTACCTCTCTCTCGCATTAACAAGCTAAACACGTACACATTACTCGAAATTCGTGTTATACGATACCTCATTTAACACGTCCCCGCAAATGACTATAGCCGTCCGATTTTTGGCGATATGTAGGCAAATGACGGTTATAGCCGTCCTGCAGATTTCAAGTAATAAAAAAAGAACATTATTAGTACGAAGTGTACTTGAAAACAAATGTAATTGAAATAAAAATTTGTTTCCGAGCACGATCGTCAAATTAATGTGCGGCAAAGTGTTAAGGGCTGTAAGATACATTGGTTACTTTAGATCGCTATCGTAATCTGAAAAAGTATTGCAAATGTTACGAATAATAGCAATATATTAATTCGAGGTTAGTAATATTGGCATCGCATTGCCGCGTTCGACTTGTTAGACATCTGCCACGCTTCTGTATATGTCCCGTGGTGCGATATTCCTATCCTACGTTGTTTCTCCTCGATCTTTGTACGCGTGGCGTGGTTCAATTCACGTGTCGTGCTTTTCGAAACCTACGCATTTAAAGCCTACCCAACCAACCCGGCCCACGCCGGTCTCCAGGAACCCGTTCACCCACCTTCGACCTCGCCCCTTTGCATTCGCCACCACCAGCCTCCAAGTATCGCCAACTCGCGTACCTGTGCACCGAAACCGCCACGTTTCTGCCAGTCCTAGCCAGACTAACATCGCCGTGTCCCTCGTCGTCGCTTTCGCGAAGATTCGCCTTAAACTACCAGCTGCCTGTGCCAGCCGTATCGACTACTTTATTTCACCATAGAACTCGAAGTGCATACGTGAATTGTATCATATCGAACTATATTAAATTGAAACCAGACATTGTTTAAATGCACGGTTTCCCATGGCAGTATTAATTCCAACAAATATGGTAGTTAAAAGTGAGAAACGAAGTGAAGTGCAATTATGACATTCTGTGATTACTGTATCATGAAAGACTCGGAGCGTTTTATTTGTGATATCTTTATTGAGTGATAGTAGTCTTTGATTTATAGGGAGGCGATCAAATGAGATTTATATCAGTTTTGATCTTGGTATATTTGAGCAACAATGTTGCAAGTGGTTTTATAATACCCCTTTGACTAGCTTCTTGAACCTATCATAGATACACTACATTTATATACACTCTTAACTGATAATGAAAACAAATTCAAAAACGAATTCAAATAAATTCAATATCGAAGAAGTCACAAGGAAGAATCCCAATAAATTGTTTCGAAAAGTCAAGGAGAATTGTTGAGTTGAAAGTAAAGCCGTGTTCTACCATAAATGGCGATCACCGCGGTAACGAATTGTCTGGGTCCACCGCCCTTACCACCCGGCAAGCGTTTTTTACAGAAGTCTACGAAGAAGTTATCGTCGACGTACCGTAGTTTTCGGGACCCGGCGGTGGAGTCTTGGATACCGAATGGCTTTCTAGATTGTCCGAAAACAAAGCTTTACTCGCGCGAACGGACTCCGGTGATCAGTACGATCGCTGCTAGCAATTTGTTCAGAAGCTGTTCCGAGGGCAACTTGAGCGCACGTAAAACCGCTTTGCTCCCAGCAGCGACTCCCTTAGACAAGTGCATCAAGGCGATTTATGGCAGCTGGAGGAACCTTATGCACCGTAAGTGCAACCCGTTCTCAGAATATCTCCGGTGACCGTGTTCACAGCCCGAAATAGATCGGACGGAATTATCTACTGCATTTGATCCCTTAACTCTTTAATGGCTGTCATTTTCTTATATTATTACGACACTTGTAATAATGCAGTTGCTGCTAATAATATATTCGGTGATGCAATTATTGTTGTGCAAGGAAGATACTCGTAGCGTAGGTGTTGCGTGGAATTTCGAACTCTTATTGGTTGCATATGTTCATTCCATTGCGGAATGAAAATTGGTTGACTAATATTTTTATGACTCAATTTAATAAGCACCGATCATATAAGATCGTAATTCCAAAGGGAATGATAAGCGGCGTTCACCGACAACATTTTTATTGCCGTCCCAAGATTTATGACGCGGATTACATGCAACTAGATTATAAATATATCCGCATCATTCCGATGTTTATCTTCCATTAAGTTTCCGATCGTTGACTCGGCTTATCGGACACCGTACAATTATCCCGCACAGAAGTGAAACGGCACTAATTTATCTAATCACGCGCTATCTGATGCGTTACATGAAGGGAATTATGTCAAACGTGTACCAATTAAAAGTCTTCCCAGGTTAAAGTGTTGGATGAAACCGTGTTGGAAGGGAATATGGAAATTGATCAGCGTTTTGTGATACGTCTTACACTAACCTTAACTAGTATCCATCAATTATTCCTAACGCATTAAATTCCCTAATAATGAGTCATTATAATATATCTCTTACTCGTCAAACCTTTTCTTAAAACTCTATATTTTTAAAGTAAAGTTGTAGTATCACTTTACTAGTTTTACTAGTATTTTTCGCCAATAATAAGTCCACCCAAAACATAGAACAATGGTTTTATTAAAAAATAGGATCAGGTCTGGTTTTCGAAAATATTCTTTTAAGATAACTCCACTTTTGTCGATAATAAGACCAGGAAAAAATCGGGAAAAATTATTATCGTGAAACCAATAATACCAGTAAAAAACAAATACAATATTATCACATCGTGTACAAGAACATCCAAGAAACCGGTACAAGAGATCGCAGTAAACATAAATAACCATAAATAACCATAGATCCTGTTAAAAAGGAATTTATCTTGATAGTCCGTGCATTAGATTCGCATAGAGATGGCAGTCTAGGTGATTTCTTTTGGGGTAGTTGCAAGCATGGTGGGTGGTAGGAAAGATCGTTCTCAGCGCGGTCGACGATCGGAATCGCTAAGGAAAGTAGTAGTCGAGGACAGGTATAGGATGAGACAGTGGTTTAAGAAGGATAGTAACGGACAGCGAGCGAGTAAAGCGAGTAAAGCGAGAAGGACGAGTAGGCAGCGAGTAGAACCAGCGGTCGTTACGTCGGCGGCTTCGAAGTTGTTCGGTGGCATTACTCGATAAGGCGCATTTTCTCGTGACCATATAAACGTAGGATCGGCGAACCAGTGCTGCCAAGACAAGTCAGACAAACTCCGTGCTTAGCACGGCGTGGTCGACGACAATTATCGTCAGATCAGGTCATTTTGCCCCTGCGATTTCATCGGCCGACTTCTCCCGGTTGCCTCATCCGGACGGGTTTAACCTGCGTTCCATGGTTTACGAGTGCGATTGCTTGGTTGCCGGGATACCTAGAGTTCTTTCTTCTTCTCTTTTCCTCACCTCTCCTTTATTCTTAATTAATTTAACTCCCCGAATCAGCCGATTCTTATAATTGTTAATCATCCTTATAATCTTCCCCCTTCTCCTTTATCCTTAATTAATTAAATCCTCGAACCCGCCGTATTCTTATAATATTGAATCAGTGGTTTCTTCGACTTTGATAAGGTTCTGGTTTCACTGAATTTTTCCTTCTCCACGTGGAAGCTTGAATAAATTTGTCTCCGATAAAGGAAAAGCGTACGTGTACGAAGCATATTGATAGCAATATCGTAAATTAATAGTCGAAAGAACTCGATTCTTATAATTCCCGTCGTGGCCGCATGGCGATAGGTATTTCAGTTCCGATAAGAATCAGGTTTCAGTCGGCTCGTTTAATGGCTTCGTTTAAACGAGCAGGATTCAATAAATTTTCTCCTTCGTACACCAAGTATACATTCTTCTAATGCATGATAATATATCGGTGACTTTTGGTACGCGTTGGAATCAAATCACTCCTCGCGTGTTTACTTAACGCGCTCCATTGATAGCTTTATATGAATTCATCTTCACCGGGAAAAGTTCATACGAAGATTCTTCCTTAATGGATTCCTTGATAATCATATTTTAATTCCACGATAGAGATTGCATCGAGATGAGTTCCACTCACGTGCGCATCTTCAGCTTGGTGATCCTAGTCTGAAACTAGTTAAAATTAGTTAGAAGATGCCTTTGAACGTTTCCCGAACTTTCGTAATTATAACTCAAGGGTTTAATTACTTTTTAATTACGCCCGTCCTCTCCGTGTATTTTATCTACTTAATTGATTCCCAGCTCGGAACACGGTGTTCAACTTACTGATTAGAAGCACGTGTTTCCATAGAATTTAAATTTTCCATCCTTAATTATTATCCACTAATGAGTTAATCGTTAGTGGATATACAGCTTCCTGATTGGGTTTTGTCCTTGTCGTCTATCGTAACACGCGACGTACAATTTACGAGCGTCAACCAGCGAGCGCCATTTTACTTTGGTAATACTACTTCTAAATTGTTTAAGGATCCTTTTGTTTTTCTTTTATTATTCCGATTACCACCGGGCTCGGAGAGATATTAATTATTGTCTTTGAGTTAAACTCACGGGATTCTATCGTGGACTTAACCCTTTGAGTACCACGGGCCTCTGCAAAAATACAGTGTAAAAATTGTACTTCGTTTACTTCGTCTTTACTCGTAGATGTCGAGTACGTTTACTTCCGTCCCGTTCTTTTTAATGTGAAGGATCGTACTTCAAACGAATGTATAAAAAAATGATATTTATTAAACGCGTGGATTTTTATCGCCTTTAAAACATTTGAGACGGAAGTTCCTCGTTACATCCGCTGACATTTTTCCTACGTGGAACTTGGAGGAGCGCGATCGCGCTATCTGGCATTAAAACGGTTAAGAAATCCCTGCTAGGTGTTTTATGGAGTTTCTGCAATTGCAGCATCGCTCGTAAGATCGTTTACTCCCCGTAAAAGTAAGATTTGCAACCTCTTTTGAAACTAGTTCGAACGGCCGTTTCACAATACATTCGAACCGAGTTATACGAGGCTAATTCACTTCGTGCTCTTTCGTAATACTATACGTGATATACTCTACTCCCATTCGTGATATTAAATCCTGCTATTAATTCCACTGATTTCAATACAATTTCCATGTAACGTCCGTAAAAATGTATATCTCCTTACTTGGTAAATAACGGCATAGTTAACCCACGTTTTGCGGGTCTGACACTGTTCTCTTGATAATAGTATCATTTACTCGGTAATATAATAATATACTCAATAATATAGTAATTTACTGGACAATGTAATAGTATGTTCAATAATCTAATAATGTAGACTTCCGGGTTGCGAAGTCGAAAGAAATATATATTATTAATGTAATAATATACCAGATAATAATAGTAATGATAGAAAATACAACTCACGGTGATTAATATACAGGGCACTCCACGTAAAATAACTAACTGAATTATACAACGATATTAATTCCCGTGCAACAAATATTGGTGATTCGGGAAATTCTGTGAAAAGACGACAACGGAAGAAATTCTTTTTCGGAATATTAGCCGTCTGATTAAGTAGCTTCTTTCATACGGGACATATGAAATGCATTTGTATGTATGCAATGCAATTTATATGTCTAAATATAATTGTAAAGTTTAATCACAAGGATCAATTATAAAATTAATTAAAAGTACATTCGTTATTGAAACACATGTATTATGATACACGTTATAAGAGATATATGAATGTACTTTTAATTAACCTTATAATTAATCTTCCTATATTATACTGTATTCTTTACATTATATTATATGGACTTCATTAACGTTCGAAAATGAGGACGGTTTTTTAATGAATTTAATATTTTCGCTGAATATATAATATAATACAAACAAAGAGTTGGTTAATTGACCAGATAGCAGTCTAATTATCGGTGAATAAGAACCAATCGAAGGATAGTTTCCTTCAGCCTTATTTGCCTATCTGAACCACTTCGAAGGTGGTTTATAGAAGGCACGATAAAGCGTCGGAAGACGGGTTTCTCTGGTTTCCCCGAATTCGGCAAACAAGCCGAACCACCGAACGAACGAGATCCTCTCCACGAAAAGGAGAACCTAGAAATATTCCTGGTTCCGTGGTATCCTCCCCCGAATACAAATGTCGCCTTCGAAACCTTGTGGCTTTTAGTTCACGGGCCATGGCTTATTTTACGAACCCCGTAATTAATCCTGCCAAGGTAAATGGATGAAATGGAGGCGATCGTCAACGGTAGAAAATGAAGTTGGCTTGGAATGAATTCAATGTTTTTGTGGAATATATAATATAATTGGATGTAATATAATATAAATTAATAATAAAATCAAACAGTTCCAAGCTGCATAATATTTTAATTCTGACGAGGTATCTGAAATTAAATTTTTGTGGGTAATATATCATATAATATAACTTAATATGAAATAATATAATATAATTCCAAGCCGAATAATTTTATTCTGCCAAGATAAATACATGAAACAGGAGCATTATTAATGATAGAAAATGAAGACGGTTTATTATGTTATATAATATAATGGAATATAATATATTGCAAGCCGAACATTATATTTTCATATTCACACCGGAATCTATTTCATTTGTATCTTCCTCGCTAGCAGGTCATACGAATGGAATTCATCGCGTACCAAAACGAACACAATAATTCTCGAATCCGATACGATTACTAATCCTTTAATCGCATTGGTAACAATGAGCCGGTGAGGAATCACGTAGTGTCGCGATAACAGAGAAACAAAATCCATGGATTGGAATCCGTGGAAGAATAACATAGTAGGCGTTTCCGCGCGAGTTCCATGGAAGTTCCACGCAACACGTGTCGGTTGATATTTCACATATTGTCACGTGTCAGCACGATGACAGTAGACGTATCGGCAGCTGCAATCACCTTTCCGAATCCCTTCGTTACCGCCACTTTTCTTTCCTCTGAATAAACTCGTCAAGCCTTTTTCCACGCGTCATGCGACTCCGTATCAATTAACATAAAACGAAGCGCGAGCAAAGATCCACCTGATTTCCCAATAAAACCACTATGATATTCAAATCTATTCTTACTCGGTAGAGCCACCTTTCCATTGTTATTCCAGCATAATTACTCCCCTTATTTGGGTCTCCGTGACTTTTGATAATTAACTTCTTTTATGTGTGCTTTGTTAGTTAAGCTTGGACAGTTTTATGACCTTATTACGTATGTAATTAATAGTTGATCGAAAAGATCATGCATTATACAGACGCACTGTATCAATTCAATAATATTAAAGTATTATATTATTATATTATTATGTGATATAATGTTATATATTGTTATTGTAATATTAAAATATAGTGCGATGTCCCTAGAAATGAGTTGGCAGACGTTCTCCTATTAATTGGAATTGCAAATAATGTGAAGTGCTTAATTAATCAAAACTTCATTATAAATTTGTTAAGGTTGGAATTAAAATACATATTTCAATATTCCTAGAAATTAGTTAATTATGGAAGACAACAGAACCAAATAATTATCCGAAATTAGTTCTCGCACTGCAAACTTAAAATGGACTCCCGTCCTCTCGTTACGAGTAATCAAATAAATTCACTCAATTACGAAGTCGTAATTGAAGATTCTTTTTCTCATTACTTTCCTCGCTTTACTGTGAACTTAAACTTGTTCTTCAGCGACGAATATTCCACGGTGGAACAATTTATCCGGTAGTTTTGTCGGATAATAGATGAAGTAGTTTTTGCATGGAATTCAATGTGGAAGTTAAATGGGTTCTCTGTTTACGTTTACCCGCCGACGATCGTTTCTTCTGACTCGGTTCTCGGCCGAGTTTTTAGGTCGCGCATTTCACGGTGCTTTTACAACGTACTCCATTTTCTACGTGCTACTTAACGTATTTACGTTCTGTAAAATTCAGGGTTGCACGAGGGAATAATGGCAGGCCCCGTCATCGGCTGTCGATGAATCGACGTTTGTATCCGGATTCTAATTTCAGTTCCCTCCGGAATTACGTTCCGCCATCGTGTCGGAATACGTTCAACGTACAGTGAACGCATTGTCAGCCATCGAGAGAACCTTCGACCGAGTTATCTCGAAACTGGCCTGTTTGCTTCAAACTTTACGTGGGATTCCGTACACCCACGTTAAATATCAATATTTTCTTTAGATATTTATTTATGCACTCCTTTTTCTAGCATAAATATAGTACCAGTTATATTTTCTTATTTCGAGATAATAAAGGTTTTAAATTATCTACCGTTTAATATTAAATTTATTATGCATAATCGGGTAAACTATAATCGAATAATTTCTAGGAATATCGGAACATTATCTTAATATTCTCGCCAGTTAATTAATATTAAAAATGACGGACAAGTAATTCTGATTACTTTTTAATGATAGAACATGAAATTCAGCATCGTATTATATTAAACAACCATGAAGACATAAGATATAAATGTTAATAATCTTCCAAATGAATAATTCATCCTTCTCTTTGAAGGTAGCTCAGCAAAACCCAAGGAAATAATTTCGGTCCATTACGCGGGTATTACGAGAGGTAGTCGGAGTAAAGTTTTTCCGTCGATCATGTTTAAGCCTCGTTCACGGTCGTAAGATACAGGACGTTTACGGTCAGTGACGCAAGTGGACGGTTTTCACGGTGAATTTCTTCCGAGAAGACGAGAATTCTTGACCGAGTGGTAGTGGTGGTCCCTCTTCATCTTCTGGTGTCCCATCCAGGCCTTGGTTTTTCTGTGTTTGCGCAACGAATTTACACAGCCCGTTGACTTTGACCTCTTCGTTCTCCTCCTTCCCCACCTACGCCGCCAACATTTTCCTCTTCCTTCTTTACCATGTCCACCGTACTTCGTGTCAGGTTCCTTTCACACCTACACGTGCCTTCGCGTCCACCCACGAACTTGGAATCTTGTGAAAGAATGACGTTAATCACCAGGACAAACCTCCCTACTTTCCACGGCCATTTCTCGTTCCATGCTTGGTTTACTGTTCGTTTACATGGTGTTTCTTGTGTTACGTATCGGAACACCATGATACGCTTGTCTTTGACCAATAGATGGTGAGAAAGAATTTTGAGACTTGTTTATGGGAATTATATACTTGCTGGTATTTTATTACTTTTCAATATTATTGTTTCTTTCTGTTTCACTTGTGACTGGTGAACCTGTGGAACTGCGTGGTGATGTAAATCATTATTTATTTATTTGTAAACGTTATTGAAGATAAATATTAATTGTCGTAGAATTTGATCGGTAATAAGGTAATCCTGGAAAAGGATACAAATAATTATTTATAATGTTACCGGACGTAAATATAATAGTCGTATAATTTTATTGGTAATAGTGGATACTATTATGTTATTTTATAGTGTAAATAAAATGACATATTTTTCTGTTGAATTAATGAAAAAAGTAATAGGAAAAGTGTTGAATTGAAACACATATTATTCCTGGAAATAATAATCGATAATATCAAAGATAAATACTCCCGTTCCTCCGTTATGTATTCGAATAAAATATAATTAGAATCGTTCATTATAATACTTTCTGTGTACTACATAAATATTAAATACCAATATTAAATACATAAAATGATCAAACATATCAAAAATCCAAAAAGGACATCTAATACGACTTTTCTTAGTCTAACTATTTATCTACAATAAATAGATATACATAAATAATGATTACGATTTAAATATTCGAGTTCTCATAGCGGCCGCCATTATACCGTATCGGGTTCGCATTCATAATCGAGCACCTTGATAAATTGAGTTTTCTCCCGAAGTGGAGGATCGTGTTTCTTTTTCCAAGGAAATGTCGGCGGAAAGTGATTAATACTTTGACGCGTTGGATTGCTAGAAGGTTTGGTCAGCCGTGGAAGTTCTTTGAGACAATAAACCTAGTGGTTTCCGGAATGGCCTGAAGGCAGCCATGATGCTCTCGCGAGTGAAGAACCCTGCTGAAATTAGACTCTCGCCTAAGAGAATTCTCTCTTCTCTCTCTCTTATCTTTCCCTTTATTCGCGCGAATGCCTCTTCCACGAGGTGCCCTCGCCCACTCAGGTCTTCAACATTCGAAGTTATATCACGAACTCAAAAAAAACTAGTTCCTCCTGCTCTGGTCATTAGCTTGCTTTTTAAGGCCGAGTATTAAAGATGGCCTGCTGGGGAGGATTATTTTTGTCCGACTTGGTTTCTTTCATTATTCTCGTGTTGATTAGCATTCGCGTGTAGACATTCTGTTATGGAAATCTTGATTAATATATGACGAATATAATTAATATTATTCTTCGACAGTTTGTCTTTAAGTAAAGTATTTTACTTTTACTTATTAACGCGTACATTTTTGAGGTATCTATTCATTTTTGCATATCATTACATATGTTTAATTTATATTAAAAATAGAAAGCCGACATATCGGTCCTGTGATACTAAAAGGGTGAAATATGAAAATCTTCATTACAATTAAGTTATTTGCACGACGAAATAAGTTGGCATTAACTCCCTTATTCCTCCTTACAATTTTCAGCATCATTTCATAATGCAATGATTTCATCCGCAAGGAATCAATGAACTTTAATAATCGAATGATTTCTGTTTGCACAGTTGGCGGTATGAACCGGCCGTCCAAAGCCGTGACCCAGGCTAAGAAAGTGGCACCGCCGGCAGTTCCCGATGTATTTCGACATTCCGGCTCCTCCTTCGGCTCCGCTGGATATGCCAGCAGCGAGGATAGCTGTTTCCTGCCCGGAAGTGGACCAGGCGGAACGACGGACGATGGTTCCTACGGGATGCCATCTGGAAAGAGTCCGGGACCTATTTTTACTCACCCTGGTTTCGCCTTCCCTCCCGTCGTCGGCAAATATGCGCATGCCGAAGATCAGGGTACATTCATTATCAGATATTATTATAACAATTGATGTCCACCTTTATTGTTACAATACATCATACTTATATTCACCAAATAATAATAATATATCATATTTCAAATTGAATTCCACCAGGTATCGACATGACACAAAGTCCCGGAAGAGACAGTCCAGGTAGTTCAGGATCAGGTTCCGGTTCCAGGCATTCCACGGCTTCATTGGATTCTGGTAGGGCCTCTGGTTATCATTTGGGCCCTAGAGGACCCGGTGCACTTGCCTCGTCACCCAGATGTTCTATAAGTTCGCTCGGTAGCCATCCCGATCGGCCAGCCGATCTCGATGTTGTTCATGCTTGGTTGACTGAGCTTCAATTCGAAGAATACTTTCCCTTGTTCGCTTCCGCTGGTTATGACCTTGCTACCATAACGCGTATGACACCGGAGGATCTCACGGCAATAGGTATGCCAAAGCTTTTATTCGAGCTAGTCACGCTGACGGATTAAGTAATCCAATGGCATTGATTGATTCTACTTACTTACCTTGATTCAGTAGTCGTGTGACATTTGCATTCTTATTACGGTATTTGTATTTTGTCTGACTATAAATGACAGCGTAAGAATAATACAAGGGTGACAATACATTTGTGCAGGTATTAAGAAGCCGAATCACAGAAAGCGCCTGAAGGCGGAAATAGACAATTTAAATATAGGCGATGGACTGCCAGAACATGTTCCTGGCTCACTGGAGGAGTGGCTTAGGCTCTTGAGACTTGAGGAATACCTAGGTGCTCTTCATCAACAGGGTATGCGTTCCGTTGAAGATGTTACGACTCTCACTTGGGAGGATCTTGAAGATATTGGTATCGTACGGTTGGGTCATCAGAAGAAGTTACTACTGGCTATTAAGAGAGTTAAAGATATCCGTGCTGGGAAACGCATCCAGCCGCTTGACCTCGCACGATTACCGCCGCATCCTGGACACACGCAGGTAAACAAACATTTTAGCTGGCTTTCTTTTCCATTCATTTCACCCTTGATTTCAAGCCGAAGTATTGATACGCGAAGTAATAAGAAAATATGCGAAGAATTCTGTTCTCTTTGTAAGTATGTAATACGAATTAATCTGCAATATATTCTCCACTATTAGTTAATAATTATATAAAAGAAGAAAACAAAAGCTATGGTACGACGTATATATAGCTGATAGGTAATTGTTACGAGATATGTATGTTCCAACCAACATATATTCCGACTGATCTAATATATTATTAATTTAATATCTTGTACGCATGCAAGGAAGTACATAATCACAAGGGAGCAATAACGATACCATCAATTTTTATCTCTTTCACTTTACATTTATTTCTATGGATACATTATAATAATTGTATTGAATACTATAAAAGGTATGCGTGCATTTTAATGTTCCAGGACGTTGTTATTCAGCGGGGTGGCCCAGATTTACCGTCTCCGGATGAGGATTGTTCTTCACCGGTGTTAAGGTCCTTCCAAAGAGGAGGCAGTGATACCACATCTGGTGCTTGGAGAAGTATGTACGCTGCACTGCCGGCTGATTATAACACGGTTGGACGAACTGGCTCGCGAGGAAAGTCTCTTGAGAGTTTGGAGGATGCACCTCTCGGGTATCCTCCGTCACCAGCACCTCCCTCACATCCACAGCCACTTGATTGGCGTCCACGTAGCTTCGAGGATGGAGATCTTACTCCTACGAATGATGCTTCCGCGGTAGATGCTGGTGGTGGTACACTCCCGCGACCAAGACATTGCCTTGTTCGTCCGCGGCCTGTAGCTAAGGTAATTCATTTAGTAGAAATGAAATTTTGTATTTCATAAGATTGAAGTCTTGCCGGGTAGAATGTGTTTAAACTTGATGATTATTCCTGGTTTCAGGTCACCGCGACACCAGGGCAGTTCAAGTCACTACCGAGAGACTTTGATAATAAGTATCAATTAACTTACGGACTTGAAAGTAGTCCGCATCTTCCGAAACGTTGTCCTCCATCGCCACCAAGAAGACAGAGTTCCAGAGACACAACTGGGTCTCCCGTCGTCGGTGTCGGAGGACCAGGAGTCGGTGATGTTGTGATAGACTGTAGCGGACCAGTGCCTACTGCTTCCTGCGAGGATCATCATATCCATCAACATCAACTTCATCATCAACATCATCATTTAATTCATCATGCACCGCCACCACCGCCGGCTCCAGCGCCGGCACCTTCTACCCCACCGCAAATGAATCGACCACCTTCCTCTATGTCTCGTTCCTGGGGCAGTGTCAGTGTTAATGTCAATGAGGAGCACGAGTTAATTGCTACTCTCGCCCTGCAACATCGCAATGGTTCTGACGCTAGTTTTAAGGTACCTTTGTCTTCCATTTTTAATACTATTATGTTGGCCAATAAGTTCGTGCGGTTTTAACGTGCGAGTAAACGGCAGTTTTCATTCGATTTTATATATTTAGCAAATGTTCTTTATTCAGTAATATATTATTCGTTTTGACTTAAAACCTTTTCCAATCTTTCGTTCTTAAAACCCCCTTCGAATTCACCGCAAAATAGTGACTTTCTGTCTTTCAATAACGCGTATGAAATAATGTATAAAATTGCACGTTTTACAGTCCAGTTCCAGTACCGAGTCTGATTCATTGCCGTTCGCGAATGAAAATGCTGGAACGATAAAGCAACGAGCGGCTCGAGCACAAGAATATGCGGCGGGCAATTCCAGCGGTAACATTGGCATGGTAGGGCATCATTCGAGTGGCGGTGAGCCGGCGGATGTTTTGAATGACATTGGAAACATGCTTGCCAATCTCACCGACGAGCTGGATGCTATGCTCGAAGAAGAGAAACGCCAGGGCCTGAACTCATAATCGTCACTGCCTTCGTTTGCACTTTTCTAACTACCTAGCGTTGCCATAAAGAACGCAAGCTCAGCAGTCTTTTCCTGCTGATACAAGGAGATAGATCCATCCGTGCTGCGATGTTACACGGTGGTACAGGAATGTGTGCAGCTTGGAAGATAAATAACATAGAAGAGAATCATATTCCTTCTCTATCCGATAGGGTTTCTTACGAAGCATCTGCGCGAAATGAAAAAACAACAACAACAAAATATTTGCCAGCAGGCGAATGTTATATATACATCGTGTTATATCGCATAGACTTGTGAACGAGATAAGTTATGCCGACCGCGAAGTATAATATTTCTGTTGTATAACCGTGCGAGAGTTCACGCAATGGAACATTTTCCTTTCTTTCCACGTGATTATTATACTTCGATTTCGTCGGTTTCTCCTGTCTCTCTGTGCGGGGGGAAGGGGGAGGGGGTGTGAAGCTTTTTATTTTTCTATCGACACTATTACGGACTTCCCGTTGAAGTTTCCAGAGACATTGCAACGATTGCACAATTCTTACGTCTCCCGTACTTCCCGTCGAAGTACTTATAGTATTATGTTTCTTTCTTTCGTTTGTTTTTATCGCTATTATATTCCTTACAATGGACAATATATCCGCGGACATCTGTTTCTTTGTCCAAGTTTTACATGGTAAGTTCTTACGATCGAGATTGTCTCGATTCCTGCGACGAGAATGAGCAGAGTATCTTAAATAAGCGGAGATCGGGGATAAAATATATTACGGCGTAAGATGAACGTTGGATAAATTTTTATTGATTTATACCTACAGCTTTTATCGCGTGGGATTACGAGGGATTACGAGGGTGAACAAGCAAAGCGATACAAGGTTCTTTGTACCGCGAGAAGTGTTACGACAGTCGTAAACCGAAATCTTACACTTCGCAATTTATACCGCACGAAGACTGAACATTTCTTCTCTGGGAATTTCATCACTGTAAATGTACGTACATTCCAGCTAGCATTTGTTTTCCTTTTCCACTTCCGTCCTTCAGTAGAAGCGATAGCACGTGAACAATTCGAGTGGACCGCCCAACGTTCGTTGTCGATTCTTCCATGTTAACCCTTTAAAGTACCTTTCAAGGTTTCCGGATACCGTCAGAAAGTACCGTTAAACATATACGATTTTTGAGGTATCCATTAACCCTTTGACTGCTATCTACATTATGACATTTTTCAAACTGTAATGTTTCGAATGAAATAATTGGATTGATTGGATTTAACGTGATCGTTTAAACCTGCAGTGCGCAGCAGTCAAAGGATTAATCTGCGTGGTGTTGAAATTATATGAAAAACGGAAAGCTGATATATCGGCTGGAAGGTAGAGAAAGGGTTAAATGAACACGAAGAACCAACGACAAACTTCCGTGTCCCGTTTTGCCAGATCAAAGTTCATTCAACTAGAGAATGCCAGTGTGTCCATTATTACCTGAACAGCGATTGTTTCGTCGATAAACCTATTTACATCTTCGATCAGACATTGCGCGGAGATTTCTACGAGAGCGATTAAACAATAGAAAAGAATGGTCGTGGAGGAGGAATGATTAGCATGACCTCCAATTTATAGAAACATAATGGAATAATGAAACGAGTACTCCCGTCAAGTACTCCATGAAGAAACTAGGGAAGAACTTTCACGATTGCCGATAGACTTCCAAAGGAAACACGGTTTTAACCCTTTGACCGCGGCGTGTTCAAACGAAGTGTCATAAACGTCGTACAATGACGATATTCGCGCGACAGTATTCGACAGTAAATAGTGTCGATGCAAATAAGAAAAGTCAAGGATTTATTGAGATTGTTATTCGATCTGTTGTTATGTCACACATAACAGTATGTTGCCTACTGTATTAACACTAGACCTACGGACTATAATTGAGCTATATTTATACATTCACGTATACGTCCTTAAAAATAAAGGTTCATTATACAACGTGAGTCGCAAAAAGTCTCTGAGAATGGAAGCTTATTAATTCGAACGTTTCTATTTAATTCCACCAGTTTGTCGTCATTTAACGGCATCCGTAGTTCTAATGTTAATTCATTAAAAAGAAGTAAATGCGTTGTACCGAACAGAATTGACTGGTCGTATATATACGCCATCGCAGTCAAGGGGTTAATAAGGAAGAATCATAAGCACTGTATGCAACTGAACAGTTTGTATTTATTATCCGTACTAATTAATGAAATAGCGAGGTACACGACTCGCTATTGTCGTGTGCTACACCGGAAACGTGCTGGAGCAGTAGGAGAAGAGAGAAAGAGATTATACATACGTATCAAATCAAAGTTTATCTTAGAGATGGAATATTGTGTCGATGACCAGGTGCTCCTTACTTATTCAGTGTTTCTAAAAAGTATGGTTAAACTCCATCATTATTCTACTTACTTTACAGCACGACGTTAACACATTCGCGTCGCGGCATTTTCCACCGAATATTATCCGTAATTGGGAAAATAATTACCGGCATTACGGTAAACGAAGTTATGTTGATAAAAATGTAATCATCAATATATGACAGTTAAAACTCACATTTGAGTTATCCGGCGCGAATGTTTTAATCAGTTAGAATTAGTAGAACTCTTAGATGAACTTTAGCCATAGGTCTTAGAAACGTTCTGTATTAAAATACATAATTCCTTGGTGCGTGTCGAGACATGGATATAATTTCTGACTGGCAATCATCGAGTATTAAGTTGCATTGGTTTTGCATGCAGGACTTAATTCAAGTAATTCTAAGTAATTCTAAGTAAGCTTGTTAAATACCTTTAACATATTAAGTCGAGCTCCTTTCAATTATTAATGCTAGAATACTCTCCTAGAATGTTCGATAATAGATGCGACATGTGTTTTTATACTCGGGTTCTTCAACAATGTTTACGTAGCCAATTGGAAGGTCTCGGCACGAACCAGTTCTCGAACGACTGAAATGCAAATGCGTGATTTACAGTGAAACCTAATAATTATTATGCCACCAATCCTCTGACGCACTCTATTTTTAAGTCCCCGAGCGAAGACCGGAGTCGTTATTCGTATATTTCGGATCCAATTATGGCCGCTCCAGCGCCATTAAAACGATAAAAAGGAACACACGGTAGAGGACATATTAAATACTGAAGATCTTGAGGTACACTTAAAACTTAGGATTAATCGATTCAAAAATAAAAGATGGGGCCCTGACTGGGCCCGATGACTCGTCTTGTTAACTACTGTAGGGTATATAGTTCTATATATACATATATATATATACCATTTTAAGCAGTGAATTTGGGGAGGAGGGTATGTTTCGAGATATTCTGATATCGATATAATTCACGCATTTAATATGATTTTATATAAAATATAAATGATTTTATATACGAAAGACATTCTCAATCGAGTCACCACCATTCGATTTATTATTATTGTATTCTTGTAATATATATACTGTGTTGTATTTTATTCAATGTCCAAGCGATTTTTATTGTTTACCGATTAAACGTTGGCACAAGAATCATTGTAGAATAATAAATTAAGAACAATCTGCTGGAACCAATAATTCCGAAATCATGTAGAATTCTTGGTTCCATCGAATGATTATAATATTATTGTTTAAATGGATCATTTATTTGAGGAGATTTTTATCCGTGGAAAACGTTGTATTTATTTCGATCTGTTTTCAAGCAAATTCTGTAATTTTAATGATTAATTAATAATCAATTAACGGAGCTATTACTGATAATAGAAATAATTAATCGTGTCTTAGCAACACTCGGATACAGCACGAACGAAGCAACGCACACTGCCGCTTTTTATACCGATTTATTATTCCGATTATTTAAATAAAAAAAACCACCCGGTGACTCGGGCTCCATGAAATATGCTCCGCAAATATTCCCGACAAACTCAGCTACGTAATTGATTATGAATATGATTTTATTAACACTGGTATACGATTGTAAATCAGAATGCACGAGGACTATGAATTTTCCACGATACTCAACATACAAAAGATACATATATATTTCGATCGAATTATTTTCGAAGCTTTTTTACAATGCAAACTATTAAATGACACTTCACAGTAATTAATTAATCGACGGCACATAAAATTGTAGTTTCCGTGCATTCCGATAAGACATTCTTCGAAGCGAGAAGAAAATCTTCCAGTAATCAAAACTGTCCCCGCTTCCTCCGTGAATAGTCAATAACTATAATTAACGAGGAATTCAAGAAATCGAATTGAATTTCGTGACTGTCGATGTAAGTTTTTAATGGGAGGATAGTCATTAGGCAGCTAATAATCGAGAATTTCCTGAAGGCATTGCTTTTACATGGTGTATACATATTATACATATATAAATATATATGAAATTAGTTATAGTTTTTGTACAAAGGTTGCGTCGCTGCAGTCTCGGCCAGCGTGCTGAATGCCCGCCTAAAGCTGCATTATTACGATCTCCCAACTTCCTCTTGGATTTCTCCATCCCCTCCTCTCCCACCTCCATCTTGGTTTCAAAGCGCGTTAAATATATTGTTTTGGTTTCACGATTATGATGCAGGTGATTGATCTTTAAATAAAGCCAATTGACGCACTTCACTTAGTCTTCTTTCGGACTGCGACTTGAAGTATTTATTCGACACCCTCCTCGAAGAGACTCAAAGTGCATTCGAGTACTTAGTTGAGTACTTCATTATGAATCTATTGTAGTCACGTAATGATTTCTTACATTGAAATTAATTTATAGGAATTTTATGAATATGCAATTAATTTGTTCCTCTGGCTTAATAACTGAGAAATCATCATTTTTGTTGGGTTTCTCAGTGGAACAATTTACGATGTTCTATTTGAGTGTGACGGGAATTTGAGAAATTTATTATTCCTGCAATTCTGCACTTACGTTTTCAATATAATTAATGACCATAAGAAGACAACTAGTAGTTTATAAATTAATGGAATTAATTAGCATTGAGGTGAGTCGATGCTAATTATTGCAACAAGGCTAATTGAATTTTTTTTAAAATAAATAATGAATATAAAACTCGATCAGGTTTGAACTGGTCGAGCGTGGCTGGAACAGTTGATGCTACGGCGCATCCTAATCGCGTCGGTCTAGTTGTGCGCAAGGGTATTTAAACAGGGTACACTCATCACTGACGGGGCATTTAAACCCCAACAGTGAGGGAGGGTGTATCGCACAATTTTTTTTACAATAGTTTCCGTCGATATATAATATACATAATAATTTATGTGTGATTATGTAATGGAACTTACATTATACAATATATTATATATTACATTAGAAAGTTGAGAAACTATAATAATATATTATATAAGGTAACTTCCATTACATAATTATATTTAAGTTATTAAATGTATTATACATCGACGAAAATTTCACACACACATATATATATATTAACAAAAGTACTCTATTATAAGTAAAGTATAAGCACTGCAGCATTCTAGGGTTTTGTAAAGAAGGCGTTTACAGACTTCGAACAGGAAAAGAATAGTCTCATTTGCAACCAATGGCGAGACCATGTTTCACCGTATCAGGAGAGCCTTCTTTGCAGAACTCAAGTGCAGGTGCATCTATATCAATCGACTCTGGGATTCCTAAGCGTACGGATATAATTATTTCGTGCAACCTATTTTTTTCAGAGTACACTTTTAATTGCGCGCAGTTCAGAGATTTTTTTTCTCATTTCTGAAGGGTGCACCTTTCGTAGCGTTGAATTTCACTGCGTCAGTAATTTCTGACTGAAATCACGAAAACCCATTTAGGGATTGGTCTTCTATGTTCCATCTGTGTCCGAATGCATTTATCTTTATTATGCTTGGCCAACTACATTTTTCTATAATTATACATCGGTATAAGTAAGTATTCTATGATAATGATGGAGTTAACAAAGCAATGGTTTTTGCTTTTGCAGTGCCAACGATGACTGGGGTCATCAAAAATCTTTGACACCCGTTCGGGAAGAAATATGCAGATCACTAGTGAAATGTACTTCACATGCGGCCAAGTGGATGCGCTGATTACACGAGCTTTTACAATCTGCTTAATTAGACTAATATACATTATATACTTGTACATTTATATATTATATACGTGTATATACATATATTAGATACCTATATATTTATATATATTTATCCTATACTCATACATTATTATATGTGTATTAGAATATATGCGAATACACTCTCTATATATTATATTATAATGTACTAGAATTCTAGATGCAAAATTAATGTATAGAAAGTTTTTGAGTATCAATAAATAGAAAGTAAAACGTAAAAAATTGACTTCTCAATTCAAACCTTTCATTTCCACTCCTCTTAGGCCTAGAATTGTGAAAAATCGTGAAAATTCTGAAATTTTGCCGAAAATTGGACAATGTATCAGGAGAACATGATGTGCGAGGAGGTATTCGATTTGTACAATTCCAGGAATTTGACGTCATTTCTTAGAAATCGCGAAATTCTCGGAACCGCGAGCCGTTTCCAAGAATTTCGCGGATTCCAAGAAATGACGTCATATTCCGAGAATATCGTGGATTCCAAGAAATGACGTCAAATTCCAGGAATTGTGCGAATCGAATACCTCCTCGCATATCATGTTCTCCTGATACATTCGCTCGATTTTACGGCAAAATTTCAGAATTGAGCTTTGAAATTCCGAGAATTTTGCGGATTCCAAGAAATGACGTCAAATTCCTAGAATTTCGTAAATTCCAAGAAATGACGTCATATTCCGAGAATTTCGCGGGTTCCAAGAAATGACGTCAAATTCCAGGAATTGTGCGAATCGAATACCTCCTCGCATATCATGTTCTCCTGATACATTCGCTCGATTTTACGGCAAAATTTCAGAATTGAGCTTTGAAATTCCCAGAATTTTGCGGGTTCCAAGAAATGACGTCAAATTCCTAGAATTTCGTAAATTCCAAGAAATGACGTCATATTCCGAGAATTTCGCGGGTTCCAAGAAATGACGTCAAATTCCAGGAATTGTGCGAATCGAATACCTCCTCGCATATCATGTTCTCCTGATACATTCGCTCGATTTTACGGCAAAATTTCAGAATTGAGCTTTGAAATTCCCAGAATTTTGCGGGTTCCAAGAAATGACGTCAAATTCCTAGAATTTCGTAAATTCCAAGAAATGACGTCATATTCCGAGAATTTCGCGGGTTCCAAGAAATGACGTCAAATTCCAGGAATTGTGCGAATCGAATACCTCCTCGCATATCATGTTCTCCTGATACATTCGCTCGATTTTACGGCAAAATTTCAGAATTGAGCTTTGAAATTCCCAGAATTTTGCGGGTTCCAAGAAATGACGTCAAATTCCTAGAATTTCGTAAATTCCAAGAAATGACGTCATATTCCGAGAATTTCGCGGGTTCCAAGAAATGACGTCAAATTCCAGGAATTGTGCGAATCGAATACCTCCTCGCATATCATGTTCTCCTGATACATTCGCTCGATTTTACGGCAAAATTTCAGAATTGAGCTTTGAAATTCCCAGAATTTTGCGGGTTCCAAGAAATGACGTCAAATTCCTAGAATTTCGTAAATTCCAAGAAATGACGTCATATTCCGAGAATTTCGCGGGTTCCAAGAAATGACGTCAAATTCCAGGAATTGTGCGAATCGAATACCTCCTCGCATATCATGTTCTCCTGATACATTCGCTCGATTTTACGGCAAAATTTCAGAATTGAGCTTTGAAATTCCCAGAATTTCGCGGGTTCCAAGAAATGACGTCAAATTCCTAGAATTTCGTAAATTCCAAGAAATGACGTCAAATTCCTAGAATTTCGTATATTCCAAGAAATGACGTCAAATTCCAGGAATTGTGCGAATCGAATACCTCCTCGCATATCATGTTCTCCTGATACATTCGCTCGATTTTACGGCAAAATTTCAGAATTGAGCTTTGAAATTCCTAGAATTTTGCGGATTCCAAGAAATGACGTCAAATTCCTAGAATTTCGTGAATTCCAAGAAATGACGTCAAATTCCAAGAATTTCGTATATTCCAAGAAATGACGTCATATTCCGAGAATATCGTGGATTCCAAGAAATGACGTCAAATTCCAGGAATTGTGCGAATCGAATACCTCCTCGCACATCATGTTCTCCTGATACATTTGCTGGATTTTTCGGCAAAATTTCAGAATTGAGCTTTGAAATTCCCAGAATTACGCGGGTTCCAAGAAATGACGTCATATTCCGAGAATTTCTCAGATTCCTAGAAATGACGTCAAATTCCTAGAATTTCGTAAATTCCAAGAAATGACGTCAAATTCCAAGAATTTCGTATATTCCAAGAAATGACGTCATATTCCGAGAATTTCGCGGATTCCAAGAAATGACGTCAAATTCCAGGAATCGTGCGAATCGAATACCTCCTCGCATATCATGTGCTCCTGATACATTTGCTCGATTTTGCGGCAAGGTTTCAAAATTTTCTCGATTTTTATCAAGAAATTCGAGGAAGTTCTTAGGATATATGGGATTTAAAATATAACACAATATATTTGTAATAAAGCCATTTATTGTAAATGTAAATTTCATGAGGTACAACAATATTCATAGAATATGGAGTATTAATAAATATTATAATATAACAAACATAAATATGTAAATATATGCAATAAATAAACAACTGTAAGTAAAATATCTTGACGATGGCCCTTCATTCTTTTATCTTCTTTGACGGCGGACGTCCCGGCGAAACAAGCAATGGCCACCTTGTAACCATTAATAAAATGAAACAGATTGATTAATAAATATAATAAATTAATTAATAAACAAAATTAGTTTTATCCGAAAGTTAATATATATAGTATAATATATATATGGACGTTTTATATCACCGGACGTTTTATATCATCAGGGTTTCTGCTAGAGGCAAACGTGGTGAGACCTGGAAATCGGTAATAATTGTAAGTAGAGAATACATATATATATATATATATATATACTGTTAAATGTCGAGTAATATGTATACTAACAGATGCAAGAGTGTTGGAAAACATAAGTCCGTGTTTTATTTCTGTATCCTTAGAACTAAAAAATATAAAAAACAGCTATTTTATGTGTTTGGTGGGTAACGTCACCAGTGACACAAAAATCGTTACTGGGCTCTAGGACTCGGTAACTCTGGAATTATAGATTGCACTGCATGCTTGTTCTCCTTAAATCTCGTCCCTGCTACTACACGGTAGTACAACCAATAGCGTACAGGGAATGGTAAAAAAAATAGTGGGGATCTGCGCTGGAGGAACAAGAATTTGTCGGACGACGGTGCTGCGTTGTGCATCGCGACGTCCATCAGTGCAGCCACTATCCTGGCACGGTTCGCGTCGGTTTTTTTTACTGTGTTCAACGAGCCCTAAATTTGTTTTCTCAAAACAACGTGAACTTACGTAGATTCTGTTGCGCGTTACATCTTCTAAACGTGTGTTCTTTTAATTTGTGCATTCGGAGGAACAGGTGACTCGTGATTACACCTTCGAGATCGGATGAGAAGTGATCCTTGTAAGTCGAGCCGAGAAGCGTCCTTTATGATTCTGTCCTCCTGCATTTCTTGCTGCACTTCTCCGGAACCTCTTTTCTTACCTCGGTTTCCCAGATTCCACACGAATCAGGTTAAAAGGTTGCAACATTGTGCTCCGCGCGTGAAAGTCCTGTGTGCTTTCGGGTGCACTCTCGCGTTACTACGGACCTGCTTTCTGTCAATAGTCCTGGCTCTGCCAGTTACATCCATTTTTTACGATGTTAATTATGTTTTATATTAACAAGTATATTGATAATATAATACTATAGTATCTGATATTAAACCTGAAAATAGCTTTATAATTTATATGGAGATTCTACGAGTATGTCTATGATGGAATGAATATATATCGACGTTTTTATTCCTGTTTTATTGCTGCTTTATTCTTGGTTCATTCTTGTTGTTGTTATTACGGTACTTCGTTTGGAACTCGATGTAATCGTGGAATTTGAAAGGAGTTCATCGGAGTTCACGACGCGGGTTTGTTATCCTGAATTGTTAAACGAGTTTGGAACAGTGGTAGCTTTATTAATGTTGCTATCAATATATTGGGGTAAGATAGGGAAGTGAGAACTGTGTGGGGAAGTGATTGAGATTTATGGGGAATTGGGATAAAGAAAATATTCATAGTGGCCCTCGGAAGACTGCGGGATTATTAGTAACAGCGTGTCGAGAAATTACTGTATTCGTAATTAGATAATAATTCGTTATTAGATTCTTTATGATATAATAATTAATTATATTCTCGGATTTCTGGATTCGTAATAATATATATGAATAATTATATTCTCGGATTTCCAGATTGATAATCGTATATGTATATCAAATTAGTATACTTTCGGTTTTCCAGATTCATAATAATGTACAATAAATTATTATATTACTAGATTCTTAAATCCGTGATAATATAGCAAATTATTAAACTGAATTTTCAATCATCGAACTTTATATTTCGCTTCCTATTACTTTTAATATTAAAGTCGAAAGAAAAAAGTAACTCACGCCTTTCGTATTTTTATATTTCTGTATTTCGCGATTATTCTATATTTTAGAATTATTTGAAAAGTATCGACTCGGTTATTCGAAAGCTAGCTGCGTAAAATATGTTTCACGATGCGATGCTGATAATTAATGGGATGCTCTCTGTTTTTTCTAGCACGGAAAATGCACAACTATAACGTAGTAAAAAACTAGCGTTATTACAAATGCTATAAAGACCAATAATTTTACACTAATTTTAACTGCCCGCAAATCAGTTTGCTCGAAAGTACTTCGTTTTGTGACAATTTCTTAATGAGCTGTTCATTAAGTCCGAGATAGAGATCGTTGTTTTATTATAATGAGGAGTAATTAGGTTCACATAGCTATGGAATATATTTGTATAATTCCATAGTTACGTATATATAGTCATGGATACCTGAATGAATTATTAAAATATTAATTATTCCAAAAATGTTGAAGTTACAATCTGAAAATCGATTGGCGGGGAATAATCGTACAAAATTGCAAGTGCAACTCTCAACATAAAATAATCATTATTTATATTATTACAAATATTTGTTGTCCATTATTATCCGAACTAATGTATTATCATAGAAACAAAGAATGTAATTCTGTTTCATTTAAGTTAACTTATAAAATATAACGGCACACGAATGCAATTATTCAATTGATTTTATTACATCTACTGTATAATTGACTTAATTCAATTTATACTCAAAAATGACGTTTCGAATAATTTTTACTTGATTTATAACAACCTAGAAAACATAACTGCGCGCGACTGCATTGTTCGATTTTATTGATTATTTGTTCGATTCTAGTGCAACTATACAAATAACCTAAATAACAATGAACCTAATGGAATCTTGAAGTTGCGTAAAAAATGGAGTAAAACGGCACAAAACGATGCATACATAATTGAATGAATAAACATCAACATATAAATATATTAGCTTTGAATCTAACTTAAAAATCGGCACGAACTTTCCGGACATATCTCAATATAACTGCGCGCGACTGCAACTACCTGTTCAACTCTATTGCAACTACTGTACAACTCCATTTTCCATGCACTTAATCAAGCGGTTAATAAACTGACCCCGATAATCCTGAATCTGGGGCCCTGCATAAATCTTGGGTACAATACGATTTAGTATTTTCTCCGCGACGAGAGTCGAACGTTATGAAGTGAGTCGTAAGAGGCTTGGAAGTAACTGTAAGGTGACGTTTACGTTGCAAATTACCGTCGCGCTCGCAGCCGACCGTTTTGAGAAACGGTACTTCTCGCGCGCTCTTGCTTGCGTTTTCTACTCCTGGACTCTGGAAAGAAGGCATTCGTGACGCAGTGTCGCCAATTTTCTGTTGTCTAATGTCAGGTTCTTTAAAAAAGACACCTGTGACGAAGGTGTCAATAAAATGTTAAAAGAAGCTGTCACAAACTTTATGTTTTCTGGTCTTGGATTCTTTAACAAAGACGCCCGCGATGAAGGTGTCGAATACTCCAGATTTGTTGTTCCTGGGTTTTGCAATAAAAGTATCAGAAACTCTGCGTTTTCTACCATTAGATTCTTTAACCCTTTGCACTCGAAAGACGCCTCCCTTTCACCGCTTATAATGTACATGTTATATATCTTCATTTGTTGTAACATAAAAATCATCATAGAAATGTTCCTTTATGGTGGAACTAGATTGACGTAGTACATCGATCGATGAATCGATGATCTATCCGAGAACCTACCTCGACCACTTTCCCCCGCGTGTTCTTTGAGCCGCGACGATCTCACGAATCCTACGCTAAATATACCGTTTAGAAAAGACACTGTTTCCTTCGATTTAAAACTATCGGCTATATATTCAGCTCTATTTGTATATTTACATATACACAAAAAAAGGATGGACCGAAGAAATAAATTAATCGATTTATTAATGTCCATTATGCAACGTGATCAAATAGATTTGCATTCGAAGCGAATAGTCGAGTGAAAGGAAAACATTCGATATTTTATTAACCCTTTGACTGCGTCGTGTTCTATAAAAAACCATTTACATCGTACAACGCGACATTCGCGTGACAGTAGTTGTCGCTAAATTGTGTCGATAAAAATAAGAAAAATCGGGGAGTTATTGAGATTCAATTATTCGATCGCTTGTTCTGTGACACGTAATACTGTGTTCCATACTGTATTAATTTATGAAAAAAATAAATGCGGAACCCAGCAATATTTACAAAACGTATATATACGCCTATTGTATATATTCATGGAGATATGAGTGACGCCTTTCGCAGTCAAAGCGTTAAACGCGTCCCATTGAAAAATGCAAGGAATCTGTTTTCCCGTCCGTTTTTAGCCGAAGGATACTCCGTTTGCATATAATACATAAGTCATTAGTGACCGATGAATATTAATCGTAATAACAATCGTAAAACACATACGACAAATGTCTTCGTTTAGTATTCATATCATGGTTTCCGGTGTTACGATATTCGATTTAAATATCTGGTTCTAGGTCGTATTTTAGCAATCGATATTGAGAATATAATAATATATGTGTTACGTAATATTACGCGAGTAATGAGGAAATTATAATGAATTCTCGAGAGAATATTAATTTGCTAGGGGACTGAAGTGTACAGTGTCGGTAAGCGACTTTCCTTCGCTGTGAAGATAGCTTTATTACTAGTTTAACCCTTTGCACTTGAAAGGCGACTGAGAGGCTACATTAAAAATGAATTACCAATCGTCGTTGATTCAAGAATCAAAAACTAAATATAACTGGGGGAAATCTTAAATCAATAAAACTGAATGGCGACTGAGAATCGCCTCCCAGTGCAAAAGGGTTAATAATACACTAGTTTCTTGTCTTCCAGCTACTAGAATTTTTAGCTCTTTCGTTTCTACGTACTAGGAAACTGGAGTTCTTATAACTTGCGTTATAGGGAATTGGAGATAACAAACTATGTTATGCTCGACTAAAGTAAACGGGATGATTCCAATATAATTGCAATATCTTTAACGCGTCGTAGGAACTCGCGTTATAAAAGAGTTTAATTTCAAATTTTGATCCAAAATGCCATTATTTTTTCTGGCTCACTCAATTCACAACGTTATTAGTGCCAAGAAAAAAGAATTTGATTACCGCCGGTTCGTCTTACATCTATTGTTCGGTGACTAATTAGGTCATAAGAAGAATAGGTGTTGTTCAATCTCGACAATACACGGCGATTCCACGCGACATACGTAAAAGTAGCATTTTTCTTTTACAGGTTTCCAGCACGTATCGCGCGAGGAAATCACATTGGTCCTCGATGGAGTCCATCAAATATTAAAGTGGAAGATCGTACCTGCGATTCCTGGCTGCGTGATTTCTTCCTGGAACCTGGCATTCCGGGAAACGATTGGAATCCGTGATTATTTCATTCCGTTTTGGTGATCGTGCGTGTGAAGTTCGATGAACGGTGGCAGTGTGTGCGCGCGTGTATTTATACGGGGTTAAGAAGTAGAGAAGTACAAGGAAAGAAGTCGAAGTAAAAGGATGTTTTAGATGTGGCATATCGATTTTACAAGGAAGAAACACCACGGTGAAGACGAAGACGAAGACGAGGAAGAGGAAGAAGAAGGAAGGGCATCGATAAGAACCCTCGACCGGCATGGTAGAATCGAATGAGTTGGCATGGCGGACGTAATTCTGCGGTAAATTAGCTGGGTGGTCGTTAAAGGGTTAACTTCGGTACTGAAGTTACATCCTTTCCATCCGTCGACGAGCAAAAGAATCCCTGCCCTCGAAAAACTGCACGAGAAGAATCTAGTTGGAAACGGTACGAAGAATACTTTGTCGTTAAGAAAACGAGAGACAGAAGTGAAGCGAGAGGAAGTGGAATAATTATCGAGGGACTAGGGAAGAAGTGCCGACAAAACGCGGTCGAAGAGAATACGGTGGAGGCAAATAAGAGGGGATAGGTTCAAAGAAAAGGAAATAATACGGGAAGAAAAACAGTGGATAAAGGAAGTGCCGTTTAAACATAGAGAGGGGTGTCAAAGAGATGATTACAGAAGACATCATAAGGGAGATGCCGGCGCGGGTAAACCAGCCGGAATACAAAGATAAATACACGACTTAAGAAGATCTACATAAATACAAGTAAAATAACTGCAAGACACAAAGAAGTCGGAATAAAAAATATTCGAAAAGAAGTGATAAACAACTCGAGGAAGAAAGCATCGGAATTGAGACAACACAGTGGAAGAACGTGAGATTAAGACTTAAAAGAAACGAAGGAATACCATAAGGCCCAAAAAGAAGGGAAGAAAGAAAAGTACGTGCGTGGAAAACTTAGAACGAGTTCAATAAGGTGGAGTTTCACGGCGAGAGGGGGGGAGGGGGTTTACCGTGGAGTCCGATGTTCAAAGCCGTACGATGGCCGGGGCCCTGTCCGAGAATGCCCCCCGGCCCGTGACCGTTGTCGCCGTCGATGGTGCTGCAGTGGATAATGCTAGAAATAATATCGAAAGGCCTCAGGTATGTATTTGATTTATTACACAAAGCAACGTCATTCAAATCCTTACTTCATACTGGACCCGCATTGGGCCCAATACGCTGGCCCATTATCCCACAACGCGTACTTAATTCAATTTTAAAGATATATATCTTTGGTAGAGATATATTCTAACATACGACTTTATAATAGACAAGAATCCAGAATGAAATTACATTGACATTCTGGGGTCAATGTAGTGGATAAATTGACATTTTAAGCTGTAGGGGATAAAGTAAAAATAAACTGGATGGTATCAATATTGCAAAGTATTGTTCGGAAAGAAACAGATCGAAAAGTCCTGTAACGTTTTTCAATCCGAGCTTTCGTTTCTATGTTATTAACAATTCAACATTGCCATTTCGAATTCTAATTCAGTCGCTTCACGGAACTGTACGTCTGATCGATGCATCGGAATTCGCACGGTGCACGGAATAATCAATAAGAAAAGAAATAATAATTATTAACCTCGGCAATAATTATTTTTAGACAACATTCCTCTAGATGCGCGATAATTAAATATTATTTCACACTTTTAACATTAATAATCATTGCAACCAATATGCATAATCCAGTATTTCAACGATCGAAGCATATTCAAAAAAGGAGCTATCAAAATAAATATCAATTATCAATTATCAATTCCTAATATTAACGGTTAACACTAAAACCCGAATCAAATATATCGCTAATATTTATAAAATTTTCAATACTTTTCATATTTCGATAACGACGTAAAGTAATTAACGTGCTCATCAGAGCACTTAAACACTGTTGTTTTTGTATATTATTAGATTGGCCAACAAATTCGTTCGGTTTTTAACTTTTTTTTTCATCACAACATATTTGAGTTGTATTACGTTTCCTGCGAAGGTACGACATGTTACAAATGCGTATCACGAGGTATCGTGTAACACGTATTGCGGTATGTCAGTGAACGTGTTAAAAGTTCGAAATTAAAATTGCAATGGAGGATCCAAGTGGGGAATCTCCGAAGGGAGATATCATAGAAACTGTGAGAGCATTCTGAAAGGGGTCATTGCTCCTTGACGAGCGGTCCACAACGCATTCGCGAGGCCGTATTGATTCAGACTAGGAGTTTAAATCGCTCGGCACTTTAAAGTCCTGGAAACTCTCTCTGTCACTTTGTCTCTTTTGTCACTTTGTCACCTTCGCGCTTTTCCCTTTTCACGTGTGCCAATGGTGCAACAGAAACCGGTGACATTCGATACGGTGTGTCTACAAGCCATAATGCAACACCGATAAGAGTCCCGACAGATTTAGGAACCTGTATTTATACAGCGTAGCCAATCGTATGGTATACCTTTCTGATTTGTCCTCGTTGAATAGTCGATTCAATTTGCTATACTGTTGGATCCTGCAAAGAATGCACGCGGTGACTTTGAATTTATACAGTGATTGTTAAAAGTATTCATGCAACAGCGAACTTTAACAAAAACCTCGTAGATTTATTTATTTAACACTAGAATTACCAGCGACGTATTCAGCTATATTTGTACATTTATGTGTATGTTCTTAAAAAGAAAGTATGAGTGGAAGAAATAATTAACCGATTTATTTATGTGCATTGTGAGCCGTGAAAAATCGGAGAAAATGAAACTTTGTAGATTTGAACATTTTTATGAAATTTAAAAAGCAAGTGGTATGTACATATTTTTAAAGATCTTCGCTATGAATTTTATAAGGAAATATTATTTATGGTAATATTTTTAATTGGTTTAATGCGGAAACCAAGTTCTACGAGGTTTTTGTATAATTCTCTGCTGTTCGAATACTTTTTACATTCGCATATATATGTATAACTTAGAGGATCTCAGTATAATATATGAATAATATATGTATCAATTAATACAGATTTATTGTCCATCTCACTTCTAATGCACTCGGAACGTGCACGGAAATGCACACAAAAAACGACGCGGAGATTAAAGCTCGATATTTTTGGAAAACCCCTGGATTAGGATAGTTCTGTGTTTTAATAGGTTTTTCGAAAAGGGTAATAATTCTCGCGCGACACTTCCCGTCACTTTTATAGAGTAGATCGCTTTAATGATCTGCAATGAAAACTAAGACGAGGATCATCGAGGCGTTCGATGTTAATATTTCTGGAATGGAGGTCGACTCGCTTTAAAATAACTGTTTAAACATAGACGGGGTTGGAATTAGGGAAGCGTTGATCCGCGGGCTTAAATCGGATGAGTGGGTGATCCGAAATACGAAAGGATTAGTCGAAGTAGGAAACTACGAATTTCCACCTAATTAAAGAATTTCACGCTCGAATTATCGACCATGTATTCAGCTATATTCATAGGTTTATATATACGTCTTTAAAACAAAGAATGAGTAGCAACAATAAATGAATATTTATTAATATTTATATATATCTACACAAATATAGTAGTAGATCTATATACGTATTAATATCATTCGAATTATCACCAGTACATATAGCAAGGTTAATCATTTCCATAATTAAAGAATATCTTTAATATTCGAATTAATAATTCCTCATTTTATTATAAAAAGTATTATATCAAGCGACTCTGAGTTTTTATTATTTCATAGATGTGGCTTTCAAGTTATTCTTTGAAGTACTATTTCAAGCCATAATCAAAGAGTATCTTTGATATTCGAATTAATAATTCCTGATTTTATTATACAAAGTATCATCAGGTAACTCCGACGTTCTACTATTTGATGCATGCGGGCTTCCGAGTTATTCTTTGAAGTACTCTTTCAAGTATCCGAGGTCCTCCGTTTTATTACACATAGAGACAAAATGGTGCTCTATGTTCTATTACTTAACACATATGGCTCTATTTAACACATACGAATTCCGACTCACCGATCAAGGCTCCATAGAAGAGAAGATCGAGTACTCCACGAGTGAGAGTGACACACGGAGCACATTAGTAAGAGGACCCTAGAGGTTCTCTAAAGATATTATTAAAAGCCGCTAGCTGGGAGTCGTCTCGCATCGGAGCCCTCGTCAAAGGGAGTGGATTCTCTGTTCTCCATTCAAAGTATCCATGGCTTCCACTCTTTTTTTTCGGCGGCAACGTGGACTCACGAAGGGGGAAGGGGGCGGGGGGGGGGGGGGTGGCGTAACAAAGGGATTCATTGTGCCGGTGATTCCACCAGAAAATTCTTTCCTACCCTTTGTACGCCTCCACGATCCGACGATTAAGATCTCCATTTGTTTCGCTTCAAACGAAACCAAAAAAAAGAAATAGTCGAGCCATCTCCGACGGAGAGAATGTTTTTCTCCTGATTATACGGAGACATTTCTGAGTACGACTGACTACTCCGCCTGGCACGACCCACTTCTTCTTCCTCGTGCGTCCGCCATGATGCTTTCCATGGGCCTCCCGCTGGAAGCAAAAAAAAAGGAAGCCTGGGACAAGTGTTGCCAGCTGCGGCCAGGATTATGTCGAAAAATAAACACAGTTTTGTACTCACGGCTGCCCGGCCTCCTTTTTCAGAGAAAGTTCATTTGTCATGGGACTACTGGGTTCGGACTTAACGCGCCAATTTATTCCGGCGAACTCTGCGATGGGGGAGTTCTGGAAGTAAGCCGACTCGTTAAGATGATAACTATTTTCAATTGCACGGATTTGGGTCGTTTCAACTACGTGATTGTTACAATTGGTCCGTTTAGATCCGATAATACTTGGCGGTGTATTAATTTTTCTTATTCCGGGCCGTGGAATTGGATTCAGCCAGTAATCTCTCCATTGGCATGTAATTCGGGTGTATTAAATATAAATATGTACATATGATTTCATTTGTCAGTTTCGATTGGTACCCCACATTAACCCTCGCAATATCCATAAGTCGAAATATGGGAATCAAGATATTTCCGAAAAACACCGCATTTTAAAATTTTAACAAAAACTTCGACATTCTTGAGCTTAAAAGATATGTTGACTTATATTTGGACCTGTTAATAACATGTTCAGAAACGCATATTTTGCACAGTATTTCTAGATGGCATGTTAAAGAATTGTATGGTACTAAAAGGGTTAGGCAGAACCGAAACGAAAAGCGAAAGAATGGCCGTGGACGAAGGATTCGTGTGGCACGCAATGATTCGTAGGCCCGTGAAACCGTTAATTCAATCTCTGCGTTCCAGGAGCCGCGAGACAATGCGCGGTCTTTCACCTCGACGGAGGCACAGACAGAGTTGGCACTCCAGAGTGGTCCAGAGTTACTGGAGGAAGCTTCAGATGCACGAGCACGTAGAAGAGAAAGACGGATGCGGAGGAATCGTCGTCGTGCTATGAGATTATGTCCAATGGCACCTACTTATCCTGGGGCGCCATTCCTTCATCCACCCCCACCTCACTTAGGACTCAGGGGCCTTAGCTTAGGCCTACCCGAGGTTTCCCGCTTTCCGGTTCCTGCTAGCATCTCTGCTTTTGGAAGGTAAGGCACTCGGATCGTGATTAATTTTGATTCGCTCTATTATTTCATTTGATTTTATCATCTATATTTATATATATTTAGTTCATTTGATTTTATTATCGTATTCCTTATTACTTTAGTATCTTATTGTTTCTTGTAATTATCAATATTCTACTGTTTTATTGCTACTAATATTCGCAAAAATATTACGGAATGCGTGGATGAATATTGTTACGTTGATAGTGATTTTATTTTATTTTGTGTATTTTACGGTCGCGGAGGAAACAATTTTTTTCCTTCGTGAAACTAAAAGTCTGTTCTTAATTCGCGCAAATAGCAAAAAAGTATTACGAGAAATGTAACACTGAACAAAATTCATGTTACGAAACGTGTACTTTACATGCATATTACGAGCGTAGTTTAGATGCAGTGAAAACAGAGCCTTTTTTTATTCCAGGGAACAAAAATATTACAAAATCCGCGATATTTCTAATAACAAAAATACACCGTTACTTCTATATTTATATTTCTATATATTATATATCTATTATCAATATAAATATTAATAATCTTCTTATTATTATATTAAGTTAACACATTGTTCATCGGTAACGAATTAATTCGTGTCTGAACACCCATCAACTTATGCAATTATTAAAGCTCAATTATTTTATTAAAACTTTAATTATTTTTCTGGATATTGAATATTTTAATCTCAATTTTATTATTCGATGTCCGGTGAAACGCGTTAGATGTTACATAAAATTGGTCAAGTATATTTTAATACGATATTATTTTCATATTCATACACTATTAATTAATCGTGATATGATATTACTATTATATTACAATAATTTATACATATACATTCATAAGAAATATTTGAAAAGCATAATTTGTTCAGAAACCACTTCAAACCATCTACGCGAATTACGCGAGTATAACTTTCTCATTTAATCCGCGCGTATGATGAGATTATGAAAAAGCGGAATTTCAAAACCGCTGCAATCACACGGTATAATAGTCTCGATCCGCGTAAAGGAGGGTAAGAAGATTTCAGTGGAACGGTGTCGGGGTCGTTTCATAAATAATCGAGTTAACCAATAATTCCGGCTATGGGTTTTACGAGCCGTGGGGCGAAAAATCGAAAGAGTGGTGCGTAATGTGCATCGTCGAGGAACCAGGATCAATAGTTCTCTGCGACACGCAGGAGTCACCCTTCGCGACTTTATTCCCCGGCGTAACGTTGCCTTTTGAAAGAAGGCACGCGTGACATAAATGACACGTGGAATTTTGATCTAACATTGGTTATATTTGTTATATATTCGATATTATATGTTATATCAGATATATTAGATATGGTATATTATGTGGGAGGGATTTAAATATTATATATTATGTACGGACTCCGATAGAATTGGGTTCTCAAAAAATGCATCCAGTGACACACGCGACACGTGGAATTTTAATCTTATATATTCGATATTAAATATTATATAATATATATACAGGTTTTACACCCCAAATCTACCCTTTCGCCAATCAAATTCACCCTTCTACAAATCAGGCTTTCCTACAAGGGATGAATTTGATTTGCAAGAAGGTGAATATAATCTGCAAAATGATTGATTTGGAGTGCAAACCCTGTATTAATATTATATATTAAATATTATCCATTTCATAAGAAGTCTCCGGTACTGTTGGCTTCTGAGAGAAGACAAGCGTGACATTTCCAAGGCTGTTTCCAAGATAAGGAATACAATTGTTAAAACAAGGTTTCGTCTTTAAATAAAACGACTTCGAATGTGCATTGCGTATGCGCGGAGTCGATTACGTGCATGACATTTTTCTCCCCGTATGAAGTTCGCGAAGGGACCGCGACCCTTCTCTCCAGAACCCTACAGTACTTTTCTCAGCCCTCGAATCCTTCGACTGGGGGACACCATAACGCGACATGGGGTTCCTCGAATCGATCCCGAGGACCCTTCCACACTACTCACCCGATTTCCATATTTACGGCTCCAGAAACTCGTCCCTTTGCACCCCCGCATCCAGCATCCACAAGGATCACCGGATTACCGAGAAGGGTGCCGGTTTGCTCGACACCAAAATTCATCGTCTAAGCAGTCCAATGAAATTTGATCTCCTATGGGAATACAAGATTTATTTGTCTAAGTCTGTCCTCGATTTATTTACCTCCATGCTTATTCCGTCGAATTTCGAAATTGTTTCTCATTGGATCGACATACTAATCGAAGCAAATATATTTTTGTTTATATGAATAATTTTAACTTGGATTTATTATTTGTTGTATATATGTTATATAATACAATAAGTGATATTATGATTATAAACATAATGAGTGAAATTACAACGTTGAATTAATGTAATAATAGGAGGCAATAAATGGAGAACGTTGTTCGAGCAAGTACTTAATAAAATTCATATTTTTCTGTAATATTCTAAGGACGATGTTTTGTAGTTAAATTTTAATCAGAAGTTTCGACGGGATTTTTATCCGAAATTGGATCCGCGAGAGAGCCGTAAACGTATCGTGGCACGAAGGTGAGAGTATGATCATATTTAATGTATTTGCGCGTCCGTGCAGCGAACCGTGTGTCGACGATTATCTGGCCGAGTAAAGTTCAACGCATGCCGCGGGTTCGAGAACCGTTCTTCATGGTACACCAAAGAAAAGTGGTCGTGTTTCTTACCATTGAAAATAGGAACGATAATCGTGTTGTACCGTTCGCTCGCGATACCAGGAAAAATCTTACTCTATTATGTAGTAAACGCATCATTTTCATCCGTTAACCGGAGAGGTCTTTAAAAGAATTTGTCACGCGAGTGTTTATGATTTAACAATCTAATAAGTTCGTAAGATATATTCCAATATATCTCTATTATTTGCATGTTATATGATAATTTTATATTTCATAATTTCAATTTAGAAATTATAATTTTATATGTCATAAATCCAATATTAGTAGGGAAGATCCAATTGACATATTTACAGAAATAATATATATATATATATATATATATATATATATATATATTTATATATATATATTTATATATTATATATTTATATATTATATTTATATATATATATATATATATATATATATATATATAAATTACATATATTATATTATTTGGAAAATACAAATATAATTCCCACGAATATTATATTCTAGCAGATGATAGTAATTGAATAATATGTGAACCGAGTAGAGAATCCACTTTCATTTGATATAGATAACAATACTGATGTCTAATTATAGTTAATTATCGTATATTAAATACCTTAAAAAATGATCGTTAAATATGGAATGACAAGAATTAAAGCAGTGAGATCAAAGTATAATTTACCTATAAACTATATTGCACTTATAACGTTACGCCAGTAATGGTTTAATTCGTACCAACTTTTTATAATGCTAATTGTCTACGAAGGTAATAATTCAGTAATGCTTCCATGTTTATTTATCGCGTCTTCAATCCGTGAATAAGGATTAATTACGGGACAAAGTAGAGTGTAAATCCGAAGGCAATGAAATTAATAATGAATTTACAAAATATAACGAGGTATTTCTCTCTTAATATTACGTGCTTTCTATGCGTGAAGTAAGAAGATGCGCGTCGATATGACTTTATCTTTTAAAGGTATCTGCTTTGTTGCTCCAAAGGTGAACGTAATAGAAGTAACGAGCATTAATCCACTTTAATTAGGTACACAAAGTATTCTTTTGCCGATAGATTGAAATTCGAAAGTATCCCGGAGGATGAAAGTTTTGTTCGATGATGCGAGAGTTATTTTCACTGATACGAAATTCGCATACCTCGGTAAACGAATATTTTAATACACTGAATTTCACTGCAACCAATTATTCAAAGATCGAAACACAATATCAAATTACCACTGCAAGTATCTTAAGTCCAATTATTGCACTCATGGATTTTACTTAAATAATCCAACTAATCCAAATCCACTATTTCGACTCATTAATTAAGAAACTAAGAATGATCTATTAAAAAATAGAATTGCTAAAATTACGATTGGTAATTCAAAAATTGGCTCCCAACTATGTAAGGTTTTGGAAAGAAGGCTCATTGTGACCTTATGCAGCAAGATACAATATACAACATATAACCGATGCAATATATATATCCTACACAACTAATGAAAGGTCGAAATTCCACGAGACAGCTACGTCACGAGTGCCTTCTTTCCAGAATCCAGAATAGATGCGTAGCATAGAAGCAAGATCAGCGAGATCAGCAAGATCAGCAATTGCTGGAGCAGGAGTCTGTGTCAGTGGGTCACGCAAACGATCGGTTCTTGTCTTTCAGGGACGCTGTACCGAAGCAATGTTGCGGCTTGGGTTCACCGCCTGTGCGTTGGTCCATATTGGGCGTCGGCGTCGTTGGCCTGGTTTGCGCGGGTGCTGGCGCCCTCCTGGGTGCCCTCAGGGCCTCAGGCCGCGATCACATCGCCGTAGCGCTTCTCATGATCGGTAAGAAACCTCCTTTTACTTCGCGTTCTTACGATCGTAGAATCTTACAATCGAACTGACTTGCGCAGTAAGGCCCACAAGTTTGGGGCCTGAACATGTTAGAACAAAAATTGACGGGTCTAACTTCGTAAACCCCCCGAGCTATGTTTTGTTGTACCGCAGTGAAAATGTTGGGCCCTATTGTAATACATTATAATTATATTGAAAAATAATAATAATTGTTTGATTCTACTACCTCTTTAATATTTTCGGGCCGGACAATTTTGGGCCTTACTACGTATTTTTTCATTTGTTAACCGGGAATGGCAAGGTAACTTGTCATTCGAATTTAGCATGAATTTATTTTGTAACTATATTTAATTAACCAGATGATGATCTTTTTAAGAACTGAACAGATTTAAGATCTCTGGTTTGGGAACACGAATACTTTTCGTATTTATTTAAATTATTTGTTTAATTAACCGCTTGAGATTAATTTCACCTCAGATTATTTTTGTATACGGATACAATTTAATTGGTTAGCTGGTTAAGTCTCTTAATTCTCATGAACTTCTTATTAAATAATTCCGCAAAGATCCACCTCTATTTTCTGGTTTGGAAACGTAACTACTCTTTGTATTTATTTAAATGAATTCCTTAGAAATCGACGATAAATCAGGCTTGTTTTTCATAATTAATATGCGCGATGCATATTATGAAGTAATCGCAGAAATGAGTGTTATATATTTGTAACAACTCTTGCGCACCTCGCCTTGCGACAGAATTGCGTTAACCGAATGGGAATGAACACCGTAGGTTCACAAGATTGTCTTGTAATTTAAACAAAAGCGAGGTGTTGCAACAATTGTGGAGTACCTCCTAGTTGACGCGTATTCTTTTGCAAAGAAGTACAAAATAGAAAAACTATTTTTTTACCACTTAATACGACGCTCATAAAATACAGCAAATATAAATATTGGTCCGAGATACCATAAAATAACACACGGCTTTATATCTGCCAAATCAATATTGATAATAATTAATCGCAGCATTTAATTCGCTGGGAAGACGAGGTAAATAAAAACATCATTTAATTGATTTTGATTAATGGGGAGAGTAATGAAATTAATAAATAAAGTAGTATCTGCGATATGCATAGATGTTTCCGGAGATAGTTGTATTTATGGAGGTAATTAATATATTAATAGATTATGAATTCTATGAATTCATTCGTGGAGTGGATTAATTAACTGGGTTAAAGTTACAGCTACATTCTTACGAATATAAAGAATCTCAAATTATCATATTTCAACGAGAGACGAAATGTTGAAACTGAATCATGTGGTCCAAGGTTTTATCATCGAAAGATTAATCTCGGGTTCAACTACCCGATATGAAACCAGTATTTAAAGTGCAATAATATTTCAGCAACAAAAAAGTATTTATTCCATCGCCAATTAATTTCCAATATTCATCGATATCCCAGGAGTTCGAATAATCGAAAGAAAATTTCAAATAAAAACATTTAACAGAAATAAGATTCCAATCGTATCAGAAATATTAAAATAGATAAACCACAGTTATGATTAGATTACTAACTATTTCAGATTCAATTCGCACTGAGATCACTTTAAAAATTCATCCAACCGCCAATCGATTCCACCAAAATCAATTTCCAATAATTCCCGACGTCCCAGGAGCTCTAATAATAATCGAAGGAAAATAGAAACCCACGGTGATTTTCCCACCGGTGCCGTTGACTTATACGCGAGAAAGTTAACCGAGAGCGGTTCGAAATTTCCTAGTCTATCATTGGCCGAGAATTCAATTGAAATAAATCATTTATGAATGATTACGTCACCCGCGACACTGTGTGGTCTGTTTTAGCCATTGGTGGAAAACTCCCATGGATCGTCGGTGTAATATATTTCTAATACACGGCTGGACATTGCCACTCGCAAAAAGTGAGAATTTCGCACGGCCTGATTGCGTAATCTTTCGCGGGGACGTTAGATTACGAATGCGAGTCGGTGCGGTTTACACCTCGGTGAACCAAAGTATAATAATACACCTAGTCGATACAGATCTCCTTTTATTTGAATTTTACCGCAATCTTACGGAACATTCGTGCCTCCAGCATTGACGTATGCGATACGTAAGCCGGTGATATTAATGAATTAATTGCGTAACCTTGTTTCACAAACCTCGAGTATGTTTCATTGGAAACATTGATATTATTGTGCGCAAAGTGTCCGATTTACTTCAATATCTATAGCGAAGTAGAATGCATTGATAATTATATGGTACGTGTTTAGTATAATTAAAGCACTGCATATATTTCACAAGAAGTTTCATATAAATAATATCAAATTATAGCAGAGCTAATGAAGAACATATTTAATCGAAACAGTGAAATCAAAGTAGTTCGATGTAATTCAAGACACATAAATTTCATGTTTTTTATCTTCATCAAATCTTATCAAACTCATCAAACTAGTTGGGCATAATTCAAGGCAGACAAATTTATTAGAATAGTTAGCGATAAAATGATTGAACTTCTTCTTCGCTTTAATTCTTTTCTTCTCGTGAAACCCGCGCAACGTTCGGAGCAACGTCGTTTAATTATTTTCTCTCCGCCGGGGCTGATATAATTAGAAAATAATTAATCGCGCAGCCAGGTCGTCGACATAATTTCATTCCTTTGACGTACGAGGGAAAGTACGTTAGTCGTGCGAAATTATTTATGCGAGTCTACGAGTACTCGGAGATCTTGCAATCTCTGGCATAGACACTGCTTTAGATGCACTTCGAGTGGCTCTGCAGTTTGGTTTCAATCTACTTTGGCTTTTGCTCTGCTTTTATTAATCGAGCCGCGTACCAACAGCTGTCCTCGTTGCGTGCTTCGAACCATTCGAATTCAATCGGACTCGAATGCAAATGCAATTCCGTGGGCCGAGAACCACGATGTCTGCTAATTAGTCTCGACGTTTAAGTTCTACTCTCTGAGTGGTCATCCTTGTGTCAGAAAAAAAGATACCCTGAGAATTGTGTAACAAACACTTCGATGTATCCACTCCTTCGATTAATTATTGGATCCTTGGTTAATTAGATGACCCACGTATTAAATTAGACGATAACACTATCATTATTTTAATATCATTATTCGGAGGTTATTATTAATATGGAAGAAGAATATTTGCTCGCGAATTAATTTTGCGGAGAATGATATTAATTGGAGGAAGCGCATATGAAAATAGACGATAACACTGTAGTTATTGTAAAATAATTATTCGAAGGTTATTTTTAATTTGAGAGGAGAATATTTTCGAGAGAATTAATTTTGAAGAGAACCATATTTCAAAGAGGATACTGGATTCAATGAAACCAATTTATTTGAGGTACCAATATTAATATTTTGTATATGGTAATGTCAGACGTCGTGTACGGAACACTCGGTTTATTTATTATCCGATCTATTCATAGAACTGTCGACTCGTATAATTCACGGAAATCATGGAATGATTCGGTCGCACGATTGTAGCTAATAATATACATTTGAAGAAAAGTGACCGTGAGGACGGCGCATCTCGTTCGCACCACTTCCTTCGGCAACTTTCTTCTCCTCGAATGTTTTTATCGTGGAATAATGACATGTTGCATAGACAGTGGTATAATGGGAATCTGAGGAAGTACGAATCCAGGAAAGTCGAATGGGGTAATGACTCAATTTTCAACGGGAAAATTTATTACCTGTTCGTAAAAACCGGCACACTTGGAAGCGACAAATATCACGCCAACGAAACAGAAATCTAATTAAGATCATCGAGCAATGATTTCCTTAATTTCACTGTCCCGCATTTTGAGTGTAAAATGGTCGAATTCGAACGTGCCGCGGTTAGCGGATTTCGCAGGAAATAATTCCAGTTTGACTTACGTAAATGAAGTTAAGTAACTGATAGGAAAAATGTTTAACCTCTGTCATATGACGAGTGATAAGATCGATTAAATATTCTTAATAATTTGGTATATTATAATTTTGAAAAAAGAAATCTCGATACCTTTATCTCATCATATTATTAATATTAATTAATATTTCTGGATCCCATATTATTTCTGTAGCATAAGGAGAATAATTTTGTCTATTCTTCGACAAAAACCTCGACGTACGCGTGACAAAAGGAGGAAAAGTGATTTAATAATCCGTGTAGAATCAATTATATTCGGTGGTATCCAACGTGAGAAAGGCAAGCGAGGTTTAAAGAAGAGAAGAAGAGAGGAGGAAGAAGTTGAAAGATAGACGAGGAAGATGAAACGAAGAAATAGAAGAAGAGGCAGAAGAAGAAGAAGAAGGTGACTGAGCGTGCAGGCCTCGAAGCGGAAACCTGTTTCACTCGCGAGCATCCACTCTGTCCGCTTCTTTCGCACGAAATCTACGAAGGAGTACCACTCGAGACGAGGCCGATGGGAGGCTGGATCATGGACCAGATTTTCTCTCGGAGAACATCGACGGATCGGAAGAAGGAACGCGATAAAACCGATAAAACCGATAAAACCGTCGCTCCTTCGCTACCCGAGATACCATTAGAACTTCGAGTACCGTGGATCTAATGCACCGATGATTAGAATCTGCGAGGGACGGTATTGTTTTACGGAACTTCTTACTGGATGAATACCGTAATTTTTTATCCGGGAGCACTTAAAAAAATGAACGATTATAAATAATATAATGTATTATAATAATCACATTATTGAATATTCATAATTCAGGAAGAAAATAAAGTCTGATATATTCATAAATATATATTGTGTACTTATAAGTTCTGTAATTATTCTCTAATTATCCTGTGATTATTCTGCATTTATAAGTTCTTAGATTTTCATAATATACTATTTCATTAATATAGTATATTATATTATTAGCATTATCTTCTAAGAGGTATTAGAAGAAAAGATATAAAATATAATTATTATCCTTCGGCAATTTTCATTAATATTTATATATTACGAAGACTCGTTATTCCAACTGGTGCACGGACACGCCATAATTATAATTATTAGTCGTCATTACATTGTGTTACAATACTTTGTAATTCTTATTACCATCACTGTAGTATACACTCCATTCGAAGAAGACCGGAAAAGGAGTTCCCTCGCACGGCATTTATTCGTGAACCGGAAATACGTCGGAGTAGAGTCGAGTTCCTTAATAAAGGAACATTTGGCTTCATAAATGAACAGTGAAATCTGCCTTGCATTATTAAATACTAACAGCTGGGAATTTCAGTGAGATCGGTGAAAATAATTGCGAATGCTATTCACGATCTGGAATTAACTTGGTCGACTGATGATATAAGAAGTTATCTACATAACACGGTGGACACGTTTCAAGTCGGGGTACCTCGCGATACGTGATAAGAGTGTGTTAACTTAAGAAGGAAGTTGAGTAGTTTAGCGAAGTACAGGTTGTCCACCAAGAAAAAGCACAATAAAAATATAAGAAAAATGTAGATCGTGAGTTCGAGCAAGTATAACACGTTACTGTCATTAAACCATACATATAATGATATAAAATAATTAATATGCATACATCGTCATCTTTCACGTGGATATTACCAGAAACTCAAATAAAATCAAACATTCTAATAAACCATACTGCAGTGACACAACATAATATAGTAATGAAATCATCATATTATAATTATTTAATAACTACCATTATTACAGTCAGTAGCATATCACTGCATGACTATAATAATAATGTAGCTGTTGTATAATTCTCTTCGATTAAATATAACAAGTGTAGTTCCTTCAAGGAATAGAATAATATGTAATAATATAATGTGTAATAATATGTACGACAACCGTAGAGGGTATAATAATAACCGCGACGATTTTAATAACAGTAATATCGTGTGGTAGACCACAAGAGAAGAGATGAGAGTCGGCGGAGGGAATTCAAAGGTTTTATGCAAATTGGTGGAATCGGCGGTAGAAACGGAATAAGGAGCAGCTCGAAGAAATCGCGGGAGCAAGTAACTCCGGTGTTCGGTCGAATCGGCCGATCGCGGGAGATCGCGGGAGTAAGAAAAGAAGGGGGCCCCCGATCGCAAGAGTTACTTTCTAAACGTGGGCATGTAACCTGCGACCCGCACAGAATGCCTCTCACAATGGGAGAACGTCTAACCTACAGAGATCGATGTCGTACGCCCACACGTCACGTGACTCCTTGAGTCCCCGGATCCGTAAGTCCCTGAATCTCACGGACTCGGGGACCGAAAGAACGCGAATCTACCTGGAAGATGGTTCAAAGAAATTGTACGAAAAGAAAGGGTCCTCATAGAAACCTCCACTGAAATATGCATCGAAGATGCCTTTCCACGAATATATTCTTAAATGTTGAATATTTTGATTTTCTATTATGTTCTTCCTTAAATGTGGTTTGAGAGATAATAATTTCAATGTTATTCTAAAATCGTTAAAAATATGGGATACTAACGTAATTGTAATTAATAATAATTATTAATATGTTTACTATTCAATGAGATACAAGTACCGAACAACGCGATTTCTTTTCTCAGTAAAATTAATTTATATTTTAGTTTTATTGAAGCTTGTTTCTGGCGATCGAATAAAAATACCACGAAATATGAACGCGACAGATTTCTGAGAATAGCCAGCGGATTTTTAAAGGTAAAACTTATTGTCGGAGATAAAAACAGGGATATAAATTATGGCGGAGTTTATCTTCCCTCGCAGTTCATTATTGTTGCTCGGTATGAATCTCAATTATATTTTTTCCGGCGACGTACAAGGCACTCGAGGGAAACAAGTTTTTCTTAGGCTACTGCAAACCACTGAAATTTAGTGAAACATGGCTCGAGCACCGAGGAAAAAAAAAACTTGCTTTATTAACGCGTTAGTTTCGGGATATTAGATTCCTTCCTCGGCACTCGACCGAGTGCTTTTCTTGCACTTAACATTTCAATTTATCTTGGCTGGAAACTCTTGAGTCTCTTAATTAAACGGTGCTTGGAAGAAATTAAACTGCAATTATTCCATATTCCCATAAGAATTGCGAGAATAAATATCATTGGAATATTTCATATTTCGCCACATTTGAAACCATAATCTTTAAAATACTGAAATAAGTTCTTCGTATCATTTAAATACGGAATCAGATAACTAGATTATTCGTAATAAAATAAAATAATTAGTTTTTCCTTCTGGATATGGAAATAGATAAAGAGATTTTTGGCAATAAAATAAAATAACGTAGATAAAACGAGCTTGAAAGAATAATTTCAGAAATAATCACACAAATTTAAGGCTACACTTATCTGCTAAATTCTAAAAATACCAAACTTGAAAATATACTAATTTCCCTGGGAATTCTCAGGATATTACTCAACTCATGAATGAATCCACGAATTCAATTTCAAGTATTTCTAGTATTTCAAGTATTTCAACCGCCAACACCACTTTTACTTCAAATAGTTCAACTCTTCGAACTAGTCGCGCAATATTCATCCTAACCGAGGTCCGCGACATTTTTATATTTGGAACACGAATATCGTGTTATGCGATAGAAATTGCGGCAGCGTAATTAAGTCATGAAAGGAAAGCCGGATTTGAAGTTGCTTGAATTGAGATAAATCTGTGATCTAAATCCGCGAAATAAGAATTTATTTTAAATATCCATAATTTTTACCTCGTTATTTGTCTCAAATATCCATATTTTATATCTCATAATTGATCCCAAATATCCATATTTTATATCTCAATCTTCAAATTTCACGAGTGAGTTGTCAAACCATTAAAATTATTTATAATTTTGCCCTCCAAATTTACCTCAAGTATTCATAATTTACATCTCATAATTTTCAAGTTTCGATACCTATCAATTTCACGAGTGCTCTCAAATTCATCAGACCCATATATCCGTAATAATTATGACTATATAGCACGGATATATTTTTTTTTCTAAATTGAAGTACTCGCGTGAAGTCGTTCCTAGACGAACCATCCGGTGAACGGGTTAAGAAATGCCGGATATAATGGTGAAAAAGTCTAAGGTGCGGAGAGAACACGATGCGAAACTACGAAAGCACCGGCTCTTTTCCGCGGAGGATGTATTTCTCAGCTCTCACTATTCACATGCTGACTCGCCGTGAGAACACGCGATAGCGCTTTACGATAATGTCATCTTCATTTGTTGCTCCGCTGCTTTTCACTTTGCTCTTCAACATTTATCTGGAACGCTTCACCTCGAGTCTGTTCTGCTGATTCCGTTTCTTAATCAGGAATTCTTTGGAATGTCAACAAGAATGCAGCTTTCTTGACGAATCCCACTCTTCATAATTTTCACGAAGAATATTATATCATCCTTTGCATTTCTTATATTAAATTTAAATATAAACGTGTATCCTTTTATGCACTTTTTTGGTTCACCATTCTTTATTACGAAGGTAAACTTTGATAATATCAAGTTGAATATTATAAAATAAATGGTACGAATAAATTTGGATAAAATGATCGAATATAATATTATAAGATTTCACGATCGTGAAGCAAACAATTACACCGCCGTGTGTTTATTAAAAGTGATATGTTTCAGCGACAGACTTTCACTTTCTTCCGTCGATTTTTAAAATTATGGAGAATATATTTATGTGATCAAACTAGTGTTCAACTTTAATAGTCAGTCATGGTCAGCTTAGTAGTCAAATCCTATTATAAATAAAATTGTAACGTAAAGCATGTCTTGATTTTAATGCATTACCCCATAATCGAGACGTTAATTGTATCGATATCGAATTAAGATAATATTTTTATTCCTCAATAACTTTTAATTAATTTCACTACCGTAATTTTAACTTGTCATACTTATAACACAATCTACAGACTGCATTACAGCATACTTATAAAATGTTTTTATCATATAAAATGTTAATTAAGCATTATTTACTCTTCATCTGTGATACATTCTTAAAATGAATGTTTCGAAAACTTCCTATTTTTAAGTATTTACACCTCAAACACGGAACAATTCTTTCCGTATTCGTGTCAAGGGACACCGGTAGTTCTTTGTAGTTCTTGTTAAAGTTTAGTGAAAGTTGGTATTTGTTAGTACCTGGTGTCCATTGTTCCAGGTATAGGAGTGGTCCTGGTGACGGTGAGCGCGGTAGCGTGGCGGGTGACCAGTCGAGAAAATTGCGGCAGTTTCTTCGGCTTTACTGGAATCTCAGGGAGGATCCCACCTGCGAGGCCGATACATCCTTACGCAGCCATGATTTATCCGGAATTCCAATTCAGAACACCGCCACCAAGCTACCAGGTGAAATACCAACAGTTTCTCCACGATAATTCTTCCTTCTGCCTTCGTTTTACTTCGTGATACATTGGTGCAATTCCTGTCGAATTCTGGAGGGAAGCCACACGTTGACCTTACACGGGGAACACCATATATAACATAATATAATATATCTAATAGATCAGGAAAAATGGGTGATTTTAAAATTCGATCATTTCCGAAGATACACCTTTCTCCATTTTTACTAATTCAACCCAAAAGTCTGCTATTTTAATTCTTATTTGAAAGCATCGAATTCAATCTTTGGCTTCAAGTAGCAGACTAATTAATAAAACTAAAGAGAGAAATCTGGACTTATTTGCAATCGGTATTTAATTCAAAGCAAATGTGGGATGATAAGAATTATTGCTGCTATCGTAACTATTATTTCCATCGGATTTCAGGCGAGCATGCAGGAGTACAGGTTGCGATTTTTGCTGCTGGACCGGTTGCAGCCGACATCCTCACCGCCTCCGACGTACAGGTCGAACGCCGGGAGTATCGTTGCTCCAGGTTCGACCAGGGAGAGCAGACCACCGAGTTATTGCGCCAGATCGAATGTGCCACCGAACACCACGATCGTGCCCTCGAAAAAGGACGCGAATCTCGTCAGGATCGTTCAAACAGAATCGGAACCGGTGATACTCAGCGGTGATCAAACACCGCCGATCACCGCGGTCGAAGTACTCGCGCATCTTTAGTTCGACTCGATCTTTCTTGCCATTTCGCGAAGGCTCTTTTTGTGCGGATGAAACGACGAGGTTTAAATTGTGGATGTTAACATGGTATTGAAAGATGAAGATATTTTGGATTTTTACCATTGAGATTGGAATTATAATATTGTGATTTAGTTCGATTCGATTTCATACGATGTATCGTAATTTGTCAGTGATTATATCTTCAATGTAGTATACTTGAGATAATTATGTTATTAATACGAAATACTTGAGATTCTTGGACCTCCTAAGATTGAATATGATTTTTATTCCTTTTATTTTATATATTCAAGCGAAGAAATTATAAGTATCATTCTATAATAAATTTTATGTTATATGCTCGAAAGATGAACTTTGAGAGTCTACGGTTCCTAGGATCTTTCTAGTTCTGAAATTCCAAAATATACTTCAACATTTTTTTATATTATTATGCGACCAATATCGTACCCCGTTTCATCGATTAAACCAATTTTCATATACAACTGTCTGATAATTATTGTCGTCGATGAGCGTATCAGAGATAATTAGATTCGATTAACACTTGCCAGAGAAACTAGTGATTGGCATGGTATCATTAAGGGATGAATATCGTAGCCGGAGAAGAATGCGTTTAACACGATGGACCTGAAAAGAGTTTAAAGCACGTTAGCATTGCGAGAGGGAGAGAGAGAAAGAGAAGATAACAGAGATAAAAGAAATAAGAGAAATAAGAAAGGAACGGTTGTGTATTTTTTTCAATAGCGATCGACTCGAAGCCCTTAAGATTTAAGTGTGATAAAGATTGATAATAGAAACCGCAAAGAATTGACTCGTTGACCATAGATCATTATAGTGGTCCTATAGTTGTATTTAAACGTTATCACGCGAGAGAACTTATCTGTCGTGCAATATTATTTATTGTTTCATTCGCGAGCCTATAATGTCGATCGAGTATTAGTCACTTTACTCGTAGATTTATAGAATCCGATCGGTATTCCGGAGAATGAAATTCCTCCGATAAAGCAACGCCAAAATGATGAGAATTATCGTAAGATTTACGCGCGTTAAGAACGATGGGAATTAATGAGTCGAATAACGATTTATGAAAACATTTTCCATACCGAGTGACTGAAAGCGAAACGATTTATTGTCTTTGGAGACTATATTCAACCTAGCTGTACAATAATTACCAAGTTTTTGTGCTATGTTCATGGAAATCGTACCGTTTTACCGATTATATTGTAACGTGGTATACTTTCGTGTAATGCAATTAGTTTGTAAGACGTCATCCTGTATATATGGCGAGAATAATTGCGAGGTCGCGCGTCGAATTAGCGACTCAAGGAGACGCGTGAATAGAAACATTTGCATCGTAAAACAGAAGGATATTTGTAAAACATACATTGTGCCGAAAGAGTTTGTAAGTGCTTCCTCTTATCAGAGACACTCTCGCCTGTCGTCAACCCTCTGTAACGTCATGTAATTTCGAAGTCGTACATTATCCCTATCTTTTGTTTTGTTTCACTCGTTCGTTGTAATAATAATATTAAAAGTACGCGCAACAATCGTCACCCTTTTCAGTGCATTTAAGTAATCATTTTCTTAGTATTTTCATGTATTGTAGCTTTGTTAGATTCCCGTTCAACTAGTTTCATGATATACAATTTCTTCTTAGACACGAAAACAATTGGGTTATAGAGGGTTAAAAAACTTGAACAATAATTCTAGCACGTAAACACTTCGTCTTACCATAGATTATAGTGAAGATGTCGTAGCCAATGTAATGTTTCAATAATTTTATTACTGCGAATAAACGGCAAGCGGGAGTATCTTAAGTGAAACGGAAACGGAAACGGAAGCGAATCGGAAGGATTCGTAGATGTCGCTTCTGTGCGTCATTAGCTTCGAAATATCTTCGAGTGTCGGAGATCGTATTCTCGTGTATTTTAAGTGGATCGTGCGTAGTTTCAAAGTTAGTTACGTTTTAAAGAGATACTAAGAAGCTGTGTATATTTTCGGAGTGCCGAAGGACGGTGGCGATTACGGAAATTCTGTGGTTTTAAGTGTAATTAATGCTGTCGAACGCTTTGTCGCCATGTAGTAAGGTTTGCTACTCTTCTCGTTCTTTACGACTCGTGTCGATGATCATCGTCGTAAGCCAGACGTAAACTGAGAATCATGTAAGTTGCGTACAACATATAAATATTTTTGTAATTATTACTCGACGCTCGCATGCGTCGATCGTCTTCGAATGATTAAGCGCATTCATAGTACTATCGGCACACGATTTTAAATAAGCGAATGATTCGTTGCAAGTTTCCGTGGAAATACTTCATTGGAACCTAATCTATAATCGAAGCAAACAATGCAATCAGTTTTCATTTTGTAGTACATTTAACATTTGAAAACACTCCGCTAGTAATTTCTCTGTCCTTATTTTACAATGGACCCAAAAATTTGGGGTTAAGCTATCAATTCATATTTTATAGTAGACTCTAGGTTTGAAATAATCACGCAAATAATCTATCAGCCCTTATTTTATAATCAATTCAAAGTTGGGAGTAATTTCACGAGTAATCCATGAGTCGATATTTTATAATAGATCGAAGACTTGAAATAATTTCGCGAATAATCTATCAGTGTTGCGGTAGATCCAACAGTTTCGGTTAATCTATCGATTTATATTTTATAATAGATCCAGAATTTCGAATAATTTAATACCTGAAATTTTACGGGATACAATGCACAAATCGTCGATTATTTTTGATGGGGTACCGATGGTATAATATAACAGTAGATAGGGGTATAGTAGCGGTAACCACACGAGTGGAAAAAACTTGGATAGGGCGGCCTTTGACACTCGTTAACCAAACTCGCAGTGATTCGTGATACGAGATGCAGATTAACTAAAAAGTCATAGATCGAACGAGTATGTTGTTCCTTGATATTATTGTAGGACAATTTGTATATTGACGAGAACAAATATAAAATATATTTATCTGACTAATTCGATTCTTCCTTGGACTCCGTGTTTCTCTATGGTGCTATCGAATCAATATGGCTTCACAATTAAATTTATTCGAACTTCTATATAACATAAAATTATAGATCCGAATACTTTTCTTGTAATCCAAATTGAATGACATAAAAATATATTTCTGTGAAATGTATATGAATTTCCTTGACTCGTCTATTTTTATATATAAAAAAGGCAATAGAATGAATGGCGCTTTAATTATATTGAAGTTGATATCGTAAGATCCAACAAAGAATTTCATTTGCTAAGGATTTATTAATGTTTCTCAACTATTTGACTTTGTTATATTATTATAAATAATTGTTTTTCAATTGAATTTCAATTGGAACTAGACACCATGGAGAAAAACAATGCAGAGCTCGAGAGAACTCGTAAAATCGAATCGAATTAATTACCATGAAAATATGCGAAGTTTTATTACTGTGATATTCTTCCTTAGCCGCACCGGAGACTACATATATTTGTGTCTTAAATTAACGAACATGTAACTCAGATTAATGGACATGGACAATTAAATATAATCGTATATGAATATTTTCTCCTATTGTTTTTCATATTTAATTAATAATTAATGTCAACGAACGAAACGAGACGATTCGTTCTTCCGCAATTAATAAAAATACAGGGCCTCCTCCAAATAGTGGGTGATACTCGCGAACAAAGTTAAATGAAAGTCGCCGAATAAGTGTCAATAACTAAGGAATCAGTGAAGATATTTTGATGCAACAAAGTGCATTCGAAAGAGCGGACTTTTCTCTATAAGATCATTGACGGACAAAAAAATCCCACGATTTCCGAGCTCTCGAAATTTCAGTTCACACCGCCACGGAGACCCGGTTATTATTTGCGCTGGCTGAATTTCGAATTTATATTTGAGTTTCTGCATAATTAAATTTCCGACGCTACAATTTTATGTATCTCAATCCTGGCTCCTCTCAGTTTTCCTCTATCCACATTTCCGAATTACATTTGAGATTCAGATTAATTAAATTCCGGGGGGGAAAATTTTATTACATCAATCCTGGCTCCTCTGAATTTTAGGATGCCAAATTTTCAGTTTATGTTCGGGCCATGATGCCATTTTATTTTTCAGTAAAATACAGGAAAAAAATATCCACTAATTAAATATCGAGCAAGTGAAACTTTAAATCTCCAAATTTACTTTTGTATTCCAATATTTCTTAATTATTTCTTTGCCTCATCAGAATCGCAAGAATGTGGATTCCGATTGGTTTCTTTTCTCGTCGATGAAAGCTTTCCACTTCGATCAACTTCGAATAATAAAAGCACATTTATTTCTTCATCGAAATAAGATGAAAATTGTGTATAAATCAAACCCTAATTAAACATCTCAAATTAAATCATTATGAATCAAACTGTAGTTTTCAATCGATAGATTAGTACGGGATCAATTAAGAGGGATAATAAATGGAGAATGAAATCGACGCCATCGACGAATGTAGACGATAATATAAGAATAATTTATAGGCAGTAATAATTAACAACTACATTAACGATGATAATAATAATATTAATCCGAAATAATTCCTCCGTTCTCGTTTACTAGCTTCGCCTCTTTGGCTTGTGGACACTTTGTGACTGACCTTAGACAATATAAATAAACGCACGATCAAACAACTGTTCCCTCGAATTGATTAACCTCAACGTAAGCAACAGAATTCAATAACACGAATTATCTAAGAAACATAAAATAATCATCGTCACAATACGATGTTTCCTCAAATTATTCAATAATAATTACACATGAAAATAATTTACTGAAACATCGCCATCGAATTTCATTTATTTTTTGAATGAATACTGAACTGTGTTTTAAGAGATTAAAACAATTTCTTGAATATTTTATCATGGTTCAAACTCGTTCGAGGACCTGCTTCGATTCGAGTAGAAACAGATGGTGGGAAATTAATAAATAAATCAATTCGAGGGAACATTCGTCTCGTACATGGTGCACTATATTGTAATTAATTAATCGCAGCTGCCGTATAATTATAAATAATTGTATCGTTAACCCTCTCGCTTTCGATTATCGAGTAACTTTTTCACGCAGTCGCATCTCTTATCAGATCCTTCGAACACCGATTTCCTTATCTCTTATCAGTGGAAGGATTCCAAGACTTAAGTCTTCGCATTTACAGTATTTCGCAATCGACTTCATAAATCACGCAAAAATAATATTTAATCAATAATTAATTAATTTTGGATAATTTATTACCATTTTTCTTATCAAGTATTATTTTTCCTTATCAATTTTCCTTATCGCTCGCCGATGCATCCTGGAACGCTTATCATTTATTATCAGCTGGTAGTAATTCGAGTGCGAATCTTCCAACTCATTATACTCAATTAAAAAACAAACTCACTATTTCCTTGATCATGAATCTCTTAATTAAATGTGCTAATTATTTAGTAGCTGATTAAAATATCGCTTAAAATAAGTGGCATAAATAATTTAAAATACTGAGAACGACTCTATTGATGCGGAGTCTAATCGGTTTAAAATTAATCGATTGATACTGGAATGAATCTTCGATGAAATAATAATCTTCGATAATCTTAAGATATCAATTTATGATAAGAGAACGATTCTTTCGCGGATTTAATGACACACGCTTTCCTTAAAAGCTCTCGAATTACGGGCGTCCCAGGTGCATCTTTCGCGTGCAACGATCCTCCGCTGCGATTAAATAAATCGAGGAGCGCATTAATTAAAAATGAACTGGATTACACGCGTAAACTATGCCCACGGCGACTATATTAATAAATTAAAGGAGAAAAGATACGTTGGACTCATTTTCTTCTCGCTGATTACGAGACATCTAAGTTATTAGCTTAAGCCGTGAATCGCACAAAAAAACATAAAAAAAGAATCGCGCTTGGTAATTAATTTATCAATCATTTATAAACAACTCACAGATACTTAAGCTTTTTATGAAATCACGAAAATCTCGGACGAAAAAATTATGTGAATCTGGATGGGATTTCTAAGATCGTTTCATAAGTAACTGATTATTCTGTGATTATTTTATAAATCTAATTAAAGATCGTGATTAATTGCGAGCTAAAATTAGGTTTTTGATCAAAACCAATTTTGAATTCCATATTTCGATACTTTTAACGTGGATTTTAAATCCCGTTATGTGTTGCAATTGAATTTATTAATTTCATTATTAAATTTCCATGCATGCGGTGAAGTAAGTTATAATTAAAAAGCCTTTCCAAGCGGAAATAATATTTAACTGCAAATATTTATTATTTATTTATTATTCCAGATGGAATAATAATTATATTCTGCAAATTATAGAAACTATATGCTTCCATATTCCACTTGAATTATATATAGATTAGGATTATTAACTTCTATTAATATCCATCTTCGTTTCTCGAATAATTAAATTCCTGTTAAAATACTAAAATCATTTGTAATTTAATTTTGAAGAAGTAGGAAATAATATTCCACAAAATCACTCCGTTAAGTTTCTGTTTCCTAAAATACCATTATATTTTACGAGATAACTGTTTTATCATAATATAATAATAACTGATTTATCCATAATATTTGTCGGGATAAATATTAATTTATCCTTGATATTTGACGGGATAAATGTTAACAGGTGGCTTTGTAAGAAGGTTTCTTTATTCAAGAAGACATTTTTCTTTCCGAGTCTGAAGATCAACAGAATTGAAATCGAGCAGTCGACTCGATAAAGCGACAAAACATTATTCCTTCGAAGGAGCAATTGATTGTCAGATATAAAACACTCTTTGATTTCTAGCGTGGCTCATCGGACATCGAAACTTTCAGTAACTTATGAAACGACCGACCAATATTTTCATATTTCATCATTTTTTACAGCAACACGTACGTTCTTTACATTTCTCTCGCTCGAAGAAAATACGTGCTCGTCGGCGGATTTTCTATGAAATAAATAATAAACGCGCACATTTTAGCATTCTTGTCTATCGATGTCGAAGATAAATGCAACTTGGTCTCCGCAGATATTTCTACTTTATTTATGCGAGACTCGCTGGCGATTGGTGCTTTCGTTTTTCACTGGTTCGAGACTTTTTTTATCGCTGGGTGGTTCGGTTTTTCTCAAATAAATGTCTTATTTTTATGATGATTCCTTTTAATTATTCATGGTGCAATATATTATGTTAATTGAATAAAATTAATTATATTTGCGGGACTCATTCGGGTATCTTCATATTAAGATGGTCGACAGTAATTAATATTTGATAAATTAAATAATCAACGAATTATTATTCGCAATTTTTTACATTATTTAGGTGAAGATAATAAACATAATTTCAAAGAAATAAAATTATTGACTTTTTTGTTCTTTGATAAGAATCAAGAATTTTCGTGATGTAATTAATTTTTTTATAATACAATGTATTTGATTATAAAAAATCTGATATGTTCAAAGAAATGGTTTACTGACTTTAAAGGGTCGAATATTGTTGTATATTTTTATGAACTCTATATAATTGTGTAACAAGAAATTAATTAATTTATATGCCAGAACATGTTCGGTAAATGTGTACTAATCGTTAAGCGATCTTCTTTTCGCAAAACAATCGGTTTTCGGGTGATTAAAGCGAACTAAACATCCCACGATGGTTAATTAAAGCCGTACAAATGAAACACTAAATTCTCGAACAACGATGCTACCATAAAAGTACCAATTTCGCAAAAGAATATCATCAAACGTATCCCCCAATTATCACCATTTTATCGTCCAATCGATTCACGCTTGAATTTCATCCTTGTTTTTTAACGAGCTCGATGTTTTTGTATTGTTAAACATTAATTCCTTCCCGAATCAATCCCCCGAAACCGAATAATGATTCAACCGTCGGATATCCGGACATGAATTTTAATCCACTTTTCCAATTAATTCATAATTAAGTACGACGGTTAATGGAGTCCTGAATAATTCGCGGCTTTACTAATGCATTATGATGTGATAATCAGTTTGTATTTAAATATATATTTAATATATGTAATATTAAATATATATAAATTTTTATTTCGCAAGATATATTTAAATATATTAAGTTTATGGGATATTAAGCATTCTAGTATATTTAACATTAATTATATCTCCATAAACCTAATACATTTGAATACATCTCACGAAATAAAAATTAATCGACAAACAATCCTTGCATCGTTCGAACAAAAGGGGTGATATATTCCTCAAACATCTTAAATTAATAATACAAATTCTGAATTATGGTCGTCCATAAGTAGTTCCCGGCGACAAGGTGAAGTGAATACTCTTCGAAAGGAATTAACACCGATATAAATAATAGAGAGTCACGTGTATATATAATAAATAATACATTAGCGGAGAGTATCGGTCGACTCCAACATCTGCTGCCGGGGAATTATTCGGTTTCCAGGTTGCCGGATGTGAATTTAATAATACATAAATTACCGATAATTACCGCGGCGGTGATTTAGTTGCAATTAAAGCCCAATTACACGTGTCACTCGAGATACAACATCGACACGATTCCTTACATTATTTACCCGCCACCGATTCAAGCCGATTTTCATTCCGCTCTTCTGTTTACATAATTCTTTAAAAAAATCTAAAGCTCGTGAATATCGAATACTTTAATTTGAAATGAAACGAGATGCGTGTCACGCTAATTATAACACGGCAACGAAATGCAAATCGAAAGCTCATTATAATTTCCGGGATTTAATTATTGTCAGGAATTATGCGGGTGATACGCGCGTAATTATTAATAATGTAAAAAAATCGGGTGAATCGACGAGAATTAACACGGGAACTTGGCTTTTTCATTATGGCGGTGAATAATTAATTTCATATAGCAATGGTTTATATTTAAGTCTCCGGGAGTCTACGGAGAAAGTAATTACGAGGCAGAAATTGCAATTTAATCCTCCGCAATTTGTAAATCGTTTTCCGACGGAATAACGGAAGGTAGAACCTTGTGAAATGAAATCCCCCGAATATCATCAAAATTTCTAATGGGTTTACGAGCGACAAACGGAAACAGGAAACCAAAAATTGTACAAACGTTACCGCGGCAGATCATTACCACTGTTGTTATTAATTCTACGAGGTAATTATCGTGTATGGAAAAGTATATTCCAAAGAATAAATTATTCTTTGCATTAAGTTCGACGTACTAAAAATGGTAGACTTACACTCTTTAATTAAACCGTCAGTTTTCTGTCATCGAATAACCAATTTAATTTTCCCATTGTACTTAACACTAGAACTATTCGACGATATTCAGCTATATTTTTATACTTATTTTTATTCCAAGTAATATTTTAATGAGTGGTCAAAATAAATGAATTCATTTATATTATGTTTATTATGCAACAAGAGTCGCAGGAGATTTCAGAAAATAGAAGATTATAAATTTGCATATGTTTTTTAAATACAGCGGACCCGTCACTTCGACTGCTTTGGTAGTTCTAGTGTTAATATCAATACAATTAATTATATATATTAATCATATTAATCATACAAAATGTTAATCTCAAATATTAACATAGAAACAAAACTGGTAATATTGACGATGAAAACGAGGGGATATTTACGATTTTTAAATTGCATCGTAATAAGAAAATATTAATTTTGAGTAAACCAAAAAAATTCGAAAGGCAGTGGTGACAAATGGAGTCCTTTTAATACCATAATAATAATAAATATTAATTGCGAATAATTTACTATCGGCAAAAGAAAACTGGTAATGTCGGTGAAGAAAAGAGGGGGACATTTAAGACCATTCTTTAATTATACCACCGTGCTTGCAATTAACAGCAAGTACCATTATCGTTCCCTTAATTCGGCGGTGCCCTCGACTTCTCCTTAGAAACCGAACCACCCTGTTTCCACTCGAGTGAATTTTCGAGCCTTCATCTTGGGCCCGATTTCCACCCACTTTCCGTGGATCCTCCACGAGGAAGAGACTCTTTTACCGATGTCTTAAGCTTTAGCTGCCTCACGCCGGTACTAATTGACTAGCATCGTTAATCACTCCCATTTTGAACTCGTCTCGATTTCACATTTTCACTTTTGTTTTATTTTTGGTACAACCTCTTCCCCTGTTCCTTTCTCTGTCTCCATCTCTCTCAATCACTCTCCCTCGATTTTTGATTACTCAGATAATTTTTATCAAAATATTAAATTATTGTTTCACTCTGGAATTCCACAATCGAGTCTCTTTGTGCAATTTTAAGAAAATAATTTTATACATTGATTCATATCGATTTATATCGATGAAAATAATTGTTATATATTTGAAAATTGATTCCATTCCTGTTCCCGGACGAAGTTACGATTGCGACTTAGTTGCAAATCAATAATCAGGGATTTCATTGGTGATTAATTAAAGTCGAATCAAATTCGAGATTTATCTTCGATCAGTTGATTCGAAATGAATATTACTTTCTTATCAAGGAGAGAGTGAGATAAGGGGAAGTTATCGAGGGTCGATCGATTATGCGATTAATAATCGGAAATTAGCGTAAAGAGAAAAGAGAGAGGGGGAAGAAGTATCGAAAGTATCGAAAGTATCGAAAGTATCGAGAGTAGATACGAGGAGCTCGAAATATCCTGCGCTTTCGATCGTCTTTGACGGCGATCTTTGAGGGAAAGGAAACAAGTAATAAATAGATTCGCATTTACGCCGCTTAATTACACATCGCTAGGAATACGCACGACATTAGGACGAGAATAAGATTAATAACTTAAAGAACACCACGGAAAACGAAGCCAGCGTGTAAATGCTTTTGCGAAGCGTTCCACCGCTTCCAATCAGGACTCGAGGACGCGACGAAGAGCGGGGGAAAACCGAGTCATATCCTTCGAGTTCGGCCATTGAAATTCGTTAAATAATTCTGGAATCACCATATCACGTGGATCGATGAAAATATTTACGAATAATTAATACTCTGTCTGATATCGATGAACTAATATTATAACGCGCGATATCTCTTCTAACTGCGATGATACAGAAAATATTCTATCATATTTTATTAATATTTCATTATTATATCTTGAAAGAAAATTTGGCCCGTTGCCGTCTTTTCACAAGATTTTGATGATCACATATTTTTCACACGAAAACGAATATTGTTTATAATTAGATGGACCTATTTCTGTGGGATTTTCTTTAATTTCTGCTATAATTTGTGGCTAATATATTAACGAGGCATAATTTCTTAGATACTGATAATTAATATTGAAATAAATAACGGATCTAATGCGTTGATATTTTGCGAGTTCTAATGAAACTGGTTTCCTAATGGCGGGCTACTTGTTACCATAAACAAGCAGAAAGTTAAGGCTACCCAGTCGGAAACTAATATTGAAAATGAACAGTAGAATTCCAGCACGAAATTCCGTTCCGCGCGATTTAATCTGAAACTACAAATGACTATCGTGGTACACCATACACGGATGCACAAATAAACGAATCCCCTGGCTGGAATCTCGACAACGGCATTCTCCAGGTTGTTTAATTACGAGACGTCATTTTTAAAGTGCACCTTCTAAACTGCACATTCAATCGAGCCGAATCAATTTCATAGCACGAGCAACACCACGAACATTTTATATTACTCTCATTTCTCTTCATCTCTCGTCAGACGATATATTTATTCGTAAAAGAAACAATAAATAAATTATAAAATACCCATATCATCGGAGTATCCACGCGACATGTGATCCCGTATCCGGAAGCTTTGTTTCTTCCTTGAAAATTCGATATCCGTATCCGGTTATCAGACTAGATTTCGCGACTCGGTCCCGGAAAAGAGCGCGCTTCTCTTTGTTCCCGCGTCCTCTTATCACTCTTGCTTCTCTTATCTCTCATCATGTACAGTTTTCTCACAGGCACACACGTTACACGTATACATACGCACAGACACACTGTCACACGCAGAGTTGTCACCTATTATTTACAGAGTTATTTACAATGGTATACAATGAGCGCGGCGCGCGCGCTGCCAGAAACACCGTCGAGGAGGACGTTACTGATAATGATAAGGTTTACGCGCGAGAAAGAGAGACACGTCGAACTCGAGTCGACAACAATGTTAAGCTTGACTGAGATAAATAGTTTCATAATGCACGACCTCCGATAGGTCGACTAACGGAGTCTCCTCGATTACGCTGGTGTTTATGTTAATGCCCCGACTTATTCTAACATGATGTACAGCGTGTCTCCTTTAAAATAAGCCATCCAATTACTCGCCTCCTGTATAACACGGTTAAATATGTTACGTGTTATATGAAATCGCGTTATCGGAGCATCCCCGATTTTTTTATATAGCGCGATGTACTAGGATCGCTTTCTCGGTTATCCTTTTTTTACAGAATTTTCTGGATTACCCATATTTTTTAGATCGCGATATTGTTGTATAAATAGATGGCTTGTTTTACACGGGAAACACCGTGTAATACATCGTTCTCGCATGGATATCGAAATTGAGAATCCGCTTTCTACATTTGTCACACTTTTCACCGGTTTCCTTCTCCTTCGACACTTATTTTCCGATTTTTGTTTTTTAACGTAAATAATTTGGTATGAGCTACTAGTAAAATTGATGCATCGGAAGGATTTCTTAATGCATCTTTTGTAAACGTTATCATTAATTCTTCGTTCGTTGGGATGGTGTTAATAATAAGTAACAAGAAGAATACATTTATCGCGATAAAGGAAAATAAGTGTGTTTTCACATATTCACTTAATAATATCTTATAACGATTCAGAATTATCAGTTGACTTGAGATTGCTCTTAATACCGTTCAATATTTCGGATTCGTCAGAATAAATTACTTACTTCCGATTTAAACTACAAGATCTTTACCCTAATTTTTTGGAAATCATTTTTCACAATTAATTTAATCGATGTTGACTTAAGCCGTACTTATAAAGTAGTCCGACGACGCGGGCCAAGGAAATAAATAATAATCCAACGGAAAGCTTCTTCGGCGAAGAACAGAAGTACTTAAAATACATAAGGTTGCGATATAATCATACAATATATAATAATATATTATATATGATTATATCCTCGATAAATTTCATCTTCTCGTTCGCAATAAATTCCCAGGCAATCAAAGGAAAGGATGATTTCTCGGCGCAATACTCGTTTAATTCGATTCTTGATTCAATCGAGCACGCGGCTTTCAATTGGCTGTATGGATTTCGGCTTTTCCGTACCACGTGTCCTTTTCCTTCTTTTGTGCGTTCGAACATACTTTTCGAAGAATTCCTTGTTTCCGAGTGAAAGGATGATCGGGGACCGGCGTCGTACGATTCTTTGGTTTTGTCGTGACTGAAAGTAATCGGCAAACAAGGAGAATATACGAGGAGGAAACGCGATGTTCTTCCCTCTTTTTTATCCGCTCTTCTTTTTCATCCTCGAAGAGACTTGACTCCAGCTTCCTAGTTGTCTTTCCTCCGTGTACGCGTACGTGTTTTTTTTTCTTCTTTGGATCGATCGAACTTCAATCGCAATATTATTGACGATGCCGGTCCCCGAGGAGACCTTTTCCCCTCGGTCTTTGATTCTTTGGTTTTTCACTGGAAATCTACGGAAGTAGACAGTGAAAGCTGGACAGTTTCTTCGGCTTCATTTCCAATTTCGATTCATCTTCGTGTTTTCTTTCGTAACGTTCTTTATCCAACGATTATTCCACTCGAAAAGCATCCCTCGTTCTTCTCCGACGAATAGGAACTCCCGAAGGGGGATAAACGAAAGTCTTAATGTCGAAGGACGGAAATATAATCCTTCGTTTTTCATCCTTGATTCGATCGCTGGTTTTCTTCATCTTTTATTCTACGAGGCAATTAACATTGTTGCGAATTTTTACGGTAATCTTTTAATTGTGTCTGAAGATATATCGACGATTTTCTCTTTCTTCCTCCCATTCTGCCATCTTCTTTTGATCTTTTTCTTCTTCTTCCTCCTCCTCTTTTTGTTGTTCTTCTTTATACACGTAGAAATCAGGAACCATGGTTTCTTGGGAGGAGTCGGTTACAAGAGTTAGTCCTCCATTGGTGGAATGCGAATGCATCCATTATCTTCTCCGTGATCCTCGTCGGTTGGTTACTTCCAAGGAAGGAAGTTGGAAAGGCTTTACTTCTAAAATTCCAAAATCGAATCTATCTTTCTAATCCACCTTTCCTTTCCCTTCCTCTTCGACCTCAATGGATCATCCACTTCTTCGTTCCACAAAAATTCTTCAAGATTTCTCTACCACTCTCCGTCTTCCTTTCTTCCAGAATATCTTCCATTACGAGAGTACTCAGCTGCTTTTAACGATTTATCCAGCTACACTCAGATATGTTTCCTTCCTCCAAGATCGCTCCGAGAAGTTTCTTTTTCCTCGACTCTCTTCCTTGACTTATTCATATCTTCTTTTACTCTTCTTCCTGCGTATTCTTTAAACCACCTTAGACTCCATCAGAACGTAACACAGAAATAGTCTCCGACTAATTTCTCCCGCGAAAAGCAACCATCTTCATCAACCTCCTCGAACAACGATCTTCCACGATCTTCCATGATCTTCCACGATCCTCCAACAAATCCACCAAGAAACAATCAAGAATCCATCGGAGACGATCGAAACCTTTTGTTTGAGTGACTCGGCACCGGAACTAGGAAGTTGAGTTTTAAAGACGCCTCGACGGTTTTCTTCTTCGTTTCCTTCGTTTCCTCTTCCGTTTCTTCTTCCATCGTGGGACAGCTTCGCGTTACGTATTCCTGGGCTGGCCGTACGCGAAGCTGACCTCGCGTCAGGGATAATCGGGATGCATCAGGTTGTACATGATCGCGAAAATCGTGCAGGCGGCGTAAACACCGAGTGCCACCCACCAAAGCAGCTGTTCGTGAAGCCGTTGCTCGAAGTTCTTCAGCACCAGGAGGCCAATCGTCAGACCGGCCAATGCGCCCGTCAGGTGGGCCACGTACGAGACAGGTGGACCCATCTGTTCCGCCGCATACCTGTCGTAGATCGCAAATCCCACGTCCGCACTTGCTGCAACACACAATATGACAAATTGGTTAGTATCACTTTATATCTGACATTCCCTGAACGCAACAGATGTCTGTGGTTCTTTTAACTTCATCCTCGAAAATGTTCACGAAGTAACATTCTCGGGATAATTATATTCTGTGAAATTTATAGGGATGATGTTTCGCAAGGGAATTGAATAATTAGTAGTGTGCCGTGATTTATTTCTGAATCCTTGGAATTGGAATCTTTTTAGTTGGAAATTGGAATTGTAGGGATTGGAATCCTGTGAGTTGGAAATTGGAATTCGTGGAATCGGAAATTAGAATTCTAGGAATTGGAATGCTTTGAGTTGGAAATTGGAATCCTTTGGGTTGGACATTGAAATTGTAGGGATTGGAATCCTTTGAGTTGGAAATTCGAATTGTAGGAATTGGAATTCGTGGAATCGGAAATTAGAGCTCTAGGAATTGGAATCCTTTGAGTTGGAAATTGGAATTGTAGAAATTGGATTCCTTTGTGAAAATTGGAATCCGTGGAATCGGAAATTATTATAGAATTCTAGGAATTGGAATCCGTGGAATCGGAAATTATTATAAAATTCTAGGAATGGAATCCGTGGAATCGGAAATTGGAATTCGTGGAATTGCAAAGGGTATTTTGATGTTACACAAATTAAAAGAATTCTAAAGAGCATCCGAAGGAATCATGTCCTCCTGGAGAGAATCTCGGAACGGAGGGGCAGATCAACGATGAAAAAAGTCGTAATAGAGAATAATAGAAAAAGAAAGGGGTCTAAGGAAGCATAAAATGAAAGAAAGAAACGCTACTAGACAGAAAGCAGCCGCCGGCTATTTCATGGAAAGCCCTCAAAGTGTCGTACACTCGAGAGCTTTTCAGCAGCTTCTTCAGCAGCTTTTTCCACGGTTGCTGACAACGTTCTGAACGAGGACGTCGATGACGCTGCTTCCACTACGAGTAAATACCAAATAATTTGCTGCTTCGTTTTTTTGACCCCTTTCGGTACGCGACATTATAATATATTACTCAAAAATTATAAGAAGTAATAAAAGGGATACGTTTATTGGGCTGAAGGGAATTATGTGTGTTTATATATTCACTTAATAATTGGTTATAATGATCCGGAATTATCAGTTGACTTGAGATTGTTCTTAATACTGCTGGATGTTTTTTAGAATTTTTTAAAGGGCTTAAATTGATAGAAGGTGATGCCCAATGATGTTCTAGGACTATCTTGGGTCGAAAGAAGTGGTTTAAAAATTGTTTCCGATAAAAAATTAGGTTGACCCAAAATTGTAAAAATGTGAAGGGGTACACCTTCAAAAATTGTCAAAAATTGAAAGTCGCCAAAATCGCTTCTAGATGACCCAAATCGATGGTAAATGATGTATAAACATATTCTAGGACGATTTCTGGTCGAAAGAAGCGGTTAAAAAATTTTGTTTGGCCAAAAAATGGGTCGATCCAGAATCGAAAAAATGTGAAGGGGTATACCTTCAAAAATTGTCAAAAATTGAAAGTCGCCAAAATGACTTCTAAACGACCCAAATCGATGGTACATGATGTATAAACATATTCTAGGACGATTTCTGGTCGAAAGAAGCGGTTAAAAAAATTTTATTGGCTAAAAATGGGTCAAAACCAAGTCGAAAAAATGTGAAGGGGTATACCTTCAAAAATTGTCAAAATTTCAAAGTCGCCAAAATCACTTCTACATGACCCAAATCGATGGTAGATGATGTATAAACATATTCTAGGACGATTTTGGGTCGAAAGAAGCGGTTAAAAAAATTTTATTGGTCAAAAATGGGTCGAACCCAAGTCGAAAAAATGTAAAGGGGTATACCTTCAAAAATTGTCAAAAATTGAAAGTCGCCAAAATCAATTCTAAATGGCCCAAATCGATGGTAGATGATGTATAAACATATTCTAGGACGATTTCTGGTCGAAAGAAGCGGTTAAAAAAATTTTATTGGCTAAAAATGGGTCAAAACCAAGTCGAAAAAATGTGAAGGGGTATACCTTCAAAAATTGTCAAAATTTCAAAGTCGCCAAAATCACTTCTACATGACCCAAATCGATGGTAGATGATGTATAAACATATTCTAGGACGATTTTGGGTCGAAAGAAGCGGTTAAAAAAATTTTATTGGTCAAAAATGGGTCGAACCCAAGTCGAAAAAATGTAAAGGGGTATACCTTCAAAAATTGTCAAAAATTGAAAGTCGCCAAAATCAATTCTAAATGGCCCAAATCGATGGTAGATGATGTATAAACATATTCTAGGACGATTTCTGGTCGAAAGAAGCGGTTAAAAAATTTGTATTGGTCAAAAATGGGTCGAACCCAAATCGAAAAAATGTGAAGGGGTATACCTTCAAAAATTGTCAAAATTTCAAAGTCGCCAAAATCACTTCTACATGACCCAAATCGATGGTAGATGATGTATAAACATATTCTAGGACGATTTTGGGTCGAAAGAAGCGGTTAAAAAAATTTTATTGGTCAAAAATGGGTCGAACCCAAGTCGAAAAAATGTAAAGGGGTATACCTTCAAAAATTGTCAAAAATTAAAAGTCGTCAAAATCAATTCTAAACGACCCAAATCGATGGTAAATGATGTATAAACATATTCTAGGACGATTTTGGGTCGAAAGAAGCGGTTAAAAAATTTTATTGGTCAAAAATGGGTCGAACCCAAGTCGAAAAAATGTAAAGGGGTATACCTTCAAAAATTGTCAAAAATTGAAAGTCGCCAAAATCAATTCTAAATGGCCCAAATCGATGGTAGATGATGTATAAACATATTCTAGGACGATTTTGGGTCGAAAGAAGCGGTTAAAAAATTTTTTTGGCCGAAAAATGGGTCGACCCAAAATCGTAAAAAATTCAAAGCCGCCAATTTCGACCTTAAATGGTCCAAATGAATGGTAGATAATAGCTGAACATGTTCTACGACGATTTTGGCTCGAAACAAGTGGTTTCAAATATTTGTCTGGTCAAAAACATCCCAACTTGTATTCTAGTGTATTCTGGGATGAAACGAAGATATTTTCGATAAGTTATTAAGAAGCGTTCTGCGCCTCGATAAAATGCTGTTTCCACAGTTTCACGTGGCGGATCCGATAATACTCGCAACAGTGTGATTCGTCGCGTGGAAAGGACGCGGCAGGCGATAAAGAAAAGAAAAATAAGAGAAAGAATCGGATGTGTCTCTTGATTCCTCTGGTTTTATCGCGAGCAGACGCCGCGTCGGCGAAAATGTTCAACGACGATCGTCACCTATCTCTTAATTAAAACTTCCCCCGCGGTGCAATTCGATGTCCTTTCAGTCGACCTCCTCCCTTTCTCTCTCCTCTCCTCTCTTCCATAGAGCTACGGGAACTTCCGGACACGGCGTAATGGAAATATCGAGTAATTCGAGGAGAGGAATATTTATGAGAAACCGAGCGATTCCCGAGATTTTCCGTACGTCGATTGGAATGCGCGATGATTTTATAATCGCGAAATTAGAGGTAGCTTAAGTGGTTCACTATGATCGAATTATATCAGTTATAAATTTATCACCGACTCTTATTATATCCAAATTCATATAAATAAAATATATAAAATATTATTTATTGGTACATGTAACGTAGAAATAATTATTTATACACGCGTTGGAAGTAATTATTATCGTTAGCCTCGTATGGTTCAATCTTGGGTGCAGAAGATTAATTAAGGGGTGGGTTGTCCGGTAGTTTATGATCGAAGGGATACATCAAGAGTACATTGTTATCTTAATACTCACCGATCACGAAGATCCCTATTAATCGAACTATGCCGAACTCCATGTTGTTGTAGTTGAGAAGGACGTTGGCCAGGTGGGCAGCAAGGAGAGCATAAACACCCCCGCTGGCACCGACGAGGAAGACGTCCGTGTCGAACACCGAAGTGCCCAGGGAGCCTAAGGGCAAAGGAAAACTCACTTTATATCTTGTTTATTAATTAACCTAAATATCTTTCACTATCTTTCACTTAGACACGACACTTTCCAATTATTTTCGCAATTAACAATAAGTGTACAATGTTGTAATATTGTAATTTTATATAAGTATAGAATTATCGTCATGAATATCAATCGTATGATTTAAGTAGCTATTGCCGAACCTGAATTACTAAATTATTAAATTCTAATTTATTAAGTTCAAAATGACTAAATTCTCAATTATTAACTTCCAAATGACTAAATTCTCAATTATTAACTTCCAAATTACAAAATTCTCAATTATTAACTATCACATTACTAAATTCTAAATTATTGACTTCCAAATTACCAAATTCAAACTACTAATTTCCAAATCATTAAATTACTAAATTAACCCAATAACTAATTATCGTACGACACGATATGAATTATAAAAAATCAGAAGAAAAACAGGAGATTCATGGACATAATTAATTCCAATTATTATTCTAACTAATTATAATAACTACTTCTAATGATAATATTAATTGCTACTACTGTTTATGAAGGACAGGTCGTTGAAGAAAGAGGCACTCGTTAAAGAAAAATGTTTTTTGAACGATTTAAATACGACACTTGATACGGCGGAGGGTTGTCGGGAAATACATAATCCCCCATTCACCCTGAAAAGCTGCCTTATCCTCCTTTTTACAGGAACAGGGGGGGGGGTGGGTGAAAACGGGGGGTTGAAAACGGGACGCGCCGCGGAGAGTTTTTGGTCCGCGTGCGCGGGAGCAACAGATGTTTCGGGGGTTGGAGGTTCGCGGAGGAGTTTTAACGGTGGAAAACTGGGCCACGGTCAGGAAACTTATTCGTTACGTTTCCGGGATAGATCTCTGCTAATCCGCCAATGAAATTGTGTTACATTCAACATTTATGTTTAATAATAAATATAAATTTGTATAGACAAAATTATAGCTCTGTTTCTATACAAATTTACACGATAAATTCGTAGGTTCGAGGTGGACATAAATCCTGAGAAATGAGGAGATACTTGATCTACCATTTAAATAAAAATAAATAAATATAGTCAGCTATGTTATCTTATGATTATTATTATCATAGAATTATTATTAGCAGCAAGCCCCCAAAAAAAGAAATAATTCCCGGAGTATTTTAAATTCTGCATAAATTCTGCTATAAATTCCTAGCATTTAGAAAGAAATAATCATTAAATTATTCTTCGCAAATTATTACTTCGTATAATATAATAAAATATAAATACGGAGGGTTCCAATGTCTCCAACGAGGTACAAGGATACCTAAAAAGCCTTCAAATTTTATAACAATAATAATACCCAATTAAATATCCCAACCAAAATTGATATCCACTATTCAAGGAAATATTAGTTCCGTCAGCCATTCAACGGCAATAAACAAGCTCGCGGACGAAGCAGAAGATCCAATAATTGCAAAATCTGATTATCGTCGTTCGAACTTAGGAGAAGCTTGTAAGCAACGAGAACGAGAGAGTTCGAGAGCGGAAGCGGAAGAGAGTGTTTGGTGGAGGTAGATGGTTAAACATTAATGGAGGGTGAGACCGATGATACATTCGTAGGATCGAAGTGGACATAAATCGTGGGAAACGAGGAGATACATTAGTAGGTTCCTACGTGTAAACCCACGGCTATTGGCTGCATCGGTGTACCAGCAGTGACAGCTCAGGGCTGACACGTGGGAAACTGACCGATAGCTCTCTTCAACCACCCCTTTTGTCATTCAACGAATTACCCCGGAAAGTCGATGCCCGAACTCCGCTCCGATTATCCTGCCGACGACGCGTCCTTCCTGACAATCTTATTATCCTCGCTCTTCCTGCCAATTTTATAACCCCCGATGTCCCTGTTACCCTAAGTCATTATCGTTTGCAAAATCACGCCCGTTTCATATTTATTTCCACCAATTTTATCCCTGACTTCAGTGGCCTCGAATCACGTTGGACACTTTTCAAGTCGTCTCATATTTATTATATATTTATATTTTCTTGTACTTGTTAATATACTTCACACACTTCTACATATTTATTAATTGTATTTGTAGCTCCATACAATCATTAATATGACTATATTACTTATATTTATTAAAGAAAAGAAAATCACCAACAATTACACAGAAATAAAGATACTCAGAGGATCATATCTTTTTTTACGGGGTGTCGCGAAGGGGATGAATATTCACGGCGGAAAATCTCCAAAAATGTCTTCCTTGCATGTTGATGTCCTTCGTCCTCCATTATTCATACTCGAAAGCTTTTTCTTTTCCACGTTTGTTAAGAGAAGTTTTCCGATCCCCCTCCCCGGATGTACTATGCTTGATGAACCACTCCCCCTGAGTTCTTTCAGCTTTTTATTTATTAACGATCACCCTGTATTCGTGGAATTTTCCTCGAATTTGACTCGGTTAGAGAGAGTGGTCATTAGTGGCACGACTATGTATCGGCTTGGTAGCATCAGACCGGCCGAATATGCGCCATAAACTCGGTAAACTACCTGCACGGAGTTTCCTCCGACGGGAAATCGGATATGAGTTTCTCGAGCAGCAAGGGGGAAATGCATTAGCCTGGGGATCGATTCACCGTCGACGAATTAACCGAAACTAGTCCTTGTCTCTAATTAATCGTAATGCTATGCCCGAATTTCACCGGAACCGAGCGCAGTAATCACACCTTTCGCTGTGGTCGTAACGGTCATAATTAGACCACGGATCTTCTTAATATCTGGATTAATTAAATAGTAGTTGAAATTGATATGGAGATGTAGCATCGTGTATTCTTGGATTCCGGAAATTTGATCGTACTATTACTGGTTATCTTTAATTGAATATTATGTTATTAAATAGATTATATATTATAAAGAATGTCCTGCGTAAAACCAGTCACCTAATTATGCACTATTTAATTCTGAGTAAAAAATATAGTTGGTCTTGGAAAATGCGTAAAAAAGAAATTGAAATATTAAATTATTAAAATAATTAATCTAAAGTCAGAACTTTCTGATTTGCACGTCGCCACCACAGAATGCCAGGCCGATTTCCATGCAAATGAATGTATCTCGAAAGTATTAATAATTCCATTAAGATTATGGAATATAATACAGCTTCAATCTTGTTCTTCAAACCGTGAGGTATAAGAGAGCGAAAGAATTGAAGCGAGGATTATTAAGAGGAGAAAAAAGAATATGTTAATTTAAATAGAGCCTGATACGATGGTACTGTAATATTCTACTTGAAGGCAGTACGAAACACACGACGGAACCCATTTTAGGTTATTCCCAACGAACTACCCCCTCAGCGGTTAAGTAATTGACTCGAGTTAACGGATAGCGACTCAAGAGGACACGGTGGAAGCTACATTTACCATCCTTAGGTTCATCCACGGAGAAAACATCGTTCTACACGGCTTATCGTCGTTTACCTAATCGCGGATTAGAATATATTAGGGACCTCGGTTTTCCACCCTCTTCCTTTGCCAGCAACACTACCCTTATTATTTAGGTTCGCTAATTATGCAGCTATCTGCTGTATCACTGATCCACTGATTTACTGCTGGGTCTCTGATAAGGCAAAGGTGTGATGCATAATTATAATATGATAAAACACGATACAAAATATAGTTCAGATATCATTAATATTTAGGTTCGCTAATTATGCAGCTAGCTGCTGTATCACTGATCCACTGATTGACCGTTGGTTTGTAATAAGTCAAAGATGCAATGCATAATTATGAAATGATAAAACTCGATAAAAAATATAGTTTAGATATCATTAATATTTAGGTTCGCTAATTATGCAGCTAGCTGCTGTATCACTGATCCACTGATTGACCGTTGGTTTTTAATAAATCAAAGATGTAATGCATAATTATGAAATGATAAAACTCGATAAAAAATATAGTTTAGATATCATTATTATTTAGGTTCGCTAATTATGCAGCTAGCTGCTGTATCACTGATCCACTGATTGACCGTTGGTTTTTAATAAATCAAAGATGAAATGCATAATTATAAAATGATAAAACTCGATAAAAAATATAATTCAGATCCTTTCAAATATCTTACGTTGCATCAATGATTATAAATGACGCGAACTTAGTTGCCAACCTTATATTAATGATAATACTAACTTAAACCTCCAGTTGATACGAGTCGGCATATTTGTCGAACGAGAGCATAATGTTCATTAGCAGAAATATTTTTTCCGACTGGGTCTCCCGAGGAATTTCGATGTAATAATGGTAAAACAAAGGCGAGGGTACCTTCTGGTACCCTAAGGTACCCGATCTCACGGGAACCAATCGATTCCAGACGATACTGGAGCCTGCAAAGCCCGCTCGTAGAACCCGAGGCAAATTGATCCATCGGTTAGCTGCACCTCACCTGGGAATATTCCGTTTATCCGCGAATATTCTGTATTGGTTTACTTTTCCCCTTGTTAATATTCCCTCTCCCCTCTCCAGTCTGTTATCGGTCCTTTTTTTTTAAAGGACGATACGAGCACACGCACAAAGAAAGAAATTATTGGCCCGTGATTTATTTCCACGTGGTTCGATAAATTCCCGAGACTCTGCACTTTGTCGAGGAATAATATTCTGGTGCATTATATTTGAAAAATGTATCCGTTTATATTATCAATATCTCTTTGTAATTAAAAATCCGTTTGTTAATAAATTTAGAGACACTCCACGTTCACTCTAGATCGCATCGAGCGCGTTAACAATGAGTCTTTATTCGGTATCGAACAATTCAATTAAAATGTCGTTATTCCGAGATTACAGTTAAGTTCGAAAGAACTGCCGGTGAATGGATTACATCGACCAGAAAATCCATTTACGTGGAAGGTAATTTTTTTTTACTAATTACATCGTTCGATTAAGCGGGGCTTATTTGCACCCGTGCCGTGTAAAATTTGGGAACATTTCTGAATTGTTCGAACAATGATAAATTTCAATAAAACTTGTAATCAAATATATGGAATTTATTTTGTGGGAAAATATTAACGATTGATATTCTTATCGATATAATTTTGTACAAAAGTATCGCCGATCATATTACTATCAATATAATTTTATAGGAAAATATTGCCGCTTATATTATTATTGATATAATTTCGTACGAAAATATTAACGATTAATAATAATTGGCAAGAACTATTATTAACATTTAGGGTACCGTGGTTCTTATTAAAATCGAATACTAATTTATCCTTGGCCCGGGTTCTACATCGAAGCAAAGGTAATGCTATTAAAATGAAGTTCTAGTATCAGATACTATCGTTGGATACTGCGAGATGAAGTACCTGGAGTTTGTCCAGCAACTACATCGAAATTACCTGGCAGAGGTTACTGTTCGTGTTCACGAAAATTGCAAACTCTAATAAGGAGATCGAATACACGATTCGGCTTAAAAATCAAGTTAGGTACTTCGATGTTCTGAATTATCAAGAATGTACGACGAAAATCCCTATTAATTATGTAATAGATAATTAGTAGTGTATTATTCCGAAGAATTAACATGTTTTTATATCGTTATACATTGGATCCTGAAGTTGAAACTGTTGCTAATTTATATTCCACGATAATGTTTATAATCTTCTAATATTATGTGATATATTAAAATACTCTTTCACGAATTTTTTTGTGGGACACTAATTATCAGTTTGTGAGTACCGTTATATTTAACTAGTAAGTAATCAATCAATCTTTCAAACTCCTTAATATATGATTAATTAATACAATGAAATATTGACATATTATAATAATTAACACGATTAAACATCGACATATTACAATAATTAACACGTTAAAATATCGATATATTATTAAACAACACGATTAAAAACCCGAAAACTTTCAAATCGAGTGACAGTGGGAATTCAAATGATCACGATATAAGGAGAGAATAATATAAATGATACATAGCTTGGTGGATCGAAGGAATAAAGGAAGTCGGATTTGGGTGAGGCAGGCGGAAGTCGTGCTGAAAGAAAATACAGAAGGAAATCCGAGTGTCCCAATAGAGAGGAGGACTGAAGTTGGATTATGAAATTCATCTGAAACCTCGTTAGTATTTCTAGCGAGGAAAAGATGAAAGAACGAGGGAAGGAAAAACTGTAGGATGAGGAAACTGGGTCGAGTAAAGTGCCGTCGAAGCAAGGACACGAGATTTAATGCCTCTACTATGTATTCATGCCATTTCTACCTGTGTCCAGTTACGTTTTAATAGAGATACATACAGATAAAGAATGTCATTAATGTTTAATATAAATCAATGTAAATGAACATTATAATTAAACATAGATATGAATACCGTTTCAACTTAAACATCCTCTAATCCACTTCGACATCCGATATGATTATCAATATGCCACGTTTCATGGTTGTATTAAAATATATTAATACTTTTATTACGAGGGTGATGTAGAGAGGTGGTGAGATTCGGAAATAAAATTTTCCATCGATACAGGAATATTTTTGCGGAAAATCGAATCAGGCTCGTGTATCAAAGGAATGGTAAAAAAAAATCTGAGAGTACAATTTGAGCGTGGAGGTATTATTAAATTTTCTAAACCCGATTCGCCGACGTACGAGTGCGTACCGCTGCTTTTAAATCGAGTCATGGAACGAGTGTTAACTGGTTGCACTGGAAAATTCGAAATGGAGCGTCCATCCACGTAACTCGTCGTATTCAATGTCGATCTTGTCGATTCTATTTTCATATTCCAACCCCTTTTCCTCTCTTTCCCTATTTTATGTCGCTCTCTTTCTCTCTTTCCCTATTTCTCCCTTTCTCCTTCGTCCTATTTTTCTCTCTCTCTCGGTATTTTATCTCTCTCTCTTTCACTATTTTATCTCTCGCTCCCTTTCTCTCTTCCACTTTATCCCCCGCTCGTTTAACCGATTTCCATCCTCCTCTCTCCTCCAGTTGACTTTCTCTCTTTCTGGCAATAATAGTTGGTGCAACTAGAGCACGTGCAACAGGTGCAGCGAATCGGGTACGAGCGGCATGGCCGATAAGAAAAAAAAAACCTATCAAGACTGCCGGATGCAGGCACTTGCATCGTCCTACGGGCGGTTTTGCACGCGTATGCATCGCTCTGAAAAGGCTTTACAGCTGCTTTCCTCCTTCCTGGATTCCCTGAATAAAAGGGCGATCTCCAAAGGAAGACATAACTGCACCGTTTCACATTCTGAATCGGAGAATTAGACCCGATTCGAATGGTGCTTTAATTAAGAATTAAATCTGACTACTATTGACTTTTTAATATCAATTAATACAATTGAAATTGAATTTCTTCTTGTCACTCATACATTTGTGTATAAGACACAAAATATTTATTTAGTGTGTATGAAATATTTGTCCAAGAATAATTCCGTATTACTTATTTTATCGTGGGAATTTATAACCTGAGTAAGGATTATTTGAAGATTTATTATTTAGACTCAAGATTTATCATCTCAAAACGAAAAATCGAAACAGCCGTTCATCGATTCATTATCCAAATATCACAATCAACCGATTTTTACTATTAATTTATTTCCAACATATCACATTATCCACTCACCAAGGAAGAAGCTCAATAATCAAGATTAATAAAACACGATAAAAATTGCAGAACACCATAGAACGAAGGTAGTGAATATTAAGGCCGAGTCCGAGTTATATCCTGCGAACCTTGTTTGGCAAAGAAATGCAACGGGATGCACTTGGAAGGCGTAAAATGTTATATTTTCATGGGTCTATTCTCCGCGTTCTAGGATACCGAGTAACGATCGGGAAGTGAGTCGAGGGGGTTGGTGATGTTGGTGGCGGTGGTCGTGGAGAAAGTAGGAGAGAAGTGGATACCAAGAGAGAGAAAGAGAGAGGGGGGGGGGAATAAAAATAAAGTGGAGAGAGAATTGCAAAGACAGGCGATGCGGCTCGTATTGCTCGGCCGAGACGAGAAAATAGAGCGCGCATTTAGAAGCCGAGTGCAGACACGTCGATGCATTCGTAAAGAGGGACACGTTGGTAATGGAACAGTAGACGGGGGATACTTTCAACGAGGACGAGGACGGTATTTTAAGGTCGAACGAGAATTCCGTCTGGATTCAACTAATTAAGGTCAAAATTGATTCGCGACTTGATCGACTTCATTTTTCGAAATCTCATCATAAATTCATTACTTTAAGTCAATTAACCGTATATCACGGATCCTCTTAATTAGACTAAGAATAGAGTAAGATGTTGCTAACTAACCGCAACCTGGCAGTTCCTTCCGTCGATCTCATTTTTGAAATTATAATCATAAATGCATTACATTCAATCTCTCTTCGTTAGACTTAAAACGTGGATAATTAATCTAGCAACTGGAGTGTCCATTCGATTGATTTAATTTTGTTTAATTAAAACCATGAATCTGAGGTGTTAGGTTGATTAGTAATATGACATGAATTCTCTTAATGAGACACAAGACATTAATTGACAATAAAACCTTTAACCGGGGGTTACAAAAACGAATCATAATAATTTCAGCACACAAATTATTATATCATTCTAATATTGAGATTATTATAATATTAATAATATAAACTACAGCAGATCATGGAATTAATAATACCGAGATCATTATAATATTAATAATATAAACTACCGCAGATCATAGAATTAATAATATCGTGATTATTATAATGTTAATAATATAAACTCTACTCTACTCCACATCATGGAATTAATAACCGATGAACCGTTTAATATTTCCTTTCTAATATTCACGAGTCACCTCGCAATATTTTTCGAGTAAAAGAAAATATTTCCGAGAACACAGAAATTCGGAGTATGATAAACGCAAGATGAATAGCGAGCATCGTTTTTCCTTTCTGCGAGCAAAATAAGATACACCTTGAAAGAAAAACGGACATACTGTCCAGGATCTCCATGAAAGTGCGGGGGTGGTTTCAACACCCCCTTTCTGCAAGTGTCAGTGTAAGTGAGATGTTGGTGTAAGTGGGATAAATATAAAGACATTCTCACGTTGTATTGTCTCCGTGTACGCGAGTTACGAAGTTCTTGGAATTTTCAATTTTCCATCTTCCGATGTGCAAACAACTGGAACACGATGGGAAATCGATGGACCCTTTCATCAAAACGTGGAAAGCTTTCAGGGCATATTACTTAACCGATATAGCTGTGTGGCTTAATTAATTTTTCATAAATTCCGAATATCACAGTCTCCATACGTGAACTGATTTACAGAATTTATAAAAATATTACGAAATTTCGTTTCTCATAAATATCATGATAATTGATCAGTGTACAGAAGACGTCGGACATCAAGATTAATTATATTTATTTATTAATTATTTGCAGTCCAAATATTTCTGTAGATTGCTCTTAAGCAACTCCGATTTAATATTCTTATATTTCTATTTCGATTTGTATTTATTACTTGTCATATATTTATTAAATTATTCCAGGAATAAAATAGATCCTTTCGACATCGTCATCGCGAAATGTGATATTAAATATCAAGATTAATTATATTTCTTTATCAACCCCTTGCATAACATTCTTTAATCAAACTGTCCCTTTAGTTTCTTACTAAGCAGCACTGATTCCATACTTTTTTATTTATACTTTGATTTATATCGATTGTTATCAGACACGACTATTAAATTATTCCACGGATTTTTTTATAGCGACACCACGAGCTTGATGTGAGACATTAATATTAATTACATTTTTTATCAACACTTTTAACTTTTATTGCTTCCTTAGTTTTCTGTCAATTTTTATCAAGCAATTCTGATTTTGTATTACTTTATTTACATTTTTATTCATATCTATTCTTATGAGATACGTCCATTAAATTATTCCAGGAATTCTTTTACATCGTCACCGCGATGTATTTTTAGACTTTGCACTTCCAGTGCCAGTCTTTTTTACTTTATTCCTTTTAATCCCAGCCCTTCCTCCTCCACCTGCCCTGATTCCCAGTCACTTTTTCCATTGAACGTGTTTAATATTTTTTCTGTTGAAAAACTCTCCCCATCGTTCACGTTATCCCGCCAGTCAAAAGGATATTAAAAACTACGAGGAGGTCCTTTCTCGGTCCTCTGAATGTCGCGTATCGATAATGGCGGCGATCATCGAGGAATTTCGTGCGGAAAAAGGAAGAACGAGAGAAAAAGTGTGTGTGTGTTTCGATGGACGAAAAAAGGCTGAGAACGGAGAACGAATGTCGGACGTTCCGCGCGTTTTACGCACAGAGGAATATATTCGAGTTTTTTTTAAGCCCATACAAGGTTCACTTTGAATCCGTAAGTTGTTTTCTGGTCTACGCTTTTGAAAGCCACCTCCGACCAACAGAATGAAGCGGTGATACAAGTTCGGGTGTTTCAAAATCGTATTAAGTTCCGGCTCAATGAATTCCAATTTAATCAGTACCTTTCTCACATCTCTTTTATTTCCGACTTCGCGTGTCTGATTTCGAGTCACTCGACATTCGATCTTCGTATTTTTCTTCGATTTCTGTCGTTGTATATTTATATTAATAATAATAATCGACGCGTTTCTTCTCTATAAAACATTTATAATTTGATTAATTCTGTGCTATTTAAAATTTGCTTATTTTCGGAGAAGCATTTTAATTTTTCTGTCGCAGAAATATTTCACGGAAATATATACTTGCATCTCCGTCAACCTACCATCTCTTTAACACCGAAATCATTCATATCATATTAATCCATAACACATACAATTACACGGAAGAAAAAAACAGGTCAAACAGTACAAAAATATATCCTCACAAAAGGAAGAATCAATACCATTACAAAAAAGGTACATCGAGTAAAGAGTAAAACTGATAATTGTTCCCAATTTATGCAATCACGAACGTCAGAATATTCAAGCGTCCAAGAGAAGCGAAATATTATCGAAGAAAATATTCGAAGAGAACGAGGGGGAGACAAAAGTTAAAATCGACGTGTCACGTCCACGGGGAACAAGTAATTTTTTATTCCAGCCCGGAAACGCGAAAAAAACGCGAATCGCGTGGAAACAGAGAAAGCGGAAGATAAAGAAGAGAAAGAGAAATAGAGTGTGGTACGATATAAAGAGACAAGGCACGGAGAATTAATGAAAAGGTCGGGGCGAGTATTCATAACGGCGATGAAGGGTTTCGAGAAAGGGTTTCGAGGAAGGGTTTCGACGAAGGGTTCCGTGGAAGGACGAGGCAGACGGGTGTCTAGAATGGTTGGGGTGCCGTTGCACATGCAAAACGCATCACGTAGAGAGAAACGTCTAGCGACATGCAAATACCGTCGTATAATTATCGGTGTCACGCAATCAGCACGGCGCCGATGATTCCGCGACACGAAGCCTTCGGAATGAAGACTGCAAGCCTAAAACCGATCATTGCATCAATCAAATTACACGAAAATTAACCCCTATCGAGTTACCCCATATTCTTCCACTTACGCGGATTTCTATGTATATAAAAATGAATGATTTATGTATCACGTATTATCGTAATAAATATTTGTTGTGGAATTTACTTAGTATGTTTATGTCATCTGGAAAGTGACTTCATTTTGAACATACATTTTAGGAAGTATGTATAATTCCATATTTATGATGTACTCCACCTATATTTTTCTATTTGGACGGAATTCTTTGTAGAAAATATTTATTTGTGTACCACGTGATATCGTGATAAATATTTACTTTACTGTTCATTTAGTGTGTTTGTTATATTTCGAAGGTGATTTCATATTGTAAATGTGTACTTAGAAGTGTATATATAATTAAAAGAATGATGGCATATAATATATGAAAGATAAGAAATTACGTTCAATATGAACACAAAGAGCATCTCTGCAATTATCGCCATTTCAAAGCTTAATTCGCTTGAAATCGAAAAAGCAGATACTCGGAGTAATAAGTAATGCGTTCGACAGAAATGAAATATTATATGTATATTCGTATGTCGATATATTTGCTTCGAAATATAATATTTTATATTTCTTGCATCCAGTTCGAAGTTTCGGCGTACGGTTTTTTCGGTATTTGCATAAAACAAAAGTACATATCGATCATATTCTCCGCTCGAATCGGGGGTTTAAATTTCTAAGTAGAATAACCCGTGATATAGTCAGACATATTGCGGTCTCACGATCCGCCCCGCCACCGGTAATAAAAGAAACAACGCGTCGAAAAAAAAGGTATCGATCATAAATACGAATACGCAGGACTATAAATATACCAAATTCTCAATTTCTAACGAAACACCGACACAATAAAAATCTAGTAAAAAAAGAGCGTACCCCGCGAATGTATAAGGAGGCTTATGATAGGACGAGATATCGAGACTCGTCGCGAGAAGAGACTCGAAGACGAGTGAGAAATAAATTCCGAAAAAAGGTGTCACCCGTAAAATGGATGTCAGAAGCAATAAATATATGCACAGCTTGATTTTCAACCGTGTTTATGTTAACTAGTGTCGCGCTATGAACTATTCATGCGACGATTCGATTTATACTTTTTACTCCATCTTTACTCGATCAACTTTATATAAATAGAACATAATAGTATTTAAATGTAATCAATTACGAATGTTCCGGAATCAATATTCGTTAGATTGAACCTCTCAAATCAAATTGAAATGAAAGGAAATTTTAATGAAATGAAATTAAAAACTGAACTTAAAATTTTAATAATCGCCATTTAAGTCCAACATACCATGATATAATAATTACTACAACAACCAATCATTTTTCTCCAGCCAAACGACTTGATTACATAATCTTATCAGACATCGACGTTAAAATGCCGTCACTGATAACGCGAATCTATCACAGACGACGGCCCGGGAGATATTAAAATAAACGAGAGACTGGAAGCGGTAAAATGAGAGACTCGCCGGGTGAAACGACACCCGATAGAGGCGTAGTTTGAGGGAATATTATAAGAAAGAAAAAAAGAGAGGTGGAATAAGAAGAGAAAGAAGAGGGTTGGTAAGAAAAGGAAAGGAAGTAGGTGCCGTTGCACTTACGTAGGTTGCAATCGCATTACATCGTCGCGACCGCGATGCATACGAAGTAATCTTGTCGTGGTGGCCCCAGACAACCTGTCGCCGCCTCGGGTTTTCATAGCGGAACACCGAGAATAAAGGAGACTGACGGTTTACTCTCATTATGTGACCCGATATTCCCTGAATATTCTGCCCCCAACCCCCCTATCCCTGCACCACCCGTATCGATACTTTAATCATATTGGCCCCTAACGAAGTCAAAGTTTCGTGACTCTTTCTGATTCTCATTTAATCTTCCCGGAAAATAAAGCGCGTTATCGAAACAAAGAATGCACGAGTTTGTTGGTTTTTTGTTTCTTCCGTTGAATTTTCTTTATTAAGTATTATTTAATATAGTCGGATAATTTATTGCGGATTTTTTATTGCTTGCGATGAATTTTGTTTATTAATAATTATTGAAAATAGTCGAGTAAGATAGTGTATTCTATGGTTTTCGAAGTGTCTTCAGATTATATTTTAAATGCAATAATTATGAAAATTGAAGGGAACTTAACGTTTGAGTGTCAAATGATCTTGGCTGGCATTAAAAAGCCCGTTCCACTTCGTAGTAAGAAGTTCGAATTACCCGTATATGCTTTAATAAGACGTTTCGTTTGAAACGGTGGACTATTACCGTTTTTTCCCCTCAAAAGGCAGAAAGTGGCGGTGGCTTAATAAGAAATGTGAAAGTACCGCGGGGAAGATAAGGCTACTTTGCATTTAAGTCTATTCGGTTAACTTACTTTTCTGCTTTATAAACATTACTTCCACTAGCCAGTGCCGGCACCTCTCCGCTCACTGTACTCTCCTCGTTAATATTTATCTTATAAAACATGCTTTCTTAAATATTAATCTTATCGTGCCTTTCGAGAGTAGTTCGATAAAGCCCGTTGAAATTAGCGATCCGTCTTCCACCTTCTTTTCTCATTCGACGTAGTCCCTCTTCTTATCGCCGTAGCCGCCATCTTTTCTATGGCGTTTCTTTTCCACGGTCTTCGTCTCACATGTAACTTTACGACTGGCCCGGTTTAATCACGAAATACACTAAACTTTTAAAGAGCCATCTTTGCGGACCATACTTTTTTCTCCCGTTAAAATAAGCCGGATCTATGATCCGCGCATTATTCCTCACCGTATATAAAACTTCCTTAAAATACACTCCACGCCAAGTTTTTCACGATGTCAAGGCGAACTGAATTAAATACGTCTCCATTATAATGAAACTCTTTTTTGCTGCCTCATTAATTCGTTCGCACGAGTTACAATGTTTATGTATTCCAACGTGGAACCGAGCTAACTTGCCATCCCTGGCACCCTGCGATTTGGATTCTGTTTACATTTTGTTTTTCTTGGCTACTTGAGATGCTTATAGCATTCTATAAAAGATTGTGTAATAAAGTAGTTATTCTGGCAGCGGATGCCAGACGTGTCTATATTCAGAGAATATATTTATTATTCAGAAATGTGGCAACTGTGAGAATAAATTATGGACCGAATAATGAAGAAATTAAATCGTCAAATCAAACATCGTAATTTTAATAGTTGTATTGATACGTTAGGGTCTTGATATAATTTATATATTTATATATATATACATATATTATATAATACATAGGGGATCTAACGTAAAATAGGCCACCTAATTATACAGCGATATTGGTTTCCATGTAAAAAATATGGGTGACCTGGAAAATTCTTTAAAAAAGGGACAACGGAGAAAATTCTCTTTCAGGATATAATAATAAAGTATTAATAAAATATCCCTTTTATTATTACAATCAAAGGAGATAAGTAGGTGGTTCATTTTATTTGGGACACCTTTATATATAATATAATATAATACAAAATAATAATAATAAAGAACGGAAGCACCAGTCTTTAACTTTACTTATCTTTAACCCCAATTTTCTCAAATCGAACTTACATCATATATAAAAAACAATCGAAATTATTATTAACCCCGATTTTCCCAAATCGGTGTTATATCATATATAAAAAAATAGTCGATATTATGTTAATCAAAGCACGCGGAAAATATGTAGCTTATTACAGCGTATGTTCATTTCGTAATATCACGTAGCACCCCTCGAATTGAGCTCTTTCCTCGTTTCCCACCGACTCGATTCATCTCATCTAATTCCGTAGCTCACTTCGACCATTCCTCCGACAGGCCTCCCGAAATTTCACCCCTACGTATCATCCCCGACTCCGCCACCAGGAGTTTATTATTCATGCGCCCTATTTTGCAACGTTTTACTTTCATGACTGCTAATAACCCGGGATCTGCGTCTAATCGAATTTATGCAAATGGCAATTAGGTTTACACGGATGTGAGCTTGCTGCTCGCACGCGCGCGGTCCACCACACTCAATCCACACGTACACATTTGTTCACGGGGTGTCTCCGAAAATATAGATGCACGTGTAAATGTTACAATATATTCTATAGGAATAAACAATTTAAGTAAAAATACGTGATCCAGTCGTTAATTGATGCTTGTTTCGCTTCCAGTGATAAACCGATGAATCTTTAAGTTAATGATTATTTATTTGAACGAATATTTACCGAATAAGAATTCTCAATAAATCTAGATAACTTTTATAAGAATTTCCAATAAATCTAGATGGCCAAGAAAATATGGTCTCTTTGTAATTAAATATGTATTTATGAAGGCGATTTTGAATAAAATTATTTTAATATACAATGGCGCGCTATTTGAGATTTTAGTTGACGATCAGTTGACCCATTATTGTTTCTCTTTTCTTTTTCCTCGTTCCATTATCCACTAAATGTTGCATCGATGATTCGCGAACACCCTTTATATACAAACATAAGCGTGTACCACGGATGTACATGTATATACAAGTACATTTGCATGTACGGGGGTTGCACGTATCCGCCGGTACGATACTCTCTCAATTTACATGGGAGAGGGACAGAACGAAACGAGCACGTTGAAGAGGGGGGTTGGGGTTGTAGATGAAGGGGGTGGTTCGGGTGAAAATAAAAGGAGGATCAGAGAGAGAAAGGGGAAATAGATGTATGTACATATATGTACGTGTACGATAATGTCGAGGGTGAGGGAAGGAAAGCTGGAGAAAGGGATGAAAGACAGAGAGAAAGAGAGAAAGAGAGAGAGAGAGTCGTGGGAGGGTTGAAAACACGTTCCACGTTGGAAAATCCCGAAACACGGTAAATGGAAAGAGGTACAAATTGTGTTGCTCGCCGAAGAAATAGAGTCGCGGCCTGGCAGCTGCAGCTGCGCTGCCCTCCATTTACGCGAGCTGAGAATCCTCGAATGATTTAAATTCACGAATATTGTTCGAAGCATTCCGGCATTACTGTATTACACGGTGGTGCGTAATCACGCGTGAAAGTATCGATGGCTTTCGAATATCCCTCCTCTGTGATTACGAATATACTCGTGTTCGAGATATTGGATAGTTTATTTGATATTTAATATAACATGATTGTTGCTATTCATTCGATGATATAAATAATATTAATATAATTAACCTTGCATTCTCCCATGTTTATTGTGCCTGAATGACAACTCTATTACATGGAACTAATTAAACGCGAATCTAACGAAGCTACGTAAACAAAAATTATTACTTAAACGCACCGAAATAGGTGACAATTGTTGCGCGTACTTTGATAATTATTATTAGTACGAAAAAGGGAAATGAAATTATATATCGAAGAGTGTCATATATTGTATAATAGATAATGGTTGCCTTTGCAGTTCATAATTATTAATAATTAATAACACCTATATATATATGGGTGTCTTATTCGTATCACCACACGAGGCAACTTCAAATTTATCACCAGAAATAATTCCAATAATACTATTTATATTGGATTAAAAAAGGTAAATATAAAGCATACTGCTAGCATAATGGAAAGTGTCGTGTAGATAGTGGATTTCTTAGTAGTCACATAAGGCGGTAGCCATGTAAATAATAATTAAGGAGGCACAGTAGAGATTATTACTCACCGGCAAGAACCCCAGCCATGTAAACCGCCGCAATCCTCAGGCTTCCGTGCACCATTTCCAGGGGAAGTCCCACGACCACCTGTACCCCCAGGTTAAAGAGTAGGTGAAGCCACCTGAAAAGTAACCGGAGAAACATTCTTTAGACATCGTTACTTCTCTATGGAATAATATCTTATAATATCTCCTGCATGACAGATCACTGTTCCCTTTTCCGCCACGGGAATTCGCCGTGTAACATTTTATGTAAATGTATTCTTCGCTTATTGAATCCGTCCTCCACTTGGTTCGCACGTAGATGTAATAGAAATTGTGCATTACATGAATTTAAAATGGATGCGGAGTAAAATGAATGTTTAGTTTGGTTTTAATATAATTGAAGACTCGCTTAAATTATATACATATATTATATGTATTCAATAGATTAATAATATACAGAGTGTCCCGTATGAAATAAGCCACTTAATTATTTCCTTTCATCGCGATAATATGACAAATATTTTATGAGGTAAAAAAATGACTTCGAACGATGAATTGTCGACTTTAAAGAATTTTAAAGAATTTTGCTGGGTCATCTATATTTTTTATTTGTAATATTAATACTTCAAATATTTTTGTATAACTAGGTAGCCTGTTTTACATGGAACATCGTGTATTATAATATATTTCTTATATTCAATTAAGTATATTATGCACTTAGTGAAAAATACGGATTCAATGTATTAAATATATTTTAATATGCATTATTATTGAATCGTTATGTACATATAGTGTTATTACATTATTTTTCAATGGTTTAAGGCAATATAAGTTAAGGAGACTTTTTTATTCGGCAAGATTAAGTGGTAAGGGTTCGATTAAAGGACTCATTTCGAAAGAATGCTAATTGTATCATAGTTAAAGATTCAATTACTTCGCGTGACTAGTAGCATTCTTTCAGTAGCTTTTAGTACTTCGTTGGTTTATCTGAGCCCTTAAATCTTGCAGTCGAGAAATATCACAATTCACTTAGCGGGGGTGGTGGCGTTTTTTTTTATTGCACGCCAGTCGGCCAGTAAAGAAGAAAGTACATTAACGGGGCTAACAAATTAAAAGGAAAATTTCGCATGAAAAGAAACGCCCGGTCTCGGAATATTTATAAGATGTGTTCGAGAACCGTGGCGGCGCATTTAGATAATTCTAATTGGATGGATCTCATTAGGAGAGATTACTTTTTACGCCGATAAGACGAACCGGTAAGAAAACCCGAAAGGATCGCTGGCATTTTTCCGTGAATGTTGCTGAATACTAATTGCAGATGGAAGAAACGTTGGAACCTTAGTTTTATCTCGAATGAAACTTAATATTTAATGTCGGGACTTAATTTTACTCCTACTATAAAAACTTTCCGTATCAAACTTTAATACCTGCACATACCACACGTCGTGCATAAAAATCACCAGAAATAACTATGTATTGTAAATTACATCCAATCACGATCTCACGTAACAAAATACGTATCTTATACTGTATTTAATTATTAAGTGTAGCGGGAAGTAATCTATTATTTTTCACATATTTTATAAAACCCATCGTTATATATGATCCTTGTCCGACGATACTCCAATGCCATAAAATTCCCTTTTTGAAAGAATCAAATTCCAAAATTTCGATTGATTACTTTCCGGTGCCCCTGCTATTTTTATTAAACACCTCAAACCCCTAATTCTGTCTGCTTCCAAAATTCCATCATCAAGTTAATTCTCGAATAATAAACTTTTATATCGCTCACATTATTCAACGAATAAAGTACGAAATTATTTCGAATTATTCTTGGAGGGAATGAAAGTCGGACATTAATTTATTACATAATAAAGCAAAATCATCGCGAAGCCACGAGGAGAGTTCGGATTACAAAGGTTTGAAAGGGAAGCCAAAGGGTAGGTTGTCGCTAGGCGGGCCAACATAAAAGATAAAAGTCGTGGCACAAAATCGAAAAGAATGATAGCATCGTTCGAGGCTCTTAGAAAATTCGGCTCAACGAGCCGTGACTATCGCAAGGACAGCAGTCGGATGGAATTAAAGCAATTATGAATTTTATCTCGGCAGAGCCAATGGGGAAGTTTCTTGGTAGGACGTAAGATGATCGGGCTTATCTACTGTGCCGGAGAACACAGAAAGAGCCTCCGAGGTCAAATTCGCTTGATATACTTACTCCTTCCAACCACGCCACCCTCTCCACCACCCCCTAATCTCCTGAAATTAAATCGCGAGTCCAATCACGAAAGGGGTGCCTTGATTAATGTACCTGCATTCTTTTAACGACGCAGGCGAACGCTAAGAACTCGGCGAATTTATGTGCCGGGTTGAGAAATAGCGAATGCAATCGAGGTAAGTTTGAAGCGGGAGCGCTTGTTCTAAACTACTGTAATTTATTTATTTGCGGGTGGAAAATTCATGGGTGAAAAACTCTGGGGGTGAGTTCGTGGAACGTAGTTTGATGTGGAAGGAATTTAGATTAAATACTTCTTACATCTTGGAAATTATGTAATAAAGTAATTATTGTGGAATAATATTCGCGGTATCTTCGGTGACCTTCTAACGCTAGTCGGTATTCGGGAGTAAATAAATATAAATATTTCCATCTGTTGTTCTTATGAACAAAAATGCTTAAACTCTTCCCTAATCTGAGCTACATATTTTCATATGTATCTAAGAAAAATATTATATATTATATTATATTCTTTAATAAGAATATTTAATATGTAATATTCGAATGAAGTTGTCGAAAATCAGTGATCGAATAATCTCGATAATCTGATAGAATAATTCTATCATAAATAAATTCTAACTAAATGCAACGAGGATAATTTTATGATATCTTAATTCTATCATAATCTTATAGAATTATTACGTGATAAGTTTTCTAAAATCAGATATTAGTTTGAGAATATTCGACGGTTCCGTTGCATTATTTCCACCGATCTCCAAGGGATTCATAGATATAAAAATCAGGTTAAAACGAAGGTGGAATAAAGTAACGTTGAATGGCAAACGGAGAAAGAATAAAGAATAGGAAAGGCGGAATTCTGGAATTGTGTTTGGCTGGGTGACCTGCAAGGCATAGTCGGTAGGGTAAAACGTGAAGCTATTAAGCGCGCAATTTGCATCCTCGACGAGTCTGAGGACTGTCGCGCCTAGTTGCAATGCGGCCGGTGCATAGAAGAATGCAATCGGCTGTCGACAAAGTATCAAGACGCCTGAAAGAGTCGACGAGCACCGTTCAACATCGTAACCCCTTCTCGTTCCACGGAAATGAATGCCAGGAATCGAGTCAAGGAGTCTGCGATTAGGTCAACGCGAAATCGTTTGCTTGGAATTTTAACGAGTCTTTTTGAAGGCGTCGTTTAACGCAAGAAAACGTCGCCGCGAAACTGGAATGCGTGATATTCGCGATAATAATAATTGGGATGCGTAAGACTGATAATAATTAAATACGTATTAACACTAGAACTACCGACAATATACCGAGCCGTATTATAACCCTTATTTATATGTCCTTAAAAATGAGAATAAATGACAGAAATAAATTAACCGATTTAATTATATTTATAACGCAACCTGAGTCGCAGGAAAACTTAGAAAACGGAATATATAAATATGAATATTTTTAATAAACACCACGGACCTTGTATTCCGACTGACTCGGTAGTTTCAATAATCATGTTAATTCTGAAATAATTGATATTATTCTATCGCTGACATTATTCAAGTAGACTTGGTTCGACGGTGATACGATATAAAAGGAACATTGATATTGAAACAAGGGTGGTTATTCGTCTTGAAACATATCGCGCCATCAGTATCATTCAAAGGGAACATAAAACGGTTTCGGCACAATTCCGGGGCTCGTGGTAATGACAAATATGCGCGGCAAATTGGGGGAGGAAGGAAAAACGCGGGGATCCGTTCGTGGGACAATTTAGCAAATTCAAAGACAGAGGGATATATACATGCGTATACAGAAAGATAGGGAGACGATTCGAAGTACGCAATCCTGTAAATGGGCCGTGCAAAAAAACGGGGGGTTCCTCGCGCCTCGGTAAAAAAAAGGGGGGGAAGAGGGAGAACAAAGCGATAAGACGGATAGATATCCAAGTTTACGGGGGTGCAAGTGAGAGGGAGAAAGATGGAAAGACACAAAGGCAGAGAAAGAGAGAGAGAGAGGCGAGAAGAGAGTGAAAGAGAGAAAAGGAGAGAAAGAGAGGGTGGAGAGGGGGGTGCGCAATCCGTCATTCGTATTCGTAAGATAGAAATTTTCGGTCTGGCAGGATCATCCCTCAGCCGAGGTGGAAACAGACAATCCGGTGTAATTCGTCCGCGAGGACAATGGGCCGGGATTCGTCTAATTGGTATCCAATTAACTGAAACTCTCCCGCGTCCCCCCCGCAGAGAAACGGATTCTCCACTATCCTCTCTATTCCTAGAGACCTTCCTAGCCGTGACTCGAATAATATCACGCGCTCGGAATGCATGCGAATTTTCGTCAATCGATTCCACGCTTCTACGAAGAGAGAATTGTTTTCCACGGAGTGAGACGTTCCTCGGACTAACGCACCTCGCGCTGAATAATTCTGAGTTTTTCACGGGATTATATTAGTTCTTAGTTTTGATCAGAATTAATAGTACTCGGCAACGTATTCAGGATAATGATGTTGTCTCTTGTCGCTAATTACCATGTAAGATTAAAGCTGATTATAAAATGTAATGTTTAATATTCATAAATGTTATACGCGATATAAAATTGTACAATTAAATCGCACGAAATTATGTCACGGAAGTGAGACCCTCAAAAGGTCAAAGTTTGCTTTGCAATGTGGTGAATATCATTTGCAAAATGGTTAAATTTGTAGTACAAAAAGACGAATATGATGAGCAAAAGGATTAATTTTAAGTGCGAAAACTGTATTTGTTCCATTAATCCCGAGAAAATAATCACCGTAGAAAGTCTACGATAAGCGAAGCACTTCAAAGTACATCAACTCTAACTTGTTTCACGTAGCAGATCTTAGATAGATCAAAAGTATTATCGCTGGGAGCCGATTCCAGGGGGAAACTTGGGACAAAAGGTAGGTGGTAAGGATAAAGTTTTGGTAGGTTGGTAGGTTGACTCTGTTCGGGTAGAGCAAGTGAGTTCGTCAGCGGGTCTAACTACTTGCTAGTAGTTAATTACTAAGCGAAAACTTCTTACTTACGGACGAAGCGTGGACGAGGTTGTCTGATTTGATGCTTCAGCGTTTCGCGATTCTAATAACGAGCCGATAGTACTTTGGGTTCTTCGATGTCCGCAACCCTCGCCACCGTGAATTTCATTGGATAACATCGAGAAACGAACACACTTTCTTTTGTGTATTTCATCGCGTGACTCGGATTCACCAATTAAATTCAGGCATAAAGAATGATACAAACGTACGAATAAAATATAAGAATGATAAACCAATAAAGAATCAGCACAAACATTCATCCTAAGTCAGGCACTCCAAATAATGAATAAGTATCTATTATACCGAAGCACGCAAACAGCCGAATCACGAATCACTCAAAGAGCGGCCCGCGACATAATTTCGATTACGCGACAACGCATTAAAACAGCCTCCCAGCAAGCTAAACATTTCCGTGTTCTTCGAGTTACATCAAAATTCTGCATTCCGGCTAAACGCATTAATCCCACGCGTCACCTCGTTACCAATAAAAGCCATCTAAGTTCACCGTAACAGGCCGACTAATTGCAAGCCGCGGTGGTTTAATATCCCCCACCACGAACCTTTCCTTTCCACCTAAAATGTAATTCCCACGACGAAATTTCTTCCCTTTCAACCCCCATACACCCCTTTTCAATCCCTTTCCTCCCTCTTCCAACCCTTTCCACCCATTTCTTCCCTCTTTCTGCCTCCACCGTCGCGAAATTTCCCTGCTTCTTCTTTAAGGAGGAAGAATGTAAGAGGAAAAGTTTTCGTTTCCACGCGGTGCAACCGCGACGAAGGGTATGAGGGGGTTCAGGTCCAAGGATATTAAGGGCAAGGGACTTTTTTTCCCTGCATTTATGCGACGTTAAAGGAATCCCGCATAAATATTAAGGGAAAACGGACTATTTTCCTGCATTTATGCGACGTTACAGGAATCCCGTATAATGGTTTTTCTCGTTGCGCTTGCATAATCTCTGCATTGGCAGTGAGTGACGAAGAATCTTGGTGCAAAGGTTTCATATCGGGAGGATGAACTTGGAACGATGTCATTCGACCACAAAATATTTCTTAATTAATTAATAATGCCGACGGACGTGAAATACACGTCACTGAATATTTCTACGATGGTTAGACCTCCGAAAATAGATGAAATCAACAAATAATATCATAGCCATTATTATATTCTACAATGTACATTCTTAATAACGAAATATAAAACACATTCGTGCAGATTATTAGATGAATTTTAATGGTCTACTTTTTTATATATTCCATCGTTAAAAAAGCTCAGCAAAAAAGCATTAAAAACATGAATATTTACATCGACATTCGCGAAATAAATTCATCCATACATCTACAAAGGGGATTTTTTTATTCAATTATATCACTCGTAGATGATACTTTATAACGAGGTAAACTACTCAGATATTTTACATTTCGGATACGAAACAAACGAATCTAGTGGCTAGGAGGAACAATGGAGGAGATCTCGTAACCTGTTTCCCTGGCGCGCAACAAAACTCATAGAATTATCACGGTTCCTTAACTAGTGGTTCGTTCTCGAGATAATTCTTCCGGCCAAGGATTCCGAATCGTTCTGCAGCCACGAAACGTGCCAACGGAAAAAGAAACCTTTCTGACTGACTCCCTAGTTCTTTCCATTTTTTTTCGCGAACTACGCGATACCATTGTCTGATCCCATGGTGCGGTGCGCCACGTTCACTTCCTGCAATTACCGGGATTGTCTCGATTTTTCTCGGGGCTTCGGACTTTCTCACGACATTCTTCTCCCGTATCGTCTACTTTTTCCAACGGTGACGGAAAATGGCGGTGAGAAAATGGTGGATGAACTAGAGGCGGGGGGGCATTTAAGAGATACGGGACTTTGAAAGACACGAGACACTTTTCACATTAATAACGAGACCGATAAACGGGGAGAATAAGAGGATAAAGCTGCCGGTGAACGAGAAGAAGGACGAGTGTAGAAACGGAGAGAAACTGGAAAGAATAGGAGTGGGAAGACAGAGAGATTTTATTATGTTCTTCGACATTATGGCGTAAGAATGAAAAAAGATCCTACTGGCGAGACTCGAGTTAAGATAGGGGACTTAATATGTCTAGTCGGTTTAATTGTTATGGTACTCCGATAATTAATATTGTAATGGAGACCAAATTTCATACTCTTCAGAATCAATGCTGACACGATTCTATGTAAGGAATAATATTATTGAAAGAAGCTACTCATGTTTTACCACGAAAAATAATTGAAAGTAAAAGTGAGGAAAGATGAAAATAATTAATGGACGATGTGGAAAAACAATCTTTAATGAAGATAGATATGGTATTTAATATGTCTGGTCGATTTAATTTTTATGGTACTCCGATCATTAATATTGTAATAAGAAGATATAGACAAGAAATAACATTTTTGAGAGAAGCTACTCCTATTTTACAACCTAACAATAATTGCTAATGAAAGTGAGATAAATAATCGATGGAACATCGATTAATGGTAAACAACCAATCTTAAGACTACTGAAAATTAATAAATAATAATAAATAACATGAGTGACGAGCCATCAGAGATAACCTGGAAAGCAGTGAAGTTACGAGGAAGAAAGGTGAACATAGAAACAGCATTAGATATAAAATACGAGGGATGAAGCAGCGAAAGGGATACTTGGTGAAACATCTTTCCATTCCTACGGGATATTATTCGGGATAGTTGAAATATTTCGGGGATAACGTGGGAAGCATTGTTCCGTGTTAGTTCGAGGGTTTTATTGTCGGCGGGAGGAGCTCGGTTTTGGTCACGAGTTCACCAGCTAGACGGCCAAAATTATTTACAGAGTACGATACCTCGGTGGATGCAATAAACTACATTCTCCCCGTGTAAAGACAGCCGTGTAACTACCACGGTAATGTAACAATTTTCAAAGTTACGACACTTCAAAAGAGCTGGAAATTTTTCCACAATTTTCACAGAGTTCGGTGAAATATAGCTGTTATTCGCGTGTTCTTCCGTGGAATAATTTAACAAGTCGTTTGTCAGGGAAAGTTACGTGTTAACATTGAAACTACCAAAGCAATGACAATGATTGGTCTACCATTTTTAATTCTCATTATTTTGAATATTATTATGAAATATTATTATGAGTACCGTCATTTAGAATGATTCGGCAGTTCTAGTGTTAAAGTAGACTTTTAATTAATAAATGATTTATCATTCTGATTTCAATTGGAGTTACACCACTTTCATAATAATTAACTTATATAATGACATTCGATACGTAATATAAAAAATTACATAGAATTACATTATAAATTATATTATATAGAAAATGAATGAAACGTGATATTGAATTATTTCCAAGTCTATCTTATTATTAATATTCAAGCTTTACTTTTATATTATTGATATCAGTGCATGATGAATTATGGTATATTACAATAATTCAAGGGCTTAAGTTGAACGAAGCAGTTCATTTTATACTTAGAATTGAAATGTCAGATTATATGGAGAATGTAATACTGTAATGCATCGTAATACTCGTTACAAAGCTGATTATTTCAGTTCGAATGAATATCAGAATTAGCAGTCTTCCGGCAGCTTTATTCAGCCGGTGATAAAGTCAGATAAATTGTGCGTAAAAAGAAAATCATTTTAGAATTAAGTCTTTATAGAATGATATCGAGAGTTATAAATAGGGGATGAAGATTTCGTACGAAAATACGGCATATTCTACTTGAAATCATCTATCGGTCGGTGAAAAGCTTTCTCGAGGGGCGCGAGACAGTTTTCACATTAATAACGTGGAACGCTCGATAACGTTTCCAGAAGGAAGAAGAATCGTGGAAGGGATAAAAAAAAACCCGGAGGAGAATGTCGCGATAACGTATTGTACAGGGATACCAAGTTCTTTATATTATTGTAGAATTATATGCATTGAATACACATTTGCACGACCTTTCACCGTGCTCTTCCTCAATAAAATAACACTGCCGATCGTTTTCGTAACTACTTTACACTGTCAGCTTTTTTCTTCCATTCATACGACCAAAGGCAAATTCTATTTTATCGCATCGCCGTTAAATCGCCGGGATTCTATTGAAACCATCTCTTCGAGTTCGATGAGTCGTGAATATGTCTATTGATAATTATATCGCGTTATTTATTTCCCTCCGGTTGTTTCTTTGGAAATGTTTGAAGCAGTTTAACTGTGAATACTGTGATCGTTTGGAATAATAATTGTACTATTTCTTGCTGGATATTTAAAGAGAATGGAAAATATCTAGGATTATTATTTTCATAATTTCCGCACATATTTAAAAATGATAGAAAAGATTTAGGATCGCCGGCATAATTTGATGTATCAGATATTTTCGTAATTATTCCAATCGGATTTCGTGGAGTTACAAATCCAGATATTCCATTAAATTATAATAATTATGAAACTCCATGGAATTCCACATTCACAAATTTACATCTCGAGCTTATGAAACCGGTCCCAGATATTTTCTGTTAATGTTAAACATCCATAACAAAAAACCTATTGGAATCATTATAACAACCGACACTACAGTTTTCCCATTAAATCCCACGGGAATAATAACAAAATTCCAGGAATCCAAAAAATTAAAAACAAATCCCTGACAAAATTACATCCCTTTTCCTCCTCCTAATAATGATCTCATCAAGTGAAATACCCGAAAAAAATCCGAACCAAAATCGGAGAGAATAAAAACCCCGATCTCGAAGTAGATTATCGAGAAAAATCGGCGGAGTTTTCCGCATTAATAACCATCGTACATATCAGTGGTATTCGGTAGGAAAAAGTCCCTCCTGCCCCCGGGATCTCGATAGTGAAAAGTCGATAGAGTGGCTCAGACACGAACGTAGAAGAACGAACGAACAAAGGTAAAGGCAAAGTGCAGAAGGGAAAACCAGTGGGGGGTGTAGGTGGAGGAGGAGGAGATGGAAAATGAGGGAGAATGGAAGAAGAGGTGGGCAGACGCGGACTATGGGAAAACCGGCGGGTCACTCTTATCGGCGTTTCCATACGCACGTAGGGAAAACGGTCGCCTTATCTGCCGTTTCCATGAATAATTTAGAGAGCTTCGCTGCTGAAAACTTCTCTGCCAGCCTCGTTCTATCGTTTTCCCTTCCACCCGCGGGGGCCAGGACCGAAAGAAAAGGGAGAACGCGAGAAAAAAGGAAACTGGAAACCACAGCGGCCCAGGGAGAAAGATGAGACACTGTGGAAAGTGGAAAAGAGAAAGGGGGGGGGCGGCGAAGCTTGGGAAAGTCCTGCGTTAGAAGATAGCACGGAATACGAAAATGTCTTTTGTATAATTTCGTGAATTATTTCTGTGTACTTGGAAGTATTTTTCGAAGTATTATATGACGGCTATTATCTATAACGATCTTACGTGGTAGATTGATTTGAAAATATGCCTTTTTTATAAAAATTACCAGATTTACTGCTAATAAATTGCCAATAAGTTAATAGAAAATAATGAAATCGTTGGTTTATCAATAAAAATCCGGTGATTTTCCTAATATTTGGGACATGAAATAATTATATCAATATTCTTTAAGTCGTACATTTATGATTTCTATTTATGCTATCATATAATTCGCTAATGAAACGTCGTTAAGTTTAATCGGAATATCCGCCGTTCGGTAATTTAATATTTTCCCGAACGACTCGAATTACCGGTGATAGAATTGTCGTTTATTTCGATATAATATCATATTTTCTCGATGTAATGCCACGGTTGACAACAAATCAGTGGCGCACCGCATAAAAGGGCTCGAATGTCAAACAATACTCGCGATTTTGAGGGATCCTTTCGACCCGCGAATTTCCGGTGACACCTTCGTCGATGTGTAATGTAATTTCCATTCACATATTTTTCAATAATCAATGCGGATATCGGAACGCGCGCGATAACCCGCGAATCGACAGTGATTTGTCCGAAGAATTATTAACTTCATTCTGACGAATGATTTAATGTGGCGCGTTAAATCGCGCCACTATACCATTCATAATTTAATATTCCATAACATAATATTCCAACGGTGCAATATAAAAATTCATACAATACAAAAATTACTAATCGAAATATGTGTAATTTCACTCTGACACTTCATTTAAGGCGGTGTATCAAATTGCGTCTACTATTAAATTAATAATAAAATACACCAATGGTGGAATATAAAAATGAATACAATGTAAAAATTACAAATCGAATTATTTCTAATTTCATCCGAACAAATCATTTAATGTGGTGCATTAAATCGGACTTACTAATAAATGTATAATTAAATATTCCAGTGGTGCAATATAAAAATTATTAAAATATAAACATGATCGGTCGAATTATGTGCTAAGATTTATGTAACACGTGATATCACGGATCGCAGAAAACGATTGCCATCGATATTTGATTCGCCGGTTCGAATGGCCGACTTGAGACCGATCTGGTTTTAACGAAGAAGAATAATAAATGAAATCGTATCGTGACTCACCCCGCGTGAAGGAACATATAGAAAGCGAACCTCCAGAGCTCGAGACGTTTGTCTGGTCTGTAGATGAAGACACTGTCGATTGGCACTGGCCCCGAGGGATTCACCTTACCCATCGCCACTGTGTAGTACGTGAAGAAACCCAGCTGCAAAAAAAACACGATGGAAATGGTTAGTAAAAGACGAGACTCGTAAAACGTGGACGATCAAAATCGGTAACATATCAGGGTTGTTTGCTTTGTAACTTGCACGAGTCAATAATGGATTATTAATGAAATCGATGTAACTCTCACGATGTTTGGTTGGAAATATGTATGACTAACGTTTAGTTCGTGAGAAAATGTACAGGAGAATATTGGAATACGTATTAAGGGGAAGTAATGACATCGATGGGCTGTTAATGTAATTCATGGAATTTTAGTGATATTTAAGATATTGTATGATAGGGGGGTGTGTAAACATGTTCTAGGGCGATTTTCGGTCGAAAGAAGGGGTTTACAAATTGTCTCCGGTCAAAAAATGAATCGACCCAAAATCGAAAAAATGTGAAGGGACCTTCAAAAATTGTCAAAAATTGAAAGTCGCCAAAATCACTTCTAAACGACAGAAATCGATGGTAGATGATGTATAAACATATTCTAGGACGATTTCTGGTCGAAAGAAGCGGTTAAAAAATTTTTATTGGTCAAAAATGGGTCCAACCCAAGTCGAAAAAATGTAAAGGGGTACACCTTCAAAAATTGTCAAAAATTGAAAGTCGCCAAAATCACTTCTAAACGACCCAAATCGATGGTAGATGATGTATAAACATATTCTAGGACGATTTCTGGTCGAAAGAAGCGGTTAAAAAATTTTTATTGGGCAAAAATGGGTCGAACCCAAGTCGAAAAAATGTAAAGGGGTACACCTTCAAAAATTGTCAAAAATTGAAAGTCGCCAAAATCACTTCGAAACGACCGAAATCGATGGTAGATGATGTATAAACATATTCTAGGACGATTTCTGGTCGAAAGAAGCGGTTAAAAAATTTTTATTGGTCAAAAATGGGTCGAACCCAAGCCGAAAAAATGTAAAGGGGTACACCTTCAAAAATTGTCAAAAATTGAAAGTCGCCAAAATCGCTTCTAGATGACCTAAATCGATGGTAAATGATGTATAAACATATTCTAGGACGATTTCTGGTCGAAAGAAGCGGTTAAAAAATTTTTTTGGCCAAAAAATGGGACGATCCAGAATCGAAAAAATGTGAAGGGGTACACCTTCAAAAATTGTCAAAAATTGAAAGTCGCCAAAATCGCTTCTAAACGACCCAAATCGATGGTAGATGATGTATAAACATATTCTAGGACGATTTCTGGTCGAAAGAAGCGGTTAAAAAATTTTTATTGGTCAAAAATGGGTCGAACCCAAGTCGAAAAAATGTAAAGGGGTACACCTTCAAAAATTGTCAAAAATTGAAAGTCGCCAAAATCACTTCTAAACGACCCAAATCGATGGTAGATGATGTATAAACATATTCTAGGACGATTTCTGGTCGAAAGAAGCGGTTAAAAAATTTTTATTGGTCAAAAATGGGTCGAACCCAAGTCGAAAAAATGTAAAGGGGTACACCTTCAAAAATTGTCAAAAATTGAAAGTCGCCAAAATCACTTCTAAACGACCCAAATCGATGGTAGATGATGTATAAACATATTCTAGGACGATTTCTGGTCGAAAGAAGCGGTTAAAAAATTTTTATTGGTCAAAAATGGGTCGACCCAAAATGGCAAAAATGTAAAGGGCCAATATTTTACTCCTGGCTGCTCAATATTTATATAAACCTGCCAATCATGCATGACAAGCATGATTTAATTCTCAAATCACAATATTTCTCATAAATTCTTAAGATTCCACTAAATTGTATTTTGTACATTCTCAACCAACACTCTCCAACCACTCAGAATAATCAAAAAATAAAATACTAAATCTAATTACATATATAATAATACACACGAACTATGCCAAGACAAACTCGCTTAACAAAGAAAGCCGAAATGGACGTTCATAAAAATGGTGACCCAGTAGGTCGGCCATTCAAACAAAACCTGTCCTTCGAGTGACCTCCCCGGCGGAGGTTACAAAATTATTACCCACATCGTACTTTTTTCAGCAAATAATAAAGACGTCGAAGGTGAACATTCGATTAAGTAGAAACACGCTCGACAATGCTTTCGACCGAGACATATTATAGTTTGTAAACGACGGAGACGGCGCATATTAGGAGGGAAATATTGTGAGATGGCACGCGATAGTCGGCCGGCATACGACACTTTTACACGCAGGTCATTCGAAGAAAAAGGATGCCATACTCCGGGAGAATGCAATTTCTTCTTATATAACGCCACTAAGAAACCTATCGAGACATCTTTATTGCCGTTACTTTCGGTTCAACGTACCTTTTATTCCTTCCCATTTCCGCCGAAATCCTTGATAATTAGGACCTCCAGTCGCCGCGGCCATACTTCTACTTCCCATCACGTTTTCCCCGAGAACTCGTCGTTACGCGAACCGTCCTATCTTTATAATCGAAGATCACCATCTTGGAACTCCCTCGCGATATCACTATCCGATGTTATTATAACACGAATATTCTTGCGTTAAATATCGCGATATTAATATGTAATGTTAAGTAACAATCGTAGTCTAGTTGTAGATAATGTTGGTTGACACTGGATGATGTAATTAATTACACGTGTTCATTAAAGCTACAATGCCACGAGCAAGTTTTATTGTGAATTTGATCGATTCGCGTTATCACGAGACATACGGTAGCGCGGTGACGGCACGACTGAGGAATTCACGTGTCTTTGCCTCGAACGCGAACGACCGGCTGCGACTTATCGTAAACACGACCCACAGTGCTGTGATATTGACATCCAGATTTGTAAAGATAACGTGTCAAATTTAATTTCGTGACTCTTATTGTGTAACAGTAATAATTTATTACTGGGAACATATATGAAATGATAATAATTATTAGTTATTTTGCTAGGATTAGAATGCGTTATTGTATTACTCTTATATAGAGTGTACCAAATAAATTATGGATTATTGTAGTCAAATATACGTATATAATAAATTATATTAAAATAAAATATCGTCACTGTTATTATTTCTTGTTTCAAAGTGCACGAAATTTTCTTTCCAACATAAAATAAATGTCAGTTTCATACCATAATAAATCATCCCAGAAATATAGTAATAAAATCCATAAGATATTAATTACGGAATCCATATTTGGCTGGGAAAAAATGTCAATTAATTATCGTCCATACACCTCGGGCATTTTTAACACTCGAATCCCTTGTCTCGATCAAATGTCCACCGCCCTCGTGGTTTCCGGGAGGAATAATATTTCACGTGAAAACGACAGGAACACCATGAACGGAGTACGGAGAGGACGTTTATTACATCATAATGATCCGAATTGTCGAGTGAATGTAATCGGCGAGGGTGTGAGGGATGGTTTTGGGGGGTAGATTTTAGGGTTCGGTGTGCGTGCACCACGGTAGTGGTTGAATGCGAATGGACGACATAAATCAGCGGACGTAATATCGCGACGTCGTCTACGTCGGTGTGTAACCAGGAGTCGACGCTTAGGCGTATTGTTTCTGTAAACCCGGGGAAATATAATGGCCCCCGGTAAGTATAATGTTTCAGCCCCGATGCCCCCGGGGGAAACAAAGAGTTCTCGCCGGCCAACAAATTGGCTTTACGAGGGCCGCGCGCGCCTTTTTGCCGTGCCAACCCTTTCTCCTAACTTGACGAACATTTATACGCTTCTTATGCGTCTGAGAAATTTATGCCGGAATTACTTTTATCATAACTGAGACCTGTTTTTGGATTAATGTGCTTGGATGAGCACTGAAATCTATGTGAATAGTTGGGTATTAAAAGCCTTCTATTTTTAATATCCAATTATTCCGCTTTGAATAATGTTTATTCTATTGGATTGTTAGTTTCCAGAAGATGTTCTAATGTTTTAATTAACTTCTTTCGAATCCAAATATTTGGTAGAAATATTTTTGCGATTTTGGGTCGCCCCATTTTTCGGCCAACAATATTTGTTAACCGCTTCTTCCGACCCAAAATCGTCCTAGAATATGGATAGAATTAAGTTCGCGAAGATATTCGAAAAGATTTAATATAATACAACCATTGTTTCCGCCTAAGGAAGCGATATAAACACAAAAGACGAAAGATACCACGGAAGTGAAATTATAGGAATATACATTTTTGAGTAAGTATGAGAAGTCGGGGGAGGAAATGTAACCACGGAGGAATTCAAATGGTTGCGCCAGTCTCGATGTGGAAAATAAGAAATATTTATGGTGCTAGCCCGTGAGCCTCCAAGAGGTAAGATCATTCTATGTTGTATCCAAAAAAAGAGAAAAAACGACGATGCAAAAATAAAGTCTCCAGAAGGTTTTGCAGAAAAGTGTACCTGCGGGTATATTGTAGGTAAATGCGCCTTTACGTCGATATGCCACCCTCGGGGAAACATTAGATACTTATGTGAAAACATTTTGTCCTAAGTAAAAGCCTCTTAACATAATAGCCGTAATAAACGTTTTACCGTTATCAAAAACACACTGTCACTACATATGATACAGGTAAATCCAGAATTGCAAAATAAACGTGTAAATAAAAAAAATATATCAATGTAAAAAATATATCAATAAATTAATCTGAATTTAATATGCTTGTACATAAATATGTAACTAATAAGGTAACAGATTAAATTCAATATGAGGCAAAATAATAAATTCCAAAAGAACTGGACAACGCAGAAGGAATTTATTCAGTATTTCTCGTAATAAAGCAGAAAGGGATAATAAATGAAGAAGTTAAATAAGCAAAACGCAAAAGCGGAACATTCCTCGTAGGACTTTAATCAAGAGTCAAACAAAGGCAAAGTACGTTCCTCGACGTAAAGACGGATATTTTTTGCAGAAAACGTTTCACACTGGTAACTCAGTCTTTTTTCGTGTTTTATATAAAGGTGGAACGACGTCGCGATGTGGTTCGAGGATACCCTGAATTCCAGTGAATTTCCAGACGAGTTAGGGTAATTGTTCTATTACGTTGTAGACCCTTCTGTAACGTATCGTCCACGAGAAGCCTGCTCTTACAGAAAACTCTTCTTTTAACTTAACGCCACGTTTAATCTACGGGACGATTAACCCCTCGAAATCACCCTGCCTCCCCTCTTCCCTTTATCGATCACCGATTTCGACTTATTTCGCTTAGAAAAAGTGAGGTCCGAAATGTTGACCATTTCTGGATTAATGTGGAAGTCTTTTTGGAGCACTTTTTCTATTATTGTCAATTTTCGTCGATGTAGAACCTCATTAAAAATTTGTTTACGTCTTGACTTTCCGAAAATGATTTATGTGATATCGAATAAGAAATGAATAAAAATTGAAGAGGTATTCTTTGAAAATATTCTTCGGAATATTAGTAATATTAATAATAATATAGTTTGGTAAATATTCCTATATATATAACATAATGAAAATCGATTAGCAATGTGATTCAGAAATGAATATAAATTAACGAATTATTCTTTGGAGATTTTCTTCGGAATATTATTGATGGGGTTACTGAATATTCCCTGTAAAGTGATGAAAATCGATTAGCGATGTGGAACACGAGCCAGTTGAGATCGCGGGGGCGGTGATTCGTAAAAAATCCAGCCGTCCCATTTTGCGAAATCACGTGCGAATGTGCATGAATGTGCATCTTTTTCAGGGAACAATCTCCGGTGCATTCCAACGTCGGTTGGCGCGCCATCATTCTTCTTTCCGAGGGGGAGGAAAGAATAAGCGGGGGATGCAACGACATACCGAAATCGAGTTGCGTCGTCACGCGGTTCAATTCTGGAATTCTAAAAAAAAATTCCCTTCACCCTTTCGACGTAGGGGGATGAGAAGAAGGTGAGGGTATACGGAGAGGGTTATTCGGCTTGGATGAGAAAGAAAAAATGAAGCAATTAGACAAAGCACCGGCTAATGGACCTTAATGAGGGGTGCTCGTCATACTCTTCCAAAGGCGAATGCGCCTGGATTTTACTTTTCCCCTTTGTGCCTGGTTCTTCAACCCTTTCTTTTGATTCTTCTCCTACCCCCTCTTACGTGGCACGCGTAATTTATGGACTACACTGTTGTTTAATCGTGATTACGAAATCCCTCTTATCTTACAGCTCCGACATTCCTCTCCTCCTTCTTACGCCAACGAATTATGAATATTATTCGAATAATACAGATTAATAATCTAGCATTAAAATTACCGGCGATATATTCACCCATATTTGTATTTACATCTACGTCCTTAAAAAAAGATGGATGGAAGAAAGAAATATCCATCTTCATACTTTACATCACCGAGTAAAACTACCTTCCCACGAAGTGAATAAAGAACACTAAACTAACAACAAATAGACGTTCAAAGGGTTAGTTCGCGGACTCGTCGAAATGCTAACAACGCGAGATAACACAGAGGCGTGTCCTTCCGGAAGTTCTTCTTCTCTTTGTGATTTTCGAGTTTCCACATTAATGTCGTCGGTCGGTTCATTTTCGGGCGCACGGTTGCCGTAATTAATTAATTCTCTTCCCCTCTGGTTCTGGCCCGGTCATTATTGCAAGCCGTGAGGTTTTCTTTTTCCTGAGGGCTGGTAACCCCCGCATCCCTGCGCGCACTCGTTTTGTTTCATTCGGGACCCTGCCACCCCTGCATCCGCCACCCCCCCAGGGGGTTGTAATAAATTAGTTCCGCTCTTGCCTTTATTCCTTCCACGTTGAATCCGGGAGGATGTTCCACGTTTGTGCGATTTCTTTTGACACGGATGTTCCTAGCTTCTGCTTGCAACGCCCGTCAGACGGGACTCCACAATTTTCGGGGCAACGGATCTCGTTGGAAAAAAATTTAATCTCACCTGCCACTTTTTTTCCACGGTCCAGTAACGACGTGAACATAATGGTATTAGCGTTTTATTATGCTGCCGCATTGTTGTTAATTTCGTGCCATTATTTGGGTGGTTCTTTGGGATTCGTTTGTTGGAATGCTTCGTGGAAAACAATGGTGCGTTGATGAGAGTTTGATCATTCTTGGATTATAAATATTGGGAACTCTCGGGCAACATGGTTTCGATGGAACGCGATACTTTTTAATGTGGTTTGGATATAACGCGGTACTTTTTAATGTGGTTTCGATATAACGCGGTACTTTTTAATGTGGTTTCGATATAACGCGGTACTTTCTAATGTGGTTCGGATATAACGCGGTACTTTTTAATGCGGTTTCGATATAACGCGACCTTTCTCTGGAACTGTTACCGATAATTGATACTATAGATAAGAATAATAAGAATTCTTAACGATAAGAATTCCCTTCAACTGATATAACGATTTTATTATTATAATTAATATACTACTATAAACTAGTGTAAGAGTATCGAACATATCAAAGCAATAAAAAGCAATCAAATCTCAATGTAACCAATCATTAAATTACAATTTAATTACAGCAATAATAGAAATCATCCACAAACTTTTCTTTCAAAAATGATCAAAGAATGTCATAACGCATCAGCAATTATCAAAGCCCCCCGGCAAGAGGCAGAAAAATTCGGCGATACCTTACACAAATGCGTGATAACGAATGAAAAGTCGAGCAACGCAACAGCCACGCAAAACGTACGTCCGTCAATCACGGTTCTTTGAAAGCGCGCTTTTTTTATCGTCCCTTTGAAATCAGTGACAATGCGGAAACGTTGGAATCAGAGAAAGAGGAAGAGGAAAGGGAAGATGGCGCGGGGGTTGGTACAGTGGGGGGAGGCTAAAAATCAGATGGAAGGACAGCGAGATGAATGCGAGCATAGAGCATGGAAAAAAAGGCTTCGGTGAAAATGGCTTTACGAGGGAAAACGCGCGTTTCCCTTTTTCCTATTGCGGTTCCACGCGAGGAACACCCACGCAAGGAAGGTCCGAACCTCTTTTTCAACCCTAATAATGTACCGCTTATTATCCGCACTCTTTACAGTCTCGCCAGTGCCACGATTCCGCGACCGCGGTTTCAAATATTTTCTTTTAATTCCGATAAAGCTTAATTTGCAAAACGGCGAATTTGATTTGTGAAAGGGTGAATTTTATTTGCAAACGGGTTAATTTGGAGTGCAATATATAAAGAAAATAATAACCTGTAATAAAGAAAATAAAGTAATGATACGCGATATTAACTCTAGAATGGTTTTTACATTCGTAAAATTACGATCACTGCAAAAATACGATTTCACCAGGAAAACATGTCAAAATTAATACACCGATTATGTACCAATATTTTAACACGACAATCAATATAATTAAACTACAAATCCAAAACGTGCATACAATTATGTAGAAAGACATCCTTTCAAAAAAATAAAAAGTACCTCGTTTGACTCGCTGTAACTCAAATGTAGTCGCAATTAATACGAACGTCTATCGTTTTAGGATTAAAACAGTGTAATAGAAAGATTGAAATTGATTTCGGTGATATAAATTTTTTCGTGGTTGGTTTCCGGTCCGAGCTTTGTCAGCGTGCATCCGTGGGTGCAAGCTCTGCGGTAATACGATTTATGCATTTATAGGAGAACGTACAGGTGCATCCTAGGAGTAGGTCGTGCTCCAGGAGTCTCTCGATAATCGTCGCCGTGTAATCGCGTTTGCACTCGAACCGACGATTTATGACCAGTCACGTCACTGACAAGCCCTACGCGCTTACCTTCCTTGGCTGATTAATGCGACTAAACCACTGTCATCGAAATAATATACAGATTCCCTGCTACGATTATCTAATCATTCCAGTACACAACACTGCCGCGCGATACATTGGAATGATCCCTGTGTCACTTATTAAACTGCATATTTGACAATGTAAATAGACACTGATAACAACAACTATTGGATCGACGTAAAAGTTCGAGTGGTTTGCGTCACTATTTAGCGGTGAAATCTAAAGGGTTTTTAATAACGCGGAATTATATAGTATTAAATAAATACAATTATAATACTGCGAGAAATATTCTTGGAATAATTAACATTCCTTTGCAGTAGAGAAAAATGTCTATGTGGAATTTAGCTCGGCATAGGAACCATGGGAATTAAATGTGATATGGAGCAAAGGATTAACACCTGTTATCAGAGGATAAACGAAGGTCAAACTAAGAAAGGAATTATAATAATATCTAGTAAATTCGAAGCTTAAGAAAGTAGGTAATGTATATCGGTAGACGTGAATCGAGTTCTAACCCATCTCATCTCATCTCATCTCATCCGAGGAGAAGCGTCGGCGTGGTTGTCGACGTGGCGGTCGTCCTCGACAAAAAGCCTCTTTCACGGTCCACGATCCCTTCGCCATCTTTCTCGGCTTAGGTGCTTTTTGCCGGGCAGTCACTGGGAAAACGGATGGACTCCGATAATGCGAAAACTCCTGGAACTGCTCCCTGAATAACCTGAGAAAACATTCCTCCGCGGACACTCGAATGTGCTGATCGATTTCTTCCACGGACGTTCGACATCTTCGAACATTAAATCGACAGTGGCTTTTAATACCTAGCTTTACCCGTCGATTCGTGAAGATACGCTGATAAAGTGCTTATCATACTTAAAAACATCCGTGGTGTTTGATTTGTATCTTGCTGTTCATTTCAAACAGGAATTGCAATGTTTAACAATGGAACTACGAAAGCAGTTAAAATTATGGTTTCTCGGGATTTAATGAAAATGTTCGAATTTATAAGATTTCATTTTCTGAGATTTTTTACGGCTTATGTTGATCAATGGACATAAATAAATCGATTAGTTTATTTCTTCCATCTATTAGTTTTTTAACGGCGTACACATAAATATACAAATGATAGAATTATCGATAATGTATTCCGGCATATTTTTACGTTTCTGGATATGTCCGTAAAAATAATGATGGATGGCAAAAATAAATATTAATCGATTTAATTGTGCCAATTATGCAACGTGAACTGCAAGAAATTTTGGAGAATGGAACGTTACTAATTTGAATGTTTTTATTCAATCATTTGTATCCGCCCATTCGACTACTTTGGTGATCTAGTATTAATAAGAATTTTGATATTTACAATATAATATTCTAGTGTTTAAATAATTAAATACGGAGGTCATCCAAGTATATTAATATTTATAGTTGAATAAGATTGATATAAAATATTTATTGCAATTTAAGATAAGATATGATATGATATTTGAAATAGAATTTTTATATAGTCGGAGATACATTGATTTCAAAAAACGGCGGAACTTGATTACGAAATTTAAAATCGTGGAATGAAATCCAAAGAGTACCAGGACACGTTCATTTTTCAGGAAGTCAGAGACCCTCTCGCGGATTTATGAATTCACAAAAAGTCATCTGGAAGCCATTCACAGAATATTTCCGCCACGGTAACAAGCACTTAAAATTTAATACAAGAATTCAAGTTTAATGCTCCTCGAGAAAAAAATCCAACTTCCGCAAGCTTTCTCTTTAATCAGTCGCGCTTATTTTGGAGCGATGAATATGCTGGCTTAACGAGAACTCGAAATCTGAATGAAATCAAAGAAAAAAGCTACAAAATGGTGGAGAATATGTTGAAATAACTTCACCTCGTTCATCGCCAACCAAAAATATCTCTCAAAGGGACAAATGAAATGTAATCAAACCCTAAAAAAACGCTGACAAAAGGAAGTCCAGGAAACCGGCATATTCGAAACTCCCATTCTTTCGAACCTTTTTATTCTCACCAAAAAAATAAAGGTCCAGAATATTCCCGCGCGAACTCAACCCTTCTTAAAATCCAGATCCACCCCTGAAAAGTGTAGATTTAAGCCCGAAAGCTATCGTCTACTGCGCGGTGTAACATTGTTAGGTATGCAAATTAAACCATTCAAAGGCTCTGATGAACTTCCGGGAGCTTCGGCAAGTTTAAAAAAAAAGGGGAAACCCGCTGAAGCAAAGTGGTGGGAGGGGGTTTGAAGAAGGAACAGGGAAGTAGTTTTATCCACCTTCGACCAGTGTCCAGTATCTTCGATCGGAATCGAATCCAGTTTTAACCGGGGTTTTCGATTCGGAGATAAAAGTCTCTGCACTCTTGAAACTCTTCTGTATTAATTATGAATGAATTCAATTATTCATAGAATGGTGATAATAATTGCTAATTATTAATAATAGAGTACGATACATCCGTCCATAAAAAAATTCTTCTGTTTGTACACGAAAGCCTATCCACGGAGGCGAGAATTATATCGGGTTCCTTTGGAAAGGCTCGAAACTGGGTTCGTACCTTTCGCCTCGGGCTCGTAAAGTACTCCGAAAGTACGACAATTTACTGTAACTGCGGCTTTCGTCCCGGGCGGGGCTTCTGCACCGCTAGAAAATATTAGGCATAAAGTATCGTGGGAACGACGTATATATACGTCCTAGCTCGCGTGCGTCGTTAAATGTCCCCCGAACGTTTGTAAATGTTCCTCGATGGATTATCGTGTACCGCGCCAATAATTCGCCTTTTTTCTCTAAAATCCTATCGTTGCGGTTGGACACCGTTCTTTATCGTAAACCGATGGCTCTCGCGTTTGTATTCTTTACTGCGATTCTTTCACGCAATCTACTCTGTGTTTTTCCATTTTACTTGTAATGTATCTTCATTTTTCTGTCTGTCGAATGTTGTTATTCATGTAATAATAACAATGCTGGTTAATTATCATTTCGTTTAATTCTTTTCGTTTCTTCTAAAATCATTTCGTTTCTTCAAGGGAAATTAAAAAAATTTATTAAAAAGAATTTATTAGGCGAAAGTCGAATATGATGGTATAATTTAGTATGGTAAATATGAGGGTTTAAGAAAAATATTGTTTCATTGTTTATTAACAATTTTCTGTTAAAATATAGTTGGTATGCGGTTAGCAGTCGAGGTCGGGGATCCGGCACACGGAACTCGTGTCCAACAGTAGTAAGTATAAACCTGTGGTCAGACGAGTAGAATCTACTTCGCAGGAGTACAAACCAGACAATGGTTGGCCGACCAAGGGAAGATATGGCGACAATGGGCAACGTGTATCTTAAAATCCCCCTTATTTGACTTGCAGAATTTATATTGTTATATCTTACTATTGAAATAATAATTAATCCTCTATAGCGCCGTGTAACTTAGAAGTCACACACTCATCTATCCCTATCTTTCAGTTCGTTTCATTTCTTCGTTGTAATAAATATAAAAGTACATGAACAAAATGATTTACTCAGTATTATTTATCCTAATATTATTATTCGCAATTTTAATTAATCTTAATTCCAAGAAATCGTGCGATTACGTCCATCCCGGTTGATACTCAATATTTATGCTAATAATTTTATCCGCAACGTTATTCGATCGAAACGCACAGTTCGCCGGGCACTTTGTTCCCGAAAGTAAATTTACAGGGAAGTAATAATTCCCACTACTCGAATCAACTAATGAATTCTCTTATTCGCGTGTCCCGTGGAAGTTATTCGATCTCTCGAATTATCAGGTCGATCTGACTACCGTCCAGTGTCGCCAAGTGCGTGACGGTTCCGTCTGATCACTGCACCGACCGTGACTACTGCCACTCCGTTAAATCCACTCCGTCTGACCACATTATACTTCGCGCTACTGGCTTTATTACCAGGGGATTTTATCGCGAATAATCATATACAAATGAAATAAATTATGAGTGTTAGACTTCTCCAGTAGTTATGTCCTTCTGACATAGAATTCCGTCATTACCTTATAAGCTATCCTTTGGCTCTATTGTGTATTTTTTTGGTGATATGCTATCGAACAATAATACCTACTATATTATATTACATTATTACTGTAATAGTTACTACATTATTGTTCCCTAAAATATCCCCAAACAATACTACAATTAAGATAGTCCCAAAGCGTTAACTCGGAACAGTTGTTCGAATAGACTCGAAGGAAGTTAGGAAAAATCACTTAACCCTCAATGGATTCCGGCCGGAAATCCCGGGGAAGAAATGCTCGGAAAGTAAGCGTGCAGATCGAAGCGTCCGATCAGGATTAATTAAATTTTCCTGACCATTCGTTCGCGTTGATTCGAACGATTTCTCGGATAACATTCACCGGTGTCTGGGGTAGGTAGGTACTTCGAGTACGAACTGACCGCAAAACCGTCTGCAGGTGGATTTGTTCGGCCCGTGGTGTGGAACAAGTGAGCCGGGACAGAGTGAATGAACTTTTGCGAGGGTTGGAAAGAGTGGGAAAGAGGGTGGCCACTCTCGCGTTCTATAGGTTGAAACGGTTTAACGCGATCCCGTGTAAATTTGTATGCGGCCAAGTTTATATGGTACCCGGGTCGAGCGTTAGTTTCATACCCCCTTCTCAATTTATCCTCCCTGGAACCATCCCCCCCTTGTCCCATCCACCGTCCAACCGGTCAACATTGCCCCGATGGTGAATGTGTGGACACGTATGCGTATCCCACCCCGATTACGTTTACGCTGCTCGCGTGTTTGCTGATGTGTTTGCGCGTTTGCGTCTACATGTCGGATGTAATGGAATGTCAGGATCGAGCTGGAGGGACATCTTCTAACCCTGGTACCTGACTTATGAAGATAACGCGGTCTTCCAACTGCTTTCGAAGCTTAATTGTTATCGTGCAATCATATATTTCCATGATATTAAATGGAGTTTTCAATTAAGTGATGTCTTTATGGTATACTGTAACCATATTATTTAATACGGTATTCAGATTCATTCTGAGACTCGATGAATTTTCATTTTATCTGAACTTCTGTTTAAGAGGAATTTAATTGTAACACTTATATAAATAGGGAAGATTGAATTTATTTTATATATTGGTTTCAGCTGAAACTTAAGTTATATGGAATTCTAAGCTAGATAAAATGAGGTACTAAATATTCTTTATCTTTATATTTTATCCGCGATATTAATTGATCCTAGTTACAAGTAATCGTGCAATAATATCCAACTCAATATTAATTGTTCTAATATCATTATCCGCAAGATTATTTAATTCTAATTCCCACAAATCGCAGAATAACATCCAACTCACTTGATACTCAATATTATTAATCCTAGTACTATTATGGCAATATTATTGAACCCTAATTCCAAGAAATCGCGCAATTAAGTCCAGCTCACTTGACACCCACGTTAAAGCATGCACCGTAAATAAATGATTTCCGCAGTAAAACTAGAAATTGACGTAACCGTAAGTGTGTCAGGTGAATCGTTATCAAGCACGATATTCGCGCATGAGAGTATAATGAAATGCAGATGGACGAGCGCATAGCATAGTCACTCTATACGCGAGCACCTGTGTTACGTTTACGTTGGAACGTATTTTCCCGAATGTTTATGCGTTTACCTGCAAACGCGTGATACACCGGAATATTGCTTGACGCAACCAAACGCGATCGCTAATTTCACGGTCCAATTATGAAATCGTTATTGCTCCGATTTATCGCCGATCAAATTTTAATCGCCGCTGGATTATCTCCGAAAATAATCGCCGGTACTTTCCACCGCTATTAATAACTATAATTCGTTATTTCATTTAACTACGTGGTCGGGTCTTACTGCTTAATCTATGTCTGGTAATAATGAATAATTAATACTCGTAATAATTAACCGCATATTAAATGATTATATTTCACATGTTTGACATGATTCGTTTAATAAAATGACGTCTAGCTATTAGTATCAGCTGAACAGAGATATGCGAGTAGCGAATGCTTCCAAGGATACTATTACACCGTGTAATGTGATACTACGTTATTATAGTTATGACATACATTAAACATGCCCAGGACGTATATTGCAAGCATAAGGTAAATATGAAATTCAACGAAATATTCGAGGATTTATATGAAAGAGAACGGTCTTACGGTCTCAGCTGCATCGTACGTCACGTGGTCCAATATCGAAACGACTACTCTTCCGGAAGCCCTCGTAGATGCAAATTAAGAACAATAAAGTCACCCCCGAAAACCGAAGTCCCCCCCCCCACCTCTTAATTCGATCGAATAAATATTTCGCAAAGAAAAATTTATTGTTCCCGAAATGTCCCCATCGATATAGGAATTGTCTGGCTCAGAAGCCAGGTACAAAAACTTGTAATAAAATCTTGCAGCAACCTAATAACATTCAAGAAATATTCCCGGATTTCGAAAGGGGATATTTTTATTACGCGTTGTCAGAAGAGCTCTGATATGAATAATGTAAATATAAATTTAGAGAGAGCACTATTTTCAACCGTAGCTTTGTAATCTTGTAAGCTCCGCCATCAAAATTGTATCCGCCACTACATTATGTAACTGAGGGACACAGGAACCGTGTAATCCTTAAAAAGGATATTCGTTATATCGCGTTTCATATGTGTGAATAATAGAAAACCAGACGAAAATCCTGGCCAAGGAAAAACTATTTTCACGGATCTCGAATAATCTTGGAAACAGAAGAATGGTTTGCCACAGCGTTATCATTAAAGTTTAAAGGGTGGAAGTAGTTATTCGAGGAGCACTCGCGTAATCCTCAAGAAGAGGATGCGAGGATGTTGAATAATGAAAATAAAAATGGAGGACAATGGGGGAAGAAGGGAAAGCAGGGGGGGGGGGGCATTTTGAGAAGCAAGAATTTCAGTGGGAAGAAAATTACGACTACGTTTCGCGTGTCCTGGAAGAAAAGGGATGAAGGTATTCGAATAAAGCGTACTTCGACAAGGCGGATCTACATGAGAGAGGTGACTCGGCCTCAGGTGCGTCGTACGTCGCGTTGGTCCGACATCGAAATAGCTTTTCCTCGTCTCAAGAGACATAGGCTTTTCTCTGCACCCGAACTACCTTTCTCTCGCTTTCTCTCTCCTTTTTACTTGCATGAATATCCACCACGTATTTTCCAACCCCTTGAATCTCAAATAACCCACACTGACGTGCCGTCGTAAAATTAGTATCTGCTTTCCGCCATGAAATCTTTGCTTGTAACTTGAAAACCATACCATTATTTACGTATAAATGTTTGCAAGAAAAGGAGGTATTTCAAATGTTAATTGTTGTGATTCAGGATGTGAAAATAATTGTACTTGTCTTTTTTGGCTTACTTTGTTGAAATGTCCACTGGCTAGCGATTGGATTCTAGGATAAGTCAAAAACAGTTCCATTAAAGGACGATTATGGTCTCATCGACGATTATTTCGCATTATTACATTATCATTAATGCGTGGAACGGAATGGCAACAAAGCGATCGTTTAATCGCGGTGCACGATTTCGATTCGCTATTTCGTAGGCGGAATACATCTGCAGAGAGTAATAACGTTATTGCATCGAATGCCAACGTAATTTGATAATTCGCGGACCGGCTCGCATCGACGGCCAATAGCGTTAATGGATTACACCAGGACCGATGCTAATTCATTTCCATCGATGCCAGAGGTTACTCTCTTTGCACGCCGATAAATGCAAAATGAGAACGCTCGACATTTCTCTTTTGATTGGGAATAATTCTTCTCTTACTTTCTAGCTTTTCTTTCTTCTTCTTTATTTGATGGCCCAATCTGACATATTCTATCTGTCCGACCATGCAAGCGAAGAAGAATAGAAGGGAATATTAAAATCTTTACATTTTCCACTCTATCTGTATTTTATATATTGAAAATATTGACTCTCTTTTTATATCGGAGAAAATGCTCCTTAACCGTTACGTTTATTCTAGTAACACTACATTTCCATATTATAATTAATTCCAGTTAAAATATATAAAAAAAAACTATATTCATCGTTCCTTTTATTCGAATTAATTTACCAACTTAAGTTTGGTTACCGTGAGATATCATAAAGTATATATATTTTGTATATAAATATGTAATAAATATTTCATATTATATTTTCGTACTGCAATTAATTCCCGTAATTACAAAAAATTATATAAAATATTATATTATGTAGTTCCTTTTACTGGAAGTACCGGAATTAATTCACCAACCTACGTCCAGTTATCGTCAACTAATATTTGTACTAATGTAATACTATTTAAAATATTATATATTATTCTTGAATTTGAAACGGATTACGAATATACAGAGGATAACGTGGAAATAAAATACCTTGCTTGAATCCAAAGAGAAATGGTATCGAATGCCGAACTCCTATCTGCCCTGGATTCCAGACTTCGATACAATATTTGTTAACTCATTCAAGAAGGACGCAAGATAACAAGAAAGAATGTATCGAAGGGAAGAACGCGATTGGCGGAAGATATAAAAAAGGAAAGTGCACGGAACGCAGTAGTTTAAAAGCGATAACGTCGGAGACCAGATGAAAGTAGTAAGGGTGGTTTTCGAGGGGGATGAAAATCGAGTGGAAAACATCGTCGTGATTTCTTCGGAAAATGTATTTATTCTGCGATCCAGGAGAGCAACTGCAAACGAAATACGAGATAAATCGAAGGAGAGGAAAAAAAGGAGTCTAAAGAAAAATATGTGTAATAAAAGGGGAAGAGAGAAAGAGAGAGAGAGACTTGGCGATAGAAAGAGGAGGAATGTAAGGAGGAAGAAAAATAAAGCGGAGACTCTTTAGACGGTGCGGAAACAAGTTAAAAAAATAGGCAAAATCGTGGAACGGCAAAGTTCATTGGATTTCACCGGAAAATCGAATGTTTCCCTTTTGTCTGAACGAGAGCCAACGAAGGAACGGAAAAAATCAACCTCTCGACGACGAATGGCAGAGACAAAGAGGAACGCCGTATAAGAACCCAGAATGAAAGAGATCCTCGATGAAAGGGTAAAAAGAAAGCGAGGGGTAAGAGTAAACAAGTCAAGGTAAATGAGAACTTTCGCAGTGGCTCTACTCTATAGAAAACTTCCTGGGATTGATTTCCATTTTTTACTTAGAAATTGTGTCCTACGTCGGAATCTCGGAATAGAATTTAATTGAACTATTCCACCAAGATTATGACAAAAACATTATTGTTTACTAGAGTTGTGTCTTATTTAGACTTGACTCTATTTTTTACTTAGAAATTAATTTCTACCTTGGAAGCTCAGAATAGAATTTAATAAAAACATTTCACTGAAATTATCACCGAAACAGAGTATTGTGTCTTGTTTACATTTGATTCAATTTTTTGCTCAGAAAATATACGAAACATAATTTAATTTCCAATCGGTCACCTCTCCGGAGCAAGAAATTTTACATCGATCTCCTTCGAGATTAATGAAGAAAATCGGCGTATAAACTGCAATGTGCACAAAAAGAAATATTAATATAATAAAGTCGAGATCCAATATATCCTCTCCACTTTAATTCCACGTTCCTCAAAGTTCCGGGGAAGAACGGCGTGAATAAACAATCATATTAAAATTCCTTCTCTCTTCAGTACATTCTCAGCGGGGAATATCGTCGTAAGTAATTTAGCCGGGAGTTTATAAATTATTCCACGAAGTGCGAGAAAGATTTTAGCAAACAGTGGCAAAAGGGAGGGTTGACTTTACGCGGCGACTCGGATTTCATACACCTGAAATATTGCGGGAGTATTCGTATGAATAAATGATTAGCCATAATTCTTTTATTGCTCGGAAGAAGAGGGGATTCGTAGTTCACCGGGGTGGTTTGTAAATCGCCTAACATAAAGGAAAAGAAAAGAGAGTCGAGTGGTACTATTTGTTCCGCGATGTTTCACGGATGGCGCAGCAACAATTCGGCTATCCTTCTCCTTCCTCCTCGGAAGGAGATGGAAAGGGTTGAAACACGAGGTAACGTCGTGTTTGTAAACCGACTTCTTTTTCCTCCACCACCGGAATTCTTTTCCTCTGCCTTTCCCTACTTCCTCCGCCTTCCTTCTTTTTCTTCGACACACTTCGAAGCACCCCTCCGCTATTTACAGAGGGAAATTCTATTTTGGATAAAGTGGAAATAGAACTACACGATTAGTGTGACTTTCGTCCCCGGCGAAGTTTTTCTAACGCTGGCTTCTCATTGGTTTAAGTAGTGCAGTTTATTTATGTGGTTTTGCTCGACTGATTAATATGTGATGTTAATATGCGCTGATGTTTCTCAGGGTTTTACATTTTCTTAATTAAATTGCTACTTTCTTTTCCACGTAATTAACTTTGACACCGGAACACACAGTAAAAGCATTGCAATTATATTTCCTTTGTTTGTTCTTTCATATTTTTTTCGATTTCATTAATAAAGGTCACTTGTTTCTTTGTTCATATTTCTTTAATTTTATTGATATCTTTCATTTCTACGAATATACTATGCGATACACTTTACACATATTAATAAGAATTGACATTTTAAAGAGTATTAATCATGTTCTTATTAAATTAGGAAATTCAACACATTTTTCATAATTGATACGAGTCGATGTTAAAGTCGTTGTTTATACAATTTATTGTATGGAATTAGGGAAAAAATATAGTATTTCCAGACCAGTCAGAGAAAATCGTGAAAAATCACTGCTAAATCTCGTGTCTCCGTGAAAACAACAAGGTTCGCTTTTTGACGTGAAAATTTACATTCGTACAGAAGTACGTCGCGCAAAATCATTTTTCACGTACCAACGCCATGCTTAACGAAAAATGTCGAATTTCGTAACTGATTCCAGTGCACCTCTACACCCTTCAAACACCCCATTTCAGTTGCGATTTTTCACGGGTCATATGCACCGGAAATAAAACCTTTCACTCTCGCAGTATTTGTAACCCTCACAGTACTTTATAAGTTGTCCGGGTACCGTCAAAAAATACCTTGAAAAATATGCGATTTTTGAGGTACCTATTAATTTTTCCATGGCATTACATATGTTTCAATTATACTAAAAATGGAAAGCCGATATATCGGCTCTAAGGTACTAAAAGGGTAAAGTATTAACAAAATTCCTGCGAGTTAAACGGCTGTTGGAAGTAAGTTGAATTATATATTTATAATTGAAGCCAAAGTTTCCTTCAAACTATAAATGAATCAAAGTGGTATTATATTAATTTGCTAATATAATTATATTATTAAATGAATGAATATTCTCCGTGATCTTTGATGCTGGCACAACACGAATCCAACGAGATCCTCGATTTCCAGAAAAAGGCAGAAAATGGAGCCAACGTAATTCACGGATTGCAAAGGAATCGGGCAATCGAAAAGGAAATAGCCTTAATTAAAATACAGAGTAATAAAGTAGTGGCCTAATACAGAGATAAAGCCGCACTAACTGCGCCAGCAAGGAAGAAAGATACGAGGATCCAGCAAACATAAAGAAAACCCTTAATCCAGCCATTACTACAAACTCGTTCATTACTTCCCTCGGAAGAGCAGGAAGAACAAGAGAAGCAAGGAACAAGAAGACAAAGAAAGCAGGGAGAGAAAAAAGAAATCAAATAAGAGCCCGAAGAGTCTGGGAACTCGAATGCAGGCTCCGGGAAGGTCGGTGACCTTCGAAGGATTTTCGGGGATGAAATTAGCGAGGGAGGGGGTTGCGAGATCGCGAAAGCACGGTGGAGGCAGAGATAGTTATCTGGTGGCATTTGTTTTGGAAAGGATCGAAAAAAAAGGGGCAATGGGATTCGTTGGGGGTGTAGTGGAACAAGGTAAAAGGGGTGGAAGAGGAAGGAAAACCCGTATTTGTGTTATCTTGAGGAAAACTGCTGCGACGAGGAGCGAAGGGGTGGGGTTGGCCAAACCCGTATTTGTGTTATCTGGAAAAAGGGGAAGGACAGAATGGAAGTACCTTAATACCTAGTACGGACTTACGAAATTATTATCGTCCCTCTGGTTAAACGGGACACTCCCTGCCAGTCCTACTAGATTCCTGGATCCACCTGGATTAAGCTACTTTTCTCGTTTCTTACTCTTTTATTTCATAGAACACGGTGTAGCCACTGAATTTCGATTTAACGCGAAAACTTCGATCATGGATAGAGATTTTCTTCTTACTTTACCGGGGAACCTTTTACAGAACACTTTTAGAGACCACTGATTTTTCTACTTGAATTTAATTCTCGCAATTGTTGCAGAAATATTGCGAATGATTTTCTCATTTTACGTAATGTTACTAATTTTGAGTCGTACATATGAAGTTGGTTTAGAAAATCCTTGGTGCGCAAGGAACTCGACTTTATTCTCGCAGGAGAATTTTTCACGAGATATTATTCCGGGTTTTAAGGTTTCTAATTGTATCGTGCTGCATTAACGTTTTCATTAAGCTGGAATTTTACTGCAAAGAAGGCGAATTACGATTGTAAATCAAGAGTTTCCACTTTATTTATTAATTATATCTAAGCAATTTATTCTTAATCCAAACAAATCTACACGACATTAAGTCAATTAAACTTTAATGCTTGCCATTGAATGATCATTTTCCGTGATTGAAAATAAAAATAATAAAAAAATTCTCTTCTTTCTGTCAATGTCAAATCTCGCGATTCCAAGTTCAGTTTGAAAGTTCGATGGTTATTAAAGACCTTCGCTTGATTTTAGTTACCAAGAAGCAATTTCATAAAGGATTTAAAGCCACTTTAAAGTTACCGTTGACTCAGTGGTATGTACTCGGTTAACTATACCGCAAACTTGAAATTTCAGATAACTTCAAATACTTTCCGCTCCCGTGTCTTAAGTGTGCACTGTGCCATTTTTAAAATAGCACTCAAATAAAAGTCCTTGCACTAAGACTTTTATGCGGGGTATTAAAATAGTTCCTCCACATTTGTCAGGATTCTTTCGAAGTATTCAAGCGCGGTATGCTTTGTCAAAGCACCGAACGACAACAAAGGTCCTTTTCGTTTTACAAACAATTTTCAAAGGGAATTTTTCTACACGTCGTCAATGAATTTCATGAACGGCGAAGCAAATATTTCGATTTTAAATATTAATGTTTTGTAATAATATTTTTGGTAGTAAATATGACTTTCCGTTCGTAATCAATTAAATACAGTGGAATATTCATTAGTACTCTCCACGCATTTATTTACAATTGGCATTTCATATTTTAATTACAACTTCATTGATATCATTTTATCGACAGAAATATTTAAAACGTATTTGATAAAGCAGAATTGGATAAAATTGGATGAAATTTGAGTTTTATTCGAGTTAAAGAGAACGAGTCGAACGTGGGTCGATAAACGCAAGAAATTTAATTCATAACTTTCCGAGATAATGATCGATGAAATAAAGCTCAGGGATAAACGCATGAAAAATGATACGGGGAGAAAAGAAACCCTTGTTTAAGGGCTGAAGGGCTGAAAGGAGAGAAACTGGACTATTTACGCATCCCTCGTATTTCAGTGGATTATAATCCACGTGGATACCAAAATGGAACGAGTTGCATTTGTTAACTCGAAATATTATCTACGTAAAATTCTCTTCTCATTTTCTCCGGTTTTCATTTACTGTGGCAATGAGTTGCAACATTATGGAATATTAAACAATTTCTGGCGCATATTAATGGATCGCATTAATTAAATACTTCGTATCATACAAATTAAACGATACTTCCGCTGTCATATACATATTTAATATCATATATAAGTTACCTTTGCTTTAACACTAGAACTACCAAGGTTTTGGATAACCACTTTTATTTAAATAAATAAATCCTCGAGTCATAATTTATATACAAATAAATGTGTAAGCATAAGTATTTAATATCATATTTAATATCATATTTAATATCAATTACAAGAGAAATATCAGGGGTGCCGAAATGTAATTAATTATTTGTTACATACTTTATGAAACACCATTTCTTCTTTTATCTTAAAGATTATTTTATTAGATAATAACCATCGTTATCTATGATCCTTGAATAATGATCCACCAATGCCATAATTTCTTTCTTAAAACAAGAAACAAATTCGCCACTTTTGATGACAAAAAATGGTATACTCTCGAATTGATTACTTCCCGTTACCCGTAATATTATTTATACGTCGGAAGAGCGAAAAACTCGAGTATTAAAAGCGAGATAAAAATGTTGGAAAATGAGACCCGTTTGCAGTCGATTCGGCAAACAATGTGGAATACAGTCGCGACGATATTTCATGGGTTACACGTTTATTGCACGGACGGCAATGGAAACTTTGTATTGTATCACTCTTCGACAATGCCGGACACAATCGGAAATACACTATTGCTCGGAATAAAAACTACTTTCCTCTTTGAATGCCGACATTACAATTTTCCCCGTTGAATTCCCGTTTGCGTGCACCGAACCCCCGGCATTACGAGATTAATGCGATAATAAAGAACTCGAAGCGGAGGATTACCGAAACACGTGGTAAAATGTAACGGAGCCCCCTCTTATTAGGGGAGCGTTTCCCGGAAGTAGGATTTATGAAAGAGCAGTATTACAATTCGAGTTATGCCGATTTCAGCTCGTTTTACCCGGAAGATCGGTTGAGGAAGAGGATGCGAGAAAGGGGGGAGAGAGACAGAGAGAGAAAAGAGTGAGAGATGGAGAGAGAGAGAGAAAGGGACAATAGGGAGGGAATCTTTACGATCCTCGACTACGTTTAAGAAGATTAGGTTTACACGGATCTTAGTTTTACTCGAATTTACGAAATCAGAATCCCAAGGGTGGAGTATAAGGGGTGAAGGGTAGAGGTGAAGTATAGAGGTCCACGCGGAGGTTCAGTTTTATGGGAGTTTAAAGCGGCGAGTCCGAGCGACCTTCCGGTTTTAGTTTAGTACAGGATCGAATAAAAGGAAGAGGAAGTCCGAGAAGAAGCGGGACGATTGTTTTCGCTACATTTGTTTCGCGAAGGCATCGTGGAAGGGTAACGAAGAAATTCCAGGAAGGATGGGATGGAATTCGTTGGAATTAAGAAGGGACAACCTTGCAGGGTATTTATGTCCTCGGGGAGAGTAGAGCGCGTACCGAATTACGTTAAATCGAGTTTACAGGATACTTAGGTTCCCTTGATATTAGAGAATCTTTTGCTTGAGATAAGAGCCTCGGATTTCACGCGGGCTTTATTCGCATTTAATACCGTGTTATGGAGAGAACGCATTACATCCACGGTGGAGCTGAACGGGGGTGGATCCAGTAATCTGGAAAGTGGCGAATGTCGATGATAAGATATGTACCGAATAAATGAATAATTTCAGAACTCCGCGGAAACAAATGAGAAATATAATACTGACATTATATATGAATATAATGAAAATTATTATGATATGCATAATGCATCAACACTAGAACTACCGAAGCAGTCAAAATTACGAGTCCGTGGTATTTCTTGATTTCATAAAAATATTCAGATTTATAACGTTCCATTTTGTGAGATTTTATACTTATGCGATTCATAATAAACATTATTACATCGATTAATTTGTCGGTAGTTTTAGTATTATAATATTAGAAGGCACAAATATAAGAGTTACTATTAAATGCATAATGTATTCAAATACTGGAAGACGTAATAACGTCTGATTAAAATACTTGATCTACTTATCGATGCATCATTTCATTACTGGATCATTATCGTCCTTGCAATTAGTTTTGCTTCGTTTTCTACACCCATTATAATTTGTTTTCTCACCAATAACCTAGCATTAGAACTCAATAAAATATTTATGACATTCATTTTAATACTTCATATATAATAATTCATATATGTCCATAATTAACTCACTATTTCTATACCAAACCAGACGACTAATCGGAATAAAAAATTGCAAAATTTATGGCCATTTAAACCATGTTAAATTGTCGGCTATTTTATTATATAAATATAAGAGATGAGGATTCAAATCGCGTGAATTCAAATCACGATGACTTAGAAGGTATTAGCTTTAAGGAAAGTAAGGCGGTGTTCGTCGGTGACAAGATTCGGGTCTAACTCGTTGATTTTCCATAATTCAGGAGGCAACGGAAGACCTCGTCGCGGTAACCCTCTGTTATTCTAGCCTTATCTTATCCTACCTCCAGGACTCCCAGGACTTTCGTTCGTCTCCAGGATATCTGATACCACAGGATCCTCCACTCGTTTCCACCCCGCCAGAAGGAACCGTAAAATCTACCCACGCGGATTGTCGCGAGTCTTTCAATGAAAAATTGTCTTTTTACGAGAATAGAATTATCGAAGTTCGAGGGAATTTTAAATATTAAATAATGAGTTCACGTTATACGGCAGGGTTTCATTGTTTTTGGAACTATTGGCTTTTCATTAACCCTGAATGTGTGGAGGATTAATATCCAGTTGAATAACGGTAATAAAATATTTTTATAATTCTAGAGCTGGTAAAATGTTATGGTAATAAATTTCTAGTAAAATGAGTTTGTTCTTTTTGGAGTTTGATTTTAATTTCACTCCGGTACTGAATTTTATGTACCATTAAAATCATCGAATTTTGGGATTCTCAATTCACTATCTCTTTTAAAATCGGTGATAAAATATGACTTTAATACAAACGATATATTAAATCCTATTAAAAATCCAATCGTATCTGTTTAACTCGAATAAAACGCAACAAATAAAACGTTGAATATTTGAAATAGTCTAACAAATATTATTCTAACAAAATGTTGAATTCAATTAACACGAGAACTTCATGTTACTCATTCAAATAATTGAGTCGTTTATTTCGAAAGTGGCCTAGGTCCATTTTGACAAAAAGTCAAGTTCACGTTTAAATACTTACAAAGTAAGTTTGGGCAATTATAACAAACGTTAACATGATTTTTTTGAAAAATGTTCTTGGGCCACTTTCCAAATAAACGGCTCAATTTCCCGCAAGACGGTGAGCCAATTAATGAATGAGAAGGAAAACGTTGTTTCGGAATCCAAGGAACCCTTTCGTTTCGTTCTTTCGCGAAGGGAAAAGGCTGGAAAGCGTATACGAAGGAAAACAAGCGACGGGGAATTTCTGGTGGAAATTTAGTCCCGAAGCGTGCGTTGGTCGATTCGACTCAAAAATCCCCAGCGATCTCGCAGGCTGATCTCGTCGTAGTTGCATTAGCCGGTTACGTGACGAACTTCCTCGATTTCCGTCGCAAAAAACACCCCCACGAGTGAGGAAAGGGCATCGTTCGAGAACCGAATCCAGAGAAAAGATGAGGCACGAAGGAGATGGAACCTCGTACTTTTAATTCGTCGAGAAAATAAAGTCCAAATAGCCTCCAGTGAACTGACTGGCGCGCAGAGATTTTAGGCGATTGGCACCCCTTACGAGTTTTCTTCTCGGTCTTCTTAGTCGAGGAAAATGCCGGGGCCAACGAGAGGGAAGAATTAAGCTCCCGAGTTTTCGCGTCAAAACTTTTCATCCCCCTTCACCGCTGGTTCCTTCTTCCTTTTCCTTCTTCACCCTTTATTTCCCCCTGCACCCGCTTTCTTCCATTTCCCTTCGATCTATTCTCAAATCGTGGATCAACATCCACACTTGTACCGATCCTCCCCTTTTTCTTCTACCACCTCGTTTTCTACCCTTCTTTAGTCTCTTTCTCCTCACGATCTTTTTTTACAGGGTTTACTTTCGATGGAAGCCTCGGGGATACCTTTTACGAAACGTGTTCGGTGGATGCGCTCCTCTTATCTCTTACTATCTACCCCTCGATTCTCCACTTTTTCTACCCTTTTCGGGAGATTCGCCCGAATAGTTTGTCCAAATAGAATACGGAGGGTTGAAGTTACGGTAAAAGTTTTGTTCAAAGTTTATCTAAGTGAACGTATAATTATGAATACGATTATGATCAATCTCCGAGAAGCTGGTAATTTGTTTTTAATCATACGATATTGCGGTGTAATTAAATTATATCGATTTAATACAGGCAATATTAAATATTAATATTATTAATAAAGTTTGAGTAGGAAATGTTAATGGCAAAATCAAAAAATTAGAATTTGCTTCAAGTTTAATTTTGTTGAATAAATATTATAATCCTATTTCAATAGTGTAATTCTAATTTTATAATTATGTGATTTTACGATTATTATTAAATTTTAATGCAATAATTGTAACGAATATATATATATCATAACGAATGGCAGTAAATAATGGTAGCAATTAACAAGAAAACGAAGCTGCTGATTGATTAAAAAAATGTGTTCCACGGCAGCGGACACGGAAGGGAATACCGTCGACTATTTTCCCAGGGTTTTTCCGGCGAGCGCCGGCGGAGGATGTGGGAAATTAATTAGAATGCAAAGTAATTACAGAAAGCATTCGGGATAATACACGATTCGAAATTCGATCGCGCGTACAAGGTTCGTTCCGCGCGATTCTCCTCCCATTTCTTTCTCTTTCCAGCGGCAGGCAGATTAGCTTTGAAATATCGTCGCCATTTGTCGAGTTCCAGCCGTGAAAACGAGCCAGAAATAAATATAAATTTGATCTCGCGTTTAGATACCACCCCCTCCGTGGAGCACCCGCTTTTTTCTCGCCCCTGTTATTTTTTTGTTACAACAACCACGAACACAGGTTTACTATCGTTACACACTTTTCCGGCGCGTTTTCATGTCCGCGCTTTTTGGTCGACGTAAAAAACAGCTGTCGCGAATCCGCGCTTCAGCTTCGACACGAATTATTGGGGATTTTCTAATATTTTTATTTTCAATACAAATTATTCGCGATTTTCTAGCATTTATAATTGAAATTGATCCTGGACATTTGAATTTTGAATTGTTTTAATTATATTTGAATAATTGTGGAATTAAACACCTGATATTAGGATATTAATTATTCCAATCTTCGAAGTACGAAGGCTTAAATATTCGAATCATATCGGATTCATAATCAATCGTGGAAGGCCGGAGAAATTAGATATTAATTTGGGTTAATTAAAAACGTGCAGCCCGGCAATAAATTCCGAGCTTTCGAGGTAATAAAAGGCGAGCGAAATTCGAAAAGGCTATTAAAAATGAGGACAAACGTCGAAGGGAAGTAAATAAATTTGGCGGCGCTCTTTGACCCGGTGGTTTAATGCCGCGCGATGCGAGACCTCGGACGTCGATGAATTATGAAATATTGGTAATATTGTTTACCGATATCCCGATGTAAACCCTTTCGAATTGAAATTCGTCCTCGGTGTCCTCCTCCCTTTTTTATTTCCGCGGAATCCGTACAAACACTATCGAAAAATCGGAAATAAAACTATCAGAATATTAATAATGCGTTATTTCATTTTCCAAATATGAAATATCCACGGTTTTTTATGCCGAATACTGGATATCGATTTCCCGAACACTGGGGAATTCATTGATAAAGTGAAACACAGAAAATTTCGGGTTTAACGGAAGACCAATAAATTAATTAATAAATATGCGAAAATATGATGGAAATATTTTTGTCACTTTCTGCCTGCTGTTATCGTTGCTCGCTTCTATATCCTGTTTTTTTAATAATGTTTTATTAATGTACCGCGAATACGGATATTCCTGGATTTGCTTCAGGAGGTACTGACACGTTTGGATGCAAAAATCTACGAAAGAAATTATTAACAATATTTTTAGAGCTTCCACGTGGTGAATATTTAGAAAAGATCTCATTATATTATGAATAAATAAATTATTTTTTCTAACAGAATCTTTTTGGTGGCAATATTTTAGAGCACTGAAATATGAAAATATTAAAATAAAATATTAAAATAATGAGCGCCGCATACAGAAAATTCTTTGACATCATCACATTTATTATTATATTTGAAAGAAATGAATTACTTTTTCTCGGAGGATTTTTTGGTGTCAATATTTCACAAAACTAACAGATTAAAATAATGAACGGCACTCAAAGAAAATTCTCGGACTTCATCATACTTATTCTGAAGCAATCTCGAGAAAAATAAGAGGAAGGAATTGGGAGAAAAAGCGTAAAGATTTACTCTTAATTTCTACGATCCCTAAGTTGTTCTTTGTTAGCTGGAGAAGGTATCCTGAAATTTATCGGATACCTTCGTCCAAGGGCCTCTTCCTCCTTAATTTAGGATTTTTTCGGAAACACTGAGAACCGGCGTTTACACCCTCCCCCTATTTCATCAGCCACTTTCACCCTCGGCACCCTAGCTGGCCAATCGTAACACGTGTACAACCAGGAAGCTAGATCCAAGGAAAACTCACTCAACAAGTTGCCCGGAAATTCGGAAAATTCTCTAATTTTCTACGAAAGGAAATTTCGTGGTAAAATGGGAAAAATAACGAAATACGTGGAGGAAACTTTGATTCTAATCAACGTGAATCTAACACATATTTTCTTGTATAAAATAACAGATAATTTCATATTGCAGTAGCATTTAATATAATTTTTTTGATGCACTTATATGGAACTTTTTGAAAATGGTTTCAACATATTTATTTATTTAATTAAAATTAAATAATAGGTAATGATATTTACGATAATATATAGCATTTTCTTAATACCATAATATTATATCATATTGTGTATATTACATTATTATTATACTTAATTATATTGTAATAATATTTAAGATTACTGGAAGTTCGAAATATGGAATATATCTGTTAATAATTACTGTATCATATTACATTATTATATCGTGTAATATTATAATTATTAAGCAAACATTGTACTCTACGTATATAATATCTAATATAATAATGATTTTCCGTATAACGGATCATAAAGCAGCACGCGAAAGAACATAAAGAAATAAATATTTTGAAGCTAGTTCGAAAGAGCTTGATTCGAGTGCATCATAAAAATAAATGTACCCTTGAAATTATAACACAAGAAACGGAGCTTTGTTATAAATCTGGCGCAAATCGCGCAGCCACGATAAAAAGATAAGTTCTGATTAAAGTGAAGCATAAAGTAGCATAAAATAAAATTACTATTCCCGGAAACATTCGCGAGCGAAGAAAGAACGACGACTCTCTCAAGATATTTTCTTTGAGGTACGGTGAAATAAAATAAAAAAATGTGATAATTCGGGGCCGCGGAGGGTGGATGAGGGAGGAAAACCAAATCCACCTTTTTCACGTAAAACGGAATGAATTTCATTGGCTGTACGGGGGCGGCTCGTTGGCGTTGCGTGTGATATTAAAATATGGAGTACATTTAACAAAGGAATTTCATGTTAATAATTTCCCAGTATTAAATCGTGTCGCGTGATTTCCATTCCACCGGCGGGGCAGACTTAAAATCCCGTATTTCATCTCGAAACGGCGCGCGATAAAATGCCCGAAAAAATAAAGCTGAAGCTTTCCGGAAAACCGTGAGACACTCGAAAAATCCACTGCAAGCCGTCGTCGAGATTTCATTGTTTAATCGAGGAGTGGATGAAACCATTTCATATTATTATTCGATTATTCGAATTAAAGTTAAATCAGTGAAATATCCGTTATATTAATAAACGTCATTTATTCCCGAAAAATAAAGCGGAAGTTTCCGGAAAAGCGTGAGACACTCGAAAAATTTACCGCACGTCATCATCGAGATTTCATTGTTTCATCGAAGAGTGGATGAATCTAATTAATATTGGCATCCATTATTAACCTGAAATTATTCACAACAAAGTGAAATCGCCGTCACCGTTGATTATTTTAATAAACGCGGGAATATTTTATTTCGTTATTCGAAACTGAAATTTCTCTATCGACTCGATTACTGTAAGTTCGAAATATGGAATATTTCGAATGTATGTTTTTGATAATTAAGATGTGGTATTCAATTAATTTCCAGTGCACGATCATTCGGTGCATTCAAAGGAATTTAATGCACTCCTACCAACATCAATATCAAATCACTTGAAATTTTCCATTCGACCACAGTGGAAAACTGCACGCGGAAAGCCCCACAAATAAACTCCACTAACGTCAAATATTTAATTCACGAATAACGCAGGTACAAACCTGCAGGCTTTTTGCGAGGGAATTAAAAACAAACCGAAAAATGCTTCCGATATAAAGAAGAAAGGTGAAACAGGAATTCCGGGAAGTGCGTTTTTCTCGAATCCGGTGAATTTTTCAGTAAATTAAGAGGCGTGAATCAAATCAAGGAATAAAATTCAATTAGTGACTCACGGTGATTTAATTAGGTAGCCATCGAATATGAACTTAAAAGGAACATAAATGATTCGAATAACTCCATTAATTTCAATGTACGAAATTCCGATAAAAACTCGATTTTTATATCCGTTATTTCCTTCGAATTTAGGTAGTCAAGGTACAGGAACGGGTATAAAAAAATATATATATATATATTTTACAAGGATTAATTTGAATGCTTCGAGTGCACGTCAAATTTACGTGAAAGTGTGTCATTGGTCGTTGAAAAAAAAGAGGTGAAAAATCGTGGATGACGAGCGGTGTAAATCGCAGTGAGGTAGCCCATTGTCCGGTGTTTAAAAAGAGGGTCCATCGATAACAGTGTTATGAGTGCCCCAGGCTTTGCCAGGGTTATTTTGAATCTACGACGCCATGTTGCCCTGCAACGGTGAACTTATCGTTCGTTACGATAACTCGAGTACATGGTATTACCATGTAACATGAAAAATTTCAGATTTTATGTCAACGGGTATCGCTAAACAGTATCTGTTCCCAATTAATTCGGTGGAGTACGAAAGCACTTTTTCACGACACCGATTTCTGGCTTCGAGTATCTACGATACGATTTTATAAGTAATTTGTGATGACTTACTAAAATGGCACAACGAGTATTTAGAATGTAAGATCAATTTTATACTCTAATTAATAAGTTTTTTCATTCTGTGCAATTTTTAAATACTTATTTTTATCGTCAGTTGGACTGGAATAATTGTACATCATAATGACTTTTATTTATAATAGTTTTATATAAAATGCTAGTGCGAAGTTATAGCTATGATTTAACTTATTAAGTCTTCAAGTCGTCATTATTAATTTTATTCCAGTTTTATTCCTGGCTGATTAGCTGCGATTAAGAGCTGTTTATTTTGAATACGCTAATAATAACCAGATTTATGGACTTTATATTCTATATGTATTTAACATTTTTTTCTTCATTTCTTTCTTTTACATTTACGGCTTATACCAGAATTCTTCCTTCATATATTTCTCGAGCACGAAAAATCTGTTGAAACTCGGTAAAATATTAGCGTATCTAAGAAGCGGGGGCCATAAAATTCGTGAAGGTAGATAAGTCAGTGATAACGAGGAACAATGTGGATGGAAGAAATCGGATGATATGGACAGCGAAGATTCGACAAAGGCGAGAATAACGGGTCTTTAACGAGAATTCACGAGGAGTTTTCTATCCGGGTTTATACAGGGAGTCCTTCCTTTCTGGTGGTATCGAGGTTCGTTCCTCGGCAACCCTTATCTCAGCCTGTTCATCCCCCTAGGTGCTTCGTAAATTTACCGGTCCACGTTTTCGCCAAAGCAGGAAATACCGTTGAAGGCCGACCGTTAAGCTCCGGGACAGTGAAGTTTCTAAGAGCTCGATTACATACCAGTTTTCACCCCCTTTCCCGAAAACGGGGAGGGTGGGGGGGTAAAGGTGAGACTAAAAGGTCACCGGATTCCGGAGAACCATCGTCTTACTTTCCTAGTTTTTTATCGGTTGACCACGAAGGGACATGGCTCCCTTGATTTTCTTACGAGTGGAATATCTCTTTATCCTTTAATCTCGACAGTCTTTTCTGCTGGACTCTGCCCTTTTCGAGTCCCTTTGCGATATAACGATATAACGATATAACGATAAACCTTCCACGCACATCCTCCACATGTCTTCATGGAAAGCGATGATAAGAATAATAAGTTATTATTAATAACTATCCACGAGAACATGTTATTCTTGTTAAGGAAACCTTGTCGGGATCACTTGCTATCGTGAAGCAAATTATTAAATATCTTGTCGAGAGTGAACATTAGAAGTAAATAGAATATAAACCCTTTATCCATTTTATAATTTTACCATTAATATTTTTAGTTTCCCCGCAAGAAATTACTTTGCTACAAGAAGGTTGGCGAACTATGCAGCAAGAAACATTACACAAACTTGTCGGGGTATGTTAAAAATATGTAAAATAGTAATAATGAAAAAAGGGGGATACTTCGACGAATCGCGTATTAAGCGAAATGTATAATTAATATAGAATAAAATATACGATATTTATACAACTCTTCTATCTTATAATATCAACGTACATCAACCTACAGATATACCCAAAGAAATGTATCCTATTCCTTTTTATAGATAAGATATTTAGTAATTTGCTTAACGATAGCAAGTGATACCAAACTTATGACCTGTAGTGTATATGACGTTGGTTCGCGAACGTGTTAATCGTCCCATTGCCGAAGTAAATTGACGTTGGAATACTACGTAAAGAAATAGTTTGATGTCTTACGATCCTCGCCGCAGCCAGAATACCGTGTCTAGTAGACACCGAAGATAGTAGCACGTTCTTGTCTCGCAGGAAGAACGGATCCTTGAAAGTTTTGCTAATTAAGAACAGCCATTAAGTCGAGGAGTCGCTTCATTAGTGAGAATATTCAGGCGATCATTGATATCGAGGGTGGAACCACACCCTCCGAAGTTCTTTGGTCGTCTAAGTACCGATTGGTTGAAGCTTAATAATACTCGAGTATTATACACATCAACCAAAATAATCATGTTCGAAAACAGTTGCTATTTACATTCATATATAAATAAATCTACCTTGCACATGTTCGAAAAATTCAAGAATTTAATGATAAACAGCTATAAAGTAATTGCAATTATTGAATTCTTCCAATTGTGTATAACATGTATACTTATCTCGTTGGATACAGAGAGAGAGAGAGAGAGAGAGAGAGTTAATCACCGAGGAACACTAACTGAATACGCAAAACGTTGAAGGAGAGGTTGCTCGTGGGCGGGAATAGGGCAAGAACACGTACTATCTCGCGCGTTACCCTCAGGAAGAGGGTAAGTACCGTAACCGCGAAGAAGGGCGCGGGATCCAGTCTGAGGGTGGCAAAACGTGGTACACGTTATCCGATATTCTCTCTGTGGTTGGTCCATGATCTCGAAACGAGGGTATCGTAGGATCAAACGAGGTGCACGGACGGGTATATCCAGCCAGCATGGTTCGCCGCTCACCGGTTTCCGGAAGCTTATTGGAGCCACGTAGTTTACACTCTGGGAGCCAGGAAGCGAACGATGGAAGGAGAGAGAATACTAGATACTCTCCCTACGACCTCGAGTAGTTCCCGTCTACACAGATGCTCGGAATAGCATACCGAGGACCTGTTCTTGAATTATGCTTCCACGCGTACCAATCTGATATTATGTCTCGGGATACACGGCCGCGGAATATTATGTATTTGATAATGTTGATATTACAATACCTGATAGCGAATATCATCCTAATCGGAATACTCTGACTGCTCCGTTCCAGGAAGCGTCCGATTACCGATTGTGTAATGGGATACCGTCATAATGTAATGGAGCAAATTGCGACGTGAAATTTGTCAGAATGTTTCAGAAACAAAAGTACTGGGGAAATGGATAATGAACTTTTGAAGCTATGAAGAAAATCGAATAATTGCGTATACCTTCAAAAATCGTCAAAAATTAAAAGTCGCCAAAATCGCTTCCAGATGACCCAAATCGATGGTAAATGATGTATAAACATATTCTAGGACGGTTTCTGGTCGAAAGAAGCGGTTAAAAAATTTTTCTTGGTCAAAAATGGGTCGAACCCAAGTCGAAAAAATGTAAAGGGGTACACCTTCAAAAATTGTCAAAAATTCAAAGTCGCCAAAATCAATTCTAAATGGCCCAAATCGATGGTAGATGATGTATAAACATATTCTAGGACGATTTCTGGTCGAAAGAAGCGGTTAAAAAATTTTTACTGTTTAAAAATGGGTCGAACCCAAGTCGAAAAAATGTAAAGGGGTACACCTTCAAAAATTGTCAAAAATTCAAAGTCGCCAAAATCAATTCTAAACGACCCAAATCGATGGTAAATGATGTATAAACATATTCTAGGACGATTTCTGGTCGAAAGAAGTGGTTAAAAAATTTTTATTGGTCAAAAATGGGTCGAACCCAAGTCGAAAAAATGTAAAGGGGTACACCTTCAAAAATTGTCAAAAATTGAAAGTCGCCAAAATCGCTTCTAGATGACCTAAATCGATGGTAAATGATGTATAAACATATTCTAGGACGATTTCTGGTCGAAAGAAGCGGTTAAAAAATTTTTATTGGTCAAAAATGGGTCGAACCCAAGCCGAAAAAATGTAAAGGGGTACACCTTCAAAAATTGTCAAAAATTGAAAGTCGCCAAAATCGCTTCTAGATTACCTAAATCGATGGTAAATGATGTATAAACATATTCTAGGACGATTTCTGGTCGAAAGAAGCGGTTAAAAAATTTTTTTGGCCAAAAAATGGGTCGAACCCAAGTCGAAAAAATGTAAAGGGGTACACCTTCAAAAATTGTCAAAAATTGAAAGTCGCCAAAATCACTTCTAAACGACCCAAATCGATGGTATACGATGCCTAATGATGTTCTAGGACCGTTTTGGGTCGAAACCATTGGATGAAAATATTTTCATGGTCCAAAAACATGTTAACTCCAATTTCCTCTCCTTACCTAATAGCTCTAATTTTGCCACGAGTAGTCTGTTTGCTTCATTCATATGAATTTAACGCATTGAATTTCACTGCGATCAAGGATTACTTTATGATCGGGAAAACATTATTGTTACATGTTCTTCGCAAATATTGGAAGGACAATGAGTAATCGCAGCCCTATTTATACTGTTAAATATGTGTTACTTCTGTTTATAGGATTACGGTATTAAACCTTCGAATATCTCTGATGCATTGCGTTTTCATAATCGGATTAATAGTACCATTATTTCTTTCCCAATAAACACTTCAATTCAATACAACAAAAGGATCCACCATTTTATTAAATCCAAATTGAAATACGACGAACTTATTCAATTAACTCGATTCAATTTGCTTCGTTCTCCGCCGTATAAAAATATTACTTTACATCAAAGCGACCTAAAATTCACTTCTTTCGTACTTAATTCGTTCCCATTTCAACTTGATTATTAAATTACAAAAGGTCATAATAAAGTCCAAGTTTCCTCGGACGAAGTGAACTGTACAAAAGTTCCTACACACATATTCATATTCATATTCATATAAAACTCTAATATATTATGACAGAGTATTGTTGAATTATACAACACTAGGGTAAAATTTAAGTTCGGCTTTTTATTTATCATGTTTATGCCACGCTCAAACTTCCACGTGGAAGATCTCCAAGGTATATATTTATTTTGATCCGGACTTTTTAATACGTTGTAATTTGCTTTATAAGCATATTTTATGATCATCCCGAGATATTCCGGGAGATATGTATGTGGAAGGTTTATCGGTATTTACGATTGGTACGTTGCATTACTGGTGCATTTGCGCATAAGGTACACCCGTATTTGCGTATTCGTTTGCTCTCTCGAAACTACGATCGGACATTATCCGTTACAGATTTCCGTTCTATTTACATTTATCTTCAGAATTTATTTGCCAGCTTGATATTGAACGTCACCTGCTACTGGTATTTAGCAGTTCGGCGAACAGTTCATTTCAGGATCCAGGTGTTACTTTTTTACCCTTCAAAATTCAATCTGAATAATGGCTAAGAATTAAGCAACGAAATCGTGTGGCGCGATTAATTAGCAAGCAACATATATTCGTTGAAACCGAGTTATTATTAATTTCCTAAAAATATGGGAATAAAAATACAATGCAGATTAAGATACAGAATTACCATAATTAACATACGGATTTGTTTCGATTTATAAAATCCTGTAAGTAATACATTTTAATTAACTATGAAATATTCCGTGAATGGAAGCGACGATATTTTTTTTATTGAAACTCCTTAATTCTGATGGAGTCTTTGGTTCGAATATTGTAGGGTTATGGAAAGAAGGCACGCGTTGACTTTAGTTTAGCAGAGCCCGGTATGATATATTATTTAATATCTGTTAAATATTATATACCATAATTATTATACGTTGTAATTACTATATACTGCAATTATTATATGTTGTGATTACTATATATTACAATTACTATACACCGTAATTATTATACATCGCAATTACTATATATTATTGATAACCAATAAGAAATCAACATCCCACGTGACACATATCTCCCGCGTGTCTTCCTCCCAGAACCAAACAGTACTTCCTTCCCTTTATATACTTCCAGAAAAACAGAGACACATTACCAACCCGATGATAAAAATTTACCGAAAATAGCTGAGAATCCGAAGCTCTTCCATTCCTTGAAATATTCAGTGGAGGAAACATATGGTCGAAGAATCGAGGCAAACGAACGATGTAACTCAGCAATTGGCATTAATAAGGAAACACGAAAGAATTCGTTGCAACAAAATAGTGCATAGGTTGTAGATCAAGCGGAACTGTCTTATAAATTGTAGGTTCTACGGGGAAGTTTATTTTGCCAGTAGAAGATCCGAGGGGACTTTAGACTTTAGCCCCCAAAGTCTCGGAGGCGGAGGTGGCGGAGCAGTGAAGGCGCTGAAATTAACTTGGCAGAGTCGTGTATAATTGAGAGCAAGGAGGGTGAAGGTGGCTTTCCAAAAGGAAGATACACACTGAGAACACTAACACGAATCTACACCTTCTTCTCCAAGGAAATAAATACTTTGACCTTGAATCTTAAAAGTAATCTACCGTCAAGAAAATATGGATCCGAGTTTAACACGTGGATCAAGTTTGCGATGAATTTTGGAGCGACGTTTAGGGAATGCTGGGTTGAGATGTTTCGTGTAATTGAAGGGAATTGTTTATCGAGAACTTGGAACTATATTTATGATTAATAAACATTAATATAGAGAGTGTCAATCGAATGGCAGATGAGATATTTATAGAAGGAGAGAAATATTTTCAATAGTTTCGATGTATAAAATATGGGTGACTGAAAACTATGTAAAAATTGGTTGCCAGACATATTTCAATTTCAGGATGTTGGCATTTTAAAATCATTCATATATCATTCATATTCATAATGCACCAAATATTGTTCGCATCGTTGCAGCTGGGAGATAATTATGTGGTTAGTTTTACGTGACACTAATTAATATGTATATTATTATTATAGAATAAGATATTATTATCTTATAACGTTAAATATTATTTTCAAACAGAGGCTACAGGTAAATCCTAACAATTCGGATAATGGAATTTCTATCCCGCGATCGGCACATTGTAAAACACCATACATTTACGAATGGCAAATATTTCAGTACGAAACGTTTTTCCCGCAATTTCTATTATTTTACATAAAACCTTGATATCACAAACTTCCGTAAAATCAACAATTCCTGTTGGTTCGATGTTAAAGTTCAAACCCTCGTATATCGGTCCCTCTAATTACCCATTTGTTTGTCTCCCAATGCATTTATTTAAATTTCCCTTCGAAACGCGGCTGTTATTTTATCAGGCAAATTAGTAATTTCCAGTCGAAACGCTGGGCAAACGATCTTCCTTTAAAGCACATTTCTATTTGATAAAAAAGGGTGACATCGGGGTGGAGTAAGTAGAATGAATAAGGACGAAGAGACGTGAAAAGAGAAAAGAGAAAAGAGAAACGAGAAACAAGAAATGAGAAAGAATAGAGACGAAAGAAAGCGATGAATTCTCGCGAGGTTGAAAGAAAGGTTCGGGAGGTTAATTAGACAGAGGAATGAATAAAGAGGAAAAGGGTGAATGGGGGGAAAAAAGGGAATGAAAAGAGTTGGAAGGAAGTGTCGTTTCCTATGCCATCCTATCCTCCCTTCGACCACGATGGGGAATGTCGTTCGATGAAAACGACATCGATTCCTGCTACTCGAAGAACGACCAAAAAACACACGTGCAGGGAAGAGATTGTGAATACGTCGAGAGCGTGCGTCACGCACGAGTTTCTTCGAGTGCCGCGAAGAAAAATTTCCACTCGCGTGCTCCTCGATTCTGAATCTTTTATGAGTTAGGCTCCGCCTGCGTAATGCAATGTTGACTTTTCCCATGGAGATCCAACGCGAGATTTTAAGGGTGGAATTTTGGATTGCATTCTCGTTGTTTACCTGACATTTTCGCAACCGCCATAATTTTCCTAAAAATCAACTGCAATGAATATGATAGCGATAGAACTGCAAAAACCGTAATTACAGCTCACTCGCACTTTAGACAGACCTCCAAAAATACCAGTTATGAACTAATAATTAAAATCTAATCAACCTGATTTTATCAAATTTTAAGATATAAACAGATTTTTTCTATATTGGTATATTTGTGTGTACGTTCTTAAAAATGGATGGATGGAAGAAATAAATATTATTTACATACATTGTGCAACGTGAATCGCGGAAAATCTCTGAAAATGACACCTTATTAATTTGAAGATTTTTATTAAACTCCGAGGACCCCTCATTTTGGCTACTTTGGTAGTTAAGTTGATAATAAATTGTAAATGAATGAAATTTATAACATTAAATAGAGGACACAGAAACACGAAAGAAATGGAGAATATTTTTCATTAGAGAATTCTTTGGAAACGAAACCGATATATAAATTTTCGAAAGCTATTCATATCATTCCAATTAAATCGGATATCCATATTAAATGTTTCGGTTTAAACTACGCCCGATATTGGTTGAAAATGGGGAAGGTTTCAAAAGTATAACAACGTCCCCCCTCCCCGGCTCCCCCGCGCCAAGTGAATAAAATATATTCCGGAAACTGGTTCTCGAACAAAAAATCATTTCCACCGTTTCCCGAAAGTATCGCGGATCAATTAAAGTAATATTCTTAACTTCCGAACTGGCTTCGGTTCCGTTGCGGATCTCCGTGTTGAATCGAGTGGACATTATTTAAATAAGGAAATGAAAAAAAAAGAGTTTAAATAATCCTTACGAAATACGTGCTCGAGTGTTCCGTTTCACCCGCGAATACGAAACTTTCACGGTTTTATTAAACATTGTTATAAATTCCGCGAGTTTTAATTGAAAAAATGGCAAACAGGAAATGCATCCTCGAGGGAGGAACAATTTCCGGGTTCTTTCTGGGTCAGAAATTTTGAGAACATCATTTCAAATGTGAGAAGAGTGGAAACACGTTAGAACCACGTGATCAGAAAAGGTATTTTTTTTTCTTTCGTTTGGGTTTCGTTATACTTTGGTTACGTCAGTTTTTATCTCGAAAAAAGTTTCTAAGGATTCTCAAGGAATCTATCGATAACACGTGACAAACCACGTGGCTCTTCAGCCTTATCATTTTCCCTCTTATCTAAGGGATAAACTATATCTTCCTCGGAGACCTACTTTAAAATCGATCAAACTTCCAATCTCGAATATTATTAGCGTCGTTTCGCAACCTGTTTATGGTGTTTTCACACGATCCACATAAATGACTTTGATCACTGTCCTCCCAAAATAGAACTCAATAAAATCAATATCATAAAACAGAAATGTAACTGAATTATTATATCATATTATAGGTTTTATTAATTCTATCACCTATCAACACTTGTACTACCAAGGCAATAAGTATAAGTTATAAAGGTATAAGTTCGGTTTTTATGCAAACCGAAGTAAATACAAGTGTTCGTTACAGATTGATATCTTCTGTTTGTTATAATATTAAAGTCAAAAGAAACAGTGGACTTATATCACTTTCAAAACTGACCACTCATATATCATTATATCATAATAAATATATGGAGCTAATCGGCGTAAAAGCCAATATCGAAAGTAACGCGAGGGGTTAAAGGATTAACGAGCTCTAAATTAACGCAGTGTTCCTACGGGACAATCAAGACATAAAAGCGGAGGACTATATGATAAACGAGACCTATAACGACATATATAATTGCAATCTATGCCGATATACGAAATCCCTGGTTTGTAATTTCGGATAATGCAACCGAGAATCCTAAATTATAAGGTGCCTTTATTATTAACACCATATTTAACAACGTTTTCTAAAGGTTCGAAAGTACCACGATATTTACGCATTCGAATTAACGCGGCATTGTTATTAAATATTTTCAATGGAGGCTGTTAAATGTTACTGTTTACGAGGTAAATATTCACACAGGGTATACTCTGTTGCCTGATCATTTATTATTTCTATGATAAAGTGGCTTAAAATTCCGTGTGATTAACGAGATTGATTTAGCGAAGCGACTTTAATCGATATTTGAAAATGTTTTAGACAATTTGAATCTTTGTGGAATTGTTTTTTTTTATATTATTGTGTATACATTATTGTAATTGTGCTTTACTTAAAACAGTGGAATTATTAAGGAATTAATACCTAGTAATAATATTCAATTTAATTATGACTATTTTGTTTTTATTATTATTTAAAGTGGCGTAGAATTCCGTGTAATTAATAAGATTGATTTATTGAACGCGTTTTAATTGACATTTGGAAAGAATAAAAAAAATTCAGATTCTTACTGGAATTGTATTAATTAATAAATTGTATTATATAAATGAATTAATATTTGGGTATGTCTATAATTTACTTCGCTAAAAATAATGGAATTATTAAGAATTATCGAACAATTACTTCCAACTAAATTCCTAATTTATTTTCAGAAGACAAATCACACTCCCGCAAAAACATCCCCGTTTCAAATTTTATTCTTCTCTTCCATTTCAACCCTCAATCTCGAATTGGCCGTAAAACCAAACTTTTTTTCTTTGCAAATTTCCCGTGTTTCCCGAGAATGGGGTTCGGCAACGGTGGAAAGTATTTAGCAGTGAAAGGGTTAAAAATACCAGGCGTCGTAACACCCCCTATTTCCCTTGAATACCGAAACGCAGTTTGTCGCTCGTTAGCAGGGTTACGTTCTCATGAAAACATTCGCTTTACACTCACCCTCGTCCCACGAAATCGCCTAACAGAACCTTCCCTCTAAAAGACTACTTCAACCCTCTATTTTACCCCTTCTATTATACCTCATCCCTTTCGCGACACACCATTTTGTTTTCTTCTTATGTCACCTTAATAACGTCTTAATTATCCTCGAAACCCTTCTTTCAAATTAAACCTCGAAATTGCAATTAAATAGAGTGCCACGTTTGCAGAAGGAATTTTCGAAAACTTAATTTAATGAAATTGTATATTCATGCAGTGAAATATGTGACGATTAATTCATTGAATATTTGACTGAGTATTTATTAACCCTTTGCACTCGGAGGCGATTCTCAATCGCCATTCAATTTATTACGACAATTCGAATTGAGAATTAGAGTAAATTTTAATGTCGTCTCTCAGACGCCACTCGTATTTTTATTTTATCCGATAAATATTGGTTTATTGTAATAAAGGTTTAAAGTTTGTTTATTATAATAAAGCAATAAATTGAGTGGCTACTGAGAGTCGCCAAAGGTTAAGCTAATGTCGGAATATCTCAATACTTCCAATAAAGTTTGAAAAAGATTCGGAATAAATAATAAATTCCATACTTATTCGTTACACCGAAAATCTCTGGGATTCCACTAGATTTTTTTTTAATATCAATGATTTCAATTCACGCAACTCGCGCTGGAATTTACGATGGCCCGGAATGTCCCATAAATATTAATGTTTCTGTAAACGGTTTTTCAAAGTACGGCCGAAAATGTTTTTGTTGTATCGAGGTGCAGAAATCAAGTCTGGCAAAGTAATGCCGTGGAACCAATTCGAAAGTAAATTCCCGTGAAAATATGGCACTCAGACAATCCCCATTCCACGACACGTGGAAAAAAGGTCTGCCTGTGAAGGGGTTAAAGGACACTTTACCACTTTCCCACTTTCAAAAACATATCTATACCTATATATCTGTATATATCACCAGCATCCACGTCTCGAACAATAAACTCGTTTCCAACAGCTCTCGAGCTAAACCATGAATAGTACAACGGATGCGGTTCCCTGGGATTTACCGGCCACTAAATAACGAGGCCAATAATGGGCATAATAATGATAGCACCAATGAGATTATCGAAACTGGAAAGACGCCAAAAGGCCCACGATATTTCTCTCCCTCTCACAGCCATGCTTTTTCTCATCTTCCATCTACGTCCATTCGAAGGATATACGTTATATTTCCGAAAGAGATACGACCCTAATATTGCATTTCCAGGATGTTGGTTTCCACCCCCATCGATGTTTTTGCAATTCATGTTTACCCCCGTAAAGGGTTCTTGCAACGAAACCCGTTGCTCATTTATCGACGAATTACGATTTGAATAATATTTGCCAGGAAACTCGTGCGAACCAACCACGATGCCGTATCGCGTGATACCTGGCCGACTTTATTAAGAATTATAATATATAAATATTTAATATTAATATTTCCTATCGCTTACATCGTTCGTACGGCGAATTACGTGTGACATCAAACATGCACTTTTATTAAATGGAAAACGCGCGGAATTCGATATGGAAAAATATCACGGTGTTTGTTTATATTCGAGTCCATTTATGTACTATGGGATGAAATAAAAATATAATAAAATGCCGGATGAAAATATGGAATATTGAGTGCTTTTAAGAATACTAATAATTTAGTACGCAGCTGCGCGCTGTTTGGTGGATATAAATTATTCGAGCAAACATCTTCGGTGTTCTTTTTCGAACTGATTAATAAAGGTGTGAAACGATGTGAAGAAAAGCTTATCGAAGCTCATTCTATTTGATCGGCCTCGAAGCCGAATTAACTGAACTCTATTTACTCGAGTTTACCGTGGTACCTGGTTTACACAGTTGTAAGATGCAAGGTGCACGCACATGCATGCCACTCCATTCGCTTGATGCATCGCCCTGAGAACCCGACACGAACGGCAACGTCTACTTACACGTCAAATTGATGGCTATTAGACAGGGACAAACGAAGACGATCCATAATGGGACGATATATAATATACGCTATATACATTAACCTGAGATATGCTATCAAAGTGATCCACCATGTTTCCAAATTGCAAATTCATTGGCGAATATCGAGCTTCTAATATTTTATTGGAAAGTATAAAATATTAGTATAATAGAAACCTAAAGGATTCGTTCGATCGGAGACGATATATAATTCACTTTATATACATTAACATAAGATATTCGATTAAAAAGATTGGTTATATTATTCCAATTGCAAATTGATTAGTGGATATCGAGCTTGTAATATTTGATTGGAAAGTATAAAATATTAGTATAATAGAAACTTGAAGGATATATAATATACATTAATCTAAGATATGCGATTAAAATCTTCGATTATGTTTTTCACATTACATATTCATTAGTCAATATTGACTATCTAATATTTTATTAGAACACACGAGATATTAATATGATCGATGCTCGAAGAATCCCAATAATTCGATACACAGTTCTACTAATAGGATCTCAATTAAACATTACTATTAACGTTTCACGAGAATACGATAAACACAATTTACTAATAACGCCCCAACAAAATATATTTACCCAACCATGCATTAATTGGGAAATATTTAATGTTTATCATATATAATTGATAGTATCATACGAGCAGGAATACACGACTCAATAATCATGTCGCATCTGAGTTTACCTACGAATCTATAATTGATATTTGCTTATCATATTTACGTAAAGTAAGTAATGCAATATCGAATGAAAGCTAAAATGGAAAACCTTCCTAATTCGATTATGAAAGGAAGAAACACAGTACCTTTGTTACGAACCTTATCTGCACATCACGGTGTCCAAACTGATCTGTGCAACGCGGAATTGAAACTGCTCCGTGTAATGCGAAATCGAAACTGCTCGGTGTAACGCGGAACATTAACTCGTTATATGAGGAGTTACAATGTAATGTCGCATTTTACACGGACGAAAATGCGGTGAGGACTGTCGTAGTATTCTTGGATCGATAACGTACAACCTTACCAGTGTCTCATATCCACTGTAAACATACCATCGCAAATGGAAGGTGAAAAGGAGAACGAGGAACTAAACACGATTCCCACTGAAATAAAAACGCGGAGGAAAACATTGTGAAAAACTAGCGCGGTTCACGAATAACTATACATAATAGACGATCAGGTCTTTCTATAATGAAAGATAACATTCGAGTGGAATAAAAGTTTCCTGGCCAATTGGAGAAATTGAATTTGTTATAAATGAACTGTTATCAAAATGATTAAAGTTCTGAATTAATTTCAATGATCTTCGGCTATCAATTTTAAGGAAGAAATCGTGTTCCTACTATGAAAGGAAATATTCGAGTACAATAAAAGTTTCCTAATAAATCGGACAAATTTAATTTGTTATTAATTAACGTATCAAAATTATCAAGTAATTTCACCGATCATTGGTCATCAATTTTAAGGAGATAAACGTGTTTCCTAGAATGAAAGGCAATATTCGAGTACAATAAGAGCTTCGTAATAAATAGGACAAATTTAATTCATTATAAATCAGCGTAATTAAAATTATCAAAAATTATGAAAATTGTCAATAATCTCACCGATCTTCGGTCATCCATTTTAAGCAATATTTCAATACGGCTTTATATGGGCATGTGATTGAAGTGGGTGTCAAAAACTAGGGGATGAAGTGGAGCGACGAAAAAGAAGAGAATCGGACGCGTGGTTCTATGACCGATGTTATGTCGTCGCGGTGAAGCTGAACGCACGGATGACACAATATCCAGGCGATATCAAATTGATGTTTATTCAAGTGGCTACGACATAAACGACAAGGGTGCTGTCCTGTACCTCCATGACGTACATCTCGCCACATGTTGCCCGGTTCGATATATCACGATGTAGAACCATGTTCGCCATTATAATGTACAGTTAGGGATAAAATTGTGGTCGCGATAAATGTTCGATTAATATCCGACATTTCCTTTAATACTAAAGCTACCGAAGAGCTCAAAATAACCGGTCTACACTTTTTATTAAGATTATTTTAATATGCAAAAGCGCGTTATTTCGGATTTTATACATATATTTTTAATTTATATACATGACGCATATAATTCGATCCATTGATTAACTCGGATCCTCCAGCCATAATTTTTATACAATGAAATGTGGAAATAACCGAATATAAATTCGGTAGTTTTAGTGGTAATCTTTTATAAGCCAATTCTGTTGTGTCTAAATCGAATAATGAAATCGAGTAATCGAATAATTTCAAAGAAATCGGTAACTTCGAACGAAGCACGAAATAGACGCCATGAATCTTGGTTTCCATCATCGACAAGAAGACGACACCCTTCGAAGGGGGTGAAAAGCAAGCGCGAAAATACCGCGCTGGTATTTACCACGAGGATTCCAGAGATAAGAGCTATCATCCTAAAGCGATTAAGGCTCGTCTTATAGCAATAAAAAGGAATAAGGAGTGAACCCTGATAATGAGTTCCATAGGGTGACTCGGAGTGACGGGGTGTCAAAAAAATGTATTAAACTCGACGGGAATAGTTCAGGTTATTAACACTAGAACCATAAAATAAGTCATCAAAAATAAGAATGAATGAAAGCAAGAAATTAATCGATTTAATTATATCCATTGTCTAACGTGAGCCGCAAAAGATCTCAGAAAGTGGAACCTCATAAATTTGTGTGTTTTCATTGAATTCCCCAGTCCCGTCATTTTCACGGCTTCCATAGTTCCATTATTAAGCACGGAGACAAAGTTTGACAAAAACGAACGGCTACATTATCGAATAACTAAAAATAATGAACGACAAGATGTTCCTATAATAAAAGACAATATTCGAGTGGAATAAGAGCTCCGTTATCAATCGCACTAATTTAATTTGTTATAAATCAACGCCGTCAAAATAATCTAAAGTATGAATTTAATTCCATCGATCTTGGGTCATCAATTTTAAAGAAAAAAGCGTGTATACGGAGTACGTTTGATAAGCATGGAACGGGTATATTATCAGGGAGATAGGCGAACATGGTGGGTGCACGCATATGCAGGTATGCACCGTTATGTATTTGCGGGTAAATAGCCACTTACGTATGCAGATCCGGACGTTGGTTACGGAATAATTGTCGTTCGAGTCGACTAACGCCGTGGAAAATCTCAATAATTTCAAATGTCGCCCATCTTCTTTCTCGTTACAGTTATTACTACGGTATAGTAAATTACAAGGGAAAGGAAACCCGACAACCATAGCGGTGTCTCTGTTTCTTTACTGCTTCTAGTACATTTCATTTTGTCAAGGATTCGTGACGGTTACTCGCTGCGGCAGGATATTCCTCGTACTTTACTGAGCTGGTTTTAATGGAAAATGAAAAGGGATATAATAGATAACAGGTTTCCAATTAATGGAGATTTTAATGAGACCGGTGATAAGGCTGAATTCGAAGAATTAAAAAGAAGATCGATATGGTGTTATAATACATATATTACTGTCGAACTAAGATTGAGAATTATTTCTGTGCAATAAAATCTTGTGAAGTCAGAAGGAAGTTTTGGAGACCTTTCAGGAATTTATTATTAGTAACTCTAGTTATTTTTATTAAAAAACATTTTTCGATAGCTATACGTTGGGAGAAGCTCACTGAAGAGAATGCGATGTATTTTGATTATATAGATATTATATTGTAAAAAATACAGGATTTTAAACTTCACCATCAAAATACGCCATTTCATATGAAACAAACGGTCGGAGAAGTAAGGAACTTTAAATCCATCGATATTATTATATAATTATATTACATAACAATTTATTTTTACGAGTTCCTTTATTATGGGACGCCATATAGAACCCTATTAGTCGCCTCTTACGACAGGCAGGGATACCATGGGTGAATTCTGTTCCCCACCCATAGGGACGATAAAAAAACCATGAGAAATTACCTAATATATTGAACAATGTTAGGCAACGTTCAAATACCAATGGATTTTATTCCAAGGTTATTTCTACGTTGAAGATTTTTACGGGACAAATGGCGCACGGAGAAGAATGAAAATCTGTAATTTTATATTACACGGATGAAACGAAGGAAGGATCGATAATAGGAAAATTGATAAAGCGATATAGTCTGGCGTTATATCTGAATATCGTATATGGAAACACGGTTATTGCCTATGAACGATCGACCACTGTGTAATAATCTTGGAGGTGGTCGAGTACACCCTTACACACCCCTTACACGGACGCACCCCCATTTCCACGTACACAACACCATGGAAAATATTCTACCTGACCCCTGGCAACGATCGAAGCAGATGGAAATTTAATTCTCGAAGGAAGCCGGGTATCACGGGACCTCCGAGACCAGGCAAAGTCGTGGAATTGAATTTTGAAGGGTCCTATATATGTATATACATATCCATGTATATAAACATGAAGGATGAAGACTTCTTGGTGCCATCGAAACAAGTCCTTTTTTTAGAAAAAATCACGAAATCACCAACGATAAAGTTTGAACTTAAGATACAATTTCTTTTCTCGATGTAACGTGCCAATTCTTATTATGTCCTTATAAGGTTCCATGTTACGAGATTCTTTGCGGCTCCAGTTGCATAATGGACATTATTGGTTTAATTTATATTACTCTTCTACCCTTATTTTTAAAAGAAACACAAAATTCGAATTATATGGAAATCTAGAGATACGGATGAATTTATTGTCGGTGGCTTCCAATGTTAAAAAGGAAGCAGAATTGAAGTGGAAATTCTGAGAGGAAATTATTACATTACATTTGTAATTTAAAAACGATCTCGGGTTCTTATACTTTCTAATGACCTCCTTGGATATTTAGGGCAATTTAATTCCCGGCGCTGAAATTCATTTATTCATGTTCGACCGGGGCCAGACTTTCTCGTAATTCCGAGTGATTCCTTAATATTTGTACGTCCGCAGTTTGCGAGGTGGACGGACGAAAGGACGTTCGTTCGCGTAATATCGTTTCTGCATAACGAGGTTAGTTCAGTCGACGAGTAGTTAGCCACGACGGAAGCCTGGAAGACCGGAAGATGGAAGGTTCCTCCGTAGTCTTCCAAGATAGATAGATATCAACTAAAGCGGAACTATACGACATAAAAGAAAAGCCGTTTCCCTGAATATTTCAACCTTCCTTTTCCTCCATCTTCTTCCTCTCCTCTCAATATTTTCAACTTTATTCCTCGGTATTTATTTATTTCGACGTTTCATATTTAATAATAAAATACACTACTGGAACCACTTAGGATCAAGCATCATCGTCATAGAATACTCGTACGACGAATTTGAAGAAGGGAAACTTGATAAAACTCTTTCAATAAAATCCCTTAATTTCTCCGATAAAGATAGATTGATCGTGGATAAGGGGAAATAAAAAAGAAAGTCGGCAACATCGAGGATAAAACATGGTGGATGGCAAGTTTATCGTATATATGTATAAATAAGCGTATAAATAAACAGAAGGGCAGATAAAACGAGTAGGATCCAGTGAGTTTATAGCAATATATAAATACAGATATAAAGGTGGACGGGGGTGGATGGAGGATTGAGATTATCGATTCTCGAACAGGATAGAAGAGACTGGTGGACGATCCCTTTCAAACACTCCACGAGAAAATATGCGACAGCTAGAAATAAAGGTCGGTTCCGCACGAAAGATTACCGAGCTTTCTTTACAGCTGTATACCCTCCCAAAAAAAGGAGTCCGTCCATTTCGACCCTTTCTACTTCCAACCGCCTAAAATTCTCCATCCGTTCAAATATTCTTCCAATATACATTTTACATCGATGAATTCAATTTTACTTTGTTCCTTTCGGTTACAGATAAATATTCACTACAATATATGTATACCACCAAATATTAGGGGCATCGGAAAGTAATAAATTATTTTTCACGTACTTTATGAAACTACATTCGTTTCTTTTTTCATATTAAAGATTATTCTATTAAATAATCCCCATCGAATTGATTACCTTCCGCTACTCCTGATATATTTTTAACAAAAAAGTTATTAATGTACCTTTAACATTAGAACTACGGAAAATATACTCGGTCGTAATTATTAATTTCTTTCTATATTAATTATACCCGGAGGATGTACATTAATTAATAGATATAATTCCGCGTGTTACGTAGATGAAACAAGGGTATATAAAATTAAAAATAGAAGTTCCAGCGTCAACAAATAAATTCGACTAATATAATAATATCAACATACTAATCATATACTTTCTTTAAGTCCCTTCTCCAGATTTTCAAAACTCTTTCGTAGACTTTATATTTTATCCACGACAAAATTCCACGAACTAATCCATGATCACCGAACACGCAGACATTGCAGTTCGAGGATCGCGGACGTCGATTCTTACCGAAATGATATCATAGAAGAAAAGTAATGGCGGTGATATAAAGAGACGGAGATTCCAAGCACGAGAGTCGCGGGAGGAGCGGAGGGTGGGTGCAGCGTAGATAAAAGGAAAGTACAGGAAAAGCTGGACAGAAAGATGTCCCAGAAGAAGTCGTAGCAGACTGGAAAGAAAACCTGAGTCAACTTCCACCTACATGCTAGCCAAGAAACTCCCTGAGATCTGAGACGATACATCACTCTTGAGATAAAAGTTTACCGCTCATTGCCACGAAATATGGTTGCCGGCTGGGCAACCATACTAGAAACGAACGAAGAACTAGTTATCGCATAAACAATATATTCCGTCGCGTGCATACCGTGTTATACGGATATCCATGTCGCACGTTCTTTGTCGCGGAGAACATACCTTTGCGATTTTGGGAAAAAGACATTAGTGTATCATTTACAATTTGGATGTCTCGTTAATTGTCATATACTGTGACATTGCATTAGACTGGATATTAATTATGATGAATATTATTATTACTATGTCATGAATATTAGGAATATTAAATAGGGTTTCTCTCGTGTATAGGATTCCCTTCTTCTTTTAGAATTCTGAAGTACTCGAACCACAGAGTTCACGTGAATTCGGGGATTTCAATATGGAGCACAGAAAACCCCGATATTTCGAAGTAATCTCGAAGTAACAATTTAGTAAGTTTCGTGCTAAATATTTAAAGGCCGAGCTACTAATTTCGACGATGAATAGGTCTGAAAATAGACTAATTTTACCTTAATTAGATCGCGTAGTATATTTATGGGAGAATCGAAGGAGGAATATATGACAGTCGAGTAATTGTCGTTCGATGGAATCGAGGTTACGAGACCTGGAAATAGGAGTATAAAAGAGGGAAGAAAACGAGGTGATACCTAATAACACGGAAAATGAAATCAGCATTAATTAACGGTACGTCGACGGACAACGAAACGTGCCGCGAAAGTATTGGATGGTGAGCTACCAATTAATGAAGGAAACCTCATTTGGACGTTATAATGGCTGCCAGAAAGAGGAAGTATAAAAGTACAGATCCACCATCTTCCAATAGTTTTTAGTTACACAAAGGTTTATCGAACTTTCGTAGCTTCAATATCCTCGTTACGTATTAATTACAATTGAACTTGTTCCACGAAGAATAAAACCAACCACGGAAATATAAGTACAAATACGTAAACAAATGATCCATGTGTTAAAAAAAGAATTTATCGAACTTTCGTAGCTTGAATATTCTCATTTCATAATAATTGCTGAATAATTTGAATTGTTCCTCGAAGTATAAGAATTACAACGTAAATGTAAAAACAAATACGCAAACAAATAATATTTGTTTAAAGAAATGGATTTATCGAGCTTTTATAGCTCCAATATCCTCATTATATAATAATAAAAATAACAATCTAACTCGTTCCTCGAAATACAAAAATTGTCGGGTAAATATGAGATGGAATAATAAAAATACTTAAATAAACAATCTCTGATCTTAAACGGGGACATAAAAGAATCGAAACAAAGAATAAGCTGAATAAAACATATTAATAACCTACTAGAAATATGAAGGTATAAACATGAAAAAAGATACGGAAAATGAATGCAAGGTTTGCGAAACACGGAACAGAACGCGGGAAAAAGAAAAAAGAGTAATAAGTAATAATTTTTATCGAGTTAAATATAACAATCTCTGCTCTCGGAATTATATATTTACCGAGTCGCTAATAGGCATTAACCGAGACTCGTTTAAAATTACAATTTGTCTCGCCACCGGTACTTTTATCTCGTGTGTCCCGGAACAATTCGTCCGGTATCGTGGATCCCGGATCCGGGATGCCACAGGATCGCGGTATTTGTGGAAATTTAATTGATGAATAACGGTAATCGTTTACGAATAATAATGGCCCGCGATTGACGAAACAAACGAACGTATCCGGTGATTGGAAATTCCATAATTATTATTTTTTTATTGCACGGACGAATGAAAATTCTAATATTATTATTCTTCCATCGGATTTATTATCATAATTTATGCACGTAATTCGTGATTAATATAAAGAGTGGGGGTAATAAGGATGTTAATGAAATTCTGTTATTGTTATTTTTTTACTGGATTTATTATAATAAGTTATGCGTTATTTTATTATAGCATTTATATTATTATAGTAATTAATGATTCCTGATTAATGCGAGGATGAGGTGTGACAAAAATGTTAATTAACGACGTTCAATTTCATAGAATGCTTGATAAAAGTAGAAGGTGCTAATAAATATTTATTATGCAATATTAAATAGAATAAATATTAAGTGTTCGGCGAAACCACGATGAGCGAATATTTTAGTAAACGCGGGAAATGTGCAGTGAAACCTTGTTTGCGAGATTCAATATTGATGTAATATAAACCAATTAAAACTATGATATTAAGCATTATTAATTATAACGAACTTTTCGTCGACTTCCGCTGTAAAATGTGAATTATGAATTGCAATTAAAAATTTCATTTTATCAGGATTTATTACGTACTCCGTACAACGGTGCCGTTTTCTGATTCCTTTAATTATTGCATTTTAACTGGAATTATCAATGTCGCATTTTACTACGTAAAACGAACCTCGGATTATAAAGTTATTCTTTGAGTCGGGGATTTAATTAACGAATAATAATATTTAACGAACGATGGCCGGCGTTGCCTAACTTAGGAAAAGTGGTGATCTAACTAGGTGAACGAAATTCATCCCCCTCCCCCGAAACTCATCCCTTAAAACTCACCCCTTTCCTCCAACCAACCAACTACTAATGAACCACGCGTGTAATCTCGCTTATTCGATTACAAGATTGCAAAATTGCGCGAGACTAATTACTAATTAATACGGATTTCACTTGATCGGATTTCGGCATTAACCGGGCGCCATCGGGGATATCGGGATCTTAATTGGAAGATTAAAAAACCGATGGATTTTAAGTAGGGATTAATTGTTACGTAGCAACGCCGGCCATCGTTCGTTAAATATTATTATTCGTTAATTTGATCCAATTCCAATTTCCCTGCATTACTTTAATCTTATTTGACCAACTATTTAAATCATTTCCGTCACAAAAAAAGGGGGGTGGAATTTTCAGGGAAATGTTGAGGGACATTTTTGCGAAGGCGTTTTTTTTCTTCCGGAGATTGAAGTGTCGATTAAAGGTCAACAATGGCGAAGTTGATAAAACTACTCTTGAAATTGTGAGGCAAATTTAAATTTCTTTATAATAATTTCGAACGTAATTTAATGAACCTATTTATGATCAATAAATAGGTTGAATCATTATTTTTCTTTGAACTCGGTGTTCTTTTAGACTTTATTTAAAATGCAACCAGCCAAAGATTTCGCATTGAAAAATTATGTTTAAAGACATTTCACGAATCAATGCCGAAGGATGAATTATATTTATAAGCGGATTTAGTGGAGTTCAGAATATCTTTTGAAAGAGGAGTTCATTAAAAGTCTATTTACGGGTGCACCAGGTTTTCTATGTAATTCGTGTAATTCAATTCTCGATCGCCGCACGTGTCGCTTTTTAGATTGCTGTTTATGCCGCGGGCTAAGCTCCAAAGATTTAATTAACGAGCTTCTTCGATGGGAGAATAATTCCATTGGGCACGATATTCCTGCACCATCTGAGACCTTCCATCTTTTCGCAAAATGCATTTCAGAAATTTCTCCAATTTAATGCATCCAGAAGTACGAATCAATGGACATTTTTCTACTAATTCGAAGAAAACCATTTCAGGAATTTTTCAGACATTTATATTGATGCACCTTTTTCCACTAATTCGAAAAAAATGATTTCATACTTTTTTTTAATGTTTCAACTATTTTCCTTCAATTAACTGATTTAATTCCTTGGTGCAAAAGACGAGGTTTTAACAAAGTTCGTTAAGAAAAATGTTTAATAATAAAATATCATAAAGGATGTGACAAGATGTTAATTATAAAAAACAGAACTTCTTCCTGGACAGAAATATAAATTCACTGTGTAAAGTTTTTTTTAGCTCGTTTCAAGAAGAAAATACCTCGACACGGTCCTTTGCTTTCGTAAATAAAGCCACGAATAGAATTCTCTCTTAAAAAGAGAAATACAGAAATGCACCAATAAAATCCAAGAGAAACGGAATGCCAAAGCTCCAGAAACAAAGACGGATAAATGGAGGTCCGTTACAGTAAAAAATTCAAGAATATTTTTAAATCAATACGAGCCATTGATACGGAAAATAAACAATTCACTAAGGAGATTTAAAAGTGTACAATGGAAAACAATACCGAGCCACGTACGATGAAAAACAATAACAAATATGGAAAAATACATTGCCAGTTACGTGGATTGAAAAAATTCATTAACCTTTAATTGGATTACAGAGTTCATTAGTCGAGTATTGAATACAAAAGACTCGTTAACCACGGTTTACGCGTGAGTTCAAAGGCCGATTAAAATATATGATAACAAAACAGTACCAAGTTAATAAATGCCGAAAAATAAAGTACTAGTACAGTAAGATACAAACATTCATTAACCTTTACGTGGATTAGGGAGTTCATTAGTTCACCGTTAAATGAAAAAATTCATTAATCACGGTTTACGCTAAGACGAGGTGAGATCAAAGGAAGAAGGTGGTACCCGCGCATTATGGGGGGCTGGGTGGACGATCACGTCGCGAAAGATAATTACTTTATCCGGCTGCTTGCGCGAAAGTGAGGAAAATAATGAAGGGATGCTGCGAGAAGGGGATGGCAATGTGGTCAGCCGGACGTTTCCGGACATCGTTAACCCTTTGAGGACACGAGATAGCTATTAAAAAAGAATCCACCACGGTGTATTATCACCAAAGGAATTTCCTTTCCAGGATAATGCTACTCCAAACTATCATCGATCCTTCACTGAAAAATTCGTCTCGTCGAATTTTCTTCACTTTTATTTTCTTAGATTACTTTATTTCTTTTACGATATATTTTTGTGCCATTACGCGTAGACATAACTGCATATTAGTTTGTCATTCATAATTTATGAATTTTCATGGTGAATTTGAATTAAATCATCCTGTGTTATTAACAGGACTTATTCTTATATTTTTCATATTTTGTAATATAATAAATAATAAGACTAAGAGAATTTAATATTACAAATAATCGGACCAACTTCGAATTCAATTATTAAATCCAACACATCGAGAAAAATACGTGTCTGACGACAAAGGTTTAATGCGTGCCCTTTAAAGCGACCTTAATCGCGGAGCCGTAAAAAAACCGATCTCAAAGCGTATCGAGCAAAAAAAAGCAGGCGTTTGTAATAAATACCAAGTCACGAGCCTCCACTCTGTGTCCCCGTTATGAACGCATTTCTGGAACACACCTTTCGGTCGTGTATTTTCATTAAAAATTTATTAATCTGAAATTCGAGCGGCGAGATCAAAAGCGCGGAGCTTTTAATGCGCGCGCCTAGCTGGAGGAAAACTATTCGTAAACCCAACAATTTATGCTCGTTGCCTATGTTTTCTGCGCGATGCCAATTCGTTTTTTTTTGTGTTGGTCGTGTTTTATTGATATTAATAAAACGCCAGTATTATTTCATAATATTTTTCGTTCCAATATTGTTTTCGAATGCGCGATTTTTATTAAATTTTCTGTTATTCATGTGTACCCTGTATATTGAGAGTAATAAAATATGAATCATACAGGAGTTATTATTTAGAGGATTATACCTGGGTGCCTCGCGTAAAACAGACCACCAAATTATTAAACGATTTTCGTTTCAGTATTAAAAATATGGTAATCTATACAATTCTGTAAAAAGACGACAACGAAAAAATTCTCTTTCAGGTTGTCATAATAAAATATTAATAAAGTAATGATAAAATATTTGTTATATCATCGTGATTAAAGGAGATAATTGGGTGGCATATGGCATACAAGAGACCATAAATATTGTTATAATGATTAAATTATAGTTTTGCACTCACCTCCACGAGGGTGATGAGGATGATAAAAAGAGGTGGTGGACAACACGTGTAGTGGTCTGCATAGTACTTCCGGTCGCGTTCTTCCGTGAGGAACTCATCGCCGATCATGCGAACCATCCTGGAAACAAAATGACAACTCGGTTAGTTTAAAGTTTAATTAATATGCACAATCCATATTTCATTAGGACGTGGGGAGAACATTAAAACACTGCGTGTCAGAATCAATTATTCGACACAATTATTATTCCCACCCTCGTTAAATGGCTGGACGTATAAATAAAGAAAAATATCAGAATTATTGATAGTTTCCGCTTGGAATAATTAATGGAGATTCTAAAACCACGAGAGTATCTATAAGTGGCGGGAATCAGGTCATCAATTGATTCCGATATATAATTAAATAACTGAAACGAAATATTACAGCAAAAATAAGCGGTTGGAAGATAAGTTTCATATAATGTCGGAATATAGATCATGAATCGAGATCAAAGAGACGAAACGATGCTTTTAATACGCTTCATAGAGAAGTTAGAAAATGAATCCGTCGAAGCCCCGAAGGATATTCTCGAAACTAATCGTCAGCCCGAAGCGATTTTCGCGCGAAGGGAAAGCTGAAGAACCGCCACCACCCCCGCCAACATCCCCATTCGTTAATCGTCGCCAGGGGTAGCGAAATAACGAGGAATTAACTTTGCCAATCCGTACTTTGCCGGCAGGAAAAGGGAAAAACAACTCTTCGGCAATTACGAACGACTTCTGTCATCCACGCTCCTCATTATTTCCACCCCGAGTTATCTATACTTCTCCGCCATCGCAGAGATTAGATTAGATTGTCAGAATTTTTGTTCTATATTTTTGATAACGCCGAGTCACCGTCATCTAATTATTTTCGGATGAAGATTAACGACATCTTCCAGCGAATATTTTATATTAAATTAGCACAGTATTATTACTACTATAATAAATCAAATAGAATAAATCAAAGACAAATTATAAAACGAAAGTCCGCGTAGCTAAAAAAAATATTCCAATTTGGTAAACAATGAGGGTCAGCATTAAAAATACAAAGTTAAGTCACGTGACTCAATGAAATGATGAAATAAATTCGTAATCGAAAATATTACCTAGGAAGATAGAAAGGGGTTTTCTTTAATGAAACGTTATCGGAAAACCCATGTTTCGGTGAAAAGAGGGATGGAATTCCTTTTAAACAGCCGGATAGAAAACATGGTGCCCGATGCAAGCGCATAAGCACGGGTCAATAAGTCACACAACATATGTTGATCCACATAGAAGACGAAAAACATGTTACACGATCGGGTTCCCTCGAAGGAACTCAACTACCCCCCTCCACAGATCACTTTTCCACCCTTTCGAATTTCACCCTTGGCTTATACGAGCTCGAACGGTTACCGACTCGTAGACGCGGAAAACTCTGGCAGGAAAAGCGTCCCCCAGTTTCCAGCACTTTCAAGACAGGAAAAAAAACAAATATCGGGGACGAAGGGATCGTTTCGAAGACGAATATGTAAAAATTCACTCTTCGGAAATTGTGTAACCACCGGTGGGAAACATGTCAGGGAAAAATAACCGGTGAAGTCTTAGGATTATTAAAACACGTTTCCCGATATATTAATATATTTTCTTACTTTTATTCTATTTTTCCATTACCGGATTATCTCGAACATCCTATTTGCACGTAGCGATTGGAACCGCGTGATAAACTCACGTTTATTAATTACTTAAAATTCGACTAAAAAATGACAAGAAGAAGAATTATTTAACATCATGTGGAACATGCCGGTTTTTTTCTTTTTTATTACCCAGCTACTTGCCGCGCGTTATTTAGATAAAGTGATTATAAATTTCAACGTAATCTGATTGTTGTTGTTTGTATTGTTGGGTGTAATATCTGGTAAGAATCAGTAATAAAGAAGCGGGGAGAGGAGAAGGGGGTGGCACACGGTGAATCTAACTTATGAAGTATGAAGGGAAGAGAAAAAGATAGGGAATAGGTGGTTCTCACCCTCGATCCTATCTCTGGTAACGTAGAATAATTACGAAGAAATATTGGCCCGTAACTCACTTCGCTATCCATAATATCTACCACGTTTATACTGCCGGAGATAAACCTTCTCGCTCTCGCGAACCAGGCTCAGGGTGGAACCACGTGAACCCAGAAACCCAGGAAGGGTGCACGGAATATATGGCGCAACACGGAAAGAGATAAATAATAAAATGTGTAACGAGAAACTTGTAAAAATCCATTAAACAAACGGAAGGAGTTCCACTGGAAATCTACCGACTTAACGCTAGAACTGCGGACAATATATTTAACTCTATTTATATATTGACATATATGTCCTGAAAAGTAAGACTGGATGGAAAAAGTGAATTAATTGATTTAATTATGTCTGTTATGCAACGTGAGCCGCAAAAAATCTCAGAAAATAGAACCTTGTAAATTTGAATGTTTTTTTGTTTTATTAAATTCCGCGAACCCGTCATTTTTACTGATTCCGTAGTTCAAGACATCGTATGTGGAAGACATATTTATTTAAGCATGCGTGGATTTTATAGGATGAAAAAATGGCCACGAAGAAGAGCCAATTTTAAGTGGAAGGATATTTGTGACAAGGAAAATATTTGATAATAGTGTTTGCGTTTAATTAAGTTAAAATTGAGCAGGCTTAATTAGAGCGTCCCGCGGTAAGCTTGTATAATAAAAGAGTTATAGTACGGCATAAAATAAATACCATATTTAATGTATCTCTAATAGTAACTCTTCGTTCGCGCTGTTCGGGGGATGAATATTCATCTTCTTTTTGATTATAACTAAAAACATGAAAGTAAAAATTGAAATACTTAATTGAGAATAATTAATAATAATTAAGAAGTGTACCGGAACGGAAAATTCTCAACCAGTTGGACAAAGTCTTCGAGTACCCTTTCCCGAATGGCGTTTAATTTGGGATACCTCGAAGATATTCTTAATTAAAGAACTCAGGGAGGACGAAAACAGTTCGTTTCTGTTAGAAAGTGCTTAATTAATTCTGTTTAAAATTTCCCCGGGAAACGGCTCCGACGAGATGATACTCGATCGAACTTTTTCTCCCGGCGTACGTATGAATTTCATTGCGAGCTGCCCGGCGAAATTTGTACCCTTTGAAATGTTGAATTGAGTTCGTTGGTTGGCACATTTTTCACGGGGTGCCGGAAAAGCGAGGGAGAAGTGTGTGCGAGAGAGAGAAAGTAGTGGGGGATGGAAAAAAGGAAAGTTATAGCGGGTGGAACGTACGCTGCTATTTCGTGGAGTCGTGTGTTTACAGAGAGTATATAGAGGCTGACACCAGTTATTTGTACCCGCAAACCGCAGTGCGCGGATGGCTTACCGAGAGCGTAATTACTCGCCTAACAAGAGAATAAATATCCTTCTTTCCCAGTCATCCCGAGATGCCCCCGGGAAACCGGTCACACTGCCTTACAAACAACTTCCCCAATATTACAAACAATGACTTAACAACACCCAGACCACAATTCTGGAGTACTCGTGTACCCGGAAAAGCACATCGTTCCATGATAATTAAAGAAACTCAAGAACAATATGTTGACCCATTATCGTTGGGAATATTTCATTCTAGTCGAATGAATTTTACGCCACGATGTAAATTTCCATGAAACAATTTCAATTAATCCTGGCGATTCTCAGCTTCGATAAATAATGGAATTTGATTATGTCTCATTATTACATTATTGGATTAATTGCATAATTATTGCCAAGATATAAATTTTCATAACAAGTTATGTACAATCATTTCTAAAGAATACTGAGAAATGGATCAGAAGGAAGTACGTGTAATTCTCCTTAAGAAATGACCACGATTACGAAACCTCACATGATGCTGACAGTAAAAGATCATATAAGTCCAACCGGAAGTGAGGAGATAACGATCGGCGCGGGTACGGAATTCGCGATCGGAATAAAGAAATGATCTCGAATGCAAAATGTTTGATACGATTACGGCGGATCCCTAGGCGCGCATCTAATTGCGGAGTATGCCTCGAGACACATCGTAGATCGCACGAGCGATTTCCAATTAGCGATGTGACTGATATACCCGGGTTCAAGGAAACAAGAAAGGGTTCGTGTGCTCTCCTTCTGCTTTCTCTCTTAGTTCCTTTCCATTCTCTCTCTCCTGTCTTTCTCTCGCTTGGTTCCACTCCCTTTTCTCTTTCTTTCTCTCTTGGTTCCTTTCTACTCTCTCTCTCCTTTCTTTTTCTCTCCTGGTTTCTCTCTCCCTTTTCCATGTATCCTCCCGAGGAGAGAACACAGGTGGCAAGCAGAATATCTATTGCGAATAGAAAGACGTAGAAACCATGAAAGGAGAGAGAAACAAGCTCGAAGGATACTGATTAATTGCACCGGCAAGGTGCGCCGAACCTTTCTTATTGATCGTTAAAACGGTCAGATTCCCATCAATTGATTACGTTCACGAAGAATCGATAACCAACAGATGGATAAAATCTCTATTTCGATGCATAATTTCGCGACTTCTTGGATGATAGTTAAAAGTGAATTTAATTCGTATCGATTTTAGTTGCATTATTAATTATGTTGATTGAGTCCGAATATAACAGAGTGACTAATCGGGAAGACAATTCTCGGAGACTTATGGATTAGTTGATTAATTGGTGGATTAAATTGTCGATTCATCCGAATATCATCGGATTGTTTCTCGGAGACATAATTAATATTCGTTATCAATATTATGATAAGACGTGGTGAAGAAATAGTGAAGAATGATAGAGTTGATTTTAAATGAATTAAATGATATTTTCAGGAGAATTAATAAAAATTCTTATTAGATATATTTAGATAAAATTTCATGACAAGAATATATATACTTGTATATGTATAGTATATGTATATATAAGTATATGTATATATATACTTTCGTAATGTATGCATAAGTAATGGAAATTCGTAATGAAAATTTTTACTAAAATAATGGATTACTGATTAATCGCAGGTGTTAAGTGTATCGAATCTCTTTTATTAATCGATATAATGGCGGAGTGTTTCACGATAAGTGATTAAATCTGTGGAAAATCGATACCCTCCAAGGTGAAAGAGATACTCGAATAATCCTGATTTACGCTGAAGAGCATAATTCCATTGGATACGTTCGCCGGATCCGTGAATTATTTAAATCCCCGCAATTTAATGAGTCGGAAAAAAATATTTTCGAAAAATAAATGCGATGCGCGATGAAGAAACATTTGGTTCCACGACGCCTGTTATTTATGAATTTATTTATAAAAATAATGAGATATTCAAATAAATACACTACGAGTGCCAATTATTTAAATGAATTATGGCATGCATATTCTTGAAATTATCTGCTGCCGTGTTTATCAACAATTTACAATGCCGCACCTAATTAAATTATTTGCAAAAGGACGTTATTCGTAATTAAACTGATTATTGATCAAGTGTATGTACTGAATTAATTGTAAAAATATGAGTTCAATAAAAATGCCAATAATTAAGTTGCAAGATAAAAAAACAAATATACGAGAGTTCATTGAGCCTTCACTTCGGAAGATAAATTAATCCCAAAAAGAGGTTACTCATAAGTAATCTAGTTATTAATGCAACGAATAATTAAAGTTAACTGATAAAGTACGAGTTCAGGAAAATACCAATAATTTAACATAAAGTTGCAAAATAAAAATGAGATACAAAAGACTGCAGTGTCATCGAACGAAGCATTAATTATGTTCAGCTTATCTGTCGATTACACAAAGTTAATCATTTTTGAGAAGCTTCATATAATTAAGCTAATTAATGATCCAACGAAAGAATGCAATAAACTGGAAAAATATGACATCGATAAAAATGCCAATAACTTAAGTTACAAAACGAAAATAGAGAAATAGAAAACCTGTATTTAACTGTTCCGCGAATTTGTTTCTAGGCGATTGGATTTTACCTGCGACAATTTAAAAATCCTCGGTGTAGTTGAAAAAACGGCGTTTAAACTCGAGAAAAATTCACTAAAGAGTTTAAGGCGGAATCGCGATTCGATGTACTTAGTTTCTGGGTGTAGTTAATGCGATTCTTTAATTTTCGAAAGTTCCGCAGCTTCGCCGGCGGAGGTGGCATGATAACTAAGCCGAAGTAGAAAAAGACTGGGAACGATATTATCAAATTGGTCCCGAGAGTTTCCCGCGTGGCGAACGAGTAAACTTCCCGAGGGATTTCCGCGTCCGCGGAGTAGAAAGTAAGAAGGAATTGACCCGAGAGCACAGGTAAGTAAGCCCGTAACGACTTTAACTACCTCGTCGACCTATCGTCTCTAATTACTCGACGAAGACCCCCGTCGAAACACTTCACCCGTCCCTCCACCCTCTTCTCCTACCTGGAATTCCCTCTTCCAGGATCTCGCCTCCACTCCAGAAACCCTCTTTCGCACTCCTTTTCATTCGCGCAAATTCTCTGCCAGAAAAATTCCTCGTTCCTTGGAACTCTTTCATTCCTTAAACATTCTCCGGCGTTCGGATATCCTTTGACCGGTGGACCGAAATAACTCCGAATATTACGACTGCTTTATGAAAATTATGGATTGTATTCAGGAAAAAATTTCGGGAGCACTTCGTATTTTTGTGTTTGATATGGATTCTATTTTGGAATTCATTGGAATGCTCTTTCATTAAAGAGGTAGTTTTACGGATTTTGTATTTTTTTTATTACTGCACGATATAAATTTGGATTATATGCAATTTTATAATCAGAGAGCACTGTTCTGTTGACTTGAATATTAACTATTCAAATATTTATTTAACTTGCGATATAAGTTCTTTATTTTAAAAATCAATATGTAATAAATTCAACAAATCCACATGAAGCAGTATTATGTAATTTTTCAACAATTAGAGTACATACTTTTAAATAAAAATTCATTAATTCAAACAAGATATACACCTCGATTTTGAACATAATGAATTTTTACATATTTTCTTCCACATTTCAAACGTGTTACATGGAAATCGTGTAAAGGAATTAAATACGTACAAGATTCCAGAGAAGTTTCCTCGCGAAAAGAAACGAATTCGAAGAAATAAGGGTGGCATGTGCGACAGGGATGAGGGGGTAATTCTTCCCTAAGAAGCTTGTACCCTTTATAGGAGTAGATAGAACGTCCCTCGTACGGGAAATCTTGAGAGATAAGTAGTCCTTAAAACCGATTTCACTCATCCACGATCAAAAGCCACCGGCGGAATCGAATCGTTCCGCCGATCGTCTGGCATCGCGTGCAGATTGAGTATCGACTGCCAGAATAGAATATTCAAGGCACCAATACCATCCTAAATGTCTGTATGTCTTCGGCAAAGTGCATCAAGCCGATCAACGGAACCATCCTCCCATGTTATATTCCTGCCAATCGTTTCGCGCTATGAAAATAGAAGAGTTCCGCCGATAGAAAAAGAAAAGAAAAAAGAAGAACAGCGGGGGAAAAATAAAAGAAGCGAGCCACGGAACCAATATTAACTCCCTTGTAAAATGAAAATGAATGGTTGCCGGCGAAGTTTGCCCCGCGAAATTTATATCGTATTAGTGGCTCAGAATTGCCGAACTGAAAACCATCGTCGTTTTACTTCGATCGAGGAACAACGCTGTATTTCTTCGGATATATCGGGAAATGAATTACTCCGCCATGATAGAGTGCTTATGAAATAATGATGATTAATGCAAATATTTGCACTGGCACTGTTGAAATTTCATTGCGAATTTTTAATATACCTCGATATTAAAGATTTCACTGAGATTTACCATGAAAGTGTGCGCGCTTTAGAATTAACTGGATGTCTGACTTATGGCGTACCTCTACTACTGATTTTGCTTGCCGGAGTTATTGTATTGTATATTCCTTTTTATTAATATATATTCATAATTTGAGATTGAAATATGTAACCTCCGGTAAATCACGCTTTCATGATGACACAGGAATTAATAATTCTAATAATTTCCACATATTATTCGAATTAAATATGAAAATAAGAATGACATCGATGGATATGAAACGGAACATATTAATATAATTTCTTACTTTTATCAAAAGTAATAACAACAAACATAAAGCAGGGTCAGAAAGAAGGATCCTTGATAAAGTAAGAGTTATATCAGTAAGTACGCGAGTGTACGACGTTGGAAAAGGATGAAGGACGAAGGACGAAGGACGAAGGACGCGTCCGAGAAAGCATGAAATTGTAGCGAGACCGCGACATATTAGATTATTAGGAGGTCCGTGTACACATATCCTGACTTTCGTCCTCCTGTACTACCCCTGGGATTAGAGGGGGCGGGCGACAGGGGGTGGGGTGAGAATTTCGCGATAAATCAAACGTGGCTCTCGGCCACATTTTCGTCCCCCGGGGGAAACAAGATTTTCGGGCCGAGCGGCCATAAAGTCGTTTAGTGCCTGGCACTGCGTGGATCACGCGGGGCTCAAATATCGAGTTATCAAAAAGGTTTTTTTTCAACACTCCACTCGACTGATTCAGGATTTAACGCGATAAACGTGAAAAAGCTCGTTTGATGAGAAGGAAAAGTAGAGGAGTGCAGAAGTTTCTAGATTAAAGTAGAATTAGGAGGAACTTTCGGTGCTTTCATTAAAATGTTCATTTGCCGCGTTTGAAGCTACCGTTGGTTTGCCGAACTTTCTGATTCGCATTCGAGTGTATCGAAGTGCGGGTGTATTTACGTTTTTAATTTACTGGCTGTGAGTCATTTAAGTAATTACTTCATAAATCGCATCCCAGTGGAGCAAGATACGGGAGATCGAAAAACAACAACAACCAAATCGATATATGCAATCGACTAATCGCAGTGATACATAGACACAAAGAGTAAAGATTTGCATTCGATACACCGCGAACCTAGGTTTCTAGTTCAAAGGGAGTTTTCAAAAATCTCTATCGGATTACAGTGAAAGCAGTTCAAAGCACGTTAAGGGGGTTGTACCGGTAGAAATAGGCCGCCTGTGTAGATTAAACCCAAAGAATATAACGAGTGTAGCAACCCTCGTATAACGCGGGAGTTAGGTTCCAGAGAAAGATCGCGTTATAAAACTTGCGTTTTTCAATCTATACTGGCTCAGGAAGAATTTAAAAAAAATTGTAGTCGACGAAAAGAATGCTACTATTTATATATTCGGAATTATATAATTAACGTTTCCAAAAAATACAGTTAAGAACGGTAAAAACTTATTCTAAAATTGCCTCGTCAGTCTATGAAAGCAACTGGTTTCCCAGGTTGGACGACTGCTTAATTTCTAAATTTACTTATATTATATATAATATATAATATTCCTAGAAGTGGCGCGTTGTACGAGGATGTATTCTGAGCAACAACGCATTATGATTGTCACCATTATATCTTTAAAAAAAACATGTCCAGATTCGCCGTTCCTTAAACCATAATATTTAGAAAGTCGAATCATGCGATACATCGAAACCAACGATAAAACGCGAAACGACGATGTACCAATAAACCCCCCCGCGACTCCGATCGAGCGATTCCAATATATCGAACAAACTTCAATAAACCCATAAAGAAACTATAAAGTGTCGCGGCCCGAATTCGACGTGACTGTCACGCGTGTCCTGCCAGTACCAGGATAACATTAAGGGCACAGTAATACACGGAAGAGCTTCAAGAGCCAAGGATAGTGGAAGAAGGAACAAGGATACACAAAGAGCCATGGAAGAAAACCGAGGGAAACCGTGGGAGAAAAGGACTTTCACGAAGGAGGAAATTGACTTCTGGCAGGTAAGAAACACGTGCCGGGACTACGTGTAGAGTGTGCTCTCCGTGCACGTCGTGCCATAAGCTCGTAAACGTAGTTCGCCTTCGAGTAGCTCGTAAAAAAGCTCCTAACACCGTTGTCTCGCCTTTCTTTCTCTTTTTTTTTACCACGACCAAACCTCACGTCCTTCTTTCGCCTATTTTCTACCCCCCTGACTTATCCCGATCCCTTCGCACCTGCACGGGTGCTCGAACTAAATCCATCGAGTATCTGCGTGCCTAATCTACAATGATATGTGTACGGACTCGTTTCCCTGGAAAAAATGGGAAGGTTGTTTGCAGAGAGGGGTGAAAGAGTAGATGGAAGGGCAAATAAGAACCCACCCAGATGGATGGTTTACACCCTTGTTTATGCGATTCCTCTTTCGACCTACTTATCCGGCTCATCTCGCGGCTGACTGCGCAGATCTGCATCTACTTCGTGGTGGAATAGTCTACGAGATTGTTGTAATAGATAATAGCGCGGGGGAGTGATAAAAAGTTGGGTGGATGAAAGTTGTTGATAAGAAAGGTAATTAGAAGTGGTGTGAGTAGCTAGTCGAGAAATGAATTAATGGTTCGGTTATGTTTTTATTAATGTTATTATGAAGGGAAGACGCAGAATATTGAAGAATGAACAATTTAAGTGTCTGGATCATTTTTCTGATTATAATAATAATTAATATTGGTTTTGATGAAAAGGAAAAGTTAAAATCATGTGAATGTGTAATTAATTATATTGGCAACTGGTAGCATAGTAATTAATTATATGCATCAATTTATCAGTTATTAAAAATAGACGCACATAACTTATACTGAAAATATTGTGAAATGAGTTCAATTTAAATCACACAAAATTGTCCTGGTATTTCCATGAAATATTATTTTTCCTCGTAAGTCATTAAATTTATGTGCTTTTCATTGAAGTACACATTTCGAAAAATTTGTGCATTAAAATACTCGATCTCGATCTCGATATGATCGTCGACGAGACATTCGCACAACGAGATTTGCATAGCGAACTAATCTTGGATGGTTCGCGCGGGGAACTCGCGGATTTTTCTAATTAAAATCGAGTGGCTTTATCGCTTTTACGGGATCCAGGGAGAGCGAAATATCGCTTTCACGACACGCCGTTATTTATCTCTTCTTATTTCATTGTTCCGCGCGCATGAAAGATTTCATCGGCGGTGAAGAGTTATTTTCCCGAATAAAGCTATTCGCATTTACATAAACCATCAGTCTGCCGGAAGCGTGGATGCAAAAGTAAGCCCGGAGCGCAGCATCCTTTCAGCTTTGTAGACTGCCACGTAATATTCTTTTAATGCTTCCCAGCCGACAATTTATTATGCAATCATTGAAATCTGCGATATTATATGCTACTTTTTTTAATCGTGATTTTTCGAATCTCTATCGCGAACGGCTACTCATTGCATTTTTATCTTTCACCGTAAAATACGAAAGCGATATGGAATTCTTTCAAGTAAACGTAAAATCAAAATCAATATTTCGATACTGCGATTAATTATAACCGCGAAAAGCTTTGTAAGTAATTCAGGATTTATTGTTATATCGGACAAATTTTTCACTTTTTCTTATGACGTTCCATGGTGACAAATTTATAAAAAAAAGCAAAAAACAAACGTGACTTTTATACTAGTCGACAGCGATACGTCAAGTTGCAATCGGTTATTTCGATGTCGCCCTTTGAATAGGGGACTTTTTTTCTACGTGCCATCGACAATTACAGGGATATTGCAACAATTCCGTCCGTATTTCCAATTTTTCCCGGATCTATCGGAAATTTACACGAAGCTGCGTGGAATTCACCAAGAATTGCCAATAAACCGTTCCAATAGTTTACCGTGTATACTCATCTGTTCTTATTTAACAATGGAATTGTACGCGTCTCTGTTTATAATTTATTTTCTGAAAACATATAAACAATGAAACTCCAATAACATATAACTCACTAATTCAGAAAATTATTATACTCCAACAATAAAATAAATTCGAAATAAAACTCTACAAAACAAGAACACGTTTCTTACAATCTTTAAATCGTGTCCAAAATTGTTTTAATATATTCCTTGAATAGAGATATTTTTATTTATAACGCGATTATTAATACACTGGGTGTCCTACATAAAACAGGACATCGAATTAAACTGTAACTGTATACTACAATGTATTATATTATTAATAATATATTACAGTAATCTGATGCCCATAACAAGATAAATTCGAAACGACGAATCAGAAACCAAAAAACAAGAACACGTCTCTCATCCAATGATCTGATCACCGATCAAGATGACCGAAATCGGGGATAAAACGATTCGAAAAAAGATAGATCAAAAGACACCGCGTAGATGAAAAAAAAGGTCGAAAAGGTTCGTCACGTTTCCCTTCCACGCGAAATAGGTTTTATCCGTAAATAGCGACGAAACCAAATCGAAGGATCCATCGTCGACGTTTTTCCCTGAATTCCCCCATCTTCCACTTATTCCTTTATCTTTATCGACGGTTTCCATTCGGCCGTGTTGTCCCGAAATATCGAGATATTCAAATGCTTCGTGGACAGAGAACGTTCATCTCCGAGTTTCAGGAACCTCCGCGCGAGACAACGAAATCCCAATGGAGGCCTTTGAGAGACGTTTCTCTGCTTCGTCCAATCATAGTGATCCCCTATTTGCACAAATTTCGGGTCCATCTCTGTTGTCTTACTTGCCGTATTTTCGTGGAATGATCTTGTATTATTAATATATTTAATAATATATATAATACGTATTATCTGTGCATCCAGTAATCGCGTATTTTTAATTTCACTGCACCTTTCATTTCATTTCATTTTTTTCGTTATAATAATATTATAATTATAAAGGTACGCGCAACGATTGTCACCTTTTTCGGTGCATTTAACACTAGAACTACCAAAACCGTCAAAATAACAGGTCCGCAGTTTTTAATTAAAAATGAATGAAAAATGTTCCATTTCATAACGTTCCATTTTCTGCGATTATTTCCAGCTCACGTTGCATAAATGAACATAATTGAATCGATTCATTTACTTTTACCATCCGTCCTTATTTTTCAGGACGAATACGTAAATCTACGAATATTGCTGAATATATCGTCGGTGTTCTAGTGTTAAATAATAATTTAATTACTATTTTCACGTAAAGTACCCCCGTTAGAATCACTAGTTAACTAGATTTAAGTTACACGATTTCCTTTTTAAACACGAAAAAATTGGGCTTGTTTTTCGTTAAAAAAGCAGCGAATTACATAGAAGTCAGGAAAAACAAGATTGTATACGCATCGTAAGGTAATTCTAATTGTAATATACGATGATGGTCAATTATGTATTATATTAATTATGCTTATAATAAAACAGACCACCCCATCGACACCTAGTTTCGTTGCCTCCCTTCGAAATATTCCTTCATTTTGCGAACGACTTCCTCCGTCGAGAATTTCGGGATCACTTAGAAGGAGAACAATAACCGTTGACGTTAAGATAAATGGAAGGATATTAGAATATTCTAATATTCAGAGGATGGAACGCAAAGGGGTGGTTCTCGATCGTGGATCGTCCTACGAGGGAATCTGTGTATGCGGTGACCAAAACGCTTGAATCATTCTGACTTGGTAGGATAACCGGTGCAACCAGCGGCAGGGATGGTTAAACCGACGCAAACCAACCAATGATATACGACCTTACGGTAAACCACGTGTGCATTAACTGTACCTGTCCCCCCCGTCCGCCATCTTTCTTCTCCACCCTAAGACCCTGATTTCCCTTTTCTCTCATACCCGGAATAAACAAATTCCGATTACCATAATCCTCGAATCGTCCTCAAAATCATTTTAATATACTCCTTGTATCGACGCATTTTAATTTTCATCGCGAATATTAAAACATTAATATTGGTTATTTTATAATATATTTAATTATTTTTCTGGATATTTAGCTTTTTAATCGCGATTTTAGTATTCGGTGGTGACACGTTTTCTGCAATAAATTGCCGGTCAACAAAAAAAGGCTAGCTAATAATAAAACGATGTTTGATGTTTATTTTGAAAGTGGCTAAGTCCATTTTTCAGAAAACCAAGTTTATAATCAATCTATCAATGGTGCTACATTATGCATTAAAATGAATATTAACATAGTTTCCTAACAATACTTGTACTATTAGATCGAATCTATGATCGTCATATATTATTACGTTATGTGATAACGAAAGTAGCCATTTTTATGATGTAGAAGGTACGTCAGGACGGTGATAACTGGATAATAATACGTGACCACGATAACAGCCAATAAGCGTGTAGATTAGCGATCTCAGATAGAGCGATTTCAGGGAACTGGATAACGCGCAATCAAATGCAATCAATCAAATGACCGCGACGCCTAGCAGAACCGTGTATTAGAATCGAGCGTGTTGCCCCAATGCTAACCGTGCTAAACGATCGGAGACCATTCGTCACCGTTCCTCGGCTTCGTCGTCATCGATGACAGTTACAATCGCACCTCGAAAGCATTATTAGCAGGCAATTTCCTTCTTGCAAATTAATAGCTCGATACAATTATAACAATACCAACAAACGTGACAAGAAGCAATCAGGAAGTTATCCAATTCCAATTAACGATTTGAGTGCCGTTTGAGTGCGGTTCTTTTGTTCCACATCGAAAAAACAAATCATCCGGTCTAGCAGCGAATACATTAATTTCATAATTCCTCATAATTCTGATTACGACCGGATTCCAAAGAAACCTATAATTTAGCGACATAAATGTAGAACGCTAAAAGCGGTGCTGGAAATTAGGGAAAATAAGTATTCCGGGGGGGAGAAATTGGAATAGCGAGGGGGTTGAATACGCGAACAAAAGGCACCCTTAAATTCGTCAGCTAAGCCGAGATATCTGCATTCTGGGAGAGGATGAATCGGCCTGGGGTCGAGTCGGGCGTCGAAATTTCCAAAATTATCGGGATGACACGCCACGGAATAGCTCGCGCTAGGAGGCTGAAAGGGGTGGATGGGGTGGGGAGGGACGGGGGCAAGGGAGAGGGAACACTTCAAACAATAGCTCGTTTGGGGTCGCGTAGCTATGCAACGTATGACGTATAGCCCAATATCCTTGGTACACGGCAACCGTATGCCTTCCTCATTCCATTTTCATCACACCCTCGCCCGTCCCGCCCTCCTCCTTCCTTCAACCTTCCCACCCCTTTCTCCACGATCCTTCTATCCAGGACTACGTATTCCTACCATAGAATATCCTCCGCGTAAGCGTGCAAGTGCTACGAGGGTGAGCATGTAATTACGTACTGGCTGGCTAATTAATCCGGCAAATCTTCGCGCTTCTCGTCTACGCGAAACCGAGCGAGGAGGTGCTTGTGGCGATGTGGATGAAACGTTTAAGGTGGTACACATGTTTCTACGGTTATGTTCTCCTTGAGAGGCTCCGGTGATGTGGATTTTATTATGCCATTTTTTGGTCAGATTTAATGACACGTGAAAAGAACATGTTGACATGATGTATTAGAAATACTGGAACGTAATTAATTGGGAATATGTTTTTCTTTTTTCAAAAGGGAATTATAAATAATAGAATAATATTTAATATGAGACAAATAAATGGAGCTTCATAATGTATGTGAAAAATGATTGATTACTTGCCGGTACCAATTGAGATAATAAATAATACTGAATTAACAGAATGAACATGTAAGATTTATATTATAAGTTTCATTCGTCGATTGCCATAGAAAAAGGGTGTTTTTAATTGGTCAATCGGTATCGCAGAATGTCTTACAAGAATAAGACCTCGTTTATAATCGAAATATTCGTCGATTGCAAGAGGTGTAATATTATTGGATATTTTGGATACCGGAATCGTGGATGTTATAAGTAAACGCTGTAAACTTACATAGAACATACAACGAAGTTTCATGTTCACATGACAATAAATACTCCTCCTTCATCCCGAAGATAAATAACTTAGGAACCCAATTCGAAGTCCTTCTGTCAATACCGATTTCTAAACCTCCCGCCAATGCGCTTTCCTGCGATCAGGGAAACCCTAACTGAGAAACACAAAAGGAGACCAATCATCGAGTACCAGTACTCCAGTTACTTTGAACATTCGAGGACTGTAATCTAACGGTAAAACAGCTAAAATACCCTTTGAGTACATCCATTAAGGAAGTCCATCCAAGTACCATCCTCGGAATATCCAGACATCAAACTTCAGTCAGAACTTCAAGGGAACTAAATGCCTTATCACATAAAGCATATCATAAACAATATACATTGAACCCGCACGAATAAAGCCACCCTTTTAACATCGACTTTAATAGTCGAAGTAATCGGTGTTACACAAATATTTCTTTAATGCACTACGTCCAAAATATTATTGAGTTCTCCAGAAAATTCGTCAGCCATATTTGTATATTTATATGTACGCCATTAAAAGACAGAATGGCTGGGGGAAATAAATTAATCGATTTATTTGTCTCCATTGCGCAAAGTGAACCGCGGAAAATCTCGAAAAGTGAAACGTTATAAATTTGAACATTTTTATTAAACACAGTGGACCCGTTATTCTGACTGGTTTGGTAGTTCCAGTGTTAAAATCGGCACCATTATAAGTCGAAAAAAAGGTCAGTAGTTGAGTACTCGTACTCGACACTATTTCGAGGGTTGAAGAAGCCGTGAATTACGAACCCCGAAGAGGAACATCCAGTGTTCCTTGAACCGATTCATGAAGGAGGTCCAGCCTGTACGGTGTCAGACAATCGAACACGAACCGCAACGAAATCGGTAGCAACAAACGTTCCCGGTGCTCGTTAGTGAGCGTAATTGTCACTTGTTGGGTGGCAAGTTGTCCCGTGGAATAGAAGCAACCCCTAGTTTTCCACCACCCACCCCTAGCTCTCGAAAAGCCTCCAGCATGAACGAGAGCTTTTTCGAAAGCACTTCAACCTGGAAAGCTCGACCGGCTCTTGTCGACGAGTCCTTCTATTTACCCTCCCCTACCACTACCACCCCCTCGCCGTTACTACTACCACCCTGCAAACACTTTCCTACTGTACTCTTTCCCTCGTTTAAAGACTCTCTTCCGGCACCTGCGACGTCGGCCACTTTCCAAGGAAATTTCCGGAAACGTGGAAGAAGGTAATTCGAGTGGCTGGCTGAATTAAACTGCTACTACTGTTAGACATTTTTGATTTTCATCTTATTCCATGATCTTCGTGTAATAAGATCTGAATACGTCGAATAGAAGAATGAAGGTAGCCGATCGAATGTAATGATTCGAATTTTATGTTATCCGGTTTCCTGGAAAAATCGAGGAAGTCGCGTGGACGCGCGCTTTCCCAGGCTACAGTGTCACATCGAGGAGACGTAAAGGCGTATCGAAATTTTATTCTCACCTATATCTCATTTACGATTCTCCGTAAAACCGTGCGTAGGAGCCGTAGCACGTCGAGATACTTCTCCTTTACAACCGTCCAATGATTCGTAAGCGTGCAAACTTTATATCGTTCCACTGAGAAGGAAATCATAAGGTTCTAATGGAAAGCGTGTCTCTCGCATTTTATAGCGTGTACTTTCCTCCTCCTCTGACTCAAATGCAAACTTAAGGGTCAACCAATAACCCATTGTCCCGCGAAATGGTATCCGTAAATCGTGAATTATATGCTTTTGCGGAAAACATTTCCTTCCTGCATCGCGGGTCCCGTAATAACGATAAGGTTCGTGTTACATGGGTTTCGGTGTAAAGTATATGTGTTTGTAATAAGACTTCTTTAAACAACTAAAAAATAATTCTTGGAGAATATATTCTATTACGGGAAGATTAATTCGTAACATAATAATATTTATTATATAAAGTATGGAATTGTTGATGTCTGATATTTCTTATCTGTTTACAAATTTCCCTCGATTTTCAATCAGCGGATAATAATTTTTAATATCCTGGATAAATAACTAGATCATTTAGATATTGATAACTGAAATTATATAATGTCGGTTTTGATTGACTTATCAAAATTCCTTCGATTTAAATTGATGTATTATATCAAGAATAATAACATTAATTACATTATCTCAAAAATCTATTACAATTATTACATAATACTTAGTTTTCTGAATTAAAAGTAAATGAGTAATTAACAGTTCCCGATGAAACCCGACCAAATAAAATTCGCACAAAAATGGGATTCCAACATAAACCAATAATATAATCAACACTCAATAATAATTAAAATTGCTCATTTATCGGAAACGAAGAAGCAATCAATCAAACCATGCAACATTTCCCTCAAATAAAAAAGCTTGCGAATTGATATTTAATATAAACCACACAAAACTCGGACCAAATATAACAAGGCAGAAAATGCATCGTTTCGATAGCCCCTTTTTGAAAAAACAAAGACTCCCGGCGAAAAAAGGAAAAGCCCGAGATATTCGATGTCGTTCAATTAAAAACTAACCATTGCCAAGTTTCCCTCCATTTTCACTCTTTTCCTTCATTCATCCTCGAATATAAATTAACGTTTTCAACGGTGCACAAAGCCAGCTAGAATAACGCGGTCAATTAAATCGAGCATTTCTCGACGTATTTCTGCGACAATGAAAATGTCTACGATTCCAGTGAAAAAAAGGGAAATGAAATAATCTGCAATTTCTGGAATGCTCATCGAAAGCATTTACGCGATTCGTTTCATTGAATTCTCATTGGATCTAGGAGCCAACCAAAAATGAGTAAATAGTTGCCGAAGAGAATGGCTCATTTCGGTGGTTCGGAGATAAAACGAAGGACGAGTTGACGATTCAGCGAGAAAAAGGCAGAAAGGGAGCTCGTTAAAGCGAAATCATTTGTTGGCCTGTTAAATTGAGATACTGGTTTATCGGAGCCGTTTCAGCGCTGATTGCAGGATAATTGGCAGCAATTGTAATCTCGCGAGATACTGGAAATCCTTAGAAGAATAAATGGCTTCATAATACCACAGTGATTAATAAAATAAATTATTCCAAGTGTCTACAATTATGTATTGTATTATGTCATTTCGTATTCAAAATAAAAGCGAATTCTCGCGTTAAAAAAATCTGTGACAATGAGACGAATTCCGTTGCGTGCTCGGCTCAATTAAAATCCAATTTCCTACTCTGTTTTCGGGAATTATTGCCTGCTAAACAAACGCTTCCACTTCTTTCGTGATACGATAAACGGATAGGGGTTTGGTTTCGGTTAAAAAGTTTCCTTGCCAGGGGGGTTGACGTTAATTCTGACAGAAGCTCGTTCGAGGAAACGGGGGTGGAATGGAAAGTGGGAATATTTCGGAGTTTGCATGCCTTTCGAACGGCACGCGAACAAAAATGGAATCGAACCGCGGCGGGTGGATTTGCGACGGAAACAACATCGTAACTCTGGGGAATCGGCAACTGAATCGCGAAAGTTCATGTTAAGCACACATTTTGGAAACTTCAAGTATTTCGAGTACTCGATTCGTAGCTGGGTCGGTGGTATCTTAATCTTTTATTTTATTATATAGCATTTCTTTAAAATTTCTTTTAATTAGATTCTGAGGTGCAAAGTAGATTAACGATTGGAAGGAATTATTAGTAATATCAGACTGAAGTTGTATTCGACGGATCTACAATTTTTTCGGTTTATTTTATACTCTATTTATAAGTTATAAATTAGCGAAACGAATCACTAAAATATGATTATAATATGACAATAAAAGAAGTATTACAAAATTCAAATCTTGCATCCACAATATTTTCCTTAATTGGCCCCAAAATAAATATATCAGTTTCAGTAACACTCGATATTTTGCTAAAAACCAATTGCGCCGTTTATTTTGAAAGTGACATACGTCAATTTTAAAAAAGAATCAGGTTAACGTTTATAATAGTTGCACGAAGTTACTTCGTAACGTTTTAAACGTTAATTTAAACGATTAATGCACCCCTAGGATTAATGCGGAACGAGTTTGATGTGATTTTTTGACGCGTAATTTCTGGCGAGGCTTCAACGAGTCGTTCTTAATCGCTGTAAGTTCGCAATTATGAATCGCGAATCGCGGATGGGGGTTGAAGAGTGTCGAAAGCCGTGAATCGTGGGGTGTTTACCGTGCGGGTGTAGCATTAGCTGTTTTATCGTTGGTGCTCGAGTATCGCCTGTTGGAATAGATAATTAAATGCGAGAGGCTTAACACCACCGATGAGAGGCGGCTCGGAGGCTGGCAAGAGAGATTAACGTGGCAAATTATTAGGCCGATTTGCCTGCCTCGATGATCGACCCCGGAATTCCAAACAGGGAGTTCCGATACACGAATTTCCGGAAGAATCTACAATTGCAACGTAGAAATCCTGGAGAACGGAAACAGGAGTACTCGAGAACGCCCTCAAATTCTTCTAATAATCATCTCCAGTATTTTTTATTTCAATTATTGATCCGCGAAGAAAATCTTGGCCTAGAAATCTAAAGGTTGCACTAATTCTTCTAATAATCACTAATTAAAAAATTCCAAATTCTGCTTATTTAAAATATTAATCTTCTAAGAAGACCTTCAACCACAAATCTAAGAATTGCAAAGACTTCGACTTGGAAGAATTAAATAATTATCCAAGATTATATATCTAAACGATACGAATATTTAATTCCAAAATTCTAATATTTCCAATCATGATCGATTCTCGAAGTTCATGGACCAAGAATCCAAAGCTCGCATAAATTCTAGCTTATAAAAATTGTATAATTAAATTCCTTCACTCCTTGAACGGATGTAATTATAAATACAACATTTCCTCTAACAAACCGACAAGCATTTTTCCGGTAAGCAGAGAACGTTTGCGCGAACAAACGAGAACTTTCAAAGAAAACTAACAACATCCGTGGCGACCAAGATTTCCTCGCTCGGCGAGTGAAACCTTCAAAGAAACCTTGCACGAATTCTTGGAGAAAGCATCGAGTCGAGTCGAGTCCGACATTCAACGAAAATATGCGTCTTAAAAGATATACAGACACATAGAACGGGGGGTGGAGTCGCGCCGCAACCCCCGACAACTTCGAAATAAAGTTTTGCATTTTCTTCGGGGCTGCACACCCCGCGACGGACTCGCGCCAAACAAAAATACCCGCCAGACTACGGCTAAGTAAATACGTGGTCGGGGTATATTAAATTTGCGAATCTATGAGTACCAACCGCAGAATTTTCAGGACAACCGCGACAGACTAGTTTCGCGGGGAAAACAACTTTTTGCGAAGATGACGTTGATCATATGATCATCGATTAAAGAACTAGAAAATTCTACTATTTTATATTTCAATTAATATCAATATTACAAGCGTCTCCATTTTAAAATTTAATGGCAACAATTAATAATTGCATATTTAAATATAAATAATGAATTAATTATTGGGGTATCAATAAGTTCGAATAAAACCGATTTCGGAATAATTTGGAATAATAGAGTAATACTGATATTAAAATAATTAATGCGATTAACATGTTTCGATATTCAAGCTGATAGAATATTTTATGTTCATTTAAAGTCATGCATTTATTATAAATATAATAACAGATATCCGATAGAATAGAATCAGACACGTTCCAATGGAACGTACACGTAGAGTGTCGAAAATTAATAGATTAATTAGAAACCATCAGTCAGGGAAATTATGGAAATCATCACGCTAATAATATCATTTCATATTTCAGTTAATTATCTAGTTTGCAATCAGAATATTCTAGCTATTACTAACTGCTATTAATTATGTCCAGCGCAAGATCTTCCATAATTACGTGGATCAGTGTAGTGATTAATTTCCATCTTTGTTTATTATCGTCATAATTATATTCCATTATCAATAATCTTTCTATCCACGTTAGTTCATAAAGATTATGAAGACCTACGATATACCTGATTCCCGATATGTAACTGTTTTTCGTACTAAAAATCCGCAAAATATTTCCGCGTTTGCTTGTCTATTGTTTCCTGCAATTCCGATGTAATTATTTACGAGTACCGCAATGCGTGGGAGGCAGGATTTCTGTAGCGAAATATCGACGGTTCACCGGTCGATGGGACTCCTCGTAATAATTACAGACGCGTTTCGCATGTTACACCGATAATAACGCATTGTGCATCGTAAAATAGATCAATTACCGAATGACAAATCGTAGTAGATCATTAGTGTCAAAGGATTGTCATCGACCCTGTCATTCGCCACGATGTATTGTCGCGAATACGATCCAATTTCATCGACTGAAAACACCAGAAATCGTACGAAATAAATAGAAGCTGATATCACTCGGTAGAACATAATTTATATTTGAATGCAGAAAAATATGGAATAGTAAAAGAATTATATCACACTTTAATCTTTAATTTCTTTCTATTTAATTCTGGAAAGACAAGTTTTATAACATCGGAAATAGCTGGTTTAAACCCACATTTTCACACATTTTCATGAACTATCAGTTATTTGACTTCTCATTTTATGGACGGAAAAAATTTGTAAACCGCTTCTTTCGACTCAAAATCGTCCTAGAATATGTTAATACATCATTTACCATCGATTTGGGCCATTTAGGAGCGATTCTGGTGACTTTGAAATTTTGACAATTTTTGAAGGTATACCCCTTCACATTTTTGCGATTTTGGGTCGACCCATTTTTCGGCCAAACAAATTTTTTAACCACTTCTTTCGACTCAAAATCGTCCTAGAATATGTTTATACATCATATACCATCGATTTAGGCCATTTAGGAGCGATTCTGGCGACTTTTAATTTTTGACAATTTTTGAAGGTATACCCCTTCACATTTTTGCGATTTCGGGTCGACCCATTTTTCGGCCAAATAAATTTTTTAACCACTTCTTTCGACTCAAAATCGTCCTAGAATATGTTTATACATCATATACCATCGATTTAGGCCATTTAGGAGCGATTCTGGCGACTTTTAATTTTTGACAATTTTTGAAGGTATACCCCTTCACATTTTTGCGATTTCGGGTCGAGCCATTTTTCGGCCAAAAAAATTTTTTAACCGCTTCTTCCGACCCAAAATCGTCCTAGAATATGTTTATACATCATCTACCATCGATTTGGGCCATTTAGGAGCGATTCTGGTGACTTTGAAATTTTGACAATTTTTGAAGGTATACCCCTTCACATTTTTGTGATTTTGGTTCGACCCATTTTTCGGCCAAACAAATTTTTTAACCACTTCTTTCGACTCAAAATCGTCCTAGAATATGTTTATGCATCATATACCATCGATTTAGGCCATTTAGGAGCGATTCTGGCGACTTTTAATTTTTGACAATTTTTGAAGGTATACCCCTTCACATTTTTGCGATTTCGGGTCGAGCCATTTTTCGGCCAAAAAAATTTTTTAACCGCTTCTTCCGACCCAAAATCGTCCTAGAATATGTTTATACATCATCTACCATCGATTTGGGCCATTTAGGAGCGATTCTGGCGACTTTTAATTTTTGACAATTTTTGAAGGTATACCCCTTCACATTTTTGCGATTTCGGGTCGACCCATTTTTCGGCCAAAAAAATTTTTTAACCGCTTCTTCCGACCCAAAATCGTCCTAGAATATGTTTATACATCATCTACCATTGATTTGGACCATTTAGAAGCAAATATATACCCCTTTCCATTTTGTTGCCAGAAGGAAATAAATGGAAATCGAAGACAATTCGAAGATAACCGAAAATCATAACACAAGATTTTGATTATTCCGTATTATTACCAACTATCGTTTTATTAATCCACGCTTTAGCGGAAACAGTGTGAAATAGAATTATTTCCCGGAACAAGGACAATGTCTTTCGAAAGTCTCGTAGAAGCGCAATCTACTTTTCCTCCGACGTGGATGCAGAGGAGTTCACGATGTTCGTTACAGTTCCATTGTCCTCGTTGCTAGGAAAAATAAATAAACTCGAAAACCATTGGACAACCTCCACTCCACGAAGGAGTCCTTCCTATTTGTCCCGAAAGGAACGAAAACACGAGCAAACAAAAAACTTCCTCGTTATCCTCCTCGGTATCCTATCTCCAACTGACTCTTCGGTTCTACTCGAGTCAAACCGACCGAACTAATGATAACAATTTTCTCATTATCAATCGTCTTTTTGACAACTTAAAGCCAACTTTATCCGGGAAACCAACCGTCTTTCGAATGCCATGGAAACTGTTTGCGAGTGGTTCTAATTTAACACGTTAAATATCGTGGAGGGTCACCGGTGACCGTCGACAAAAAATAATTAAGTTACTAAAACTCTATTAATTACTGATAGAGTTACTAAAACTCGAATGAAATATATTGTTAATATTCGTAAAATCTTGCATATTTTTAATGTCACGATAACGATGCAAATATCCACTAACATTTGCCATGAAACACTACCAATTATAAGAATACCGTACGATTAAAATTTCGATTGTTTTCGGAGATAAAGAATATGATTTCTGTGACGATAAAAATCTTGTTCTTTCGTTCTATCTATTTTTGAACAGGGATGAAAGAAGTAAGTTTGTTGGGCATTTTTTGCTAAGAGGGTAAACAAGGTAGAAGCGATTTTTATCAGTCGCGAGTTCCTGCTTTCGATTTATGGACCGATGCGTTTTTCTAACACGGAACTAATGGGCCGATCTCGATACAAGCTGAAAACCTGGCAGAAAAAGGAGGGCCCAGGGTAAAAAAAACACGAGACCCAGTCGGCACACGCCTTTTTCGTGCGTCTCGATTTTCCATCCTTCGGGGAAAAAAAGGGGCGCATCTCTTTCTCGCTTTTTCCCGTTCGACAGATGGTGCCAACAGACGATCGGCTTACGAGACTCGCGATTCGCTTGCTTCCGAAGTGGCTCACCTTGTTTTCCTTGGAAAACGTGACGACGAAATTACCTTGTAATTTAATGTCAATATCTACTGCAGTTTAATATTAATATTTGGCATATTACTTCGATTTGAAATTAAGTATAATTTCATTTTCTACGATTTTTCGCTGTTCACGTTGCATAATGGACATAAATAAATCGATTAATTTATTTCTTCCATCCATCCTTTTTTTAAGAACGTACACGTAAATATACAAATATAGCTGAATACAGTGCACTCAATTTTTCTTGTATACCGCGCATAATCACAGTAACATGTTTTAAATGATTATTGCTATGCCAACTTTTATTTTCTACGTTTCATCAAATAGGACAGTATTTTAAAGTAGATTTAATTCTAAAATCAGTCGATTCCCCTGTTTTATTATTCGGTGCGTTGTACGAAGAATCGTGTTATATGAAAACAGTAGGCGCAATACCTTTGGCGAGTTATAGGAAATTCGCGTTGTAAGAACTCGCGTTATACGGGAGTCTGCTGTATATTACTGGAGTTCTACTGTTAAATCGCAGTAGCTGACATCGCGTACGCCCGGGTCTCATTGTTATTGTTTTATTTCTTCTCCTCGAAACGGTGAGAACAATCGAGCATCTATTAGTGTCCAACGTGTATCACGAAGGTCAGAGGGTACAATTTCAAAGCAATATCAGCCGAGGGGATTCAGATAAACGAATCAACATCGCATGGAAATAAATCACTCGCGACCGACAGTCCTCCGGTGGCAATAAAATAAAAAAAAGGGCATCGAACATCGAACGTTATCTAAATCTCAGGATGGCGAATATTTCCATTCGCGACACCTCATCGAACTACCTACCAACCGAACGAGCAAAGCGAATGTGTGCCCTCCTACCGGTATCGCGAGGTATTCGAAAAAAATTCGAACGTGGGTCACGTGGACGGAATAAAAATCGCATGTAGAAAGATAGGACGGTACGTATATCAAAAGTGAAACGTGACGAAATTTCCTTAAATTCCGACCTACACCACGTGCCTGCCGTACGGTTTTCTCTCTCTCCTTCTTTCTCCCTCGCGCACTCTTAACCTTCGAGGTCCACGCGGTGCTATAAACATCGCTATGATCGGAAACAAAGAGGCGAGAAGGCACAACAGAAAGACCTAGAATCGGGAAAAAACGCGCAGAGGATAGATGGTAGAATATGTGTGATATTTACATGATCGACGTGTGTTGCGGGCGTTCGTTGTCACCGGCATTATTGGCGGCTCCGGTAAATCCTTGCACCTGTGCACTAGTCGCGATGGTAGTCCTCGCGGGTTGTCTTTCACTATCCTTCAGTATTTTTGTCGCGCTAAGCGGCGTGGCTGTCACGCACATTGTCCTGCGTGATATCAAGATCACCCTGGTAGCACGCACTTTGAAAAACACTAGGGAAAGGGTACCGCGTAACGCCCGTCCACCCGTCGTGGATGGTGTAATAACATATATACACGGCGCTTAATATACACGGGGGCATACACAATGGAGGGAATAACAGACGATCGTAATAATGCGACTGTTAAACGAAACGGAAGGTGACGCACCACAGTTTCCTATGTTCCCAATCAATAATCGAATCCACACTCGTACGATGACACTTCCTTAAGTTTTAAAAAACCGCCGAAGACACGTGTTTATATCTTCGAGCTATTTATCCGAGGCCTGTCCGCGGTGGCTCGTATACACTTTTTATGCGAGATTAGAAAATCGACTTCGCGTTACGCGCCGATTTTGCGTGGTTATTTTACCGCTACGTACACTGTTCTAGTTGATATGCCATTAATTTATATCGTATTAGTCGTCGGTGATAATATATTGGTTACGAATAGTTGAGGGACTACGCGGATAAATAAAAATCTTGTCTCTGTATGGTACGTAGATCCCACCTCGTGGCGCGCCGCGGGCCTACTGAGTGACTGACTGACTGAGTGACTGCCGCGAGCCTCGAGCCACGAGCCGCCTTGCGTGGGTGCACACGCGGTCTTGCCGCAGGGAGGGGATACGGCTCCCTTGATTCGTTGGATTCAGAGGCAGGTACTCGTGGGGGAACCACGACGGCCAATCGGGGTCGTTAGTACTACAAGTCTACGTCGGACGGAGGAATACAAGACAATCCGTCGCGAACCGTCGTGCGGTGCGCTTCGTTTCTTTATTATGTTATAATGTAATATTTCGGTAAAAGTTTTTACGAACGAGCGATCTTTTACCTGCATTATTTCCGAATTTTTGTAATGTTTTTAACGTGAGCTATGTCGTAAATAGTGCCAGTGTCGTGGAAAAATTGCAAAAGTGAAGAAGGACAATTTTATTTCGATCGATTTGCAACTGGTTCCTGGAATGCGAATGTGTTGCTTTTGAGAGTATGATTTGATGCGATTTTTTAAGAAGAACTGTTACAAAGTGTTACAAACTGTCGCCGAAAGTGTACTGCGAATTATTTTCTGCGAATCCGTATCTTGTTCTTAAAAGTGACATTTGTTGTGAAGAACAAAGTGTATTTTTCGAATGAAGTATGCGACCTTACAATTCTTCCTTTTATTAAAAATGGACACCCGGACAATTTTGTTTGAAGACACAATATTTTTCAAGTGACCTCCGAATGTAACCAACTCCGATATTCATAATTCATACTGTGATCATTCAAAAAAAATTATTGCAAGTGTTGCACTATGTGCAAGTAACAACATGGACAATCGAATTATTCTAACAATAAGTGCCAACTGTGTACCTACGAATCTCAGTTGAATAAACGATGAAAAAGAATAATTGTTCTCTGTTCAATAACCAATTATCTTAAACATCCTTTTTCCAAAACCTTCGATCTATTGAACTCTATCAATCACCTCACGCTAACCAAAAATTGTTAACTTTCGATAAGTCTCGATTAAGTAGATCGTGCGAGCAAAAAAATTGGGAACAGTTCCGCATCCGGAAAATATGGCAGGTAACTTGCAGGTCTTCAAACGAGGAAGGATTCGTGGCATCTGGTGAAGGGAATTGTCCGGTAGTCGAGTACCTGCCCTAAACTCGCTCCACCAAATTTTCTCGGCCTCGCTTTCCACCCTCGAGGTCAAAAGAGAGAAAGAGAAAGAGAAAGAGAAAGAGGGAGAAAGAGAGTGTTCGACCTGACCAGGTGCGCTCCGACGAGCCCCTAATGCCTGCCAATGTCCACCTAAGTGTTTTTCACGACCCAGTAGTTTACAACGGCTCCTTTGTGTCCTTTATTAACTTCGACATTCGACATTCGAACGTACGTGACCGATCCCAGTTTCGACAGATTTGTATTTTCGTGACTGAACCGCGCCGATTCCACCCTCCTTTTTATATTGCCACCCCCCATTGCCATCTTCTTATACCGATCCCTCAAACGGCTTATTATCTTCTTAGGAAAATCGTAGGGTCACTTTAAAGGGATTTACATCTCGAAGTAGCCATGTACGTGTGCTGTTACATGGTTGTAACAATTTACAATGAAATGTCTAATATTTATAAACTCGGAAAAGTTTCAAATCATTTTTTATTCGCCGGCAAACGAGGTATAGGATCAGTGTCAATGATGAATAATATTTTGATCGAATAGGTTAATTGCTATTTTTATTGCATTTAGGGTAAGTTTGTTTGAATCGGATTTAAATCGGGAGTTAAAAGAGTTATCGATTAAGGTATACGGAATTTGTCGGGCAAATAACACAGCAATGCGGAACATCATTGAATTAACGAGAAACTCGATTCGAAGGGAGTGATTTCTATAAATATTCAAATCGGCCTCGACAAAGTTTCCCGGGGAAATTAGTGGACGATGATCAAAAGGAACCTTGTCGAAGGTTTCTTTTGAAGGTTCATAACCCGGCATACTTGGTTTCTATTAATGTAAATAAAAAAAGGAAGGGAGGAAGTATCGAGGAAATGTGCGAATGGTATGCGGACTCCTCAAAGTGAGAAAAGTTATGCTTCTGCTTTGCAATTTAACTTCGTTTCCCGCGGAGTGCCGGGTTTTCTCGCCCTCCTCGAAGTCCTGGAAATATTAACCCGGCAAATTTTCTTCGCTTTTTATCACTTCCTTGCTAGAAGCTACCGGATTCCGGGCAAACAATTACTCGGCTTGCTATGCAAAACTGTAATTCGCATTGATCAAATCCGGACGACTAAAAATATTTCGTTTAACATTCGAAAAACAATAGGTTCGAATAATTTTTGGGGTAGCATTTTTTCTTTCGCGTGAAAAGGGATCCTGGAATCTCGAGCAAAGCGCCTGATATCAAAGCTCCAGGAATTTTATTCAGAGTTTCCTTTTCCACTTTTCCATCGGCTAGTTCATTATTTCAACAAAGTACGCGCCGTGGGAGGAAAAAAGGAAAAATGCGAAAAAGCGGGGTACGTTTGTTCCAAACAAAATGGAAGGAAAAAATCACGTCCCACCCGTTTTTTCTTTGATTCTTTGAGGGGCACGCGAGTGCAGGTGAAAATCAAATGTGTAAGTTTTACTTCGGCGCGTTTGTTGGTATTTTGTTTCGTCGGTGGTTTGCGAAGCTACAAAGTGTACCGCGATATTTTCTTTTTTACCTCTTCTTCTCTCTCCCTTCCCTCGGTTTGTTGTCGTAGTCACTTCATTAATTCCGTTGGAGTGGAATGATTAATAGTGAGCTAATCCGAATGGAGATTTATGTAGATGGATGGACGAACGAATGATTCGAGTCAGGTAACTCGGATTAAGCTTCAAACTTCGTAATTACTTTTCCTCTAAACAGCTTATTGATTATCCATTAATTACTTATGCGAGTGCTTGCAAATATTTTTTTATCATCGTTTTTCGTCCTCCATGATTATACTCGATTAAAAGGAACATCTGTATCCATGACACACGCAAGGCATACGAGACATTGATCAAAACATGTTGTATAATATAATACAATATCTGAACATTTTAATATCTCAATATAAATCACTTTCGATTCAGTAATCAAATAAATCCGTATAATATATTTATAATTACGACATATATGTACATGAATTTCACTATTCATCTCTGAGATTTATACGTATCGAAGTTTGTAATTTAATTCGCAACCTTTGAGGAAGTTGTAGATTCGAATGACGAGTAAACTCGTCATCCCCGGTTAATGGATTAAGATTCACAATAATCGAAAGCAAGGGAACAGCATTGCGGAACATGTCGTAGTCTCTGCCCTCTAATTTGCCGGTTCCTTTTCTATTTCAAGGGATCTTTGACGTTACGAGAAACCCTTTGAGGGCCGAGAATAAACGTACGTACAATGTATGAGCGAGGAACTACAAAGTCCTCGACAACGTCAACATTATTGCTCACTAGGATCTCCTATCTTGGTCTCTCTCTCTCTTTCTGGTTTTCTCGATTTCTCGCTGTCTCTCTCTGTTTCTGGTTCTCCCCACTTTTCTCTGTCTCTCTGATTCTCTCTATTTCTCCCTGGTTCTCTCCATTTCTCTCTATTTCTCTGTTTTTCTCCAATTCTCTCCAATTCTCTTTATTTCTCTTTATTTCTCTCTATTTCTCTTTATTTCTCTCTATTTCTCCCTATTTCTCTCCATTTCTCTCTATTTCTCTTTCTCTCCATTTCTTTCCATCTCTGTCTCTGGTTCTCTCTCTCTCTCTCTCTCTCTCTCTCTCTCTCTCTCTCTCTCTCTCCGGTTCCCTCTGTTTCTCTCTCTTCACGTTGCAAAACGAACCTTTGAAATACGCGGCAAGTAAACACGAAAAGTTCCATGCTCGGTTCTCTTTTCCTGCAGAGAGAATCGCGGATGGGATGGGCCGAAGGGGGGTGGGCCAGAGAGTTGTTTATCGTAGCTATGGGGTCAAAGAGTAATGAAAGAAACACGCGGATGGAAGCGCGAATAACGCTATGCACCAGAATTATGTGGGTCCTTACGGAATAAGGACAAGCGGGAACTAATTTAAATGGCCGCGCTATATGGTAATTACACTATTTTTATTTTCGCCTGTACATTAAATTACCACATTTCGAATGGAAAGTATTGTATTATATACAATAATTGTAATCCTTAATGTTAATTTACTTTAAGTATTATGTTTAATAAAGTATAAATTAATTAAGTTATTATTAATTTATCAAATTTAATTGAAGTATTATGTTTTTGTTATACTGCAATAATTAATATACGATGATATAATATTTTATGATACAGATTAATGTAAGTTATTGTTATAATAATTATAATCACACGTAATATTCTGTTTCATTAAAAAATTATTTTGATCGTACCGTGGATCTTAATTTTATTCCCGCGGATATTCGAGTTATCATGATAATCGAATAATTCGCAAAAAGCCAATTAAAAGAGGTAGATAAGTAAAACAGGAGCAAAATGAAGCAGGAAGATGCTCCATGAATGAAGATTCGGTGGAATAGCGGAACGACAAATATTTTCCTTAAAAGTGGGTATTCATGGTACTCGACTAAGAAATGCCGTCCACAGCTTCCGGAATCTTTTCTCACCGCAGATGCTTTAACGAGAAAAATGAAGAAGTTACATCGCGAAATTTAGCTGATGAGAAATTACTCCGACTACCCGCGAAGAGTCTGATTTCATTATTCGGAAGTTGCCTTTGCTTTTAATTAGTATCGCGATAGAAATTTCATTTTGTTTATGTCCCGGATAATTGTTCAATGTCGCCCGCTTTGAAAGGAATGTTTCAAGAGTTTAACTACCGCCTTTAATTACGAGGTTCATGTCGATCAATCTTATGTCAATTATATTAATAAACTTCCAAATATTTGGTGTTTCGGTACGAGAAGATTTTCGTGGATTTAGTTATATTATGATTTCCGTGGATTTATTTATATTACAATTTTCGTTGATTTAATCATTTATGCATTTAAGAATATCCGATGGTAGATCGATTACTCGAATGAGAACAAACAGAACAATCTGTTGAATAAGGATTCCAGATCATTATATCATTTACATATATTTACAATGTGTATTATGCAAATATGAAATTAAACAACCACTTTACTGTTTTATGAAATATTGCTTATCAGTGCATGCCGATGCATGATAAAATTGAAACGCTTTTCAGCAGTGATTTTAATTAGAAGTTCTCGGCGGATCTCAACAAATTCATTATTATTATGAATCCCATTTGTCAGCCAATTAAATACGATTCTACTGAAACAATTAATGCTGACAATTAATAACAACCGGCAATTAGAAACCAGTCTATATATCCGAGTGGATAATAATGAATAAAATAAATATGAAATATCATCGAAACTGAAAAAGCACTCGGAAATATTCCCAAAATAAACCGACAATTTCTGGTGCCGAGGAATCAAGGCGAAAGACAAATCGCCGGCAATAAGCCGGCGTTAGTTTTCAGGTGTCAAGGCGTCGCGACGTCCCGAGGGTGCCAAGGCGTCGGTTCTCCAGCTTTCCACGAGTTACCGCGAAAATTTGCATGGATCCTCGAAACCGCGGCGGTTGGAGAACATAAGAACAAGGGGTGGGAGGGGTGCGTCGGAGACGTCGAGACGCGGAAAAGGCGCGACGACGAAAAAGGGAGGACGCTTGGAGACTTAAGGGTTCTACTCGCCGCGAATTCCAAACGCGCTTTCGCTACCTGCCTGGAATTTCCTCTCGTCATATTTCCATCCGGACACCCTTTCCTTTCCACTTTCTCTCCTTTCCTCCCCCTTTCTCTCTATCACTATATATTCCTCTCTATTCTTCTCCATTCCTCTTTATTCCCCTACATTTCTCTTTATCCCACTCGTGCCTCCTTGACGTCGGGGCGATATTTTATTTGCAAAGAACCTGCAGGTTGACGCCGTTCCTTCTTATCTTGTGTGCACAGGAATTTCTCTCCGGTGGCACTGAGATTTCATGCTTTCGAGGGGGACAAGAGAAATATGCATAAAGTGAGGGGGGGGGGGGGGGTGTGATGGAGAAAGGTAGAAGAGCATTATTGAGTGAAGAAGTACTTTCATCTTTCACTATTCTCTTAACGCCAACGTTCTTTGATCGTCTCACTTATACTCGTCCTTTAATTCACTTCAACCCTCCTCGGTTTCGTTTCCACACTTCTCTCATTTTTTCCATCAACTGTGCATTTTAATTCGTGTACACTCACTTTCTTCATTTATATTCAGCTACATCAAGTATCACTAATTTTTATACCGATTATTATTTCGTTTATTTGTACGTAATATATGCTCCAAATAACGAAGTACTTATTGGTTCACTTATACTCGTCCTTTAATTCACTTCAAACCTCTTCGGTCTCGTTTCCATGTTTCTGTGATTTTTAACATCAACTGTGTACTTCAATTCGTGTATATTCGGTTTCTTCATTTATATTCGGCTCCATCAAATTTATTAATCATTTTTATACCGATTGTTATTCAGTTTAATTGTACGTAATATATGCTCCAAATAACGAAGTACTCGATGTACATTTGCGAGTAGTTTGATAATAAATTGACCAGCGAAACGGTTGATCTTCGACTTCCACATCACGCACCTTTTCTTTCCTCTCCCCGCTTCATTGATTTTTGCAACAACATTCCCTTCATTCCACGCTTTACATACCCATGTTTAATCCACCGTCCTAGTCTGGTATTTAGTTAATTATTCCCGTACACTTTATTGAATGTCTTTCCACTTTCCGTTCTCCCCCGATGACTTTCGATTTTATTTATTCCATCTTCGCGTGCGTCCGTTCCTTTATCTTCCTTGTTCTTTATTCATGTAACCCGTGCGTCTCTGTTTCTCGGTTGGTTTCCCCCGGCTCTCCACGTTTGTCTCCCACCCCTTTCCACGATCTTCCTCTCTTGGTGTCTTCCTTAATCTCGGGTTCTTCCGTGCCGGCGATACGATGAATTATTTATGAATGGCACCCAAGAACAAGTCGAATCGAGCACGCTCGAGGGACCCGGCACCTTCTCGATGTTTGATACATATCCGTGCCTATTAATCTTATCGCGACCCTCGCGAGCCAACCAAAAAAAAGGAGAGATTAATTTCGTCCCACTTGCAACCAACTGGAATGTCCCCGGTTATGACTCAAAAAATCATTTTACCCCGACAATTCAAGATCTACTTTGGAGAATGTGAAACCGATAAATTTTAATTAAGAACACCTGGCACGCAAGGTACGCTAATATGATTAATATAATTCGCAAACGAGGACGTTTACCGAGTATTTATTCTATTTGGCGAAATACTATTTCTGAACTATTCGGTATCCTGAAAAAACTTCCGCGGTCAGTGTTACCGCAAGAATTATCAAAGCAGTCAAAACGACGGTTCCTTGGATTGAATGAAATTATTCAAATTTATCAGATTTGATTTTCGGAGATTTTGCATGGTTTACGTTGCACAATGGACGTAAATGATCCGATTAATTTAGTTCTTCCATCCATACCTTTTTTAGTTGAATATATCATCGGTAGTTCTAGTGTTAATTATTATATTTTATTGACGTGGTAAAATGTTGTTATTATTGTAGTAACATCGCAGTATTAATTAACTGCGTTAACCCGTTGAGCATACGTCTGCATTTCAAATTAATTTCTTTATTAAAAAGCATAAATGAGTCGTTTATCTTTAAAAATGGACTTAGACCACTTTCAAAATAAACGGCTCAAATATCTTTATAAAAAACTCTGAATAATCAGTTTATAGAAAGTTTTATTACTTATGAGTAGCTGAAAATAAATTGTCACTATAATAGCGAAAAACAGCGAACGGGTTAATCAAAGGCCGCTTGTTCTAATCACACCGGATGGCATAAGAAGTCGTACGAGATAAATTCACTTAGAGAGCATCCAACGAGAGGATGGAAAATATGGGGCCGAAGAAAAGAAACCGAGGGAAGAAAGATGTTTGGAGTCGCCGGAAGCAGGAAGACGTTGATGTTTCACAGGTCGCGCGACGTGGAAGGTTCGCGGGATACCTTGCGAATCTCCCGGAGGTTCCCTCGCATGGGTAACGATGCGAAGCATAAAATGCAGAGAGGAGAGGAGAGGAGAGGAGAGGAGGTGTACTGTAAGAACGGTCCTCGTGTTCGTCTTCCTCCGACGACGTCGGATGTTCCGGTAGAATAATAAAATACAGAATCATCCTTCCCCCTCGTTTCCCCTTTTTCCCGTTTCCTTCGTTTCACCTACTTTTCCTTGGATACCTGTCCTCCATCCTTTCCTTTCCATTCGCCTTGTTTCATCCTCGCGCAGGATAACATTATCCTGATCCCGGCAGACATTATTTCTCGTATTTCCTATCCACCTAAGTAGCTATCATGTTTCCGGTTGCTCGATGTCTCCTTCGAAAAATTAATTGCATCCTTATCGCTAATTTTTGACGGATCAAAGTGACGCAGTAATAATCGAACGCGAATTTGATATTCTTTACAAAAATAATTCATCAAAGAGAAACTCTGGATATACGATCCAAAGATTCCACGGAATATTATTAAAGTCTGGAATATAAGATATTTTAATATCCCTGCTTTATGATCCTACTTTGTCTTGAAAAATGTCAGGAAGTCCTTCATCATTAACCTTCTTCCCTAGTCCTTTTTTTATCCCGTCCTATCCTTTATTCCTGTCCACATTTATTTCAATTTATTCCCTCGTACACCGCAGTCTTTTTTCTTGGCTTTATTATTATTTTATCTCGCTTGTTACATTCGTATAGATTTTTGACGATTTTACTGGCAAAAAAAATGTAAAGTAAACGTTCGAATGAAGACAAAGTAAGTGACCCCAAACTTTTGACCGGTGTGTATATAATCAAAATATATACAATTATAATACTACGAGAAATATTCTTGGAGTAACTAGCACTCCTTTCCAGTAGTCAAAAATGTCTATATCGAGTTTAGTTCGACATAGGACAGCAAAGGGTTAATGGGTTAAGCCAAATGGATTAATGGATTGATTCTACCTGCGAAAAAGTGGCGGCTCGTGCACCAGGAGGTGGAAGTCGTTCTCCGAGCAGACTTCACGGTCACGATGGTGAACCGCGCACTTGAAACTTCTGGTTCGTTTCCCGCTCATCTGCAACAAAGATAAAATGATAAACCGTATTAATAAAATTAATAAAATAGAAATGCAAGTGTTACAATAATACACGCGAAAGTAAATCTAACAGTATCTATATAAAATAGGCCACCTGATTATACTAAAACGATCACATTAATTTCTATATGAAAAATAAGTGCAACCTGAAAAATTGTATAAAAAAACATCAGAAAAAATTCTCTTCCAGAATACCGATTGTTTCGAGCCACACATATAATGAATAAAATATTTTCTGTATTATCACAATTAAAGGGGATAATTAGGTGATCATGTCAGAGTAATAACAAAATATTATCGAAGTCAAAACCGAGGCAAACTACTCATAAAGACAAATCAAAGAATTGGTATTCGAACGGTTTAATGTACGAAGATTGGAAGTCGAAGTCTGTTAGAAACTCAACGAAACAAAAGACGGGTTGAGCTTGTTGGCACGATGTGGTTCAGGAAGCCCGATACAGGCTTCCTGAGGGTACGCTGATATTTGGATCAGGAACCCTTAACGTGGTTAGGCAAATGCAAGCAAGAAACGCCGGCAAACTCTTGCTGGCTAAGTCATACGTACAGAAACGAAGAACCCACGGGAGAGGGGGAGAGGGAGAGAGAGGATGTAACGTCTACAAACACGAAGAGAAGGCTCATGGCGCGTGCAGCTTATACAAATGTACACGGAAGAAAGTGCACTATTCAGGAAGCGAATTCATTATTCCTCTCTTGAGGTAGTCTTTGCGTACTGATACGCTTTACACCGAAATATCGCGGATGAAAGCCTGGAATTATTAAGATCGGCTTCATCGCACGAATTAAAACCTAGAAGACTTCGCTGCAGTTTTGTATTTAATTTAACGAAATTAATTATGAAGAGTATACCCCGTAAAAACGGAGAAACTGAAATTCCGGTATTCTTTATGTTTGAATAAAATATTATCGTCTACCGAATATTAAGTATGTAACTAATAGTTGTTATTTAATTAATAATCATGCATTATATATTTTCCAATACTTCATAATATTTAATACTGAAAATAAATATATTTATTTATATTGAAAAGGTTTTAATATCGTGTAATATATAATGCACGATTATTAATTAGTATATATACTGTAATATACGGTATATTATATATTAGAAAATATATACTGCAAGATACTTCAACAATCTAAATTGATAAAATTATTTTAACTCTCAAACACTATTTTTCCGACTGTATTAAAGTGATTAATAAAAGTTACTCAGAATGCATTGTACTCGATGCTCAAAGCACCGCAAGTTTCGCGCAAAAGAAACAAAAGCTCGGAATCCATCGGTATAATTGAAACTTTTAAATCAGGCAGGTTGCTTTTAATTCGCGAATTAAAGTTGGAACGAGCGGTTAACGAATCCATGTACAGTTCACTTTCGTTTAGAAGTACGGTAAAAGCGTCGGTGGGGGGAGAGAAAAAACGCAAAGTTTTTTCGTCTTTTATCGTGTGCTCTAAAATTAAAGAAACACTTTGTATTCCAGGTTGCAGAGGATCGGAACGGCTCTCCAGAGAGTTATGCTCGGAGACGTATATTTTTTCTGATGTTCCTTCGTCACCGGGAAAGTATTTGCGCCAAAGGAATTCCATTGGATAACAAGTTAAATGGGGAGGAATTAAAATTTAAATAGAACTATCGTAGAACGAAGGGAAGCGAGTTTAACGACCGACTCGATAATGCAACCAGATGCAACGAAGAACAAGAAAAAGAATGATACAGAAATTTACAACGAAAGAGAAAGAACGGAAAAGGGAACCTCAAGCTTTCAAGCGGAACGTAAAAGTATTTTTTTTTTATAAAATAAGATCCCGGAAGATAAGGTCCATACAAAGAACGTCATGTTACGTTTCATACGTCACAATTCATATTAATACCGCAGGGGAAATTATTTTGAAAAAATTTCACGTAGCCAGTCTCATTCTTGAATCTATCCGCATTGTGTTTCAACCTTTTTTAACACTGGAAGTACCGAAAACATACTCAGTTATGCTTACATATTTATTCATATACAATTTATGGCTGAAGGATTTAAGTCGATTTAATGGAATCAATTATTCGCGTTATGTATGTAAAATAAAAGTATATCAAATCGGAAATAATTCGCTGTAGTGCATACAAATAAATTAACTAAAAATGGCAGACAAGTCATTTCGACTCCTTTGATAGATTCATTTTTAATTTCATTAATTTTCTCATTGTAATAATAATTATAAAAGTAGGCGCAACTATTTCATCTTCACATTTTCGGTGTGTTTAATTAATAATTTCGTTACTATTTTCACGTAATGTACCTTCGTTAGAATCGCGTTTAAGATTTACGTTGCACGATTCTTTTTTAGACGCGAAATAAAAAATTGGGTTATTGATGGTGAAAATAATACATGTTATAATTTTTAGCATACCAGGCACATTTCTTGAAAGCACAAAGGAATGATTTGTCCATATTAGAAAACGTCCATATTGGATCGAAATACCAGAAGCTAATTGTTCGGAGTCGATCGTTTGCCATGTAAGGGGATAATGGGTGTTTGCGCGGGAGAAGGGTTCGGGTTTGGGCGCAACAACGGCAGTTAACCCGTTAATGAAAAGGCGGGCGATCCGACATTTAACTTTAGGTATTCCGGACGGCAGGTACTAGCCTGGTAAGGTTTTACTGGCAATGAAGCACGCGAGATTCGTTGCCTCGGCTAAGTAAGTAAATCTTCGACGTGGATTTACGATCCGAATGGGACTCGCTTCGCCTCCGTGTGTCTCTTCGTCCCCTGCCACGATTCGATACTATCGCGAAACGGTCCTTCGAGCTCCTTATATTAATCCCGATCGTTTGTCCCGAGTTTATCGTTCCGCTACACTCCGCCGAGGACACTTAACCCTTTCGTTGTGGATTAAAACGATCGTTTTCTCCACTAAAACCCAGTATTTTGGTTGAAATGCTTGAAAACAATTCTTGCTTAAAAACAGATCATCAAACTTAGAAAAACTGTATTTGTTTGCATGATATTTGATATATGATAAGTACGTACGTAAAATGAAAATATAAAATTAATTATAATTCTAATATAAACAGACAGATACTGAATTTGATATTAATAATAACTTTGCTTAACGGCATAAATGTTTTCGATGTACATCCGGGCGCTACTTGGTTTCTTTAATGCACGAAGTGGATGTTGAAGAAGTATATTAACATTTTTAGCGAAGCAACAAGACGCGGTTTGGCTGCCGGAGATTCCTGGTGGTTTCCCGACTTCGTTATGAATAATCGGCTGGGTTATGAATAACTCAAACTTCCTTGGTCTTTCGAAGATTATCTTAAGCTGAGAAAACATTCTGGGATTATACTCGAAGAGCCTTATCGCGGAACTAAAGTTCGAGGTCATGAATTTTCCAACGAGATCGATTAATCGTTTTATAAAAATTCTACACCGTTATTATCATAAAGCCAGTAACGATGAGTCCTAAGGAATACGATGTACCATATTTTCGATAAATATTAAAAATGAAGGTCAATCTCCACTTGAAATGCAATCAATTACAGACTAGAAAATTCCCGATTTTAATCTATTAGGTTATCCGATAAGTAATGTCGATTTTGATACTTATATGAAATTCTGTTTTACTTAACATGATAAGCTACTTACATCTTCTTGGCAGACTTTTAATTTCCTAATGCCAATCAGTTTAATTAGTATATGGGCTGTAACAAATCAAGTCCACGAAAAAGGTAACGGTGTTTACTTCGTTTGAAAAATATTGTAATAAAAATATTATATTTTAAATGAAAAAATATTGATCCGACCAGATCGAACGCATCTTGCATACTGTCGAAAGAATATTCTTTATGATACGAAAAGAGAAGTTCGTATAACCATATCAAGGAAACATGATATAAACGTTTATAAATGGTGAATAAGAAACAAGATTACTTATGTGATGATCTAATACTTGAAATACTGCATACATTCCATTGTTCCATTGTTCGGAGAACGAAAATCGGTCAATTCTCCCCGAGATTAACAGACTCGATTATTATTCAATATTCGTGTGTCCTTTGGAAGCAGATTAAGCCATCGGCGTAGTCCGTGGCAAGGATGTAAGCGCGGCACGTCGAAACTCTGCGGTTCGTATGGAACGATAACCGAGATCGATGAGAAACGTTCACTCGAACGCCTTTCGTCGGCCCCTCCGCCCCCGAAAGCACTAAGAGGAGAATGCATCGAAAGCACCGAAAGCACCAAAAGCGCGGCCATTATCGCGCGAACCTAGCAAATCCAAACCGACGAGTCAGCCCATCGTAAACACGGCTACAACCGAGGGGGTTTAATTCGATTAGGGCACGATCATCGGATTGCTCGATCGTCCGGCACTGAATTCCCTCTCTCTACATCCTCAATCTCACCCTGCCTCCCTCTCTCTCTCGCTCATCCTACATCCACATTCTCTATCTTCCTCTTTCTCCCTGTTTCACTTCTTCTCCCTACACCATCTCTGTTCATCGTACAAAACCACCCCAATCACCTTGCTTCATTCTCTCGCACAAGCTTTCCAAACCCGATGGCGAATCTCGCAAGTCAGACGAAGAGAGACATTTGTGTTGCAAAAGGGAAAAACAGTAAATTGATCGACGGATAGATCACGCACTCTTCAGAGACAACACGAACGAACCACCAATGGGGATCCAGAGTGAAGGGATATCAAAACGTATGCTCCTCGACATTGTTATGTTTCCCCCATTCCTGATATTCTCGTGGTACGTCTCTGTTTGATGTGTGAATACTGTTGTGATTGCTAGCTTTGGCATTTCCGATTCTAGGGAATATTAACCCCTTCAGAGACGCATTTTTAGTGCCACTATCTGAACTACCTGAACTATGATATAAAGAATATATAAGAAGCGTTTTGGTTTACCTTGTGACGATTAGGAATTATCTCCTGCTTAGGAAATTTAGTAAATATTGCACATTTTTTTTGGTAACGGTTTCGCGAATGGAAATATCTTTTCCATGGAACGTAAATTAATTGTTCACATATGTGGCCAAGGATGTGAAGAGGTTACATTTTTACTTATATTTTATTAAACGTATGGTTTTTATTGCTTTTTAAAAAGTCGAGATGGAAATTTGTTGCCAAGTGCAATCGTTATGTCTGGCATAGTAGAGAAAATTTTTCTGCAGAAAAATATAAGTTGATACCATTATTTTTCATATTATTATTATTTACGAGGTTTAAGAGACCAGAGGTATCGCCATAAATTGCACGTCTGACGTCTATCGCGATCAATATGGAACCCCCGCGCGAAACGCGGATGCAAAACAGTCGGAGCAATTAAAGAGACTAACGGATCAATCATTTAAATCAGCGAATCAAGCGGAAACAATAGAAAGGTAAATGTAAAATGCACTCCGCCGCGTACGGAACAATCAGTAGAATAGCCAACCGATTGTCGACGAATAAACAAATAGAAAAGCCGATACAGAAAGCGTGCTCCCGATACACACGAAATGCGCATCCCTCTCGTTCTATTAGGGGATGCAAATCGAGATACGGTAAAAGAAAACAACCCGATGGGTCCACGTGTTTTCTGGCCCGAAGCGGTGTGCTACATGTATGTGTAGCTATATGTACATGTATTCGTACGTGGACACACATACACCAAATTTCCCAAAGCATTGTCGAGGAGGTACGACTCCATTCGATTCAGAATCGAATCGAATCGAATCAAATCGAAGTGAAAAGGATGGGATGGCGGTGCCAGTCGAGCGACCCGGAAACCAACGTTTGCGTGAACCCGAGAATTTAACCCGTTTGCTGGCCTAATGGCACGCATTTCATTATGCCGGGTTTACACGTAATGTTGCGAGTCTTCGCCACTCAGGGGCATCCTACGATGCAAAACTGTTGTTCGCGCAAATTTGCCTGCGCCGAATATTGCCTGCTCAAAGAGAATTAATTGTGTTTGATGAAATCCTGGATGGGATCTGAAGTCACCGAATTTTGGAATATTCTGTTTATTTGGGGTTTAAATCACTTCATTTTGGACTGTTTAGGATTACGATGCGATATGTTGCGATTACAAAATGCATATATTTTATCGATGTAAAAAAATATTATTTTAAAATTATAAACATGTATATAAGTCTGGTATCCTATTTTATTTATTTCGACAAAATAAAGAACGTGAAGAGAAAAATGTGTGTCATTTATTTCGTCTTCCGTTGCATCTACAGAAAAAGCTGATCAAGTAAATGAATTAAATGTGTTAATTATCAGGGTGTCAAAGAGCGTGTAATGTCGCAGTTTCCCAAGTAATTAAAACATTTTCCAGGGACACTCTTGTTTGAGAAACGGGTTAAACCGTAAAGGGTGAACATTCCCGAATGACAAGAAGGTAATTCCGCTGTCAAAGAGTACTCCGAGGAAATTCGACTTGATTATGAATAAATTATAATTCCTGGGGACCTAATGAAAATGATAGGCTGAATTGACAAGATTTAATAATGCCACGTAGACCGAATCTTAAGTCTGATACTAATTAGCTTACAAATGACTTGTACATAATTAAACTCTCTGGGATTATAACTTCCTCCTAATTTCCGCTACCCCGAGAAACCACGGAAAATCTAATAGAAGCCTATTTAAAAATGTTAACCCAAATTTGTAACACTACAAGTATTGCGTAATAATAAATCAATATATAATAATGAATTTAAAAAATTACTTTATGTCACTCTCTCACAATATTACTAAATACAATTCAAATTCTGTGCTTTTGTGATTTCCCTGTAACTCTCACTATTTTTGTCCAATCCGGAGCTTTCAATAAGAAACCAACATTTGTAAGTACAACGCGATTTATATGTTTAAAAAAAACAAAGTGTTTGATGGTGGAATATAATATTAAAAAATATCTTTTTATAATGAACCAATATTTCTAATTGTAGCACGATATTTACATTAACAAACAAAGTCCATTTCGCGAATCGATGATTTCCATGTAAATAATATCAATGCAAACAGCATGTTTGAAGAGGAATATGGATAGAATATATCTTTCCATAATGAACTAATCTTCGTAAGTGTACTGCGATTTATACGTTAAGAAACAAAGTCCATCTCGTGGATCGATGAAAAATTTGTGCAATAAAGTTTCGTTCGGAAAGAAGCATACGTCATTTCCTGATTTAAAATTAGATTTGGCGAGATTCCAGCGTATCGCAGTGAGTGGCAGGTTCCTCGAGTAGGTTCACGTGCAAAGGTAATCCAGTGGACGGTTCGCTTAAAGCTTTCACGGTAATTGGACTGGTTTATGCGGGCATAAACAACTCAGGACAGATTTAAACTCCGAAATTTGATTAATCATTCGCTTCTTTCGCATCGACTGACAAACCGGATGAATCCGGCCGACTTCGTTATTGTCCCTGACTTTTGCCCGGCACGAACTTAATTCACCCGGAAAAATCAATGTCTGGAAAATACGCGGCATTCGATTATTCGAAGCTCGTCGGAATATTCGATAAACGTCATTCTTCCCCTCGATCCTTTTCCACTGATCCATTCTATTATTCAATAGGATCGGAATGTTCGCGACTCGTATATTAATTCTGTTCCTGATCGAAGATGTTATAATATGAATTTAATAACGTTAATTACTTAGGACATATTTTAATAAGTAACATTAGTTTCTCATCAAATACTGTTGTCTGAGTTATCTGAAATTGATTACTTTCAAGGGATTTCGCTAAAGGAAGAACAGAGATAGATTTCACGGTATAAGCTTCAATAAACTAATGGACGGAATAACAGAAACATAGAGAAAGCAGGTTTAATTAAATAAATGTAATTGAATGGCGCGGGAGAGAAAAGTTCGCCCAAAAACACAATGCTCCAGATATAAAATAGTATTATTCAGATTCGGTACCAAGCTAAAAAGAAATATTAAATATGAATTTAATGAGTTCCATTATAGCAAAAATAAATAAAAATATCATCGGAGAATTAATCACTAATATTTTCATAACAGAACACAAAGATAATCATGCACTTTCAACGACAACTAAAGCGTCTGAAACGCGTGAATTAAATCAAATTGCACCGTCAAGTTGATGCAAAAGGAAGCACCGAGAGAGGCGTAATATTTCTATGAATAATAATTGTTTACGAGAAGAAGATCAAGCAGGTTCATCGAGGAATTGGTCGAAAGGCATGAGATGAGGGATGAGAAGGGGTGGATAAGGGAGAGGGTGGTTTAGCGATAGAGGAAGGTTAGAACATCAAAGTGGTTGTAGGCTAACGGATAGACGTTATCCGAAATTGGAGAACCACTGTAGAATGGAAGCCCGGGGAGTCGGTCAAAGTAGAAGTTTGGTTAAAGCCCGCAGGCAGGCGGATCTGTTTACAGGCGCTAATTGTAATTTTAAAGCGATCGAATCCCCTGGACGAACCGGTTTTCGCCGATATACATGATATCCACCACCACCGTCCAGGATATCGGGGTTGCAGCTTACCCGCAACTGGTTATCCACCGTTTAATTAATAATTACGATTTAATATGAACCGCGCTCCAGCCTCGACTCTCTTCATTTTTGGAAAATAACTCGGTGATGGAGTAAACGAGGAAAATATTGTGAGACCCTTAACAGGCTGATACAATAAATCAGCCAATCAGCCTTGATTTTTGACGATTCAAAGTGAACGGTGATAATGAAGCGAACATTATTAATCTGTTAACCTGGGGGGTTCTTTTGAAAGATATCACACGGTTATTCATGATTTAGTAATAAAATAAATTATGGGAACGTATAGATATAGAAATTAGATCATTATGAAAAGGATAATTCTAAATGAATTCGTGAGTATTCAGGTAACTAAACTCATTGATTTTTTATTAAATAAATTGACTTGTATTAAAGTATAACTTTTACGTCACACACGTTTCTCGTTGTAATAATAATTATAAAGTACGCGCGACAATTGTCATCTTTTTCAATGCGTTTAAGTAATCATTTTGTTATTATTTTCTTCAATGTCCTTTAGGACACGAAAGAATGGTGTTAAAGAGGGTTGACTCATCATCCCTGAGTAAAGGGTTAATATTATGCAACTTCATTACCTTGGAAAGGTTCAATGAGGAGATTCCAAGTAGCGAGATGTCCTCGAAGATGTAAATTCATTAGGACAAAGTAAGAGAACAAAGAGGAAGGCAACGATCCTGTAACACGAATCAGAATCCGGGTCCTCCTTGGTCGTTACAAAGGCTCGTTAACGGTACAACACGTGGGAAGACTCCATTGTTAACCAGTCTCTACGTATTCCACGAGCAATGCACGGGTTTCCGTGCAAATCATAGAAATCAGATAACGCTGATGGTTGTCTCTACGAATTTCTCCCGAAAACGTTGCCTTTATGTTGCTCGCAGCTCACCCCGTTATGACCACTGTCCCTCGTTTACATATCCCACCCCCATGGTTTGTTTTACAACCACCCCCTTTGAAATCCTATAACAGCTCCTTTAACGTTTCTACGCTTCCGTTATACTCTCACGATCCATGCTCTGATTTGCAGACAGCAAAATCACTGTAACGCATCCTACAGGTTTGGAGAACTGTGGATAGTTTGTTGTTCTTTGAACTCAGAAACAACTCTGTTTCCAAGCGAGTGATATGGCGGGAATATTTTTATTAAAACAAATTCGGGAATTCTTAGGTTTTTCTGGAGTTTTGAGGTATCGTTTTGGAATTTATTGTAATACTAAAATTATATTGAATTACAGTGGAAGTTGGTCCAAGTGTTCCAAAAAGGGAAGACCATAATAGAAAGATTCGATTGGTATATAAGTTTAATAAAAAATATTTCTATTAATAAAATTCAACGATTCTTGAATTTTCCTGTATCGTCGTCGAAATTTAATACAGTACTTGATTCACAATAAATTGTCACGGAAGTTAGTCCACGTGTTCCAGGAAGTGGACACCATAACAGAAAGTTCCACTTGGTAACCAATTGATTAAATAAATATTTTAATTACAAAAAAATGAAGAATTCAAATATAATACAAATTTAATACAATATTCAACTCTTTTCGAATTATCGCAGAACTCGGTCGAAGTGTGTCAAGAAGTGGTCACCGCGATAGAAAGATCAACTCGGAATCTTTCGGTTTTATTTGATCCCCCGGTGTCCGGTAACTTTAATACCCATTTAGAGCCGCGGGAATAGAAAAGAAGAGAAAAGAATGCTGGAAGAAATTTCTAATGACGAGGTAACAGGCATGCTGAATGACGTTAAACGCAATTTTGGTCCGACAAGCGGAAGAACGTAACTCGCCTCTTTGACACGCCGGTGAAATTGCTCGCGGATGACGAGGGAAACTTTTGTCGCGCGACCACCGCCGGAATTTCACTCGGGGGTTACCTTGAAGAATGACAAAGAATTCCGTTTGTTACGTCGCCCAGTCTGACGAGGGATAACGCATTGGACACCACAAATTGACACGAATTTTGAAGGGTTTTTAGATCCGGCCGATCAATAAACAAAAATTGATTTCCTTCAAATTCGTGCGACATCCTCCTCCGTGTTTTCACTACAACATTATCTACAATCTTTATAAATAACATCACTATTTACTTGCTACAAACAAGTTAATAATAGCACCCTGAATCGGTGACATTTAATATTTAATAGTATTTACATTAATACTATATTTCCTCACGAGTTTCTGGGGACTTGGTAGAAATGAGAGAAATTAATTAGCAGATAAATGTTAGAAGTCATGATAAATAAATGTGAACTAGAAGCAAGTGAAAAAGGGGTAGATTGTTGCACCCTGAATAAGACTGTAAAATTATGCAGAAAGCAGTAAATTTCTATGAATTTTACTTACACCGGAAGAGAGCCGTACAAAAAGGCATCCCTTAATTCGAACTTTTTCTGCTCTTTACGAAATTCACCGCCGACTCGCGGGTAGTTCCATTTAATTTGAGGTAAGTAGTTACCGCCGAAACGAGGAGTAATTAGGTGGTGGGTGTCTTCGTGGAAGCGGAAACTGCATCACGCGCGAGATGCAGACGGAGATGAAGAAAAGGGAGAAAATGAGATAAGGAGAAAGAGAGAGTGGTGGACCCTTTCGAGTTCGCGTAAAGGTTCGTTTACTTCTCAGGTGGGACACGAGATTCTATCTTCTAACGACGCCTTCTTGTTCCCCGCTTTTTTTATCCTCTCTTTTCTTCTCACCATGCGTGACCGGGGTCAAGATGGCACCGTTAGAAACCGTTTGCTACGTGTGCTCACCCACTCGTGGAGAACACGTACGGCCGCGAATATAATCCCCGGGAATTAGAAAATCTTCCGGACCCATCTTTGAGCTTCAAACTTCTTTTTTTTACTCGCGTTATCACTGATACCAAGGTATTTCCTTTATAATAGCAGAATAAAACTACCGCCAATTTTATTCTGATTATTTGATTACTTGAAGACACCGTGTAGAAAACACTCAAAATGTGAAAATGAACCCAATTTTGTTCGTATCTAAAAGAAAATCGTGTATAACGTAAATTTATTGCTTTGAGTAGTAAATAAATTCCGTTATTTCAAAGTTTATTCGCCAATAAAATTTACTACAATGGACTTTAATCGAATATATTCGCAATTATTATTAATAAATTCTTCCTATTTCTTTTTTGGCAACTTGTTTCTGTCCTAAGAAAATTGACTTTTGGAACTTACAGTGTTTTTTATGTGGAGCCTTTATTTATTGATACCGAGATATTGCGTGTTTTAACGCAATGTTGACGAACCATGCATAATGAAGCTTGAAAGATGAAAAAGAAGTTGATAGGAAGTTCGTAAAAATGAAAAGCATATCAAAGATGGAAAGAGGCAGACTACCGCGAAGTTTTACCGGGAAGTCCTGTTCGAAGAATTTAACTAGTTCCCTTGGATTTTAGTATAATCTTGGCTCCTTGGAATTCAGATTTTATACGCATTCTGCTTTCTCCAAGTTCTGAAATCGTATTAGAATTTTGCTTCCCGGGAATACCGATTAACTTAGAGTTCTGTTTCCTTCGTTCAGGGAAATCAGATTTTCGATGCTTTTCGTTTCTGCATGCGTTAAATATACTATGATTTTCTAGTCGCGTTTTAATGCTTATTTTTCATCTTTAAAATGAACATGGAATTTCGACAAACCGTTCCTTATTAATATATTCATATTTCTCCACTAATAATTCCATGATAATATTCGACCGATTTTCCACGAGTCGAAATATGGGGAAGAAACGTCTGTTATTAATATATTAATATTGGTTTACTAATAATTCAGAGAACAGCAGTTGATTATTAATACTTATTTATTACCATCAATTTCTACGAGGAAATTATGTAAACTCGATATCGAGGACATAAGGGTAAGTTGAGAAGGAAGGTCTCGAAATGCGAGGGTTCGAAACTACCCTAATCCCGCGTTAGCACGGATTACAGCGGGATTGCAAGATCGGTAAGCACTGTGGCACATTGCTCGTCAAGTCACTATCAAATTCCCGGATAATTGTTTCGATAAGTACGTCTAATTGCTGCGATGTCCTTCTCGCCACGACGCGTTCGATCGTTTTGACACGAATGCAACTATCGCGTCCACTCGAGTTACCTTAAACACGATATTGTTCCAATTTCCATTGAAACCATTCAGCAAATTGCTTCGATGCCCCAACAAAACATGGAGTAATAATCCACTCTTTCGAACTGCCATTGGAATTTTGACCAACTGTTTCTTATTAATATTTGTTTAATAATAATTCCCTGATAATATTCGTCGTATATTAATTCTGCTTTCGAATTAGGACTTCCAAAAATTCTAAACATGAAGAAGAACCATTCCATATTTATATTTCGTTTTTAATAGTTCCTCGATAATATTCCGGTGTCTTTGGAAAAGTCAAAATATGGAGAAGGCGAGAACCATAGGTTTCTCGATGGAGCGAAGTTCCATAAATCCACGTAGAAAATTCAAGATAGGTGGATAGAAAGGTGAACGATATCACTGGGAATAAAGGTAAAATGGAAATGAAGCTTGCAGAAGGGGAAATGGTCGGTCCTACGACTTTGTCCGAGAGTGTCACTTCCTACAGGTGGTTGAGAAACGAGATCGAGATTTGTCACGGATGAGATTCGAGGAATAGGAGAGGCAAAACGTCGCCGGGAAACGTTGTTACGTTTTCAACCCACAGAATGTGATCGAATCCGTTTCCAAGGCGCAGTCACCGAGACTTTCGAACGATTCTTGAAATATTTCAACTGGGAAGAAGAAACATAAATTGTCCACCTCTCGATGTTTCACATTTTCATCTTTTATTCTCTGATTTAAAATCAAGCTAATAAAATGATTGGCTATTTTCAATGATAAATAAAAAGATTGACACGAATTCTATCCTCTAATCATAATATCACCTCATTTTTATTATACTTTAAACACCTTATTCCAATATTAAGAAATATCAGGTTTCCAATTTATAGCTAAACCAATATTTTGTTCTCTTTAGTTTTTGATTCTTTTACTACAAATAAAAACCAGCGGTGCAAACAGCGCATGAAAATTATTACGAAGAAATTCTATTCTGCGGATTAAAAAAACATCGGAATAATCAATTCGAAATGATGTTATCGGAAATGAAAGCACGATCGATTCCAACAACGAACCTCTGACAAAGAAACACATTCGCGGTTACGATAGCACAACGTCCGTTCGCTCGTTACCGGAGCCGACGAGCCAGAGAGTTAGCTGATAATAATAAGGTGCTTTCATAATTGCCGATGTAATTAGAGGGAAAAAAGAGCCGGAGTAGAAGGAGGACGCAACGTACTTCCTCTCCGGCTCTATCGTTCCACAACCGCTTCTGTATTATTCTTCACCTACTGCTCTCAACTTTTTTATCCACCTCGTTCGCGGTCTACTTTCGCGTTAGCACAGATATTCCCGGGGAGATTACATTTTCCCTGATAACGGATTAAAGAAAAATATAAGTTGTTGTTATTGTTTGTCGGTGATGGATTTCCTTCTTCGATATCCTCTTTCGCAGATTTATTTTATTTAATGAAATTCTGGTTTTTAAAAATTAAAAGGGTTTCAAAGATTCTGTATTTGATGAACTTTATATTTGGAAATTTCTATGTATGGAGAGTTTTATATTCTGAAATATCAATGGTTGGAAAATTCTACATATTGAAATTTAAATATTTGGAAACTTCTATATTTTAAAATTGCAATATTTGGAAAATTCTATGTTCTGAAATATCAATATTTGGAAAATTGAATATTTGAAAAGCTATACTTCAAGTTTTATATTTAAGAAATTGATAATATATAATTAAAAACCCAGTTAATTTGATTCTCGAATATTTAATCATCGAATTAAACAACATTCCACGTCCTCGTTGATTTGCATGATTATCGGGGAGTCTAGGAATGATTAAACGAGAAAAAGACGATAAAGGTCGAAATTACGGTCTGCGAAACGAACGCGGGCCGACGGAGGAGAGCGAATCGATGACCGAAAGAATTTAGAACAAAGCACTGTTATTGGAGAAACGCAAGGATAAAAGGTACAACTGGGAAGCAAAGCAGGAACAAAAGATAAAGGGAACAGGAAGAGGTAGCAGGGGGGCTTGGGAAAAGGGGAAGCGTAACGTGGACGCGGTCGGATGAAAATTTAATTTCGTCAATCCGAGGATAAAGACAAAAAGAGGATGCAAAGTAAAAGGAAGAGGACTGCTCCGACTACGACGATTTACAAGATTACCGTAACGAGACCACGCTAATATTACGATTACGATTACGAAATTATTGGCTGACCTATCACCCGTGAATTTGTATTACTGGAATTTTCTTCGTCGATGAAGAGAATAGAAATCGCGATTAAAAAGATGAGAGGAACGAAGAATTTTATAGACCGACTTTACAATTCCAGTATTTTATTATGAAACAACCGATGAGAATCGAGTTCTTTTAAAATAAAACATTTAGAAAAATAACGTGATTAGATTATCTCTCCACTAAAAAATTATAAATAAAAAAGAAACAAATTAATGGAAAAGTAAGAAACCTATTCGTAATATTTGATTAATTATTAAAATTCGAAAGGGAACATTTCTTTCTTTCGCTTCCTTCTTCACAATATTTTAAATAAAGCAGAATTTTTAGAACATTCAAAACAAGTCTACGAAAAAAAACATTTCTCACACAATTAATTAAATCAGCATTTTCAACACCCTCAAAAAAACCCACACAAAAATAAGAGATATAAAATAATAGAAATTATGTTCGACAACCTATAATTCGATAAAATCTATCTAAATATATCAAGCACTATTGTTATTAAAAATTGCGTTATAAAACATTGCTATAAAATATTCAAAGCAGTCGATGTAAAATAAATGTGGAATACAATACGGGTTAAATTTTTATTGGGAAATACCATCAGATAAAATCCATTTAATCGGATTGAAAGTGAAACGAAGAGGGGGCGAGAGGGGGGTTTCACGTAAATTTGCGTAAAATTTAGCAATTACAATTTGGCCGCCTTTGCACCGGATCGCCATGAATCACAGTGAATTACGAGGTCCATGATTATGGCCGGCTGTCTCTGCCTTGCAGCTGGATGTGGTTACATTGTAATCCCATTATCAAACTAATTAAATGTAGTGCAATACAAATTGTAACAAGCTACGCCTTTAATTTTACATTTGCGGCGTCCACTGTGCGACTGAAAGTTTCGGCAGGGATTTAATAAAGTAATTATAAAGTAATAAAAATATTAAATAACCACTTGGAATATCCAACATTTTATTAAATAATTATTAACGACCAAGTACGAAAGAACCCGAGCACACTTGAGGGCTCAAAATCATCTTCGCGTCCCGATTAAAATAATAACTACATTAAGGAAATGATTTGCATCATAATAAAGTGGAGTCTCAGAATTGTGCAACATTATTAAGGGCTTCTTAAGACTTCTTTCCGGAAGAAAAGATAAATGATGAAAATACTAACTAATTGCAAGTATCGTTTGCAAGGGACTTTGCTGGTTCAGCTTGTTTAACGACGCGGGACGAGTCTACAGATTCTAATACCGAAGAGGAAGAAACACCTGCTCTCTCGGCTTCCTTCCGTTCCTCTGCTTTTCTACCACCCTCCACCGCAATCATAATTATCGCTAATAATACCGAGAGGGTTAAACAGAATTATGATTAGTGAATTCCGAGCTCGGTCGTCGTTTACAATCGGTTTATCTCGTATATTTATCTCGTATCTCTGCCCCTTTGGGCTTGGAAATATTTTTTCGAACTTGGAATAAGATATAATGTCGAATATAAATTCGGATGTTATCTCCTTGCTTTATTTCCTATCGAAACTTATCGCATCTCGAAATACTTGTATCGATCATCATTATTCCCCCCCCACTACTCCAGGTATTTTATCATCGTTTATAATAAAAGTTATTTTATTTAATCTACCTTATTCGTCCGTTACTTCAGCGATGTAAAATATTATTTTTATCTCGGACGTGTTCTCGTGATATTCAATTCGCCGAGATCAAAGGCGCGAGTAAAATGGATGCATTTAAGAAATGAAAACTCGCGGAAATCGATAGCACTCGGACGGAAGCGTCTCAAAAATCATTTCATCGTCCCTCGGAACTTTCTTCCTTCGTTGTCGCCGCTATTTTTTTTATGTTTCTTTTATCTTCGAACCACGGAACTCTTCCCTCATCACCCCGTTTTTAGGCACGTCCGCCATTTTTAGGGAGAACGGAGGAGGTAAAGGAACTCGGCAAGCTTTTACTCCGTACTTCATTAGGACTTCATTCACATCCGCGAGAAACTCCTTCCCGCCGGCAGCAAGGACTTTCTTCGTTCTTCCAGGAGAAGAGAAAGTGAGAAAGGAGGTGGAAGGAGAAAGGAAAGAGGCTTGAGGACTATGCGAGGGTGGATGGTCCTCTGATAAAGGAATATTCCTTGTTTCTTAATTTATTTAATTTATCATTTTTAGCTACCAATTCCTCGCCTATTCGATCCTTTCGATCATTTTATTAAATCATAAAAGTTCAATTAATTTGATCCTCGTCCCACGCGTTATTCTACTCCCTTTTTTAACAACAATTTTAATAAATATACAAGTAATTAACACTAGAACTACCGAACATATACTCGATTATACTTATACATTCATTAGGCACCGTCAAATTAATTTTGTTTATAAAAAATAATTCAATTATATGCCTTATTACATCAAACAAAAGTATACAAAATATCAAACAAAATTCCTCATGCGCCGTTGGGTAATTAAAATGAATTTATAAAAATTCGTGAAACAATCATTTCGACAGCTTCGTTAGTCCTAGTGTTAATAAAAAATGTTTCCCCCTAAGTCTTCGTACGGTAACAATTTAATTTTAATAATACTGTGGAAGTAATCCCCAGTTGTTCTACCGGGATTGAAATAAATAAAATAATTCGAAACTCGAAGAGAAGGGTGAATGAAGTAGAGACATCCGTTAGGGAAGCGTGTCGTCCCGAATTGCAAAGTTGACGTTCGTTTAGCGGTATTTGGGGTTACATTTAGGCAATATGGAGGGTGCCAAATGCGCAGCCAGGGTCAAAGTAAACCGCCCCCCGTCAACCCCTCGCAACTTTACAACGGCATCGCGAAACTTTACGATCGTGACTACCCTCAAGTTTAGGTAAGTTTGAGCGTCGGTGATATCTACGACTGTATATACAAGGGGGTTGGTTACGGGAGGGGGTGGGAGACGTATAAATTCCGTCTCTGTGTATAATCGCCTAGTCAGTCACCTAAACTCTGAGCAACTTCTGTCCTCGGCAAGAACCGGGCACATTGAAAGTCCTGGACCAAGAGTTTAAACAGGTCTTCTTAGTTTTATCGTGATAACGCGATTATCTTCAGGCACGAAAGCGCGAAGGGGATCCGTCCTGGGAGGACCTGAATTTGTAGAATTATGTGGGAGGTTGCTGTGACGGGGAAAGTTACGTTCTGGATGAAAATCTAAGTGGCAATTTGTGTTGCTGAAACCACCGTCATCCAAGGCGTTAATGGTAGTATCGTTATTGATAAATGAAAAATATTACTGTTATTGTGAAATTATTATTTCTGCGTCAAAAAGTCGACTTCCTCAATTTTTCTTTTAAACGGTACAAATCGACGGTGGGTGATGGATAATGATGTTCTAGGACCGTTTTGGGTCGAAGGAAACGGTTAAAAAATTTTTTAGGCCGAAAAATGGTCGATCCAGAATCGAAAAAATGTGAAGGGGTACACCTTCAAAAATTGTCAAAAATTGAAAGTCGCCAGAATCAATTCTAAATGACCCAAATCGATGGTAAATGATGTATAAACATATTCTAGGACGATTTTGGGTCGGAAGAAGCGGTTTAAAAATTTTTTTGACCGAAAAATGGTCGATCCAGAATCGAAAAAATGTGAAGGGGTATACCTTCAAAAATTGTCAAAAATTGAAAGTCGCCAGAATCAATTCTAAATGACCCAAATCGATGGTAAATGATGTATAAACATATTCTAGGACGATTTTGAGTCGAAAGAAGTGGTTAAAAAATTTTTTTGGCCGAAAAATGGTCGATCCAGAATCGAAAAAATGTGAAGGGGTATACCTTCAAAAATTGTCAAAAATTGAAAGTCGCCAGAATCAATTCTAAATGACCCAAATCGATGGTAAATGATGTATAAACATATTCTAGGACGATTTTGGGTCGGAAGAAGCGGTTAAAAAATTTTTTTGGCCGAAAAATGGTCGATCCAGAATCGAAAAAATGTGAAGGGGTACACCTTCAAAAATTGTCAAAAATTGAAAGTCGCCAGAATCAATTCTAAATGACCCAAATCGATGGTAAATGATGTATAAACATATTCTAGGACGATTTTGAGTCGAAAGAAGTGGTTAAAAAATTTTTTTGGCCGAAAAATGGTCGATCCAGAATCGAAAAAATGTGAAGGGGTATACCTTCAAAAATTGTCAAAAATTGAAAGTCGCCAGAATCAATTCTAAATTACCCAAATCGATGGTAAATGATGTATAAACATATTCTAGGACGATTTTGGGTCGGAAGAAGCGGTTAAAAAATTTTTTTGACCGAAAAATTGTCGATCCAGAATCGAAAAAATGTGAAGGGGTATACCTTCAAAAATTGTCAAAAATTAAAAGTCGCCAAAATCGCTCCTACATAACCCAAATCGATGATATATGATGCCTAATGATGTTCTAGGACCGTTTTGGGTCGAAGCAAGCGGTTTAAAAAATGTTTCCGGTCAAAAAATGGGTCGATCCCCAGATAAAGTATCAATGCAATTAACACCGAGTTATCCAACGACATACTTTTTATACTTTTCCCGTGATTTCTGAATCGCTAAGCTTCTTTTCCGCACGCTTAACTTATTCGTTTCCTTTAATTATGTATTTCGCTCGATATTAATCGCGTACTGGTTTACTGGCGTTTTTGAGGAGATCCCGGCGTAGCAATTACGAGCGATAACCAATTTCCCATCGTAATACTTTCATCGGATATAACATAATTTTATTACCAAAACACGTATCTACGTTTCTCGGCCCTGACTTCACGAGGGGCCTTCGATCCTTCTTCCCTTCCCTTCCACCTTATATTCGTCTCCGGTCCAATTAGACCAGCCACCAATTTTATTTCTTCGCCAAAGATCCGCCGTCTCGGGATCTCGTTCTTATCGAAATTACTAATATCCGGCTACGTACAAGATAGGGATTACTCACCTCGACCAATCAATTTGCCCAGCCCTTTTACCGCTCTTTTTATTTAGATCAAAGTCCCTTAGTGTACAAGCGTTATATGATAAAGATTCACTGAAACAAAGTGCCCAAATTAGCCACAAAAACTGTACATGTTTTAAGTGACTTAAACACAGCACAGCAAATAATATTACATTTAATAGATGCCGAAAAAAACATTATTAAATTGCAAATTTCAATGGACATCGGAAAATGGCAAATTTCAAAATTCCAGACACTTCGTTAAAAAGCCATTTTTGACGATTCATTGAGTATCCGCAAAAGGAATTAAATACCCGCACCAACTCATAAAATGTTGGAAAGTAACTTTGTGTAATTCATAAACGTTAACCTGATTTTTTTTGAAGAATGGACTCAGGCTTCTTTCAAACTAAACAGCTCAATTGTAGGAAATTGGAGGAGCAACACTTATCGGTGTATTCTTATCAACGACGACACGTCGATGGATGTCGAGCGCCTATCACGGTCCACGGATGAAAAATGCTCGCGAACCAGATGGATTCTTTACGTCTTCTCGATGATGAGGAAATGGAGAGGGATGAGTAGTTCCGTGGATATCTTGTCAGAACTATACTTTTCACCGGAAACGATCGATGGGAAAAGATTCGTGGAGGACAGGACTGGTATTATACATCATCTTCGAGGATCAACGGTGTATCCACGTTCGACGGGTTTATTTCACCTACCGCTAACTCGTGAATCCTTCAAGTAGATCTTCGAGAGTGGATCTTATCTGTTAACGCTATCATTCGTTCGTTTCCCAAGAAAAATATTCCGTTTTTAGAATTTCTTGGAAATCACTGCTGAGAGTGATGGCGAACAAAGAAATCATCGAATAATCTAATAATTCAAGTTATCTTCCAATACAAACATAATTCAAAATTATTATATATTATCAAATAATAATGATAATTATTATTATCAAATAATTTTGAATTCTGTTTGATAATTACCCAATTTTATCTGTCAGATGCATGGTAAGAAATATATTAATTAAATGTGAAAATTTGAGCCGTTTATCATATAAGTAGGGCAATTCCATTTTTGAACAAAATTTTAGTTTCTATTGTTTCATATTTTATGGATTCAGTAAAAGCGAAAACAATGTGAAATCCAAGTGCTTAGAAAATGGAGTTGTTCCACTTGCATAATAAACGGCTCATATATAGAAATAAAAATATTTGTACCAGAAAGTTAAAAAATACGAATTTAATTTAATTTCAATTGAATTTTATTTTATTTATGGGCAATAACCCTTAAAGATTTGATTTAATAATTTGATTTAATATCAATCTACTACTGATATATGAATTTATGAATGTAGAGAATGAATATATGAATATACTAATTATATTGAGATATATTATTAAATGAATTTCGTATGTTTTAATTGTTTGACAAAGTGTATTTTGATTTCTACAAAAATTGAGATATTGATTTAATAAAAGCCAGAACAATATGAAACCAAATGATTTAAACAATGAAGTTACCTCACTTACATGATAATCGACTCAAATTTTAATATTTACTTCATATGTTTCTTTCTGTGCATCCGACAGATGAAATTGGGTAATTGTCAAACATAATAAGAAAATATGAAATATTATCAAAAAGATTATACAAAAATCAGGGGAGAAAACTTCGAATTATTATGTCACATTATTATCATATCATCCAGTTGAATCACCAATGATATACAACACTCAACTTTCGCAGCGATAAGAAGATATCACGAGGTAAATTCCGCGTGACAAACTGGCGCGAACTCGGCAAAGGGGAGAAGATCTTTAAATCGTGGATAACGGCGGCAGCCGAAAAAGAAGAGAAGAACGAACGAAGTGTAAACTCGCGAAGAGAGGGGGACTCGCATTTCCGCCTCCGGTAATTTTCGACCAGTGGTTCTTTACGATCGCCGGATATCGAATCTCCGCGAGATTTCCGTGAGAGCCGCGTTATTCCAACGATTCCGTGGTTTTCCAGCCACGGATTTCAATGGAAAGTGCCGGTCGAGCCCGTAAATTTTCCACCCCCACCCCCTACTTCGGCCGCTTTTTTCGGCCACCCCTGCTTTTTTCACCTTCCCTCACACATTCCACCGAGAGAAATTCCAAACCTGAACTTTCTCCATTCGTTTTCGTTTCCGTGCCGGCACCGCGGGGGAAGTGGTGCGTTTCAGTACCTCCGAAAGAACATCACTTCCGCACGAAGAATCCAAAGTGATTCCTCGCGTACTGTCGTCGCGACGCCTCTTCCGCGTAGGACTTTTCATGGGAAATATATGGAAATCGCGCGTACATCGAGCAGACAGTTAAACACCTCTTTCGATCGCTCGTGGAACACTCATTTCCCGATTTTCCCAAATAATGACTTCGTATTAATTATACTCAAAAAAGAAATACTATCGCCTGCGCAACGAGTTAATTATGTTAATTATTATTATTAATTACGATTTAATATTTATGATGAACAAATAATTATACTATACATATTCATTACATATATAATGAATATTTGATTGATTTTATCGCTTGTCATATATTTTATTCTTCCGAAACCGACTATCTTTATTTGATCCACAAAACGTAGATATTATTTAATAATATGAAGTACAAAATTTCCATTGACAACGAAACAGAACTTCACAAACAATAACGTTATTTTCAAGCTGCATCGTGCGACGCGAAGAAGAGAAGTAATTTATTAAAACTGTCATTAAATGTTTTAATGGATTCCACTGGCGCGTTCGAAATTGCAGTAGTTACCGGAACTGATTTTAAATCTGCTTCCAAATGAATATTACAATTAACAATGTGGAATATGTCGCGTAAGTGGATTCGTTCCCCCCGGACTGCATAATTACTGCAAATCTCTGCCGTCCGAAAAACCCTTCAACATTTACAAGATCAAAACAACATCGAATATATTTCATCCCGAATATGTTGAACGAGGAATGAATTGTGAAAAGATGACACGTGAAGTGCTCGCTCATCATCGGAGTATACAAAATAAATTAACTTGCAGTAATAATGAATACGAATAAACAAAATGAAGATTAATTATAAATATGGAATTAATATATATACATATTTATAATTAATCTGCGCCAGTTAATGCCGAATTAATGTCGCCGATTAGTGTTAATTATGCGAAAATAAATATATTTTCAGTTAATAATTATAGTTAATAAGGTTTCCGATTAATGTTGTAGAATAACGGGGGAGTTCGAGTAAGACACGGGGGACGGGGGGACTTTTTTGACCCTCGAGGTTGCGTTCTTGCCTCCCACGAATTCAGTTCTGAAGGCAGTGTTCGCGCCACCTGAGCCAAACGACTGCCAGTACCCTGGCTACCTACCAAATTAACTTTTACTACCATCTTCCCAATTAATTTACAGGCCCCCGCCGTCGCCTAATTGCGCGCATAAATTATCCGCACCCTCGAGATTGTCCGTTCCCGAGCCACTCTCGAGATGTCCAAAGTCGCTTGCTTTTCCCACCCTTCCTTTCCCTTTCTTACTCATCCCTTTCTCTCTCATTCACCTTCGCCACCTAGAATGCTCTTTTTTCTTTCTCTTGACTTGACCCACGATTTCACGTCGGTTTTCGTCCTTCAACGAATCCCGTGGCTTCTGCTTACCTTACGACTTACTTTTCTTCTCGAATTTCTCTATCGCACGTTAACCGACAAATAAAACCACCCCGTTTTCGGCGTCCAGAAACATTTATCGAACTTAGTATTAACTCGGTGACGCAATTATGGATGTTTCATGATATAAGCTGTTGAGGTATATCATAACACTTATTAATGGATTCCACAGTGTGATGGGATTCCAAAGGAATGTTTAGATCTCAATATATTTTGGGGGAATTTTGCGTTGGTAATTTATTGCTTTGCAACTGCTGGATGAAATCATACGTTTCCCGGCTTTGAAAAATGTTTTTCATTATTGATTTTTGATTTAGTGATTAGGATAAAATTAATTGGGAACGTCCTTGGATAAGTCAAGATCTAAGCTTCTGAAGGAATATCTGTGTTTGAATATTTTTAAAAATTGTGGACTCTTGTAAAATTATGAAATATGGTAACATTAAAATTGCTATCAAATTATGAAGTATTGTAATATTAACATATTTGTAATATTATGAAATACGTTAAAATTAAAATACCTATCAAATTATGAAATACTGTAATATTAAAATATTTGTAAAATTATGAAATATTGTTTTAGGTCCATTCTGAGACGAATAGATATTTTAAGGGATTTTTATTGTTAGCTGGGATAAAAATTTAGTGGATGATTATAGATGTGCTAATTAAAATGTAACGTTATTTTCGTTTAACAAGCGGGAAAGCGCGGTGGTTAATGTTTAATGTATGATAGATGAACAAACTGGTCGTCCAATTAATGTTCTTGTTCCTCTAGGGTTTCGAGTTTAGTACACTGGAAATTATTAATCACCGAGGAAAACTGAGAATTTCATCGGAGAATTAACTTCCAATTATAAACTTCATGATATTCAAGCTCAAAATACAAATATAATTATTATCCTCCTTGATATATTTGATTTCGCATTTCTTTATTTGAACGATGGAGTGGTTTCATTAATTTGATTTTGTGTTCAAAATCAATAACGATTAAAAAAAATATTTCGGTACGACTTTAACGGCAACCGATTAAATCGACGAACACAATGCGAAATATTTAAGCGCTATTTTCACAGCAACCGATTAAATGAACGACAAAACGCGAAGTATTTCAGCGTTATTTTCACAGCAACCGATTAGACAGACGACAGAACGCAGACTATTCACAGTTTCTCGTGATAGGAAGGATGAGCGGATTTAACGTCAACTGCTGCGGGCGATCGGGAAAGTTTGACTTTGAATCTCGTCGCGATTCAGAGGAACTAATTACGCTCGGTGGTTTCTGTCTTTCGTCTGTCCGCCACAATACAAATCTGTGTACACTGTGGATCGCTACTTGAATGTTACACGATTAACCTACCACGAGATAGACTATCTCCCGAGTCTGTCTACGGAAATCCTTTGCTTTGTTACCACTACAATCGTACATACCTTCTTCCACGTAATATCCTTTAAACCAAAGTTCCGCGAGCGTGGAAACCCCAAGGTATCTTCGCCCAAATACTTATCGGTGCTAAACATTCCATTTAATTCTCTCTATTTATAATGTTAATTTATCTAAGCGACGCCACATTGCCTCGCATCTTCGAATTGAAAATGTAACGAGTCAATATCAAGGGATAATGTAACGCGTTTATGTAATCGTGATAAGACTGAGAATTGGGGATTTTTAATATTTATTTACTGACTTATTAATTGCATCGTATATTTATTAGAATAATTATTAAATTTCGTACTAGAATTTGAGTTTATATTTCGCATTGAAAATGACAGGATTTCGAATATTTAAAGGATTTTATACTCGTTCGAAATTCTTTGTAATTGGTATTAAAATTTGATTTTATGTTGATCAATTAAAACTGTTCAATTTTGTATAATGAATTGAGGTAGATTAAATGTGATTAAAATGTATATAAAATTAATGATTACACTAATTACTCGAGTACAATTTCATTGTATATCGAGTATTAAAAATTCGGAGATTTCTAATATGCAGGTGATTTTATATTGATATTTATTCGAACGAATCGTAATAAATTGAATTCGTAGCTGGAATCTATCCCCGGACGTTTAATATCTCGTCGACGGGTTCATCGAATTAATCGGTAAATAATGATCGAGAAGCAGCGGCAATTATTTCCCCTAAAATGTCGTGCTCCCGTTTAATTAACGATTATCCAGATTAGCGAGTGCGGCCTCGCGGCAGGATATCGCGGGACACGCCAGCGATAAATCAGTGGGCTATTTTTCTCAGGGTGGACAACTGCCTTACAACGATTTTCGTCGGTCTGGTTCGCTTACATATTCATAAACGCGAATATATCGGCCGGGACAGGTACACGTACCAGCGAGTCGGAGCGATTTCGTGCTGCTCGCGGCGCGTACACGCGATAATTCATTTGCGGAACCGTACTCGCGACTGCACATCGACCCCCTGCAACCCCATACTCCCCCTTCAACCCACCCCCGAATCCAACGGATGTGTATTAATGACCGATGCCAGTTTAAACTACTCTCCGAAACGAAGCCATTCCGCCGGTACTCTTCTCTTTTTTCTACCCTTGTCCTTTATTACAATAAACTCCCGTATAACGCGGTTAATACGTTACGCGTTTCATGAAATCGCGTTATCGGAGTGCTCCTGCATTTTACTATATAGCGCGCTGTACGAGAATCGCGTTATACAAAAATAGGCGCCGCAATATTTTCAGCTTTTTAGGGAGTACTTTTAGAAATTATGCATTATTTTGAGTGATTACTGTATTTGCCCTACTTCCTCGTCGCTGTCTAATCCATCTTTATCAAAATAATATGTAATATATAATATATAATATAATAGGGTAATGTATCTTACTCTTTGCTCTCTTCTGGAGTTTTCAAAATGATTCATATCGTGGCAAATTATTATGGAATTTTTGCTGCGCGATGAACAAGTGAATTTAGTCCGTTATTAAATTTAATTTGTGGTGCAATAATTTAATTTCCACAATTAATGATGTTTCTTATTTTTGGTTGATTATTCTTGAAATTTTAATAAAACTGATCAAGAATGACCAAAGAAACCAAGAAATCTTTGTGCGGCGATGAAATTACATTACACTAGAGTTAGAGATTAATAAATTATAATTTCTTTATACATTTTCATATTAAGAGTTTGAAAAAAAACATAATCAAATAATATACGGGAAAGCCAGTATAGTGGCGTACAGTAGCTAAGAGATTAATGAAACTGATCAAAGACGATACGAAAAATGGAGTGAAAAGATCGGCGGAGATCATTCTCGTATCGGAGGATGGAAATTCCGCGATTCGCGGAATTCGCGAGTCGCGGTTCCCGATAAATAAAAGCCGACGAGACTCGTCGGGGACATGGATTGAATGGGAGTGTACGCCCGCCGGAAAGCGCGTACCTCATGATTTTTCAACCCCGTTCTACCGTCGTTTACCAAACAATTCCCAATTGCCTTGTCAAAAAGTTCCGGCCAAAAATGGCCGCTGATTTATAGGCCGCGGATTTATCATCCGCCCCGTGGTAACGGGGAAAATAAAAATAGGTGGGAATACAAATTTGGGGGGTGGATGACGGGGGTGTGGATGGAAAGACAGACGAGAGGGAAACAACAGTTTGTACGGCGAGGACAAACGCGACAAGACGAAGAAGTAGGTGCGAATGAAACGGTTAAACACAAAATATTAAAGAATAGAGATAATAACAAATATGTTAAAATTGATAGAATTCAAAGGTGACATTTAATTGCAATTAAATGCAGAAATTAAGTGATCACTTTTATTAATCAGAAAATTATGATTGAAAATTTCTGTCGTTTTAATAATTGTCAATTATTTTTTGTAATTAACACACACTGGTAGCGATTGTGGTTTTTGGAACTGTTTTAATTGTGTCATTATTTACACACCGATTGAGCTAAGTTCGGGACTCGTTCATAATTCTACTATAATATTTTACATTTTATATTCATGTGTTTGTAATTTCATATTCATATATTATATTTATGAGAGAATTTTTCAGGGGAGGTTTATGACATTCATTTTATATGTCCATCTATTTTCAACGTCATCGAATAAAATTCTGAAAATTATTTCACCGAACTCCGTTGGAATTTCCCTTTCAATCATCGCATCCCTCGATCTTTCACGCTGCTATATTCGGACGTACGATTCTTTCCTCCGATTCTTTGTCTTAAAGCTAAAGAATGCGAGGAGGCTCACAATTTATTTTCAGAAGCTAATAAACAATATCCAATCTTCCATTTATTTCGGTTTCTGCCACGAATATTCTATCTGTAGAGGAACAAAGTGCAAGATTCAATAATCTTATTAAACCGTCATCTCTGATATCCCGACATTTATCAAAATAAGCAAAGAATACATTTCTCGGATAACACGAAGTTTAATTTAATTCGTACATCCTTAAAACCGTGAAACGTGATTGATTTCTAAGGAAGAAGAAATCTATGAAAAAACTCCCGAAGAACCGAAATTTGTATTTAAAATCAAACCGATTTCTACCGACCTTCGTTAGTTAATTTATTGATCTCCTCATTAATTAATCATATGAAAAACTATAAGAAAGTCCCAAAGCACCGAGATTTTTATTTAAACCTCATCCGATTTATTTCGATTTATCGATCTTTATTCATGAATTTATCGATCTCCACGTCGAACGATCTTCGTAATTTCCACCACTAATTACCTTAACATATTCATTAGGGTATCCAATTAGCAAAGTGGACCAATTCCGCGAAGTACTCAATGAAAATGAAGATCGACAGTAAGAATCCAAGGATCAAGCTTATATTAAGGAAACCAAGGGCAAATAGAGAAGCAAGAGAATCGAGAACGGAAGATGAAGGGTCCATGTATCTTCCGTGACGGGTCTTATAATCCGATGGAGGGTGAAAGAAGACGAGCGGAAGGGAAAGGAGGGCAGGAGAAACGGTTGCAAGGAAAAGGGATGGAAAAGGATGGAGATGGAAGGCAAAGGGATGGAGAAGGAGGGAAACGAAAGAAGGTACGAAAGAAGAAGAGTGAGTAGGTATACGATTTGGGTTAGCGCCAGCGTCTTCGGCAACGACGCCGCGCGACGTCGGGGGTCCGTCACTTGGCGCCGCAATTGCTACGCTATGATCCCAACTTAAAGCCCGTTTCACATTTTCCTTTAACACTTTCTACCTTCGAGGAAACCTTGCTTGTCCGGAAAATTCATTCGTTTCTTTGCTTACCGGTCTATTATTCCAAAGGAAGAATAACGAGCGGTGATTTCGATGATTGATTTGCAAAGGTGCCAAGTAAAGGTAACCTTCACAAAAGTCTCTTTGTCAAATGTTGAATAATTAATCGGCGCGACTGGCACGCATTTTTTAATTACTTTTATCATGCTACACTTGAAACATATTTACTGTGATAATAAAATCATTATATTTCAGCCCTGCGATTTATAACTATAAAATTGAAATTGAATTAGAAATATTTCTAGGACACCATATCCTTCACTATTTTCTGTAATTGTTTTATTATATCGAACTTCTATCCAGATTAATCACAATGACTGTATAGATAAATATAAAGAATAATAATAGCAATGTCCAGCACTATTCAATTTCATTTTGAAATATTGACACAATTTTCTATAATATTTTTAATATAAAAGCAGATCTTGGGAGAAAATGAGAATACGATCTACTTGAAAATGTATATTAAATAGAAATTCTGGGCGGTGCATTCGCGAGAAAGATAAAGGAAGGAAGTCGCGAAAAGTGGAAGAAAGAGAAAGAGAAAGAGAAGGAGGAGAGTGAATGAGCTTTAACTTAAACGGTAGGTGTCCGATTCTTCTTTTTATTTGACTTTCTCCCGGCACTCTTATTCTCCAAAGTCCGCCACTATAAATAGGACGGGCCGTCTGACTATGTGTCTGCTATGTCGCGAAATGTGCGACGCTCGAGTTCCTCCTCTACAAAGGCGTCCCGACGCTCCTAACTACACCGATCGACGCCCGATGTTCGATTCATGGAAGGAGATCTAATACGCTAATGAATTTTTGATTCTCGATCAATTTAATTTCACGTGTATCCTAAATTATCGTCAAATCCTTTGATACATAAAATGATTGTACAAGCTAATAAAAATGTAAAAAATTAATCCAACACCATATCGATTTCATTAACTTCCCGTTAATCCCTCATTTCTTATAATATTTCGTATTTTATCCAAATAATGAAATAACAAATGATAAGATTAATTGACATTGATACATTAAATCCTAATTTTTATATTTCATAGTTCCGTTAAATAGTACATTAATCCCTAACCTTTATAATATTTCATAAATCACCAAAACATAAAAATCGTAAACCAACACGGACATTCATAGATGTTCAGCTTCAAACGCATTAAAACTTCATACAAACATACAAAAAACAGGTTGTAAAAAGAGGAGGAAATAATTGGCAAAAAATCAACACGCGCATCTCGAGCGGATCTCGATAAACATTCATCCGGTTGTTTAAGCGCTCGTAATGGATCGTCGCGATGATGAATGATCCGGAGGCTCCACGAAATGTTTGCGGGTGGTAATTAAAATTGATATTAGACGGTGGGCTGGGGTAAGCGGAAAATTTAAATAGATCGCGCGGAAAATAAATTGGCCCAAAAGAGATCCGCGGTACAGCGCTGATCTCGTATTTATAATAAAACAAAAGGTACAGCCCGGTGATTTTCATAATTTTCCATATATTCGAAGGTAACCGTGCTCCGGGATTTTCCGGCGAAACATAAAATATTGTTGCCGCGCGATATTGAAACGAAGGACATAGAAGAGGAGGTGGGGGGGAGTGGGGAAGGGGAAGAGGGGGAGGACAATTTTTTAAAAGAGAGAAATTTCAGCTGCCTTTAATCTCGATATTTATGGAAATTCATTTGCCGGATAAAAGGCTCGCCGGTGAAATAATGAAAATTGCTATTTTGATTGACGGAGAGGTTGTAAACAAGCAATTAGAATCGTGACGAGTGGAAAGGCGTATTTGTCTAATTGCAAAAATCGCTCGTAATTTTCCACCAATACTGGCGCAGATTAGGAACTAACGAGTGCATCGTGTTATATTCGCTTTTTACTCCGCGCGTATTTGGGTGATCATATTTTTTCTATATTCCCGAATATTTTCCCGAGATAAAGCTCGTATTGTTCGACAAACTAAAATGATAATGGAAATAAAAAAAATATGTTTCCCGATCCACTCGTGGAAATAAGATAAAAAACAAATGGAAATTCTCTGTGGTCAAAACAGTGCTTTCTAAAATTCGTTCCATTTTGATAATATCAAACTATTTTTTTTAACTTGGTTCAAATAGCAAAACTGAACGACAATGACTAATATCAATCTATATCTGTCTATATTCATTTTAAATATTTAAAAAAATACAAATATATATTATATATTTAATACACTGTATAAATTCAATATATCAAATATTATAGATACTATCATTTCCAAAGTAAGACCTTTACAAAAATCACACGCGAACAAGTTTCATTCTCGAGAATTCCACTGAAACGCAAACCATGTTTTATTTTCGAGAATTCCTTAGAATCCAATTACCAAAAATTTTAATTAATTCATTTTTAACCTCCATTTTCATCTAATTGTAAGATTTCCAGCATCCAACAAGTCGGAGTTATCAGAACTCCGTAGAGAAGCGAGGTTTAAAAACCCGACAAATCATCGTTGAATTACCGTCTCAATTTAGGCTCCGCATGTTTATTATCGCGCTATTTATATTCAAGAGTCTCTTGCTTTATTACGACGGTTTCCATATCAATGGGAGGCGACACTTAGTTGAATAAGTGGCCAGACATAAAGACATAAAGACATAAAGACATAAAGAGCGGTGAAGCATAGGTGGGCGTTGAAGGTATAAGGTATAAGGTAGGTGGATAAGATTCACTAGCTTCTGTCTGACAAATATACTCCTTATATGACTCCAGCCTCTCATTCCTTCCCACGGGAGCCGTACCCGGGAGTTATCTGCACACGCTATCTCGATAAAACCCCCGAAGATGTCCCCCACTTACGTCATTTCACAAGCCACCCAGAACTTACCATGGATTCATGCTTTTTTTCACGAGAACCTGATTTTACCTCTTTTTATTATCAATGGAAGACTCGGGATTACTTTAATCAAGAAGATTATTGTACATGGCATCTGTTTTCTTAAACGCATTAATTAATGGGATTTATTTTATTTTATTTTAGTTTATTTTTATGGGTATTAACATGATTTTGATACTCCTTTATTACGCATATAATTTTGATTATCTGCAATAAGGCTCTTTATTTTTCTTCAGTTCATTATTGGAAGTTTATATTTCGATAAATTTGGGACTTTGGATTACATGTAAATATTATTAATGTTTTTGACAATATGGAAGTAATATGTGGTTTTTAATGTTTTTTAATATTTTTCTGACATTTCCAGCCGGATTTCTGCGGTCTCCGATTTTTATGAAATCCCCATTTTTATTACATTCGATTAAATTATCACAGGTTTTCCAATGCGAGTTACCTCGAAATATTGAAACGATTAATACAGAAATGATTTCGATATTCCGTGTACTGATTTGATTTCATTGCTTCCGATAGTGGTGGTTTTATGGTATCCTATTTTCCCGGGTATCTCGATATTGTGATATTCCGATATATCGATATCGTAACCGATGGAATTCCACTTAATATTATATTACAGTACACGTCGAAAGTAATAAGTACTTATTTAAATTAATAAACGAAATCATTACAAACATGAATACTTATTCCATAGAACGGATAAGATTCGTAGCCAATTCACATATCAAAATAAATATATTGAAAAATGAGCTTAGACCACTTTTAAAATAACCGGTCACTTTCAAATAAACCAAATCGTTGCGTAATTGTTTTTACTTAATTTTCATGAAAAATGGACTTAGGCCACTTTCAAAATAAAAGGCTCAATTATTCTACCATCGATCATTCGTTACACTTATTTTAACCGATTTTCCTTGGCAACATTTTTTAAATATCAGTCGTGCATCACTTTCATCAAAAACATGCCGGTACATCAAGAAAACACGAAGCCCCGATAAAATCTTGGCCACGTACACAGCATTGGTAAGAACATCGACACCCTTTAGCCAGAGTAGAGCGGAAATTAGAATTTTCATGGTGGAGAGGAGGAGAGGTGGGTGTCCCGTGGGAGAGGGTGTCCCATGGAAGCGAATCTTTGGCCGGAACGAGTTGGCATTGATGGAACGAGCGGAGAAAGAGAGAAAGAGAAAGAGTAAGAATAAGGGATGAGAGACAGAGGAAGGGGGATGTAAGTCGAAGGTGTGGATGACTTTAGGCAAGGCGTCAAACCAAGAGGGAAGGACGTTCTGGTAGACGCGGTGGTGGAGTACTCTTGGAAAGGGTGAAAAGGTCGTCCAACCCCTGACTGGCACGACACGATAAAGGACGAGAGAGCCAACCTCCATTCTTAGCCCTGACAGTCTCTCTTATATACGAGCTACTACCCTCCCTCTGCTCTCCAACCCCACTGTTTTCTACCGGGACATCGCCGAGTCACCCTATTCTTGCTCGATCTTCTGTTCTACGTGCTTATTGGATTACCGTTTGTCTTTGCAAAAACCGAAATTATTCGGGACATGTTCCGTTCCGACGATCTCTGATGAATTTTAAGATACCATAGATTATTATAGCGGCTCGTAGTAGAATTATCAGTGTTGCTTTATTATTTTAACATTAGAACTACCAAAAGCAGTCAAAATGACGGGTCCTCGAAGTTTAATAAAAATATTCAAATGTATATAAATAAGTCTCATTTTCTGAGATTTTTCGCGGTTCACGTTGCACAATGGACATTAATTAATCGGTTAATTTATTTCTTCCATCCATCCTTTTTTTAAAGCACTATTATATAATATTTATCTTTGTAGACTTTGATTATGTGCGTATGTAAAAATCATATCCCGACAATTTTTGCCAAAAAGAACCTGTCACCGATCAAATTTACCTGCGAAACCACCCGAAAATGTAAATGTTGATCGGCAGTTGCGTTATCACGCGACACTGAAATCTCAACGTGAAAGTGACCCTTCGTGTTTGTTATGAAATTATAACTGAAATGTACTAGCAAACTCGATCGATTCGAGGGGTGACGTCACTGGGAATTACTTAAGGGTAATTTCAGGTACTTAAGTGGCAGGGGTTGGGTAGCCTGGAGATTCCTAAAATGCAGGTAGAAACTGCCGGCAGCATCGTCGGAATTAATTAACAGGCGCCTCAAACGAACCTTCGGCAAACACTCGAAAGTACTTGCCGACTTCCTGTTCGCGTGCGACGATCTGCAAACCGAAAACAGGACGGCGGGGACCGTATAAACTCCCATTTACGAAAGGGTCTGAGGGGGTGGGGCCAGCCGGTTGCTCGAGCAACAAACCACCCACGGGGGTAATTACCGCGCTTTAATAAAGATTATAAAATCAGTTAGCGTGATTTAGCGTGATTAAAAGCAAACCATCCCAAGGCGTTCTACCCTATTTACAGAGGATCTATGCTGCCTGCTGCGCTTTTATCGCCCGCATCCACAACCCTTCTTTCACCCCTATCATCCCCTCTTATATGCACTCTCCTTTCACCCACTTGTTTTCACCGCCGAGATTAACGCTAAGAACTCTCCTATTACGAGCGTAATACGATTATTAACATTCAAAAATATGGACTACCTAAGTAAACGCTATTTTCCTTACCGCGAGTCTGATAATTCCACCGATTAATATTAACGACCTATAATCTTCGCGGCATAACGTATTATCTTGATTAAGTGTGGGAATAATTGCATTATTGCTGCTGTTATTTAATTAATATCGACTGAATGGTACTCCGGAAACAGCAATATTTTAATATTCTCCGGTTATGTTTGTCTAATTATAAAAATATGAAGTAAGAATTAGAATTCGTTATATTATTGGGTTCAGTTTGTAATATAACTGTATAAACTACATTTTGCTATACTTTGAGACAAATTTTCATTTCTATGACATTTTATTTAGATCTTGATACATATCTTATTATAATAAATCTATATTGTCGATGGGGCGTAGAATTTATTGTTTATATTTCCTCGGAAAACAACCTCCAATTCTACTTACGCCCACTAATCCCTTAAAAGGCATAGTTTCCAAAATGAATTTAAAAAAGGCCAAGCGAGGTAAGGAAATTAACTTTTAGCCTTACGTCAGCAAGGAGACTGCTTACTCGGTAGCTAAATAATTAAAGAGCTCGGGGAAAAAGCAGGCAATATCATTATCCCCGTAAACAATTTCCAAGGTTCTTCGGAAGAAAATAAGGGTGAGAGTGGGATAATAAATCGATAGTAGGTTGGACACACGATACCTATACGGAAAGGTCGAAACCCTCGATCTCGAGTTAAGGTAAGCCGATGTCGCCGTTAGATAAGGGAACGTTAATGAGAATGTTTCTTAAGTGGTCAGCAAACCCTCCAATTTTCGGGGGGTGGTTTCTGCCACGAAGACGTCCACGTCAGAGGAAAATAGCTCGAATCTTCCAGCTCGATGCTTACGATAATTACGCCCGTGATAAGCTCAAGATATCCGAAAGGATCAACTAGTTAATTATCCCGCTCAATGAGACTGGAACGAGATGATTCCACTCGTATTTCGATCCGACGTTATCGCGCTTTCGCCGGAGGGATGATAATATATCGTTGCGAACATCGACGGAGGTTCGTGTTAAAATACTATATTTTTTTCTGACTGATAACATCGTTACGTTTCATGTCGAATATTAAGATGTTATCGGGGAAAACGATTCGATATTGTTCGAAGGAAACCTTCCCGATGAAATTCATTGTTCGCCGATCGAAATGCGCAGATACTTCCGACGGAAAACTACTGGAACAAGCGGTGCTTCCGTTTATATTAAATTACCTCCGATAATTAAATGGAGAGAGTTCGATGGTGATATTATGATTTTGATGAAATTTCTTGTAAACCAACGAGATAAAAAATCCAGAGTCGATGGGAAGTATCGATTGCCGATAGTGTTTGATTTTCATGTGGCTGTTTTACCTTGGTGTCTTGAAATTATTAATTGCATCGGGGGTTTCGTATGAACGATTATTTAGCTGGTGATGTTTAAATAATGAAAAGGTTTTTTTTTCATGCTTCTGTTATAATATTAACGGATCAGATATTAAAATTTATTAAATGAAATAATAAAGAAATTGTTGCGAGTTTCTATTATAACATGGATGTATTAATTATTAGAATATTTAAATTAAATGAGAAATCAACTTTTTCATGCTTCTATTATAAGAGCCATGTATTAGATATTGCAACTGTTAGATATTAAATGGAGTAAGGTTCGAAGTCCAAGGATTCCGAATTCGAGCGAAGATATCAATCATCGACGTTAGGCGATTCCGGGATACTCTAAGTGTCGTAGAAAGCTGGGATGTTGAATGACACTGATTACAAGATGATTTGATGAGATCGACAGGCGTAGGAATGGGAATTATACTGGTAAAACCAACTCCTCGGTGCCCCTCCCCATGAAATTCGGGAGGGCTCTCAACGGAGGCAACCCTCGTCTAACGTAAACTCATCTTTCGACGGATACTTGGGGGGTGATTTATTCGGATTAAACGACTCCACCCTGGCAGCTAGTTCGTTATTAAAGAGCAACCTGAAATTTTACCCCGTCGATCTTCGCAACCCCCCTATCGGAACCACGAGGGGTGAAGAATCACCGCGAACTGCGAGGACGGAACAGAAACGGTGGCAGAAATTAAATTATCTCCACGAGAAAAGTTCTCCTTCAACGATCAAACGAGCTCGAATAAGCCGTGGAAAATGCTGTTTGTCAAACACGGCTTTCTATCGATTGCGAGGCAGAAGAATTACTGATAGTGAGTTTGATAAGAAGTGGAAAAACTATGGTGGAAGTGGAACCTATGCAGAACTCGGAAAAATTAAATAAAATAGTAGAATTTTTCAAATACCATGTTATCAGCCAGAAATTAATTCCTATGGTGTGCTTGAATTAATAAAAATAATTATAACCAAAACTCGCCAGAGGAATTACAGGGTGACCCACATGAAACAAGCCACTTAATGATCTCCTTTAATCGCAATACTGCAAGGAATTGAATTGACAATTTTTTAAATTAAAAAATACACAGACTTCTCGATACTAATATTAAAACATTAAGGTATTAAATATTACAATTTTATGTCCGTTGTCGTTTTTTACAGAATTTTCCAGGTTACTGTTTTAATTGGGATACCCTGTATTTTAAAAATTTACCAACTTCCACTCATCGTTCAAGAATCCGGAAGGTATCCAAGGAAATAAACGTAAACAATTTCCCGTCGCGAGGAAGCAATAAATAATAAGCGCCAGAAATAATACCGGCGATCAGGGAACTCGAACTGAATCGAGATGAATCAACGCATTCCAGCCGCGGAGTTGATTTACGAGGTGCTACGTCCACGTTGGGCTCCCTCCTTTTTTACCCCGACGATATCGCGAAAGTAAGGACATTTTTCTTACGTCCTCCCCTTCCCTTCCATACTTTGGATTCGAGAGGAACGGTGATCTCCAATGAACCTGGCGGGTCATCGTTTCGAAACGACTACGCCGAGACTTCCTTTTTAGACTTCCATAAAAATGAGGAAACAAATCGCAACCCATTCCAATTATCTTGTATTTCGTGCAATAACAACGGTTCCAGAATCCGACATCATAAAACAGATTCATGGGTTCCGGAAAAAATTCGTTAACGTACAGATATCATCATGAATGGCACGGGTACCATTTTATTCATTGTATCCATTAGGATTGAATAAAATAAATACAACTTGCCCTTCGGAAGTGAAAAGGTGGAAGTGCAGGGAGGGAGAAGGAATCGAGTGCTCTTAGCCGAATTAGGGTGGCGGTAAGATGTCATTGCGTGGACATTATAACGAGGAACATTAGCTTTCCAGACTAGGACCCTCATCAGAGGGTTCCAAGTGCTCGTATAAATAAATTACTTTTACCTTTTACGTTTGACCAACTCGAGCGGTTCGTGTCCTTTACGATCGGGGGTGCGTTATTTCCCAGCGTTATCTCTATACTTCTACTTTCCCTCGGCAACCCTCGGACTACTATTTTCAGTTAGACATCCTCGCTAAGCACGTTCCCTTTGCGATCGACCAAAAGGTAGCGGCGGTTCGTTAATGAGCCAAGAACACAGAACGCGATGCCCACTAATTGCTTCCTATGCTTTTCACATGTTCCACGGCTGTCGGACTTGAAATTGCGTCGTGAATTATCGCGGAATTTTCGCGGACGCGCCGGCACGGATTAAATTCTCTACGCGCGTTTAATCTCGAGGTAATTTCAACGGATGAAGTACGGGATCCTTGCCTGGGCCGTTAAACTATCGCCTTTTATTTGCGGGATTCATTTGAATGCGTGTCATTTCTGGTTTCTTGAGCGACCTTGTAAATGCCAGACTTTTTGCTAATAATTCGCGACGCGAATTGTTGATACGCTAATTAGCCCCTATTTTCATCCCTGTAGAAAGGACGTACAGATGGTCCTATTTCTAGCACCAATATAATCATTCTGACATCAACATCAACACCAACAGCTCCGATAGCAAAAGTATCAAACGCTCCGAAGGCCGCGCTATCGAAGAGCACCCTGAAACAGTTCCGCACAATAATCTCTATCAATCCTTCACCAGGGCTGATTCGTGATCCGATGTCCGAGCAAGTTCCACGACAGAGAGGAGAGGATAGATCGATCGGTTTGCTCGCAAACGAACCGATGGCCAATTAAACGAGTCGATTTGACGAGCAATCGTCCGAATAGCCTACGGCGATCCGCTACAATTCCTACTATCCCTCTGTATCCATATGCTTCATCTTCCTCCATTCACTCCATCTCCCTATCCTTACTCACTCTTTATTCTCCCTGTATTTATCCCACTCTCTCCTTATTCCATACTCCTTTTTTTAGTCACCCTCTCCCTGTGTATTTATCACAACCTGTTATTTTCACTATTCACTTCATTCATCTCATTTTAGTTCATTTTAAATGTTATGCTGTATATCACGTCATACTGTTTGTATTCAATTGTCATTTCTATTTTTCTTTATTTCTTATGTTATATATTTTACTTATTCATTTATTGCACTTCCTTTAGATTTCATTTATGTACACTAAAGGACTCGCCAATGAAGTATACATAAATAAACCAATAAATCAATAATAAATCTGACTTTTTCATCGAACACCTTCCAAGCTCTCCTCTCTCCCTTCACATATAATGTTCTCTGTCTACTCGTCAGAATGTCGAACATATATGAACGTTCTCATCAGGCCGGAGGCTAGCAATGTTGCAGCTGCAGCTGCGTTAACACAGGTAGGTGAACACAAGCCGCGTGTACGGTCATGCAGGATGATAATTCTCACGCAGGAGTCTGGCAGTACATGGAACATATCTAGTCACCGGGTGGTCCAGCAGGAAAACGTGGTTAATAATTGAATGGAAGCCCGGCGAATGTGCTGGGACGTGATACATTTCTCCAGATTTGTCCTTTTGTTACGATCGAGCTGACCCGAATGACAACGGTTACATTAGGTGATTACATGCATTTTGGATGCTACTTCCAGCCAGACTCATCGACGCACCTCAATGTAGCTCCTCCATCTTTTTGTTTTTTACCGCGTCACCCACTTTGGTTTTGTTTCGTTACTTCAGAAAAATCCACCGTTCGCATATTTTCGTTTGGTTTTACATTCTAGTTACATTCTCGTGCAACGTTGTATTTTTCGGTACTCTTCAGTGTTTTTAGTGTAGATTTTTGTCGAGTGCATTTCGCTATTTTTATTCGAATAGCGTGTGCCTTGCGGGTGTTTTTGTTCGAATAAGTTTAGGGGGGGGCTTGAGAAATTGGAGGGTATAGGGGATGAAAATTATGATATGGAAAATGTTGAAGAGAAATGTCGGCTAAGGATAACGTTGAGGAGGTGTAAGCATAAACAGGAAGTGGAGTTATTCTCGCTTCGAAAATGGGTTAGTCAAACAAGTTTCGAGGCAGAACACTTCTGACATTATGCACATCCTTCGCAGGGTTCAATGGACATTTCAGGGAGTAAATATACAAAGAGAAGTTAAACATTATCGCGTGGTCTGCGTTGTATCAAGATTCCACGTTGAGCAAGAATACAACATTTAACAAACAACAAGAAATGTAGTTCTTACATCTCCGTTCAGTGTTAATTAAAACGAACAATAAAAACTAGGACCGTAAAAGTCGAGAACCTTAAAAAGGAGTCCATCGGAAACAAGTGAACTAACAAAATTAATGAATGAAAGTAAAGATTAATTACGTCGAAGAAGTGGTGTCTTTAAGATTAATAGATTAACATCGACGTCGCAAGAAAACATTCCAAAGCTTACACAAAAAAAGACTTCGAAGGAAATGGAATTAAAAGAATCGAATCGAATGTCTCGAATCGGTGATCGTTTGCGTGGAACTAACGAGAAAATCAAATTTTACGTTTTAATAATGTTTTCCACGGCGGAGTGGAAAGTTTATCATCCGATAAGCCGATATTCTATAAGCAATATCATTCCGGTCCACCGTGAGCAACGAGAGAAAAAGAAAGCTTATTGGAGAAAGCGGCGGGAAAGCTTCTTTCGATCGGCGAAGAAAGAATCTCCCCGTTAAAAATAAACGCAAGAGGCTAAGCCGTAAGTAAGCTTCGACCGAGACGAACGGAGACGAAGGGAGACGAGTTGCGACGAACGAAGCGAAGAGGTTTAATGAATAAAGGAAGACAAGTTGAGGTCATTCAGGTAAAAACGTTTTCCACCCTCGAGAAAATAAGCCCCACCTATTATCCGCTGGCTGCCTCTTATGAAATAACAACAACAAGACACTAAACATCTTAAAACAATTTCTCTCTCGATTCCACCCTTATAAAGCACTTGGTTACACAGGAAAAATAACTTCTACCGGCTTTTAATTTTCCGACGTTTGTTTTCATCTTGAGCATATTTGTCTTCATTATTTTATATTTTTTTCTGGAATAAAGAGTAGCAATATAAGAAATAATTTGGTAGAAAACGTTTTAGTTGGAAGAATTTGAAAAACCATGAAAAATAAATATTTAGAGTCTTTGAAGGAATAAGAATGTTTTTCAATTTTTATGCAGCATCATTTTTCGACTAGGAAATTTGTAATTCAAGGTGGCCGAGTACTTGAAGTCCTCTCGTGATTATCAAGGAAATTCGCAGAATTTAATGGCATAAATTTCCTTCGAGTGGATCGCATCGATCAAACTTAAAACAGAAACTGCCAACCGAAATCAAAACTCGAGTGTACTAATCACCGTACAGATTAAGAAAATATCCCAAGTTGTTTGATACCCAGAAAAATAAGAAATCGTACAGAATATATACCAAAATTTAAACTACACATGTTCCAGGATCATTTTGGGTCCAGAAAAGCGGGCAAAACATTTTTTCCGCCAAGAACTGGGTCCTCCCAAAATCGTCAAAAATTCAAAATCACTAAATCTGCTCCAAAATAGCCTAAATCGATGGTAGATGATGTATAAACATATTCTAGGACGATTTTGGGTCGAAAGAAGCGGTTAAAAAATTTTTTTGGCCGAAAAATGGGTCGATCCAAAATCGTAAAAATGTGAAGGGGTATACCTTCAAAAATTGTCAAAAAATGAAAGTCGCCAAAATCGCTCCTAAATGGCCCAAATCGATGGTAGATGATGTATAAACATATTCTAGGACGATTTTGGGTCGAAAGAAGCGGTTAAAAAATTTTTTTGGCCGAAAAATGGGTCGATCCAGAATCGAAAAAATGTGAAGGGGTATACCTTCAAAAATTGTCAAAATTTCAAAGTCGCCAAAATAAATTCTAAATGGCCCAAATCGATGGTAGATGATGTATAAACATATTCTAAGACGATTTTGGGTCGGAAGAAGCGGTTAAAAAATTTTTTTGGCTGAAAAATGGTCGATCCAGAATCGAAAAAATGTGAAGGGGTATACCTTCAAAAATTGTCAAAAAATGAAAGTCGCCAAAATCAATTCTAAATGGCCCAAATCGATGGTAGATGATGTATAAACATATTCTAGGACGATTTTGGGTCGAAAGAAGCGGTTAAAAAATTTTTTTGGCCGAAAAATGGTCGATCCAGAATCGAAAAAATGTGAAGGGGTATACCTTCAAAAATTGTGAAAAATTAAAAGTCACCAAAATCAATTCTAAATGGCCCAAATCGATGGTAGATGATGTATAAACATATTCTAGGACGATTTTGGGTCGAAAGAAGCGGTTAAAAAATTTTTTTTGCCGAAAAATGGGTCGATCCAGAATCGAAAAAATGTGAAGGGGTACACCTTCAAAAATTGTCAAAAAATGAAAGTCGCCAAAATCAATTCTAAATGGCCCAAATCGATGGTAGATGATGTATAAACATATTCTAGGACGATTTTGGGTCGGAAGAAGCGGTTAAAAAATTTTTTTGACCGAAAAATGGTCGATCCAGAATCGAAAAAATGTGAAGGGGTATACCTTCAAAAATTCCCAAAAATTAAAAGTCGCCAAAATCGCTCCTAAATGGCCCAAATCGATGGTAGATGATGTATAAACATATTCTGGGACCATTTTTGTTCGAAAGAAGCGGTTTAAAATGTTTTCCTCCAGAAAAATATATGAACCCAAATTGCCCGATTTTAGATGAAGAATAAGAATACTTGAATCATCGTATAACACTTCTATAACGATTAAAAATATTGATCAATGCGCAACAGGAAGAGGAAAAATTGGCGCGAAGGAAGAGTCTGTAGACCTGCATAAATGCAGAGTGCATAACGCGAGTGCCAAATGAGAGTCCATGGGGGTCCACGACTGACTTCGCCAGGAATAGAAATCCATGCCTAAAGTCGCTGACTTAGTCGTGGACTCTGAGTCAGGCATTAAGATTCCGAGTCGAAACTCGTACTTGCCAGCCGGTCTTTTTTTAATCTTTTATCTTCGTCTCCCTTTCTTTAATTGCTACCTTCGCTCCTTACATTTGTGACAAATTGCTGGTGTCAATTATCACGGTATTTCGTGCCATTCGCAAACCTCGTCATTTTCTGTCATTCTCCAACTAGATGGAATATTACATATTTCCTTTTTCTTATATTTTATACTTCGAATTTGGACGTCCAAATATTTTAGATGGTTTCAAGCTTGAATAAATTTAATTAACTCAAAGAAATTGAAGACGTCGCGACGACGACATTATTGGACACATTACTGTTATAAAAATTAAGGGAAGACGCTTGTATCCTAATAGCGATACACTTCATAAAAATGAAGATAAGAAAATTAATAAGATGATAATTTCGAGTATGATATAATCCAATATGAAGGAAAAGCAAGGTGATTCGCTACGCAGGGAGGATTCCCTGGTACAGGGAATACCCGCGAGTAAAACAACAAGAGGAATAACATAAGAAGAAAGTTCTCCAGCGAAACGGTAAGTAAAGACAGGAACATTACCGGGTGAATCGAGTCCCGCCAAAATATAATTCCCCTTTGAAAATTTGTTTCTCTCTCGAGGTGTTCCGCGACGATTTTCGTAAGCGTCCTCACTGGCGCATTTAAACTTTTCCAATTCCGTAGCATTTCATTTCCCAAATGGTCGAAGCAGTAATGTCTCTTTCTCCTTATTCTCCGCGCTCTGGATTCGCAATTCTCCTGCGCTCCTTTCTCTCCAACGTCCGTTACTCTTTCCTTCGTTTAAAACCAAGCGCACTTCTTTTTTCATGCTTTGAATGGCCGCGAGAAAATGTCAAGGAAAGTTCTTCGAAGGTCGTTTCCACGGTGGGAGCTTTTTCTCCTTTCTCGTCTCGTCTCTTCCGTGAAAATCGTTTGCAGTTTGCTCGACGACGAACCATGTCTGTCTAGTAACTTCCATGGTGAACGTACCTTCAAACTTTCTCCTTTGCCTCTGCTTAGTCTTCTTCGTCTTCGTCTTCTTCTTCTTCTTCGTGTCTCGTTTAGACCGGGTTGTCAACCGTGTCGGGGATTTGGCATTGGCCCTCGGCTGCTCTACTCTCCTTTCGCTTTTGTCTCGTTCCTTTAGCTCTCTTCTCTTCTTCGTTTTCTTCCTTCTTTTCTCAGTCTGTTCGAATATCGCTTTTCCATTGGTTTCGATGCGGGGAAATGATTTTCAGAAGATTTCGAGAGAATTTGAGAAAAGAGGAGTCATACATGTTAATTAAATAATTATAGAATTAAATTCAGAAAAACTCGGCGATGTTGCGATTTCACGACGGAACTAGGAAAACACATTTTCTGAGATTTTTTGCGGCTCGCGTTGCATAATGGACGTAATTGAATTGATTAATTTATTTTTGTCATTCATCCTTATTTTTAAGGACATATATATTAAGATCTCTGAATTCCATTATCGTAATATAGAAAAGATGACAATGGACAGTGGTACCAGGATGAATTTTTACAATCATTCATTCCGAGGGACTAAGAATAATTATGCGACAGGGTAGAAAGTTGATAGCAAGTTATTCTTAAATTAAGGAAAAACGGTTTTAATTAATCATTTCTTTCTATTTCGTATATATCACCGACTAACGACCCATTTAAACGTTTCTTTATTGCAACGTATATTTTCATAACTTTCTTAATTACTCCCTGATATATCATCCTCGCGGTGTTCTCACTTAGGATGACCTTATCGTTACGATTGTTTCGGGGTTTCCTAAGTTACAGGATTTTCATAAATATCTCCTGAATAATAGTAATTGCAATTACTAGAGTAAGACGATGATCCTTTGATTAATCATATAATTATTTCAGCTCAAGGATAATCCCCCGTTACCGTAATTCAACGGGAACGATAAATTATCTCCCTCCTCCGACTCCTCCAATAGGGGAGTGTCAACCGTTCCGAAGTATCTTCGTTATTGGTTCAGCTTCGATTGTATTTCCACCGCAAAAAAGTACCTCTTTCGACAAGAATTTAGACTATGAGAGTATCGAAGTTTCATTACGTTCTACTATCATCGTGATTCATCAAACTTGTTTGAATTACCGAGTCTTCCCGATTGTTTTGTCTCTCCCCATATAACTTTTCTAATGGAATCAGGCTGTTGGAGAACACTATATATTATATATTAATTATAAATATAATATATATACATTTAACACTAGAACTACCAAAGCAGTTAAAGTAACATTCACGCAATTCCTAATAAAATGATTCCAATATTCAACAGCGCCTTGTTTGAGATCTCATGTACCTTTATTTTATATACATAATCATAATGAAACCCATTAATTAACTTCCATCTTCCAGACATAATTTATACATAAACAAATGTATAAGCAAAACTAAGAATACCGTTGATAATTCTAGTAATCGGTTGTTCAGCCATGATTTACGTACTAATAAATTTATAAGCTGAACTAACAAAGAATATAGTTTCGGTAGTTCTAGTGTTAATTATTATATTATTCGTATCGTTATCGATTCTATCGGACATCGGCGAGTGGTTCGAATCGAAACGAACGAAACAATGTTGGAGGGTAAAGAATTCGTGAGGACTATGGGGTTGTCAACCGTTTTAGGGTACGTCGGGTACTTGGCATTGGCCCTCGTCTGGCAAAGTCGTTACGTCTCGTCTCGAATCGGTTCTTCTCACTCGCTCAAGGAATACCCCAGCATCCCTCGAGGAGGATCTTTCTCCCTCTTTCTCCCTCTTTCTCCCCCTTCCTCTCAACTCACGGTATCGTTTTCGTCGATTTGCATAGCTAACGGAGGCCAGTTTCGTCTCGGCTATTTCCTGTCGCATTTTCCACGGGAATAGAACATCGCGCGCGATCGTCGACCGCATTTCTCGCGGGGCCGCTTTAAACTTTACGCTTACCACCCCCGGATAGGGAGGAAGTCGAATCCGATTGGGTGACCCTCCTTCCGCTTCCTTTGACTACGCTGCCCGGCTTCTTTCTTTTTTCGAAATCCGCGGATAGTATTCTATTCGATCGCCATCGATTCGGAGATCGAGACATCGACGGGACCAAATGGAAACTATTTCCGTCGTGACTTTGTCGATTTCCAACTTTGTTATTGGAAGACGTTTAAGATCGGATTTTTATCCTGAATCTGATGTCTGGGATTCGCAACTCTCGTTTGTTCTTCAAGTACTTCTTCGTTCGGGAATTGAATGTTTTTTTTAGAATTAATGCTGTGCGACTTATTTAAAACTTTAGTTTACATTTGGAAGGAAATTAAAATATTAATTGTGTACTGCTTGTTATATATAAATGGACAGTTAATAATTATATTTCTTCGTCGTCATATTTAATGTTGAGTTATAAAGAATAAGAACAATATTGACAATCTAATAATAACGAATAACTTAGCATTGTTAATCCGAAGAAAATTCATTCTTATATTTCATTCGAATCTTTCATTCAAATGTTTCCCGATTATTGAAATCCTTCGAAGTATTAATTACTTGCAGTAATACAGTTGAAAGTTTCCTGTCGGCGAGAAGTCGAGAAGAAAAACGTCCAATCCACGCGTAGGAACCGAAAAGGAATTACTCCTCGCCGTTATTTTAAATCCTGACCCTCGATCCGGGAACTTTAAATAGTGCCATATCGAAATTTCATTTTCAAACTTTCAATCGTTTCAATAAGTAGATTTCACCCTATGAAAATCCTTCCCTGTACTCTTGCTAAAAGAAAAACTTGGAAAATCACCGATTCCAATACTCGCCCTAAAACCATGTTCCTCGAACAAGTCAATTAGTATTCCAAAAAAGTCCTTTCTACTCGATTTCCCAAAATTCTACGTCATTCCGCTGACGTAAAACAATTCAGAAAAATATTTCTAACTTCATAGACGAACTATATATGTCGATACAAAAATTTGCAGAAGTTCATTATTGTTATTCTTTAAATTATATTGGGAATGTAATATTATTATTCTTATAAGTATACGGGGAATTTAATGTTGTTATTTTCAAAAATTATGATATATAATGTATCACTCAATTACTCGCAGCGCCATATTTAAAATGTACAATCATCGAGGAATAATAAATAATTAAACAATTAACCCTTCGCGGATCAATCAAGAGCAGGAATGAAATAAATAACAAGCAAAGGAGTATAATAATATAGCTCGGTATTTCCACGAGTCACCGGCGGATAATCTTTCACCCTGAAGCAGAAGAGTGCAACAGCCAGCAAATCTCTGGACGATCTTCGTCGGGGGGTGAAAAAAAGGAGGTGGGAGGAGTGAAAGCTGAGCGAAAGAAACCCCGAGAGGTGAAGCGATCATCGAGCTTCGTAGGGCGTTCGATTAACGATTTCGTAGGGGATCGAAAGGGGTTGAAGGGGGTGCCCTCCCGATGTCCCTAATAACCCCCGCGAAATTACTCCCTCCGCGTTATTGAATCCAAGCTGCGAGTTCGATAAGAAGCACGGGCCGGTGATTAATGACGAGCCGTACGGCCCGAGAGTGCCGTTTCGTTTTCACCCTCTGCAACCCCTCTTCCACCCCCCAGCTTACCGCTCGCCAAAAGATTAACGAACTTTCCACGAGCCCTCATTTTTTGATTTTCACGTCGAATCCGATTTCTCCCTCATCGCCGATACCGAATCATTCCACTGCTTCCACGATTCTTTTGGGAATGGACTTCCTCGACAATATCCTTAACCCTTTCACTGCGAAAGGCGTATATTTATGTCCATTGTGCAACGTGAACCGTGCAAAATCTCAAAAATCAAATGATATAAATTTGAACATTTTTATTGTGGTCCCGTCGCATTTTGACTGCTTTGGTAGTTCTAACGCTAAATTTCTAGTTCTAAAATTGCTGTTTTGAAGATATTAATACAGCGGGATTCGAGATACCGCGAATGCGAAAGGATTCTCGTATCGGTTATCGAAAAAACGCGGATTAAATTCAGGGACGTTATGGGAACGGATAGGTTTCGAATGATTAAGATCCGAGTTCGAGGGAAGTTTATGAAATGCATTGTTACCGCAGTCATCCTCTTACAGTAATTCATTTACAAGCCGATTTTCAAAGGCTCCCCAATTAATTTCAAGTGTTTCAATCTCCTCGCCGGAGGCAATTCGTATTCCTATTTGCCTCTGATAAATAACCACTTAAACATTCAAGCATTTATAGTTATTACTTTCCCGAGAACACTTTGGGGAGGGTTAAGCGTTAATTTTCCGAGACTGTAATTAAATCAGAGCCACGATTAATGCTACCTCGAGTACATAATTAAAATAGATATACCAGTAATTATCTACCCTCTCGATAATACTCGCCTTTACATTCGCAGCTCGAAATTAAACAGCCAAATGATTTACTAGCTGAATTAGAGTACGCTATTCGAGGGTTAAAACAAAGAGCTACTTCAGACATTTTAATCGTTCCACGAATTTATTTTCATTGCAATCAAACATACCTTCTTACCATGGAATTAGAAACATGAAGAAATCAGTGGTATATGAATCGCGTGAATAATCAGTGAGAACAATTGAGCCGCTCAATTCAATCGGTCGTAAAATATTGTACCTGATATTGTTTACAAAATTGAGTTATTGGCATCAATTAATCTCTTACAGCTAATTTCGTAGATTCCTGAGGGTATCTATGAAGAATTTATACTTTATAAAAGAAAAACGTTCGTATTAAGTTACGGTAAGTTGATTTAACTCGAAACTTTACTTTTTATTAGTTAACATGTATCACGACGGAATGCCTCAATTAGAGAAAATTGATAATTATAAAACGTTAAGATCCAATCATAAATTTTGCCAGTAATATTGTAAAATTAGAAAAAAGTGAACTTAATCATTTTGGCATTGGAACAGGTCAATTAAATCAGACGATTATTTAAATGATTCCTAGTCCATGGAGTTCGATGTCCATCGAATCGAGCAAGATGGATGCTCGCCCGTTATTATTACCGACAAGCTAGGAGGAAATAGGAGGACTATATAGGAACTAGAAGGACGATTACAGGGGATAGGACGAGGAGGATGTCGGCGATCGAGGGCTCAAGAGTACAAAGGGTTCTCGAGATCCCGGGGACAATGTGCTGGCGAGTGGCTCCAAAGTAGCTCAATCGAAATTGGGGTCACCGGCTTTCATCAGCGGATATACTCGAGGACCGACTACCTCTTCCACCGGTTGACATCCGTTAAAAGATCGCCACTTTGCATCGGTACGAGATCGTGCATCGATATCAAGTAGAATTTACCTCCTTTGAGATCCTTATGTTCCTACTGTTCCACCCCCGACTCTCCCCGATCAACAATTTCGATCCCTCGAATCATGCAAAAGAAACCTCTGTTTCAATGTTTGATAAACTGAACGGCAAACGTCTGACGATCGGGAAAATCAGAGGGTTTCTTTATATAAATCATATTTAAATATGAATATATTGTATGAAAATATTTTAAATGTACGCATCAAGTTTATCTACCAAGTGATATTAACCGAAACAAGCTATCTAATTATTTCCTTTAATCACGATATTAAAGAAAATATTTTATGCATTATATGAATGACCTAGCACGACGAATATGTTAAATACGAATATGAAACTACATATCTCTTGCACTGAAATGTTTCTATAATTATTTCGACTATTTTACATATAACCGCGACTTTATTCGGTTTTATTTATGAACCAAATTCCTAGGCCGAAGTACACTCGTATATTAGAAAGAAGAGTAGTAAGTCTGGTTCCCCCGACAAATGATTTATGACGCGCCGTTTATATCGCCGCGAGAAACGTCCTTGCATCTTTCCCTTATCGGCACGTTGAAGTGCACTCTACCGAATTACTCGCGATCCCGAAAGTCGATTCGGTGTTCGAAGTTCGAGGGGTTTTTTTATCCGCGATACTCGAGCAGGGATGATCCAAACCGATATCCATCCTCGAGTCGAGTCGGCTGCCACCATTTTAGATAGGTGTCATTCAATCAAGTTGATGCAATTCCACGGCACCGCGACCTTCTCCCCTTTTGAAAGTTGCATCTAATATTTATCTCCGAGAGAGGGTTCATTATTTTCCGTTTGGTATTAATCTTTGTCTGGCAGTGGCTCCCAAGTGGCTCACGGCACTCGTGATTAACGATCGCGAATCCACGGATTAAGAGAGTACGAGGGTAAAGAAAGAAAGAAAGTTCAAACGCAATTAAAAGGACGTCGGTCGAAGTCGACGTCGGTGGTGGATCGACGGTGAAAACGAGGACGCGCTGACAGTACGGTGATAATGAACGCTCGGATCTATTTGACATAATAAAGGAAGAACCCCTGATAATCGAAGTTGTGATAAGAATAGACGGAAAATTGTATGATTCGAATACCGTTGATAAGAACACAATGCTATTAATCGATTCATCGAGCGGGTATTAAATGCATTATTAATATCTTCGCTACCAGGCGTCACATGTACGGGTACGTTTATATAAAACACTCTGTTTGGCTTATTTAATATATTTTATTTAATATAACTGAATTGTGCAACATATTATGCAAAATTACTGGAAGGAAAAACGTGGTAGCGAAACGTGCTGAGGTGATAGAAATGATTCGTAAGCTCGAATATAGGCGAATAAAAGATGAAATAAAATAACGATCCAGTAAAATCGACATACGGGAAAACCGAGGTAGACCATGAGAAGGTAGGAAGACATAAATCAACGATACCTAAGGGTTTCCGAAGGAGACAATGAAGATACTAATGAAAAGAAACAGACGTACCAATGATCGAGGGAGAAAAAGTAGCGTTCGATAAGATAAGTGAGAACTCCGTTAGTCAAACCGACAGAAGTGCGATGACAAACTGACAGGATATCAAAAGGCGGATTGACGGAAGGGAAGCAGAAAATAATGATATAGCTAGGAGGAGGGAGATAAAAAAATAAAACGTGGAGGTAAAATCGGGAAAATATCGAACACTAATAGAGGGTTCCGATTGGACGCACAAAATCGGCAGGGAATTCGAATCAGTATAAGAAAGAACGAAAGAAATGAAGAAGAACGAGAAGAGAAAAGAAACGGCACGATAAGCGGTTAAAAACGGAAGAAGGTGGGTGGGAAAGCATGGAGACTCGGACATGGTGTGTATTTCGTTTATTCTCGTTCCTCGGAGAAAAAGAAAGGAGGTCGCGCGACAAAAGGTCGAAGGGTAATACGTCAGGGTGGTAAAACTCGGCGTGCCACGGCAAAGGAAGGAAAAGAGGGTGGGAAAAACTAATTTCCCGGCGAGGCCGTAGGTGCGCGCCGCCGTATTAAAAGCCCTCCGGGCCGAAAGCACAAGGTTTCAGGGCGCACCGAGTCAGCAAAACCTTTTCGGCGATTCGTTCCCGCGTACAACGGCTCGCGGTGTAATTTATATTCTTTCATATTCAACCTACCCTTACGAGTTTACCCATTCTCCCTTACCTCGCGCCCCCGTCACCCCCTTCACCCGTAAAAACCCACCCCCGATGCCCACTCGGCTATAAACATCCGGAATATTCTTGCTCCTGTAATACTCTTCTGTAATGTCTCTAATATGGACAGTTTTTTCGGGACCCGGTAAGTCGTGATTTATTAGGAGCGGAGATTACATCGATATTTTTCGATTTGTAACAAAAGGGTTCTCTAATTCATATGGTTTATGAATATTTAAAAGTGTCGGAATAGAAGAAAAAAATTAATTTTAAAAATAATATAACGGATGTATAAAATTAATTCATTGGTGACACGGAATATTGTAATATTTTATTAGAAAGATTATGATAGTATAAAGGATTTAATATATATTTTATTATTCTTGGCAGTTGAAGCTTTAATAAACTGATTTATGATTTCGTGGGTAAAAGTAAAAAGTTAACGGAGAACTAGAATCGTTTTGTACGTTAAACTGAAATTGAGTTAGTCTCTCCGAATTCGAGAGTAACGATATTAAATGATTCCGCGCGGAGCACGGTAATTTGTATAGACATAATCAGCGATGTAATCAACTAATATTTAATAATACAGACATCCCGTGTAACTCATTACTTTGCAGTAACCAAATACCTGACGAAACAGCTACATTAATGTTATATTTTCGGGGTGAATTTATATAGCAATTTATTTATAAAAAAATATAAATGTACACAAATATTAGGCCTGGAATCGAGTATTTGTTTCATGCAATAAAGAACTACATATATTAATATTATATTGTCGGAGTCAACTTACGTAGAAACGTGTTTATAAAAAATGTATAAATGTAAGCAAGTTTCAGGTATGTCATCGGGTATCTGTTTCATGTAATAAAATCGCGAAAGTTTGAGAAGTAGTTGGAACTTGGCTAATAATTTCCCCAAGTAGTAATCTCGCCAGCGATACTCCTGGCTCACGGATCTCTCTAAACCGGGTTCCATTGGAAGTGGAACTACTAAGGGATGAAAGGGCTGGCCCTCAGACAAGCAAGGGTGTCTAACGGGGGTGTTTAGAAACGCGCGTTTCCAAGTAGATTCGCGTCTATCCACCAAGTAGTCCCAGGAATGCCAGTAAAAGCACTCCGATACGCAAACATCCTGGAATGCTTGTGTTTACCGTAAACTTTACACTCGCAGACGGAATTGTGAATGGCACCGGAAATATAAGCATATTACGCTCACTGCTAATATTGTTTGACGTTTCCGTTGCCGGAATTTCGTTACACTCTACCAAGAGACCCCCGTCGACGAGTTACAATTACATCGGTTAATTAAATTCCCTGTCGGGCCTAATCAAACACAGAACTCGTGGATGGCTATGCCAATTTTATCGACTTCACGTCAACGTAATGGGAATTTCATTCCCGCCATGTTTAAAGCATGACATTCTGGAAAATATTTAGCTCGAAATGAACTCGACATTTTTACGTGTTCTTCGTATTAATTCCATGAATTATTCGATGTAGATATTACTTATTTAATCTCCCTATTAGTCGCCTTCTACGACAGGCAGGGAATACCGTGGGTGAATTCTGCACCCCCCCCCCCCCCACCCACAGGGGGATAAAGCAAGTGTAAACTACTCGCCATAGATTCTGTAATATATCACGTCTATATAATCAACACGTGTTTATTAATAATAAATAAACGTACCGTTATAATGTCACGGAGAAATATCATAAAGCCAAACGAACGTAATCAGCCTTTATTTAAACGCAAATCTCCCCTTGGAATAATTCCACCCACCCGTCACGTACTCCCGGATTAATCCACCCTGAAATGCGCTAACGAACTCGGACAACATGTGTTTATCGTGTCCTATAACTCCCGGAAAATCCACAAACAAATGAGAGACACCGAAATGCGTGGACTATCAATGAACATCAAAGCCAAGTAGTGCAAGCAACGATTCCGTTCCTGAAGGTAAGTGGATGACAGTAGTTGGTTGGTTGCACGCTAAGTACACGTGCCGCAAGCAAGTACAAAGCGAAAATTCCAGTAAAACGAGGACCATGCGAATGACACGTACCGCTCGTACCTTCCTACAGTTGGCGGCGCATTTTCCTCGACAACGATCTATTTACCAGAGGCGTTCTATGCATTTTCATCCCTCCCCGCTGATGCGCCGGAGGTAAGGTTAGGTACGAAGACGAGGGTGAGGATGAAGGCGAGAGCAAAGAGGGTGAGTTTCTGGAGGTCTCCGGAGGCGAGCAGCCGAAATACTTTATGCTAAACTTAGTTTATGCCGCGGGCGTTATTGAAACTCCGAGTGGGATTACGCGCCCCGCCGGAGATACGAGGTACACCCCCTTAAGGTCAGAAGCGAAACACAATATCTGCAGGCTTATTTATCACCCCTTCTCTCCTTTCATTCCCCTCTCTCTCTCTCTCTCTCTCTCTCACTTATTCCTATTGTCTTATTTCCCTCCTTTCAGCTACCCCCTCCGTCATGCTTTGCCGCTTTTAACAACCCGCTCGCCTTTCATTTCGAAACTTAAGATTCGCATCGTTCAAACCTACCCTCCCTTGTTTCCAACCGCGAGAATTTCGCTGGTCTACTTGGCAAGACGGCAACCTGCCAAACGAATGGCTCGGATTTTCCGCGGTGATTCTGGGGATTTTTAATGTTGTTTATATTCGCACTGTTTGCCAGGGAGAAATCGAAGAAGTCTTATACCGGGAGCGAGGCGTGGGTCGTTTTTTGAACACCGAAGAGTGTGACCTTCGGATGGTGGACGAGTGTAATGGAGTTTCTTGTGTACGGTGCTTTGACGAGCTTACAAGATGTCGAGGGTTTTACCGGGCTGATGGAAAGTCGATATTATTCTACGTATTTTCATATGATAGCAAAATAAATGAAGATCTGGAAAGAGAATATGAGGTTTCATCGTCTGAAAGTCTCCACGGTGATTTTGCGCTTGATAAATGTACCGGGCCCCTCGATGCTGGTTGGAAGATGAATTATGCAATATTTTAATTTTCAATTTCATCGTATCATGAACGTATTACAAGTACGAGGAAAATTATGAAAGAAGAAGTATTAAATCTGAGTGATTCGAAAAATTATATTAACATTATTTTATGACGATGACTGATATGGAAGAATAAATATTCATTCTCAAATCGATACGTAGATGACTGAACCATTTAAATGCCAAAGTAATAAACACCATTTTAAAAAAGAAACAAACAGAGAAAATTGAATATTATGAAAAATTCAATACAGTTCATTTGCTTTGCCATTAAAATCTTTGATAAACTGCAACAAATTGGAGTTAATCGCTTTGGGAATTGAGTAGCTGAATTTTAAATTCTTCTTCCAATGAACCAGTTAAGATCGATCTCGAAAACGAACGGAGGAGGGTAGACAGAAAAATGAAGTACAAAAAGGATCGAAGCAACGTGAAAAGTCTACGATAAAGCGAAGCCAGTGGAAGGAGGAGTACCGTCTGGATGAGCTTTTGCGGGGTGAGATAAAAAGCCGCTTCCTTCCGGGCGGCGACTATTAAAACCGTACCATTATGGAATATATAGTGCTGTATCCACGTCGGCGCTTTTATTTCATTACATCGTTTGCGCAGCTAACGAAATTACCGCAATTTCGTGGCGTGCCGACCGCCACGGAGCCACTATGCTTCGTTTCCCCAGCCTCCAGCAGTTTTCTCCCCGTGGATACTTCACCACCATCCAAACCGACAAATTTTATCTCACCCTCCCGCACCCTCTTTCATACTCGGCGTATCACTTTCCCTTTATCTATCACTCAGACACGATTCTTTGATGTCATCCGTTAGCACTTTGATCGGCAACCGTGGCACGCCTGCCACTAAGTTGTTTACGCAATCATAATTTATTACAGTACCTAATATTACAAGATAACTAAATATTTCTGCATACAATTTTACTTTGATATCAATGCCACGCGTTTTACTGAGTTATTTATGCGAGCATAATATATTAGAATTATTATACTTTTAAGCAACACTTCAGAGAAAGGTATATTATATAATACGACGAATTATTATAATATATATTATGTTTCTATCTCGATCGAAAACCAGTTAATCGAACAAGGATCTCGCGGTGCAAACTAATCGCATTGAAAAGCAGCGCATTATCAATATTCGATTATTAAACTGCATTGAAATTGAGGGATATTAAGCATTGCGGTTATTAAGTCATTCACGCGTTAATTAATGGAATATACGTATTTAATACTTGCGTGTTATGTCGGGGCCAGTAGAAAATAATCCGCAGGATTGGTGGAATACAAAATCACGGTTAAAATCGCTATTATAATGTTATTATGTGACACAAAGGCGACAAAATAGTTCTCAAACGAAAGACGTCTCGAATAGAACTACGACACTTATAAGTCGAGAGGAGAGGTTTACGTTGAAACACGAGTATTGTATACATAGGATTCACCGATGCGTGAAACGTTTTGTTTACACTATCGCGACTGGAGTGCGATACCAGAATGTAAACACTTGAGCGAGTACAAAATGATACACTCAAATAAATCTTTTACGGCGGCAGATATTATTATCAATATAAAGTTATTGCTATATTTCAAATTAAACACAGTGGTTTCTTCCAGAAGAAACTGTGTTCTTCTTCATCAAGAATTGCACCGTGCGACATATGGCAAAATTTAACTGCGTTAATAGAATTATAATGACTGTTAATAAATATTGCGATTCGTTAGATTTTTTCTGTCTATATTCTTATTTTAGTCATATTATTGTAAGATTATTGTCACCTACAAGGGGAATGTAAAACAGATTGTATTGTATACTTAACCGTAAAAATTAAATTAAATTAAATTAGATTAGATTAGATTAAAGAAAAAATTTGAAATCTACACGTCCATGATTTTTCTACGTCTTCCACTATTTTTATCCAATTCGGATGAAACTTGGTTTCGTCGTTCTTTATATCCCGATGGAAAATATAGACAGCTTAATTTACCGAAATCAAATTCTGTAAATATAGATTTTGATATGAATAAACAGCAGTACAAAAATATCTCCCAGACACTGGGAGTAATTTCTGGTGCAACGACATTTCAGGAATACTTTCCAGGAATACTTGTACTAAATACGAGCACCAGAATACATATTTATAAAGAAAAGTATTAAATAACTAGAACCTTTCGCGAATCAAGTAATTCCATCGTCGTGGGCGAAGGTGTTTAGTGCCTCCCACGTAAAGTTTCCATGTCTGACACAAGCAAAAAACATCTTTTTTACGAATAATCCTTGCGTTTAATTCTCGTACCGCGCAGAAAACGGAGACATTAATTTGGGCAATTAAAACCAGCGAACTTGAATTATTCCCATAAATCGCCATCGTGGCGTCCGACAAAGTTCGATTAGAATACCAAAGAATAATATAAAACATAAGAATCATCGAGTATTTTATTGATAACGGGAGAACCGATACGACACTCTCACGCACGATTTACAGAATTCTCGGGGGTGTGGGTGGAGTGAAAGGGCGACGGGTGTGAGAAACCGAGAAACAGACGGCCACGTAATACTCGGTAGGGCTAGAAAAGATTTGGAAGACTGAAAAGAACGTGGTTGCGAGGGTGGAGGTATGAAAAATGCAAAGCCATCGACACGAGAAAAACGAATGTGCGACCGTGCGGAACGTGTAGAAGACGCGTCGTCGAGCACGAGACACTGTCTCCTCCAACCCCTTCCAACCCCACCTACGCCACCCTAGTCTAATGGAATTCGTAGACTCCATTTTACACCACCTCTTATCTCTTTTCGAGTTTTATTTTTTTTCGGGATACCACCTACCAAATTTTGTTTCTCTTTAACTCTTGTGCATCACTTGGTACCCAAAATGAACATTATTTTTTGAGGAGTAAAATATCCGTCGAATTATGAAAGGATGTTTATTTATTATGCAGAATGAAATACTGCAATTTTTCAAAGTGGCGTGCGTATTTAGCGATGTACTGAATGATGGAATTAAATATTATTACAAAAATGATATTCATTTAAATCAGAAAGTTAGATGTTTATTACGAAAAATCCAACTTGAATTCACTCGTCGAGCGTACGGCGAATAAAATTTTCCATAATTTTAAATAACCTTAGGAACATAGAAATAAATTCATCTCCCAGTTAGGAACTGGAGCGTGCACTTTCAACTTCCAGTTCCAGCACGCCTAGCGCAAAACCGAGTCTCGTGGACTAGCATGTTTTACATAAAGAACATTGTTCCCGGAGAAGCGTTCCGTCGTAACGAGACATACAGGTATTTAGGAAGATAGAGTTTAAAATACGCACTATTACCATGCCACGAAATGTGCGAGAAAGAATGTACTCGAGAGTGTTTCACCGAGAGTATCTATGTATAACTGGCTTATACCTTTCCAACAACCCTTCCACAGTTTTCTCCCTCGTTCTCCTCCCGAAACGCGTAAACGCGAGATATGCATAAGCGAGGGAACCAGAAACCGCGATATGCTTTTCAAAGCCGAGCGAGCGCGATAAATCGCAGTGAATTTCTCTTAGATCGTTTCTGCCTCGCGATTTCTCGCTATTCGAAATCTTGCCATTTTCCGACACCGGATGGAAAAAAAAGATCGGCAAGCAAGGAGTACAAGCGTAATCGATACGCTCGGCTAAATCGTTTCGTGAAACGAAACACGATAGACTCTCCCCCTCGACCCTTTTCACGTGTCTTATCAATATTCAAAAGGGAAGAATCGAGTTTCCTGGAAAAGGAGAGGGAGACGTTTAGTGAAAGAGGAGCTTAAATATTTAGTAATATTCGAAGATTAGCGAACAGATTTTCGGGTCATTTATGGATATTATATGTGTATACATTGTCGATCATAATTTTCATCATATTTTTCCTGAGAACCGAGAAATTGTAAGTCTACGTTGCAGAATTTGTAATATTTGAATAAAATATTATATTTCATATTTCACAGAGTGTTCCGCACGAAGCAAAAATAATATTATTTAATATAATATATTTCTCGAATGTATATGGTGATTTACAAAAATTAATTTATGGGCGAATTTAATTATCCTAAAGTAATAATTTTATAGTTTCGCGACAATATCGTCAGTGATTTTTCAGCTGATAATTATCCTCATCCAAGGAAATGATAAATTTAATAGTTACACTAGTCGGAGATTAAAAATGATTACCGAGCTAAAAAGTGACTCTACTTCTTACTGGCATTCTCGATTTATCTTGTCGGATATACATTCGTACTGATTGTTCGTAATGTGGAAGATAGGAGGTTAACATGATCTCAGTTGCAGTGGTTTTTCCAGGAAAAAGAGATTCCCCACCGGTTAGCTATTTTCCGAGAAGGCCGATCTATTCAATCCCGATGCAAAGGCGATCTCACGTGCAGTAATAGCTTGTCAGCCGCACCGAGCTCGCCTCTGATAAACGGCAGCCTCCCTCGGCAATCCTTTCTTAAACCTCCGCACTACGAATCTTCTCCAATGTCTGCCATACAACCCATCCACCCTCGAATCCCTTAGCCCTCACCCCTTTTGCGGCTACCCCCGGCACATAATACATTTACTAGTATATGGATTTCTAGCTGGGACGTTCTTCCGACCTCTTTTCTTTCGCATTATCGATAATGCGTATTGGACCTCCGGTTCCATTCCAAGCTTTATTTCACTGTTAACTTACTCCGACCACCTTATTCCTCCATTTTTATTAGGCTCCCATTCAATCCTTTCTCTCCGCTTATCACTTGGATCACACTTTATAATTGATTGTGTATCAAGAATCTGAAATATCATTTTATGATTCGACGTGCGGGAATATTTATAGAATTATCATGGTATGATCATATTTGGTATCAACTTCAACTTTAACATTAATATATTAATTTCATCGCTACGATGAAAGTAAGACGTGATAAATTCACAGGAAAATACGGTGGAGCAGGAAATAAATATTTCCACTTGATGACAGACAAAAATAGATAGCCAATAACCATTCGGTGAATCGTCAGAGTAATGTACAAGATTATACACGAGGGAGGATTATCCGTCGATACGATATCAAGGCGACACGTAAGCCAATAAAAATGGGGAGGGTTAAACCGATACGAGGAAATACTTCCTGTAACGAAAGGCTTACGTCAGTGGTATAAATTCGATTTGGTCCCAGGCGTATACGCAACCCATCCACCCCCCTCCCTTACACGTTCAACCATCGAGCACGAAACCCACCCCCATACTCATCCCTCGTCGAAAGGTAGTCGGCAACGTATTCACATTCAACCACCAAACCCATCCACGGTTTTCTTCCCTCCGGCACGCACCATTGAAAATTTCGACTCACGTACCGGGTCACCACCCAAAATAAATTCAAGCGACCGAAACGACTGTGGGAACCAAGGAAAAGACAGAGTCTACTCGCGAGAGCAATATTCCCGATAGCACGGTAAGACAGACGTTTTCTCATTTCCGTGAAGGGACCAAGTAGACCCCGAAACCTACGACGGAACACGAAGTAACCCGAAGAAACCCTCCGTGACCATCCCTCATTTGTCTTTCCTCGACCATCCCCCTCACGTGAACTCACTTTCTGGCTCGAATCACAATTATGCCTTTTTTTTGGATGAAAATGCCGTTTTCTTGTTCGCGTGATTCCAACTATACGCCGGTCAAGTATTTCGGGGAAACCTCTGCTTTTTACGACTGGCTGTGATATTTTCTACGGAATTAATAGGGGGAAATGTAATATCACGGAGAACCGGAAATTGAAAGTGCCGAGAGTGATGTTCCCGAGGTAATTAATTTATAGGAGGTGCGGAAACGTCGTGCAAAAAATCTACTGATATTGGTATTCTTTAGGAGAAAATGTAAGATTATTTTTTGGGGTAAATGACTCTTAATAGCTTCATCATTTTCCGGACTCCAAAAGAATTAATTATATTACTATAAAATGTATAAATGCACTGTTGATTTTAAAATTGTATTTGCAATGGAAAAGCATCCAAATTCGAAGTTTCAATGCGTGACATTTTATAAATGAAAAAAGATGTATACAATGAAATTGTAGCTTCCAAAGTTATCAATTGTCGTTTGTCAAACTAGGATATTTTCGGAAAGATTCTTAATACAGTCACAACTACGTGGCAAGAGTTCGTGTGAATTTCAGTTACGTCACTGTAATTGACATTTGAAAATTGTTATAAATAAACTTTCATTGAAAACACCCTTGTAGATACCATCCATTCTAGCATACAATTCGCGTGACGTAATTGCAATTACAAACTATCGGTTTTGCAAATTTCGCACCTCGGATGCTCCGGAAATTATAAGATTATTAAAGCGTGATATTTTATAAGCATTAATTGAGAATTACGTGAAGCATTATTTTTGACATTTAAATTTTTCTGAAAATTATGTTAAACATAATTATACTTATATCAATTAAAATCTTCCTATTATTTATAATATTAAGACGTTGAATATCAGGGGGGTCAGCTGCGACCGCCGATGCCAATATTATTAAAATTCGCTGTTATTAGAAACTTATGAAATTATTTTCAGAAATACCGGCTCGTATATTCATCCACTCGAACGAAGCTATTTATGTCTCACGATAAACACGTGATTAACAAAAAGTTCAGTTACTTTATGAATGATCCTCCGACGATTTAATCTCCTGAACGAGCAGATGACGTAAATTCAAGGGCCACTGTGTCGCAGAAATGTCAATCTCGTGGGAAAGACGACTGAAGCATGGATGATAAAGCACGTGCTGTTTCTTTTTCGCTTTTGTCGTCCGGCGGAGCACGTCGGGCGTTAAAATTCGATTTAGAAAAAAAAGGACGAGTTTTAATGAACGCCGCGGCGCGATGAAATGCTTTAGGAGTTAACGCGGTTAATAAAAGATGCACGTCCCGTGTCGAGCGGCCGTGATGTACGGGCTATAAAAAGGCACTGGCCGCGATACATTTTTATCGGGACGAAACTCGCCTCGTATTTAACGATATAAAAGCGCCTCGGCTTTAAAGCGGATAACGCCGTCAAGATTTACAGGAAGAAACTAGAAAGCTAACTTCTTTCTCTGCATCTACCAAACAGAAGAATTGTGTCATCGATTCCGATCTCCGTTCAGGAGATTAAATCGTTGGAAGATCATTCGCGAAGTGGCTGAATTAATTCATTATCATTGCTTTTGTCAGTATCAGGTTGGCCAGAAGTTCGTGCGGTTTTTTAACATGTAAATGGGAAGCGATTTTTATTAAATTTTGTGTAAGGATGTCATATCCGGTATTAATTTAATTAAAATATATGATATTTAATACGGTTTTCGAAGCGTTAATTTACTTTCTGATGCTGGCAGAAATAATAAGGATTTTCCTTCTGTTTCTGTTTATTTATTCATATGAAATCAAATTATTATTCTGTTTGTATTTGTATGGTATAAGTAAATCAAAAAATAAATTTTATTTTTTACTTATAATATCTGCCTATATTTTCAACAGCTTTGTAATCACGTGTTAATAAAAGTCCCTCATTTCCCAGCAAAACAAAAAGTAATGCAAACCGCACGAAAATTGGTGGCCAATCAAATATTATCTGTTTTACGAATACACTCACGGTTGATGAAGTAGGCTCCACGTTTGAAGATGAAATTACAGACCATCTTAACTCACCTGAAACAGAAAATAATTGTGGTCAGTCAAAGTAGCGGGAATTAATGACCGATTAAATTCCCATAATAATTTGCAATTATATTCCATCCGAATACAATTATGAATCTGTTAATCCGCAGAAGGGAGATTCCCGTACGAGGTGATCGCAAGCTACGGTGATAGAAGGCTTGTCATCAGGTAAAGGGACGTAAGTGAATTAAAAGATCGGGAGAACGGCGTTGGTTGCGTAATCCGTTGCAAAAAGAAGTCCCGCAAGTTCGTGTACAAAGTACACCTCGAGATCCACGGTTTGTCGGCCCTTCCGTCTACCTTCCGCCTTGTTATCTAATCCACACCCTAATTACCCGATAAGGATTACCGTTACACGTCACGTGCGTCTCGATTGAAACCTATTTTTTATCGATACCATCAATTATTTTAGCTGCGAGGCTCGTTACATTCTTTACATTATTTGGACTCTTATACTCTCTTCCTATACCCTTGCTTTTTTCTTCGACATAGGACTCTTTTACGGGAACCAAATTTCTGGCACATACTCAGTATTGAAAAATAATAATTAATATACCGATACAGAAATATCGAATATTGAGTGACAAGAGTATGATGTCTGGACATATCGATCCCTAATCGAGCAGAAATAGAAAAACATAACGGCATTCGGCACAAAGTTCAAAGGGTTAAAGAAATAATAAGTTTCGTGCGTGGAAATAGCAGGAATGTTGAAACGTTAAATCATCGATAGCGTCGACGAGGTGTAAGCAATTCTGCCAGGGAATTTCCGTGGAACGAGAAAGTCTTTGGCCCTCGTCGAGGTATACAAAGAGCGTATTTACACGTCTCGTCACCCTCACGGTTTCCGCAGACGGCACGAAATAACGCGGCGAAAATACACGCTCGAGAACAGAGGCCGATCAATGGGTATTCGAATATAAATAGGTGCCCGGTGAAAGCACTCTGCAAATATATACTCGACACGCGCAGACGAAAGGGGCACCGCAGGTAGACACGAGTTCGTTTTTTTGTTTATTTATATATTTATTTATTGTGCCTGCTAGGAAATGGGTGGCGCGTGGCAAGGGTACATTGATCTTCACTATCGAACCTTTAACCCTCTTCCGTTTCGTGAGCCAGTCGATTTAGGGGCGAAACAACAAAGAGTATCATCCCTCTTCAATCATTTCAGATTTCCTTGTCATTTAATAAATCTTTTTTAAATTCTATTATATATTATAAATATGTTGATATTATTATTATATATTAAATGTTACATTCAACTACTCCAGTATCTTTTTAAGATAACACACTTCTCGCTTCATCGGGTGTTCCCAATTAATATCTACAACTTCCCGGATCCGTGACATAAAAATTCTCATTAAACATCCATTAAAGCGACGGGCAGATTGAATCGTAAAATTCGAGCGGATCGTTTAAGCATCAAGTATTAAAACACCAGAACGGTTCCGCGAGGATTCCCATATTTATGAAAGAGTCGTTGGTGGTAACCAAGTATTTCGATCCACCGTCGTATCCATTATTTCTTTATCGAGGTTTGCATCCATCGTGTTATTATTCTCGGGACGGGTGAAATAAATGCAAAGCGCGCGGGGGTGGGTGGGGGCGCGATTATTCAGTAGTTGGATGCAGGAAGCTTCCACTCGAAGGTTTCGCAGTATTATGAGTCACGAGTGGTTGGAATCGTTGGAACGGACCAACTTACTTACTCCTTTTCCGTTCTTCCTTCCTTCCTTCCTTCCGTCCGCTCTTCCTTCCAGAAGCGTTTTAAGGTCCTCCCGCGATGAATGCCGATGATCCCACGTGGCGTCCAAATATTTGGATCCCACAGCACGTACCACAGGAAAGGAGCATTCCGCTCGAAGGTAGAGAAAGAAAGTCTTTAGGATGAAAGAAGAAAGAAAAGTTTCGAGGATCCGCGGTCTAAGAAATCAGTCGGTTGTGTGGAAGGAAATATAGGCTTCGCTATGCCCGAGGAAACATGTTAAAACGATCGGGAGACCAACTTCCCCTCGCTTCCCAAGTGGTTTTCGATGTTGTTTTCTTATTTACCCTCGAAAGGGTTTATTATTCCCTCGGGTTTTATGAATATTGTACGGCATTTTCGTTTTTTAACCCTCGTTATGCCGTAGGTTTTATATCTGACCTCTAAGTACACGTGTAAAGTGGTGTTGGGGTCGGAAAGAGGATGGCTCGGTGAACTTCCAGTTTTTAGTTTTATTTGCTTGATGTTATTTTATGAGCGGTGGAAGATATATTTATTTCTACATCTTCTTTCAGAATTCAATTATGAAGTATTTTATGATGTATGTATTAGAGGTACCAGAAAGTAATTATCATAATTATATTCTTTTATAATAAACATTACTCTATTAGATAATCCCCATCGTCATCAAATATTTTTTATTTGCATAAGCTAAGTTATACCTATTTTAAAATGATTTCCTCGAGAGAATAGAAAGAGCGATAACAAAAAATTCTTTTCCTTTGATTAATTCTTATCGAGAAGATGAGATAGATATATGTATATTCGTACATCCTCGAAATGAGATTTTCATCGATCATTTGGAAGGACGTGGATGGTGGGGATACAGCGCGGAATAAATTACAATATCCGGCAGAGTGTTAAAACTCATCAACATTACTATCCATTATCTCCTTCATTAGCGAGACTTTCTCTTTTCCCGGGTACCTTTCTACCTCGGAACGAAAACCCCGCCACCGCAGAACAAATACGCCGCCATATAATCCGCGCTCTGAAATTAAATGAGCCGAGCTTTCACTCTCTCTTTCTCCCTCGGTCTTTGCATCCCCCGCCCTTCCCGAATCCCCCAGCATCCCCCTTTCTCTGTCCCCGGATATACGCGTATATTACACGTACCTTTTTCAAACGCGACAAAAGGTCGTTGCTGCATCCGCGAAAACTCTTGAATATCATGGAAATCCGGCCAGAAAAAAAAACAAGTTCTATAACGAAAAAGAATGCGAACAAGATTAAGATTAAATGGACATGGAAATGAATTGAACTATAGAATGCTTTATTTATAATAAATTATTATCCTTTGCAGGAATACACGATATTCGGTGAGGAAGCAGCGAAATTATTATAAATCTTTTTTCGGAGTTAAATATATTTTTTCCTCAGAAAATTCCAGGTTTTAAATAAAATCGCCGAGTAGAAGGCATTACATTATTATTTAAACTCTTGGAATATATTTATCACTTACCACCACTAGAACCATCGAAGATATATTATATAAGAATGGATGGTCAAATAAATTAATCGATTTAATTATGTCCATTATGCAACGTCAGTCGAAAAGGATCTCGGAAGATTATAAATTCCCAATTTATTTTTTATTAAATATAATGGACCCGTTGTTTGACTGCTTTGATAATTCCAGTGTTAAACTTAACATTTCTGCCTTTTTATTTTTGATTTTTATTTTTAAATTTCCAGCGAGATATTAAAAACTACTTTGATAAGCATTGCAGTGAGACTTGGAGAAACGAGGAGGAGGGGCCGGAAAGATTATGTGAATTCACCGATAAAAAACGAGGAAAAAACGGAGGATGGTGGAAGACCGAAGACGAGAGGGAGTCAAGTAGATCTTCTGTATTATAAATGTCGAGCATTTAATAGAAAGAACCAAGAAACGCCTTTCCAGGAAAAACCACGAGGTCCGAGTCGAGGGTGAACGTTCGAGTCGTTGATTTTAAGAAGCGAAGGAAAGAGGAGGAACTTTATTACTGCCGACATTTCCTATCCTCGTAATTCCTCCTGGTCGCACTTAATGACTGCAAATAAAAACCATCCCGTCTACGAAGATATTCCTCCATAATCCCGTAATCGCATCTTCAAAATTTTAATGCTCCAATGCCATTTCGCCGAAGAAAATGAAGCCATTAATAAATTCGTTAATGATTCGACAATCTAATTTATGGAAACAGAAATGTTTGGAAATCATGATTGGATGATGATTAAAGTCTTTCGCCGAATAAAATGCAGCGATTAATAACTTCGCTAATGATTCGATAATTTAATTTATGAAAACAGAACTTTTTGGAAATCACGATTGGACGATAATTAAAGTCTCATTATTAATATGAATCGATATCATATATTTCTCGGTGTTATTTAATCCTCATAAGCAAATAATTAAATACACATGTATCAAGATGAGTTACAATCTCCATCAAATTTGATCAATTTTTTCGGAGAAAGTTGAAGGAACAGCAATGTAGCGGTGTATTTTTCCGAAGTACATAAACACGTTAGAAGTTAGCTGAAGCTTTCGAAGAAAGTACCGAAGCCTAGGAAAAGAAATGGCACATGCCATTATTACAGCCGACCGCGTATTATTCTCCGAGTCGATGGAAGATATAATCGGTGAGCAGCCAGGAAAACTTTTGGATAACTTCTGGCCAAGTTATAATCGAAGTCAGCTTAATCGAGTTCGAAGATGGAGACTGATAATTAGGACATCGGCTCCCGATATTACGATGCCTTAATCGGAATCCTGTTTTTTTTGGCTACTATAGTGACTATTCATTTTCAGTTACTCATAAGTAATCAAATTTTCTATAAACTGTTTATTTAGTGTCGGATGACACTCGAATACCTAATTATTTGGTCGAGTCATAAGTTTCATTTTTTCAAATAAAATTTATTCGTTCATAAAATGAACTACTATGGACTTCAATCTAATATATTCGGCGTCATTATTAACTTCTTGTCATTTTTTAAGCAACGGTTTTGAATAAAAAAAACTTCTGGATGAACGGAACTTATTTGTGACTCAAACTAATATTTAGACGATGCTTGGATCTGCTCTAATAAAACCACGATTTCCGTCAGATTTTTATAAAACATTTTACAGAATTTATAGAAATTACGCAGTGCATATTTACATTGATAACAATCAAGGTGGAAAGTGTACATTGTTAAGACTTTTAATAAAGCGATGTGAGAGAACGAAGCTGGTATTTTTAACAACTTTTTTCCCGCGAGTAATTTCAACACCGTTGAACTCGTAAATTTGACTATTTCCTATTTATACTCCAGTAATTCCAAATAACTGTGCAAAATGGAGATTACGCGGGGATATGAAATTTCGCGATGGCGCTCGTAATGTACCTCGCGACGTAAAATACTGTAATGTTGAAGCGGTTCCACGTTTAAATAAAATAATCTGCGTTAAGAAGAATGAAAATCGGATCAAGAAATTGTGAGCGCGGTTTCGCGCGGCAAAAAGTTCGCGAGTTAAATTTTCGCGGAACGAAACAGGGGCATTTTTTTGTTGGTTAATTCTTTCTCTCTCTCTTTCGACAGGGTGGTTTCAAGGGGATTATTTACGTCGGATATTTTTAATATTCGTATTCGCACGCCGGATCGAGGTAAACAAGATACTTTTATCGGTCAAAAACGTACCTCCCCCAGCTATTATCCTAGATATACGTTTCCACGGGAACGTTTGCCGAGTTTTAGGTAAATTAAAAAATACGCCGAACCGATTGGACAAAGCTAAACCGTCACTATTTTTTTGCCGACCAACTTTCGGCTCCCGCCGAATGAAGAGTGTTCATTCGTTCGTAAACAAAAAAAAAACAGTTTCGAACGTAGAACCGCCGGGTTCATTTCGGATGGATAGGTTATTGATAACGGTATAAAAAACAAGTTTTAAACGTCGGAATATCTTCGTGTGTTGCCACACTACTTTATGATCGAACTTTGAATACATGTTTGACTTTTGTCAAATAAGCGGTTAATAAAATTGAATTAACCTTGACACGAACTCTTCACCTTGTACCTTCTTTATCGAGCACTTTAATGGAGGCTAGATATAATTAAAATAATTGTACTCTATTATACCATTTATTCTCGTCAACTCAATATATTCCGAATTATATGATCCCCTTCGAATGAGCCAGGTATTACAAGGCAATTAACAGGTTGACTTTGCGATCCAGGATTTGGCTCGAGGTTTGTGTATTTTTATTTTGATGAAGTTCGAAGATATTCTACGCGTATCCGATCGTGTTTCGAGAGGTCTAATTCGTGGTAATTCATAGGTACTCAACGGGACGAGTACTTATAAGGTACTGGAGAATGAAGTAAGATGAGGAGCGCGAGAATGGGCGGTGTTTGAGGGTCAGGTGTCAGGTTGATCATAGGAGTGTTGGGTCCGGTGGGACGTATGCGTGTAGGTATTATGTAAGCACCTTAGAGGAGGCATAAGGCGAGCGATCTCGCGCGTGTAATCCCCGACAGGTACGGGGTTTCGAGGACAATGGCGCATTAACCCAACGCTGGTGCTCTCCTCGCTCTGGAGATGTGTAGTACGTCAAGATGGCCCAATGGGAGAGTACATCTCCACTCATGCTCATTGTCAGTCGAGTGCCGTTGCCATTGTACCGCTTCCACCCGCTTCCATCCTCCACCACCCGCTTCCACCGCGTACCCTCACGCTCCGCCGCGTTTCACGTGTCTACCCTGCATCCTGTTCCACCCCCCGGCATCCTCCTCCTCTCTCTACCCTCGCGTCAACTGACAATTTCAATATAGCCACCCTGCGTGTATCCTGTTCAGGGCGCAACCCCTTCCTGCTACTTACTCCGTTGACACCCACCCCTTGTTTCGAGTCGTTGGAATCGTAGAGTGGTAAATTTTGATAGTGCAATGAAACCCTTCCTTGGGATGGGGTTGAAATAATGGTTGAAGCACCACGGGAATTTTTATCGCGTGGTGCAACGTTGATAAGATGATATTAGAATCCATAACTGGATTGAAGTATTGCGTTGATGTTAAGTATTTTTTTTAATCAAGTGTAATTGGGATTCTTTCTCTGACACGTTTCCATGAGTACTCGAAGGTATCTATGATACGTTGACTTTGAGGAATGAAATGTTCACTCGGCTAGAATAAGGATCTACAACTCTCTCATCGTTTTCATTTCGAAGATAGGACAGATCTGTTGGCAGGGACTTCTCCGTCTCCGCAATGCGGTTCAAATAAAGTCGAGGATTCTCGTGTCGGTTCTTGGGTGGTAAGAAGGTTTTCGTGGCTACCTGTCAGAAGGGTACCTTAATGAAAGAGCAAAGGGACGTCTCTCGTTAATGGCCCCGACTTATCCTCGAGACAATCTTCTCCCTTGGTTCAGGGTCGTACGGTAGGAAAAGGCACGCGAGTCTTTCGCGGTTGGCGCGCCCACGTAATGCTATTACACGCACAACGACCCTCGATCATCTGACCCATCACTTCGAGTCCGTTTGCATCTATGTTAATTACTTCCGTGGAAATGCACGAGAAAGATTCACCCCGACAATATTCTTTGGGTATTCAGCCAATATTTACAGCTTTTTTTCCACGATAATGAATAATAGCACAAATCAATTCTACTCTATTTTTAGTTATTTTTTTGTGTGAAAGTTCTACTTCGAAGATGTTCTCTAAACATGTGGGATATTTATATTATTCACGGGTATTGAAATCATATATTATTTATTTTATAATTAATTTTATATTGATAGCCATGGAGGACATAAATATCCCACGTATTAAACGAATATTGTCTGGGTGGGACCGTCGTGAAAAAATGAATGAAAATCGTAAAGTACAATTTATATGTACGAGTAATTATTATCGAGAAAAAAAGCTTTAAATACTGCTCGAATAAGCATGTAATATTTAGCATAAGAAAATATTCAGTTATATGAATTATACTCGGTTTTTCATAATAATTATGTTTGTTATACACACGCGCGAAATTAATTCCGCGTATACAATAAAATATTACTGCTCAAGTACATAAAATTTCTGAAATTAAAAAGCATCCTTCATGTTACATTGCATAGGGTGCACACAGTGAGAATGGAAACCATTCGGTTAATTAACGAGCAAACCATTACAAAAATTGGTTTCCACTTTTTGGGATTACTTCAATTTCCCTCGAACAATATACACATTTCCCTACCACTTTCCTCATATTTTTCCACCGCACATATTTCCACTACTTCTTTACAACCCTTATTTCACCGTAATAAAGTGCACTAGATTTTATTTCAACCCAGATATAATTCCAATAAGAATGCAGATTACTTTATCAATCAGCCATCACATTAAAATTATCTGAATCTTCCAGAAGTCATCTTTTCTCCGTGCAACCCTCATCGACAGTTCTCGAAAGGTAATTTCAACTTTTCTCGACACACAATTCCGCGAATGGAAGAGGAGGGGGAGGACGGGGGGGGGGGAATTGTCGTTGAAGATAATTAAGGTGAAAAATGCGCATAGGATATGCTTACATTTCAGACTGGTGGATTCTATGCCACCCGCGAGGGATTTTCACAAGTTCCTCGGCTGTCACGTGGTCACGCCCGGTCCTCTTTATAATTCCATTAAAAGGAAACTTGGAAATTTCCCAGGGGACTCGTCACTCCCGGTAACTTTCTGTTTCGTAGCTCCTCACACGAGGAACGTTACGTCCGAGGGAGAAAGGTGCGATTCACCCCCCCTCGATGCACTCCGATCAAACACCCCCAAAAAACTTTTCAAACGAATCCGAGAACCGGTGACAATAATATCTGCGAATTTCGTGAGACTTATCAGTGGCTTAACCCTTTGCACTACATATCATTATTTTCAAAGTTTGTTCTCAGCCAACTCCGATTTTATTTTTTCTGCTTTCAATATCTGATCTTAGGAATAAAGAAATTGCTTGCACTTATTTAAAGTTTATTTTTTATTAATAATACTGAGCAGTAAACAAAACAAGGCTTTCATGTACCACAGATATTTATATATATACTTTTTATTATTAACGAACTTCGTGATAATTAATTAATTGTGTACCTTCATCTAGAATTTTCATTTTGAAGATTTGGAACTTGCGAAGTACTGTATAGAAGTTCTTGCTTATATTAATATTGTATATATTAATTATTATGTATTATATATTATAGTAATATTGTCTTCGATATTGTATATCGATTGTATGAAACTATTAATTGTATATTTTAATAAAAATGTTTAAATCTCCAGAATCTATTAACGTACAGTAAAAGGTGATACCACGATGAATATTTTTGTTCTTAATTCTGGGGTATTCTTTTAAGGCTGCTTATTAAGTTGCATTAAATGCATTATTAAATTAATATTTGTCCATCAGAACTGCAGAATCCTTCATATCACAGTGAAACAGAATATCGAGTCAAAAGTTTCCAAAGCATTCCATGCACCGGGTATCTCATAATAATGAAATCTACAAACTCCATTACGCAAGTTGAATTAATTAACTGTTCATATTTCCATCCTATTTCTGTCTCGCTTCACGGGCTAATAACTCGGGTGATTTAAACATAAAGGATAAATCATTAGCTTGCAAATAGCCGTAATAATATTCCAAGTTTTTTTTGCTTATTAATCTTCATCCTCGATAAAGTTGGAACAATTGTATCGTCGGGAAACGCGGCATCCCGAAAACAAGGACGAATTCCAAAATGGAACATCGGGAGGAAAGTTTCGGGACGAACCTAGCCACGAAACAGCTCGCTATAATGATGTCCATGTATTTCATTATGCAAGGCGAATTAATTAACTGTTTATAATTTCATCCCGTTTTTGTTTCACTGTACGAATTAACCCCTTCGTAGTCCGAGCGATATTATTTTGACGTATCCCGGACGAGCCTCGAGGCTTATTATTTCCTATTTGTTTCCAGGATACTGTTAATTAAACATTTCTAATTTCACCTCATTTTTATTTCATTTCACGGATCAACGCTTTCGTACGCAGCGTTAAATAAGGAATAAAATCAACGAAGGTTGTCACCGGCATTTTCGCTGGCACGAATAAACCGGCGGATTAACAAGTAGAATTATTATGTCATGCTAAAAATGTAAATAGCATGTTGAGGAAGATAGATTCGATACCAAAGCAAATTCAAAGTGTCGCAAAAAAAATCACGGTTTAATTAACATCAGAACTACAGAAACCGCGAAAATTACGTGTCCGTGGGATTCAATAAAAACCTTCAAAATTATAAGGCTCCATTTTCTGAGATTTAAAATATAATAACGTTAGAATATAGTAACATTAAAATATAATAACGTTAAAATATAATACACAGAGAGAAGGTTAGGGACGTATACCTAAATACATATATATCGCTGAACACATTGTACATAGTTATTGCGTTATTAAAGTGCATAAAGTGATATTTCCCTAGGAAATTTGATATCCTACATTACTGTCACCTTATAATTCAATCGACAATGAAAACTGGGTGGAAATTAAAGATTCTATTTCGAAGGGAAGGGCGATGATTAAACGAGCCGAAGAAGTGAGAGTGCCGTCGGAGAAAAAGTCCCGAGGCATTCGACAGTAGTAGGGCCAGGCAAGACCCTGTCCCTTCGATGGCCGGGCCAAATGGAAGATCTGCAGAAAGTAATATTAATAGCTCGATATAAAGGGGATAATCCACGCGGCTCTTCTCCTGGCTTCTGGCTATTTGTTACGATCAATACGGGACGCTGTCCGAGGGCTCGTTTTTCAAACGCCGGCACGGGCATTTTTCGTCCACCTAATAATCCGAGGGTGGCCACGTGAAAAACTGGCCTGGATACCCTCCTTGATTCATTTCGGAGGATATTCATATTGCGCCGATCGAATCACCTGCGATTTTTCATTCCTCGAGAATCTTTTTTTCGAATCCCTCCGAAGGACCCCTGACACCGGAAACACTTTTGGCCGCGCGGCTTTTTTTACGAATTCGAACGGAGTATCGATATAACTTATTGTTAGTAGTCTTCAGATCGTGTCTATGAATATGATACGATTTTTTAACACTAGAACTACTCCCAATATAGTCAGCCATATTTATGTATATCTTCTTAAAAATAGAATGGAAATACAATTTAATCGATTTAATTATGTTTATCATGTAATATTATAAATATGAATATTCTATTAAATACCACCACTTTGACTGTTTTGATAGTTCTAGTATTTATTTATTCAGTTATAATAAGACTTAAAGAAAAATGAATTTCAAACACCGCCATTTACTTCAAAAATAATTTCGCGAGCAGACAATTAATATTTTCGTAGTATCAAAAATGTAGATACAATATAAAAAAGCAAGATTAATTTTGCACTCTGCTGTTTATCCGCAAATTGATCTTGGGTCTTGACTTTTCTCATGAAAAACTTATGTCTCATGTTGTAGTCTCCCATAACGAGTATAATTACGATCGACACAAGGCGAGGCATTTAAGTATCACCGAGTTGAAGTAAACGGACGGGTAATCAACGTTTGATCTTTGTTTTTATTCCAACGATGACGAACCTTTACGTCGGTGCCGGACAAGCGGCCACGTTTGTTCGATAAGCCACGAAATAATGCCAGACGTCGAATAAGGAAAAGATAATATCGTGAGCCGCGATGTATGAACTTTGCGTGCAAGTATCTTCTTTATTCTTTTTATTCCCTTCGGATCGAAACGATGCCGTATCACGTCTTCTTGATCGACGCGAGCTTAGTCGTAATTATACGCGGTTAATTACTTATCTCCCCGAGAGATCGTTGTCGAGACCGCACTCGTTAAGCATAATAATCGAGGATAATTCTTCGCGAGCGTCCACAAAAATTGATTATTTAGCCAGAATTTAGGGTGTCATCTTCTATTGTAATATATTCATAATTATCGATAAGCGAAACTAGTAACAAAATTATTATTTAAAATGACGGGTCTACAGAATTTAATAAAAATATTAAAATTTATATAATGAAAATTTTATATTAAAATCTAATTTTAATTTAATATTAAAATGATACATTCAAATTTATATCATGTATCACAACGGAAAAATGAAATCAACCAAAAGTAACATGGCATTACGGAGGATTAATTTCATAAAGGCATAAATTCCCCTTCCAATATTCTTGGCTCAATAATTATTTCAGGCATAAAACTGCAGTAAACAAAAAAAATAAAACAGCAGGTTCCTTGAATCCCGGGTGCCTTCGATGAAAAGGGAATATTGGAATTCGCGTAAAAGCAATAATAGAGAGTGATGGGTACATTAAGCACAGTATTAAAATTCTTGAGCCGAAGATCGCAGGGAAATCGCGATATATAAATTCCGCGGGGGAAGATGGAGGGTGGATCCTGGGATCGATATTGCAATGCTGCACGCGGAATCCCCGTGGATGTCGAGCTTTCGAGTCACCGGTTGGTGCTTAATAATATTTTTTTTATAGCTTGAAGGAGCGAAGGGGCGAAGGGAAACGATATCGTTATAATATATCGGCTCGAGCAATAACAGTCGGCGGGGACCGTAAAACGAAGTGGCGCGTAAACGACGCCCGGCCTCGGCATATTGCCACGTGGATAATTGATTCCGTTACGTTTTAAAGAATACGGTGCCTAACATTCGCGCCGCATCTTTTTCCCGCCCACCCTTCCTGTTTTCCTCTTCCACCACCACCTCCAGCAAGACAATTTTCCCGGCAGTCGATTCAATCGTGGAAACCTCCCCTGCTAAATAGTAGTCCCAACGAACGTCATCGTTCTATATTTTTTATTACCAAGCATTTTAAACACTTCGTCCCATCGCGCGATAAAACGTGACAGGAACAATTCTCTGATTAACGGATATTGAATTCAGACAGTTTCGAATGCATCGCACTTTCGGAGCTTCTTTAATATCGCTGGAACTGCTTTCACGCTTCCTCCGTTGGAAATGAACATTTTTATAGGAAAATACGAATTCCTTATTTTATAGAAGACCTTCGAGTGTACCGTTCGTAATATATATTCTTCATATAAAATTCATTCCAGCCGAAGTAAGTCAATATTATTAAATACGATCTTATTTCGTGTGCAATATTCTTCTACTTGGAGGAACTAGTTTTGTTAAGTAATACGCGATAATAATAATATTAATGTCTCTAATGATGATAATATCTTGAATTAATTCATTGTGTAATTGCTATTTTGTGTTTATGTTGAAACATTCCGAAATTGCGGTACAAATATGTTATTCGTAACAAGTATTTTTAATATAAAATTCATTCTCGCCGAAGTAAATTACCACAATTAAATAGGATGTTTTTTTTACATCCACCATTTCTCTACTTTGGAAACCTAAGTTTTTCCTTATTCAGCAGCCACGATATTTCGTATATCACCAAAACGCATACGTATTTCGTGTCAGCCCGATTTCGCGGAGGGTCATAAATAAATTCAAATATCCGTAGCCCGGGAAAAGGCACGGGGGAGAAACATTTTCCTAATAAATTCCCAAATGAATATACCATTCGGTGATATTTTGGGAGCGAGGCGGGTATGCATGATAACCGGCGTTCATTTGGATTTGTTTTCCGTTGATCGATATGAGTTTCGATCGAAATGAGGGAAATACATGTCTCATCGAATTGAATCCATCTCTTCGAAAGAGTACCAAGGCTTTCCAAAGCGGAATTAGTGGATCGGCCGCACGAAACTAGCCTGGTTTCACGAGTGGAGCCACTCGATTGGATCGCTGGAACTCGATATTCCATATTGCGGTGTAACTCTCCTCGAATCATCGAGTAAACCCTGTATACTCGGTGTTTCTCAAAGGGATAGGGCCTACGGATATCATCGTCGTAATTATATTGGCAATATTGCATTCTTAATACTAGAACTATCGACAATATATTTAGCTATTTGTATATTTACGTGTACGTCCTCCAAAATAAGAATAAATGGGAAAAGTAAATTAATGAATTTAATTATATTCATTATGCAACATGAGTCGCACGAAATCGCAGCAAATGAAACGTTATAAATTTGAGCGTTTTCATTGTATCCCGTAAGCCCGTCATTTTTTACGGTTTTGGTGTTAACAATAAAGTTCTAGCATAGACTCTTCGGTACTTCTGGCTCTGAAGCCAGAACGGTTAGAAGAATTAAATTTTTAATAACTTATTAGATTTTGGGTGGACTATTAAGCCAAAAAAATTTTAATCCACTTCTTTCGACCCAAAACGGTCCTAGAACATTATTAGGCATCATGTACCATCGATTTGGGTCATATAGGAGCGATTTTGGCGACTTTTAATTTTTGACAATTTTGAAGGTATACCCCTTCACATTTTTTCGATTTCGGGATGACCCATTTTTTGGCCAACAAAATTTTTTAACCGCTTCTTTCGACCCAAAATCGTCCTAGAATATGTTTATACATCATCTACCATCGATTTGGGCCACTTAGGAGCGATTTTGGCGACTTTTAATTTTTGACAATTTTTGAAGGTATACCCCTTCACATTTTTTTGATTCTGGGTCGACCCATTTTTGGGCTAAAAAAATTTTTTAACCGCTTCCTTCGACCCAAAATCGTGTTAGAATATGTTTATACATCATCTACCATCGATTTGGGCCATTTAGAATTGATTTTGGCGACTTTCATTTTTTGACAATTTTTGAAGGTATACCCCTTCACATTTTTTCGATTCTGGATCGACCATTTTTCGGTCAAAAAAATTTTTTAACCGCTTCTTCCGACCCAAAATCGTCCTAGAATATGTTTATACATCATCTACCATCGATTTGGGCCATTTAGAATTGATTTTGGCGACTTTCATTTTTTGACAATTTTTGAAGGTGTACCCCTTCACATTTTTTCGATTCTGGATCGACCCATTTTTCGGCAAAAAAAATTTTTTAACCGCTTCTTTCGACCCAAAATCGTCCTAGAATATGTTTATACATCATCTACCATCGATTTGGGCCATTTAGGAGCGATTTTGGCGACTTTCATTTTTTGACAATTTTTGAAGGTATACCCCTTCACATTTTTTCGATTCTGGATCGACCATTTTTCGGCCAAACAAATTTTTTAACCGCTTCCTTCGACCCAAAACGGTCCTAGAATATGTTTATACATCATTTACCATCGATTTGGGTCGTCTAGAATTTATTTTGGCGACTTTCAATTTTTGACAATTTTTGAAGGTATACCCCTTCACATTTTTTCGATTTGGGTTCGAGCCATTTTTTACCAATAAAAATTTTTTAACCGCTTCTTTCGACCAGAAATCGTCCTAGAATATGTTTATACATCACCCACCATCGATTTGGGTCGTGTAGAAGTGATTTTGGCGACTTTTAATTTTTGGCAATTTTTGAAGGTATACCCCTTCACATTTTTTCGATTTGGGTTCGAGCCATTTTTGACCAATAAAAATTTTTTAACCGCTTCTTTCGACCAGAAATTGTCCTAGAATATGTTTATACATCACCCACCATCGATTTGGGTCGTGTAGAAGTGATTTTGGCGACTTTTAATTTTTGGCAATTTTTGAAGGTATACCCCTTCACATTTTTTCGATTTGGGTTCGACCCATTTTTGACCAATAAAAATTTTTTAACCGCTTCCTTCGACCCAAAACGGTCCTAGAACATCATTATGCATCAGCCACCATCGATTTGGGTCATGTAGGAGCGATTTTGGCGACTTTTAATTTTTGACAATTTTTGAAGCTAGACCCTTTCACATTTTTCCATAAGCGTTACTGCTAAAAAGCCGATTTATAAACTCGCGATAGGTAAAGTGTTGATCAACTATTTTTGTTACTTTCCCTGCAAAATGTGTAGATTTTGAATGTATTTACAAATTCATTCAACATCCAAGGTTACACGTCTCGAAACTCAATAAATCAAAAACAGTATGGAAATTTCTGGACACGTGTAACCGACGTTCCGCAAACACGCGACGACTGTGTCAAATACAAATTAACCGGCATATCGTGATTGATATCGAAACTAATAACGTTCGTAAAACTGTTCGAACATATCGACGCAATTTACATTCCTATTATCGCGCTTCGCCGAGTAATCCAATTTGTTATAAATTGAAGCCGGACGATTATGCGATTTATCATTAATTATTACGTTTATGATCGAAACAATGTTATCAATTTTCCGGGCGCATTAATAAACCAAAATACAGGTATTAAGTCGTTAAAAGAATACTATAATATCCGTGCAATTTGGAATGTTATCGTGCCGAATGAAATTATTTTATTGAAGTAAAATGAACGATTAAGGTTATTTATTAAATATTATAGTACTCTTAATCGATAATAATAATAGTAAAGTTCTTTATTAAATATTTATAATACGAATCGACACGCGTCGAAAGAGCGGATGAAAAGTGCTGTTTCCTGCTCGTTCGAAATGTGTTTTTATTTAAAGACACTTTGAAGACCGACAAACCGACCTACCGGAGACACGCGACGCTTATTTATAGTCGGTGTCCCATGAATTCTGCGATATGCAGACGAATGCTCCCCAGGGAGAGAAACGTGTTTTCATCTCGATTTCCGGGCACTGGGTCGATGGAGACCCAGAAACGGCCCAAAAGTACGAAGGCTATCAGCAAATTCCGAATATTCTGCTAATAATATTCATCCAAATACAAATGATAAATACAAACCCCATAAAACCTTGATTTAATTCATGAAAAACATTGCGCTTGAATATGCACCGATGAAAAATAATTTCGAAATTAAAATAGAATTTTCCAATTTGCAGATGAAAGTTTCCTAGGAAGAGGAACGTGAGACCCAAAAGTGGCCCGGAAATGACCCAGAAACGGAAAGTATCTGGAAAATCCCCGGAAAATCTTAACTTGATTCGTTGAAAACATTCAAATTGAATGTACACCGATGGAAAATAATATCGAAATTCGTGTAGAATGTTCGCGATTAGATCTCGTTGAATAAACGAGAGCATGTGAACATGCTTGTATTAGTATCGGTGTAACGTTACGGAATAATCTTCCCTGGTGGTTTAGATCACTTTGCGGAAGGTATCGTGGTATGTATGTAGCTCGTTTATGTTGCGCATCGCCGCGGGGTGTGCGGTATCCGTCCGAAAGTCGAGGAACGTTTTAGGGATAACCGGAGAATACAAGCCAATAGGCCTTTATCCGAGGTTGCGCAACCCAATTCCTTCGTTTTATACCCGAACCGTTATCCGTGTCCAAGAAAAATACGATTATCTATCCGCGAGCTGAATTTTCCATTAAAAAAACACTCTACCCTCGATCTCGAGTGCTTTCCTGACGTCCATCTTGACCTGGCATTTAATTATCCGAAAGACACCCTTCGAGCAAGCTATTCGACGACTAACTCGTACTTTCATTATTATATTTTTATATGGTTTTATGTAATTGTCAAAAATAGTAAAGAAATTGCATCCACCAAATTACTAAATTATAATCGTGATAATTCTCGATTTTGATATTTTAATCTTATGATTAATGTATTTTATACACCTTTATATAATTGTAAAATACCACATAAATTGCACCCAGACACCTTTATATAATTATAAAATATCAAAGAAATTGCATCCACAAAATCACAATCGTGTTAATTCTCGATTTTAATATTTTAATCTTATTATTGATATATTTTATAGACCTTTATATAATTATAAAATACCAAAGAAATTGCATCCACAAAATCATATTCGTGATAATTCTCGATTGTTCACGTTGACGTTTCGCGAGTCGGAAGATCGCGGAGAAAGGTCGACCTGTTCTTCTCATGGAAAAGAAAGTTGAGATGAAAGAGGAAAAGGATGACGAAGAAGAAGAAGAAGAAGAAGAAGAAATATAAGAAAGCTCGGGAAGGTCTTTGTTCTTTCTCGCTATTTTTGAGCAGTTTCGAGACAGCCGTATCCCCTTCCGTTCACGCGGACATATGAGCCTGCAATTCTGCACGTGCTCGCACCATGAATGAGCATCGTGGTGTGACTCGACGTCCCAGTTGCATCTGTGCACCTGATGCATCTATGTATGAGCCGTACTGCACGATGAATGGAACGAAAAACCTCCGCCGCGATTCCACGTATCCCAAGAAATGAACTCTCACCGACGTCCGAATACCAAACGGATCGATTCCTTCGACATTCTCCAACACCTTCTTCGCCATTATACCTCAAATATTTCATTTCTTACTTCAATTATACTTTTATATTTATTTCCATCATTGATAATCAAATACCGCGTTGATTAATGGAAGAAATCAATTTAGAATACAAACTGATTTCGTTCCAGTAGAAATAATAAGGTATATGTTTAAATGAATTATTCGTGACATGCTACATTTTGCTTCAATTGCTTGGGAATATAATACCTGGCAATATATAATATAATAATGTAATAAGATAACGACTCGGTCATGAATTTTTAAGCGACGAAATTCCTTTCGTGAATTTCTTAAAATACAATGAAATATATTACAAGAACTATCCAGGAATGTACGAAAGGATCTAGCAAGAATGATATCGCGCGACAAGTCGTGCCAATCATCGTTCCATTGTTTACGTAAGGCATTTTCGAGCATAAAGTTAGACAAAAGATAAGGGATAGACGAGAGGAGAGAAAGGAGAGAGCACGTAGAAATTCATCGACGTTACCTCGGAACGAGATAGAAAGTCCAGAATTTCCGGATGCGGAAATGGAGAGCACGTGACTCGAGCCAATTTCCTCTGTGGATGTAGGTACAGATCGAGTGTCTCGGAATGACGTAGTTGCATACGTAAAATGAAGAAATTACGGAACGTGCCTGACCTTCTCGAGTAACTTTCAAATTTACCTACTTGGCAGTTATTCCAGGTACCTATTGATCCTCGAGGAAATACCAAAACTACCCCTTCTGAGAATCGACTAACGATCTTCTCCCTAATTCGCGACGATTCGAATGTCCTTTCAATCGATTTACGTAAACTTACTGTTAGTGTATTATATTGTATGTCGTAAATATCAATATTTGACGCGTGACAGTGTATTGTTATTCAATTATTAATTCCCTCATTTTATGGATTCTTCGTATCAATTAATTAGTGAATATTAGAATATACTATTTCAAACCTACAATATCTTAAATCTTTAATGTCAACCGTATAATTGTGAATGAGATTTTAATTCCCGGATTAATAATTTCATTTATTATCTATAAAATATACTATTATATTTTATAGTTAGTCGTACTATCAAACAGAACAAAATGATAGTTATACAACATTGTTCAACAGAAAGAGATAAAGCATACCCACTAATCGTCTCTCATAATCAAGCTTTTTCGTGAAAGTAGACTCCATTAAATTAAAACACGGAGTAATAGGAAAAATAGAAGAATCTGATAGCAAATATTTTTGAGCCTCTAACGAGGTACATCACGAAACAGCATAATCACGGTTCCATTATCGTCAGCAAAAAAAAATACAAAAGCAACGAGTACACCGCCGAATGGGTTTCGTACTAATTTATTATTCATACTCGTCTTTTGTTAATATCCTTTATGATTCCTCGCCATTAGACCAATGTAAAATTAACGCGAGTAACACGGGATTATAAATCATATTTTTCGCTTTATTAATCCTTTGCTCCGCGATGTCGTTACGAGATAATTCTCAATGTCAAAGGCGTCAAAGGCAAAATAATGAACGCGCATAAACATTTTAATGATATTACACCGATCTTAATAAACGTTGGGAATTCTGGATGAATTATTATGGCAGGTTTAGAGACATTATTTTAAGCGTAAAACGGTTCATTTTTCCTGCAGTAAATTAGAGTGTATGAACACCGAATTAATCGTAATTTTTTAATCGAATCAATTAATATCAATTCTACCTTGTATTATGAGTAACACAGGAAACATTCTGTCAGTGGATCGTTTTAATGCGGATATCACTACGACACTTCATTGTTTCGAGAAACACACGTCTCCTACGCGTTTCCGGTTCTTGTTGGATATAAAGAGCTGCACGACTAACTGCACCGACCGACTGCACTCGGACTGAATAGTCGTTTACTTTCTCGAATAAATTATTATTGCAATATTCATTGAGACAATTCTAAATCGGCCATTTAATGAAATTACTAAATATGGATTTTCTAATTCATTCTCCATTTACGACTGTTTTAATTTCCACCGTCGAATATATTTATTGATATGAATCTATTGCTGTTATGAAATATGGGATTTCAAATTAATTCTCCATCCACGCATGTTTCAATTTCCGTTGTCCAACAAATGCTTATGTATTATATTGGAATATATATAAATATATTTGAATGACCAAATATAGAATTTCAAATTAATTCCCCATCCACGTACGTTTTCATTTCGAGTGTTCCAAACACACAATTCCGAGTCAAGAAAAGAAAATCATCAATTTCCGTCGGCTAATAGAATTTTCGTGCGCGGGTGGACGAAAGAGGAATAAAATCAAGCGATACAGAAGAAACGTGAGGAAAGTGTTACAGAAGCTGAATAGGAAGCGGTAGACGAAGAAAGTGAAGGAAGAAGGAGAAGGAGAGGAAAGAAAAGAAGGATAAGAAGCATAAGAAGGCGAAGAAGAAGGAATTGACCTCCGTGCCCCGGTAATTGCTTGTTTTATCTTAATAAGCGTACATACCACGCCGGCTCACAGCGGTTACATCGTCTAACGTATCCCGTTTAATTAAAGCACGTTGCACGAGCTAAGGCAATCTCTCTCTCTCTTTCTCTCTCATCTCCCTCTTCCTGTCCTCTACTTTCTTCAATTCTCTCCGCCACCTCTCTGCTTCTATATCCCATTATTAACGCGTAAAACGGAAGGATAATTTAGAATAATCTTCCGGTATAATGCCCGAACAATGACAATATTTGCCGAGCTGCAGGGAAAATTGTTAACCCTGTATACCTATATACACCTGCTTAAACGTCGGATCCAAGTTTACATTTTCTTTGTATAGAAATTAAGGCGGAAATGTATTTGCAGGAATGTTTCACATCGTTAATATTTTTGCGCGCACTGTAAACATTCAACGGTCTCGCGTTTCTTGTTGAATTTATGAAACGATTTTGGATTTGCGGAAGAATGTAATTTATTAAACGAGTAACGTGTTGTATCAAGGAATATTAAGGTTTCGGTGTAAATGTTGATTTGTGCGAGAAAATGAAAGAAGATTAATAAATTTGTTCTCCGTAATACTATTTCGGAGAATGCTATAAAAATCAATCTTAAGGGTTGTAACGTGTTATGCACCGTCACGAAGCCATTCCAGTCAATTATTATTCTATAAATCGTCGAGCGACAATATCGATTAATTCTTTATCGTGTTACCCCAAGTTCCCGAGACCTAATTAGTTTCTAAACAACGCGAGTTAATCCGTCGCAAATTGAACCCTAATTTCTCAAAGTTACAAATTGGATAGACAGCAATATGGACCGGCATTCAGACACTCGGTGCAAACCCGATAAATCCAGATTATATAAAATCCGCCTCGTATGTTATACGCTCGACAATGTACCGATACAAATCTCCCGTTAATCCCGGACAATAAGGTGTTAAAATTAAGGCGCGAGACACTGGAATTATGACATGTGTTAAGAAGTAAAGAAGTCGATTTACAATGTGACGATTTCAACAATCTCGGCGCAAGACGCTCGAATTTTAACAGGGGTTAAGAAATAAGGAAATCTATTGATAATGTAAAAATGTTTTCATTAAAATTAAGCCACGAGATACTGGAATTTTAAAAGCGGTTACAAAATAAGGAGATCGTTTGAGGATATGACGATCGTTAAGATGAAGACGCGAGACACTGAAATTTGAACACAGATGCATCATGGTGAAATAAAATTTCTGAAGGAACAATTTGTGATATTCGAGGAGGAATGGACTCGCGAAGGGGGGTTTAAGTCTCTAAAGAAATCCATTGAGAATGTGACGATCGCGGAACAAATGGCGGAGGACTTCCCGGGTTCCACGAAACAAGGGAAGAAACGGTGTTCTCGTAAAGTAGCGAAAGACGAACTACTCGGATCTCGAGCCGGCAGCCACCAATCTACCCTGTAAACGAAGACACATCGGGGTTTCGCTTTCCGTGCCGTTCGAAAGACCAATTTCGCCGTTCCTTGGCCGTCTGCTGCCACGTTAATCGTTATTTATGACCACGACTACTTTCTTTGTATAAATACGTTGGTATACGTGCGCATTTACCAACCATTGTAGATCTGGCATTTATTTGCTTATCGATCTACGAAGCGAGATCGCGGATTGAAACGATCCACGCAACTTGGAACTCCTCTTCGATCTCCCATCATTTTTCTCCCCAACGAAATTCCCTCGGATATCGAAGGGATGATTTATTACTAATTTCTAGTTATCGCGATATATGCTCCGGGAATATTCCTTAATTTTGTTACTCCCTAAATCTCACGGTAAATCTTACTAGCTTTCTCCATCCACCGACGTGATTTTTCTTTATTTATATCGAAATTGCGGACAAGAAGAATACTCTGGAATTGGGGCTGTTTCGTTTACTCGTTAATTTACTTGTATGTCCTGGATGCTTTATCGCCGTTTTTTTACCGTTCCGATATAAATCAGACAATAAATGAAATAGTATGAAATTGGTGTTTGGTGTAATTAGTGTACTCACGAGTTACGATGTGGAAATGACGAGGGAAATTGAATTTTTTGGGACTCACCTGAAACAGAGAAAATCACGCTTCTATTAGCAATATTACATTTCATATCTTCAGTGTATTGTATAAGATTCATTGATATTTTAAGTTAAAGATATTCAATGGTTTTCGAATATCGTAAAAAATCATTCTTTTATTTCCCGAATTAATAATTAAGGATGTAATGCCTAATAAATTACTTCCGCAGAAAAGATCATAAATATCATCCCGCATCACCACCACCACTTTCATTAATTTCCCCTCACTAAATATCAATAAACAGCGGCATTTCATAAAACCATGTCACGCAGTACCATAAACTTCTCATAGGAAATATAAACTTTACGAGTTTCTTCGAATTAGCGATGCTTTCGAATACAATAAACGAGATAAGAAACCACAACATTCATAAAAAAAGTATCTTCCTGCACTTTACTTCTTGGAAATTAATAATTATATTAATATCCTAGCTCTTATTAATCGCTAAAGATTATTTCATACTTGGGTCATAAAGTCATACACCAAAAAATAATATTAAAAAATTGCATCTTTCTGTATCGTTTAATTTCTTGGTGATTTATAATTATATTATTATAATATTCTGGCTTTTAATCATAGTTTGGAAGCGTTAAAAAGTTCAGCCAGAAAGTCATATATTAAATAATAACTTTCAATAATACTGAAAAAATAGCATCTTAATAATTATATTATTATAATATTCTGGCTTTTAATAATAGTTTGGAAGCGTTAAAAAGTTCAGGCAGAAAGTCATATATTAAATAATAACTTTCAATAATCCTGAAAAAATACCATCTTACTGTACGTCATTCCTTGGTAATTAATAATTATATTAATATCCTAGCTTTTATAAATCACTCGGAAGTGTTTCACACTTGGCTCACGAAGGGCTAAAACGCCTCGGGAGAGTTAAATAAAAGGACGAGGAGGTCAAAATGTAAGGGAAAGTTTGTCGGAGGGTCTCGTTCCTTCGGGTCTGTCCATCGTCCTGTCCCTTCCTCGATCTCTCGCTTCATAAATCCTTGAAGCAACCGAGCGTGAAGCTATAACTTCTCCCGGCGAGACGCGCCTCGAAGAAGGCGTCGGCGTCGGCGTCGTGCTATCCGTTTCTTCTTCGGGTTACCGTATTCCTTACCCACGCGACTTCGCATGGGAGGAAGAACTCGATTCACCGGAAACTAACAACATCCTCGCGTGCATACTTATGTTGCACCACGAATCGTCTCTCCTCACTCTCCCTCACTTTCACTCTCTGGCTTCCTGAGTATATTTTCGACTACCGACTTCGTGAATTAAAACCACAACTTGCTTCACAATATCGAATCATATTCGACGGTATGCCAATAATTGACGCACTTCTTTAATTAACCCTTAAATGCCTGACATTCGGAATTTGTTAAAAAAATTTGTGTGTTTATTGAAAGAAAAATAAGGAAAGAAATGAAATGCTTGCATATCTGCGTTGTCCAATTTTCATTAGACACAGTGCTACTTGTTTCCGAAGTGCAAGAAATGTTTCCTTGTTTCAATGACTGTGTTGTATTTCTGCAATGCAACTGTATGCATTTAAGGGTGAAATGTTGGATTATTTGTACGATTATTATTATTACAATATTATCGCGTATAATGATGTATATAGTACAATTATTTCTACGATTATTTGAGGGGTGTCAGTGTGATAAAAAATAATAGTTGTTCTAGGATGTATAAAGCATTGAAGTTGCATAATCGGAGAATGAATGAAAATAAAGTACACGTCATAATGGTCTACTTAAGTAGAGTCGAACGGGTTTGACAGCAATCCCATTAAGTGGGCTCAAGATAGATCGTTTTATTGCACAACAACGTTATCGATCTTAAGAGACGTGGGATTTTTACGGATGTTGGTACGACAGCCGATCGAATGTGCAGTCCACGCCGACACCCATGTTGCACCCACCTACGTGGAGCAATGCGAACTTCTATCTACTCCGTGTACCCAAAGTAACATCTTCGAAATCCTTCGATTCTTACCTCAGAAAATATAATACAAATCTGCTCTCCCTAATTTTCTGAATAATTATTGTGTATCGCTAATTTATCGTGTAATGTAAAATTTCAATGACAATTGAGAAAGACTACAAAAAATAAATCGGACTAGTTGCCGATGCCAATATTACTAAAACTCGAATCAAATATATCAATAATATTTCTGTTAAATTTTTAATATTTTTAACATTACGATTGTGGTGTAAAGTAACCAATGTACCGTAGAGAACTCAAACGCTTTGATTTTGATATATTATATAGACGTTACTGACGTATATTGCGAGGTATCGTATAACACGGATTTCGGCGCGGTGCTCACACGCATATCTCTACCGCACATAGATAGATCACATACAATGTGTTAATAGTGAAATACATGAAATCCCGGCGTTACTTCGTAAGCACCCCGTAGAAAAGAACAAGTCGCCTAGCGAAGCAGAAGGGCGGCACGGGCCCAGCAGGAAGGAGCGTTATTATAAGAGTTTCTCGGCGGTGAGTCAGAGTCGAGCAATCCACCGGGTTAGGTGGATAAGTATCCTGCCTCTATCCTCAGTGTTATCCTGTACCTACGCTAAACTCGCGTACGGTTGCACCTTCACCTACTCAAGGTGCACAGAACGTAGGTTGGCGCGCGCCGAGCACCGCTCGTTCCGCGCCCGGCCAACTATTGACCGGCGCCCATTCACCTCTCATTGATACCAAGTTCTTTCAACCGGCTTTTCTTTCGCAGTTACTATTTCTACGAGAGATTTGCATTCTACCGAACCTCGCAGGTGACACGTGCTAAGTATTCTTTGTATTTAAATGCTTAACCTTTTATTCCTTAATTATTGGATAATTAGCGACCAAGATAGCGCTACGTTCTTGGTTCACCAGCGATAAAACGCATGGGACGGATAATTTTATTTTGGAAGTTAATTTGTGCCGGAAATTTTGTGGTCGGGAATTATGAGGATTTTATGATCTTCTTTCTTTCTGTCACTAATTAATATATGTTTTGATACTTTTAGTAAATTAATTTTGATGAAATTAATTGAAAGGATAATTAAAAGAAATTTAATTTACGGCTGAAATTTTATAATTCTGACATTTTTATGATCTTCTTTTCTTCTGTTACTAATTAATGCACACTTTGATATTTCTACTTAATTAATTGAATGAAATTGGTCGAAAGGGTGATTAAAAGAATTGATGTTCTAAGAGGGGATCGTAAGAAAGGTGTTCTTACAATTTATCCGACACCCGGATACTTAGTAACGGTTACTGCCACGAATTACTCTTCAACTTGTGTAACCTCGGATACCGTTTGCCAACCACCGACCACTGACCGCTAACCGCCACCAACCTTTACTATCCTTCTTGATCCTTGTTTCATGTCCGGCGGCAAAATATTGCTATGGTTCCGCCCACGAAACTGAGAAACGTTTAATCAAATCCTACTCTGCCTAATCCGGTAAATATCCTTCATCTTCGAGGCTCTACCGTTTCCGATAACTCTAATCTTTCTCGAGTGCTTCATTAACTCCCCTTAACACCGAGAAGTATATCCACTGATTTGTGCGATATTATAATAATATCAAAAATGTAATTACTAAGTAATTTATTAAAAAATACATTTTTATAGAAATTACTCGATTCATTTCTGATATTATTCTATCTGAAATTATTGAATTAATACTTGATACAATAATCGGATTGAACTAGTTAGGAACAGATTGAATCGCAAAGTGATTTATTAATAAATCGATTTTAATGGACATTAAGAAATTAATATATTTGATTGGATGAACGAATTTTATAGAAATTCACGAAATGAATATATTCAATAAAATAAACCAAATCAAAATTGTTAGGAACGATTGGTTATTCGTGAATCAATCTGGGATAAGATGCGGCAGAGGTCCAAGTTTATAGAGGACAAATTCAGCCGCGAATTTCGGGGCCCTTCGCAATTCGATGGTAAACCCCTTCGGCGTAGCCTCGTAAATATTTACAGGTCGTCTGATCGCATTTGCATGTCGAACTCGCCGCGATTTCTAAACGCGAACATCACAATCGAAACCGCCCCCATTTCATTCGACCGGATACTCGCCCGTTCGAACTTCGCTCGAAACGACTTCGAATATTCAGTATCCGGTCTGTTATCCTCCCGGGAAGAATATTTCTTTTTTATTAATAAAACTCTCCGATGATTAACGCATCATCGGAACAAGTATTTATTTGTTAACTATTATATTTCAATCACTCTGTCGTGATCCAAAAAAATGCATTAATTCTCTCGAATAAGTATTTCATGAATATTTTTGCTTTAATATTAATATTATCATTATGATATAATATTACATTTTATTAATTCAATTTGAAATAAGCACAGTCATATAAAATTTATTATTCTAAATTCATATCACTCCTTCACAGTAATAACAAGCTAGAAAATGAATTGCAAAAATAATCACATAAATAAATTCTAGAAAACCGCGAGTAGAATTATCGATATCGAAAATGCCAAGGTTCGAGTTTATAAATTACATTAATAAATCCACGCGAATTTAATTGCATCTTCGTGAATTGTCCATTTTGACTGCCACAGGAATGATAAAACAGTAATTGATTCTTTTGCAAATTAGAATGGTTGGATTATTCGGCGCATGTGACGCAATAATCGAGATTGTTCCCGGAAAGCGTGATCGTGTAAGCGTTCAAACGGTTCTAATCGTTTCCAACAATGGAACTCGCGTTACGTACCACGCCGCAACAATGCGCAAGCTGATTACCCATGAATCCATTTCTAGTTATTAATTATTCTGTTTTATACCCCAATCGGTATGATTTCGTAGTGTAATTTCAAAACTGGCCGATATCTTCGATAATCATCCAAAACTCGCTGCACGTCGAACCTCATAAACGAGTCATTAAAACGGGTCGTTTTAATAATTCATTAATATCATTCCATGTAATATTTATTAGATCGATGATTAGCACGCTCTGATAATTATAACGCAACTATATTTCAATCCATTAAACTGCATCGTATTCGAAGTATCTTCTGCCTGTCTCTAATTATATTTTATAATTGCGTTATTAACATGAATTGTTTTCCATAATGTTAATTCGCAATTATAGAATATAATTTAAAGTGAGGCAAGTATTTGGGGATTAAATTATTGTTTTATGGGAATTAAGGAATTAATGTATTCGATGGAACAATCGATTTTTTTTAAATGAAAACATTAATATCGTCGACAGAATGAGCTGGTTTTACAAAATCTAACGAATAAATATGTTCGATAGAATAAATGGAAAATATAAAAATTATAACAGCTAGATACATCTAGTAGTTAATGAACATTTCGTTTCGGATTAATAAATATCAGCTAAGCTGACCTTCGGGTATCACGTGACGACCCGAATTCTAAAACGCTTGTAAATATGCGATAGTTTCTAATTTACGATATTTAGCATGGAAATTAGACGATTAGATATTCCTCGAAACCTTGGTCTATTTTTTAATCTTACAACTAACACATAACACAAAATAACCCATCGTGAATCCATCTAAATTAATGTTGCCTTAAATTCACGATAAAATACAACGCCTTAGGAACAAAGACTAGTTGCATCAGCCACGTTGCGTAATTAATTATTAATCAAATATTCATTCCACAATTACCTTCGATGGAAATCATTACTGATTTGGGCGAATACTCCCGAAAACCAGCAAAAAAGTCCTCGAAAATAGCAAAATCATCGGTGCATGTTCGGTAGACATCACGAGTGGAAAATGTCAGGAAAGTCCGAGATTGAGTTCGCGTTTTTGAGCCAATAGGAGGACGAAGTTCGTACCATTCTCGTCATGGATCGCTCCCGAGATGTTCCCGAAACAAGATATGCACTCGCGATGCAATAGAAATCGAAAAGTTCTAATGAAATTTAGCGAAAACCGGAGCGCGTCGGTTCTACGTGTACCGATTTAGGAGAAGACGCCATTACTGTCGAGGTCGGGGATCGAGGAGCGCTTTGATACGGAATGATAACACGGCGCCGAACGTTATCTCTTTCCTTTTCTAGCACATAACGACAACAAACTGGTGCGTGTTTCAGGAATTTCTGCGGGACGAGGATCTATCAGAGCAAACCACAGTGGGGATTACTGTGTTCGAGCTTTTAGACGAAAATAGAAATTTTTTGTAATGCTAGCAACTGAATATTGTTATCAGTCACGTACTATTTCTGACTGTAGAAAATATTGTATTATATTATATGTTCATATACTTGTCTATTCGTATTTTTCAATTGATGTGATTTTTTCGTTGTAATAAGAATTATAAAAGATAATTTCGTTATTATTTCACGTAATACATCTTCGTTAGAATCGCGTTTAAAATATTGTCTGTACATATCTAAATGATTGATGTACATGTATTGTTTAAATACTTCCTTTCTAATGGCAATGAAATCAAATTTGTAAATCTTATTATTAGATTTTATTACTGTTTTGAAATTTAAATTCATATAACCATGCGGCGACCAACGTGTTAACTAGATGTACGTTATAGAATTTTCTTTAAAACACGATAAAAATTGAATCGTTGAGGATTAATAATGGACGACATTATGGATGCAAAATTTGTTTGGCCTCCACTTATCTCGTTCGTAATTGATCCTCGTGCAGACCTCGTAAATATCGGAAGTATTAAAGATCCGATCGCATTTGCATTTCGGATTCGCGGTAATTTCTAAACGCAGCTGAGCTAACTGGTTATGTAGGTTGCAACCTCGCGTGTACACCACGAAGAATGATTTGTTGCGGCGATGAAGAGAGTCCCCGCGGTGAACCGAGATGGATTTGCGATCTGAAATCAGCGAATTTCCGAGCAACAGGAGCACTCGGGATTTCAGGGATACTCGTGTTATCCGGAGGAGGTGATAACTTGTTGCATTTATGAAATGAAAATAGTGCGGCTTATTACTATTCAGAACATGCCACTATCAGTGGCGTTACACTGTTTCGCGGATGAGACATTTTTATTCTGCACTAGTAAATAATTTATTATTATGTTTAGTGGTTGGTTACTTGGATAATAGGAAACTAGTGGAAACCGTGGAGTTTATGTTGGAATAATTGCATTCTTTCGAATATTACTTATTATTATTAATAGTAAATATTTATTATTACATCTTGTACTTGGTTTGCTGAGTGATATTAAAATAGTGAAAACTTTGGAAAGTGTGTTTGTGATTTTCCTATAATACCAATTATTTTTGTAGAATCTGGTTACAAATTTAGACTGCTTGATTTGCCTAAATATTAATTATAAAAAGGAAATATTCTAATATAAAATTCATAATGCGTGCGTTTGTTCCGTTGTCATATCCGACGGGGAAATGTACTGGTAATTTAAATAATTTTAATAGAATTGATTGCGAAGAAAAAGAAATAGGAAGAACAATGGTATATAAAATAAAGGAAACAAAGAGAATCGCTCATTATTTTATGCAGAAAAGGTACAGATGTACGTGTTGGATAATTATGATTGTTAGCAGTATACGGAGATGGAGATAAAGTATAATTGAAGGAAGCAGCTCAATTACTTAAGTATACTTATTCTTAGAAGAAGTAATTAAGCTGCGCGGAGTGAAATACTTATTTTAAACCTAACTCAGATGACGGATTAGATTAATTACCCGTTATTATAAGATTTGTTTATACTAATGAATATTATCAAGTATCGTGCGACATAAAATTCCACCGATAAAAAAACGGAGTCTATCATTATCGTCGTTAGAAACGCAGAACGATAAAAGTCGCTCGAATTCAATCTTCAAGGAAGACCCAATATTCCAAGGGTTGGTTAAGCCACTAATTTTCATGGAGATGCGTGCACCTGAATTCGTATTCAGGCAGAGAAGAGAGGCGAGGCACGGTGGAAGGGTTAAGGACAGAAGGGCAGAGGTAGGCACGAAAGGTAGAGAAGGTAGGAAAGGTAGTAAAGGCAGGAAAGACACGGTTATAAACACTGCGTTTCAATTATTCCATATTTGCCTAGTATAATAACATGTAATAATAATATTATAAGGTACTCCACATAAAACAGGTTACCTAATTACAGAATAATATTTTTTCCGTTAATCATACAATATATTTTCCGTGCAAAAAAGAAATTTTTTGTGATCTGGAAAATTCTGGGAAAAATTCTCTTTCTAGTTCAACATTCAATATTCAATATTATAAGAAATAAATGTTTAACTAACCCACTAATTACATACATGGCTTTAAGCTAACTCTCACGTAACGTCCCAAAGACCTAAATCCAGAGCGTAAATATTAAGACGCATATTAATAATTAAGGAAGATCCGTGGTATCCTTGCCGAAAAGAATGTCAGAGTTCTCGCGGTGCTCGCGGTGCGAGTGATAAAAAGTAAAAAAGGAAAAAGCGAAAAGGGTTCAGCGTAGGTATGCATAAGGGCAAAGTAGGAATAGGTAAAGAGGAGAAGAAAACCGCGAGGAAAGTGCCTCGAAGGCAGGCAAAGCAAAGCTAGTAGCTCAGACAGATTCGAATACGATATGCAGAGACGTTGAAAAGATTCTAAAAAAAAGAGGGGACGCTGAAAGAAGTCAACGGTTACCGTGGTTAGAAAGGACGCTACGTTACAAGAAGCTGGATGAAGAAACCGAGAACGTACGGGGAAAGCAGAAAGCTTGAAGAGTGTGTCTCAAGCGTTTTACCACCTCTTCGACTCATTTAAAAGAGGAACGCGTGAATCGTGCATCGATTCGTTGGGAACCTTGCGATTCCTTGGACACTACTCTTCTATTCATCCATCAAACTTGAATATCTCGTCTTTGCGTGACCTTTTAAGCCCGATTTTACTTGGCTGCGTATGAAAAACCAGTTCACCTTTTCTGGGACAACCTGGTCCTTCATTAAAAAGGATATCGCGGAAGATGTCCGTTAAAGCTAGAACTACCAAGTATATACTCGGTTGTACTTCAATATTTATTTATATATAAATTATAGCTGACGCAGCTAAATTAAAATGTGTAGTGGAATAATTTGATTAAAAATTGCCGACCACCCTTTTTGACTGCTTTGGTAGTTCTAGTGTTAAATGTGAAAAATAAATGTCAAGTTTTATATCAAGTTGAAAGTGGAAGGAGATTTGAATTCCATTGAAGATGGAATTATTAATTAAGGGGATTGAAATTGAATTCCAATTAAATTTGTATATATCACTTCGCCGTGAAATTTGTCGTCGTAATACGATTTACAGAATCAATATCAGCTTACGCGAAAATCCCATGTTCCATCGTCGTTAATGATGGAACGGTATATCGGACTCCTAACACTTTTATTTAAGAAGAAGATGAAGGAAAAGCGTTTCTCCTTCTCTAATTAAATGAGAGAAAAAAATACTTGTCCCTCGTAGTAATTTTCGAAGGTCCGTAATTGTTCGTGTTTCGTTCCACGACGGGATTTATCGAATGTCGTCCTGGCTAACATCGAAATCCCCCGATAAATCCTTCTCAACTTTTCTCGACTTTCCCCTCCTCGGCTTTCGTCTCCGACGAATCCACCAATCCATGGAGTCGCTGCTTCCACAAACGTGGAAGTGATAAAAGTTAACTTCGTAAAGAAATATTATTTCAACGGGGTGAGTATTAGTTGTCCGTGTTCACAGATTTCATTCCGGCAGTCTTCTGCGTTCGTTATGAAATAATCCAATCAATTGGATATCCGTGCAAACTTTTGTCTAGCCAGGTATCATATTATTCCAGATTTCGTTTGTTTGTAATGCTTGAAATACTTCCGATGATACGTCAATCTTTTATTTATACCTTTTATTACGATACGCGTGATTTATTTGTGGAGCATGATTTAAATACAATTTAATTGAAATTCTATTAGATTCTCATTTTCGCCTTAGATTAAATTAACTTGTTAACCGGCCACGAGTTAACTCGTTATTCGAATCTCCACTTATATCAATCATTACGAATTAATTTAAGATTATCGCGCTGATCATTCCTAGCTGATCATTTTCGCTGCCTCGTTTTAGTTGATTATAAAAACTCATCGTATACACCGGGCACGGATAAACAATTATTACAGGTACCCGCATGCACGACCTACTTTCCATCACAAATAATCTCCGATTGCTTTCTAGAATCTTGTAACAACAAATGTGTTAATTTCTCTACAGAAACCTACTAAAAAATACCTGCACTTCGATGATTTTTATGGGACACACAGAACAATCAAATTCGCTCGAATTCAATCTTTATGGAAGACCCAATATTCCAAGGGTTGGTTAAGCCACTAATTTTCATGGAGGTGCGTGCACCTGAATTCGTATTCAGGCAGAGAAGAGAGGCGAGGCACGGTGGAAGGGTTAAGGACAGAAGGGCAGAGGTAGGCACGAAAGGTAGAGAAGGTAGGAAAGGTAGTAAAGGCAGGAAAGACACGGGGGTAGCCGTGCACGTCAAACAGTAATCAGCGGAGGCAAACACAAAGCGTAAATATGACATGCCTCCTGCGAGAGACTCGAAACCTTCCCAGTTTATGCCAGTTTGTCTCTGCCTGCTGGCAACAAAGTTAAAAGGAGTCAACCTAACGACGAATCGTTTTGACCTCCTCCACACCTCCTTTTTTTTGCAAATGAATCCTTTTTGAATACTCGTACTTTGAATATGTCGCTGGAAAAGCGTGGTTTAATGCGAAATGTAATAAACGGGATTTCAAGTAGAATCAGAAGTCAACCCTGGCATGGAATATAAAATTCCGGTGAAAAACACTTAATTATAACGAGATTTAATCATTTTTTAAATGCTCGCGTTGAGAATTATTTTAATTTAGTTTCACTAAAGTCATGTTATTTTGTATCCATACGACTCGCGAAATTTGTAATTCAACATTTTGTTTGAAATATCTTCGTAGATATAATATATTTACTCTTAAATAAATAATAAAAAAAACATTACTCGATCAAATAAAAACAAACAGAGAACGGAAAATCGTGCATAAGAATAATATTTCATGATCTACGAAATCACAACAAACAAATCTGCCGAGTCGGGAAGAATAATTCTGCAGTTCGGAAATACTTGTTTTCACCGACGCTTGCACAAAACAAACCTCCGTATTCCAGGTCGAGTTATTATGCGAAACGTTGAAAGAAATATAGGAATATCAGTGACTAGAATCGTCGTCGAGAGACAAGATACATCAGCGCGATGGAATCTTTATATTACGAGAGATGGAGAGAGAAAGAGAAGGGGGTGATTAATATGAAGTTCTATTACGAAAGTGGTTGGAAACGAAGCCTCTATTTCCGAGTCTCTTTCAGAGATTTTTAACAACCGGTTCACGTGTTCTCCATTCAGTCGGATAGAAGAGAACGTAGAAGTTCGATGGAAGACTAGAAAATGTCCCAAGGGAGTGACGGTTCCGATGGAGATCGAGCGTTTCGAAATTTTCCTCGGTAGAATTACTCGGCGAGGTCTTTCGGATTTCACGTTTCCCGTCTCCTCCGGGAGACTCGAATTCTCGCGCGCGCCATTTATTTGCGAGCACTTAAATTTCTCCCTATGAATGTTGAGAGCCCTGCTATTCTCACCGGCCGAATAAAATCCGCCTCGTATCTCATACCAATTATGCCGCACGACAGTAAAACCATCTCGAGTAATTACAATTAGACGCCGTTTACATCTGAACTGTTACTGTTCTATTTTATTTGATTAAAAATAATATCGAAATAATATCTCCAAAACTGGCTTTTAATACTAATATAATTAACAGCTAAGTTCAAACTGTTATACTAATATTATACTAATGTTTATGTTCCTAAACGAAATAAAAATGTCACGTTATTTTGGATAAAATTTGTATGAAACCAAATTGAATTAATTTCTGTGGCACGCATCGGGGTAAAGAACATCTAACAGCGCAATAACGGAAACGAGATTAATGCACTTTTGTAATTAATTAATGCGCATTAATAAAAAGTGTATCTCGTTCCGCGCGGTGTCTTATCGCGAGATGGAACGAGTTAAAAGCACGGGAGAAATTCACGATGAGCGACAGTGGGTTTTTAAGCGCGGCACTCGCATAATGGCGCTTGCGATTAATGAGGTACCTAGCTCTAGGTGTCCCTCTCGACCACTGAGAGTTCTCCACTCCAAGTACCATTCAAATTACAACCTGACGGCACTTCGCGATATGGAAAAATATTTTCAACCTGCTCCGCCATCGTATCGCGTACGCGTTCCGTTGGAATGGAATGTTTCTCCACATAGATATTTTATTATGAAATTTCTATCCACTTAAATATTTGATCATGGAATTTTTAATCTCCCTAATATTTGATTACGAAATCTTTATCCGCATAAATATATGATTATGAAATTACTATCCGCAATAAATATTTGATTACGAAATTATTTTCCACTTATATATTTTATTATGGAATTATTTTTATACGCAACGCGTGATGATTATACTGAAAGATAATAAAAAAAAGCATATATTATAATTATACCGTATAAGAATAATTTAACATAAACGAAGGAAGTGCAACGAATATTTTCCGTTAAAAAAAATAAAATGATCTTTCTCGTGTTACAAATACCTGATAAAAATGTAAAAGAACTCGCAACGAAATAAGGCAGTCTTAATGAGCGAAAGAAATTTCTGTTCCCGAGTGAAATGATATCATCGTCGAGACGGTATTATAAATTATTAATAAATGTTAATGATGGCGCGGTTAATATTTATATGGAAAGATTACGCGGGGAGATCGACAATGGAGGAGAGAACCACTGTGGCGATTACACATTGCGCGAGAATAAATCGTGGCCACCGTATAAATAGAGACATTCACAACTCGCTTCGCTAATTATATTCTTGTTGATCGTTCGCTCTGACTTCAACGTGTCAGCCGGACGATAACGCGTAACCCGCTTCGACGATGCAGGTTGCAGCCCACCAAACACCTGTCGTCGAAACTTTCTTTTTCTTTCACGTAAAACAAACTATACGAGATGAGGTTTCGGTGTTTTTATATAAAAAATATAGATCGTTTGAAATTGTCATAATTTCGTCGGAACTAGAAATTGAATAGCTTTCTCAATTTGCCGCGTCGATTATTTATTGTGTTTGATATTCGACGGATTTCTTTCGTCTGATATATTTTCATATTAAAAAATATAAATCGTTTCAAATTATGATAATTTCGTCGGAACTAGAAATTGAGTAACTTTCTCAATTTGCCACGTGAATTATTTATTGTGTTTGAAATTCGACGGGTTTCTTTCGTCTGATATATTTTCATATTAAAAAATATATATCGTTTCAAATTATGATACTTTCGTCGGAACTAGAAATTGAGTAGCTTTCTCAATTTGCCACGTCGATTATTTATTGTGTTTGAAATTCGACGGGTTTCTTTCGTCTGATATATTTTCATATTAAAAAATATATATCGTTTCAAATTATGATAATTTCGTCGGAACTAGAAATTGAGTAGCTTTCTCAATTTGCCACGTCGATTATTTATTGTGTTTGAAATTCGACGGGTTTCTTTCGTCTGATATATTTTCATATTAAAAAATATATATCGTTTCAAATTATGATAATTTCGTCGGAACTAGAAATTGAGTAGCTTTCTCAATTTGCCACGTCGATTATTTATTGTGTTTGAAATTCGACGGGTTTTTTTCGTCTGATATATTTTTCGATTTTATATAAAAGAATATAATGAATATAAGAAAGGTCTGATCTTCGAATTCCTGTTTCACTTCTTTGTCGGCAGATAGAAGCGAGATTGGAGCAAGGAACCGAACACTATGTTTAGAAAGCTCGTGGAAGGCTTTTGATCGGTAGATGCTCGGAGTAAAAGCGTCGAATAGTCTCTGCTCCGGTTGCTCTTTCCTCTCCTCGCACCTCGACTTCGTGGTTTCGTAAAGAACAGAAATAAGTGCACTTCCGGCCGACCGCCACTCGCGGCTTTCCCTCTTATACTTTTCCCTCTTCTTTTTTCACCAGACACCTCACGAAACTCCGTGAAACCGGCAATTCCCGTGACGAAAGTTTTGCATTTTAAATAGATACATTCTTCGGAAATCTATCCTATTTCTAGTTCTAACGAAATGATCATGATTTCAAACGATATATAAATATATATTTTAATAGGAAAATATATGAGACGAGGAACACCCGTCATCGTCTACTATCAAGAATGGCAAATAATCGACGCGGGGAATTAAACAAAGGGCGTATACGCTGTCGTCAAAATCCCGTTTGAGGGTGCTAAAAACACATTAACTCGCGTTACGAGGTAGAGTATATACTTTGATTTAGCGAGGAAAAGGAGATGCAAGGCTTAAGCGGCGAATGAAGATTTGCCAGTAAAGCTGCGTTAGTAGTTTCGGAACGACTCTAGTCAGACCGAGGAGAATACCGCGGTGAAACCACGTGAAAATGAACGAATAGCATCACTGTCAACCAAGAATTTAGCGAACGCTGAAACACCAGATTTCAAACGACAGTACTTCGCTCAACTAAATTTAGTCTAATTTGTTTATCATTGAGTTACGCGAAGAACATAAAGTAAATATTGCCTGGAAAATCGAAGAGTTAAATCACCCGAAATCCAATCGTTTAATAACATTAATATTAATATTCATAGTCATGCAATTTTGCAGGCAATAGAAGATTATGAAATTCGACAATATTTGTCACTTATGCTCGTTCAAAATGTTCCGAAATATTGATTATTACTGATAATATTTAAATATGGAATTATGATTATATAAAATTGTGATCGTATTAAGATTGTATATTTTGGAATTATGAAAGGGAACTTATTACTGTGGAAATATTTGTAGCAGCAATTATTTGTACTACTTTACGTATAACATAATAAATAATATTAAATATATTTTCCCATAACGAATATTACTTCACCGTGAACTTTAATTACCCACTTCTTCTTGAAGTTCGGCTCCGCGATACGGCCGCAGTAATTTCGAGAAAAGTCAAGGAGGACGGGTCAAAATCCAAAGGCACTTCTTCATAAATCCCAGGTTCGTTAGTGCGCATTGTACAAAAGCGTTCCAAGAAAAACTTCTCGGAATTGTTGTTAACTTAAAGAAAACGTCGTGGAAGTTTGTGTTTCCCTTGTAAGACTTCCAGTAACCGAAATAAAATGCGCGGCTAACGAGCCAGTGACTATGGCCCTTTCTCCGAGTTCCACTGTGACGAGACGCTAATTAGCCATTCCGTATAATTAGGTTTTTATATTTGCAAATCAACTTGCATCCACTTTGAAATGGATGTCGGCATACAATTTGATTTTCTCGCGAGCTTTAATATACCTTTATAATTTCTCACTGGATCAAGTTACATCGACTATTTCATGCTTTTCCGCCATTCAACATTTCCATCCGCTTTGACGGAGATCTCTTTCGACTTAACTTTAAACTAGTTCCCTTTCCAAGTTTATTTCAACGTACTCGTTATGAACGAACGGATATAACTGATGGAAACCCGCTCTTTCCATGGACGATCTATTTTACGAATGTTTCGTACCAGAAGCACTTCGCTTTCATTAGAAGTCCACTGCCTTTGACAAGGATTTTCATTTCAAATACGGAAAGCATATGTTATTAAGAAACATTTTGCTTATGCTTTATTTGCCCTTGCTTGAGCAATGTATACGAGATTATACTCTTGTTCAAAATATTACGTTCTATAAATATTAAACAAACCATGTAAAGTAGTCGTCTAATTATACAGAGTTATTCGATAAAATATGTGGAAAATATTTTTCATATTATGCCCATTAAACCACTAAACATCTCATGTTATACGTAATTATTGTATGCACTTATTTTCGCACTTAGATGTACGTATATTCGTTGTAGGATTATTAATGAAATGGTGTATTCAACAAAGGGCGTCCATTAAGTATATTGTTTTATTCATTATTTCTCAATGGAGAACGTATTTCTGCGTTTGAGTAAGATATCATTGCGGTTGATACACGTTATCAACGAACCGCGGGCAGTCGATGTGCAAACCGAGCAATTATCATTGAAATTCAAGCGTGAAAGCAAAGGAACGTGGTCTTTCATTGATCTTCCGCGAGTCGATTCAGTATGCTCGAGGTCGAACCCGGGGCGCAACTTTGAAACTAACCGGAGCGGAGCGGAGCAGAACGGGAGAGTTACCGTTCTGCTCGGCTTCGTCTTTTGAAACGAACCGTATGTATCTACAAATACAATGAATATACAGAGTTCAAAATGCCTTGATACTGCGTGGTGTTTGATATATGAAATTTGACTGATCGTGAGCATTAATATTATAAGAAATTCTTATGTTATACGAAATTCATGTATTATATGAAATTTGAAAAATTAATATTATAAGAAATTGTGATTTTATACGAAATTCATGTATTATATGAGGATTAACAAAAATTAATATGTAAATGACAAAGAGTATGAATGTAATGTGCAAGATTTCTTGTGCATATTAATTAACTGCATACAACTATGAAACTTCCAAAATGAAACGGACGTTGCTAAAAATAAATCGTTCATAAAATCAGGATTTGATATCCGCAAAACAAACTACCGGGGCATCTTGTTCCAGGAAATCTTGGTAAATAGAAATTATTCGTTTCTTGAAAGTTCATGAAACAGTGTTTCCCTCGTAAAGTTTCCGAGTGAGTTTTTTGGTGCGGTATACATAGTAGGATACGTTGTATAGTTGGCCACGAGTCTGTCGTAAATATTCGCACGTAGGTTCTTGCATATTCATTTCTCGGAGAAGAGAAGCGCAGAGGGCCCGGGACCGAAATAATGCTCCTGGATTTCGCGAGCCCAATTTCTCCCCTTCGGAACCCATCCCTTTGTCTGTGTACCGTCCTATATCTTTCTCTAGATTTCTCCTTTTTCTCGTTATGCTCTAAGAGTAGTTGCGCACCGTGTCTCACGGTTTATGCATACCTACGCGAAACAACCAAGAAATACGTCCACCGATGTGGATGCAACGTCGAGCGCGATGCACTCGCCAATTTATGCAATTCACTCTTAAATCTTGATGCCTTACCGAGATGTACTTTCTACAGGTTTCCAAATCTCGAATGTACAATTCTTCGAATGGGAACTGATTTAACACTTTGTACTCGAAGAATACGTGTTTTGGTTATCATCGGGGACTTGTTCTAGGACGTTTTGTGATACCGATTAACCAATTATAAATGGTCTTTTTCTATGGCAATTGACGAATAAATCTTATAATTTAAATGTTGTATGTTTATTTTGTTAATTTAATTTGTGTGACAAATAGAAGACTTGAATTTGGAATTGTGGAATCTTGAGTTATGGAATTAACAAAATAAGCTTTGAAAATAAATTTGGAATTATGAAATTTATAATTATGGAGTCTGGAATTTGAATGTTTTCTCGAATCCCCGAACGCCTAATTTTTTCATATTGAATAGGAAAAGATTTAAAATTATTAACTTCCTTTCACGTTCAATTCGATTTTGAATCACGTTAGAAATTCCAGAAAATTGTTCATCAATATTGAAATTAATTTCGCGGCATTCGATGGTTCACCAATAGTTTGCATACACGGAATTGAATGCAGTTTCACGGAGAATCGGATACTCGGAGGAACGTTATAAAAATATGAAAATAATAACACGCGGACGGTAAGAAATTTTGGGCGGGAACCTAATCCGATGGCATAGAAGTACGAAAGAATATCGGCTACTTGGATTTCTAATATCGTAAAGAACCCCGCGGAGAAGCTAGGAGCTCTTCGAGAAATGTTTTTCAATCCTACTTCGCTATTCTAGATGGGTAGTCCAATAAAGAGAAAGGCACTATAAAAATTCTATGAAGACCGGTGGAAAATGAGATCCCGAAGTAATCTAATTATACTTGGAAAAATAGCTAACGGTACGTGTGCATACGTAAAATCTACTCCCACGAAATAACATTAGGATAAACAGAATCGGGAATTTCTCCTTGCTCTAATTATTCTCTCGCGAATAATGCATGCTTTTATCGAATAATTCGCAACGATTATGATCTTCCAAAGAAGCAAGTAATTCATGAAAAAATCCTCTTCGACCTCATAATCATATTTATATTTATAGATTTATATCCATAGATTCTACAAACCTTACGAAGTGCTCCAATAATTCGTAGAACTTTATTGAACAAATTTAAGCAGCATAAACCCCAAATTAATGTAATTCTACCTTGCTATATAATTAATAAAAATTATAATGAAATACAACCTAAGTCTATGTACTCGAAATAAATTATGATCTCTTCCAAAAGAGATCTAGAAGAGCAAGATAAAAAAATCCAATATGCAAAAGAGAGTCTACAAAAAACATCTAGTTAAACGAGTTTATTCTTTTAATGCGCGATCGTTATTTTAAGGCAATTTAACGTAATCACGGATATAACACGGTCTTTGAAAGTATTGCAGTTTATGTTTGAAAGAATTGCTGACGTTAGGTGAGCATTCATAAAAAGAGGGTCCTGGAACTGTAGAGTACAGGATGGGGCATCCTTCATAGAGTAGAATCGTAAGTTTCCCTCTTTCTCTCCTTCTTCCTTTCTCCTTTTCTCTCTCTTTCTCACCGCGTATTCGTGCACGTGTGTATCATGCATATATTCGCGAAACGGCGAAGCATAACGGCATAACGCGAGTGCAGGCACGTGATGTAAAAACTTGCGACACGCTTAGCCGGCATGCCTCGCAGAATACAATATGGTCGCTGATAGAACTCCTCTTTATTCGACTTTCTACCCTGCAATGCATATATCGCTGTGTGCCACCGATACTTTAACGAGTGAGGCATTTTTTCACTCACTTTTTTGTATATTATATAAAATCATATATGTCAAGACACTTTATTTATTTTAAGACACCTGTCACACGATAAAATTCCGTTGCTATGACATATGCGATTTTATTACGATATTTAATATTAATATTTCCTATTATTTGACACGACAATAAATCTTATATTTAATATTAAATTATTACGACTGTGCAATGTGTTCATTAATATATTTCAACCTAGATATTTGTGTACGGAATATCCACATCGACCATTTTAAATATTGAATATATTTGCAGTCAGTAAAGTAATTCTTAATGAATAAAGGTTAATGAGTTAATAGGCATTAATTAAAATTGTCGAAGATAGCGGACATTTTTTCTAACGAGGGAAAATCTGTAATGACGAGATGTTCAATTTTTTTTACGAATCCACTTATAGCAAGGTTTAAAATCTTCGAGCTATAGCGTGTTCGTTAAGACGAGAGGAACTTTTGTCCTTGGGAGATGAAGGGGGGCGGAAGCGGAAGTAACGAGGTGACGGCAGATTGGAAGAATAAGGTTTTACTTTAAGACACGCGGGTGGGTTAATGTTAATTAAATCGAGAGTGTCGTTCATGATTTAATTAAGAGTAGCCTGAAGTCACGAGAGGATAATGTACCCTACCCATCGTAATTACCCTCACCCTCGTAATCCTTCGCGAGTATAATTATTCGATATTTAATAATCGTATCGAGAGGAGCCACTCGAAAAGTTTCGCGTAGTCCTCTTATCGGAAAACTCGAGGAAAGAAGGCCACGATATTATTCCCGGCATAGCCACTCGAATAACTTAATGAAATTCAGGGCCCACCTCGTATCGGATATGTTGAACTCCTTCTCAAGAATTATTACACCGAAAGATACTTTAAAAATATTTCAACCTTTCTTCTGCAAATAAAGCACCAAGATTCCTTACTTAAGTTCGATTCAATAATTCTACCAAATCCGAAATCCAAGAAGATCATTTCCTTCCACCCAACTTCCAATCCAACCTTCCAACTTGACTTCATTTTATTATTCCACGGTTCAAGTTATTGAACCACTTATCTTTAAGTAGAACATCTATATTTTTATCTAGTTCTTAAATTATATATTTTGTTAATTCATTTATTGTTTCTATTATATTTCTTTTATTCTCGTTTACGTAAACGAAACGGTTCAGTCCGTTGAATGAAGTATAAATAAACATTGAAATAATTCGATGCAATTAACGAGTTTGAACCACGAATATGGATTTTTCGAGGGTGTGAAATTAATGATTGAAGTCGTTAAAGTATATCGAATTACTTGATCGCGAAGAAAATGTTGAAGTCCCGATAGCGACCTAAAAGCAGCGCGAGTCTTACGGTAGACTGGCCACGTTTTCTATAGAGGCACATGCGAGAACTAGAACGCGTAACATTTTAATAAACGCAATTACCTGAGCTACCGTCATTTAAGAAAGGTAAGGCAAGGTGGGAGGAGGACGTATACCTCCGACAGTCTTAAAGAATAATCCAGGAGCCTCCCATTAACCGGTACATTCGCATTCATAAACCGAACCGAAGCTTTCGCCGAAAGAGCGGCTGATTAAAGTCGCCTCGTACTACTTAACATAAAACATTAATCATTATTAGAATCAAGAAAACAACAGAATCAATTATCGCGTGTGAATTATAAAACTGCATTCTTTTTATATACGCTTTAAGAATATTATAATCGGTAAATTATTTTTGTCTGACTAAAACTACTTCGTACTACTTAATGCAAAGTGTGATGTATTAATAATTGGAGAATATAGGAACAGCGGATTTTTTGATCGATTAAAATATTATCGAGGCATCTAAAAATCCTGGAACTAATTTTCATGTATTCCTTATACGTTTGTTTACATCCGTTATTTTAAACTATGTAAATAAAATTAAGACTACGAATTTAATCGGCTCACGTTGCATAATGGACATACTTTGCCATTCATCCTCATTTTTAAGGACGTATCATAAACCTACAAATACAGCTGAATATATTATCGGTATTTCTACCATTAAAACTCAACTTCATCCGATTAAAGCTTTTTCGTATTACTTGATATAAATCTGTTTATACGACGCAGACATAAAAAAGGTGGCAAGGCATAACGATGATATATCTAGTATATTAAAAAGAATGATTTTTCCGATAAATTTCAAGTCGATCATTAAATCTGTATTAAAGTCAATGTATTATATTTGGCGGATGGTAAGTGGTGTAAAGTAGGCAATATACGTGGAGGGTTAGAGAGGAGTATGTAATCCGCTTCTGTAATATTACGCCTACTAACTGGTAGGAAGAGAGTAGAGAGCACTCCTCCCGTTTCCGTGGTGCTTCTGAGCGTAGCCACGCGTAGTTGCGCCTACGTCGCTTATAAATAACGTAATTAGTCTTCCTGCCTCCGTTTTACCATACTTTCCTCTTCCTTCGTCGCTCCACCCTTTCTTTCACTCCATCTTTAACCCACTATCTAAGCCAGACGCTCTTCTTATTTCTCTCGTTTATTACGACACCTCTCTTTCCACTACGTATATCGGTTTTATGACTAGCCGCCATTGTCTTCGACCTCTCGACGATGATGCGATCGTTTCCCTTTCTTAATTAATCCCGAAAGCAGACCGAAACGAAGCGCGCGATGAATTCCGCTTCCGGGTCGGCCGAAGTTCCGCGTGCGATTGCTTCGATGGGTTTTCTACTAATTATTACATGGTAATTAACGATCGGTAAACACTGCGTTTGGTGGTTTACGGTTGATAAACAATTAGTTCGACGCGGTTTATCAATGTTTATTTTATTGTTTTCTTGTCGTTAGTGTAATGAATATTTTTTTGGTGAAACATAATTGGTATTATTTAATATTCCCGATTTTTATGGCACTGAAATAATAAGGATGATAATTACTGTGTTAATTAGAATTGTGTTTAGAATCATTTCTATGAAGCGACTGTTTAGAAGGACGCTCGAACGCTATTCGAGAACAAGAGACAATGAATAAACACGGAACTACAAATTATCGGATGCAATATTCAATTTGTAGATTGATCGCGAAGATTTGATATATGTGTCTATGCTATTAACGGGGACAGAACTGATAGTAATAATATCGGCGATAATAGTAACGGATAATAATGGCGACAATGATTATTGTACTACTGCCAATACTAATTAGCAGCGACGATAATTCGAATTTATTAACGATGGATTCGCTGGCAGCGGTCCGTAATTATATGCACAATAGAACATAATATCTGAATCCGAAGATCCGAATTTAATTAACTATTTCATTCGGAAATGAATAAAATAATCGGTGAAGTAACTACTCCTTTAAAGTATCTCAAAAATAACTCCACTTTCGGCAACCTTTTCTTAAAATAATAAGCATCTTTCAACCGCATTAATATCACAGGAATAATGCCAATAAAATGATTATGTCTGCATCCGAAGATCTCAATTTAATGAATAATTTCATTGTAAAATTAATAAGACAATCCACGAAAGAACAATTCCTTTGAAGAGTCTCAAAACTAACCCCACACATGGCAACCCCTTCATAGAATAATAAACATTTTTCCAGTGCACGAATATCAACGGAATAATACCAATAAAACATATAAATCTACCTACGGGTTTTATCATCGCGTTATCAGTACCCCGGAAGTAAACAGGTGGAGGAAACGAGTACGAAAAGAGTAATAGATCCGTTAAGGAAGAAAACATCGAGGATTACGAGGTTCGGTTCTCGTCGAGAAGAAGGGCGTTGTAGCGTCGTTGCAGCACGTTCCCCCTTTTTTTATATCGTCGCTCCCTCGAGGAGAAAGAACGAGGTGCCATTCTAGGGGCTTTTACGCGGCCATAACTGTAACGTCGTCACGGTGCTGTTACAAGTACCACCTAGAATACCAGGAATACGACTGGAGATCCAAGAGTACGATCCAGAAGTGCCACTACATACACCGAACTACCTATTCTCTGTTTTCCTTTTCTAGGACACCAAAGAATTCCTGCTGATGTGTTTATGCAGTGCCTGCTCTTTGTATCCACTCTTTGTATCGTGGTCCTTTATCGTTCTTCACTTTGTATCGTTTATTAGTGTACTTTGGAAAGACACCCTATTTTAGTGTTTTTTTTCCATTGTTCAAATAGTGACGAAATTAATTAACTATTGAATTTATTTAACTCTTTATAACAGCAACCAAGACAATGGTGTCGCAAGAAACGTGTCTCCTTGAATGCGAACCAAGAAAGATCCGAGAGGATTATTTTAGTCGGTCAAAGTCAGGATCGATCCGGAAAGGTCAACATCATCGAGTTTCCCGGTTGAAAGACGTTGAGAGACGTTGAGAGACGTTGAGAGACGTTTCTCGGAGAGGCCATTGGTTTTCTTTGGCATGTTTGGCGTCGTGGGAGGATCCGGTCCGGCACACCTCGTTCCCTGGAGCCTCCAGCGGTTCGAGCGGTTCGAGCGGTTCGAGCGGTTCGAGCCTCCAGGAAAGAACCGAGCTGAGTGAAACCTATCGCGGAGGTAGGTCGAGGTAATCGGTACGTATCGGCGGTCTTTTATGCGGCTTGTTATTTTATCTCGTGCGTCGCGGTTGTTAATTTGTGGCCACCGCCACAAAACCAACCAAGCCTCGCCACAATTCTATTCGCCGACCCTTATCGCCGTGTTTACTTCGAACCCTATGTCTCTTGGATCGAGAAAATGAACCCTCGATCGGGAATAATTTCCGAATCACTCCGCCAGATAAATAGATCTTTAACTAAATATTTAATTAATGTGTTGATTCTACGAGGGAATTATTACGGTAATTAAATACACTGAAAGAAGATCAGTAAGAATGTCCAACAACTTCCATAGTCGTAAAAGAAATATTTTTTGTGTAAAACAGCGTACCTCTCAAAATAACCGCAGAATGTCGAATAAAATGGAAGAGGATTAATTCGCACCTCTAATCACCTAAGCGAATATTCTCTAACTCCAATCATCCAAAGTAAAGATTTACGTTATTAATAATAATACAAATCTAACCCGCTGACTCTTATTATTACTAATAATAGAAGTCTCCGGCTTGGATAATTGGAAGCGGGGATTAGTTTCTTGATTAATTGGTGTCAGGAATTAGTCGTGTTCGATGGATCCTTATTATTAAAACTAATATCGATTCGATAAGTCTTATCATGGAAACATGGCACTGTCGTACGAAATTCAATCAGGAAGACCCTGTACGACGACATTTCCATTGATATCCTGATCCTCCAGAAATTCCAGACTCTTTTACGGATACTCCTTCAAATAAGGTTTCCTTGGACATTGGCCGACGTTATCCAAGCGACTTTGACTATCGTGATTTTTCATTTCGACGCGGTTGGTCGGTTGGGTTTCTGGCAGTAGCTCCGCGAGGTAAAAGGGGAGGAGAAAGGGAAGAGGAAAGGTGAAAGGACCTCCTGGCTCGAAGGAGAAACCCGACTTCGCTAGTCCAGAGATATAACATCTTCGCCGTGCCTCGAGGAAGATCCTGCCACCCGCACGACGATCGCGGGACAAAAAAGGCGAACTATTAAGTCGGACCCGGCGAAAAGCGAGCTTGGATGTGATCCTGGCTTGGATTCGAATCTAACTGGGAGGTCCTGCTTGGTCCTTTTCGTGCCTTCGACCTCCTCGCGGCTTGAATCGACTACTCCTGGCTTCGGGGAAGTCGGTAGTTCTTAAAGGAAGCCGGTCATCCTATTATTTCTTTCTCTCGTGATACATTCATTTCTTAATAACACTTATTCTAACCGTAGCGACTGATCGGACATCCAAATGTTTCACTCAAACTCCGATGCAAGTATATCACATTGAACCTCAATATTTAACATCCGACATCATTGGTGTCCGTAGACACAAGACTTAGCACGTCGAAGCACTAATCCGCGAAAGGATCATATCTCCTTAAGGTGCAATATCATCGAGCGATAGTCGATCGTGGATTAACGAGGGCTCACCCGCATCGGCGCGGAACCGGCAGCAAAGGGTCTTCTATCTGGCGATAGAGCACGAAGATAGCTTGGCAAAGCTCGACGTGAAACAGCGTTCAAGCGTGGAGAATAAGCAGCTATGAGAAAGATGAAGACAGGATCCATGGCGATGTGGACGGAGGAAGATGAAGTTCGATAGAGTGGATCGTAAGCCATGATGTTTACTTTAGGTGATCCCATGACTCCTGCGCGAGAACGACACGGTTTAATAGTTCGCCTGAGAACCTCGCGATCGAAACTGCTGGCACCATCAACTTCAGGTTTTCCTTCTTCCTATTTCCACCTGCAGACTTCCAGAATCTTGAATATTCGTCGGCTTTCGAAGTATTTGTAACACGTGGGAGTGTACGTTGAAATGCTTCGCTGCCATGTCAGAAATCCTTGCCGAATCTCGAATCTCATCGATGTCTGTTTCCTGATTTGTCACCGTAACGAATTTCTCTTGCGAACATTTCCGCACCGCAAGTTTAACGTTCAAGTTTGATCTAATGCGGCTGAGTGTCTTGACTCGCGTGCGAGCGAAGCGCTCGAGGGAACGGGATCGTTTGAAATGTTTAGAACAAACAGCTGGATGCACTCGCGGTAGAGGAATCCCAGATTTGTTTAGTGCCTGGAACTGTTGCTATTAATCAGCCTTGGAATTGATGTAACTTCCTTGCAGTTTTGATACACTTTAGTACGCGGTGTTTCGTAACAGAAGTAATTATTTACTACAAAGTTACCTTAACAGTTACCGTTTTGTAAACAGACGCACACAAATTTCGACCTCGTTAATTTTGGTTCTAAGGGGTCAAATTCAGTACTGGGTAGAGCTAAACATGTTCTAGGAACATCTTCGGGTTGAAGGAATTGCATCAAAAAATGTTTTCGGCCAAAAACTGAGCGACCGAAAATTGACCTTCAAAAATTGTCAAAAAATGAAAGTCGCCAAAATCAATTCTAAACGACCCAAATCGATGGTAAATGATGTATAAACATATTATAGGACGATTTCTGGTCGAAAGAAGCGGTTAAAAAATTTTTATTGGTCAAAAATGGGTCAAATCCAAGTCGAAAAAATGTAAAGGGGTACACCTTCAAAAATTCTCAAAAATTAAAAGTCGCCAAAATCAATTCTACATGGCCTAAATCGATGGTGGGTGATGTATAAACATATTCTAGGACGATTTCTGGTGGAAAGAAGCGTTTAAAAAATTTTTATTGGTCAAAAATGGGTCAAAACCAAGTCGAAAAAATGTAAAGGGGTACACCTTCAAAAATTCTCAAAAATTGAAAGTCGCCAAAATCAATTCTATACGACCCAAATCGATGGTAAATGATGTATAAACATATTCTAGGACGATTTCTGGTCAAAAGAAGCGGTTAAAAAATTTTTATTGGTCAAAAATGGTCGATCCAGAATCGAAAAAATGTGAAGGGGTATACCTTCAAAAATTGCCAAAAATTAAAAGTCGCCAAAATCAATTCTAAACGACCCAAATCGATGGTAAATGATGTATAAACATATTCTAGGACGATTTTGGGTCGAAAGAAGCGGTTAAAAAATTTTTATTGGTCAATAATGGGTCGAACCCAAATCGAAAAAATGTGAAGGGGTATACCTTCAAAAATTGTCAAAAATTAAAAGTCGCCAAAATCAATTCTAAACGACCCAAATCGATGGTAAATGATGTATAAACATATTCTAGGACGATTTTGGGTCGGAAGAAGCGGCTAAAAAATTTTTTTGGCCGAAAAATGGGTCGATCCAAAATCGCAAAAATGTGAAGGGGTATACCTTCAAAAATTGTCAAAAATTAAAAGTCGCCAAAATCAATTCTAAACGACCCAAATCGATGGTAAATGATGTATAAACATATTCTAGGACGATTTCTGGTCAAAAGAAGCGGTTAAAAAATTTTTATTGGTCAAAAATGGGTCGAACCCAAATCGAAAAAATGTGAAGGGGTATACCTTCAAAAATTGTCAAAAATTAAAAGTCGCCAAAATCAATTCTAAACGACCCAAATCGATGGTAAATGATGTATAAACATATTCTAGGACGATTTTGGGTCGGAAGAAGCGGCTAAAAAATTTTTTTGGCCGAAAAATGGGTCGATCCAAAATCGCAAAAATGTGAAGGGGTATACCTTCAAAAATTGTCAAAAAATGAAAGTCGCCAAAATCAATTCTAAATGGCCCAAATCGATGGTAGATGATGTATAAACATATTCTAAGACGATTTTGGGTCGGAAGAAGCGGTTAAAAAATTTTTTTGGCCGAAAAATGGTCGATCCAGAATCGAAAAAATGTGAAGGGGTATACCTTCAAAAATTGTGAAAAATTAAAAGTCACCAAAATCGCTCCTACATGACCCAAATCGATGGTAGATGATGTATAAACATATTCTAGGACGATTTTGGGTCGAAAGAAGCGGTTAAAAAATTTTTATTGGTCAAAAATGGGTCGAACCCAAATCGAAAAAATGTGAAGGGGTATACCTTCAAAAATTGTCAAAAATTAAAAGTCGCCAAAATCAATTCTAAACGACCCAAATCGATGGTAAATGATGTATAAACATATTCTAGGACGATTTTGGGTCGAAAGAAGCGGTTAAAAAATTTTATTGGCCGAAAAATGGTCGATCCAGAATCGAAAAAATGTGAAGGGGTATACCTTCAAAAATTGTCAAAAATTAAAAGTCGCCAAAATCGCTCCTACATGACCCAAATCGATGGTATATGATGCCTAATGATGTTCTAGGACCGTTTTGGGTTGAAAGAAGCGGTTTAAAAATTTGTTTGGCCCAAAAATGGGTCGATCCGTCAAAAAGTCAAAGTCTCTGCAGTGCATCATTAATTTCAATGCATCAATATCAAGTAGCATACAATTCTACCTTCGGCGTTAATTCGCAGTGTAAATAAATATTATCTAAAAATTAGCAGAAACAATGTGGGTAGTTCAAATTATCACATTATCCGGATAGAGACGTCAATGTACTTATTCGAGAAAGGGAAGCCCGAAGGATCGAACGGGTGCATCCTGGAGGCGTCTTGAGGCGCCTGCAGCAGTGGCAGGTATTCCGTAAAAGCCGTAGGACGCAAACGGGAAACTTTTTAATTAAGGTCGTTACCTCGAGGAGAAAAGAGGAACCATTCAGATTTTAATAGGACTACCCTCCAGGCTCGATAGGAAAAGACAGGAGAGTAAAGGAGAGTAAAGGAGAGGAGAGGAGGAAGGTTTCCCAATTCGTTGGGTATCTAGGAACACCCGAAGAAGATGGTTCACTGCGCCCCGATTGAATGGCCAAGGAAAAAGAAGTCGCGGCCTCGCCCTCTCGACCTTTTTGTTCTCCCCCTCCCCGTGCCATCCGTTATATCTCGTTAAGAAACAATGCCGTGTAATAATGCGGTACCGCCGAATGGAAAAATAACGCGCCAATAATTCCTGACCCAATCGCACTTCACTTCTCTATGCAACCGCCGGCTAATAAGCCCTCGAATGCTTTCAATCGCGATTCCATTTACACGGGAATTTCAAAATTCAATTGTCTTCTGAACCTTTCATTTTTTTAGGTTTCTATTCGAGCCATGATAAACCTGTAAATGTTACGAATATCACAGTCCCACTGTACGTGTTCGAAAAATGATTTTTCCGATTACTTTTCAATTTATTATTTTATGTATTCCTTCCTCGATTACTTGCACGCGATTAATCGAATAATAAAAATTTCATATATTAGTCTTAATTGTAGTTAGTTATTATTACCTCCGTTACTATGTCGTTAATATTTCTAAAAATATTAATTCTGTATTCAATATGAGTTATTAATATCAAATATTGGAAAAATATATTCAGGCGCAGAAATGATCGGGGATTAAAAAAGAAATCTCAAGACATTCATCGAAGCTCTTTAACGATATCAGAAGCAGAAACAAATGCAGAGCTGAATACGTAAGGAGCAGAAAGAGAGGCTTTGCGCGGAATCAAAGTAAACAAAAAGGCAGACGTCGATTTCCCGTTCGAAGTCTGTAACGTCGGAAGAAGGTGGCTGATGAAAGCGCGAACGAGCTGAGGAATATAAGTGAAAAGGTGGTGACGAAAGAGGAAAAGGAGGAAAAGAAGGAAAAGGAGAAGGAGGGATGTTCGGTAAACGAGTCTATCTAAAGAAAAGAGGACCGAATGCACTCACTCTCGGTCCGCAAGCTCGCTCGTCTTCTAGGTGCAATACCAACTTTGATTGCCAATCATTTCTCACCGCGGCAAGAAGGTTATTACCTATCCACTTTGGCTGGAAGCTTCCTCTGCATCCCCCTCCAATCCCTTTCCGCCTTTTTCCGCGACCCCTTTTATGTGCCGTTTCGAGGAAAAATATGGAGCCTCGTTGGGGAAGTTTGCAAAAATATTAGTTCGGTGCACCCACTTATCCGCTCTACGACAGTTATTTCACCACCTGCTCTCTCGAGAACTTCCATTTCATCCTCGAAAGGACACGCCATTATAATTGTATGCTGATTAATTAAAGCTGATTACGCCCGATAACCAATCACTTAGTTATTAATGATATCAATAATCGATGAATAATAATTTAATACATTGATGAATTAAATAATAATTATTCATATTAAATGTGTATAAACTTATTAATAAGGGGAAATGTTTTTTTGTTATATGTGAGATGAAGAATATTATTTTATTATATTCCTCAACGTAGTCGGTTTTATGTGAACTTTAAAAAGGCATTTTTTGTGATCTTCAATGAACGGGAATTTGATATTAAAGAGTTTCATAAAGTTAATGTTTCTGGTTTCTGGCGAAAGAAATTTTTCATCTGTATTCCATATCCCATTTTACTCCTTTTTATCGTGGCTCGTAAATACGGCACAAAGGGTCGAAAAATTCTAGCATATCGGAAAAATGCACGGCACGCCCAGCATGCATTTTTCTAGCCAAGAATTTCGACAAGATTCCGGCTCCCAAGGAATTCTGGAAATCTTTGTTTCCTCTTCAGTCACATTTATTCGATTTTCGCGATTTATGAAAATCTTCGCGAACGCAACAAATGGAAAGCTTTCTTACGAAATATTGCTTCGAGACAAAAAATAAATAGTTTATCTTCGATCCTTTGTCTCCGTGATTTTCACCAATTTGTCGAACAATATTGGAGATTTTCTTTTCATGTGCCAAACATTTCATCGTAATTCTAATGTTGTCAATTTTATTGCCAAGAAAATCCTTTCATTGGTTTTGTTCCGTCAAAAGCCCTTCGATCTTTAATATCTCAATCAACCCTTATTCAAGGTTCCGGTTTCAATGTCATCGGGCCCAGAAAAAAAAGGAAGGCGAGACGGTTATTATTCCTCTTGGAAAGAAAAGCGCGTTTAAGTTCTCGAGGAGCGATTAAAGAAGAGTGCGAGCGAATGAGAAGGGAAAAAAGAGAGCAGGGAGAAGAACTTAACGAGGAGGCACGGCTGCTGACTTTCGTAGTTTTCTTCTTACCACTTGACGATTTGCTCCCCTAATGGTAGCGCAACGTACGCCTGGAATAAAAGAAACCAGAAAGGGAAAGGGTTATAGAAAAAAAAGGTGGCCTTCTAAGAGAGCGTATAGGATTTCGAGGAGAAACGAATGAAGAACGAATGAAGACCGGACGAATATCGAAGATGAAAAAGAACGGGCGCCGGTACCGCGATGGAGATGCGGAGGAGGTGCGGAGGAGGAATAATAAGAAGTCGGTAGCAGAAAAAAAAAGAAGAAGAAAGGATGAAGAAAAGAAGAAGGTCGTGTGGTGAACGAGTAGACGAGAGGAACATTTGTAGACCGTTAATTCCGACGGACTATCCAAAACGGGAATCTCGCAGGAAACGCATCACCGTGTACTCCCAATGAAATTATCAAATTCCATATCTTTCGCGCGAAGTAACTAGTCATTCATTACTCTTCGTGATGAATCGGTGGTCTGGTTAATCAAGTTGTGCGCGGTAATAAATAATTGATGAGGGGGAGAGAGAGAGAGAGACCGATGAACGTATTCGAGGATGCTGTTACGAATCTGGAATTATTGAACTAATTAATTGATGAATTAATTCGCTTTACTACCGTGATAATGATCCCGTATCGAGATTAATTAAATTGAAAATTGCTTTGTGGAATGGTATGCTGAATCTAACGTGTAAGGGAACGCAGCCAAATTCGATTCACCAATTTGCCGTTGCTGAAGAGAGCTGCTGTTTTATGATGCAGATTGGATTAAAGTAATTAAAAAATAGAGACGCGCGGAACCAATTAATGTAAACGAGGTATGGGAAACTTTGAAGGCAGGATATCTTCTAATCGGTGTAAAATTTGCGATACTACTATACAACGATACATGAAAAAGAATAAGTATATAATAGGGTGTGTTATTCGGTACTTAATTTTCAATGGAAATATAATTCATATTTATTATTTTATCTTATTTAGTTAAGCTGTATCATCCTGATATACTAATCATATGTCTATCAGATCACATCATTTATTCTTTAATTCAAAGGATTTCAAGTTTATGCGAAATCTCTCACACGCTTCATCTAATCGGAACCGTTATCGTGGATTATCGCGAAATGGGAGAATAACCCGCGTTAATAAACCCCATAAATTGTCACCCGTTTAAAAGCAACGACGCGAAACGAGTTGAAACTAATCTCGGTAGTGGATGAAGGGAGACAAAATGGAGCGATGTGTGAGCATGGGATGAGAGAATAAAGAAAGAAGGAAAGAAGGAAGGAGCGGTGGAATTTGCGACCTTGCCGAAGCACGGCCGAGGCCGCGAATTCCAGGCTACGCGTTCCACGGGTTCCACGGGCTCCACGGGCTCCATGGGCACCACGGCCACCACAGGTTCCCTCTCTTTCCACGGTGTTCTTCGTGGTGGTAGGATCGTAGGTGATTATGGGAAGCCCCCGGAGTCCGTGGACCGGGAGGCAGATCAGAGGTGCCGCCTTCTGCGATGACGGAGCGATCTTCGCGAAATAATCACCCGTCTGTCCCGACGGTCCTGTTTTCTTCGCGCCGGTATACTCCTCGGAACCAACTATAAGGTAGTCGGCCGTGTGAGGCCGATTAATCACCTGCCAGCTATGGAAACGCTCCCTAACACACCGACCACGATTTTATTTGCATCCTGCTTTCCTATCCTTGTATTCTCCGCTTTCGCGTCCTTCCATCACTTTCCATCGACGTACTTCGTGAATATGTTTGTTTTCATGACTTTAAAATAATGCTTACTTTTATTCTTCCTAATTATAAGACACAAGATATGTTACCTAGTTTCATCTTATTGTACACCAACGGTGTTTCCCCACTCATGTTAATAAATGAATATATATCTTGTATTATCTCAATACGCAAAGTCACTTATCGAATAAGTATTAACATCATCCTCTTATTACACGCATTAGTGACACCAAGAATAATTCGCATTCCTTCATAATTTATACTCCGCGTTGCATCACATGCTTGAAAATAATTTACACCAGCAAGTGTTACTATCAGCTTCTTATTAAATACCTCGTAAACACTCGGCATTAATTATCACCATAATATTCTCATAAAATGATTTGGCGCACTGATTATGGCAGGACCTTCGAAGGTATACAACATAAATATCAAAGTTGGCCTGTCGTGAAGAGTAGGCGCATAAATAGAAGCTTGCGTGGCAAGAGAGGCAAGAGAGGTAAGAAAGTCGCCCGAAGGCATAACTGGTCTTGAAAGTTCTCCCGGTGGAAACTGCCTCGATAGAAACTCACGTGAACCCACCCTGAGATATTTGACACTAGAAGCCATGTTAGGCTGTCGACGTGGTTGTCTCCTGTCGGTATCGTTCCTCGTCCACCCTTCGTCATCGTCAACCTTAACTGACCGCTTCCAACTATCGATCTTGGTGTCGTGTTCCATGCCAGCCTGCCCACGCGACTAACTTCCTTTTCCTTCCCACCGTCCATCCGGGCACCGACCATCCCCGCAATTACCACCAGCATCGTAATAATTCCCGGAATTATGCTTACGAACTTCCAATCAAGTTTCGTCAGTTACGCGAGAACCAACCCCTGGAGGAAGCTAATCCTTTGCCGACATTAATCTCCCGTAGGACGCTATGTATTTGCTTTGGTTCGTTGTGATTCTATTTGCCAGACTGGGAATGCAATGAATATTATTTGCATTTTCGTTGCAGGAATATGTTCTGTTTTGGAAAATCATATGTGTTTAAGCTCGAAGAAGAAGATGTAATATTGTTCCATCTAATGTTATGATTCATTTGTATCGCTTATGATACTAATTGTTAATATCTGTGAAAGAGGGTGAATAACACGGTTTCACAAACAGTTTCATACGGCACTATTATTTTCTACTTATATTGTTTTGTTATTACTCCGTTAAGTCCTCCGGCGTTGGAACAACTGAGAATTGATTTTGTATGCAGTAGTGTATCTGCTACCGTTAAATAGATACATAAATAAATAACTATAAACTCGTTCGGGTCTCATTTACGAGGATGAAGAGAAGGAACCTGGCAACCGGTCTCTGTTAGCCGTAAAGTCGGATCATTAACCTCGATACGCGGAATTCCCCCTTGGTGAAGGAAGGCTACACCTGTTTCGAAGGTGGTTCTTTCTGCTGGTACCCAGGTCACGCTCTTTGCGCCACTCTCTCCCTTTCACTCTATCCACCAGCTTTCCTTTATTTCATATCTTCGTCCAACGTGTCTCACCGCCCTTCGTTTTCAAGGAGTTCGAGGCCGTCCCACGTCCGCGGTAATCCGACTAATTTCGCCCCGGAGTTCCCAAGAAACGAACTCCGAGAAACCAGCCGTGGAAGCCAGGAAAGATGAACGAGATTCGGCTGATTCGTGACGTACGAGATTAGCCGACGACTTTAATGACTTTTACCAGGCTTTATGTCTCCTGCGAGGAAAATGGTGGACGTCCGTTATATCGCGGGAATCCGATGCTACTTTCCGAATGTAATTCCGCATATTATTCTGCGATGAAATTTGATAGCATAATAAGCGACGAACATGGATATTCCTTGTTATGAATCTTCATATACAATTGGATACTTATATCGAACTATAAAAAAGGATGTTTGTTCCTATTTCATACTAACCATTAATTATGGAAATTTGGTAACATATAATGACATAATATCCTGGCAAACCTTTCATTCAACATGCGGTGGTATCAAAGCACGGGAATCAAAGGATCGGATCGAGTAGCCTGGCGATCGGCATTAAAGCACGAACTCTCGACACCTTCTTTAATCGTTCGTCGGGAATAAACGATCGTCGGATCGAACGGTCGATCAGGGTTTGGTGAGGAAAGTGAGGTGAAGACAGAGATGAAGAAGAAGAAGAAGAAATAGAAGGAGAAAGAGAAAGAAAGAGCGTGGACGGGCGTTCCGGTGAATGAAGTCGTTCGGCAAGGCTGGCCGGGCGTTAAAATTACCCATCGCGGTAACCCGAGCGAAAGAAGGATCGATCACGCGGTGGAGAGTACAAACTACCAGGAGGAAGGTAACAGGGTTGAAAAGAGAAAGATGGAGAATATCGAAGAGAATACCGATGGTAGCACAAACTTGGTGAGCAAAACATCCGAAGACGGAAGGAAGATGAGATACGAGGGAATATACGAGGAAAGAAGAGGCAAAGTGAATCGGGAAGAAGTAGAACGGAATAATGCCTTGCCGATTTCGCGATCGTCCCATGGATGAAGAAGGAAGGAAAGATCGATGTGGTGAACGATCGAAAGGACGAAACAGAGAGGGAAAGATCGGAGGTGGTACGACGAATAACGACGGCGATGGAAAAGAAAATAGAAGAGAATCGAGCGCGGAGCGGATCTTTCAAAGAGGCAATTTCGTAATTACGAAGAGAGGAAGGGGTCCGCGGAGCGACCTACTGGAACGAGATCGTATCGCGTTTTTCTTCTTCGGCTGCGGGTCTGAGACCGCACCGCATCGACCACGCGGGGGCATAACCCCCGAACAAGATAAGAATCAACCTGAACCCCTCCACCCTTCTATAGATATTTCGCACGCCCTCCGCTTGCTTTTTTACCCCTTTTCGTGCTACTTTAAATATCATCGCCGCGTTCGCGGAACGGCTGAATTCGAAGCTGACCCGACACACGTAACGCTGCCAAGTAATTCTAATCAATTTATTAAAATCATATTTTCTCCATATTTTATAACTGTTATTTTATGTAGGACAATTATCGTATACCTTTTACAGAGCGATATTGAAATTCTCGATGTTCCAATATTTGCAGAAAAATTATTATTCTCTTCAATGTAATACGGGGTCATAATATTTTTTTAAGGTGTTATGATCCAATAATTTGCTATATTAAAACACCACAGTTTCTACAATGTTTATTTAATATTTATTTAATTCCATTAAAACAACCGGAAACCTAGCTAGTGTATGAATGAGTAATCTCTATTGTCTAGTACATTCTTCCAATTTATACAGACCGTGTAATTGCTCCCTTATTACTCGAGGCATTACTTTACCTCATTAACGAAGACAAGGTTTGTTTACCCGAAGCCCGGTGCATCCTCGAAACGAAACAAACCAAAACCAGCGCAATTACACGCACCAGATACACAGTGCTTCAGGGATGATCCGCGAAAAAAAATCGGTGGAAATATAACTCCGTGAAAGAGGCGTCACGTTGAAAAAAGAGCGTTCGTCCAACCAGGGAGGCCAAATGACACGAGCGACATTTAATACCGTTTCGTAATGACGGTACTTCCACCGGACACAGCAAGCCGGTAACAGCACCGACGTAAAAACCCGCGAGACACCAAATGCACCTCATTTTCAACGTTACAAAAAACCAACCAACCTCGCAATTATTTATATAATATTGCCCGCGACTCGCGAGCCAGGCGTGAAATTAAGTAAAAACTGGAAATTAGAACGTGCCACGACGAAGCCGCTAAAGATCCAGTGATATTTGATTACAAGGGTTAATTGGTGTATAATTCCGTTTTGGAAATTCTATAAAAAAAACGTGTTAAGTGGCCAAGTTTAATTTCGCGGATTTTATGAATTCGGCCATCACCGAATAAGTCTCAAAATAGTATAAACAAAATAATAGTGAATTTGATTTTAAAGCTCCCAATGAAAAGTATCAGAGAAAACCTGTGTTTTATTCCTGATAAAAAACCAAAATTGTAAGAATCTTTCTAACAAATGTTAAGTTTCATTTCATTTTTCCAAGTATACTACATGCAATTTTTTTAAAAATGATCCGAATCTAAATCCCACTGGAGAGTAAATGTTACTTAAATTATTCCGACTCTTATAATCATCGTAGGCAAATTTTTTCTACGAACTATTTTTAAACGCTTCACCAAAAGGGCAGATTTTTACCAAGAAGATCCCGCATGTAATAAAACACATTTATTCCAAAAGTTCCCGTAGAAACTGTTATTTCTGGAAGGAAGTATATGTCCCGGGAAGTATGAGTTTTAAAGAGGAGCCGTCTAATAAGCTAATGCAGTAGCATTAAGGTATCCTTTTGGGTTCGCGTTCCATGCCTCGGAAACGTGTTTCGGTAGAAGCAACGTGGTTACTCGGTAGCTGTGTGCGGCTCCAGCGGCTCCAGCGGTTCCACGGGATTCCACGGGATTCCTAGGCGTGTGTTGGTTGCGGTATACGCTCGCCGAAACTTGGCTGGCAAACGACTTTGCGGCTTGGCTAGAGATATCTCGATCTATCCGAGCGAGATATCTCTCCAACCCCCTCGTTTCAACCCCTCCGACCAACCCCCACCATCCGATAGTTACCTTCACCGTTCGACCAGGAAACTTTGCTAACGGCGTTACGTGAGTATCTTCGACTATTTGCTAAACGTGGAACATCTAAGACTCTCATCGTCTCTACCTTCAAACGACTCCTCTCGCTACTTCCGTCTTCTGTTTCCAGCTTTTGTACACCTTTTCGAAACGCCATTTCGAGAACGGCTGATTTTATCGGCTATTTTACTTGTACCACTTTGCTTATGCCGTACGATTACTTCGTTCCATGTCGAAGATTTTGGAATTAAAATTTGACGGTGTAAAGGCAATCTGTTCGATTGAAACTATTATCTGATTAGGTTGGATCGGTTGGAATTAATAAACGGCTAAGTTGTAATGGTTTACGTCGATGGAACGAAGGGAAGAAAGGAAATGTAATATCATCGAAGTATTTTCCCACGGGATATCATTGGGCTACCAAGATCCTGATGATCTTCACGTTTCACTTGGAAAAGTGGGCAGGATGAAGTATTCGCGGGAAGATGAAGACGAATCGAAGGAAACTCGAAGCGGAAAGTATTCGCTACCAAAAGTTCGCCATGGGAAATGTGATGAACCGGAGGGCAGGATGAGCGACGAGTGATAGAAACTTATAAGAACCGTCGCACTGGAATAACAGAATTAAGAAACTACAGCGAAACAACAAATATACAAACCCCACGAAAATGTATCCAAACAAATTTATTTTTGCTGAGTCTAGTTATAACGAACAACTCTGAATTTCTTCCACGTCCACAAAGAAATACCTTTGACTCTAAATAACACTAGAACTACCGAGAATATACTCAGTTATACTTACAATTTATTTACATATAAATCAAAGCCTCAGGGATGCAATTTAATTAATGGATTTAATTATGCCAGTTATATACACAACATCAAAATACATAAAATCTCGAACAATTTTATTAAAAATCGCGGACCAATCATTTCGACTGCTTGAGTGGTTCCAATGTTGAAGAATGAAGTCTCGCAAATAATTACCAGCGTAACGAGGTCAAAGGGACACCATGGAACACCATGGAATCAGAATCAACTAGGAAGACCCGGGATTAATGTTAGAATGGAATAAGGGGGAGAAGGAGGGTACAGAAGTCTCGAATCACTAGCAAATCATCCTGCACCACCTGTGCGAATTACTTTACGAAACAATCTCCAGCGCGGTAGTCAGCATCACCGGGAAGTCGTTCGACCGTTACGATCTCGGTTCGATCAAGTCGTTACAATGTCGCGGAACAATAGCTTCTATTCAGACAGTGTCGGATGTCCGACACCTTAGACAGACGACCGTCCAACCAACGTTCAGCTGTTAGGGCTGATGTCCCATTGTGCCGTCGGACAGTCATTTAACGTCCTATGGGGCCCAGTTAAACTTACCGTCCTTCGATTAGTTCGAAAATTCTTGAGAAACCTTGCACCATTTTCGATGTAAATTACCATTTTTACAATAAATTTCTGCTGTCTTTGTAATATTTGTGCGTCTTTTTGTCCATTAAGTTTAAACGATAATTTATGGGGTATATGAAAATTCTCAATAATAAAATTCACTGCTGTCCTCTCCTCCAAGTTATTAATCTCTACGCTTCCCCATTGTATGTACTTAGGTAATACTATTATTATTAATAAATATGTTAGTACCGTAATTTATTAATTATGAGGACAGTAGTGGATGTTCAAAATGCCAGACTTAAATCTTCGTTTGTAAATAAATAATTTTAGGTCGAATATTGACTAGAGAGAAACGGTGCGATATGTTTATGGGCAACGAACCGGTTATTTGTATCGTGCTCGATTTTGCGACATTAATATCGATGGTATTTAAGAGTTTAACTAGAATTTAAGTTCGAAGGGTTGATGCATGGATTCAAAAAGTACAACGATTTCGGTTGTTAGCGAAAAATATGGTTATTGTACCCCGGTCGATTCGGGGGTTAATAAAAATCGCCATTCTTGCCATCCAACTTCGTAAACCTGGCGTACGTTGAAATAAATCTTGGCGAGTTATGCTCGCCGGTTTTTATGTCCTCGTGCCATTTTTCTCGCGAGAAATCACGCCGTGTAAAAGCGGAATGCCGGTTGCGAGGATGACTTTATGTCGTGCATTAAGTCCCTGAAAAAAGACGGCTCAATTTCCAGGCTGACGTTACTCCTATCTCACGGTGTTCATCAATCGTATCGCGAGGGATAATTCGAACGTTTCGCATCGCTTGATGCCGATACTTGAATTATGTCCGCATAAATATCAGACTTTCTAGAATTAATGAATGTTTGTCGATTTTCAGTCGAGCCATTCCGCTGTAACTTACGACATTCATATATTACCCTCGAATTCGAATAAAAATTTTAGTACTCTTTGAATCAGCATATTTTCGACATTTTAATAAAAGAGCCATAAAGCCGCGAATATTTTCCCCGGCAATAAGAGTATTCTAATATTCCTACATTTAATAATATATTAGGGATACCAGAAAGTAATCAATTCGGGAGGGGCGAACTTTTTCGCATCGAAATTTCGGCATTTGATTTGATCAAAAAAGGAATTATGACTTTCGAGGATCGTCAGTCAAGGATAATATTGAAAAACAATTGATTACTTTCCGCATATCCCTAACATTATTTCATTACACTATCAAGTTCGTTTAAGACGCCCGCGGAGAATCTTGGCGAATTATCCAAGAATCTTAAGAGACATAAAAGGATTCTGAAAATTAGTCGAATCCATGGCAAAGTCAACAATAGCCTTGTTGCCTCATCGTTCTGACAGAGCGGGGCTTTGCGTCACCCAAACAAGGAGGGGGGGGGGGGGAAGGCAGGGGTGAGGGCGTCAAACGAGTGGGTAATTAGCTCGGTAAAAATAAAGAAGAAGAGAAAGGTTGTCCCTTAGGCGCGACAAACGAGGCGCAATTAACCGAGGCAGCGCCGCGAGACGAGACGACCCGGCCGTGCCAGACGAGCAGTCCTTGTCGCTTCTGACGATCGAGGATGTACGATTAGGAGACTAAAGGACAATTCCCTAGGAGCACCGTAATTGCACCTGCCACGAACTGCCACCTTCATTGCCGGGAAAAAGATTCGCGGCTTTACGGCTCTTTCATTAAGCGGGCGCACCTAACCCATCTGCTTCGTGTCCTTCGAGTACGTCCCATCCTGGGATGTCTTTTGAATTAATCTCAGAAACGATCGTGTATTTATATAACATACTCGGCAATTACAAAATTGACGGATTTAATAATGCTATTATAATCTTGTTAATCTATCCGTATCTTTCATTTCATTTTATTTTTTCGTTCTAATAATAATTATAAAAGCACGCGCAACGATTGTCACCTTTTTCAGTACATTTAAGTAATATTTTCGTTACTATTTTCACGTAAAATAATAACCTGTTGTAGAAATTTCTCCTGGAATGGTGGCGTGGTGGCGAACGTGTTAAATGAAAGTAGCAAGAAAATGATTACCTGAACGCAATGAAAAAGAAGAAAATCATTGAATACCTTTATAATTATTATTACAATAACAATTGGAACGAAACAAAAGATACAAATATATGAGTATGTGACTTCAAAGTAACATGGCGTCATAGAGGGTGTATTATTCCTTGTACCTAATAATATTATTTCCGCGATAATATTACGGCAGTAATATCGTTCGAAAGACTAAAGCATTCGCCGCGTTCTGCACACAGAACGGTGCATAAAAGCACCACCAGATTTGATAATCAAGATTCCACCCTTGAAACACGGCGTACACCCTCGGCGACGAGAAATTATCGAGGACAAACGTGTTTCACGGAGCCGTGGAACCTTAAGCTAGAAAGGCAGATCGTGAATAACCGATCTGCGAAGGTGGAGGAAAGGGTGGAGAATCGGCGGTCGCGATGTGGGGGATGGAAAGAGTGCCGAGGGAGAAGAATAGACGCACGCGAGCGAGTCTCGTAAGGTGTAATTACCGATATCGGCAGCGCGATCGTCGGGGTTTCTTAGTGGAACGAGAAACAATGACGGAAGATAGTCGAGAGTAGGAGAGACACGAGGTGGGTCAAAGGTGATCTCGAATACTCGAACGATACGCTCGCAGACAGCCACGAAAGATCTGCCCACCTTTGATTTTCTCTCTCCATCTTTTCGACGATCCTTTTCTTTCTTAGATTTCTTCCCTTCTTTCCTCTTTGTCGTCGAGTTATACGAATGTAGGCAGGTATGCTCGACCGCGCTACGACCATATAGGTAGATAGGACCGTAAACCATAAAGATCTCTTACTGGGAACCGTGGCGAATCGTCCATTGACCACCCACATGGCTTTGAGCTCCTCATCGATTCTCTCTTCCTATCCTCTTTTACCTAAGCCTCTTTCCCGGTATCCTTCTCTATGCATGTATTTATCTATTTATCTATTTCCATGTCCGCCTAGTTCGACTTTATTCGCCCACCCGATTTTCCGATTTTTTCCATTGAGCATAATATAAGCACGAGAATGATGGGAAAATAAAGCGCGTAAAAAAAATGAAACAAATATCGGTCCATGATATTTTGGTACCGCGAACAATGAATATTTAAGTCCGTTCTGGCTAGCTTTTAACTCAAAATTCAATCTACTTCATCTCACTCGAAATGATTATGACTTAAACGTTATTGGAGCTCGAAATGTCAAACGTAAGTTTGTTATTTAATTGGAAATCTATATCCAGCGATTTTACCTGTAATTCGATTGCCACGAATTGAACTGTTTTAAATACCACTTATTTATATAGCAGAAGAGTACAATGACTCAAACTGGAACGAACGGATTGGCAGTTATATCTTCCTCCATGGAGTCAGTCGGGGTAAGATTAGACCATCGAACGGAATACTGGTCGATTCGCACCGATGATGCGGAAATTTACGATTATTCTGTAATTCTACGCTACAAGGAAATCGGCTTAAGTTCCCCGAAGGTGTTACGTGATACGGAAGGATTAATTGAATCATCAATCGAGCGTATTATTAACGGAGAAATACCGTTCTTCCCTCGATGAACGAAACAGCCGAGAAATTAATTTCGTAATCGCGCCACGAGATGTAAAGAATAACGAATGGCCCATCCACGCGAGGAGTGGTCAACAATTAACGGAACACCCACGCGAGAGATAGCGAAGAGTGAAAGCACCGAGCAACGATGCAAGTAGTGAATAATAAATATCCCTGTTCCAGGAAATGCCGGTTAAATACACGTATAATGCAATTAAAATTCGGCAAATTATAGTAGCTCAGTGTTTATTCAAATTCGTCTTTGACTCTCGAATAAACCGCGAGACGAGTGAAATATAATTCGTGCACAAAAAAATCAAATATATTAAATATATTATTTATAACACCATCCATTAATAAAATGTTACAATTATAGTAGCTCACTGTTTGCTTGAATTCATTTGGCTTTCAGGTAAACCATGAAACAAGTGAATTTTTATTCCAATATGAAAAATGCATACTTCGTGAAAGATTGCTGCGTAAGCCTCGAATCGCGAGTTGTAAAAGGAATCCCCTAATAAGTGGATGCGGTAGCAACGGTGGCGCGAAGCTAATTGGCAAATTGTCGGCGGAAGCACTGAAAGAATTCGACACCGGCGGAACGCGCATCTCCAGAGGTCGAGGCTAATTACTTTATCCGGACGTGCCGGCTAATGGTCCCACGAAAGGTTAATGATCGTCGATGCCGAAACGAATGGATCCCTTCGAAAGCCCGTTTAACCGATTCCTCCTTAGATTCGCGTGAGTTCTCCTTATTAAATACCTCGAGGTATTACCGGTCTCGGTTAACTTATCTGCCTCGTACCTTCCAATTGAAACAAGCCTTTACGAGGGTCACTTTCAGCCACCATTTTTCTGTGGATCTCCGAAAGTACGTTTAATGTTTTATGTATAACGTTCCAAGTAGAACTTGCTTCTTTAAATCTGGATTTATTATTTATTTCGGTGGCTAAGATGTGTGTGATTTACGTGAAGAATGTACGAATAAGAAGCGACCGAAATATTTATTTCTGTAATCTTCCAAGTTTCGTGCAACGTTTGGATCTTAAAAATTGAGAAATAAATCTTTCATGATATTTTCATTCGCGTAAATAAAATATTTCGGCTTTGAATATTTTCGTTCTTGTACTCGTTGACTACTGATGTTTGGAAGAAATATTACAGTATTGTAATGTAATTACGTTTATGATTCTTTGTATCTTTAATCACCCAGAGCTTCCCATTCTTTAGGATCTCAATATTACTCTTTGTTTGTCCAAGACAGTATACACTTACCAGCCTTATTATTTCCAAAATATTCATAATTATAACCACGCAAGTTTCACACGAAAAGAATGAACTTCCTTCAGCGATCTCCCGAAGACAGGATAAAGAAATCCGTAATCGCGTTGGTAAATCGGCGTTTCATTCGTGGGAGAGTTCTAATGATCGGTTAATAATCGTGCGCTTTCACCGGTGAAGAAAGCGTACAAAGTTATTCCTTAAATTACGATCACGCTCGTTAAATCGGTATCACGTACTCTCAAAATTGTTCGTGTTCTTCTCTCTCTTCCTTTCACTTGATCTCTCTTGCTCTCCCTTGCTCTCTCTTTTCTCGGTTTATCGGACGAATTGGATTCAGACTGCCGCAACGTGGAACATTCCGCGAGATGGATTCCCGAAAAAGAATGAGAAAACTGAAGGATTCCGGAGGACATCCATTTATCCGTCTTTATGAAAGGTAAGGAAGCCGGGAAAGGAAAAAGAAGCACATCCCGCAAGGGGATCAAACGTCGCCGAGCTTGACAGCCCCTTTTTCCCTTCTTCCTTTTTTCTTCTCAGCTTTTCCACCTTCGTTTCTTTCGACCCCCCAAGTGCCACCCTCTTAAAACTCAATTCACACCATGCCCTCTTCATCCGATTCCTTCAGCTTGTTTCTCTTGAATCAACTCGAACCACTAATTGGAAGCTCATTACGGATGACGGAATTTCAATTTTAACCCACTATGCCGTTTACCTTTCATTAGGGGAAACACTTTGTTTTAAACTTCCCACTGAATTCATCTTCATTGTTACACCTCATTGTCTCCTCAAGCTGCAATTATTTAGAACATTATTTTTCGTTAGAAAATTTTAAAAACTGGGCAAAAGATATTTTATAAAACTTTATTTCGAGGAAATAAAATATTTCGGGGTTGAATATATTCTTTCTTGCACTCAAAAGTATTAAGTATTTACCAAAGTAAAAATTTCAAATTTTCAAAGATATAATTTTCAAGGATTCTTGAAATGTTTGCATCGACATCCAATATGGAACATTAAAAGAATTTAATGTGTTTGATATCAGGAATAATTTAAAACAATGTTTAAATACCGCAGCAGTTTCGAAAAGAACTGTCGATATTCGGTGAGATGGAACACTTAAAAATTCAATGATGCCGGATTCTCCGAATAAGGTGTAATATTGGTCAAATTCGCAAAGCGTAGAAAAAGCTTTGGGTGGGTTATTCGTACCTATTCGAGAAGGTATGGCTGACCAGGTCCACCAATAACGTTCCCACGGAAGAACGAGTGAGGGGTTCTTATGGAATTGGGAAAAATTATGACTCTGCAAATGAAATCCAAAACGAGAGTTTTTCTCTAACCACCGACTGAAATTGTTCCGTAGACTGAAATACGAGTGACCCGGTTATCTAGCAAACTTATGCGAGGGAGAGGGTATTGACTTTGTATTCGTCGTCTTTTGGAATTTTATACCCCCGAAGACGGAAACAAATGATATTATATTCGCTTAGTTCGCATTATAATTGGAACACGTTCCAAGAAATAATCGTTGATTTTTTGTGCACTTACAACTGATGCAGGAATGTAAATGTTCAACTGTCGACACTCACCTGCAACAAAAAAAAGCAACACATTTAGTATAACATATTATGTTTATTACACAATATTGTATAAAAACAAATATTGCAAAAATATTGTATTACATCCTCATTACACTATAATAACTCATAATTATTTCGAGTCGCGTTGAATTCATTACTTATTCAACGTCCGAATAAAATTGGAATTAATTTCGATCGAAGTATTACGTTAGTAAAATACCTAACTGAATTCTTATGTTAATTAACAATCATTTATAATAATTTTTGGAACATGCGCAAAATTTATTTATCATTAACCAAAACATCTTTCCCAACGCCGTTCATTAAAATTCTGTTTATTACTGTTTCAAATATATAACTTAATTCATATCACATATATTTTGACTGTTAATAACATGGTCAACAATTATCCCGTTTAATCCAGAAAAGTAATTAGAGATCTTGGGAAATAGTTTAACGGAGCAGTTGTAAAAAATGGCTGGGAAGAAATTCCCCTCTCGAGGGAGTCTCGAGCGTGGCGAACGTGCTGGAGTACGTTCTCCAGTTTTCTCCCTCTCGAGGTCCACGAGAGGCTCAAGGCGACCCGTGGGAGCCACGCGCCTGCCGTGCGCCATCTCTCCCTCCAGAAGACTCCTGGAGAATCCCTTCCCCGTAGCCCTTCACTGGACCTCGACTTCAACTCGAACCTTCGCTTGAACCTCCATTCGAACCTCGACTCGAACGCGACTCGCCGATCCGGTTCACCGGTTAACCGGTACCGAACATCACCTCGCTTAATACACCTTCCAATTCGAGATTATCCCTTTCCACGGTTCCCTTTAGCCCTTTATTCCTCTCGCCGATTTCAATTGTTTTTGTCCGTTTTTTGGTAATCAGTTGAGGTCTCAATTTGAAGTGCCTTATAGCGTTAATAATAGACGAATGACTGATGTGTTTTAATCACTTTTTTCGTGGGGTTTATATGAATATTTATATAATATTTATGATGATATTACAGGAAGATCGTTGAAAATATTTTACGATCAATGAAGGTATTATTCAATGATTATTGGAGAATAATTAAAATCAAATTGTATAGAATGTACGCGTACATAATTACCATAGAATTAAACTCTTTTTGAGTCGATAGCTAATTATCTTCAAAACATTGCAGGTATCTTTATATTTATATATTTTTTTAAGCAACCCCGTGAATGTTCCCACTTGACACGTATATTCGCGAACAAGATAATCATCGAGTTCATAAAGAATTCATTAATTCTGACTGGGCCGAGCACCCAAATCCTATCTATAATCCTGGAAGGAGCCAGGATATGTCTGCCATTGCTCGAGGGTGAGTATTCGAGGCAAGGATAAACCGCTAATTTCTCACATGACGGTCTTCGAGGCGCGGGTTATATAGCTACATAGATCCGTGTTCCATTGAGCGGATAAAAATAATGGCCGAAGTGGATGGAAAGGGAGAATCTGGAACCGGCGGTGAAGAAGGAAAGGGATGGAAGGGGTTGGTTGGCCGCAAGGAGGACGCGGCTTTCCTGAAAAATAATGGGATCCAATATCGCACCGGGTTCGAAACCGAGGTACCGCAGTTAGCCGAACGTATAAGGAGCTACCTTCACCCTCTCTTTATTATCGTGAAGCCACCCTGCGCTCCGTGCCTGGATCGAGTAGGAAACCTGGCCATCTTCGAAAAAGGAAACCTATCCGAGACGCGGAAGGTCCACCGCTCTCGCGTCCCAGTCGACCATTCCATTGGACACGATTTCAAGGCTGACTGCCCGTATAAAGTGAAAAACTTTTCTCGGACCCCGAAGTGCCCTAACATACGTCCACCTATACTCCATCCTGATAGGTGATCGCTCCATTTTTTTTGCTCCCCCGCCTCACTCCGGGAAAATACATACTCCGAATCGCTCTCTTGTCTTTCAAACCACCATTCCACCTCGGTCTCGCGAGTTTTCACGGTTTACGTAGACTGACTACCGTGAAATTCATAATGAAAGAACAAAACGTTCGCAGAGTAGACATTCGAATAAATCGATGAGAATTTTCGAAGTAAATGGACTCCATGCTCCACGTGTAGTGCGATTCGAAATGGTGCAATTTTTATCCTCGACTATCCGATACATCCTATCCATACGCTTTCACATGCATTTATAACCATTACGTAAAAAGCCACATTGACGGAGTTCTTTTTATACCGCGAAAAAAAGGGGACACTCTACGGAACTCCCTACTCCTGGTTGACTCGATATTTCTCGGATTTTTGGAATCATTAAAATAAATCCAAAGGTTGTGGTAATTCTCAATGGCCGAGCGGAAACTTCGGCACAATTATTTTCCCGCCTCAGTACTCGTTAATTGTGGCACCGTTTGTTTATGTACTGCAAAACGGGATTTTATTCGACGCGCTCGAAAAACGAGCGCAATTCGGATCCTAAACATACGCGGCGCGTATCGTTTGGTCGACCATCGTGTCGAGTACCGATGGGGAATTTTCTTTTTCATATTTTACACGAATCCACTCTCCATTCACTCTCGGAATTATTCCACGAGTACCATGAAAGTGCTTTTATCTCCCGTGCCAATTCGAATAGTCTTCGTTGTGAAACGAACTTAAAAAGTCACGCTCGGTGTCTTCGTATTAATGCTAATTTTTATAAACCTGCCTCTCGCGCTGATAACAAAAATTAGGTGAATGAGATACATCTTTGTATTCCTGATAAAAGGACCTTTTTAGTACGAGATTTATGGGGCAATTTATATCGACCAGTCTTGGGAATGAAGATCAATGATAAGCAGGAAGTAATAAGCACGTTTCGGTGGTTTATTAAATAAGAGGAAGAGATGTCTAGGAAGAGCATCGGTCCACTATACTCGCGACCCGTAAAATGAGAATGAAACGGGAATAAAGCAGATACAAGGCAGGTGTCGCGAAACGGAGGTAAACGGACAAGGAGATACACGAGACGCAAAGTAATGGAAGTGTCACAGGCAACAGCATTTGTTCTGTCGTTTGCACGAAATCGATTTCACAATGACTGCCTCGTCTTTCTTGATTATTTCCCTGCGCAAGAAACTTACCTCCGATAAATATTGAAATTCCAATTTCAGTTCAGCTGAAATGGAATCTAAATATATTTATCGATCTCTGTCCCGCGGAATGTAATACAAATTACATTATTATACATTTTTAATACGCGGACATTATTATTGTATCCACGTATTATTTTAATTAAGGCATCAATCTTTTCATTCTAATCTCAGCAATTGCCATTAATATTCGAAAATATCGCGGTAGAATAATTCCAGCGAAATAATTCCACGGGGTTCAGTCAGAAGTCAGAGTCCCGAGTGCGAAGTAGAGCCACTAGGTAGCAGAAGGTGTGTTTGTCACTGCCAAAAAAATAGGTGCAAAAAAAGGGTTGAATCCTGTTAGAGCACGCGAGTTTAGGTCGGTCGAATGACGTCAGCTCGAGGAACCAGAGAAAAATCTCGCGAGCGATCGTCGCGTGGGCGTGTTTCCCAGGCTCGCAAGAGGATTCTCTTCTCCCAGAGACGAGCGGCGCCTGGCTCCTAAGATATTCGGTCTGCTGGCTGGACTCGAACCAGATGAAGGTGTTACTGCTAAGGTTCCCCCGAAACACGACGACTTCCTTTGCCTTCCTTTGCCTTCCTTTGCCTTCCTTCGCCCTCGGCATCCCATGAAACCTCACCTCAACCTCGCCAGAAGAGAACCGTACCGAAGATGGAGATTAACGACAGGGGAAACCAAACGAAGTTGTGACTCGAAATAATGCGCACGGGATGAAGGAAGAAAAGACCTCCAACGGAATGTTGATGCGATAGCATTTTTTCATATTCCGTGTATTTGGGAGTAATGTGTATTTACGAGAGACTGCATTGTAACTTAGATTCCTAAGTTCATGTTAGCGAAGAAACGTTATTTGTATTTAATTATAGAAATTGAGAAATTCTGCGCGGCTAATTTCGCACACTACGGATAATTCCATCGGTCGATCGATGGAATTTATTATATCGCCCCATTCCGATTTTTTGAGATCGTATACTCGAGTATATTGTATCGGTAAATATCTCGTCGATAGAGGTAGCGTTAATAAACGCCTCAATTAGGGTCCCGCCATTGTAATCTTTCTCGTACACCAACATCTCCCGGGAGAGAATACAGGGCGATGATAAGCGGTAATCACCGGCGAGTATAACCGACACGATAATGAAACAATCAAAGGAGTCGATAGCCGAAAGAGAGGAGAAAGCAGGGAAGAAAGAAGAGGAGTAAAAGAACGAAGAAGAAGTCGGTAAAAAAATAAGGAGCCGAAGATAGGGGAGAAAAAAGAGTGGAAGGAAGATCAGCGCAGGAGTCTGGGAGAAGAAAAGGATAAAGAGAAAAGAGTTAAAGGGCTTTAGGTATGCGAGGTGTGGGCGTGGGTCCAGACTGGGCGCGTGTCTCTACGTTCCCCCGTGGGCAGGATGGTCCAGACGGGAGAGGGATGCAGGATGAGAATGTGGATGAGAAAGAGTGAGGGAGAAGAAGTGGAGAATAAGGTAGAAGTGAGTCGGTGAGGTTAGCAAAGGGAAAAGGGAAAAGGGAGTGAAGAAGGCACGATCGCGTCCCGGGTGGGCAGGATCGCTTCGAACTCTCAAAAATTTATGGCCGGCGCTTCGACCTACGAGCGAGAGGTGTTACTCCCGGGTCCTTCGGGCTCCGAGTCGAAGATTTACGCAACGCCGCCAGGCCGCCAAGCCGCCAAGCCGCCAGGAAACTGAAGAGAACTACGAGTCCTGGATTATACACTAACGAAAGAGAGATCGGCCTCGTTAACGTCCGCCAGGATAATCGATTGTATGCTCGCGCGGTCCGATTTTATCGAACAAGGAAAGGGAAAATATTCTTCTGCGATCTTAATAATTCCTCGACCCGACGGCGGAGTTATTGATTCCGAGATACTTTTGCTTGTCAACCACGATCTCGGTGGGCGTAGGATATTTTGTTTTCATTGAAAAACGACCTTCATTTCTTTTACTCTGCTTGACATAAATGGAAATAATCACTCTTACATTTCCCATGTTTCAATTACATTCAATCAAACCCAATTATCTATTACAATTAACTATTACATTAAATACATTCCAAAACGCTTCTACCGCCAGAAATCATTCACTGAACACTCAACAAGTTTTCAGCAACCTCTGTCTTCGAAAACTCTCATTCTTGGACTGAAACCATTTGGCAAGCGACGAGGAATTTTGATCGGATTATTGGCGTCGCGTATTAGAATCGCACCCCTTTCGACGCGGGAACAAGTCGAAGAAAAAGGGGGAAAGGAGGGAAAAGAAAGGAAGAGAGGAGAGGAGGTTATTGGTGGAAGAAGAAAGGAGAACCGAAGCGTATTATTGGAAAGCGGTAAATATTTCTCGGCATATACGGTAGAACGAGCATAAAAGGCAGGATGGAGTCGAGTGCCGGTGGAATCTTGTTCCACGGTACGATTACAGCGCGTGCATCGATAGAAGAAGACCCCGCGAGGAAGAAACAGCTCGATGAGAGGAAGGGTTGGATACTGCCCTCTTTCTTTCGCCTGGTTTCTCCTCGCATCTCCTTGCTTCGAATTAAAATCGAAGGATCCTGAAAATGGTGCGTTCCATCGCGTTCTTCCCTGCTTTTTTTGCACGTTACCGCCATACGCCCTTTGTCTTTCACGGTTTCATTCCATTTGCAGCAATATCAGCGCGCAATAAGCCCGGCGATTTTCATACGTTAAACTCGGATACCGAAGATTAGATCGCTGCTTTCCGCAATGGCAAAAAAGAACCGACTTATCGTTTCCGGTGTTGCGCTTCATTGTGAAAGCCGATCGTATGAGTGACCGCGTTTCCGAGTTCCATCATTTTTTATCCCGGGAATATATGAATCGCTTTCATTTAAATGTACATCTTCTTCCACGGTTGTTCCGATTTAATTATTTCATAGTTATACATAGTCGACGAATTTCAGGGAAGATCGCGATCATGGTACTTTTATGAAAATAATTTATCTGGAGATTAAGTAATCGTAAGATGAAATACAGAGGAAAGGCAGATCAGGATTACAAGAATTCCCTTATATCAAAAAAGATTTTTTGAGAGACTTATGTTAGCAGAAGCTAAACGTCTTTCAAGATTCGCATCACGATTCCCCTTAGATACGTATATCACGCGATCTCTCATCGCCATTCACGAAAAGGAACTCCGAAGAAAAAAATAAAGATCAGAAAGCAAAGAAATATGCCGGCGGAGAAGTACGATGGCATGGCGGAGGGAAATAACATTCGTCAAGAACTACGACGAAAGAGACGTATAAGCGATCCTGACGTGAAAGCAAGACCGATGTATCGCAGAAGGCGAGTCGACGACTTCAAAAAATTCTTCTTTAAAGTAACATTTTATTCAATCATTCTAATAATAATTGAAATAATAATATTCCTTAAATCCAATTCATTACCTGTATTAATAATTAATCTGACGAAGATACACGAGTAACACAAATCTCGAGAACCAATGAATTTCTTCGAGAAATTACTTGACATCCAATATACATAAGGGGTGCAACAAAGGATGCAGACACGAGTACCACCAAAACCAATCACGAATTTTCGAGTAAAAGATACAACGACTGAGGAAAGAGCAACGGCTAGGCGTTAGGGAAGCAAGAGCAATCAAGTCCAGGCAGTGGTGTTCCGCAAAAGTGGCAAAATCTTTGGAAAGGCGGAGGTAACAATGTCCAACAAGAGCGAAGTGGAATGAAACCGCGTAAGAGGGAATACGAAGCAGGATAGTACAGGAGAAACGGGAATGAAGAGGAGGGTAAACTCGGAAACGCTTTGTCCAGTGTCTGAGTCTGTCTGGTGTCGTTTTCACGGTGGGTCGAACTCGGTTTTCGTGTAAACCGCTTAAGAGTACGGCGTAAACGCAGTGAAAACGGTGGATCCAAAGGAGAAATATAGTTGGAAGGAACACGAGAGGCGTGGAAATGGCTCCGACTCTTGTGCTGTACCTTGTATCTATACATATCCTGGCCTCTCTATCCATAAACCGAGACTTCTTCCCTTATTCCGTTTACCGAAATCTCTTTCTCTCAGTTTCTCTCGCTTTCTCTCTCGTTCACTTCACTCTCCACGCTACGGTGGATGGTTCGTCATCGGCGGAGTCGCAATAACCGCTCGGCAAATATTTAACCTCCTGGATTCCCGCGTGGGAAACGTGGGTGTACCGCGTAATGCGGTTTCAGTGTCGCAACGTCATACGCCAGGAATACCACCGTAAAGTATGCTCCGACAGTGACTTTTAACTGTATTATTCATTCTGCGATATAATGAGAGTAAGTGCAACGTATATTAATAGTGCTGTATGAGAATTTATACTGGACGTCCTTTATTAACCTTTGAAATTGGAGTAGTTTCAATTAACCACCGAATAGGAAATCCGTGTACTACACGAATCAACGGGAAATATAATTACAACGATTTAACTCGTTAAGCAAAAAGTTCGTCCAAAAACAGCATCAAACGTTATTATTTAATTTTAAAAATTACGGTTACTCGTAACCTAGGAATAATGTAAATTATGTCAACTATTCATAATTAATAAAAATTATAAAATGATACTAGGAATGATTCTAATTTCATTCCTAAGCATTAATGGATGATACACAACTTGGGGTATCGTGTTTTGATTGGTCAATGATACTCGAATTAGTGTTGAATTTTCCTCAAAGCCTTCCGAAGATGAAAGAAAAATCGCGAAGGTGGTAACGCGAATCTCGTTATCGGTGTCTCGATAAGAGTGGCAAACGAGCGCCATTCCTCTTCCGTCGATTGTTCTTTCGGAACCGATCGCGCGTATAATTTGCGAGGAAGTACCTCCGTAGAGACGTAGGGCACAGAGAAACGATGAGGAAAGCAAATGAGAAAGAACGAAGGGAAAGAGAACCGTGATAAGGTTCGTATCATTCGCATGGGAATCACACGAGTGTCTGCCTCCACTCGACTGGTTCGATAACGAGGGAAATACCTGGTGGTTCCGCGATAAAACTACGAAGATGAGCTTCGAGCTTTATCTTAAAGGAAATCTCCGAGTAAAGTAGAAAGATAAACTCGAGTTAATACCAGGATTAATTACAAGAAAATTGCCACGATGATCGCATGATTCAAGCTCGACCAACTCGTCATTAGAAACTACGACAAGCTGTATCGCAAAACTGAAGAAAGTCGCCGAAAAAGTGTCCGTAACTAAGGAGTCCGTCAAGATATTTTGATGCAACAAAGTGCATTGGAAAGAGCGGACTTTTCTCTATAAGATCATTGACGGACAAAAATATCCCACTATTCGTTCTTCCGCAATTAATTAAAATACGGGGCCTCCTCCGAGCGGTGGGTTACACTCGCGAACAAAGTTGAATGAATGTCCCGAAAAAACGTTAATAACTAAGTAGTCCGTGAATATTTGTTGATGCAACAAAGTGCATTCGAAAGAGCGGACTTTTCTCTACAAAATAGCTGGCAGGAAAAAATGTTTTTGGCGGCGAGTTTTATACCGATCGATTAAGTTCTAAGTTTGTCTATTAAATAATAACAGAAGTTACTAGTCTGAAATTCGGTGGGATTTTTTTTGTGGCAGAGAAGATACAGTAAATAAATTGGAGGATAGTTGAAATTTTCATAAAAGAGTTAGGTCCGTCTTCGCCGATGTAAATCCACGAGGGACGATCTGAGACCGGCGTGTAAAGTTAGATTGAAGAGGACCATCGCGGCATGGAAAGTGGAACGGACAGTTATGCAAATCACGACGGTACGTGTACGAAAAGTGCATAACTGCGGAAACGTCCCTCGTGTTCCGGTTCCTACGGGAAATTGGCGAGAATCGAGGAAAGTACGCCTCAAGGGTATTACTTGGAAGCTGACGCACTTCCCTTAAAACGAAATGGACCGAATACAAACTGCCTTCGAGGATCGATAGGGGACTTCCTTAGCCTCGTGTCTCTCAGTTTTCCTAAGTGGATGGAATCCGAAACGATCTTCCGGAAAAATACGATACAATCAAAACCACCCGCTTATTATGATAGCTCGTCGATTTCGATGCTGGATTTTATATACTGCTTATAAAGAACCAATTTCGTGCCGAACAGATTGCTGGGACTCCGAGATACATCGAGCTCATCGAATTTTATAAAGAAAATCTTCGAGATCGAAATTATTCTTTATTTGGTTTGAACGATGTCTTGGAATTATGTGAATCCATTATTGTGTATGAAACTGTGTGAAGTCATTTTAGAAAACACTTGGATGAATAACGTTTTATTTTAGAAGGGAACTGGTTAATTATGTTGATTGTTTCGGGAAGAAGTTGAACTACTTTCTGGTGGAAAAAAAATATGGAATATGTCGCGTGATTCAGTGACACCTTGGTTCGTAATTCTAGGTAATGCATGCCTCTCGGGAAAGACGTCATTGACCGTGCTACGGGACTTTTTAGTTTGCTTCTACTATCTCGCCATCCGAGGCGTTGGCTTTGCTTGCCCAAGCGAGTCCTCTTTCTATATTTTTATCTACGATCGTTTCGTAAAAGGAAAAGGAACGTGAAAACTCCGAGACCTAAACAGACGAAAGTAGGTGTCGATCGACGCGAAGACACCAAACATTTGTACTTGAAATTCTTTTCAATAAGGTAGTCTTATCACCGAACTTTCCCACCGAGAATCTTATCCTAAAATCATCTTCAAATTTCATAAATCAAATGTTTCCTCTGAGAATGCATTTCCGGAATCACCGACTGATTTGACTAAAATTAATTACATTAAATAAAATCTTCGTTCATGAAATTTCAATTGGCGGACAAACTTAGATCGAGTAACCGACAAATCGCTATAAAACCTTAATTTTAAGTTTATATTAACAGGTTAAAATTAGCAACGAAATTAAATAATTCGGGGAAACTCACTTCATTTGGAACCAAAGAAAACCTTATCGTTTTATCCATTGTTCCTTGAGGTAAAATTGCATCGGAATGATAAATACTCGAAATTTCTATGGAAATCATTCTTCCAATACCATCGTGGATGCAGCTATCGGCGTACACATAAAAAGCAGATTCCACAATTTTCCATATCGAGACGTCAACCGAAGAATAGACGGATCTCCATTCGGAAATTTTCGCGTTGAGCGAATGATCTCCCCGAGATGTTCGAAGGATCACGATTCCAAGAACGTCTGTATTTTCAAGAATCTCCAATGATCTCGGCACCCCGAAAGATTTCGGTGCCGGAAACTGGCACGCTAAGACTTTCGCGCTCATAAATGTTCCCGTGCACGTACCAATTCGGGAAAGGAGATTTCCTCGATATCAAATCGCGTTATAAAGTTGACGATCTCTCCCTCGTTTGCAATTGTCCGGGAGACCTCGCTACCCGAACCTATTACAACACCGATCCTGTCGATCCAACAGGATCGTTAAACTCTTTTCTGGACGATCGTAATCGAGTGAAAAAGAAATCTATTGCCTTTCACTTAAATATTAATAAAAAAGTATACTTCGAGGTTCCCTACTCAAGAATTTCTTAATATTTTATTAATTTTACCCTACCATTATGATCACGTGAATTATTTGTTATTCTTTATTCTCTATTTCTTTTATTATCTGTTTTATGCTAAGGAATAATAAATTCTTAAGAAATATTGAATTAAGTAAATAATATCATTCCATTGCTAATATTATCATTAGGAATAATTCTATTTGTCATTTTGTATTTTTATCTTTTATCTTGGAGTACCTTGCACTCTTTTAATCGGTGAGTTGATCTTCCACATTTTTATTCCGTCTCTCCTTGATTGTGCTCATGTGATATTACTATTACAATATTATCAGTAATAAAAATATGCTGGACCAAATATCAGATGAAAAGGAATGCAAAGTACTCGAAAGTAAAAAATAAAAATGGAGAATATAATGATTCCTAATAATATTAAACACGCCAAAGTTCCCAGGGTTACGATATTACGAGAAGTATACAGGAGAAGCGAAGTGTATTTTCTCTTCCACATTGTATTTAAGGTACAACTTATGTCGAGCAATTTTGGTGCGCAATCTTTGGACAGCTCACTAATATCTCGATACAATTTTTTGCTTACGATAACGTCTAATTATACAGTACGAAAGGGTCGGCGGATAGAAGGGAGAAAGAAAAACGGTAAGTCGATGGAAGGAGGGATAAAAATGAAATTTGCAATTATCCTTTCTGCCAGCTTACGAGCGAGGCATTTTTTCGGGGCCGACCGAACTACATTCATTCAGTAACGTTATTCGCTAACCGGGAAAGGAGAAATTAATCCGACGCGAGGTGAATCGGGAGGCTGAATAGCCGGATTCCCGGTAATACGACGAAGAACATTCACCGCACCGATTTACAGGAACGTCCTTGATGATTCATGACCCACGTAACCTATGGAATTCGGATCGTCGGAATGCAGAATTATTCGGAGGCGCGAGATTATCTATCAGCCGGGATTTCCATTAATCTGGCCGACGACAGGAGCACGGTAATACTACAAATAGCTGTAGTACAAAATAATCGAACGGCTCATTGCTAATTCCAAGAATCATGCTTTTGATCTGGCTACCTAAATATATTATTGATTAAATGAACATGAGAGCCATGTCAATCCGGAATTCTAAAATTTAAACATTCGGTCGTAAAATATGGTATCAGACTGTATATACTCCTCTTTTTAAATTAAATTATTAAAATTTACATTCCTGAGTAAATTCTGAATGCTTGTGTATCTCATGTTACATTAACAAAAAATAGGTACTGAATATTTGACTCAAAACTTTGCAATCGTTTTCCCGAAAGTTTACTTTTTAAAAAATAGGGATAGATGGCAAAAATTAATCGATTCAATTAGGTCCATTATGCAACGTAAATCGCAACAAATCTCGCAAAATAGAACCTTATCAATTTGAACGTTCTTATTAACATTAGAATTACCAAAGCAGTATAAAGTGTCTCTTTGATGCTTCAGTATGTAATATGTATTATATAATTCGAATAATAAAAATAAGAGTCTGAAAACAAAACATCAAAGCGATACACGTGAATCAAGGTAGAAGTAAAATAGAATCGTAATTGCGATGATCGTAGAAGCCGTTGTCGGGACACGAAAGATCGCGTAATGAATTTCTCGGGGAAAAGGCTCGAAATGCGGAGAAGGAATTCAGGGTGAGTCGAAAAAGGGCGAGAAGCAAAGGGGGGGTTCGGCCTTTGAGCCTCCGTGCATTTTAATAAAGATTCCGGGTCTTGCAATTCGCACGAGGTCGTGAAACCAAAGAGTGATAAAAGGAGATCGGGGACAAAGACCGGTTCCTTTAGTAGCACATTATGAGACTCTAGTAATTCACCGATGCCCTGGGAGAATAGGTAACGAAAGGTCCGATAGTTTCGAGACGGATTAGATTCGCCAAAGGTACTTCGCGCCACTGACTTCTACTACTTGTCTAATTAAAAGACACCGTGTTACAATTCAACTCCAAAGACTACTCCGAGAATACCACACACCTCTGTAATTACCGAGCTAATTACAAATGCATCGCGCGCAGTGTAATTAACGGAATTCTGTTCAGTATTTAAGAACTTAGAATATCGCGTTTATTCCTCAAGAAAATTGTCAGTCGACTTATAAAAATTTATAAGAAACAATTATTGTCGTTCGAGAATAGTATCGATTCTACTAATCCATTCATAATTCGATTCTTTCGAATCGTAGATTGTACAAAATAATTGTTTCAAATGGACAAGTTAATATAAAACAACCGAAGGTATTAAAGGCAAATGACGTTATCAAATTATGATTAAAACTACCATCGGTATATCATATGATATTAAGTAAAGATTCGGTGTTTCAAATATGCTTTTGCCCTCGGTATATTATGACATACTATATTAAAAGCCATTAAAAATCTCTCGATTACTAAACAACTGAATATCAACACGAGCCTCGTGCATTAAATGGCGGTACGTAATTCGAAACGAATAAACACCCCATTACATCCAGCCTGCGGTCATTCGAGAAACGAGGAGGTAATAACCAACTGGGCCACGCAACCCAGAAATAATGTCGGAGACCAAAGTGCTCTCCGACAATTACGGGCATAAATAGGCTAGCAAGTCCTCGTGCAGTGTTCCCACCACGATAGATTTGCTAGCTGCACCGTTCGCGTGCTCTAGGAAACCGGTGAAATTCAACGTGTCATTGGAATCGACGAAACAACATTCTCACGTAACTAGTAACATTTACATGAACTTTGATGAATACACTTCTGCTTGAATGTATCTTGCGTATCTTCTATTGTCAGCAAACTAAACGTTGGAAAATTAAAGCCACGTGCACTGAGTTTGAACCTTATTGTATATTATGGAAAATATCTTGTTAGTAGCATATTAATAATTACAGCGATTTTTTTAAAACCTTTTCCAACGCAGTAAAATCGTCAGAAATAACCAGCACGGTTTGTGTTAAGCAAAATTTCATTTTCTCAGATAAATTAATATAAATATTTGCCATGCTGCATGCTAATGTCACATTATCGGATTAAGTTTCGTTTAAATAATAAACTATTGAAACTAAATGGAAAGTAATATGGAATAGAGTGTTCGATTAAAATTGTGGAAAATTGGGTGAAATCGATTGCAAGTTCAATCGATATTGATACTGATAAGTACCATAGATATTTCTGCAAAGATGAGATCATATCGAATTCGAAGGAAAGCTTTGAAGACGAAGACGGAGTAAGACTCGCAAGCGGAAAATTAAAGGAGACCTAGGTCCCAAGTCTTAGGTCCCGGCAGGGCAGATTGGCGCTAGAATGCTAGAACTCACGATCTATGTATCTCCACCTCCACGTAGAGCGGAAGTAATCGTTTTAACGTGCAATGGCAGCGATCGTTAAGTACCGAGGGCCTCGTCTTACGTCACGACGAGATCACGCTCTGTCTAGCGATGGGAACAAAGCACAACTCCGATCGCTTTCTCTCCACTCGCGAAACCGATGAATTTCGAATGAACACTTCCAACCTAATGCGATTACGAATCAATCGTATAATTACACTGTCGTGCAGCGAACTCCCGGTAGGAACATCTGTTATCAGACTATCAAGCATCGCGACTTGCGAATATTTTATGAAAAGATTATTGTACAGCCATATCTCTGGTTGGAGATGAATTAAATTATCTATTAAATGCAATCAGGTATATCATAGAGATAATGTTATTATTAAATTTTAAATAATCCCTTACATTCCGATTATCGTATTCTTGGGTTCTGACCGGAGTTCAAATACGTCATTTTTATAAAAAATATGAAATATTTCTAATATTAAATTCTCAAGTTCACGGTATATCGAACATCCGCGAGTCATCAGCTCACATTTTGAAGGCGCGGTGCGATACATTTGAGGATTTCACGGTGAGATGTGTATAAAGTGGAGTTTTTTGTATACGGGGAGGTGGAATTTGATTGAAAATGTAAAGGATGGTGTGCATCGAGTGCCCATCGCTAGTTACGAGGGGTCTAAGACTACCTACGTACTCGGCTACGCCTCGACACATTGGCTCGACCCACGCGGCCATTGTCTTCTCTTTCGGACGATGCTGCCTGACGTAAGAGGGAACGAGATACGTACTCGCGGATACGTTTCAGCGGCAGAAAAAGAGTTTAGCTGGAATTATAGGCAGATAGGTAGATACGTAGGACGATGCTGGATGCTGGATATCGGGATCCGATGCTGCGTGTATTGTTCGATGGATCCTCCATGATCCTCCAGGGGAGATGGAGAAAGATAGCTATTAAATGGTACGTCTCGACTCGAATTCTATCTTGAAACGCACACGGGACTTTGTTATCAATTATCGAAGCAATTAAGCGAATTACTAGATCAGTGATGGCAGTGTGGTTAAAAGTGAACGATGGTCGTCAAATGAGTGATAGAATAGGTTGAAGGATACCGAACAATTAAAAGATTTGTGTTTCGAATATGCGATGATTAAGTCAAGGAACAGTAGATGTTTGTGATATTATTTTAGAAGATAACTGTGTCTATTAGAATTATGTGGACTTTATACCGATTAATAAAAGAAGATATTCCAAATGGGATTAAGTGGAATATTTTGACCCAATTGAAACGAGACGGATTATTATTATCAGTGGCTCGATAATTTAACAATAAATATGAAATAAAAATATGAATATTGTAGCGAACCACATTCCCTATTAAATACAGTCTTCTCGGATAAAAATCACTCAGACAACCTCTTAAAACGAAAGAAGTAATAAAATGCCTGAAAACGGAATGAACTTTCGTTAGTCATCTCGCGATCAGACTCGGTAGAGAAAAATTCCGAGTAGAGCACGGCAGAAAGGCCATTTAAGGAGATAGTCTACGTCAGATTTCGTGCAAGTATCCAGAAAGAAATTCAAAGAAATTGGAAAGAGCGCAAATGAGGAGTGTCGGTGATAGCGTTGGTGGGAGGGGGTTCCGGGAAGGGGGACGCGGACGGGGCCGGTATTCCGCGGGTCTCACGGCTTCGCCGCGACGTGAATCATGCCAGTTCCGGTCCGACCCACGCGTACGTGTCCCTGAAACACCCGCGCCTTGGTCTCGTCCTCGTCCTCGTCCTCGTCTCGACACATTTCTCTCCTTTGAACTCCTCTCGATTACGTTTCAACTTACGAGACACTCCGCCAAGCCAATTCTTCGTGACTTTATTCCGACCTGACACGCGGCTTAACACCCCGACCCTCCGACAACACGATTCAACTCGAGAGGTTCAAGTTCAATGAGAATCACCGAGAGATCCTTGGGATGCTGCTGACCAACGATGTTTGCAAACATTATATCCATTCGAACTACGGTGACTTTCGAATAACATTATCGAACCTTAAATATTATAATATTAGGTTAACATTAGGTTCGCATCAATTGTTTACGGAGAAACAAAAGAATTTTTATAAACACAGTGTTATAAAGTTATCCAAACGATAAGCAAATATTTTATACATTAAACATCGCACGACCTTGTTGACCAACTCAATAATTATTCTTTGTAGAATTCAATTTCGATTTCTTGATAAAATTTCTACGATGAAGGTGAACGTGCTACGATGAAGTGCGCGATTTATTTGGATTTTAATCAACGGCGTTTCTATGCATCTGTTCATTTGGAATGCAGATAGCTAATGAAAGTTTAGCGGCGCGGGGAGAGGGAAAACGAGGAGAGAAACGGATGAATTCTCACGGTGGTTATCTGGAGTATAGAACGGAAACGGTAGGTACAATCCAATTACGAGTCAGTCTGGTCCTTAGCGATGCGAGCATCGTTTAATCGCGGCCCACATGACTAGTTAGAATCAAGACATTAACTTCGACATGTTAGACATAAAACAGTTGACCTCGGGGGATAGCCAGTTATGCCATTGTTCTCCGCTTTCAGACCGTCTACGATTATTCACAATTATAATAATTGCACCGAGGAAACTTGAATGTGGAATATCGGAGGAGTATCTTTTATAAGCGTCTACCTTTAGGCTTCAATCGAATAAATTCCGGAAATATTTTTATGAATCATTCTCATATAAATTCATGTGAATACTAACACCAAATAATTAATATAAAATAGTACGAATATAACATTTGTAAAATACAACATTTTTAATCATTCAATGTAAACGCAAGTTGTGTAATACTGAATATAACTATGATTAATGATTTTAATAGACATTCGAATGTCTTAAATATTAGAAATCCCCCAAATTTCATATAAACATGAAAACAGTTCATTGACTTAATATTCCAGACTCCTTTTTAATTAAATTAATAATAATACCAAGATACTGCAATGAAAAATGTGTATTCATTCAGTTATTAAAAAGAAAATGTAAATAACGGATATATTATCTTGTTAGAAATCCTCTTAAAAGGTGTTTCGCTTCAAAATATTTTTTGTAAGAAATATCCCCAATTTGAATGTTACCGTACACCAAAACCGTAAATTATTTCCCTATTCACCTTAATTCGCACAATAAAGCCCTTACAGCTAATCCACAAAGGATCTCACGATTCAAAAACGTCTCGCATTAAAAGACCAATTCAGTCGCGCAAAAAAGCAGCGTGAAATTACCATAGATACAATCTTGTAGTGAAACATGAGCATGGGGCCCACAATTGGGGTGCAAATATGAAATACACCGTCAGCGAGGGGCCCCTTTGTCCGATATATCCTCGTTTCCGAAATATACGAGTTATACATGACAATATATAACAATAAGATGGTAATAATGGAAATTTACCATTTAAATCCGACTTTAAAACACATGTCTTTTAGCGGATATCATTTTTCATGATTTTAGTACAACATACAAATTTATTAAATAAACTCAGAATTATTCTCTTTCAGGATTAGACATTGGAAGTTATTAATATTAACTTCCAATGTATCTCCGATTAAAGGAGATAACCAGGTGGCTTATTTCATACAAGACACTCTGCACATATTTATTTATAATTAATTAATTAAATTATGCACTCCATGAAGAACGTATAAAATAATATAAACTGCATATTTTCATTTCTAGAAATAACTTCATCCTAGGTGCCTCGCACTAATTCGATATTAATCGACACTATAATCTTCAGAGTTTATTATAAACATATATATTGAACTTTTTTGAAAATGTAATCTCAACGCGTGATATGGTCAGTCTATTCATAGTTTAAGGTGTTCAGCTGGGAATACAATGCAAAGGGGGGCCCTGTAGGGCACGCGTACCCTGTTATAAGTCCCCACGCCCCCGAGTCCCCTTGAAACCTCGGAGAACCAGGCTCGTAATACGAGAACGGGACTTTGTGCCACGTAATGCTGGCGCAGCACGGAAGTTTCAGGCGTTCCCGGTGCTACGTGAACTTACAACCCCTGAGAACGCAACGGATACGTCCGTACATCTACCGGATCGTTACACCCCACCGGAATTCAACCGGATCTCGTGGATTCTATTAATTTCAGACGAGGGCTGGCCCGCTTACGCCGTCTTCGTTCCGCCGATCAAATAAAGATCGGCATTTTACATCGTACACCGTACACCGTACACTTAATCGTTCCATTGTTGCATTAAGAATATCTCGAGATCAAACTCGTTTGAAAAACAGCGCAGCTGGCGTTGCCTCGAAGAATATTATTCGGATGTATCGAGATAAACCAGTCTCGTATAACGAACAAAATTAAATAAATTAAGTGTGAAATGTACGAATGAAGACGGTAAGAATTAATTTCTTTTTTTCGTAATATAATTATTTGTTTCCAAGACGAAAAATGATGTAATAATTGAATCCTTCTCGAGAAGATTATGTAGTTATTTTAATGTAACTACGTTTCTGAATATTATAAAGTAAAATTCATCCAGAATGCACTATAATTTGATCACTTTTTTATTCCATTAATCGGCACGAAACGTTTTAATTTTTCAGAGTGCGTCGTATGAAAAAGGTCGCGAAAAACAATGATATTTGCAAACAGCGCCGCATCATTAATCCGGTGATTCTTAATAAGAATTACGCAAAGTTCCGCGCAACTGCGTGACACGTGCAACGAGGCAAGAACATTATCGTGCTTTCACGGTCTATCGCATTGTCGGTGGTTCGCGGCAGTTCGTCTTCATCAGCGGTTTTTCCTGGTAAAAAAAAAAAGCGAGTGGCACGCGATATCAAGCCGTCAGTAACACGTACGCACGATAGGTCGAGGAATTCCGGAAAAGGGAGCGAGCCTGCGTGAAAAATAGCTACGGGCTCGCTCGAATTAACGAGCCGATTCGAAACCAAAGAGCCGAGCTACGCGAAAATTAACGACGCCGGACGTCGATCTTGCCGAGGAATCGGAAACCCACCGAACCTCGTATCATCGGAAAATCGATAGGCCGCAATTAACAGAAGTCTGAAAAGTTCTAACGAGAAAATATTCGATCTCGTTATCCGACCTCGCCGCTTCATAGCGGCCGCCGAACTTTTATTATTTCCACCGTGACCCGCCGATGATGAACACCATGATAACCCGCAATTAAATATATTCTTTATCGCGTACAAAAATCTGATGCCGCATTAATACCGTGTCGATAAAAGAACAAGAAGAACACTGAGATCTCAAACAATTCTTATCAGCACGAAAGAAGACGTCGCAGATGCCAAGATCAAAGGACCACCGACAGGCAAATCTCACATCGGGGAACCATTCGGAGCCGATAACGAGGGACCTAAATCTTCGGAGATAAAGAACCCGTGACTGGAGGCTTCAAAACAGCGCGTTTCCTGTACGCCAGAAATTAGCACGCGAATCGAATCCAAGGGAATCAGATAAAAGGGAGGTGGATAAGGGTTGCAAATGAAAAGAGAGGAGAGTAGATGAACGCGCGTATGAGGAGGGGAAAGCGAGCGAGAAGAAGGTCGGGGCTGAAAGGGCGTGGAACGTTGTAAATTTATGTCCAATTTCGTGGCGGATGCGGAAGCGGCGGCCGAGCGGAATTTTCGCACGGGGATTTTAGCTCGCACGGGCAATAAACCTTCGAGCAGCCCGACGGGGAACAAGCGGAGAGTCGAGAGGTACGCGGCCAGAAGAGTAGCCAGTGTGTACCAATGGACGTTTGTATCCGTCTATAAGCGAGACACGGAAAAACCGGAGTGGGACGAAGACACACAGAGAAAGTTGGAAAAACTAGCAAGCGAGGGAGAAAGAGAGAGAGGAGCAGAGCTACCGATAAACACGATTGGAATTGAATATCGAAAAGCGCAGCGAGAGTGGAACTTGGATGGCACAAAAGTGTACGCTCGCGTAGACCGTATTTAGGCTGGAATTGGTCTAACCCGAAATTCGACCCCACCGTGACACACTGTTTCCACTGTGCCAACCTCGGGCCAAATTATTCCTGACACCTAAACCAGAAGTTACCGGGGAATATATAACAAGAAATTCTGCGGGCAAATGCTATGAAATTCCAGCATTCTTCGAGAAATATCATGATTTAATTGTACGTTATTTACCTCCTAGCTGAGGCGGAACGATAATGGAATTATGTGCAGTTAAAAATTATACTTCAGATACAATCTTATTGTAATTTTGTATCTCAAAGATACAATGGTAAGATTACTTCTCTGAGATACAATAATAGTGTTTTGCAAATTTAATTTGGATCATAAAATACACTGGAATATGTCGTGTATAATGTAGTAATTATTTCTTATTCAAAATGTCTGACTACAATTGTCCTAATATTGGTACACCGTTGCTAATTTCTATTATCAATATATTTACTTACACGTCGGAAATTAGACCAATATCTGCGACATGTAACCATGTCACTTTAAATTAGAGACGACGCGAGTATCAGCGAAGAAACGGAGGAAATAGAAGACATCATGGAAGAGAGTTAACGACGTGCCCTAAAAGAGGGTTAACGATCATCGACCCCTTTTTACTTTCCCCGAAAATGCAGCTAAGCGGTAAGAATCGTCGAAAGGGCGGGCAATGGAGGTAAAAAACAAAAGAGGAAAGTCCATGGATAGAACGAAAACCATCGTAATTTTCTTGTTTCTGCAGGGTGGTACACCAAAAGCGGTGGCTTCGACTATTCGGGCTTCTTTCCATTATTCCGTAGTAACAACGAGGAGAAAGACCGTCGAGGCAAGGCGAACCGAGGCAAGGTAACCTCGTCGGTTCTCTCCTCGACGCTGTTTTGTTCTCGTTAGTCGGCTGCCTTTTCGTTAATGAATCCTTTCCGTAATTAAATGGCAGCGGAACACAATCTCCGGTGACTCCTTTAATTAACGACAATTACGGAAGAAGCGATTACGAAGCGCGGAAGATGACGAGAGTAAGCGGAGACTCAGCCGAGTCCTTCGCAGCTACTTCTCGCGTTCCCCCAACTCCACCCCTGCCTCCGAAATCATTTTAATAATAAGCACACTTCGCCTTTTCCATAAATCTTCCTCTTAATCGTAAACCGTGCCACGGTTTTCGGCTTATTCGTCATTCTTATTCCATTATGGCGTGTTTACAATTAAATGGGCACTTCTTTTTTATATTCTACTTCTTTAAGAAGTCTCGCTGCAAGGCAATTTCTTGTAATGGAACTACTTTGGATTCTCATTATTTTATATTATTGTTGATGTTATATTACTATTTAAATGTATCCAAAGAAATAAACGATAAAATAAAACGATTCATTATTTCTTAAGTTTTAATTCGTTCTAGCTCCATCCTCGCTAAGTCCATTCGTATCAAAAGAAAAAAATGAATGCACAAACGTGCGATAAAAGATCGCGAATACTTCGAAAGGATACCGATCGTAGTTTCAACGTTGAATAATCCAATCGATATGTTTTTTAGATGCGCCTCGTAAAAACGTGATAAACATAAAAACCCCGGGTAGAAAAATATCGAAATCGACGCGTGTAAAGCTTGACGGAGGGTATTCCTAAAAATGCATAAACGAGTCTTTGGATATTTCTTGACTCGTATGTGGCTAAGAGATCTACGCGATTCGTGGCGAGCCGAACGACCGACACGGAAAATCGATTGACTTTACGAAGATCCCCGGATCCCCCTCCTCGAAGGACGATGTATTCGGGATCCGGGAGCTTCATCGAGGATACTTTTCCCTTTTTCCAGACGTGGGGACACGTTCGAAGGAAGCTGCATTCGGGATAACCAAAATGGACCGATGCGCTCGCACCGCGCGCTCACGGATTTATGGTGTAATGCAAATTTATCGATATTTTATTCCTACGTTTTCTACCCAGAACTAAAATCCTCGAGCAATCGCCAATTCTCTTCTCCTGACCTTTTATGAAGATCATGTTGAAACAAAGACGTGGCAGACACGAATCAATTCGAAATACGAAGCTGTGCTTAAAACTAGACTCTCCGTAGAAAATACCTGAGGATGTCTGACAAAAAATTCTGATTTCCCTTAAATTACGAGCACCATATATTTCTATCTAGCTGGCGAACATGGCCGTCGTTGCGGTCTGCCGGAGTACTGGCTCGAGTGAACCATCTCGCACGAAGCTAGAAACCGAGTACAAAAACCAGAAAGAAACGAAGAAAATGTGGAAACCCGTAACCAAGGGGTGAACGACGTTTTATTATACCTTCGGTGCTACCCCCTTCCTTCCATTCGGTGTCCCGCAAGAATCGTAAAAGGAACCACGTCGAAGAAATATTACAACCGCGATTTCATGCCTGCTGGGGAAACACCGTTGCCACCGATGCTCTTATGGGAGATAGATACAAGATATAAGATACAAGATCCCTCGTAAATTGCTTCTTTACCTTGGTATTACTTCTCAAAGTCGATCACGTGTCCTTCGTAAATTTGTCTTGCGTGACATTCGATATTTCGGATACTTTTCAAGTTATTCTTTCAGTATTAATTAATTCAAGCATTGCACGTAATATGTGAATAAAGAACACGTTACAATTATTAAAAAATTCAAGTCCTACTTATTGTCGAAGATTTATTCCGTCAATTGTTGCATGTTGCAGATAAAAGAACGTTGTAACTTGTTAAACGGCATCGCAAGACGTTTTGGAATAAGTTCTTATTTATAACGGAAATATTCTTTCAGTGCAAAGGGTTAAACTCGGTGGGAAAACGGCGAGTCGCAGTATGTCGTGGAGAGGGTTAAAATACTACGAGGTGATAATTTAAATGGTTGATAAGGCGGAGAAAGGGGTAGAGTGGTTGGCGTGGAAAGGAACATTTCTCTTGGTGATACGGCAGAAAGGGACGTAAAAGGGCAGAAAGTATGAGTCGAGCACTCAATCGTACGGTATCAGGGCATGTGCATCATAGAGTTCCGAGGGAAAAGTTTCTCGCGAGGGCACCCCCTAACCGAGAACAGAAACTCGCGACCCCCTACTTGGCCTCCTTCGTCCCCTTCACCCCGAAGTACCGAGATATCGCAAAAGTAACTCTGGCGAAAGCCATAAAGTCCCCCCCGGTGCAACCACCTGGAAGACGAACCCACGAATCCACTCGAATATATACATATATACCGGTCTCACGAATCCCCCACGGGGAAAAAGACCGACGGACGAACACGGGGGCATTTTCCAGGTGGACGGAGTTTTAAAGTACGCCAGGAAAACTAAGAAACTCTAAGACAGTTCGACAGGTGTTTCTTAAAATCTCACCACACTATGATGCTCACCTTCCTGTTTTTCTTGCCCTTTATTCTGTTTCGCATCTAATGGAGCTTTTATGGCAAAAGTTTCAGGTTTAAATTCACTCCATTATTTTTGTAGGGATTTTCCGGACTAATTACTAAACCTAAAATAACGGCTAGAATAATATCACGTTGTATTATATTCATGTTCCTGATAGTTTTAAATGGGTAGGTTTATCAACATATAAATTAGCGTAATGGTTTATCAAACAATTTCATTAGTATTATCTACACCTAGCAGTAAATAAATTTGAGTAAAGAATGTCGTGAAGTATGCAGCTCGGGGAACTAAAAGTGAGGAAATAAATGAGAAAGTAGTGCAGTTGCGAAGGAAGTTGAATAACTTTAAGTAAATAGTGCATCTCCGACTGCTTCAAGTTTCTTAATCTATTCCGGTACAATCGCTAATCTCTTTGTAACTGGAGGTATTACGAAATCGCGGAAGCACTTGGAGAACTATAAACCTTTCGCTGTATCTACGCCTTTCGGACGAATCAAAAGAGACGAGGCTTATCTCGTGGATGGACCAACTTTGAAGTACGTGGCACGAAATTCTGCACGACGATCGAGTACTTCGCCGAGTGGTTTCGAAGACCCGACTCGGAAGTATTTTGAGATAATAACGACTTCGCTTTTATGAGATTCGTCGAAATTCCCAACTCTTTGTTGTCGTAAATCGTGAACAATATTGTATAAAAACATAATAAAATATAATACATGGTCGATTTACTAATAAATTCAATCATTTCATTTACGTATGTAGCATAATATATCGATCAAGATATATTTATAGTATAATATTGATCTTATATCATAAAAGATAATATGACATGAAAGCTGCGCATAAAAAATATCCGATTAATTAATTCCTAGTTTATACAAATTTTTTAATAAAAACGTGGAATGATGATTTCGTATAAAAGTGTAATGAAAGAGTGAACCGCGTTCATCTAAACCATCTTTTTTCTCTCGCGAATCAATATAAAGCAGAGTTCCGATGTCCCACGTATTCGACCACGCGACTCTCCACGCTTATTCCGCTATTTTTCATACTTTAGAGGCTTAATCCGTTGAAGTTACGAATTCCGCGTTCGCGTCTCTTTTCCGCACATACTAAATGGTACCTTTAATATCGTCTATCGTTATCATCCTAGCAGACTTTGTAATTTCCAATCTCGCCTATCATCCTCTGCATCTCGCTGTACCGCGGCGCTTTGCCATTTCAAAATCACGACTTTATATTCATGGCGCTTTAAAAACTGGAAGAACTTCGTGCGATGATATTAAATGCCGAGAAAATTATCCGAATTGCAATCGAGCTTAAACGAATGTGCAGTGTCAACTTAATACGAATCTGCATTAAAGTCGACGTAACTATAATTTGTTACTTGCCATTTTTTACTACGGAATCATTTCTAGCGATACTAAATAAATCTCACTTTTATTCACATATTTCAGTGAATAATTCACGGTGTTAATTTCGGCAATCCTCTTAATTACAAGGGAAGCACTATTCAATTGAAATCCGTATTTCGGAGGAAATTTTCCGTCCGAGTTCATAGGAACGGTAAGCACGAGATCACCGAAAAAGCAGAGGCAATTCCATGAATAACCGTGAAACGGGTTGCGGATGATCGTTAACCGTTATCGTAATCGCGATTACTATTGCTGCTACCGAATATTTTATCGGCGATTCGCCGACCGCTCGATTCTATGCGGGCGATTTGCTAATTACGACGTGCAGCTGATATCACCAGCCTAAAAATTCGTGGACCACCGTGAGTCCGAGAGTGGTGAGGTAAAGCGCGAGGTTCAGGGAGAAGGATGGAGGGAGAGGGTTGATTTTGTACGAATGAAAGAGAAGGAGGGAAAGCGAGGAAAATAATTCGGGAAATAAAGTCGAATCGAGGATCGATCGAATATTGGCGGCCGGCCAAAACTTGCCAGTTGATTCGAAGAGCTAAACTGCACCCGGAATTTCGGATGGAGTACAGTCGACTGGGAATTGAACGACGCTCGGTACCGGAAATTATACCGAAACCCGTTGTAACCCAAAAGCCCTTTTACCCGTGGAAAAATCGAACCTCCCCGCCACTCCACCCCACCGCCGAGAAATTGCAAGACCGCACGTGGAAACGTTCCCGCGTGTTAAAACTTTCACGTGGGAATAAATACTGTTATTGGGAATTACGTCGATCAATCTGTCCTCGTGGCCCGCGAAAAGTGGGAGCGAATAATAGAATCAATTTCCAGAAGGGAATGGAGAGGAGGATCGTAACACGCATTCGAACAGCGAAAGACAATTAACGAGCGTAAAACTCAAAGGACATTTCATCAATCAGACGTATTTTAACGCGGCATACATTATTAAAATAGAATCGAGTAATTTGCTTAATTCAACAGCGAGTAACGGTGAAAGCTCTAAGAATTTACTCGATATAAAAATAATGAGCGAGGAGTAATTAAAGCTGAGCACTGTGAAATGTAATTAAATACGTTTCTCTGTGAAAGAATTTCCAGAGATGCCAATGGAGTCCCGGTTTATAGTTCTTAATTACGGGAATATTAAGTAACGCTTTGAAAGTGATATTCGACACGGCGGACGTACCTTTTCCAAGCTCGAGTGGCATGGCAATTAAGTCGGTGGAAAGTCTATTTTAGAGCCATATTTGTAACTCACGTGTTAAAGACTGTTGTCACCCTCTTAGGTTGTTAGTGTTTCCTGGATTTTGGGTCCCTCTGGGCCTCATCTCACGTTCGCAGAGCATCTGTTCAGCTTGAAAATGTTCAACGGCAATGACAGACAGAAACGTTCTTTCGTGCGACGATGCACTTCACGATTCTTCTCGATTTACATTTCTTATAAATCCCGGTACCTCGATTTGTTCGATCACATTCGATCATTTCGAAATAACCGGATTTATAGTCAATGATTATTGATAATCAATAGAACCAGCGCATTAAAGAGAAAGATCGAATCGAACACAGTAACAATGCACGAAGGATACACCGCGGAACGTTAACTTTACGAGATCGTAATAATAGCGTATATATATATAAATTATTTAGTTCTACTTGCTATAAGTTCAATAAACTAAGTATTGTTAACGAATACCTGTCTCTATGCCGCGTAAAGTGTGCAGTTTAACTGGCGTTTACTCACGAATTGATGATCCACCCGAATTGTAGGTTATGATAGAAACAAAGAAAGATATTTCGGACGATACACGTTGTCAGTCTCGAATTTTATATCACTATTATCAAGGCACTCCTAAAGGACACGTTCGCGTTATCACGGTGATTACTTACACACAACTGGCAAGTTTATGGGAAAAGAGGATAAGAACTAAGGCACGCGGCACACCACACTTGCAGATTGTTATGCTTCGAACTATGAGTGCGTATCGAATGCGCGTAGCACGCAACGTCTTCCGGCGGTCGTAAATATTCGCGACATTTCAGAAATATATGTATTTGGACGCAAAGCCTTTCTGTTAATGAAATAAGAGTTATGGGCTGGAAATATAATTGAAATTAAATAAAAGATATCAGAATTGGGAAATAGATTATTAATTATTACTCTATTGACTCGTATTGGCTCGTCTGTATAATCGCAATTTATACACGTTTGAAATATAAATATTATTAATTACACACAGAGAAATATTACTGTAGAAATAAATATACAATGAAGAGAATGATGGTCAAGAAAAATATTTATTATCGTAGCATGGAGACGTTACTTGAAATACGAGCAATTAAGTAGTGCTTAAGGGTCATAAATATAAGAATATATAAATTACATCGGTCCGTAATAAGATTGAAACAGTAGCCACAAATACATTATATTTTTTGCCGTCATCCTGCACATTAGAATATTAACCAAGGACGTAAATTTTCTGGGAGTTGTCGTGTAACGTTAATATAAGAATAAAGGAGATACCGGGTCGGAGATAAATTTCTTTCGTATCTTAGCAAAAAGAATTCCCCCTCGGACCTTATCGCAACTGCTGACGAATTAAAATCGAAGAGTGACAATAACACGTTCAATTTCTCTGAGCCGTGGCTGTTGCAAAAAACTGCATCGTCGACGATCGCAAGAAGAACGGGGTTTGTGACTAGACGCAAACGCAGCCAATAAGATCCTTGATATCCACAATAAAAAAACGGAAGAGAAATTGAAAAGAAATAGCTGAAAAATGCGATCTAATCGAATCGGTGCAAACGAGCGACAAGAGAAAAAGGACCTTCGTACGTCTTATCAATTATTCCGAAAATCCTTGCTATCCCCATTATATACCGATTATTAATTTTTTATCAGCTATTGTCACCTTAATACTAAAGGAATAATTTGTTGTAATTAATATCTTATGATCAAATTTTTAATTCTTTCATAAATTTCCAATAATTTTGTCCACAACGGAGACACGATAAGACACTCGAATTAAAATGTTCTCGGTCAGTTATCAATTAAGATACAAGAAGATGTTCTAGAATGCGAGGTGCTTCCTTTCTTTTGTAAGATCCGTGCGCTTTCGTTAATAGGAGTCTGGCTCATTATCGTGAATCAAATCGGGAACGAAATCGCAGGGAAGGACTTTCGGATTGTAATCAACGTAAGGGCTGGGTTGCTGCTAATTAACGGACTTGGCCACTGTAATTAGAATTCAGGATCGGGATGCGTAGAATGCTTGCGGGGCGCAATGTGCAATCGCGCACATTCAGAGAATGTCAGAGGATGCTCGGTGGCTCTGTTGCCTTGCTGGAAATTGGGTTTCAAATGAAATGGACGGATGCAGAATGAAACAAAATGCACGTGCTCTTCCTTATCTCCCTTCATTCATAATCGAGGAATTTTCAACGAAATACATATATTATTTTCCTTCAAAATCAATTATAAATGCCTCCAATGAGTACACTATATCGCGTCTAAGTTATAGTAACATAACGAATTTTTATAATGAACAACATATAAAACCCTGCAGAAAAAATTGCAAAAACATATTTTTTTCCAAATATCTCCATACACCATAATTTTTTTCGCGACACCGTACGTGCTATATTTATACATTGTTCGTAAGAATCTTTGCGACTAATGGCATAATGTATAATTAAAACGGAGATTAAACTTTAATTAGGATTCGACGAAGTAGAAGCTTTTTGAAGTGTAATTCAACCACCAGCGTGGTGCTAGAAATATCATATAATGGAATATAATAATTATGAACTACATCTGCAATAATGACGCGCATCGGTGTCCATGTTTTCATTTAATTAATTACGCGCGCATCCGTGAGATTCATTTAACATATCAGTGGCAAGCTCGTCAAGGAAACCCGAGAAAAAGGAAGGAAAAGGAAACATCTGCAGCATTATTCGAGAGTTATCCATCGCGAGAGATTCGATTTTAACGCGTGTTCCTTCTGGTTCTTTATCAGACTGGAATTCGTGCCGAGGGATCAGGATGCGCCGGAACTCACCGATACGCGATATTTATTACTAATTATTTCTCCGATGTTGTAGCAAACGATTATACCGGATGTTACTCGAGGGTGTCGGATCGTTCCATCTTCTGTTTCAAGGGGTAAGAATTCACGGTGAGAAAAGATCGAGGATGGAAACCCTGCGGAGGGCTTCGATTATTGTTTTACGAGCTTTCTAGCGATCCGCGTGCTCCGCCTGCGAATAAGACACAAGGGAAAGTCCGATCTTCTTCGTGGGGGACGAAGAAAGAAAGGAGAAAAGAGAAAAGGAAAGAATATTTTCCCAGTAGCAACCTCCACCCACGCCTTTCCATGAATGTTTTCTTGATTTATATCGTTCCAAGGGCACCCTTCGCCCTTCGAGGGTGCCTGCTAGGTATTTAAAAGCTATGTCTACTTAGATTGTTTCTGCTTGATATAGTGGAAAAGATTCGATGAAAAGTTAAGATGGATGGGGCATCGTTCCGGGGAGATTTTATCGCACCGATTTTATTTCTCATTGGTCACCGACGGTCCGAGGGATTCGGGTCCGTTACGTGAATTTGTAAACGAATAATTGTTTTCACGCCTCTTTATTATACATACCTACATCGATGGAAAATTTGTGGACGAAATACGGTAATTTTTGTTTATAATTTTAACCTGTTTAAAAAACAATATTTGCACTTTTATGACTAAGTCTTCATCTGACGTATTAATAAAGCGATTAGGAAGATAAGCCGTGTTGGTTTCAACAGAATAATCTTTTGAGCAGTTCACTCCCCTGCTTTGTGGAGTGCTTAGAGAAATGAATAATGAATTGCAAAATAACGAAGAAATTTGAGAGGCACAAATATAACACCGAAAAACGGAAATATTCCGAGAAATAAATTACAAGGATCTTAGATTGTACAAAAAAGTCATTAAAAAATATTCACAGGACGCCACTGGTGGAAAGTATCTTAAATCTAACACTAGAACTACAAAAGCAGTCGAAATGACCGGTCTCCAATTTTTAATAAAATTGGTTCGGGAGTTTATGTATCCTTATTTTATGTACATAACCAGCATAATTAAATGCATTAATTAACTTGACTTAAATAAAATTGTAATAACTGTTTAAGTATAACTGAGTATATGTTCGGTAGTTCTACTGTTAAGTATGTCGTAAATGGTAAAAAAAATGGATAGTTTGTCAGGTGAGTCGAAGGGTGAAGTGAAAAAGGGGTGCTCGAATCTCATAAATACGATATAACGGTGGAACCTACTCGAAAGCTTCCAATTGGAACTCCACGGTTCTTCGTAGAAGCGTGAAACCCCTTTTCCTTCTTTCCACTCAGCCAACTTCCGGAGTTATCGGGGGAACTTTTATGCTTCGGACGAGAGAACCAATCGCTCTGGGGAAATCTCCTTGCAGGTTCCACCAGGGAAGAACAATTAGACGATTCTCGGTCGTGACGATTTCCCCATCTAATCCACGATATCTATTTCTAGACTACGAACGTAGATCTTTCTTACGCGTCACGATTTAAGCGAACAAGAAACCTAAAGAACATATATCGCCGAATTAATTAATTCGACCATTAACGAATTTCGTATAAGTTTTAATCAAGGACGTGCACGGACTTCAACCTCTGCTGTTATTCCTATTCCAGTAGTATAACGTTGAAAATATTGGGAACAAAAAATGAATTCGTACTAAAAATATTAAATTATGTAATTTGATAAGACTCGTTTTTATCCGCGCATTAATATCGCGCTGTTAGAATGGTGGCTGCGATTCGTATTTCCGCAAGCGTTAATAATAGATGCGTTGTTTTTGCGAATTCATTTGAATTTATATAATTTGTATAGATAGTAGAAAATAATTTAGTGTGACGAGTATTACGTAATCCGTGAACCCTCGACAATGCAACGACACAAGTTCTATTCACTCTCCTGGAACGACGTGCCAACTAGGGCTTGCGACTTTTAAAGTTTGAATAGCTGGATATTTAAATAAGAGGTCAAGTAATTTTCTGTAAACTTGTAAACTGTCATTTATTTACTTCCACGAAACCCTGAAACCCGGAACACGTAACCCAAAATCCACCATATATTTGATATTTTATCTAAACCTTAAAATTTATGCAGCGAAAAGCTAAAATATTCACTTGAATTGAATTAATATAAATTGACTTCGCTATAAGCGGATGTAGAAAAATTAATAATTTTTGATTTAAAATATTGATTTGATAAGGCAGAATTAAAAAGGAAGGAGCTTACGTTTCATTGTCGTGTAATTGGCTACCCTTTAACCTTTATACAGAAAGATTATGATCTATGATGCTAATGGAAAATTTAGGCGAGACGCGGAAAAAAATTCGTCGTCGGAACAGCTGTGCCGAATCGTTGATATCTTTCTTTTAGATTAATGTACGGGTCACCGATGAAAGTCACGCGAACCGTATAAAGTAATGGCATAAAGAGCTACTAACTTTTACGGATCGAGTAATTGTACATTAAATCCGGGAATAGCAAGCATAGGCGTACGAATTATAAATAGAATTCATTTTTGGGAATAACCGGATGAATGTGAATTACGTTATTTCAAAGTTGCAGAACTTTCAATAATATTTAGATCAATATGCAATTTTCACTGTCAGTATTTTATTTTTTAGTAGATATTACATTTAGCAAAAATAAAAATGTCTTCATCCGTGCGTGGAAAGTAGCTTCATAACTTTCGATAAATAAGAAAAGTTCATCCGTTAATTCGGCGATTAATATTTCTATTTTCTGTTAGCCGGGGGGCAATAGCCCTTTCACCAGTGGAATAATCGAGGTTTCAACGTGCCGGCGGAAACGGACGGGTCATCGACGGGCCCTCTTTTTCTACACGACAATATCAAACAATGATATTTTGCACAATGTCGCCGGCTGAGCGGATCGACTGCATTCGTTCGTTTCCTCGATTCGACGCGGAAACACGACTGCGGATCATCCGGTACGCTATAAGCGAACCCCGGAAGTTTCATCCGTTATTAAACAATTTCGTTCTATCCACTGGCATGCAACCGACCTTCCGCATCGCCGATCCCGCTCAACACGTATTCCCTTTTCACTAAACTTTTCATACCTTTTCCTTTCCTGCCCTTCGTTATTCCGAACACCGAATGCATAACGATTCCGCTAACTTTTACCCTTTTCCCGTTGAACTCGACTTTAGTTACGAATCGAGGAAACTTCTCTTACCGAGTTCGCGTGACAAGTCATTATTTCTTTGGCACGCGTGTATCGTATTCTTACGTATTGCCATTTTTAATATAAAATTCCAAGTCTGTACATTGGCGTGTTATGTCCGTAAAACTCATACTATTTTTAAGCAATTTAATTCGCGGAAATATAATCTATGAAGCAGGTAATCTAATATTAAATTGCAGAAATCTGTGTGTTTGTATGCGATTTCCCTGTAACTACTATTTACTTATATTTATATTATATTAACTCCAACATTTATTAACTTCTAGTTTCTAATATTCTATTAAGTAAACAACCCAAAAATATATCCTAACAAAATCATTCATTCCATGGCTGCTATTAATTAAGATACCCCCTGTAAACCAGACATCTACTTCCTCGAAGTATAATTTACAGAAGTCAAAGGGATTCGAGCATTCCATTAAAAATACAATCACCATGCATCGTGCACAGCGCATCGACAATTAACCCTTTAACTCACGAAGAGACTCGCAACAGGAATGACAATATTCGAGACGTCATATTCGTCGGAAAACAGCTCGATTCGTGAATTGAACGTGCGAACATATGAAGTCATTGCTGAAAGTGCGAGCAAGGATATCGGACACGACGAAGGACGAATTCATGAATGTAATTCTCCTCTCGCGAGCGTGGAGAAGCAATCGGTGCTCGGAGGGTATTACTATTCTAGTGAACGCGCCGGATGTCCGGTGTCGGCACAGGAAAACGCGTCTCGCCGATCAGGAAAGGTAGCCAGTACACCGTGTAAGCTTTCACGAGCACGCTGCTAAACGAGCGCGGATGCGTGTTATATGTACACTCTCCCGCAATGATTATGAAACGTGCGATCCGATGATCGATTTCGATTAATTGATACACGGAACTCTTTTGGAATGATGGATGCCGAATGTGCAATAATCCTTGATGACTATCATGGATTTGAATTCACCCCGGACGAATTTCGTTTTAATATTAGAACTACCAAAGGGGTCAAAATGATCTGTTTACCATTCTTAATTACATTTCTATTAAATTCCGATGTTATATACCTGTTACTTAACTTAAATCCTCCAGCCATAATTTATATATAAATAAATATATAATCATAACCGAGTATATGTTCGGTAGTCCTAGTGTTAATATCATTAATTTTTTAAGTATTTATTATGACCATAAATGATATCGACGTTATCATAAAAGATATTAATATTAACACAATTTTGTAGCTTCTAAGAATGAAATCGTACAACTCGTTGCATCGATTCCGTAGTAAATGGAATTGTTAGGTACACGAAAATGATGGCGAAGATACTTGGATTGATTAGATATTTGAAATTCAATGGAGGAGAATGTACCGAGGTACGAAGAGGTATGCACCCTAGGCGTACCTGTCCAGCAAACGATCGCGTCCGTTCACTTCCGCTTTGCGTTCATTCACGAGTCTTTCTCCTTCACCTACGCGCCACGCGTTTCCGATCCTCGCACGGCACGGTATGAACCATCCTATAAATTCTCGCGCCTCCCACGTTACGCTACGCGGCAATTACCTTTTGAAATTCCACCGTTACTGGCGCACGGACGGACACGCGGACGTACGGACGGATGGGGAAGGGTATCTTCGATGAAATACGGCCGGATAATTAGGGTGCTGTCTCTCCGCCGAGACATTAATCATTCTTGTCGACGCATCGTACCGATCTTGCGAATTATGCCGATACGTCTACTGTGACGAGGGAAAAGACTGGAATCAGTCCGCTTACGTGTAACTCTCATCAAAGGACCCCCCCCCCCCCCCAGCTCATGACACGGTATATGAAGGAAAATGATTCGTGTTATTAGTTGGCATTGAGTCAACTTGCCCCTCGTAATTCGATAGTATTCGTCGTGGGACTTTCATTTCTTTTAACACTAGACCTAGCGTATTCCCTGCATTTCTATTAAGTTCGTCTATTAGTTCGTGCGGTTTTAATTTCATATTGAATATATTTTATCTCGTAACAATTAACTATCAGCTATGTATTATACGTAATTCGCCAGCTTTTGTTTTATTCTATTCATCGCAATAGGGAAAGGATACTCGAACGATTCTACTCAAATGGATGCATCTAAAAAATGGATGACCGGTGCTCGGTAAAAATCGAGGAATTCAGGAACAAATGGAATACGATCGAATCTCCATTCCCGCTGCTGGTGTTCCCCTTCGAGCCTCTTTCACTCACGTATCGCGTTAACAAGCTCCCGTACAATGGCTATTATTGTATGGTATGAAGGTAGATACGAATGCGAACGTGTATCGCTGGGTTTCGTTCGTGCCTACGTGCTCTACCTACACCTCCCCGTGTAAAAGTACACGTACAAAGTACATCGTCGGCGATCTTTGAATTTCTCACGGGGAGGAGACTCGTTGCGATCACAATGGAATTATGTATTATGACGCTGACATAATTCTCTCATACCCCTCTATGTAAATAGACAATCATTATATGTCCGCATAATAAGACGATTCAGTGAATGATCGATGGATGACGAACGATAATTAACACCAACTAACTGTAACTTCAGACTTAGATTGCGTATGGAAGGTTAACGTAAAAAAGATGTTCGAATAAATATAATTCCAGCGAAGAAGTTCCACGTAGAAAAATGCCAGTGGATGTGGCAAGAAACTTCAATCTCAAATTTTTAAAAGGCGACAAAAACCCGTACGTTTAATAAATATCATTTTTTTCACATTAAAAAGAACGAGAAGGAAGTAAACGCACTCGACATCTATGAGTAAAGACGAAGTAAACAAAGTGCAATTGCGCGAAAGACGACGAGCGAATTTTTGCAAAGGCACTCAAGCAGGTAAAATTGGAGTATAAAAGAAAATTGGTGAATAACCAGTAAAGGGGTATAATAACTTTTTCGATATTACCGAATGAAATGCATTCGTGTCATGCCGAAAATGTCGGGTATGCGAGCACGTCTGGTTGGCATATTGTCGCTCGAACGGGGGGGAGCAGGGGACCTGGGGCACCTTGTCACCTGCTCCACGAAATTTATTCATAGTTAGAAGAAGAGGAATTCCAGTCACGAAGCTTCCTCAACCTGGGACGAATCACTCAGCGTCGAGAAAGATCGGACATGCGGAACCATTCTTCGCGTCTAGGAAACAAAATTGCATGATTCCTCAATGGAATACGCTGCCATCTTGGAACATTGATACATGAATATTTCCATTATGCCATATGAAAAATAATTGTAAATTCCTCGTTGTTCGATGTTCGTAATTATTTGGGTTTCTTAATTGTTCAGTTTAATTTAACACGTTCGCGAACCGGTCAAAAGTTTGGGATCGCTCGCTTTTGCTCTAACATTTACTTTAAATGTTAGAATGAACATGAAAAGTAAATAGAATATGAAACCTTTGTCCATTTTACAATTTTACCATTAATCTTAAACTATTTCCTTGCCATTTTTTGAAATTCGACAAATAAAGCATGGCATGGCGTTGTCGGGAATGTTGTTAAGCAAGATCGTCTAACATTGAAACACAGCGTCGCACGTATTCCGTTACCGCGACAAATGGCGATCGGCGCAACACAGGCGACGTTGACCAAAGCTTGTCTGGTGGTGTCGCGGTGACAAAGACGACCTCGAAGTCGAATCTACAAATTGGCAATTAATTCTGTCAAACACAGACTACCGGGAATGGCTTTGTCACGCGTGACTCAAAGGATACGCGAGTGCGACTTTCACCGTTTCCCAGCCGTCTCTCGAAAAAAAGAGATCTCTTTCCGTTCGCCTTGAAACCAACATGCGATCACCTCTGAGACATTTACTTTCACGGAAATCTATGTAATGATATTGTAAAGCATAAAAATGTGAAAGGTATTCCAAGTTCAATGAAAAGCCTGCAATCGAATCAAGGACGAATCATAATTTTCTGTGCGAGACAAAATAATTAAATAAAGGGAAACAAAACGACTAAATAAAACCTGAAAAATTCCGCTTGAAATTGCATTATTGAAATTGTACCAGAAAATTGGTTTACTGCATGTTCCTCGGCGATAAAAAGTAAATGAGGTTAAACACGAAAAAATACAAACTATAGACATAACGTAGTTTGTTCGCGTCGACGGCGCGGTGTATTTTTTTGTCAAATCGAATATCAGGTAATACTACGCTCGAAAGCGATAAAATAATGCGCGACTTTCAGCGATATGCAATGCAGCGTGTATCCCAAATAAAGAGCACGCATATCGACGAGGTGAAGGAGGAGGGTGGCGAGGGAGGAAGGGGGACGGGGGGCTGGAGAGAAAAGGGGCCAGTAAAAATCGTGGAAATTCAGCGCGTCACGTACGAACGGTTTCGATCTGGCTTTATAACAGAGAAACGTGCCGACTGGTATTTGACGTTCAGAAGCACGAAATCGTCTGCCGATTTTTCGACGTGGATCCTAATTTTTCGTGGCGCAACGATTCACCTGCAATTTAGCGTGGCTCCACGTACCCCGACGTGGCTACGAGACCGAAGAAAAGCGCCGTCGCTGAAAAACACATCGCTTCCATAAATTCGGTTTCGATCGCTGTGAAAATCGACGACTGCCGTCGCGTTAGAAATCGCTATAAAAACCTCCGTCAATTTTGAGCGTCTGAAAGCGCGAGAAATCGGCTCGGACTCTGATTACCTTCGGTAATTAAAAGGCTCTAAATTCACGTGTATCGATCTGTTCAATGAATGGGAATATTTTTGAAAATTTATACTGTCAGCTATCAATTGATATTATTATTATATTGTGACTGAATTATATTATTTTATGATCACATAAAACTAACGCCGCATTCGCAGAAACGAATGCGTTGGGAAAAAGTCGGCTGCTACCGAAAAGCAAAAAGATGGGGGATCAAAGTTATGAGACGGTATGAAATCGGGTGAGCTCTCTTCACGGTCGAAGTCGTGCGAATCAGTCGTTAATTACGTCGTTTAATCTCCACGAAGCTATACGGATCAATGATAAAGGTTGGTGAAGCGCGAATTCCCAGTGACGCGCAGAGAAGGTTAAGAAAGATGGATAAAACACTGGACGACGTGGGAACCGAGATCACCGATTTTGCTTTCTCGATTTCTTTTCCATCTACGGTTCCGATATTCGACGCCTCGGTGATTCGCGGACGACGTCGTTCCAAGAAATATAATAATTCACGGACTTTTATAAATTTTTATATACTCGATACCCGAAAAAGCAAAATAAATTAAAAAGGCATTCACCGTTTATTAATTTTTTTACATCGATTACGGGAGTTTAATATTTGAATTTTCCAGGTCCCAACTTCAAGTTGTTTCTTATTAAACGCAGAATGAATTAATTCCACAGACTGACACGTGTCTACAAAAGCTTTGCCCGGCTAATTTTTTTCACATTTTAAGAAATATAATTTCCGTGTTGTGTTTCCTCCGGCGACTCAGTTCGTTCCGAGGAAAATCGAGTTTCCCGAAGTAAGTCGAAGATAGAATTTTGAAGGGGAATAGCCGCGATAGATGAAGGAAAAAGTATATTAGGTACTTATCTCGGGGTGAGCTTGAACTTTCCAGTAAAAAGAGAAGAACGACAGGAGAATAAGAAGAAGAGAGGAAAAGTCGAAAAGAGACGCCGAAGAGATGATCGAATGAAAACTGTTTCCTCGTTTCTTTTACTTTTAGGACAAACCAAAGTCGTGACCTAAGTACTGCGCGGCAAAGGAATATCGTGAAAAACGAAGATCTCAAAAACTATATTACGCGAACGACGTTTGAAATGATTAAAAAGCTTCGGTCACGTGACGTCCTTTTAACGATATGAATATTAGACGTATACTCGAGGAGATATCATAAACCCATTCGAACTTTGAAGTTTAAGGCTCGTTATACTTATCAATGTCAAAGATAGAATTAATGATAAAGTACCCGATAAAATCTGCACAAATTCGTATATAATGAAGCATCAAAATCGGCTTAAGAAAAGTATGGTGAAAGCGAAATAACACGAGGAGTAAAAGGAAGAATCAATAAGAGAAATATGTGGGAAAGAAGGGCAAAGAAAAGGGATAGTTTTTTTGCAGATCCTAGGTGAAGTCAGGAAGCGGCATCTGCTGATCGAGGTGTGACAGCGTGGGAGGTCGAGATCCTCCCTTCTTCATCCCCGTCTCTTAAAAAGGCACGCCACGAAAGAAGAATAACCACCTTACGAATTCCTAGGGTTCAGTCGAGCGAATAACACCGCGAGGAGGCGACGGGGACAACGGAACCAATGTCCCGGGGATGATATATATTTCAAACCGAACGATATGGAACCGTCTATCCCGTGCATCCTGGAATGCATAATCGTGCACTATTCGTTATGCACCGGTTCTCTAATCGTCGTACTTTTTCATTGCAATTCGAATTCCTCGGATTTTCAGGTTACTCTACAAAGTTTCTTATAAATGTGACTCATACAAATGATGCTTAATCATGTTTTAACAGCATTTTGGGCCAATACACGTGGATTAAAGTAGTTATCTAGTCAAAACAGAATTTGACCCAAAATCGTCAAAATGTGAAGGGGTATACCTTCAAAAATTGTCAAAATTTCAAAGTCGCCAAAATCGTTCCTAAATGGCCCAAATCGATGGTAGATGATGTATAAACATATTCTAGGACGATTTCTGGTCAAAAGAAGCGGTTAAAAAATTTTTATTGGTCAAAAATGGGTCGAACCCAAATCGAAAAAATGTGAAGGGGTATACCTTCAAAAATTGCCAAAAATTAAAAGTCGCCAAAATCAATTCTAAACGACCCAAATCGATGGTAAATGATGTATAAACATATTCTAGGACGATTTCTGGTCAAAAGAAGCGGTTAAAAAATTTTTATTGGTCAAAAATGGGTCGAACCCAAATCGAAAAAATGTGAAGGGGTATACCTTCAAAAATTGCCAAAAATTAAAAGTCGCCAAAATCAATTCTAAACGACCCAAATCGATGGTAAATGATGTATAAACATATTCTAGGACGATTTCTGGTCAAAAGAAGCGGTTAAAAAATGTTTATTGGTCAAAAATGGGTCGAACCCAAATCGAAAAAATGTGAAGGGGTATACCTTCAAAAATTGCCAAAAATTAAAAGTCGCCAAAATCAATTTTAAACGACCCAAATCGATGGTAAATGATGTATAAACATATTCTAGGACGATTTCTGGTCAAAAGAAGCGGTTAAAAAATTTTTATTGGTCAAAAATGGGTCGAACCCAAATCGAAAAAATGTGAAGGGGTATACCTTCAAAAATTGTCAAAAATTAAAAGTCTCCAAAATCGCTCCTAAATGGCCCAAATCGATGGTAGATGATGTATAAACATATTCTAGGACGATTTCTGGTCAAAAGAAGCGGTTAAAAAATTTTTATTGGTCAAAAATGGGTCGAACCCAAATCGAAAAAATGTGAAGGGGTATACCTTCAAAAATTGTCAAAAATTAAAAGTCTCCAAAATCGCTCCTAAATGGCCCAAATCGATGGTAGATGATGTATAAACATATTCTAGGGCGATTTCTGGTCAAAAGAAGCGGTTAAAAAATGTTTATTGGTCAAAAATGGGTCGAACCCAAATCGAAAAAATGTGAAGGGGTATACCTTCAAAAATTGCCAAAAATTAAAAGTCGCCAAAATCAATTTTAAACGACCCAAATCGATGGTAAATGATGTATAAACATATTCTAGGACGATTTCTGGTCAAAAGAAGCGGTTAAAAAATTTTTATTGGTCAAAAATGGGTCGAACCCAAATCGAAAAAATGTGAAGGGGTATACCTTCAAAAATTGTCAAAAATTAAAAGTCTCCAAAATCGCTCCTAAATGGCCCAAATCGATGGTAGATGATGTATAAACATATTCTAGGGCGATTTTGGGTCGGAAGAAGTGGTTAAAAAATTTTTTTGGCCAAAAAATGGGTCGAGCAAATATGTTAAAAAATTCGAAATCGTCTGTTTTGGACTAGGATGGTCAAGTTCAATACTACAATCGCATACTTATCACATGTTTGGACTATGAATGGAATATGTATAGGAATGTTTTATGTAGGCAGAAAAATATTCACAGATACATTCGAGAGTGGACGATAAAAAATTGCATTGAACGAAGGAAATATCAGAGCAATGAAGCATATCGTTCTAGTCTATAAATGCGGGAGAATCAAAGAGGAAAAGCTTCGTGAAAAGTATGTATATTTATAAGGAAACGATATGCAATTGTTCGAGGCGTTTTCAGCGTAGCATATTCTTGAATAATTCATTACGCAGGTTGTAAATTATTCGACATCACGTAGAGGGTACAAATTACATTGCAACAATATCAAAGCAAATTACTATGAATATCTCGATTATTAACTAGTTGAAACGCTATTAATAACCGTATAATGTCACTCGAAGCTTGTTAGTTTTCCATCGACATTTTCCATTATAATATATTCAGACCTGATATTGTAATTCACTTGCGTTTCATGCAAATTTTCTCTTCAGCCATCCATCGGATTTTGAATATTAAACGTTAAAATCTACGAGAACGAATGGGTGAAACAAATAAAAAACGAGAAGCTTTAATATTTACGGAAAATAATAGCAAACCGGTAGGGTAAAGAGTTTAGTGAATAATCGTGGGAATTTCCCGGGTAAAATACAAAAACACTCCGGCGTTATCGCGAAAACGAGCGGAATAAAAAGGTTGGTTTAAAGCATATAATGCGTGTTACATCCACCGTGTGCCACTTTTTCAACGGAATTTTCAGTTAATATTTTTCTCTCTGCCCGTAATTCACTCGATTTACACAGCAATTCTACGTTTATCTGCGAAACGGCATCTTTATCATGTAATCTATGTTCCGTGTATACGAACCCAGCAAATATTTACAGATATCTGTCAATAAATTTGTTGCTATTAAATCTGCCGCGGGATGACCTCGCGTGGCCGACAACCAAAATAAAAATAATATTTAAAGCCACCGATTGATCGACTAACAAAAATAAAGTATAAAGTTTATTTACGTGTTAATTTGAATTTAATATGCCTGGCACAATATTTTGCCCTTTTATATTGTTGCTTAAAAATGATCCTCCAATTTAGAATATTTCATGAAATTTGATCGATTTATATTATATTATTCGATTAAATTGTATTTTATTCAGGATACGGTAATTAATGAAATATAATAAAGCTGGGTTCGCAATAAAGATCGGCGGAGCAAAATAATCGAGGAAGTATTAAAATCACTTAAACTCGATCTTCCGTTCGCGAAAATTGAAACGGAAGCTCATTACCTTCTTAATCGGTATCCGCTCGCAATAACAGTAAGAGGTTCGAGGATTTTTTTTGCCTCGAATCGTTTAAGAGACTTATCGTTTCTCGCGCAAACGGAATGCAATGCCGAGTTAAATCTGATGAGAGGAAGTCGTGCGCCTCACGCGATGGAGGATCGAATAACGAGAGTTTTAATCGACCGTGTCTTTTTCGCGCAAATGCGAATCTCGCGATAATACTCGATCTACCAGGAAACAATTACAAGAAGAAGGTATAAGGAACATCGTATAAATGCAATTTCCCATCGACGACATATTTGAGCCGCTCAAATGCCAAAGCACTTTTTGAAAATTTACCAGTATTATCATAATTATTAATTTTCTGTAATTTTTGTTTGATGGAATTAGTCACCATTAGCTGCTGAGAAGTACATTTAATTTTCTCATTATATGTCCTTGAAATATTTCTAATATTTAGTATTCTAATAATAACGGACTTCATTAAAGTATTGTAATAATAACCGACAGTTGATGTCATAATTATATTGATACGTTCAGTATAATCGTTGTAAACATAATAATCATAAGAGTGAATATCATAATTATATTTAAACGTTAAGTATACTCGTGTTGAATGTAATAATTATAAGAATCCTGATAATAAATCAGTGATTACGAGGGACGATTTCGAGCCCCAATTTCTCGACTATCCGAAAGATCAAGAAAAAAGAAAGCAACGGATCCGAGACGCCGCTATTAAGACGACGATAAATTAGATCGGCAAAGAACTAAAGAAAGGGCCGAAGAATTTTCTAATTATATCCGTTCGAGTATAACGATCCTACGATCACGATTGAATAATTAAATAGACCAATTTTCGGGAGGTCCGTGGAAGAAGCACACGGAGAAGAAGAAAAAGAAGAACAGAAGTATGAAGGTAATTAGGAGGAGGATAAATTAGATCGATAAAAAACGAAAGGAAAAAGCCGAGGACGGTGAGTTAGAATTAAGTCTCGTTTGCCACCTGTCGATTGCACCGCACGTGCCGTCACATGGAGTTCTCGGCAGCCGCGTGGGTGATGTGCTAACTGCACTTTTTCCTGTATTTTTTCATGCACCTTTTCCCGGCAAATAAATATACAAATTTGCAAAATATCGGAATATTAAAATTGTATTACTTTACGATGTATATTTAAATGGCAGAATGGGATAAAAAGAGGAACATTAAATCATAATAAACTTTGAACCGTAATTCAATAAATTTGTTTGGAAGATCCATTTCGTGAGTTACAGTTCAGTCAACTACGACGATACTACCGGGGTCCCCGATTATCATAATTATATTTTCTCCGAGTGAGTGGATGACTCAGTGAAGAAATAGGACGTGAAAGAGGACAGAAGAGGATATCGCTATAATCGAACCCAATCCGCAGAAGATTGGCCAAGATCACCGCTTGCATCCAACGACCCTGAAGAGAAGACAAAGTTTAACGCGTGGATAACCAGCCGGGCTTCTCAACCGTGAAGTTGAAACTCCGATTTTTTTATTTCGGATTCGGTCAACTTCATTTTAGCGGGACCGGAGCACGACTCGGGAAGAATATTGGATATTTCAGAAGTAAGCAAAAAAAACAGACAAATAACAATTTTAATTCGATTGGTTTGGAACGTTGGATCGATTGTTCTTCATCCAATTATTCTGGAGGACTATGATCGCAATTACTTAATAAAATGATTATTAATGTGAAAGCCACATATTTTTTCTTCCTTTATCTTGGAAATCAAGAACAAATTAAAACTTCAACGAAAAGCTCGACAAGCTTGAAAATGATCGCGATCAGTCGATCGATTAATACTCGAGACATCGATGGAACATCTTCGCGCGAGGAAGTTCGCGGAAGTTGTAGATCGATTATGCAACAACTTTGAACGTTGCATCGATCAGCGTGTGTAAATCGAGGGTGCTCCGTTCACGAAGAAGCGACGAAGCATATAAGCGGGTCAACGGCTGGCGCCACGACGACATTATCCAATGAAGCGAACAAATTATTCTATAGAGGATAATCGTATCTCCTACACCAACTCTTTCCTCGGTCTCATCTCCGTCCGGTCCATGCGGTTCCTCAACGAGCACTGATCTCTTCTCGGAAAACCTTCCGTGCCGATTATTCCTCCAATTAACATATCGTGTTTGCCATGCGCCACTGGCTTCCTTGCACATCGATATAGAAACGCGTACGATAAGAAACCGGTAAGTAACCGTGTCGAATGACTATTACTAATATCACCGTAATATTACACGGGGAACATATTTTCCAACAACGATCGTTAGATACGAGACGACAAGGGGCTTCGATAAACCGATTGTAAATGAGGTATCCATAAATCGGCTCGAAAGTAATGAGCCAATAAAAGAGTATGTCATGTCACGACGTAAAAAGTCCGATCTGTTTACCGTAGGAAAATAGTGGAACGACGGAGGAAGGCATAAAATTTCTTGGTGAAAGAGGTTGGAAAAGGTTGGTCGAAAACGTATCAGTGACGTAGCTATGGAAGGATAAGAGCGTAGACACGCGCGTAGATACGTGGAGAAACGAAAGCATAGGGGTTCTATCAGGCTTTATAGACGAATTACGATGGAGGAACTACGCTCAATGTCATAAAGCTATAGGAACGGCCACTTCGTATCTCCTGGGCCGATTTCACGAGCATTCTCGTTATCTCTCCCATTGATTCTTGGCACGATTCAATTCGCGTGATATATGGAACTGCTTCGAGAATAATTCCGCCGACGGTTAGTAATTTTCCGTGTATTAATACGATCATCTTCGTCTTATTTCCTTTATATCATATTTACTAACTTGTATATTTAATAAGATCATCTTGATTTTAATTTCTGTATAATTACTATCGCGTGTATTTAATACGATCATCTTGATTCCATTTTCTGTATAATTACTATCGCGTGTATTTAATAAGATCACATTGATTGTATTTTCTGTACAATTACTAACTTGTGAATTTAATACGATGATTTGGACTTTATTTTTTGTATACTTACTAACGTATGTATTTAATACGATCATCTTAGTAAACACGATGAAAGTCAATCAACCGGTAGATTTTTAAAATATTAAAAATACTGCATTTCAAATTTTGCGTACCTTGCAGACATAAACTTAGAAATGAATGTCAAGTTTCAATAAGTAAAATACGGTGAATTTAAATATGGTAAATTAAATCGAAGGTACTTTAATAAGTGTATTCTAAAGTTGCACGTTTTTATAGAAACTCGTAAAATCGGAGGTTCCCGGATGATTATCCAGGCACACATTGATTCTCGAAGCAGTACAAACTCGATGTTGTACAATGCATCCTGGAGATCATATTTCACAATAAAATATCAATTTCACGAAACTCCCGTAGAAATCTGAGACGCGTATTGTTAATCACTCTTAATAATTAGTAAATATAGGAGACTTTCTCGTAGGTCGTAGCACGGTATCGATTCCCTGTGGAACGTAAGCGATAATGAAATATATGAACGTAAAACTGGAAGCTATAAAATGAGTTACAGCATAATTTACAACGGCCTTAACTACTTTGAAACAAGCTTCATAGTTCAGTCAACTATGACAATAAAGTTCTAACTTCGGCCGACGATAAACGTACATATATTTTTCCCCCGTGCTAACAGCCGTCCGCGTTTCCCTATAAAACGCACATTCATGCGCTGCCTATCCAACTGGAATATCGAAGGTACCACCGCCGATTTATCTGTCCGCTACGTTTTCGGACTGTTACGTGATATATTTGGCTCATGGAATTCCGGGATATTAACGTGGCCAGTAATTAATGCTCCTACTGGTACATACATATTTTCCGCGGCACTGCAAACCGAAGCGCTAATACGCGAATTGATATATGGGGGACGCGAATGAAGCCTGATTCACAAGCCGCCATTACATTAATCGAACTCGCGGGACTGAATCAGACCCGTTTCTAAAAAAAAACACTTATCATTTTCCTTACAATCCTCACCCATCACCCGGTTTTTCCGGTACCTGATAATATTCGTTACACATGATTTCAACTATATATGCGAATAACTTGAAATAAAATTGATTGTGAAGGGAGGATTCATATTTTACGTATCCCTAGAAATAATGAAAACAACCGTTGAAATATCTCGGTGAATGAGTGGATTACGGCTGTAACTGTAGTTAGTTACACCGTGAATTCGGTTTGATCATAGCGTTTCCAGGATGCGGTGAGCCGTGTACAACGTATACGAGTGCGATTACCGTGCTACTAATATATCGGGCACGATTTTATCAGAGTAATCGAGCATAATACGCGCGGATCTCCGCGGAGCGTAATTCTTCCTCGGAGCGAATGGGCGAGCGTGTCCATCGCGATAGTTCTGATAATGAAACGTCGATTAGCATTCGCCACGAAGTATAGAAAGCTTGGGAGATAATTATAAATGCACACCAGTTGGCTTAGATAGCGTCTGGCAATAATAATTAAACTGGCAAATAAATATTAAAAATATCTTACAATTAGATCCATGATATCTGAACATTTTCATTTTAATTCGTATAATGAACCTGAATTTTGACAATGTACTTTTAATTAATTTAAATACGTTAACGAAGATCTTGCCGAGCTTATAATGAAATAAATATTCATATATTGAAACGAATAGTTACATATTGAAATCGAAATTCATATATTGAAACAAATATTTATATATTGAAATGGAAATTCATATATTGAAAGAAATAGTTATACTGCAAACGATACACCGAAGTTTGCAGCAGACGATCGCAGAATGAAGTGGGAGATACGATCAACGTCAAAAATGTTTAAATATCGGAGAACGCGTATTCCACTCAATATGCCGTTCACTTTCCGAAAAGTAAATATGCAGTCGGAGTAAATGGAAGGCGAAGGAGGCATCGGGGTGTAAGTACTGTCTTCGAACGGTCTCTGAATTCGGATACGATCTAGGAACTTTGCGATTCAAGCCTGGCCAGAGAAGGTTTTTCCCCTATCTGGCCAAGATCGAAGATCGAGGGAGGATCGGGGGATACGATTTACGTAATTTCTATGGAGAGAACGAGAGACCCCCTGGAGGAGTTATGGCGTCGCTTTGCATACGAGCACGAGGGATCCATCTTAATCGAACTACGACCACTGCACCCGTGCTACGATGAATATGAAAATGAACGAGGAAATACGTTATTATTATCCATCCTGTTAGTCATCTTAGATTATCAATTAATTAACTTTAAGGCCGAAGGGGGAAGAATGAAGGAAAACGTAATGCTAAATGATTTGCTTACAAACGAGCCACGAAAACATCTCAATATAAGAGAATTTTAATAACTTAGAGAAAGCTCTGGTTCACTGTAATGAAATTATGATATAATTAAAAGAATTGAAAAAATCTCCGAAGGTCGTCGGAGGTTACTTTTTAACTTCGCCCTCTTATTTCGTAAGCGGGTAATGTATTATTTTTTAAAACCCTGTACCACATTAATCTCGTATCTTACAGCGAAAAACATTAAATTCCAAAGATCTCCCAACATCGAGCGGGGCCAAAAAAATAAAAGTAAACCCCGCATCAAGCGAGTGTCAAAAACCATACGTTTTAATACAGAAACTTGGTCGGTGAGCTATTTATTACCTGCTCTGTTCAGGAGGGTAGACGAGGGGAGGAGGCAAGTAGGGAGGCATTATTTATCATGCACGGGCAGCGAACTCGGGGAGCAAAAGTAAATCTCCATTTCTCTCTGTTCCCTCTTAATTTCCCCGGATTCCGTGAAAGCCGGCCGCGTGTCTAGGGGGTATACCGAGAAACTCAAATTCCAGGGGAGAAATTCCACCTTTGATTGCGTCCCACCAACCGGAGGATTCACAATGGATTTATATCGCGCGCGTGCGAGCACGGAAAAACACCTAGCCACTGGGAATGGAAGGGGCGTATCGTGAAGAAGGCACTAAAGAGGATGCTAAAGAGGAAAAGGAAGATCGAAAAGAGAAGAGAAGCCGGGACGAGCGAGGACGAAATAACGAAAAAAAAGGACAAGACGCGAGTCGTAGGGGAGAGAAAACATTAAAGCGCGAGGATGAAAGAAGTCCCTTTGTGTTTCCCAGGTGAGCGTTATAAATGAGCTCTCGGAAGGGCGGAGGGTGCACCGACGAACCTGAGGACGCCGCCGCTCGACCACACCTATGCCACCGGGAACGCAAAGACCACCTTCGTGGTGGAACGCCAAATCTGCCTTGCGAATAAAGCAAACCTCTGTTTTTCTGCCCCGTAATTTCGTAGTTTATTAAACGGAATGATCTATGTCCTTGCTTACAATTCTTTAGACTCATAAAGATTGGTAGTCTTGAAAATTAATAGGGATTTTTAATGTACACATATTTGTTGAAAAGGACAATTTTTATATGCACTCCAACTTTATATTGCATAAAATGATGTGCACCAAAATATTAAATTATTTTCTCTACTTCATATAGTGATATTAATATCCGAGTTTAAGCTAACTTTAAATATAATTGTTGTGAATCCAGATGAGTTTAAAAGGGGATTAAAACAAACTTAATTATCCGTGGAGGCTAAATATATATCAGGTACGATTCATCGAAGAGAATAGGATCCTTTACAAGGATAATCCTCGAGCCGGTGGTCCTGGTAGCTTCTGTTAGCCGTGTCCTTTCGCGAGCCTCCAAATTGCCAACGCGGCTCATTATATTCGCGTCAGCGCCGACTGGCTACATCACCTGCACTCCTGCGTGAACAACACTAGCTACCTAGGCCTTCTTCTTTTAGTCTTTTTCTTTTTCTTTTTACCTGGTCTGGCCTCCTTTCGTGTCTACCTTCCCCCCTGCGTCTCTTGATTCGACCGAGTCTTGCCCTTCCAATGAATTCATTTTGCGCACCCATTTACTGATTTGTTTTCAAACTTTTACCAGTGAAATGTTGCCAATGAAATTATTTTACTAATTAAATTTTTAATAGCATTCAAACTTCGCCGGCTCAAACGCAGAGCTATTAATATATTTTTCCTAATATATTACGTATGTAGTAGGAAAAACAAGTTACGTGGTCGGTGGTCGGAAGAGGATTCTAATCCGGGAGCAGAGAGGATAAGACATATTGTGCGCTCAAAGGGGAGCCACTTACTTCTGACAGTCAGCCAAATAAAGATGAATCCACACCCACGCGTATCCTACTTAATGCTAGCAGCTTCCATCGGTGACAATTTTCAAAAGGACTCAAGGAACCGATATTCCTGACGCCGATTTCGATGACTCTCGTCACTCCACGGGGTGCAACCACTTCGTCCAAACTAAGAGAACCCATCGAGATACCAATCGCACCTCACGCGAAGGAATCGCGATATCGTGTCACCCGATCGAGATCGACGAACTTTGAACACCTGATTCTCGACTGACTCATCTTTAAATCCGTCGATCTTCGAATCCTCCAAATTTTCCTTTTCACGGACCTCGACACCTTACGGAAACCTACTTGCAACTTGCACTGTAAACACTGCTGTTTTTAGGATTTTTTTATTGCGTCGTAAGAAGTGGTTTAAGAGTGTCATTTATATATCCAATGACTCAACTTGATGTAACACGACACACTTGAAAAACCACGATGGTAGTTGCATATGGATTATGCGGAATGAAACGGGAGAGTAAAAAGGTAACTGAAAAGCTTCTTCGGAAACAGGATGTCTGATAGCAGGTGCATTCGCGAAGCTTTTCGAGATATTAAATTCCAAAGAATGCACGGAAGACGATAGGAAGAGAGTGAAACAACGGTGGGTCTACAAGAAGGTTATCCTGAAAGGTGGTATTCCTGGGTATACGACTAGCATACAACACGCCTGCTCTCAAATAGTGTCTCGAGAACCGGGCATTAGACGAGATCACGCGATGTAACTCGGCCTCTGCAACTGCAGCCGCTACTCGAGTATCTCGGGGAAGAAAACTTCACCCTTAAAATGCATCTACTTTTAAAAAACTTCTATGACATCTTTGTAATGCGAGCTTATAAGAAAAACCAGATGGACGAATGAATTTCATGCTGAATATTTTCGTACGGAATAATACACGGTATATATTAATGTCAAATAGAAATCTAAAAAGTTATGAACTCATATTAACACTGGAACTACCGAACTTATACTCGGTTATACTTGTACATTTATTAAATAAATAAATTTATTATATAAAATAAATACACACATAATTCCGAACTGTGCGCCGTTGTATATTGAAATGATTTTATTAAAAATTGCATACAAATCATCCGGAGTGTTTCGGTAGTTCTGACGTTAATAACGCTGCATTTGAATGTATGTCAGAAATATGGCAAATGTGGCGTTGATTTAAAATCGAGAAAAATGTTGTTAGTTACAGGGTTAGTTTTCTAATCAAAGGCAAAGGTATCGTATCGAGTATCGAAAATATAGGGCCGACGAAGGCCCTTCGAATTCGTGGATCTCGGAGATGCAGTGCGTGGCTCGTGGATCGTAGCCCGAAGGCAGAGCGGCATTAATGCCAGTAATTCGAGAATCGAGACGTTCGCGTGCGCTCGTCTTGCACATGTTGCAACGAGCTGCCGATTCGAGCTACCGGCCATTCTCCTGAATCCTGCAGCTCTTTCACCCTTGGATTCCCGGTTCGGTATCGGGGTTTCTTAAAACCGTGAAGAACGGAGAGGACCAAGGCTGGCCAGTCGGCAGACATCAGCTGTGCGTATGCAAATTACACAGCCTGGCGATGCAACGCGTCCATATGGTGGTCCACCATTATCCGCACGCTCGTTCCTTCCAATCGCGTAGACAGACTCTTCTACGAGTTCGTCGGCGGCTTCCTCAAAACGCCATCGTACTATCAACTTCTTTAGAACTTTTCGAAACCTAGTTCGTTCGAGAATCGAAGTTAAACAGCGATTGAAAAATCGCAATGTTTCTGGACGAAATAAATCAAACGAGAATGATTTCAAGCAAATTATTGTGAACGGTTTATAAATGCGCCAGCACGTCCGGAGAACAAAGTATTGTAACGATAGCAAAGTCTCACACGGCTAACAAGAAAGTTTAGAAGCTGAAACTTGGAGATAATGCTAATCGGGTGGAATCCCTCCTTGATTAAGCGAACTACTTCGAGTCTCAAGAAGGAGAGCAGTGTGAGTACTAGTAGAATTACAGCATCGTCATCCCCCGCGATCGTCAGTTGGCGATGGAATCTGCTCGGAGATGTCCCGAAAGCTCGAACCAACGGAACTGCGAAACAACAGACTGCTATATCGACGTTGGAATGTCATCGAGTCGAAAACTCGGCACTGCTACCGCGAAACAACCAAATACCGCAGAGATTACTTCCAAAACGTCTCGGTGAACCCCGACCCCACATCTCAACCCTCTGACTAAAACCACTTTCGCATTCTCATTGCCTTACACAACAACGTTCCTCCGCTCATTTTGCTCTCTCAAGTACAAGTGTTCCACGATTCCTCGTAAAGTGAACAACTTTATGTTGTAATGCGAACCGACACTTATTAAAACTTCCATCGTGTCTCGAGCATTCGTAACGAAGTTCACGAGAAACACACGTATGGATGAAGTATATCAGCGAATATAATTCGCGTGGTCTGAAACCATTGACTACGGAAGTTTCGGTTAAGATTTTCATGGACGATCGATAACCGAGCACGATGTAAACACACGGAGAAGAAAAAAGGATCGTGGTTGATAGGAAAAAGTAAAAAGCTAAGGTCTCGATCTAAGAACGGTAGGTATATTCAGGGGGATAATATCGCCGAGAGAAAATGGAATCGAGTCCAGGGACGGGTCCCGAATAAATGGATCTCGAAGGACGTGGAGCGTCGTCGAGTATAGCTAGGCGACCTCGAAGAAGATCGAATTAAACGATTCGCAGGGTCCCACGGGAGGTGGCCGAGGATCGCGAGGCAGCGCACGGTTTCGCAGAGAAGGAAAAAGGGAAAAGTCGTGTAGCTTCTTATCGAGGAGGGAATATCTCCATTTCTCGATTCCCTTGAATACACGGTGAGAAGGCGTTTCACGATCCGTGGAAAGTCGAACGCTCCGAAGGAACGAAATCGAGAGAAAGGGAGATGTAAGTGCTCGATATAAGGAGGAATCAAAGTCGCAAAGGGCGACGAGATGGTAGGAGGATGAGGAAGGAAAAGAACATGAAAATGAACAGAGATAAAAGAAGTCAGAGTCGAAGAGTACCGTGATGTAGTCCACGGCAACATGTAAATGCATGGAAGAAATTATTCATGAAAGATGCCAAGCTCCGAGTGCAACGAGACGAAACGAGATTCATGAGGCAGCTCGAACTAACGACGCCTGTCGTCCTCGTCCTCATCGTCGTCGTCGTCGACACCGGCTGCTCATGAGATACGGATCGGTGCTAATGTTTACTTTATGGGTCACCTCGACTCGGCCAACGCGGTCACGTAGCGACAAGGTTTGCACGGAATTTCAAGAAACAAAAGAAAAGAAAAGAAAAGGAACGGTAAAGTCACGTGCTAGCCCGGCGCCTCCGTACGGAGGCCATCAACGTCTTCTTCCAGCGAGTAATATTCATAAGAGTACCTTCCTCGAAGCAAACGGAACCGTGCGTTCTTCCTTTCTCCTTAAGTATCCGGTAACTATTCACGCGTTGACGTCTTCTTCGCGATCTTTATCCCGAACTGTCTTCGAGGACTTATCACCACCCTAATCGGCCGAGGAACAACGGTACCCGACGGGGGTGTTACAAGGAAGGTAACTGTACTCCGTACACGTGGAAATTGCGTATTGTTTTCCTTTCGAAGCATTCTATTCTTCAAGTTCTTAACAGGTTATCTTAAGGAGTCATCGGTATCCTAAGTGTTAAATCTATGATCTCTCTGTCCGTACTACTGGATCCTTGTAAAACAACTTGGCCTCCAGGACCACGGTGATTACAATGAATGTTTATCATCGAGTACAGATTCCCCGGAAAGAAAACACGCACTCCAAAGGGAGTACAATCGAAGATAAATATTTACGTTCACCCTCGGTACGACTTTTCGCTTCGAAAATAAATCTCGGCTACACAAATATAAGCATCGGTCATCGTAAAAGAAAAACATGACCGGCAACAAGAATAAACTTCCACCCGGTGTAGCCGCATCGGGAGAGAGAGAGAGAGTAAAGGGTAGAGGCAAGAAGAGAGGAAAGGGTATTATGGTTTCACATCTTTGTACACGACACACCCTCTTCGGCATCGGTTTCTCCGGTTCGCCCTCGCGCGTACACCTTTTTTTTCTCATCGTTCACGCATACACCGACACTCGCCTCTTCTGAATTACCGGCTATACGTATTCAAATGGTCGGCCGTTTGCATTTTAATAAAGCCCAGAAAGGTAAGGTCTACGCCACCAGACTCCTTTCCTCCGAACCGACTCTGCACCACCTCCGAATAGCCCTCGAGCGCTTCTTCTCTTCCCTTCCCGTCGGTCTGCCTACATCGCATCTCCTTTCTTCCTGCGATTGCCTTTTACGTACCTTATCTATCCATGTTTACCTAGATACCCCCTCTTGTTTTGCTAACACGGTTACCTTCGTACCTTAAAGTATCCCAGGAGAGGAATGAAGAAAGAGAAACATAGAGAAACGGACACAATGTGCCAAACCAAAAACAGCTGATCCGTGCGATCTTCGAACTCGAAGATTTTTGATGACAACGCAGTACCATGCCCTCGCTGGACTAGAAACGGACCGATGAAAGGTCAATTGATCCTCTTCGATTGGTGGTTTTCAATGGTAGTTATAGCTCTCGGCTTCGTGACACTTGTTTCGTGCTCCAAATTGTCCGACTTCGTTTCCGAATGTGGTCAAGAACGTCAAGAAGTCCGTTGATTAAACGGGGTTTAAGAACGCGTCTCCTGGGATGAATTTACTGTTCCATTGAGCTCAATATCTTATCATCTTCATAAATCCCCAAGTAAGTATTCCTTCATATAAAGATACAAGGAAAATTCGTCCTGCTTTGATATCCTAGGTGCATATTATAGGAAACATATGAAGGTATACGGTGTGCATCTAGTCAGGCTGACCCATCTTTTCCGTATGATGGAAGCGTTGAAAATCGGCTTTCTGCGAGCGAGCTGAGCCCGCACATTATACCTATCGAGAAAGTAGATCGTATCTTCTTGACGAAGACTCTTCGATCTCGTCGGTCTTCCTTTCTTTCCTTGCCAGAGAGAGATACTCGACTCCTTCGGTTTCCTAGAGGTTCTTTCTCTTCCTCCTGCACTTCCTCCTTCTCGTTTCGAATTTATATCGACCCTACAGACTGCCCGAGGCCACGGGTCAGATTATACATTACGGAGCACGTGCCTGCACGCGACATGTTGCACACACCGTGAACCCAGGAGGCCGGTCAACGAGCAAAACCAGAAGGGCCCGGTGAAACCGGGAGGAGCGAAAGCTCTCGTACGTTGGCCTTACGACAGGACATCTGTTAAACCACTCCACTAAACGATCACTGAGTGACCTAATTGCTTGCATTCCCCGCAAAAACCGACCACAAATTTCGGTGTCATGAACACAACCCCCACAACTTTCTTCAACGATTAATTAATGAGGATTGTCTGCTAGGAAGTCCTAAATACTTGGCATCGAAAGATCTATCACAGGCATTGCTTGTACTAATGGAAATATTGAATTCGTTAATAGAGCATTTCTTATTAAATATACTAAAACTGCCGGTACGAGAGTCAACGCGTTAAAGAAGTAGTGCAGAAAAGAAAACCGTTGACAATCCCTGAGTAATAGTATCATTTCCGCCAAGCTATTGATTACAGTATTTTTATTGTATGCATACCTTATGTTCAAAATTATACCTTTTGATCAACTGTTATTACTAACTGCATGACTACCCGCCATGTCAACTATAATTATATGTAGTCTCATAATGTCTGGTGCAAAATGAAAGGAACAAAATTTGCCTCATGGTGCATTTCGTAAATATGAGGGATAATGTATATTAAGAAAAACATGACCTTCGTACAAATTGAATACAACTACATATACTTGAATGCCCAGATGCCAAATTCCCCTTTGTGCAATTTTATGAAAAAAAATACCACCAAAAAGAAGAGGAAAAAAGGTGTTGTGTACGTTAACCAATCTCCCCCGGAACGGTGTGTGAAAGGGAACGCGCAAAATGTTGCAACTAATCAATTTTTTCGGAAGACCCTTGCAAAGGGAGTGCGACAAAAAGGACGCATCCACGCGGGCGAGGAGAAACGATCGTAAAAATAAAAGTGTGTTAAAAAAGGGAGAGAAAGAATCCGGGATAAAAGCGCGGAGTCGAAGGCAATTCGGATCGAACGGTGGTCGAAATGCACCGCAGGTAGAGACGTCGGATGTGAAACGAAACGGCTGAGGGGTGAAAAAAAGGATGGAACGCGGCGGTCGGCGAGCTGCCGAAAAATCGAAAGCGAAATCCACCGAGAAACGAACGAGCCTCCGGCCGCAATTTCACGCGATCGAATCGACCCGGACCAAATTAAAAACTAATCGTTTTCCCGCGCCCTGCTGGCACGCGCTTTACCTCCCTGACTCGAGGCCCTCCACGGGGCTGAATAGACAGAAAAAAAAACAACAGACTACCATGAGAATCGTACACGATCAGTGTACAAGGACCGAAGACCCACACAAACGAAACCTTCCGGACTGTTGTTGCCCGTAGGTTGAATCTTCGGAGGGTGAGTCTCTGCCCTCCTAGCCAACAAATTGTTTTTCCCTCCTTTCCACCCTGATCTCCGTTTTCTGCTGATTGATCTCTGCCAAAGACCAGGCTAGATTGAAAACCGAGCTATGTCGGGGATATTCGTAACACGATCCCGCCATACGGTGGAATCGAACATTCTTTTGTTTTTCCTGAGGGACCGCGCGTGGAAATGTTTCAATGCCAGATAAAAGGATTAGAGCGGTCAGTGAATCATTATTATTTTTGTCCGTTGATCCTGATGGGTTTCGGTTGTCCATATTTGTTATCTTGTCGAAATTATTCCGACGGGAAAAGTGGCCTAGAGTGAACACCATGTGGCATTTATTTCGTCTTAAGTCAAGTTATGATAGAACCACTTTACAATTATAACGAATATCGCGATTATTCGAGAAATGTTTAATGTTAAGAAAATGACGAATATGAAATATTAGTATGTTACAATAATATAACTCTCAGGGATTCATTGTGGGCAATTTAAACGAGTGGTATTTTTTGATGGATTATAAAACTTCCAGAGTGAAAATAATGTAGCACTTTTAATTAACTCAAACACAATATCCGATATTAATTGAGAGAGTTTACTGCGGAATTGTGCGGCGTGTTAATTTATTTTGACAAAACTCGATCCGGATGCGAACCGAATAAACATTGATATATATTACCTATATATTCTAATGGTATTATCGATAATATTTATCTTGGACTTTAATATTCGTCGATAATAAAAATATTTAATATCTACCATATGATTTTCCCTATTATATAGAGTATCCAACATAAAAGGGGCCACCTAATTATACAAGAATATTTATTTCTGATTGAAAAATATAGATGACCTGGGAAATCCTGTAAAAAGCGACAATAGAAAAATTCTCTTTCAGGATATTATCCTGTATTATCTCATTAATAATAATATCAGTAATAATATTATTTCAGTATTATCGCGAATTCGGAAGAAAGCTAGGTAACTTGTTTCATACGAAACACGCTGTATTTTCTTTTAAAAAAAGGCGCAATTACGATGTTGACATAACAATATGTTCGTACAAGGATATTTCACGATATTCAAGAATGTTTCCTTTAGAATTCGGTGAAGTTTTATCATTCGTGTGTGTGCCAACTATGCAGATAAAAGAAACAAAGAGAAACAGCATGGAACTCTAAATCGTCTGATTTTAGCCGGAGGTTACTCGTTGAATAAACATCGTCCTCCATTTCTTTGGTCCCGGATTCGAGGTTTCTGGAATCGGGGAAATATAGCAATCGTGTAAAAGCTTCGACAACCGATTCCCGTCTTCCTGGCATGAACCAACATCCTTCGAATAAGAGACTCACTTATTGTACAGGAAGAAGCAAAAAAGGGATACTCGACCGACCGTCGTCCGATATTATTCTTTTATTCGATCCCGCGACATCGTGTGCGCCCAAGGGAACCACCAGGATTTATCTCTCGAATATCCTATCACGGAAATATCAAAAGGTCCTGGACACGTAGAAGGACCACTGGAAATGCGACGCACGTATGTTTCTGCGGTTCATCATGTTAATTTACTTTGTAATCATACGATCGGCACGCATTTATGATTCCATTGATTTTGCGAGTATAGAAATTGTGTATGATCATACGTTCACTTTTATTTTATGTATAATTGAGATACAATTTATAACAAAATACCTCGAGCACTGATCGAAAAGGGGTGTTCAAAGAATTGAAGGTTTAGTTCGCTACAAATGCCCGCAATAAAGTCGAAAACCAAGGAACACAGAATATAGTCACAGGTACCAAAGATCTACCAACAATTATAATTAATTATCGTCCGCCAAGCGCGCGCGTAATTCAAGGAAGACTTAAACGAATTCGATAAAGTACAACAATATTGTAAGAAATTTCGTGAGCATACAATTTGCTCTTCGATCTTCCAGATATAACCAGATATGGAAATAAACAAAAAAACGGAGGCACAAACCGAACCAATGTCTCTCCCTATTATCCTCTTATTCGTTCCAGCAAAGTCCAGGTCGGAGTCCCAAGGGACCCGCGAGAAATCCCGTTCCCGAAATGTCTGCCGGAGTTATACTTGACATTCTCCGTTCTATCTAACATTCGCCGGAATAGAATTTTACAGTCGACACGCGAGATAACGTATCGGAAGGAATCGCAAGTTGGCAACGGAGAGGAATCTGGCATCTTATTCAATTATTTAAATGGACGTTATTTTTCTATTTTCTAAGGATGAACGACGAAGACGAAGTAGGAGTATCGAGTTTGACAGTGGAAGGTTTCCCACAAGATAACGGTGTAATCGTTGGAAATCGTGAAATACGACTTCACCGTATCCGCCATCGACGGGTGCACGCAATGACCGAGCATGCACGCATGCACTCACGCAATGTCATATCGTACTCCTTGCGGCCGGTTAATTACGACAATCGATATCCTTTGAATTGCAGCCTACGTGCTATGTCGCGAATCGAGTTACGAGAAATTCTGCCAGAATGTAAAGGGATAGCGATGGGATTAAAGGGAATGCGAATCCCTATTCTTCGATGCATTTTGCCTCATTACATGTCAATTACATACAAATATTATTTGCTAACCTTGCACTAGAATCATTTAACAAAATGCACCGTCGAATTCGGAGATTGACAATGTTCTCCATTCTACATATGTAATATTGTGGTAAAACGATGAGTTTGCCTCGTATCACCCATGACTGTGTGGGCACAGATATATTTGAATATAATTGTGTAGAATCACCGGGTAAAAGAACCCGCATAACGCTATGGGAATTGTATTATAGTGATATATATCGTCGTTCATGAAGTGGAAGAGTCCCTACGCCTTTGTTGAATTCATGGAACGACAATATAATCAAGCGTGTAGACGCGTGCCAAGCGTACCTGTATCTACACCTGCGGGTTCGGAAGTGCTGTAGTTGCATAACACGTAACCAACGACAACAGAAACAACAGAAGTCGTACCACCCGTAACACTGTCGATTCTCTTTCCACTGTTTTTCTATTGCGCTGGAATTTCTCGAGTACCCGACGCAAGAAGCATTTCTTTTCTGGGAGGATCCAGTGATATCGTAACTTCTCTACCTCTTCCATCTCCATTTCCGTTTTCCACCCCCGTTCCAGTAATGTTTTTGCTCGATTACTCGAAGAGTATCATAAAATAGCAGAGCTTTACGAGCTCTTGGTGTTCGGGTCACTTGGAAATAATTGACTGGCTTGAATCGTGTCTTTTGGTTAACTACTCGTTTACTTTGGGCCTGGCAGGTATATAAGATCGCGGATGCAAATGCTCATCGACGAAGTAAAGCAAGATTATTTACGTAACAATTGTTAAATCGCGAAAGAACTTGGGTTTAAGTCCCTGGCGATCTTAAACTCTCCCGGAGAACTGGAACGTTCCCGTTACCACTTAAAACTTAAATGGAACTTAAATTTTGATGCATCCCATCAACGCCGGCGATTCAACGTTGGATCGAAGTTTAAACCTCTCCCCGATTAAGATTTAATCCGCCGGCTTTACCACGCTCGGTACTATCTTGGGCTTTTCGCCCGGGTTGACTTTATACGAGACGCATTAGTGTTTTACGCGAGCACGGAGGATAAAACCTGATTCTTGGAATTTTGGAAATCTCACGGAACACCACGAGTACGGAATTTAAGAGGACATTCGGTCGGCGGAGGTGAGGAAGGTTGCGTGGGTTAGGTCTGAGGTATACAAGAGAGATGTAGAGGCGAAGAAGGAGCAGACAGGAAGCAGCTGGACGTCGGAGTCGCGTGCCCCGCAGGAAACGAAGCCTGATCCTCCGGAGGAGAGTCCGCACCGTTCTTTTCCTCTCTTCAACGTCGGTAAAAGAGAGGAAGGATCGAGTGCCGGCGGAGAGGTTAAAGTCTAAAGGGGCTTTTATTGCTGGAACCACGTCCTGACACGTGCTTACATGGATATCTTCGTTAAACGTTTGCCAACGGGACTCTTAATGCACGCGACGACATCCTCCAGGTGGTCTTACATTTCGTAGGTGTGTACATAGCTGCAACGTGCATGCGGAATCTCTCTATCTACAAAGGATGCATCCTTGTTCCTGGATTTACTATCCTTTAACAGTACACTCGAGAAGGCTCCTTCTATTTGATGGGTTGCCAAATTTCAAAATGGAACTCACCGCACAATGCTTAAAAACATTTTATTTTGTACGTCACTCGTCGTGTAATTAATATCCTTATCCCATGCTGATTCGTATAAAGCATGGAAAGGAACATAAAGAATTTGGAGGGTCCTTAAGGAACGGACGATAATGGATCGTGTCGGAATCAATGGCGATCATTCATAAAGCCATGACTACAAATGGTGGAAAAAGAAAGCAGGGGTCAACCAACGCCGAAAGACATTGGGATTTAATCGATTCGATAATAGAGCCGTGGAGCATTGAAAAAGTTTTCTCTCATAGTCGAGTTGCGATGAAATTATCGAATGCATCGAGGTAGGAATGAGGAAAAGGGAAAAAGGACTTGGCCCCAGACAGGAAGAAACAGGAAGAAAAAAGGAAGAGGAGGAAACGAGGCACGTGTTCGGGTGGCTATCCAGTGAAATAAGAGACCGGAAGCATCTGGGGGAAGCCGTATTGTTTGTTCGAGTGCTTTATTCGGTAGAGCCGCCCCTACACCATCGGAGTTTTACTTCGTCTACGGGGTGACTCGAGCAAAACAACCGCAATCCCGAATCTAGACGACGCAATACCTCCTCCTCAAGACAAAGCTGCATGCAATCTTCTTTGTTCCGTGCTCATTCGCTCGATTAACCCTCCGCGAACTCGAACCTTATTCGATAAACCGCCACCCCGGTTATTACAACTTTCGAATTCCGATTATCGAGTCCATTGATATTTCCGGTATTTTAGAACCGACGATATACCCTTTAATCTCGACTGAATTCGATGGAATTTATCAATTGCTTTATAAATATAGCATAAAATATTCAATGGTGTAGTAATAAATTATACGAGTGTCAGAATTAAAAATATACATTTTAACTCTTGCTATTCGGAAGAACATCTTAAACAGATTTCAAAACATCCAATGGCATCCCAAACCCAATATCAGAGTTCATTTTCCCTGCACAGAATTCCTTTTACGTGTCAGTGGACAAAGCGTGCAATACGATCTGCCGAATAAAATTATCAGAGAAAGCAATCGTTTCCTTTTCGGGAACCCGAGCTGAGGTCACGTAAAAACTGGCCACTTTCCGATGGAGTAGAAAATGTTCGATGTACCAACTACGCGCGATTAAACGAGCTAACGGGGAACTAATTAAAAAGCAAACCTTTAATCGCGGTGATCAAGGAATAACTCGAGGAAGAAAGTTCTTAATCGCTTTTAAAGTGTCTTACATTTATCCCGGACCATTAGAACCACCGTATACCGTGCAGATTCGAGGGTAAAACATTTTCCTGGATTCCACGGTGAGGATGGTAAGTGCAGCCTCCTCCATCGCCGCTTTCAAGCCGAAACGAGAGGAACATCTGGCACGGGTGCCAAAGACCAGGCAGGTTGCCTACAACCCAAACTCACTCCTGCCTTCTTTCCTTTCTCGGGCTTTCTTCTCATCTCCCTCTTTCTTTTTCGCCGTTTTCTCCTTCTTTCCGAAACACCCCGACCCACCCTGGTATCTCGTTACCAACAGGAGCCAAACCACCTGGACTGCAAGGGTTACATACTAACAGCCCCTTTCTCTACGTTTTTACAGACTCCTTTCCATAGGAAAGGTGCCGAGGACGAAGTTTTATTTCGCGCGAGTGGTAGTCGCTTTACAAACATTATCCTTCTGCTTGACACGTCTTCTACTTAGGAATGTAAATATCATGTTGCGCTCGTGAATCGAAGAAAAATCGATGCACAAATATGTTACGAAGGTGATTGGGGGAAAAAGTCTTCGATCGACGACGGTCTACAAGATAGAAATTCACGAAGAAAATTAATCTTTGGGGGTTACCTTGTCGTAGGTCGAGAGAAACCAGTTTCTGCGAGGATACTCGTATCGAGTTTCCTCGGCCAGTTACTATCGAGTACCACTCGTCAGAAGTACGAAATGCCAGGCAACGAGTGGGACGACTAAAGAGATGAATCTCTCGATGGGATTTATACATCGACGGGGCGAATGCTACGAGACAGCATAATGATGAATGTTGCTTTCCAGCAGGAATTTATAAGCTAAACGAAGGTGAGCTACGACTGCCGATGTGTCGACTCGTTTCATGAACTCCCTACGAGTATCGAATATTACAAAACGTAAAAAGCGTCCTTGATATCCGCTACTCGTGGAATCCTCCATTTTTCAATAGAGTAGAGATACGCTGAAAACATGAAAAGGTATTTAGATGAGAAACGATTGGAAATTCTTAGTGAAACGTTCGCCAGGCTAAGTGATATTCGAGCGTTGTTTCGACACAGTAAATTCAACGAAATTTACCAGTGAATCCAAAATATTCTCACCCTCTGCATTATTCAATGAACTCCCCGTAGACGAAGAACGATTATTGATACACGGATGAATCGAAGATTCATGTATAAAGAAAACTAGCTTGATTCGAGTACAATAATACCAATATTCGACTGGACCCAGACAGACTTCCAACAAATTCTTCCTGCTTCGTCCCAAAAGGGAAATCGAAACTCGTTATAACGACGGGGTACAAGAAAACGACGACGCATGGTTTCCAATATATCGAAGGGTTCGATGGAGTGGATTTCCTGAGTGAAAAGACTGAAAAAAAGCACGTCGGCTGGTCTGCGGCAATATGCCAATACGGCAATAAACCTCCCCCCTTCTCCCTGGATATAAACAGGCGCACAATGTCGGTGCAAAAGTGCCGACAGATGGGACTCCCCCGTCCTTCACCTCTCTATCTCTGCCCTGTACCCTAAAACCCCTCGAGTATGGGGCACCCACGCTGGTCCCCTCTCATGAAGCCACCCACAACGTTGGGTGCTCCCTTTCATGTAGTTCCATCGTTTTTCGCGGAGTTTCTCTGATTTCTCAAATGCCCATATGTGAATACTACACGGTTCTAAATATTTCGAACACCATCCATAATAGACACGTAAAAAAATCGTTCAAATGGAGTCATTAAAATCGGTTTAAAAAGGATTACTATCGGGCTTCGTATTTTATATTCTATATGTTATTCTACATTTATTACTCGCTCGTAAAAAATGCAGCGTCGTTTTTTATAGATGAAACGGAGTGACTATTAATAATGCAGAAAACGGAATGCCAGTGGGAAGAAGGAGGTCGCGCATGCATATAGAAAATGCTGTTATATTCATATTTTATAACAAAGCGATGGGTATTTACCGGGAGAAGGATTGGAAGCCGGAAAATGTGGCAAATGCTCGCGTAGGTTGACAAAACAGCTGTACGCGAGGGTGAGGAACATTGACGAAGTTGCGGGGGTGTAGGGGGGAGTAGAATAGCGAATCGAAGTAAAACGGTAAAGGCAAGGAATATGAAAGAGTGGAAGGCCGGTTGGAAAATTTATTCTCCGCGCGGTTTCGAAGGCACCGCCGTACCGATCAAAGAGAAACTAGCGCTCAAAAGCGAACCAACACCAAAATCCTATCTGGCCACCTAGTTCTTATTGAAATGGCATTCGCAGCTGTTTACTTGCCGTGGTGCATGCGGTTCACCCTCGACAAAAGGGTTTTCGAGCTGGCTGCCAATTTCCTCGAAGAGAACGATGGCAAAAGAAAGGGGAAAGAAACCACCACCCCCGTAATGCAAAACCTTCTGTGTCGCGTGCACGATGAGCTATTTTCCAGGTCGTGTTCATCCGTAACTTTACTCGCGATACACTGCCAACCTTTGTTCCTACCGCGAAATAAAGGAAGACACAATATTTGCCGGGTGAACGTCGAATTTATGTACACCGATATACTTTAATATGTTTGCTAGGAAAATAATCGAGGAGATTGATATCGCACGGTGGAAATCTTTGTGGTACCTTATTTTTGTTGGAATCCTTCAAATATATAGAAAAGATGAACGAAGCGGAAAGATGAAAAATATATATAGGGAGGGGATGATGAAATAGGTTAATTTTTTAATATACCATCGATAATGAGAAGACCGAAAGAATTAAAAAAAATAGCAAACGATATAAAGAGTATAAGTTCCACGTATCAGGCGATTTATCCAGGTGCTTCACCTACGTTCCGATGGAAATATTCTTTCGTTCATCTTTGGTATCAGCCCATGGAAAATAATAAGAAATTGATTCCAAGAGAGGCCGTGCTTCCTCTCGTTTATCGGGATACAAGTTACGTTCGATTTAATATAATAAAAGACGTCGGTTTCTTTACGCGTTACGTTGATTCATGCGAGTGTTACGAGCGGAGCAACCGATGGAGATTTTCGCATTTGTAGGCGAACTGACTGCGGGTTGTTTCGCGGCACGAATCGATCAGCGACCAATTACCGTCCGAACGAGTGGGCACTTACTGCCGCCTCGTTAACCCGTAATCATCGACGAGGCGGTAAAACTTTCATTGCCATTAAAATCCTCGTTTTTCTACCTCACCATCCACTGTTGCGTTTCTGCCCCGATTCTATCGAGTTCAGATTCCTCGATCCGAAGATCGTTAGTAAGGTTCATTGTATTCGTATCTGATCATAAGCATCATTACTTCAAATTCGTGTTCGTCCTGACGATTTTGACTTATACTTCGAACTGTTCAAACGGTAAATCTTTACACCGATGGAAACGTATGATATCAACGTGCATAAAATATCATTGTCCGAAGTAAACGATGGAAGACTACTCGAGTCCCTTCGCAGATAGCAAACAGGTACATCCTAGCTCTTTCGTAAGTCCCAATAGACTAAGGTGCATATATAGATTGAGAGTATATAGATTGTAGATTCCCCGCGGCGTTGTATCCTGGGTAATCCTCGAGAGCAGGCAACTAGCACGCACAGCATTCTGGCAATTCTCACGACTTCCTTGTCGTCCTTAGGTCGAATCCACCTTCAATCGCGGCCATGTCTACGTGGAAGTCCTTCTCAGGTGCATCTTACTCCTGTTACTTCTACACCTTCGACACGTTCGTAGCTTTATCCAAGATAGCCGTGGAGGCCGCAAACTACCCCGAACTACGTCCTAGGTAGTCCTTCATGGTTCGTATACAGTCTTCTTGAATAGTGAAGAAATTCTACTGTCCCGTCTCTCGTCTCTCTCTTCTTCTCTCTTGGCCATTGGACGACCCGTTAAAAACATAAATTTACAAACTAACCCCCGCAAATGCGATTGTCCTCTCCGTTAGGCGGTTAGTCGGACTCTCCTATAAACCCATAATGGCCGATTCGTGATTCGGAATAAGTTAAACTGATTTTCTAGCCCCAAAGACCAGCCGGTGGTATATGGCTACTTTAACTGCACGACAATAAGGACCAGCACCCCCCGACAGCACCCCCCATAGCACAATGGGTGGTGCTGGTGTTTCTACTGTCCCTCTGTCCAACTCCCCCTAAATCTTTCCTCTATACATTCCTCGGACTTTTCACGAACTCCTCGAACCCAATGCGACTTTGCAATTTTCCACCATCAGGGAAACTTCTACGGGTGTACCTACGTAAGTACCTTGAGGGGCCCTATAATGTGAGCAGGTATTTTTTCTTTAAATCCAGCGTAAACCGTGTTTAAACCGCTATTACAACATGCTTAAGAAAAGAGGTGGAGTCTGGTGTTATTGTGAACAACATGTGTTTGCAATAAATATTATTCGCCACCGGGACACAGACCCTTCGACATCGAATAGGTTTTATGGATTTAGTCGAAGACAAGTGTTACTTAGTTTGAACGAGGATAATTATAAAATAAGGTGGGAAGTATTGTAAATACCGACAGGTAGCTGAATTTCTTCCAGAGCGAGAAATACGACGTAAAGGCGCCTTTTATAAGACCTGGATTTCCCAGCGAAAGGTGGAAGAAATGCAAGAATCCGTGACGTTGTAAAACGAAAATACGTTCCATGAAGACGCGAAGTACGTGAGCGGGCATATCGATAACAGGTTTCATAGAAAAATACAAGAAAGAAACGAAATTTATTCCTCGCACGACGACGGAGCTTACAGCGTCAGTTTTGCCTTTTCATAAGTATATGCACGACACCTAGACAGATTCTGAATTCATCAATATTCGGATTAGTCCCGAAAAGAAAAATCATCCTAAACCCCTTTTTAAGATCCTAGGGGGTACCGTTCCACAATACATTTGTTTGCCTCCGTAATATAACAAATTATATATCACGATATCTCTTAATCCTACGATCAACCATTGCACACATATTCCACCCTTATTTAAGTTTGAATGGTGGACGTCTACCACGAGTGGAAATACAACAGGTAATAATTTTATTATTAGTGTACCCTTACTGGTACCCTGGTCAGAAGAAAAGGTAATATAATTGGGAAAATCCAGGGAGGGCAAAATTTCGGGCGAAAGGTGAGCCACGCGTTATTTGAATCGGGGAATTATCGGACGCGCTTAAGGGGGCTGGAGTTTTCGGTGGAGGGTACAAAGAAAGGGAAGAGTGGCCGGTGTGAGAGCGTAAATAGAGACACCAAACGAACGGAGAATAGGAAAGTGGTAGCCATGGGACGTGGCCCTCTTCGTCGTGAGGCTTAACGACGGTAGGCGTGGAGGAAACAAGCCGCCTTTGTCCTCCTCGCCGGTCCAAATTATGTCGAGCGGACCCGAAATCACCCCGTCGTAATTGGCAAGCTGTTTGTTTTGTCACAGGCCGCGCCGACAACAGATGGCCACGTCCAGTCCTCCTCTACAGCCCTTATTACGATCCGCTATTACCACTCGACCGGTTCAAATCGATTTTACCGTCTTTTTAAAGGGAATCGTAAGGTGGAGAGTAAATGTCGTAAGTGGACAGCTCCGACAAAGAATACTTGTCCGACCCAAAGAAGATTCTATCTTCGGTTCTATAGATACAATGTACTCTTAAAACGTTTACGATGGAGAAAATTACAGATTTTCTATTAAATTACACTTCAACGTTGCGGAATGATGAGTAAATAACGATTACCGAATGTCATCCATACCAGTATTTCAAGTAAAAAATTAATTTCGATACAAAAATTCGGAGGATAAATTTAGGTCGACTTCTGCTACAATATGATTGTAGATTTATTAACCAAATTAATTTTTTACAATAATCATTGACCTCGTATGCGTGATATTTATCGATTATTTAACTTCAACGTGATCCCCTATAATTTCAGTGTAGCTTGTTATAATTAAATAGGTACAACCCCTCGCAAATATCAGGGAAATACTGCGCTCGTACCCCCCGATAATTAAAACAATGAAGAAGAATCATTTCAAAACGCCCTGTAAATAATGAAAATTAAACAAGTAATTTTCCCGGTGAAAATAAATCGGGGAATTACATACGGCGGATACTTTTAATTAAAACGGATAATTCAGTTCGAAACAAGCTGCGCGATCCGATCAATCATAAACACAAGTGCTTTCCTCTCGAAAATGGATACCCTCGAATTATTAAAATTAATGTAAATATCGTGACAATATCCTGGGATACAAAAATTGAATGAAACTGACTGATGAACCAAGATAATCTTTGAATCAATGATTGGCAGTTTAGCAGTATCACAAACTGTATAAGTTATAGGGTAGCATTCGAACACCTGTGGAGTCACGGGAACGGGGGGTTGAGTCTCTAAGGTCGAGGGTAAGCACGAGGCAGCAAGGGAAAAAAAGCAGAGCCGCCAAAAGATTTCCCGTAACCTTCGGCAGTTGGCGGCACCGTACAACCCCTATTTTGTTTGAACCACCCCTCACCAGAAGGCAGCACTTCACGACTACAGAACTGATTTTTTTCGACAGTCGATCTTTGCATTAAAATCGACCTGGCAGTGCATACAATAATTCTTAATAAAAATGATAAATCATCTACGTTAGAAGGTGCCTAATTAAATATTCACTTTCGACTAGTTACGATTCCTGTTTCTTTAGCAGATATTCAATATGCACTGACGTATGCATAATTATCTTCTCCGAAGCAGGACTGTCAGAAATAAACAAACGGAAAGGAAATCCGCGTGGATCGAACATCGATCTCTGACATCCCAAAAAGCAATAGAACAGGAAAAGGTACATTCAATAGTAATTAAGTAGGCGTCCTGTCTTCCTTGTACCTTGTCGTGGGCAAGGACCATGTCGCAGGACCGTGAGACTATTGTAAGATAATATTCCAATGACAACCAGTCTGATTGGGTGTCGGACGCCACTCGTCCTCGCAAAGAAACCTGGTACATCAATATGCACATCGATATGCATGTAGAAATTGCATAGGGTGATATGACCGAACGGATATACGAAAGCATGCACGATAAAAGTACGAGACAAAAGTAGAACGATAAAGAGTAATGTTATCGAAACGCGTGCAGGTTTCAGGGAATAGAATGTAAGGTCCTCGTAAATACCAGTGAAAAAGGTATACAAGTTTATCTACGAAAGCAAAGGATCGTAATAAATGGATACCGAAGGATATCGAGGACAACAGTGGATTATCAGAAGCGACATATCCTAGCAAGGCGAAATCGATAATCCCTCCGTTAAACAGAAAAGAGGAAACGATATCTCGTTGGTACCTATACGTTGTAAGGGGTGGTATGCGACTCGTCGGGCCCATGTCCCTTATCTCAAGTGTTCCCTAGATTGGGCATGTTTTGTTTCCACTGTCCCCCTAATTAGAAGCCGTTTAGAATTTTAGGTCAGGCCAACTGAAGTCTGGTCAAGCCAGATGAAAAGAATGATAGGGTAAAAACGAGGAGACGTAACGACGGACCTCCTCTTAATTTCGGGATCTACCCGATGCGTCCTGGAATACACGCGAACCGAATGTTTCGGCCTTTCCCACTGCGAGCAAATGTCGCCGGAGCGTCTGCATGTTGCAATTATTTTTCAGTGGAAAAAAGAGGTACGAAAGGTTCGAGGTAGAGTCGATGACCGTGAAGTCGCCGATCCAAATAGATAAGATCGCGTATTCAAAAATGCTTTTAGCAGGACGTCGAGAGTCAATTGCCTCTAATAGGAGAACCTTGTCGTTGGTTCTACGAAGGCGCATCCTCGGTCCCAACTCTACGGTTGGCGCACTAAGTATACGGATCTACTAGACAATTAGTTAGCCCTTCTCTGACAAATCTACGCCTCCGAACTTGTAAAGTTTCACGAGTCTCGTTTCACTCGTAGGAATTATCGTCCCAGGTTTGCTACTCGAGTAAATCGTCCGGCTGACATATTTACTATCTCGGCTTTGATATTCTATAATGAGGTATGAAAATCTTCGTATACCTGGTCTCTTCCGAATTACTTCTAAGCCACTAATGTATACTAATTTTAATGAAAATAATTATTTTTAATAATCACATCTTTAAAGAGCGTTTATGCACCTCCAGATATGGAATCCATTTAAAACCCGCCCCTCTAATCCAATCGCCTACACAATCGATATCACGAAGGAATCCAGACACTTTGACAAGGAACAATTCATTAATAATAGCTCGTGGCGTTGTAGTCGGACAGACAAAGGCTTATAAATGAACGAAAAATATTCACCGTCTAAATCACCGGGGGAATAGAACGTATCTAGAGGTTAGCGTGGAGGCTGAAAGCAGGATCACACGAAGTCGAAGCCGTTGAAGAGGGGTACGGCGGAGGGTGAAAGGGACCGAGGCGCGGCTGAGAATGGAGATTTAAGGGTCCGACGTGGGTGTGGGTGGCTGCGGGGTTTCTGCCGATGGCCGTCGTCTTCGTCGTTGTCGCCGCATCGTTACATTCGCCGCCAACGTGACGCCCCTGCGCTTGTTCCAACGGGGCTCCCCTCACCTATATACGGCCCTTCTACGTGGCATTTACATTATTCGGACCCGACTCGAATCTAATATTATGAATCACGCGTCCTGTCCGGCCCGTGCATAATGGGGTCGTAGGTCGGCACCGCCTCACGCGGAATTCCTCTTCGCTCTTCCACCGAGAGAACAGGATTCGAACAAAGGGACCAGCTTCGGGCCCCCTCCGAGACTCTTGGATTTTCACCGCCCGATAATAGAATTGTTCCTACTCGGACATCGGGACATCGCTCGATGTCCACTCGCTATTAATTAATCCTATTAGACCGATCGATATATTATCGGGATTAACGATCTCATACCGAGATCGTTCGACGAAGATCCACAGGGTATCTCTTGGGAAAGCAAGACATCCCACTAAATTCGATGAGTACCGTAACGTCAACATAGGGATGGACACACTTTGGCGGATGAAAGCGTGAGAGATTAAGAAAACTATTTTTCGTAAGCGTTACAAAAGGGCCGGACGATTGCAAAACATCTGTCTCGCCGGTGGTGCAAAGAGAAAAAATGTGGAAAGAGAAGTACAATGAGAAAAGAAAAAACGAGCGAAAGCTTTGCTAAATAAGTCTGGTCGCAGAAGAAGACCGACAGTAGTGCGATTTATTGTCGGGACTTAGAGGAATAAGGGGGGGGGGGGGGGGGGGGGGCAGGAGAGTGAAGGCTATAACGAGACGAGGGAGACGAGGGAGACGAGGGAGACGAAAGAGCCAAGAGTGGATGCGAAAGGAGAGAAGAGAATTTTCTTAAATTGCACTTTGTAGCTCCTGAGAGACCTTACACAGGGATTTCGACGCCCACGGCGAGGGATAACGAGGCGAGGTACGGGTCCCCTTCGTGGAGGTGAGACACACACCGGTGGGTCCATCGCAGCAACTTGCGGCCCACAGGGACATAATTGATATCCGGGAAGAGCAAAGGAGAGAAGAACGAAACCTCGAGGACGCCTTAGACGTGCCGGAGAGCAAGAGGAAAAAATTACCTTACGAAGGGTAACGGACACGAAAGGAAAAAAGATGGAGGACCACCGAGATCGTGTCCAGAATCCTCGACTTGCCGAAACTCTGGCAAAGGCCACCTAAGCGCCAACAACCTATACCTTCCACCTCTTCCTCTCTTCCTCTCTTTCTCGAACCGATATCCTCCCTCTCTCTTTAATGGTCGGTTCGGCACTGTGCAAACATCGAGTGACCACCTTCGTCCGGACTAATTGCTAATCGCTAGGGATCCACCTCCTTATCCTTATCCTTGTCTCTCCCTGGGCTACCAAACACTCTTCTTTTGGCCGCGCATCCACACGATTTCCAGGACTATCCAGAACCGATAATAGAGAAGATGCTCTACCTCGGATATAGGTAATTTCATTCCACCCTGGATCGAGTATTTCGCACATTCGGAGACTCCTTTAGATAGGTTGCGGAAAATGGAACGATTCCATTTCGATTCTACTTATCGTGGTAGAGAGCCCATCCACAAAAACTAAACGATGAAATCACGGTGGCGTCTCTTCCGCGAAAACAATAGGTAAACTCAGTTTCGATTCAAGTTCAATATAAAAATTTCTATCGATAGAGAATGCTCAACACGTGAGTGACTCTTATCGCGGTAATAGTAGAGCATATTTTATATCTGTAACACGAATATTCCCTGTAAAATCATCAAGGATATCGCGATTAGAACTAATGGTTCTCCGTGCAAATATTGCCTGGTATTCTCGTTCTTGCTCGGGGGCCCTTATAAGGTATAAAATACTCGCAATCTGCGCTCCGCGACAAACAAGATTATCACGTTCGGCTCGCGATCGTGTGAGATAATAAGTATGCAGGTGGTATATAGTGCAAGAGAAAGAGAGGCACGGAAATCCTGGTTACCGTCGTTCGATCCTGTCGACCGTAAATCATACCACTGTGCAGAGAATGCTTGCGATTCCACGCTCCTGAATAATTGCGTCTACCTTCAACCACCTGCGGGTTTAATCCTATCATTCTGCATTCTCCGTCGCGCCTCGAAAAAAAAACCGGTGAATCCTCAAATGTTAATATCACCTCTAAATTACTCTTCGGAATTACACTTCGAAAGAAATATGATAAAGAATTACACCGCTTGACTAATCTTCCGACAATGTGTATGAAAGAAAAAGTATAAATTGCATTTTAATACTGTGTGCACAAGAGAAGTATAATCAACGTTGTGCTTTAGTCGATCTCAGGAGCTACTTTTCCTAAGAAAATATTGGGATACTCTCGATGTCGGTTTGAGATGAAAATATGGATATAAGGTAGAGTAAACATTATCTTGAAATGAAATGGCGAAAAAAACATAGGGGAAAGGATCGAGAATCGGTAGCAAAATAGCATTCGACCGAAAGATATATCTCCGACAGATTTTCCTAGCGAGTGGGTTCCACGGCATTCATACGATTGTATTTACTTGAAAAAGTGGGTAGACCACTGAAAAGAATTCCACTGGTTTCTTCCCCTTTACCCTGGGTATTTGCAAACCCCAGATTCGCTTGGTAATCTGCGGATGAATTTCCTCTCGAGGAACCAGGTAACTCAAGGAAACCAGATAAACGGATTAGACTTTCGCCAGGAAAAACTTTGGACCGGAGAATAATGAGACCAGAAGGCGCGAATTCGCGCAGTAAATATTTCTTAGAGAAGGTATACATTTTTAAATTGCCTCCATAAAGAAATAAAAGTTGTATATATTTTGGTAGAAAGCAAGAGAACGCAGACCGTAATGAGAAGTTGGAAATTAAGTGAAATAATTAAGAAATAAATTGCAGGTGGCTTCGATCAGTTGATTGTCGGCGGTATCAGATAATTCCGAGATATCGGTGTAATACGTTTCCAGAATGAACAAAATCAGGTCAATTTCTTCCCCTATAAATCAATATGGCTTTTGATCGTCTTCTATTGCCCGACATCACGTATATAATCGGCTTCCTTCGAAAGGTAGAATTCAACGCGAGGCCCCAATCACGATAGGTCTGCGGTAGGTGATGCACGACCCACATATTTACTTCTTTTCGGGGAATCATGCCCGGGTTTCGACCAACATTCATCACCCAAGAAACTGAGTTGTTTACTCTTTGACATCAAACGGCCATTACCGACAACTGACCACTGACATTCTCAAAATAAATTCGATACCTCACGAAATTCCTAAACACCGTATAGAGAAAAATTCGTCTATGTATTCACCTAGTTATTTTCCAGCGTAATATCCAATAATCCAAATATTATTATATGTATATAAGAACACTAATTCCATGATAACGAAGTATAAATAAGGGTGTAAGTACATAATACGGCTTAAATGTAAGAAGCCGAAGTAAGGGATTTGTCGATTGACCAGAGATCCTATCGAAGGTATGTTAAAGGTCGACTCCGGATCATTTTCGAATACACGGTTATACGATTTTTTTTTTGGCATACCGGGACCAATGCTATTAGGATGGTTAGCGTGGTTTTCGGGGGTCCTTTTACGCGTCGTTTAACCCACGATTTAGATCGTCTCGATTTGCACGCGTACAATTTTCCGCCACTCAACGTCGGATCTGCTTACCTCCCTGGGGTCGAGGGAAAGTGGAGTAGGAGGAAACCGCTAAAAACTTGTCAGTGAGTTTAAACGCGAACAAAGGTTGCTTGTCGGCGTACCATGCCTCCGGACAGCAAGATTATCATTGTTCCGATATTTATCTGCCAGTTTGTAGCCGCATTTCTTACTCCCCTCTGCCGCTTTGCCTCTCATCATTGTTACTGTCGTCGTACTACCAACGAAACCTCTGCTTCTACCTCGCATTTTCCACGTTGACAAATAGACGGACAATGAAACATTCCGAAGCTATCCACCGAATAGAATAAGTCTATTTAACTGTCCTAAACCTTTTCTTCCTACTTTTTCGACCTATTCCCTTTAACCGCGCACTCTCTTTTACCTCCTTTGCCTCTTTTACGAAAACCGATGGAAAAATCGAGCGTGTTTTCTAGCTCGCCTTCGATACGCTCTTTTAAACAGATTATGTCCTGTAATTCCACAGGGGATTGTGTGGAATTCGATGTTTATTCGAGAAAATTGGAACGCGCGCCGATACCTTCGGGATGATATATTTTCGTGGATCTTCGCGAAATTGGCAGAAACCAGTGATATGGTATACATATTTCCATAAGAATCAACAGAAAATACTGTGGAAGGTTTTTGTATTTATTTCGCGGCGATTACTTAGACAGCGGGGTTTTCGCGGAATTTAATATCGAACAAGGTTATAAGAATCTACACATCAATATTTCTTACTTACTGCATATGCCAAGATTGATGTGCGATAAATAAATATTAATATATTTCGAGAAACATAGAAGTATTATTTTGCAATTAATAATATCAAGTAATATTCCCTGAAAGTAATAATATAAATCGTATATCGCCCACATATTTATGAACGATTATTAATCAAACGCTGGTGTAAAGACATTTAATTAAACATTGAAAGCAGAGGCACATTCCTGTGCAATTACGATTATAGTAATTATTTCACATTGTACGTGTTCACTATCTAATTATATCGAATATAATTACATTAAGTAAATAATTATTGCAACTCGGTATGCCGTTATACTCATACTATTAAATATAAAAATATAAATAAGAAAGTATGAAGAAACAAAATTCATCGCCAAGTTTCAATTATCGTAAAACAGCAGACTTTAAAGTTTCACATTTCCTTCTTTTGCGTAGACATTTAAAATAAAATTCGCCAAGCTTTGAACGACGTGAAAATGATCTACTATGATTACGATAATAAAATTGAAACATATAACTTGCATGTTTTGTTTCGCAAGTTAAAACTGTTAAGATGATGCTTCATCGTATACATAGAATTTATTAATAAAATCGTATATCTTGGCCATAATAAAAATCTGTCGTACTTACCACATTGACGAAATCCTGGAAGGTCACTGCTTGGACTCGTGATTCCTTTGCCCTGACGTAAAGGATATCCCGTTTATTCGGTGGTATCTCCGCTCTCCATTCGGGACTCCTCAAGGCCGCCAGAAAATCCTCCATCGGTATCTCTCCGAAACCCTCGGGATCAAACTTATCGAACAACATTCGCCATTTCTGGAATCAGAAAGACCGTAGTCTAAAATTATCACGGTAGAGGTGCTCGACCATGTATCCTATTCTCCTTTAATAACAAATGTGAAGATAAGAATAGCTGCGCGACCAAAATGTAAACACAAAGCTAATAGTAGGCACTACCAAACAGAACACCTGTGTACAGTGTACACTGTACAACCATCTATGTACAACATCTCAGCAGGATAAAATATTCAATATTATATCCTTTTTAATAAAACTTATATATTATCTTCGTCATTGTCATGTATACCCGAAAATACAATTCTTAATCAAAAGTATATCAGTACCAGCTGCAACATTTAAGTGCACCATGCAAATATACAGTTAAGGTGTTAGAAAATAATAATAATTAGAAAACACTTGCATCGTTAAGTAGTTCTCTTCTGTATTCAGCTTCATCAATGTCAATTTCCGATGCAAGATCGGTGTGATCGGTAATGTATCCATCGTAGTGCACGCTGTTCGCCTCGCTACGTGCATATTCCTCCTCCTCTTCAACGGCACCGGCGATGGTCGGTATCGAAGCACCGCTTGCCAGTAGCATTACCGCGCGTGGCACAAGGTCACCTCTCGAATCTCATCATTTCTATGTCTCCCACACCTGGTGTAAATCATAAACATTGACATCAAGTTAATACAATTCTCGAAACCAGACTAGAAATAAACCACATCAATATTAGGTCTGTTAGCTATCCCATTATCATTATTTCTCTTAAGTGTTACAGAACAGAAGTATACATAAGAAGTTCCTATAAGGAGTACCTCTTTTGTATACCTCTAATTCTAAAGTGGATATCATAATTTGTGTCATTCTTGTGGTGAGAAAGTTGTGATTAGATAATGGCTTGACAATGAATTGGAGATTTAGGGATTTACTAATCTACTTGGTACTTATTACTTATCGCCAACTCATTCTCGCGGTTTTCACACCTGATCCGAGGTTATTATATAAAAGTTATTGATCGTACTTGTACTTCTTAAGCGTATCCTAGTAGAGCAGTGCCCTTGAAACTAGCTTGGCTCTTTAGAACCACATTGCGTGGCTATGCAGCGCAGTGTATTCGCGCGACCGTACTGTTTCCATGGCAATGCATCGGTGATGGGTCTGGGAAAGAGCCAACCAGCCGGTATTTCACGGTATTGTATACCAAGTGCATTCGAGAGTTATTGTTTCTATTGAAAATATGAATATTTTACGAGCCCTTAAGTGTTCTAGACACTACATATTCATAAACTGAATAAATAAAGGTGTGTTATTAAAAATTAAAAGTGTACTATATAATACATTAAAATTATATTATGGCCGCTTGTAGCAATACGTTTATGCACATATTTATGCTACATCAGTATAAAGATATCGGTTCGATCTTCGCTGAAAGCATCCTATAAACGTTTTGCTGTACCTAATAATTATCCGATAAAATTTTTATCGGGCCAATGCCTTTTCGATCACAGATCTAATACGATACGTAAACCTATAACCACGATGCAACCAACGCATCCCTGCTCCCGCCCGGAACCACCCCTCGTCACTTTCCCTTTCCCCTTCAGCTACTTTACTTCCCCGCTCGCACGGCACCCTCCGTTTCGGCGCGACGCTACTGAAACTCACCCCTCATGGTTGTCGTAGAACCAACCCCACAAAAACCACCCGCGCCCTCGACACACTCTCCCGGCCCTTCTCTCTTCTTCGTTTCTCACTTATCTGTCCTTTTTCGTCGGCCATCTTCTAAGCGCAGTTACAACGTGCTCGGGCGCGCGAGCACGGCTGTTCGCCCGAGACGCACTTAAGGTCGACGACCTTGAAGAACGTCCGACGGTATATCCTCACGAATGGTGCTTCGTGCCACCCCCGTATCTCCTTACAGTTCGCCCTACCGTGGCATTCTATTACCTGGATGCCCTCTTATCGTCAGTCGTCGAGTAACACGCTTACCCTTCCTCGTAATCTACGCCAGACGGAACTATCCAATAACGAAACTCAGGGTTACATTGATTCGTAAAGAAGTAAGTATCCCAACCCTGGAAAGAGTCAAAGTTATTATTAGGATACTTTCGCTAATAGCAGCGTATGCAAATCGTAAGTGGAAGGGATTATTAAAATTTAATAGTCTCGAAGAACGGTACGTACCCTGGCACTCTGGAATTGCTGAGTATTTCCCGGACTTTTAAGCCTTTGCCCGAGTTCCACATCCTACCCTTATCCTACCCTTACACACGTGAACATACTCATACGATAACCTACATTTAGTAGTGCGGCACACGCGAGTAATAAGTACCAAGTAGCGTATCCAGTACTAATTAGTATGAAATGTATGGAAACGGCATTTCGACTGCCATTTTGACTGTTAAATTAAGTATTAGCCCGATGAAAGGGCTGCACGCAGTTGAAAAATGTGTGGTTATATGAAATACGGAAAAACCACGCAATATCTTATCGTTATATTTTATACCGCTTAATTGAAAAACAATTAGAACGAAGAAAACATTCCTCACCTTTTACGAAGATGCAGCAGCTTGTAAAAAAGCAGAAACATGTACAAGTGCATCCAGTGGGGGGAGGGGAAGTAGATGAACCATCAGATATAATCCCATAATTCGGTAAAACCAACTGCTTTCAATGTACACATTGCCTAAAATCACGCACAGCACATAATAGAACACGAGTACAATGGTCAATTATTACTTCCATCGCAAAAACCCACTGTATTTTTGAAAAAATTACACACTCGTCGTCCCGTGCACACTATACGAAACTCTCAACAATCCGTTTCCCTCGTCCCTAACAAATTTGAATTCGACCAATCACAAGATCATTCACTCCCACTCCTACTTTTCGCGCCAAACAACAAACATTCCTAGAAGGCCGACATCGATAATACAGTATGAAATTCGATCGAAAATCCCGGGGAATATCGAATAATATGAAAATACTTATTTATAATGTTCCTCTAAGTGTATAATAGATATAAATTCTAACAAGTATATAGTATTCAAATCAGGGCGGCAATCGTTGTTATGACAACAAGTCAGTGTGCGTTGAACAGTTGTTCTGTCAGTGATATGTGAATCACAATTCGAGACGGAGCACGAAAATTGGACGAAAGGTTTAAAAGGCTAATCGTTAAATAGATAACGACATTGAGGTACTGTCACTTTATTCCGCGAAGATAATGTCGAACTGTACTGCGGAAAAAGAATCGTAAATCGGCACACGTTATTACGTCAACGACGGAATGGAAACGCGGCTTGTACGATGCCGTGGGGAACAACTGCAGCAACGTGCGCGAGACGCGTACAATCGATAATACAGGCGAGCAACGATCAAATCTTAAAAAACACCCGGGTAAAACACGTGCTGGATGGAAATACAGTTCGCGTTTTCTAATATCATTGATATAGCCGACGTTGTCGATAGGAAATGCGTCACGCGACTGACGAATGCTTTACTGCCCTCCACGATTTCCCTCCCCCTTGGCTCGTCTGCCACCCCCTCGATTCGTTTCACCCCAGACTCGTTCGTTCAACCCCAGCTTCAAGAATATGTACGAGGTTCCCTATGTCGTTATTGGTACAATGGAAATTAACGCTCCCGCGATCGATGCTCGATCGTAAATCCTACTCGATAGTTATTATTAGAACTACTTCGAACAAGGATTCCGCGTCAATCACTTTCCGGAAGACCGTTCGTATCTCATGAATTTTATGAGGCCAATTACGTAATATCAAGTGTGAATTAAGAAAAAAAATAAGTACACGCAAAACCTGTCGAAAATTCATTACGTAAACGTTCCTGTAAATACCTCTGAAGTGCAGACGGATATCTTGATAAACCTAAATGCATTTTCTGCGGCAATATGGAAGAGGTCAGCGGTTGAAAAACACTTGCTCGCGGCATGCATTGTATGCACCGCAAGTACAGGGTTTAAAGCAAGTTGAATAGCGAAGTCAAATCGAGCAGAGTTAGAGTAGGGGTTGCGCCGGGTAGGGGTGAACTTCTATAATGGAAAAAGGGGCGAATTACGTGTCTGTGTTTTCTACGAGTGTGTAAGTACAACTTCGGCCCAGATAAAACTCGGAACAATTTAGAAAAATGGGGTACAAATAGATACCCATAATGTTCATTGACAAATTGTATAATCGATATTCCGAACCGCTGAATTCTGTAAGCATTTAAATCGCGTATTTCATTGCAACCACTCCACTATAAATAATAACCTTTAATCGTTATACTTTAACCCACTTATTCTATAAATGTATCACAGAAGTTCAACGCACCTAATTGATTATTTTCTGTACATCCAATGATTCTTTGTTTATATATGGAGGGGGGCAGCTTTGTGATTACCGATATATGTTTTATTTATAAAAAGGACCTTTTTTTGATTTAGATTATATGCACTTCGTAAAAAATAACTTAGTTATCGAAAAGGATTTAATTGTACGCTAGAACGTTGAGCGCTTACTTCGCGTGTGTTTTATGTTTTTAGATGGCGTGGCGATTTTCCATCATCTGCATTTCCCTTTCACCGTCTTCCACCATGACGGAGAGAGGTTAAGTTAGGTTAGGTTACTTTCTTTAATTGTCAAGCCACCGTATACTCCAATTTTGACGTGGAGTTTTTGACGTGACATGTTATGATACGAATGCGAATGCAAAACGGGCATAAGCAAACCATGTCATATTTACGTGACTGGAGACAAGCGTTACGCGCTCCTCATGTCTATCGAGTTGCAAACAGTACTTTTCGTATTCAAAGTCAATATTTAGCACTTATTTCATTAATTTTCATCGTTCCTCTAATATTCCTTGGGTTCCCCTTATTGCGTGGTGCCGTACATTCTTCGTCATCCAGCCAGCATTTAGATCAGTGTCGATTTTATTTATACAATAAAACTTATCCCGTGACCGCGCCAATTAGAACTTCAAAAGGTATCACTTATAGGATAGGTATAGTAAGTGATTTAGATCACGATTCGAAAAGCTTAGACAAGAAAAATACATGGTATAGTATTATGAAAACTGGGAGTCTGTTTTGGAATCCCAACACGAATTTCCTCACTCTTGTTTGGGATGATAGAACTATCACATTATCATCTTCCCTTGCTATGAAAGATCGCGGTATGGAATTCTCGGAACTGATTACGTTTGACGGTCGTTTATTATCGTTTGATGATCGAACTGGAATGGTGTATTTTATTGAGAATGGTGAGGCCTATCCATGGGTAATACTGAATGATGGCAATGGAAAGAATCCTAAGGGTGAGCATCTGTGTGCATGAGTATTTTTGTGAACTAGAATTTTTAGTAGATTAATTTTCGATCATCGAAACTTATCCAATGATCTTCAGGATTTAAATCTGAGTGGGCAACTATTAAAGATGAGCTGTTATTCGTTGGTAGTGTTGGTAAAGAATGGACCACTCCGTCAGGAGAATATCTACATAATAATCCACTTTGGATAAAAGTTATATCACCTCGCGGTGAAATTCACTCCCTTAACTGGATTTCTAACTATAAAAGATTAAGGCAAGCAATTAACATCGAGTATCCAGGTATGGAAATGTGTATGACGTATGGCTGAGCAAGTTATTTCATAGCCGATAATCTCATCTGTGTAGGCTACATGATACATGAGTCTGCTGCATGGAGTGATATTCACAAAAAATGGTTCTTTTTACCAAGGAGGTGTTCGAAAGAACGTTATAACGAAACAAAAGATGAAACAAATAGTTGTAATATTCTACTTATAGCAGATGAAAATTTTGTAGATATTAAGGTTCGCAAACATTTAATCAAAAAAATACACAAAGAAAAATATCTTGGGATATGTAGAAAATAATTTTCCATACAGGTTGTTGAGATTGGTCATCTGATACCAATCAGAGGTTTCTCGAGTTTTAAATTTTTACCCGGTTCGAAAGATTCGATAATAGTTGCTCTGAAAACGGAAGAATACCTAGGAAAAACGGCAACATATATTATGGCATTTAAAATTGACGGAACTATCGTCATGCCCGAGAGCCGAATAATGGACAAAAAATTTGAGGGGCTTGAATTTATATAACATTCCCTGTTAGTTATAATTGTCAATTTATGAAGGAATTGTAAATAAATGTACAGATTTTATAGTTCCAGAATCACACTGTAATCAGGATAAAAACAATTGCGGTGTAATCACTTTATTACGATCATACTCGGCGACCAGTATTGTCTTCCGCGGGAGACGCTCCGACTGTATTTTAATTAATACCGAGAAAAATAGCAAATTTTATGGCAAATGACTGCTACGCGTGTAAATACATGTACATAAAAACTGTTCTAAAACCCATACTGTATAATATTCCGTCGTACGCAAGAGAAATTAAATGGTGCTTCGTATTTTCTACATTGACCATTGCATCACAGCATCAAAACGGCGCAAGTATTTGTGAGTTTATTTGACCCGTTCTGTACATCCTCTTTCCATTAATCCTCATCGATTAAAATATTTTAGCGAGGTCGCGATCATTTAACATCGCGAACTACTATCTTCAGGGTCGCAATATTTCTATGGCAAGATCAATAACAGCTATTATATATATGAGATAAAGGTGGTGGCAGCAGCAATGCGAAACGTTGGGAAGGTTTAGTCAACTCGTGGCATCCTCGGAAAACTGCTCCATTTAGTATCCGTAGTACCCGGAATTTTCCATTCACCCTTTAGTTTATTTAATCGTATGAACTTAATGTAATAGTGAAAACAGTGTATCCGTCTCCGCCATTAATCAAAATTGAGATCTTCCTACTCCAACAATTAATCTTACTGACACGTCCATATAATGTGTTTTTACATTGAATTCAATCTCGGTAAAAATATCAAGAATTATATATAACAACTAAAAAAAAACATTATAAGCAACCAGGTCTAAAACGAGTGCTAAAAACGGATACACGTGTACAATGATTCGTGCAATCGTTTCTTCCATTGTTGTTACGATTTAATTTAATTATGTAATATCGGCAAGCTGCACAGATTCACCGAATGCTTTAAACATACACGATCTACATAATGTTCTCCTAATTTAAATACGCGACTTCATCGTACGAGCTTTGGTTAAACGGGGAAAAGAAGACTTCCTGTTTGTGTGAAACAAGTGACCTTTGTTGTGGCACTAATGGGGGATGATCGTTAGCTGGTGAACACGTGTCACCCACGTAGGATTCAACATGCGAATTTCTGAGAAATCAGCTACGCGAACCGCGTTTTACTATAATTTTCGATTGCCTTGATATTGCAAAAAATATGGCAAAGAAATCCGAAGAAACGAAGGACTGGCGTATCGCTAGAGTAGGAATATCTCTGCTTCTTAATAATAACAGCGATGAAGCGGAAGCTTTATTCACCGATCATCCCCATAGCTTTCACATGAAGGCTGGTCGCTGCTTTGTCCTATTTATGGTATGTCAGTTATGTAACGTAATATAAGTAATATGGAACTGGCAGTATATCAACGTATTATTATTGTTCTGTTATACCGGAGGTGCTCCGAAATAATGAACAGTAAAGCGACCGATTTGTTTTCCGAATAATTGAACATTATTACGAAATCTCCTAACGGCTCGCAGGAACGAGTACCGCCTATAAATATCATAGAAACATTATTATATTGATCGTTCTTCTATTTAAAAGTTACCTACTTATGGGTTGCCCTATGACGTAACATGATTTGCGTATACTTGAGAGTAAAAATAGAATAATCCGATGTCCTTTTAGAATGCATTAATGACTTTCGAGAACGACAAACTCCAGCAAGCGATGGTCCTTTTAAAAGATATGGAAAGAGAATGTGAGAGGGACATAGGGTGGTTGAAGTCGATGAAAAGTCACGTTTTTCGGGCGGATGAAAATAGCGTAATTATCTTCACGTAATTATGTCATTGTTTGAGTCCTACTTTATAAGACAGGATGTAATGTCGACTAGGTATTTAATTTGACAAACAAATTCTAGAAAGCATACGTTAATAAGTTGGAAAGGCAAATCGTTTTGGCAGACTCGCAAGTCTGTTCTGCCATACTTATGTTCCTCCATCAAGAGCTTACTAGTTACGTTAAGGGTGCATGGATGTTGAGTAAAGCTTGGGGAGTCTATCAAGAAGCTCATTCGCAAATTTCACACCTTTATCGGCGCACATTTGGTACAAGCCCGGCGGGTAGGCAACCACTAAATTCTATCTCAAAAATTATATTTATCAAATACATTAACATCGGCTGTGTAATAAAAAAATACTTTTACGGTACACCGTAAATATTCACTAATATATTTCATCTGCTTAGAGTACAATATCGGTAGAATAATAAGATCTTATTATCGCTATATTATCGATATATAGTAGTCAATGTATAAATGATTCGTTTAATTCGTTGGAAAGTGATTGATTTCTATTAATACAGAGCTGGATACAAGGTGCAGCACTCCTTCGTGCAATGGATCTTCTTATTCCCTGCAAAGTCCGCAGAGTCCGGGTTCATCGGAATGGTCCATTCCATCTTACAACGGATCCACAAGCAATCCAACACCAATTTCGCCCCCTTCAGGTGGGCGAAGCCCTCTATCAATGTTCCTCTCGCTCGTTGGCATCACGTCCGAACAACAGACACCGTAATTGTTGTTTCTTCTTACAATGATTTCTCCACCCTCTTCGACCACTCCGTCCTCCCACCTTCCCTCTTACACGAAATAATATCAGCTGCTTTTCGCATCTGCTTCTACACGTACGATTTGCATGAATACAATAAGGCTATTAAATCAGCAATGTTCATTTCGCAGATTAACGTAGAATATTAATATAGATAGTAAGAAAGATTTGATAAAATTAATATTCATGTCGAAGGTAGGATGCGAATATTTTTCATTGCAGCTTTCATAGCTTTCGCAGTGAATGCTCCTTTTAACGCTTGTCTCTTCCCATCGGTGATTAATTTGGATTCGTAGCAGAGAAGGGGTCGAAAAATATAATGTTTTACAGTTTCGTGGAACCCACGGAGGTGTCTCGACTGATGTCAGCCGTGAGTTTCGGTTATGGAATTTACCAGCTTTGCGTAAGTTTGTTGACACCCTCGCAGTTGAGGATGGTGAATTTTTTTGGGTTCGAGGGTGATAGAGAGGCAGGACTCAATGCTTTAATGTATGCGCGACTTAGCGAGGATATGCGAGCACCTCTTGCTACGTGAGTATCGTTCCTTATTCATAAATTACTAATTCATTTCTATAAAGTCGATACGAACGAAATAAGCAAATCTTCTAATCGATCAAACTTCTAATCGAGTCGACTTCGAACCCACGAAGTAGTAATAACAAATTTTTAAAACACTTTTAAAAGAAAACATTCCCCGAATTATTATAGATTATCTTTATTATGGTACCATACGATCGTACGTCCGTTCTTCGCGCTGGATGGTAGCAACTTCCGGGCGGGTATCAGTGCGGCGAGACAATTAATCGCGGAATGCCATCAAGAGTTTAGCAATTCCGCGGTTTTCCTCTTTTTCGCCGGTCGAATAGAGCGACTCGAGGTAAACATAAATCACGTAAAACTATCAATATAATTTACTTGATTTTTAATAAACTACTCTTCGTAGTCAAATGTAAATGCAGCTCTGCAAGCGTATGGAAATGCGGTCGAAGCATCGAATCAAAGAGAAGTGAAATTACTTTGCTTGCATGAGGTGGCATGGTGCCATCTTATTCGTTTCAGTTACGTAGAGGCTTATCGGTCCTTGACACAGTTGCATCAGCAATCAACATGGGCCAAAAGTTTTTATGCTTACTTAGCGACAGGTGAATTTCAGCTCGTCATTTTAACGTGCCTTAATCGATCTTTCACTTAACACGTTCTATCATAGTCTGCTGTGGGGCAATCGGCAGTTTCGATGTTCTAATCTCCAATTACCGTAAAATCGTTCATCTCAATGGAATCACCAGGAAGAATGATCTCGGTTTATTCGTCCTAAGAAGGACACCTAAACTCGTTAATCAGGATACCGAAGAACCCTACACGGTTTTGTATTACAGATTACTCGTGTATGAATTACTTTATCTCTGGAACGCGATGCCGTCGTGTTCCCCGGAATCTTTGAGAGGAATTCTATTAGGTAATTGCTAACGGTTTAACTCTTAAATACATACAGGTGCAGAAATGCAACACAGTCAACGAAACAAAGTGACTAACAAAAAAATGAAAGTTTTTAAATTTCGTAAACAAGTTGCACTGTGTCTAATCAAAATTGGACAATGCCCTCCAGTTAATCCAGTTAATTCAGTCAATGCATAATGTTGCAGATATACAACCATTTTTTTTACTTTTTATTTTTCCTTATTTTTCTTTAAATAAACACCAAGACTACTATGATAATCAATTGACAGAATGCAAAGGAAACCATTTGAAAGAACCAATGGTAGGATTGGCTGACTTGGTCGAAGGAGCGGCGTACTCTTATCTCGGTGATACCGAGGCGTCCATTAAAAGTTACCGAAATTGCCTGAAAAGACGAAATCCGTCCAATGACACTTACGATCAACACGTTAGTGCTTTCGCGCTTTACGAGTTGGGGAATGCTCTGTGCAGTATTAATGTTAGTAATAATTATTATCGGAGATTAACCCTTTCGCTACCACGGCGACTAAAGTCGCTCATCACGAAAAGCAGTCGAAAAAAATCGGAGTAACGTATGGGTGCTGAAGTACAAAAGTACTTGAAGTAAAAAAGTTTCGTTATAAAATGAGTGTTGGGAAAGTAGATTTTCCAGGCGTAAGAAACAAATCAGGAGTGCCGAAAATCTTTCGCGATAGCGAAAGGGTTAAAAATATTCCAGATCATTTTACAAGGCTATTATTCTCCACATCTTTACATTTCAGAATGTTTCCGAAGGGAGAAGCGTTCTTTTAAGAGCGCGAAATAAATACAGAGATTACGATTTCGAAAGTCGACTCAACATTCGTATTCACGCCACTCTGCGGAGTTTACACTGACGAGAAACTCAAATTTGGAGATCGTACTGATATTTATTATACGCAGTATCCAACATTTGCATTTTTAGCGGATTTTTGAACGCTGCAGATTTAAGATACGGAAACATTCGAAATCTGGAATGTCACGAGTTACTCCACGAATGTTCCTTCGTTCCGTCTTCGCGTAAAGGCGAAATGTAAAATTGTAAATCTTCTGGACGGCGTTGTCGACCTAAAGACTTTGATTCCAATCAAATTTACGTATTTTGAGAAAAATTCAATTTAATAATTTAATAGTCTTAATATCATTTCCTGCATTTTAAATCGCATCTCTGTTATTCTCGAATCAAATTACACGAGCGACGTCAAAATGGATATTAAAATTCAAATCTTCGGGTTGCGGTGCTGTTATTATTTCATCGATGGTGTAAACAGATATCTTTTACTCCCACATCCTGGTGCAGATATCTTTATTATATACAAATAACTGACTGCTTAATTGATTAAATATTAGTGTGGCCAAAAGGTTCGTGCGGTTTTCATCACTTTTTTGCGGAGAAATGGAGAGATATTTACAAAACGCGGTATTTTAAAGCTGTCCAAAAAATAGGAACATGTTATGAGTCCAAACGAACAATACATTATTGAATAATTAAAATTGCAAAAATATACAATACACTGAAAATCGCTTTCTATTTATACATTAAAAACTGCACGAACTTTTTCTACAATCCAATAGCTCGAAGGCAGAGGATCCATTAATGTACAATGTAAATAAACTTACTCGTCTTGTTATTACATATATTTATAAGTGTATATAGACATGATTACTCGTGCACAATGTGCACATATACATAGTTCCGAAGGGTATTAATACTTTTGAAGCATCGACGTATTACTGCGAGTACTTCCATGGATTTATAAAGTTTTCATTCAACAAATCTCCCATTCTAGTCTGTAGTTACTCCTGTTTTTCGAATAAACCCCGTCATCCTTATCAGTCCCCTTTTTCCGTTGTCACTCAACGTTACCTAGATATCGCTCGATCATGTCACGTGTCTGAAGTTCAATCAAATCGCCGGAATAATTGTCAAAGACGTTTCAATTCGACATGTCAATGAAACGTCTTCGGGACCGGAAATCGATGTACCGTTCGCGTCACTTTGGTTCCTTCGGAATGTCGAATCGGTGATTATGAAGAGGATCCGATGAGCGTTCGAAGTGCGAATCGCTGTGCGAATGGAGGAACTTGTCCAGCCGCCATATTAAATGCCTCTCGTCAACCTTATTGGTACTGTAAACTAATAAAACCGTTCGCGTTTTGCGTGATTACTTCGATGTTAGGTTTGTATCGCGTTTTAACCCCTTTTTATATAACTCTTTCTGCCAACACTTCCAGAAGAATAAAACGAATCCTGTCCTTTTATTATTTTAATGACATTTATTTCTTTGAGTATTCGAATGAAATCATATTATTAATTGAATAAAAGCGTTGAATTATTTCGTTGAAATTTCAGCGATGTCCGTGTCTCATCTTTGCGACAAATACTCTGCCAGTACGTCTTTTAAAGCGATCAGATCGGAGCTCATCAATTTGAGATCACATTTGAGTACCCTTTCGGTAAAAAATATGACTCCCTCGTGTCCCAAAGTATGGTATAGAGGGAGTATATAATAATTATATTCCATATATAATATATGTATATAATAAATATATTATATATAATATACCAGTATATGTATAATAATTACTATCCTTTTATTATTCCCTCAACTAATCAGATGGAATTAAGGACAGTAATGGAAGCGCGGGATGACTTAAAAAGTAAATTGAAGGAAGTAGGATTCGTAATTCCCAAGATGTCGGAAGCCATACTTAATTTGAGGCAGGAAGTGTCCGAGGGTAAGAAAGGTGCGGGGCACTAATTACCGTATCATTTCTCTCGGACATTGCATCGATGATTAAAAAAGAAGTATATTTATAAAATAGGGATGGAATTGCACACAAAAACATTGTTGAAATCTTTGTCGTTAGACAAACTTAGAGGCATGGTGAGGAGTGAATTGGAAACGTACGACGCGGATAAAACTGGACGAACCGATTACGCCCTTGCGAGTTCGGGTACGAAGACAATAACGAATTGTTTGTTATTCACTATTATTTACATTATTTCGCAGGTGGGAAGATTCTTACGACGAGAAACACGGAAACGTATTCGGCTGGTGCTCCAGTGTTAAGCATATTTGGTATTTCACTCTGTCGACAACAAAACACTCCCCAAGCCATAATACAGGTTCCCATAAAAAAGGATTTTTCATCTTTATTTTGTCAAATATTTCGGCCGTTTATTTTGAAAAAATGGACTTACGCCACTTTCAAAATAAACGGCTCATTTGTCTCAAACATCTTCTTGTCTCGCAACTTTCATTCTCGATTCAAAAATGAATTCTTCCGCGTTAAGACTGGCGTTCTTCCCGGTGAATGTTGGGCGTTCAAAGGCCGAACCGGAAGTGTCGTGATACAACTCCTTGGTCCCGTTTACGTTTCCGGTGTCAGTTTGGAACATATACCGCAGTCGATATCGCCTACTGGAGAAACAACCACTGCTCCGAGAGATTTTTCTATCTTGGTAGAATCTAACGTTATTATATCCAATTTATTAACGTTTTATGTGTTTTTTTATTAGTAACGTTTAATTTGATATCATTCTTAAAATGTAATTCTTAGGGTTTAAGCAGCGTGGATGATGCAAAACCCTTTTTGTTCGGTGATTTTACCTACGTTAACGATGGTCCTCCTTTGCAGTATTTTGAGGTTCAGGTACATCGTCGGTTACTTTTTTAATTAGAAATCATGTACAGGTTTTCCACCCCAAATTAACCCTTTTACAGATCATATTCACCTTTTTGCAAATCAAGCTTTTCTACAAAGGTTGAATTTTATTTTCTAAATGGTGAATATGACCTGCGATATGGTTAATTTGGATTGCAAAAAGGTGAATATGATTTGCGAAATGATTAATTCCGGGTGCAAAAAGATGAATATGATTTACAAAATGGTTAATTTGGAGTGCAAGAAGGTGAATATGATTTGGAAAAGGGTTCATTTGGAGTGCAAAACCTGTATAATTATTGTTTTATATAATTATAATTTTGAAGTCGAATTCATAGAATCAAGCAAAAACACCTTACGAGATAATCGAGTTCAAAGTACATTCCAATAGTGGAAACAACGAATACACTTGCATCTACAGAATACGAGTGCACGGAACTCTACATCGATGAACCGGAAATATGATCCGCGAATATAATAATTCGATGTTCTGCCCCCACAACTTATTTCTCGAAGATAATCGAAGAGATTTCTTTTGTGCACTTTTTCACGAATTTCTGCGATGACGCGCGAGACAAACTATGGACTTAGGATAATTATTACGATACTAATTTCGATAAGAGCCCTATATACACTCTATAATTACTTATACCTTATCTAATAGTAAATAAAACTATATACTGTAAAACGCGTAGTAAAATATGGTTCACCGATTTACGAGTGAGATCAATCTTAATTAACAAAGCTTTATTTTTAGAGACCCGAGAACAAGGAAAGAGGTATAGTACAGGGGATGGTGTGAAATAAGTAGACGGCAGAAAAGGGGTTCAACGTAATCGTCATTCAATTTATTACATTTGTACATATTTAATCATCGTCTACTTCTCTATCATCGCGCTCTCCCAATCTCTCGCTGTTCGCAGTCACACGCCGACACATTCTCCCGCATTCAATGAAAATTCTCTTCTCTCTTGCTCTCCGGAAATTTCGAGCCAAGGCCAGGGAAGGGTTTAAAGAACTCGTTCCTAAAAAGACACGTATACGCACACGCACGCGGCATCAGGCAGACAAAAAAGGACGCATTTCGCGGCGCGCCCTAATGGTCGCGCAAAAATGTTACACGATACTGCCGTAATTAAAATAGCGCGTTTACATCTGGGATTTTTTAGACATTTTACATTTGTGTTTCCTCAACTTCCATCGTAACTCCGCACATCACCTTGCAACATCATTAATTTCCTCGATATTATTAACCACTTTATTAATCCTTTAATCGACGATTACGCACTGCCGTCTCTAAGGGCGAGAGAACAGACTCGAGAGGCACGCGGCAACAAGTATTTTTTTTTGCTTCGATATAATATATCATATATATATATTTATTTATTATATAATTATATATCCCCGATTGAGTGCATCTCCGCACGGATTGTTTCTTCTTTTCCTTGTACGTATTTTACTTGTATGCATATATATACTTATATACATATAGACGTGTATGTATATCGTTTGTGTGTGAATTCCTCATCGGTTTCTTCCGAATTCTTCCTCGATCTACTTTTTATTTCTCCACTTTTATGATCTCCTCTTCGACTCGTACTTCGAGACACGGAGAAAGATGCTCGTCCGCCGCTGCGGTGCGCATATTGTACATAGAACCTTTTCCTTCGTTAAAAGATCTTCCTTTTTAGGTTGCTTGAAATCATGCTTTCTTAATTGTTTCTTTACTAACGATACATGTGTGCAGCTGATCGGCGAATTTTCTTGTGTTTTTTTTTGCGCGCGCGGATCGTCCCATGGCTACAGTAAACTATAATTCGGAGGTCAGTCGTCTAACGCTATCGAGCTATCGAGACTCGGTCGTGGTGCCAGAGAAACGCGCATTAGTTTATACTTTTTTTTACTTACCTTTAATAATTACATCATACGAATATATAGTAACCTAGGAATTCTCGGTTAAAAGGTCCGAGAATTTTTCGTACGCCGTGGTTTTTATAACGAATATTATGCTTATTATTTATTTTATGTATTATCCCTTCGAATAATCTCAAGAGAATTTTGACTCTTCTGTTATCAAATATTAACTGTGCTTTCAAATATACTTTTATTACTGTCATTTGGTTAAAATGAATTTCATATTTGAATCGTTTATTTTGAAAATGGCCTAAGTGCATTTTTCAAAGAAATCAAGTTAACTTTTGTAATAATCACACAAAGTTACTTTGTAAGTTAACTTTTATAATATTTGCACAAAGTTGCTTTGTAAGTTAAGTATTAAAATGTTAACTTAATTTTGGTTTTAAATGAACTTGGACCACTTTCAACGTAAACAGCTCATTTAATTGACATCGATAATCAACAGTGGGTATCGATAATTAATCGAGCAATAATTGAAGTTTAATTTGCATGGATTTATGTAAGACGCAGACTCTGCGTACGAAAACGTTATCAGACCTTTTAAATCGAGCGACTATCGATAGTCATTATCTCTAAATAGTTTCATCCACTACGTATTAGGACTATACGATTGATCGATTAAGAAGAAAAATGATACGAGTCCGTGGTTTATGAGAGTAGGCTTAAGTGTCCTCGGATAACAATAATAGATGAATAAATGAGTTAATAAATAAAACATCTTAACCGATCGAAGAAGTAATGATTGTCCAGACGTCTTAGATAGAGCGCTAATATTTCTCTGATCTCGTAATTAATTTCATGAGATCTATACACTCGTACCGATCTAAAACTCGAATCTTCCACTTTTACCCCTTTTTTTTAACTACATAGATTTTTACTTTGACGACACTGCACTGCTTTATTATCTCCGAAATTATACATTCAGGGTGAAAGTAAGAAGCTACTTAGTCAAGTATCGAGAAAAGTATAAAGGACATCATAAACAATGTCGTATACTTGGAAGTATAAGATACTTACAGGTATATCGTATCACGTACGAGGTCCTTAACCCTTTCGCTGCGGCCGAGTCGAAAGCGCATCGCTTATTATCTTGTAAAAAACATATAGAAATTGGTGAAACACAAAATTGCAATCTAAATTACGGAGTTCCTAATATGAAGATATTTGGGCGATAATAAATATTAAACTAAATAAGTATGGCACCTAGAGACGTTAACAGCAGCGAAAGGGTTAACTCGTTAACCGGGGAAGTCCTCTAAAAAGCATCGCACGATTATTCGTAAATCACTAATAAAACAAATCGGTGTAAAATATTCATAATAATTTTGAATACATTGATTCGACTATTAACCATATGTTTTAAATATACGTTATAAAAATTTGTGCAGGATTAAGGACGAGTTAACTCGTGATCCCCGGTTAACAGGTTTCAAAGTCAAACAAGATTCTGATCGAAAGACAATACACTGCCGAACGATTTAAAGCTCCACAATTAGCGAGGGTACTCGATGGCTTTTCGCGCGTGAAGAATTAAATCGAACGATTCTTATCATCGACCTCGCGATCGTACAATCCTATCACGTACATCTCGACTATAATCGAAGCAACGTGGCGCACAGCGCTTTTTAAGAGTTACAACAGCAACTTTCGAACTTCGAGTCAACGAAGAAGAAGGGGTGGATCGGTGCGCGAACAATCGGCGCTCATCGTTCGAAGCGCGGGCACCACCACCGCACGAAGGTTCGTCAACGTTCGTAAAAGGCATAGAGTTATTATTTTACTTTAAATCTGCTTTTGTTGGATTTACTCCGACAATCGTTAAATATTACCGCACGCGGTAGTATCAAAATAAACCACACCAAGTGTAGAGTATAGAATATTCGTAAGTGTATGTATGTACAGTAGAGTTTCACTAATTATATCAATCTTTTTGTTTGTTTCTTTTTTTAATAATTCTCCTCAGATCACCACATCCCCCGTTTTGTCATCGTCTTTATCAAAAAAGTTCAACTACTTCTCTAATTATTTTTTTGTGTTTCCATCTCCGTTCGCGATGTTTCTTTGCTACTTCTGATCCTTATTCTCTCTTCTTTCTCTCTCTCTTTCTTTCTTTCTTTCTATCACTCTGTTGTTGCAGATGCTTTTTGGTTGTCGTATAGGAAATACACTACGATTAAAGTATATCACAGATGTTAACGAGAAGAACGTTCTAGAACGCGAAAAAAGAAACGAAGAGAGGGGACGAAAAACGAAGGGAATTCACGATGCTTCGTCGCCGGCAGGATTACTCGATATTGGTACCCTACGGTCCCGATTCATGAGATCGGTATAAGACGCTCGACGATGGGAACACATAAGTATATGAACCAATTGACATGGAGACGAGATTGTACAAGTTTCTTTTGTTAAATTTATATTAAAGATTATCACAACTTCGGATTAGTCTTAAGAGCGCTAATCGCACCTTTGATCACTGAACTTCGTTTGAATAATATAAAGTTAGAGAAAGAGGTGAGAAAAATATCGTTATAGTTGACTAAGCTACGAAATCGCTGTTAGAATAAGTACTTCTAGCCAATGTCGACGGTACCGGTTCGATGCCGATCGCTTTTTATCGACACCGTTATCGTACGCGTTATGGACTTGGTTCTGAGAATATTTCTTAATGAAGCTCCTTACGTCTAATTGTAATCATGATTTTTTTCATAACTATCCACCCGCGCGTCCTTGAAGAAACTACTCGCTATTTATAACCCGAGAATGTTTTTATCTAGATTTTATCTGGCACTTTGGTAACGATCCTTGACCGATCGTTTGGCACCTTCTCCGTTCTCACGTCGAGCGTTATCCGGGGATTTCGGGACCGTCCGGGATCAGACATGATTATCCCGTGGGCGACGAGCTCACGTCTCGTGTTTACATCTCGCGGAGCCGGAGATAAAAAGGAAAGGCGAGAAAGTGTGGTCCGATTAATTGCAATTGTCGCGTAGACTCGACAAATTCTACCTACGGTACTACTAAAATTCCCTAATTTTCGACGCAGACTACGTCGTTCTTCTTCCTACCAATTCCTACGAAATCGACTTCAACGACACTTCGTAAAACGGAACATTAAGACTAGTTCCGCTGGCAATAATAGATTGTCATAGGTTCTTTTAAGTGCGTTATACCTGCGTCTCTCACGCGAATCATTATTTTTCTTTGTCCCTCTTCAATTCGCGCGTAAACAGTATCTTCAGCTGTGCAGTACTGTGCACGCGACAAAGTGGGGACTGTTAATCTTAAATTAAGTTATTCTCGTTCTCACGTGGTCGTTCGAACGAGCACGAATGTGTAATCTCTCCCTTTCTCTCTCACACACTCTCTCATTCGAATCCTGATTTCCCTAAATGCTCGGCGGCTTCTTCGTTTTTGGCAAGTTCACGGCGGAAAGTGACTAGAATATAACGACTATATTGTCATGCACTACAGTCTTTCTTAGAGCCCAGCATATTGAACCCCACGCAGCACTCCACCATGGTAATTCGCCGTGGATACCATGGATCGGCATGCGACTGCATAAAAATCTAGATTCTTTCTACTTCAGCATACCGTTTGGATTTCATGTTTGGCGTGATTGCTTTCGATTAAGAAGGATCGGAGGCTCCACCGGTCGAGGGTCTCCTCTCTCGTCCTTCCAGTTTCTCCGTGTCCTCTCTAACCGCGGAAACCGGTGACATCGTAATAGAAGCATCCGGTGTTTCGTCCTCCAGAGTCCTTCTACGATGGCCGTTGCTACTCGTTGAATCGGTATCGTCCACGTAAATTCGAACGTCGGAGCCGATAGTGGCGCAAACACCTTCCCCTATGTGAACCACTGCGCTTCCATTCACGCTGCCCGACCTGGTACCACCTACCGACACATCCTCCGGTCGTTCCTCGGCAACGTAAATATGCCCGTAACTCTCGGCTCGATTTGATGGACCGTATTGCTCGAGATTAGCCGATACCCCAGTGGTACTTCCACTTTTTAATTTAGATGGTCTCCTTTCGTTAATTACTGACTGGACGTCCAAATCGTCCACCGGTGGTGCGGACACTCTTCGCTCTTCCTTAATCTTCGATTCTTCCGTTTTGTAACCGTTGCTTCTGGTGCCGCCATTCGCAGCGTAATCATTGGGCATGCTCGGTGACTTGACTCCGCTACCAGTTCCGACGCTGACACTTGTATCGGATTGTGACGGTGTCTCACTCGATGTTCGACGACTCAAAGTCGCTTTCAACGGATAAATCTCAGTCGTTGGCAGAAGATAACGGTCGCTGCCTAATTTAGGAATTAACACGGATACCGAGTCGGAACTCACCGGTGAAAGGGTTGGTGATGGCTTATTCACGCTTAAGAAAGATTTGCCTTCGCGGCTGTCGCTGGTCGCCTAGACAGAGAATATCAATTTTAATCAACACCTCTGATTTAGATTATAATTATTGTTCGTACAGCTATACGGGGTGCATATAAAAATTTGTTGATTTATTTATTATAAAATGAAAAGACATTTTACCTGCAAACGTTGACGTTGTTGACAACTACCTTCCCGACTCGCCGCTGCGTAACGACGTTGTGGAATAATTCGTGGTACACTTAAATTGCAGACAGGCTTCTCGAAGACCTCGGCAACTTCGAAGTGCATCGGCAGTAAGGACCTCCTTTGATGGTGACCCGAGTGGAAGGTTTGACGACGCTTCGATTTGAACTTGGACGGTCTTGAATTCGAACGATAACACGAACTACGACGTCTCTCGTCCATCGGTACGGAAACTGACATGTCTATCGAACAAACCAAACGATTGGTTATCAATGACATAATTAAGATATTTTCTTTTATTCGCCTCCAACTTACCATCGGCACCTCTCTCCCGCGGTGGGTTGTAGATAAAATTCGCTGGCAATGAACGAACCTTGGCGAGTCCCGGTCGCGAAACGGGGATCTTTTCGTTCGTTATAACTATTGATTCGCGTTCTCTGTCATTGTCATCGCCATCCATTTCACCGTCACCGTCACCGTTTCTGCTATCTCTTTTGATGTCATCTTCCTCCTCCTCTTCTTCGACTTCAAGCAGTTCCTCCTGTTCCGCAGCTAATTCTCTTTCCAACTGCGTTTCCATGTCGAGTTCATCTTCCATCTACATAGAAATCAGAATTCACGTAATTTCCTTCGCATGCCTTTTCTCGTACCCTTTGAAAAATCTTCCTCTCACCTGTTTGTGACTTTCTTCCAAGTGCTTCATGAGAACGGCGACGACGACATTCACCAGGACGAACTGTGCCATCAGGACAAAGATAACAAAAAATATGGGTGCTATAATACTGCTGACGCAACAGTTCTTTACGCAATCTGCCGCTTCGTCGCAATCGTCTCTCAATGTATCTTTCATTATTCCGTTCCAATTATCACCAGTCGCGACTCGGAATAACGTCAGGAAAGCCATTCCGAAGTTACTGAAGTGAGCGTGTTCGCCGAGACCCTGACAAGGCATGTCATCGTTGCATTCTGTAATGAAAAAATGAGTGAACAAAATTAATTAGATTACCCCACGTTATATTATTCGAAGATACTCACCTAATCGACCAAAAAGTTCTACACCAAGAGCTGCGAATATGAAAAAAAGCAGGAAGAAAAGTAGCCCTAGATTTCCGACCTGCGGCAAAGCTTGCATCACCGTATCCAAAAGTGCACGTATTCCCTTCGCCATTTTTAATAATTTCAACACTGTAAAATTATGAAATTTACAAAATATCTGTGCTCATATATTCTTTGATAATAGGCTTATTTTTGCACTTACCCCTGGCAATTCGTAGTACTCGCATTACACGAATTATAGTGGGATTAATTGGAATGATTTTCGACTCCACTTCCTCCAACACGATTCCGACTACCGAAAGTATCACGATTCCAATGTCCAACTGGTTCCATCTGAAACAAAGTCAATTTTTAATATATAATTTATTTTCCTATATTTTAATGGAATTACATATAATTTCCATATTAAATTACGATTTTAAATATTGTCACTCAATAAATGTTAACAGCACTGCCTTACTTGTCTTTCAAATAAAGATGCAACCCCAAAGCGAGCAGCTTCATAAATGATTCCAGGATGAAGACAGCGGTGAAGAAATAATTAAATATTTTTAAGGCATAAGTCAGAGCCTTTGGCATCATATAAAATTCCATAGCCATTGTTACAACATTCAGGCCGATTACTGCGGCTATCGCTAAATCAAAATACTTGGACGTTACAACATTATGAACGAAGAGCCTGGATTTCGAGTAATTCGTGTAATACGGAGGTTCGTGCATCTCTGAAAAAATCGAACATCTTTATGTAGATCTCTATGTATCTGAAATAGCTCAAATTCATTTAATAACGCTTTATACTTCGTCGTTTCTTTTCCATCTGCAACGCCCTTTTCGCGGCCCTTCGAACTCGCTCCTCCTTCTCTTGTTCTTCGCGGCACCGGTGGAAGTTCTCGACTACGACTCCAACGAACATGTTCAGCACAAAAAATCCCACGAGCAGAATGAACGCGATGAAATATAATAATCGCCACTCGGAAAAATTTTCGATCGGCTACGACAAAGAAGTAATCTAATAACATATTTATTTTTGAAAAGAAATCAAACATTTTACTACATGATTTCTAATAGTTCACCTGTTGATCGACACCGACGGCATCGAGTCCAGTGTACATAATATTCACCCAGCCATCCCGAGAAGACAGAACGAACAGTGACATCAGAGCCTTTCCGAGATCGTCGAAATTATATTTTCTATTTAACCAAACGTTTCTTTTATCGGCGAGGCAATCGGTTTTATTTCGTACATTTTTAATATCAGGCCCGTCGCAGTAGTAGAAGGCACCCTTGAAAAGCTGCACGCCGAGTATACCGAAGATCACGAAGAACGTGCAGCATATTAAAACGATATTTCCGATGGGTCGTAACGAAGATAACAGGGTTTGAACAACTAATTTCAAACCAGGGGCACGATTTATAACGCGTAACGGTCTCAAAGATCGCAACAGTCGGAATACCTGTAATTTAAGAACGACAGGTAAGTCACGTGGTACGCCGTTGTGGTTCGGCCGCTATCACTTACCCTCAGTATGCCGAAGATCCTCGGGCTGCTCGCTGACAGGAGCGACATTGATAAGTCTATTATCGAAATTAATACAAGTGCACCGTCCATTATATTCCATCCTGATGTGAAATATGCATCCGAGCCGTACAACATACCAGATGCGACAACCTGAGGAATTAATTATTAATAAACAAGATGCCTCGGTGAAAAGTGCGACGCGGAAGAATATAGAAGTAGAACGCAGAAGTATTACTTAGTGGTTTTCATCGAAATTAATAATAGAATTAAGTGTAAAATGGGAAAGACCAAGAAGAACAATGATGTAATGACGGACAATATTGTAAACTGAAAATAGTGCGCGTGAAGAACGAACGTTGACACGGTGATTTTAGTGTAAACAGTTAATTGACGAGGTGAAAGATACGAGACAAGCACTCTTCGTAAGTGGTGAGTAACAGCATTCATCCGCATTACCTTTACAAACATCTCAATGGCGAATACACCGGTAAAAATATAATTCGCGGAAGATAGAAAAATTCTTTCGCCACTATCGGGTGGTATGTTCGGCCTCTCCATCGCAAGGGTAATACAGTTGAGCCCGATAAAAAGTAGGACCGCATTGTCGAACCATTTCAGTTCGACAAGTTGTCGGCACATCACGCGAAATCTGTGACATCCATGATATAATTAGTATCGATGACATTTTTCTTCTTCTTCTTTAAGTAATACAACGTACCTATTGTTCGGTGGAAAGATATAGAGCGAATAGTCGTCTCGTTCTTTAAGGCATCCTTTAGGTTCGAAAAACATAAATATTTTCTTGATTCTTTCTACGCTACTCGCGCTCCCGTGACCGTTGGAAGGTGGCGTTTGGTCACCGGGTCGCGAATTATCTTCGTCTTGATCGGGTGGCCGTTTGATTCGCGGAAGAGGACCGGTTTCCATGGATAAATTATTTATTGTTCGCGCCGTCGAGCATTGCATTGGTACTTCGTCCAAGGGTAGTGTTTTTCTTGTTGTCGCTTGAACGTTCTCGTATCCGCGCAATGAATTTCTTCGCGAAAGATCGTCGATCCACCGCATCTTTAATTAATATTTTCAATTGAATTTGATTCAATAAGAATTGAAAATAATTGTAAATATTATATGTTGAGTTACTTGATTGGGTGTCGCTGTATAACGTCGCACAGATGAGCTTCGGCTTTCAATGGAATTATTAGGGCTGAGGCTACGATTATTGCTTGTTAGGACGGTCGTACGATTATTTGGTGCATCGCATTGTGTGTCGTTTCTTATTGAACCGTGCAAGTAGCCACCGTTGAAACTAAAATTGCAAAATATTGTAAACTTAACGCAATTACAGATTTACATATTATTACATGAAACGCAGATGATTGACGAGCAGTAATATTTATATCATTGAAATACCATATAATATAATAAAGTATTGAATTGGCCAAAAAGTTCGTGCACTTTGAGTCAGTTCTTTTGCGGGGCAACAGAACATTTTTTATAAACCCTTGATTACGAAGCTGTCCAAAAGATAGGAAAATATGAATCAAAGTAGACAATACATTTTTGAGTAAAGAAAATTTAAAAAAAATCGCTTTCTATTTGTATGTTAAAAACCGCACGAATTCCTTGGGTGGCCTAATAGGTTATTGTTAAATATTAATTATAACTCACTTAGAATTTGATCCGAGAAGAGTACTTCGACCATTATTAAGAACGGTCGCCCTTCCGGGTTGATCTTCTTCACTCTGCGACCAACGTTTTCTTCTTAAGGACGGTCGTGATAATCGCCACGAATAACCTCTTTGTATTCTTGGAGGACTAAAGATAAAAAAGCAATTTTTGGGAATTTCAAAACTACTCAAATTATGTCTGCACATAGTAAACAATATAAAAATATAAGTGCAACGTACCTCGTATTAGACGACTCTCTTGTCGCGGGATTAACAACAGCGGTAACGAGGCTTATCCTCCTTGGAAGTTGACCGGCAGCTAAATTGTTACTTGTTACTTTGTTAGAAACATCTGGTAACTTTAATAATCCGGATGGTATACTGCATTGACTCTGGAAAATTATACATTTTATTTCGCTTTTCCTTTCACAAAGTAAACGAAAATATTAAAACATTTCTAATATATGTAATATTCAATACAGCAAGGATTAATTTGTCCAATTCATATAAACATATTTTTAGTATAAATTTATGTACACATGTATTCACATTAATCGTAATCTCAATTATTCTTCCCTCGCAATATCGGATGAGTACGTTTTCAATATTTAATATGTAAATATGAACGAAATAATATACAGACCCCAGTTCGATCGATGGACTCAATTGACAATGCCGCGGCCGGATAAACCGCCCTAAAATTAAGATCTCTGTATCCAACATCGAGGGTGGTATTCGGGGAATCCTGAGGGGTGGCTGCCGTGTGCGTAATTATCGGTGGTTGTCCAGCGGCTCCCATCATTTTATTTTCTTTCTGGATGTTACATTTCGGCTCGTCGATCCTTTGCTTCCACGCGTTCTGCTTCTCCCTGCTGCTGTTGTCCTTGTACTTCCGGAGTTCCTCCGCGCTCTGCCACGAGTTCTTCCGGTCCTAGGCGTTAGCAATTGAATCATCCGATTTGTGTAATCGCGGTGTTTGTCACTAGTTTTTTGTCCCTTACTTGGGTGTACGTATCACTGTCGGTGATCGAATGCGATCGAGAAACCCTGGAGGATCCTTCGTCGCTTCCCATTCCAGCTTCCTTCGCCGCCAATCTCGCCATTTCTCTCTGCTCTCGTTCTCTTCTCTCATTTCTCTGTGATTCGTTATTTTATTTGTGAAAATCTCAGTGTTTTCGAGAATAAAAAATCGGCGAGAAATAAAATACGTAAAAAATATTTTATTTATGAAAATCTGAGTATTTTCGATATTAAAAAATATGGGGAGTCATTGGAAACTGAACATTATTTTGTTTGCAATATATTTATATGGCAACATATTGCGAATGGAAAATATGAATCAAAAAGTTAATAGATCAGTCGGTTGAGATATCGTTAGGATTTGTTACGCGCGTTGAATTAGTGGGTGAAACGAAATGTTTACAAATCATTAAATAACCCACCTCCGAGGAGAAACCCTCGACTAGAATGGCGACAAGTAGATTAAAGAGAACGTAATTTCCGAACGTCATTAGTGCCACGAAATAAAGGGCCGCCCAGTGAGACGTTTTTTGCATTCCATTGAAAAGTACCACATTCCAATCCTCCTGCGTTAAGATCTACATAGAGGGAAAAATAAAACATTTTCATCGCTTGGAAAATGTACGAGAACACTCCGCATTAGAATTCCCGGTGAGAACGATCGACAATTATTTCCACCTTGCGCGAATATTGTTGTAAAACAGTTAAATATGCGGAAATAAATATGAATAAATATGATTCTGCACGTGAACATATAAAAATTGAAACTTTTGTTGCTCAAATTCGTATGATATTTATTATTAATCGCTTGATTTCATTAACTAACAGGTTACTACAATTATACTACTACATCATCATAATTATAAGAGTATATTATATTAATATATTACTATAATTGTTACCCGAAAAATGTCAGATAGAGCATGAAAATAACGCTGATCGTTCTCATCGTATGATTTATTAATATTTATCGGTGTCGTACCACAAATTTCCCTCTCTTCTTGACAATTAAAATATCCCAATATATTCATACTAAAATCGACCGGATCATAATTAACATTACCACGATACTCCAATAAATAATAAAACCAGAACAAGAGAGGGAAGCTCGTCGACTTAAGTCCACCGTATAGATCTGCCCAAAGAGTATCTTCCTTAAATCTCGACACAATAAAACAAAAAGGCTTAAACCTTGAAAACGTAGGAAAGCGAAAAGGAAACATTGAAATCTCCGATGTTAATCGTGTGATACACCAAAATTGATAATAATCTAGCAGTCGACGATAAGCGACACAGAGGCCGGTGTACATTGACACAACGATATATTTCTATATAGATACAAAATGGGGAATATCTATATATAAATATAGTGATAGAGAGAGTGGGAGAAGAGAGGAAGGCAGATAGAAAGTGAGATACATAGGTATTACGTATACATGTGCGTAATTAGTGTGGTTTCGCACGTCTAAGATAATAACTCGAACAGTATAAAGAGGCGTATAAAGAGGGTGGAACAGTGGTACCTGAAAAACCGTGACAAGTGCCCAGACGATGTCGTTGAAATGTTTGCGATCACATCGGCACATTGGGTGCCGCGAGACCACCTCGGCACAGGTGCAGGGCCGACTCCGGTCCGCCCACATGCAAAACTTACCCCCGAACAGGTACATCCCTAGGATGCTGCAACCGAGACAATCCGCCGGCCTAAAGTATCACCGCGACACAGATCAACGGTAAGGGGATGGGATACGTATGGGTTTTATACCACTCGCCCGAAACCCTCTTCATCTTTCTTCATCTCGCACCCTTTTCTCAAACCAGGATCTTGGAACTTTATCTACGGGAACTCTTAGATTTATTGGTATACGTGAGTCCTTTATTTTGAAAGTGAACTTAAATGTCAATTTAATTCAATTAAATTAGACTTGTAATGCTTTTTATACTGGGACACTTATTGTTAGATTCGTTGGGATCTATGCCACCCTCTATTTTTGAAGTGACTTCAATTTTCATTTGATTAAATTAAATCTGTCTTGTTTAGATTCGTTGGTGGACGTACGTACTCTTTACTTTGAAAGGGACTTAAATATTAATGTAATTGAATTCATTGCGTGGAACTTTTTATATTGGAATTTTGTTAATTTCAATCTTTAAGTCTTGAAGGTGACTTCAATTTTAATTGAATTAAGTTAAGTTAAGTTTGCCATGCGAAACTTTCTATTTGGAAGTTTAAGTTCCACTTTTAAATAGAAGTTTGATCAATTCCATTCGCATCTGCATTTTACTATCGAATAATATAGTAATATAATAAAAAGAATGGCGCAGACTTCTTGAAAGTACTGAAGAGAGTTCGGTGTCAGCGATTAAGCGGTGTGTCGCGTGAACAGCAAAAACGACTGTCACTCAAAGCTCGAACAGTCACATTCTGCAAGGTCGGCGTGTCTGTATTTTTTAGAAAATCAAAAAATACTACTTGCACTCTGTACTTGCACCCACAGGCGATAGCGTATACAATTCACGTGTAAATATAATTTGTAAACAAATATCATATCGATTGCGTAAATCTGAAAGAAACATTGTCTACGAACATCGGTCAATTTGTGCTTCTTTAAGTCTTATTATTATACTTTTAATAATAAATTAAAATATTAGACAAATCTTTGAAATATACAATATTTTTTAATGAGTCGTAAAAAATATCAGTAACAAATTAAAACTGATCACATCGGGTGATTTCAATTAATAATGGTAATAATTGTTCTCAAAGCATACTTTAAAAATAAGTCTCGAAAGGAGTCTGAAAATAATTCTTCAAAAAGTTTCTTCGAAAGTGGGTTGACACGAAACATCAAAGAAGACACCTGTCGTTGCAGAATGTCACGGCGAACATTTATAAGAAAAGAACTGCAAAAGCGTATATATATAATCTCTAAGTATAAGTCTGGGGGTCTGTGGTAAGGGGTGTGGGGTTTGGGTTTGGTATTTCAAAAAGTTTTGGACGAATCTTTGAGCGGCTTGCAAAAAAATACGCACTAACTACCGACATGTTGCAGTAATTGCACTCTGTTACGTATAATCGTATAATATGTGAATCATTTCTAAGTAATCTCTACCTGAATTTGGAAGAGCTTGCGTGTCGAGTACCGTTGAGTTCTGGAGAGAAGGCAGTCGTAAATGTCACCAGCAGTTATCATTTCCAATTTCTAGTATACATATTTCTAGTATAGATATTATATATTATACGGAGTCTCCCATAGGTTATATATGGGATTCTCCACCCTTACTGTCAAGTACCACATGCCTTCTCCCCGGAAGCCTACCGTACTGAATCGTAAGTTGAATCGTGTCGAGATCATTGATAAGCACCGATAAACGTGTCGTAATTCTTGAAAAAATGCCCACCCACGTTTCACTTTATCTTGTCTTCACCCCCGCGAAACGACGGTATCAGCTGTTATCGGAGCACGAACCGGCGATTTTCCCCTCCCACGTCCCCGAGTCTTTCGTACGCGAATCTGATCGGAGAGTGAGAGTCGAGTTAGAGAGGAGAAAAGAGCGGAAGAGAGATAAAGAAGAGAAAGTCGAAGAATAGAAGATAGGTCGATGGAGAAAGTTTTAGAACAGTGAAGGAAGTGTGCTGGAGTGTGAGATGTTTAAATTGAAAGATCTTGTCGATTGAGTTCCTTACACCGTTAAAAGAGCAAGAAGTTCTTATCAATTTACCATAGGATTTCATAAGATTTATTATCAAGTATAAAGTATATATTAATATTATCAATTGAATTATTATATGATGCTAGCAGTCATGAAGTGCAGAATAATTAAGAATCATTAGCTTCAGATCTGAACATGTATTATGGCGTCAAATTATGAATATAATAATGGATATTGCGATCGATCGATAGATCGATGAAATTGATAGCACGTAAATTTAATTCATGTGTTTCCGGGGACGTTATTGTTATAATGATTTTTAATGGCGCGAAGTTTTATTGGATGCAACAGATCGGCCTATAAATACCGGTTAGTTTTTATAGCGAGTTTCAAAGTAAAAGGAGAAATTCATGAAATCTAATTTTAACGGGGGGTACCTATATTTTATCCGAGTTCGTGCCACCTGTTACGCCCAAAGTAAATTGATATTTCTTACTTAGACTTTGAGGTAATGGGAAAACGATAGATTCATATGGTTCCGACTGATTTATATCGGAGCTTCTTTATTTTTAAATCGGATTTCATCGCCCCCAGCTAAACTAGATTTACCTTCGCGATAGACTCGTACGTTTGCAGTTTTTCTAAAAGTCCGACAAATTACAATACGATGAATCCAAAGTGCTTTTCCCAAGGTGATGTGGATCGTTTTTCCAAAAGATTGAATTTAAATCTCGTAATTTTTTACGGACTCCGTAGAAGATCTAATATTCTTGATAGATGTATTATTATATAAATAATAACTTAAATATTGTATGATAAGGGTTTAATATTTATTTTATACCTAAATCTAGCGGAATTATGAAGGATGCTTGAAATAGGATGTTCCGAATATTGGAAGTATCAAAATATTTACACACGTGTTCCCTAAATTTTTAAAATATTTAAACTCGAATTCTCGATGTATTAAAAATATTCACACTTAAATGTTCGCCATTAGAGTTGTCAAATAAGAAATCTTCTGATCCCTTTTAACGGTGCAACGAAAGTTGCAGAGTATGATTCGACGTCGTTTGTGAGGAGACGTGTGATAAACAGAGATGCAGCGGCGATAATAAGCGGCATAAAATATTGAAGGATAAAAATCGAGCATGCAAAAGCGTAGCAGAATAAACGAATTCGACCATCGACATGCACGATACCATCGAGAATTTGAAGCAGTGTAAAAAAGGCACTGTAAAGTCAGTGTTTTAAGAACTACGAAACCATTCTAGTGGCAGATTTCTCTCAAAGATCTTCCCATCGACGTAATTTCATGTGCGTTCCTAGATCGTAGAAAAGAGAACGATTAAATAACGGCAGGCTGACGATGCGCTTCTAACAACGACAACAACAAAGAGAGTAACAGTAACAACAATAACAATAATAACAACAAGACCAACGATAGATCCAATCAAAGTAAGATGCCAAGTTTCTGTGCAATACTTATACAAACATAATTAATTAGATAAAAACGTTTAAAGAACTTAAATCACATTTTCAAGAAATATTATCGATACGATATAATAATAATCGTTGTAATCATTTTTATCGTGCGTATAATACCAGGTAGATTTATTGGCATTTATTTGATACTTTGTAATTTTTTAATATATTTTTCTAAGCGTTTCTGATGTAGACAAAATTATTCGTAAAATCGTGATCTAAGATCTTTCGTTTTATTGTTTATGTACATCACGATTTTCAATGCGATTTGTGCAAGTCGTTCACGCTCGCGATCTTTTATTTGAGGTAAACAAACTTATGTTTGTCGCTACATTTTTGAATTATAAGATCAGCGGAAATATTTGTATTCGTTTCTATAATTAAATTTTTGGTTATTATGAATACTGAAATCTTGCAGGTTTGAAAAATATCGATGAGTTTTGTGGGATGCGGATTCGGCGTTAAAATAATTTCCTTCACTCGATCAAAACGTAAGTTATTTCCGCGGAAATATGGATTTTTCTTTGAAACCCCGACCGATATTTTTAAACATCTTTTCTTAGCCGGAATATATTTAGAGTCACACGTTCCTTAATTTTCTCATTCATAAATGCCGGCTACCAAAAATACATCATTGATCGAATCAAAAATACAATCACTCCATCAACACACTATCCATCAAAATATTTCGTTCCGCATATTTTTATATACTTTAAAAATTTCTGAATATTGATATTAGTTCCAAAATCTCTGTATATTAAAATTAATTCAAAAATTCCTGCGTGTTAAACATAACCCGAAAAAATTGAGTGTCAAAACTAAATTCCACAACCCCACACGTATTAAAAATATTAAATAAGAAAATCCCAATATTAATTATATTATATTAACGTCGAATATTAATTTGGAATTAAAAGCACAAATTTTGCATTAATTATTCAAACTCATCCACTAAAAAAGATCATACATGACCGACTGACACGAAATCATCCGAAAACCGTGATAACACCAAGGCAGAGGGGCAAGCTCTGATAACATCCGCGGACAATGGCGGTTTCGGGAACGCGTCGCGCTGAAACTGCGTACAGGCGATATAATATAATAGATAAAGCTTATGAAATACCGAGGATGGATATATTTCGATGGTACTCGAAGGTTTAGCGGATTCGTTCCGGTTCGATTACGGCGGCATGCCATAAAGCGTATCTCTCATACGTTACCTTGGCCCTCTCGCGAAATCATAAAAAGTAGACGTTTACCGCAGTTGCACGTGAAACGTTTAACATTTGGTAAACAGACGTGGTATACGTATGTATATGTACTTAGCGTATGTATGATGCGTGTGTCGTAAACGTTAATATATATTTATATACCAATATATAAATATATGTATATATGTATATATTATAATATATATGTAATATAATAGTAACACTATATAAAAGAGAAAAAAAGCCCTCGAGAGATACGTGGAAAAGTATCCTTTGTAGGTACCTGAAACACCGTGACAATAGCCCAGAGTAACGAGTCAAAGTTTTTCCTATCACACTCGACGTCAGAGCTGCCTTTCATCGTTTCACAGAATTTGCAACCAAACAGGTTCATCCCGAGAATACTACAACACAACGAAACGTGCAATGTACTTCCTTATCCGTAAATCATATATAGACTTAATATGTGTATCGATAGAAGGGGAGCCGGGGGTACTTTAGTTGAAAGAGAATGAGCGGGAAGACAGAACGAAAAAGCAATGAAGGGTTACGGGATCCTTGGAGTCACGATTCACTGGATTTTTCTCGAAGCCAATATCCATTTCTTTTCTTGAAACTTTAAAAGAGTCATTTCCGGGAAGTCGTATAATCAAAGAATATTTCTCGTAGCTTTATGAATATTCATTTCCAATTTGTATACGAATTATCTTAGGACAGAATGGGACTCAAAAGAGATCCGAAATTAATTAAAAGTAAATTAAACGCAAAGGTCTGGGACAATTCCAAGTGATACTCGACTCTGATCTAAGGATTCTTTATCAACCCCCTTGCATCGACAATGTTGACATACATGAAATGCGAAACATAAGAAATGATACAAACCCGAATTTATTCCCGACTACTGAAACTACCCGAATTCCACAATTGGAAAATGTTGGACTTTAATATTCCGGGAAATTCGTGTCCGTTATTCGATACGCACTGTTCTGGCGAAAGTGCAATTGCGAGCGGCAGTCTCTGGGGACCAACCCCCGCGGATCTATTTCGAAAAAAGGGGCTCGTAAAATCGTGAAATGGGATAGAAAAATGAAGGAAGGACGATGGGAGATGGTCGATAGATTTACGTCTCTATCAGGGTGTACCGTGGTTGGATATCAGGATTAGATACCGGCATCGCGGATAGCCATAGAGAGCAATGGCGAAGGGTGGCGGGTGGCGGACTTGCGAATCGACCGTAAAAAGGTCGTTAAACGCATCGTAAAAACGCGAGATAGCGATAGGCCGTACGCAGCGTGATATAAAGTAACCTGAAAGAGGTATATATATATATCGTACATTCGCAAGCTGTATCTAATATCGACGTCCACACACCGAGGCATTTTTTTAGGCGCTCAGAGTAGACATAGCATGTATATGTATATATTAAGAAACAGGAGTAATGATAGAAGAGATTTCAAGATATATGCCCGGTGGTAGAATCTATTGGATATTTGTCTGCTGGTGTATGAATAAAATTTCTGATATTACTTATTTAGAAATTTTTCATAATATTGGGATGAATAGATTTCACCAATTTTCGCTCTCAAGCATCCAATTAAAGAGTAGATAATTCCTAAGCATGTTCTAGGATCACTATAGATCGAAACAAGTGGACTAAAAAATTTTTTTGGCCCAGAAATGGGTCGACCCAAAATCGTAAAATGTGAAGGGGTATACCTTCAAAAATTGTCAAAATTTCAAAGTCGTCAAAATCACTTCTACATGACCCAAATCGATGGTAGATGATGTATAAACATATTCTAGGACGATTTTGGGTCGAAAGAAGCGGTTAAAAAATTTTTATTGGTTAAAAATGGGTCAAAACCGAGTCGAAAAAATGTGAAGGGGTATACCTTCAAAAATTGTCAAAATTTCAAAGTCGCCAAAATCACTTCTACATGACCCAAATCGATGGTATATGATGTATAAACATATTCTAGGACGATTTCTAGTCGAAAGAAGCGGTTAAAAAATTTTTATTGGTTAAAAATGGGTCAAAACCAAATCGAAAAAATGTGAAGGGGTATACCTTCAAAAATTGTCAAAATTTCAAAGTCGCCAAAATCACTTCTACGTGGCCCAAATCGGTGGTAGATGATGTATAAACATATTCTAGGACAATTTTGGGTCGGAAGAAGCGGTTAAAAAATTTTTTTGGCCGAAAAATGGTCGATCCAGAATCGAAAAAATGTGAAGGGGTATACCTTCAAAAATTGTAAAAATTTCAAAGTCGCCAAAATCACTTCTACATGACCCAAATCGATGGTAAATGATGTATAAACATATTCTAGGACGATTTCTGGTCAAAAGAAGCGGTTAAAAAATTTTTATTGGTTAAAAATGGGTCAAAACCAAATCGAAAAAATGTGAAGGGGTATACCTTCAAAAATTGTCAAAATTTCAAAGTCGCCAAAATCACTTCTACATGACCCAAATCGATGGTAAATGATGTATAAACATATTCTAGGACGATTTCTTGTCAAAAGAAGCGGTTAAAAAATTTTTATTGGTTAAAAATGGGTCAAAACCAAGTCGAAAAAATGTGAAGGGGTATACCTTCAAAAATTGTCAAAATTTCAAAGTCGCCAGAATCAATTCTAAATGGCCCAAATCGATGGTAGATGATGTATAAACATATTCTAGGACGATTTTGGGTCGGAAGAAGTGGTTAAAAAATTTTTTGTGCCGAAAAATGGGTCGATCCAGAATCGAAAAAATGTGAAGGGGTATACCTTCAAAAATTGTAAAAATTTCAAAGTCGCCAAAATCACTTCTACATGACCCAAATCGATGGTAAATGATGTATAAACATATTCTAGGACGATTTCTGGTCAAAAGAAGCGGTTAAAAAATTTTTATTGGTTAAAAATGGGTCAAAACCAAATCGAAAAAATGTGAAGGGGTATACCTTCAAAAATTGTCAAAATTTCAAAGTCGCCAGAATCAATTCTAAATGGCCCAAATCGATGGTAGATGATGTATAAACATATTCTAGGACGATTTTGGGTCGGAAGAAGTGGTTAAAAAATTTTTTTGGCCCAAAAATGGGTCGATCCAGAATCGAAAAAATGTGAAGGGGTATACCTTCAAAAATTCTCAAAAATTAAAAGTCGCCAAAATAAATTCTAGAACGTCCAAATCGACGGTATATGATGTATAAACATATTCTATGATGATTTTGGGTCGGAAGAAGTGGTCCAAAAATTTATTTGAGCCAAAAATGGGTCATTTGCAAATCGCAAAAATGTGAAGGGGTATACCTTCAAAATTTCTCAAAAATTGAAAGTCGCCAAAATCGCTCCTAGACCGTCCAAATCGATGGTATATGATGTATAAACATATTCTATGATGATTTTGGGTCGGAAGAAGCGGTTAAAAAATTTTTTTGGCCGAAAAATGGTCGATCCAGAATCGAAAAAATGTGAAGGGGTATACCTTCAAAAAATGTCAAAATTTCAAAGTCGCTAAAATCGCTCCTAAATGGCCCAAATCGGTGGTAGATGATGTATAAACATATTCTAGGACAATTTTGGGTCGGAAGAAGCGGTTTAAAAATTTGTTTCGCCAAAAAATGGATCGACCCAAAATCGAAGAAATGTGAAGGGGTATACCTTCAAAAATTGTCAAAATTTCAAAGTCGCTAAAATCGCTCCTAAATGGCCCAAATCGGTTGTAGATGATGTATAAACATATTCTAGGACAATTTTGGGTCGGAAGAAGCGGTTAAAAAATTTTTTTGGCCGAAAAATGGTCGATCCAGAATCGAAAAAATGTGAAGGGGTATACCTTCAAAAATTGTCAAAATTTCAAAGTCGCCAAAATCGCTCCTAGATGGTCCAAATCGATGGTAGATGATGTTTATACATATTTTAGGACGATTTTGGATCGACACATGCATAATATATTTTGTATTTCTTGAAATTCGATCTAGTCCGATATTACTTACATCCTGGTCTCAATAATTTTATATCGTATGTTTTCACACATAAAGATTATATATCAAGTAATAATCGTTCAGATTACAAGGAATTGCATAGACAGTTATCAAATGAAATTTTATTCATACACATATCTGCATGCTATAATATCCACTGAATTCCAGCTTCGATAGCATAAATATGAATATAACCACAGAAATATAGTATTTCTATATGAATATATATATACATATAGGCTTCATACTCGTCGCTAGATAACACGTCCAGCATAAAAGCACCATGCACACACGGAAAATATTCATATACGTATATATATGTATATTATTTATATTGATATCGATATTTATATAGGTGTCTCCTAAATGTAATAAAGTAACGTTCGATGCCTCAAGCCATGAGAGTGGGACAACAAGAGGGTCCCCTCCCGTAGACACGTGCCAACAAAACACCATCGTCATTACCATTAACAACACGTCAGAAAACACGGCGCTTCAATAAGTAAACGCAAAACAAAACAGAGTGTCGCTAATAAGAACGAAGTACTGTCGCGATTCCAGACCAATATAATATAATATAGTATCTAGAATAATGCGATGCAACTTGACGCGACGATCGAAATGCCGTGTGAAAGTAAACAGGCGCATAAAGAAGAAGAGAAAGGAGCGTTACGGAAGACACAGTCACCTAAGAGTAGTCTCGGAGAGCGATGATTTATTCCATCGTTTCGAACAGCCGGATGCGAACGAGATGCAATTTTTCTGCATAAGTGTCAATGAGTTTTTAAAGTAATTTTTCACGACATTACTCAGCGTGGATATTAATTATACTAATTGAATTTATTAAAAGACCGCATGATATAATTGAGACGTAACAGTCGACGACGTGCGGTATATCAATGTAATCATATTAAATTAAATTCCCTGAGATTGATACGATTAATTAAAATTTGTTCGGCATTATGGATATGAATAATTTAAGTCTTCGAATGAATTCGTATTATAATTCATAATATGTCAACGATGAAATGAATGCAGATTAAATTCGTCATCTATGTGAATTATGAAGCACCTCATTGACATCTATGCAGTATTTATGATTTATTAAAATCGATGACAATTATCGATGAATTCATGATTATGATTCGCAACGTTCTTTTATGAGGCGTTTCGGCGTAGACGAATTAATGAACAGAAATTGCCCGACGTTCTTCCGCAAGTATAAAAAAAACCGCGCTATAATCTGCGATTTCCCGGGACTCGTGATACCTGACGCGAATTCGCGATCCTGAACTCCGGTTGATAAAAACCGAGAATGCGGAAATCGTGAAAATATTCCGGCACCGTTGTTAACGAGGAGAATAGAAGGACTTACCTGAATATAAAGATGAAAAGTACTAAAAGGGAAAAGAATATGGCAACGTTATCCATGGTACGCAGCATTACGAACAGTTGACGGCGGAGATTCGGCAGGAACCGCACGAGTTTCAGGATCCTCAGTAACCGGAAGGTCCTTAAGACACTCAAACCGGAACTACCACCTCTCTCCTCGACGAACGATTGGCAGATTTCCACTACGCTGTTGCGAAAAGTTGAAAATATTAAATAATGAATCATTCCATGTCTGATCAAACATCCTTTTCCACTAATTAATGGAGTTATATGGAACCGAGTATAAAATATGATATCTATTCTTTGCGTTAATCATCATAATTCTGCACGAAAGGAATCGTTAAATTACTTAAATTTTATCGTATTAATATGATAAAATATAATAAAATATTTCACTGTGACTAGTTAGAGTAAAACGAAAGAATTTGTTAACCTTAAAACCACGACGATTCCGTCGAAGACGTTGAATCCATTGCTGATGTAACCAAAGGGGCCTTCAGCGATTACCTTCAACAACATTTCCACGGCAAACACGGCCGAGAATACGATATTGCTTATTTCAACCACTATGGTTAACTCTTCCGGCTGTAATGCAATCAAAAAGAATGATCAACAAATTAACAATAACAACATTAGGAACCTTACAAAAATACTTCGTATCGAATGTCAGAAACTAAGAACTCGCCTGATTATGATACTCTATCCCCATGCTCAGGGTGTTGATCAGAATCGCCAGTAAAATACCCTGTTGAAAATATTTGTGCTCGACCAGCTTCTTGATCCATCGCCTAACGCATCTTATCGCGCTAATGCAACGATTCGCGGAACCTGTCAGGCATCTCTTTGTCCGCGAAGGTTTCTCCCATTTCTCACCCTCTTCCTGCCAATCTCCACCCTGGAGTTCGCAGCAACACGAGCAGTTGTCCGCGTCGGAAGTTAACCACTGTGTCCGGTCCTCCAGGGTGATGTGACGATCCGTGATTCCTAGAACAAGTTCAAGTTCGCATTTCTTATATAAAACTTCATATAATTCCATATAATAACTCTTACAATTTTCCAAATTTAGTAAAGCAGATTATAGGTGTATCTCAAACATATGTCTTCCTGAAACTACGCTCAGTTTCATCACAATATTCGCAGTACTGTGACAAGTACAAAGTAGAAATTCATAGAGGAATAACGTAGAACATTCCTCAACTATGAATCAGATAACGCAAGGACATAGTAATAAATCGCTCGCAGTTCGAAATAAGTCAAGCTTAATTGAGGGGTCCAGATAACTCAACAAATAATGGTATTCAAAGTAACAGCAATTTGTAACGCGGTAACATAAATCTGTTTACGAACAACGCGTGGAGAGCCTCGGGGAAGGTAGCAAGTATATTATAGGCGTGAAATTACCCTTGGTGAGAGAATTGAGGAAGGAATCCAGCGCCAGTTGGCCGGTTGGTAATGCGGCACTTAGGGCACCACTGAGGGCCAATAATTCTTGGCACGTCATAGCTTCGCTCGCACCGAGCTCCGCTTGCATCTACGAGTAGAACACGCGTGTATCATTAATACGAGTTGTTTACTACTAATTGCACTGAGTAAACTGCACCGATGCATTTCGTACCTGTCGATGGTCTGGCAGTGGACTCGACCAAACGTTTCCATCCCCGGTCTGCGTCATCTTCTCGCTGGAGCAGACGTTACGCTCGCCGGGCTGCAATGCATTTCCGATGCTATTGCTACCGTGCAGTAGCACCACGTCACTGAACATCACGCTGCTTCTTCTACGATAGTGCGTGCAGGGTGGACTTAATAGTGCGTTGTTCGTCTAAAGAATAATGTCAAGGGAACGTTACTGTGTTCATGTGTACGCATCTACGGCTTGTCCGGTAACCCCTTAACACCTTTAGTACCGGAAGCGAAGTCTTTTTAGCGCGATAAGGGAACTTGTAGTATACGCGTTCTTGCAATAATTGAAAGAGAGAAGAAATGATTAACGAAGAGCTTTAAGTCTCGACGTATCAATTCCCTCTTAGAAATCATTATTAATGATATTTTCGCGTATTTATGAAACGTGGAATTTAATATCGTTGAAATTGTTCTTTTTTTACATCTGGATTTAGAGACGAATTAATCGAAGGCTGAAAGGGGGAGGACTTGTATTAATTGTTCGGTATTCCTGTTAGTTTATTATGTTCATTATGTTTGGAGTATTAATACGCGTAATTGTATTCGGGTGTGGAGTATTTAGTTTACTATGAAACGGCAAGCAAGGTAGAGTAAGGGGAACTAACTATTTCGAATGTAACTTATGAAAGCAACAATAGAGAAACGGGAGGAATAAAAGTGATCTTGTTATTTCCGATCGTAAAATAAGCGTGGGATTATATATGATGTTAGATATTACACGTTACGGAGATATATCGGTGTCGTTGGAAATATAAGTTGATATATTTTTAAAGATATAGTCCGAGTATCGATCCGTGGAGTTACAGTTTCATTTATCTTGTACGTTCTGCCGGGGCGCGCGATTTGCTCAAGGATTTATACAGAAAATAAGGTTGTTATTTCTTGGAAAATGGTCTCGGCTAAATGTTCCATGCAAAGTAGGTCAGAATTGAATTACTGCAACGTCCTTATTATTGCATAGCTTTCGAACTGGTTGAAAATAATTCTTCGTACTACTTCACTATGGAACAAGATCACTCTTACTCCGCCATTATGTCTTCTCATAGCGGCAACTAGTTTCTCGAAGTTTATGTAAACTTGATTCTAGTATTCTAGAAAATAAACTCTATTTTGTCAACGAGGTATCCATGAAATTGTAACGGGATAATCTAGCATTGTCAGAGTTTATCTAGCGAAAGTCTATTCAAGCGAGATCAAATTTGGCTCGTCGACAGATTCATCTCTTTCGATGCGATATCAGATCTATTTAATCGTATGAAAGATTAAATATGCAGAATAATTCGAAATTGCAAAATGCAAAGGTTTATGTAATTTCATATAAATATGAAATAACGTAGTGAAACTGCCGACGGACAAAGTAACAAGTTACCAAAGAGGGTTCATAGCAAGTTTCAAATGTTAAATATAATTACGAAGCGTTCGTAAGCAGATGCATCCTAAGCGTAAAGATTCTACGATACTTACCTCGATCGCGTTGGAAAGAACGTTATCACTTCCGTTGCAAGAAACCGAGGAAGTCCGATGGATGCCTAAACGATGGCACATGTTCGTGGAAACTTCGGCCTCGGAAACTTCGGGACTCGCGCGAGGTGCGGTGCCTAAATTTCCATTACTTCCGCCGTTATTGCCAATGGCAGTGCCGATAATCGAACCCTGCGTGGGTGGACTATTCGCCGGAAAATCGGTCGCGGAACCACCCCCGCTACCTACGCCCTGCTGTTGCTGTTGCTGCTGCTGTTGCTCCGCGTATTCCAGTGCCGCTAAAAGTCGGGGACATCTTCCGTGATGAAATCTCCTATCTGAATATCGATACCAGCCGATGATTGGATGATCAATATTGTACACGCTTTATAGTTATATATCGAAGGGAATTCCCATTTTTTAATATCCGGAGGTGAAGTTGTGGGTGATATATAAAATAAGGAATTTTTAAAACTTTAAAATGAATTGGTATCTCAAAGACACTTACGAATCAAGTATGCTTAAGCAATTTTGAGGAATAATTAAGAGTTACTAATTAAAACATATCATAAGCGCGAAATAAAATATGGTAACGTAAGTAACACGCGAGATACTAGAAGTTACATTTAACGGCGGAAAATGAAATGACACATCACCTCGCGCGAAACAAATTACATCCTAATTAAACGATAATTCCTTGGGTGAGGAATTAATGAGGGCCGTAGAAAATGATCCCTTTCGAGAGGAGTATTAAAATAATCACCTCCAGGCAATCTATTCGGAAGAGTAGCACCCGCATTCCCCCGAAAGGGTTGTCCTTGTTGTTGTCTTTTCTTAATTAAATTCTGCTCGCGTTTCTGCTGCTGCTGGTACAAATATAATCGATACCTCTTCATTAGTCTTCTTTTGCCACGCCGCCACAGGTGCGCTATGTATCTGCGGAAATGCGATACACGGGGTTATAGTGTAGTTTCTGCGAGTAGTTTCCACCGAGAGAAGAGGTAGTTTTTTTCGCGGTAAAATTAAATCCAAGGATGAATTAGATCGACGAGAACCGCCGAGTAGAACTCACTTGACGATTTCAGCGTAACACGTCGTCGGCTCCGAGGTGTTCGTTGAGGAGGCTAAGGTCGACGTAGAATGAAAACGAACACGCTCGAGCCGCATCCTCTCCATCTCGCGTTTCTTTGTCTCCGAGAACTGTGTTGCTATCACGACTAAGCACAGGTTGATCATAAAGAAGGAACCAATCTGAAAGATGAAGGGTCGCTTGACTTTTATATCGCTACAATTACCTAATTAAACAAGAATTCTTCAGGTGATCATTCCATCGATTACATCGATATTAGATGAACTTATTTTTTTATAACTTCATTTCTTATTCGACGAATATTGTTTAATTTGCTAACCGGGGATGATGAGTTAACTCATAGAAAGTTACGAATTAAATGACAATTATTCCTCTCATAATTCTCAGATTTTTATGTATCAATTTCAATGATGAACAGGAAACACCAACAATTAAACATATATACATTGTGAATATAAATATATCGCACGGATTTAGTTTATTACTGAATCAAATGTAACCGCGTGATGTTGTTTTTGGAAGAACTCTCCGTTGAAGGGGTTAATATAGTTGGAGATTGAAAGCCTACCACTATCAGGAGGACGAAGTATATCCAGTCCCAGAAGGAGTGAGCGTCCTGCACGTAATACATTATGTCTGTCCACCCTTCCAGACTGATCACCTGGGATAATAGTATTTGCTTTATACACTGGGATTTTCGAAATAGAATATTTTTTCAAAATGTATGGTCTAATTCCAATGGATTCTATCGATTTTGAATTTAGAGAATTGAAGGAGCTCCGAGTTAATTTTTATTTATTAATTTGATACATTTATGGCTTGTTGTTTTTGTTACGCTAAAAAAGCATATCTCCAGAGATTCAGCTATGGAGATGTGATTCTAGAAATATGAAAAATCAGAAGTTTCTTTAATCGACAAGGTGGCATTCAAACTCAGTTTGCATTCCAATTCGTAACCCGGTTGGGTACCAATGTCCAATGGTCCAATGTTTTAATTGGCGACTCGATTAAAACACCGATTGGTTTATTATTGGTCCGCGCCCGGAGTCGGACATGAATATGGATTCCAAGCTGATAATATTTCACTGCCATCTTCGGTAACCCTGTATCAATTGTCGTAGTAAAAAATTCCTAACATATGAAACATTGTTAAATTACTCTTAAGAAAAGAATTTAAATTCGCTTGTTTCCATCAATCTTGTTAATTCTATAATTATTACAATATATTTATTTCTTCATTATTCGACCACACATTTGAAAAACATTCTATGAAAACATAATATGGCTTAAGTCTGAAATAATTCATAGTGGATAAAATTAATAAGTGAATTACATATTTACATTTAATTAATGGCATATATTAAGATATGATAATTGCATTCCCCCGAGCGGAATAATTTATTTTATCGACAATCCTGTCAGTTCGTATGCGAAATGTTTTGGCAAGATGGACTAGATTAGAGAATTTGGCAAAATCCAGAGTTTCCAATGGTATCTCTTACTGGAAATATAGGAAAGTAGGGCACTCACGAGAAATATTGCGACCCAGGCGAGGCCGATGTTATCGAACGATATCGTTCCTTGGAAAGGATTGTTTCCCTGACCCTTGCACTCCGTGTAATAGTAATTCCAATTAACGCAGGTGTCATTCGTGATAAACGTCGTATTATTGTTCGGCAACGCGGTGTTATTGCACACCACATTCCCTGCAAATCAGAACCCTCGAATAGTACCTCGACGATCGGTTTCGTATCACGAAACCAGATGCCTTAATCGTATCACGTCCATTGAATTGTTACGAGATTCTGCCCAGCGGCATAATTATGCCTTCATTACTTACAAGTATTGCAACTATGTAGCATCGATAAATAATTATTCGTCTCATAATGTCAATTAAAGGAATTATTTAAACTTATTCAAAACTAGGTATTATTTAATACTCCAATAATTAATATCATTAAAACTGACTTCTCTATGATCCTATATCGGAGAATAATTGGAAAAATAACTTTCCCTACAATATCACGTTTTAGTAATACACTTTAGCCGACCATATTTTATTTTTTCAGATCCCAGATATAATAACGAATGGAACGGTGAGCCCTCGGCAAACACGTTTCAGGGGAGTCGTCGGAACACGTGGATCGATCAGCCAAACGAAAGCGCTCCCTTTATTAGAGCTTATATTTCTCTGTATCACCGAAAAAGGAAGGCTCCAATTTCATTGGTTATATCTGGCTTCGATCGAGGAGGACTTACCGGGCACTTTGGTGTTAGGTAAGAAACATTTTCCGGCAGAAATCGGGATACTTTCGAATCGGATATCGATGAGTTTCGTCGGAATAAGTTTGTAATCGAAGATGCACTCACCGAACTTAAGAGGTGGCAAGTTGCTGCAGGAGTGCATTCCGCTGTCGTCGGGTCGCGAACAAATGTAGTCCTGACCCTGATACTCGAAGTACTTCTCGAGATCACTGGAAAACCAACGGATATCCGGATTAAATCGATTCTCTATCTTCGATACCTTAAGTCCTACCGGTCCTTAATTTAAGGGTTGCGTATATATGCCTTATGCACGGATGCACTCTTTTCATGCTTCGCTTATGCGTACATTGTATATATGCAGCGTGTTCGACATTGTATGTTATATAATATATATACATATACATCAAGTACGTGTTAGATGCACTGGAAAGCAACCGATCGTTTTACGTTCTCGTTGTTTATCTCAGGGTAATTACAACATTTACGGTAACGGATAATTGAGTTTCGTCGGCACGACACTATGGCGGCACAGCGGTAATAATGTTACGAAATACGTTTAAATATTGATGAAAGATGATTAGTATATTATGTTGTATAGCAAATAATTAATCGCACTTAAGAGTGATTAATAAATAGAGAATTACTGGAGCACGGAATTTCGAGAATTAGCTCGATTATACTGATCCTTAAATAATGCTCCGCGTTATATTTTTTGACAAGAGAATAATAATAATGGCAGGTTTATATTTCAGCATTTATTTAACCACTCGTTGAAAACCGACCCTTAAGAACTCCAATTTAATTCCGAATATAATCTCGCTAATTCCACCATAAATATTAAAACCAAGCCAACAATATTGTTTAATTAAAACAGTGAATAATTAATTCGCGATACCCTCGACACACGGATCACGGGAATCGGCAAAGTGCATAAATCGATCGACGTCGTTCCAGCATCCCTAATGTATATATATAACGCGTCCAACATGTTCATGATATATGATATACAATATATATACAATACATATATGCATACACGGTATATCATATAAATATGTTCATGTAGAGCGTAGTGAGGTGTGCAACGATCGACGCTGAGAGAAAGAAAAAAAAGAGAAATGCAAGTACCGATATATTATGTCACGGAGTTTTGCGTGCAGCGGATTGGCATCGCGCCGGAGAAAGAAAACAATCGGAAGAAAACAAATAACGTTACTTTAAAGTACGTCGTGCGCCTTCTTTCTCTCTCTCCCTCCCCCTCTGAATCTCTCGCTTCGTCGAACGTTGGTTGGTTCGGTGATCGTGGATGCAAGAAAGTAAATGGTTCGATTCTAGGTTGAAGGGCCACCTCTTATCGGCCAACATTCACTTTCATCGTATGAAGTACCGCGACCGAAAAGACCAATATTGGCAGCCGCCACGGAAAACATCGACGCGAGCCATTCTTTACTCCCCACACTATTTTCCGCAAGTATTTTCTAAGTATTTATTCTGCTATTTATTCTACCCACTCGATAATCGAATTCACTTATTTCCACCGCATTTTTCTGTTTGCAGTTGATTTCTCATTCTTTTTTATGTAATACGATTTGTGGTTCCAACGAATATTTCACATGAAATTGAATCTTTTGATAGAGCTTTGATCGCGTCGAATTACGAAAGTTTTCATTTTTATGTATTTTATGCTGTTGCTGTATGAAATTATAATTCTTGTAGTGATAAATTAGAGATACGGTATAAGTACTGTACATTGTATAATGCTCTACGTTATTAAATAACTTTACATTTATCTCACGCCGGAACTTAAGAGTCCAGGATTAAAACGAGCGCTCTCGGTTATGCTAATTAATTAATTATTGCCGGGGACTATCAGTCAGTCTACCATTAATTTCCCGTGATTTCCACTCCGACGCTTACAAACGATCGCGTCTCAAAAATAAAGCAGGAAGAGGAGGAAGTCGGGCTTAAAATAATGATGTAAATATAACCGATATAATATGCGCGAATTATCCGCCGCGGAGGATGTCCTTGTGCAAAACTACCGAAAGCTTTTCAGCCGCGATTTCTTTTTCCTCTCGGTGTTATCCATTCACTTTTATCTCTTGAACCAACAAACCAAAATATCCTCTATTTTAAGACTCGCGTATTGAAGACTACCATCACCGTCTTTCTTGTAAATTACGCCTCGCGTACTCAATTTTAATCACGAATTATCGACCATGGCGAGTCGTGATTCTATTAATACGATCGAAAGAAATCATGAGAATCGTGAAATTATGATTATGATTTTATGACATAATGAGATCTATTTGACGGACGACATCATCACTAATATTCCGTGCGTGTGTGATTTCTGCAGGGGAAGTAGAACCATGCAAATACCGTAACTCGAGCAATTTGCCGTGGTGATTCTATCGTCTAAAACGGTTTAGGAAGCGATTCCCCTTCCAGGCAATAACGCGCGCCATTATTTCGCACGAGTAGCGGCGCACGTGCACCATTCGTAATCCGCAATACACGTGTGGGTACATAAGATGGTACACAGCATAGCCATTCGCTGATTCGATGCTCGATCATGCCACTGATCGTGCTCTCTCGTTATCCGAGACATCAAGACTCTAATTGGATTCCGGCTAAAAAGTTTGATCCGATGAAACCGTTGATACGTGCGTGCCACGATTCCTAACGCTTTCGCTCGGACGATGAAAAGCTCGCCGGAAGGTTTTCTAATGGGAGCTCGTTCCCCGGCAAGGCGCCCGATGGAATGTAAAGTCGGTGCAGAAGTCGATAAACCGTTCGAAAATAACTTGGGAGCACACCGGAATAGCCACGGATAAACCATGCAGGAACCGGCTGTGTTAATTAGCCGTACCCTCATTTTCAAACCCGCTAACACTCTACCTCCCCTCGGCGATCTTATCTTCCTAAGTTCACGGAACTATTAAATTACCCCGTCAATGATATCCTTTCCTATCGTTTCCACGGAGAAACTCGACTCGCAAAGTGTTGTATCACAACGTGTTTCAATCTCTGGTGGTTTATCTCGCCGGAGAAACGCGAGGCATCAATGTTGTTCGAGCGGTAATCTCGTGCGAGGGGATAACATTGTTCGCGAGGGAAAATGAAAGCGTTTAAAAGAAGACACGGAATTATCCGGCGCTTTTAAACTGACCTATTTCAAGCCGTCCTGGAATATATCACGCGAATTAATGCGGCTTTTATCGGCACCGGTGGCATATTTTTATGGTCTTTTTACCGCTCGTAAATAAAGGTGTATTACAATGCTCGTTGTTCTTGCGGTAATAAAGGATCGCAAAGTAATCGTTAATGATACAAATTCGCGACGGGAATCGTTGTGTTTCAAGCAATTGTTATTCGTGATTTCAAGCGAATTTATAGTTCGTTCGTTAAAAAAGGGGACTCTTGTAACAGCGAGCACGGAAGAATGAACATTACGAAGACAACTGTTGGCACACGATACAAAGAGTTCAGAGTTCCGCTGAAAATAAATCTCGGTGGAAAATATAGTTGCGTTTTACTCGGTGACGGCGATTAGCGTTGTACGGTGGTTGAATGACCAGCAAAAGATCCAGTAAGAATGGAGTGTCGTGGAAATGAATGGGCTTTGGAACGCGTTCAAGATAAATCGTGAATGTCGCGCGACCTGAAGTTAACGACCAAGGCAGAGCGAGTACCGCGACGATTCGACTAATTAATTAAACAGTGAATTATCGGGGAAATCCGGTACACGTGTGACTTAGGCGCACGAAAGAAGAACGATACAAAGAGACACTGTAGAAAGAGAGGCAATAGACAAAGAAGAACGCGCAGAAAGGACAATGTAAGAATATATATCGCATGACAATAGGACAGAAGACATCGATCCGTGCATCGAAAGATCGGTAATTCAGCCGAGCTCTTTAAACGTGGTTTAAGTCCAATTTTTATTGTCTCCGGATGTTTAACGAGTTATCTTTGTCACGAATGTCTTTGATATGTGGATTTTTATTTTGTGATAATTTTTCTAAGTGTCAAATCAACAGAATTATTTTTACTCGAAACTAGACTTATAATCCATATTAAAATAGTAAATCGTTGAAAGAATAATTCATATTAAATTGATTTCTGATCTTGCATCAAAGTAGAATACTCTGAGATATTTTAATTTTTAATTCCAACATTCAACGATTCATTCATTTCACGTACACACTTAAGATAAATAATTACAATAATAATCATTCCAAATTTTATTATACAAATTCTCAGACAAATAAATCTTGAAATAAATTCTATTCATAAATCACAATTGAAACCAGCTCGAGCGGAACGTTTGAAAAATTGAACTTCCGCCAGCGTAAAAAAGAACAGCTGATACAAAGAGATAAGAATTGATGAGATCGCAGTGCGAAGAGAAATTCGAGCACGGCATTGTGCGAAGTAGAAACGACATTGTTGAGTAGAGTAGTAGTTAAAAGACAGACATCCTGGGTGGTTCGGGTGGCCCGGGTACCAATGGTTACCATAGGTGCCATAGGTTCCATGGGTTACCCGAGTGCTCCATATGTCGCATCTTGCAATTTGCGTACCGAACGACATATACATATATACAATCGCCAGAGACTGCGGTAAACTGCAGTACAGGTTAACACGAGTATACAAACAGCGATACGATAAGTCGGATGCAGAGAATGCTAAAATACCGTTTCGAAGAGCATATGATATGTGTGCATATATTTTGAGTGCTGTTGGAGCTAGTTTTTAAAACTTCGATGAATGAGTCGCTTATTAAACCAAAAGCAATTTGAAAATTAAATACTTGGAAGAACGAATTAAATATGGAAATTATACTAATTTAGAAAATATGGTTCGTACAAATAATATAGTGAAGATGCGATAAATTATTGTTACAAATAATACCCAAATATATGTGTTGAAGTTAAGCGTTAATTATTAAAAGTCTCATTTTATATGAAGTGGATAGCGGCAGATCAATATTTGATTAGCTTCGTTGGACATCGCGCGACACGGGATAATGGGAATATTTAATACTGCAATTAGTGAACTACCGTGACTGTGCAAATAATGGATTCCTATTTTTTGTTGAACCGCTGAAACGGGAATTTTTTGTTCGTTTCATAGCGTCAAATAAATTATGACCCCCGAAAGAATTCTAGCGACGTAGCCGGTTAAAAGTTGCACGAAAAATCATTGGAGAACCGAGGAACTGTATTTCGCGACTCTTTGGAATTATTATACTAAAAAGACTCCGCGCAATATTTGTTTTCACTTTTTCAAAAACACACCATAAACTCGGTAGCCAAAATAAGAAATTTCAGAAGTAAAAAATACCTTATTATTCAATTGAATAATTCAACCAGATTATTCTGACATTAAAATCGATACTAAAATTAAACACTCTACTTAATCATGTATTATGAAAGTTAATGAGTATTTTTATCAAAGAACACACTTGCTACAAAAATGACACGGCGATTCTCCATCATCCCTTGAACTTTAAACGTAAGCTCCAGCAGCACTCGAGGGTAAATCCCGGGCCAAAAAAAACGGGGAGGAATAAGAGTAATTCGTCGTTTATAATCGACGAGTCGTTCGTCTCCCGGGGTTCTCGATTAAGATTTCAGGAGCGTTCGTTAGTGCTCTTCGTGTATTTTCGAGAGTGGGTGGAAGCTGGGAGGCCGTTGAATTTGTGCTAGATACTTAACATTCGAAATAGTATTTTATTCACCTCTGGACAGGTGGCATGCTCTATGCTGGTAAACACTATCGGTAGAACTCTCGTACACTCGCACAGTGGTTAATGACAGAGAGGCAGACAGAGATAGAAGACAGACAGTAGATATATATATACATATGCTTGTGACGTATGCACGTATGGTTGCACTTATATACATATATGTACATTGTGGATGCACGTCTATGCATATTATATCATGTTATGTTCATGTATATATATAGTGATCCTTCGAAAATTTATATTAATATATATTTATATATATACATATATATGTATGCACAGCACATTGTTCTCTACTAGAGCTTACTAAATGCGTGATCGAACCGAGTACTCGTCCGAGAGTAACCTGCAACAGCGAAACAATAGCCTGTCACTGCCCCCCTAAAATCAAGTACTTATGTCTAATTAACTACGTTCTTTCAATTATCAGATTAAACTATCGATGAGATCGTTTTATCGATGCTCGTCGAGGTTCACTGAAAAATTTCCTAGATTATTATCATCGTAAAATGACACCCTTCTACATTATCTCTATTCTACTTCTCTAAGAAAATACCCGAAAATCGACAACCATTTTGTTACTTATCTTATCAATCACCCAGTTTCATATATCACTGAGAATTAATTATTATCATCTATAGAATGCGAAGGTATTATTAAATCTATAAATTCATGTATTATTGTGATGCAGAATATTCTGGATGCCAAATCTGGGATTGTTTAAAATGAATATGTAATAGTTCGTAATTAGTCATTGTGATCATTTAATTATCAATTGCGTGTGTTAAAGCGACGATGTTACGCGCTAAGTGTATCTGTATTCTCGTTGGACGAAGGACTGTTAAACGAGTAGAGTTACTTGGAAATTGGTTCGACGAAAATAACGAGAAGTAAGTCGGCGAAGTACGGTGGAACGTGTTAACGAAGTCCAGATTGATAGCGACTTCGGTGACTGTGAATTAATAGGAGATTACGGAGACAGAACAGAGTAGGTGTTCAGAGGCAAAACAGAGCCGAGCGAGAGATTTACAGCAAAAATAAAAAGTCGAGAAGCAATGCTTTGCGACAACTCGAACTACTCCGCATGCATTTAAGTGTTGGCTCAACGAAATATATCTACGTTAACTTTATGGAGATAGAGTCAAGTATAATCCACGGTATGCGTGTAGTGGTACACGAACCGTACACGCGAGTGGTATCAGTCTGTCAGGATCAGACAAATATATATATAGAGTAACCCGCTTCTGAGGGCAATCCACCACTTTTTTTACTTGACGTTAAGTAACCGATTATAATAACATTTAACACTCGGTTGGTGTTTATTATTGTATGGTAACTTTTTCATAACAAGTTTGCAACTTTAAGCCAGATTCCGGTGCTGGTATGTACTACTGATATAAGACAAATATTGCACAAATATATATGATATGATCAATAAGATAAAAAATTAAATTATAAATTTGTTAAAAATACATAGAGAAAGTAACATATGATATTCTTATAATTCTGGCAATATTTCTTTAATTTTCTGGTACGATAAAAAAGAGTAAAGTTTCAATATTAGTTTAAACAATACTAGGAAGAAGAATCTACTTGGTGTTTTTATTAGATACTATTTTAAACAATATTTAAAGGATAGAGAAGATGCGTGTAATGAATATAGATATACATATGTATATAGAATTTGCAAAATTATTTCTCGTAACCCGCTGTGAAATAACGACAAATGATTTAACGATCTTATGGATACGCCGAGTTACTCGGTACACGATTGAAAAAAGCAGGGAGTTATAAAAAAGGAATCGTCCTGGAGATAAATCTCAAATAAAGAAATACAAATATACAGAAAGCGCCGCATGGTCGAGTTTGAAATTTCCGATATATTTCTAGTTTCCTGGAGTGTAGCGTGGATACAGGGTATATTGAAACGGCTGGAAAATATTTCTGATTCCAGTGAAGAGGAACTCGAAAAAAAGAACAAGAAAATCACGATCAAGAACGAAGTATGCTGCACATTTTAACGTTACTCGATCACCGCGACCTACTTTCGAATCTTATTTCATTATATTCGACTAATTAACGAGCACAAAATTCCTGAGTGACCTGATCCCGGCATAAAATATATTTTATGTAAATCAAAAAACAAAATCTGCAATCTGATTGCAGCCAAGATTTATGTACAAATTATCGTCAATTCTCGAGAATATCGTAATTTATATATAAATAAATAAAAGTATTCTTTCGGTAGTTTTAGTATTAAATCATCTTCTCGCAATGAAATCCCGGTTGATTCTTGCGTGGATACATTCGGCGTTAATGCGTGTTAAGAGAGCGGGCCGCGTATTGCAGCATACTCTGGAAATAGAGTGCGGCCGCCATTTATCGCGGCGCAGTATGCTGGATGTTAACTTTGATCCGATAACCGCGCACTCGAACCGGATGATAGTCCGGTGGAAAAAAGCGAAGGAAGAGGAATGATCGCGATGACAAATGAGTCAGTTAATAGATTCGATGTCCAACGTGGGAGATCGTTGGACAAATGTTAGAGAAATGAATCGACGTAAATGAATGACGTAAGATCGATAGATATCAATTGGATGATTATTAAATCGTTGATCGGTTACTTACTCGGGATATTTGACATTAGGCAGAGCCTTCAGGAAGCAACGTTGACGTAGTATACCCTCCCATAATTGCACGCCTACGATACCGAATATGAAGAACACGAAGAAACAGAGTAGCAAAACGTTCCCCAGCATTGGAAGCGTGTCCAATAACAGCATCACGAGTATCCTCATACCTACGAACAGATAAATCATTTTTACGAATATTAATGTTCAGGAAATATCGCGGAGAACTTTTGTCTTCCTAAGAAGTATCGAAATATTTCGGAATCCAAATATAGCAAGGTACATAATAATAATATTAACACTAGAACTACCGGCGATGTATTCAGCTACATTTCTATATTTATGTGAACGTCCTTTAAAAAGAAACGTGGATGGAAGAAATATATTAATCGATTTATTTCTGTCCATTGTGCAACGTGCACCGCGAAAAATTGCGGAAAATGAAACGTTATAAATTTGATTTTGATTAAATTCCGTCATTTTGACTGCTTTGGTAGTTCTAGTGTTAATGTTATACGTAAGGTTATAAATAATAAATTATAAATAAGGTTAACACGCAGTAATACATTAGTAAAGTCGCTGGTTAATTTGATCAATTCATTCAGACTACTCGGTGCGAAAGGTATTGATTCGAGTTGTTATTATATTTCGTTGGATAATAAAGTTGTGCTAAATCGTGTTATGAAATGCTACCGAGTCTCTGAATTATTATAATATATTAAATACTGGAATCCTAGCAGAGTTCATTTCATGGTTAAATGATCAAACGATGTATCAGGTGCCAGATTTAACACTAAAATGATCTCGTGAAGTAAAATTGTAGAAGCTTCACGTCTGCATGAAGATGTGAAGATTTTACTGGTGAAGATCTTATTAAGCGGCGGTACCTGTTGAAGCACCGGAGAATATCGCAAAGAAAGTTTCGAGAACTTTGACTTCTTGAATTGTTCGTAATAGAATTTTACAAGATTCTTATCTCGTATCAGTTCCCCCGGTACAGTTTTGTAACTCCATCATATTTTATCGACGAATCTTGGTGTAATTTTATTTGGGCACGTCTCGGAAAATTCGGGAGTCGTGGAAGAAAAAGATCCGTGATTTAACAAGGTTCGCCTTATAGGTTTAATTACAAGTTGTTTAACTGAATTTTCAGGAGAATCGCGATAAAGAGAGGAGGGAAAGTGCCGAGTAAATCGAACAGCCGGTGTTCCACGTTAGCTCGAAAGTTCCCCCGGTCTACGAGCAGGTAAATAAGCCATAAACGTCGAGTTTCGGAGAAACAACCAGGTCAAACTGAAAGTAAATTGTACCCTCACGGTTTCGTATAAATTCCAAAAATTACCTGCCAGAAATGATTGTCTCATTTTACCGACAACGGTTTCATCTAGCTAGAAAAATGTTCCCAGGACGCGAAACATTTTCATATTTACCTCGCGATACATGTACCTCATCCCGAGTTCAACTTTCGGCGTTTAATTTATTTTTAAAGTTTAAAAAAGCCATTAACAAGGAACCCTAGCTAACTGTCCGTCTCCAGTTTTTTTCGTTTTCACATATGTCGTAACACTAAAATAACTAAGCGACACATATACCTATTAGTACTTTAATGTACGAATAATAATTAATAATTCTCAGGTAAGAGGTACAAACAAATCTTTGATTTTACATAGCAAAGGATGTAGTTACGAAAGCAATTTAATTTAAGCGGAATCCCGCGAAGGAAAGGTTTGAGGAATAAAAATAATGCGGCGGATTAGCATCGTTGAAAGGATGATCTCTTTGAGACACCTTAAGCGGTTAAGTTCCCGGGTCTTTTTGCACTCGCAGCGGGCCGCAATGCAGTTTTATTATCCGCGGGAAACTAGCTAAACAAAAGGATATTATTCGTTTACGTCACTTGGAGAAAAAGAATATAACTATCAAGGAGTATATAAAAGAGAGGAAGGGTACACCGGTAAAAATACCTTGGCTGTTACGAGAATAAAATCCACGAGGAAATGTCGACGATAATACACCGCATTCAGATTCTATATCAATCTTATCATCGCCAATTCATTCCGCGAATTTACTAATACGTCCGTTCGGGTTCGTTCATTTATAACATCACCCAAACTTGACCTTTAGAACCGCGCCATTTCCGGAATAAGAAACAAGGTAAAAGGAACCACGGGCTTTTAAATATTGAATTGTTAATGATAAATTCATTAGGGGTCCGGCGAAGCCACCTGAGACGTCCATCCTGCTCTATTTTATATTATAAATTAAAAGACGCAGTTTGTGTGATGTCCAAACTATTTTCTTCCCGAATATCTTTTTTATCATCTCGTTGTATTTAATATTAATTTAGTGTACGTTTGAACGATGATAAAAGCAAAATAAAATGAAAATGTATTAAACCACGGAAACGGAAAAAGCAATTCAAATTTGTTCTCTTTATGCATATTCTGTTTACGAACGTTGGAAAGTTTTGAATTTTTTAAACCTTGATATTCCCGGCAGCAACAAATTCCAGTTTTAAATTCGCGCTTTGTACGTTCATAAATCTCATTATAATTATGCATTTAAAAACTCGAAACAAACTTCTGATATTAAAGCACATTAGAATACCATACACACTGGAACTGTGCTTGCGAAAAGATTTCCAAACTCCAAACAAGTTTGCGTTTCATTTTACAATGATAATTCGGGGCACGAAACTATTTTCTTAACTGCTCGTAAACGAGGTCAAAACCATATCGAGTTTAAATAAAATGAGCCGCGTCGGATGTTCCATCGCGGTATTCGTAAAAAGCCGAACTAATATCCGAGATAAAATCGTCTCTCTTTTTGCGAAACTTTCGAGGAACTCCGGCGCGCGTCTCAGAATTCCAGGCAGTTTCGAAGAGTTTCACGTTCGTCGAAGAGTTTCGTGCCGGTGATAACGATTTGTCCTTCCCGAAGTAAGCTCGTAATGACCTTGAAATAGAGCGGAGAGGAATCTCGGTGTATCTTCTTGAAGATCTTTTCTCGGGTCTCGCTGTGATGTAAGAAAGTCGCGCGTCGGTGTACGTAGACGGCGAGGGAAGATCGATGGGAAAGAATAGAACGCAAAGATAGCCGCGCGATGTAAAAGGTCAGCGATTTTCTAACGTGTCAGAAGAACAAACTTGTTGTTATACTCACTCGGAATTCTGTTGATGGCACGTAAAGGCCTTAGGACCCTTATCGTCCGGATCGCCGACAGATTCATATTTTCCACGTTCAAGCAGTACTCCAAGGCACTGTAACGAACACGAAGAACGCTTCTTTTCCTATCAGATTTGCATTTTATCACCCACACTTCCCATCCCCACCCTCTTCAACTTGCTTGTACATTCTAAGTCTATTGCAGTTTCGAGAGTATCCTTCAACTCGATTTAACGTCTATATGTATGCTTTTGAATTTAATAATAATATCATCCGCTTTTCTTCGAGTAACGCGAGGCCACTTTTTCTTCTTCCGAGATGTTTAACGTTTTACCATGTAATTCGTCTTGAATTCTGTTTTTAAACGAATGTTACTGCGACGCTTATTAATGTACTATTAAATAACAATGTCAACCACCAATGATATTTTTGTCGGTAGATCTTTCTTATTGAAACACTCATTCGTTATGAAATTCTAAGTTACGGATTCGAAATGAAATTAATATATTTCAGCATTAAATTAATACCAGCGTTAAACGCGGGATTTGTCGGAATTTGATTCAGGCGGTAATCAATTAATTAAATCCCACCGTGGCGGGGCGAAAAGGATATGAAATATTACGCAACGTGGAGTAAAACCAGCGAAAGGATAGTAAAGGTTTGAGTGGCGTGAAATCGTGGTGTCGCGCGAAAACCAAGAAAGTACCGAGCGATCCTTGGCGAAAGAAGAAAGCGCGAGAGGTGTCACGAAATAAGAAATAATTAAGTGGCACTTACCCGGCAGCTACTATAAAGAAGTCCAACCTGTTCCAGGAGTCCGCGAGATAAGTTTCTTTACCGTATATCCCCATCGCGACCATCTTGATCGTCATCTCCAGGGCGAAGAAGGCGAAAATGATATCGTCGAACATCTGGAAGGAACAGCAGAAAGAGGGAAGATCGTGGCCCTCGATCAGTTGGTTGATTAGCCCGAGAAACGCTCGAACTAATCGAGCCTGACTGATTAAACTCGACTGATTAAGAGCACTCGACTTAAGAGAATTCCATTAGCCACCGACACCTTCCTCTTTTGCTTCTCTCGATTCCTCCGAGCACTTTTCTACTTTTCCTATCAGTTTCTCACCGACCAGAGACTGGCCGAGACTCCACGGCAATTAATCAATTCCCAGACTACCGACTCTTCATCCTAATTCTTTTGCCGAGATTTACGATCCTGGATTCAACTCGACCTTCCGGGATCCGATAAACAGATAGCCTGTTTGTTACGTATCTATCCAGCTTCGATGTTCTTTTGCGAATTAAAAAGCGGACGTTCCAAATCCGGTTATCGAACGATTGGATTTTGGATAAATAAAGAGATTCGGTACGTTCGTGCAGTTTGGTTATTTATTAATTTATTATGCCTTATTTTGATTACTTTTGGCAATTTAGAAGGTCTATACGTTTATTGAACTCTGTAGGTACCGACATTATTATTAAAACCGATATAAAAGATGTCCCGTATGAAACAAGCCACCTTAATTATCTCCTTTAATTGCAAGAATACGGAAATATTTTGTACGTTATACGAATGACGTCGAACAACCAATATCCCGAAAGGGAATTTTTCTGTTGTCGTTTTTTATAGAATTTTCCGGATCACCATATTTTATACACAGAAATGATAATCGTATAATTAGGTGGCCTATTTTAGGTGGGATATTCTGTATATTGACGTTACTATCTAACTCGTACAGAGGAGGAATCGAGAGTAACATCGGCCAAGAAGAAATAATAAATACCAATGGAAAAGAAATAAATAATTCTCGGCCGCAACGAGAAAGGAGGTTAATAGCTTCGTAAATTCTGCAGAACTTATGTACGGGTTTGTAATTAAGTCGTATCATTAATTAAAATTATTCAACGTAACAGGCCGAGCGTGATATCGCGGAAACGCGGATCCTGGCTCGAAGAGATGAGTGCAGCGCAAGCTTTAAATCGCTCGCCGAGATGGAATTGTAATTGCAACTTTTTCGTTTCCCTCGAAAATCATACTTGAAACTCGAGTCGCTTAACAACGGATCCTCGCGGTGCGTTATCATCGCTACAAGTGGGAGGAGAGGGGGAGGAGAGGGGTAACTTTTTAAAGATAGTCCTTTATTCGTTGAAACGGACACATTACGTGTTGAGAGTGATATACGTACTTGCAGTATTTTGCAGCGATTTGTGACGCACTGATCGTCGACACATGGTTGATACATCCCCAGAGTGATGCAGTTTAACAGTATCACCATCATGCTCACTCTTTCGAACCACGTATGCTGTGTTAAGGAAAATCGTTTGCCTGCTTTCTTTTATTATCGAGGTTTGATCGAAATGCTTATATTCATTTCAAGTGGTATAAGTCCACTTTCTCTTGTTTCGAAATATTTGATATCTTACACTTGAATTCGTTTAGAATTCCGTTTAACCAGTGAAGATTACTTTGTTGCTTTATCGATTCTCAAAAATTGGAGTAAATTACCAAACTTAAAGAAGGAAATATTATTTTCTAACTAAAAATGTCAGTCGTGTTAAATATCATTTTTGATTGCATCAAACTAATAAGAACTTAAATAATTCAAATAAAAATTGAATGGACATTCACACCAGTCAATATAAAATAATCTCTCCAAGTAAATATTCGAGGGACATCGAATTCCGTTTATATCCCGTATTAGCCTAAGATATTTATTCCTGCGTCGAATGTAAATAACGAGCGAAGCGGCTCGAAAGCCAGTCAGGTAAGAAAGGTCAGAGAGTCATCGATTCGAAGTCATTAAATTAAAGTTAATATCGTATCCTTATTCCCCGAGGTTCGAGCATACGTTAGAAACCATTTGGTTATATATCGCCGTGATCGATCGCCATCAAGGTCCGACTGTTTTCACCCTAAAAAGAGTGTCCCTCTTTAGTTTTCTCTACCGACGACCAGCCCACGCTGCTCGTTGATTTATCCAACAAGACCAATCGACCAATCTTCTTTATTTCCGAGCATCGAGTTTCCCGACGATACCAATGAAAGACCAAGGACATAATCCAGTACAAAGCCTGTGCTATACACCCCTCAAACCACCCCTGTCCACCACATTTCTGACTGATCACACCTATTTGCTCCCTATTGTGACATTTGACGAGGTACTGTCGTCACGAAACCCTCGCTCGATTGGACGAAGCTCGAACAGATCGACCGGCAGTTGCCAAGTGACTATTACCTAAACATTAACTTGCTTAATCATTTGAGTGCATAGGCATTCGCAAAAATCCCTGATAAAAGTGCCGAGCAGCGCGATCGCGTTTGTCGTATTTCATGGAATTGCAGTTCATTTATTTCCTTCTCGTTATTTAACTCTAATCTGTTACTCGAACAGAGCAATCTGGTAGGTTTGCACGGAGGTCGTACACCGACGATTATCGTCCGCCATGAATAGACCAAATGAAACCCTCTTCGCGATTATCGATTCCGTTTAATGCATTCGAACTGCAGTCACGTTTCTGTCTGTCACCGATCGAACCCTTTATCTCTTATCGCCAGGAAACGAACGAAAATCCGAACAAACACATCGTGTTGAAAGTGAGAACAAGCCGTAAATAACAGCAATAAATAAAGCGCGAAGTCGTCACTCTTAACACCCTTACGAGTGTAAATACAAACGCGATAGGTTTAAACGATTGTTAACACTGAATTTTTCATAAGCCGCCACTATAGTTTGCGGCAAGGGTACTTAAAGTGGAAGGCATTAGCCTTGTACACCCGTGTAGAGTGTCTATTCATTTTCCCCCCAATAATGCTGGACATTATTTAACCCCCGGAGTTCTTGAACCGGAAATAACGTGTATCCTATACTATAGAGTATGGTGTCAGTGGCCTAACCGGTGAATCGCGTGGCGGTAAAACACCGCGGCCACTCTCTTTATCGTTCCCTCCCTTTTAATTCATACATGGTAATATTTAGTGAGATACTTGTTCGGGAAAGTCCTCAGACACGCGTGTTTTCGACCTTTTAATTGCACCACCTAATGAAATCTCTATCTACGAGATCGCTTATCTTACTTAACTCATTCAGACGAAATAACAAGCTGGACTCGTAGTGCTCGAGTCAAGCCAAGATATATTAGGCTTTATTTATTACGGGTATTTATAGTTTATTCTTATTTTCGCATTAATTAATATAGGGATGAAGATAACCAGAGGTAGCCTTGAAATATTCGCAGTCGATTAACCATAACTTCTCAAAGTAATTCAACATTGACGTGCGATCCGAATAAATATTAAATGCGAGGCAATATCACACGAAAGAATGTTGCATCGAACGGCTTCCAACAGCCATTTTTAAACGTCGTATATATCAAAGAAATTAGATCGGACAAGTGATTCGTGAGACGCGATCCATCCTCGAACACGGAAAATAAATCCTCTCCAGTATTTCCAGCGAAACTAAATAATTCCAGGGCAAACACACATTATAACTTATACCAGGCCACATTTCATCCCGAAATCCCATGAAAATTTTACGGGATCTTAGAAACACCGTGATATAAAATCCATGAAAATTGCGGTGAAATTTTGATGATAAAGACACCAATCCGTCGGTGGATTCTTGATGATACAATGTACGTAAAATACGACTATTGTCGGATAAAAAACATTGTGTTCCTTGGGGTAGATATCGCTATTTTATGTACAATTTTTATGTTTCTTCTTCTCTGGAATTATGTTACTTCGTGTTCGTAAATTTCCTCGAATTTTGCGAGCATCTTCGGATGATGAATCATTTGAGATTTGTTAGAATTAAAATACTTTCATTTTAATTCCATTCTACTTTATTAGAATAAAATAATATCGAGACGAATAGAATTAGCATTTAAATAGATGAATATTTTTGTACCTTAAAGTGGTCGAAGTTATTTCATTTTAATTTTATGTAAACGAGTTATTTCATCGAAGAACAAATAACGTCGGAATTATAATGTATAATAAGCCGGGGAATATGATAGATTTTTAGGTTTGCTGAATTTTAATATCACGTAAAAATGTATTAAAGAGGGTGCTCGGTGATTCCAATGCGAAGTTACTTTGGGTCACCATGGAAACCATTACGGTTGATGAAAATTTGATTTCCAGCATGGATGAAATTTTCGAAGAGCTTAATGCCGTGGTAGAAAACAGATAATAAACTCCATGGGAATAATCGAGGTAAAATAATGGCGGTTTCGCGGTGAGTAACGATGGAGGAAAATGAAATTCTAGTATCTTTTAGAATCTCGTAAAAACAAGTCGTTAAGAAAAGTTGGTGCCATATGAATCGCCGTTTCCGCCAAAAAGATCGAAACTTTGCCGTCGTATTTCGAAATAAACATATTCGAAAATCGAATTAAAATTCTGCCACCCCCTCCACCCATCGAACCATCTTAAAAACAAATCGTTAAGGGAATCCATATTGCGAATTCCACTGATATTCTTCGTAAAGGGGACGAATTTTATTCGGCATGAAATATTATTCGAAATAGTCGGTCGTTCTTCACTTTTAAAATTGAATTGAATTTCTGACGAATTTAAGAAGAGACTCGTTGACTGATGTGTCATTAATAATGACTTTCACCGCACGCTACCGGAACCGGAAGTCATTCTGTATCGGAAAATCGAGTCTAAATGCTATTACATATTCTGAAATCCATTAAAAGTATACTAAAAGAAGGTGATCACTATATTCCATTGTGAATATAATTTCGTAATGGAATAGATAATAACATGATAATAAAAATTAGCTGGCACTTTCTCCGAATTACTTTTACATTTCTCTAAACATTGAATCCCAAAAGCCCAATTAAATTTAATAAATAATTATTCCAAACAAAGTTTCCCATCGCGGTACAAATAATTATATACAACTGCAAATTATCAAAATATATTAAATGATGGAGAATAATATCTGAAATTAAACAAAATCAACGACCAATGATTTTACACACTTAAACGTAAGTTTAACTTAAACTCTCAGGATTCTCTCGCATCCTTAACATTCTGTTAGTAACAAATTTTTGTATATTAAATCTTCTTAATCATAATATCAATTGCATCGATCGAGGGAAGATTAACAGTGAATCGCGGAGGATTTCGCAAGAAAGCGAGTTAAAGTCGTGCGTCTTAGAATCGGGCAAAAATAAATCTGCTAAGAAAGTCCGTAGCGAAACATGAATGGCATTGGCGCCATTCAAGAGGAAGGTGGTGTGCTGGCAGCTGATAGTATCTGGAATTGGCTTCGGACGAGTCGGACGACTCGAACGATTCAAATAACTCGAACGATTCGAACGATTCGAACGATTCGAACGACTCGGTGATACCAGCCACATGATCTATATGTAGCATGATCAATTGCTCTTCGATCCTAACGACGGTCGAGTCTACACCGTGATAATACTTATCCATCACCCCCGACAGCCATATCCAGAAAACTATACCATCATATTTTACTTCGCCATATTCTACTTAAAGTATTAATACTACTTGCTTGGTCATCGTATTAATCCTAACGAATTATTATCTTTTTAAACATTTAGAATTATTTACGCGCTCAAAATCGTCCAAAATTAGAGAGAAGTTATGGAAACTATCGAGCAATTTATTATTAATAACTCTTGCAATTTTTATAACAAAGTCATATTTTCGTTAGTTACACATTGGGAGACCATTGAAGCAAATGGGATGCATTTTGATAAAATAAATATTGCATTGTAGAAAATACAGTATAATACCATTAGTATTACTATAAATACAAAATAGTAATTCAGTATCAATTAATCAATGGATTTTAATACAAGTTTCTTTTATGAATGAACTGAATGAGTTGGATGGTGTTTTAATCAAAGTGAAAACCTAACAAGATTATGTTCGAACGTAACCCTAAAAACCGAACAAACTTCTCAAACGACTCAATATTAACTTTCCACTCCGTTAATTACATTGTACTCTATTGAAGTTAATAGAGAATTTCGCCATAATTTTCCGTAATATATTCGCAAATTAGCGGGGTTTCAAAGCTGCGCAAATATAACCTTCACAAAGTACATCTCTCCGAAGCTATGTTAATAATTGTAGTTATTGTAAAGTGTAGAAATAGTTGACCGAATCAAATATATCCCTAATATGTATAAAATTTCCAATCTTTTTAATGTTACGATGACGATGTAAAGTAACTAACGTATCGTAAAGCACGTGAACAGTTTTGTTTTTAGATGTTATATACATACATGTTACAAATGCGTAGCTCGAAGTATCGTGTAACCTCAATTTCGGTCCGGCACTGTGTACCGGTAATGTGTTAACATTTAAATTTGGGTTAAATTCGGTTCGATGATAAAAGTCAATGAAAGGGGAGAAGAATATCGGGCAGGTTTCCGGATAGATCGCGAGAAACCTTCCGCGCTATCTACTTCCCATAAACATGCGGAGTGTGTCCGATCAATAAACTGCTGGCCTCCGCCAGCAGACTCTCTCCGCCGTGTAAGCCTCGCATCTTGCGGAGTCGCGGTTTCGCTAATGCAAAACAGACCCCGCGGATACGCATCGTCTTTTTCACTACCACCCTTCCATTCTCTTCCTACACCCCCGCAAACCCGCAAATAAATGAATACCTTCGACAAAGAATTCGAAGGAAGAATCGACACTGATTATTCCGCGTTCTCCCTTTCAGAAGGGCTTAAGGAGCGCAATGGATTATCATTGTCCTATATTCGAGCCCGGTGAAAGGAGCGAGGAGCTGGTTTCTCGGATGAAAAGCGATTAATTAATCGGTAATTGTTCGTGGATTTAAAGGCCCGTTTCAATGCGAGGCTGTCTGGGAATGATTTGAAATGATTCGTTTTGAGGGTGGACAATTTTGGAGAGTTGTTTTGGGTTAGGTTTTTTTCTTAGGAATTTTTAAGTGCTTCTTGGTTCGCCGAGGTTTTAGACGTGGATTTAGTTGTGTTTTGTATGTAGATGTAGTGAAGTGAATAATGGTTGGATTTAATGTTGGAGTTTAAGGTAAATGATTAGTTTGTTGAAGTTACTAAAAATATGGTAGACGTCGAGGATTATTGCAGTGTTTATGTAATATTCGTTATGCAATAACGTTTCGTAATAGTATCGTTAACATTACAGTTATCAGTATCACTGTAATAACTTATTTTGCATTATAATACAAACATTTAAATCAATTACAATACTAACCACGATTCATAAATTAATAAAAGAAATTAAATAAAAGAGAAAATGCAAAATACGTTAAGAAATGACAATTACCAGATTGATCCTTTTTATCAGTGTCTCTGGAGTATTCGGGTGATTAGTATTTTTCATGGAATTAGTGGTTTTTCCGCGAAGCAGTCTGTTTTCCTCGGAGATAAGGAGAGGATTAGCTTAAGCCAGTTACTACCGCGAGGTATTTAATCCGGGATTTAGTATTTCTTAGAAATTCAGTTTTTCCACAAAATCGGGTAATATATTTTCACGATAAAATTCCGGAGGTTTTTTTAAGCGTCGGAAATCGCGTACGATAAGAAACTAATCCGGCGCATTGAGCCTACTTATTATTACAGAATTATCCGATCGAAAGGGATTTAATTCGGCTGGAAAAGACATTCGAATATAGCAGAGACTTAATCCCGGGTATATAACCTATATATAATCATATCGGATTAATTCGACTGGAAATGGAATTTATGTCTTCGTTTGGGATCAAGCCACAAAATGATGAACAAAGATCGAATAAAAATAAAAATGATGTCTGTTGGTATGTATTTTATGTTCTCACCGTAATGTATCGCAGACATTTTTTATACGATATTAATATCGATAATATTAACAATATATTGATACATTAATTTTGTGCTATGAAATTGATTTTATTTGGAATTTTCTTTTTATATATATTCTCGGAATATTTCGGCTAATTTTATCTCGAGAATCTCGAGATTGAGTTACCACGAAGAAAGTCGATTGGCTTCATATCAGATCCTTTGTGTCTTCGAATGCTAAAACACTCCATCATTCCACCCTCGCGAATCGATACTTTCATCCACGACACGCGTAATTGCTTCTTTCAATTATCTTATCACGATCCCTTTGTGGAATGGAATCTAATACCGTGATATATATAGATAATAATTAGAATTAACGGATCACGTGGATAATAATTAAAATTTTACCTCGCGTTAATTATATTCCTGGCCTTTAAAAAATTATATTTGAAATGTGGATAAATGATTGATACTACGTTGATAATAAGGCTATTACGATATCCAGGAATTAATTAATTTGATATTGAAAATTGATTAACGGGATACGCGAAGTTGAATAACTACGGAATTTGATGTGTTATCAATGATAATGTGTGTCACTGTTATGGATATTAACATCGTATTAAAAAGAGTATAAAATATAATTCATAATCATATAAAATATCTTCCAAATAAAGGTAACTTTATAGCACAGAATTAAATTTATAGTTTCATTTTCTGAAATCTTTCCCGACTTACATTGTACAATGGACATAAATAAATCGATTAATTTATTTCTTCCATCCATCCTTTTTTTAAGGATGTACACATAAATCTACAAATATAGTTGAAAATATAGATTTCGCTGTAAAGAAAAGCGAGCGTGTCACAAGGCTCAACTGCGAAATTAATGAATTTTGAACTCATGCAAAATTCTTAATTTGCCCGACATACATATATTCGGCCAACATAGAAATATATAAATTGTGGATAATTTCCACAAAATATTCGAGTAGGAATATCTTTTGGTAGCGAGAGGAAGAGCGAGAGCGAGAGCGAGAGTTGGTTGGCTGACATTAAAACAACCGAATAAAGGAGCCGACTGTCGGTGAATTTGTATGCAAGCTCGGCTCTATTTCGTTAAAACTGTAAACGCGTTTTCTAAATGGAAGCGCAAAACATTCGAATGCCCGGTACCTCTTCCCGTTCCGCTTTATATTAAAATGACAACGGAAGAGGCAAACTGCTGCCGAGAATTTTTGCATCCGAGTGCAGTTTTATTCCATTAAAAGCATGGAACGCGTCACCTAAAAGAGACGCTTCCACGGGAAATCTCGAATCTTTCTACGTCTCGTATCTTTTGGTGTTATTTGGTTGACACATAAAATCCTAGAGATTTCTTACTCGATTTTTCTCGTTTCTTATGTTCACCTGACACTAATGTTGAATCCATTGTCGATATTACTATCGGTTCTTATATTAAATAATTTTATAAAACGTTGCTTCTTTATGCACAAAATCTTCAAGAATTCTTACTAGATTTGTATGGGGTTTATTATTACCTAACATTAAAATATGCCTAATAATTTTATGGAAGGAAGACCGATAAACCGCCGTAATTTAACGAAAGCCAATCGAATAAAACAGAAATTTGGGAGGTTCTCATTAGCGAGACTGCGCGTGAATTTTAATGAATTATTATTTCACCAATGTTTTATATATACGTGTAATACTGGACGAACTGAAATAACAGATTATCCAAATATTGGTGAATCCACTATTCCCCGAACGTTTCAATTTGTCTGACCGTTAATTAACGTAAATATATGAATCTGCGTGGCAAGCAGTAATTACTTGAGGAGGAAGTAACGCTTGATCGACATGTTTGGAGAAATCAAATCAAAGTGATCAACGCGTCCAAATAGTTCGAACAAAGTAGATATTCCGAGGGTGAAGAATCGATTCCTCCGATTCCCCCAACGCGTATGAATTTCTGATTAAACATTGTTTGTATGCATATTGTGTTTCAGTATTGACTTTGTAAGTCGTTTAATGGAGTTGCGTGATTTCCACCGTCTGCTATGTTTTATTCGATAGTTCCGAACGTATTCGTCGATGGTACCAAAAGAATATCCAAAGAAAAGGATACCTTGAAACTATTTACTTGCCCAGTGTAATATTTTTTTAAAGTGAACAATTTATTTATTATCGATATTCATATTATTAAAAGGGTACTTTGAGTGTCCTAGTTAGACATCCTTTTGAAGAAGCTTTCGTGAAAAAGGACTCGAATAGAATCCTCGAGAAAATGCTCAGAATTCTAGGACACGTGAAAGTCTTGTATTTCATTCCAGAGGGGTTGAAATATTTCTCACAATTAGGGAGTGACGCGTACCAAATTTATCGGAGGAGGAATATTAAGGAAAATAAAATCTTGGAATAAAAGATTTCAAATCTCAAAAAGAAGCTTTAATGTTACAAGAATTTCCGAGCAGAAACTTGATGCCAAGAACTTTGAAATGGCAACTTAAACATAAACCAACATTTTAACCTGTTAACTAAGGAGCTCCTCCAAAAAACATCACGGGGATATTTACAATTTTATGCATATAAATTTAATTTCAGATAATTCTACTTTAATTTATGATCATCGAGAATGTTGCAAGTGGAAAGGACGAGTTATCTTGCCATCTCCGGTTAACAGGTTAAGGACGAAAATCCGGATGTTTGTATATTTCAATATCCCTGATGCAAACGGAAATACGCGTGGGTTTTGTAGCCTGATCCGATGAGAATAAGGATAGATAGGTTTTATCTCTGGTATCCGAAATCGCAAACATTGGGACAGAAGAGGGGAGGGTGAATTTGCGTGCTCGCATCTGGTACGGTACGCGTGCGGATAAGTGCGTTCGAGGGTTCTTGTCTGTGTACAGAACAAGCCCCGATAGAAGCTCGTGGACTTCCTACACAAGCAAATTGGCTTTCTCTGGCTCCTCATCATTTTCCATTATCGATACCCGATTAGCGATACCGATATATTCACCCGTCCCCTCGCCCGCCCCTCCGACGTCAGCCTACAAGAAACGTTACTTATGATTACCGATAATTGCCATATCCAGTCTCCTTCGCCCGTAAAATAGTGGCATTCCTAACTAATATTAACGCATGCGTATGATTTTAATTGAAAGACCCTCGGCGGGATCAATAAACGAAGATAGTTGGATTAATTGAACAATAGAGTGGAAAGGAGTCCTCCATTTTTTTCGGAGGATCGAGTCAACCGTAGTCAGTTATTTGGGAGCGCCTTTTGCTATTTCAATCGAGGGTGAACGGGATGCGATGAATCTACCCTTCGATAGACAATTTCAATTTTAACCGACATTTTTTATCATCTTTTAGGATGCTTGATTTTTTATATATCACTTTTGCGGAGTCTGTGATGCTGGCTATGTTTCGCGATCAAAGAGTATTCGATGAAATATCGCCGTGAAAGATTATTCAAATGAGAGTTGTAAATGTTTGTTGAATATTTTATACCAAGGATATAAAGCTTTCGGTGAAACGATTTATTTGTTAGATATTTCGAGAAAATACATTCGCGGGAATACATTTTTCATGAGAGTAATAATAATTTTATTTTACTCGATAGGAATTTAAAAATGTATAACCCACACAAATTATATAATTAAATTATTCGAATCCCCTTTATCATTTTATAACACGTGAAAACATTTCAATATAGGAATTCAATATATTCCATATATTCGCATAAGAAAATGATTTCGCATCTTCGGATATTAAGAAAGATTTTATTGGCACCGTAAATCCATGCAACGTAAAAGGAATTTTTGATTCCAGATCAAAGAAGAAGAAGCAGAAGAAGAAGAACCCAGAGGTGCGAAGGCGCGAGTTAGGAAAGTGAGTGGCAACAGAAGGCAGGTGGAATCCGATGATCCTACTTTATACTAATTCAAGGAGATTCGGGAAAGGGAGGGATTGAAAGGGAAGAAGGGAGAAAGGGAGAAAGAGGAAAATCGTGAAAGTGTCAGGGACGTCGATCAGAGAGAGAACAGGCTCCTTTCGAATTCACTGTTCCGACGATACGGGCGATCGATCCAACGAACCTAGTGAGCCTGGAGACCTAAATCGCCGTGACAATCCACCCTTACATCGACTCCGCTCCCACCCATTTCCTTTCGTTCTCCAACCCCACCAACCCCGTGCCCACCTCCACATCGACACCCATTCTCACCACTCGCCTCGAGGTTTTTGCTTCTTGTCGACGATTCATCACCTTCGACCGATGATAATGCATCAACCCTAAAGGGCACAAAAGTATCAGGGACTCATAACTTCGGGCGATACTCAAAGAAGGTATACATCCACCACCCTAACATTCTCATTGACCTAATGGAATCTATAAGGCGGTTTATAAATGACTTACAATCTCCCATCATAAGTTCCATTCAAATAGACAAGTCATTGAATCAAAATAATACTTTTCTTCCAATAAACGATATACTATTATGAATGTTTTCTATCATATTTATTATGATAGTTGAACTATATCAATTTTATTCAACGAAGATGGACTTCTAAAGTAAGATGCGATAGGTCTAATTAAATCATTTTAAACCATTAGAAATTATGAAGATAAGAAGATATTAAAAAATACCGAGAGGTAGAAGAATAAAATTTCAAGAATCGATGGAAGGGTAGATTCAAAGAAGGGTGTTTATCCACAATTGAAATCGAGGAGGTGTTCTCGAGCGTGAAAAGGGGACAGATTGAAGAAAAGGACATTCGAATCCCAGGATACAATAGACCGTAAAGGTAAAAGTTTGCAACGCGACAGGTTCTCCGAAGAAGAATCACTTGGCATTGCGAAAGCGAGCTGTTGATTCGGCACACTGAGAGACATACGCGGCAGATTACTTCCGTTTATCTATTGGTCTATCGATGATCCACGGTTACCTTCCCCATTTTCTCATCGACGGACTGTGAATCTGATTTACATCGGGGCTTAATAGACAATCAGCTGGTCCACCCGATCGAGCAAATTGTTTCGATCGACTGCCACTTCCGTCGGGCGTTCGGAGCTAATCGAACTCCGTCTTGCATCCTAGTTACAGTGATTTCATTAGTTTTTTTACAGGTATTTTAATAGTCCTGATACTCTTGTCCTGTATCAGGAGCTAATCGATTCGTGTGACACGAAAAAGGAAGAAAAAAGGCCGAGGCCCGAATCGACGCGGTCACCAAAAAGATACGACGTCAATGTCAACCCCGAGAAAATTGACCTATCGACGGATTACTTCCGGTTGCATTCCTGGTATTCGAAAATTGCTTTGCATGCTTGTCTTCGATATTCGATTATTTCTTTTTCTTTTTCCTTCTCTCGACAGTATTCCGACTCTATTGGACTTCGAATAGAAAGTCGATCGATGGTGAATTGTCCTAGGAATTATGGAAATGTTATGTTTCGTTGAGTCGCATAAAGATGATGGTTAATAAAAGAACGAATACGTGAACAGCGTTCTCCGCGAACGCATCGCATGATGGTTGGTCGAGTAATGGCACTACTGAATTATTTCCCAGCCAATAAAGTGGTATAACCCATGCAATAATCAGACGCGGTCGGACCCGAATCTGGATGCTCCGCAGTTGCTCATTACCGCATTGAAACCGTATTAAATCATATTTTCGGGACCACAGAAATTCTATTGCAATGGCGCTGATATAATTTTGTAGTTATATAATGTTCGTAAAATATCCACAACATTGGAACTTACACGACGCCCTACGCCTTCTCTATCGAAATTAATAGTTGAATGTTACTCAAGTAATGTTATCCTTATTATTTCAGTATTATTTTGTATAATATCATTTCTATTCAATCAATGCGACTAGAATATTATATCTTTTATCATCCATAGAAGTATCAACAAAAAACATCAATAATTCCGTAACTCGCACAATGAGTATTTCCAAGTACGAAGCGCAGAAAAATATCATCCCTTAACGTCGGTATACGGTGTCCCAGAAATCAGATACCCAAGAAAGTTTTTCAATGCACATTACATAATTCATTCGGTTTCCATTGACTGCGATAACTGCAGTCCGAGTTTCGATCTCCTTTGTACGTATATCGAAGGTGTCCTATTAAGGGTGGAAAGTAGCATGTCCCTAAATCACGGGAGCCGAAGCTCCAGTTGAATATCGACGAGGCAATTTCGACTGGGAGTTATTTGTGATTTTTTATGAATGCTGCTGGTGTCTGGGCCGGCTAAGCGTTCTTCAGAAGCAAAAGGGAAAGAGTATAAGAGAAGAGAGATAGTTCGGAGAAATTCTATGGGTAAACGAGAGAAGGAATAAAAGCAGCGGGGAATCGCGAAATGCTTGGCTCGCATTCACGTTAGTTCCAACCGTCCATTGTCCGGGCGCACAATGGGAATCTTTCTACCGACGCTTGTTGCTCCGATGCTAGCTCCGACTAAACTTTACCCACCGACCACGTGCCACCCTCGAGCCCTCCGGTTCCACCCCCGGAGCACCGTAATTTCGCGCACAAACGGACCCGTATACACACCGAAACCAAACCCTACCACTCCGCTACCTCCACTACCAACGGAAAAATACCTAGAGAGTGGTATTAACGTGGTAGTCGGTATCCTACGAGCACAGTGCCAGTCGCCTGGGGATAGGTCAATCAATGACCTATTTAAGGTGCCTTAGGATCCACCTCGTTATTTCTTCCAGCAAACACGATGCCACTAAAAACCTGCTATCTCTAATTCTCTTCTTAATCCTTTGATCGACACGACCTTATACCTTTTCTCTATTGATCTGTCCTTTAACTTAGCTCCTCGGAAGTCTAACTACTTTGCTATATTCGAAGAAAAAGTAACTTCTCGATTGATCGAAGATGTTGTTTATAGTTTAAGTATACCTGCTATTCTAGTTGTTTATAGAAACTTGCCAGGATTGAATGATTAATGAAACGTTTTGTGGTGTTTTATTAGCTGGCGGATGGAAATGCGATGTGATATAATCGTGAAAAACGTATGGGGCTTTTCTTATGTAAAAATCAATGGTTTCGCGGAGTACGTATTAGAAATGCCGAAGCAATATGGTAGAACTCTTAATGGGTAAAGCTTGCATTAAAAATACCTTTGGAGCAAGGTAAGAAAAAGAGCGAGGCTGGTTTTAACCCGTAAGAATTTACTGGGCAAGCGCAACCTTGTACTCACGAGGAGAGAATAAATTCGTAATGGAGATGTATTCGAGAACTTGATATAGCGGCAACTACGCTCGTCGGAGCTATCGAATCTTGCATCTTTCATTCGGTAATCCCGGCCAGACTAATACCACCCCAAAATAATAACAGAGCAAAACGCGAGGTGGATGATTGCATTAATGTTTCAATACACGTTTTACAGGGGGACAGAGAACAAAGTTAAGGTAACATTTTCTGCGACATACGGAAAATAGAAAAATCGATATCACCAGTCGACGAAGAGAGGTCCGAAGATCAGACCTGAAGGTAGATTCCAAAAGGATATGGATTAGTGATGAGCGCGAGACACCAGTTGCGCGGACGTGTAGTCTGGTCGAGGTATCGTAGAGCAACCGGTACGAAACCAGGATAAGGTAATTCTTCTCCTTCCTCCTCTTCGTCGTCTTCATCATCGTCGTCATCGTCGTCATCGTCCTCGTCGTCATCATCATCGTCGTCGTCGTCGTCGTCGTCGTCGTTCTCCACATCCTCCATAACCCTTCTTCTATGAGTAGGCTGACGACCACCTCCATCTTCGTCCTCGTCGTCCTCCAGGTCACTGAATTCAGCTACGTCGCTGTCAGAACCCTGTTCACCGGTTCCTGCTCCGCTGGCTTTTGTTGCCGAGCGGTACCGACATCCCTCGGAATAATGCAACGACATTCTTCCACAAACTGGTGTCCTCTCCGTGACTCGTGGCCTTTGACCTTCCTCCTCAGACCAAGAGTGACTCGGTGGTCCTGATCAGTGATTGACGAAACTGAGAAGAAGGCTCGTCGCAAGGAAGATTTCTCATCGCGCGGTATCCAGGTTCCTTGGTGTTGTAATCGTGGAAGTCGGTGCCGTTGGTCTAAGCGACAAAGTCAACAGTTGCAGCAGGTACGACGGAGGCATCGAGGATAGCGTTCGAGTCAATTAATTCTTGGCTCATCGGATACCGAGTCATAGAATCAGGGATAACGATGGGAAACTTCCGTAAACTTCTACCGGTAGAAATATCCGGTACTGGTTAATCCACCCTTTCGAGATCGAAGAAGCTGTCGAGTATCCACCGGCCGCATTTTGCGCCGGATCCAGAGAGCGGTAGGTGATACAGGTGCGTGAGCGTATACCTCTTGGTGCGCTTGTCTGCCCTTCTTACCTGCCACTTTTTTTTATCTCAAATGCCTCCACTTTTTCTCGATCATCTAGCTTGACGCAAGAACGATCGTACTCGAAGATGATACCGATAAGTTGCAGTAGGTTTCACTGGATTGAAAAATATCGGAGAACCGAAGAAAACGAAAAGTTTGGAGTACCGTGTGACACATGCAAAATTCCTCGAGGGAGAGACTCCTGGGGTGGCAAAATATAAGCGGGAAGCGTGAGTAGCGCGTGGCACGTCGCGTGGCTGTTTAGAGTAAGGACACCAGGGTATGTTTTTTTTCCACCGAGAGGATCTCTCCCTCCGTCCGCGGTTCACGGATCGTGCAAGCTGGGAGAGAAGCGCGCGAGACTGGAAAATAGAGTGACAGACGTGTCGGATCTGTCGGGCCTGCAATCCGAAAACGTACTCGCCGACGGTGCCCGGCGCAGCGTCGACCGGTGACTGAAAAAAACGTCGAACATCCTCGTCGACGGTACCAGACGCATGCGCGGCCCATTCGCCTATATATCCCTCGCTCATCCGCTCCGTGACCTCCAACATCCTCCCTCGAGAAGATCAGGAGATCCTCCTACTCCTTGACTCTCCTCCTCTTAACTTTTTCTGTTCACCCAGCGACATCGTACCAGATAGCACTACAGCTTGAGAGAGGGAGAGAGAGAGAGGAGAGAGAGAGTTAACTAGGGGTAGGTACAAGCCAAATTAGAGTAAGCCACCCGCAAACACCCCGAAACTTGCCACCGCGGGTCCTTGAGATCTCGCCGCTTTCGCTTTCATTATCAATTGACAGACACGCGTGCTTTCTTTCTTCAAGGTGAGCTGCTTACTTAACATCACTGACATTGCAAACATTCTTTGCCTGAAGATTCTAAAGGGACGGTTCTTCCGTTGTTGTAATTACAGCAAGAGATACCTGCGCACAAACATCGTGGTTCTAACGTACCAAAGGGGTGAAGTACAAGGGCCAAAGTCACTTAAAATTAGACTCAATTTAGTGGACTTTTTTAATGAAAAGCCAAGTAGGTTCACGTTTCCTGAAAGGTCACTATTAAGGAGGAACTTCCAAAGCTTTGTTAATGGTGTTTGTTTATTGATTTGTATAACAGCAGCTATAACTTTAGCATCAATATGGTACACCACTTGGGAATGGAATGATAATTTCGTGGGACACGAATAATGTCAATTAAAGCCAATAAATATCGGGTTCGATAGCTTCTCTTTGCAAATCTTTCCTGTAGAACACAGGGGGTCTATTTTTGGACGGAATTCGCGAGGAGATATTTCGAGGGGCGCTGTGTTACGTGAGTTCCGACAAAAGTCTGTTGATGATCAAAGATGAGTACGTGGTAAACGTTCAAACCCGGTATAGTCCGGAAACGTTCAAATTCGTTGGATTACGAATGCGCCGTCGTCGACCTTAATCAACTCAGGAAATGTCGAAAATAGAAACTATCGCGCGCGCGCGCGCGCGCTTCGCCTTCACGGTACTGTCAAGTGGCCGCTACAATCTGGCTGATTTCATGGTCCATTAAAATCTCTAAATTCTAATGATCCAGGGAACAGTACATCTTACAATGTCAGATCTTTATTCAAATTAAATTTACATTGAATTGTCTTTACATTTCTATTGAACATCTTAAAATTACAATCAACATCACAATTCATCCTCGCCGTGTGGAATACAATAATTCATAACAACCGCCGTTGTTAATTAATAAAGATAAACGGTTTCCGTAGATTCGATTAACTTTATTTAAATACGTTCATCTATTTAGAACGCTAGGAGAACATGGAACATTAACATCATCATTGAGATGCTTATTAGCGATTTACAAGAGCAATACGTATCCCACATAGCAAATTCTGTGTTGCAATGAGACACAAGTTTAAGCATCGAACTGATTTCATACTATTTGGCATATATAGTCAGTTGTTTTTTATTGGCGTTCATCAAGAAGCTCAGCGAGTCCGTTTGGGCACGTAACGGGTAAAGAGCATGTATGATGTCGGCAAACATAAACTGTAGCACGGCCATCCTGCTGCTTCATCTTTCGAAGAAACTCGTTCTTGCGGAATAATATATTGTCCGGTTTCGACTCATCAGCTAACAGTAGAACCCTCCCTGGTATTAAACGGCTGTATATTACGCGGCGTAAGTCATTCGTATCTTTGGCATCCTGCTTGCCCGCTATATAAATCTGCAAAGGCAAATTTACGCACAGTAATACCGAGAACCCATAAAACCTCAAAGAACATATCCCATAGTAGTACACTTGACAAACTGCATTAACATCACTCCTGTCATACCTGTGTCATGCTATCTTGAGAATGAAGTAACGCGGATGTAAGTTGAGGAATCGAGCCCGATCTTTGCATCAATGCCGACCTAAAAGACTTAAACATTCTTTCAGCTTTATCTTTAAACTCACTGCGACCGAAATAAGCTGCGAGTCTCAGTAAGTTTCCTGCGGCAATGGAATTACCGGTTGGCTCTGCTCCGTCGTGAACTGAAATGATTAAGACGAGAATTTATTTAAAACAATGAACATCCTTTTTTCTTCAGTTTCACTTGAATCAATATCACGACTACTTGTGCACCTAACGCAACTTCCTAATACACATCACAGTTGCACGAAATGAAACATTGAGCAGACGCCGGGATAAATATTTGGACGCCATCGACTTTACTGGAGAATGTAGTTTCCTTTGATTTCATAGCTCACCAGAGCTACTAATACTAGACTACTACACGCACACTGTTAGCACACGAAAACTTTAATCGCCCGGCTAAAATTACCGCGAAAAGTGCTTAAGCGTACCGTCCTTCAGCCTAAGAATTATTGAAGAATCCTTCGTCGTGGTAGAGAAGTAACCACCGCCCACTTCGTCCCAAAAGAGTTTGTCCTGAATATCTTGCAATTCCTCCGCGAGTTCGAGCCAATGGTCATCCAAACATGCCTCGTATAAATCCAAGAAGCCTTTTATTACGAAAGCATAATCATCGACGAATCCTTCTATGGGCACGCCCCTATAAATTCGATAATGAAATTAAACCCGCATGTACCTGCTGATCGTTAAACCAAAACGTACCCTTGCGTAATTAAATCATTTTCACCGCGGTAACAAGTACGTAGTAAAACTTTATTGTCCTTATCAAAAAGATAACGTTCTATAAACTTTGCAGCGTCTATCGCGTACTCAATGTACTGATTATTATCTAGCACTGTTCCCCCGCGGGCAAAGCCACTTATCATGAGACCTATCAATAAATGCATTATTGTAGTGGAGGAAGCACGATGGTATAAAATAGATTAATTGATTATTATAATTACCATTCCACGCGGCTACTATTTTGTCATCTAAGTGAGGTCGCGGTCTAGACGATCTTGCTGTGTAAAGAATAGAACACGCTTCTTTCAAATACTTCTTTGTGTCCTCGATACTCAAGTTAAAATGTTGTGCTGTCTCGTCAATGCTATCAAGCACGATCAAAACGTTTTTTCCTTTCAGTTCATTATGAGGATCCTAAGAGTGCAGATAACTAATGAAATAAGTACTATGCCATTTCCTAATTATATTCGTCACTTACTTGAAATTGACTCAAATTCCCAGCTTCCTTTACATTGTAATGATGACAAAATACGTCGGAAAGAAGGTGTTTGCTACTCGAAATTTTTTTAGTCAACAGCGACTTAATTTCTTTCATAGTCCATACATAGAATGCACCTTCTTTCTTTGCCTTTGCGTTTGGTTCAGGGTATGAATCAGCGTCTTCAGCACTGTAGAATCCTCCTTCCTAAAACAAATACCTGTGAAATTAAAAATTACCGAAATTGTTCGTTTAATTTCTGACATAGAAAAAGCCTTATACCTTGTGTCGTAGATCCCGTGCTACGTATGTTGCTATGTCATCGATTGTTTCGGCAAAAAGGTCTGTCTTCGTCGCGACAAATGCATCCGCGAAAGATTGCATCAATTGACCTTGATCATAAAGCATCTTTTCAAAATGAGGAACATGCCACATGCCGTCTACAGAATACCTTGAGAATCCCTAGTAAAATGGAACATATAACAGTACTAAATATGTTTAAATATTCGAGCAAAGGGGATCAGAAAAATGGGAATCCTTACTTGTCCCACATGATCATGTATACCCCCGTTAACCATCTTAGTTAAGGTATGTACACACATATGCAAACAACCAACTTCTTCATCTGGTTCCCGCGCGTACATGTGAAATAGAAAGTTAAAATTCACGGGTTGTGGAAACTTGGGTGACCACATATTGAATGTAGAGACAAACCCCCCGAAAGTCGGCTCAAATTGTTGCGCGAGTTGTTGGACGCACATTTGACTGATTTCCCGCACGGGAATAACCAGGTCCAGCTATGTTATAAAAAAAAACTTTAAATAGTAGACAATTCTCATATAATATCAGGTTGCATATATACTTGATATCTTACACTTGATGTACTTGTAGCATGCGAAATTTTTTCTAGTACTTTGATATTGTGTTCACCACATTCTACTATTTGAATTTTGCCCTCTTTCCACTGTGAAGAATTAAAATGGAGATATTAAATAATACAGTTTCTAATTAATGATGTAACATCTACATTAATAACATGGAATTATTATGTGCTTATACCTTTCTTGCTATTTCAAGTAGAACTTTTTTAAATCCCCTACAACCATATCTATCTTCTGGTGGGAAATATGTACCTCCAGATATTGGTTTTAAATCAGGAGATAAAAACACACTCATTGGCCAACCACCATGCTGTGTTGTTGCCTGTAAAACATTTTGATTTTACATAGTGTCAAAACACAGAATACAAATATTCTTAGTGGTAGTCTACCATTATAAAGGTCATATATATCCTGTCAATATCTGGCCTCTCTTCTCTGTCCACTTTTATATTAATAAAATTCTGGTTCATAATTTCAGCTATTTCCTTGTTCATAAAGGATTCTTTCTCCATCACATGGCACCAATGGCATGTTGAATATCCCACAGATAAAAAGATTACTTTATCCTCCCTCTTTGCTCTCTCCAAAGCTTCATCGCACCATGGATACCAATTTACTGGATTGGTAGCATGTTGCAATAAATAGGATGACTTTTCCAAAGCCAATCTATTCACTTTGGAATCCTTATGTTTAGTACTCTCTGTGGAGTCATTGGCTACTGTTGATGCCATCCTTACAGATAAATGAGAAGAAGACAATCTGTGTTGTTCAGACCTAAAAATTAGGACAGTTTTTAGCTTCTATCAGTTGATTTTTATGAAGTAATACATGAAGTAGACTGTCTTTTTTTTTAACATCTGATTGATTACATAGAATTTAATAATCTATGAATCTGGTAGGAACTGTTACCTGTCGGGCCGTCGTTCAGTAATTGATAAGGGAATGCTTGGTATTAAAAAAGATCCCGCGATACGATTATGGCCGTATCGGTTCTTAGATAATTCGGAAGCATAGCGAACCGTTGACAAGAAACCGCATCTTCCCAAAACCATACCACACCTCGCATTAAAGATTCATTCAACAGGACGTACTCGAAATCTATCGAAGATACAGACATTTTTTAATTCTCATAGAATATTGTTCGAAGTGTAAATCTTATCAAACGGTAATATTAATTTTTAAATACTTGAATAATCATCATAATAGAATAATCATTAAATATTCCATATTAAAAGGAAATAAATTACAGCCAATTGCAAACTACTTATGTATATTGCGTTGCAAGGATTTTATTAAAAGTATTCAGATAAACGTGTTGAATATGAAATTTGTTGATATTGAAAAAAATAGATCGTTCGGGTTCGCGGAAGGGGAATAGCCTTGTAAATGTTATTTGTGGCTTCAAGTTCATTTTTCCTTCCCTTTCCTAGGATTCTAAAGTAGCAAATTGTTTATTTAGACTTTAGACAATCGGTACGACATACACCGTGCAAATTTTCTCTGAAAACAAACATTTCCGACGATATGTGTTTAGCGCTACATTTGCAGTAGTCGCCCACCATATGTCCTAATCAAATTTTTTTTATTGATGCAACTAATAGGATGCATACGTTCGCCAAAAATAAATCGATTCGCGGCCGAAAAATATAATTAAACAATAGAAGTAATAGAAGTAATAGAAAGCAATACAAACTAATATAAGAATGGTTTTCTGCAGAAGGAATAAACAATAATTAATGGAAATTGCATTTCTAATAATTATTGACGAATTAAAAATTGTCGTTAATTATTTCGATATAAACTCCAATTCGCATTCATAATATTTTTAGACATATAGCATCCGACTACAGTTTTACTTTTAGTGAGCGGAATCGCCAAACGCAGAAGTTAAACAAAAGACTAATATAAATAATTCAATAAAGAAAGACAGTTTTAATCATCGTAAATTCATTAATGACATCCCTGAGGATCCCTGAGGATCATCGTCGAAACGTTGTTTGTTTATTTGGATTGCGTGTACGTTACGTAACATATTTCGCAGTTAGAACGTACTACAAAAATATACGTATGATAATTGGGACGAAGATTCTACCAGAAGTTGAATATCGAAAGAATGAAGAACGTAGCGATTAATTCCTAGGAAATATATCAATAAAGAATTCGCATGTGGTTTACATTATAGAACCACCATATTTATTTATATTCCTTATTATATACAATCGAGCACTGGTTATTACACCACATGCAAAATCGTTCGAAAATGGCGGACCTAAATTTCGCGTGATACGCGACGTAGACTATGATCGGGGTACAGCTAAGCATAACGATTAAGATTCAAATGATCCATGAGCAATTAATTCGTGAAGCATGAAAGGATCACGCTAAAATTATTACAGGCACGTGTACATACAGAAATAACAGAATCGTCCTGTGCAAGCTTCTTCCCTTTCAAAGGAATCTTTCCGGTGCTAAAGTTTACCGCAAGGTGGTAGATATCTAATTCACATGCCATGTAACTTATTTCGTTCCTGGCTAGTATATGTGTATATACACATAATAATGTGTGCAATTTTTCATTGTTTCATAACTGCACTTTCGTTCTTATACAACTGCTTTAATAATGTTCTTTTAAATAAGATAGGTTAACATACATTTCGGAAAGAAGGACATGAAAATCCCTTCCTCCTTCTTTTGCAGAGACATTACGTTTATACTTCTACTTGAACATACAATTTGTGCATGATGTTTTAAGAATGACAATCTCATACTAATGACTCTTATAGTCATATATTAAATATAAAGAGGTTTTTAAACAAAAATATACGATTATTGCATTTGCATGAAGAGGTTTAACTAGGGTATTTTAGCATTTATTTTCAACCGTTTGAATTGTGTCTCAAGTTTCAGGAACAAACAGCTACGTTTCTTGAAAGTAATTGCTTGCAGTTTCTGAAATTAGCATTATTGTACTGGCTACATTATAAAAAACCATAGATATTTTTTAATTGTTAGTATTTAGTGTTGCCAACGGCCACAAGATCAGAAGTGGTGGCGTGAACTACTCCACCCAGAAATTCTCTAAGGGATGTGTGGTTTTATATACATATAGACTCATCTGACTAAGTTCTGTTTGTATAGATGGAAATTAAAACTGTTTTGGCAGGTATTGAATGACAGGACTTTAAGACATTTTTTAAAACGGAATATGAATATGAAATATACGTACTATTTTGAGCGAGTCTATCACTAGTATTCGATAATATTATACGACGTAGGCGTATCTTAATCCTATGTTTTTTTCTCATGACACAAGATAAATTAAAGAAGTGAATTCTAAATAAATTACACTATTTGATTTCGACCATTTGCAACAAATTGGTTTTCATTATCGACTTAATCGGTTATACTTGTTGACGTTTAAATACGAACTAATATAAACAACCTGTTGTACGATTTTTCTGTAGAGAATTACTTAAATAATACCAGTGTTTTAATTTCAGAATTCTGTACAAATTGCAGAAGAATAGAATAGAATTTTGATAATACGATCGAAATTCTCGGTGAAACACATTTTTAGCAGTTCTAAATTATATAATAAGTAGAAAATAATGGCTGCTGTGCACAGAGAAGCAATACAAAAGCAAATTCAACAAGATTGGGCAAATCGTGAATACATAGAAGTTATAACAGGCAGTATTAAGAAAATAACAGATTTTCTTAATTCATTTGGTACTTTTTCCGAATATTTTTCAATGTAACATAACATAGTTTGAAAACTCAATTTTTTACAGGCAGACTAAAGACATTGTCTGATGTTGAAAACATGCTTTGTTTGTTTAGATATGTCTTGTAGGTCAAGGATAGCTGTCCTTAATGAAAAACTCACTACACTTGAACGCAGAATAGAATATCTGGAAGCTTGTGTAAGATCTATAAGCTTTCTAATGAATTTGGCATTACATTTAGTTAGGACAACCTATTGATCCCGGATCTGAGAGTACTTCAATTTTTAGCTTTACGAAACATATGTATTATTGTATAAATGTACATTTGGGATTTGCAGGTTACCAAAGGAGAAACATTAACATAAACCAATTGCAGATAATATTCTTTATTCTCTGCATAACAAAAAATGTACACATACTAAGTGAAAGAATAAAGATACAATCCTGATTCTAGATTCTTAACACTAAATCTCATTGTCTTCTTAAACAGAATGACATATGTCATTTGACAATGGTTAATGCTTTTCATCAGTCTTTCCTATGTCGAATAAAGACATGTTATGTTCCCTGGCATACATATTAGTTGAAGGTGTCCAATTGACAGTGGGTAGACCCAAATTTATCATATCCATGTTCATAATACACAATGACTTGTATATGTATGTCAGTGGTACACCTAAGAAGATCAACAACGTTACAGGTTTCCAGCCCCTTTGAAAAGCATGAAAGAAGGGTGCAATTGTGAACACTAGAACAAATAGAAGTTTTTAAAAAAACAATAAATTTCGCCATTAAGAAATAGACACATCATTAAGTAGCTGGCAGTTTCACATACCGGACAGTGTATAATTGAACGCGTCGTCTTTCTTTCGAAAACGTGTAAGTGCATAAACCGAGGAAGCATAGCAAGCAGGAAGCAAAGTCATCGGCGTCACCCAATATGCACAGTAATTGAAAAACCCTGTGGACAAATTGGAACCCCTCACAAGACCAAGTGCAACAGACCCAAGAAATCCATATTTAGCGTGGCCGATAACTTTTCCAAGTGGATCGGTTCCATCGGGTCTTCTTCGCGGGTGAAACCGCTCGAAGTACCAATTTATACCCATTGTTCGTGCTCTATAAATTAGTATTATTTTAACGTGTTATATGACACCCGTAAATCCGCCATTAAAAAGTTTATATTGTCCCGAAGTAATCGCCTTATAAACTCGTACTTTTAAAGATATCTCAAATATTACTAGTCGCCAATTGCTTTTCGGAAAAGTTACACCTTCATATTGTCGTATACGGAAAAAGCGACTGCTTCACGTATGACACTGTTTAGGAATAAAATAAGTGAACCCTCTATTTCTACACTCATGCACCAAGGGGCGCTGAATTAAGACTTCCAAATAATTACAAATTGGTATGTACGACTTTGAAAATTATTATGCCATAATTGTCAGATATTTACTTATTAAAAACGCTTTACATGGACTATACAATTTGCCAATAAGATGCCCGTCTTAAAAATGAACTGGTACCCCAAGGAACACTGAATTACATAACTTGTACCAAACCAGCTTCACTTGATTGTTGGATGGACATTATAGATCCGTAAAGAATAATATTTTTTGCGGATGATTTTATTATATCATGTTACATATTATACCGGTTGAATAAATAAAACGCGTGTGAATTTATATGTCATAATAAACACCTCCGATAATTGATGTTTATCGTTCTAAGATATTATAGGTCCCATATTTCTTTGAGTAAAACGAAGATAAGGTAGGAAGGTAGGAACGAAAGGTAATACTGTTTTGTAATACCAGAGACGAGATATTAGACCTAATATCTAATATTTAATAATATATAATACCAAAGTTCCTTAAGTTCGGTGTGAGACTTTATTAGTTTATTATTATTTATACAGTTTATTTTAATGACATAATATTGTGAAGAGTTTCATTTAATTAAATAATAGTTTATATTTCGGACGAAGCTGCTGGGTTTTATTTATTAATTGAATGCTCATATGTGTGCCTTAATAAACAAATCAATTCATTATACTTTAATTATTACACATTTGCAGCTACTCTATCGTAAGACATGAATTATTTCATGCAATCAATTTTAATGAAATAATATTTCGAACAATTAAATTTCATTAAACAATATTTTAACTTTCAGATAAAGCTAATTTTGTTTATTAACTAATTTATTAGATTTGTTTACTAATCTGAATTTTTATTAATAACAGGTTGGCCACTGCTTGTTTCGCCGGGACGTCCGCAGTCAAAGAACATAAAAGAGCAAAGGGCCATCGTCAAGATATTTTATTTATAAGTGTTTATTTATTGCATATATTTATGTTTGTTATATTATAATAATTATTAGTATACAATGTTGTATGAAAATTGTTACGCCTCGTGAAATTTACATTTACAATAAATGACTTTATTACGAATATATTATGTTATATTTTATATTTCCTCGACGTAGCGAATATCCAAAATCCCGTATGCCCTAAAATAATCGAGCAAATTCTGAAATTGTCGAAAATGTCGAAAAATCGAGGAAATGTATCAGGAGAACATGATGTGCGAGGAGGTATTCGATTCGCACAATTCCTGGAATTTGACGTCATTTCTTAGAATCCGCGAAATTCTCGGAACCGCGAATCGATTCTTAGAATCCGCGAAATTCTCGGAAATTCTGAAATTTTGCCGTAAAATCGAGGAAATGTATCAGGAGTACATGATGTGTGAGGAGGTATTCGATTCGCACAATTCCTGGAATATGACGTCATTTCTTGGAATCCGCGAAATTCTCGGAATTTGACGTCATTTCTTGGAAACCGCGAAATTCTGGGAATTTGACGTCATTTCTTGGAATCCGCGAAGTTCTCGGAATATGACGTCATTTCTTGGAAACCGCGAAATTCTCGGAAACTGCTCGGCTCAATTCTGAAATTTTGCCGAAAAATCGAGCAAATGTATCAGGAGAACATGATATGCGAGGAGGTATTCGATTCGCACAATTCTTGGAATTTGACGTCATTTCTTGGAATCCGCGAAATTCTCGGAATTTGACGTCATTTCTTGGAATTTACGAAATTCTCGGAATTTGACGTAATTTCTAGGAATCTGAGAAATTCTCGGAAATTGACGTCATTTCTTGGAATCCGAAAAATTCTCGGAATTTCTCGGCTCAATTCTGAAATTTTGCCGAAAAATCGAGGAGGTGTATCAGGAGAACATGATATGCGAGGAGGTATTCGATTCGCACAATTCCTGGAATTTGACGTCATTTCTTGGAACCCGCGAAATTCTCGAAATTTGACGTCATTTCTTGGAATTTACGAAATTCTCGGAATTTGACGTAATTTCTAGGAATCTGAGAAATTCTCGGAAATTGACGTCATTTCTTGGAATCCGAAAAATTCTCGGAATTTCTCGGCTCAATTCTGAAATTTTGCCGAAAAATCGAGGAGGTGTATCAGGAGAACATGATATGCGAGGAGGTATTCGATTCGCACAATTCCTGGAATTTGACGTCATTTCTTGGAACCCGCGAAATTCTCGGAATTTGACGTCATTTCTTGGAATTTACGAAATTCTCGGAATTTGACGTAATTTCTAGGAATCTGAGAAATTCTCGGAAATTGACGTCATTTCTTGGAATCCGAAAAATTCTCGGAATTTCTCGTCTCAATTCTGAAATTTTGCCGAAAAATCGAGGAGGTGTATCAGGAGAACATGATATGCGAGGAGGTATTCGATTCGCACAATTCCTGGAATTTGACGTCATTTCTTGGAACCCGCGAAATTCTCGGAATTTGACGTCATTTCTTGGAATTTACGAAATTCTCGGAATTTGACGTAATTTCTAGGAATCTGAGAAATTCTCGGAAATTGACGTCATTTCTTGGAATCCGAAAAATTCTCGGAATTTCTCGGCTCAATTCTGAAATTTTGCCGAAAAATCGAGGAGGTGTATCAGGAGAACATGATATGCGAGGAGGTATTCGATTCGCACAATTCCTGGAATTTGACGTCATTTCTTGGAACCCGCGAAATTCTCGGAATTTGACGTCATTTCTTGGAATTTACGAAATTCTCGGAATTTGACGTAATTTCTAGGAATCTGAGAAATTCTCGGAAATTGACGTCATTTCTTGGAATCCGAAAAATTCTCGGAATTTCTCGGCTCAATTCTGAAATTTTGCCGAAAAATCGAGGAGGTGTATCAGGAGAACATGATATGCGAGGAGGTATTCGATTCGCACAATTCCTGGAATTTGACGTCATTTCTTGGAACCCGCGAAATTCTCGGAATTTGACGTCATTTCTTGGAATTTACGAAATTCTCGGAATTTGACGTAATTTCTAGGAATCTGAGAAATTCTCGGAAATTGACGTCATTTCTTGGAATCCGAAAAATTCTCGGAATTTCTCGTCTCAATTCTGAAATTTTGCCGAAAAATCGAGGAGGTGTATCAGGAGAACATGATATGCGAGGAGGTATTCGATTCGCACAATTCCTGGAATTTGACGTCATTTCTTGGAACCCGCGAAATTCTCGGAATTTGACGTCATTTCTTGGAACCCGCGAAATTCTCGGAATTTGACGTCATTTCTTGGAATCCGCGAAATTCTCGGAATTTGACGTCATTTCTTGGAAACCGCGAAATTCTCGGAAACTGCTCGGCGAAAATCGTGAAAATTCTGAAATTCTTGGCATCAGAGGAATGGAAATGAAGGATTTGAAATGAGAAGTCAATTTGTTACGTTTCTTTCTATTTATTGCAACTTTATTGCAAAAACTTTGTATACATTAATCTTAAATCTAAAATTATGAAACATTATAATATAATATATAGAGAGTGTATTCGCATATATATTCTAATATAGAATCTAATATATAATCAGCGCATCCATTTGACTGCATTTGAAGTATATTTCACTAATGATCTGCATATTTCTTCCAGAACCGGTGTCGAAGTTTTTTGATAAGCCCAGTCCATTGCATTGTTGGCACTGGAAAAAACAAAAACCAGAGCTTTATTAACTCCATCGTTATCATAGAGTACTTACACTGATGTATAATTATGGAAAAATATAGTTGGGCAGATATAATAAAGATAAATGCATTCGGACACAGATGAAATGTAGGGAAAAATTAAAAAAAAATAGTCGAGCGATATCCGACACGACATTCCTAATTTATTTGCTAAACGAGGTCTCTAACTTCTAATTGAATTATACGTATAAAGCAAATAATAGCTGGATTGTAATTGTCGAAGAATTATAATTTCTAATTCTCTACTTACAATTAGATGTTTTGCTTTTGTATTTTTAGGACTAAAAGTTTAAAAACACAGCTATTTTGTGTTAGGTGAGTAACGTCACCAGTGACACAAAAATCGTTACCGGGCTCTAAGACTCGGTAACTCTGGAATTAGAGATTGCATTGAGTGCTTGGTCTACTTATATCTCATGTGTGATTATAGTAAATAAGTAAAACAGCATTCATCCGCGCATTAAATGTTGGTACCCTGTATGGCCACTGAAGTATCTTTTAAAAAGGATTATTATATAAATGTTTTCCGATACGTTTCTTCCTTGAGTAATTTATTGAGCAACTTAAAGTTATAACGAAATGTTACGAATTCCCGTAAATCGTCTACCGCTTCAGGTGTGCGCAAGTTTGCGTTGTAATACATCCGAGAAAGCATCAGCCTAACCCTTATTTTTTATGGTGTCAATATTCTGATACAAATCATATATTTCAGAAGGTAACTTCGAGTACATTGCGAGCATTAAGTACGCAGTCGAAAAAGCCACATAGCCAATCGACTACTGATCCTAATGTGCCAGGGTTGAGTAATAATTGTGTGAATGTTCCAAACAACCGTAAGGGCTAAGAATCATTAGTTGTACTGTTATATCCATTAAGTTTTCAAAATACTTCTAATTGTATTTCGCGTTTCAGCTGTTGGTCCATGTGCCTCCAAGGATAAAGAATATAAGAATCCTGAATACTTTTGTTATCATATAGACTCATTTGGAGAAGCTGAGGTAGAACTGGCAAAGTATAGACTGCCAGCACCTTCCAATAAAGTACCCTTCCAGCGGTAAATAAGGATTGTTTTGAATATTATTTGTTTGTAAATGCTAATGTAGTACAAAATAATAAATGGAGTAGCACATTAAACATCTAAATTATTGCATTTATAGTAAATATTTATTTTCTAATTTGTATATATTGTATTATTGGTGGTAATTTCCTGAAAAGTATTCATTGAGGAAATATTTGTGTAAAAGTTTACGGGGACAACAAATAATGATGCCCCCTTAATTAATTTATCGCACTTAAAATATTTTCCGAGTTCTGTTTTACTAAGTATTTTTACGGGATGATAATATTCGTGTGGCGGTAGTTGCAGCATAAAAAATCGTGTGATTCGAACTCCAAAATTATTTACCTTCCGACCTGTATTTGTAAAATATTTGTTTAAAAACAGATGAAACTACTCTACCCTTTTACAAGACTCCGCCGCATGTACCGCCATTTGCAATTGAAACATTAACAACGGTAGTCAAATGTAGATCTCCGTTAACCACATTAATCGATTGAGTGGATTTCTAAACATGTTTTTCTATCTAAATATAAAGAACCCAGGAATTAATATGTCATTAATATGTTAAATAACAGTAGGGCGTTTTAGTGAAAAGCATCATATCATACATAATCATCCAATTAACTCTGCAATTAAATTATTCCACAAAGACGACAAAAATATCCTCACCAAAGACAAAGTATATTGAATTAATTATATGAACGTGTATTTGATTTCAAATAACAACAAAATAATACGAATAGTACTAACACTTCTTATCGGTACGTCCCATCTAATTTGATCGAAGATAAGATACAGTTAAATGCATTTATTGTAAATATTATTGATACATTTTTAGTAAAAAAATAATCCTTTCACTGACGTTTTCTTCATTAAAATTCTTCCTCGCAGAAAAGAGTACTCTCATTGAATTTATATAATTTGAAGTTATGTTAAAACTTTGTTTCGAAGAAAAGCAGTAAATGATAAAAGTAAACAACAACAAAATTTTGTTCGATATAAACACTGTCTGGCATCGATTAATCCATCGCAGATTTTAGATCAAAGTTCGATAAGATATCGCATCTACATCAGGTTTAGTATCAGTTGTTATTTGGTTTTTTATCTTCCAAAGAATGCATTTTACATGTAACTATTTAAATAGATGTAGAAGGTAGCGAAGGAAAATATTCTACATCATTAACATATTATCTATCGCGAAGAAATAATTTACATATTTGAATACAGTGCCAACAGCAATTGCTCGTCAAATATTTCATGGTCAAACATACAAAATAATCATAGGGAGGACATTTTATACAGCCTCCAAAATAAAATAAGCTCTACACCGTAAAAAACGACAGTTATTCTTGAAACGAACGGTAACGAGTCCGTTGTAACTCTATGTAACCTCGAACAGATCAGAAACAAGTTTGAATCAATCAGCTAAATAAATATCCATACTTAGGTGGTTGGTATCACGTGATTGCAACTGGTATAAAAGCAGGAGTTTCGTTTTTTCACTGCGAATTGTGTTAGTGCAGAGGAATTACAGGAGGATGCTCGGTGCCAACGTAATCAAAACTTAACCGTTGCGTTTCGCAGAATTCCAAACTGCGTTATCAGTTGGTCTCCCACTAAAAATAGGATCGTTCTTCCGCCACGTATGTGTCATAAAAAAGGCATTTTTATTTTCCATCTCCTACGTATCTCTTAGGCGGTGAGGCATAAAAGATACGTAGAGCATAGAAGCGCATATACGCGCAAATCGTTTGTCATCGCGAAATTCTAAGGAAAGGTTAAAAGGGACGTGTCCCTGAACGCAGAGCAATGTCTTCCATCGTCCAAAGGCGTGCATTGTCCTTGCTAAAAAGAGGTCTACTACAAAATGTCGTTGAACCCGTTCATCTTAGAACTCCAAGCTTTCAAAGATTACACCAAATTTCCAAGAACGGTGCTCTCTCACAGATGTATGTCAGGTGAGTTCTCGATATACATAGTTCACGTGTCGATACTTTCAAAAGACGACCGGCAAAATCAAACTCCGCCGCGATAATAATATAAATAATTCATTATTTACAATCATAATATCCATGTATATTAGGATATACAATTATACCATTCATCCTATTTTATGAAAAAAGAAGATTCTAATTTTTAGATATTTTTAACATCGCTGTATAATTAATCTACCTTTCGAAGAACTTATAATTTCGTTTTAATAATTATATCCATGAAGTTCTTGTTGGACAACGCTGGATCGCATCGTACTTGAGTCTGTGTGCCACGATGTATTATTAATTTTTCCGAAAAGGGTGCACAAATTTTTATTTCATTCTTGCTCGTATTTTCATTATTCTGTGACATCAATGGATTTTTTAAATCCTCGGATAACAAATTTGTTTTCGTTGCACTTCGATATTTGGTACATAGAAAGACTTAATTTTAAGTCCCACGTATTCGCGCGAGATTTACATCCAAGCACGAATTAGAAGTGCAAACAAATGTCCTTACCCGTTTAATATTAGTTTGCGAAAGGATCCCAGAGTTCGTTTTTTCCGACGATATCATTTTGCTTACTAAAAATACACTAATTATAGAGGCTTATTTAACGCCGAGACATTTTTACATGACAATTCTTAGATTCGAGTTTTCAGGGCCAACTACGATTCTGTAAAAGCAAGCAGTAAAAATGTTTTATATTTATATGTAACGGATGTTCGCGATCTTCTTTTGATGTCGTCAAAATGAATATTCCAATTTTCCAGAACAATTTAAATTATTACAATTTTAGTTTTATACTTTTATACTTTCAGTTTTATATCGATCGTTAAGCAATTTATGTAATAATCGTGATGAATATTAAAACAGTACGCGTAAGATATAGCATGATAATGGCATTATCATGTATTGAAACTGAGAGTATAAATTTTAGATGTAATTTGACGAGTAATTTTGACACCAAAATAAAAAATGTTTTTTGTTGAACGGGATTCTCAATATTTAAGAGTGGCTTACGCAACTTATTCCTCTTTCCGTTTATACGAACCGTATTAAGGTACAAAAATAAAAAGTTGAGATTTCTATAGAAATCATGCAAATTAAAACGCTAATGCATTATTAATACCAAAGTACTATACATAAATACGTAGAACCGTACGTGGCAGTAAATTCCTGTGCTTATAACGTGTCGCTGAACATTCTCGAGAAAACGCAAGTTTTAAGTTGCGGTCGCTGCAATTTTATAAAATGTACTTATGAAGTCTTATACTTATTGTATACGCTTAATATGCAAATTTATATTTGTAGTTTTAATTAATCAACTTGATTTAAATCTAGGTCGTCGAATCCTGATACGAAAACGATACATTCCGCAACACAACCCAGTGTTATAACGACCAAAGATGAAGTCCGGGAATTGATGGCGATTTGGCCCGATATCGTTCGGGATTTAACGGACCCCAGCTTACATCCTGATATACAGGAAGTTTCGAAATGGATGGTAAAAGTAAGTTTCAATCGACTGCACTAATTTGACATACAAACTAAGATAGTTATTCAATACATATCGCCTTCATATACAGGTGCTACAATATAATGTGCCCGGAGGAAAGAAAACCCGCGCATTGTCTACTGTCCATGCATACAAAATATTATGTTCCCCCGAAGATCTGACTGAAGAGAATATTCGACTTTCACGTATCTTAGGCTGGTGTACTGAACTGGTTCGTAGTCTTTTTTTTACCAATAATCCATTAAAACGTGTAATATATTCGATCGCTTGGTTTACAGTTGCAAGGATTTTTCCTAATTAACGATGACATTATAGACAATTCGCTTATGCGTCGTAATCAACCATGCTGGCACCATCAGAACAATATTGGGGTAACAGCCATAAATGATGGATCGCTACTTGAGATGTGCATTTACGAACTTATTAAAAAATATTTTAAAGGAAAAGACTGCTACTTAGATCTTATAGAATTATTTTTAGATGTAAGTGACAATTTCATTCGTGCGTGGTATCGTTCATTATCATTAGTGCAAACAAAATTAACGCCGACATTTTTCCAGACTACGATGCGAACGGAAATGGGACAATGTTTAGACTCGTTGTCTACTAACTTTGGTAAAAAGCCTAACTTGGACTTATTCACGATGGACAGATACAATGCAATTGTTAAATATAAGACATCATATTATTCCTTTGTATTACCAGTCATAGCGGCTATGCATTTCGTAAGATTGATTTGTATCTGACTTTCTGTTCACTGACATGTAATTTCAAGTTTAATCACATTATTGTTATGGCATTCTATAGGCTGGTATAAACGATCCAGAAATGCATAGACAAGCGAAAACACTTCTACTAGAAATGGGACATTTCTTTCAAGTTCAAGATGATTATTTGGATTCGTTTGGTGACCCAGCAGTTATCGGAAAGATTGGTAGCGATATCCAAGATGGAAAATGTTCGTGGCTGATTGTCGTGGCTTTACAACGCGCCACGCCAAAACAGCGAAAGATCTTAATGGTGAGATATCCAAATCAAATATAATGCCTTTAATCTATTCATAATCCTCGTTACTACACAGGAATGTTACGGAGTTAATGATCCAGAGAAAGTGAATCGCGTGAAGCAACTTTATAACGAAATAGGATTGCCAAATACTTATAACATCTATGAGGAGGAAACATACAACTTGTTGCAAACACACATACAACAAGTATCGCGCGGCTTGCCGCATGATTTGTTCTTGAAAACACTCGATAGATTATATCGTAGGGTATCTTAATCAAACTGATTTCAAATTAAAGTAATACAATATGTACTATCGGGTTGGCCAGAAAGTTCGTGCGCTTTGCATCTGTTTTTTGCGAGGACATGATAGGATTTTTATAAACACGGGATTACGAAGCTATTCGAAAGGCAGGCAAATATTATAAGTGAACATGGACAATACATTATTGAGTAAAGGAAATTGAGAAAAAAGGGGCGCGGATTTTTTGGCCAACGCAATATTTGCACATTATGGAATACAACATCGAAATATGGTCTTGACACAAAAATATGCTCTTTGGGAAAGAGGTGCCACATGACTGTATTATTTTTTTAAAATAGGTTTAATTTCAAAAAATTATATGTCTATTTCAATTCATGCTAATAGGTGGTAGAAAAGTTATTTTGAAACTGTGAATTATAAATATATGAAAGTTAAGGGAATAATTATTGACGAGAATATTAAGAAGACAATACTGCATTAAAGAATCTAAAAGATTTCTGTATAAAAAAGTAAATTTAAAGATCTTATTATTTTCTTATATAAAGTGAAGATATTTTTCAATATATTATACATTTTATGTACTGTATATTATATACTTTCTTAAAAAAAACGTTGTGTTACATCTTTATAAAAATATACCTACAGTTTTATGTTTATTTGTACCTTTAAAAATAGGAACATACCTGATGTTGAACATCGACAATTATTTTCTTATCTTCTTCTTTTTACCCCACGTTTCAGACCTTTTTTCGTTGTGTCGAATTTTCGAGCGCACGATTTGTTTTAATTCCCTTCTCAGATGTTTAAACTCATTAAAGGTTGTTGATTCTTTGGAGAAAAATTCTTTTGCCTCTGTAAATAATTGGTTCAATGAAACTTCCAAAAAATGTAGGAGATAATTTTGATTAACTAAACTGTGCACCGTTAAAACGAACGTCGTCTTCATCGAAAAAAAATCGTTCTTTTCCCCTAAATATGTCTTTTACGTTATGCTCTTCCTCGACGTCGTCGCTTTTTTTTATATTTTCTTTCGATTCTTCTTCTTCATTCTCACCATCAGAAGAATCATATTTGAATGGATTCTTTGAACGAAAATTAAATTGAAACTTTTGATTTGTTTCATTTTCTACATTTGCTACTTGGTTCTTACTGCCTATAACTTTATTATAAAAAGAATTATTATAATACAAATATAACAACTAGAAATTATTGACCAATATAATTTCCAGTAAAAAGATATGTATACTTTTTTCATTATTTTTTTCATCATTCCTTCCAAGTGCTTTCAATAAACTAAATTGCCCTTCTTCCTTATTAAGACTTTTAGTCAGAGAATCTGATACTGAAAAATAGATATCCTTAGATACTTCAACTGTTGTGTTATCAACCACAACCTCTACAGGTTCTTCCTTCTTTTTCTTCTTTGCTTTTTTGGCAGGTGGTTCTGTTTTCTCTACAGAAATTTCATATTCTTTGTGATGATTTTCTGTAGGGTCATATCTGATCATTTGTTTCCTTAAAAGATAATATGATATGATAAATAAGTCAATTTTATAAATATATTCTTATTTAGTACTTTCATTTTATGCAATAATTTTTACTTTTTGGCATTCTGATCTTTATTTTTGGAAGTAATTGGTACTCCCAGAACGTCTCCTAATAAGTCTAATTGCCATTCTTTTTCTTTTTGTAAATCTGTTTCTTCGCTTGATTCCACAGCATTAATATCTTTCGATGCCTGAACCTCTTCCAAGAAACGTTTGTCTAATTTAAATCGCTCATCGTTTCCTAGTGTGATGGTTCCTTCGGTAGACTAAAATAAATAGATATTACTATGTTAACGATGAATGAAGCAGGTAAACGAATTTTGCTTGTAGTAGGTGTAAAATAAGTACATGTTTCTCAATGCTGAAGTCACCGAATGTTATGTCGTCTCCATCGTCCTCTTCATCATTATCAAACAGGTTCTTCTGCTTTTTCTTCTTCCCTTTAATATGCGCAGGTTCATCGAAGTCATCGTCGAAAATAATTTTCTTTTTAGACGGTTGTGTGTCCTATTATAAGAATACGCCAAAAGTTTAAACGCCTGAACTTAAAAAGTGTATTACATTTTTAATTCAATATGATGCTCACCAAATTTTTTAACGCATTTTGTATCGCTTGTTCTTTAGCTTTAAACGCTTCCTTTTTTTCTTTAAGTGACTGCAAACGTTTCCTCTCAGATTCATTAATTTCGCTCATCTTGAATTCTATACGCTCATAATTATTATCTTAATTCAAAATCACGGCATTCCTCGTTGACAATTGTGTTTACAAAAAATCCTGATCTTAAAACATAAAAAATATAACCTGAGGAAACGCACGTGGTGCGTTGCATTGGTGGTTACATAACATACGGTGATCATCTAAAGAAGATAACATTTCAAACTTAATTACACTATCCGACAAATATTGAGGTTTTTCATCTTTGTAACAAGGGATAGATGATTTTTGTAAATTTTGGCTCACTGAAAACGATTCTGAAAACCGTTTTTCTTCATCACTCACAGTTTTCGAAAAAATTAATTTCTCCAAAAAGAGTCTCTTTTGTCAGTTGAACAAGATTTGTGGCGTAATTATAAAAGATAGACCATTTATATTCATTGAGAAAAATTCTGTAGACTTTTTCGAATAATATGACATAAATTAGTTTTGCAATATAAATTTGCAAATATGTTTAAATACTAATTAAAGTTGACGAGACATGTTCCGCGCGTTGATTTTCAGAGACTCTTTTCAAAACTTTAAGGAAAATTAATTTCACCTTTACAAATATCTTCCTAGTTGAAAGGCGAACAATTTTTGTTCAAACATTTTTTTTCTATCTGCTCTAATAATCGAGAAATTTGAAGAAAACAATTTGCATTTTTATTTGTGAGACACCCTGTATAAGGGCGAATTTCATGGACAAAAAAATTGCCGTCCGTCTAGCGGTGAAACGGTGGAACTAAATTGGTTAAGCCTCCCCTGTGAGTGCCCCTCTACAAGGGCAAATTCATGGGCCAAAAAAATGCCGTCCATCTAGCGGTCAAAGGTGGAACTAAAATGGCTTTTAATTCAATTTAACAAATAAGTTTCAGACGGCCACTGAACAAGAGAAACGAAATTTTCCTGAAAATATCCCGTCATAGGAGCGGTGTAGCGATTGTGGTTCCACCTGTTGACCGCTAAATGGACTACATGGCATGATTCTTGGAGCTTAGTTCCACCTGTCTACCGCTAGATGGAGCACATGGCATGATTCTTGGCATAAATTTCGTTGTTACGGATGGTACACAAAGGAGGGGAATAGCGATTTTAGTTCCACCTTCCGCCGCTAGATGGACGGCATTTTTCCTGTCCATGAATTTGACCCTTGCTGAGGGTACACTATCGAGGGGAGTTGATAGGGCGGTTCCACCGCTAGATGGAGCCACATACACGATTTCTGGAGTTTAGTTCCACCTTTCCGCCGCTAGATGGACGGCACTTTTTCTGTCCATGAATTTGGCGCGTACCACAATAAAAAACGCAAATTGTTTTCTTTCAATAACTTGTTTATTAGGACACGTAGGAAAAAAATGTATAAACAATAATCATTTCTGATTTAACTAGGAACCTATTTATAAAGATGAAATTAATTTTGCATGAAGTATTCACCCTATCAAATTTCATTAAAATTAGATGACGGTAGGACCCTACTGACAATCCGTGACTTCCGCGACTTTTTGGCTTTTATTTTCGAAACCAAAGACCGTTCTACGTGTTTCAGGAATGCTTTCCAAAGAAAAATGTCTGCTCTACCGCACAGAGTATTTGGAATTCTCGTCAGCGGTCCAAATTTTATGCAAATTTAAAAAGAGTCCCGAAAAACGAGGGCGCGGAGCGTGTCTCGCTAACTTTAACTAATTTTTTAACATACTTGCAAATTTATTTTGGAAATGTAACTCATATCATTTTATTCGCAAAAGTCCAGAGAATGTGTTGCAATCAATCAAAACTGTCCATCTTTTATATTTACGTCACAATTTTTATTTAATTTTGAAGAGAGTCTCGAAGACCGAGTACGTGGATTGTGTCTCGCCAACTTAAACTAATTTTTCAACATACTTGCAAATTTATTTTGGAAATGTAACTCATATCATTTTATTCGCAAAAGTCCAGAGAATGTTTTGCAATAAAGAAAGATTGTCTAACTTTTATATTTACGTCAAAATTTGTATACAAAGTTAAAACGAGTTTTGACGAATGAGCGCGCGAAACATGTCTCGCCAAATTTAACTAATATTTAAACATACTTGCAAATTTATTTTGCAAATGTAATTTATATCATTTTATTCGCAAAAGTCCACAGAATCTTTTGCAATCAATGAAAACTGTTTAACTTTCATATTTACGTCACAAATCTTGTTCAAATGACAAAAAAGACCGTTTCCGTCAAAATTGATTTTTTTTAAACTGAGGGTGATGAAGAAAAACGGTTTGTGGATTCGTTTTTAGCACGTCAAAATCTATCTTTATATTTTTAGATAAACATCTTTATAAAATTCCTTAAATTAATTATATTTGTTTCCATATTTCAGTATGTTCTTGTCTCGTAAAATGTATTAACGGGTGTGCGCGACATTTTTAATTAATTTTATTTTTATCTGTCTTCTTATCTTATTGTATATTATACACTATATACAATTCACTTATAAATGAATGCCCTAATGATTATAAAGAGTCGTTTGACTAATCTTATCTGTAGTTTAAGTAACGCTATGATGATCGGGAATTCGGTGAAATATTTAATGAAAGTTAATGAAAGTTAATGAAATAATGTCTTAATTCCTATTTCTATGTTACCAGAGGCGACGTTACTTCATCGACATTATTGTTACAGTCTGCGATAGGTTTCACGGGTTTATCGGAATATCTATTCTTTCATTTTGGGAATGCGTGAGCCTTTCACTTTCTATTACTTCCTTTAAAAGTTTTAGTTTCGTGCCATCCTCATCGTCGCTGATGCACATGTCGTCTAAAAAGAATCGAATTGATCAAAATAATATTACCCTTCAGAAGAAACAAGAATATTTGTTTCGCCATTCAATTTATTGCGACTGGCGAGAAGCGGAATTAAGAATTACTCCAGTTATCTTTTATTATTGGATTTTAAACTATCACCAACAATATAATAAATCTTAATGTCGCCTCTCAGTCGCCACCCGAATATACCGCCACCCAATAATAAATAATCTCGAGTGCAAAGGATTAAGTGTTTCACATTTAATTCACGTACTGTAAAATATATGCGAGATTTCATCTTCGTTCCCGATAAATCGAAAATGTTTATTCTCAGAGAGAATCTCGATACTTTCGATGACTTCCGGTTTAACATATAAAAGCCACAGCCTATCTTTTTCAGCGTTTAGATCTTTCGACAAGTTTTCAATACCCTGCAATACCATATAATATATTGAACACTGAAAATATCTTTACGGTAGAAAGATAAATTGAAGATTTCTGAATTAACACCTTGATCGCCGTGTAATCGATACTCCTAACATTTTCACAATTAATAACAATTGGTGTATCATTGTCACCATACATTCGAATTGTATGAATTATTTTTTGGCAAAAGGAGTCTACCGCGGAATAACTTAGTCCAGCATCCGGTTTGAGCATCACATATTTGTTCCCTAATTCAGTCTGTAACATACACAAATATTAATCCATTTTTTCAAATCAAGTACCACCTTCAACTTCACCTTAACATTTTATACCACCTTACTGTCATTACATGGTAGCCCTTTCCTAATTTAGATATCATTTGTTTTTATTACGCAAGAGGAAAGAACTGTAAATCATTGACTATCGTGGAATTACGAATTATCAGAGCCTTGACCATGTTACAGAATACACATATGATATCATTTTACGCATTGCAAGCAAGGTCAGGTAGTTCTATTGTTAGAACTTTCACTAAACGGGAATTTTGAGCTCATGACATTAAAGTCTTACTACCTTTTACCTTGCATTGTATTACGTTGACATTCGGCCTTGCCAGGGGCCGCAGGAAGAAGATTAAATTAAACGACGCGCCGAGTAAAAGACCGATTTCGACGCCGCAGATAATGCAGAATAAAAATGTTACTACCGCGGCTACCGCGTCTCTCCCTGAAAATTTGAAAATGGCTCGATATTAATATGTGACATAAATTTCCTGAGTATATACTGTTCACAATACTCACTGCAACCCTTGCAAAGTAACTTGATTATCCTCCAGTCGATCATGAAAATCACCGCACTTATCAGTACAGCAGCCAAGGTAGCACGGGGAATGTAATAAAAATACGGCGTCAAGAAACTTAATGCCAGCAAAGCCATAATTCCTGCAACGAAGGATTATTATATTTAATACCAGCTGCTGGGGTGTAAACAAATTGTTGTTTACACAAACGGTATAACGAAAATGTTCCCACAGTGCTAATTGCTCAACACCGGCACTTATAATTTTGTTACGTTTATTGATTCAACTCTTTCTTATCTGTGATCCACGATGATAATTACATTAATTCAGACATTCTAGGTAAAAATTATTGTACCGCTAATACGGATTATTCCAGACGATTTAGTGCGATGATATTATCAGTATAAATGGAATTTTCCGACGATTCTAATGTATATAATTGCGTCACCAGTGTTTGCTTTCTTGTGTAGATTCATAACTATGGAATTATTACTTCTGTTCATCATATACGTGTACATTATGTATTATTACCGGTATATAGACCAGCCATAGGCGTACGTATTCCACTGGCAGTGCTCACAGCGCTTCTAGTAAATGCCCCGCTGCTTGGCATCGAGGAAACAAAACTTCCAAGAATATTGCAAAGACCGAGAGTCAACATTTCTTGCGTTGCATTTACCGTGGAACCGGTTGCTGAAAATCGAGCCGTTTAGTATTTAATTAAAGGCATGACATAGTTATAATTACTATTTTATAATGCATTAGGATGACATTTTGGTGTTCATTTACCGAATGCTTTTGCGATAGCAACATTGGCTAATACTGATATCAGGGGTAGCACGAAAATTCCAGCACCATAATGGCCGCACATGTCTATGAATGTGTAAGTCTGGTTACCAACTTGAGAGGAGAAGGGTGGCAGCGACACTTTGGGTAGACCCGACTTTACTTTTCCTTTAAAGTAATCATTAGACATGAGAATGAAAATATCCTTTTATCCGAAACCAACATAATTCTACTATCTTAAGACGAGTATTTACACCCGCTAATAATTCATTACGCAGCTTATAAAGTTCATTATGAAAATGATAATTGAACGGGATGCTACCGGCGCACAGTTGTTCAAACTAAACTACACGCTTACCCGACATTTCCTGAAGCGAAATAAATTTGAATTCTTCGATTGCTTCCGTGTAATTCACAATTTTTTAACGACTTATTAACACAGTATATGTTCGGTCGACTAAATATAAAATATTTAATGTAGATCCCTAAATCAGCTTACTGAGATTATTATCTTGCAAGATATTAATTAATACTTATAATTGCAAGGAGACGATCCTAATTATGCAATAATAATCAAACCTGAGAGAATAAACGGAGAGGATCCTGTTCTTTCTAAATGGTACGATATCACCGCTGTTATCAGGATGATCAAGGCATTCCGGCCGATGGAAAGGAACCAGAGGACCTTCTTTATCGCCGCGCCTCCGGCATTCTTTGATTTATTACCTTTTGTGAAAGAGCAGTCGATGTCTTTCAATTTCTACAAACGTCACAGATTAACTGTAATCTTTTTAATTATTGTACAATCCTTATTAATTGTCATTGGAATATCTTACCCTGAAAGTCAGTAGGAAGACTATACAACAGATACCGAGAGTAAGGTCCGGTATCCGAATTTTATCGATATTTTGGAATATCTGGTGCAAACTGTCAAGTACATTGTGAGCTTTTAATCTCAGTCCTAAGAGACCTTGCAATTGGGCTATAATTATAATCACCGACGTAGCCGACGTAAATCCCGAGGTAACCGGAATCGATATGAAATCCACTATGAATCCTGGGTAAATCAATTCATCGTTACGAGAAATGTTTAATCCAACATCTACTTGTATCTCAACTTCAATATTATTCACAAAAAAATTATCAGAAGCTTCGCGAATTAATACAACTAACGGTCATTTTTAATTGTTTACGGGTAATAATAATTATTTAAGTAATTTTAGAGAATATTTTTGGTATTAAATAATAAGTGATATACCTAGGTTCAGTACGCCCATTAATAACTCCATACAACCGCTAAGAAAACAGAGTAGCACGACAAAATCCACCGGCATGTTCCTCGTATATTCCAACGTTAAAAGGGCCATTAAAGAAGAAGGTCCTATGGAGACTTCTTTGATAGTGCCGAAAATAAGGTACACGAATCCACCCAATAAACACGAATAAAGACCGTACTGTAAAATGAGCAATCATATTTTTTAGATAGATAATAATATATAATAATTAAGGGTTCCCTCCCTTATAAATATAATAATTAGTGGAGTTCTCAATTTCTCTACCAATTCATTTAGATTTAGATTCAATTTAGTTTCAATTGATACGTTTCACAAATTAGTTCATAGACATAGAAAAATTGTTTATTAATGCTTTTACAAACGCGGACGGAAGATGTGGGTTTTTAATTATCGCAATCTAATTAAGGATGGCGATAAATCAGTGCAAATTATGCAAAATAAAAATAAGGAAATACCTGTGCAGTTAATCCCGCGAGCGCAGCATAGGCGAGACTCTGTGGGATCAGAGTCAAGCCAAGCGTAACTCCAGCAACCAAATCGGATATTGCATCCAACCGACAATAATTCGGTAACCACTTTAATATCGATATGTAATTAATAACTGAGAAATTCGATCCATTCTTTTGTTTCGTCGTGGGCAGGTACTCCTCGACGGAGATGGAATGTTTCTTGGACACGGACATTGCCTTCGCGTGAATCGGATTAATAATAATAATACAAAAAGTATGTAAATGCAGACAAATAGTAAAATATACTATCCACGATGAACATTAGGCGAATGCAAATTCGTGAAAGTTGTTCGACTTGGAAAAACTAGTGTAGTCAATGCGGACGGTATGCAAGGTAACGTGTGTCCGTCCATACACCACCGACATGAAAAACGTTCTGCCTTTCTATCAGTACTGTTTCACGGTTTTCGAACTGTTATCGTTCCATCACGTATATCTTCCTAAAGCTCAGAGCAAACGGCAGACGTCATACATAGGAAGCTGTATCGGCTTGCTCCATCGTCACCGAGGCACATTTCACGTTCCCCGCGTACCTCATTCCTTGTTGACAATTTGATAAAGATTCATGAAGCAAGAGGAGGGCCTTGAATATATCGGACTAAAATCAAAGTCGTCGTGCAATGTTTATTCTATCTTTAAACTTTCAACGAGTTACTAGGGTGGCACATGCCAGTTTCCGAGCCGCGTGACCCCCGCTTACACCTACGTGCGCGTGCTGGAGATTAATGCAGGAAAATATCGAGAAGGTCGGGGAAGAGGATGCAGTGCCAACAGTTTATTGCGCTTCTTCTCTATTCATCTAATGGATTAAGGTGTTATCGTTGATGCTGCATTTATAAGCGACATACGCCGCGTACCGTGGAACTTAATATCGTCACCGCGGCTAAGTCCCACGCAGATCGATCTTAAGCGATCTTTCAAAGATTTTCCTTATTTCTGTTTGATACCTTGGAAGATCTTATTAGACGTGATATCACCGTTAGTTCACATTGGATCCAGTGATCAATAAAACAAGGAGTACACAATAAACTGCAATCCTTAATAATAATGTAATATAATTTTTTATAGTAATAATATTAACTGGCAACAATAATTAATAATATTTTAATAATTATAGTAATAAGTGGTATGTAAATGATTGCGTTAAAAACTCTATGTAAAAATTCATTTATCATAATGTAACGACAGTGTCATTGAATTGCGCTGCTGTAGTTGGAATATAAGATTTTCGAACATGACACCGGAGCGTTGCATTAACGTAGCTTTTTATTAACCTGATCGATTTGCTCGTCGATCCTTTCCGATGTTCCACGAAATTTATTTGGTTCTGGTCCGATCATTTGAATGAGTTGTGGTACATCCTGGCCACTGATTTGTGTAAAACGTGCCAATGACTTCATGCAAGCGTACAGCTGTTCCTCGGAGGGTTCGCCGTTGAAGTATTGCAACAGTGCCATTGTCAATTCCACCGCGACATCATCAAATACCTATTTATTACATAAGGCAGAAAAAATGAAAATATAGTCATAACTCCCTAATATTTACAGTTGCGCAAATACAGCTGATTAGATCAAGCTACAAATCAGGCAAACATCCGCTGAATAAGACTTCTTTGAAACATGGCGTTAATATTCAGTGTGATGGGCATAGGTCGTCTGTACCTATGATATTAATTATACTTATGTACACGAATTTTCGAAAGCAGTGGCGTACAACAGCTACTATTGGGAACTTACCGCGTTGTACGATTAAACTATATTCGTAATTGGACAGGTACCTTAGAAATGCTGCCTTTTGGTAAAAGTCGCCGCAGATTTTTGATTTTGTTCATTTTCTGAAAAAATAGTACCCGATCTCTGGAAACGTATCCGTTACTTCAACCGCAATACAACACGTATATACAAACGAGCAGCGAGTCTATTAGGAGATTGTTCGCGTGGTAATTAATAATTTCAGAATGTTTCGCATCATTGACTCTCGTTGCTCATTAGTTATTCAGGTTACTGGTCCGCATCGAGGTCAAGAACCTTGTTGAAATGTTTTACAGATTTAGAGCCGATTTTTATTAATAAAGGCAGCACTTCTTTCTTGTCAATAATGTAAGCTTTGCACGTTTTTGTGTGTATCATTAACTAGTAAAGCAATGCATTCGTTAAATGATGAAATGACAATTAATTTTTTCATTTTATATCAATGTACGCATAATGCAATGTAGTTATTATCTGTTTCATGAATGAAATGATCGAAAGCGTGAGTTCGAATAAAAGCAAAAATCGGCTGAACGAATGAGGCTGTTAATAGGATAGAAGGATACAGACCACAGTTTTTACCTCCTTGCAGGCAAGATTGTGAATGATGGCAGCACCGCGCATTTGAAGTTCAACAGAGTTTGAAAGAAGCGAATGCACCGCGACTTTTGTCGTCACCCTTATGTTACTGATACTTTGGTTTTGGTGTTGCCATTCGGATATGTAGAGCAGCCACTCTGAACTGCTGAGATTCTCGAACATATTTGCCATCTGCGTAATAGTGAATAGAATAATTGAATTCCGATTCGGACGAGACTGACGGCATCAAATAATAAGTAGTTTTATACGTACAAATTCTGCGAGGGGTAGCTGCTCCTCTTGCGGATGGCGGTCAATATCGTAAGCATAATTCATAATGATATGTTCTCTCCTATCTTGGTGAAGTAGAAGAATCACATCGTCCTTTAACGCCGCAACGGAAAGTACACTTAGCAATTTCACCCGCGCGTCACTCGCCAAAGATTTGTCATAAAGTATACGTCCTAATTGCATGTACATTCAAGTATTCACTTTGTATATATTTAATAGTTTATGTTGGCACATGTCTTACCTACGAAATTTAAGAAGTTATCACCCAAAGCCCAGGAGCCTTCGTCTTCTATAATATACTGTCGAAGCTCTCCAATGCACACTTTTTCTTCGTCGTTGAGCTTTCCTTCTAATAAAGCAACCAAAGCGTCGTACTCTGCCTTAACATCTATTAAATTCTTGAATACTAGCGGTGGATCTCGATGACGCTTCTTCTCTTCTTGTTCTCTTTTCTCTTCCTGTTCCATTTCCATCACCCTTTCCGATGGTAACATTTCCATGGCCGCGGATTCTCCATTAGTTGCTTGCATCTCGCTTACCACACCTGTGCATTATTGAAATTCCACAAAAACATTCTTTAATACTTTCTTCGTTTATACAGAAGTATTTTATTTCGATGTAAATAAAAGAGGACCGAACGTACTTTCGCCGTCAGCCATTTCTCCAGAATTACTAGGTCCTGTACTATTCGTTCCGCTACCTGCACTCTCTTTACTTCCCTTGTCCTTCTTCTCCTTCTTCTTTTTTTTCTTTTTTCTGTCTTTCTTAGCAAGCTTTTCGTTGATAACGTTTCTTCTTTCCTCGAGAGCAATCGAATTTAGTCTATAACGAAAAAAATAAATTTATACGGCCACTTAAAATGGACGTCGGGTTGAAAAAAATATCAATACTACCTTGCTTCTTCGATAGCTGTGTTTAGAAGTTGATATTCGGGCGAAGCTTCCCTTTCAAATCGAGCTTCGACGAACCGTTGACCAACCGTAAATCCTGCACTCGCACTGTTGCTTAATGTTTCTATAAGTGGTCCAAGTGCTTGTCCAATAGGTCTGTGCAAATAAAACCATAAAAACTTACCATAATCTTTCACTAATATTTAATTATTTTTTGCACTTACGTTTGGAGTATTTCCTCTGGTAAGTCAAGGATGTACTTCGGAATACCCGTGCCGACTAAGAACTTAGTGACTTCCTCCGTGAAACAATTGCAATTATGTTTGAAGAGATTGTACGTACCCGGACTATAATAATGAATTAGTAATTATAATAATTTTGTTTAATTTCGCACTTTAAAGCTTTCTGTGTATCCTAATAGAAGATGACCGATAACTCACGCGAACGTTGATGTACCCAGGCCGTTTATGTATTCGAGGAAGACAGAGTATGGCAAGTAAGTTTCACCAATTCTTTCGACTTTTTGCGGGTCTCTCAATTCTGTGCCACCCTGAAATCAAAGATCGAAATATTTCGTAGACAGGAGTCGAAAAAGGTTGCTTATTCACAAGCGAGTCAATGTCAATTCCAAGACTGCTACTCATCCGCGAGATCTTCCGCCTCTTGAAGCAACACGGCGCATATAATTTTAGAACTATGACAAAGTCGCGCTTCCTTACGAGAAGCGCTTTAAATAACAGGGCGTAGCGAGCATCCTACGTGCCATCATTTCTAGAGAAAAAAGAAAACCGGCAGGGAATAGTGTCGAAATGGAAAGCGTGAGGAGGAAGTCGAAGACGACCGCGTAACGTTGCAGTACACCAAAAATAGATGTGCCGATGCTCCAGATGCTGTGCAATATTCTTAAACACTCTTCACTTAATGGATTACTATTTCGTATTAAATTACAACACTATTTATGTCTTTATCGCATAGAAAAATATAATCATCGAAATGACATCATTAATAACAGAATTTATATCAAACTCTTAAAAATGATAATAGATATACGCGTAGTCAAATATTCATCACTCCGGAAGAGCACTAAAAGCTATTTCTGGCTTTCAATATTTCAACTCGTAAAAAATCTTACTTGTAATTTTACTTCCAATTGGAAAGGACTAATGACACTTGGGTTGAAACTAATTAACTTGAGATTAAAAACAATCTTATATCAAAGGTGAGTGAACCAAAAAACACGAACGTTCGGTGACCGCGAGGACCGGTTCCTCGCTTTGGTGCTCCGTCAAGGAACAACTCTCATGCGAACTGGCGTCGCGACGCCCCGAGATTCGACGCCACGCAGCCGGTGAGCGTAACTCAAGATAAATTATTCGCGTTCGCATAGCAGCGCGCACGCTCTTCGTCGTCTACGCTGTATTCGCTTTTGCTTTCTCGATGACGTCGCGGGCTTTCTGCACGGCGAAGAGCATCTGCCAGCTGATTCCCGAAGACAGTATCGGTTACGTCGATCTTAATGACGGTCATAAGAACGTCGTCCACGATGAATCCAAGGAAGACCAGCCACAAGGATAACAGTGATAACGCGCGAGCGCAGGTGCTCGAAGTAACTTTCTTTCATCAACATAAACGGACTTCTCACTTAACGATATTATTAGATTAATTGCTTTTATATTCTTCTTTTATCTGCTCCATACTTGTTTCTTATAGTACACATAAAAATATAAAGTTCTACACGAGTTTAATCAAACTAATATGCCTATTTTGCTGTTTTCTTCAACACTGTTTTTCCTCAAAAACTAAACAGAATTCAGGATGCGGATAACTGAAACCTTCGTAATTGTAGAGTGAATGCAAGGACACACAGAGAGACTTACCAAGAGCTTTCGCTTCCGTGGAATCTAGATGATCAAGCATAGGACAGAGTAGAGCACTGTGGGAGAGAGAGAGGAGAGAAAGAGAGTGAACCAAGGGAAGGATTATTTTTAGATTCAACCGGACCAAATTTAGTACCCGCTCGTGTCTAGCGTATCGTATGGCCAGAGTGACTTACCATTACGATTAGATTTCTAAAACGGTAATAATTTTCAACACCGAACGATGCACTTCAACAACGCACACAGAGTATGAAACCGGCTACATCCTTAACTATCACAAACTATCACAATGTTAATGACAATCTGATGCAAACCAGTTTATCTTGAGTATCAATTTGCGCCGTTTTAGTAATCGTCTGTTAGTTAGAGTCGTATATACTTACAGGTCTGACACTTTGTATTCCAGCTGGACCAAAGAAATATTCCCTTCCGTAGGCGACGACCGCTGTATGCCATATCCCCTCCAGGTGTCGACCTGAAAATATAATCAAGATTTATTATGTTACTTTGTAGAATCCAGATATAAATATTTACATTAGAGAATGTTGCATAATATAGGGAATGTGGTGGTAGGTACAGGGGTCCACAGAACAATCTACCCTCTCATGGATATAATGTAATTACATGAGAAAATATTCAGTATTTAGAAATGTATAGAATGCAATTAGCTAATTAAGTAATGCAAGGCACCTTGTGCCAGACAAAGTACAAAGCAAATGATGTTTATCGTTAGAGTCGCTTGACAAGTAGAAAAGACCCTTGAGTGTAATGTTAGATCAGCGGAATTCTTCCTCAAGGATCGGCAAGCTCTTTGAGCAAGACAATAATGTCATGTGCGTCCTTGTCGTGTAAAGTCGCTCGCCACTTTGCCCATAAAGTAGAATCAGAGGCTGGCCAGAGCAGCAGCCAGCACGAAAGTCGTCGGCTCGAGTCTTCTTCGACCCAGTTTCACACCGCGGGAATAGCAAAGTACATCCGCGATTTTCTTATTGCAACGCGTTTCTGGGAGGGTCACCGCGAGGAAATAACCGCGAGAAATAGCTGCTAAGATCGTCCAACTTGTCAGTTGACTATACTTCTCTGTGCTAGTACAATGCTCTCAGGAATTACACCGCAAATAATCATACTATTTTCAGAAGAAAAATCAATAAAAGAGAAACGAATCGCATTGGAAAGCATATCAATTATTTCCAGACATATTTGAGTTCATTCTCCCACGTAGTACTTATGAGAAAATTTAGATTCCAAGTTTTTCTGGCTTCAAGGTGAAACAACAAAATGCGTCTTGGAAGCTTTCCACTTTTATAACATTCTCCCTATTCAAATTCTATTGCAAACTCCTGGCTAAATAAAAATCTGACTGAGCGCTTCTCGAGGAATGTGTCACATAATTACTAATATTTACGAGTTATAGAAATAATTGGCAGATATATAACAGAACGAAATTATACGTTACAGAACGGAACCAACGTACTCAGGGATCTTTCTCAGTAAAAGATTCATGAAATAAATGTGGATAATACCAATAATAAATACTGATGTGCCATTTACTAAAAATGAATATAGTACTAGTTCTAGAAGAAACTATAGACGTTTATCGCTTCTCAATATATTGCGCAAAAGAATCCGAAGAAAATAAACAGCTATAGTTCAAAAGGTATAGCCGCGGCCGCGCACTGTCTGACCATCCGTTTGCTTTATCTACTTAGACGCCGAGGTTCTATTTCATTCTATTCCACTGTGCGGACAACCTTATTAGGGTAACCGTGGACACATAATTGAGGCGTTTATTTGTTGGCGGTTGAGTAGAATTGCATTCGGCGTGGAATACCTAGCAATGCTTTCGAAAATAGACCTGTAAGCCCGAGAACTGAGTGGCGAACGAACCTTGGATACGTGACGTAAAACCTCGTGGGGATGCACATGTCTATGCCGCCTCTCTTACGCCGTTTGTGTAGAATTTCCTCGAAATTGGCCACTCTTTCTTTCCACCGGTACTTCCGTGTTCTACGCGGTACAAGTGTGTGTATATTATTGTGAAATATACCATGTGCATACCATGTGCACAAACCTCCTGCACCGATCCCGAACTTTATCTACTTGATTTAACGATTTTAATATTTGTTTAACATCTCCGATGCTTGTTTTCAAACTTGTCTCTGGTCTTAAGACTACGTATCTCGCTATGTTATCAAATTCTTAAAAAGTTAATGACTCCATCTTCGACAGATTATATTCGCAATTCTTTTGAGATTATTCGTAACTTTGATTTATGTATATTTTTAATAGGTTCATCCGATAACCTGATATAGAGAACATTGACATGGAAACATCATTTTTAGAAAAATGGTTCTCCACAATCCGATAGTAATTATGCTGACTCACTCTTCTCCAACGTTCTACTAATTTCTTGCGGTTGTTTATATTTAAACCGTTTCGGTCCAAAATTGTCTTCCATTTTGGCAACTATCATACCTCTTAGACGTACTTCTCGTGTTCTTCGGACAAGAAGAATGATGACGAGGCTCGTATATATATCACACAGAATGCTCCTACATTGGTTTCCGTAAATCGCTGATAACGTGTAATCTAATTTCCGAAAACTCGATTCAGAATGATTTAAAATTATTATTGGAATTTTACTCAAATCCAGCAATTTGAGCGTTACAAATCTACCACTAAAAAGTTATCATGTTCCCTCGTTTTACCAACCTAGAGCGATTGAATAGTAAAAGAAGCTGTACAATTATTAATGTTCAAATTTTACTACAAAGTATAACTAGGGTGTAATTATCTCTCAAACTCGCATACAAACATCGTCTTAAAACGATTAACATATTTCAAGGATTTATATCCTTGGATATAAGGATAATTCTGAGAAAAACTTTCTTTATGCGCGACTCAGAAATACTTATTGTTCTTGCTGTTTACATTGCACGTATTTACATAACAAGGAGATACGTAGCAATGAATCTTTAAATAACATACTATAAATTTCAGATAGAGCAGATCGAACGCGAAAGAATATTAAACCAGCCAAGCACAACGTTTCCAAAATTACGGCTGTTTTTTTCGTTTCTCTCTACCGGAGGTGGGTGTGCTAAACCAAAATAATCACCAAAGGTGTTGACTTACCTATGAGAATTCTGGACATTACAGCGGCCATACCCTTTGTCAGATCATAGATATAAAGTTCAACAGTAGTCATTGTATCCTCCGAGTCATCCATCTTGCTTAACTGTGAATGCAATACATGTTTTTTTAAAAAACGTACGACGTTTAGAAACTGCATATTTATGCAGAATAGCTGCATAAACTTCCTACGACCAATGTAAATTAGAAGCAACTCGGTGCAATACGCAAATGTAAATCGGCCAAACGAAGTGTCGTCGAATTGATGTAGATTTTATTTACATCTAATGTTTTCCGGCAAACAGAATTTAATTTACCGATGAATGCATAATTCATTCAAGCGGAATCAACATTAATTACAAACTATTGTCTCTAGCAGTGCTAGGTATATGCTTTAGTAAGATGTTTGAACTCTTCGTGTATTCCTAACATATAACATTAAAAGTGATTGCAGTGATGATTGTGAGTAATCATATTTATATTTATCCGCAATTGATACTCAATTTTATCACTCACGAATAATAATATTTAATAGGAACTTCGATTTTAATCCAGTATTTTTTTCCTCGATCTAAAAATACTGGGCGAAATACTTAGAGAATTAAATTGCTCTTAATTTTTCCGAAAATACCTGCAACTAATCGACGCGGGCAAAATAATCCGAACGTGACAGTAGTGGCTGACTAAAATCGAATAACACTACTTAAACCATACAGATTACAATTTCCGCCAGTGACGTTCATGATCGACAGCACTTGCGGCAATGATGGACGACATTCAAAATACGATGAGCCACACTGTGGAATCGCGAATAATCAGTCTACTATAATATCAATACAAGATGAATCATCAGTAATAGTATAGATCTACGCACGCATAAGTGTCTGAGCTCATCGATTTGGCGCTATTTACGTTTGAACACGAGACACTTCTGTCTTTTACAAAACAACAAGAACACACAAGCTTGCTAAAACCAATTGCTACCCTACAACCTTCAAATGTTAATGGTTATTGGGGATATACAAAAAAACTTTTACTTAATGTATTACTAGCGTTGCAGTATCAGGTAAGACATAAAGTACGCATTAAACAGTACAAATTGTAAATTAAAGGAAAGTTAAAGTAGTACCAGCCACGAAGTTAAATACCTTTCTGTTTTCATTGACGAGGAACCGCCAACAGGTGGATCGGCTTTTGAATTGCCGGTATCGGAAAAATGAATGGTCGGATCAACGAATGGACCTCTGAGTGGTACCCGAGGGTAGTTTAAGGTGGTGAAAGCGGGTCCGTCAAACGATGGCAATTACTGGAGGAAAATACAGAACGAAGCTTGACCGCGCGAGGATGCGACGTAGAGCTCTTGCTAGGTGGCTACTGGCTAGCAAATGCAACTGATCGCGCCGAAATCCTCACCGGAGTCGTAGACCCGTGTGGAGATATGGCGCGGTAGTCGTTCTTGCCAGGAAGAAACGGTAAAGAGGTAAGAGGGTCATCACGCGGAGGCAGCGCCTGCCTATAGACATCATACCCAATAAAACAATGGATTTATGCGCAAAAAATGATATTTGATGGTACCTGATGCTAGCGCGAGGAAGGTTTAGTCGCGTATCCTTCAGGATCTAATTTCAGAGTATCTTTGGGGTTGCAGTTCTTATTGATGGATTCTGTGCTGTAGTATACATCATTCCGGAATAGTTCGAGTTCGAATGGAATACATATTTCTTCTTATAATATCAGCGAAATAATATTATGTTAATGCAGCACTGATTTGTATAATGGCGATCAAATGCAGCATAGCAAACTGCAAAGAAAGAAATCGTTCAAATTTATATTGCATTGGGAATGCGCGCGCATACTAATATTTCAAGATATTTCTGTTACACTTCCTGAAAATAACTTGTTGAAAAGTCTTCTTTCTTGATGAATATGCAATTCTCGATAACGTTATATTGAACTCATTATTGTCAGTATCACATGTTATGATTATGCTCATTATTTCTAATAGGACACGGAGAAGTAATTGTCTTCTGATTTTCCGAATTTAATGTATCAAAGGAGAAATCTTTTAAAAAATGTAACATATTCTGTCTAATTAAAAGGATATTTACCGATAGTAATGCTGAGCGTATTTTGAAAGCGTTTTACTCGATGCTTCTTTGTCCATTCCTTTCTTCGTGTTACAGGACGAGGTATATTTATAATGTAAGTTGAAAATTAGAAAGTAGGACAGGTATATCCATCATGCGAATTTGAAAGACGTTAGTGCGCAAGAAACTAAGTATATTCACGTAAGTCTTGACGTCAAGAAAAGAGGGTGACAACCCTAATTTATAGATCACCTGGCAATTATCAGGCACCGCCACCGCGGTCATGGCCGCCTACTAATTTCCGACAGGTTCAACAACCTGCGTCGCTATCCTACGATTCCCGCGTCGCAATTCGATCGTTTGAAATGAAATGGCATAAACGAACATTATATTGCGTAACGTCCGCAGTCTCCGACAATGTTCACATTAGAATAAAATACATAATTAGAAAATAATTGAACCCGTTACATGAGTAATGACACGAGTACTTGCGTTCAAGAAGCTTCAAACCGCGTACACTGATTTGGAAAAAAATTTGAAGATGACATCCGGTTTTGCTACAATGTAAGTCTGGTTGCATCCACGGACAGGGTGACGTACAGTTTGACAAAAAAAGTACGATTTGGTATACGGGTTATAGATCTGTGCGAATGAAAGATTCATAATACACATTTGGCTGTGCTGGCAATCGCGGAAGGGAAAAACTGAGTTGAACGAGTGACAAGGGTCCTCGTAAGCGCATTCTTACCTGATTTATTATCGAAATCGTTCAAACTACTAATTTCTTCTTTGCTGACAGCCGCAGGATGGTATCTAGTCGATGAGGGTTCCTTTAATTTCACTTGTATAGCGGTGGCAAGCGTAAGGCTCGATTGTCAAAACGGGGTGAGAAGATTCGTTTTTTGTTACGTATCACGAAGGTTTTGAAGAACAAAACGCTATACCGCAAACAGGATTTCGAAAGGCAAGGTGTTACCTGCTTGAATTATATTGATATCGGTAATTATGATTAAATAATAGCCTAGGTTAGGACATCAGACGTTGACTCAACAATTTTCACGCGTCTTTCACTAGGGACTTTGTGAGTATCGCGTTCAGGCAGGCAACGAGAACAACGAGTTGAACAGCTGATGCTTCACCGACACCGGCGAAATGTCAAACTCCAGGCAAATCGTAAGTCAATCTCTAATAAGGCATTATTGTGATCTTTTAATTATTTGTATATCAATTGATTGAATCGAGGAGTTTTAAATTTCGGACCTAGTCTGGATACAAAAAATTCAAAGAAGATTTCAGGTCCACGCGGTAACGTTATGTTTAATTTACTAAAAATTCCCAGACATGGGTCAGCCAGGTCTTTGCTCTGTCATAGTAGTATTGGAATTTGCTACCTGAAAAAATTATACTTTTTACAAAAATAAAAATATGCTTCATATACCTAATTTCAAAATTTAACTACAAGATTCTACTACCTTATCCATCTGTTCTATATGGATTTTAATAACTTATTATGTAATTTCTTGTATGCACTACTACTTTACTTTAATAAATCATTTTTTGTTATAAATAAATATTTAGGATCATTATATAATTGAGATTTAAACAATTCATACCTAACTGGTATTATTTGCTGATGAATTTGCATTTCAAAATATATGAAATGGATTTAGTCTAACAGCAGTAATAATTAATATTAGAATATATTTGGCATTTTTCAAACCTGTCTTCTATGTTTCCTAACTATATATATATATACATATTTCTTTCAGACTTTACGCGTTCAATCATCAGGAGGAACAAAGCGTATTGAAATAAGTTCTTCTAATACAGTGACTCAACTCTTTGAAAAGGTTTGAATACATTCAATACATCTTATACTTGAGAAATGATTATACAATCAGTATGAACACAAATGTGTCTTTGATTATTTTAGGTACATGAAGTGTTTGAATTAAACAGTTTTGGATTTGGGCTTTATAAGCAAAGGAATCATAAGGATGAACTGATATCAACCAAGAGTAAAACAGTTTCTGGACTTGGTCTTGCTCATGGGGATATGTTATATTTGGTTCATAATAATGCACAGCTTTCGAGTACCCCTTCAACTAGTACTGCATCAAACAATGCAGTTTCAGGTTTCAATATTATTCATTATCAGAGACATAGTAATGTTCAAACCTGCTGATAAAAAGTAATCTAATATTTTACTTTTATTTCACAAAGATTCAGGCCCAGTAGAAACAGTGGGAAGTACAAATTGGAACAATGGCCCCTCTCATTCTTCACAGAGTGTAGTGGAAGATGAAGTAGATGAACAACTATGGAAACAGGATGGAAAAATACAACGGAAACGCGATGAAAAATTGTAAAGAAGTCAAAATTTGTAGCATGCATTAATGAAATTTGTATATCCTAGAATTGCCTTTAGGTATTATCTTACAGATGTCGACATGGTGCTAATGGTTGCTGTGTCCATTGTTCTCCTTTGGAACCCTTTGACGAAATGTATCTAAAAGATCAAAATATTAAGCATTTATCCTTTCATTCATATCTCAGGAAGATCACTGCTGGGGTTGATAGGTATGTCAAATTCCGCGTAGTATTGTGCGCATTGTATAAAGTCTAACATTTTTATAGGGGCAAATTTATACAATTAGAAGATATAAGCTGTCGAGTAAAGACTGGTTGTAAAGATCACCCTCCATGGCCACGAGGTATATGTAGCAAGTGCCAACCAAATTCTATTACATTGAATCGGCAAACCTATCGGCACGTAGATAACGTCGTGTTTGAAAATGCGGGTTTGGTCGAACGTTTTCTTAATTATTGGCGGACTACTGGCCACCAGCGTATCGGATATTTATATGGAAGATATGAAATACATGCGGACGTGCCATTAGGAATGCGGGCCGTTGTCGCGGCAGTATATGAACCTCCACAAGTGAGTTGATTGGTAATTATTTGAAACGGCCAAAATTAATTCGCTTAATTAATTTGAGAAATAATTGAAATAATTTAGGAAAGTACAAAGAACTCGATAAAACTTCTACCAGATGAAAAAGAAGCATTCGTCGATGAGTTGGCTCGTTCACTTAATCTTAAGAGAGTTGGATGGATTTTTACAGATCTTATAGCAGATGACATCAAAAAAGGAACGGTAAATTCATACACAATGATTTAATATTTTATATATCGCTTCAGTAGAAATCAACGATGCGATTAAAATTGTCTACTCGTTTCAGGTAAAACACGTTCGAAATATAGAGAGCCACTTTTTATCTGCCCAAGAATGTATTATGGCAGGACATTTTCAGAATCGATATCCGAATCCTTGCCGCTTTTCGCCTAACGATTATTTTGGCTCAAAATTCGTGACAGTATGTGTTACTGGTATGTTGCAAAATATCATCATAATTTCGATAAATTGGGAAGAAAACACAATCGTTGATTAAACGATGGTTTTTCGAATATTCTAGGTGATGATAAAAATCAGGTCCACATGGAAGGATATCAAGTATCTAATCAGTGTATGGCATTAGTGCGAGATGGCTGCCTCGTTCCTACTAAAGATGCGCCAGAATTGGGATATGTGATTGAATCGACCGACAAACAATACGTTCCAGACGTCTTCTACAAGGTAAGTCCACTTGAACCCTTCACTTTATTTGTATCGATTTCGCGATTTCTTGTCGGTAGATGCGATATACTTTCAAGTTCAATTGTAACCGCATAACTTAACGCAAATACATGCTTCTGACCATGTACAACTAACAACATTAACATAAACGAAAATAGAGGTGCAAACTAAATTATATAAGAGTGAAAGGAAAATAGTTTATAACTCAAAAATTAATAGCTTAAAGTACATTTAAGTTGGGTAACAAAGTTCATGTCGTACGCGCATAATGAAATAATAAAGCCGTTTAAGCGGGGGCACCATGGATATACATTATCATGATAGCAAACTAAATAATTCCGACTTCTCTGTTCAATATCTAATTCAACATCGCGCCTTATCTAGTTTAATAGAGTTCGGACACGGGTTTAAAAGGGGGCTAAAGAGAATTGGAGAATGTCAGGAAGAAAAGAAGTGAAAAGTAGGAACAAACTTATCCAGTGTTATAGCCGCTCAATCGTTTAATTCGAACGCGAGGGGCAAGGTAAACTGTCGGTTGTTAGAATTGATGTTACAAGTTATGCGTTGTTACCTCATCAGGCGCATATAAATACACACACATAGCGTATATGTATAAATATACGCAGGCGTGTGGATATTTGTGTATGTGTATATTATGTGTGCTTCACTCGCTTCTGTAAATACGGATTTATGCGTACATCTATAGTCGCGAATTTATTCTAATAGTTTCCATTTTTTCGGTCGTTTTGTTTTCGTACGACTGAAACGAGAGAAATTGATTCGAGCACAACCACCCTTCGATCGCCGTATGTATTACATAGTATTGTACATTAACGATTCCTTAGGTTTGTTCGCAATTGCAATGGAAGTTTTCACTGCAATGCGTATTATTAGCTAATTAACAACGGTTAAAACTTTCAAGTTCAACGTCAAATGAGGTTTTCTTCGAAAAAGGCATCCGCGACGTCGAAGGCGTGCATTTTTCCTATAATATAACGCGAGTGTGCCTTGCCTGTACGCGTCGGTGTACGTTTTTCGACACATCTCTCATACTCGTTCGTATGATAATATGATACATAACGAAGGATATTTTTTTCACGAGGATTTAGACGAGTAGTATAACGCATTAGATTACCGCAATGTACTTCGATATACAGTATCGAGGAATGATTCGTTTAATATACGTCCGCTCATTTCGTTCGCGTTTTCTGATTAGACGACGAGGCTTACAATCTACATAGTAGTATTTAGGCCTTGCATACATTTGCATGTTGAGATCTAATCTTAAATACAGTTAATTTACGACGGCTTACAAGACCACGACGAAGAGCGAATAGGGAGAAGTCTCATTCGAGCCATCCGACAGGGCCCGCATTTTTGTTTCTCCCTTCGACTCGATACGATATGCACAAACTCACTTATCCCTTTCAACTCATTCTCATTTTATTTATCTTCCCATTTGGAATACCCCCCTCCCCCTATGTACTACGTAACATTCGAGTTAAGGCTCTAGACGACCTGCGTAAATGGAATCGCGATTTTTGACTTTACATAGTCACGCGCGCGTCGGTCATTAAAACGAAAGCTTTCCCGCCCGTACGCATTTTTTTACAAATATATAGACGTATGTGTACGCACATACACGGTTGCCCCATTTTTCGTACTTACTTCCCCCGGTCTACACGTTTTTTTTACTATCTACGACCTAAGACAATAGCAGCGCCCGCAGGGCGTCACCGTTATCACGGCACTTTTTTTTTTGTAATCGAAGCGTGTGACACGCTATATCAACTATATCTAACAGTACGCCAATAGCCAAAATAAACGTCGAACCTCTTTCTAAAACAAATATATCGTACAGCTAGAAGTCGTATCGATATCACGATCAATCTGAGGTACGTATGTGTCGATCATCGTTATTGTAAATACAGAATCTTGTTGATTCCCGATCAAATAGCAAAATATGGATCTTTATTTCTTCTCTCTTCTCTCATGCGTCCACGTTTTAAAAATAGACTCAACATCTTTAGAATTCTATTGTTTATAATTAATTAAGTTGTTTCACTTGTACGGAGCATCGCGATTTATAGTGCTATGCTGCGGCGGCATCGCCCGATTTAGAGATATATATAATATCATTTCGACAGATATTATTGATATATGCAAATTCTTCTACATCCTACCCGGTCCGAAAATATCAGGGATACCGTCGCGACTTCTTTAGTTGTCTAGAGCGGGAAAACATAAGATATATGGGTACTTACTACCCGTCGGTGCTAACCGCTGTAGCGATGTCGTTACAATTTACCACACTTCGTTATTAGGATATTCTTGGTAGGCTTGCCGGTTTGGTCGCCGAAAGTGGATATCTTTTCAACTAGCTCCAGTCCTTCCACGACGTGGCCAAAAATTCCCGTGAAACCTCGCATTTCTTGCAGTATTATACGAAACTGCGAGCCGACCATGCCCAGGTTGTCGTGCCGCTTTTGCGTTCTTCGCATTCCTACCGCACCCCTTACCGCAGGAAATTTAGTGTCATCCGGCATAAAATATCCATCTTCGAATATGCTTCTTCCACCACGACCATTATTAAGCTCAAAGTCACCGGTTATCACGGACTCGCCCTCCCAACACTGGAAAATCGTGCACCCTTTGTAACCGACTCCAACTTCCCCAGTTGCTAAAACACTAAAATTCTTCGCCATTTTTGGTGCTGCATCCGGTCTTACTTCTATCACGATACGGCCATGTGGAGATCCATTGACTTCGATATTGAAGTAATATAGTGGGTACGGGGTGGATGGTCCTCGGAGAGATGCTGCTATTCCAGTGGACGGTGGCTGAGGGGATGAGTGGACGGTAACCAGACCTCCCCCACTTGTTGAAACCCCTTCAGGAATAAACGTTGATTGTTGTTGCGGGTGTAACATAGCGTTCGGTGGAGCAGGTGGGACGGGTTTAACGGACGGTGAACCAGGCGGAATTAGAAGTTGCTGCGGTGCTGTCGGTGGCGGTGGACCTTGATGTACATGAACAGATCCCGGTGGTGCTTGTTGCGATTGCATCATATTCGGATGATAAGGCTCAATAGAGCCATTTTGCATATGTTGTTTGCTAACCACATGCCTCGAATATAGCTGAGACATGCAATAATTTGCGAGGAACAATATCGGATTCTGTGAAGCCGCCAAATGATTTGGTAATCTACCGCCATTACCCGCTCCCTGTGAAACGATCGATTCTCCTGAGTGAATTCCGGCTAATGCTTGTTTTAACAAAGCAAAATCAAACACCACTCCCGAATTGCCTATCAAATCATCCAACTGACATTGTAGCATCATCTCTTGATACTTTGATTGTAACCGTTGCTTTTCAATGATCAGCTGTGAATGTAAACTGTATACGTCGCCTGGACTATCGATCATCTGAAGGCTAGCCTTAGCTTTCCCGAGCGTTTCACGCGCATCCGTTATTTCAGGAAAATGACTCCAGCCATTCTGTAAATCCGTCTCCACGTGCGTCTTCAATGTTACACAAGCTTCTAGCACTTTTATTAAAAATTCCCGTTGCTGCATAGCCAGTCTTTGAATTTCCGTTGATAGTTTCCCCATAGCAACTAATTCTAATTGAACCTGTGAGGGATAATCAATGGCTATCTTAAACGTTCAACTAGATACTAGGAGTATGAATCCAAAATTAAGGATGCTTACATCGGATATGAGTTGTTCTTTGGCATCGGTTTGCGACTTGATCTGGTGACCAAGATGTTCTTGTGGAGTCGCACATGCTCTGCATAATGCCGTGCAGCATGTCGCACACCATAATGCCAATGGCATTCCATGTGTATGACAATTTTCACTCTATAAAAATATCCCAATAGTTAGCTAGAATTTTTCCTCATTCTATACACTAATTTCAAAGTTTCGCACTATTCGCGTTCAAATATCCATACATAAAGTACAGTGAAAATATGGTAAAAGAATTTTCCTTGGTATGACAATAATTCTGTATCTTAAAAGGAAAGTATTGCAGGCCTTATAACATTATCCGATTACCATTACAGCCTTTCTCGATATGGCTTCGCCGCAATGAGTTGCTTTCTTTATCATTCGCGGCTGGACATTTCTCTAAGATTTCTTTAAATCGCATACTTCCAAAAACGAAGAAACATATATCTTTGTCTGCTTAGTAAAATACCTTTCTTTCTTTATCAACTGGTTTCCCAGACGTGTTGTTCGTAATTTTGAGTTGAGACAAATTGTTGGCTAGGGTAAGGAGAGAAGAATGGGTCGGCAGAGCGTCAGGTCCCTGGTCGCCTAAGTCTGTTCTCTTCCAACAGTGTGCACAGAACAATTCACGTCCTTTCAACAAATTGCTTTCTATGCAGCGCAAGCAGAAGTAGTGTTTACAGCTAAGATACTTCGGACATTGTTCGACATCATTGTATTTCTGCTTGCAGTAACTGCAAAGCGCTAGCTCCTCTAAATCCGTTAATACGCTTGGATCTAGCATCTGAAACGTCAAATTCGCCTTCGAAATTCCCAACTCTAAAAACACATAACGAATGAAGTGGTACAAGCGGCCGAAAAATGGCTGTTGAAATATAATACACACGTTCTACTTCATTCAAACGAGAGTAAAAAGAAAAGTGTCCGAGCAATTTTAATATAACTACCAATGTATTCTAATACACAAGACTTGGAAGGTCAACCTATACACGTTCGAGATATTTTATACGTTTCTTCGCCGACTTCCTTGCCGTTTTTTACTCTCGTTTATCTATTGAGCTAGTTACTCATTTTCACGGTGCCTTCAGCATATATTTGACTACTTCTACATATTAATGCAATTGATATAACGTTTAAAGTACATTCACGACGTATATCGTGATAAAAGAAAATATGGTGGGTATAGATTCTGAATGGCTAACGCGAGTTTCTTGCATTTTCATTTTTACCAATCATGCCTGTATATCTGCATTAAAGATTCATTCGTTCTACATACATCTTGAACAATGGGTCTTCATAGACATTTATGATATTTACATAAGATTATAGTAACAGCCTGGTCCAAGGTGCTCTCACTTTAAGTGTAGCAAACAGATGGATTCGTATAGACGTGTCGAACAAAAGTAATTGTAAACAGAGTGAAAAAAATAGCACGTTCCTACGATCGACGAGGAATAATACAGGTCGGCGAGAAAGACACAAAACGATAGAATTTGTCATGCAATAGCACAGTAAATTATAACTCTCTGGATGCTTCTTTTAAGTAAACTTATTGAATAATATTGGCCGAAAGGAAAGTCCATAATTAAATTATTTTGGAAATGTCCTCGTAAAGGAAAACGGAAGCTCGCCGGAAGTTAAACGGATATCTGGCACGACGAACGTGACAATAAAGTTATTATGCAACGATATGTCTAACAAGAAGAACCGTAAAAAAATGACATTTCGTGCGATGACGCGCATGCGCTTGAAATCCCGCCAAAACCTAGATAGGTCGGAGAGTCGATGTGTTGGGATTCACCATTCGTAGCGCACAAGAGTGCATTAAAAAGGGAGGGGGCCGATTAGGAAGGATATATATCCAGTACACGCATTTTACTCCGCGAAACGTTTCGAAGGCAAGAGAAGTACGTGCGACCGATAAAACGATCGGCCGCATGATATATGGATTCCCTTACGGCTTATTGGACAGTATTCTATGAGCAAATCATGACATTTCGATATTGAACTTGAGCGTAAAGAAGAAATGATTCGCGAAGTACTGCATGTCAGGCAAATTCCGCGGGAATTTCGTGCTTGTTTGCTTGCTCGCACCATCGCGTTTGTACGTACGTACGCGCAAAAGATCTCTCTTTCTCGCTCCCGTTTCCGTCCATCTTCGTCATTCTTTCTCTCTCTATCATTCACTCCCTCTGCGTCACTCACTCTCTTTTTCCTCCTCCGGATTGTGTAGGAACCGTGTAAATGCTTCCGTACCGTGTATACGCTTCGTGATCGTCTCCTTGCCGCGCGATGGAGCCTGATCGTTGGCACTATCGTCACTCCCAGCGTGCTTAATCGTCACGGGCTTAATTTCTGCTTAATAACGTTCGCACGGACGTACCGATTTGACTTTAATTTACATTGGGGATTGACGTAGTGTCCCGCTCGATTTGCCGTCGTAGAAAATCGGCCACCCCGTCGTTCTCGTCGCCGCTCTGCCGCCGTGGAGCTTTTACCCCGCGCGAGGTTTTTCCTATTTGTACTTTAGCACGTAATATGTTTTAAGCTTATAACATAACGACGGCGCGCCGGTAACGCGGCGTTACTTTAGCCTTAACTCGTGCGAACGTTTTGCCACATCATGATGTTTGGTTCACTAAACTAACCACTAGCATGGCGGCGACGACCGACCGACCGACACACACCACAGCGCGATAGTCGCTACGCTGTTGCTCTCCTCTCCTCGCCCTCACCCTCGTTTCTTTCTTTTTCCTCCTCCATCCGATCACCCCACTTGACTACCACACCATTCGTTTCCCTTACTCTTTGCTCCGTCTTCTTCCGTCTTCCTTCTTTCTTATTTCCTCCTTCGGAAATATGTCCCTTGCAAGACTCGCGGCAAATCGAGCCCACTTATCATCTGCAACTTTTAATACTGCGCGCGCGCATCGCAAACGATTTTGAACCTTAGAATTATGAACTGGCCTTTACTTCTTCTACGTTTTTTTTCTACCTGCGCGAATTCACCAATGAAATTACCTAGAATGCGCGACCTTCCCATTCCGCGGGCTTTACACATCGCCCGGGCTACTCGAATTTCGGGATTCATTTGGATATTTGAAACTGACAAAATGATTCCAATATTAATAAATAAAATGATTTCTTTAAAATTAGTTTTAGAATACAATTATTTTGTATCCAAATTTATGCCTTCTTTATGTAATTTTACCAGGAGAAAGATTCATACGGGAATGAAGTACCAAGGCTAGCAAGACCTTTACCAGTAGAATATTTATTAGTGGATGTTCCTGCATCCACTCCACTTACACCACAATTTACTTTTTACGCTAGCGAAAATATTACACCATTTCCAGTTGAAAATAGGTGAGCAAACAAATCGATGGTTAACAGTATTAATATTGTTAAATCTATATCAACTGATGTGTAATATTTATTACAGACTCGTTGATGGACAAGTTCAAGAATTTAATTCACTGTGCACTTACATGCAGCAATTCAGCCAAGACCAATTCTTAGAGGCAACATCAGATTTTCATTTTCTTCTCTTTATTGCAACCATGGACATATTACCAATGAAGGTATATTTAGATGATTATTCTACTTCAGTAAGCTAAGCTAATGATTGTATCTATTTGTTGTAAATTTCAGGATCACATGGGACCGCTTTTAGAAGCAATTCGCAATAAAGATAAACAAAAGGCAACAGAGTGGTCATGCTCAGAGCATTGGGCAACAGTACAGTACCTCATATTTACATTATCTTCAATGCACTCATCACAACCACAGGTTGGTAGCAGCTCAAGAATGCCTTCTTCCACAAGTATGGGTTCTACTGGGTTAGGGGTTGGTACAGAACCAATTGTAAATGAGCCTGATCAAGCTCTCTGGACCTGTAGTCGTTGCACTTTTCTCAATACAGCAGATATCGCGAGTTGCGAAATGTGCAGTCTGCCAAGGTATTCATAATAAACTATCAATTCTATAATTGCACCTGTGTGCATTTAAGGGTGCTATCCTTAAATTGCTACTTTAATTCTGCAGGATTTGATGCGTACCATGTCCTTGCGGATATAACGATTGTTTTCTAAGCATCTTTGGTCTTATTTATGAGTGAATAAAGAAAGAGACAAAAATTCTTATCAATGCAGTCCCATCCTTTATTTTACAAGTATAAATTCTTCGCAAAAATAATATGTTTTAAGGTGATCACACCCATTTTAGCAGTATTTAGTTTAATTTTATAAAATGAAAAAAAATTAGTTTTACAAATCATGTATAACCAAAAATGCATAAAACCGAGTTTTTTTCTCTGAGAAAAGTAAAGGTAATAAGGATGTACCATTTACACTAGATAAATTGTATAGGATACAATTTTTAGCATTTAGATTAATAAGCGACATTTGAAATGTAAAATTATATCTTAAACATTGAAAACATTTGAGAAAATTTAAATGTGTTGCATAAATCCCTTTCTTGTAACCATATCATTTTAATACTGAAAAGTCTTTGCTACTAATTCTAGATACTATAGAATCGATGTAACTAGAAACAGCCAATTCCTCTTCACCTATATCGTATGTCTTTTTTACGAGATCGAAGTTTGTAAACTGTAATAATCTTAAAATTGATACACTCTTCCCTTTGACTTCATTGTGTATTAGATCTGAGATTGTTGGTAGATTTTTGGGTTCGTGAATCACGGCTACTATAATGTTGCGGTCCTTGTCGTTGATCCCAAATTCCATTAATGATCGTGATATATTCTTCGAGGTTGACAAGCAAAATAAAATTTCAGTATATACACTTTTGGTTGTCAACTGTCCATATTTTTCGGTAAGTGCAGCTTTGTTAGCGGCTACCACCACTTGAAACGGATGGACAATGAGCGATGCTTTGACAACGCAACATAGAAGTTTTCCTGCGATTAATTTTTTTCGTACATCTTCTATGTTTTCCACGTCCGCGAACAAATACAGCGTACAATATTTTCCAGTTTCTGGATCTAATGCTATCGTGTAAGGATCCATTATTCTATTCTCTGTATAATGAGAGGTTAAGATGCTTAATTTCTACTTATTCTTTTAACTGATTCTCGTTCATGTATTTTTTTAGTAAAACAGAGATAAGCACGATCGCTTATTCTATACAACCTAATATCAGATTGTACTATTAATTATACGAGTGAAATTTCATTTAGCCGATACCCTTTTATCCAAACAGGGATAGTACACCTGTGTATAATGTTATACACGTGGTTTTAGTAATCATTTACGGATAATAATTACGCATTATAATAATTCGTATTACGATAATATTGTGCAATGCTGTGGTATTTCTCTAAAGCTAAATGTTTTACGCCAAACATTAAAAATATATCACATTAACTATTGTTTCTCACTTTGCTTTTATATCTTCTCTCTCTCTCTCTCACTCACACACCACACACACACATAACACTTTTCGTATCTCTACTTGGTCTTATTTTTGCAGTACGCCATAAACGATAAATCATAAGCTAATTATACTTTTTTAACGAGTAAAACGAAAATTTGATGCGAGCCATTAATTATTGAAATCATAGACATGAAAATGCCCAGCGTTCTCGTAATATTTCTGTGTCACGTACCTTCAAGCAGGTTAAGAAAGAAGTGCGCTCCTTCGTAAACAAAGTCAGCGGTCGCGTGAGGTGAAAAACAAATTACTTACACTTCGGTAGAGTTCCAGGAATTTCAGTCATTACTTATAAACGTAACAACGGCGTCCTTGGTAAATATCAAATCAAAACATTGCCTAGTCACGTAGCTCAATTTCTCTCGGTTAGAAATTTATATTATATCACCGATAGAAAATATTTTATCTAACCTGTGATATTCAATTTTAAACCTTACATGAGCTATGATTCATTAACATTTAGTAAAATGTTTATGATAATTACTTGCAGAGCTGTAGACTTAATTATGGAAATTTCTTGTGACGAAAAGGCTGAAATAATACAGAGTTTAATCTGAAATAACATTTAATATTACGATATTTTGTAAACTAATTAATTGTTCAACTAATTATCAAGAAAAACGTGAGCTCCTACTTCCATAAATCCTACAATTTGATAATCTTTCATGAAATATATTAAGGAATAAATATTCTAAATTCATCAGAAAATAATGCTGTAAGTACGACATACATAAGCGTATGTTCAATTAATTTTAGTTACAATTCCGGTATGAATTTTGGCATGAAAAAGGAATCTTATATTGGTACGCTACTGATTTATCCCCACTTCGCGGCGCTGCTCGCTGTGCGGGGAGGTCACTCGGCAGTCGATCGTCGTGCGGTGTGGTGTATTGCTCGTGTTCTCTTATTTCGAATTTTATTTAGTATTGTTTAGTGTCGCGTTTGTTTAGTGCACTAATTAATCACCAACGATGAGTTCACGACACTTTTAAAGGTATGTTTCGTTTCGCATTGTCTTTTTTCTAACAATAGGTCCTTTTACATGATGATTTAACAATTCTTGTTTCTGATTACAGATCTATTCCCTGGATGATTATCACCATTGTCCTCACGTTTTTAGAGGTGTTTAACAGCCGGCGATCGGTGAGTCGCAAAAATTTATAATATTTTATCTTCGTTTCCTCAACCTTAAATTGTTTAAGTTTATATTTGTACTCTCCGTACCGTTATCTTACGATGAAAGGTCGCCTGGTACCGGTGTACAATGAAATTTGACACGCAATAAAATGACTACGTGACTACGGTCACACTTGTTACTCGTACGAATTAATTACTGCTTTATTTCATAAGCAAGATAAGAAATCTAGTTTTAAGTTAACTTTTGTTAAAATTTAAGTGTTTTAATTAAAACAATAATCAAATTATGCATCGATTTCATTTGATATAAATCGTACCTCCTACGATTTGAACGATTAGGGCGGATCTCCAATCGTAGCAACCTCCACGTTGGTGAGATCTGGACAATCGTTATTATTCGCGATGCATTTTGTCGTTCAAATTTAATTATTAATTAATGCATCGAAAATAATAGCGAGCTGATGGCTACGAATTTCTTTTTTCGGAATAGTTTACTTCGTACGCATGCTTTTTATGCATACGTATCATGCAATATATTTACATTCATAGAGTTTAAAACATTTTTTATTCTTAGATATATTTAGTCAGATAATCGATGCAGAAGCAGAAGTATAAGACAACAGCAATATTTTAGAATAAGTAATGTAGTTTTAAGCTAGCATATAAGACAATTTAAGGTTTCATTAATATTGAATAATCGATCTGAGAAGAGGAGACTTCAAGAAAACTGACAGAAGTAATTCGTATAATATATTAATAGAATATATCAAAGTACTTCCAAACCTTTCGGAAGTATGGCTTAGAAATTTTATTCTTTGATTAGATGAATGAATTTTGGACACTTTTTTTCGTCCTGTTTAATATTTTCAATGTCACGATGCTAATATTAGGCCAGGGTTTCCATGGCCCTGGTCTTCTTCACTTTTGAAGAGGTCATTCAACTTGAACCTTCAAAATCCGTATTTTCGCCACGTTTGTCGGCGTACTACTAATTGTAATGCCGTAACTTTCCATTTATTTATTCATTCCTAACGCTTAATTCCAGTAATTAAGTATCGGCTGGATACCAATAGAACACGTGAATGACACAGTAATAGATTTTACTTTATAAAGACTTCAATTACGATTTATTTGTGAAATTAAGTACCTCTTGAACATTTCTCTTATCATTCATACACATGCACGTGTATGTAGATCGATATTGAATCTTGTTGTCATTTTTGTGGTTAATTTCCTAAATCTGAGGCTAATTACGAGCTCTCAAAAATATGGATTTCAAATTTACGGAAGAGGAACTTTTAAACGATCAACAATCTTAATAACTCTGAGATTATGGATGATAAACCGTGCATAAGTATTTTGGACAGAATCTTTAATTGTGGTAAGGAATCGGTTTCTTTTGGTGATTCAAGAAATTATTATTTACAATTTCATCATGGTATCATATATATTTAGTAAATGATAGCGTCGATTGGAGTGTACAACAAATGAAAGTAATTTGCCCGCCAAAGAAGAAGAAGCAATCTGAAACATTAGATCCGCAGGTTCAGGATGAAAAAAAAGTTCCTCCTGAACCTAGGATGGAAGATCCTCCTCCTGAACCTAGTACAAAAAAGGACCCTGCTGAACCTTCCTGTCCTCCGTGTCCTGAACCCCAACCTTACGCTGAAAATCTAAACTGTGGCCCTCGTTGTTTCATTAAAATGCAGGTAGAATAATTATTGAAATAATAGTTAATTTCTGAAGAAATTATACATCGATAGTGAAAATATTTATTTTGAATTTATTTGATATTTCGACCAGATTTTTTTTATTAAACGTTATAATATTAATTTTAGGATCCTTGCGCGCCCTGTTATTATAAACCAAAACCGGAACTTCCACCTTGCCCTCCAAAAACCTATCCAAGAGAACCACGCCAGTCAATTTGCGGTTGTGATTATTGCAAACAAGGATATTCGACTGGAAAATGTTGTGATCCGAATGCGGCATTCCGCGAATCATCCGAATCTCGATACTTTCAGAAAGCATAAGAAATTGGGAAGTATTCTTTGATAGAAATCACAGATATCTACATTTTTTATTAATCAATATTTTATGCCTTATCTTATGATAAGCAATAAATTATTGAATGCGATACTGGGATTTGATACCAATTATTATTTGATTAGGAATATTTCTAATTATACGATGTGTTTTTTTGTCCGAGAAAGAAGGGCATTCATTTTATTATCTCTTATGTAATTAATATCATTCTGATGATTCCAAAAATACTTCAAGGATTGACGCGGAATCAGGAAGTAATCTAGTTTACACATTCCAAGAAATTTGTTAGTTTTTCTTAGTGAGAGGGTCGGTAAATTTATGCGATGCTCTCATTTCCTGGAATAAGTTCTTCAAAGTAACCATCTAGTCTACGAATTTCAACGATCAGTTCTATTCTATCAGTGGTGAAGATTCAGATTCAGCATTCAGGGGAAAGATTATCGAATAATTCTAGTGCGTGATAACGTGTATTTCAGTGTTCGGTTAGTAAAAAATTGTAATCTAATTATTGTGCTATTTACAATTATTGAAGACGAAACGTATTCCTTATTATATAAAAAGTATTAAAGAATTAGATCAGATCTATAGTTACATATACATTTTGAAGGAAACGTTTTCTTTGATGTTACACATTTCTATAGGAACCAGATGGTTCTTTTGATCTATTACACAATGGAGTAAATTGTTAGATGTCTTTAAATACTATCGAGAATTTGTATTCATCCCGCGAATCATACTTTTCTTTTACTATCAAGCGATATGTATATCGACATTGAATGCTCGGCAATTAGTTTACTCTTACAAGCTTCAGTGAAGCGTGATACATTCAATATAGATCTCATTGTTTAAAAGCAGTCACGGCAAATTTTTTAATATATTGACGCTTTAAACTGTTCATAATGTGGTTCATTTAAATTCCAATTTAATTCGACTATCAGAGATACGATGTGCCAGCAATAAAATGATTATCTCGTATAGTATTCTTCAATATCGGAACATTTGTATAGCTCTTCTGTTTGATTTTCTATGCTCTCGTTTAATCAAAAGATATTTTTCTGATCGTTAATTGCTTTAGATACCCTCGTTATTAGAATAGAAATTCAATAGATAGGTCTTTCGTTGATAATAGGGTTGATAGTGTTTACAGTTTGATAATAATTACTACATATTTCATTACAGTAAAAACGGTAGAAATGCTCGGTTTAATTGAAGAATTTTTTAGTCTGCATATCGAGACTTGAAAATTGTTTTTATTGTTTCATGATCATTTTGTACTTATTTAACCAATATTTAATTCAAGTTTCTGATCATCTACCATACTTAATTTTTATTAGTACTATTTTTTAGATCATTTTTGTTTTCTTTCTTACAAACTTCTACCTGAATATTAAATTTCCATGGAAACAGCAGGAGTTAGAAAATAAATATAAATTGTATATTGGCAAGTAATTTTTATAATCAAATAGATTCAATGTATGTAATTCTTTTAATTCTTAGCGCGTTTCAAGGTTTATCGATTGCGTGTATCGACTGTGAGTCAGACGATATATCGATTTCGTCGTCCTGCGATTTATCGAATAGTGGGCCTCTCCCGACACGTCGCAAGGACCGTATCAGGTGTGTAAGTGAATATCCACGATCCACTTTGTTTACGAGTAGAAGTACGGCAATCGGCGCGGGAAATTCGCAAACTCTTCCTTTTCTTCATCAAGGTAATTACTTGGCATTTTACATAGATTAGCTTAAGCGGAGCTTTTAAGTTAAGAAATTCGGCTTTTTACACAATTGTAGGCAGCTATGAGTCATAGATGTATAGATCGTGCGGTTACACGCGACTAAAACGCGACGGTATCGCGTTTGAGATATCATTTCGAGGAGTAAATAAAGAGGTCATGGACAAGCACTCTTTCATATTATTGCTCTTTTCCGGATTATCAAATTTTTTTTTCATTTCTCTCGTATCATTTATCTTTTCTTCGAATTTCCAAGTGCCCTCCAATCCCGGCAAGTCTCGTCCACGTAGAATCTCCGACGATTACACGAGTCGAATGGTTGTAAAAATGTATTGGCGCGATATAAGAGGTAGATATCTTCTAAAATTAATACTTCCCACTCTGATTATACATTCGCATATACTAATTAGTACTCCATGTGTCAGTGAAAGCGCGTTTTAATTGTGCGCCGGCTCCAAATAAAGGTGAGCATGAGCACACTTTAAACACAGCCATGTGTGTACCGAGGATAAATAATTTGCAGGAGATTTGAACAGTCTGGATATTTAAATATTATGCATATTATTATACAAATTTATTGTCGGAATAAGTCGGTTCACGTGTATTAGTGCTCGTGTTCGTGAATAGCATAGACCTATCCTTGTAAATATAGAAACCCATTAAGTTCTCCCAAATATTAATGTTTGGTTTCCTGAAATCATAATGCGTACACCTGCTAGGTATTTACTTAGAGCTCGATGGATAGAATATTTTACTGTTAATTTAGACACCAGCAGATGCTTAAGAACACTCGATAATAAATCTAATGATAATGTGTCGAATTATATTGAAACGCATATGTATATACAAACAAAATTAATGGTGCGCATGAAAAATTATAAAGTTTATCGGGAAACAGTATTAGAACTGAAAGAGACGGCTCGCAAGAATCAATATCTACAATGTAAAGAACACCGTGATTACGTTTTTTCCATGTTACATCAGTACGAAATAATGATGAGAATATTTCATTCACAGGAGTCGGAAATTTTATGATAAACCGGCTAATAAATAATATATTCCCCGATCTTACAAAACGCGCCAGTTGCACTGGAAATACCGAATGATTGGAAAACCAAGATGATTGTTCACGGGTGATACAAGTTCGGGTCAAGAGTTCGACTTTTAATATTTTAATCTTCTCATCTTATCCGAATTTCTACGAAATGTAAGTAGATTTTCGATAAATACAAGAGGAAGATACATTTCGGGGAAAGAAGCGACATAAAAATTTATAATAATAACATAAGGAGTGTCAGTGAAGAATGTTCTTAGTTGTGATTGTATTTCGGGTCTGATGGCCCATAATTTCCATAGTTGAGACCAATTGTATCGGTGATTTCAACTCCCCGCTCTCGTATTATCCGGAGGCAGATTTGATATGCGCTTCACGATTGGTCGTCTGGTTCTTGCCGATCCTTGGTAGGCCCGTTTCCTCCACCACTGGGACTTTCCTGGGTTTCTCGATCGCGCTCTTATACGCGCGCAACTGACTTCTTCTTACAGTTTGCGGTTGAATTGCCGAATTGTTCCTTTACAAGCTTTCCGAAGTCGATTCATCGGGAAGAGCAAAAATGACTTTGAGTAAGTAAAACTCTAAACGTCTTCACGATTATCCATACATTGCAATCCATTCCAATCAATTCTACTAAAGATATTTTGCCAATCAATCAATTTGACGTTATCGAGGTTAACCAGTCTATTCGCCGAATTTTGGTCAAAAATTCTTGACGCTTTACAATGACCAGTCTAAAGTTGAATTTTCGCTTTCATAAATTCGATTAACAAAAACGTTATTACGTTACTTAAATTTCTGAGTGACTTCGTTCATTATGAGTTATAGTCTTGGCTTAATACACCGGTATTTTTAACGTTATTAATTATTAAGTAATTATTGCTGTTTCTCTTAATGTCATATTTTGCATAAATGTTGTGGTACGATCGAAAAGGAGGTCCGCCACTGAATTCCATACTTGATCTTCATTTTATATTGTATTTATTTCATTTTTATTAGCATATCCATACTTTTCTGATTTAAGTGTAAATATTTATATTAAAATCTTGAGTCAGTCTTTTATCGTTGTAGATGATCGATCTTTTGCTGTCACTACATTTCGCATGAAATATTTCGCTCAACTTCCTCGTATTAACGAGTATTTGTTGCTAATCGATTTAGCTTATCGTTACACACGGTATCACAAACGGTTGATAACAGTGAACGCAACGTAATTCTTTGAAAGTCTAGATAAATTTTCGTGATTCTCCGTCAGTATATAAGTCATGATTCACCGCGACGTATCGATAGATTTTCTACGATTATCGATGCAAACTTGACGCATTACTTTATTTCATTCAAATTTATTTTTCCCTGTTGTTTTCCGTGTTTTATTTAGTTGTCATCTTATTTAGGTAATTTTGCGTAAAGAAAATATTGTTAATTCCGCGTGTGCGTAAGTAGTAAGAACGTACACGTGTATTGTCGCAAGTGTTGTCCTCAATGGGCGAGTCTCATTGCGTGAAAATCCAGCTTTATCTTGAACACAAATATGCTTTGTATAGAACCATGCCACTGATTAGCAAGATCAATCAATATTAATCAGAATCAATATGAAAAGACCGAGTGATTTATGCATTTAAAAATGCTGCGCGCCTAAATAAGGACATAAAATTAGCCATTTTAAGAAAATACCTGCTCAAAATTCTTGAAGTGGAAAAGGTATACCCTTGATGCGACGTGTTAACAGTAAATAACGATCTTGGGATTTCCATTCCATCGCGTCACAGGACACTAAAATAACGAAATGGCAGGAACTCCTTGTGGATTATGTCTTTCACTTTTTAAAGTCTAGTGTGAATATTAAATACAACAGAATAATAAACATCTTATTTGATACGTTTATTCTAAGCAGGGTGTCAAGATAGTTTTAAGATAAAAATATCCGTATTCTAAATTAATACATAGCATGTTTTAAGTTGCTACTGTGCAACTGTTGCTACTGACTGAATTTAATTGGAGCCTAATAATAGTAATTCATTTGATGCAGGAATATCCACATTTTTCTAGTACTCTTATATACATATATAAGTATAGAATATTATTAATTATATATACAGTTCGAATTACTATGTGTAGATGCACTTTTTAATTTAATTCACAGTGACGACGCACTAATCAGTCCTTTCGTTCTCACAAGCCGCTGACAAGTTTTTAATACCGCAACATCGAGTTGCATTCGTACGATTATTGGTTGATCCAAGAATATACGATATTCCCGGTTTCCACGTGTCATTAATCGCAGCGAATACAACAAAACCAGTACGACATTTATTCACGCTTTAACGGGGTTTCCCCGATGTGACGTTGCGGGAAACTCTAGCCTTGCATCCTTCGTACGCGAGAAAGCCCCTCTTTCTCTTCCAGTTTCTTTTTCTTCTTTTATCGATTTTTTATCGAACCGGAATTTTATCGCGCCATGACGTACGTGTACTATAGAATACACACACGTCATCAATTATATACGTCACAGACCGGTGAATATAATTAATTTAAATAAAATGTCAGCCGGTTTTTAAGGCGATACTTAGAATATAATAATTCTTTCCGTCTTGGAATATGACGAAGATCCGAGATATTTATCTATACACGTGTTGAATGTATTCAAATAATTTCCCAGTAATTTATGAGTAATACTTTGAATAATTGTTCGCTCATTTAGCAGGTACTAGGAATCTGGTTTTTATTATTGTTATTAATAATATCTTGATAAAACATGCAAGAATTCCACGCTTACGTCATCCGGAGATGACCGCGTTAGTGATGAATTAACGATTGCAGTTACTGTATTATAATTAATCCTGGGCCATACTATAATAATATTAATCTGAGAAGATACAAATCCGGATGTTGGAAATGCTTCTTGTACTCCATTCTAGCGGTTACGTATTTTTTGATAACGCGATGTTATGTAAATCGATAAGACCAATCTCGTGAATGGTATTGCTAATTTATTTATACCGGGTACCGTATTTTTCACGAAATACCTCGAAAAACTGTGTCCCAGAAGTTCGCTAAACGAGAGGATTTAACGTGTGACTTTTGTCACGTTGCAGAACGAAAGGAATGACTATATTCCAAGTACCGCCTTTAAAACCAGCTGACATTTTCTAAATTAATTACGTGAGCGATATATATATAAGAAATAGTTTTTAAAATTTTGTCTTAGACCCATAGAAAAACAATAGGTTTTTATATGCAGATAATGATCCTCATGATCCGAAGCGGTTATTCTGCGAAGAAGTAATATGAAGAAGTTATCCGAGAGTTCTCGCGGATATTTAATCGTACTACGAAAATGATTACGTAATGCCGGCGCATATTCTTTTTCATAAACATCGTTGTCGCACGTTTTCACCTTCGAGGAAACTATTTCTTTAATATATCTAAAGTGACGCTCGCCTATTACGGCATACGAATTATTTATATCGCACCCGGTTTAGTTGAATCCATAAAGTATAACGATCCACTCGTATAATGGTTTTAGAATTGCAAATATTATTTAAATGCATTATAATTATCATACGCATCTTTTAAGCGACACTTAAATGCCACGCTGTAAAATTTAATTTTGGAGTATTGTAACAAAATCTAAATTTGCATCTAATTACAATGTTTTATTATCTCGCTCAAGTCGTTAATGATTGCCGATCTATTTTCACGAATTCAAATAATAACGCATTCATTTATATCGCGAAATTGTACTTCTCCGGTGACTATAGTCGACGTCCTTCGATGTCCTAATCTTTCAGTCGCTGTACCTTGAACCCGGCCGTTCAGTCGAGTTCATGGGACATTTGTAATAAATGCACACGGTAACGTAATCTGTACGCGTATGTTAAGATAATTATGAGTGTATCCATTATTTCGTTTTCACCTTGGACACGATGATTTATACTGTTTACTTTATTTGCATACGGCCTTCGTGAGTAAGGACTCTCGGTAATATTGGACGGGCAAGAAGTAGTTACTTGTTCATTGTTAGAAATACTTGTCCATTGATAATTGATGTTAATTACGACGCATAGAAGAGTTACTGTTTAATGACGAATTGGGAAATTGCCGGAAATTGTAGTTACGTTCTACCTGAGTATACAATTATTAGACACTAACATGGATACTATTTGTTTCAAGTGCATCAAGCATAATTATTTATGATGGAGGTATAAATGAGGTGTGTTTTATTTGTCAACAACAGGAGTAGGATTTCTTGCCTTGTGCCTTATTGCAACAGCAATGGCTAAACCAACAACAGACAACACAGCCCTTCGCGCCGTTTCCGATGGCATCAACCAATTTTCCTCAGCCTTCTTCCAGGTAAACTTTTGTGATAATATTGAAGGCATTAAAAACGATTTGGAAAACGAGAGTTCTCGTGGTCATATCTTGACAAGTATTCTATTTAATAAATTAATGAATTGTATTAAATTGTGGTTTAAGGGTAGCATATATCTTATGCAATGCATCATTATTTTAGGCAGTTGCACAGAAGAAATCGGGTAATTTGATCACATCGCCCCTCAGTGCTGGTATCGTTCTTTCCATGGCCTCTTATGGTGCCCGTGGAAATACCGAAAAGCAATTCAAAGATGCTCTCCATCTGCCCAACGACGATGCTCTCAGTCAATCTGGCTTCCAATCCCTCATGGATAGTCTTAACGTAATTATCAACATTTTCCATATTAGGAACTATTATCGCTCGCATCACTTCGATTATGTGCGATATAAAAATTGTTTCTTGCGTTCAATTGCAGAGTGTAAACACTGCCGAACTCCGTCTCGCAAACAAAGTCTTCTCCTCGGATCAGTTCTCTATAAAACCCACTTACAAACATCTGACTGAGTCGTTCTTCCGGTCCACCAGCGACAACATCGATTTCTCCAAACCTCAGGAAGCTGCAGAAATCATCAACAACTGGGCAGCATCGCAGACTAACAACCGCATTAAGGATATTGTTTCCGAGAGTTAGTATGCGTTGCTAGCACTCTTCTCTCACAAGAAATGAACTTTTAAGATAGATCATTTGCTATGTTTGCTTTTTACCAGGCGATGTCGACCCAAGCACGGTATTAGTTCTGCTCAATGCAGTATACTTCAAAGGACTTTGGAAGAACAAGTTTGACCCTAAAAACACAGTAGACAAGGAATTCCACGTTGACGCAAACACTGTAAAGAAAGTCCCTACCATGTACCAGAAGGGTCACTTCAGATATGGAGAAATTGAAAGCTTGAATGCTAAATTTATTGAACTGCCATACAAAGGAGATGAATTGAGCATGGTTGTCATCTTGCCTAACGAATATAACGGTCTGCCTCAAGTTGAAGAGAAATTAAAGCACATGTCCATTGGCGAAGTCTTGAGCCACGGATACCACCGCGACGTCAACGTATTTTTGCCTAAATACAAAATCGAAAGCACAGTCGATCTTGAAGAACCTCTCACGCAAGTGCGTCACATACAATTGAATGCTACTTTGTAGAAATTAATAGTTTCTGTACATGGAATTTTTTGTTATTTAGATGGGCATGACCGATATGTTCACCTCAAGGGCTGACTTCACTGGTATCGCTGATGCTAACTTGAAGGTCAGTAAGGTCATACAAAAAGCATTCATCGAAGTAAATGAAGAGGGTAGCGAAGCTGCAGCTGTGACTGGTAAGTCATTTTATTATTTACTTTATGAACAATGAATTTGTGTGCTTGCAAACTGATCATGATATGATTTCGAAACTTATAGGAGTTTTATTATTTTTAATTCTATTATTTAATGAAGACATTTATATCTATCTTGAGTATATATATTACGAAATCGTATTTTGATTGTTATCAGCACAGAGCTAATTTGTGATTCTTTTTCGCTTCTACGAAGCTCGGAGAAATTAATCAGGAAACTGACATTGGTTTTGAGATTAGGCGAATCCGAGAATTGAATAATATGTTCCTCCGAGCTTCGGACGCACGGGTTACGTAATTTTACACTGTGCACATTTCAATATGTTATATCAACAAATAACCCGCACCACCAAAGCACTTATTCGTAATTGTCTTGCTACATGGAATGGCTATTTTTATTGTAACGCTGTTATTTATACCTAATGATTATCCTTATTTTTTAATTCCATTCCCTTCTTCTGCCGATCTGTTTGCATGAAGTTAAGGACTGCACTTGCTTTTCCACACTGATCCTCATATCACTTGTCATTTACACATTTTAATTATCTACAAACGATTAATGGCTGGTAATATGTACAAACTTTAAGGGAACTATATATATGACTAAAAATTAGTTCCGGCAAAAGAACATATTCCGCACTGACGAATGGAGCTAACAGGATATTATTTATACTTTTCAGCACAAAAGGAATAATGCTCGTATTTTTTTTTAATTATTTTGCATAGCACTTCGTAGTTTGAGTTATTTGGTATGAAAGTACAAATGCATTTATGCTCAACAATACGTATAAATATGGTATAATCTGGGCATCATCTCGTAATTCTTGGAACACGATTCTATGGTATCAATCACTGTGATGACTCACTCTTTCTCTGGAAACACTTAATCTTAATCAGACCATATCGTTTTCAATTAATCCAAAAACACTGATGTGTCCGTAGATTGCGACCAATCTAGGTGGAAATGAAAAAGAGAGCGATAGGTAAAACACACGTTAAAACAAATTCTGTGTCGTCTGCGGAGATTGGCACTTCCTATTCTCCACCTTATATCACTTAAAAAGTTTTGCTCAGACAAACAATGTACAAAATTATACAGTGAAACAACATATTTCACAATTCGGCTTCTGCAAACAAATTTCAAGTGACGAGTTGGACGTTCTCCGCTGTACTACACTGTTTATTTAGGCCCATTTCTTCAAGAGTGTTTGGGACTACTAAATGTAGATCTAACTATTTTACTCTTTTTCCTTTCCTCGGTGCCTCAGTAGTATCAGGTGGGTTTCATACCCTGTGCTAATAACGTGCAGACTAGCCTCAGTAGTTTAACACAGACTTTAGACATTTTCCTGATTCCTTCCTTGGGTTGTTGAAATCACGATATTCATTATTAATTGGTTCTTGTGGCAGGTCTCAGTGTCAGGCCTCTTTCGAGCTTCTGGTCGCCGCCGAAGCCCATTGAGTTCCGCGTCGATCGGCCGTTCCTTTCGATTATCAAATACGGAGATATTATTCTCTTTCTAGCAGTTGCCAAGTCGTAGCACATTTTTTATACAACTTTCTTATAAAAGTATAGTTAAAGTTATCGATCTTACACGGTACAAGTAAAATACTGCTGCCAAGTCGGGGAGTATTTAGGAATCTCTGAAAATTTGTGACAAGTATACGAAGTACTTTAGTTTTCTTCAGTTTCCCCGGCCAGAACTTTGACATTTTTTGTGGGAAACGATTTACCTGTAATGCGCACTATCTTGCCAACTTTATACTCTTTTTTTTAAATCTATTTATCTATTTTTTTTTATAAATTTGCCTTGTGGCGCATCGACTGATACGAATAAATGACATATTTTTAATACATCGAATCGATAACTCGACTTCCAATTGTCCACGATTTTATCTCTGCCGGCGTCCGAGTGAATGTTTTGTGACATGATAAAAAATCGAAGAGGATACAAAAACGGAAGAAGATGATACGGAGAAGGAAGAGGACACATGTTTTTCGTACACAATTTTGTCTTCTTTATTATTATCTATCGTACATGCAGCACCGGTTGTTCTATTTAAAACACACTCGTCACTATTATATTCTGTTCGGTTTTCCAGTTCTATCGCAGAATTCAGTGGTTTTCCGAGAACGCGACACACATCATTTCTCGACGGAAATTCCACAAAGTGTACATTTATCTAAAACTTCGGAACGTAGTATTTGCATGGGAAGAAATACGCAAGAAAGTATTTGAAATTCAATGGGTTTCAGATCCTTCTATATTAGCTTCTGTAACACGACATGCAATTCGTCGCAATAGCATTGTGAATCTGTGGCTAGTAGTATAAATACTTAGAGTATTGTTGCACGAATGTAGAAGTATACATTTTGAATAAGTAGATCGGTTTGAAAACGAACGGTGTGTATGTTTGTAATATTTACTTTTTTAGCTATTCTCACACCTATGAGTTTACCGATGCCTCCGAATCTACCTGTAGATTTCCATGCTGATCGACCGTTTTACTTCACGATTATCCACGATTCCGTTCCGCTCTTCGTTGGAATGCTGTCCCAGCCTGTTGGCATCAACGAATAATCTCGTTCGTTTTCCATTCATTCTCTAACAAGTATGTTTTTATTGATGATTTTTGCTTAGAGCTAGAAAATAAATTGGTTTGCACGTAGTGTAACAGCTCGGCGTTTACTAATTTCAAAGTAAGTCTTTTAACTCTCGTGCCGTTTTCGAGTTTCTCCGTGACAAAGTTTTTTTTTTCTTCGCCATGTCAAGTGCATACTTCGACGATTCGCATGTGTCAATATCACTCGTGTGTCATTCTTTTTTTTCCCCCGTCGAAGCGAAGAAGTAATCCGAGTCCTCTCTCGTTTAGGCGTCCGAACGTGAACCAGTACGGTTATCGTAAAATTTGTTACAGGACTGCAGATCGTAGCACGCTGCATGGTGCACACGATGGAACTGGTGGTTGATCGTCCATTTTTCCATAGTATCGTCAAAAAAATAAAGAATCCGGAAAATGATGCGGAAAGTGGTTCCGTAAATGGACGCGAACGCTACGTACCGATATTCGTTGGCCACGTTCTCGAGCCGGTCTTGTAATCCGTGCATTTTCATAGACTTCAACGCGAGTAATCAAGATTTTATTGAAACGCGTTAAAGCATACGTTACTACTTAAAGAGAATAGTTTTCATTTAATATTTCTATCAAATCTAGTCTAAACGGACCAAAGATTTTCGTTGTTCAATGATAGATGAGACTCGTTGATATTATTATATCACATTTAATATATCTATATAACCCACCTATATATCTATAAGTAATATATTAATGAAAGATAGATGATTAAATACTTCTACATTATATTCTATGTTGAATAATACGTTTCAAGTAACGTTCATCATTCACGTAAATCATTCCTTTCCGCTCAATGGAACTTCGCGTTCGGAAGAACATCCTGCTAATCTTGTTAACTGCATATCTGGTTAAATGTATCTCTTAGGAGAAGGTATTATAGCTATCGACACGTTCCACATTTTTCAGAGGTGGAAATCTTACCTCCGATGGTCAATCAAGAGTGGACTATGTCGATATCGCATCCATTTTACTATAGCATCGTCAAAATGGGAGAGACGAGCACGGAAGTGTTCGCAGGACACGTCGTTGAACCTAATTTTGGAACATCTTAATACAATTAGACTAATCCCCTGCAAAAGGAAAACGATTCTTGGTTACTCCAAGATCATTGAGGTTTTTAATAACATTCAGACATCGCCGGCTTATCAAAATATAGCTATGAGATTGACTTTGGTCAAAGAGAAAATGAAAAACATTAAACTGCACGCTCTTTCGAGCACAAAACACGCACAATTGTTTGTTCCTCACGATGTGACGTCGAAATGGTGAAGGGTCATTAGCAAAGAGTTAGCAGCCATTAAAATGATATACACACTTTTTCCAGACACTGAAATCGAATTAAGAGTAGGTGTACCTGACTCTGAATTGTTCCGTGCTAATCATCCGTTCGTGTACAGCATTGTTCGTACACCGGTCTCTGGTAGCGCCGACAATCTCAACGTCCCGGTTCTCTTTGCCGGTCACGTTGTTAACCCTGGATTAATCTAAAGGATTAGAAGCATACCCATGTTAGGATAGTAAGTTATTAATTACGGGAGTGGCTGACGCAAAACAGTTTCCAGCCCTACACGCGACACTACACACATTGGACTCATTATAATGTAGTAAGAAAATTCCTCTACCGGATAATGACAAAATAAATGATTTAAATATATTCGATAGTACTTATTATCTATAAACAAAACACTATCAGTTCATTGATATCATATAACAGTCGGTATCATTCCTCTTCATTAACTCTATCGCAAATATATTAATAGCTGCGGCTAATTTCGTATCATTTCAGCTAATATCGTATACTTTGATTTCATTGGCAGAGGAGCATCGTCGAACGCAATATCTATACGAACTTGAAAATTGTAATTAACCGCTCATTTATTCCAGATATTCTAACAAAGCCAGTGTCGATGATCATTGCATCTGCGATAAATATTTTCCATTGATCGCGTGATTTCTCTGTCGCTTTGTTAAAAGAAAATTTCCTTGTTCTTCCACGTACAAAGAACTCTCGCGCTTAAAATATATTTCGACGTGGATTGAAATTTCATTAATCAACGGATTTTTTATTAGCCACAATGGACTCGTGGGATTATAAATATTTGTCGGCCATTTGTTTTAGGAATTTTTGCCGTACCAGTCTCAGCAATTATCCAATTTACCGAGATATACTTCAACGTAGACAGACCATTTTGGTATACTATTATCCGGAAGTATTACACTTCAACTGGAGAACAGGACATTGTAGAATTATTCGCTGGACACTTCAAGAACTGAGTCATTTAACATGATCTATATTGCATCAAATTGTTTCTTTAAAGCTTATTATATGATGTTATGAGTTGCTTGTAAAAATGGGGGGTTGAACTCTGGAGACGATTTATACTAACACCTTGTTAATAAGATTTTAATAGCGTACAATCTAACGCGTTTTATGATTTTGCTATGCTATTTACGATATTCTTTTAAAATAATGTGCCCTCGGCAAGCCTACGGTGGTGTGCATCCAACTATGATTTGTTTCAGCCATTATTGTCGTGGAATCTGCTGTAATAGGAGCCGTTGAGGAGTATTTTGAAGCAGACAGACCATTTATGTATAGCGTCGTTAAAAGAACCCAATCGAAAAGTCAAGAACCTACCTTTTTGACCTTGTTCAGCGGCCGTGTCGTAAATCCTCAACCCTAGACTACCGCGGTTATATTATAATCCACCAAGATTCCAGAATCTCTTTACTCGAATTAAATCATGAATGCACGCTTATTTTTTTTAACAATATGTCTATAATATTACTTAGCATGCTGTGAATCTAAATGTTGTGAATAATTAGTATTCAATAATAACTACTTTTTTTGCATCTGAGAAAGGGATTAATTATATTACTACCGTATCGTCGAAGTAATTCGTACAAGTGTGCTCCTTCCATCTTTATTCCACAGTCCTGTAAGGATAAGTTTCATTCACATTTCTGTACTTTTTACCTTGAAACTTGTATATAATTATAATGTTCTGGTAGAAAAATTAATAACGATACGCATGGATAATTAATGATTAATAAAAAGAATGCTACCTTGGATAATATATTATGCATGTGAAAATCGATGGCAATTGAATTTACTTATGGCTATTTATATATAGCATGATAAAACATACCGATATTTTGCGAAGTATTAACATGAAACACACCCTTTCTAGTCCAGATTATTTAGAGTTTGTTCTTTTAGCTTTTGCGGAAGAACTGGCGTCTTTAGAGGAAGAGGAAGACTTCGTTGCTAGCCGACCATTTTTTTACAGCATTATTAAATCAACGGAAGTCCAGAACACTGGAACTTCTTCTGTTGTAACTCTGTTTAATGGTGTTCTTGTTGATCCATTTATTTCAAGATATATTTAATCGTAACAAACGATAGAAGCATTCCATTTTTTATCGAATTATATTAATGTATGGTGCAAGATAAAAACCGTTTGTGGACCTAACTAGCTATAACGTAGCACAGATTCCTATTGTTTGTTTACAATTCATTTATATATATGCAATATTTGCAATTGCATAACATTCTTCATCGTCATTTTTTGTTAAATAAATATGAACGGTTACTTAGATTATTCAATATTTTACCCGTTGTTATTCTTCGTGATTAATATCATTCTAATTTGTAATAAAATTAATGTTTTTAAAAACTTTCAAGCAAATAAAGATGCGTCCACGCAATCTACGTCATTTAATAATTTTGTTTCAGAAGTGGGAATTGTAAACTACAGCTTGGTAATACCAGAACAATTCATGGTCGATCGTCCATTTTTCTACAGCATCATTAAGGTGTCCAAAGAAGAAAACAATCGCACTCCTGTTGTTATACCGATATTCGAAGGACATGTTCTTAAGCCTAATCTATAAAAAGAGGCCAACGTTAAGTGACAATAATAATTACAACTACCTCAAAAGAAATTCCTCGAATAACAATAAATGTACACTAGTCTTTTATCAGCTCCTATTATCAATATTAATGACAAGTTGTTAATACATACGTGGGTTTGTATGTTTATGCCACATCTCCAAAGAGTATACATTTTTATTCCCGCACGCATGTGTTTTACTATAAAAGGGAATGTGTGTGATGCAAAAATGAAATAAATATTATACACCAATTGTTTGTTGGACTGTCAATTTATTTTGTATATTTATGTAACACAGATGACATTAATCTTTTCATTGGGGCACAGAGATATTGGTCTCTGCCATTGCATGAAGTAAGCTGTGATATGCTTTAAAAACATTGTATGTCTCTATAAGTCCACCTTAATACAGGGTAGAATAACATTTTTTTATTTTATTCTTATTATATTTTACTAATATTCTGGATAATTCTGTTGTAGAAATAGTGATGATGCTGAGTATGATGCCTATGACAACGGAATTTGCAGTGGACCGACCATTTCTCTACAGCATCGCTAAGGTATCCTGGGATAATAAAAGTAATACGTCTCACGCAGTCTCAATATTTAGTGGTCGCGTGAACGATCCGCAATCTTAAGGCACTAAAAAGTTTGGAAGGACTGCCTTATATTGAGTAATGCAAATACGTACTTTCTACATAAACTATACAATGGATATGCCATTTAATAAACATGAATATAATCTAATGGTGTCTGATTTCAATAACAGTGTTTAGTGATACTCATCACTATATAAAATGCAATACGATCATTATTGCGCCCTAACAAGAACATATATAAAAATGAAGTAATAAAACATTTCATGGATATAACTATCTTATAAGGAAATGATATGGCCTCATGTATCAACTAAATTATATACTCATATATAGTGCTACCAATATTGTACTGAAACGTAGAAGTCACGATAAATTTAACGTAAACAAAAGATTTACCGTAAAGATGGTATCGTAAGTATTGAGATCCGATTTCCAATAAACGAAAACGTATTGCACTATGAGATAAGAATTGGCGTGCAGCTAATTATTCAGGCACTTTGGAGATATTATATTAATGCCTTAAATTAGTAGAGATTTAAAAAGCCTCCCGGTTTATGCATTTAACTTATAACGCAATTGTTATTGTGCAGTTTATTGAACTTCATGGAATGTCCAGTCTCCGTGGATCCGGTACCACTCGATGTCAAGGATCCACGACGTGGGATGATCGAAGTTGGCATAGTCCCAGTGGTATCCAGAAATTCTTCATCATTATCTGAATCAGTCTCTTTCTCTTTACCATCTTTAAACGGCTTTCTTGGTACTACTTCGTTCATATATCTCTCAATCATCTGCCGACTCTGCGGCGATACAGGATTGGCATTGCCTGGTACTAATGGTAGGCTATCATTTTTTTCTTGTTGATCTGCCGAAATTCTGTCCATGTACATACAGTGTAATTCAGCGAGTGCTTCATCCATGAAACGTACATTCTGTTGTTTACGATCTGGTATAACGCTCTCTGCAAAGCCTATCGATTTCTGATAGTTTCCATTAAATTCTGATTCTTTCTTATTTTCAACATCCACCATTGGTTTTGTAAAACCTATTGGAAACTTAGGTTTCGGTGGGGCTAGATTGGGTTGCAGCCCCGTGTATGCTGTGTTGTGCTCTTTTTCAGGATCCCCGTAAATATATTTATTTTTCACCCATTCACGATCTTGATCGAGTGTTTTCATCGCTTGAGAATGCATTGCCTCGTTAGATAATGGGACTGCAAATCTTGCATTGCCGTCAGCTGAACGTTTTTGAATTGCAATCTCCTTCCATCTTCCACTGTTCATCACAAGTCGGGCTAGCTGCTGAACAGTTTGCCTTGGTACATTTGTAAATATCCCTTCATTATTATTAGACTTTGTCATTAACTTTGCTGGAGTAGAACTATCACAAGGTTCACCAGGCAAATAACGAGGTTTAATATTTAATTGACGCAGACGTTCATAACTTTCTCCTTGACCAGCTAATAAATCATCTTCTTGGTCTTTCTTTCCATCCCTTTGACTTGTTTTTTGTCCGTTATATAAAACGGCGTCTTGTTCGGAAATTCGACACTCGGAATCCAGAAATGCTGCAGTCAAAATCATAGCAGCAGTAGGTTCTCTTTGGGTAAATAATCTTCTTCTTGCAGTTAACGTGTGTCCCATTGTCATTTCGAGACGAGCATTTTCTATGTTTTCTTCTATCTGCCGTTCAGACTCCAATAATTTGTTAGTTTCGAATATTAATGCCTTAGCATCCATATTTGCGCTTCCCATTTCCTTTGCTATGCGTCTTTCCGCGGATGATTGCGTGCGAGTTTCAGTACTTAAAATGGGTTGAATACCCAGACGCTGTTGAGCTTTCACGAATGGCGACTGAGAAACAGGACCCAATTTCGACCATATTGTGCCAGGTTTTTTCCCTGGACTAGTTATGGGTGAAACAACACCAGGTCTCGTTTGCACAGGATTTTGATTAATTAACTCTACATTAGAGTTTGGTATTGTGCAAGGAACACGACATGGTTTTGGTGGTACCAAATCCAATTTTGGTGGATTTGCACCTGGTCTGGGAGGTGGAACCAAAGAAGTTATGGTCGGTTCTAGTGGTGGTGGCGGAATTTCTGTTTCGGAATCGGTGTTTTTATTAAGCACAGATGAATGTACCACCTTTAATAAATCATCCAGTCGATTTTCAAGCCTGTTTTGACGATCTCTATCTATGTCTAAAAATCGTGATACCATGTCGTTTTGAGCAGCAAGGATCTAAACATATAGAGTTATCATCAATACTTATTGATAACATGGTCATAAATGTAAATCAGTACAGAAAAAATTCATAACATATTTTCTTACCTTATTAACGACTTCATTCTGGGAACTAATTGCACTTAGAACAAGTTGCTCCAATTTCTGAGCTTTTTTCTTTCGCATTGGAACATGAGGAATATTGTCTGTATTAACAGCAGAATCCTTTGATTTGTTATTTTCAGAAGGAACAGGTGACTCCAATAAAAAGTCTAGTATTAAACTATCATCATTACAGGTTGCATTATTAGTTAATGCAGAAACATCCTTATTTCCAATAGGCTGATTAAATGTTTCATTCAAATTATGAGCTTTTGCTTCAGTTTTTGTTGATTGGCAAAAAGCATCATTTAAATTTTGTGATACATCTGGTGAAAACTCTGGAGTTGTTGATCCACTTTGTTTTCTATCCACTCCAGAAGATGGATGGATCGAAGCATCATGATACTGTTTATAAGCTGCAGGAAAATTTTGTCCATAAACAATCTTCTTTGGTTCCTGAGGCATTGCACACTTATTAACTGGCATAGTTTGCTGCAGTTGATTTTGCTGCTGCATTATATTTTCCAAATTAGTAGCTTGTACTTGAACAGAATGTTGTATTGGCACATTTGTAGATTGTGTTAGTAGACAGTGATTTAAATTGTGGAGATTTTGTTGTAAACCTAAATTATTTCCCAACATATGTGGGTGATTCCATATATCATTTTGCTGAATATTCTGATGCTGTTGCATATTTTCTTGAATGATATGATTCTGCACATTTTGAACAGCATTCTGATATGGGATTTCCCCATAAGGGAAGCTAGTTAATAAATTTCTGTTGTAATGTGCCTGCACTGGTTCCTCCATAGGAATAAAATTGCATTGAACTGATCTTCCAGTAAGAGTACCTAATTGTTCTCCAGTATTAATAGCAACATCTCTGGTAGGAGAAAGCATGCCAGATGGTTTGGCAAGTATAGTTTCATTAGATTCAGGTGAGTCTGGATAGTCAATATCACCTTTAATAAATAAGGTTTTTTATTAATGTTTTTCATCCACATATAAAATATTGTTTAGCACCTATCTCTAGTGATATACACAATGAAGACATTATATTCTTACGTCCTATAGTCCATTGTGGAGATAGTGCCTCTGTACGGTATAATGACTGCACTGGTTCTGGGAACCTATGTTTCATCTGTAGATTTTTATTAGTCTTAACATCTTTTGGTGGAGACTTCACATTTGCCACAGCATCTAACAGGACAAAGTTTATATAGCATTCAAAGAGCATGGAATTTGCTAAGTCATCATTATATTATTCAATAGAATGCTATAAAAACATACAGGTATTTAAGAATATGAGGAAATGTGCTCACCAACAGTATCTATCCCATTAACATTCTCTCCCAAACGTTTATTCTTCAGTACCCTATCTATCGACTCGTAATATTGCTCGACACCACCTCGAGTACCAGCTCTCTTGGCTTCGCGATAGCATACCAGTACTTGTTTCATTCGGGATCGACATTGTTTCCCAGTAACGTTATATCCCTTCTTCTTCATGTAACGCGCCACACCGTCCCAAATAATTTGTGGTTTCGAAGCATATTCCATCTGCTTCTGCACTTGTTTGTCTGACCATACAGACACGAGTAAAGCCGTGCTTTCGGGGGTCCATTTGTACTTAGCATTTTCTCCGGAGTCACTCATATTTCAACAGGTGGTGTCGCGTTTTACTACTGCATTTTATCCTTGTGTGCGACGGTGAACGTGTTCCTACGCATTGTACTATTAAATCGAGCAAAAAACTTGTACAGCGCATGAATATGAAAATGTACCTTTGAAAATGGATGCTGAGATGCACACGTAATACAATCACGTTGTATGCAATGGCATCAACGGACACCAACCGACCAGGATCAAGGAGGATTCAAATTTTAAAGATCTCTTGTGCCAACAGGTGGTGGGGTGGGATGCACCGCGCAGGTAGCGCTGACTGGCTTAGGGAAACGTGGGTGGGGGAAGTGCAATGCGTGGGAGGCTTCGCCTAACGCGCATATGCATTGCGCAGGCAGTTACATGTACGTTTGTAATTGCTCTTAAACGAATTTATTTTCTGTGCATAAAAGTGGCTTTAAATAGTGGAGTTATAAATACGTTTGGCGGAAACAATGGCAAAGATTCAACTGGTAAGAAACACGTGCATTCCGTAGAACATTCAGAACATTTGAATCATTCTAACGAAAAGAACCCGCGAAGTATTTCCACGAAGAATGAAACGACGAAAGGGCTCGCAAAATGTTGCGCCAAAAAAGACTTCTTTGGTGAGTTTATGTTGACCATTTAGCTAATTCGTGCCGAAATAATGATTTAAATGTTAACAATACTTGTTAATTTGTCAAATGTTGAATTACAACGAATGTAGAATGAACGTCGTTCCCATATGAAGTTAAATGTAAAGTAAGCACAACTTTTTACAGCGATATTTAATGAGTTATATGCGCTATATCGATAGTTATACTTAAGTCTTGATTTATTCCTCAATAATTCGGGTACATTCGAAAGAATAATTTAATGCGCATTTCATTTCGCATTATTATTCGAAATTTTGAGTTTTACGTTGTCATTGGATGCTGCAAATTTCCGACAGCCCGATTGGTTGGTTTTGAAGTCTGAAGTGCGCGTGGTTTTTGGAACGCCGTTGTACAACGTTTCCTTGAAGTGGGATTGCAAGTGTGTGGCGGGAATAGTAGTAAATAGATATTGTTGTACCGGTCACTTTTCACGATACTCTATTTGATAGCATAAAGTTCTATAACATGAATCACTGTTATAAAATCCTTTAAAATATTATATTATAAACAAGGATGTCCACTAAAGGTTGCCCAGAATAAAATCGATAGCTGCATACGGGAGTCAGTTGAGAAGAGACGGAATTTATGGCGGTTAATATTCCGCGTTTGTTTGAATGATCGGACTGCAATCAGAAATTCGTCGGAGTCATGACAGGTGATAAGAAACATGCAATAAAAAGAAAATCTGTGGATTCCGAAAGTTATGAATCCAAACGATCGAGAGGATCTGACCATTCTTATAATACTGTGCAAAACGTAAGTCAGCAGATGAGAATTTGTATTTCATTATTTTAGCGAACAGACATTTTTCATAAACCGACGCATGTCATTAAGTAACGTTAACGTTTATATTAAAGTATCTATTTATTCATTTATGATTGTCAATCTTGATACATCTCAAGTCAATGACAATCTTTATTCAGGCTTTCTGTATTGTTTTTACAGTGAATCGTTTTTTAATTATTGCTGAGAGCATTTATAGTCCAAACCTCCATAAACGTACATTATTATAGATATTTATGTAATTGACACGACTTATATTATAGTCTAGGCCTGGTAAAGTAAAAAAAATTCTAGTGCGAAACTTTATGTGCCATGATGCCCTTGAAATAGCATTGAACCCACATGTCAATTTCATTGTGGGCCGCAATGGTAGTGGAAAAAGCGCGATACTCACTGCCCTGACAGTAGGTTTAGGTGCTAGAGCAAATGTCACTAATCGTGGTGCATCAATAAAAGGTATTGCCTAAAATTATACATACTAGGAGGGCATTCACAATATTTCGTTGACTCAATTTTATTGTGCTTCATTCACAGAATTTATAAAAAAGGGCAAACATTCAGCCACAATAGAAATTACTTTGATGAATGTAGGACCTATGGCTTATAAACCTAATGTTTATGGTGATTCGATTATTGTTTATCGTAACATTGGTAATTCTTCATCATATAAAATAAAGAATTGGAAAGGTGTGTGTTACAGTAAATGAGTTTTTATGAAATACATTTTTCTGGTAGTGGTATGTAAATCTTATATGTTATCCTAGGAGAAATGGTTTCAACAAAGAGGAGTGAACTTGATAACATATTAAGGGCATTGAACATTCAGATAGATAATCCTATTTCAATTTTGAATCAGGATATATCAAGAAGTTTTTTAGTGTCTTCTAAACCAGAAGAGAAGTATGAATTATTTATGAAAGCTACTCTGCTGGATGTAATAGGAGCTAATTACACAGAGGCAAACCAAATATGTAAGGAGGAATATGAAAAGTTAAACCGCTATAATGAAATTCTGGCTGAGGCAAGAAAGGAAATAGAACAACTCAAAGTAAGCATAAAGAGAGCAGAGGAAATTGATCAATCGCGGGAAGAAGTGATTCAGCTAGAAAAAGAGCTTTGCTGGGCCAGTGCAATAGCAGAAGAGCACAAGCTTCAAAAAGTTGAGGAAGTTTATAAAAAGTGTGAAGATAACTTTAAAGGACTTCAAGAGAGTGAATCATCAGTTGAATCCAAAAATGAAAGTATTAATAAAATGATTGAAGGACTGCAAAAACAGATTCAGGAAGCAGAACAAGAAGTGTCTGATAGTTCTGAAGTTTATAACAAAGTAAAGGAAGAATATGCTATCAACAAGGACAAATATTCTTCGAAAACGCGGGAGTGGCGTTTTACACAGAGTAAAATAAAACGTTTAGAAGATGACATTAACATGATTCATAATGAAATTCATCGATTGGAAAATAGCGATAATGCAGCGCAAAGCGAAAGAAACCAAATAAAACAACAAATTGCGGACTTCGAACAGAAGTTGGACGAGGTTGAGGCATTCTTAAGAACTCATCAAACTTCGCAAATGCATTTGGAAACGGATAAAATGCGCCTTGCAAAAGAAATACAGAATTCTCGAATAGAACTTAATAGCTGTGATATACGATTAAATAAGATTAATCGCGAATTAACAGCATTAAAGCAACAGTCTGGTAATGCACTGACTGTTTTTGGCCAAAATATACCTCGTCTATTAAGAAGAATTGAGGAGGAATATCGAAATGGTCGATTTAAGAAAAAGCCGCGTGGACCGCTTGGGGCACATATAAAAGTTAAAGATTCAGCATGGATTCCAGCTGTTGAAAATTATTTAGGAGCTGGTACTCTGATTTCTTTCTGTGTAGATAATAGTCAGGATGCTAAAGTCTTAAATTCTATCATGAAAGAAATTTTTCTTAACGAGCGATCACCAGAGATTATATGTAGTAGATTTTACACGAAAGTTCATGACGTTCGAAGTTATAGCGTTCAGTCCCCGAAATATTCTAATCTGTTGGATGCAATGGACATATCAGATCCCATTATTGCTAATTGTCTAATTGATCAGCGTGAAGTAGAATGCGTGTTATTAATACCCACTAGTAAGGAAGCTTGTGAAATAATGTCTGATGCATCCAAAGTACCAAGAAATTGTAAAAGGGCTTTTACCCAGCAAGCTGATAGATTTTATCCAGACCCACATTATAGAAGTTATGGTGGCCCACGTGGTTTGCGAGCTAAATTTCTTCAAGTCTCTACCACAGATGCAATCAAGTAATCATAGATTCTTGTTCCCCTTGAAAAAATACCTCTTGCAGTTGCCATTTGCAAACAGGTACAATATTTTTATAACATGTTTCTAGTGCACTCGAGGAAGACCTTCAAGCCGGATATAATGAAAAAGCTGCGGCCACGCAAGTACATAGTACCGCTTGTGAAAAAGAAAAAAGGACCAGCTCAGAACTACAATCTGTTAATGCAAAAGTCGCAAAACTTCGGGCCGCGCAAAATCAGTATAAAACATCCATCAGTGATTTGAACGACAAGATTGAAGCTAATGAAGCTATCTCAGTAACAGTATTTGTAAGTCATATTATTCGGATGTATGTTATAATTATTTTAACGATTTATCAAGTTTTTATTTATTGATTTTTTAAAATCACATTTAATTATATAGAAAAACGAATTAACGGAATTGGAAGCAAAGTTGCTGCATGAACGAAAGGAAGAGGGGCGATTTGGTACACAGGTATCCGAGCTTCAAAAAGTCGTTGAAGATTTAGAAAGAGATGTTAAACGCCATAGAGAATTGAGACAAAATCTGGACATGAAAGTTCATCCTCTAAAAGTAATTGGACGATCTACTTGTATTAGCAGTTTTTTAACGATTGGCTGTAATTATTTTTCTTACAATCAATTGCCCTTTGATCTTATAGGAAAATATAAAGGAGTTGCAAGACGAAAAAGAGTCTATTCGTTCGAAAGCGCAATACGCTGCAAGGAGAATGCAAACAGTTCGACAAGCTTTGCAAAATTCAACGGCGGAGTATGAAAAACAACAGAGAGCAACAGAACAAGCGGTATCCGATGCTTTCAAACAATGCGATAGGATAAACACGGAGAGGTGCATAATTTTTATTAACTACGTCCTACAAATTTAATGTAGAAACGCGATTTTCTGGTACCATAGATAATTTATTCATTTTATATATTCGATGAATCAAATTTAAAATATCTTTGTAGATCTACAAAGGAATTGGCAAGGTTGTCTAAAGAATTACAAGCACGAATTCGCGAAATTGAACGGCAATTCGGTACACTAGAAGAATTACGCGAAGAGTTAAGAATTAAAGAAGCAAAATGCGGGAAAGACATTAATCTTATTTCAAAAATTGAAGAGAACTATCAGGTAAATTTCTATAGTTCCTGCCATCTAAATTAACACTTGAAGTTTATTTGTATATACATTTGCTCTACAATAATGCTCTACTTATCAGGCTCAACTTAAGCGGTTGAAGGATCGAAAACAATTATTTAGTAATATGAAACAGAAGTATGGCATAAATATACAGAAGTCATTTTCTGCAGTTCTCGCTTTGCGGAATAAAAAAGTGCGTATACCAATATATTAACCATCTGTACTTTTCCTGAAACATTTTCCCAAAAATGCCCGACCTTTCTACTTTAACAGGGAGTTATAACCATCGACCACGCACGGAAAATACTCGAACTTGAAGTGAGTTCGTTAAATGAAAGCAAAAGGCCAACGAATGATGCAAGATCGTTATCGGGCGGTGAACGATCTTATTCGACAGTTGCTTTTATTTTGGCACTTTGGGACTGTACTGGGTTACCTTTTTACTTCTTAGATGAATTTGATGTCTTTATGGTACGCACCCGAATTGATAAATTCAGATGTGTTTTTTATATTTACTTTAATTCTGCCGTTTATACTTAGGATAAAATAAACCGGCGGGTAATAATGGACATTCTTTTGGATCATACGAAAACGCATCCAGAGAGCCAGTTTACTTTTCTTACGCCTTTAGATACATCTAATATACTTGCCGAAGATTATGTAACAATTCATCGGTAAGGAATATTGCAATGTATATGAGCATAATTTAATTCATTCATTAACAACACTGTTTGTATTTGAATTAATAGAATGGCGGCACCAGAGAGAGCTAGTCAGGAGTAACTAACTTTTCGCGTTCGCGCGTTTTGGATGTATTAAAGGTTTTATTCTTTCGGATATTCTTCAAATACGGGTAACACGTACAATTTTATTTTAACACAAGTATTTTCACACAGTTTTATGTTAGCGCAAAGTGAAAGCGTTTAACATGTAGTGTGATTGAAGATGATAAGTTTATTTTTGTTATGATATTATTAGTATAAATATGTAAGATTTATAGCAATAACTATTTAAAAATTGTTATAATATAAGAACCCCCTAAGGAAGAGGAAGTTAATGCCTCTGAGTTAAGCAAGTACAAAAGAGTATATTTATTTTGTATTTTTCGAAATCGTTTAAAAAGCATAAAAACTAAAGGGATAATCTAAATTTTATATTAAAGCACCAGCAAAGATATTTTCATACATCTATGTTCCAAAAATTTGATACTTGTTATACGTTACCAATAAAAATAAAAACCTATATAAAAACAATTCCCTTTCATAAAATCTTCCTTTAACAGTAAATGGGCTTGCAACTAATACTACCTTTGGTGCACTAGAAGCGTACTGTAAATTTAAATGCATTACTCCTTATCCTAGAAATTAACAAATTTTCATCCTTACACGCATAATATTTCCTCTCCCTTAAAACAAGCTCTAAGTTTCTTGTGTCAATGCTTTTAAATATTTTAAATAATCTTTTGTCCATACGTTTGGGCCGGGTAGCCGATGAACAAAAATATGAGTTCGGTTACGTTTAGGGAGGAGGATATACCGGACTTTAAGTGGATCAAGGTTCCTGGCATTGCGCGAATCTGGTCCGTCCGGAGTTCCCGAGTAACGCAACGATGTATTGCGCGTAATACACGCGATAGTCGGTGCTTATGGGGCGTGGTTGTATTGTGCAACCGAGAACACGAGCAATGGTAGAGAAAGTGCTGGAGAACACGAGGTCTGCCCATGAATCGTTGATCGAAAGCTGACCGTTTTATAGAAATGCGGATGTAGCCATAGTGCCATTCTTCACGTGTCCTTCCAGTATAATCTTTTTTAATATTATATTTGACATCCGGATTTTATTAAAATGTATCATTCTTATCACATAATTACTCTTTCTTTATTAGTCAATCAAAAGATAATTCCAATCCAAAATCTTCTATAGTATCAGTGGAAGTTATATTTCAGTGGTCTACCATTGCCTCCAGAAATATGCTACTGGTTATAAGTATAGAAACATTTAAGAATATGTGAACAAGGGATGATTACATGAAAACTTTGTTAAAAACACAAATTTATACTGGCTATTTATCTATAGAACAATTACTCAGCCATTATTTTCTTTGCAGGGGAAAGTGTGCTAGTTGAGTTGCAAGATATAATTGTATGTACCCAATATTCTTAAGCTGATAATTAATATTGTGGGAATGTTGAGGATAGAAGAAGAGAAACAAGTATTTATAGTTGCTAGAAATGAAGTTTATTTAATAGACATTGGTCCTAAAGATGATAGATCAATTCAGTGAACGTAGGCGGGGGCGGCGTAGGAAAGGGGAGCGGCGTATTTGGCAACTGGAGCGGCGTAGGCGAGGGGAGCATGGGCAACTTGGGCGGCGTAGGCAACTGGAGCAGCAACCTTGGCAATTGGAGCGGCGTAGGCAACTGGGGCAGCGAATTTGGCTACTGGAGCGGCGTACGAAAGGGGAGCAGCATGGGCAGCATAGGCAACTGGAGCAGCATGGGCAGCATAGGCAACTGGAGCGGCATGGGCAGCATAGGCAACTGGAGCAGCAACCTTGGCAACTGGAGCGGCGTATGCGAGGGGTGCGGCGTATGCGAGAGGAGCGGCGTGGGCAACTGGAGCGGCAGCTACGGCTTTGACGGCAACGGTGACTGGTTCTTTGCGGACGACAGCGTTGAATCCGTTGATGGGGTCAGCGGTGTAGTCGACAGTGCGCCTGCTTCCGTCAGCTTCGATGAGGGAGTAGCTTCCTTGAACAACATCTCCGTCGCGGGTTTCGTGTTGGCTCTTGGCGTCACCGGTCAGGGTATCATGCACGTCATAAGCGTAGCTGTATTGAGGATGAGGGTCGTATTCAGCGTCTACGGCCTTTGCAACCACGGCTTTAGCTACTGGGGCTACTACTGCAGCTGGAGCTGCGGCGTAAGCGTAGTGACCAGCTGGGGCAAGGATTCCAGCGTTGGCAGCAGCCACGAGGGTAGCGAAAGCGATGAACTGAAAAATAAATTTGTTATATTATTTCAACTGTTTTACAGTAATACATTTTCGATTACAGGTCAGGAAAATACTAGATCGTACACATCAACCCGAATTACAAGGTGGGTTCCAAATTGAGAGCAAACCGAGTATTCTATAATGCTTTAAGATACCAAGAATGAAGTGTGTCATTTAAACCAATTTACAGGCAGATTTGTACGCGTTACATTTTGATTGTGGAAAGTGATGCTATTAAACTTGTACGTGCTGAATTACCGAAATACCTTAGTAGTCCGATGGTCTACTTTCGGTCGCATTCCCAAAGTAGAGAAATTACGTTAATCGGTAAGACCACAAATTTCAAGTAATTCGTTACCAAGTGAAAATTGAAACTATTTGATAGTTTAGCTATGACAGTGGAAAGAAAAGCAGACTGCTTATTTTCCATGTACCAATTAGAAAACTCAATGAAAGTTTAAACAATGCGTTAGGAGCACTTTAAAACGTTTTGATCGTTATACCTTGAAAGCCATTGTTGATTACTTGATTGGTAGATCGGTTGATCTGTTTGACTGTTTGTGATGCGAATGATACCATGGATGGGTGGTTTTCGGCTTTTATACTACTCGAGCAGGACCCACGGGCATGCTGACGTAACTGGGTGACGGTACCTTCGACGGTCACCCGATTCGCGGCCACAGAGTGGTACAAAATTGAGCAAGAAATCGGACCACGCCCAATACGAACGACCTGAACGATCACCGATCGTTGTTGGACCATCGTGGGCCCCCTTCGAGAGGACTAGGCCACGTCCTTGCCACGAGTTACCTAATCCTCCCCCGATCCTCTAGTTAAGGGGTACGCATTACCACTTCTCTTTCTTTCACTAGAATTCCAATATCTCTTTCTCCATCTTCCTATTCGAGACTCTTTTATTCTACCTAGATAGATCACATTCCTTCACATACCAATCTTTAAATAGAATATGTTTAACAAGTAATATATGAACAAGTATGTTCTAACTGTATTTCTCCAATCTCATGTGAAATACAAAAAACTTGATAAACATATTTATTTAGTAAACTCCTCATTAATGCGGAATAAAGACATTTTTATTTATATTATGTTTTATTTAGATTATCCAAAAATTATGTGCACTTTCCTTCATTTTGTTGGTCTTTCATACTTATATAAAATATACTTTTATATAGTGATTACCAGCAAAAAGTAATGTGAGAGATAGAAAGATGCAATTTCTTCAATTAAATATATTCCTCGTATATTAAATAAATTACACCAATTAAAAACATTATTAACTGCCTCATATTGGTATGATATACTATAACTTTGCTGTGAAGAGTTTCAAAAATATTGAGATAGTGAGGATATTGCAAATTCATAATTGATATACATTTTGCAGTCTGGAACATATTTAAACAATTTTAATGCACGGTGTTATTTTACGTGTACCGTGACAATACATTGTTGCTTATGCGGCACACAGTGACTACACATTCATTGCATAGGCATTCAAGACCCGGAAGATTTTACTATGTTATCTCACGATAATCTTTCTTTTCTTTTTCTTATATGGCTCTGTAAATAATAATCCTGAAACGATATCGAACTAACGGACATACAAATTAATAGAAACTGTTGTTCGAATTTCATTAAGCTGATCCATATATTTCGTCCTACGTGTAATGCCGTGTAAAATTCATGTAATTAATGATACTCGAATCCAATATTTTCGGCGCATATTAATTTTGAAAGTTATAAATAATATGTATTTTTAGTCGATATCGAGAAACGAGATTCAATCGACTCCTGGAGAGATGTTAATACTTAGCTACGTAGGAGGCGATCCTACAAACCGAATCACGCTAATTATGCAAACTTTCGAAACGAAATTTCGTGTAACACTAAGTCCAAGTGCTATTGTACTCCGTAGGCTGCCTACGTTTTATGGGCAAACTGTAAAATGCATATTAACTATAATTACACGATTATATAATCGTACATGTTAAATATCACCGTACGATTATATAATTTTAATTACAAATTTCTAAAGTGCTTTTACAATTTTGCCATTGGAATTATCCACCTAAATATACAAGTGGAATTACACATACCTTACATTCACTGAGTCCAATTCCCAGTTTAACAAAAAATTGTCAATTACAAAATTCATATAATCTTATTATATTTAAAATGTTTACAGAAGTATGAACTGTTTTATGCAAATATAAAGGCACTTCTGAGAAATAAGGAGTTCTGTTATTTTGCATAATGTGTGAAGATAATTCTTCATTAAAAATCTTAGGAACATAGAATGACTAGTTGGGTCTTGTTATAAAAAAGAGAAAAGAGTTTAGATAGAAAATCTTCCATTGAAAATGTAATAGAAGACGGAGGAAGTTAGTTCCGCGAGAAAAGGCCAAAGTGATCTCGATAAACAAATTATTCGTCATGTAATTTACTACAGGTCAATGGCGCAAAGATATCCTGTCGCAACCTTCGATTCTTCCATACTCGGTGCAACCAAAGCCGTCTGGTTTTTATTTGGATTATTAAAAAACCAAGAGGAGGACGAGGCTGTGGACCGGCAAGTATCGGTAGAGCAACATCCTGTATCACAGGACATGTAAGGAGAATTTTATATACTCCTTTCAACTGCAAATCTGTAAACATTCATTTTAGGGTATTTAGAACAATATTAGTAGTAGACATTTGAACTCTTTATGAAAACAGCATGGTATCAGTAATACTTTAAACAAACTCAAAGAGTTATGTCATATTAAATAATATCTAGAGTATTCAAACATAACAGAGCCTCATTTTCAAGATTTATTTATATTCCATTATCCGCAAAAACCTGCACTTAATAAGTTTTTATAGTATTATTGCAAAAACGTTCTTTCAATATCACCGGCCAATTAGTCGTGAGCGGGTTATAGTCTAGAAATTATTAATTCATGCATACCATAAAGATATGCGCGACTATAAGTCAATCCCGTTATGAATCGGGTCTCGACAATGTATTTCCTTATCGAAGATATTAATCGACTGTATCGAGCGTATGGATTGTTTTAAATCATTTATTCATCCCTTATTAGGTATAGGAAGTACCGTGAGATATGGTTATTACAAAAGATCAGTATACCGATAGGAGCGGAGATTTAGCCTGGAGCGGGAAAGAGCTAAATTCTATGGATGACATTGATTTCACACACGGTTACTCGAGGAACCCTGGCCAAGGCGACAAAAGACGATGGAGCCAGAGATCTGGATATCTGATCGGTATCGGTATGGTACCAAGTTGCCCCGGGGCTGTCGATCGATCGAACCAGACTCCGCAGACAATTTGGGCAGCCCACCTATTTTTTCTTTATGAAAGTGCTCCACTTCTCATCGCCTGTAACGTTAGATATGACGCAACGAACGAGGTACTCCGTCCGGGATAGGCCCGACACGTAGTGCTGCTGGAAAGTTTCGCGACGAGCCGATGCCTGCGGATCCGTTTTTTTTCCTGCCAGTCAGTTTGAAATTTAGAAGAAATCGATCAACCAAATTCTCTGCCTTCACGATCGTTTGATCGGTCTCGAGAGATCGGTGATTGGATTATGACAACGAAGGCTGTTGCTTGAATTATGACACTCTAATTAACGGACCCTTTTTAGAAACGCTTTCGCGTTAATCGAACTGCCTCTAAGCAGTTTCTTTAATGAGATTTTGGTCGACTTCTTTTTTTATATTAATTCCATATTACTGATCGTTACAGTTATTTTAATGAAACCTCCTTAAACACCTTCTTGATATGTAATGATATTTTTTCCATTGCTACGGGAAGCTGTTAAAAGTAACATTGATTTGTGGTACTTTAACTCATTAAGATTTTCGCATGCGATTTTGTGGAGCGTTTCATTAGAAAATGTACATTGCAAGAAGGTTCCTTACATGATTTCATATTTGGCATGGTCAGTAATGTCTGCTAGGTGTAGTATGTTGCGTAAGAAAAAAAAGTGTCGCGACAAAAAATGAGAACGTGTAGCTCTAACGAAAATCTAAATATTAAGCGTGAAAAAATGTAATATCTGTCGCTGCTGTATAACGATTCAGATACCGAAAACGATGGCTGCAATGCATTTCTGAAACTGCATTACTTTATCATACAGATGCTTATCATACCAAAACATCTTTTAATTATTTTAAAAAATATTTCCTGCCAGATATTTAAATCTTGATGTGTAGGAAACTGGTGATATATGATTTATCCAATGAAACATGCTGTTCTTTTACTAACAAGTATGGTGGAATTTGTGAAGCATATATCCCCTATAATAAGATTAGTCTCAAAAATTGTTTGCAATCGTTGAGTCTTGCAAAAAATGGAGTATGAAATAATTTGTTAACAAGCCATTATATTCGAGGAGACTTATTATTAGAGTCATATGTGATCGTAAAGTGTTACTGCTAATGACCATATGCTTAAACCCAAAATTGAAAGGAGGGTGTGTTACGCGTGCTCTGGTACCGGCCAAGTTCAAGTACGGTTGGCGTGTACGATGTCAACGTTGCCGAACTTTGAAAGTCCGAGACGGCCCCTATGGTGGGGAGACCATGGCAAAAGTCCGATCGCGGGTATATAAAGCACTCGGGATCAACGTTAAACATCATCAGTCGCTTAGTCGATCCAACCAACCCAACCCAATCCAATCAACAATGGCTTTCAAGGTGGGTAAAGGATCTCAGTGTTTCACTTACAAAATTCTATAATTTGTAAGATGCTGAGATTCTTGGAGTAACCGACAAATTGTCTGCATTGAAATCATCATGCAATACTCTTGTACCACGAGTAAGTACTCCGACAAGTTATTAACAATTCGTTTCTTTTTGCAGTTCGTCGCCTTTGCCGCCCTCGTGGCCGCCGCCAACGCTGGCATCCTCGCCCCAGCTTCTCCCTTGGCTTACGCTGCAGGCCCAGCTGTGCTTGCTCCAGTAGCCAAAGCCGTAGTAGCTAAGACCATTGATGCCGACTACGACCCCCATCCCCAATACAGCTATGCCTATGATGTGCATGACAGCTTGACCGGTGACGCCAAGAGCCAACACGAAAGCCGCGACGGAGATGTTGTCCAAGGAAGCTACTCCCTCCTTGAAGCTGATGGCACCAAACGCACTGTCGACTACACCGCCGACCCAATCAACGGATTCAACGCTGTCGTCCGCAAAGAACCAGTCACCGTTGCCGTCAAAGCTGTTGCTCCAGTTGCCCATGCTGCTCCCCTTGCCTACGCTCAAGTAGCTAAGGTTGCTGCTCCAGTTGCCTACGCCGCTCCAGTTGCCTACAGCGCTCCAGTTGCCTACGCCGCTCCAGTTGCCAAGGTTGCTGCCCCAGTCGCCTATGCTGCCCATGCTGCCCCAGTTGCCTATGCTGCCCACGCAGCCCCAGTTGCCTATGCTGCCCACTCAGCCCCAGTTGCCTATGCTGCCCACTCAGCCCCAGTTGCCTATGCTGCCCACTCAGCCCCAGTTGCCTATGCTGCCCACTCAGCTCCAGTTGCCTATGCTGCCCACTCAGCTCCAGTTGCCTATGCTGCCCACTCAGCCCCAGTTGCCTATGCTGCCCACTCAGCTCCAGTTGTAGCTCACTCTCAATACGCCAAGCTCGCCGCCCCCGTTGCCTACGCCGCACCAGCTTACTACCACTAAGCGTCATCGCGTTGTGTTCCCCACGTTGTCGACTCAGGCCGAACTTTATTTATTTTTTTAGCATCATAAATTTGTGACTAATTAAATATGTTGCAAATGTACTTCCCACACTTTTTATTTTTTTTTGTTTACATCCACTCCAACTTTGGTTTTCAACACCCACACTCTTCCATCTCCTCTTTATTATTGCAAATATTCGTTGAAGTACTTGCGAATATTTAATATGATTGGTGATTTTAAAACGATATAAAAATGCGTGAATGTTACAGTGAACTGAACTCGAATCGAAGAGCGGACAGGGTTGTCCTTGTTTGAACACCCTATTCTACTAATACAGCGCAACGTTGACAAGAGGGTAGAGTTTCCGATGCGATTTCAAGGTATTCGGTAATCGAGCTATCTTTGTCGATCACCGGGAGTAACCCACTTTCTCTGCTTTCACCCCGTTGTTTCTTCAGCACCTTTCGATCCAAAGTAGATTGTCAAAATTCTACGATGACTACTTCTGCTCGAATCGTTGCCAAAGCCGTTTGACTCACGAGAAAGAGGAAAGCGATAACGTGACTCAGTTTTTACGAGGAAATATTTAGAATGAGATTCAAGTTCGCGGCTTTAAAGAGCTCGATCTGTCTCCAGATAGAAATGGATTCATATTAATCACACACGTTTATTTATTGACGATGGAATTAATTAGCACCAAAATAACGAATGCATTACACTTACACATCGGCGATCAAAGTTAGTAAGAATTATACGGTTACATTACCAAAAAGAAAATAATATATGTAGTTACAATGGAATTTATTCTTTTGCAGAAATTTCTCATGATAGATGAGGTAGTTTCGAAATTCTCAACCGGGAATGATAACTGGTGAGAGATAAATAAATTATGGATACCGTACATTTGAAACCGCGTGATAGATTACTTAATTAATTACTTAGGAATTCAATGAGGAGTGATAGTATTGCACAGGTTCTAATGATTTCAGGTATCGCATCATTTATACGGTGAAAACGTATTCGTTGGCCATAAAATACGAGTTTGCGTAATAGAACCATCCATCTTTCATTATCCTGTACGTAAAGGTACCTTGTAACCTTTTAATCTATCGAAGAAAGGCAGACGCCAGTCACAATAGTAAATGCAGTTGTCTGCGAACCCTACGTGATTAGATTCCTAATTCTCAATCGATTGCTGACAATAAGGTATTCGAATCGCAGTTACTTTTGCACTCGATTTACAAAAGAGATCAACGAACACGCTTTGGGACTTTCCAAAAGTGCTCCTCACGACAGTACTAACAATTTACAAAATTCTCAGGGATTTTGCACATGGCAATCCCTATCTCTTTAATGGACTTTGATCTACGCGTATAGAATTCTAATCCGAGGACTGGAAATATTAGGCGGGATTTGCTGATTAAATACAAAAAATATAATTAGTGAAAATGTGTCGTAATTAAGAAATATGAATGAATTATAGATGAACAATGAAAGCATCGTGGCATTCGACTAATTATATTCTAAATTTCTTTGTTGATTCACAAAAACTGGAGTTGATCTCTTTCTTAATTGATTATTAATTAAACCAAAGGTCTCATGGTAAATGATTGAATTTTATATAAATACAAATTTTAATAGGTCGACGTAGATGGATCATTAAAATAGCGTTAGTCGTCTCGCGGACCTCCAATTCCTTCCTCATAAAAGAGTCATCAGGATAGAACGGTTTCTGGCTCGTTTTCTAATTGAATTTAATAAAGAGTGGATCGACCGTCTCGCCTCCGGCGATTCGTCGTTTATTTGCTCGGATTCTTTTTATAACCGGTCCACCAAATGTGAACCGGTTTCTCATGTGGTGCGCACGTAATACGGGGCGGGATTACGAGGGGCCGCATAGTGACATTGGGCGCGGTTCTTTGACGGCCGCGGCTGCAGCCCTGGTTTATTCGGTGAAAGTCGAACAGGGACGTAGGTAACATTGCCTAAGGATCCGAAATTCCAGCACTTGACTTTCATTGGAAATCAGATTGATTTTATGAGCCCGAGCATTTTTATACTTCATCATTCTTTACCCTTCTCTTTATACGTACTTTACCTGTGCGAATCTGACTGCAACCCCTATCTCGATATTTCGATACATACTAAAATTGCATGAAACAATACTAGTTTCTGATAATAGTCGATTAACTACATACGCATCATCATTTTGATTGATATCATTTATTTCTTGGTTAAACTGAACTAGTCGTGGTATTAAAATACAACCCTTATTCCGAAACCCTGTTCAACGTTGCTTATTTATTTCAGGCTAATTAGGAGTGTAACGAATTAAGATCCAGAAGGTATTTATATTTCTACTCTCAAGTATCAGGCTCGACAAGTCATGCTAATCGAGCAGCTGTTTTCTGTTTGAGATTATCCTGGAATCCTGCGTCCACCGTCTACCTAAGAAGATTTAATGGACACGTGACATGAATTAGCAGGAGGAATGAAATTTCAGAGATACGGGCCCAAAGAATACCGCTACGTTCCTTCATATAAAATTCACTTGATTCTCCTTCTCAACGCGGTACGTCCTTGTCCACCTCTCATTTCGTACCTCCTTGACGCGCTACATTTTTATTAAGAGCAACTCGCCCGAAATTATCACCGCCTTGTGCTCCGAAACAATCGTGACACCTTACACCATTAAGGCGATATTTTCAAGTGAAAACGCATTATATATTACATAATGTTACATAAGAGCCATAACACTGACCAATATTTGCACTTGCACATTTTGGCTGCATAAAGAGCCCGCCCTACTGAAATCATTTCTTTGGTCTACGTGTATAGAATTCTAATGCGAAGCGGGTTTCACTGATTTATTGCAAAGAATACATCGGAGAAAACAATGTATCGGAATATAATCGGAAAGCATTTGTCGTTGTTAGGAAATGTTAATGTATTATAGAGAAAGAATGAAAGCACCGCCGCGTAGTCAGACGCAAAGCGCAGTAGTAGAGATCACTAGCTTGCCAGACTGGCGCGGATGCAGTCATATTCTATCCGAGCCAGTGCATAGTACTTATATCACTGTGAGTCTGTACGCATCGTACGCGTCTTACTCTATTATGCCGTGTCTGATAAATGCAAGGCGTTTTTACTTCCGATACACCGTGCTTTTCCAATGCCGTGAAAACTATCAAATATTAGTAAACAATTTGCTTTGAGATTTTATTTCGTTCCAACAAAATAACACATATTTGTGAGAACCAAAGTTAAAGTGTAACAAATATGAACAGAATCTTAGGAATATTAGGAAGAGATTAATATTTATTAGCGTTTCTATATCTTTTCTTAATGAAAGAAATTCTTAAGGAAATATGGTTTTCAGGACATTGCGCTGAAAATTTCGCTGGGGTATAAATATACTCTGCCAGGAGAATGCAATCGTTGGGGACGATGCAACCTGCGCCTCGTCTATCCCGTTTCGCAGCCGAACCGCGTAATCGAAGGTCGGGCCGGGTTACGTGCTCCAAGGTATACATTCGCGCATTGTACCGCTTGCGTAAACTTGGAGGAGGACGGTGCGTCGTAATGGTGCACTTGCGTAACGACCAACTACCACGATGAATCGAGACTCGCGGATGAACGTGATGCGTGATCGATCTGACCATTCGACCATTCGTTGACATTGATCGACGTTGTATTCGCGGCGCTTTTACTTATTACGCCTACGTACGGTCACGTATTTCGCGGTGTTTGCGGCACGTGCGGACCGCGTAATCGGCCCGCTCAGACCCGGCTCGGGGAGCACGGAATTTACGGGGCCGCTGGCCCTGCCGTAACACTACCGAGCGAGTACGCTAGAATAATAAATCTCTTCTGCGTACGATGTCTTAAGAACTCGAATGGAGCAAGCATTCTTGCATTTTTATATTTTCTGAGCGTAGGGTGTAATTCTTTTATTTACACTTATTTCTGAATAGAAAATTTGGTGCACTCTAGGTCAAACATATTAGTTATTATTATCTGCTACATGCTTATTATTGTCAATATGATAATGTTGCTTATTGCAATAAAGAACATTAATCAGCAGAGTCGTGGCATAACTGTAGAATAAATGGTAATTTCGTGGAAGAAAGTATTATTATTGAGTCAGTTTCTTTTTAAAACTGTTGCATCCTCCCGAGTTGTCGTGGACGAAATCGTCCTTAAATTATACCCGGACATCTTCTGCGGAATTTCATATGCAAAGTTCGGTGTGTCGGATAATCTAGAAAGTTGAAAGTTCTAGAACTCGGTATTGAATTTATTGCGAGGTTTGGTACCGAGTAAAATATAAATTATGCCATGTAAAAGAATGACATATTCCCAAGAAGAAGATTTTGCACTGTGAAAATTATAAACATGATAGCATTTTTAATAATTAAATAACACCAGAGTACACCAAAGAATTTTTATTAAGCAGCATCATTCATAATGTACACACCTCTATCGCAATAGCAACGTTGAACAGTTAAACATTTAATTAATGTATTTTCATTGTCATTAAGATGTTCGAAAAAAATGTGTTTATCGTTGGTATGTACTGGCATTTTTTTAAACTAACAGAGTTTTTATTACTTTCAGATTGTCGTGGGGAATATATCACAGCATCTTCTATCTGCTCGTGTTACCAATATATCTTTATATCACAGGATGAGGCTCACAGGTCAGAAAGTATATTACACACTCACTTATATATGTATATTACAAAGAAATTTATTTGAATTTTAAGAAGAAATATTTGGATCGACGGTCGAAGAATTTGCAAAGAATTTCGGCGAGAACCACTTTAAAGGAGAGCAGCGGCAGGTGCATATGTGAGTCCACCAACTGGGGCGGCATAAGCGAAGGGTGACGAATAGGCAGCAGTGTAAGCGTAGGCAGTTGGATAACCAGCGTAACTCGCCATAGCTCTCGCAGCTGGGAGACCAATTAATTTCTGTCCTCTTGGAATCGCTGCAACTTGGATTGGACTAGCGAGAGCCTTCACGGGTGCATTAATTTGCTGTGGCTGTTCTTGGATTTCCTGTTCCTGTTGTTGACTCTGAGGTTGCTGCTGGGAAAACCTAGCCCGCTGTTGTTGCTGCTGCAGCTGAAGTCTCTGTATTTGTTGCAGGTGCTGTTGTTGCTGTTCCTGTTGTTGTCTCTCGAGACTCCTCAATTGTTGCAGTTGCTGTTCCTGCTGTTGACGGACTTGCTCTTCACGGCTCATCGGTGCAGCTGCAACAAGTGGACCAGACCTGGCTTCGACGACTTCAACGTCGGAGTCGGGACCACTCACGGGAATGGCTGGTGCAGGTGCAGCTCCGGGTACAGCTGGTGCAACTCCAACTGCAGTCAACGCAGGTGTGTATGGCACTGGTACCGCAATTGCGGCTAGCGCGGTAGCTGGTTCACGGCTAACTACCGCGTTAAATCCATTTATCGGATCAGCCGTGTACTCGACGATACGGCGGGTACCATCTGCTTCGATTAGGCTGTAGCTACCCTGCACGATATCTCCGTTTCTTGTTTCATACTGAGCCTTGGAGTCACCAGTGAGAGCATCCTGAACGTCATAGGCGAAGGTATACTGAGGTACCGCGTCAAGTTCTTCAAGTTTTGCCGCAGGAACAGGTGCAATAATAGGTGCAGCGACCGCGGGAAAGGCCGGTACTACCGCCCCTTTAGCGAGAACCGCCAATCCCAAGAATACGATGAGCTGAAAATTGTAATTAGATGAACAATTATCATCTGATATTTCTTAGATTAGCTTATGAAGTTACAGAGGGTTGATAATGGAGATGCTGAGAGCATCCTCCAGTCTTAAGGTTCAATATTGTTGTATTAGAATGTAACTAATTCGTTGATGTAGTTAGAATTGATATTTTAGCTCGACAAAAATGAATCGAACCAACCCCGGGCAAGGAAGCTCTTACCTTTCCAGCCATGATTGTTTGCAGGAGGATCACCAGAAGACTGATGCCTCAGGGTAAGATCGGCGTACTTTTATACGGCTGATGACCATCCTCGTTTTCGTGTCATCCGACGGGAATAAGCGAGCTATTCCTTGCACCCAAACTCACGTTAAGCCACCCGTATTACACGCGCATACAAACCACCCCCACCTAATCTATCCTTCTTTCTCTCTTTCTTCAGAGGCCTATTCTTCTATCCTTCGCGGGTACGCTGACCTCCTCATAAATGTTGCGATGTTCGCCGCGATGAGTATGCGCGCTTATGTTTCTTCATATCGTCCCGCATATACACGCGACTTGTATGCCAATATACCGAAGATAGGGAGCCGCTCGAGGTCGTCAAACGAAACCGTGCGCAGGGGACGGTCCGCGTACCATGGGCCTCGGGCCCAGGACACCCTTCCCTCGGCGGAACGTTCACGCCGCCAAAAGTTAGTCACGTTGCAATCGTGTTCAATAGTCGATTACGTTATGTCCGTCAAAATTCAATGTATTCTTCACGGATTTCGCGTTCTCGTAATATCCATTGATTATGGTAATTGAAATTATTTGGAATTCATTGGACGTCACGTAAGGCAATGCAATCTTTATATTTTGAAGGACTCGTTACAATTGCAGTTACTCGGTTGCTCCAATTTTTTAATGATAGAAACATTATAATTGTCCAGTGAAAATTGTTGTAAAAAATGGAGTCACGTAGTAATCTCGTTCAACAACTACCCAGGATAAGTCATGACTTTTTTAAGAGTCATTCGGATAACAAGAAAGTGGACTTAATAAGAAAGTGGTGATATTCACCGGTTCTGAAGAAAACAGTCTTCCGCTATTCGGAAAGATGAATTAGGTCTCGTAGTGAGTTTCTTTTATTTATTATCAGACCGGGTTGTCGTTTACTAATTTTATTTCACGTTTGTGGCAATGCATGCTTTTAAGTCATGCTTTTATTATCATACAAGTCTTGTTTCTCATTGTATTTATACATTATTTATGGAAAACTATAGACCTATTGCAATATTTATATTGCAGAGCTTAACGCCCACACATTGGCAGAGACTCAACTACGTTATACTGTACTGATTATTGTTTTATTTTAGAGTCATTGATTCCATGAGTACGTGCGATATGTGTGTCAGTAAGCTGAAAAAAATCATTCGAGGTCGCGCTATCAAATCACGCAATCTTCCTCCCTCTTTGAGTGTCCACTCTTCAGGATGAGCCACGCATCGTGTATTCTAACAATAAGGTTGTCATTGTAAGTCGGTACAGTTAACACTCTTCAACTTTAAAGTAGGACACGCGAGGCCTATATTATGTTTAGACATTAGCATCTGATAATACTCTTGTTTCAATATTTCCTAGTCGAAACAAGTGAATTAAAATAATTTTGCAGTCGAAAAATGTGATGATCCAAATTGGCGGAAATATGAAGGTATACCCCCAAAAATTGTCAAAATTTCAAAGTCGCCAAAATCACTTCTACATGACCCAAATCGATGGTAGATGATGTATAAACATATTCTAGGACGATTTTGGGTCGAAAGAAGCGGTAAAAAAATTTTTTTGGCCGAAAAATGGTCGATCCAGAATCGAAAAAATGTGAAGGGGTATACCTTCAAAAATTGTCAAAATTTCAAAGTCGCCAAAATCACTTCTACATGACCCAAATCGATGGTAAATGATGTATAAACATATTCTAGGACGATTTTGGGTCGAAAGAAGCGGTTAAAAAAATTTTATTGGCTAAAAATGGGTCAAAACCAAGTCGAAAAAATGTGAAGGGGTATACCTTCAAAAATTGTCAAAATTTCAAAGTCGCCAAAATCACTTCTACATGACCCAAATCGATGGTAGATGATGTATAAACATATTCTAGGACGATTTTGGATCGAAAGAAGCGGTTAAAAAATTTTTATTGGTTAAAAATGGGTCAAAACCAAGTCGAAAAAATGTGAAGGGGTATACCTTCAAAAATTGTCAAAATTTCAAAGTCGCCAAAATCACTTCTACATGACCCAAATCGATGGTAGATGATGTATAAACATATTCTAGGACGATTTTGGATCGAAAGAAGCGGTTAAAAAATTTTTATTGGTTAAAAATGGGTCAAAACCAAGTCGAAAAAATGTGAAGGGGTATACCTTCAAAAATTGTCAAAATTTCAAAGTCGCCAAAATCATTTCTACATGACCCAAATCGATGGTAGATGATGTATAAACATATTCTAGGACGATTTTGGATCGAAAGAAGCGGTTAAAAAATTTTTATTGGTTAAAAATGGGTCAAAACCAAGTCGAAAAAATGTGAAGGGGTATACCTTCAAAAATTGTCAAAATTTCAAAGTCGCCAAAATCACTTCTACATGACCCAAATCGATGGTAGATGATGTATAAACATATTCTAGGACGATTTTGGATCGAAAGAAGCGGTTAAAAAATTTTTATTGGTTAAAAATGGGTCAAAACCAAGTCGAAAAAATGTGAAGGGGTATACCTTCAAAAATTGTCAAAATTTCAAAGTCGCCAAAATCATTTCTACATGACCCAAATCGATGGTAGATGATGTATAAACATATTCTAGGACGATTTTGGATCGAAAGAAGCGGTTAAAAAATTTTTATTGGTTAAAAATGGGTCAAAACCAAGTCGAAAAAATGTGAAGGGGTATACCTTCAAAAATTGTCAAAATTTCAAAGTCGCCAAAATCACTTCTACATGACCCAAATCGATGGTAGATGATGTATAAACATATTCTAGGACGATTTTGGATCGAAAGAAGCGGTTAAAAAATTTTTATTGGTTAAAAATGGGTCAAAACCAAGTCGAAAAAATGTGAAGGGGTATACCTTCAAAAATTGTCAAAATTTCAAAGTCGCCACAATCACTTCTACATGACCCAAATCGATGGTAAATGATGTATAAACATATTCTAGGACGATTTTGGGTCGAAAGAAGCGTTAAAAAAATTTTTATTGGTTAAAAATGGGTCAAAACCAAGTCGAAAAAATGTGAAGGGGTATACCTTCAAAAATTGTCAAAATTTCAAAGTCGCCAAAATCACTTCTACATGACCCAAATCGATGGTAGATGATGTATAAACATATTCTAGGACGATTTTGGATCGAAAGAAGCGGTTAAAAAATTTTTATTGGTTAAAAATGGGTCAAAACCAAGTCGAAAAAATGTGAAGGGGTATACCTTCAAAAATTGTCAAAATTTCAAAGTCGCCAAAATCATTTCTACATGACCCAAATCGATGGTAGATGATGTATAAACATATTCTAGGACGATTTTGGATCGAAAGAAGCGGTTAAAAAATTTTTATTGGTTAAAAATGGGTCAAAACCAAGTCGAAAAAATGTGAAGGGGTATACCTTCAAAAATTGTCAAAATTTCAAAGTCGCCAAAATCACTTCTACATGACCCAAATCGATGGTAGATGATGTATAAACATATTCTAGGACGATTTTGGATCGAAAGAAGCGGTTAAAAAATTTTTATTGGTTAAAAATGGGTCAAAACCAAGTCGAAAAAATGTGAAGGGGTATACCTTCAAAAATTGTCAAAATTTCAAAGTCGCCACAATCACTTCTACATGACCCAAATCGATGGTAAATGATGTATAAACATATTCTAGGACGATTTTGGGTCGAAAGAAGCGTTAAAAAAATTTTTATTGGTTAAAAATGGGTCAAAACCAAGTCGAAAAAATGTGAAGGGGTATACCTTCAAAAATTGTCAAAATTTCAAAGTCGCCAAAATCACTTCTACATGACCCAAATCGATGGTAAATGATGTATAAACATATTCTAGGTCGATTTTGGGTCGAAAGAAGCGGTTAAAAAAATTTTATTGGCTAAAAATGGGTCAAAACCAAGTCGAAAAAATGTGAAGGGGTATACCTTCAAAAATTGTCAAAATTTCAAAGTCGCCAAAATCACTTCTACATGACCCAAATCGATGGTAAATGATGTATAAACATATTCTAGGACGATTTTGGGTCGAAAGAAGCGGTTAAAAAAATTTTATTGGCTAAAAATGGGTCAAAACCAAGTCGAAAAAATGTGAAGGGGTATACCTTCAAAAATTGTCAAAATTTCAAAGTCGCCAAAATCACTTCTACATGACCCAAATCGATGGTAGATGATGTATAAACATATTCTAGGACGATTTTGGATCGAAAGAAGCGGTTAAAAAATTTTTATTGGTTAAAAATGGGTCAAAACCAAGTCGAAAAAATGTGAAGGGGTATACCTTCAAAAATTGTCAAAATTTCAAAGTCGCCAAAATCACTTCTACATGACCCAAATCGATGGTAGATGATGTATAAACATATTCTAGGACGATTTTGGATCGAAAGAAGCGGTTAAAAAATTTTTATTGGTTAAAAATGGGTCAAAACCAAGTCGAAAAAATGTGAAGGGGTATACCTTCAAAAATTGTCAAAATTTCAAAGTCGCCACAATCACTTCTACATGACCCAAATCGATGGTAAATGATGTATAAACATATTCTAGGACGATTTTGGGTCGAAAGAAGCGTTAAAAAAATTTTTATTGGTTAAAAATGGGTCAAAACCAAGTCGAAAAAATGTGAAGGGGTATACCTTCAAAAATTGTCAAAATTTCAAAGTCGCCAAAATCACTTCTACATGACCCAAATCGATGGTAAATGATGTATAAACATATTCTAGGTCGATTTTGGGTCGAAAGAAGCGGTTAAAAAAATTTTATTGGCTAAAAATGGGTCAAAACCAAGTCGAAAAAATGTGAAGGGGTATACCTTCAAAAATTGTCAAAATTTCAAAGTCGCCAAAATCACTTCTACATGACCCAAATCGATGGTAAATGATGTATAAACATATTCTAGGACGATTTTGGGTCGAAAGAAGCGGTTAAAAAATTTTTATTGGTTAAAAATGGGTCAAAACCAAGTCGAAAAAATGTGAAGGGGTATACCTTCAAAAATTGTCAAAATTTCAAAGTCGCCAAAATCACTTCTACATGACCCAAATCGATGGTAAATGATGTATAAACATATTCTAGGTCGATTTTGGGTCGAAAGAAGCGGTTAAAAAATTTTTATTGGTTAAAAATGGGTCAAAACCAAGTCGAAAAAATGTGAAGGGGTATACCTTCAAAAATTGTCAAAATTTCAAAGTCGCCAAAATCACTTCTACATGACCCAAATCGATGGTAAATGATGTATAAACATATTCTAGGTCGATTTTGGGTCGAAAGAAGCGGTTAAAAAATTTTTATTGGTTAAAAATGGGTCAAAACCAAGTCGAAAAAATGTGAAGGGGTATACCTTCAAAAATTGTCAAAATTTCAAAGTCGCCAAAATCATTTCTACATGACCCAAATCGATGGTAGATGATGTATAAACATATTCTAGGACGATTTTGGATCGAAAGAAGCGGTTAAAAAATTTTTATTGGTTAAAAATGGGTCAAAACCAAGTCGAAAAAATGTGAAGGGGTATACCTTCAAAAATTGTCAAAATTTCAAAGTCGCCAAAATCACTTCTACATGACCCAAATCGATGGTAGATGATGTATAAACATATTCTAGGACGATTTTGGATCGAAAGAAGCGGTTAAAAAATTTTTATTGGTTAAAAATGGGTCAAAACCAAGTCGAAAAAATGTGAAGGGGTATACCTTCAAAAATTGTCAAAATTTCAAAGTCGCCACAATCACTTCTACATGACCCAAATCGATGGTAGATGATGTATAAACATATTCTAGGACGATTTTGGATCGAAAGAAGCGGTTAAAAAATTTTTATTGGTTAAAAATGGGTCAAAACCAAGTCGAAAAAATGTGAAGGGGTATACCTTCAAAAATTGTCAAAATTTCAAAGTCGCCACAATCACTTCTACATGACCCAAATCGATGGTAAATGATGTATAAACATATTCTAGGACGATTTTGGGTCGAAAGAAGCGTTAAAAAAATTTTTATTGGTTAAAAATGGGTCAAAACCAAGTCGAAAAAATGTGAAGGGGTATACCTTCAAAAATTGTCAAAATTTCAAAGTCGCCAAAATCACTTCTACATGACCCAAATCGATGGTAAATGATGTATAAACATATTCTAGGTCGATTTTGGGTCGAAAGAAGCGGTTAAAAAAATTTTATTGGCTAAAAATGGGTCAAAACCAAGTCGAAAAAATGTGAAGGGGTATACCTTCAAAAATTGTCAAAATTTCAAAGTCGCCAAAATCACTTCTACATGACCCAAATCGATGGTAAATGATGTATAAACATATTCTAGGTCGATTTTGGGTCGAAAGAAGCGGTTAAAAAATTTTTATTGGTTAAAAATGGGTCAAAACCAAGTCGAAAAAATGTGAAGGGGTATACCTTCAAAAATTGTCAAAATTTCAAAGTCGCCAAAATCACTTCTACATGACCCAAATCGATGGTAAATGATGTATAAACATATTCTAGGTCGATTTTGGGTCGAAAGAAGCGGTTAAAAAATTTTTATTGGTTAAAAATGGGTCAAAACCAAGTCGAAAAAATGTGAAGGGGTATACCTTCAAAAATTGTCAAAATTTCAAAGTCGCCAAAATCACTTCTACATGACCCAAATCGATGGTAGATGATGTATAAACATATTCTAGGACGATTTTGGGTCGAAAGAAGCGGTTAAAAAATTTTTATTGGTTAAAAATGGGTCAAAACCAAGTCGAAAAAATGTGAAGGGGTATACCTTCAAAAATTGTCAAAATTTCAAAGTCGCCAAAATCACTTCTACATGACCCAAATCGATGGTAGATGATGTATAAACATATTCTAGGACGATTTTGGGTCGAAAGAAGCGGTTAAAAAATTTTTATTGGTTAAAAATGGGTCAAAACCAAGTCGAAAAAATGTGAAGGGGTATACCTTCAAAAATTGTCAAAATTTCAAAGTCGCCAAAATCACTTCTACATGACCCAAATCGATGGTAAATGATGTATAAACATATTCTAGGACGATTTCTGGTCGAAAGAAGCGGTTAAAAAATTTTTATTGGTTAAAAATGGGTCAAAACCAAGTCGAAAAAATGTGAAGGGGTATACCTTCAAAAATTGTCAAAATTTCAAAGTCGCCAAAATCACTTCTACATGACCCAAATCGATGGTAAATGATGTATAAACATATTCTAGGTCGATTTTGGGTCGAAAGAAGCGGTTAAAAAAATTTTATTGGCTAAAAATGGGTCAAAACCAAGTCGAAAAAATGTGAAGGGGTATACCTTCAAAAATTGTCAAAATTTCAAAGTCGCCAAAATCACTTCTACATGACCCAAATCGATGGTAAATGATGTATAAACATATTCTAGGACGATTTTGGGTCGAAAGAAGCGGTTAAAAAATTTTTATTGGTTAAAAATGGGTCAAAACCAAGTCGAAAAAATGTGAAGGGGTATACCTTCAAAAATTGTCAAAATTTCAAAGTCGCCAAAATCACTTCTACATGACCCAAATCGATGGTAAATGATGTATAAACATATTCTAGGTCGATTTTGGGTCGAAAGAAGCGGTTAAAAAATTTTTATTGGTTAAAAATGGGTCAAAACCAAGTCGAAAAAATGTGAAGGGGTATACCTTCAAAAATTGTCAAAATTTCAAAGTCGCCAAAATCACTTCTACATGACCCAAATCGATGGTAAATGATGTATAAACATATTCTAGGTCGATTTTGGGTCGAAAGAAGCGGTTAAAAAATTTTTATTGGTTAAAAATGGGTCAAAACCAAGTCGAAAAAATGTGAAGGGGTATACCTTCAAAAATTGTCAAAATTTCAAAGTCGCCAAAATCATTTCTACATGACCCAAATCGATGGTAGATGATGTATAAACATATTCTAGGACGATTTTGGATCGAAAGAAGCGGTTAAAAAATTTTTATTGGTTAAAAATGGGTCAAAACCAAGTCGAAAAAATGTGAAGGGGTATACCTTCAAAAATTGTCAAAATTTCAAAGTCGCCAAAATCACTTCTACATGACCCAAATCGATGGTAGATGATGTATAAACATATTCTAGGACGATTTTGGGTCGAAAGAAGCGGTTAAAAAATTTTTATTGGTTAAAAATGGGTCAAAACCAAGTCGAAAAAATGTGAAGGGGTATACCTTCAAAAATTGTCAAAATTTCAAAGTCGCCACAATCACTTCTACATGACCCAAATCGATGGTAAATGATGTATAAACATATTCTAGGACGATTTTGGGTCGAAAGAAGCGTTAAAAAAATTTTTATTGGTTAAAAATGGGTCAAAACCAAGTCGAAAAAATGTGAAGGGGTATACCTTCAAAAATTGTCAAAATTTCAAAGTCGCCAAAATCACTTCTACATGACCCAAATCGATGGTAAATGATGTATAAACATATTCTAGGTCGATTTTGGGTCGAAAGAAGCGGTTAAAAAAATTTTATTGGCTAAAAATGGGTCAAAACCAAGTCGAAAAAATGTGAAGGGGTATACCTTCAAAAATTGTCAAAATTTCAAAGTCGCCAAAATCACTTCTACATGACCCAAATCGATGGTAAATGATGTATAAACATATTCTAGGTCGATTTTGGGTCGAAAGAAGCGGTTAAAAAATTTTTATTGGTTAAAAATGGGTCAAAACCAAGTCGAAAAAATGTGAAGGGGTATACCTTCAAAAATTGTCAAAATTTCAAAGTCGCCAAAATCACTTCTACATGACCCAAATCGATGGTAAATGATGTATAAACATATTCTAGGTCGATTTTGGGTCGAAAGAAGCGGTTAAAAAATTTTTATTGGTTAAAAATGGGTCAAAACCAAGTCGAAAAAATGTGAAGGGGTATACCTTCAAAAATTGTCAAAATTTCAAAGTCGCCAAAATCACTTCTACATGACCCAAATCGATGGTAGATGATGTATAAACATATTCTAGGACGATTTTGGGTCGAAAGAAGCGGTTAAAAAATTTTTATTGGTTAAAAATGGGTCAAAACCAAGTCGAAAAAATGTGAAGGGGTATACCTTCAAAAATTGTCAAAATTTCAAAGTCGCCAAAATCACTTCTACATGACCCAAATCGATGGTAAATGATGTATAAACATATTCTAGGTCGATTTTGGGTCGAAAGAAGCGGTTAAAAAATTTTTATTGGTTAAAAATGGGTCAAAACCAAGTCGAAAAAATGTGAAGGGGTATACCTTCAAAAATTGTCAAAATTTCAAAGTCGCCAAAATCACTTCTACATGACCCAAATCGATGGTAAATGATGTATAAACATATTCTAGGTCGATTTTGGGTCGAAAGAAGCGGTTAAAAAATTTTTATTGGTTAAAAATGGGTCAAAACCAAGTCGAAAAAATGTGAAGGGGTATACCTTCAAAAATTGTCAAAATTTCAAAGTCGCCAAAATCACTTCTACATGACCCAAATCGATGGTAAATGATGTATAAACATATTCTAGGTCGATTTTGGGTCGAAAGAAGCGGTTAAAAAATTTTTATTGGTTAAAAATGGGTCAAAACCAAGTCGAAAAAATGTGAAGGGGTATACCTTCAAAAATTGTCAAAATTTCAAAGTCGCCAAAATCATTTCTACATGACCCAAATCGATGGTAGATGATGTATAAACATATTCTAGGACGATTTTGGATCGAAAGAAGCGGTTAAAAAATTTTTATTGGTTAAAAATGGGTCAAAACCAAGTCGAAAAAATGTGAAGGGGTATACCTTCAAAAATTGTCAAAATTTCAAAGTCGCCAAAATCACTTCTACATGACCCAAATCGATGGTAGATGATGTATAAACATATTCTAGGACGATTTTGGGTCGAAAGAAGCGGTTAAAAAATTTTTATTGGTTAAAAATGGGTCAAAACCAAGTCGAAAAAATGTGAAGGGGTATACCTTCAAAAATTGTCAAAATTTCAAAGTCGCCAAAATCACTTCTACATGACCCAAATCGATGGTAGATGATGTATAAACATATTCTAGGACGATTTTGGGTCGAAAGAAGCGGTTAAAAAATTTTTATTGGTTAAAAATGGGTCAAAACCAAGTCGAAAAAATGTGAAGGGGTATACCTTCAAAAATTGTCAAAATTTCAAAGTCGCCAAAATCACTTCTACATGACCCAAATCGATGGTAAATGATGTATAAACATATTCTAGGACGATTTCTGGTCGAAAGAAGCGGTTAAAAAATTTTTATTGGTTAAAAATGGGTCAAAACCAAGTCGAAAAAATGTGAAGGGGTATACCTTCAAAAATTGTCAAAATTTCAAAGTCGCCAAAATCAATTCTAAATGGCCCAAATCGATGGTAAATGATGTATAAACATATTCTTGGACGATTTTGGGTCGAAAGAAGCGGTTAAAAAATTTTTATTGGTCAAAAATGGGTCGAACCCAAGTCGAAAAAATGTGAAGGGGTATACCTTCAAAAATTGTCAAAATTTCAAAGTCGCCAAAATCAATTCTAAATGGCCCAAATCGATGGTAAATGATGTATAAACATATTCTTGGACGATTTTGGGTCGAAAGAAGCGGTTAAAAAATTTTTATTGGTCAAAAATGGGTCGAACCCAAGTCGAAAAAATGTGAAGGGGTATACCTTCAAAAATTGTCAAAATTTCAAAGTCGCCAAAATCACTTCTAAATGGCCCAAATCGATGGTAGATGATGTATAAACATATTCTAGGACGATTTTGGGTCGAAAGAAGCGGTTACAAAATTTTTATTGGTCAAAAATGGGTCGAACCCAAGTCGAAAAAATGTGAAGGGGTATACCTTCAAAAATTGTCAAAATTTCAAAGTCGGCAAAATGAATTCTAAATGGCCCAAATTGATTGTAGATGATGTATAAACATATTCTAGGACGATTTTTATCAGTTCGTACTTCGACAAGTAGCGAGAATCAATTCGAATTAGAAAACAATATAAATATTTATAGTTAGTATTTCAAAACCATAACTCCGTGAGTAGAGTATACATGTAAAATGTTTAAGCGATGAAATAATATTTAGATCTGAGTAAAATATTATTATTGTCTTATAAAATAACTGAACAAGGGGTGGAAAAATAATACGTGTTGCAGGTATAAAAAATTCTTTATTACAAACTTGTAATTACAATACGAGAGTTACAATATATACAGCGTGATATGACTAGTAATACAGCGAAGAGTATTACATGACGACAAGGCGAGCACATAATTTCTAATACATCATTTTCAACACATTCATCGGGCGAACATAATTGTTTCAGTTATATATGATTAATCATATACCAATTATATACCATGTCACCAAAAGCATGTCATATAACTATTATCTTGTTATCAGCACTACTTATCGAATCAAAGTTAATACCGCCTCATTACTGTACATCTTATATTCTACAACGAAAAGTGTCTTAAAGCAGACATGTTGGATCCACGCAATCAATTGATCTAAGTCTCATCGATTGAGATCGATGAGAAATCTAAATGCATCTCAATGATGATACGCGAAAGGTGCTACGGGCGCAACTTTTACGACCGGTTTGATTACAGCCACCGGTTCTCTGTGGACGACGGCGTTGAACCCATTTACAGAATCAGCGGTGTATTCGACGGTCCGACGCGTGCCGTCGGCTTCGATGAAGCTGTAACTTCCGCTGACGACGTCGCCGTTTCTGGTTTCGTGCTGGCTTTTGGAGTCACCGGTTATGGAGTCCTGGACATCGTACGCGTAGGTGTATTGTGGATGAGGATCGTAGTTCAAACCAGAATCAACAGCCAATTTCGCGACAGGTAATCCTGGAACTGCACCTATTGGAACTACACCAGCCTTGCATATGGCGAGTACTCCGACCGCCATTACAATGAGTGTCAACTGCATATAATTAATAATTGTTATTCTAGATAAACTGGAAGTAGGAGGAAGTGACCAATAATATTAGGGGTACCGGAAAGTAGTCAGTTATTTATCACATACTTTATGAAACTCCAGTTACTCTTTCATATGAAATATTATTTTATTAGATAATCCCCATCGTTATCTATGATCCTTGACGACAAATTAATTACTTCCCGGTACCCCAAACACAATTAAGAATAATGAAAGGTTTCCAATCGAGTTGTAATTAATTGGTTCTCGTCTCCAACGCATAATGAAACTGACTACTCTTTATGTTAACATCCAACTCTTAGACTTCTAAGCTTTTGGTCTCCACTGTTTTTAATTATTGCAGTGCTTCCGAAGTAATAACTTTTCCAAACTAATTTCTCACCTTTACAGTCATGTTGATTGTGATTTTGGATGTCGTACAGTCCAGTGAAAGTGTCAAGAATGAAACTGACTCGATTGATCGGTGACAAACGTATTTATAGGAAGCACGGGGTGGTCGTTCGTGGAACGGGAACTGATATGCTCTTCGCATCCCTTATTGCATCGCAAACAGCTTCGCCGTATTGTACGTGACACGCTTTACACCCGGCAGTAAAAGTTTCGGTAACGATCCATAACTCTCTAACACGTTATAGCTAAAAGGAGAGCAGGTAGTAATTAGTACTTCTCCTGTTGGCTTAAAAAAGTATCAGTATATTAGACATATATATTCAAGTATATTTGTTCAACACTTGATAATCGTCCCAGAATTATCTTTCTGGAACTTAACTTCTCTTATATCTTGATTTCATTCATGTTCATAACTCTCGTTTTTAATTACATGCAATTAATTCATTACTTCTAGGACTTGAAATATGTGCTCTTTGTGGATTAATATCTCTATAGATCTTTATAGATAATGGTACGTAAAAAAACATAGAGCGAGTAATATAGTCCTCCGGCGTATCCCAAAAAAACGAGTGTGGTTCCTCAACAATAATTTATAAAATAGTACATCGGGTAGAGATTATCGTACAGGAGAAGGAAGTACTTGAAATATTAAGTGAAAAATGAATTCGGTCAATAATTCTTCCAGCTTAACAGAGTGCTTTCACCATTGCGTAATTCGGCGGTTTTGGTCACAGCGCTAAGTGTAACGTTTCCGTCATGCGAAGATCACTCGCGAAGAATATTAATCGGCGAGTCCCGGAATGCTCGCATTTCGCTTTCGGATTCAAAATTGTGTCGCTCTTCTTCAACTGCACTTTCGATAATCTTGCTAATCACCCACGCAAAGGTAATAAAGTTTCTACATTATATTTCGCATTGCTGTAAAATAATAAATGCAAAGTATAATTCCAATGGTTGTCATTTTAATAGACACGCGTATATTTAATGCAGCTCGGTGTTGTTTCTTCTGCAAGGAGAAAGTGATTCTCGAAGGATGATACTATTTTCTTCGGAATCTTATCCGCGTTTGGACCGGTATGATTCATTGAGTATAATTAAAGAGGACGAGTAGCGACCGTGACCGTGAAACGAGTCCTCCCGCAGGGAAGCCTTTTACTTGCGTAAGAGAAGATCGTCGGCTCTTCTTCCTCAAGTTCATTGGCTGCATAAAGATACGCGGTGTTTGTTTTCGGTATGCTATCAGAGTTATACTTTCATCAGCCGCTTGAAAACCGCGCAAAATAGTTTCTCATTTAGTAATCTAATTTTATTATTATTCCATGTCATTCTAAAAGGAATATGGTTCTAGTCGATTGATTATATTAGTAAAAATAGTGTACATTATGAAACTTCATCATAAGGAGTGTAAAGTATCCCAGGAATTTACAGAAATCGGTTTAATTACTCCGCATATACTCCTACAAGGTGAGCACTTCCCTCTCTCTTTCTTTTACCCGGCAAATCAACAACATCGCTATTCAGTTGCGCGAGCTATTTCGAGGATACGTGTACTTGTAAACATTGTATACACCGTTTTCACGTACCTCCGAGGTATTCAGTTACTCAGTCTAGACTTGACATTAGCAGAGTATGGTTGGATCATTCATTAGACGCGAATTTAAATACAATTTAGTATCTTATTCCAACAGTATATCGGATATCGACATTCGCGGACTTAAAATGACAATGTACATTGCGATGGAAGTGGAAGGAGATACGGTGCGCGCATCGGTGGGGATTTAAACTTAAGGCTGATTAAGGTAGGATGAAATACACACTAAAATAATACGTCATGAACGTATATTATAACTTGGAAAGAAATCTCTTTTTCAATGATTACAATGTTGAATGTTGATATGGTATGCGAGGCTTAAAATGATACATTTTACAAAACTTAAAATCAGATATTAAAGGAAGATTTCCTTTTGGCCATGCTGGGCGATTCAGAGATTTAAATTCGAAGTTAACACATTGCACGCCGGTACCGTGATATTGCGGAATTCCGCTAGTAATATGTGAAGCGGAGATGACGAATATTCAGTAAAAATATAGTACATTTTCTTGAAATATATACTACACACTACTCCTTGAAAATATACAATGTTTTTAATGTATCTTCTTTAAAATATTCATTTCTCGTTACTAAGCAATATATCCGCCGACATGCGCGCTTTGAATAGCTGAAATCCGGCCGGCGTACAATCTGTTAAATATAAAATGAGAATTGCAAACAAGTAGTATAAAGAGTACTTGGCATATAAAACTATATATATATTAAAATAATGTCAATTGCTTTGTCAAAGAATGAATCCATGTATAACTTTTCATATTTACATGGTTTTGTAGAAATGGGTATTAACAGATTGTTTGTTCACTCACAATTTGTTAGTTGTCAGAGTACCCAGTGTATATTATGTAAATAAATTCATATACAATTTGTTTGTATCCGGATAATTGTAAACTGATATTGCATTAATAGTTAACATTAACTTATATTATAATCTGACAACTAACAAGCTACCTTCATATCACATTTAATAAAAATATCTGAAATACGTCGTTAATTAATTATATTTTAATACTGCTATGGCCATGTTATTTTCTGCCTCTTCTTTGATGGTGATTCCTGCTAAATTCAATTAAGACATTCAATTATTTTTATTGATAGGATCATTTACTCAAACCAAACTTATATGGAATCCATTTACATAACAATTCCAAAATGTTTTTATACATACATCATGCTGTTCATCATTTCTTCGCATGTCAAGTCCATTGCACTGTGCCTCATTCTTTGAGTTAGAAAGACAAACTCTTTTAGGTAAATGCTTTTGTTCATTGAGTGGTGATTTTATTGCTTTAGCATTAGATTGTTCAAAATCACTTTTTGTGTCTGTGTGGTTTCTTTTTAAATGACAAGCATTACTATTCCTATAAAAGCATGAATTTGTCTATAGCTTGTTATCTTCATAGTTAAAGAAATTGATTCTTTTAAAGTTGTGTTTACTAACAAGGAATCTGAGCTTTTATCTTCTTCTGTTGTCCTGGGAGTTAAACTATCTGCATTTTCTGTTTGCCTTTGGGGCAAAGGCATAGCCACTCTCTTATAGGTCTCTATTAATTCAGATTTAGATAATTTCTCAAAATTACTGAAATCTATACAACTCTGTAAACAAATAGAACAGTCAATATTATCATAACATTCATGGGAAGCTTGGCAGCTTAAAAAGTAGGGCTTTTCATTATCTAATGTGCAAGAAATATGAGTACATTATGTATAAAAACAATGGAACTTTATCATAAAATCTATCTTATTGCTGAATAAAATTATCTTCAATAATATTGCTGCATCCTAAAGCGGAATAGCAAAATTCCATATTTATTGTTTATTCATTGAGGAACCACTCGCTTCGACAAAGGAAGGAAAGAACAATGATAAATAAACATAACCCTGTGAAACTTACATTTTTTAAAACATCTCGCAACTCGCTTTCTGACAGTAACTCGGGATGAGTTAATTGAAATGTTTGCAACGAGAACATTTCGGCGAATGTTTGTCCGGCTAGCGTAAATCCTACGTGGAAACATGCGACCATTTGATGGGATGGAGAAATAATTAATATTGAGTGTTATCGTGTTACGGTTCTATCGTTTGATATCTTTTGTCGTACCCATTGTCTATACGTGTATTTGATACGGGTTATCTACTTAGCAACAATCTACGAGTACGTAGCCAACTACATATCTCTTGGATTACATTAAGCGAAAATTGACCAAAAAGATCTCTTCTTTCGAAGAGTACGTGTTTGTAAAAAATCTCTGAACAACGCGCTTCGCATAGCAGCACGTCTGACTTCTGATAACGTATACATACAGAGTCTTATTAAAAACTGATGCCAAAATCTTCAACAATACTCCATACATATACAAACTTGAACTGTAATTTACAATATGCAATCGCAAACTATTAATTATAAACTACAACTATAGGTAACTGTTTCTATTCATCATCAGCTATTTGTTCATGTAGAGTCGTATTAAATAGTGAACTTACACAAACCAAGGCAAATATTTGTGAATTGCCCTATATATATGATTCTTTGTGTAGATAACATTTTGCAGATGTTTGTTTTCTCTTCTTAAGAAGTGACTATATTCATATACTTGAAATATATGAACGGAATGTGTGTATTACCTGTTGAAAATAATTGATTTAAAATTATTAGGGAATATAGCAGATATTTCTTATTGGTTTAAATATATAATAATAATAGAATTTCTTTTTGTTCTACATGAAAATATGGAAAAGGGTAAATCAGGGAACTCACTGATAACGATTATATATATTTTTTCTAAAACTAACTTTCTTTATTCATTTTTTCATTAAACCCCATCTTTATTGTATTCAATGTCATTAGAATTTCCTCCATTACTTCATCTTGACATTTCTTTTGATTACCTAACTATATACTAAAAATAAATCCATGTACAAAAATAATCATAACAACAATTGAGTAAACAATAAAACAACGAAGACGAACAACGAACAATTTCTGTTCGTCAGAACGCAAATCACTTATTCTTCTTACATTAGAGTAACGTCCTTTGATAATCTTATAATATTAAACGATGCTTAAAGGAAGATTGAATTCCCTGCTCCTGTTATATTCTTTCGATTCCTTAAATAATACGTAAAAAATAGCGTCGACATTTCAACAAACGAACTGGATTTCTCCCACTGTTTAGAAAATCATTGTAAATACATACGCTTTACACATACGGTAGAACAATTATTATCCAACGTTGTAAACTAGTTATATTTGGAATAGAATATGCTCAGAACTATGATTTTACATATAAAAAGTCTTCTTAATGTATTATGTATTACAACCTTAACTGGGCATGAATTCGATATTACCAACGTTTCCAAAGCTATTCAATGCACTTTGTTTAAAGACTAGACAATCTTCTTCTCGAAGCTGCCTTCGTTATTGGCCCTTCCATTCTCCCTTATTTTACGTCCGTCGTTACAACTGAACCGTTCCATCATCGAAACCTGAGATTTTTACTTTAAAGACCAGTACTTAACACTGCTTAACTACTAGCATTCAAAGTAAATATTTACTTCTAATTCTCTTCCCTAAATAAATCGAGAGATTTGTTGTCCTATCGTGAGTGTCGCGGATAAATCATAAAACATTTCGCATCCACGCATTCCGCAGTGGATTCCTTCTCTCTATTCGCTTAGAATCGTAAACACTAATCATAATTTTTACCATTGATAAAAGAATTCACGGAACGATATCTAACTCTGTCGCTTTTCAACAAAGGCATAGTCGATTCGTGATTACAGTATTATTGTTAACGTCCTTTGATAATTTTACAATATTAACCGTTAAACATTATATGCACATTGAATTTCTCTATCGGCAATGTATATCAATATAAATATTCCATACCGCATATTCTCTGTTGATCAACCAGCGCATTCTTGGCGTAACTTCCTACATCATTGTCGATTTTGCATTTGTCTCTAATAATATTACGGTATCCTTGTGCTTGAATGCATGCGTGTGTATGGGTACACGTGTTCACACGTGTGTGCATTAGTACTTTGGAATTTTGTTATGAAAACTTATAGAATCAATTTGTAAATCAGTATATAATAGTACTGTGTATACCTTGTATCAGGGAGTGAATGAATGTAATGCAAGTAAAAAGGCACTATGTTTGGGTACGGGAAACAATCAGGTCTTTAGGCCCAAACCTTAGTTGAATCACTGGTTCCATTTTTTTGTCATCACAGATCATTCCGTTAAAAGAAGTTACGCCGTCGCGATCGAAAAACTCCCATTCTAATACGTATTAAGTCTTATTGATTATGCATCGAACGTATCCATATCATTAGGAAGGTATAATGTGTGCAAATTACTTATAATCGATCTGTTAAATCAGTATCCGGTGGTATTCAATGATATACTGGAAGCATAAAGAAATCTTGTTATTTATACGCCGCTTTATGAACTAAGATGGAATCATTAAACGCTACAAACGATGGAATTTCCTTCTTCATTCATTACTCGAATATACTTGACTAGTTTGTGGGGAAATGATTAATTGGCAAGAGAATGTTCAATTGTTCCACGCACAGCACACCCATGCCATGATATATATATGAGTATCGGTTACGACGAACGATTATTCCTTTCATCGTGTTGCATGTAGCAGTATGTAAAAAGACCGGTGTTATACTTTATATTGACTGCCGAGGTTGACATCGATCTAACAATCGTTTCATTAAACGGGTGTTTCGTGATCAGTCTCTTCGATTCTTCCCAATCTCCAAGCATTTGGATCTCCTGCTGCTGTAAACCAATAACGTTCTCTTTAAAAATCAGCCCCTTTCATTACAAAATTATTTTTATTCACTTTCATCAACCATATAGAAGAAGGATTCATATAGTCATATAAAATATATTCCTAACGTAGCATTCTTGTAATTTTCTATAAAGGAATGCACTATGTTTTCTATGCTCTAATAATAAAAAATAACTAATAATTATAATCAGACATTAATAATAACGAGAGAAAAACAAAGTGATAAGTACACTAATTATATACATAAATTATGTGTATAAATAATTGTAACCCAGTAGTGTCCTTCAATACTACCAGAAGTTGCATTTTTATTCACAGCAGTTAATCTTCTAATTTCTATACAAAGACTGAATTTCTTTGTTACAAAATCTGGCCATAACTGTTTGAAGGCATTACTGGAATCGGTAACATAATTGAAAGACAAAAATAAAGACACATAGAATACCAGACAACTCACCTGAGAACAATAACCGGAAGAAATAAACAAATGAAGTTTACCTCATGATATCTGTGCAATTTATGGGCATCCATGTTGCGGGAACATAACATGTATATACCCCATACGAATTTGTGCTAGGTATTTGCACAGTCTGTATTATGGGAATATTACAAGGAAGACTGAACGTTGTATTGCGCGGGATGTGTGGGGAGTGTACAGGGCACACGTAGGTGGTTTGTATGATGCAAGGCATTGTTCAACACTTCCTGAGTCGTGTACAGCAGCGGCATTCTCTCTTCTATCCAAAGCAAAATCAAAATTGATGCAAAATTATAAAAAGACCTATGTTATCATCGAATCGGGAACCGATTAGTATAATATTAGTACCGTCGCTCATAGACATTAAAGAATACACGCATGCACCGTAATATCTTATTTACTGTGCAGTGTGCGGAAACTACAGTTGTGTAGTAAAGTATTATATAATGTCGAAATTCAGAGCAGGAGTTGAGTCGTTTTGTACATATGCCTTTCTATTTTCATACCTTAACATTTTCTGGTTGTTCGAAGTAAGAACAAATAAGACAGGACGAACATGGAACTGATTATGGTCGATATAACAAAACTTAGGCAAATCAACGATCTTGTGTTTAACAAATACGTGAATTAAAGTGCACATAATGCATGCTCATGCACAAATTCTGTTCGTAGAATTTGAATCATTTTTTACTGAGAACGATATAGAATATTCTATGTACATAGTTACAAATCAATTATATACACATGTATATACATGTATGCCACCGATTATAAAAGATGGGGCAGAATTTATTAGATAACAACACACTCTAAATCAGAGGTCCACAAATCTTTTCATTGGCATCAATTTATAATGCATTTATAACTAAAGCAGCAAAATTTGTATCATTTAATTCACACATAATTGAACAGCAAAAATACAGTTAGTAGCAAGTATACACTTAATGGAAATAAATAGAATAATTAAAGTAAAAAATTATTTAGAATATCTTGTGAACCCCTGCTCTAAATAAAATCCGAAGCGATTTATAACAAATTAAGATAGTTCAATAATGAATACACAGGAAATAAGAAATTTTCCACCAAACACCTCGATATCCTTGTACATAAAATTGTATTGAATAAGTATTTACCTTGAAGTTGACGACTGATAAGAGCAGTAATGCCTTGACTATCACCAGTCTTTTTCACAACAAACAGCTTGGTGTCAGAATCATTTTCTAAGGCTCCCATAACACCTAAACCGATTACTTGTCCATTTTGCTGCTGATGACTGCTAACAGCCATAGTTTCACTGACCTGTGTTCATGATGCATATATCATTATTAATGTAATAGTAAAACTAATAGTTAGAAATTATTTATAATATAAATATGCAAGAAACTAAGTATGCACCTGCATTAATTTTTTGACTACATCTCTTCCAAGAATGTGATCAAATACTGCCTGCAGGAATTGATCACTAATAATGCTTAGCTTCAATTTGTCTCTATGCCACAGTAATATTCTTGATTCTTCCATAGCCGTTATTGATACCTGCATAAAAAGAATAGAAAATAGTAAACGTTAACATCTTATTCTCGTTTTAATATTGTTTAATATTGTTAATATTGTGAACCTGAAAATACTCGTCTGTGGAGACACCAAACCATTCTGGAGAATCCAGGAACTGATGTGGGAAGACGATATGCAATGCTCTTCCATTTTGTGATACTACTAGTCTAAATAGAAATTTTGAATACATGGGGTTTAATTGGCAGAATAGAAGACTATTAAATATTATTGAATTCTGTTATCGATCGAAAGAACTTACTTCCCAGAAAGCACCAAAGATAAAGAATCTACTTTGGTCACTTTTTCTTGGGCATAAACTTCTTGATACTTTAGCTGCCTGATTACCTTCATACAATTTAATACTTTTTTGAATTGATTGCGCGATACTCTCAATGGCTGGAACACTGCAATGTATACCTGAGTAAAGAAAGGCAAATATGAGATACAGTATTCTCCTGTTTCTTACATGGAACACAAAACGGATTGGAAAAAATGATGAAGGTATCTGAAGTAGGTATCAGCTAATGACAATTCTTCAGCTGCTTTCTTGGTGCACCATATTTTAATGCAAACACGGTTCCTGAATATAATGTGTATGCAATTTTATATAAATTATAAGTAAATATTTCAGTCGAAACAAAGTAGCAAAGTTATAGTTTTAAATATAAAAAGCGAATATACTAATTTCGATTCTTATAGTTCTTAAAGGTACATCATTTTAATGATGAATAGAAAGTGCAAGAAATAAAAATATGTAACAAATAAAATGTTTAACTATAATGCAGATGCCATATCCGAAATGTACACAGAATTGAAATTACTTACTATATTCTAACATATCTAACTATGATCTCTAAGAAAGTAACTTCAAACACTAGAATACATAATATAAAACTACAAAGGAATTTTTTGAGAAATACTGTAGTACTCTACTTTTATACACACATGTTTAATATTCTCTACTTGTAAGCAATAACACATTGCGTGTAATTACATGCTCATCAATTTTGAAATTTGCAGTTTCAGTAAAAAAAAATGAAAAATGTATCTTTACTTTTTGTTCCTTCACTATATTTCGAAAATAATACTTTTTCTCCTAAAGTATGCTACACAAAAAGTAAGCATGTATATGCTTGAAAAAATACTTGATAAATAACTAATTCTACAAATATGTATTATAGATGGTCTGTAAACTACTTAAATCGAGAAAATTAGAATTTTAATAAATATAAAATAGTTGACATGATACAAATCATTATCAAGGTGCATCTATAAGTAAACATTTTTATAAATAAAAAATTTGTAGTTTAACAAATTTTATTTAACCCACAGCTGTGAAAGCAGTACTAATAATGAAACATTGCATATTAATCAATCTTGGTGATAAAGAACTGCAAGATTTGGAAAGGAATTGCTTCTTTTCATTCTCCTTTCTGCTTACCTCTTCAACTTCCCTTGAGAACTTGATAGGCCTGAGCTTGTAAAGAAGCGTGCATACATGGACGAAGTTGATGGCAACAAAGAGAACATTCCAGAGAGCAGCATCCAGCCAACAAGCTATTGTCCAGCCCCACAAAGCAAGAAAGGCACAGCCCACGAGCAGAGTGCACCTTAAATAGAGTACACCATGTACCCCACTTGGTGCAAGGTGTGACAGTAGGAAGAAGGCATTTGCAAGTTGAAAGTAGATGTGATTCAGGTAAATTCCTTGATAGGGGTGGCAGGTAAGAACTCCATACAGGAAAGTTGGAGGCACTAATGGTGCATGAGGAGAACTGGATCCATGGTTGACCACTGACAGTCCAGTACCTGTGCATTTAAACAAAATCAGATTTATTAAATGAGTGATCATAAGCAGATATATGTTATTGCTATGCACAAATTATGCCTACCTGCTCTATTATCAGTGGTCACATTCCTACATTCATCATCCTCTTGATGCGTTGAAATTTGTGACGACACTTCCGATGTGACAGTATTATGGGGAACATTAGATGCAACTGGATTAGTTAAGCTAGCATTGATGCAAATAGATGTCCAATACAGGAATACAAAGATTGAAATGGAAGCACGCCAGCCTACTCGGCTTCCTATAGGATCAAAACAGATCCACATCCCCGCATCACCATCAAGCTAAATCAATTTTGTTTCACTCTGTAATATGAAATTCAATCTAAACTCATTCACTTGTAATATTATTTCACAGAAAATATTGATAGAACATACTTATTCATAAAAGATGATAAACTAAATGCTATGTGCATCTGTGGATATGCTCTCACTGTTCACATTTCTATATTACTCTCAGCTAAAATTGGACCTTATTGACAAAAACCATCCTGTACATGTCAGATTAAGGAAGGGTATTTGCATTAGCACTGGATATAGGAAGACAATAAAATCATCTGTAATAGAAATACAAATAAACATACAAAATATGTAGCTTTATCTGATTACAATCGTAATAAAATAAGTATACAAAACAATTACAAAATACAATTTGCAGTATGGGTCAGATAATGTTCACATATTTTTTAATAAGAACTAACAAACATTAAGCAAAGTGCGACGTTAAGCTACATAAAATTTGAATAAATTGCGATGGAATTATTAATGTAATGTAAGAGAATCCAACTAAATTAATCCAGGATCCCTAAAGAATACATTAAACATATTCGTCTCGGATTCGACTTCGAACGTCACGAATTCCTGTATTTAAAGGACTCTTATTTGCTCTACCTGGCATATTATTCTCGAAGGTAGAATAGTTCTTTTATTTGAAATGATTTCTGAGGGGAAGTTTTGTACCCGTTTCTATGATTGAGTATATTGACACAAGTTATTAAGCATCATATTGAGATCAATAAATATAACTTACTCATGGAAAATTTGAAAGGATGCAAGCGTACGCAAGGCATACAGATGAAAAGGTAAACTGCAATGATTTCGAGCGGTCTGCTAGGATCGTCGGAATGAAATATATACTGCCGTAAGAAACAAATTCACTTATCTAATAAACGTCAAACTAGTAGAAAGACGTTACTTTAGCGGGGACACGTAAAGGTAACGATGGAGGGCTGCAAAGCGGAAGGGGGCATAAAATAGGCCACGCTACCCGTAATTTTAGGTCCGCTCAAAAAGTTACTACTGAAATACAAAATAATCCTGAAGGAAATCAAAATAATACTTCTTCTTTTTGAAAAATCATTTATGGATTAGGATCCTTTAATATGTATCATTAACCATTCTTATTCTATTATATATATAATAAAAAGATATACCGAAAGATTTAATGCTCACTTATAAGGGTAAACTGGAATACTTGATAATAAGTATGAAGAAATATAAATTTAATGAAAGATTATCCTCTCCAACGATATGAACACGAATAGTTCACCTTAGCCTTTGATATTTATCGCTGGAATCGATAGATTACCCAGATAAAAAATTGATTCTTTATCGGCTACATGTCTCCATCCCAATCAGGTGTTTTCCAGTCATTTATCACCGTAGGGACAAACAGCAAAACAATACCGCAAAGGACGTTCCGTATCCTAGCTGCGTGGACGAAAAAGATATTTTTTATTTATTTTGCATGTCTTTATCTCAATCATAAATTGAGTGGGTTAAACGGATTGATTATAAAAAGCCAAATTTGAAACAGAAACGGCATTTGTTTGGCGATTTTTAATTAGACCCAATTTTAAGCGCCGTGTAATTTTGATAACTGATTGTAAAATGGCAACGGAAAAGGATTTGATTAATGGTATATATCCATATACATATTTAACGACACATTTACACGTACAAAGAAGTATGTGTACTTTTTTGATAAAAGAATAATTATGTATTATTCACCCTCAATGATTTTTTTAATGCAGCTGTAAGGGAATCATTGAAAACTAGCGGAGAACTTGGCCGAATGAAAGCAGAAATGTGTACACAAGTCATAAAGTTGTTAGATAATTCTAGCAAGGAAAATAAATCGAAGGTTCCGAAACCTTCGCACGAGATAATACTTTTGAATGAGCTTGTGAGAGAATATCTAGATTGGATGGGTTACAAATATAGTTCTACAGTATTTATTGCAGGTAATAAAAGCTGTTCCTCATTATGATAACAGCCAAATTCAGTTGCCTGAATTGTTCGAAATTTCCTTAGAACAACAACAATTTTGTATGTATTTATTGAAACAACAATTTTACTTTAGAATGCGACTTATCCAAACAACCTTTAGATAGAACCTTAATAGCCCAAAGTTTAGGAGTGAAAGAAAATGAAAAAAGTAAAGACTTGCCATTACTCTGTGGCCTTGTTGAAACATTTAAAAGACTGAAAGATATATAATATTTATGAATAGAGATCTTTTGTAAGTATAATTACAATATGTTTTATACATTTTGTACTGCATTTATAATTAAATATTTATTCTGTATAATGAGAACTATGTCCAGAAGTACTTGAATAAAGATTTATATTGAAGTATAATAAAATAAAACTTTTCCTATATAAATTAAGCTTAATGGATTTATGTTATAAAATAATGGGTGTTGCGAAATAATAAGATTCAGATAAAAGAATTTTTAATTTTTATTTGGTGACATCTTTTACATATTGACATTACATTATGAAAGTACAATATAACGTTGAGATATTAGAGATCTTAAATCATAACTGCTGCTGTTCTCTAAAAGTATCATTATCAGATTTCTTAAAGATACTGTTATCTACTGTTTGCTAGAATGTACATTGCTTATTATAGTGAACTTACTTACAGCGTTTTAATATTGAAACTGGAACCTGACAATTATGCGAAGGCCATAATAAAGTTTTACAATTAAATAAAACAAACTGTCACACATTTTTATCTACTGTTCATGATGTTCCAGGTTTGCTCTTATAAATTTCACAAAATGTCCATTGGCCATCAATAAATAATCAACCAAAAGTATCCATTCAAATTAACTTTGAACACTGTAATAACATCACGAGTACAGAATTAATCATCTACTCCATCTCGTAGATATTGAGAGGGAACAACACTTTTTTTTTGTTCAGATTAGGTAATTTGTGAATGACTGTGGTAGGGACGTTTTATATTGAAAAGCATTCACGAAGAAAATTTCCCTTTGAAAAAGCAGACAACATCTAGTGATGTCATTTGTGCTTTGACTTCTTTTTCTTCTTAGATTGTTTACTTCGACTCTTCGATTTCTTCGACTTTTTCCTGTGTTTCTCCTCGTCGCTACTTGAGTCTGATGAATCTGTATACGAGTCTGTGTCTGAGCTACTGTCCTTTTTCGTAGACTTCTTCTTCTTATGCTTCTTATGTTTTTTCTTCTTTTTCTTATGGGATTCATCGGAGCTATCACTATCGGTGCTCGTGCTCTCCGAGCTACTAGATGAATCCTCGCTACTCGTTGACTTTGATCGTTTCTTGAGCGTTTTCATTTCGATTTCTTTCTCTAAATCTGGTTCGTCAAGCTTAAGTTTTTTAGCGGGTAAAGGTAACACCTTGTCTTCACCATCAGATTCCGAATCTGAAGCAGAATAATCTGGTTCGAAACTAGCCTCGTCAAGTATGCTACGTTTACGATCAGATACAAGTCTTGGATTCTTCCTTTGCTTTTTTAAAGACTCTAAAGGAGCCTCGGGATTCTCATAATTGATTTTAGTCTCGCTAGTTTCCGGCTTGTCCTTCAAAGCAACGCTTTCCTTATGCTTCTGTTTCTTTTCCTGGTTCTTCTCTTTATCCTTCTTGTGTTTCTTTTCCTTACGTTTTTTATGTTCTTTAGATTTACTTCTGCTACGATGTTCCTTCTTTCTCTTTTTATCCTCCCTTATTTTCTTGTCCCTCCTTCTATCTTCTTCTTCATCTTTACCTTTCAGGAGACCAACTTTTGGTATTTCACCTCTTTTGAATGAACAGGGAGGTGTTCTACCTCTTCGTTCTCTGTCCCTTTCCTTCTCACGATCTTTATCTATTCTGTCCCCTCTCGAATCAGTTCGATTTGATCTAAAATCACCCCTGGAATCAGATCTCCCGTCTCTGTCTAGTCTTATATCATGTCGTTCATTTCTGAAATCATTTCTATCCTTTGAACGATCGCCTCGATCTTTGTCACGCTTTCTATCATCCAAGAACACTTTGCGCTCACCCACTGGTAAGGATAAAGTTGGATCGATTCGTCTATCAAGAAGTGGTGAGATTCTTTTATCTCGACTGCCCCTCGGGGATCGACTTCTGGATTGATTTTCACTCTTCGTTTCCCGTCTTTCCAAGAAGCCTTTAATAGGACTAATTTTCCTTTCTTTGTTGTCTTCTACTTTCTCTCCAAGTCTTTCTTTGGCAGAAAGTCTCGTTGGCGAATATGTTTCTGGAACTGGCTTGAACTTAGTTCTGTCTAACTTCGCCTTTTTTACGGGTTCGGTGATTTCAACGTTTCTTTCATTTCTTCCGACATTTATCGTTACGTTTACACTCTTCCTTTGTTCCCTATTGGGCTCTGCTTCGAGTACCTTTGGTTCTGGATTCTGATATAGTATCTTCCTACTTTCACTGATTTTCTTAATTTCGATTGGCCTAATAGCATTAATAGCTTTTTGGAAAATAGCATTTTCGGCCCTTTTTAATACTTCCGACGTTACTACCTTCGTAGACTTTGGCTCATCAGTTTGGATTTTTTCCACCGAAGGTTCACCAACTTCGTCCGCTTTTTCTATCGTATCATCTCTTTCCCATTTAGACAGCTCTGGTAGAGGAGCTAAAAATTCGTCCTTTTTTGGAGACTTCTCTTCCAAAATAGTTCCCTTTTCCTCTGTTTCATTTTCCGAAAGTAACGAGTACTTTTCGGTGATCACAGTATTTATTTCCGCATCGTCCAAGCCGCCATACAAACTATCTATAGGTTTCATTTCCGATTTTAACTCTGGAATTGGTTTAAAGTTGGGGTTTGGTGGGTTCGTTCCAAACTCTGTGTGATCCAGTCTTTCTGGACTAGCTTCATTAAACTCTGGAGGTTCTGGATTCATAGCCAAAGACTTATCTTCGAATTGTTCTTTAATTGGCGTTACAGTCGTCTCAGCAGCGATACATTCTATCCTGTTTTCGATATTTTCATCCTCACTACAAGCTTTTACAATTTCAGTCTTAGAAGGCGACGCAGTTTCCGTTTTAGTCTCCGTCATTGAATCCTCAGTTTCCGGAGCTTTAACAGCCTCGTCCTTTACTGTTTCTTTCTGCCCTGATTTCTTTTCTTTCTTCTTCTTCTTCTTCTTTTCCTTCTCTTCGCTATCTTTCTTCTTCTTCTTTTCCTTTATCTTCTTCTCCTTTTTCTTCTCATCCACCTTTTCCTCGTGATCTTTCTCCTTCTTTTTTATACGCTCGGGCGACATATCTTTCGCATCCGTTCTGGACTTCTGCGAGTACGGAGTTGGACTCTTTCTACCTTTCTTCCTGTCCACTGAGCGCCTATCATAACGTTCGTGACGATCTCTATCTTTTTCCGGATCGTAATCACGATCCCGTCTATCTTTCTCGCGATTTCGACTCTTGTCTTCCGGTCTGTGGCGATCTCTTTCATCTCTGTAACTACAAATGAAGATTTATATACACTCACAACTTATATCACTATAATCGTAGGTAGATATAGAATTATATTAAAAACAGCATACCGATCTTTGTCAACGTGTCTGTCGTCATCTCTACGATCACGAAGATGTCGTTCGTCACGTTCTTTGTCCTTATCTCTTCTATCACGGTCATCTTTTTCCCTGGCTCTATCATCGTGATCTCTCGATACTCCTTGCCTTTCACGATCTTCTCGATCTCTGTTCAGGATTCTTCGATCCCTCTCGTCTCTTTCGCGTCCACGATCGTCTCGTTCACGAACCCTGAAGGAATCATTATTATTTATTAGCTTTTTAGTATGCATACGACTGTTATTTGTATGTGGTATGCAGAATAAATTCGAGTACATACCTATCATCCCTTACAGGCAATCGATCACGGTCCTCCGCGTCGTGATCCTTAGGTGGATGTTCACGATCCTCTGGCTCTCTAAGTGGTCGTTGTCGATCACGATCATCTCGCAAAGGCCTGTCTGAATGTTCTACTCCTGGTGGTGATAAGTCATAATAACCCTCGGTTCCTGGAGGTGCAACATCGTCGAATCTCTTATGGGGTGCATCTCGTACAGGGCTGGTAAATCGTTGATTCGGTGGTCCAGAATATCTGCTGACAAACAAATTCACAGTAGACGTTAATTATTTAAGTTGAAACGTTAAAATTAAGCTCATGTAAACCATACGTTTGTAATCCTCGAGAAACTAATGTTCAAATTTTGAGTCTAATTCAATGATACAGATCTCTATGCAGGATATGTGCTTATTACTGACAAGCTGTAAAGGAGTGTGTAGAGTTTGGTCAAATTGAAAATAACGACAGTTTGTATACTGTTAACTCAATGATGCACTTCACAAATTGCATTGTAGATCCTACATGTGTATTTAGTATGCTATTGGTAAAGTTAAAAATTTGAATGAGCCTCTGCAGTTTCCAATATTGAACCAAAGGATTAGACCTATGCAGTAGATAGTTTGGCCTTTACGTATCTCTTCCAATAAATTGATTTGGTACGATAAAAAAATGTAAACAGTTTTTGGCGAAATTACAATGAATGCTGAAAAGATAAACGAGGTGTGAAAATTACCTAGTACCCAAATTCGTTCAAATTACTGACTAGTAGTAGATCATAAAAACGTAGAGTAAGTAAATCAACATTTATAACTTGAAGTACATTCTATCAGTCATCGTGTGTAGATTTCCATTCCGTTTGATTTTCTATATTCCAAATAAATTTACTCACCGATATCATACGATTAAGCACGTAATTGCTAAGGAATCTAGAAAATACATTACACAAGAAACTTCCAGATTAGAATTTGTACCGTTTTGGCAATATCTCATTGGCAAGCATAATTCATAATCAGTTAGACTTCTTGCTTCGAGAGAACTGTAAATAGATAAAGAGAGGCATATTTCTTTTTTTTGAAAAACGTTACAAATGTTGATTTGGCCCTGAATTCACCTGATTCAGAAACCATGTAGATGTGTCAATCAGCTCGGTAGCTTCGGCAATTCTCCAATCTGGTCCTTGTTGCTTACACTTTTCCTTGCTTCTCTCTTCTTCTTTCACTTTGTGATTACTCACATGTATTTCATAACGTAATGCCATTACATACATTCAAATGACAATGTCTTACATGCATGCAGTTTACAAAATCGTATATTCAACAGTAGTGTGATATAATAATAATATACTTAGAAAAGAGACAATTCAACAACCAAAGTATCCCCGATTTTAGTCAAAGGAAGCGGTACATCTTCCAGTACGTAGAATTACAATTTTAGAAAATCATATACGATTAACGAAAAGTATAAAAGATCCAAAGTTACAAAACTGAAGATTCATAATCCACAGTAAAATAAATGTAAAATCTATTTCTCGGTGAACACAGATTAAGATGTAAACAAGGTTGAATCCCGCGCAACAAGAAATTGCCCCAAAAGAAAATGATATTAAACATAAAATAAAGAAATATAACTGCGAAGTTTTATAATTATTAGTAATACGCTTCATTTCAGTTGATAGTTACCTTGGCACGTTACAATGTGCAATGTTTTCCGATGGCAAAATTAACGTTAATATCACAGAATGTTTTTGTACTAATTGTAAGATACGCACAAATTTAACACAACTTTGTACAAGCTTATAAAGCTCTTTGAAATATTTAGCGATCCTTAAATTGTTTAAGTGTCAGCTAGGAAATTCAGTTCGAATGAGTTTGTTAATGCCATTGTCAAGAAACAATACCATAAACAAACACGAGCAAATAATCCTTCCCAATAATCTTCTTAAGCGAAGGATAATCCTGCAGATTTGTAACTTTTGTAATTGCCACGATTGGTACGTTTTCGTTTAAAGTTTGAATTTACATGACACATGTTTCACAACGTATTAAATTCTGTTTATATTCCGAGATAAAATACAAGCCCTATATTGGTAAACATATAATTAAATAGGATCTGAATGAAACATAAATATAAATATAGAAATATAGTTGCATTATACCAGTTTTTCTACAATATATGATATAATACTTAACACTGCATTTTTGCAGCTTGAAATACTTCCTACGATATTTCTTGTGATATTACAATGGAGAATTTTACATTATTTTTCCCATCATTACATTCAATTTTCAATCATAATTAAAGTAGAAAATATATGAAAATATGTATCTCATTTAAACCGTGCTCAGTTTTAAGATCCTTCTAATCATATGTTTCCCAATTTACATGTAAACTTTCAGACATAAGATTAATGAAAATTTGTTACTTAAAGCTTATTCCAATATAACACTAACAGTCTTAATTTTCCTTCTTCCATATTGTTTTCATTCTACCTTCCATTGTTTACTTATCAATTGAAGGAGAACGATATATAATTCCAAGCTAAACTCATTAAAATGAGAATAATCAATTATCTTTTTGATCACATTATTGTAAGATGATATCACAGATGTATTTTAACATCATAGACATAAAGAACCACTTCTTAGAAATGGATTGACTAGGACTGGGAAACGTTCCAGTATAAAATAGTAATAATGGCATTGATGTAATTTTTGTATGTTATAAAAATATATAATAAAACAGGATAGTTAGTCCATTTTAAGATGGAAAGTAACAGTTCATAATGCATATAATACTTTCTCGTATAGTTCTCCGAAACCGATAGTCTTTGACTCGGTCTGACTTAATACGCTTGGTGCATCTTAACAAAAATACAACAAAAGAATGTAACAGAAAATACATACGCTATATGTGTAAAGCACACGCACCCATCCACACATCCTACTATTCAGTTGTGTATTAAGTACGTAGATCAAAGAGAAATGAACACTTAGGAAAGTAATAACATGCATATCCCCTTTTTATGTTCCAGATTCAACGTCTGTGGTTCTAAGTTGCATAAAGACCATTTATGATAACCCATCCGAATGTTATTAGAGATAATCACGCGTTAAATAATCAAGAGTATCATGACTGCTTTTGGTGTAACAATGAATGTACAAATGGTCACTATTTTATTTACATCCTGTAATTACTTAAAGCTCGCGTGATTGACTGTTTTTACTACAATTTGTTGTGCAAACTTTGCAAGTGGTAGAAATATTTCTCATGAATAGAAAAATTCACTATTCAGGTATGTAAATTGTAATTTGTGCCTCGCGTTTTCCAGTTATTGAATAGAATAAGTTTAATATTCTAATCTTAGAACGGAATAGATTTATGTTCTCGATAAAAACGCAAGCGTGTAAAATTTTAGTTCCTTTGCATTATTATACGGCTGTATGAAAAGCATATCGATCATATCAACATCTCACAACATACTATTGTTGACATACCACTCTTTCGGTAACAAAACTTAATTATATCAGGTAATTTGCATGAATTCAGGATATCTCATTAACTTTTACTTCTCTGACGTGATTGAAAAATTTGGTTTCAATTTATATTCGCATCACTTGTAAGAGGTGCCGATTTAGGAACTCGAAATTTTCTTACTTATTTTAAGTTCTTCAGGATGAAATTAGTACATCATTAAATCGACTCCTTTTACATACTACGCAATTTCAATCGAAACCATTTCTAATTTACGTAATTGTTAATACATTTTATCACCGTGCACTGCACATTGTACATATTTTTAAGGTCAAGTATATAAAGAACGATTTCACTCAATTCATGCAATGACTCTGCGTGCGTTTAAATACATATACGTGTATATGTATATATAAATATAAATATAAATCTATATACATATGCATGTACGCATATTTTGAGAAACGTGTATAGTACATACAAGTTTCGCTTTAAAGAGCATAAAGATAATCGATCGCTTATATTACATCCACCATGATTCCGGAACGATTTCAACCAGGACAGCGGCATAAGGAATGTCGGTAGATTGTCTGCTTAGCGTGTACATGAATTAAAGTACTATTGAGGCGGAAATACCTGTTGTAGGAATCATAATAGTCTTTCCTGTCCGTAGATGGAGGTCCCAATGACATAAGCGGCGGTGGGTGACCTCCACTGACTAGATGTGGCAGCAAAGGTGGTATATTATGTTGAGACGGTTGGTTTCTTAATGGATATCTCTGTATTGGCCTGTCTCTGGGAGGTATATCACGTTCTCGATCTCTGAATTGATAATCGTGAGATGGAGAATCGTTATAATAATTATTATATCCTTCCCTGGGCTCGCGCGATCTCGGACGTTCTCTGTCGCGATCCCTCTCCCTTTGGAATCTAAATAAAAAAGGGTTAATTTATTTTAAGTTATATGAATATTACATGCAATTTAAGTACAGGATGAAAAAACGCAAGATAGCTAGGGGTCTAGAATATTGCGATTGAAAGTGTGTTTACTTTATTGCGAATATTTAAATGAAGTAATAATCAGTAACAATATCATAATAAAGCAGTGTTTACCTCGGAGGTGATCTAGCTGGTGATCGATATCTAGGAGGCAATTCACGATCTCGATCTCTATCTCTATCTCTGTCTCTGTCTCGATCACGATCACGATCTCGTTCTCTATCGCGATCTCTGTCACGATCTCTGTCACGATCACGATCGCGGTCCCTCTCTCTATCCCTTTCCCTATCACGATCTCTTTCTCTATCTCTGTCTCGTGAGAGGGACAATCTAGGAGATTGGCTTCGCGAATATGATCTGGATCTGTAATAGAAAACAATGAATTTTAATCCAGACCAATGGACTAAATATTTCTGTCCGTTTCAGAATCTTGAAATTACCTGCTAATTGAGAAACTTCCACTTCTTGATCTACGTTTTGGTGTACGACTTCGCGCTCTAAGTGGTAAAGGTGATCTAGATGATCTTCGTTTTAGTGGGGGACTTCTAGATCGACTCAGTCGAGCCGAGAACGGTGATCTACGGCTGAACGAACGTGATCTAGATCTACTATAACTGCGAGATCTGGATCGTGTTCGACTTCTCCTTCTATGTTTTCCGAGTCGCCTGTCCCTTTCATCCTTTTCTCTGAGCATTCGTTCAAATGCTTCCAGTGGGTCATCAATTATACTAAAATATAATGAACATTATATGTTTAACAACTTGCACTATAAACTGCAACATGATGAGAGCATATTAATTTACCCAGGTGGATTGCCATTATGTATATTTCTGCTAAGACCAGGTGGTGGTGGCTGCAGTCCCCGGTAACCAACTAAAAATTACATTTGTATGAAATAATTGTTTAGAGCAACATCTAAATTTTTTACTTTGTTCCTGTTCTATTACTTACTATGATGTAAACCTCTCATTGGACGAGGAGGTCCATTATAATTACGTGGTGGTTGTGAAGGTCTGTATCCTTGTTGTTGATAGGGTGGTCTTTCATAACGTGGAGGTCCATAATGAGAACCTTGTTGATGAGGATACATAGGTATTCTATGACTCATGTATGGATCTGGTAATAGTGGAGGATTGTGTTGTGGTACATTTGGTGGTGGCTGATTATAATTTGGTGGAGGGATACGATCTTCTCCTGGTGGAAAAGGTAATAGAGGTGGTTGATTACCAGAGGATGGAACATGTAAGTGTGGTTCATCAACCTGTAATTATATTTTTAATAACAGAATTATTAGGATACATTTTTATAAATGTAACAAATCTTACAAGTATAAAGATGTACAAATTTATAAGCATCATAAATATGTTTTACATATAATTAATATGTAATACTTACAGTTGGAGTACCAGGACGGTCCTCAGTAGATCTACGTATTGACCCATCATAGTGCATAGCAGATGTATAATGTCCATCATCAGATGGTAAACCTTGATATCCTTTAGAAGAAGCTAGGTTCATTAAATGTGGCAATGGAGCACCTTGAGGTGGATAATCACCGTGTTGTGAATGTCTAGGTGACAATGACCTCCTACGACTGAGTGGCCTCAAATTTTCTATTCTACGGCCACGATCTCCACTCCTGAGCATAGCAAAATTTGAATTCAATAAAGATGTAGATTTAAGATAAGTATCTTCAGTATATTTGAAACAGCAAGCATAATTTTAATGATTAGATATTTATAAATAAGTATGAAGGGATAAATATTTTGTTTCAGATGGACAAACGTTTTTCTACATTTAAAATTAATTTTTACCTTTCCCGATGTGTTTCCCTACTAAAACTCCTTCTACGTTCTCTTGGCTGCCTCTCACCTGGATAGTCATTTTCTCGACTATCGCGGCTTTCACGATTTTCACGATTTTCGCGATCTTTCTTTTCACGATTTGGAGGATCGCTCCTTTCTCTGTCTCTCTCAGGTGAGCTTCCAATTGCAGGTATTGGGAGTAATGGCTCCGTTCCTGGTGGTGGTGGAACTTCAGCTTCCTCGTCAGTTGTTAGCTTTATCTCAGGCTCTGTTTGTGATCCTGATTCCGGCACGGTGTCAGGACGAGCTATTGCAAGTAAATGATATTTATTTGTTGTTAATTTAAATTCTTTTTCATTCATTATCATTGACTAAGAGATTCTCATATACCGTTTGTATAACTTGTAATAAAAAACGATCCTCTAGTTCTTTCGAATTGAGGTTAGATAGAAATCAAAGTCAGTTAGTTAAATAAATTTAAAAAATATCCATCTACACTTATAATAATCTTGTTTTATTTAACATTAATGCAGGTTAAAGCATCAGGGAGTCAATTAAGATATTTAAGCTACATGTTGAGTTATATGAAAACAATGAAGCTGGTTTAGTTACATACTCGAATAATGGCGTCTCCATTCCCGGCTAGAAAAATATTCTCGTGAAAAAGGAAAAGGTATATCACGAGAATAATCTCTTTTACATTTTAATATATTTATTAGAACTCAAGATTTTGAAATGAAACAGCTCTTTCGTCGAGCATTAAAATAATTATCAATCAATTAAAGGGTTAGATTGTGAATATCAGGTAGCTTTTGAAAAAGCTATACATGATACACTCATTAAAAGTCTCTTCAATACCACACTTTTGATCTCCATTCATTAAATATAGATCATCTACAATTATAAAAATAATCTTCTACACAAAGAAAATTATTTTTTAAATGCACATTAAAAAAACAAACTACCAAAACTACACACTCACAACACTTTCAACTGTGGTGTCTTATTTTTATTTGTGAGGGTAATTAAAAAAAATTAAACAGACATTATTACAAGTGTTCCAGCAACGAATTTTTAAAATAAGTTTCCAAAATAAATTTTACTTATATTAACAACTTACAGTCATTTGGGATTTTGTTACAAAAGAATACAGTATAATACTTACTAGTGGTTGCCTGCTGTTTTACATTACTGGCTGGGTATTGTGGTCCAGCTTCAAAAGTTGCTGGCTGTGATTCAGTATACTCTTGGGGTGGAACACTTGCAATACTAGGAGCTTGAACACATTTAGTTTGTCCTGCTGCCTGGCCAGTATTTTGTTGAACTTCAACTTTTTGCTCAGCTGGAACTGTAGTGGCCCTACTATGAGAGGATTGCCTGTATGTTTGCCTCTTAGCATATCCAGTTTCATTTTTAAAATTCATCACTGCATTTCGCAGAAAACGATTTGGTATGAGCGTTTCTGGTGAAACATCTTTTTCATTACAATCTGGGCATTCATGTTCTTCAGACTCCAGCAGAAACGTACGAATACCTAACAAACAATACAAAAAATTTAATGATTAGTGTAAGTCAAATTTATCAAGAAAATATGAATTTTTTAAAGATAGAATTAAGAATAAAAATTACATTCATCACAAAATGAGTTTCCACAGCATGGTATCATAACTGCATCAGTTAAAAGGTCTTTGCAAATGTTGCATAATAAATCTTCAGGAATTTCTAGCTTTTCTATCACTGGTTCTGGATCTTGTGAGAATGGTGGTCGTTCTTTCTTCCCCTCTTTATATGCTTGGCTAAAATTATTTGAGCAAATATTAATATTCCTGCAAATAATTACTTCCAAAATATTTTTTTTTGTAATACACAAATATTTGAACTTACTGGTCAATGGCAGGAACAGCATATTGACCTGTAGGTGTCATCATAGCTCCTGGTACTAATGGTCCCTCAACAGGGACCATAAAGCTTCTGGGGATACCAGTACTCTTCTTGATTTCAATTGGCTCCTGATTTGATCCAAGTGGGCAATTTTTTATCCAATGCCCAGGTTGATGGCATTTGTAACATCGGTAGTTTGTAGGTACATCACCAGTTTGATTAGCCCCACGTATCTTCATATAACTATTAAAGTAAGTAAAACATTAGCATGTATTAATATTAATTCCTAATTGAATTAAGTTGTTAAAGTATCTGAAATATGTATAAAATATCAACATACTTTGATGGATCATAGTCTTGAGTTGACTGAGTCATCATAGCTCGAATTTTATCTTCTTCTGAACCATCTAGCCTTGTAAGATCTACAGCACGGCCTAGATTTGTTTCCTCCTTTAAATTACTGAATGATGATGGAGGTTCATTTCGATCCCATGAACGTTTCTGTTGTACAGTCAATGGAACTCTGGCAACAATGAGGCTAGTATTTTTTGCAATCAATGCATTGTCATCTGTGTAGTCTGAAAGTTGAAATATCTCATTGTAGAAGGATAAATAATAGTAGAATATAATATTTAAATAATGAGGAATAGTACTTGCCTTCTTTAGTTTGTGCATTTGTTATTTGCAAGTCAAAATCTGTATTCTTCCCAATACGTTTCTGATGAAAGATTGCCTTCTTCAAATCTGCTACTGATATATGTAATCCATCAAAGGACACAGTGTCATAGTCCAAAGTGGATTTGAATTTGTAGTGTACTGACATTTTTATTATTTATATACCCTGAGAATAAATAGAGAAATAAATATTTAAACACTAATTTTTAGTTTTATAAATTTGGATATGCTATAAAGAACATGGTTCTTTATTTAAACTTAGATATGTTCTAAAGAATATGATTCTTTAAAGCATATACAAGTTTATACAATAATATATTAGATTTTCCAATTCATTGTTTCAATTGTTAGTCAAGCAAACCCAATGTCTAGAAAATGTGTAAAAACTAATGTATTAGATTTGTATTTGCTAAAAAGCATGAATACAAAATATTTGCAACCATGATTCTCATTAAATACATGTGAAATAAATAATTCTTATGTTGTGCTCAGGTAAGAAAAGCATTAGGGATGTAATACAAATAAGTCTAATTATAATAAGGTGTACAAAACTGAAATAAACATAATTAAAATCTTTGGAATTACATAAATGATAAAGATCTTGAAACATAATGAGTTGTGAAAGAAGTTAACAAATGGAAATAGTATATTATCAACATTTTGTTGAAATGTACCACCTGATTTTTCGAAATTACTGACAAACAGAAATTGACTTTAATTAATAGTTACTGTAATTGTAAGTATAACAAGATATTACTATACGGTATTACAACTGTACTTTACAGGAATTATGTAGGTTAGTAAATATGAAGCAATAAGACGCTTAAAATCAAGTAACAAAGAATGCGTCCAAAGGGTGCCGACTATGAGAGGCGAAGTATCAATAATTAAATTTAAGTCGAAGGAATGAGACCGGATACATCTTACGGAGCAAAAGTACTCACTGCGGTACAAATAAATGCTAAAAACGCGAGGGACAAATGTGTTTCCAAGAAAAATTGACAAACACAATCATTAACTCTCAGCATGTTGAAGGGGTAGTACATATTCCAAGCTAATATTACGTTTGACCGCCTCGCATTTTCAACTTGTACATTAACTTAAAAACGGTACTCACATTACGAACAAAACACTACAATTGCAAAACCCAAAAACACGAAGTGACCAATTGGGCCGTATGTGGCAGAGCCAAAATACACTCGGATTCTAGATGGTTCAATCAATAGCGCATAACGGATTCTGCATTTAAAATGATTTACTTTTTGTCCGATGCCCAATTGTTTACTAGTCATTTTTATCGCAAGAAAAAAGTATCATTTTTATATTATCCACTTGCACTGCAAAATAGAAACCATTAACATTGCAATAAAATGTTTTTGCCCTCATGTTATGATACTGTGAATTGAGAATAATTTTCTAGGAAAGTTATGTAGAAAAGGTACTACCCAGACAAGATATAAGGAGACCAAGCATTAAATGGGCCTTTGCAATTCCTCTAAAAAATTATCGGCGCGGTAAAAATTAACGCAACAAAAGGTGTCCCCTGCAGAAACGAGTAAAAGAATTCTGTTCTGCAACCACTCAACAGCACACCGTAAAAAAAGACGTGGCGGAGGATCTACAATAAATTGAGTGGGAATGAATCGCTACTATATTGCTTTAAATAAACGCAAACCCACGACCGTTAATTCTTAACGGCTCTCGGTTGCCATTTAAATGAAAACCGTTATCCTCAAAATTTCTCGGCCCCACAATCATTCTCGAAACCCCAAAAATGTAGAAATTCACTTTCCATTTGAATGGCGCCGGTGAATCGCCAACCACCTCTTGCCGTTAAACGCAATGGCGACTCTGGGAACATTTTTAAGAAATGTGGGGTTCTGGATATTAGGTACATTGAGGAAATATAAAATATAACACGTTATATTCGTAATAAAGTCATTTATTGTAATTGTATATTTCATGTGGGATAACAACTTTCATACAATATCGTATCAAAATCAATATTATAATATAATAAACATAAATATACAAATATATGCAATAAATAAACACTTGTAAATCAAATATGTAATCATTTATAAAAAAAACCAGATTAATTAAGGTCCTAGGACTCGGTAACTCTGGAATTACAGATTGGCTTGCGTACTTAGTCTACTTATATCTCGTCGGTGGTTGAATTTCATTGCGTCGGTAATCTTTTACTCTAATCACCAGCTGCTGGTCTTCCAAAATCTCGTCTGTGCTTTTATCTTATTGTTTAATACTATAGTTATTGATATATTTGATTCATTACCCTACAATTTGGATAAATATTCCTGTTTTCATAAATGTACGCAGCATAACGCATGGGAATTAATAGGATGAATTTGCAAACAGAAAAATGAAAATGGTTGCCTTGTAGGGAACAAAAGAAGCACCGAATGAAATAATAATTTCAACGAGAAAGTATAGTTCGAATTACATTTATATATTCGCAATTACCTATCTGGGCAAAATACATGGTTATTTAATATATATAATATGGATTATCAATACTCCATATTTAGTACTGCACAAATGAATCTTTTTGTTTCGCTAATCTTATTTTGCTGATTTATAAGACTTATGGGACTACTTGTTCATTAACAATGAAAGAATAATTATCAATCAGTACATGTGCCTATAACTGGACGTTTAAAAATTATTTTCGAAATTTCAACATTTGATAAAATGAAATATGTACGTTCGGATTTGTAACTTACAAAAGTCGAAGTAATTTAAGATCGAATGAAACTGATGTACAAAAGGAAATAGTTGGTTCGAAAGTTGTATAAGCATAAAATATCAGTCGTGTAAATTAGAATTGCAGATTTACAAATATACAAAATATTTATTTTCATTATAAATCTATACTCTTATACATAAAAGCATTTAAAATAGATACGTTGTATTGTGTTTCTCTGTAATTTGTGGCGAAATATTTTGAAATATAATTTGTTTTTGTCCCTACTATTTTCTTACCTCTGACACACTACATCATAACACGATATATTTGAGTACATAAATATACAAACCATAATGCATTACATTATGAAAAATAAGCTTAATATAATCGTATTAATAGATAGAGCAACATATTATCTGGAAAAATGTTTTTAATGTTTTACAATATTTCACATTTACAAGCCCTACTACAAACGTATTGTTAAAAATGTTAATATCCACGTTTATTCATAATACTAATTCTGGATTACGAGAAACAGCTTTTAATCTGTAAAAAATGTATCTTAATCATAATTATATTTTGTTTATCATATTATTTTCCCTTTGATAATGATTTCAACAATCGCGCTCAGCCTGTTTCTTGTAACCGAATATTAGTATTTCTGAATAACAGAATTACCTTGAGATCATTAAATATTAAATAATTATGTAAGTTCACATATATACAGAATATTTAAGTCTTTGCACACTTTTAAACCAAATATTTATCGCACCTGTAATTTACGATCTGTAATTTCTATAATATCATAAGTTCAACGTCTTTAAATTCCATCTTGTAATTTGGCAAATTTAAGCATTAATATCAACATTTGTCTCCCACCAGGACGCGTAGTTTATTTAACCGAATATATTTACACACTTGTTTTAAATAAAATTAAAATAATTTCCATGTCACTCTGGTTGTTACAAGTATTCTATACTTTGCATTAAAAACGTTTTCTTACGTTTTATCGCAGAATAAAGTTACTTGTACGAGAACATTCTCATATCTTAGGTTTATTTAAATGCACTGTGTACGTCTTCTTTGCTGCATATACTCTTATTGCGGAATCAAAATCAATTTATTATGAATTATCAGAAATGTACAGACTTTATCATAAATATTCTATTATATCAGCACTCGAATTCTACTTATACCTATCACTTGATTCTTTACATTGTTGTCGTCAATAGACGCGGACAAGAATGCTTCTACAGACATTTGACCTGATTAGACGTTATCACAATAAAAATAGTTCTATTCGTTTTTTAGACAACGTTCCGAATATTATGTTAAGTGAAAGCTTTAAAAAAACGGTACACGTACGTAAAGCTAATTCTTCGGTAAGCCCCAGTTTAAACGCAAAATTCAAGCCTTTGCTTAAGTCACAGAAGTATATTAATAATGCATATGTAACTGTTGAATTTAAGTCATGTATACTTGCTTAATTGCAATAATTCCCAACACACAAAACGGCACCTTATACTGACACAGAGGAACTTTTTTTAAAATATTATATTAGAATGTACTTTTATCTTGTACATGTAAGATTTGTTGATACAAATTAAGATATGTGTCTGCAATTATGCCATAATGCTTTCATTCTGTGTAGTATTACTTTCAAGTGATTACTTTATATGCACTATGTAGAAGACAACAGAAATTTTGTGCAGTTTCCACACTCTAACAATATAGAGAGTCATAAAAAGTAATGTGCGCTTTTAGCTTTTCTATTGCTTAAAACATATTTTATGTAATTATACATAAGTAGAGTTGAGTAGTATAAACAAATAATTAACCGATGTAATACCCTTAATTTTCATATATACACATACTTGATACAACATATTAAAGTATACATATATGTATATATATGTATGAAATGTTGAGAAAACAAATTTCAAAGTATTATGCAACAAGAAGCGGTTATATATTATATATCTACCATCGGCAGTTCTTCGGAATATGAGATTATATTAATATCACCGCAATTTAACGTGTCATATTATAGGAGGATGATTCTCCCTGTTTTTGATTACTTTAATTTAGAAACTCGGTATAACTGGAAGATTCAAAGTCCCCCTGTGTAAGCAATATTCGGCAATTTATTTAAACTAAAGAGCCTTATTTTCCTTACATTGTACTCATGTCAAGTACTACAGATAAAAGGACGGTGGATATCTCTAAACAAGCTGATAATATTCCAAAAATACGCTATTAGTCGTTAATGATGAAAGTAATCAGAATGCCAAGTAAAAAGCCATGGTTACAGAAAACAGAATTACTGTATAAATATTATATATATATACAAGTTATATCTTTGTCATAAAACGATTCTCTGGTTGATAAACTTTTCGATTGGCATATTCATTTTCATTCATAATCTTTGCAATCAACCATTCAACATTTTGGAAGGAGATGTCATCTATATACATGTGAATTTAGATAAAGTTATTACATTTGAAGTATGCATACCAGAAGATTATTACATTCATAAAAATATGCAATGTGAAGGAGACAGTATTCTCACTGTTTATCTTTAACGATTCTTAAGGCTTTGACTGTTAAGATGTAAAACAAATAAATAGGAACATAACTTATATAAATCATGTGTTATCCACTTAAAAAAAAATATCATAAATCTTGGTCGTAAATGACCAGAATTGTAACAAACGTATTGCTTGACAGTAAATGTGTCTATACCAGTTTTAAACAAAATTACATCATATGGAATCTAGTCTAGCAAGATATATAATATAGTCTAGTCCATCAGGTAAATTTGAGAATCTTTGTATAATACGCGATATCCCATCTTTTTACATTTGTTCTTTTTTCATTTTAACAGCATCTTCAAAAAGTGTAAGAAATATTAATGCACTGGAAGTTGTATACACGCATACACACTGTATCACAATTTTGGATTGTGGAAATTCCTTTTAAAGTATGTGTTATGCAAAAGTGCGATTTTTGCATTTCCCTGAATGACAACCTTTGAACAGAACCTTCTTATTAATTTATAACATTTCATTCTTTCCGATCGTGTCATATAAAAATCGAAAGACAATTTCAAACGTAGTTACTTATACCATACTCTGATGAAAATATTATATTTTTTAACACACGTTATGTCCATCGATACGAGAAATTAGACGATTCTATTCAAGGGTCAAATTTAAGATAGTTAATACCTTGCTCCAGTGAAAATCTCTTTAGAACACGAACATTAAGCTTTATCGACAGAAGAATCCTTTATCATGTCATCTTTAGTGATGTTCTGGTTCATCTGATCATTCTCATATTCCACAAAATCATCAAACAAACTTGGCCAGGCTTCCGCGTCGTCATATGCGCCGAGATCATCCCCGATGCTTTCGGCAAAATTCAGAAACATATTCCATGTGTCCCTGGGTATACCACGAACGTGATGACATTCTAGGAATTTCAGCCATCTCGATAAAAGTGGAGGTTCACGTATCGTGAAGACAAGCCTCCATAAAACAATTGCCATATCAGCAGGTAATATCCTTTGGCCAGATGTAACGTCCAAGCCAAATCGGAATGTGAATCGATAGAGATCCTTATATAGGTCGTTATTTATTGTTAATTCTTGAACGATTTCTGGCAACCGAGATTGTATGCCTCGTATACTGTCAACTCTCATGGCTTTCAACCCTGTCACAAATTCTTGACGGGTAAATTGGCACATTTGTTCAGCATTTAATTTCCAAGCAAGAACAAGTACTTTAAATTCGTCTGGTGAAAGTTGTAGATCATCGCAAAGTCTCTCTATACCATCCGCTAAAATTACATCTTCATGTGGATCCTACAAAATTGAATTATAGTACTTAAATTGAATAGCAGCTTAAAGAAGATTTAAAGAAGTTAAGAAACACAATAGCAAGATGATAAAAACATACCTTGTATTGGTCAAAAAGTGCATTTAACTTATTTTCTGATGGTTCTTTTTGCTGTTTAGATTCAGTGGTTAGATTAAGACCAGATGATGTTCCAGATCTACCCAATGGTGGTAAACGTGCATAGAAACCCCGTGATAAACGTAAATTACTCTGCACTGTAGGTGCACACCCAAAATTATCTGAGCCAACATTGTTGAGTGTAGGTAAAGTACTTATAGACTTCCTGTTCCCATTTATATGTGTTTCAGGCACAAAGGGCCCAGTTTGTTGGCAAGAATTTGGGAACAAACCTCTGAGTTCCATTGTCTCTATAATCACATAAAATATAACCCAAGGGTAACATATATTTTATATTTTTATCACAATCAAATGTTTGAAACTGAAAGTAACTGCAACCATAATTAATCTTCTACAAGTTTCAATTTTTATCAATCCACTATAAAATAAAATTATAGGAAGAAGGGAGAAAGAAATAAAAACTCATATAATTAATGTTATTTATTATAAGTTAATATTATTTATTCTTATTATTTCTTTGCATATCACAAAATCATTATCCTCTTACTGAGAAAAATATATAAGGTGTAATTGCATGATCCAAATTAAAATATAATAAAATTATTTGAATGAAATAAATATATGATCAATGAAAATAAGAAATATAAATAGTGATAAAACATAAATGAATTAAATATTATTAAAAGTACTAATAGAATGAATTAGATTTAATACCGTCTTTATGATCCAATGCTGTAGAATGGTCTGTGGTGGCTGGTGGAATTGGCACCTTAAAGCACGAAAAACAGTTTCCCATTGATGCTGTCCGTACTTAACACCAAAGACAATTATTCCATGCATCAGTAGTTCAGTCTTACATTGGCAGTCTTGATCAAAAGCTAAATAAGAAGGGATTAAAATACATCATCATTATTAAGGTATAAGAATCTAGCTAGTTTGAAATGTTTTTGTACATTGTATCCACAGTTTTAAGCCATTAGAGTAATTAAAATTCTAATAATATAGTATTACAAACTCCAGATATATTTTCCTTAGGCTTTTCTTCAAACATAATGCTATATAATATGAGATTTTAATTGTATAACATGTTGCAATCAATGTACAAGATCAGGGTAAACTAGGATTAGGGGTGTAAGGTATTTTTAAAAAGTGATACCTTTCATAGGGTTATTTACCTTATTGTTAGAGCGGATTTTCAGTCTGCCTGGGTTTCTATGACCCCAGTAAAGACCTTCCGCGAAATAATATCTTGCCTTGCCCACATTCATAAATCTCAGGGAAATATTTAGGCTTCGTTGTGTCGTAATTGAAATCAACAAGATGCTTCTTGCCAGATCCTTCCATGCATATCCTTCACATGACACCTCGATTGAATTTCCATTCGTGCAAACGTCTCTGTCATTTGCAACGGGGCAACCTCACGCGACCAAAGAACGTTAACAATTTCATTCCAAATATAAAGCATTCATTCGTATCGGTTTATCTTGCGAAGAATAACCGAGCCCTTGCATGAAAACACATTAATGAAGACAAAATCTTCCTACTTCAATGCATTCGCAAAAATCCCTTTACGTAGGACCAGGATTGCCATAATATAATAGTAAAAAGAAGGAAGGGTAGAAATCGTACGATCTTTACTAAATACGTAGAAACATTTTCTTCTAATCTGGTGCATTCTTTTAAATCCTGGAATTGGTGTACTCTCGTCGTGAAATGTATTACATTATTCTAGAATTACCTAGCTCTACAGCCCAGTATAAGTTGGAAAGTAATATTAATTTTATTACTTAATTAGTTACTTTGTTAAATTAGTCTTAGAATTGTGTTTTGACCGCGTAGAGAGGGGTCTGAACGGAACCTTCTCCCCATTAGACTTGGGCCATCGAAGTTATTTGTCGGGTAACAATTACATTTCAAACATCTGATAATAATGACCAAGAAATTATTTTAAAACGTTGTTTTACAGTCTCTTATTACACGATAAATAACTTTGAGCTAATCGGCCACAGTTTATTTTATATTTATCAGTAAAATAAACATTTTATTTATAAATATAAAGTAACAAGCACCTTCTTCCTTGAAAAGAATCAAGTGCCAACCTGAACTTAGCTACAGAAGTTTTATGGGGGGGTAGGCTGAGGCACAATTTCGATCACAAGTTTAATCGGCGATAATAAGAAAACCCGGCTCCTGTGTAACCTAACATTCTAAGATTTTATTTACTTGTTACTATAAATATTTAATCTTATCCAAAAAGGTGCGAACTGTCAGTACAGGATATATCGGTCCTATTAACATCTGATATTTTTTAATAGTTTGCCGAACAAACTTAAGAATTGCTGATTCAAACAGCAACATATTGTATTGTTATTGTGTTCTTGGTAAGTCACATACGACAGATGATATTGTTTTTAATAAATATAAGAGTTAATGGTGGTATATAATTACGACTGTAACAGTGATTGTAGATTTCTTACTCTTCCTTACTTTTTCTGTGAGAAGAAGAAAGTGGAAATAATACAACAATGCCAGAATTACCACGCATTACTAGGTCTTTGCGAATGTTTTCAAATCTGGGTCGTATTGCAAGTACAGTGGACCTAGAACCAAATGACTTATTAAAAAAACGAAAGGAACAAGCAGATAAATTGAAAAAGTAATTATGGAACTAACTGAGTAAATCAATCATCTTACAGCATCTAGTTTCCAACACAAATATTACTTTTTATCCTATTACTAGTACTTCTGTTTAATTATTAATTATGTCCACACACATATATGATTTTAGTGGGCCTAATTGGAATGATTTATGTGCATGTGTATCTGAAGACACAATAACTCATTTAAATAAATTGCGCCAAGTTGTGGGAAATATTCTTGGTATGCATTAATCATTCTGTTTATATTTAGATATTTATTGGTTAAGATATTAGAACTAATAATATTATTAATCCAATCATCTTTTTATTAGAGGGACATCCTATAGAAATCATATATGAATTTACCATTTTTTCATTACGCTTATTGATCAATGAAAAATATGTCACACAAAAGAACTATAAAATTTTGAAAGAAATGGCAGGAAGCATTACACTGCATGATGCTAATAATATGATGCAGGTACAAAGATATCAGTTAGAAAATTGAAGTGTAATTCATGTTTGATTGTTGTTTTATATATTTCATTATATTTTATAGATCATTGTGATGATTAGAGAAAAGATTAATGATGAATGCTTAGCATTTTTAAGTAATAGGGAAGAGAAAAGTTATTTTGATGATTTTACTGAAAAGAATCTATTTGGTGCAAAACTCATATATAATCATGCCAAAGTGTTATGGCCTGATACAGGTACACTTCGTAATATGTCCTCAGGAAATATTATCCAAACTACTGAGAACTTTACAATGGCATATAATGATATTCCTATGGAATCCACAAAATCTGAAGTATGTACTTATATATTTTTTTCTATTAACTTAAATCTTTAAAGTGCCTTACTACATTTATGATCATTTTAGTTTAATAAAGGCATATATACTGAAACTTTGAAAGCTTGTTATGAAAAGTATGCTACAGCAATGACTTTGGAGGAATTTTCCAATGCAATATTTGAGAAGTTGAAGCATTCAGATAATATACACAATGAATTATTAGACTTTATAGGCTGCGAATACATAGAATTTATACAATATATAGCTGAACATAGAAAAAACATTTTAGCATTCCACTCTACACCTAGAGTGGTTAAACAACTGCAACAACCTAGCAAGCAGGGGCCTGTAATGAGTGGCCAAGTAACAGTGCAATCAGAAACAGAAAAACAGTTGTTTAAGCAAGTACGGAAAGAAGAAAAAAGATTGAATAAAATATCCAATAAACGTGATGGAAAAGTTGCAGCAGAGGAAAAAGATTTTGATGTCATGGACTTGCGTCTGAAAAGGCAGGAAGCATTAACAGCTATGCATGCACCAATATTGAAGAAGAGTTTTACTTCAGGAGCTTCTGTACAATCAAGTTATCCATATGTCTTTGATTCTAAATCATCTAGTAGCAGTTCATGTGGACTTATATCAGGGCAGAAAATAATGCTACCGGAAAATGTAGTTCGGAAAAATACACAGTTGTATGAAGAAGTGCATATACCAGTTCCAGAAACAGATCCACTTAATGTTAAATATAATCCAGTACTTATTTCTTCTCTGGATGATATAGGACAAATGGCATTTAGTGGCGTTACCTCGTTAAATCGAATACAAAGTATCGTGTTTGATGCAGCCTACCATACAAATGAAAATTTATTAATATGCGCTCCAACTGGTGCTGGAAAAACGAACGTCGCAATGCTAACCGTTGTGCATCAGTTAAAACAACACATTGTACAAGGACAGTTAATGAGGGATCAATTCAAGATAGTTTATGTAGCACCTATGAAAGCTTTAGCAGCTGAAATGACAGCAAATTTTAGTAAAAAGCTTCAATGCCTTGGTGTAAATGTACGCGAATGGACGGGAGATATGCAATTGAGTAAACAAGAAATCCAACAAACACAAATGGTAGTTACAACTCCCGAAAAATGGGATATCGTAACTAGAAAGGGTACTGGAGACATTTCGCTTACAAGCATCGTAAAATTATTAATTATCGACGAGGTGCATTTACTGCATGGTGATAGAGGTCCCGTTGTTGAAGCTCTCGTCGCTCGAACTCTAAGACAGGTTGAATCCTCGCAAAGTATGATTAGGATCGTTGGTTTATCGGCGACATTACCGAATTACGTAGATGTTGCACAATTTCTAAGAGTAAATCCATACAAAGGATTGTTCTATTTCGATCATCGATTCCGCCCTGTACCGCTTAGTCAGTCTTTCATTGGAGTGAAAGCAGTAAAATCTTTGCAACAAATGTCTCATATGGACCTTGTATGTTACGAAAATGTTGTAGATATGGTACAGAAAGGGCATCAAGTAATGGTGTTTGTACATGCACGCAATGCTACAGTTAGAGTAGCAAATGTGCTTAAAGAATTAGCTATGAAAAATGAAATGCTTAAGATATTCGAGCCTGAAGGTAATTTTCTGAACAAAGCATTCGCGAAGTCACGAAATAAACATCTTAGTGAGCTGTTTAGCAGTGGATTCTCGATCCATCACGCTGGCTTGTTGCGATCCGACAGAAATTTAGTTGAAAAGTATTTTGCAGATGGTCTAATTAAAGTGCTAGTATGTACCTCAACATTGGCATGGGGTGTTAACTTACCAGCACATGCAGTAATTATAAGGGGGACTGAAATATACGATTCGAAACACGGATCATTTATTGATTTAGGCATATTAGATGTTTTACAAATTTTTGGTCGTGCTGGCAGACCACAGTTTGATACATCTGGTCATGCTGTTATTATTACAGCACACAATAAGTTGTCCCATTACTTATCATTATTAACCAACCAAATTCCTATTGAGAGTAGTTTCATTACACATTTGGCCGACAATTTGAATGCTGAAATTGCACTTGGAACGATATCAAATCTAGATGAAGCTGTTAAATGGCTAAGTTACACATATCTATTTGTTCGAATGAAATTGAACCATTTAGCGTACGGGATTATTTATCACACCATAATAGAAGATCCACAATTAGAACGAACAAGAAAAGAGTTGATCGTTACAGCTGCTAAAGCATTGGATAAAGCTAAAATGGTGCGGTATAATATAAGTGCTGGTGATCTTAGTACAACGGATTTAGGACGCATTGCAAGTCACTTTTACCTCAAATATGACACTGTAGAGATTTTCAATGAACTGATGAAACCAATTATGACTGAAGCAGATGCTCTTAGCATGATATCGCGATCGCAAGAATTTGAGCAGCTTAAAGTGCGTGATGATGAAATGGAGGAGTTAGAACATCTAGCGCGGAATTATTGCGAATTCGTGGTACAAGGCAATGTGGAAAATATTCATGGTAAAGTGAATATTTTAATACAGACATACTTGTCACGAGGTCGTCTTAATTCATTTTCATTAATATCGGATCAAGCATATATTACACAGAGTGCAGTACGCATTTGCCGTGCATTGTTTGAAATTATGTTAAGGAAAAATAATGCATTGATGGCAGGACGTTTATTACAAATGGCCAAAATGCTTGAATTGCAACAATGGGACTATATGAGTCCTTTGCGCCAGTTTGTTTGCTTGGGTCCGCAACTTATTGAGAAAATGGAGCAACGTGAATTAACAATAGATAGGTTGAAGGACATGGACGTAAAAGAAATAGCCAACGTTCTATATACTAATCAAAATACAGCTATGTTAGTAAAGAAATGTTGTGAAGAATTTCCCATGTTGGATATGGAGGCTACTTTGCAACCTATTACACGAACTGTTTTGAGAATACGTTTAAAAATACTTCCTCAATTTCGATGGAATGACAAAGTTCATGGTAAAACGTCTGAAGCATTTTGGATATGGATAGAAGATCCTGACAACAATCTCATTTATCACTATGAATATTTCCTAGCATCTAGAAAGATGGTTTATAACAATCTTGAACAAGAACTTGTGATGACCATACCATTATGTGAGCCACTGCCATCTCAGTACATAGTAAAAGCAACAAGTGACCACTGGCTAGGTTCTGAAACAATGTATGCTCTGACCTTTCATGATTTAATTTTACCAGAGATATATCCACCTCACACTGAATTATTGAAGCTACAACCATTACCAGTAAATGCTTTAAAAGAGCCAGCCTTTGAAAGATTATATCGGTTTTCACATTTCAACCCAATACAAACGCAAATCTTTCACTGCCTGTATCACACTGATAATAATGTTCTCCTTGGAGCACCAACTGGCTCAGGTAAAACGATTGCCGCAGAAATCGCTATGTTCCGTGTATTTAAACAATATCCCTCTCAAAAAGTAGTATATATAGCGCCTTTGAAAGCTCTAGTCAGAGAACGCATAAAGGATTGGAAAATCAGACTCGAGGAACAGCTCGGAAAGAGAGTAGTTGAATTAACGGGTGATGTATCACCTGATATTAAAGTAATAGCCAGTGCAAGTGTGATTGTTACAACCCCTGAGAAATGGGATGGCATAAGTAGAAGCTGGCAAACGCGGAGTTACGTGAAGGATGTTGCACTTATAATCATAGATGAGATTCATCTTCTTGGGGAAGATCGTGGACCAGTATTAGAAGTTATTATTTCAAGAACAAATTTTATTTCCTCGCATACACTAAAGAAACTCAGGGTAGTTGGTCTTTCTACTGCTTTAGCTAATGCTGTAGATTTAGCTAATTGGCTTAATATTCAAGATATGGGTTTATATAATTTCCGATCTTCTGTACGACCTGTTCCATTGGAAGTTCATATAAGCGGTTTTCCTGGAAAGCATTATTGCCCCAGAATGGCGACAATGAATAGACCAACTTTTCAAGCTATCAGACAACATGCACCAACCAGCCCATCTCTTGTATTTGTTTCATCACGCAGACAGACGCGTTTAACTGCCTTAGATCTAATCGCTTATCTCGCGGCGGAAAATGATCCTAAACAGTGGCTACATATGCCTGACGAAGAAATGGATAATATAGTTGCTCATATCAAAGATTCCAACTTAAAACTTACGCTTGCTTTTGGGATAGGCCTTCATCATGCCGGTCTTCATGATCAGGATAGGAGAACCGTCGAAGAATTGTTTTGTAATAATAAAATACAGGTGATACATCAGTATAATGCATACTTAGTATCAACATTAAATGTAGATCAAGCGTTTTATAGAGTTCAATCTTTTTTATTAGGTACTTATCACAACAGCCACGTTAGCATGGGGTGTAAACTTCCCTGCTCATTTGGTAGTAATAAAAGGAACAGAATATTATGATGGCAAAGCAAAGCGTTATGTGGATATGCCGATTACAGACGTTCTTCAAATGATGGGACGTGCAGGCAGACCTCAATTTGATAACTCTGGAGTTGCAGTTGTTCTTGTACACGACTTGAAAAAAAGCTTCTATAAAAAGTTCTTGCACGAACCATTCCCAGTAGAATCTAGCTTGTTAGCAGTCTTACCAGATCATACTAACGCAGAGATTGTTGCTGGTACTATTAGGAACAAGCAAGAATTTTTAGATTATTTAACATGGACTTACTTCTTTAGAAGGCTGATGAAAAATCCAAAGTATTATGATTTGGATGCTTTAGAACCACATATGATAAATCATTATTTATCCTGTTTAGTGGATAATACTGTTAAAACATTACTGGACTCGCATTGTATTGATTATGATGAGGCAGGTTTAACTTTTCTATATACTGATTTGAATCTGACTTATATTATTCATAAAGAGTTACACCTAACAATTTTTTTACAGATGGAACAAGCTTTATATCCTTTATCAATGGGAAAAATAGCATCATTTTATTATCTGTCACATCATACAATGTTAACATTCGAGCAATCACTACAGGAATCACAAAATTTAGATCAGTATTTACGTATCTTGTGTAGTTCATATGAGTACAACGAGCTACCCGTAAGACATAATGAAGAACTGCTGAATGAGTAAGCTTTAAAATAATTCCTTTTGTTTTGAACATTTTAGAAGATTTTTCTTTACAAAATTTTCTTACAGGGAGTTAGCTAAGTTATGCAGATATTCAGTAGATCAGTATACATATGATTCCCCGCATACGAAAGCATTTTTATTATTACAAGCACACTTCTCAAGAATGCATCTACCATGCGCCGACTATGTTACTGATTTAAAATCAGTTTTGGATCAAGCAATTAGAATCATTCAGGTATATAATAGAGAATGAATTTCCTCTTAATAGATTGCACTAAAAAGCACATTTTCAGGCAATGATAGATACTGTTGCGGAAAATGGATGGTTAGCAAGTGCGCTTACAATAATGCAACTACTCCAAATGGTGATTCAAGCACGCTGGATTGATGAACCTGCAATTACAACATTGCCTCATGTAAATTCAGAACATATGGAATTGTTTTCATCTTTGCCAATAGCTCTTCCAATGTTGTGTGCTACTACTTACAATAAGTACAATTTACTTGTAAAATCTCTTGGCAAAGAATTTACAGAAGAACAAATATATCAGGTTAAGAATCTACCGTTTCTTTCTGCGCAAGTAATAGTATAATTATATGTGGCATAAATATGCTGCAATGAACTTATTCATATATCCATAGATACATCAAGTTATAAGACAACTACCAGTATTATGTGTGGACCTAACATTAGAAGGTGGTTGGTCAGACGAATCTGAAAGAAAGTCCGTACAATTGGAATTAAATGCTGATACTTGCATAGACATCCGTGCAAGTCAAGAATATACCTTGAACATTGGAATGAAAAGGAGAAATAGATCAAACAATTTGAAAGCACACTGTCCTATGTTTCAAAAAGGGAAAGACGAGGGTTGGTTCTTAGTTTTAGGAAGTATTTCTGATAGAGAATTGTGGGCACTGAAACGTTTATCTGGTATAAATGACCAGCGAAGGAGTCACCAGTTACAATTCACGGCACCCTCAACATTAGGTAATTTTTGTTTTGTTTACTTATCCGACTTTATCAGTTGTTTCATGTTATTCTCATAACAACTGTTTTCTTTCAAGGACGCATGACATTAACATTTTACTTAATGTCCGATTGCTATGTTGGATTGGATCAGCAGTATGATATACACATAAACGTAACACGTTAAATTACTTGAAACAATAGCTTGCAATACTGAAAGACGAAATGTATTATGTATATATATATATACTCTAAACGTATATTTAACGTGTTATGTTAATTTACTGTTAAGGTAAAGTGTTAAAAATATTTTGTTGGATACTATATGGATTAATATATTCATGGGATTATATGGTTTCGATGTAAAATACTTGAACTATATATTTCTAAAGCATTTATTTATTGAAGATACAAAGAAGTTTGTATATTTTTCGTACTTCATTTTATTACACGTCTGTTGGATCAATATACGTGGATTATTCTATACTGTTTATACAAATATAAACTTTATTACCTTAGTATATAAAGATAGAAAAAGCAACATTCGGAGGATCGGTTTTACGAATTGCCATAGAATTGCAACAACTGTAAAATATAAAAAAATAACTGTAGGTGGAGTCTTTCCATAGTAAAGAATAATGAAACAATGGCTGATTTGTTCGTTGACGCCGATAAATTGTATGAAAAATTAATATAACGATCGAAGTTAAGGCGAATATATTTTTATGCATTTTGTTCTTATATACACTGATCCTCCTATGTAGTTACATCATGTTGCCATAACAGTACCTTATTTATATTAAACAGGTTTAGTTTCTTATGCTTAGATAACAACAGATTATGGGATCGGAAGGGTGTGAGATCATTCCATTGCTTTGTTTTTAATAAAACAACATAAAAATTGTTAAGTCATATCCTAGTCTTGTAATCCGCGTATTGCTACAACACCGAACGACGCAGACCGGGTATACTAATGACACAGAAGAGACACGTCTCCAAAAATGATTTTATTTCAATATTAAGTTCAAACACATCCCTGAGAAGACTAACGGAGATCGAGATAAAATGGTGGTATGAAATATTAACTAAATATTGTTCCATCGTTTGACATAAAATTTGATGATGTGAATAATTATAATATCTTTTTCATATACTCTAAATTAATGAAAGTGCTTTTATAGCAACAGTACGTTTCAGAATCACAGTCGATCATCAGTCTGCATGGCAGGCACTGACTATGTTATATATTATACTTAAACTACAATCTATGAACATCACCCGTGTATATCTTAACACTGTATGAAATAAAATGCCGGTTAGAATTTCAGCGTGTTTTTCGAATGTGTGGCTTAAAAACGTGCTTCAAAGATAACAATATTATTAACTAAACACTAGAAGCTAGATCATTTTCCATAATTTCTTTTAACATCAAGGCAATATTTTGTTTGTAATCTCTTCTTTGCCAGTAGATTAAACCCTCTGCTCTTTTGCTATACATGAAACACACTTTACACTATTAGGTATTTAGGTATATAGATATATATATATTTATATCTATATATTTATATCTATATATATATATGTATATATATAGCCATATTACTAACCAAAGCAAAGAAATTGTTAAGCTCCTTCCGTAATGGATATCTGGAAGTACTGAATATTCTTGTAAGCAATAAAACAAAATGTAATTGTACAAGATAATTTGACAATGGTATGCTTCTGCTTGTGACGCGCGTTGCAAAAATTGTACCGCATTTTACGCATATCATAAAATAGTCGAGTATACCCATACAAGCCTTAGCACATTTCTCTGTGTCATTATTTCTTTTTGACATGAAAAAGGTTCAACTTCTGATAGGTATACTTTGGCATACATTATCGACATTGTTTGTACCATTCATTTCCTGTTTTCAGATAGACTTCTCTTTACCAAAAGACAACGACAGTATTGGAATTCTATGTTTTATCACTCAAGAACCAAGGAAGCACTAGCATAACTAACAGAACTATCATTCATGTTGTTACATTGATTGCTTTGAGCATATTTAAGAAACTTCAAATTCATTCTTTGGCCATTGGTGTTGCCTTTAAGGCTGTGTATTGCCTAAAACGGTAAAAACATATTTTTATTAATCCTTCATTTAATTTCTAAAAAGTATTTTTAACGTTCTTGTTTGAATGAATCAATAGAAAATAGTAACCTGTAATAAAACACTAATAGGATGTCGCCCACATATAGTATTGCCATATTTTTTGAGGTAATCAGTAAACATTGTTGGATTCAAGCTTTCTATTATATCCATACCCTGCAACAATAAGTAAAACATTTTTTAAACCCTATTTGAACGAATCATAAATTTTTTTTTTTTTTTTTGAGAAAGTAATACCGTTTTATCAAGATTCTGGATAGATCTATGAATTGGCCCACAAGACCTATCATAATATGTATAACGAAAACGTTGTCCCCAATGACAAAAATCTGAGGAAATAACAAACAAGGTTTGTGGATCTGCCATATATGGTGCTAGTATTCTCCCATAAAGTGCTTCTCTTTCTGGACTCAATGATCCTACCAATATGGGCATTATAGTAAAGGAATCTTTAAACCTATGAAAAATTATGAAAAATATATAGTTATATATTTGATATGCAATAGTTTATACTTCATAGCATTCATGATATTCTTCATTATATTTTGCATTATCAAAGCATTTTAACTCTTTGCTTACCCTTCCATAACTTTTGCTATAAAGGGCAATTGCATTTCAATGCTATGCTCTTCTTCATCAGTATTTAAGTCCATCCACTCAAAGTGTCCAGTCTCTTCAAGTTCTCTGCGTACTGTTATATGAACATAAAATCAATATTTAAACTTTGATAGTAACTCTAGATAAGAAAAAATAACATTTAATTACAAGTTGATAACAACTCATACCTTGCTGATCAATATGCAGATCATATAATGGAGTTTGATAAATGGAAGCTGAAGAAAGTGCACAGCCTGCTAGTCTTACATGATGAGAAGGACCTAAAATGAATATCCTACGGCTGCAAAAAGTATAGTATTCATATTACTAAATGCTTAATTTCTTCAGTATATTTTCATTATCAGTATAACTATCTATAGTAACTTTTGATAAGTATAGTTAACAGTAATCAGTACTCACACAACTACTGGACTAATCTGTCGGTATGCAAATCCAGCACATGCTCCACAATAGCTGTAACCCGCATGTCTGTGAAATTTTGGTACATTACAGTTAAAACTTACTCATATGAGTGAATATTATGCATTGTACTATAATTACTGACGGGGCAATAATTGCCCTAGCAGGTCCATGAGATAAGTCTGCTGCACCCAACCAACCTTCTAATTGTTTATTTAGCTCTGAACCTACAAAGGACATTTTTAATTACTCTTTACTCCAATGTTATCTAGATATTAGTAATTCGTATAATTCAAATTTAATGTACTACAAGTATCTATCTTGCATTGAAATAAGTGGAAAAATTAATTGGTAAGCGAATTGTCAGTCCTTTAATATAATTTAATTATAATTACGTAAATAGTACTAATCAATTATAGGTGGTAGTGTAGAATAAAATTATTAATATCAGGTTGAGTAAACAATATTTATTATTACATATTTGTACATAGATGTTTTACAAAACCAAGGATCACATAATCGGAACGATAAAGGAATGATTATATATTATTACGGAAGAGATACAAGAGCAAGCATATTGTATAAAAATAAGTATTAAAATATTGGGTCTGTTGATTTATCGTACTGCCTTAATTATCGTTCCAATAGATAAGCGTCCGCTAATAAGCAAACAAAAAACATTCACGTGAGGACTGTGAAAAGAAGTCGAAGCCCGGAATCAAGCATTAATATAATTTGAGGATAATAAGGAGATTTTTTTGAATATTATTTACCAGAGCCTGCGTACCAGCTACCAGCATGACTTGCTCTTCTAATTAATGCCATTTTTCACTTTGCCTTAAAAACTCTTCCTACTAAAATGCACTTAACACTCGCACCTTCGAGTCCAATCGCTTACCGATTCTGTCATAAATAAAAATTAATCGGCCTCTCAATGCTAGAATCTTATATTAATAGAAAATGTTTATAAAACCCTATGACAAAAACCGTGCTGTTATTTAACCATGAACTATATGCTCTCTTCCGAGATTGCACCCACGCATTGCGGTTCGCCATTTAAAAAATATTACTCATAGAGACCAATGTTTACATGAAACAGATAAAATACAGCATCCTTTGCAGGAAGTAGCAAATCTGACTTCAAAATTTCAACTTTACGTACGTTTTTTTATTCAAAGCTTACTGTATAAACAATCCAAGACGAATTTACAAAGTGGAACAGGATCTTTAATGGTTGGCAATAAAAATTACAAGAAATTGAACATTAAAGTTTTAAATCATTGCTATGATAAAATTCAATGGATTGCGGAAGAATAAACATTTTTACGTTATCATAGGAATTAAAGTAAATAATTTTGCTTAAATGTTAATTAGAGACTTAATATTAATTTGCCACAATGAGCGTTCGTATAACACTATTATAATTAGTTACGTTTTTAGGGATAGGCGAAGAAATGTTTGAGAAATTCTGTCAAGCGATTGTTATAATCATTTTGGGAAATAAACTTTTTCTCTTGTTAGAATCATTGTCGAAGTAATTATGAAAGCAGATAATAACATATCTAGATAGTAACACATTTAATTTCCATTGTAATTAAGGCTCGAAATAATTTCGAAGTAAGGGATATTATTTTTTGTCGATGTTGAAGAAATAACAGCTGATAATACCCTAGACAAAGATCGAGAATTTACGGATCATATTGGAGACTGAAATTTGCCTGTTGATATTAAGACGCAGTGAATTACTCGCTAAATAAAAACTGTGTATACAATAAAATAATATTGGGGAGAGTTCTTGATAAGAATATTTACTTATAAGAGGATTCGCGTTACGTGTTCCCGTGGTGTTCGGTGTCTGATTTGGATACGAGCGTAGAAATTGTTAATATGGCAGAAATTCGTGTCTCTAGTGTTGTTTAAGTTTGTGATACCGAATGACAAAACAGTGGTCGCATTTGTAAAAGAGTACTCTAATGTGCCGAGAATCTTGAACTTTTCGAACGTTCCGCGTGAAATCTATTTTCCGTGAGAGAGACCGTTTATTCGATCGGACTTACTTCCTCGGCACATTCATTCCAAGTCAACAGCGACGTTTTTGTGTTTTTTTTCGCTCATCTACTTTGTTTATTATGAATTCAATGGAATTTTTCGTGCACTGACTCGCGGACGGATACGATATTCTAGGTAATATAATTTCACCGTGTTCTTTTCCCTTAATGTTTTCCTATCGTATGTACTATAACCTTTCGCTTCTTTGTGCTTGTCACTGATTCCTATCTTTGTAATGTCAAAACCACCAACTGTTCGATGTTTAAACTTTACTCGTATATCACGTGTATCTTCTTGTTCAAATGGGAATCAGGTTTTTGATTGTGCTTCGTAAAAACTGGTGCGAGTAGATTTTCATTTAACATATTCCTCTTGTGTTATCATATTGTCAATTTGAATGAACCATTGGCTACCATAACAGACTGCTGCTAGTAGTCGAGATTTAGATGCTGTTAATTAGGGTTTCAGCCTCGTCGTTTATCTTGCAGATGAGTAAACTTTACAAAATAATATTCAGGTTAGTTTGTGAGTACTATGTGTAGCTCTCTTGATACTTGATTCTTGAACAATACAATTGTACATGAAAGTACATGATGCTTATTCTATGTTTATCAGTGAAATTATTTTGACATTTAAATTGTGTAGTACTCAATATAATATCCATAGTGAAGTGTTTTGTACCATGAAGGACTAAGAATCTTCTCATAAGAGGATGCAGAATATTATTTTGTAAAAACTGAAGTTGGTGCTTGTATCTATTATTTCTTCTTTTGCAATGCTGCGATTACCTAGACAAATAAGGCAAATTCCTCGAAGTTTTTTAAGTTAAATCTTATGAAAATAAATTGTTCGCTTGCCAATAGGTGTAATCTCATTCCTGTCCTCCAATTTTGATATGACCATTGGTGTGGTGCTACAATAAAATAAGGTAAAGATAAACATAACTTATCCGAAATAAAGATAGAAAAGTTGTCTTTAATGTAAATAGCTTAATATATTATAGCGCATAGGTCCTTGTTAAAAATGTTTGCGACTTTGCCTCGTCGTTCCAGGTTGCTACTAGGAGTTATTGTCATGGATCTTCGTCTGTTCCATGAAATTGAACAGCTTGCAAGTGACAGAATAGAAAAAAAGTGGTTGTGGTAATTGACATAAAGAAAGTGTGTTGGTGTGCCCCAGCAGGTACTTTGTAGTGGAGCCACCGGGCTATGGCCAACCTGAACTTTGAGCAACCACCACGCAGTATTGCGAACGCAAGCCTTACTTCGCGCGCGGGTGGTGGGGGGGGCTTAAATTCGTCGACCCTTACGGGTCATGTCACGCCCACCTCGGGCATGTTCTCAGGCTCATCTGCAAGCACTTCGAGTTCAGCAAACTCCGCGGTAGTAGTTACTAACGTTTATCCTGGAGCGTCAGGATCAGCAGGTAGTCAGAACAGTCATCAACCTCAGCAGCAACAGCTCTCTCCTATGGGCAGTAGAGGACTGTTTGGGCAAAGAGCTTTCACCGATAGACGTACGATGCCTACTCTTGGGTTAGTCTATGTATTTGCCATAGTCTACTATGATTCCTTGTATTTGTCCAATAATGCAAACTTATTTCCAATTAACCAATCTTGGAGCAATCTGTGTGCAAAAGACTGAGCACTGTGAATGGCGGAATACTTCTTGTAGTGTACAGGATGCTGTGTGTTTTTGTTCATGTGTAAAGGAGTAACTTGTACCTTTTACAGAACCTCAAATCCAATGGGTGGTATGGGAAGTTTTGGAATACCTCAAAGTCGTAATTACGGATCTCAAGGACAAATAAATAATTTCCACTCTGTTTTTGGGAGTGGAGGTGGTGGAGATACAAGCACTCCTCCTTTGTTAGATCTTTCAGAGTTCCCGTCGTTAACGAACCGAGGGCAGGGTGATTCTATGCCACAACCTAGTCCCATGCCAGGGAAACAACCTTATGGTTGGTGTTAAACATGCAACCAAAATATTCATTCCCATGTTTCGTAAACAACAAACAACACCTTATTGCGACATCTTTTTTTTTTATTAAATTATTATATATTTCGCAAATTTTCCAGTTGGAATGGTAAAGCAGCCAACATCTGAATCGAGTGAATTTACTATGAGTTCAGAAGATTTCCCTGCATTACCAGGCACACAAAATAGAGAAGGCCCATCGCCTGGAGGAAGTGTATCTGGTGACAAAAGTATACCTGTTGGTCTTGGTCCCGAAATTGGTCAAGATGTATTGCAATCAAATAGAGCGCCCGGATCTGAGAAATCTCAAACGTCTAAAAGAGGCATTCAAACATCTCCTGATGGTAATAAAAAAGATTTCTCTATGTACAATAGTAATTCTTAATCAATTTTCATTCGAAATTTGTTCCGTATGTTAACCAGGCAAGGTGACAAATATACCGGCGAGTATGGTAAAAGATCAATTTGGAATGGTTGGCCTTTTAACTTTTATCAGGGCAGCTGAAACCGACCCAAACCTAGTATCTCTGGCGTTAGGTCAAGATTTAACGGCATTAGGATTGAATCTTAACTCGCCAGAAAACCTTTATCAGAATTTTGGTGGACCCTGGGCAGAAACCCCTTGTCGACCTCAGGACATCGATTTTCATGTACCGCCAGAATATCTCATTAATGCTGCTATCAGGTATATTTTACCTCGTTCATCGGCAAGCTACCTTACACAAGTCTATTTAAAGCTTCTATATTAACTAGACCGTTCCGTTTATTTCAGAGATAAGTTAGCACCTGTTAAACTAAATCGATATAAGGATGATCTACTGTTTTATATGTTTTATACGAATGTTGGGGATGTGTTACAATTGGCAGCAGCAGCAGAGTTGTAAGTATATGTAATTAACGCGAACGCATCGTTGTCCGCGAGCAAATGTTGTATCCCGATTTCTGATCCTCAAGGTACAGTAGAGAGTGGAGATATCATATGGAGGAAAAGGTGTGGATAACGCAAGCACCTGGATTGGGACTTGTAGAAAAAACATCAACCTACGAACGTGGTACTTATTATTATTTTGATGCGCAAAGCTGGAGGAAAGTAGCAAAAGAATTCCATTTGGATTACACAAAACTAGAAAGTAGACCTCATCTTCCCACAAACTTTCACCAAACCCAGCCTTGACTACAGGTATTTACAGATACACATATTGTTGCTTAAGATTGGTATTATTATTATCCATATTGGTCATAATTGTTACATATTAGTTTCTGATGAATTGTACAATAATATTTTAACCAAAACCTTATTTATTCTTAATAATATATGTACATAAAAGATTATAAACATTTGTTTGGCAATTGTGAAACACATGGAATTCTTTCTTCCAGATCTGCCTGCAGACCATTGTGCTGTCTTTAAGCTGGAAAGGAAACAGCTATTGTATAAATGAACAAATTTAATAATCTTTAATAAAAACATAAAATTTGAAGAGTAAAATAAATTAAATTTCTTGATCAAGAGTTTAGAACCACTTTACATGTTCGAAATGGTACCATTCAGCATGCAACTTGTTTGAAGTAAGCTTACCATACTTTTTCTATTTCCTTTATTTATTTGCTTATTAAATGTCCATTTAACATTATTTGGAGGGATCTAATTTTGATGATTTAAGTATCATTTTTTCAGCTTTTGCAGCAAGGCTTATCACGTCCTCGGATGCATTTATAAAATAATTTTCAATATAATTCCAACTATTTGTTTCACTTTCATCCAGATAATATCTGCAAACAAACATTAGTATATTATTTCATGTGTTACACTTCTTCAAATTTTAATCTTTTGTTTGTTACCTATAATTCACCATTATACCAAAACTATTTCCGACACCCCGCGGGGAAGGATCGGCCAACCAATTTATTCTCCACATTACGGCTCCATTACGAAGATGAAAGTTAGCTTACAACAAAAATGTTCGGTCAAGGATTAGCGTTTCGGAAACCCGAAACAAAATATTTGTTTAACGGATTTCGATTGATTGTTACAGCAATTCAACGTACCAACTTTGTTTAGAGCATGATTTCTGTGTTTTTCTTTGTAAAGATACCATGCGCAAGAACGCACCAACGGTGTTTTTAAAGTTTCTATTAATTCCTCCTGTTGTGTCCATAATGAGTTGTTGAAAATTTGCTTTAATTTTGATGCTACATTTTGATCTTGCAATACACTTTGTAAGGTATTATGTTCTTCTTCTGTGAAGATTTGAGTTACATCTGCAAGTACAATTTTTAGAAACTTCCTCTTTTCCAGGAATTACTTTGAAACTACCTTGAAACATTTTTTCAAGTAACCACACTCTAAAGTTGGGTATTGGTGATAAAGTTGAAAGCTCGGATATTCCAGGAAATTCAGATATAATTTCTGTTGCAACTCGTTTTATCAAATAATTCCCAAGTTCAATACCCTATTAAAAAATATTCTCAGTTCCATCTTAGATAACTCTTCTAATGCATAATTTATGCATGTAAAATCTTACTTGTAGGCCTTTCTGAGTAGATGCTATGGAGTAAAATATTGCAGATTTTATCTTCGATTTGTCTTCTTCTAAGAAAGTTATTTCTTTTCTCATACCACCAAGAATTCTTTCTTCTGCTTCTTGAATACCTTTCACACTATCTGAAATTTCATAGCTTAAAATATGAATACATTATATGCGGGAAACATACTAGAACGTTTTTTGTACATCGCCGGTTGATTTGCGGACATGTATCACGATTTACCTGTAAATGTTAGTAATGAGCGCGATTTCTAGAAAGCCCTTTCCGGCGCATACAATCGCCAAAAATGGCCCGCGCCCGATAGCCCACATACAATGTGTTAACCAACAAAGACTTTCAATGTAATCAAGTTTATAAGTGGTACTTTATCACAAACCTGGTATGATATCACACAATGCAGTATGCAATACTACAAGTGGCTCTCTTGGCATGGATGGATGGGTAAATATATAACATCTTCTGTATGGACCCACTCTTCGTTTTAAATCAACCCAATTTTTAACAGGATGTATTGCTTCATAATCTGAAACCTTGCAATTTCTGTAAGGGATATAATTCTACTGATACAGAACTTTGCACTCAATGGCAAACAATTATAATTGCATACTTTTTGAAGTATATCACATGAACTTTGCCAAGTTATTCTTTCCAGATGCAGGAATCCTACTGAAAACCATAGTAATAACAACTCTTGTAATGTTATATTTAACTGCCGTATTATAATGCTGTCTTCAGAATCACTTGTATTTGATATCAGATCCTACCAAAAAAATGTCATTGAATACAACTAACAGATAGTTCTTTGTGCTTATATATTCAAAAGAATTTAATAAAAAAATTAAGTAAATGCTAGTAATATTATTAAAGAATTGCATGTTCATTAACATGTGTTGTATGTTATTAATGTGGAATTTGGTATTTTGGGTGCTTACTAAAACATCCTTTCTTAAGTCTACAAGAAACTTTACACCATTTTCAAGTCTTCCAATAATAATAAATAGCCATTGATATGGTGGTGTGAGAAAGATTTTTAAATTTCTTTCCAAGGAATACATTTGTCTCTGATTGTCTGGCTAAAATGAAACAAAAATGTAAGCATAATATAAATAATCAGTAACTTATATACTTTTCCAAAATGCAAAAAGGTGGATTACAAACTTTGATGCATGCTAATATCTTTGATTTCTCACAAATCTCATCATGTTGTATAGTGTATTTTGAAGACAATATACGTAAAATATTCCGTTTTTCTTCTTTTGTACTTCGGGAGTATCTGGAGCATAGAGCACAGGCCTTGTTCTACAATATAAGTTATGCAGATCAAATTAATATATTAAATTTTCATACTGAAGTATGTTTTAAGCAACAGGACATTTGGAAAAAAATAACGGTATTAAAAAATTATGTGTAAACCGACCTCAATGATCCAATTACTCATGTTGGTGTTTCTAAATTTAAAAACTTCCTGCAACTCTTCTTCGACAGACATAACGTCCCTGTATGAAGAAAATTTGTTTCGGAAACTTTGCACTCCGATAAATTTGAAAATAATATGTACTGCTTTGTCATTACATCTAAACGCAGTTCTACTATCCTGCAAACCTCTCATTAACTTCCAGTTGGCTTTCATCATCTTGGGAAAAAATGTAAAATAACAGTCATTCGGTCATCACACCAATTAGTCGGAATATATTAGAATCTTCTTATCAGGACCTAAAAAAAACATTCTCACTTATCAGTTTCGCGAATGCAGAGTTACCTACAAAAGTTCCTGAAAGTATTCACAGATGTATATGTTTTATGTGTTGGTAAAAGCACTCAAATGACTTATTTTGACTAGAGATTTCAACTGTCACAAATCACATCCAAAAAGTGATTCATCATTGGACAATTCGTAATTTGGATCAGACGGGAAAATAAGGTAGAAACAATATCGAGAATGTTTTGTAAAATATATTTTCAGTTTAGTGAATACTTTATAATTGATGAACCTAATATTTAATGTATATATATGTCTTGTGTGACGTAGTTGGCAATCTTCAGTGTAATATGGTGTTACGACTTCAGGCGATTATGTGCGTTTAATTAATGTTTGGTTGAAAACAAATTGAGACCTTTTTCACCAACTTCTCTGATAAATGTGACCATTCACATGATGCGCAAAATGCAGATTGTGCATTTTTATTGGGCTTTCTTTTGCAGCACTTACTATTTGCAGCAAGGTGAATCTCATGAACTATGTTATATATTGTCACTCAAAATTCTTCCCTTATTTATCATTATCATCACGCATCGGGTTTCTCATTTCTTAGCGTGTTTTTCGTAGATTTTTTAATTCCGTCATTTTACAGTTGACGCATATAATGTCACTTTGTCGCATAATGGACCTGTTGTGCTTGGTGGCACAATTACATTTAGAGCAGACTTATTCAATGGGGATGATTTAAGGCCATCCGGGAATTTTAAATATAGATGGGATGATGACGCACTGATACGACACTCATACGAGGTTTTATTTATTCTTAATAATTTGCAGAATTATATTATACCTAGCTAACTACAAAACAACTGTTTATGAATGGCTCTATATTCACGAGGATTTTTAGTAATATTCTTTATTGTTAGTCTGGTGATTGTCTCTAATTATTTTTAAAAATAAATGATTTATAAAATAGAATAATTTATTGTTAGACGGGGCCAACATCAAACACAACTACATATTGGAGTATAAGTTATCCAAGTGACAAATATACTGTTGGAATATATAATGTTGAAGTTGTTGTTAGTACTAAACTGCCTTTAACATTTTGGTGGACTGTCATTACAAGTCGTCGTATCACATTTTATGTTACTCGTGAGTATTAGTTACCTGTGTGATATAACATCTTGGTTATTATAATTAACTACGAAATATGTCTTGTTTTAGAATTTCTGAATGGTAACATGACAATAATACAATCAAATAAGACATTGGAAAATTCCTATGTTTCCTCAGCATCTGAAGCAAACATAACTCTAAGTATAAGAAAAGGAGATTATGACTACATAATACACAAAGCTTCATCGATATCAACATTTTGGTTTATAGATTGCAAATATTATGGTCAAACAAATGATTTTAGTTTTCCTTACAATTTCACAACCGCAGATGTTGAACATGCAATTGAAGCCTTAGTGGTTGTATCATATGATCCTCCAACAACTACAACAATTTTACCACCTACAACAGTTACTGTTCCAATTACTACAACTTCTGTGCCAAATAATACTACATCCAATACAAATGTAACAGTCGCAACAATAATAAGTTCTACACCATATAATGTTAATACAACAACTTCAAAACCAACCATAAGTTCAACAACACCTATGACAACAAAGCCTGTACTTAATGCAACTACAGTCACAGTGGATACTACCAATATCTCTTTACCATATATTTGCATGAATTCATCTATAATTCCTCCAGATCCTAACAAAACTTATGGTCATTTTGTTAAGAAAATTAATGTTCGTGGTGAGTGTTATTCTTACACAGTATTTTACATTGTTCTACATAATCAGAATATTATGGGACCAAATAAATATTACAGCACCAATAACGGATATAAAAGTAGTGGGCACAAATTGGATTCAACCTTGGGATATGTTATCACTCAATGTATCATGCAAAGGATCAGCACCTTATAATAAGTGCCTTCAATTCCACCGTGGAGAATATAATGTAACTGGCAATGAAACGTGTGATTACACAGAAAATCTTAATTCCTGCAATTTCTCCATTATTCATTATTTCCTGGAACCCAGTGTATATACTATATTAGTAATACTCAACAATGAAGTCAGCAAGCATATCTATCCCCTGCAGATAAATATTTACAAAGGTATGTTTATAATTAATCCCCATAAAAAGCACTGACAATATTAGGTGATAATATCTAGAATTACTTAGAATGAATTATAGTTCATGGAAACTATAATTGATTTTTTATTATATTTTGCAGTGACAACAAAACCACAATTATCAGTTATTATTATACCAGTCACCTGTTCTCTAGCTGCTGTGGTACTCATTGTATTTGGGGTGGCATATTATATACAAAGTAGATCGAGATTTAACGTCGAGGTTGCGGATTTTGACTTTGGTCAGAACAACCCAGAGGTGGAATATAAAACGTTTAAAGAACGATTACGTGATTCTTTCGAAAACGCCGTAAGGCCAGGCAACAAACGGATAAGTGTACGCCCGCCCTATTATGGCAGCATGAATCACTGAGAAGTACAGATTGTACAAACTATATGGTCTATGATTGTCAACCAATGCTTACAAAATTATTCCTTACAAGAAACGTTCCAGTCGTCTGTTTTGCATGTCCCTATTAATTGTTTTTATCCAGAAAAAAATGGACAATTGCTATACATGTAAAATGTCATCACACTAATTTACATTGTTTCGTATTTAAAGCTTCCCCAAGCTTTATGTTTTAACTTTTATCGTTCGTGTATGTACATGCAATATATTAATTACTGATAGACATTTTTTTACAGGGATATAAACCACTCAGCAATCATGCAACAGGGCAGTAATGCCAGTATGAAATGAATTGGAGTACTAACAATTATTATAATATCTTCTATGAGATATATGAGAATGCCAAAAAGTAAATTAACGAGAATTTTCATTTTGAAATTCAACGAAATGCTTAATAAGCAGGTTCGTTGGATTAATGTGCTGCAGTATTTTCTTTTAGATACTAAGCAGTTTCGATGTAAAGATCGACATACACACAACTGTAACACATTACGCGATCATTCCTCATAATTCACAAATCGAAATCAAGATTGTATATAGAACAAAATATAACTGTATTATAGGCTGTGAATGTACTATGCAAACAAAAATGGAAACTTGATATTTTTTTAATGTTATCATTTTCAAGTATTGTATGTCTTTGTTTTTAGTATATCTCTATTATTATAAATATTTTATGGATTGCGATACGCTTATATTATCGAATACGAGTTTGGTGACTTATATCAAATACATGTTTCAGTACCATCGAGAAAAGTACATATAAAGTGGAACGAAAATCGAGTGTGAAATATTACTTGTAATGGTAGTATGGTCAGCTCATTTGTACATACACATAATTCAATTGCTTCAGTTGTAACCCTATTTTTAATTATTCAAGCTATATTATATAAAGTAGTGTATTCATATGAAAAGTCCATAAAAAGTAGGTGGACTATGTGATTCTAATATTATAGTAACATGGCATAAAACTATCCTACTTATCAAGATTTAATAAATAAACCAGCTCTTATAATCTACATCTGAGTCATTTTAGCATTAATCTTCGCATGACAATTTATAATTAATATTATATTTATTAAAAAGCATAGAGAGGATTCAAAAACATTAAACAACCCCTTTCTGAAAATAACGCCATCTGAATAATACCATTCAGGTTGAATAATCCATCTACGCATTGACGAGGGAGATCATTGGTAACTTCATCAGAAATGTAAGATGGCGACCGATGAAGTAAACTTACGAAATTGTACCCTGTTAAAAGGCGTTTGTGTATCTACTGTATCTTGAATATTCGTTTACGACAGCGTGATTTCATGATAGTGTAATATACGTCAAAAATTATTAGGGTAAATAAGGCGTCTGTCGTGAAGAGACGTCGGAAAGACTTCGCGAAACGTAACTTGAGACAATGTCAGTAGTTGTTGCAAAGCCATGCCACGAGGAAGAGAGTATGAGATTAAGTGAAGAGGATGATTGGAAAATGCAGATTGCATTCTGCAAGCCAAGGCTCACGGCGACGATCGAGGGTGTTAATTGTATCACCCAAACATGGAGAATGAAAGAACGGGTTTGTATTTCTTCCATCCTCCCTCTTTCTGTCTCACTCGCTACGTAGATGATGTATCATAAAAATCATTCTCTCGTTGTTAATACTACAATAAATGTATATTTCATAGATGAAAACAGTGAGCGTGGCGCTAGTATTGTGCTTAAACGTCGGCGTTGATCCACCGGACATAGTCAAGACACAACCGTGCGCACGTCTCGAATGTTGGATCGGTATTTATTCCGGTTTATTTACATCCCCCACGATCCCCCGCTGCCATTCCCATTATGTAATGCGATTTTGAGGTTATGCATGTGATGACAGAACCTTTAGAATGAATATCACTTTAACATGTATCAGTCAGGTGGCGCTGAAATGATTTTTTTAGATGTTCATTTTTATGATTTTTAGATGCAGCTATTCTTTAATGTAGGGATAAGATGCTTTTATATTTTCACATGACTAGGATCCTCCTTTACTTGGCAAACTCATTCTCCAAATAGACTATGGTTTACATGTAGATACTACAGGATCTTTATTTTTTATTTCACAGATCCTCTTTCAGTGAGTCCACAAAAGGCTCTTGAAACTATAGGCTCTAATTTACAGAAACAATATGAAAGATGGCAACCCAGAGCACGTTATAAACAAAGCTTAGATCCTACTGTAGAAGAAGTTAAAAAACTATGCACTTCTTTGAGACGCAATGCCAAGGAAGAAAGGGTTCTGTTTCATTATAATGGTCATGGAGTGCCCAAACCTACAAGTAATGGTGAAATATGGGTATTTAATAGGGTCAGTAAAAATGATTGGATGTTCTTAATGATCTATTTCACATATCCACTTCAATCAGCTGTTTCTAATGTTGAATTAAAATTGCAGACATATACACAATACATTCCATTGTCTGTATATGATTTACAGACATGGATGGGGGCACCTAGCATTTATGTTTATGACTGTTCTAATGCTGGTATTATTGTAGAATCATTTCAACAATTTGCTGAGCAACATGAAAAAGAATATAAGGTAAAGATATTATTTAGATATATGTAATAACAATGATACATACATATGAATATATTAGAAATATTATTTCACAGATGGAGAAACAAGTAGTTCCACAAAATCGTGCAGCTGGAGTTGTAACCCCTACTGCACCTTCCTTTAAAAATTGTATACAGTTAGCAGCATGTGCAGCTAATCAAATTTTGCCCATGAATCCAGATTTACCAGCAGATATATTTACATCATGCCTGACTACTCCCATAAAAATAGCTCTGCGCTGGTAAGTTGTATAAACAAGGAATGTCAAAGTGTATGAACACTTACTTAATAACATTAGCTTGTGTGTTATAGGTTTGTGATGCAGAATACGTCTAAATTAGTACCGAAAATATCATTAGACTTAATTGACAAGTAAGCTTATTTTACTTACTTAACCCTTTGACTGTGAAAGGTGTATATATATGTTCTCTTATCCATGAATATACACGAAAAACGTATATTTACGCCCAGTAAATTTTACTTAGTGCAATGTATTTACTTTTTTAGTGAGTTAATATAATATGGAGCATACTGTTATATGTCACATAACAACTGGCCGAATAAGTGAATTTCAATAATTCCTCGATTTTTCTTATTTTTATTGACACAATTTAGTGGCAACTAGTGTCACGCGAATATCGCACGATGTTAATGATTTTTTGTTAGCACACGCCGCAGTCAAAGGGTTAATAAATGTATCAGGAACTTTCTTTGAAGGAAGTAAGTTGAATATATTTCCATACTACAGAATTCCAGGACAATTGACTGATAGAAGAACAATGTTGGGAGAACTGAACTGGATATTTACAGCAATTACAGATACAATAGCATGGAACACATTACCCAGAGGTTGGTGTAATATATAAAGATTATAAAGAGTAAAAAGGTCATTGCATAAAATGGACATTTACTTTTCAGATTTATTCCAGAGATTATTCAGACAAGATTTATTAGTCGCTAGTTTATTTAGAAACTTTTTACTTGCCGAAAGGATACTTAGGTCTTATGATTGTACTCCGGTTTCTTGCCCAAAATTACCGCCCACTTATCAGGTAATAAAATCGAAAAAAGTTCGGGAACAATAATAAGTCTAGATTGTTTTACGGTAGTGTAATTAATTATTTTAATTATATTTTTTAATACAGCATCCAATGTGGCAAGCATGGGACTTGGCACTAGATCTTTGTTTAGCACAATTACCATCCATATTGGAAAACGAAGATCAATTTGTTCATTCTCCCTTTTTTGAAGAACAACTCACAGCTTTCCAAGTGTGGCTTACACTAGGATCAAAAAATCGTAATCCACCCGAACAATTGCCAATAGTTCTGCAAGTACTGCTAAGCCAAGTTCATAGATTAAGAGCTCTAGAACTTCTTGGACGATTTCTCGATCTTGGTCCATGGGCAGTAAACTTGGCTCTTAGTGTAGGCATCTTTCCATATGTCTTAAAACTACTTCAAAGTAATGCAAGGGAACTGCGTCCATTACTCGTATTTATTTGGGCAAAAATTCTTGCTGTAGATAGTGTATGTATTAATGCTATTAAATTATAAGCAAGAGGAGTAAGAGAAAATTATAACTGTTACTTAATAAAATATTATATTTATAGACATGCCAAGCAGATCTGGTGCGAGATGGCGGTCACAAATATTTCTTATCCGTTCTTCAAGACACGACGACCCCGGTATTCATTTATAGATTATGATTTTACTTTAAATTCATTTACAACATAACAACTATACGGTTGTCTATGATAAAAATTCCAGAGTGAACATAGGACATTAGCAGCGTTTGTTCTGGCCAGTATTGTAAATGATTATAGACCAGGCCAAGTGGCTGCAAATCATGGTAGTCTTGTTTCCATCTGCTTGGAACAGCTTGGTGATTCGAATGCGTTGTTACGCCAATGGCTATGTTTATGTCTTGCAAGGCTCTGGCATAATTATGATAAGGCAAGATGGTGCGGAGTGAGAGATATTGCTCATGAGAAATTGTTTACTTTGTTACAAGATCCAGTTCCTGAGGTAGAGAATTCCAAACATTTACTTTCATTGATATACTTGGTGCATAATTAACTGTACATTGTTTGGTTGCACAGGTTCGTGCTGCAAGTGTTTATGCATTGGGTACATTTATTAATAGTGTAACTACCCGAAGCGAACACGCGAACAATATAGATCAAATTATCGCTATGACGCTTATAAATACCGTCTCCCATGACATGTGCCCATTAGTTAGAAAAGTATGTAAGTCTATCTAAAGACAATAGATTGTGGGTAATTTTAATTGTACGTTATCATTGTTTTTACTAAAAATAATTTTCTTACAGGAATTAGTTGTAGCACTCCAATGGATGGTCTTACACTTTGAAAACTCATTTGTCACCCTAGCTTTGGCTGAAGAAAATAGTCGGAAAGATCTCGTGGTGGAGACATTGTGGCCAGTGAGTGGGATGAGACGCATTAGCTCTCGGGATCGTTTAAAAATACTTTCTCCAAATAATGTTTATGGCGTTGATACAACAGACAATCTTGGTTCCGATCGCATTAAAAGAGTTTCATCGTCTTCGTCTATTAGCAGTTTAGGTAAATAATCATGCATTGCCCCTACGTAATTTTTTAGTAAAATCATGCTATACTGTATGTATAGATTTGCGCATAACAACTCCTTGTATTGTTTCATTCATGTGCCAGGAAATAATTGGGAGTTCGTGAGGAAACCTTGCGAGTCACTTGGTAATATTGTTTGTAAATTCCATTGCATGTTCGTATATAGGCTTTCGATATTGAAATTCCTGATTCTTCATTTGTAGATCACGTTCATGCTACTGTTCTGCAAAAAAAGCACATGAGTGTACAGAGCACCTTTACTCGATACTTAAGTAATTTGTTATTAAAGTAATTATTTATTAATTCTAGGACATAGTTCTCTGGGCAATTTACCAAGCCTGTCGTATGGTAGTGTATATATGAAACTATGGCATGGTTTATGCAGTCTGGACTATGATCCTCATCCTGCTGTTGGTGCAATGTCCCAAAAAGTCACCAATCATATTAGAAACCAAGTAAGTTGGAAGTTTGTCGAACTTTCATTTGATTTAGTTATTATATATGCTTATGGTTATTATAATAAATCCACAGGTTAAAGAATCTTCGGCGCCTAAAGAAGTAATTGAAACAAAAATATCTTCATCTTTGTCTCTTCCTCCTTCCCCATCAAATCGAACTATTTTCATAAGGTTTGTATTCAAGGAATTTTTATACATCACTTTTGTTATATTTATGGCACCTGATCATTTTGTAATTTTTATAATAGTAAGGGAGAATCGCCACCTACGGTAAATTCTGGGACAGATCTGATGCGCACTGCGCGAGGTCCTCCTCACGGAAATCGCTCCAGGAAACCAATTCCTAATACAGTAGGAACTTTTTCATTTATTTTAGTATTGGAATATTATGATTTTTTCGCTGACATTTGAATTTCATAGATATCGGAGGAAACTGACGAAGTGGCAGGTGCTAAAACACCATTGACGACTTCACAATTTGTTGAATGGAGTTGTGGTCAATTTGCTCAACCTGTTAGTTTAGAATCCGAAACAGAATCAATGAACGATATGGAAAGTAGGGCACATTATGAAAGAGAGTGGAGGTACGACACAATAGTATAAGACCATGTCTTTTTATTTTGCGACTAAATTCAATTTTGTATACATTCAATATCAGCTGCAAATTTACTTTGCAATCTACAATAATTTTCTAGATATTTAAGAAACAGAAGACAGAGACGAGATGCAAGGGAAGAACAAATTAGAGCTGTACAAAGTAGATTAGAGTCGCAAGCGTTCCATGCACGATGTCCGCATTCTCCAGAAGTTCTAGCATTTCATCCCTTTGAACCACATCTGGCTGTTGCATTAAAGGATTGTTTCGGGTGGGTACATTGAAGTGTTAAACCCGTTATCCTTTTAGTAAATACAGTTATTATTTTATAGAGTATGGGATTGTCAAACCGGTAATAAGTTAACTTACTGTGCAAGTCGCGGGAATAAGCTATCTCGCGTTACTGCACTCGAATTCATTAACGCTCATGACGCGACATTATTAATGACTGGATCTGATGACGGCTCGGTTAGAGTCTGGAAAAATTATAGTAGCACGTTGAGTCGTGACCCAATTTTACTTACTGCTTGGCAAGCTTTGGCTGATATACAACCAGCAACAAAGACATCAGCTGGTGTGTATATAAAATCCTAACTGTAGGCTACGATTTGAGATTTTTTCTTCGTTCATTCTTCAGATTAATACAATAGAACGTCTAACTTGATTAACATACTAATGCAAAATATTTGCAGCAGCAGGATTAGTTACTAAATGGGAGCAAAGATCCCTGACTTTAGCCGTTTCCGGTGATGTTCGCATTGTTAGATTATGGGACGCTGAGACTGAGTTAAAGAAACAAGATATACCAACCGGTGCAGATTGTTGTGCTACATGTATCGACGTTGATGGTGCAGGTTCGTTTCATTTACAGAGTTTTGCGAGCAATTGATTACTAGAAATTATTTTCTAATATTTGGATTTTATAAAATATAGGCAATATGATGGCAGTAGGCTGTGGTGATGGTTCCGTTCGTCTTTTCGACAGAAGGTTACCTCCGTTAGAGTCAAGAGTTATGATTTGGAGGGAACATTCTGCCTGGGTGTTAGGTGCATCTTTACGGAAATCTAGCAGAGCTGCGCCGCAGTTATTTACTGGATCTTCTTCCGGGGACATTAGAATATTTGATCTTCGGAAAAATTCTTCTACAAGCACATTACAGATAACGCAAGGGATTACAGCATTAGCAGCACATGAGCATGCCGATATTTTTGCTTGGTAAGATTCAGTAATTTTATTGTACTGTTACACCAGAATTAATGATTCATACATATTTCAGTGGGTCAACAAATCACTGTATAAGTGTATACAATACAATGGGTCAACATCTAAATACAATAAAGTTCTACGAGGGATTGTTGGGCACACGTATCGGTCCTGTAAGCTGTCTAAGTTTTCATCCGTATCGAGTAATTCTTGCAGCCGGATGTGTGGACAGTACCATTACGGCGTACGCATCCGAACCACGCAGATGACTAACAGAAATGGATTTATTATAAAGTTACATTCGAAAATATCTATGAATTTCTAATACTTCGTGTCTTTAATATTAACGTACAAAGGGGAAACGTAACTAAATTGGAGACTCAGATATTTGCGTTCAATTCTGAGCGTCGAATCCTTAATCACTTAAACTCTTTCTAGTTCTGCTGTGTCATTTTCCTTTTCTTTTATATAGAAGGATCTTTCTGTGGTTCTGTGCGAAAAGGGTTCTTTTCAATGTTTTTGATCAAAGAAGCCCGCAAAAAGTCTATTTGGGCATCTAAAGTCTCTTGAAACGACCAAAGAATAACCTGGAATTACTTCAACGTAACGCACGGGCAATTGTGATTTTTGTACCACAGTTGAGAGAGATTTGGAATCGTTGAAAATCGTAATGCATAAAGTCTGAAGGATATGTGATAACAAAGATAACGTGAGTGCGTGTGTGAATGTGTTTAATATTTAATAAACGCTTAGATTCGCGCAGAGAAGTAACCGTGCCAAGCGCAAATTGGCTTACACTTGATTTCAGGGCTACGCTATAATGCATGTATATCTTTCTTATATGTGGTGGTAAGCGGCTTAATTACTTTTTCAAATTCTTTAGATGTTCCATTGGTTAAGAATCATTTTCCTAATATCCTTATAAATCCTTGCCATAAACGTGGAATTGTAGATACACTGTAATTAGTAGTACTAAAGTTTTTCATATTTTTTGCAAAGCATAATGCACTAAGAATTAAGAATATAATATTGTAGGACAATATCGACGAGGTAGTTAGTCCTACCATTTTAGCTTATGACTAAGTGCAATAAATCTTGTTAAAAAATTAATGGTTAATAGGGGAGTTAGATAAAAATTTGTCTACGTAAAGAAGTCAATTTATTTTCATGCTTAGGCATAGCTGCATAATTATTAATTTTTAGTCTTAGGACAAATGGCTTCTGTTAGTAAAATGAAATGTATTCAAAGACAGGACCTTTTTATCATAATTAAATCTATGGACCTATGTGGATTCGTCCACAAACAGGCCCTTACAATTTTTAATTCATCTTAAAAAAGACAAGATATAGAAGACATCGAAACAAATTCGATGGATGTAAATTAAATTAATTGAACATTTTTGAATATCGTATTTCCGGCGCGTAAATAGAAAGAGGGAGCTGCGTTCAGTAATTCAAATCTCAAACTGATGATTGGAGCGTTCTTTTGTACTAAGTTTTCTTTATAAATTTTCTTATTGGAAGATTTATAAGGAAGAGTGACTTATTGGATTATCGGAAGTAACGGAAAAATTAAAATGACCGTTACATGAACCGCTGTATATAGCTCGAGATGGATGGTGAGTTCTAGCTTATTACAATAACTAATTAATTGAATTCACTGAGTGACAGCTTTCATTATTTTCGCTTTGACTCTTAATTATTATTTTATAATTGCATATTTTACTATTAGTATCATAGCTGCTGCCACCCAAAACAGCGATTTAAGTATATCGATTTCAAACAATCGGAATATCTTCATCTACGACAATGAAGTAGAGTCAAACTTAAACATATAAAATTGTAAATATATTTAAATACGAAACATCAAAGGCATAATTAGAGAAGCCACGGTGTGCGGATACATTTAATTCCTTATAATATATAACAGCTCTATCATAGACAATGGTGATTCAAAAATGCATTAGCGGATGGGGATTAATGTGCACAGCAAAAAATGAAGAACATTTTCCCCGATGCACTCGCAAAGACAGGGTGTTCCTTAAGTCCGGTAGAATAATACAAATTAAATTTGGTGTACAGTGCGATGATAGTAATAATTACAAGCGGAACATGTATATATAATATTTCTCGTGAACCTAACATTCGTTTAACTGTACATTTAAATGAATTTGTGAATTTTGTAACGAATATCAGTAACTTTATTGATTAATAACAATGCATAATCAGGCATTTCAGTGACGCAAATCTTAAAGAACGTCTTGAAAGTACGTTCTCTCCCGTAAAATATTACTATCACTCGGAAGATTAAAATCGTAAAAAGGCTCACGGAACACCCAGTACATTCAATTCTGACACTACTTATAATTCAAGTGTCGAAAGTACTTAAGGTTCGGAATCAGCATTAATTGTTAAAAATATAGAAGTGTGTGTAAGTAGATCCGCTGTCACGCCTAGAATAATTTCTCTACGTATCATACACGATAGAACGCTGTTGTTATTGTTAGCAATAATCGTCGGGATCGCCGGATGTTAGTAATCGATTTGAGGGTATAAAGTGACTTTGATTGTATTATTATTTTGCACTGTACCCGCCATTGTACATAGTCGCCTGGTAATAAATACTATGTAATCATGTTGATCGACTGTAAAGTTGATTAAGAGAAAATTGTACAAAATGTCTTACGTTCTACTAACATTTTCATTGCATCATCTTTTTTATGCTCGGCATTAAACTCTCCGTAGTCTATTAATTCAACTGATTACTAAAATTGAATTCATTAATTGAGTCTATCTTCGTAGGTAATACATATGTACATGTTCGGCAAAATGGAATTTTGTTTGACAAATTGAAATGTTCGTTCTAAAATATCCGGGAAATATTTTGTTGTTCATGGTTCAAAGTTGTACAATTTCTTCTAACGTACGGAATTCTTTTTGAACATTTTTATATCTGTAATCGATATATAGATTTCTCCGTAACATAGCAGTCTTGTAATAATTCATTTATTGTAATCGTATAAATTTGTTAATCGTGATTTTATTTATTTTCCGGTGCACCTACTGATTTACTGCGTATAATAAGAAGCAAACGGCATATTGCATTGTCGTTTGCGTCACGTGCAGAAGTAGAAACCAGGAATTGCCACGCCTGTTTCGTCATTGGAATCCAAATCATCGGAATTCTTAGGTGCACTGACTTACCTTACCAGGTGAATCAGATTACAAGATTTAAGTATTGAATCAGCATTAAAATTAGGTCTTCCTCAAACTGTTACAGAAAAGCTATCCGCGTATATAATGTCCGTGTTCACTGACAATCACTGGTAATCACTGACAATTTAAAAATTATTCCATTATCAATTCGGATCACTATAATTTCATAAATTGTACATATTAATTATAGTTCAGTACTTTATAATTACGAAATCAAGCAAATTTGTTGTCCGCAATAAAATTACACTTTATTATTATTCAATGGTAATTATTAAAATTGAATTGCATTTATAATACTTGCATTGTATTATATTACGTATACGAATACATTAACGTCGATCTTTCATATGTCAGTTATTAAATATGTAATCAAATCAGCGAGACTTTGATCGGATTTAGTGGCGATCTTAATTAAAGTGCAATTAAACTTTAACAATTAGCATCTATGTATAGCAATGTAGGATAAATGGAGGTTCAGTTTTGTAATTAGAATACCGCATCTGTACTATGTTAATCTTATCGGCACATTATAGTAATTGAAATTCTATAATCTTATTTGCATAGACGCTTTGAAGATGCTGATTACATTAGCGGTGGCAGGTAGGACAGGCTTAGCACGCGATTAGGGGGATACCCGCAGGTAATATAACGCGTGGTCTTTGAATAATATTTACCCTCACTTACAGATTTTTCTTTAATCTTATCGCATTTCACATTAGAGAATGCTCCAACTATTTCTACGACCTGTTACGTGTATTAGCAAGCAGTGCCGTTAGATAAGTGAAGCTTAGGGTAACGACCTCGTCCCAAGGCACCCAAGGATCATCCTCATTCTATTGTGGCCAATGGTAATTTTTTATTAATAAAAAAAGCTCAATTATTAATTAGGCTCAATTTTAAATTAAATTAATCAATTTTAGGACTACTACGAATACATAAGGTAGCATTGATTTGGAAGTATTAATTATAATTATTAAGACGGATAAAATATGAAGTTGTTAAGCTGACGTTTTATGATAGTCTTGAAGAACCATGTAGAATGATAAAACCTTGTTCCGGTAATTATGCTAATTCAACGTTTGTATTTGAAGTATGTACTAACACGAACGGTCGGCATCTATACAATCAGTTACCTGAAATATTAACACTGATACGTACCTTTCGATTATAGGAATCCTGAACAAATATTTGAGTCTCAGCAAATATTTACTCTACGTCCTTCGTGTAAGTGTAAGCCTTTTCTTTGACAATCCTACGGTTCTACGACTGCCATTATATGTATATTCATTCATGTTTTACAAGTGCATACTTTCAAAAGTGAAGCGTGTAACAATATAGAAAATGGAAGGAGTTCTTCGAGGAAGAACTCGCGCTATTAAATTGTATTAGACCGATTAGTTCAATTAGGCTGAATTGTTTACGGTATGCATTTTTGCTCATCTATGTTCAACGAGCCTCGTATTTAATGTGAGTATATAATAAGATTCACGCGCGACCTATAAGGACAACTAAATTTAATTCTGATTCTACAAAAATCTTTTATAATTATACTTTATAAGAGAATGCAGATTCCACTTCCGAGGCACCAGATAGCCTTTGTCATATATATGCTAATGCGCTTGCACCCGCGAATAATCTATCACGCTCTATCATAATTTATTTATTAAACATTTATCAGTAATCTGGTAGACCCTGGCAGCAGGCATAATAGGATCTATCCAGAAGTTAATATATTCTTTTTGGGTTTGCAGGTAAGGCTACTGTTTGGTATTTTAAACGGCGATTTAAAGCCGAAAAATAAACAGTCGAAGATCGCCCATTATTAAACAACGACTCGTGATTCAGAGCTTGAGTAGGCACGTGCATAGTGCAAGAAGATGAACGAATCTGATTGGGTGCAATCCGAGTCCTCAGCCAATAGTTGGTGGGGGTAGCCGCGACCTAGTACGGTCGGATTTGAAGTAAAGAGTGGGGCGCGCATCTCTCAGTCCGCTTCGAACCATCGATCAGAATGGTTGTGTGTTCTATGTGTGTATACATCGCATAACTCATAACTTAGCCAATAGTTTCTATACACGAGTGTGATAAATCTTCTAATTGTTCTACATCTTGAAGACCATCCAGAAGTACGCAATTGAATCACCATGGATCGGTCATCGAAGCTTCTCCTACGAAAACTCATCATAGATTTTCTCTGCCTGTTCGTCGGTGAGTATCATTTGTTTTTGAGCATGTCAACTATTTTTTGCCAGTATAAAACTCTTCGATAAATAAGTATGGGAGACACTTCGTTATATTTATGCTGGAGAGGGTACGGTCAGCGATGATTACGTTATATCGGGCGGTTGTCAGATTGACAGTCGAGGCGCCGCGCGCGGCTCGTTTGATGTTAAAGTGGACTTAACCTTTAAATTGGCAGGTGCTTTGTACAGAGATAAAAAATGATATCAGAGTTCTGTCATTAACCGAGACTCATCTTTCCTTGGTTAATTGATCCGTGGAAACCTTTCTCTCATCAATTTAACGGTGCTATATTCCTAGTTCATAGAAACGTATCAATGCACCAGATTTGTGTTTTTCTTATAAATTAGCTATTTTCGTCCAGAAAAAAAACATGAACATGAAGTCGTACTAATGTCTTTACGAACCTTTTACTTTTTCGATATCAATTGTACCTTTTTAAATACGTCTCGTTTGTTGTATGAACGTTTAAGTAAATTGAAGTACTCCTCAGTGAAATTATAAAATGCATACGAAAAAAAACACGTACAGCCAATTTTAATTTTATACGATAAATAAATTATTTATCCACTTATTTCAATTAAACGAACCAGCGTATCACTAGGCGTAAATTGTTTTCAATCAGATTGTAAACACGACTAGATAGTAACACTCTTTAGCTCAATCGATTTAATCTGAGAAGTGGTGACACAGTTTCATTCAACACATTATCTTGTGTATCACAGATGCTCCATAAACTTTTTGCCTCTTACAAATCTAAGGGTTCAGAAAAGCCTTGTAAATTCATTCCTATTAAGAGTAGATCTAATTGTCCCTTAATACGAAGAGATTTCTTTTTCTGGTACATTAATAACCGACATATAACGTAATGACCTAAATTAAGTTCAGAAGTGAAGATGGAGGAAAAGTAGTGCAGAAAAATATAGTTAAAAATAGAGGAGAAGAATGAAATACTGTATCTCGAGGACATGTATACATCTCCATTGTTTCATGGTAAACTACGTATATAATAGACAAATGAAAATCATATTTCGCGTAATATTAATATCGGAATATTATACTCAAAATTAGGTTGTTAAGAATTCTGCCAGTTGGCTAATTGGAAGATTCTTGGAATTAATAGGGGTGCGGAATGAGTGAGAAGCAAATGTAGGCGAAACTTGATAAAATCCTACAGAATAGAGACCGGTGTAGGCTACTACAATGGTTAACTGGGTCGAGGACATTTTTCTGTCGAAAGTTCGCTTACAGGTGTCTATCTATCATTCCTTCCTTCGGTTGTTTATTCACTGATTTCCGCGAGACCGTGTTGAATTTCTTAGTCATCGACTGTTATTTTAACCAATCTATAATTATTGTTTATCTTCGATATGAGTTCAATGTGTACGCCTTTTATCCGTTTTTTCCGTTTTTCCTTTTTTCTTCGTCCACAGTTAGCATTGATCATTTATTTATATATTTAAGTAAAAATTCAGTTGTGCGTAAGCTGATGTACATATGCGAACATGAAATTGAGTTCAGTTTATAGATATTTTATAACTGGATAGTGTTGTTTACGTTATCCATATTTATGGATTCATTATTACTATTTTATATTCTAATAAAATTGTTACGTGGCGTAGTAGATAAGAAGAGAAACACATTGCGATGTTCTGTCGGGTTAAAGTCTATGATAAGAATTATACTGATATAATCGATCCGCGATATTCTGCTTTAACTGTTTATCTTAATCGCTTTCAATAGAATATTGCGAATTCTTTCCAATTAATCTTCGATATTGGCCGATTATTCTTTTAAAAACAGCAAGTCAATATACTGTATGCATTCGTGTTATAAATATCAAGATTGGAGGGAGAAAAGAGTTTGCGATGATTATAATATAATGAACTTTTATGACATATTCGTACATGTGCATTACATTGTATTTATGTAACGTCGTATGGCACCAGGCACTAAACAACATACGTGTAAATTTACAATTGAACGGACATGCATTCGTAAAGATTTCCGCAGTGCATGGGCGGGCATCGGTTTTGATTTATGGCTCAATTTAAAGCGCGTATTCTTCGGTGATTCGAAAGGTAACCGGTGTCACACCGAGCCACCTTCTTTCGCGATTCTCTCTAATAACCGGCTCTTTTCAAAGTTCGTTAAGCTGCACAAACTGGCCAGACACGCTGCAACTGCCGGCAGCCAATTTCGTCTGCACTCCTGACACTAGTTCCCCCCGTGACGACTGTATCGTGCCCATTCATAAAGAGATAGGTATAGATTACTTGGTTAGTAAGTGCTTAACGCGATTCTTTGGTCAATAGCAGTATGATTAATTCTTTATGGAAAATTAATATTGTTGGTCCTAAGTGATACAAATCGATGGTAGGTGATGTATAAACATATTCTAGGACGATTTAGGGTCGAAAGAAGTGGTTTAAAAATTTTTTTGACCGAAAAATGGTCGATCCAGAATCGAAAAAATGTGAAGGGGTATACCTTCAAAAATTGTCAAAATTTCAAAGTCGCCAAAATCAATTCTACATGACCCAAATCGATGGTAAATGATGTATAAACATATTCTAGGACGATTTTGGGTCGAAAGAAGCGGTTAAAAAATTTTTATTGGTTAAAAATGGGTCAAAACCAAGTCGAAAAAATGTGAAGGGGTATACCTTCAAAAATTGTCAAAATTTCAAAGTCGCCAAAATCAATTCTAAATGGCCCAAATCGATGGTAGATGATGTATAAACATATTCTAGGACGATTTTGGGTCGAAAGAAGCGGTTAAAAAATTTTTATTGGTTAAAAATGGGTCAAAACCAAGTCGAAAAAATGTGAAGGGGTATACCTTCAAAAATTGTCAAAATTTCAAAGTCGCCAAAATCAATTCTAAATGGCCCAAATCGATGGTAGATGATGTATAAACATATTCTAGGACGATTTTGGGTCGAAAGAAGCGGTTTAAAAATTTTTTTGGCCGAAAAATGGGTCAAAACCAAATCGAAAAAATGTGAAGGGGTATACCTTCAAAAATTGTCAAAATTTCAAAGTCGCCAAAATCACTTCTACATGACCCAAATCGATGGTAAATGATGTATAAACATATTCTAGGACGATTTCTGGTCGAAAGAAGCGGTTAAAAAATTTTTATTGGTTAAAAATGGGTCAAAACCAAGTCGAAAAAATGTGAAGGGGTATACCTTCAAAAATTGTCAAAATTTCAAAGTCGCCAAAATCACTTCTACATGACCCAAATCGATGGTAAATGATGTATAAACATATTCTAGGACGATTTCTGGTCGAAAGAAGCGGTTAAAAAATTTTTATTGGTTAAAAATGGGTCAAAACCAAATCGAAAAATGTGAAGGGGTATACCTTCAAAAATTGTCAAAATTTCAAAGTCGCCAAAATCAATTCTACATGACCCAAATCGATGGTAAATGATGTATAAACATATTCTAGGACGATTTTGGGTCGAAAGAAGCGGTTAAAAAATTTTTATTGGTTAAAAATGGGTCAAAACCAAGTCGAAAAAATGTGAAGGGGTATACCTTCAAAAATTGTCAAAATTTCAAAGTCGCCAAAATCAATTCTAAATGGCCCAAATCGATGGTAGATGATGTATAAACATATTCTAGGACGATTTTGGGTCGAAAGAAGCGGTTTAAAAATTTTTTTGGCCGAAAAATGGGTCAAAACCAAATCGAAAAAATGTGAAGGGGTATACCTTCAAAAATTGTCAAAATTTCAAAGTCGCCAAAATCACTTCTACATGACCCAAATCGATGGTAAATGATGTATAAACATATTCTAGGACGATTTCTGGTCGAAAGAAGCGGTTAAAAAATTTTTATTGGTTAAAAATGGGTCAAAACCAAGTCGAAAAAATGTGAAGGGGTATACCTTCAAAAATTGTCAAAATTTCAAAGTCGCCAAAATCAATTCTAAATGGCCCAAATCGATGGTAGATGATGTATAAACATATTCTAGGACGATTTTGGGTCGGAAGAAGCGGTTAAAAAATTTTTTTGGCCGAAAACTGGGTCAAAACCAAGTCGAAAAAATGTGAAGGGGTATACCTTCAAAAATTGTCAAAATTTCAAAGTCGCCAAAATCACTTCTACATGACCCAAATCGATGGTAAATGATGTATAAACATATTCTAGGACGATTTCTGGTCGAAAGAAGCGGTTAAAAAATTGTTATTGGTTAAAAATGGGTCAAAACCAAATCGAAAAATGTGAAGGGGTATACCTTCAAAAATTGTCAAAATTTCAAAGTCGCCAAAATCACTTCTACATGACCCAAATCGATGGTAAATGATGTATAAACATATTCTAGGACGATTTCTGGTCGAAAGAAGCGGTTAAAAAATTTTTATTGGTTAAAAATGGGTCAAAACCAAATCGAAAAAATGTGAAGGGGTATACCTTCAAAAATTGTCAAAATTTCAAAGTCGCCAAAATCACTTCTACATGACCCAAATCGATGGTAAATGATGTATAAACATATTCTAGGACGATTTTGGGTCGAAAGAAGCGGTTTAAAAATTTTTTTGGCCGGAAAATGATCGATGCAGAATCGAAAAAATGTGAAGGGGTATACCTTCAAAAATTGTCAAAATTTCAAAGTCGCCAAAATCACTTCTACATGACCCAAATCGATGGTAAATGATGTATAAACATATTCTAGGACGATTTCTGGTCGAAAGAAGCGGTTAAAAAATTGTTATTGGTTAAAAATGGGTCAAAACCAAGTCGAAAAAATGTGAAGGGGTATACCTTCAAAAATTGCCAAAATTTCAAAGTCGCCAAAATCAATTCTAAATGGCCCAAGTCGATGGTAGATGATGTATAAACATATTCTAGAACGATTTTGGGTCGAAAGAAGCGGTTAAAAAATTTGTTCGGCCAAAAAACAGGTCGACCCTAAATCCCAATAACGTGAAGGGTGCTATTATCTTCGTGCAAACACTCTAAATATTCTTTAACAGCATGTACATTAGACATACATTACGAAACTTCACGGTTCCTAAAACGAGAAGACAAATTTTATAAGTCAAGTATAAAGTTCAAAGTGTATGATGAATGTTCATAAGCATACAGCAATATGCAACATTAGATCTAGGAAACCCACGCGCTGTGTCACACAATGAACAATGTAACTCGTTGCGATGGTATCTTTGACGTTTCGAAACCGTTATCATTTACATAAATCTCCTTCTGCGAAAAGGTTAATGGAAGTCCGACGAGGTACACCTTTCCTCCTTACTTTATCATTAACCAATGACATCTTTTCTGCGTTGTAAAATATCTTTAAAAAATGTTCCGTGATTTCACGCGGTGCAATAATTTTCTGTAATCCACAACGAACGACAGCTTTGCGGTTTCCAAGTGATAAAGAAAAACGTGCGGCACTATCGCCAGTATCTTAATAGGCGTTGCAAAATACCGGAAAATCGTGCGAATATAGGATATCCTTTTACGGTCGAGTCGTTTCCCTCGTCCTACCACGAAGTTGGTAGTTTCTTCCAAATAAGGAATATTACTGGTAAATTATATACTGCTAAAGCATTACGTAAACGTGATTATTGTTTGCACTGAAATTAACCGATTATTTTGCGAGGTTGTGAAAAAACGAAAGACTCTACGTTCTTCAAAGAATTCATATTCTTCTTTATCCCTTGCAATTTTCAAATATTTCAACACAAGCTCCATTATAAATCTCAAAAAAGAATGGCGATCAGATATATCCGAGAATATCCAGAATCTTTAATTAAAATAGCTTCATATTATTTAAAATAATGATATTCTCAATTAAAATAGCTATGCATACGTTGAACGATTCAACACTCCTTATCTTTGATATTTACTTTTGAGGTCTAAGACCATATTTGATTTCACATGGATAAAACATTTGCCATCAGAGTCTATTTCAGGGAAGATCGTAATTAATAGGATAATTAATATGCCTGACGCAATTTGTAATATTTCTCCGTGAGTTTCAGCGGTAACGGTGATTGGCAGAATTCTTTATGTGCTTATAAATTAATACACGTGGCGAGTCGGAGACGCGTAGGCTCGTGGATGCGTGCTCAATCAAGCCTCTTCTTGGTTAGTCATCAGCCTTGCAGAAATTTGTGGCGATGACGATAGCAGGTAGATCAACTCGGTCGCGATTAGAGATAGAAACACGTTCGATATGTACGAAACGAAATCTTGAACAGTTTCACCGCTTAAAGCACCTTTTTTCGACCGCAAGTTTTTGGAAAATGTCTCCCAGTTAGTCTCAGGGGTCCTGGTAGTTTTGGTTGTCCAGATTCTTTAGAAGAACTACATTTTCGCAGAATACATTCAACATAGTTGAATACACATTTCTTCTTCACTTTGAAGACATTAAAATAAATAATGTCGCAGTTGCAATTAGAATTACTAACGAACTTGGTAATGTCTCGATAAGTGCATTTAAATCAGTTTTTTCTACATGATTATTTCTGTGCGGCGCAAATAAACTCGTTTGATGCAATATGGTAGATCTAATATGAATTCAAATGCACTTTATCAGGTTGCAGCATCTTGTCGTGATGTAATTAATTCTATTTTTGGTTACAGTGAAACTTAATCTATTGGAAATATAACGCGGAAATAATATAATATGCTCGAGCAGGATGAACAATAGTAACTATGGTAGCTGAAGTAAAGTTATTTTTAAATTATTGCAGTTGTTTTCTATATAAAAAAGCTATCTAAAGATAGGTCTTCTTGGAGGTAATTCTGAACAAGTGCCGGAATCTGATCAGAACATGTAAATATTGTCGTTGATAATTGATATATTACAAGGAAATTCCTTTTATCTGAAAATAATTCAGTGCATGTGAAAACACGCGTGTACAAATATTATTGGAGCTAGTCATTCGCAAATGTTATCGTAACTCGGGTTATATACACAACGTAACATTACTCCCGACGGTTATTGCAACCTGTGTTTTCAGTAATTAGCAGATAAGCGCACGCGTTACATTCATTAAAAGGCTACGGCAAGGAAAGTACTCCAACGGAGACGTCATCGGTTATAACGTATTACGAATTCCACGAAGACCACTGCGACAGCTCATTGGATTTCGATTTTTCCTTTCGGCGAGTTTCGCAATTTACTCGCGGAATACGTGCGACCCAGAGTTCAAAGGGAGTGCTAAATAACGTGAAAATCAAGCGTCTACGCGTAATGCATTATCGTAACAATAGCGCATTTTTGCACGTTACATCTTCGAGGAAACGATAAATATTATCGCCGGGGGAGCGGTAAATACTATCCGTTTCTTCGAAGCCATCGTCTTGCATCGCTTTAGGAATATTACATTACACGTATTACGAGAAACTATAAATATGAAAAGGATTATATAGAGTACCATGAAACTCTGCAACTAGTTTGGTAATACGTATGCAAGGTGAAGTCGTACGTTATAAGATACATAAATAATAACCACGTGCACTTTCATAGCTCGCTGTGTTCACTGTGTTACCTGCTTTTACTTAAACCCAGAGAACCATTACTTTAATAACCGACTGGTTGCCGCATAATTTTTCCATAGCCACAGAAAAATCCATCCAATAAGGTTTACATAAATAAGAGCGAAGGATAATTGGTTTTCGTTCACCGTATTTTTCTCGATAACTTTATATCGCACAACTCGGTACCGGTAATGTATGCAATAATATGCATCGGTGATAAAAGATAGTGGTTATGGAAAATGATATTGTAAGGGGCACTACGTAAACGAACAATTTTCGAATTAACGTATGTCGTGAAATCCGACGAAACCTATAATTCTGAGCTAACAAGCTACCATTCGTGGAATATGCGCACCTAATATTAATCAGGAAATCGTCCGATAATAAAAGTCTCGCGCACAGGAAATTATGGATCACTGTATATATGTGGAGCCCGATGTCGGTGCTCTGTAATTTACTCGATGTCTTTCAGCAGTCTTTCGACATTCGCTAGAATGTATTTGATGCTTACGCGTGTAATATTCCCTTTACATGCGAATGACATAATTTACACAATGATACCGCGTTATCATTCTCAAACGTAACGTTATATCTGTATGAGTTACTTATCAACTGCAATGTATTACATATCGTACGGTGCTTCATAAATCTCTGACTTGCAGGGTGAATCGTGTATTTGATTACGTATATATGCGTAAAGCGTATGCTTATTCGAAAGTAATACTATAAGAATTTTTTTAATCGATTTCTTCCCGTTTAATATCAGAATTATACTGATAAGTCGACTTTGCTTTTTCGTCAATTTCTGATAACGCCACTGATAAGGTTCTCTTGTATCAAGACATTAAAGTAGCAACACTTTATATAACTTGTGCGAAATCGAATGTTCATAGTATTTTATTAGTGTTGATACATAAGGCTCTTTTTATTGACTATCAAGTCAAAAATTGATTATTAATCATGATTTGATATCCTTCTATTAATTGATGTTTCATTCAGTATTCATTTTGCTAGGATTTCTTTTAATAGCCGTGTATGTTTCTCTGGCTCTATTTTATGCTGATTGAAAAGACATGTAATTTAATAAAATTGAAAGAAATTAATTAATAAAATCTGATATTTTTCTGTTTTAGTGGCCATAACGGTGTTGATGTTCTTCCTCTTCGGTAAGCCTTACAAACGTGGCTTTTTCTGCAACGATGAATCATTATCTCATCCATTTCACTCGTCGACGGTAACCAGTCCAATGCTGTACGTTATTGGCCTATTCCTTCCTATATGTGCGGTGAGTCACCTGCTTTGATCCGATTGTTACCTTTTATAATAGCATTCCTTAAATAATAAGAATATAACAATAATGTGTACAAAAACCGATCTCGCATAAAAGAAGAGGAGAATGGATCAGATTAATTCCAAGGATTATGTACCAGGAAGAAGTACAGTTGTTTCTCGTTATTTATGAGGTTCTAATTTGAGTGTAAGATTAGGCTGAGCGGCGTTTTTTGTAGAAGGATCTTCACAGCTGTTTTTTCATGAGGGTTTTTTCGAAAAAGCGGTCTTGGAAGGTGATAGGAGAGTAATAGGTACGAAGTGTCGGGCTGTCTGCACATATGGGATGCAACGACGAAGGAAGGAGGCATTCGTTAAGTTTCGGTAGTCGTGGGAATCGATTTACGGTATCTGGAAGTGGTGCACGTGCACCGCCGAAGTATTTTTGCCGAGCGTGAGGGCAGAAGAGACTGCATCCTCTATTTGCATCCTCGAAAACTGCACTCTCTACAACTTCGAGAGCCAAAGGGTCGTTAGTCACTAAAGGAAACTGAGCATATGTACCTTTCCCTTGGTTCGTGGAATATTTTCATATTTCCTCTACATCTGCCCCTTGCCCCCCTATACCCGACCCCGTACAAAATCGTTCAGATTCCATAGATAGCTCTTCGATATTTATAGATCTTACGAGACGTGCCACGATATTATTTGTGGGCGATCGTAAGTAGCCGGATACCGGCAAAACATACATCTATCATGTATCCTTTCCAATGAATTGTTAATAATTGTATCATTTAATTTTGATGGTACAAACACACTCTTACAGATAAAACAAATTTAGCTTCCACGGTCAAAGTGTTAACGCGGACATCATCAGAAATACTTCACCGTATGTGTTCATACTATAAAAATAACTTTCGATACCAGGTAACGGGAATGTTGGTACTTAAAATTACAAATATCCAGCGCATAGGTATCCGCACTATTACAATACCGGTCGGCCTTCCATGTTCCTTCGAGTATGTAAATCATCAGTGAAATTCTATCCCGATGATTGGCACCATCCTGTAAGTTCCCGGCGTTCGTTTCCCTGTAAACGTCGGTCTCGGTATCGGAGCCTGTAGGCTGCCTCTCAAACGTCAGAACCTATTTTGCATTCGCTCTCTCATCTCCTGGTCACACGAAGTTCGAATTAACGCTGTCACCGCTCCCGGCAGCATGCACCGGGACACGGGGATGCGAATTCTCGGCGGATGAATTTGTGTGCATGCGTTCAAGCGTGGTACCGACGTGGGGTCACGCCTTGAACCTTCTTCAAAGATAATCACTGTGCAAAGGGTTCTATTATAATGTAATAAGATGGAGAGTGAAGGAGAGGAGGATATTAGCCTGCTAAGCGGCAAGTTTTCTATTAGATGCACTTTGTAAGTGCCTTTAGGAAATCATCGTGATTCATTCATACAAGCTATTAATATAAACTTTATATTTCATGCGTAAGCGATACATAAAGCATTCAACATATCGCTATACGATGTAGGATTATATCATTTTTCGCAATGACTTAATATATGCATGAGATGCAACGTATTTTTCGCCATATGACTAAAACTGGACAGCACGTGAGTTATAATTATAATTTCATTTATAATTGCCGAGACGAATGAATGTTTAAATGATGATTTAACTCGTCTTCAGAGAGCATCGGGTTAAAAGACTCTCGTGTTTCACTTTTGAGTGTAGTCTTGTGTAGTCTGGAGGACTGAGGAAAAACAAAGGGGACAATTTATAATGAAACGATTTATATGTAGCTCGTATTTTTAGATCGATAATATGTCGTCTCCCGTGGAGCTCGCGCTGTTACAAGTGCCCCGTGAACATTGTTAATTGGGTAATCAATCCTTGAACTTTAACGCAACTCGTGGCTAATAAATTTCACCCCGTAATAGAGCACCGCGCCAAAGTGAAAGGATTCCGGAGAACCTCATTTCCCGCGGAGAACTTCTGAAAGTGGTCTACTAAATTGTAGTGCGCGAGGAAGTATCCGATATTTTTGTTACTCCCGTTAAACGTAAGAGATGCAAGGGAATCTCTATTTCAATTTAATGGTGCCTAGCTGCGTTTACGGGTAAATATTTATTTTATACCGTAGCCGAGCTTCTTAATTCAAGTTTTAATTATAGAGGAAACTATCTTATTCAAACAATACATTCAGCGTTGAGTATGTTAATTTTGCAGTGCAATTATTAGCAACTTTGGATAACAGGTACACTTAGTATATTAGTATATTTTGGAATCAGTTACACCCTCCTCGAATCAAAGTAAAAGGATCGAATAAACAGTGGATATAATTAGGTACTCTATTATTTATTATTATGACATTTTATGTTTATCGTACAATATTCAATCTAGACTCATCTTGACTCGCAAATCAAATCGATTATCGAACCTTATCTAATGCATTTCAATTAAATCATCAGCATTCGTCCTGTACGCGAAAATGCTGACTGGCACTTGAAATAATAAGGGCCTTGTTAGCAGAGATCCCTCTTCTCGGGCAGTCCATTCACGGCACATCTCATCTTCGAGATGTTGTTTACACCTTTTTTCGTTACCTAACGTTTCTAAAGCTTGACGGATTCTCTACCTGTGGCTTCGCTGGAATCCAAGAAGGGTTCCCTCTCAGTAACCACCGTACTCGGTGCCGGCGTTTTATTTTTCTTCTGCGAACACTGCGAAGAAATAAGATACCCATGCCGGTTTGCTGAGCCCTCCCTTGAGAAGAATAGAATCGGTGGAACAGGTAAAAACGGCTGAACCTGCAGTCGTATTTCATTCGTGGCCCGTGGACCAAACCGACGGTGTATCACCTGGACCGACTTTAATCTGGAATCTGGCCGGTTAACCCACTTTTGTCAGGGCCATAACAGATCGGTAGGACCCCGAAGAGATTATAGCGTTCGGCCCTCTTCAGAATTCTAGTGTCCCCCGGATCTTCCTTCGGTTTTTATTCTCCTGTTACTGTGACTTTACGGTGGACAGAAAGTATCCTCGACTTATTCCACTTGGAAATTCCACCCGCTATATCCATGTCTTGAAATGTCGAGTTCTGGAGAAATAAATAAGGCATGTTTCTTACAAATAACAAAGTCAAATTAGTTTGTAACATGATGTGAATAATTTGGAGTTCTTATATAAAGTTGAGTATTATGTTTATGTAACACTTATTATCCGTAATTATAGTTGTACAGGTATAATTGGAGTACAAGAATGCATTTAATTAATGCTAAGGCAAAACGATTTCGAATAGTTTCTATCACTTTGAAAATGTTTTATGTTGCAGATGATCGTGGGTGAATATTTCTATTCACGTCGAAGTAAATCGGATAATTCCAAAATACTTTTCGGATACGATATACCTCTTTGGGTCTGGCATGCTTACGAGAAGGTATGTTTTATACCGAATTTCCGGCGTATAAAAAAATAGATTAACTCTTTGCGTCCTTTGCGCCCTTAGGTTCTTCTTCCTCCTCCAAATTGCAATCCTAAGAAAACATCACTTATATGAGGGAAGGGAACATAAAACTGTTAAATATACTCTTCCCTCCCTTCCTTTTAACACCTTTCCCTTCGTACGGTACCAGGCTTAGATGGAATGCGTTTCTTATCAGGTTTAGTATTCGGAATACACGTTTCTTTACTTAAAACTGTTGCTTATCGTACGATTATCAAAGATAGTAAATTAACATAGTATTACAGAGTAGATGTATGGTAATACAATTAATGTCGTAGAGTATCATCGGCATTTCGTAGGCAACATATTTTTGGTACTTTCAGGTGGGACTTTTCGGTTTCGGAGCAGTAACCACTGTTCTGATTACTGATATTGCGAAGTACACGATTGGCCGATTGCGACCGCATTTCATGACACTCTGTGTACCTAGTGTCAACTGTAACTTGGCAGAGAATCAGTACAGATACATCGAGAATTTTACCTGCACGGCCTCGCATGTATCCGCGAAACTTTTGAAAGAAGTTCGGTGAGTTTGCGTCGGAATATAAAGATTAAGCGTTGCGAGGAATGATATGGAAATATTATTTCTGATCAATTTTCGTATGCCATCAAAGGCAACAAGCAACATGCCTAGGATGTCTAAGATTGTTTACCTGAATTTGAAAGACAAGTGACATAGATTCCTTTCAATTAAACATTGAATATTCATCGATGAGGGAATAGCTTTTAGTAGCCTGCATAGCTTTCACGAATCGGGGACGAGACAGAATGCTCTGTGAGTCGAGATCGATTAAGTTCAGGACTTGCCTCTCGCATTCTCCGAGATAAAATCGACGGTAGAATTCTTCTTGATAAACCATCTGAAGTCGTGATGCTCAGGGGCAATAGCCTTTTCTATCCGAGTGCATGAGAGAACGGATCGCGTGACGGTAACAATTCTGGAAGGGGTAGTGTAGAAGTAAAGCCGATGAAAAGAAACGAACGAAAGCGTGTAACACACTTTGCTTGCTTAACAAGCTGGAATAGCAGAGTAGGCAGAAAGCGAAAATTCAGGCCAAGTCTTTTTATCGCTCCTCCTATCTGCACCTCTATAAAGGAAGATTTGAGTTGCCACAAAGATTCTTGCAAAATAATTATGCCACTATGCGATTACTTTATTGAACCGAATAGGGATGTACTTTTAGGAATTCATGCCGGGAATTATTCACGCTACCAGCATTACGTGGAAAATCATTACAAATTCAATGAACCCGACGATTCCTCGAATCGCAGTATCCGCTCGTCGGTTCCATTAATCAAGATGCATTTGGTTTCCACCCGGGCTTTGTTCGTAACGGAATACCGTGGATTTTTTGCGGGGACAGTAGCTCGGGGGCTGGTTTCAACGGATGCGAGCAAAAAGGACCGCCGGTAGCAAATGACAATGATGAGAGGTTCCGCGCGTAGACGATTCGCATGAGCGAGACTCGATCCAAATCTAGGTGCTCCCTTAGTAACGGAAATACTATTACACGCACGAATTATCTCGCGCACACCCTGCTCATTGTCACCGATTTGTGTTTGTGCTCGCAGCTTTCACCCCTGGTGCTATGGGACTCGCTAAACGCGTGCATTTTTCAGAATACAATATAGCCGATGACATTTATTGTAGGAAAGCAACCCGTAAGCTCACCCTAGTCGAATCTGTACTAAGATTGGTATTTTTCTAGACCCTTTGCGTTACGCAAAATATTCCACGCGACTGTTGAGTGTGATCAATTTATTACTGTCTGAATAATGGAACTCGAGTTTGGGTGTGTGGCAATAGAAGGCCTTTGGAAATACGTTAAAGAAAATAATATTCCTGGCCAAAAGTATTGTGACTGAATACTTACTGTATCTGCAAAAGCTTCCATTGACATGTTACATAATTACTTTGTTGTTATTGAATTACTCATGCATAATAAGGCAACGCAACGTATGCCTGCCATGAATGTCATCTATTTCACTATTTTACTAGTATAATCATATTCTTATGTCATTACTGTTCTCTCTTCATCATTCTATGAATATTTGGTAGCTTATACACTGGCGTAGGAAATAAGCAGAGATTATTCGCGGTAACACTTATGTCAGAAATGATTTCTTTTTCGGTGTTAAAGAAGTAGCCGTGTGGTAGCATGCCGTTATCATATAAGTAGCAAAAAGAGAGGGGAATCTGTTGGGAGTAGATGATTCTGGTGTGTAACAGAGCGTATCGCAGGTCATCCGCCCTTTGCGGGAGCAAGGACAGTTTTATGTATAGAAAGATTTGAGGAATCGACGATAAAGGCTCACAGAGAATTCATTCATACGTCCCTTCCTCTAGCCACTGACTCGTTACGAGGAGGACTTCGTAGAGCCGTGCATTACAATCTCTCATATTTTTGCTCCCTAGTCTTCTCACGAGTATGGTGCATCGTCGTCCCTTTATTTTAGTACGCCCTACACAATTCTCTCCGCGAATTTTTCTGCTTGTTTAACAGAAGCGTTTAATAGAATATTTAAAACACTGTTTATACTCGGAGACAGCACTTAAAGACTCCAACTTTTGGACGTGTTTTGTGATCATCAATCATTCCTGCTTCTCTTCTTAATCCTCTAACGGGGATAAGGCTTTAATTTACATATTCAAATATGAAATATTTGATACTGATGAATCATATGAATTACACATTTCATAGGATTGTATACAAATTTACTATACTTTCTCAAGGTATCCATTCTTCATAATATTAAATAATGACAATATCTCAATGTTTATTTTGATACCACATATCTTTGCTATTATCTGAACTGATATATTTCTATTCAGGAGAACAATTCTGGTAGTCCTTGCTCAATTATGTGTTAAGAAAGTTGGCAAATGCTAAAGACAGAGCAGAGAAAAAGGAAGAAAGGCAAAGAAAGGAACAAGGTTCAGACGGTCTGATTAAAGGTAGAGTTTTTTTGCTGTCCAATTACTTGAGCAGATAAAGCCTTAGTGGTCCACTCTTCCTTTACAAGTTTTTTTCCTTTGCCTCAGCTTCTTCCTTTTTCTCGTATTCCCGTCGGAGGATCTTCCGTTTGGCCCTTCTTTTTGTATCGCGCTGCGGGCTATGCATCCGTCGATTGTAATCGCCACGATACACGCCCCGGTATTAATCGTGATCAAATTAATAGGGTCCCATTACGGGACGCGTGTACACGACGATCCGGAGGCGCATACGCAGAAAAAGATTATTCTCTGCGACCGTTTGATAAATGAGATTTATTTGACACCGCAACGATCGATCGTTTCAGATTATCCTTTCCCTCCGGTCACTCGTCCTTCTCGGCCTACACCATGGTCTACCTTGCGGTAAGTTCCTCGACACATAAATCTACACACGGTCTGAAATTATTTTTAATATTTCATAAGTTTTTTGCGCCTTGAAACCACTGTGAGTTACGATGTTCCTGAAAATTTGGATTTACGATTACTCAATTATATGGTGCACCTTACGTTTAGAATATAATTATATGAAATCTATATTCTATGTGTACCCCATGATTACATACAAAATAACAATGTTTAACATTTTGTTGCATATTTGCATAGCTATATCTTCAATTAAGAATCACGTGGAAGGGTAGCAGACTGCTGAAACATTTCCTACAATTACTGTGTCTATTGATGGCTTGGTTTACCGCGATGTCACGAGTTTCTGATTATAAGCATCATTGGAGTGATGTACTGGCCGGCTCAACCCTCGGTACCGTCGTAGCTCTGGTCATGGTGAGCATTATTCTTCCTGATTGTCCCATTATTCGAACATAAATCACGTACAAAGTATTCTAGGCACCGGTTCTGAATGTTTATGACTTATGCTGACCCACTTTAACTATAAATGATTATGCATACCGTTATTAAAATACCCAGAGGACAGTGGATCATAAAAATGTCCCAATATTTCCTGTGCCGTTTACGATCAATGGCAAGGTCATAAACTGCCTTTCTTGACCCACAATAATAGTCGGTAAACCAGAGAAATTTAGGAAGAAAGAATAAGTTTAACCGTTTCCATTCCAAAAAGATTTCTGCCGTTACTGCCGTTGTGACGCCTACGGAGTTCAAACGGTTAATAGAATCATTGCATTCAAGCTAATTAATTGTGTAGATTTTTTGTCAGAGTACACTGTTTACTAGGTTGATTGATGTAATTTGTACTTTAATTGATGATTGCATTTAATTGTTTCCCTGTGCGTAGGCCAACTGTGTAACAGACCTGTTCAAAGAACGAAGGCATAGCTCGCTGGAAGAGAAGCATCGCGCGACCGACTACGAGGCAGAAGGCGGTACTCAGGTGAATAATGGCACTGCTAATCACAACTGTTGACCTAATGATCTCGCTCTTCGCTTGCTGACCGCACCAAGACCGTGACTGTCTTCTAGTTGTCTCTGGAACGCTAGTCTGGTCGCAGGGGAACAAAACCAGGTGTCTTTGAATTGGACGATCTATCTCGGGGTCATCAGTCTACAGAAACTTTTCTAACCAACAGCAAATAAGCATTAAATTGGAAACTCATTGCAATGCCATTTCTCGACTTCTCGACGATGTGCTAGATGTTAACGTCTGGTGGAACGTCGCTGTGCATCGTCTTCAAGAGATTTAACGAATTGACTTAGGATTGGTCATCCATTAATGAGCTTGAATTTCTGTGAAAACGAGATGGTTCGGTTTTAAGAGGTTTTTACGATTGATACTGACGGAACTTAACACATATTTCGTTCGATTCGAATGCGCTTTCGTAATCAGTTGAAAGTGTGTTGTTTTGGTGGCAGTGGGAGGCTTCTTAGAGCGACGATTGTTTTGTATTATTGCTTTAGCTTTTTTGCACTGTTTCGAAGGGTAGATATCATGCCCAGAATCTACTCCGGTTCCATCTTATTTACTAAGCAGGTCTTCGTAGGATCTAATATTTACTTGTACATTGATTGAGAAAATAATTTTTTAAACGAATTATATTGTAGGTAGATGAACTTCAATTTATATTCTCATATAGAGATCCACGTTTGTTAAAGGGAATTGTTTTAAACGGACATCACAGTAACTTAGTTAGTATTAATAGGATCACGTTTGTGATTCTGATAGAAGATGTATTTATTTCTTGTTGATTCTTATTTATTTCTATGGGACAGTCTGACTAACGATCAACTCTCGCGATATGAAATATTGAGGGACTACATAGTTGGACATCCAAAAGAGTTATAAATATTTTTGGATTAAAAGTTACATATTTTCAATGTAATATTTTGCTCGATGAAGTTAAGAGTTTTTAATTAGTATTCGTTTACGAATTTGGTGCTCATTATCACTTTTAGCACACGCTAAGGTCGATCAGCCTGAAGCGTAGCTTTTAGAGATACATACACGTAGCACGGCGTTGCGTAGTTAATTTTTTAAAGGTAAAACGCTTACAGATATTTGTATTTAAGGTAAATCAATTACTAATGTCTTGCGGACGTAGCGAAGCTTGCAGTATTGCTCTTTTTCAAAATATACATCTTGAAGTTATGTAACAAAAAATGGTTGTCTGTCTTTTGGCGAATAAACTAACATTTTCTTAGGTTTTCGACGCTGTACGGATTTAGATTTCGCGAACGACATTATTAGAGCTTCGGAAAGGCAAGCGAGTTATACATTCAAGTAAAAGGCAAAGCGGAAATGAGCGTGGTAGATTACCTTCGGCGAGGTCAAAGGATTTAGAATGAAGTCGAGATTTTTCGATTACACATTTGAATCTCTTGTTCGAATTACAATATAAAGCATTTGGTAGCAATATTATTCCGCTATACGGGAATAAGTTTAATGGTTCAAAAGGAGGTACCTATATAATGCAAAAGTATTACGGTATATAACGTTATTTAAGTAATTAGTGTTCATTCTGGAAATCTTTGATATACGAAGGCACTAACTATGTACCCCCGCGTCTTCTTCAATCTGTTGTTAGATTGCGACGCTACTTCTAAAACGTGTACATAATTAAACTGTAAGAGACGTAGACTCTTCTAGGTAGACACTCTCGGACATCTAAGTCGTCCTAGATTGATTTTCTATCCAACTTTTTACATAATTGATAGACATTACGTACTAAGTACGCGTACTAAAAATCCTAAGTCGTATATTTTGATAGTATAGATATATCTACACGTATATGGTGCTTGAAATTTCGCAAATGTACGGCAGTGCTGTATTATCAACTGGAAGTATTGTGTACCTGTACACCGTTGACGAAAAGGGACTGTGTGCGTTTACGTATTATGATAGAGATCTTTATTTATTTTATGAATTATATATTCGTGTACACAGGCGATTCGTATGTACAGGTTGTCCTGAAATTCTAGTATAATAACCATCTTTTTCAATTTGTTAACTACTTGTCTTTAGTAAAGTACAATCTATGATACAACATATTTCTCGCGCACGTTGAGTAGTAATGCAATCTCAAAGATCGTATTATTTAAACAGTAATTATTACAGTGCCGGGAATTAATTAAACGAACAGTTTATAAAGATTACTTTATTAAGTATCATAAGATTATTATATTTACAATAGACTTTTAGGACATCCTTAAATACATTTGTTATTAGTATATCTGTACATCTACTTTAGTACAATATCTTTTTAGGCGAGCAGAGCTCCGGACGATTTTGGAATTGAATCCGTTATAAATTGTTTCAATCCGTACCAATTATGTATCTTTATTTAGTTACGTTTTATCTATAAATAGGCGGTTAAATTTATGAAGTTTCCTTGTTATACATGAAATTAGATATAAGTTTACATAAACCGATAATATTACTACGTGCGTGATTGTTCCTCAAGTGTACACCACAGTATTTCACTTTCTTCTGGAACAAGTACATTATCGTGTTCTAAAAACTAACGGTTTATTGATATCGCACTAAACGATTTTTACTGTTATTTACTCATCATAGAAAACCTATTATCTTTATACTCAATCGTGCCCAGAACACGAGTACTTAAGACTTAATTAGAAAGTGACTTTCCGGTTATTGTTACTCGAAGTATGTTCATGTTACTTTTACTTGGAATTTAAACTAAGCCATTTTAAATGATGCGCATTTGTTTATGGAATACCATAAAAATCTTGCAATTCTAGTGGCCAAAATCGAAGTGGGATCTATTGAAAGCTTTAAATTTTGAGACAAACTCCGAATTCCAAATATATTAGAAATGTAAGGAAAACCAGGCTGCCCTGAAGTGTTCCATATTTAAAAATAACAAGTTTAATGACTCCGGGATCCAGTAACGAAGATCGACGAGCTACGTTTTATTTCAGCTCCTACATATCAGATCCAAGTTTTGTCGTGACCCAAAAAAAGTTAATGATCTGATCTCTTCTGTATGAAGATAAGGTCCGGCTGACATGGTGCGCCTGAAATGTAACGACAAAGAAAAAGAGAAGAGTATTCAAGACGCATTATAATTCAACTAACTTATCTACTAAAAAAAGAGACATTCGCTCAAACAGATCGCGATTTACGATAATATCTCGCGACGACCAGTTTAAACGTTTTGATCCAAGAAGAAAAAAGTGGTAAACTTCCACTTGAATAAAAGTATATCAAGATTCTACTTCAACTTCCAATCTGACTGAACGCGTGGACGCTTAAATAAATTGACGCAGTTTCGTGATTAATTTATATGTGAACTAGGAAATCGTTCTTTCAAGGAGCGACAATAAATTGACGTGTTTAAAGGGAGAAACGCTTAAGCTCGCTGGAATCGTTTAATTAATTTAATTCATACTGTTATAAATGACCGTGACTTCAATGTATGCGGGTTTGACCGTTCATTATTCATTCTTGGAGATATAAAGAGAAATATGTCGTGCTCCATGCAGATGAAGCGAGAAGGAATACCTGCTCTTCTTCGAAATTTCAAAGCAGGTTCGCAAGGATAAAGTAGGTTCTTAGGAAGCAGTTAATAATACTGATGGCACCGGTAATAAATTTAGACTGTAATCTCATTTATCGAAAGAGACAATGGAGTAGTACTGAAAGTATTTATTATAATTGACAGGAGACATAAAGAGTATATCTTACACTCGGAATCTCGATATTCGTAAACCCTTACGTGTAACGATAACGTTGGTAAGTTCATAAATATTTATTTGCAAGAGTAATGGCTGCTCAGCGTGCGGGCTTTGTACTTGTGCTGGCGAACTCGTCAGGTAAAATATACCGGTACAATTATTTTACTTCAAACAAAATGCTTTTTCTATGTGTCTTTCTCGAGCTTGCTTCTGTTACACTTTACGCTTAAATAATATGGGTGATCAGTATTTATTGTCCATCGATATCTCATTGATTGGACCAGACTGTATGCAATGTATTGAAGTAACGTTTATTTGTATGCACATTTTGTGATGTCGGTATTCTCGTACTGGAAACTAGTATAAAATATACTCGGAAAATCTGTTATTCGATCTTCGAAGTTTCTCATTTCTAGGAGATCTTAATTCTAATATATGTATCTAAGATTTCAATAAGACATTTGTCTTTAATGAAATGTAAACGTATGTAGAACGAACGAGCTAATAAAAGTAGCTTAAAAAGGGGCTTACTTTGAATGCAAAAATTGTTTAATTTTCAGGACGAATCGAGGTCACTCCGCACAGGAGTAATATCCTATGGTGGCATTAAAAGAAATGAGGAAGGAACCCAGTGAAAATTATGTTGTCCTTAGAAGTATAATTAAGTAACTTAGGCAGTGATAATTTTACAATTATCAATTCATATTCGGTACTCTTCGTAGGAGCATATGCTTCATTTTAACCAACGTTTCCTATTAATCCTCGTGAAATATTGTGCACAAAATATTATTTATTTTTGTAGCTTCCTGCAGACTTACAGATCCAGTTTTGTGTTGTAGTTCCTTTTTTTTAACGATTTCAATCATTTTATACACATGGTGCGCACATACAGTATTGTTATTAGGCTTTACTTATATGATGTTGATATACATTTGCAAATAGATATTATATATAAGAAGAAATGTTTAATGTTTGATTTATTCAAATATTTTTGAATGTTTCAAAATGTCGAGTGCTGCCGCCTGATTTGCACCGTTACTCTTTGTGCGTCGTCGACATTGACAATGAGTGTGTGTCAGGTGTTTGGTGTGCATGCGTTTGCTTTTTACAATAATTACGTGATGATTATTTAATTTGCGAACTCGAATAAGTTAGGAAATGCAAACAGTAACATTAATACACATAGATAACCATTTTTTACATCTTGAACAGTTTCAAGCGTGATCTGTCGAGAAGTATAACCTTATTACAAGTGATGCTTGGTTTGCGTAGTTTTCAAAACACGAGTCTCCTCGCGATTCTCGGTGGACTTTTATTGTGTCTCGTATTTATGATGCAAGTTAAACAAATGTACAATAATAATCAGAAATACAATCGATATCTTGGGTACAAAGAATATGTAAGTTAAGCGCCATGATAGGTTCTTCAAATTAATTTCAATGTTATGTGTCCTGCTTCCACATGGTTTATGAGCTATTAATTTATATACTGTCTGCTAAAATGATATTCTTAACTTGCACACATATCTAATTGTTAGCTTACATTACTATTTTTAGACTGTCACATATAAATAATTGAGAGAACAATTCATAAAGTATAAGTTACCTAGCTGCCCTGTATGTTTTGTTCTTTGAAAGTATCATGGCACTTAACTTAATGAACGTTTACATTTAGATGAATGAGATATCAACAGAATTAAAGGCTGTCGAGAAATCTGTGAATAAATCAGTTAGTTATGTGCATCAGTTAAATGAAATGCTCTTGAAGCATCGTGAGAAGGATGTGAAGAATACTTCACTGCCTCACATTACATTGTCACAGTAAACCAAGTTGGTAAGTGGTTATTTCACTAGGCTAGATGTTTTATATAATAGTTGTATCATATATTTCATTCCATTTAAAAATTACATGACAGAATATAAAATTAAGAAGAGAGCATACATAAGGCAAGAATCTTGAACTAATACTAGAGTAAAAGAAATAAGTAATACTAGTGTAAAAGAGAGTCTTCTCCACTTAAACATATCAAGGAAAATAACTGAGTATTTCATTTTTTTATAAGTATAATGTTGAACACCACTTAAGCAAAATTCTCTAAAGGCATGCATTGAGAATTTTTCTTGTTCCCAATTACTTCAAGTACACCATTGGGTGCACAAAGCCAAGGGTCCTCAGTAATTTCTTGCCACTTGAATAATCTTCTTTGCAAGTCATTAAATATACCCTGAAAAAACATTAATATAACAGTATTAAAGATATATAACTTTGCATGTTACTGAATTTTGCATATGTTTGTAATAAAACTTATATTGTTGATGCTTACCTTTGATGATGGCTTATCAACAATGTTGTTTGTTTCCTCTGGATCATATTTCAAATCATATAATTCCCACTCTGGCCTATTGTAGTAGTCCTTCAAATTTTTACTCCAATAAAGAGGTTGATTATTTCGTGTTCTATTCAGTAGATCCTAAAGTTGCAAACAAACAATAATGTTATGATTATTCCTGGGCAAGTTCAAACATAAATGGATTTAGTAACTTATGAAATATTTCTTTTTCTAATCATGGAATGTTTTTTTTTTTCAGATTACCTGGAAAGTTGGTGATAGATAAAAATCTTGGTCAATGGGGAAAGGCATCTTGAAATTGAGATTATGTATTAGCTTGTGTCGTTTAGTTCTAATCACGCGCATCGGATAATACATCGTAACTTCGTGATGCGTTTGACTAGCGAAAATAGCAGAGTCGTTTTCTTTGGGTTCTGCAAATAAAAATAATAGAAAAGTGCCGGTTTGTGAAATCGGATGATTGTATATAAATTTACCATCGACGAGAAGCGGAAGAAGAGATTTTCCGGTTAAACGCGGAGTCGAAATATCGTTTGTGACGGATGATTCGCTTGAATAAGGTATGTTATACCAATCTAATAAAGTTGGTACAATGTCTAACAAAGATGTTAAGCTATATGTTACACTGTTTTTTCTATGAGTAGAATCAGGGGATCTAATCATCATAGGTTCAGCCATACCTAGAATTAAAAAATAGAACGCTTAGAAGTTTCATTAAAAAAACGATTAACATATACATTTAAAACAAAGTTAGAAATATTTTTTAACTTACCAGGATCATATAAATTCGTTCGACCATTCGGAAACGGTATACCATTATCAGAGGTATACATTACCAAAGTGTTATCCTTAAAGCCAGCATCTTCAAGTTCCTTCAGAACCAAACCAACTCCTATGCAATTCAAATATTTATTTATAAAAATTAAGATAGCAGAAGCAACAATGATTTTGAAGTTAAATTCATAGGATTTAGAAAGTACCCTGATCTAAACGAGAAATTGTTGTATACTGCGCGGCAATATCGCGTCTAGCAGCTTCCGTATTTTGTACGAAATACGGTACTTTTACTTGATCCCATTGATAATATATTGGATGCCAATCGGGAATTGTACCCATACCAACATCTCCATTTCCAAATTTCTCACAGAAATTACCATATTCCGGGTGTGTATGTCCGCATCGGTGTGGATCGTGAAACGCGACGTATAAAAAGAACGGTCTTAAAACAAAAATAGCATTAAGAAAATCGAAGAATAGAAAAACAGAAATATTTTGGAAAATAGCTTACTGTGTCCTATTCTGTGAAAGAAACTTTCTGACCAGCAGTTTAATCTTAGTTATATTGCGGCCTACTTGCAGAATGGAATTATTTTCTTCAGTGAATGAGAAATCAAATGGATACACATTATTTGGTCCAACATGTTTTTTGCCTATAATGCCTGAGAAAATAATTCCGAATATTATTGAGTTATTGGTTACCATTTAATGTGTTATCCTAAATTAAATCCACACAGTTTTAGTGGTGTAAATCAAATTTTAGATTCATAAATACCTGTTCTTATGTTGTGTTCTTTTAATATTCTTGGTAAACTGTGTACATTATTGAATGAACTAAAGTGATGAACTCCATGATGAAGACCGTACATTCCATTTTGATGACTTGGCATACCAGTTAGTATTGCAGACCGGCTAAAATATTAATATCATATACAAAGCACTTGACAAATAATTTGTATATAGAAAAAGATTACCTAGGAGAACAACTGCTGACAGAGGAATATGCATTATTAAATAATAAGCTTTCCTTAGCAAGATTATCAAGATTAGGTGTCTGGCAAACTTTATTCAAGTAAGATCGCATTTCGAATCCTCCATCGTCGGCTAAAGATAAATAAACAATATAAATATGAATTATTCATTTTTTAAAAATAATAACATATATTTATAGTTCTGTGAAACTTCATCTGTGGTTCTGAATTAAAGATTGTAGCATTAAACAGAGAGTTTAGTACAAGTAATTAATAGTGTTTTAATAGCACAATTATAAAATATTGAAATAAGTAAGATATAGATGATATTTGTATGTAAACTTTTATCTTATCATTATGAAATAAGGTGCACGCGTAAACTCAAGCACTAAAATCTAATCCAGTAAGATTTCGATCGCGGGATCGTAATTTTTCAAATTGTCCGATAAGAAGTAGCGGGCGTTTACCTAAAAGCAAGAGAACATTTTTACGGGGAGTGGCAGTATTTGCATGAAAATCACATAGTCCAAGAAAGATAAGATAGAAAAAGCAATAAAATTGATTGCGCGTTCGTAACATATCGTAGTTCTGTCAGACGCGGCACGCAGAAGCACAGAGAAAGCACGTCAAACCGGCCACGTATACACCGCTTGATCGTCCGTATTTCTTTCTTTTTTTTTATTATTATTTGAAATTTGAACACACGATATCGTCCGAGGTCGAAAGGGAGGATATGCAAACATTATGTCGCGCTTAAAGCGTGATAAAAAAATTCTTTAGCTGTTTTATATATTTTTCATAGAATGTCGATAAGAATTGATTGGTTCTGTAGGTTATTTCGGTGACCAACTTTGCACCGATTCAATACATTGGAATTATAATTTATACAGTATCTCTGGCATTTAAACGTTTTATCATGAAACGTTATCAGATCGGCAATTTTAATTAGTTTCGTAATTCGCCGATCGGTAAATTTGAATTTGCTGCGCGGGAATATGGATGTTTTTTCCTAAACTTATGAAAGGAAATCTGGATATGTAGCAGGAGGGGGAATTGTTAATGTATAGTAATTAGGAACGCCTTGCACGTGACATACATTGTCGAACTCTTTTCATATCTTTAGTTCTTTTATACAACATTATTGAGACTTCTTTCATTGTACTCACTGTATGTCTTACATCATAGTATACTTCAAACTTTATTATTCCCTTTAATTATAACAAATGTAAATTCGTGTTTTAGATCAGCGTCACGGACAAAATAAGCAATTTAATATGTCTAAAAAAATTATTTGCTTGTTTGATGTTGATGGTACTCTTACAGAACCTAGACAAGTATTTACATCATTATATAGATAATGTATTTCCTGATATTATAAAATTGTTCCTAAACATTGTTACAACCATTTTAGCCCATTAAACCAACTGTAGAACAATTCCTATTGGAGACCGTTAATAAGGAGTTTGATGTGGCTGTAGTTGGTGGATCGGATATAATTAAGATCAAAGAGCAATTGGGTGGTAACAGCGTGTTTATGAAATATAAGTATGTCTTTGCTGAAAATGGATTGATCGCTTTTAAGGATGGTAAACAATTACCTAGTGATGTAAGTAGTACAACTGGAATGCCTTGAATAGAGAAAGCTCATAGTTTCTGCTTTTTTAATTTATTTAATAAAAGAAAACATTTCATTCTTTAGACTATACAAAGTGTGATTGGGGAAGAGTCATTACAAGAGTTGATTAATTTTTGCTTAAAATATATATCAGAGCTTCAATTACCTTTTAAACGTGGAACTTTTATTGAATTTAGAACAGGAATGATTAATGTCTCACCAGTTGGTCGTAATTGTACTAAACAAGAACGTGAGCAATTTTTCGAATACGATAACGAGAATCATATACGCCAAAAGTTTATTCAAGCTCTCAAGAAAAACTTCCCAGATGTTGCATTGACATATAGTATTGGTAAGTTATGTAACTGAAGTAATTATGTATGTCTTGCAGATTTATTTCAGAAAAACTAGGATAATAATAGCATTTTTTGGGCTCCTAATTTAAAATGAACTATTAACATATTACGGTTCGGGCTGTTTGCACGAAAATTGATACGTGTGGCCGGCATATTTTAAGATTTTCGAATATGTTTATAATAATTTTAGCATATTATCAAATGTGGATGAAATTTACTATTATCGTTTGCTTTGAATATGATGAAAACACGCAGTATTAGTCTAGTCGATAAAAAATATCATATATTGTAAAACACATATTTTTATGTCTCCGGACGTTAATGTGTTCAGACAATTTTTCTGTTTCATGTAAAGGTGGGCAAATATCATTTGATGTTTTCCCTAATGGCTGGAATAAGACTTATTGCTTAAGGCACATACAAGGATACGACGAAATACACTTTTTTGGCGATAAAACTAGAGAAGGTGGCAATGATTACGAGATTTACGAAAGCGATTTAACGGTCGGTCATCGCGTGACTTGCCCGGAAGATACTGTAAATCAGTTGAACGTGTTAATGGCTCTTGTTAAAGAGAGTAAAGAAAAGGAACAGATCACTATTCCAATGCAATGTGCATAATATATCGAACGTTATGCCAGAAAGGTTTTACTTAAAAAGAAATGAGGTACTTTTTTCTCACGTTATACGAAAATGTTTTGCTTTATCGTTTGTTAAATAGCATTCCATTCTCAATGTCACAAACAGCATTTAAAAGATGTGCTTTTAGATATCATCTTTTTGACTTGTAATTGTACAGGGAACGTTTGCAATAAAAACGTAAGTCGTTTAATAACTATTATTAATATTATTGTCTAGTTGTATGTAGATAGCAGTTAAAATAAAGTAAGTCAGTATTATAAATATAGCAATTTTATTCATTCATGAAGTTCATTTTTTGTATACATATATCTCTACACATGTCAACAATAACAATATTGATATAAAGAAACGTTAATAATCTATCGAATGATAAATGACATAGATGGTTCTTATAGGATGAGCAATGTGAATTATGCCCCTTTACCATTTTAACATATGTAAATATAAGCGTAGATATCGTTAGATCACATGATTATCCATTATTTTATAAAACGTGCGTAATTCGTCAGCATATACGTAAATCTGTTCGTGCGTCATTGTTAAAATGGAATTAAAGTTCTTGTAAAAATATATGAATATCAAAGTTAATAGCTCATTCAATATCGAAATATAAAAATGCATCTCTTTGATATGTCGTTTAAGCGTAACAGAATTCATTTATACGTTAGTCCATCGAAGGGTTCCATTTTGAAGTTTAAACCCCACGATAAACGGGCGCACGCTTTGCAACAAACGCGGCGAGCCCTTCGATTCTGTCTTCGGTATCAACGATTTTGCTGTAGCATTCTTCCTCCACTTCAAGTCCATCTTCTATAGGTACTTCATAGCCTTTTGATATTGCCTTTTTTGCCACTCTAAATAACGAAAAGTACAGAAAAATTACAACACTCGTATTATTATGTTGCAGCCAAAAATATATTATGAAGACATTAGCAATTGGGATACATGTTGAATTCAACAATATCTAATAAATACATTTGAAGACTCATAGTAATAGGCGTTTTTCCAAAAGAGTTGTGCAGTAAATGCATGAACATGAATTTGACTATAACTTACTTAACACTAATTGGACCATTAGGCAAAATTTCCCTGGCAATGGATAGAGCAGCTTGATAAGCAGCATCACCACTTTTATTTTGTGGAACAGCTTGGTTTACAAGACCAATTTCCATGGCCTGTACTCCATCTAGAACTCGTGCTGTAAAAATGAGTTCTTTGGCCTTGGCTGGTCCAACTATTCTTGGAAGCCTCTGTGTACCTCCAGCTCCTGGTATGATGGCTAGTTTAGTTTCCACCAAACCCATTTTTACTTCTGATGTTGCTACTCTGATATCAGTAGCCAATGCAAGCTCTAATCCACCACCAACAGCTATGCCATCAATGGCAGAGATTACTGGACTTGGTAAACTTTCTACTTCACTCATAATGCTTCTTAGAGAGGAGACAAATTGTGGTACTTCAGAACTGTCCATCTTCAATCTTTCCCGTAAGTCTGCACCAGCACAAAAGACTTTTGGTACCAGACTACGAACTATTAATACCCGAATTTTGTTGTCTTGTCTTATAGAAGCAATTGCATCAGAAAACTGTGCAACCAAATTTTTTCCAAAAGCATTACGGGCAGCTGGCCGGTTTAATCCCAATACAGCAATCCCATTATCTTTTCCATCCAAATACTTGAGTATGACCTCTTTAGCTTCATCCTTGGGATTCAGCATAGCATTGGTAGACAATGCTCTGATGGTATTTGTACATAAGTAATGGATAGTGGTAGAGAGTCTGACTGTTGCTATTAATGGAGCCATTGTGTTGAGTATGTTCCACTTGTTTGATCCAATTTACCTTTCAGAGATGTATGACCTAAGTAACAAATTTATGTGTTAACAAGACATCAAATGGAAACATAGATTATGCTAATAATAGTATAAAAATAGGCGCTGTAAAAGATAAAATTCAATAGCCAGATTGAAATACTTTTTGTAATGCAGCAATCCTCCCTCTTATCTGGAAGATAGGAGACTAGTAGAACCGATTTATCTATATAATTATCAACATAGCACCACTTATAGATACTATCAGAGTTCATCGTGAATAAAACAGGCCGCGCGTTTTACATTGAATTACCTTGCAAGATGTAAATGTGAATGGCAATGAATCGGTATTAAAATGTATAATGGAGAACGATGCGACTCGGTCGCCGAAAGTTAGCCGACTACTATAAAATCTGTTCGTAAAAGCCACGTATCGAGGAATAAAAACTGCGTATTTTTACCAAAGTCGTGGTGGAATGTCGTAGGCAACTCCTTGGACTTTATGCACCGCTGGGCTTTGCCAATAACAACATCACAACATTATGCGAGGTGGAAGGGAGAAACGAAGAAAGTTCAAACAGAAACGTCGTAACCCCAACCTAACCTTCGGTATCGCCGCTGCGACGTCGCGGACGCAACTACCGCAAATATACTAAAGAATGAAAGTGAGACTACTTTATGCTTTACGTACCACAGATATACCTACTATCTATGCACAGTAGTTATGCGCACACTACGGTAAATAGAAAACAAGTACTTTATCCGGAATATACTACCGCATTTTATTTAACAGGAATTCATTATATTACCTGATTTTATAATGCCGTAAAGACTTACATGGAAAAGTACTTTATGTCACTACCGGCCTATTGGTAGAAGACGTCTTTGGTATACCAATTTATTTCACGGTTCATAAGTGACTGTTCTTTTCCATCAAACAAGCTATCATAGTGTTAAAAAATTGATGATAGGGTCGGTGTTACTGTGGATTGATGGTATCGTATTTTTTTGTATACAGACCCTGGGTTTTATTAAGTTTAAATACATCAATTTACATGTTACATATTCAAAAGCGCATTTACGTTTTAAATGTAACGTATAAATAGTTATTATAATGAGATCGTGTAAGCTATTCAATATAATAAAATCCGTGACATTTTAGTAATTTCATGTCACGGATTTTGTTCCGATCTCCGGATCTTGGCCGATTATGAAATAATTTGAAGCTTACAAACATCTCTTCAATCGAGTATCATACCGTAAATGAAACGCCGATTAATTAAAGATATGTTCGCCACAGAAATAACTTACTCGCGAACGATTAAAGGCGGTAACGGGTAAGATACAATAAATAGTGACACATTATGTAATAAAGAAGGCGTGTTCTAGCCATATTGGGTAGAATAATATTGTCTTAAAATAGACGCTCGAATCACTCTCGAGCAGGTGTTTAAACAATCCGTTTTTGAAGGCCATTATCGGAAAGATACGACTAGTAACTCGAGCTCATAACCGCAGCAGAAACAATAGATTATTAATAACTGGAGGATATATGAATTATGGCGATGTCTGCATTCCAATGGAATTATCTACTACTACATATTTATTCATATCGAGTTAGTAGGAATATCTCAATGACTATAGTAAAGGGGACATTGGTAGGTGTAATTAAAAATCATTCCATGGCCGATTGTTCTACCTTTCATCTCTTAGTTTCTATACTTTCTGTAGAGAGCGCTGGTTGTGCTAATATTCAAGATGTTTGCTAATTAATTAATTATTTCAATTAAAAGATACCCTAGCTTCTTCTTCAGTCGCATCTCTTAAAATATAATAAATAGGGAACATAATTCGGGAAAAGACACCTCTGAATTAATTGGTTTTCATCAGATTTTATTTTAAATTATAAGCTCACAATCAGCCATCTTACATTACATGCCGTTTAGGTGCAGGATTGCAACTACATCGCGACTTACATTACGCCTCAGACTTATCAGAGAGTCGATAGATATCGTAGAAAATAAATAAATAAATAAATATGTGGCGGTAGGTTGAGTAAGATATTGCTTCGATGTGAATCCCTACTCTTCAACCGAGTTCTCCATTTTCTTTTGAAAATCGAAGTATTTAAAAAAAATGTGGAATATGAAATACAAAGACTTACTATTTATGAAGTAGAAATCAGTCGATTTTCTGTTTTCAGACCTCACTTGTTAGTTTCAGCTTCAACAGACTGAATTAATTCCGCGAACATCATAGTACTTTTAGATAAATTACATATAACATTATATATTATTAATCAGAAATGTAGTATTGTACCGAGATTAGTTCGGAGCAATAATTTTAAGTGATCGTCAGTAAATTATTAATTCATTTGGAACACAGCCGTGCGGTCTGAAAACGAAAAGCATCTACCATAAAAACGAAGAAGCACTCTACAAAGTAATTATATCGAAGATTAATTTCCTTTCATTTTTATGATATTCCGAATGATTCAATTATGACCAATTACGATGAATATTTAAGCGGCTGTTGCCGGAGTGGGTGCCGGTCGAAGCATCGACCTGGTCGCCGAGGAAAGTTTTTGAGACACTAAATAAGCAATATGAGATGATCTTTTCCACACAAATTCGCGTGTTCTGTCGTGGTCGTCCGCACTTTCCACTCGAACCTGAAAAACAATTATTCGCGTCACTAATGGTAACAAGATGCATTACAAAATTGGTACTATATGATTTAATAAACATTTATCCCACTGATTGCAATTGCACTTTTACATTTAAAATTAATTTGTTTGTTAAAAAACATAAATGAGTCCTTTATAAAAATGAATGATCACTATAATAGCCAGTCAGTGGGTTAATCTTAAACATGTATCGATCCAATTGACAATTTAATAACGAAGCAGAAACTTCGTACAAGTTAAATTACCTGTTTAGGTTGCAAAACTCGAATGGAGTGCAAAGTTGCAGCTCCACCATGGAGGACACGTAGACTTAATTTCCCGGACATTTCGGCGGTAGTTGCAGTTGCACTTCTGAGTTCCTTCTTCGCTGCTCTGCCGAATTCTTTCTCCACTTTTAATACGAGCGGTCCCAAAGTGAATTTAGTTTTGATAGTCGTATGATCACTCATCATATTTACGGATACGTCTCCCGACCTTTGAAGAGTCGCTAATCCATATAAAGTGGCCCTTGCCTTAGGTTTGTTCTTTGATTTTGTCTAAAAAGTTGCAGAATAATTGTGCCGTTTAATCTGCAAGTGGGCTAAGTCCATTTTCCAAAAAAAACAAGTTAACGTTTGAAACGTTACACGCTAACTTTTTCTAACTATTGTAAACTTTAACCAGATTTTTTAAAAAAATAGACTGGCCACGTTCAAAATAAACGACTCAATTATATTATTCTCTTTTCCTGAATATATGGCTCTAGGCAATGCGTATGGAGTTAATTAATTTAATTTGCTTCGTCTCTAAACATAGAGTCGAGCCTACAAATTATATATGCATTTAATTCAATGAGATTAATATTCATGATAGTTCGGAGAAACGGCTCAACAATATTAATTCTTCTCGCTGTAATTAGATCGAGCTTCATTCGTGCCACGTATATGTATAACTGTTTCGGTGTAAGGGGAATTAAATTTCCCGTTTTTACGACAATATCGTCACCTTATTAGTTACCTTATTTTTGTTACTGCTATTACCGGAACCTTGTCCCTTCGTTTTGTTCTTCGATCCCGTTCGATTCTTATTAGATTTTTTAATAGTCGTGTTAGACGTTCGCCGACTTCCGGGCGCCTCGGTGGCATCCATGGTAGTTCTACTTGTAATCTCGGACGTGGAAACTGTGACTGGTTCTTTTTCTGTTACAGCCGCGATTGTGGCGGGGCTCTCAGAGGTCTCCATTGTTTTCTAATAATTAAATCGTACAGTTTAATTGCCGCATATGTTAATTATACTTATCAAAGGTTTCATTGTCAGATTATACCTCTACATTTTCAAGAGCTTCCGCCATAACTTTCTCGGTGGAAGTCACCGACCCGTCGGAAGCACTTTTCTTCGATCCATTCTTGCCGTTCTTTCTCTTCGATTTGCTTTTGCTTTTGTTCTTGTTTGATTTAGTACCTGAATTTGGATTTGTCAGCTTCACCGTCACTGGATCGTAATTCGTACGCAAGATTTTATTAATTCTTCCCAGGATGTTATCCACGAAACGATTGTACTTTGCAACATAAATTGCTGGCACATGGCTGCTTGGTTCCATTTCCATGGTACCTGAAAGTTAGATGGTACGTTTAACAATCGATTTTGACCGAGAGAAATTTATCGTAGAAATTGAATTCCGTCGGTGACGTGTCGTTGTAAAATAAACACTTTATCATTGCTGAATTATTATGATTATAATTGCAGCGCATAATATTGTCACGCGATACAATGATTCTTTAGAAGAGGTAGAAATAGAAGGGGCCCTATTATAGTTACGACGTCGACGACCTTGACCGCATTTCACACAAAGTTACCTTCCGAATAGTCTTCCGGGTCATCGACCAGGAAGAGATGCACATAGGCACGTATTACCTTTTTCACTACTAAGTTTTAATGAAGGGAAACTTCCGCCTTCTACATTGCCAGGAATTCAACAAAGCGAAACCTACTTAACTCATCACCGTGTTATTTCAGTGTAAATGTATTACATCTGGAAGCTTTTCAAGAGTTTACTTTTCTAACACCCTTTCTGACTTTGATTTGATTTATCTTCACTTCCTGAAGTCCTCGCAGAAGATGAAGGATACGTGAAGAAATGAGAAGTAGACCAGATAGTCGTGCAAAAGAGTATGGTTTTAAACAGGTTAGACACCTAATTAATGAGGAACGGGAAGTTCCAGTGAAATCGGAATTCCGAGGAGATACTATCACGGTCGACGGATATAATTGCAACGGTGAGTTACGTGGCGAATGGGTAAAACGAAAAACTTCCGTAAGGCGACCTCGATGAGCCGCGTTGCTGAGAAGGGGCGACAATATTAACGGTATATCAGAATCCTTCGGTGAAGTCAAACTGGTCTTCGAACTGGGTCATGACCTCCTTCCTACTCACCTACAGACCTATCTATCTACGATTACATACTGACAACCTTCCTTCAGTGCCCCTAATAAAAAACTCTCTTCGGTCGTTCATCCGAAGATGAAGCCACTTTCTTCGAACGCGTCAAGATCGAAACCCCAAAGTGATCCGTCGAAAATTTCTTAGCATCTCTTTCAAGGACACTCTACTCAGGTACTATTAGAAGATGAGGGGAAAATGGATTCCTGTTATGTTATTCCAAGATGACTACTTTCGACTCTTCGATTACCGGGTCCACCCAACTAATCACTTCATTTTATCTCCTTTCTAGCATACTGAAGTTATTCCCCTGAAAAGAAAATGACTCTTGAAATTCGTCATGAAAAGTCGTCATGATAATTTGGGTGACCTACATTTTTCAAGTTTGTTTTGGAACGTCCTATATGCTGTTCAGGATATGAATCTATAATGTAAGTAAAAGTACTTTGGATAGATGAGTGTGTAGGTAGGATGACTGTCATCTTTGATTCGGTCTGAAATTTCACTGTGAAAAATCATTGACCCTGAAGCGACTAAACTCAGAGGAAGTAGTAGAATCACGTGGCTCGCGATCGAGGACGATTCAGTCGTGACTTTGGGTGTGGGTCAGGGTCGTCGACGGGGATTCTATCTGTATCGGTACACGCGTTGTACTCCGGGTCAGTGGCCTCATTCCCTTTTGGACCGGCTACGAGGTGAAAGCCGAGGAAAAAATTTCAACCTGGTCACACCTTTGTTGGAACCAGCCCCGGAGTCAGATAGAAAGTTAATTGAATGGCGCGAGGCCTAATTAACGATTCTCCTGCGTTTATGATAATTGCTCGATAAAGAAGTTCCTCGATCATTCGAGAGCTACCTCCTCTATTAGATCCATTTTTGTATCCGAATATTTGTCCGTTAACGTAATCATTTTCGTAGCGTAAAAGTAATGAAAATGAGAGGTCAGATGGTCGTTGAATAGCGGGACTACCTTGATCTTTATAAATATATTTAACTTCTACTAATTTACTATTTGAATAATTTAAAGCTCGTAATTATATCGTAGCTTAATTATATGTACACTTTTAAGGTTTTTAAATCAAAACTTAGACCCCATAGAATAGAGGACGTGAACTTTGTACAAGGAAACTTTATACAGCAAAATTGGATTCTTAAATCCAATGAATTATCTGCGGAAAGAAATCAAAGTTATTCTCAGTCTACTACTGTTTTAGTGCTACTAACTACTTCTACTTACAACAAGTAATGGCATCCAACTGAATCAGTCGGTTTCAGCGTGTTATTAACATTATACCCAAACAACTAATATGTTTAGTTCTACTAACTACTGCTACTTTGTTTCTGGGAGTGAAGGATAATGGAGGAGTTTTGTGCTACTGTCCAGTTACACGTAGTTACTGTCATCTGTCGTAAAACCGTCCACCAAATACGTGCATCTACTTTGCCAAAGAAAAGACAGAGAAGCGACAAGCAAGGGCTAACTACTTTGATTCTACGAACGAGTGGCAAGACAACCATAAAGATTCCCAAATATAAGGACAGACTTTGAAAATTCGTGCGCACGCAACCCTTTGAAGCATCCTCTTCGAGTATCGATACAATCGATCCGTTGACCGGCTTCGATATCTCGTCGTGCGATATTTACGAATTCGTACTACTGCGATTAATAAGTGCAAATAAATTCGGAACTTGCGGATAAATATATATAATTTCTATAAATATGTGATTGATTTTGTATAAATAATGCGATGCTGCAAAGGGTTGCAAATAGCTAAGTGACAAAACACATCATGCTTTGGAATAAACAGAGATGTTGTTCGAATGAAGCTTGTGATCTGTGAGAATGTACTTTACAAGGTAGTTCTTTAAATTCAAAGATGTCCGACTTCGTGCGAATCGAAAGACGCGAAAAGAAAGAGATCTTATCCTCTGGATCACGCGTAACTTCGAGTAGCTGGACACAGACACGGCACCGGATACATCGCGGACGATGGTGATTGAAATAAAAAGGCAAGACACAAGTTTTTTTTTGTAAAAACAATAAATTACATGTATTTTGCAATCCAGAATGGACAATGTCTCTGTACAGGCATCTTTTCAGGTAGAATTGTTTTAATGACGCGCGATGGGCAATGCCATTATTAGCCACGGTGTTTCTTTAAGAAATCAAATTATCCAATCATTAAGATATTATATTATCATTAAAAATATTCATACTTTAAACTCAAGATATTTACAGTCGAAAGTACACGTAATTCTTTCTTGAAAGAGTGATTACGTGGAGTCTTCCAAACTTTTTCCTCGATGTATTCATTTATAGTTCTAACTTTGAAATTTATTTTAACATGTAGCTAAAAATAAGACTCTAGTAAGCTGTTCAATGAGGAAGACATTTTTTACATTGATTTCATCCGTGGTTAATTATGGTATCGCTTACCCTGCAAGTTACTGACATCGTTTGATTTCTGGCTTTCTCTCTTTCTCTCTCTCTCTCATTCTCATGTACAAACACACGGAATCTCTCTCAACTCCCTCGTTCACTCGGTGATCAGTCGACAAATGGATCGAAAAAAGAAAAAAAAAAATACGTGACGTGAGGTCACAAAGCCAAAGCGTTTGTAATACTACCCTCTTCACTGTCCAAAGTATCCTCCATCGGTCGAAAAAATTCGATTTGAGATATCAATCTTGCGTATTTATCTAAAGTTGTTTTCGATAACTACCACATAAACTGTGTCTCATCTAACTCATCCATTTAACATATTCATTTTCATCGGTGACACGAACCATTTGAACTAAAAGTGTTTGAAATGAGAGAGTTGTGTGAGACATCTTTCATGAGAAGTGAATTTAGTAATTGAATGTGAAATTAATGAATTGAATAACGACGAGATTTTTCAACGGATCTTGAGAATTCAAGGATACTTTGGTGATGTTCCCTTCCATTCTTCTTACCCAAGACACACGCCCGGTAGGACTTACACGAGTTACAAATACTTTGTCTATGTACAGTTCCTGCTCTTGTAATTCACTGCGACGTTCTTGTAACGGTTACAGTGTGGTTACAGCGATTTGGAAAACGTGCAAGCCCCGTCGGAGTAACGAAGGATATACGAAGTAGTAGGTAGACATAGGAGAACGAGTGTTGGAAGTAAAAGTACCATGCTGTTCGACGTGCGAATGACTTCAAGTAGAGGTAATGACGTTAATAAATAAAATAAATATAGCTACAACTACTACTAGGCACTTCTAAAGTAAAATTGAAACGAGTGCGAATTTTGCTTGCCGTGATAGTGAAAATCTTTCCTGGTAATATCCTGTATGAATACACCGGTAAAGATATTTCACCAAATGATATATGCTCTTATAATTTGTCTCGTTTTCAATCAAACAAAAGTGCCGCGACAAAAAGAAGAATCTCCTTTAGATGTTTTAGAAGAATATCTGTCGAACAGCACGGGTCCAGAAGACCCGGGCGGATTTTAATGAAACTCCCCATGGAGTTTCGAGCTTCTCAAACGAGTACGCAAGTTCCACGAGATACCAGTGAATTTCATTGTCAAATGCATGGAATAGAATTAATGGAATGTTATATATAGAGAAATTCTCTTAATTGGTTTCCATACATTAACGCGCTGATGACGTTACTATCAAAATCATTTTGAAAGCATGTAGAAGTTGTACGAAAACTGACCGACTATTAAGTCTACTGGTTACGCGTTAATGATATTGTCAAATATATTTCCCCGGTTACTCGTAGAATGTACGCAAAGCTTTCCCCGTAGGAATTAGAAGATCGGTAAGAGAAAAGATCGATCTGATAGGTGGTTTAGGAATCGCGGCTTGCCACTCGTTTGCAATTAAAGAGTATTAAACGGTCTTCTTAGAAGAAGTAGCATCGCGCGTACGTGATTTACGCGCGTGCTTACGCCCCGTACTGTGTTTCTTGCTCTTTCCCTTGAACTCACGTGCACGCCTGGCGCCGGTGATGTCAGCGATGCTGTCGACGTCGTCATCGTCGTCGTCGTCGTCATCCTCATCGTCCTCGTCGTCGTCATCGTCGTCTTCGGTGTAGACTAAATCGACATCGTCTTCGTCGTCATCGTCGTCATCGTCATCCTCGTTGTCAGCCTCATTAGTCGACGCGACGGGAACGTGGATCGGATTCGAGACCGACTCTGCGCCTTCGAACGTAGTCTCGTGGATATTAGAAGCAGCCTGACCTTCCGGTACGGCATTTCCGGCTTCCGCGTCGTCGTAGCCTGCATCATTGTCGACTGCCGTGGATTCGACGGCATCCTCAACTGCATCTTCACCCAAGGAATTCAAATCGGCTTCCACGGCTGCTGGAATTTGTGGCGAAGCTACTGGAGAAGCTACTGGTTGGACTGGTGCTGCTGCAGCCACTGGACTCGACTCATCATCGTCATCATCGTCGTCATCTTCTCCTGAAATTTTATTAGCATTCGTTCATAATTGCATTTTCATTATTAATTAATTGCAGTTCATTAACAAATTCTACTTGAGAGTTTGATCTCTGTCAGTTAGAGGGAAACTGTTTTTAAATAATTCCAATATGGAAATGGTTATATGTGATAAGAATATTTTATAGTTCCTTATTCCATGTGCCGCTTATTATTATTAAAATCCCGTTTAATCGTCTGCAGAATTTATATGAGAAAAAGAAATCCTTTTTAAAAGAATATTCTTATTTTAATATTTTCAGATGCCTGGCTCATATTCGGCAGAGTATGGGAGAAGTATGTTTACGATTCGTCTTCCGGAATGTATGTCAATGTAAAAGAAGTAGCGCGCAGGCATTCTTTTCAAACTGGGATAGCCGTCGATTTATGTTAATTTGGATGAGTTTGAAGTACTCTGTACCGTTACGACTACGTGAACACCGAAGAAGCTCCGATTGAACGTATTGCGTGCGCGATATTTGGCGTTTGCATAACGGTCTGCCTTAGTTTGCAATCTACACCATTGTTTAACTAAACGAAGAAACAGTCTGCATGTTCATTTAGCGCCGCAAGTAAGTTAACTTAAGGAAGACGTGGTCCGAATTTTCAATTTTATACTCATCAAGGCATAAATCTCAATATTAATACAGTTTCTATATACCTCCAAGAATATCCTCGATGAAACGTTCCAAATAATCTCCATCATCGTCATCGTCATCGTCATCATCGTCGTCGTCGTCATCATCATCATCGTCGTCGTCGTCATCATCGCCGGTGATATCGAAGTCGACATCATCGTCGTCGTCGTCGTCATCATCGTCATCGTCATCAGAAGCTACGGGTTCAGCTGCTGCTGCTTGTCTTCCGGTTGCTTGTACACTTTGAATTGCTACATTTTCATTTGAAACCTTTGGAACTGGAGATGCGAGGGCTCCAATTGCCAAGCAGCACAAAACTGCCAGCACTGCCACTAACTTCATGGCTCTGCAAACAAAATGTTTTTTATTAACAAGTATATCCTTCATCCAATCCTTCAACTCAATAGATTCTTCATTTGAATACTTAATTACAAGTGTATTCAATGTTCATTTTTATGAATCGTAATGCATTAGCAATGAAAGTTGGATCCCACGTTGAAGTGGATTTATTCATGAAATGAGTTAAATACATTTTGTAAGGGTGAAAAGATTATACGTTCGAGGAAGAAGCTGGGAATGGAGGAAGTTGTTAAGCACAATGTCGCGAGATATTTGAGTAGTCGTTGCCGCTCTCATTTTAAAGATGCACGCGGCTTTGTTGCGCGTGTTACAAAGGAAACGTCATTAACCGAAGTAAAATAATGAACGCAGTACGGTACTCGAGATGGAAAGGTGCATTTTTCCCAGGATTACGGAAGAACTTTGTATGACATGCGTATCGTGGACGTTCGTGTGCGAGATTAGGATTCCCATGCTGTCGCATTCTCACACACGCGGTTTTTAACAAGATGCGTGTGATATCTAACGGTAAATAATAGTAATCAATAAATTTAGGAAAATATATTTGTCATTTTAAAAAAGTGCGATCTTCTCGTGATAACTATTTACTAATAAAGTGCGCGTAGCACTAAATTTCTCATAAAATAAATAATAGTTAGTAATCGTAATAATAGTCTGCAAAGAAACTTCTTTTAGAAATCAATGCTCATAAAAGAAATTCTTGATATATGTATATCTAATTATTTCACAATAATGTCCCGAGGTATGACACACGAGGAGGATCAAGTACCCCACTAAGAAATCGTAGCACACAGCATCACTAATCCTCGCGGGAATGAAATTGATACGGTTGATCTCGCGGGAACTCCGGTGCGCACTGCAGTAATTAAATCCTCGGAGGAGAGTACTCCACTTGTTATCATTCCCCGATATCCACAAAGGGGAAGAAGAATAATCTTGGATGCACTAGTCGATGTCCCGTGGACTCACCTTCTACTCTCTCTCTTTTTCTTGCTCGTTACGACCTCGAGGATGCAGCCCCGAGTTATCCCGTGTCTAAGTTGATCTACGACGCGTATGATCCACCGAGCGACCCGGTGAGAGTGTTAAAACAGACGACGCGCCGTGCTACGACCCTTTTATACCGTGCTACCTCCACCTCCTTCGTTCTCCTTCGTCGTCCTCTTTCTCGATGGAACGTACTACACCTTCTTCGGGTTCTCCACGTGGCCCATTGCGTTTTCTCCCTTTCTTAAGAACAAGCATTGTACTTCAAAGGAAAGAGACCGACGTCAATGTTGATCGTATGATCTTCCATCATCTTATTCTCTGATCGAAAGTGTTACGTTCAGGGACACCGTATGTATGTTACATCCCACTTATTCTAATTTTCATGGAATTTTGATTACTTTGGTTTCAATATTAATACTGGAACTACCAAAGCACTCTAAATTACGGAACTTCGGGATTTAATAAAAATGTTCAGATTTATAACGTTACATTTTCTGAGATTCTTCGTGGTTCACATTGCAGAATGAACATAAATAAATCGATTAATTTCTTTTTTCCATTCATCCTTTTTTGAGGACATATAAATTAATACACAAATATAGCTGAATATATTTCCGGTAGTAGTAGTGTTAAGAAACGTGAATATTGGAAAGGCAATTAAGTAAATTTCTAATTGATTCACTTAATAGGAAGCTCACAAGTGTACATTATATTCGATCGATATGTCTATAATTCTACGTTTCGTTAAATCGTTGGCACAGTTTAGCAGGACCACAGAACATAAAGAATGGCGGGTATAATTAATTTCACCCTGCCCGTAATTAATCACGTGTTCCTGCCGCTGTCCTTTCCTACCGTAATTTACTTTAGTTTTCCTGCTGTCGTACGATGTAATCAGACCTTCATCAGATCGGTCGATATACTTTGGGGAAACGGAAGAACAAGTTGGAGGGTAGGAAATCGAAAGAATAAATAAGCCGTGTACACAGGTTTTATACTTGATTTATTATTTTGTAAGTGATACATAACACGTATAAGTACAAAGTATAACGATTCATACCACTCAAGTAATTCAAGTCTAATATAGTCAGAAATCTATATTGCAGATGGAATTCCAAAATATACGAAAGAATGTAATGGGTGCGCAAATGGCGGGATCTAAGCCGCACGAAAATCCGGAATTCTGTTCGAGGACGAGGAGCGAAAGCAACGCGTGATTGCTGGAGCGATCGGCTAACTGTAAATACTAGGCAGCTTCCTCGGTCTACCTACTGATAGATAATACTCGTATCCGCTCTGTCTAACGCTCGGAGCGATCACATTTTTCTGCTATACATTCCAGTTTGTCCGGCGACCTCCTCTTTACAATTTCAAGCTTCGAAACTACACCTCGCAAGCATCCATTTCATTCCTAATTATACGTTTTCAACGTAAGTCCCAGATATCTGAAAAACAATTATGTCTAGTCTTTATTAATAGACACTTGCGGGTGTAATGGTGGAGGACAATTTTGGGAACAAGTTACAATAACAGTATATAATAAATTCTTAAATAGCAGGTAATCATATAATGCAACCGTACAACAATTAATGAAACTATGAAAGATGTATATTACTTTGTACAGTTTTGTATGTCGTTAAACGAACCACGCATAAATTTGTATTAATCTACTGTTACCGTTAAAAAAGTATTCAAGAAATTGAACGCCGTTCTAGGAAGGTTGATGATCAGCAACGCTTCGGAATAGGTCCGAATAGGCACGATTCATGAACGTATACTACTTTCGATCGTTTTTGTATGACACTGGTCTGTGTTCGCGTGCTAATTCTTGGATTGGTATCATTGACATCACCGAAGTACTATACAGAATTTTATGCGATCCGCGAGTTTGTAAGGATCAGCGAGTCAGTCTCGACTCTCCATTCGGCCGGAATATGGGATTTGGTGTCACAACGCGCGCGGCAAGGAAGTAGTCCGCGGCTCCGTGAATTAGTAATCAGGATGTGTGTCTTGCGCTGAGCGAACACATTTTCGTACATACGCCTCGGGTATGGAACAAGAGGTAGGTGAAATGAAAAAAGAGGGAGTACTCTAGCGGGACAGACGGATGAGGTCGACTTACGTCGGCGTTAAATGAAGGAGATAAACGAAGAACTTTAAAAGTCAGACAAAATAAAAGTCGATATCAATGAATATAAAACCCGTTCGCATAGTACTCATGACTTATTTACGAAGTCAGTTGTTATTTCCCTTTCTACATGTTCCTCGCATTAACTTCGTGAGATTTTTTAATTCTGTTTGGCAAGGGGATAAAGGCGTTTATGCTTAAACCTGGCAATTAGTCTTTATAACGTAGACGGATGCTGTATGAAAGAGTTTAAATGAAGAAAGAGTGAATGTAAAGGGGGAAGAGGTAATTAAGGAGTAAAAGAAATCGGGCAAGAAGAGAAGCGAAGGCGGTGAAGAAAGTTAAAAAGAAAGGAGAGTTTAAGCAGGAGGGACAGGTAGACTTAAAACGCGGTGAGAAGAGTAGAGAAGAGGGAGAGAAAAGTTGAGCGATACGCGTGAATTGATCGACGATATATGGTTTACGCCGGCATTCTTGACTGTGTCGTTCGCTTCGGGAACGTCATTCATTATTCATCGAATGAGCGAGAATGCGATGGCCCCGAATTTTCTCTGACAAAAAAATCGAAATAGAACCTTCTGCACCCATCCTCATAAAAGGATCCAGTCGACCACTATTCTCTGGATTACGTAATTAAGGAGTAAGGATTAAGTAAGTGGACTTGTTCCTCGTTTACTGCGCATGTAGAACTTTATTATTACAGGATTAATCTTATTAGGAATGTTATTAATCTGCTCATTCCGTCTTAATAACGAAACAGTGTTATTTTAATATTCGCCGACTACATTAACTACAAATTGGTTTCATTATTTCCGTATTATAAGTGAAAGTGTAATTAATGCATATTAAAATATCACTTTTCAACACTATTTAAATAAATAGCTACCAATGTTGGGCTCATCTAAAATCAGGCTAATACTATTCGTTTAAGTATTTCTTTGGTTGCAAACATATCACTCCGCTAAAGTTTCACCTCTTCTTTCTTGTGCCGTGTTTTACAGCCATTAATATGGTTTTTATCGAATAGATGAATCATTGTAGATGCGATTAATCACTGCTGTTGTTGTGTGGGCCTTAAATCTTTAGTTTCAGGAAGTTAGTCTTATTTTAGTGATTCGATAAGTCGGTCGCGCAAAAGTTCCATCGCACTTCTAACTGTAATACGTATTGAATCCTTTAACTTCCATGTCATTTATAATAAAAAGTTAATTTATTAAGTATTATTTATCAGATAGATACAAGAATAACACTGTATTTCAGAAGTTTATAATTTCCAAGTGCGTACATTGTACACTTGAATTTAATAAGCGGCGTACGATCGGCAGATATTAACAGTAGTCCACTCACTTTCAGATAAGTGGACATTCCAGTCGACGAGTCATCATCGAAATTAATATTTCATAACGCCATCGCGTTCTAAATACAAAGAAAATTCAATCAGGTACAATGCGAATCTTTTTTTGAAAATTTCTTTCGAACGCCGCCGTCTGTTTTACTTTGCTTGACAGTTGTTATTTTTGACAACTCAAACCAATGATTTTCTACCTAACCTGCTTTTTATCCTGATTTTACCGTAACTTTTTCAGACAGCGAAGTAATAGTATCAAATTTAATATCTCGATATTTAAAGTTTTATATCATATATTAGTGTTGATTTTACGATGTCATATCATTGAGATTATATTTTGACAGTAGCAATTTGATCTGACATTTATCGATTTCTCCATCTCGATATACACATCGAGTTTTACGCGTTTTTAAATATGCCGTTCTTATCATTATTAATGCTCGTTGCTGTTTATTGTTGAACACCAATTAATATTCTGGAATTACATTACTTAATTGTTGCAATGCAAACATTTATTAACATGTTCAAAGGTAGTAATATATTTTCTATTCGACCTGCATATATTGTAATTATTAATGCAACTTTTAATATAATCTTTCAGTGCTTAGTATCGTAATCGTTATTACGTTAACACGATTTACCACAATGGAGTGTGCTAAACAAGAGAATCTATATCAAAATCTATGCACCTCATGTAATGGTTTTACAAATATACTCCATAAGGTATATATATAATGAAAATGACATACTTAAGTTCTAGTACTAATTGATATTTTCTTTTAGGAATTATCATTGGTCCAGACTGAAAATATTGTTAGTTCACCATTAAGTATACATACAATATTGTCATTACTGTCTCACGGTGCAGGAGGTACAACTTTGAGTGAACTAACGACTGCTCTTAGACATGGGAACTTAAACACTCTAAGTGAAGAGTTTAAGTCTATAATATCTTTATTAAATGTAATATCGTTACCATCGAATTAGGAAGTAAATTTAGTATGCCATTATTTCCACTAACAGTTGATATTTTTCAGGGCATAGAAAATGTCAAGTTGTACATGGCCAATGCTTTGTACATCCAAGATGGATTACAATTATCAGAAGAATTTTTATCCAAAGGAACTGATATTTTTAAGTCCCTTGTTTCACATTTGGATTTTAAAAATAATGTGGATGCTGCTAATAAAATTAATTCTTGGGTTAAAACAGCTACCAACAACAAAATAACCGACCTTATTGAATCTAGTAAACTATTATTTGATTGATGATCATATAGCTTACAAAATTGTAATATTAAAATGTTACATATTTATATAGGAGATGTCGGTGAGGATACAAAGTTGATATTGTTAAATGCAGTTTATTTCAATGGTAATTGGCTACACAGATTTGATGTAAAAAATACTCAACAAAAGATGTTTCATACTACAAAAACAGAAGGAAAACTTGTTCCTACAATGTTCAAAAAAGCTTCGTACTATGTCGGAGCCGTTGATAGTTTACATGCAACGTTTGTTAGAATTCCGTACTTGGTATGTTGAACAAAATAGTAAGCCTTTGCACTTGAACGCGATTCTCAGTCGCCACTCAATTTATGGCGGTAACTCGAATGGCGACATTAAGATTTTCTCCAGTTATATTTTGTAATTGGACATTAAATCGCCGACAACTGGAGTGAATTTTAATGTCGCCTCTTAGTCGCCACACAGATTGCCACAATAAACTGAGTGGTTACAGATAGTCGTCTCTCGAGTGCAAAGCGTTAAAATTTGGAAATGTTAAAAGAATCTTAAGTAATCACGCAGAATGAGGACATTACGATGATTATAATATTACCGAACGAAGTGGATGGTTTGCAAACTTTGGAGAATAATTTCGATTGGGAAGATCTTAAGAATGCACCCCAAATGTACAACGAACTTGAATTATATCTTCCGAAATTCAAGTTTGAGGCAACAATAAATCTGAAGAGCGTTTTGCAGAAGGTATTTCGAAGTTCTTATTTCGTTCTTTGTATCTTACTTTGTTTCCTGTACTTAAAAATGCATCCAATTGAATTTTATCGAACACCATAGATGGGTTTAAATGATATGTTTGAAGACAACGCCGACTTTAGCCGTCTGACTAATATGCCTTTGAAAGTTGGCAAAGTATTGCATAAAGCAGTAATTGAAGTTAACGAGCAGGGAACTGAAGCTGCTGCTGCGACGGGTAAATTAATAGATTAATAGTTTCCAAAAAATATTAATTCATGATATATTTGATGGTATGTTTATTATAAATATTGCATTGCATTGTGTTGATTTTCGCAGTTGTTCAAATGAGACTTAAAAGGATGATTTATACGCCCGAAGAGTTCGTTGTAAATCGACCTTTTATGTTCATAATCGAGCACACACCGAGCAAACTACCACTTTTCGTTGGAAGCGTGCGTGATATAAAAACAGATCCCGTCAAGGAAGAATTATAAATGTTTTATATGCAGCAGCAGATCACCAGACAACGCACAAAGTATAAAGGCGCTTCATATTATCTCAAAATAAATATTTATTTTATAACAAAATACATGTTTAATAAAAATACTGCATAATGCTGGTAAGTACAAAATTCACGTGTCGTATTTATCTTTAATTCTTTGAATTAACTCATCTTTTTTACCAGTTGTTTTGAGTCCAGCATTTCTTAAGATTTCCTTTAATTGTGGCACCGTGCAATTCGCCAACTGTTAAAACGATGTATATCATACATATTATTTAATATACAATTATATACATTGAATAATAAACATCCGTATGTAGCGTGATATATGTTTTAGATCTACATATGAGACGTTTATGTTTAAAGTGGTCTAAGTCCATTTTTCAAGAAAAATCGGGTTAACGTTTATAATAGTTACACAAAGAGTTCATAACTATTAAATACCTTTTTTTGTTTTATGAGATTGCAAATTGTTTTGGGTTCCAACAACTTGGGATCTATGGGTGCGCCGCTACTGCTTTTAAACTTCTTTTTCGAGGGACCAGCTTCCATATCTTCATCTATTTTAAATACTTCATTGTATTTATCTATTAAATCTTGCACTCTGTCGCGCATAATATCGATCATTGGTACTGGAAATAGACATTAATTTATCATACTATCTTGCATGGAATTCCCAATTCGAATTTTGAATTTGTTCAATTTTACATGTTTTATCAGGTGGAGGTTCTTTTGGTTCTAAGTCTAAGGCCAGTGTTTCTATAGTTTGCATCTGGCGTTGTAACTTGGGATTCGGAAACAGTTCTGGATCGTAAGATATTCTCAATTTCTTTATCATTTTTTTCAGAACAGCTACATCTTCTGGATCCGTCGGAGGTTTGTTATCCTTATCATCGTAAATATACTGCTTGAAACGATCGCTAAGATCCCGAACATTATCTATTAAAAAATTAATTTCTTGCAACTATTTTCATACAACTTTGATGTATTTAAATAGTACCTGCGAAGGGTATTTTATGTAAATAAAATCCGCCATTCTCTAGACTTGGTATCATGCTATAAAGATTAGATGCGGACCGCTTTCTGATTGTTACAGCGCATATTATCATCTGCTCTTTTGCTTGACATTTTTCAAGCAAACCAGCGAATAATAAATCATTGTCTAAAAAAGGTAGCTGTATTAAACATCGTCTCGTGCAAGATTCATAGATATATCAGGAATTGCGGAATTATACCTTTTCGGTAACTTTTACCAGACGTGACAAAATATGGTGCTTCTTGGTGATAAAGTGGATGATAAAAGATACGTTTTACACAGATCATATCGATGCCAGGTTCCATAGCACTGTTTAATTCAAGTACTTCCTCTTGAGTTAAATATATTTTTTCCTTGCCGTATTCCCGATATTTTTTCACCTCAGTTTCTAATACAGGTGATTGCGATCGATGATCATCTTCTACAGATTCCTAAGCAAACATCATGGAACTTTAATAATAAACAATGGATCGCAAGGATCGCTTGATCGACTACAAACTGTAAAATATATGATATACATGCCGCTTCAGGAAGTTTCTTCTTTACAAGGAACGAATATGGAGTCAATGGCTCATTAGTTTCCCGTTTTAATGGCCGCTTTTTTAAATATTGTCTTTTACTGTAAACATCAATGGTTTTGAATATTATAATACTATAATTATTGCGATTATTGTTTACAGTAGAGTCTCTTTTAAGCAAAAAAGCAAGAACAAATAAGTAATCCAATTGGAAGTTTTAACAGCATAATGCATTTATCCATTTATTTTCGCTCTTTTTTTATGTTTTTCTGTTGCGAATTAAGAGAGAAGAGAATAATTTCCACGCACAAATAAAGTTTTTCTCGTTCGAATGTAAAATCTTGTTATGCTTAAACAAAAGAAAACAACAGAATGTGTTTAAGTTATCTCTTTTGTGTTGCCAGTATTTGAAGAAATGATCCCTATTTTTTTCGTGAAAGTAATATATTCTTTTGTGCAGCTTTTTATGTTAAATTCTATGGATGTATCTACTGCATAAAAAGAGATTCAACTGTACTTTCTAATACACCAAACTATCTCAAATTGTTATGCCTTACACGCAAAGATTACGGAGAGACACATCTAGAGTAACATCTTCTCCAAGTCTCCATGGCAAGCTAGCCATAATTCGAGAAGGTAGTGTTACTTGTAACAATAATTCCTTTAGAGGAATCCTCCGATAATCTTCACTGTCGATCTGTCCAGCTAATATTTCTAAATCTTTATAGAACAATTCGTGATTCCAATTTGCACCCAGTCCTTCTACATACAACTGGATGCCTACATTATTGTAACTATTTACTTTCTCCCTAATTCGGTGTTTTTCATTATTGTCAATTGTTGGTGGGTTATCTTGACTGGTAAAAAGAATTACTCTGCGCATTGGCATTGTTAGCTTTATGGAAGAAAATAGATGGGCTGCATGCCACAGCACGTCGTGTAATGGATAAGAAGATGAGGAACTGATATCTCTATAATACATCCATTTTTTCTTTTCTATACATGAAATACAATAGTATCAGTTTCCTAAGTATCAGAATTTTAAAATAGTTACAAACAATACTATTCCTACCTATTTCCATGACCTGTATGAGATTTTCTTTACATATAGGATTTAACTTTTGCAGAGTCAATATATTTTTGGTTTCAGGATCCATGTCCCATTCTTCAGTTCCAAATAATATTAAACCCATCCAATCCTGTCTATTCCAAACTAATTTCTGCCTCAGAATTTCTTGGTACAGCTAGCATGTAATTTCATAAGAATAAGAGAGATCGTTTTTTTGAAAGGCAAGGCAACGAAATATATAAAACAATGATAGAATAAAAAATACCCTTATACATTGTAGGAAATAAGAAATTCCTTCTTTTGGATCTTCTATGAACATTGGAGCTGATGCATCAATTACAAAAAGCGTACCATCGCGCAAACCATAAATGTCTTCGAGGTCCTCTTCATCAGACTTATTTGCCTCATCGTCCATCATCGGGAACGACATTTTATATTTTATAATGGATTGAAATCTTTCCTTCAACTTTAATTCCTCGGACGTAGTTTCAAATGCACTTCAGAACTAGTTGCTGCTTATGTCAAATGATATTAATTATTGCTGCGTAAAATCACAGACGACTCGACGAGACGAGATATTGGAAGGCCGAGCACTATTTCAACGGGCCTTCGTGATTCTAATCAGGAATTATCTACGCGGTAAAATGCATCACGAAAAAAGCGCCGCTGCAGAAATGAGTAAAGAAACTGTGGGCTACGAGCACGTGCAATTAATAGAGCACTCTGAGAAAATGCCAAGACGATCGAACTGCAATGAAATCGTGCAAATTTATTCGCTTGACATCGGCGATTTTGGTGCTTGAATCTTTTTAAGAGATAAGATATGCATTCGTCTAATTACATAGTTTGATTGACATTTTTAATTAGAACGTGCAGTAGTGCATTTAGATAATAATAAGTTGTTAGTCTCATGCGCAACTCATGAAATTTGTTTATTAATCAGTCGCATGTTCGAACGTCTTCACAAAGTAATTCATTAATTGTACTTCAATTATTCTATGTTTGCGGATATTGTAGAATATTTATTATTTCATACAACTTATATTAATGAAAGGAGATATTGAAGGATTAAATCTAATTAAATTATGTTTTGTTTCGGACACTGTTAATGGATTTTTTTATTAATTATTCCACGGTAGCCATTACTCGTTTCGTCTGCCTTCAAAGAAGATCAAAGATTGCAGGTCCATCGTCGAGATTTTTTATTTGAGCGTTTACATTTGTTGTATATATTTATATGTTTATATTTATTATATTATATTACTTATAAGTGTATAATATTGTATAACAATTGTTGTTTATAATTATACAATTTACAACTTACTTTCGAACTTACTGCGTTATATTTTATATTCTCCTCTGCATACCTAATATCCAGAATCCCATATCTTAAGAATGTCCAAAAATTTCTATTCTACTCTAAATACTTCTTGGAATCTGCGAAATTTTGAAATTTGGACGAAATTTGAGTAAATGTATCAGGAGAACATGATGTGCGAGGAGGTATTCGATTCGCACAATTCCTGGAATTTGACGTCACTTCTTGGAATCCGCGAAATTCTCGGAATATGACGTCACTTCTTGGAATTCGCGAAATTCTCGGAATTAGATCCCTAGTCGGAAATTTTGAAATTTTGCCGAAAAATCGAGGAGGTGTATCAGGAGAACATGATATGCGAGGAGGTATTCGATTCGCAAAATTCCTGGAATTTGACGTCACTTCGTGGAATACGTGAAATTCTCGGAATATGACGTCACTTCTTGGAATTCGCGAAATTCTCGGAATTAGATCCGTACTCGGAAATTTGGATATTTTGCCGAAAAATCGAGGAGGTGTATCAGGAGAACATGATATGCGAGGAGGTATTCGTTTCGCACAATTCCTGGAATTTGACGTCATTTCTTGGAACCCGCGAAATTCTCGGAATATGACGTCATTTCTAGGAATCTGAGAAATTCTTGGAATTTGACGTCATTTCTTGGAATCCGCAAAATTCTCGGAATTTCTCGGCTGCATTCTGAAATTTTGCCGAAAAATCGAGGAGGTGTATCAGGAGAACATGATATGCGAGGAGGTATTCGATTCGCACAATTCCTGGAATTTGACGTCATTTCTTGGAACCCGCGAAATTCTCGGAATATGACGTCATTTCTAGGAATCTGAGAAATTCTTGGAATTTGACGTCATTTCTTGGAACCCGCGATATTCTCGAGAATTCTGAAATTTTGCCGTAAAATCGAGGAGGTGTATCAGGAGAACATGATATGCGAGGAGGTATTCGATTCGCACAATTCTTGGAATTTGACGTCATTTCTTGGAATCCGCGAAATTCTGGGTATTTGATGTCACTTCTTGGAATATACGAAATTCTTGGAATTTGACATCATTTCTTGGAATTTACGAAATTCTCGGAATTTGACGTCATCTCTCGGAATCTGAGAAATTCTCGGAATTCCTCGACTGAATTCTGAAATTTTGCCGAAAAATCGAGGAAGTGTATCAGGAGAACATGATATGCGAGGAGGTATTCGATTCGCACAATTCCTGGAATTTGACGTCATTTCTTGGAATCCGCGAAATTCTGGGAATTTGACGTCACTTCTTGGAATCTGCAAAATTCTCGGAATTTGACGTCACTTCTTGGAATCCGCGAAATTCTGGGAATTAGATCCGTAGTCGGAAATTTTGAAATTTTGCCGCAAAATCGAGCAAATGTATCAGGAGAACATGATGTGCAAGGAGGTATTCGATTCGCACAATTCTTGGAATTTGACGTCATTTCTTGGAACCCGCGAAATTCTCGAGAATCTGAAATTTTGCCGTAAAATCGAGCAAATGTATCAGGAGAACATGATATGCGAGGAGGTATTCGATTCGCACAATTCCTGGAATTTGACGTCATTTCTTGGAATCCGCGAAATTCTCGGAATTTGACGTCACTTCTTGGAATCTGCGAAATTCTCGGAATTTGACGTCATTTCTTGGAATCCGCGAAATTCTGGGAATTAGATCCGTAGTCGGAAATTTTGAAATTTTGCCGCAAAATCGAGCAAATGTATCAGGAGAACATGATGTGCAAGGAGGTATTCGATTCGCACAATTCTTGGAATTTGACGTCATTTCTTGGAACCCGCGAAATTCTCGAGAATCTGAAATTTTGCCGTAAAATCGAGCAAATGTATCAGGAGAACATGATATGCGAGGAGGTATTCGATTCGCACAATTCCTGGAATTTGACGTCATTTCTTGGAATCCGCGAAATTCTCGGAATTTGACGTCACTTCTTGGAATCTGCGAAATTCTCGGAATTTGACGTCATTTCTTGGAATCCTCGAAATTCTGGGAATTAGATCCGTAGTCGGAAATTTTGAAATTTTGCCGCAAAATCGAGCAAATGTATCAGGAGAACATGATGTGCAAGGAGGTATTCGATTCGCACAATTCTTGGAATTTGACGTCATTTCTTGGAAACCTCGCAATTCTCGGAACCGCGAGTCGATTCTTGGAATCCGCGAAATTCTCGGAAATTTCTTGACCAGAATCGTGCAACTTTTGATATTTTACCGAATTTCGGGAATTGGTATCAGGAGAACATGATATGCGAGGAGGTATTCGATTTCACACAATTCCTAGAATTGACTGCCGATTCCTAGAATTTCGCGGAATTCGCGAAATTCTTGGTTTCAAAGAAATGGAAATGAAAGGTTTAAATTATAAAGTTATTTTTTTTCGTTTCTTGCTATTTATTGCAACGTACAAATATTTCTATACATTACTCTCACACTTAAAATTATAATATATATATTACATATATATGTATATATATAATATATATAATATATTATATAATATACATAATGCACGGGTGATAAATAAGTATGTATAATATACTGAAGGGAAATTGTGTCGCCTGAGATGCGATCACTATATAAATAAATTCTGATATAGGTTCGTTGGAACGGGCTATAATCGTGGCTAACTTCCTGCAGTTAACTTCATGCACTCCGCGAATCGTTTGCTGCAACTATACATATAGAAAAGCGTTTGTGGCTTGTGATGATAGAATTACAAACACTGATATGACATACCAGACATGAAGGGAATGCATTTGAAGTGACACTTGTTTCTTCCACAGTATGGTATACTTAGATACCTTATAACGTGAAATTAATTAGCGACAAAAAGTATTCTTACAATGTCAGGGGAAACAGATATCTTTGACGACAATGAGGCACAATTGCCACAAGATCTTGGAGATGACGTTGTCCAGGAGGTGCTTAAAACTGGCACAGATTTGCGCCAGTATTCTAGGCAAATTGAAAAGGAATTAAAGGAAGTCGAGAATAAATCTATTCAAGATTATATTAAGGAGAGTGAGAATATAGCTAGTTTGCATAATCAAATTGCTGCTTGCGATAATATCCTAGAGGTGGGACCCTAATTATGCATTTAATATGTTCCAAGGACTATCATGTATTTGCAGTATAGAGTATTATGAGAATTATTTGCAGAAAATGGAATCTATGTTAATGAGCTTTCAATCAGATCTTGGCAGTATTAGCTCAGAAATACTGTATCTTCAAAGAAAATCTGTTGCAATGAGCCAACAATTATCTAACAGACAAGTAATACGTTGTCCACTTAGTCAATTTATTGAAGACATGACTGTATCTCAAGCACTTATAGCGTAAGAATAATTACAACCTATCACAATTTTTCCAAAGGATTAACTATTGGGTTGGCCAAAACATTGCTGCAGTTTTTAACGTATACATAGAAAGAGATTATTATTTAATTTGGCATATATTTTAAATTTCCTTTATGCAATAATGCATTCATAATTTTAACTTATAATATCTTCCTATTTTTCAGACAGTTTTATAATTCAGTGTTCATAAAAATCCTTCTATTTCCGCGCAAAAATTGCCGCACATTGCATGGACATTTTGGCCAATCCAGTACAATATTTTTATAATATATAAACAATTTCATTTTTATAATCCCATAGGGGAATAATGAATTGTCCGGTGACAGAGAACGAATTTCGTACGCAGTTACAAACTTTGAATCATAAGATTAACTTTGTCAAAGAACAAAGTTTTAAGGAAGCTAAATCATGTTTGGATGTTAAAGATATATTAGACAAGTTAAAAATTAAGGCAATGGCGAAAATCAGAACGTATCTGTTAGAACAGATTTATAAATTCCGGAAACCTATGACTAATTATCAAGTGCCACAGAATAATATGCTAAAATATAAGTTCTTCTTTGAATTTATTTTAGCAAACGAAAGAAACGTCGCGGAAGAAATTTGCGGGGAATATGTAGATACAATGAGCAAAATATATTATTCTTATTTTAAGTCATATTCTTCAAGATTGTTGAAGTTACAGGTAAAATAATATTGCATAGATTATATGAATCATATTCGATGCTAATATCATGAGAATAAAATAAGAACAGTAAATAAATAACATGCTTTAGTTTGAAGAGGGTGCATCAAAAGATGATTTAATGGGTGTTGAGGACACAGCTGGAAGAGGTATCTTTCATAAACCTACTTTAAAACATAGAGGCACAGTTTTTTCTATTGGTACCAGGGGGGATGTTTTATCTTCTCAATTCGAAGCACCAATTATTGTACCACATACTGCCTCTAAGAAAAGAGTGAGTCTATGATTCATTGATTTTAGAGACAGCTATTGTTTCTATTATTCAACATATGAGCCATTTATTTTGAAAGTGACCTAAGTCCATTTTCGACGGAAAAACAGTTTTACGTTTATAATAGTCACAAAGTCTTCGAGTAACTGTTATAAATGTTAACTTGATTTTTTGGAAAAATGGACTTAGGTCACTTGCAAAATAAACGGCTCAATATATATTACTACTTTACAGTATCACTATGAAGCTTTATTCAGAAGCGAACAGTACGCTCTCGTAGATAATGCTTGTCGGGAGTATCTGTTTTTAACCGAATTTTTTAAAGTCCGCGGAACGCAAGCAATGGATATTTTTAATCAGGTTCGTGCGATAATGAATCACTGTAATCGTTTCTTAGTAAGAACTATGTAACTCATCAATCTTATAGGTAATGGGAAAGACGTTGAATCTCATGGTGAAAAATCTGCAGTCATTCGTCGATGCTTGCTATGACACCATTGCCTTATTTCTTTGTTTGCACTTGGTAATGCGATATCAATTAACATGCCATAAAAGAGCAGTACCTGCATTAGATAGATATTGGGATAATATGACGTCAGTAATATGGCCTAGGTAATTACAATTGTCTACAATGAATTAATTATAAAACTTCTTTCGATGTATATAAATTATTGTATCTCACTATCGAAATATTTATCCATTTTAGATTCGAATATGTATTCCAGTTAAATATACAAAGTATAAAAGATTGTGATCCATTTAAACTTAACAAAGAAACTGGACCCCATTATGTAAGTTATTTCAATCTACAGAGAACGAAATATTTCAAAGGCAGAAATGAATTACAACATGATTACAGATAACAAGGAGATACGCGGAATTTAGTGCAGCAATGGTGAGTGTCGTAGAAGGATTTCCGTGCGAAGGAGCTACACAATTATTAGCGGAATTAAGAGAAGCAGTGCAATGTTTCTTATTAAGAATGGCGGCTATATTCCCTAATAGAACTCAACAATTAGTTTTCCTTATCAATAACTATGATTTGGTCCTCGGAGTTTTAATGGTATGCGGGGACTTTAAATATTGCAGTATCATGAAACTGACCAAACATGAATAAAATTATGTACAAATATGTATCTTTCTGTAGGAGAGAACTCGCGATAATTCTAAAGAAGCAGAGAGTTTTCGTGATCAATTAAATGCACGATCGTCGGAGTACGTTGAGGAAGTTCTAAGTCCACATTTCGGTGGTATAATACAATTAGTAAAGGAATCCGAAGCTTTAATCGAGAAAGGCCAAACGGATGACTTGAAGAGACAGGAAGGGAAAGCGTTGGCACTTGTTCAGTCTTTCACGAATAATTGGAAACGTGCATTGGAAGAAATTAATCACGAAGTAGTGAGGTCTTTCCCGAGTCTAGTGCTCGGTACAGCTTTAGTGCAACGAGCAATGACACAATTGGTGCAATATTATCATAGACTTCACAAAATCTTACCGCCGAACGCGCGAACTCAGCTGACCAATATTCATCATATAATGGTTGAAATCAAGAAATATAAAATGAATTATTAAATGTAGAAAGCACTCTCAATTTTATCTTAGGATCACCTAGAATTAACATTTATGAATAATTGTGAAAAATATTCTGTACATTTATTTATAAAATAATATATATATATACTACGGTAATATTCATCCTGGTACTTCATCACCATTTTATACAATTCCGTTTAATTCATCACACTTACGTGCACGCATTTAAACCACGTACGTCTACATTATATAAATTAATATACGCGTCTACTTAAAGAAAACTGTTCTCATGAATTTCGTGTTTCTTACAATTTTCAACTATGGCAAATTGATTATATTCATGTATCTCACGATCAGCCGCAGCGAATATATTTTGGTAACGATCCTTTGAATTCTTCATTTACGGTGTTCTACCTCTTTTTAAATATGATTTTGCTACCATCTTTAATTATACTTTCATAGCAAAGAGAAACTTTAGAAATATTGTTAGATGAATATTCTTATATGGTTCATGAAATTAAGAATATTAATCACTCAAAGAATACTGAGGGGAGTGATCTATGAAAGAGTGAAGATTCATGGATCGAACTAAAGCTAAATATTTCTGGAGTCTCCGATCGAATTCTTTGATAAAAGGTATCATTCTCGAAGTATGGATCTCGCGCTACTGCTGTGTTTATAAGACACCGTCGACTGCGTGTAGGACACCGTTTGTTGCTGGCACGTTATGGGTTACGACATGTGCCTCGTTCACTCTTACTCGACCTGAAACATAATAACAGAACCATGAGACATATAACATAAACATGCCGTAATTTCTGATTACCGATTCAAACACCGTCCGTAGAATTTGCAGTATACAATTTACACATATTAAGTAACAATCAACATTTCTTTTCTTGTTAATAATAATAGGTATTATATATTTTCCTGCATTATGCAAGTAGAGAACAACTTCATACAAGGACTTGGAAAATGTTTAACGCACGTCGTATTTCGTAATAGAGAACTTAATGGTCAAGTTAGTTATTCATATTTTCAAATTATTCTTAGTTATTTTGGTACTTCTATTTTAGAGGAGATAGTCCTTATTATAGGACATAGATATGTACTAACCACCATTTTTGTGAATATGTATAGGTGACTGCGGACGGAGTGTGTCCTTTTGGGTGTAATATCTTATTCCTGCGGCATAAAGGGTTGATGGTATAATGTGCCTAGATACTATTGTCTTCGCCGCTTCCGCTCCATCTTCTTCGGCCCAAACAGGCCCTCCGTGTTTCGAAGCAGCAGCTTCGAAAGCGGAATCCGTCGGAGCAAAGATCGTAAATGTTTTGGGCCCTGAAATATTGTTATATATATTTTGAATTGGTGAATTACTCCGCGCATTTAATTAATTATAATCATACAATATTTCCTAACAAAGAGATTAATTTAATAAAAAGTATTCAAATGTATTCTGTGTGTTCTCATTTATTAATTCCAACTTAATTAATAAACAGCAGATTTTTGTTTCTTTACCTGAAAGTGTTTCGACCAAACCCGAAGCACGTATCATTTTTAAAAAGGTTGTGAACCGATTCTCGAGATCCGCCTGCAGTGTTTGCACCAAATCTCCGACCGGAAGCGGGAACATTACTCTTTCTACGGCGTGCGCGATTCCCTGAGGAATTTCTATGTCGCGCTTGTTGGGTGCTACTCTGACACCGTTTATCGTAGTTACCTGCTTGTAAAACAAACGAGAATAGAAGATTATAATTTGTAAAATATACTCGTTTAATAATCGCGACTTCACCAAGTAAATATCCCGATCGTAAAAACACCTTCAAAGTATAATTCTATGCAAGGCAGTTATTAAACGAGAGGGGAGTTTCCAGTACACCTTTGAAAGACGTCTAAAAGTAGATCAATGAAAAACGATTGCCAAGTACAAATCATGGGTATGCAGATTTATCGTGACTCAACTAGCTGCCAGTAATTTATGCAAACAGGGTGAAAGGATTGTGGAAGCTTCGTTTAACTTATGACATCTAATCATTGTACTTTTACTTGCTACTCCAGGTCTTCCTTAACGCTAGAACTACCAAATTTTAATAAAAATGTTCAAATCTATGTTTCATTTTCTGAGATTTTTCGCGTTTCACGTTGCACAATGGATATAAATAAAATCGATTAATTTATTTCTTCCATCCGTCCTTTTTTTAAGGACATATATATAAATGTTCAAATATAGCTAAATATATCGTCGGTAGTTCTAGTGTTAAATATGTTGTAATAAAGATGTACATAATAAAATCTCAGTTTTGGTTTTACCTTTACGTCGTTCCATTCCTGGTCATGCATCATGTATTCGTTTACACGCAATTGCGTTCCCGCAAGACTCACACCAGTCATTTCATCTTGCAAAGAACCAATCCTGAATGATCCTGGTATCACATGATGAAGGAGCAGCTATTTGAAAAAAACCAACGAAAAATGTTTATTTTAATCCTATACCAATCATCTTGTTTTAATATCAATTATAATAAGTACGTAATAAATGAAGTAAGTTAATAATTAATTAAGTTGGATTTATAACATACGCCACTAAGAAGTCTCGGATTTTCACGGAATTTCTGTTCGGCCTTTTCGGGTCCGCCAAGTTGCACCATTAAAGTCCTGAATGCTTTATCCGTTGGGACAAATATCGTATATGGGCCTGAAATGATTAAGTTACATTGTAACTCATGAGTTAGTTACACATAACATCTGCGGCAGATGTTTGCAATAATTCGTACGATTCGTCTAGAAAGTTACTGTAATTGGGTCATCGATAATTAATTGGAAGCTGTTAAGAGACGAATCTCATAAAGTGACTTATGATCGCAATTAATAATTACGCACATCCATATGCGACCATAAGTCCCTTTATGGCACGCTTATGGCATTGTTCCACTTACAATCGATTGTCCGATATATTTCGAGATTAATGAACATCTGCTCTGATTTGCGCGAAATGGAAATAAATAATTGATTCCAATTATTTTGTAAAATGCCTTGTACACAAAATAATGAGGATTCTATTTTATAATAATACATTGTCTAACGATGTGAAATAAGTTAAAGACAAATCGTGTTAATTATTAGGTAGTTAATTATTCCCGTTTAAGGTGTATTATTAATAGATTTAGAAAGTAGAATTTTCTAAGATGGTTTTGATGATATAACGGTCATCGATTATATGTTATTGTCGAATAAATATATGTAGTTTCTTTTCGGTGCAATGAATAATAGATGTAGGTCAATTAACGTAACTACTCGCGTGACAGCGTACGCCGATAATTACAGTCCGCAATTAAGTCGCAAGTTATAATTTAAGGGCTGAAAGAGCGAGAAACCCCGTGATTGTTCTCGCGATGAGGAGAGCCTATGTCGAAACGTTCGGCCAGCCGTGAGAAACATTTTTCCGGAGAATGTTGCATGACTAAATCCGGACGAAGGAATTGCGTAAAAGAATATGATTCTTATTCTGATCGTCCCGACTGAATTTCTCGTCGATCGTTTCCATTACTGCATTTCCATTCGACTCTAATTATGTGAGTACCGGCAATCTTTCATTCCAACTTAACTATCCATAATCATACGTGAAGAAAGCTAAGAACATATTTCTAGAATTACATATACAGTGCGCGACAAAGTTATAGTTGATTCAACATTTTGTTTACTTTTTAAGATATACGCAAGAAAACATATATCTTGTCCATCCAATATATTGCATGACTACACGCAAAATATATCTATACAATTAATACATAATTTATTCATATTTATCTGTACACTCACCAGTTTCGTTTAATACATCGTCAAGTCCCGTTTGCCGCAGATACTTCGCCATAGCAAACAATCCTTCTCTTCTAAGTAAAGTAGAGAGACTATCGAGTGAATTCATCGTTGTTGATTCCGTGGGAGACAATGTGGTTCTATCAAAGGTGCTCTGATAAATAATGTTATCACCCTGGGTGTTCGTTGCCAATTTGGTAGTACTGGGGATGGATCTTGTCACCGATGACGTTTCGCTCGGTTGCTTAACGCTGAAGTGGACGTAGGAATTCGTCGGATGATGCGAGAAAGTCGTAGGTGTAGGGGAAGCGGTTGTGGTGACGATTTCATTAACGGGTGCCATCGTTGGAATAAAATGACTCTTTGTGATCGTCGGATATTTCGTTGTCACCCTGGTTTCCTGCTCCATCGAGATTGGCTTTGAAGTCGTGCTTAAGGTACCCAAGGAATTATAAAAGTGACCGGAAACACTGGATGCCGAGGTGACGTACTTGTCCGTCGTCGAAACGGAGTTCGGAGAAATGGTGACATGGGGGAAGTACTCCGGCGTGGATTTACTGGAAAAATAATATGGAATGTTGTTAACGGTTAAAATCGTTTTTAATCACATTGCATTGAACTTATCGCTTGTAAAGAGATACCACATTAAGTACTCAATTTACCTTTCACTGTATCTCGTTGAAATGGTGGATCTCGCTGTAGTTGGTCTAACAGTGGTAGGAATAGTAGACTGATAAGAAGGCTGCGAAGAAGCCACCGAGGATTGTCTGGTTAACAATAAATTCGGATCAACACTGGATTCGAAATCTTGAAGAGTGGTAGCAGTGGTTGGACTCAGTGAACTGGGTGGTAATTTCAGTTCTCCCTTCTTAATTTTTTCCACGATAGACTCAACATCCGGAGCTTCCTTGTCGCTGTTACCTTTGACTCCTTGAACCTTGTAGCTACCATCTGGTTGTTCTTCTAGCACAACAAAGGTGACTTTCTTAGCAGGAAGACTTGGGATTGGTCCTCCGACCTCCTCCAATTTTCCATCACTTTTCTGTCGGATCACCTCAAAGTCAGCACCCGGAGGAAGTACACCCTTCGTCAGTTCCTCGAAGACAGTCTTAGGAGGCTTGATGGTAGTTGTCGTGGTAGCCAAGGCTAAAGTGGATGTCTGGATACTGGAACTTCCGGTTGGCAGGATAGAAGATAAGCCATGCGGAGCACTGATCAATTGAATCTTCTTGCCATCGGGAAGAACGATGTCTCTTTCGTTGACGTTCTTGATGTCGTCATCCGCTGATTGCGCTAAGGCGATCTTGAGTTGCTTCAATAAAATCTCTTTTTCCGAAGCGGTGGTACTAGAAGAGCCTCCACTCTTTGTACTCAATGCTCTCCCAGTAGTTGGCTTCTCCGTTTGATATATAATCTTGATCTGCGGTTTGGGTTTACCTTGTTGGACCAGTCGATTTTCTTGTTCCTTGATCAAGCTGAGAAGATTTTCCGGGATATTCGAAGTCACCGTCACCTTCTCCTGATAAGGTTTCGGAGTGGCAGGTTTAACGGTGGTAGACCTGGTCGTGGTGGTGCTTGTGATCGTCGACGTCAAGTACTTCTTCTGATGACTAGCAATGGCTTTCAGAAACAACTCCGTTTCCGACGGTGTGATCTTCCTAGCAGTTGGCAAGGAAACAAGTATCGGTGAGGAAGTTGTACTAACTGCGATCGGAGTGTTAACTGTTTGTGTCGGCGGCGGTGATGTAGTCGTTGAAGTTAATTGTTGAAGTTGTTGCAATCTCAGTAATTCTTGCTGTCTCCTTAATTCTTGTTGTTCCAATAACAACTGTTGCCTCTGCTTCTGAAGATGTTCCAGTTCTCGTTGTTTCTCGAAGTAATCTTGGAATTGCAGGTTCTGTTGATCACTGAAGAAGGGTTGCGACAGGTCCTGTTGAATATTTTGCAAATTATTGGCATGATTTTGGAACTGGTTCAACTGTTGCTGGACTTGTTGTTGTTTCGGGGACTGTGGCTGGAATTGTGTTTGCACGTTGTTGAGGAAGTTTGGTCCAAGCTGTTGTGCTATTTTCTGTTGTTGCTGGTTAATCAGTTGTTGTACTTGTTGTTGTTGTTGTAGTAGTTGTTGTATCTGTTGTTGCTTCGTTCGATCAACTCTGTATTTCGCGAGTGAAGGGAACGGTGTTGTCTGTTGATTTGGTCGAGAATTTGTGAGATCTTGTTGTGGTCGTCGATAGCGTTGATGGTGTTGTTGTACGTCGCTTAGAATCTGAGCTTGTTGGGAAGCTGAGAGACGAGGCCGGAGATCGTGTGGTGGACGTCCCTGATACAATAAATTTTATGCTAATTATTCTCATTTAAATAAAATTAAACCTTATAAATGAAAACATTTTTATTAAATTCCGAGGACCCGTCATTTTGTCTACTTTGGTAGTTCAAGTATTAAAAAAGTTCAAATGATATCTCGCAGACATTTTCTGTTTTCCTTTAATATTTAATACTTCCTTACTAGTAGTGTAAGTAGTCTTGCAAAAAGGGAAATCGTTACGTATCGGTCTTCGCTTTTTCCAGTCAAGTAATTATATAAGAATTCGGCAAACTAACGTGGCAAAACGTGAGTATCCAGAAATCAGAGTTTCAAAGAAAATTATCTCCGGTTCGTTAATTTTCGCCGGTGAAACAGACGGTTCGTAAATTGCGATTTTGCGCGGCCATTTTCAGTAATTGCTGCCACAGAACTGATCGTTGATATGATTTAGATCATGTTTCTTTATAAAACAACTACGATAAACAATTGTAATAAATTTCCTTACAAAACACGATTATAATATATCACAAGTATAGAATATATCGAATATTCTTTTTAAATATATATATTTGTTTATAGAACTGAAAAGTCTCAAAGTGTCACGTCCTTCTACTAGATCGTTAAAAGAGAAATATTATCTCAATCATATGTTTTAACACTTATAAAATAAAATATAATTGAGAAATATTATTTTCTCCATGAGATAATAAATAGGACACGGTCCCGCTAATTGGCAGTGGAAGGTTCGATAATTGATATTTCCAAGAAGACTTCGGTGAGTATGAACCGTGATCGCGAATTAATTGTTGGTTTCATTTGCGCGACAAAGACGGAGAGTTAAGATAATTAAGATGATCGTAATTAACTGAGGCATTGTTCTCTCTCTCTCTCCTCTCTACTCTCTTCGAAGTGCCGTCTCGAGTTCACGAAGGCTGTGAGAAAATCTTTTCGACTTCGAGAAAGTACAACTTGTCTCGGTTTTCATTCAGCGGTGTGTTTCACGCACGTCACAATTCAGTCTCGAATGAAAATTGAACACCTTTCTGATATTACTTTCGGTTGACCTCATTCGTTTTTAATACCGGAGTCTATAAAATATTAATTTGTAGCATAAAGATCTGTCCGATATATTTTCCAATCAAATAAGAATTTGTTGACCTACAGAATTATCAGTAAAAATTATTGTTTTACATAAGTTTCACACGTATGAAACCTATATAAACAACATTTACAATCATGCGATCTATTAACCGCGACATTGACATTATCCGATTCAAATCTGGAATACTAACAGCAGTCTAAGCAAGTTTAGAATACCGGTTCCATTATATCATGAATTTGTCTAATCACTATTCCAAACGGCACCTAACCGTTTACAAATTAACGCTAAAACTACCGACGATATATATTTACGTATTCGTTCTTAACAATAAGAATGCATATCAAAAATAAAAGACTTATAATAGTTACACAAAGTTACTTTGCAACGTTTTAAAAACGGACTTAGTCCACTTTAAAAATAAACTCATTTATAGAATCGTTAGATGATTACTTATATCGAAGTCATAAGAGACTCTTCGCGACGAGATTACGAAGGAAATTCTCGCGTCTGTCATTTCTAGTTACTACGATAAAACATTCCGCATCTAGCCGAGGATAATTGAGGCCTAGAAAGCGGAGGCTTTAGAGAAACTTAGTAGAATAGTTGTAACAATGCTAAAGCATCTGTTCGATTATATTGTGTGTCCTGGATCTATGCAAATAGTAAAGTAATTTCGATAATTTCAATAATTAGATGGTAATCAATTTTCTCCGACATATTATATATACTTAACACTAGGACTACCAAAGCAGTCAAAATACTGGTTCGCAATTTTTAATAACATTATTCGAATACATAACTTGGTATTATTTCAGATTCTATACATGTTACTTTGTGTATGTTATGTATATAGCACGCATAATTAAATCTGTTAATTAACTTACATCCTTTTGCTATAGATTATATGTAAGTACAACCGAGTGCATGTTCGGTAGTTCTAGTTTTCAAGTAACCAGACTTCAGCACTTTCGATAAATTATATCATATAATTAGTTTATGTAAACAATTAGTAGGAGGGTCTTATTTAAGGGGCTGGTAAAAATCGATATAAAAACTGTGGACTTCGTGACATCCGGAATCGCGGTGATTGCATTCACTGACATAATTAAAGTACCACTTATAAGTGATTCCAGTCGAGTGGACGCCGTTTTCCCACCGGTGGAACGAAAAACCAGACATTTACTTTAGGCGCGGCTTCCTATCTCTTTCCTTCCACGTTCATCGATCCGCAACCAGATCGCATAAGATCTATCTATCTCGTGCTCGGTTGGATATCTTGGATCGAAACGATCGTGCATTTTCACTGGACCCCCGCGGGCTCAAAGGATTCCGCGATATTAGTGGTCACGTGTCCACGAAGGAATTGAGCTACGAAAACGAGAGGATCGTTTTATCTGACCAGTAATACTGGATCATGTTTCAAATCGTGTAACCGATGTGTTTAATCAAATTAATTATGTCGAGTGTCAGTAGAATCAATAATTCAATATGTCGGGTGCCAGTATATTCAATAATTTAATTATGTCGAGTGTCAGTAGAATCAATAATTCAATATGTCGGGTGCCAGTAGATTCAGTAATTTAATTATGTCGCTTGTCAGTAGATTCAGTAATTTAATTATGCCGAGTTTCAGTAGATTCAGTAATTTAATTATGCCGAATGTCAGCAGATCCACTAATTTAATATGACGAGTATCAGTAGATTCAGTAAGTTCAATTCAGTTGGATTAGAATTCAATTTTAATTGAGAAGTGCTTTCGACATTATTTACCTCCAATTCACTCTAAACTGGTCTTAAAATCCAGAAGGATCCTAGATATAAAAATAAGGCATACAAGAACTTAATTGCACAACTCATATCATAAAGATAATCACGTGGCAGATAGTAAGTTAAGTACTTACAACTACCACTCGTTAGCGTGGGATAACCAGGGTAACTCGCAAGAAGAACTGTTTCAGTAATATTACAAAAACAGCATTATGTAGTATGATCTTAAAATATAAGATAATATTCATAATACAGGTAACATAGTACTAATAAAAATACTATGAAACGTATATCTACTTTGTATAAGGAATACAATCTTATAATGGCCAATGCGTAAGTGTTAGATTCATACTAACACGGGAAATAGTTATGCGCACATAAAATCTGGTACGTAAACCTCTTCTTTTTATTTTCGAGATACCGTCTACTTTCTAAACCTGTTTGCAAATGGATCCTTCCGCGTATATGTACCCATATATTTCTTTTTCAAAAGCGCATACCGGCACATCTACGTAGAATGTGCTCGCCCGATACTCTTATTATGCCTGCAATTGCATAATTGACCGACATGTACGATCAAACGCGTGCATTCACTCCTAGGAATGCGGCACAGCATATTCCTCTTATATAACGGGTACTCTTTCATTTCAGCAAAAGAATACAGATTTGAAAAAAGTATTTATCTCCTCCCGCGCCACTCGACATACTTCCACGAAAGCTGAGAATTCAGTAACGTAATTCGGTAACGTAACTCTGTAACATAGTGTTTATAATCCTGTATACTAAATAGAGAAATTATGCTGACACTGAAATCCCGCTTTATTCCTTTTTTTATCTGCGACTCGATTATACAATGCTGATTGTACAAAGGGAAGTAATAGTTCCGAGTGCGGTAACCGACAAGATTTATAAAACGAGGAAATTTATTTGAATCCATTTGAATCGGGTTGCCCTTCGCTCGAGTAAATAGGTTCACGCAACTTCCTGTACGAACAACTTTCCTTGGCATTCAAAGATTGCATTCTCATTATGGAGTACGCTTGTTTGATAACGTAAGGAATATTATAACAACTATGATTATTACGAAATAGCAACTACAAGAAATGGTTAATAATATTAATCAGCAACACATGGCACGCGCGCCATTATGTTGTTTTTGCAATTCTATTTTATTACAGTACGTACTATAAAGAGTCAAATAAATTTTTGTAATACAGTTTTAGTTTAATATCAATGTCATGTGCAGTGTGCAATAATTAACGTTATTTTAAGTGGCACTTTAGTGCACATAGGTTGCCGACCATTAGTTTAAAATATCCTATTTAACTTTAATAATATTGCATAAGAGTCTCCGCTTAATTATTCGAACTTATGAATGTATATACTATATATTTTAATTCTTCTATATTAAGTAAACGTGTCGAGGAGTGTCCGTGGAGATGCCAGGATTAATCTACGAGAGTGAATCCTAATGTAGCCGAACTGATGAATCCGGTGTAACAGTACATAATTAGCCCGCAGAAAGTGAGATAAAATCGAAGTCACAGAAAAATGTAGATTTAGAAATCGGACAGACACCGATCTCGAATAAAACGATCCAGCCACTTCTAATGCATCTTATGCGAATAAAAATCGCGCGAACCAAAGTCGGATCTCGAAGAAGAGTGTTTGGCGCGAAGAACAACATCTACTTAAAACTTGAAGTCTGATTCGATATTCCGAGCATGCATAATTCAGTAGAATAGTGTTTCACCGAAGGTTTGCTTAGGAGACCGTTCACCAGGCGTACTTCGTGCACAGAAGTCGATACGTGTCTCCCCAACGAAAATCATAATTCGTGAATTATTTACCGGTTGAATTTCGATGACACGGTGGTTCCATTAAAGCGCGGAGAAAGCGGGTGATATTTTTCTTTTTTAAAAAGGAACGATCTATCCCTCTTCCCACGACTTTCGAAAGTGGCGTCACTTCCTGATTAATTTCAAATAGCCTCTCACGCTAGGCATCGGAATGTTTAACGTAACTTCCATTATGCCATTATCGCTTGTAATCATTAATGATTCCATTGTTTGGGATGATTTATAATTGGTAGTTAAATCTGGTTTTAATTTATCCCTTCCCGTGCGAGGAAATAACTTACGGGATACCATGAAGTAACGCTTGAGTTGGATCGTAAAATCTTGGGAATTTTCTGTGATCGTTCACAATGTAGAGGATGTTTGTGAAATGCCGATACGCGTGAAGTATTTCATTTGAATAAATTTATACCTTATCACGTGAATATAAAAATGAATGAGAATTTAATAATATTTATAACCCGCCATAATTATGTTGAACGGATGTACATTAAAAATAAGAATTGGAATGGAAGATATTAATGAGCAGATAAGATTTCACTTTCAACTTGTAGTCACATTAATATAAAAGAGAATGGTACACAATAGAATAAAAATTCGTCGGAGAGGATACTCTCAATATTGAACTTGTATTCCACGTGTATTCCTCGTTGCTCGTAGAAAGCAAGTGGTCGTCTGATCGCTTTTACTTTCGATCGTACGCGAGATTGTTTGGTTTCAGTGAAAGGATGACCCGCAGTAAGAAACTTTGGAATATATTCTTCCACGGCGTCGAGAGCTACCGTGTGTTCCGTTGCAAGCAAGCTAACGATTAATATTATCGTGCTTCGCAGGATATTACAGGTGGTTTTGCAACGTAGACGTACTTTCAGCACAGAGTACTGATAATTAATATTTCCACATTTCTTCTTAATAAAAATTGAGGTATATAACACGAGGACTATTAATAATATCACCTTCGTGAATTCTAATTTTTTCTCACAAATTAATGGCAGTTTTAAGTATTACGTAAAACATTTGTAATATTTTCTAAGCCGGTTGTCGTGATATTAAATTTAACTGTTTCATTAAACATATTACCATATCGCAAACAATAATTCTATTTCACCGTAGAGAATATTATACCACACATAATAATTACACCATAATGACGCAATTATTGAACAATACTCTCCGCAAGCTTCCTGGATCTGACATAATTAAGAAAATTAGTAAACGATGCTTTTACACAACAATTAATGCACTGAGATAATATCGGTATTGCCACATAATAGATCATTCTATGTCGTGCACAATCTACCGTGTAATTAAGCATTACGTGACAGTATCCCAGCACAATATGCAATTAAATGTCTCATTCCGGTTTGGTGTTACAGATACGACGGATAAGGTGTTTCGCGCGAGTCTTATCGAAGAAAGCAGAGTTCCTTAGAAATGTTACCGGAGAGGTTAGAATCACGAAGATAAGAAATATCGTTGTAATTCAAACCAAAGTAGCTAGGTTTAAAGATGAATTTTTTCATAGTCCGATGCACATGAAAATTTCACTGCTGGCTGTTCGACGTTGTTTCTGCCAATCGCAAGAGAGAAACTTTACCCTGAGGTCACTCGGAAGTCACACTTTCCGTTTCACTGTTTATCACGAAGAGATCCTTCCGATCATAAATTTTCTGATTCTCCAAGGAACATGTTATTCCGTATCTCTCTCTTGCATTTATCTCAAAAATAAATCTGTATAATAATCAGTATGTATCAATAATTTTAAGGTAACCTCATATTAACGTAATATGGAATAAAATGTAATTCAATATTCATACAATCGCATCTACCTTGATTTAAAAGCTACTCAGAACGTGCACTAACAATTCAGATAAAAACGATAGTTGCAAATTACTGGACATTCCGATAATAATTTATACCCTATTAGTATCTTTCCTCTACTTATGGCCCGGGAAAAGGTTCGAATCGTACATGGAACCGTTCTGGAAATACAACGTCCAGAAATTACTCGCGAAGTAATTCAACGGCCAAGTATGGCGTTGGAATAAAATCCATGGAGTACAAGAAGAGAGGAAGAGAACAATTTAAACTTCTCGTTAAATCCACTTTCGATCCACGAGGCGTACAGAATGCGTGCATGTAAATTAACGAGAGTTTGAAAAAGCATTTTAAAGTCCCCTTTGGAGCGTTGCTTTCTTTTACGGCTTAAGTGTGAAGAAAAAAAGTAACGCCAGTGGAATAAGTCTGCGCGAGGCAGCCCTTTCTTGCCATTCGTGATTTTATAGCCGGTGGCTCATTAAACACGCTCCTGAATGCATTTCCTAGGCGATTATTGCGTTTTGCACTAGTTACTGTGATTTTCAATTTTATTCGCACTCTAAACGAAACTATAAACGTTAAGTTAGCAATTTCTGTGTTATCGGTACGAGACACCTATGTATTTTCAATACGTGTTAAGTATTGCGTAATGTTGAACTAAATGAAATGAAATAATTAAGATTAATCATTTTTCTGATTATTATATTATATATCTCTCTGACGTTGTATCTCTAATTAGTACCGCGCTTCATAATCATAATTATTTATTAGCGAAGTTGATCGTTAATATTTAAATACTTTCTCGAATGCGATTTAAATAATTTGTGTAACGTAATTAGTACTCATCGAATTCTATGTGAAAAGATGTATAGAGGCCACTGCCCTATGGTTTATTATGCGATTAATCAATTTCTCTTCTGTGGGTGAGAGCCAAAGGTTAACAGGCTTTTTCTTCCGACTTTGCCTACTTTTGCTGAAAAATCTACGCAAATTATATCCGATAGGAGAAATTGGTGAAAATGCAAATTTTGGACTCGAACCGGCGGAAGAATGCCATTCGTAAATGAATATTAATAATTTTACGGTACGAACATCTCTTTCTTCGATTTCAATTCACTTCCATTGATGTAGAGATTTCTTTATATACATTTCGTAAGAAGTTGGTCGGAATAATTATGATCCGATGAATAATATGTGAATAGAGTATCCTCAAAAATTGAGTAATTAAGTAATAAACAATCTGCTATAAATGCGAATATTAAAGTCTTCATCTGCATAACTTTTAATGGAAAGTAATATCCAAGTTATGCGAAAACGAAAGTGGGTCTACAGAACATCCATAATGCAAATTATTATATAAATATATCGAGACCAATTAGCGTGCAGTCCTCAATCAACATTCAAAATTATTTAGATAAAATGTTGATATATTAATAATTACATTGCGTTGGTCACAAAGTTAATGCGGTTTGAATCACTATTTTGCAGAAACACCGAAGGATTTTAGTGAACGCGGAATTGTAAAGTTTGTCAAAAGACAGAAAAAAGTTAGAAGACAAAATAAACAATAAATTACTGACTACAGAAAATCTAAGAAATATACACAATTGAATAAAGGACGCCTTCTATTCATGTTATTGAAACCGTACGAAATTATTGGCCAACGTAATAAATGTTAATAATCTTTCAACATTATTCTCCTACTTTTCACGCATCCCTAAGCATCCTTTCCTCTTCTATATTCAAAGTAAAGCCTGTTATTGTCTCATTTTCAAATAGCAACTGCGAATTAAATTCCTCAGATTCCTCAGATACCAAAGATTTGTTAAATTCAGATTTGATAAACTCGGATTTGATAAATTCTTTTTTGACAAATTCCTTAGTAAAGGAATTCACTAGAATTATGTCGGCCAAGTGTTTCCAGTGGTTTCGTGAAATGGATACTTCCTCGAAGCCGTGAACCACGACGAGTCGTCCCTGCTTCGGAATCCTCTGTTCGCAAAGGTTTCTGGAGAAAGTGAGAGAACACGTCGCATCCTTCACCTTCACCCATTGTCCCGTATATTCGCCTTGATCTCACTTCGTGTCCTCGAGAAAGGTGTACCAAATTGAACGCTTAACTTTTCGTTCCTAGATTATCCTACGGTATCCAAAAGGTTGCCGCGCTCCTTTCGAAAGTCGGGAAAAGATTTGAAATTCAAGGAACCTCTAACACCTGTATCCTCATATAAAACGGAAATGGGACACACTAATTTCAATGGAATTTTATTGATGAAAGTTTGAATATATTTTTGTATGATAATACTTGTGTTACGATCTTAGTGTCGCTAACTTTAGAAAATTATTTTTGACATAGTTAAGAACTCAAACTACAGAGAGTTTCTGGAATTATATATTACATCATCATTCTGTTATTTGCATTCTTTTAATCTACATAGATGAATTGGTAATAAAGATGTCAGTAGGTGTGAATACTTATACATCGGACACGCTCTGATTGGTTTATCGCGAGAAATCAAGGAAAATATGATAGGAATTACTCGAGCAGCATGTGCCATTTACATGAAAGATTAAAGAGAGAAAATCCCTTTTTTTATATCTTCATTCTAATACCGCCTGCATTGTAATTGTAATTCGAAAAGATTTTCTAACGCGCTTCTTCAAATCATCCGACCCACGCAACAGAAATATATCAATTCTAAATTCAGCAGTGGCTCTATAAAAAGGCAATCAACACGATGATTTCTGCAGAACACAATTAATTTAATCAATAAATTGATTGCACAACGAAGTCTTACTTCGCGAAGTCTAACTATCGCGAAAAAACTAAAATTAATTACTGCTCCTCACGAATTTCTGGTTGGATTGTTCATTTAATATTAACAACCCCGTGCAATGCTCGGAGTTATTTCTTCCGCGTTCTTTTGCAATAGAAAGCTATCGATATAACATTTATAAATTATTTAGGATATTTGTAAATCTACAGTGCAATAACTAGTAGAATTATAATATAAGAATTGAAAACTAAAGATTTAACTTGTTACCGCATCTATAACCTAACATTATATTAAACATAACAAATCTCGCGTACTCTTCTAACGGTATTAAGTGAATACTAATATTTAGTAAGATTATATAAAGCATAAGTATCCACACTATTATATCAAGATTCGCAGAGTTATTTTCTGCGGGCAATTTTCAGAGAATTTCTCCTGCAAGATGTTTCAAGGAAATCGAAAGTACAGCGATAGGGGACAGTGGCTCGTGGCGAGGTACTAATTGTGAGACGACGAGCCAGGAAAGACAATCCGGAAGGCATAGCAATTGGATGTTCCTGATACTTCCTTTTACACGCACGGAATACTCGCACCAAACACGGTAACTTATCTGTTCTCTTTTTTTTCCGAAGAGAACGAGAGTGAAAGGATCCCCCGATCGACTGACTCGCCTCGGTTTTCTATAATCATTGCGTTGGCCTCAAAAGTATCTTCCATTTCCGACTGTTCGCATGAAAATATGCGTTACAGTTTCTCCGACAGGGATACCGGTTAATGTTCATCTTTATCAAGATTTCTGTTACGCTATTAATTAAATAATTCACTTTATCTTCGAATGCAGATTTCTTGCTTTTCCTCTTTCGCGATGGAGATACTATTTTCACTTTTGTGTATATACAATATTATCATGAATGCACGATAAGAAAGAATTACTTTATAACTCCATTATTAAAGATAAGTATTTTATGAAATCACATTAATCTTTCATATTAGGACAAGCAAGAAAAATAGGTGTATTACTAGACTGTTGCTTTAAATCATCGATACTACACGTTCCTGTCCGTCACTTAAAACTCAATGTAATTTAATAAAGCGTCAGATATTAAATGTTTCATGAACTGAACATTCAATTAATTTCTATTACACCGAAGTATCACAAAGCTGGATTACAAAGCGAGATCCAACATGGCGTACACGAAAGTGGAACCAAGCGGTATGCACCCACTAACAGAGTGACTTCTGACCCTACATTTCTTCTTACATCTCTCCTTGTTCGCTACTTTTTTCTAACCTTCTTTTTATCCGCTATTAAATCAAACAGCTCTTCCATAATCAATGTATTACAATCGGTAGATTTCTCTCAATTCACAGGATCCATGTATCTATCCAGAACACTATAATTATAGACTCGTCTCATTGATTCTGATCAAGCAAGACCTGCGAAGAACATTGGCTCCATTATTAAAACTCTTCGGATACAGTGAATATGTCTTTGTTCACGAAGAAGGTCACAGTTGTTCATCTTTCTTCGATGGATAATTTTCTGATTTAATATGTTTGATCCTTATCGATGTGGTAATAATCAGCTTCCAGAGAAGAACGATCTTTCCGAAGAGAAACTGTGTGTCTTCATATTACCTTGCTGTCTGTGTTCGTCATGGAATCGAATCTTTTGTGCAACCGCGAAGTAGTTTCCGCACGGTATACAATATGGAGAGGAACGAAATGTAAAACGAAGCTTTTTTGTGGTCGGACCACCCCATTAGAGAAATTTCTCTGAGATCCTCGAACGCGATAGGCGAACTAGCGATGCAGATCAGTGCAGAAGGTCCTGATTACGTCAGACGCGAGAGCAAGCATAGTAATTTCATCAAATCTCGCTCAAATCGCGTACATATTGCGGCTACGTGCATCAAGCAAGATATTTAAGGTCAGGAGAAATCTTGAAATAAGTATTCTGATTCTATTCCGCAATTTATAAAGTAATTAAGAGTCTCCGTTAAAATTGCCAGTATCTTATCCGTTTTTCCATATCCGACAGAAATGACACCGATAATTATTACCGCGGATGGCAATTATTTATCGAGAGTGAGAGTTGACTGTCTATAGTTGACAATAGTTCACAGGACTTTGTTTATATACCTGACAGATCTATCGATGTATCGGGTATTCGTTTTAGTATAGTGTTATCAATGCATGTGAAATGTTTTTTGTTTCAATTATGATTCTTAAAATGTACCAGGAAGTTTGTTCCGGTACACTTGTGTATTTACTGAAAAATCGCGGCAGATAAAAGTTACAAAGAGCGTAATG